>OX419755.1:24389519-27052687 GCA_948567375.1 Lunularia cruciata | reverse complement strand
AGATATGGTATATGAGAGAGTTTTCTATTATATGGAGCTATTGGAGAAGATCATGAAGGAAGTACATGAGATGAATGCTCAACTAGATACTCTTAGGGTAGCATATGAGGATGCTCACCAAGAGACTAGAGAGTAGTTATAGATAGATATGTTACATTATCCTTGGGGGTTTCTCCCAAAGGAAGTAGGGACTTGGACAAACATTGGTTTTGACCCTTATGGTGTGGTAAGGGCTGAAAGAGATGCTATTTTACTTGATATGAGGACTTAGACCTAGAGTAAGGCTTTGTTTACACATATGGGAACTCAAACCCATAGTCCATTTAGAGATTCTATCATAGAGAGAGCCCCTCCTACAGCACCACCCCCTACACCACCACATACTGCAAGTTCCTCATCCGGAGTGCATCATACTAGAGAGACTACTACTCCGTCATATAAGAGAGCATATTCTTTGAGAGCTACTTGACCCAATCAAACTTGGTTGAATCTCGTAGGTGACTCAAGAGAGGAGCCTTATTTGCATTTGGGAGAGGATATTATATCATAGAGACCTCACATCAAGGATGATAATGCACTCCCTTTGGGTTTTTGGGTACTTACTATGAGTGCTTGTGGGTTCAAGAGTAGAAGGTATCTTTGAATGATGAGGTACAAAGACTCACTCGTGTGAGAGAGAAGATGAGTTTATCTAGATCATTCATTCCTTTTATCATTTTCCATATACAGTTGAGGAGGAAGATTCCAATGTTAGATTTGAGTTGTATAGCAATTGTGAGAGATCCTAAAAAACTTTATTTCTTGGAGTGGTATTCTAAGTCCATGAGGAGGTGATGGCACTATTTTACTATGAGTAGTACTTTATGGTATATTCCACCACCTAGCATTTGAGAGTTTATGGAGTATTGTATGTATCACATTTGAGGTGATCATATGGACTAGTGGTCTAAAGCATGTAGAGATCCTATTGCATTCTATGTGAGAGCTTAGTCACCTACCAATATGAGTTCACATTTCATGTTTGCTAGCATGCCTCATCAAGATGGATGGATATTTTGATGAGTTTAGAGATTTTATGGTTAGACCATATGTACTTTTACCTCATTAGGTTTATCTATCCAAGATATATTGTTTTTGGATGAAGTGGCTTTTTCTTATTGCAAGAACCATCCTCATGGAGTTATACATCCTCCACCTTTTCATTGATGAATACCCTTAGTACTGCATACAATTCATTATTTCAGCTCCTTGTCTCACCTCTAGATAGAATTAGGATTTCCATAGCTCTAGCCATTAGATTCCTAGAGGAGTGGATGAGTGGTAGATTGAGGGATTAAAATTTTGCCTTTATGAGGTTTTAGGAAGAGTATTTAGTGAGCCTCCAATGCATACTTGGGAGAAGAGATGGATGTGGTGCTATAGTCCTTTTTTTTATTAGACTTACTTTATATTGGAGGTTCCATGATGCACTCAAGAGATATGCACACTTGACCTTAAATATGGCCTTTAGTGCCTTGATATTTTTTACACCTTTTCCTTTACATATACTATTATATATTGAGCGTACAAACTTGCAATATTGATGATGAACACTACTTATGTTAACATGTTTAAAGCTTTATATTTTTCTAATCAACTTGACAATGGAGAGTCTAGAGTATATTCACGTGTACATGTTTGGTTCAACCCGCACAGGCCATGCAAACCACCACAAGTTTGCATGGTCAATGCAGGTTGTACCAAACAAATTGTTTGACTCTGTGCAAACCAAGTGTTTGTATATGGATAATGGGGCTCCCACAATGACAGATTTAAACATCTGTCAAACCTAAGTGTGAGAGTCTTGTGTGCTTTGGTAGTTTACAGTTGGATAGCTTTATAATTCTCATATTTAGTCTTTTCTTATATAGTTCTACTATCATAATATATTATGGTGAATTCTAGAGAGAGTTCTACAACTATCATAATTTATTATGGGTTAATTATATAGCTCTATGATTCACATGGAAACATTAAACTAATCATTGCACTAATCATTGCAAAACAAAGAATAAACATGCATTATATTGGATACCCGCTATAACTTAGTAAAATTTATATATAACATAAGTTTACATTGGGAATACTAGAGCTCTAAACTCTCACACTCTTTCCTATTTAGTCACTCTTGTTCCAACTACCACAAGGTATTGAATCCTTGTGGTAGCATCCACAAGGAACTTGGTGTCCACATTGTGAATGCTATTAGAGCCACTGTAATTATTTGAATTTATATTGGATAATATGGTAATAATGCATTTAATCTACTCTGGAGATTTTCTTGCATGAGCTAGTTTATGAGTCATGGGATAAAATTGTTTTGATTTGGACTCACTCTTCTTGATTCATAACTTTTTTGCTTTGGACCTGCTTTTAAGATCTTTGATTTGATAAGATTTTAAGATATTTTTTGCTTTGGACCTGATTCTACTTTTAAGATCTTCTTTGACTGTACTCTCTTGTGTTTCTCAAGATCTGACACTTGCAAAGCTTCAATCTGTGCTATTTTACATCTTTCCTTGGATTCTAGTGATTCAATTCTCAGTTTGGTGTGAGATGATAGATCTTGCAAAAACAAAGACAGACCAAGTGTGAGTGCAAGGGCCATCTCAAAAGCTTTCAAGTTCCTTCTCCTCTTTCAAGAATGAACTTACTTCTCATTGGATGTTTCTTCAACATTATATTGCTCTTCTTTCTCATTGGAGGCATCTCTAGTTCGCTCCGCCCTTTGAAATTCTTAACTTTCTCCCTCTCTTTGATTCTCCTCTTCTCTTGGTGCTCCATTCCCTCTTGAGTGATTCTCGGTTACTTGCAAAGTATGGGAGTGTTGCTTGGCCTTGTCTCTTGTCAAAAAACAAATGGCATCCTCATCTAAGACTCCCTCGTCTAGAACTCTCAATGACACACATTCACAATCTCCATATGTATACATGCAACCCAAGGGCCCTTGGGTGCTCCCAATGCTAGTAGGAAGTGATTCTTCAAAAGGATTTTCTCCCATTTAATCATCTGCCTCCTCTAGTGGTGTGACAATAGGGCATGTTCTATCTATGAACTGCACTTCCTCCTCCGTAACACCAATACTAACCAATCCAAGAGGAGATATATTGGCTATGCTCCCAACATTACATCCATTCTTTAAAAAAATGGACAAAGATGACTAGTTTATCCTTGATTGTTCTACATCCTCACTTCAAGTCCTTGTTGATGAGACAAGGACTTGAAACAATTGGCTTGATTGGTCCCAATGCAATTTTTTTTCCATTCTTGAGTATCTTTGTATGATTTCACATATCTTGCACACTTTTTGTAAAGCCTATCACAGTTCATGGAGGATGGAAATTCTCACCCGTGCCAAATTAAGTAAGTGGCCATGTAGCTGAATGTCATTCTTTTTTGGACAGGTTTTTTACTATTTCCTCCATGGATCTGACTAAAGTGCTTAAGATCCTCTAAATAATCAAGTATTTGTGAGTGGTGGTGATAAGCCATCCTAAATTGGTCATCTTTACCCTTTGTTGTTTCACCAAAACTGCTACTTAGTGCATGGACAGTAAACCCTGACCCTCCCTTGCCATGTGCATGCTCGGACACACCCTTTGGTCTTTTGCTTGTTGCATTTTGCATGTTGAAGTGGGACAGAAGCAACCATCTTCTTTAGTAATTCTTGGAATTGAACAAGCATAGGAGAGATGGGAGCAAAATTCAGATTGCAAAGTAGAGTGATTAGGAGATTCATCTATGTTTCCAAAGTGAAAGAAGTAAATATAGATTCTGATTTTGATTTTCCCGTGCACATTCAATTACTATATTATGTTTGGATGGTCAAGCAATAGGCGGCATGTTTACTCACCGATTCTAACACCTTTGCGTGTGAGGTATGTCCATTGTGGGGCTGATAGGCGGTGTGTTTACTCACCAATTCCAACACCTTCAAATAAGAATAACAAAGTTCTAATGGTGTACCATTAGGAACTATTCTAACGAGCTCGACATGTCAAACAACTGGAGGGGCATGATGAGATGTGAGCCCAAGGAGCGGAGACTATTTTTTTCAAAACAGTGGAAGGATGCGGGAGGATTTTCAAACCAGATTTAACACATGGTTTTCCATTATATTCTCTCATAATCCCTCTCTCACTGACATCTAGCTTAATCTGGGTGGTTAGTGTAACATGGCTGATTAGAATTAACTCCAAAGTGCATCGGTAATTAAGTCTTGCATCTTCATACTAAACTAGCAATAAAATGTAAAATTGAAAACCCCACCATTGTTGACCTAATTTTTGGTACACATACAAATCTATACAAGACCATTCATTATTGGGACAACTAAATTTTATGACAACTTGTATAATACTTTTATGGAGTTCAGAGCTCTACCTGAATAATTTCAACATTTTGGAATTTGAAACCCCCTAATGTCCTCTTACCGATACTATTGGGGTTACCCCATGTTTTCTCCTTGATGGAGTCTTCCCATCCTTCTTGTTATCTTCAGTGGTCGCCTTTTCTCTTTACCTTCAGCAGATCTAGTGTCACTTCTCAATCACGACAATTCTCAATCACGACAAGGATTACCTATCTAATACTCTATCTGACCATACAACTCAAGTAAGTGTCCAACTGTGCAAACTAAATATCCAAATTTGCATACTAAATATCCACACGATTAAACCCATGGTCCAGTCTTGCATCCTAAAAAAAAATCAAATATATAAGCTAATACTCTATATGACCATACAACTCAAGTGTCCAACTATGCAAACTAAATATCCAAACTTACAACTCAAATACCCAATTTGTATACCAAATAAACACACTTTTAAGCCCATAGTCCACCATGCATCCTAATTAATATCAAATAGATAAGCTTTGTCAAGAGACACCAGTATAAAATGGATCAGCAGAACTATTAATTTGTAATTAAATTTGTAAATTTTTCATAATTATTTACTTTTTGGAGTATGATTATATAAAGTTTCACCATTTAAAGGCAACAAGTTACAAAAGTTTCCGAGCTAAATTTGGTTCAAGGAGCATGAATGAGACTTGTTGAAGTTGTTTCAACCTTCGGTAGTTCGTTATGGGTAACTAGTCTTGCTAACCTTCGCACCAACCTCGTTGATTTTAAAGAATCTTCATAATATAGAATAAATATTTTCTTATTAAATTCATAAGAAAAATTATATTTTGAGCAATAATAAATAATTTTTTAATCTATTTCTAATCAGTACTTAGATATCCAAACCGATTCTAATATTTTTAGCAATAGTCCATCTTCTAATTAAATTATGACTAGAATAATATCTTACCTAAAGAATAAAAATAATACATTAATATATATATAATACATTTAAATTAATAATAATTATTAGAATTTTTTTAATTATGACATAGAAAAGACAACGATTTTTGAATCACAACATTTGTATTGGTATGTCTTCCTATCACCAAGTTAATTTTAGAGAGGAAAATGTATCTTCTATTCTTGGCAAGAAGTGGAATTTATATTTCCCATACGATCAAAGAGAAGACCGAAAAGCAATGCAGGAGGATCAATATGATCCAAGTCCATATTAAACTTTATTCGAGACTTCTTGGCGGAGATAAGCTCTCTTAAAGATAATGCAGCAAAAAGCAACAAAAGAAGACTTAATGAAATATGTTTGGAAATAAACCTCGCTTGACAAGGTATTCATAAGTTTATATATGGTTTAGGAAAAAAAGAGGATTTTATCAATATATCATAGATTTATATATCTCTTTATGAATATCATCTAGCACCAAGAAAAATTACAAAGATGAGGCTATCAGGTTTAAGCATAAGCTAAGCACTTGAATCTTCATGACATTTATGAGAACAAATAAAAAATGAAAGTGTTTAGTATGCCATTTCATATTTGTAGAAGTTTTATCAAGAGTTTCTAATAAAAGGTGAGGAAGAATTATAACAAGTTTCAAATAAGATGTGTAGATAAATTATTTTCTACAATCTTGTGGAATCAAGTTAAAATTTTCGACAAGTTAAAATTTGACGATGTAAGATAAAATACATCAATCTATCTTAAAGTGGTTAGTGTTTAATCAAATTGACATGTAGAGCTTTCGATTTTGTCTAGCAAGATCACATTTGCCAAATGAGTAATATATATCAGTCTATCTTAAAGCAGTTTGGGGTCGGTTTATTCAAATTGGTTTAATTTTCATGTATAGCTTTTGAGTTTGTCTAGCAAGATCACGGTTGCATAATATAACTAATGATATAATGATATAATGTATCATTAGTAATATAACTAATGATACAACAATTGACACAACAATTGACTGCCAAGATAATCACTCCAAAATCTTAGCACACTAGTTCAGCCTTGCAAATATCGTGACATCTCTAAGATGTGCGTCAAATTAGATGGTTAAATTAAGAATTAATATAACTCTCGTTACATCAAAAGGAAAGATCACAAATTTTTTTTACCTTTGGACGGGGAAGACCAATCAGAGACAATTACTCTTCGATGAAAATAATTTTTATGCAAGTGGTTTATGTCTTCAAAGCATATTAGATTATTATTAATATTAATTATTATTAGCAAATTGTCACTAGAAAAATCAGAAAAAAAAAAAACTTTATAGCTTAGGTTTAGCATAAAATGGAATGTATACGATTGATAGACTGAGCTGACACAATATTCGACTGATCTTGCCACTGGGACAGAATTGTTTTTATTACTTGTTTTTATCTAATCTGGTATGCACAGTCCGATCGATCCATTCCTTTTGTTTCCTTTCCCTTTTCAGGTTTTAGAGAGAAGAACGTCGCTTCCCCTCTTACCATTTTGCTATTATGATGACGAATTAAAATCTCCACGAGGGATAAAATTGTCTCTTATTCTGCCACCACGCAGTCAGAAAACATGTATGATCCATTGTAGCAATTGTAAGAGTTCCCTCTACAGCAGTGCCTGCCATAAAATACATGTGTAAGCCTCAAATGATTAAAACCTGAATATGTTCCTCCTTGTGGATTTCAGTAGAAAATTCTCGGGTAGTTTCGCTTCATCAAGAGCACTCGACACTCTTATTCAATATTGCAAAATCGTATATGCTACAAAAGAAAGACCCATAATTGCATAATTGAAGTGACTAGCCTTAGTACATTCAAGAAGTAGATGTCTGAAGATCTTTTAACTAACTCCAACAGATGAAAGAAGATGTGAGAACAGATCTTGAAAACTAGGCCTTGATTGAAGCTGAGAAATATGTTCAGTTCTCGGGCATCTCAATTTCCATCCCCATGGAAAGGTTTGCTGAGTTGTGTTACCCTGAAACAACCCCGTAATGGAACAACATCTTGTACCAGAATGTGTTGTGAATAGAAACTAAGAAGTTGTCAACTAACTGCCGGAGCGCTTGCAAACTATTTTCGAGATAAGACAAACGCATGTCCAAACATGCGGTCGCCTTGTTTTACGATACCTAAGTCAAACAAACTACCTGTACACCCTTTCTCCCTCATGGATTTCAGTGGATCTTTGTTCGGCTTGATCCACAACGGAGAGAAGTCGCTCCTAACAGGGTATCTATGTGGTCCTAAAACCTGTTGACGACAAGTCCAAGACAATGAGATCGATGACTCCGAAAGGATGCGTGATGGAAGGGAGAAACGCAAATGGATAGGACATAATGACAATTCATGAAGAAGCCTGTGCCTGACTGAGCGGATTGACAGATGCATCTACTATACTCAATGTCTAAACGAACCGAGAACGTAACACTTGCATGCACACGAAAACAAAGGGGCAACTGTGGCCATCAGCAACCAATATACGACAACATCGCTTTGGTGGGGGGTAGATTGCCCATCTCATGCACGGCGAACAAAGCGTTCTTGACGTGCAAAGACTACTTATGGTACAATCTGCTTTGAACTCACTAAAAGTCTACAATTCGTTACTGGGCAAGGTCTGCTGTCCAGTACTGGAAGTTTCCTTGTTTCAAGCGCTAAACTAAGAATCATCGTCTTTATACATCACACCCCACTCCCTTTACATTGTATACGACGACTGAGGAACTTGATGAAGTGACCAAGAAAACTAATCAATCTAGGCACATTAACAAGCACGACGAGATCCAGGTTGCAATTTACACGGGTGCCTATTTAAGTCACACTCTTGCGCGAGCGACCTACTTGTTTACATAGGCCGCTCAAAAGGAATGAGGAGCATTAACTCTTGTTTCCCTATTTCTCGTTCCAGGAAGTAGAGAAGAGGGAAAAGAATTCAAAAAATGTACAGAACGTCCGCCTGCTTCTAACCACTCATGAAAAATAGGAAGAATTCGTAGGGATTCAGGCGGTTGCCTGCTCAGATTTCGTTGAAGAACCTGGCAACTGCCCGAGGCAAAAACTCGTAAGACTTGAGATTTTGGAGATGACCAACCTGTGGATATAGTTCACCAGTGTATATGACCATGAGAGCAAGAAACTGATCGGATGACCCCAAGACATATGAGGCTCAAGATAATACCGGAGTACCGACAGTCAGTGATCAAATATCCACAGAAGTAGTTCATGCAATACCCCGCTTCTCCAAGATCCTTCAGCAGATGCAGCATGGGTCTCGAAAGGTGATCTCCCTTGGCCGAAGAACTGTTATGCTTTAAAGCCGGGGGTCATTGATATTGACGAACTTGGCAGGCCCTAAAATAAGCAAAATCTTCCTATGATTTCAGAAAAGAACCGACTACTGCAGATAAATCCTCACGTAATGGAATTGACCAATTCTAAGGCCAGTCGTATCACCTCCTCCAGGAAACCTCATGTTGTCCTCTCTCTCTCTCTCTCTCTCTCTCTCTCTCCTGTTGCTTGCTTCTTTCTGCCTTATTTGCAGTGTCTTGTAAGGGAGCGAGGAGGTGGGTGCGAGATACTCCCAATCTCAATATATTATCGCAAGGACTCAGCTGGCAAGCCCTCTTCATGACGGGCGGAGGCAGTAGACACCTGCAATGGCGTTGATTTTCTGGATTTTTGGAGGCCAAATTTGCAGCTACTTGTACAAACCGGACAATCTGAGTTGGCTAATTCGATAGATTTGACTGTGCCATGATTCTATCCAAAACCACGGCCCGGGCCTTGGTGATCCTCTTGATACATTCGTTGACGTGAGAACCGAGGTCATCCAACTGCTTGACAAACTGCTCGTGCTTTCTCCTGATTACTCGAACTGAATTCTGCACCGCAAGTGAGTCTCCTCTCTCCTTAGCGAACTCAATGTTCCGGTTGACACCCTCGATTTCATTCTTCAGGCGCTTGATCTCCGTATTGATAGTATCCAGGTCTTTGATGGCCACCCAGGTTCCCCAGTGAGCTGCGTCCACGATCCCTCGCTCGGTCCTAATCTTCTGTTCATAGTTAGCCCATAGTTTATTCAACCAGCCGTGCATAATTTCAAATGGTAAAGCTGCTGCAGCAGACACGCCTCCAGTCAATATTGGCGATGCCACTGCCATGGCAACTGCGGCACAAACTACCAGAGAAACACATGAAGCAGTAAGAATAACAGTCGTAATTTTCTTCATCACACGGACGTTCCTCTCTTTCTTGTGGTACTTCTTCCTCTTCTCTGTCAACTTCTCCTGCAGTCTTTTCTGTCTACTGTACACATCGTTGAACAAATTGGCAAACTCCACGGAGAACGGATTGTCCGCACGCACAAAATTATCGAGCTCTAGCAGAATTTGTTTGCAAGCTTCGTCCGATGGATTTCCGTCATCCGGCATCTTGCTGAGCGCCGTCTCTATATATATCTGGTTATCACGAGCCTGCAACACACTCCGCTCGAGAACCCCACAGAAATCCAGAGCTTCTAAACTGTTTTTGAAGTAGTCCGTCACGAGTTCTTTCATCTCTTCGTTGGCCCAGACGTCCAGGTCGCACTCGAGAATGTAGTTCACCACGTCTTCGTTCATTCCCAGGAGACCTGTGGTGACATCCTCCAGAGCCGATAACTCCAAGCCTCCAGCCTTCATTCCATTCTCCAAACTATCGAACACTTTCTCGGTGCGCTGCTTCATTCCGTTATCAAAATCCTTCAAGTCGGGATCGTTCAGCTCGTTGTCATCTTCCGGAAAGATTCCATTCACCACGCTGAGACCACCTTCCCGCGGCGGCCTCCGACTAGATGACTTCACCATGTTACTTAAATTGTTTCCCATTTCTGTATATATTTAAGACGTCCTCCTCGATGTCAACTTCTTCCTCAGGCCCTTCGTTTGGCGATTAAACTTGAACCGGTCCTCTTGATCAGTATTCCTATTCACCGAGCTGTGCAAACAGGCAGAACTTTGATCATGATTGTACTTATGGAATGGGCATCCTTCATGCAGACATTCAAGAGAGATCAATTTTTAAGTAGATGGACACCCTAAAACTACATTCAGATCAACTACAGGCGTGAAAGTCTCTGAGAGCAAGTGTAACAGAGCTAAATTTTACTTCAGAATCCATCACGCGATCGAATGCTATTGTGCAGAAAAACTCGTAAAGACGAACTGTCCGCAGATGCAGATGAGATTGGAATGGGAAAACGAGAGGAAAGAGAATGGCCAGGAATACAGGCAACCAATGAATTGTAAGCTAGAGAAGACACTTTGGATCATCAATCAACCAAAACACGAAAAGAACTGGACGCTGTGATGGAGTTTCAATGGTCACCTTAGAGAAGCTTGAAGATCGACCTGTAAACCTCGCTTGTCTCTAAACTAGCCCTGGTCCAAAATTTAACGATACAACTGTGAACGTCGATTTGTTCTCAACTATACAACTTAATCACAAGGCCCGGACCGAGGGGGCCTAGGGTGCAATGATGATGTTACGAAAGGTAGTTGTTGGAGAAGCATGGCCGCTCGGCAGTAGCTCCTCCGGCAGTATGACAGGACGCATGGGATAAATTGCAATCAGAAAGAATGGGCGTAAAAAACTTGACTGAGAGTAGGAAGAGTAACAGTGATCGGTGCGGCTGGAATCCGCTCGAATCGGATTTCATAACCTCTCGTGTCCTATGGAAGGTGAGGATGGGTATCAAGTCAGAGGAAGGAGAAGAAAAAGAAAAAGAAAAAGAGGGAACAGAACAAACTCAACATCAGAGGGAAGGGGACAACGAGACACTACGACTCAGACAACGCTGTTCCATGAACTGAAAACTGTAGGTGGTTGTATATACTCCTCAGAGATCGGTGGGGGGAGGGAGAACAAAGTCCGGCACATTGCCAATTGACGACAAACAGAGAATCTCAAAATCCTAGGTTCAGTTCCTTTCCGACGTATTCTTTACTCAAATGCGTCGCATTTTGGTTAAGCAGATATTGGCATCACCCGGCGTGGACGCCAACATATACATAATCTGTACCTTCATGGAACGAGCTCAAAGAGAAATCCAGGTAACCTCCGTGCAGAAAGCAAAGACAACAATTAGCTCCCCCCCGTCCCTCTCTCCCCGATACCCATGTGAGGCCCACCATTCACCAGCGATCCCTCGACTCCTCACCTATGATCATTCGATCTTCGTTTCCTGAGGTTCTAGCGTGTCCCCGTCCTTCTCCTCCTCCACGGGGAACTCCGTGTACTCGATTATATTAACAACGATCGACCGTCTCTCTCTCGTTGGTTTCGTCGTCTGGAACTCACTTCGCACTCCACAAACCCTTCCTCCGACAGTCCTCGTCCCCCGTGTTCGTTCCCGGCGCCGTGACTGCAGGCAGCGCGGGAAACAACACGGGCTATCCTCTGCCCACACTATACGAAATGCGGCCGCCGCACACAGCCTTTCCAGTCACGTCCACCTTTTACGGCTACCGTGGCTCGCCGCATACTCTGCTGGCTGGATGGCTGACCTGGCTGATCGGAAGACAGGCTTCCCTTACTCGGCACTTCAAATGTCCCGCCATTGGTGTTCTCCACCTGTGGTCTGCCACATCATCTCTGGTCCTGTCTGTTTGAACTCTTTTTGGAAGATACCCTACCGTCTACATCACCCCACTTTACCGCGGGCCACGCGCCCCCTCCCTAAGGTGCCCGCTTTACTTCGCAAACAGCTGTGTCGAGAGATGCCGATATCCGAGGTCGCGGGTCGGAAGTCTGGGGCTGATTGCTGGAGTAGCAGCAGTCCACACGTGTTCCCACCCCCGAAAACTTTTCTGTCACACGCCAGCAACAACTGTGTTCCTTCCTTCCCTCTCTTTTTGCATCACCGCTTTACAAGCTACTCTCTACGGACGACCACTGTATTTTCTTTTCTCTCTCTTTCCCCACACCGGATTCCGTGCCATGCACGGGCCAAATGCTGCTATCTTTGCCCCCACCCTGTCTCTCTCGAGCATTGTAGTACGAACTCTTCCCCGTCGAAGCATCGTCAACCGAATGATTTGAACTCGACTTAATCCAAAAGGGTTCTAAATATCCGATGGAGTTTCTGGGTACGTCTCATTATGATAAAGAAGAGATATTTTTATGTACGCTATTAGAATGGACTGCAATATACTCCGTCCTCCGTTCAAGCATCATCGTTTGAGTGAGTCGAGCTAGTGATTAATGTCATTACGGGGTCTAAACCTCTAACAGATAAAAGTTCTTGGATTCGTATCTGAGTTCAGAGAATAATGATGCATTCTTACGATCAAGTGCCCGCCTGAGTTATCCAGACTAGTTTAGGACAAAGAGTATATTACTACCACTTGTTCAGGTGAACCAACGTCGACGAAGTGTCTTGAGGTCACCAATCAAACAGAGTTTACAAATTTCCGCTCCAGTTTTGAAATACCCCTCATTTCTTCAATTAAAGGAGGAAATTTACTCTCTTACAATATGTGTGTTACAGGGGGTCTAGAGTATCGTAGAACATGAAGCAATAAATCATATTCACCCTTCCACTGAAGCATCCGTTGACGAGGAAGTGATCTCACTGAAGCATCCTTTGACGAGGAAGTGATCTCAACGCACCTCATCATAATCACTGGATCTAGATATCCGCTTCTGTTGTAGGATACGTTTCGAAAAGCGATGATACCAGTTGTTACGCTACAGATCGGCTTCTAGATCTTGAGCAACTGGCCGGGCGCTCGCGTTTAGCGGAGACAGATATTCTATTAGCAAAGCCGCGCTGGGTGGAGGCCCCGGCTTTGGCCGAAAAATACAAATTTCGCGGCTCGAAAATAAAGGTGAAAGCAATGAAAACTTATAGAGAAACCTTAGGGCATCGGTTTCTTCATAGAATTACTGCTGCTTTTTAAATCCCTACCATTCTTATAGCAAATGTATCCTTGTTATTCTGGCATATTCATGTGGGAATCCGTTGTTCGCTATTATGTTCACCTTGAGGTAACACCAAATCGGATTTTTCGTACAACAGACTGCATTGAACCACGTGGACACCTGGTCTGGTCTATGCAAAGCAATTGAATCTGTAAACTACTACGGTCTTGCTAGCTACTGCCTGCAATACCGCGCAGGAAAAACGAAGGATGGGAAGACCCCATCGACCCGTACAAGGGAGAGACAAAAAAGTAACATGGGGCAAAGCCCCTTTGGATAGACTACATCACCTCTGTGTTCTATAATGAGTATTAATGACTCTCCTTGCACTCTCGCCTCGATCTTTCCTGACTACCGGCTTGATGGGGTCTTCCCATCCTTCATGTGTTCTACGTGGTCGCCTTTCACTACGGTGACAATAGATCAGGGAAAAGCCTAACCGGCACCGGGCTATATTTGCCATTAAAGTGATCAATCATGAGTATTAGTTGGCATGGAGTGAGTTCATGCTAGCAACCAATGTTCTTATGTCTCAAGTTTTCGAAAGCCACAGGGGACTGACATGCGCCACGTCAAGACTTCAAGGGGGTCGTTTAAGTCTTTTTGCCAACTTGAGGGTTGGCCAAGTCGAAATGGCGACTATAGGGTCGGTTAAGCTCTATCTCCGGGAAATATTGCTGTTGACCACGTACAGTTCCTTTCCATTCGGGTTCCAAAGACTGCGAACATCCTTCTCGCATCGTAGGGAAGTCAATATCGTTATCAATGAAGGTGTCCACACGACTTCAAGTTGGCGATGGATGGCAACACGGCTTCAATAGAATGGGGCCTAGCCCCATTCTACCTCTTTTGTCTCTTCCATGTAAGGCTTGATGGAGTCTTCCCATCCTTCTCGTGTTCTATGGGTCGGCTTTCTTCCACTTCAAGTTGGCACCTTCATTGATGTAAAGAAGGAAACCTTCTCAGAGAAACCCGAAAGCCATGGTCACGAAATTGGCGTATCCTACTGAAATACTATTCCCGATGGTACGGGGGACGTATGGAAACAAGTATGTACTGCAGCACTTCTGCATGATGATGAGTTACCACCGATTTCTCAGTAATTGTGTTACAGCACACACCGCGTGTCATTCATCTTGGGCTACCGTGGTCGGTCCACTTCCCGGTTGTTGCCGAGTCCCCCAGTCCCTTACAAAGAAATCGACAGAAGCAGCTCAAAACGAAGATGTTTATTGCGAGTCAATTCGAAATAAGATTGCGATAAAGGAAGTACAGTACAGAATGTGATTTTGACTGAAACCACCGTTATATGCTCCATACGGCATGTATGCGCTATATGGAGGCATTGGGGTTCCACTTGCTGTTGTGAATTCCACTATTTACTGTGGAGAGCAAAGAGGTGCACAATTAGGACAGTCTTATCTACATCTGCATACCAATGTCCTCTAAGAAATTACAGACTTTACAGTGGGCTGAGGCGAAGAATTGAAGTTCGATGAGAAACACATCAGTTTGTGCATCCTGGCTCCTTATTTCGTTGGTTGCACTACAGAATGTGGAAAGGGGGGAAAATCAGAGGAGAGTGAGAGGTAACTGAAATGATGTTTAAGCAGTCTTTCCTTATTCTGTTGTAGGCTTTTCTTTCATAACTTCTACCTTGGTCACGTTATATCGCTGTCTTTTCAAAGTATCTTTCATGCCATATCCTAGTCTATGTCAAGATATTTTCCCCTCAGTTTCAGCTGACTTCTCGTGGTTTGTTCTACGTTTCTGCAAATTGCATTCTGCGATGATTTGGCGACATGTGGCCTTTCCAAACCGAATAGTCGATGTGTAGAAGGATCTTGTGGAGAGTGGCTCAACTAGAGCCCCATGGTCTAAGGGACGTGACACTATAGGGAGAAGTGCTAGGTAGTTTGGGGTCCGAAGGTGCGTAAGGAATTTCCATACCCACAAAGTGAAGCGCGGGTTGGATAGAGTTATAGTTGAACAGAGCGCTAAAGAATCGGAGTCGGGAAATAAGGTAGCACGGCGTGCTTACGAAAAGGGCCGGGATTCTTACAATAAGGCTTAGATCTCAGTAATAAAAGTTTAATATCCTGTTGGTACTTGAGGGTCTGGTTGAAAATTAGTTGCTGAAGACAAAAGCTATCTGATACTCCCAATCAACTCTTGAAGTCAACTGAGGAAAGCACATCTTCAGCGATCCAGAAGAAGTACGCAAAATCATTTGGCATGCACAAGATTGCAAATTGAGTGGGGTCATGGTACTGTGCCCTGAATGAGAAAATCTTCTGGCTGAAATTACAGACCTTATCACGAATCACTAATTTAGATCTTTATAGGTAGCCTAATCTATATGAATAGGTTTGAATCGACGTAGAACTTCATGTTTCTCAGGGAGATAATCTGTCGTGTGTAATTGTTTACCATTCAAGCCCCGGATGTAGCCCAAATTGTCTGAGCAATTGTATGTGTATGTGTGATGAAGATTGGAATAGTAGGGGCTACTGACGTACTTCAGAACCTCTGACAAATGATGAGATGCATAATATGATCGTTGAAGCTAAACTACATTCAATTGCCAAAGAGAGTGTGAAGTAGAAACGTTTTCTATGCCTTTGCCTCCCCATTCACTCTTTACACATGATCAGGAAACCTTATGTGTAATCTCTGAGCTTTTCCATGCAATATTGGTGCTTGCTCAGTCCTTTACACCCAACTGAGAAATGGTGGACCTTCGCAAATATCTCCTTGCTGTGGCAATAGCTTAAATAACCTGTAAACTCTAATTTGGTACCATTCAACTACAGTTGATGCGTCCACTTGGGCTGGGTGGAAGAAATTTACAGTTAGCCATACAATTGGCTACGAAGGGTGTAATCCATGTGATCAGAAGATACACAAGATTTGTTGTAGACGTAAAACGTAAACAATTCTGTCCGATATCGCGTGTATGGCAAGTGACATCTGCGCACTACGGAGATCCAACAACCCCACGTAGCTTTACTCCCCTGTAGAAAAGGATCGCAAGGGACAAATCTCTACTTTGTGGCAAAATGGTGTCCAGGAACAATTGTGTACCATTTGGACGAGTCTTGAAAAGATGTGAACGAGCTGAACTTCTCACAGAGGAAATCACTTTAGCAGACAAAGGCGTCAAAAAAGGCGTAAACAACGCAAAAGACAAATCAAGTGCTTTGGTTCTCCTTATAGTACTGGAATGGCAGTGACAAGATTCGCAGCCGTAGCTTTCTCGCTTTACTTGAGGACGAAGAGTGTGAAGTTCTCTTTTTTTTCCTTGCGATCTCTCTTGTCGCAGTGGATTACTATTTGTTTCATAAACTTGTAGACTCCTGTATCAATAGCCAATCGATTGATTCCAATCTACATTACAGTACCCGAGTTGTAATCACAGCTTATTTCCACTTCATTCGTCTCGAAACGCAAACCGTGAAAACTATCATTGTCGATTGACACTAGATTCACTCACGCAAGAAAGATAGAGGCAATGCCCAAGCATTGCTTTAACATCTGCAATTCTCACCAGCTGTGTTTTCTTTGCTTCCGATGCTTGGACCGACCAGGAAATGTCCTTTTAAATCGTGATGTTCCAACTTCTTCTTTGCGTCACTATCATGCACATTTTAAGGGCGTTGTAGGTTACCAAGCACGAAATCAAGTACAGTAAAACTCCAGGCAAAAAAGTTTTGCCTGGAGATCCCTAGCAGACATGCAAGTTTCAGAGAACACCAAGCTCTTACTATCATGCGAGAGCTTGGTGTTCTCTAAATGAGGAAGATGTAAGAGTGGATGCATTTCATGTACATGGGTGATACAGGGACTCACTAGGCTATAGCAGTAGGATGCGATGTTTTGTTTGTGAACGTGGGAAGAATTTGTGGTTTTGCAGTTGGCGAATTTGCAGTTTTCGTGCGTAATCAGGGCATTGCGGTTCAGAAGGCAGCTCCAAGAAACGTGAACAGAATTCTAAACAGGTCCATTCGGCAGATTAATACTTGTATAAGAGTGCTTCTTGTCCGTAAAGGAACGACTTAAAGTTACCGCTAGGCCTCGCAGGTTTAAATCATGAGCTCTAAATCGCGATCTGGTGAGAAAGTGCGAATGTAATATGGAGCCCTAATATTGCTTCATAGTTCCTGTAAAGATTTTAGTCACATGTCATGTCAAGCGACTCATACGCGTACATGACGCATCAAGTGGGAAGTCTTTCGGCTCAAATTTCTTGGTCAATGTGTAGAAGATTCACACATTTCTCACGGTACAGAAACGTACAGAAGAACCATCTGTCACCTGTGTTGTGAACTTGCAAATGAAATTCCACTCTGGCTCAAGAAACAGTTCACAAGACAAAGCGCCAATCCTGGAGGAATCCGCCTACGCGGGATTGAAGCCGCGGTTGCTCAGCACACCTTCCACCCCGCGTTCCCGACAAACTTCCTATCACATCGTTGGTTCCACTTGTGGCAGGGGACTGTACATTCTTTTGACTTGAAAAAGAAGGTTCCCCCATCCTCTGTTGGAGATGTAACCGAGAACGCGTCTGACTGACCTGTTCCCAATGGGGACGGGATCTGCTTTCAAGAAGATACGTTCGCCCTGTATACGTTTTAAGTCGTAGAGTATCTTCAAGTTTCTGAAATTGACTTCTTATTTCTCAGATCAACATGGAACAGGCTTAGGTTTTTAAATTGATGAAGACTTACTCGATTCTCTATTACTGTACGATACTGGACATAGTGCAATTTAGTTGGGACATGAAACCAAGTAATTAGAGGACCAACCTGGAGACCACAAGTGCTCTTTTGATAGAGTATCAAACGCTAATTTCTCCTGGTTGCTACGCAAAGTGTATATATTTGGCCGCAGGTCATGTATCATGTACCTAACCATCACCCTTTCAGAAGTACTACTGCTCACTTGGAGTCAGTCCTAACTGGGAGAAGTCGAGATATAAATGTCCTCAAACCCGACAGAACGGGAAAAGTAAGTTCGATGGAATTTGGCACACAATCATAAAACCTGGTCGAGGTTCACAGCGGTCATCAGAGATTCTCTGAAACTGAGATTTACAATAGATTTACAATAGTTCGTTTGTACAATAGTTCACTAGACTTCTGCTTTTACTGACCATCAGAAGATTTTGACTTCAATGAAGCGATAATGACTGCGACCCTTGATGTCAAGAATCCACCAACACCTGCCAGCAACATCTGAGGTGTTAGTGCGGTCACGGCCCCCCCGTGTGATAATCTTCCAACCAGCACAACAATACCTGCCACCAAAGCGAGGCTCACGGGCAATTTTGCAGTCCCGATGAGCCGCGTTGGCGATCCTTTCTCAGATTCTCCCGAACCCTGTCCTCCTGTCGTCAGGTCAGAGGCAGACGTGTCCGGGCCTGGTAGCTGATCCACGTAGCTTTGCAGCACAAGCAGGTACAGAAACCCACCAAGTCCGCCGGCCGCAAAACTCTCTGTCAGCATATCTTGCCCCAGAACTGCAAAGATAAAAGTTCCAACACCAACTAGAAGACCACTGATGCCCAAAAACTGCAGCTTCAGTTCCTCGTACTCCTTCATGCTCAGCTCTCTCAGCCTTGCTATTTCCTTTTTCGGTAGTGTTGATGACAGCGGCCTCCTAGATTTGATCGGCGCACCCAGCAGGGCTTCGTGCAAGGCTGCTGGATCTGTATACTCCTGAACTGTTGATGGTCTCAACTCGGCAGCGAGGGAATCGTCGCCAGCCCCTAGAAGTGCTTCTTTTGATTCAAAACGATAAACATAGCCCTTCCAATCCTGGGTGGTCTCCGAACTCGAGAGTATCTCAGACATTGAGGTCAGCAAACTGCCCAAATTCCTTCTCGTGAGACTGTCGATTTTGTTGAACTTTTGAGTCCATTGTAGAGTTACAACTCTTGCTTGTGCAAGCCTCCAAGTACCTGGCAGCCGATGAGACCGTTATCAAAGTCAGCTACTGCAGTAACAAAATATCGGTTAACTGACAAAATTAATGGGATGGGGTCGAAATGGATTCAACTCACCTGCCCCGGGAGCAACCCAAAGTGCGGCAAGACGCCCCAAATCACTACCTACGCAGACATCGTTATCGACTGAACCTGCCTGGAAGCGTGTGAGGAAGCTTGAAGTACTGCCTTCTTCGATAGGAGGTATTCTTTTCAAGACAGCTTCTCCGTTTTCTCCAATTAACGAAAAGCAAATTCCCGCGCTCGGCTCAGAAAGGTCAGACTTGTCATCTTGGCTTGTAGAGAGCGTGAGATAGTAAAGGGTGGAGAAGAAACCACTTTGATCTTTCCCTTCTGTTCGACCAGAAGTACTCTCGTCTCCATCCTCGGTTAGGAGTAACCGGCGAGGCTCCACGAAAGTCTGCCTCCTACGATCTGCAGTGAATCTGATGAATAATTAGACTGACTTGTCATTTACCTGCTTCTTCTCACCAATTTCAATGCATACTCAACTTCCCACATGAATCATCACACCTTCAGAAAAACAGTCCTACATTTTCCTGCTTGCTCCTTTAAATGGCAAAAGGCTTTTGATGTCAACACGAGAATGATATCTCCAGTCTTCTTAGTTCAACGATAACAACAACAAGGAGCCTGATAATGCTGCTCGCCACTCTCTTGCGCAGTACGTGGTAGCTTCGAAGCTATCATACTAACGACATTCTCTTCAAATCAAAATAAAATGCCAAGGTTCTAATGCAGATTATGTCCACCTCCTAGAGAAATTGTGCAGTGCAGAACTCTGTGCTACGGTAGGCTCCACCATTTATTTCCCGGCAGGCTTCCTTTTCGCAATTTACGATCATCGGTTCTACACTGAAAGAATCAAGTTTCCGTTCCAAAACATGCAAGTAAGAAACCAGAAATCTAGGTTAATAGAGAACACAGCGATTAGGATTACTCAACTTCTGTTAACTGCTGAATTCTTGGCAGACGTTTTGAAATTCGTAGACATTTATTCTCTCCAGAGAAACTTGTCAGCTGAATCATATATCAAAACTTTGATTCGAGGATTTCGATTCTGAAACCTCACCTTTTACTCCCGACGACATCCCCGCTGTGGCCGGTGTCCAGCATGGATTGCCACGACCTCGGGAACTCACTCGACCCATGAGCAGACTCCCGTCATAATAATGACTACTGGAACACAGTTTTCTATTCGACAAGTCTACAACTAAAGATCGTGCCGAACAGAAAGCCAACGACACAATTGCCGCCATGCCGGAGAAAAAATTAGCAACTTTTTACTAGATTTCACTATTAGCGGATCGTTTCATCTATCGAGAACTGTCTGTGCTTCACACTCGGACTCCTCTCCCGGTCGTGGGGAATGGACTCCTTATCCCCTTTCCTTCCCCTGACGTGGTATTCGAGCAACGTGGAATGAATCGATTGAATGCTTCACGGATGATACTTTGCATTCCTGGCGAATGTGCCAACCCACGTGGACGTTTCTTTCATCCCGTGTGCCCGGCTCCTTAAAACCCGTAAAATTTGTTGGAACACTTAGAGCTTTCCTAGAAGAAGGCGACCGCGTAGAGAACACCAGGGATGGGAAGAATGGGAGCTTTTCAAAGATGAAAATTTTACTTGACCATCGCTCCGTAAACCAATATTCCCCACATGAAATGGGGGAGCAATTGAGCAAGATTAAATTTCCTGTTGAACAAGATCAAAAAATAATCACAAGAAAATCGTATATTATATTCTCATCCAGATATGTGTTATTAGATGTAAACTATGTATTGATTGTCATGCATTATTCTTAGTAAGTTCCATCCAACAAATTTGTCATGATTATTTACCTTCAAATATTTTGCAAGGAATAAGATCAATGCTAGAAAATAAATAGGAATTAAATATTTGTTTCACTCAAAGTTATGCTCATATGGACTTAATATAGAAAAACTTGCATACAGATCTGACAGTATTATTCATGTGGGAATATTTAATTTAAAAATTTTAAATAATCAAATTCTGAGTCATGGTGAGCAATAAATACTTAGATCTAATCCAACACATTCTTTTTTTTTTTGGTTGAATTCTTTTTTTCCTCCTTTTCTCATATTTATTTGTTCAACAAAGTTCAATGTCTTATTCAATGTATGTATCATTTGCAATGTCTAAATTAGTTTTCTAGCACTTATGAGTGACTATTTTAGTGTTCACAATTGCATGGTAGTTACTCAACGACTATTTAGTGACTACTATCTATTCTATTAGGGATTTTAGTTGCATTTTTGGAGCTATCATTTGCAGTCTTAGTATCAATGGATGTGCAATTAGTGCTAGACTCCTTGGTCTCTCTAGGGAGAGTTCTCTCTCAAAGTGTAGCTTTAGAGAGCTCACATCTTTTATGTTGAGCCTTCAAGGTCTTGGTTATGGTAGACAAAGCTAGTGAGTAATGTGGATCCTTTGTACTAGGGTGGTTTCGCTTGATGAATGTAATCAATTATCTATTTATAATATGTGTAGTGTGGTATGCCCATCCATTAGTATGATGTCCAAGAATGTTCAATAGAACATATGAGTGATAGTCTTAGTGATCATATTTGCATCAATAGCTACTTAGTGGTAATTGTCTATTCTTTTTGTTGCACCTTTAGAACCACCATTTACATTATCAATACCATTGGATGTGCCTTTATAGCTAGACTCCTTGGTCTTCCCAATGCGTGGTATAGTTTTAAGTGGAGCTTTTCATAGCTCATTTCTTCTATGTTGGGGCCTTTGAGCTCCTCCTAGTTTAGCTCAATGAGTACAATCTATTGTCTATCAATCATGAACATAGGAGGATTTGGCCCACTCATCAATAAGGGTATGTGCATAAGGGTTTGATGGGATGCATTAGTGATTATCTTAGCATTCATAATTGTAGTAATAGCTACTCATGACTTACTTAGTGTTGACTGTCTATTCCATTAGGGTTTTTGGTTGCACTTTTTGGAGACATTATTTGCTTTGTCAATTTTGTTGGATGTGCCTTAATGGTGATAGTGTATTCCATAAGACTTTATGGTTGTAGCTTTTGAAGCCACCATATGCATTGTCAATACCATTGGATGGGCAATTAGTGGCAAGCATCTATTCCATTAGGGTTTTTGGTTGCACTTTTGGAGCCGTTGTTTGCATTATCAATGCCATTAGATGTATTGTTTGTATTGGACTCCTTGAGAAGGGGTATACCTTGAAGTGGAGCTCTAGAGAGCTAATTGCTATTGTGTTGAGCCTTCAACCTCTTTGTTAGTGCCATTGGATGTGTAGTGGTGATCATTTATTCTATTAGGGTTTTTAGTTGCACCTTTGGAGCCACTATTTACACTATTGTAAAGTTGGACGTGCCATTAGGACTAGATTCCTTAGTCTTTCCAAGGAGTGGTTTGCACTATTACTAACTTTGGAAGCACCATTAGGGTTTTCTAGTGCATCTTTGGGGCTATTGCTTGTACTATCCATATCATATTGTTCTTTGTACTAGGGTGGGTTTGGCTCAATGAGTGTAATCAATATTAGATGTGTCATTAGGGCTAGACTTGGGAAGGAGTATACCTCAAAGTGAGCTCCAAAGAGTTCATTTCTCTTGTGTTGAGCTCTTGGTTATGGTGGACAAAGTTGGTGAACATAATTTGGATTCTTTGTACTAGAGTAGATTTGGATCAATAAGTACAATCAATCACCTATCAATAATGAGTGAGTGTTTAGCAACCCATCAATAGTGTGTATATATGAGGGTTTGGACCTTAGACCTTGGCTCCTAAATTGAATCCTTAGCAAGTGGTCTACTCTTACTTGCTATACTAAGACAAGTGGTACTCATATTTATATAGGTGTACCCTTAGCTAAGAATATATAATTGATCTCATCCCTATTGATTGTAGTAGGGTAGGAGTAAATAGACATTCCTAATATATCAAAATGACAAATGGTGCACTACTTGCCACCATTTGGCATTTGGTTTTTGGTTGGATGATTGTGAGTTAGAGTGTTATTATTTGGACTTCTTATGATTGGATCTACTCAATTCTCTACTTCTTGTTTATATGTTATATTTTTTGGGTGTATTTTGATATTTGGAGTGTTGATGCTCCAATGCATTCTTGATAGTGAAGCTAGAGTGTAGGACTACTTGTGTTTCTCTTTGCTGATGTGATGACTTGTAGACCATAAATATGCCTGTTGTGATGGTAGGTTATATATTGTCCTTTCTTCTAGTGTAGTTGCAACAATAAGAGGTACTTAGAAATTAATAGATGGTGTTTGGTCGTTGAGATTATCATTTGGTGGTCGCACATGGTGATTACGGTTGCAATGTTTGGGTGCATTTTCATAACGGTCTTCAAATATTCTAGAAAGATTTTGCTACAAAACATAGTAGATTCATACAAAGTAGCACATGGCATCAGCCATTATCTTGGGTCCCAATAAGAGAAGAGATTGATTTTAGTTTGGAGTTTGATAAAGAAATTGACCAAATTGAGAGTTCACATTGTGAAGCCACACTATTGTTGTGTGATATTGACAAGATTTATGGTAGTAAAAGCTCTTGTCAATGACCAAAGGTTGTTTCCAAAGGGTTTCCAAAGGCACCAAGTGCTACTTTGGTATAATGAATACAATTTGGATGATTTTTATCTAGAAATTTGATAGTTATTGTGATTTGCAATAGATTCAAAACTTGCCTTTCTTCACTTCCCTCATGACATAGAAGAGATTGATCCAATACTTGGAGGTTTCATCTACAGACAATTACAATGAGTTCAAGTAGGTACACTTAGTAGAGATTAACTTGGGGAGATTCTACTGGTTCCAAACTACATCTCTATTACCTTCGGTTTAAGTTCTAGAGGTCAAAATACAATACTTATGAATTCTAGTTCTAGTAGTGTTAGTGCATCTAATGGTAGTACTCTAGTTAGAGTGCATCCAATGATGGTACTCTAGTGCTACTATGAGAGGTGGTTCTACTATAGGATGTGGTGGAGTATTGGAGTTTAACCTCATAGTGGAGTTCTTCCCATGCTTGAAATACTACTAAGAAGTGTGGGTTGATAACCTACAAAGCTTGCAAAAGTTCCAAAAGAAGGCCAGAGAGGGCTTACACAAAGCATACACTAGCATGAGAAGGTTGATTAAATTTACTTGGAGAATGACAAAGGCACAAGCTATCCAATTGTAGTATGGGATACTAGATAGAGAGTTGCAACCTAAGGTATGTGATACCACCCCATTACATACATTATTGATTGTGGTAGTTGTCTTTGGTTTGGTAGAGCATATTGAGCTCAACATGGTGGAAGAGAAGATGGTGATATTTAGATTTGGTAGAGAGACCCATCTATAATAATTGCTTCTTCTAAAAAACTATACAATATACTTCATCATGTTTGATTTTAAAGGCAAAGTAGATAGTTCCAATTTTATGGAGTGAGTGGAGAGCCTAGTGCACATAGAATCTTTAATTTTGTATCAATAACAATCATCAAGTGGTAGTGTTGCTTGTTGGACTTGTGATGGAGCTTATCAAAAGAGACAATGCATCCAAGGTAGTAGGCATGATAACTTTTGAGCATATCAAGCCTAAGAGTGATGTAACCATTGCCAAGGATTTGGTCATACTAGCAATTGATGCTTTGACTTACACTTAGAGTTACGGTATGGTAAGTTGCTACAGTAGGAGGCTATGATGATGGAGTTGAGCTAAAGATGAGTAGCTTGAGAGTTTGTCTAATCTTGTGAACGTTGCCAATGCAACAAGGCTAGCAACCAAAAATTGAGTGGACTCCTTCAACCACTTCCCATCACATCTACTCGATGGGAACACGTGATCTTAGATCTCATCACCTCTTTGCTCTAGACAAAACATGGTCATTTAGCAATCATGGTGTTTGTGGATAAGCTAAGTAAGCAAATCTATTTGGCACCAACCTTTGATATAATGAATCCTCCAACATTGGCCCAAATCTACTTTGACAATGTCTTCAAGCATCATGGAAGGCCTCGCAAATGCATTCTGATTGTGATCCTAGATTCATCAAAAAAATTTGGCAAGCACTCTTCCAAATACTCAACACCAAGCTTGCTTTGTCCAAAATCTATCATCCTCAAACTGATGGACAAACCAAACGTGCAAATTGCATCTTGGAGGATATGCTTTGTGTCTTTGTCAATGTTCACCATATTAATTAGGATGACTATCTTGCAGTTGCTGAATTTACCTACAATAATTCCAAATAGGCAAGCGCCAGTTCTCTCTTTTCTTCCTTAATTTTGGCCAAGACCTACTTGTTCCAAATTCACTCCTTGCTCATCCACCATCTCATGTCACTCATACTTCATCCACCTTCTTGACCACAATATCCCAATCTCTACAACAAGCCTAATCTCATCTCCTTGTTGCTCAAAATTGTCAAAAACAACACATACAAACATTGTTGTGATTTTTTCAACTTGGTGATAAGGTCATGCATTCTTCTTGTAATCTACCTTTTCTTCTTGATACCCAAGTTCATAAACTTGCTCCTTATTGGATAGATCCATTTGATGTCACCCAAATCATTTCTCCTATTACTTATCAACTTTCTTTGCCTTGTCATATGTGCATCCACCATGTCTTTCATATTTCCAAGTTGAAACCCTTTTTTTCTAATCTATCTTCCTTTTCCTCTTGTGTCCAACTCCCTCCTCTTCCCATCCTTATCAATGATCATGAAGAGTATGACATTGATTGTATCCTTGCACATTGTCACATTCAATGTTGTGGCCAATAGCATACATAGTACAAAGTCCTTTGGAAAGGATATCATTTTCATGATGCCACTTGGGAGCCTCTTTCTCATCTCCAGAATGCACAAATGGCCATCTAGGAGTTTAAAGCTTGCATAATGATGAGGACACCACCAATTAGCAATAGGAGAATATGTAACAATATGGAGTTAATCGATGAGTTAATTGAGACTAATGAAGTAGCAAGTAAACCAAATTAGCCAAGAATTATAAGAATATTCTAGAAGCATCTAGGAAGTTACTTGGTTTCTTCCAAGTTTTGGATAATGTGCATGCCAAGTGGTGACTTCTAGGAGGAAACTTCCTAGGAAGCTTCTCGACTAGCTTAGTTTGCATGCCAAATAGGTGGCTTCTAAAAGAAAGCTTATTGGGAACCTTCCTCACTAACTTAGCTTACATGCCAAGTGGCGGCTTCTAGAAGGAAGCTTCTTGAGAAGCTTCTCGGTTACCTTGGTTTGCAGTCTAAGAAAGCAAATTTTAAGAAACTTCTTGAGAATCTTCTCAAGAGCCTTGTATGTTCCTTATAAATACCAAATCCCAAGCTCATGCTGGGCATTCAGAATTTCACTCATTCAAGAATCCCAATGTAATCTTCCACTCTGATCTTCCATTCTCTTATTTCTCTCCTTGGTCTTTTACATAAAGCGTACATGCTCTCCTTATCCTAAAGAGATTGATCAAAAGATGTCCATTCCAAATTCAAATTGATTGGAGCATGTTGGTCCTTGGAGTAGTGCTCACATACAAGATGATGAGAGTAAGGGTTTCCAAACAAGTAATATTGGAACATATTATTGCTCACACAGTAAACACTCTCTCCTTATCAAGTAAATAGTACATAAAGTAGAAAAAAATGAATTTATGAATCAAAAAACTAATTTACCATGACTATGGTCATTTGAGAAAAATCAATATCATATGTATATACATTATTACACAACACATATCATTGTAAACATCATATATTTGTAGAAGCACAACTCATATAAGAATTAAGACACAAACTTTGAAATGCCACAAACTAGAGTTACATGTGGAATTTGTGGCAACTTATGCTAGTCATTTTAACAATTGAGTTGAGGCTAAGTATAACTCATATAGGGAGAGCTCATATGGGAGAGTGTGTTTAGCAACATTAACACCTCATCTCCCCAACTCCTCTCATATATACATTTGGTCAACTTTGTCAAGGCTGTGGCAATTGGACTTAATGTTCTAACATATCATATATGCAATAAAAGTTTACCAATTTACAAATTCTATCATTGCTTGATAGAGTTTATGACACTTTAGAATTTATATATAGTTTATTGTATGAATTGTGTTTTCTAAGCATATGATGTTGATAATGATATATATATATACACACAAAATATATTACCTTTCTCAAGTGATTATGATCATAGAAATTATATTTTCAGTTCATTTTTTTCCAATTTCAGTGTTTATTTGCTTAACAAGTTCTAATTCTTACCTTGTATGACTATAAAGCCATTCATTTTTTGAATTTTTTGTTGCAAAAAATCAAAAAAATATTTTATATTTTTATTTCATTCACTAACATATAATATCTAAATATACCTAAAATCTTTTCCAACCATGTATTAACTACAAAGGATAAACCGCATAAGAAAGGTGTGGAATTTGAGTTATTGGGATGAAATAATCTCAAGATGATCGGAATACAATTTTGTGTAGGTTGGAGAGACTATAAAGCTATCTCGAAGCGAAAACTCCAAGAGGTATATGAGGAAACGGAAAAGCTAATGTAAGAACAACCCTTAAGGAGTTAAATACCTAGATTATTTCGATATAAATAGCTTTCATTCATTTTTTATATTTTATGACTTACATAGATAAATATCTATATAATTTTACAATTCTTGAGATTTATACAATGCTTATTAACGTATAAAGCTATTTACTATTATGTCAGATCTTTGCTTGGATTTCATTTTTTTAAATATAAAAAAATAAAAATAAGTATACATTTGATTTTAATTACCTTTTCTATAAACTCATTATAATAAATATAAATTTTTGAACAATTAAAATTCAAAATTTTAAAAAATAAATACTTTTTACTTTATAATAATTCCAAATATTGAAAATCCAATCATAACTAGACTCTTACTCCTGCGTAATACTCACATGCATCAATTCTGTCCATGATAATGATCTTTTCATTAACATGCACTACTCGCAAATAAGTAGTACGATACCATTCCTCGTCTGAAGCACGGGGTAGTTTTGGAGCTACGTGGGTTTCAAGTATCAAAGAATTCCTTCGTATAGTCGGTTACCCGCTTTCCATGGACCAGATTTCAACTGTATAGATCTGAATATGCGGATTCACGTTTCTCACTCAGCGGCCCAGTGATTGAGTGATATCTTATTCAAAAGCGACAATTGGGTGGTTAATTGATCAATCATCAGTGGATGGAGTAGCATTAATGAATGCAATCATTTGTACAAAGCACTTTCATGATCAGTGTGAACTTGATAGTGTTTGCGGATTGACAAACTACGGACTGTTTTCTTCTTTAGTTCAAGCATGGTGCAGACAAGGTGCAGTCTCCATTTACGAAATCCCTAGTTTCTGGTCGCTACATCGTTGAGTATTCCCGGAGTATTCTGTATATCCGTAATTTTATAACACTAGTGAAATTATGTTGGAGCCAGATCAATCAACGAGGTTAACATGAGAACTGTTTGAAAGACGGTCTGTTGCTTGGTTGAATAAGCTCATTGTATGTATTAATCATGAGAATACGTTCGATCTGAATGTGGAAGAACTAGCTACAGGGTAAGGAACCCTATTACAAGTTTGATGTTCAAAGGAAAAGAAAATAGTTTTAAGTCTCTTCGGATTCTAGCTCGGACAGAAGTGGGATAGATAGAAAAACAATGGCCAGCTTTCCATTAAGGATGCATCAAAAGTGAGAGCAGCTGGAAACTCGACTCGGGCGTGTGAGACATATCTTTCTTTAACCGATTTCGCGTCGCGATCAAGAATACAGGTAATTTGGATTCAATGATTGTTGTTCGGAGTTCAGCCAAGATTTTTGGAACTGGTTAATCATCCTGAGTACAGTGACGTATACTTCCGTGCAAAGACAATATCAAAGTTCATCCTCGCCGTATGCTGCTCATGGCAAGAATCCGATATGCTCAAGCAGATGCTCATCATCGGGATGTTGGAACTAGAAACGGGAGGATTTCTGTTACCTCAGATCATGTCTGAAACATTCATCCTTATACTCCAGTTTCTGTATACGGGCCGCACTCGTTCCTGGGAAGGACTTCAATTGCAAGGGCTTGTTTCTCAAGAGGGTTCTCTTGAGGAACATGCCCTCAAGGGGGACGACTTATACGTGGACATTCCGAAACTTGCGAAAGTGTCACATGCTTTGAAAAGCATCAAACTTCTTCATGCTAGGATCCTTGACTGACAAGATATTGTTGCTGTTGTGGAGGATATCCTTGAGAAATTCGGATAATCTGTGAATCACCTGGCTCTCCTAAAAGCAAATGCAAGAGTTTTACTCTCATACAAGTTTATGTCCGTGGTCCAGAATTCGATGCTTTATGTAAGAATAATCGTCAACTCTTGGAAGAACTTGCGGAAGAGGATCGTCTCGCTCAAAGTACATATTGGTCCATGAAGTTTGATATTAAATGTGAACTGCTATCAATAGATGCATTCCGATTTGTGGTTATCGATATCGGAACCCGATGATCCTACAGACCAAAAGGAAGGAGCTAAAGCTGTCAACGGGATCTGCATACGTATATTGGCTCTTTACATCTTGGTGTACATGTAGGTACTACTCATCGACCTTGTGATAGGCATATTCGGAAAAAGGCGCATAGAATAAAAAGAAGGATAGGAAGGTCCAAGTCCATCAAGCTGTACAAGGAAAAGTTATAAGAGATACTATTGAGGCACCTAAGATTCCATAGCTATGTAAGTCATACGGAGTACAAACTTTTGGAGCATATGAAGAAACATCACCTAGTGTGATTGCTCTCTTATGGAATGCACCAGCCATACACCCCACCCACTAGTGCTCTATTTAGAACAATGGACACATGACATCTAAAGTATACTACAAAGTATGAGAATGAGAGTGGTACCCCTTAATGTCTAATATGATATGTCCTTGTGCACTCCTTGACAAATGTGTCAAACCTTGCTTGTTGCTGGTCCGCTCACTCCACATCCAAGAGGATGAGTAATCACTTCCTCCAAAACTGCATTATGTGTAGAGTCCGTAACAACAACATCTGTTCCTATCACCTGACCATCTCAAACCAAGTTTGAATCTACTATAACTTGTGTTGTCTACAAAGAATATTAATGCTCCCTACAAGCAAGGTATCCATACTCGACAAGGAAAACACTATATCTGTGATGGTGTCATGGGTAGCTATCCTTTATCTACCAAAAGGACACTATGTCATATGGACCACTACTGCATCTAGTGTAGAACCACACTCATAAGTGAGTAATGAGGATATAGATAGGTGAACCAAACCTAGGTGGAACCTCACAGCTATAGAGAAAGTAGCTAGTGCAACTTGAAATGCACTTATGCATGATAGGGCTAGGATCTAAGAGTTTATAGCCTTGCTAGAGCAAAAGCAAAGACGTGCTCTAGTAGCCCAAGGAATGGATGAGTCAACTAAGAGAAAATGTAGAATATGCTAAAACTATTGCTCCATCCAGGAAGACTACAAGCCTCTAGTCTAATCAAAAGGTAAGGAAGTAAAGGATGGGAAGTCATCTTATGCTTGTGGGGATAGATATACATAATCACCTAGATGAACTTGATTGATTAAGGGTTTCTCAAATAGTGGCAAAATGTAAGGTATGTTGAGCGATAACTAAGTTCTCAAAGGCTATTGGCATCACTCTCCAAAAGATCTCTACCCATTGAGAACATATGCTCATCCAATATTTTGATCATCTAAGCCAAAGCTACAATAGTATCTCAATGAATGGTTGTAGGTAAATTTGGATCTCTCCATAAAGTAGGAAGTAGGGAAAGAAGGATAGTAAAGAGGCTACAAGTTGAAGCAATAGCCCATAGCCAACCAAGGCAACATCCCAATCTCCCAAGTGGCCTCTTTGCAAACCATACTTATGCAATCTTCTCTTCATTGCTTGAACAACTCACTTTGCTACACCATATGCCTTAGGGTGATATGAAGATGTAGTATGGTGATCAATCAAGGCCTTGTCATACAAGACCTAAAACTCTCCTAAAAGCTCAATACCTTGATCAATCAAGACCTTGGCTGGTACACCCAAATGACTAAGAACCCAATCTAGAAATAAGTAAGTTGTCCCTTCATTGGACTTGTCAAGAATTACCACCAACTCAATCCAAATGGAGAAGTGCTCCACCGTAACCAAAACATAATAATGATTTCTCATAGTCAATAATAAAGGTTAAGAAAAGTCCAAAATCCAATGGTAACCCAACCCCATAATAAGCAGTGGGTAGAACTATGGCATAGGAGCATTGAGTGATGTTCTAACTTGGTCACAAACCACATATTGTAATACCAATAATGTAATACCAAGAGCTAGCCATATGATCTACATGTGAAATTTGGTTTAGTAACACCTGGAATGATGTTGTACATGATAGTCAAAATAGATCAGATAGAAGTATCACCAAAAGAGTACTTCTACTGATAGGGTAAAAACCAAAATAGACTTGAAAACCTTAGAACTAATAGCTAGACATATGAGTTAAAGGTGAGAATTGGTCTGGTAACATATGGAAGGATGTTACACATGATGGAAAAAACAGATCAGAAATAAGTATCACCAAAAGGGGACTTCTACTAATAGAGTAGGAACCAAAATATGCTTGAAATCTTGGAGGCCTAAACGGATGAATTATGCCTAAAAAATAAGCAAATTCTCCCCCCCCCAACGGACCAACATGTCACCCATCCAAGTAAGTAATCCAAGGGTGGAGCTTGCTGACATGTCACCTATCTATGTGCCTAGTCCTATGGTGGAGCTTCCTTGGAGGAGATCCTCTTTGTCTATATAATAAAGAGAAGGTGCTCCTTTGGGGCATCGGATGATGAGTGTGAAATCTTTGTTTTCTCTCTTCTCTTGTCCTCGGAGTATTACAATGGTATCAGAGCAAGTGTTTTAGTCCAAGAGAGTGGATCACCCTTCTTGGAAGAACATGAACTACTGAAATTGAGTAATTTGAGGTGGAGAAATAGAGTAATTGCTAGACTTAGGAAAGACTTTAGAGAGTGGATGGGATGGATGCACCGGGAGGACAATTTCATGCACCTAGCTTTCCATTCTTGAATCCATTCCACATCAAAGGTTATGTACATCCAGTGTGAGCAAATGAGAGTATCGCTAGTTTATCACTTTGGAGCAGAATCCATGGATAGGGTGATGAACTCACCAAACTTGTCTATTGTACCTGTGGTGGTATATGATAGAGAGTGGGATTCAACAATCTACATTCTATTATGATATTATAGATGTAAATGTCCCAAATCCTCTCCCATTCTTCAACACTCAAGTAGAAATTCTTTATGTAGTGAGACCAAAAGTGATGTTTAGAGATTTTGTGGTTAGGAATTTTAGTGAGGAGTATTATCAACGAGTGATAGCTTCTGAGGTCCCAATGGTAGTTTTGATAGTTTTTCCACCTTCCAAGTGATCATATTGACTCTGTATTGAAGTAGACATTAACAATTGAGTGTTGCAAGAACCATGGATCCGTAATTGCAAGAGCTGGAGCAAGGAATGCAAGGGATGTTGAATGAATTTCAAGAGATTAAGATGACCATAGAGACATTACAAAGTCAAGTGCAGATCCTCAAGAATAATCAAGCAATGCAAGAAGAAGAGCCGTCTCAAAACCTAGTACCTGTGACTGAAGTACTTGGAGAGGCACCCATGCCTACAAACCCTATCAACAATAAAGCCACATTGCTACTCCGGATGAAGAAAACCTGCAACATTGAGCCTTACAAGGAGAAGCACACGATGGGAGTAGTGGAAAATGGATCTCGAGAATGAATTGATATTCTTGAATGTTCTCAAAAAAGATCACGGAGCATGCTACAGACATGTTTTCATGTGGGTACTTGACCGATAAAGCCCTCACATGGTATGATGCTTGGGAACAATCCATGTTCGTAGAGAGAAGGGAGGTCACGTGGACAGCAATGCAAGAAGGATTGTCAAAGAATTTCTAATTGGTGGATTTTGTGCAGATGGCCCAAATCCGACTATGGGGATTGAGACAGAGGAACATTGTACAAGAGTATGTGGAGGTATTTCTAGATATACAAGTCGCAATAACCAACATGAGTCCAGCAAAGGCTCTCAAAAATTTCAAATGAGGGTTGAAGGAGTGGATTTGCCAAGAAGTCATGGTGCAAAATCCTTGCACAGTATTTGAAGCCATTGCTTGTGCGCAAAGAATAGCAAGAGCATTGGGTGGAGGTGAAGGAGTAGTTCCACCTCAACATTATTGGGCAGAAATGCCACACATGGGCGGACCAGTACCAATGGAATTGGGCAACCTTTGATTTTGAGATTGAGTAGCATGATTGCTTCAAGGAGAGCGTAGACGAGTGGAAGAACAAAGAGATGGTGTCCCACGAGGAGAAGGAACCCAAGGCAAACAACGCCATTGTTACAATTGTGGCTGTATTGGGCACATATCTACCAATTGTTGTGCTCGTTTCCCTAGAGGCCCTCGGCCTTCATACAAGCAATCTTTGAACAACATGGAGAGATGCATAGAAGAAGAGGAGGTGGAAATCACTTCAAAAAACTAAAATTGCCAATAAATGTACCTCGCGGCCTTACTGGCTCAATACGGAAGTAGAGAAGAGAGTGAAGGAAGAAGACAAACACACAAATGTCCCAAAAGGCAATCTCACAATTGATTGTTGTGAATGGAGTCCTGGAAGGCAATCAAGTGAGAGTATTAATAGATATGAGAGCAATAGAGAATTTCTTGTCTCGCTCTTTTGCAATAAGATTGGGAATGGATCTAGAGAGAGATGAGAGTGAAAAAGTAGAGTTACTTAGCATGCAAACAGAGAGGATTGAATCATTACCTAGACGAGTAACACGCTCTATAGGAGAATATCAAGAAGCAATTGAGTGGCAAGTTGTAATAATATGGAGTTTAGTGACGAAGTTAGTCGGGCTTACAAAGTAGCACATAAGACAAATTAGCCTAGAATTTCCAAAAGTATCTAGGAAGCTTCTTGGGAAGCTTCCTGGCTAGCTTAGCTTGCACCTCAAGTAAGTAGCTTCTAGAAGCTTCCAACAAGCTTAGCTTGCATGCCAAGTAGGCGGCTTCTAGAAGGAAGCTTTTTAAGAAGCTTCTTAGTTAACTTGGCTTGCACTTTAAGAAAGCAACTTGAGGAAGCTTCTTGAGAAGCTTCTCAAGGGCCTTGTATGCTACCTATAAATACCAAAGCCAAAGCTCATGCTAGGCATTTGGAGTTTCCCATATTCAAGTGTCCCAATGTGAGTTTCCATTCTCTTATTTCTCTCCTCGGTCTTGGTCTTTTACATTGGTATTAGAGCAAGAATGGGATGGATGGAATTTATGGACTACTGAATCTGCTTCCACCAAACCATTGGGATTTTCATGTTTGGATATTACCCAAGCATCACTTCACACACTTCATCACCTCACGCTTTGGGCAAGATTTTCTACATATGATCACCGTGTTTGAGGAACCCTTGATACTTCTGGTTGTCACTTATGGAGAAAGGTGGACATGATGTATCTATGTGTTAATCAATTAGATAAATTGAGAGTAGTAGGATAGAGTAGTAGCTATGGCGGCAATACCAAACGTTATCCTTGCGATGTAGCAACAAATCGAGCACCTTACTTGATTGTTGGATGAACGAGACCAACAACAACAAGAACATATAGAGAGAGCGCCCGTCCGAGATGGAGAAGATCATATTTGATTTCCAAAACCCAATGTGTTTGAAGGCAAGAATCTTCCATACATGGTGGAGAATTTTATGTTTGATTGCGAATGCTACTTCAAAGCCACCAATCTTCAAGATGAGCAGAAATAGATTCTCTTGGCTTCTAGCCAATTGGGTGGTGTGGCAAAACTTTGGTGGTGATTCCAAGTAGAGCAAGCTGAACAATAGATTGTTGCACCAATCTTGACATGGATAGAATTCAAGGATGCAATACTTGGTTGATTTCAAACTATAAGTGCCACCCAAGCCGCATGAGATAAATTGGCAAAGTTGAAGCAGATTGGCTCAATAAGAGACTACATCACACAATTTCAGAACATCATCATGCAAATTCTAGATATACAAGAAGGAGAAAATTTGGATTGATTTGTGCGGGGATTGAAGTCACGAACTACATTGGAAGTGACCATGCAAGAACCACAAAATGTAGAAGAAGCCATGCAATTGGCTGAGCGCTTTGATTCCTTGGTTGCAACAACTTGGTCTTGACCTCAACTTACACCAAGCTTACTAGTACAATACACACGGGTGGAAGAACTAGCACCAATGGAGATTGATGCTATCCAATGAAGACCACTTGGTGCAGCAAATAGAGAAAGATTGCAACAAAATGGAGGTTGTTTTTATTGTTGCCAAGTTCAACATCGCATTGCTCAATGTCCACTTAGGAATAGGCAACCTCGACAAGTTACCCAGATGGAGTTTGTGGAACCAAATGATCAGGGAAACAAAGAATCCCAATAGGAGATTTTGAGCTGCCTATTGGGAGCTTGATTAGTTCCAATGGGATTGAAGGCTCAACCTATGCAAGTTTGCTTCACTTGCAAGGTACGATATCTAATCGGGGATATAGGATTTTGGTTGATTCTGGAAGTTCAGAGAATTGCATGTCTATGCAAGTAGGAAGGGAATTGGGTATTCCTATCAAGCCAATGATTGGAAGTACTTTGATGATGGCGGATGGTAGAAATGGTTTTGCATTCCGCACCTTACATCCTGTTACCTTGAAGATTGGGAAGGAGTATTTGGAGTGTATGAGGTTTGTAGTGGCACATATACACTATGATATCTTTGTAGGTCTACCTTGGCTTGAACGTCATGAGGTTCAATTCAATTGGACCCAACACCAAATTCAAGTACAACACCAAGGTAGAAATTTCTGATTAGGTTGTCTGGCACCTCTAAGTAAGACACCTAAGAATAGTCAGCCCCAAGATGGGAAGTTTGTTGAGAAGGTAGCCATAGAGCAAACCTTGAAGGGAGTGGAGTCCCAAGATGGGAAGTTTGCCAAGAAGGCAACCATGGAGCAAGCTTGGAAGAGAGATGAGTCCTTGGAAGGGAAGTTGGTTAGTAAAGCAGCCATAAAGCAAACTTTGGAGGAAGATAAGTTTGTATTCATAGTGTGGATCAAGCCGATTGCACAAGAACAATCAGAGGAGGGCCAAGAGCCTCATCAAGCAATGGTTGATTGGATAGTTCAGGAGTTTGCAGACGTGTTTCTAGATGATCTGCCAAAGGGATTACCCTCCAATCAAGGTATGCCCTTCAAGATCAAGTTGTTGCTAAGGAGTACTCCATTGAGTAGACCGATCTATTGGCTCTCACCAAAGGAGGTGGAGGAGTTATGAATAACACTTACAGAGTTGTTGGAGAAGGACTTCATACAACATATAGTACCTCTCCTTAGGGAGCACCGGTACTATTTGTCCCAAAGAAGGATGGAGGACTTTGTTTTTGTATTGATTACCGTGTGCTCAATAAGCAAACCGTGAAGAATGTATATCCCTTGCCTCGGATCAATGGCTTGCTTGATCAACTAAGTGGAACATGCTATTTTTCCAAGTTGGATCTTTGTAGCGGCTATTGGCAAATTCTTATTGATAGAGAGGATGTGCAAAAGATTGCCTTTCGTACAAGGTATGGGCATTTTGAGTGGAGAGTTCTACCTTTTGGACTCACTAATGCTCCAACAGTCTTCATGGATCAGATGCATTTGGTGTTGGATGGACTATTGGATCGGTTCATGGTGGTGTTCTTGGATGATATCTTAATTTATAGTAAGATAGATGCAAAACACATGAATCATGTGCGAGAAGTCCTAAGACAACTACGACAATGGAAATTTTATTGCAAGAAGTCGAAGTGTGCCTTTTGGCAGAAGGAGGTTACCTTCTTGGGTCATAAGATCTCATCAGAGGGGATCAAGATGGAAGAAGAGAAAATCAAGGCCATTGTTGATTGGCCTACCCCGAAGGATGCTATAGAAGTACGGGCATTCAATGGATTGGCCAGTTTCTACCAATGGTTCATTATGCTCATGTTGTTGCACCATTGACTGACCTCTTGAGAAAGAACTCAAGCTTCCAGTGGACCACCAAGCATGAAGAAGAAGTTAAAGCATATGGTGTCTTCAAGACCCATTCTTCAACCATATGATCCTCAACTACCTTGTGTGGTTGATTTTGATGCTTCTAACTTTGCAATTGGAGCCTTGCTGCAACAAGAATTCCCAAATGGACTCCATCCCATTACCTTTGTGTCTTGCTGACTCAATACAGCTGAATGAAAGTACTCTACTCGAGATCAAGAACAACTTGCAATGGTATACGCCACCAAGGTATGGAAGCATTACCTCTTTGGGAAACAAGTGATCATGCAAACTGATCACAAACCATTGTTGCAGATCTTACACTTGGAACACATGAAGAGTCGATATCATCGATGGGAGGAACCACTCCAACTGTATGACATCAAACTTGAGTACAAACCAGGTCGGTTCTATGTCATCCCTAATGCTATATCATGACGACTTGATTTGAAGTCTCTCCCTCTCATCACAACGGCAATTTCAATAGCATTAGTTGACTCCAAGGTCCAAAATGAGTTTCAGTTAGCTCGACACCAAGATCCTTTCTTCCAAATGGTACATGGTCTCCTTACAATATGCAATAAGGAGTACAACACTTTCTCTATCAAGAAGGGCATTTTATTCCATGAGGACCAGATCTATGTTCCAGCTAAAGGTGATCTTCAACTTGTGCGCCTTCAAGAAGCCCATGATTTATCCATCGCTGGTCACATGGGTGTGGACAAGACCTTGGGTACCCTCCAATGTCAATGGTGGTGGCCCAACATGACACAAGATGTTTGAGAATTTGTTTGATCATGTGAAAGTTGCCAGCGTAACAAGGCCAACAACCAAAAGCCGAGTGGACTCCTTCAACCACTTGCCGTTCCATCTGCTTGTTGGGAGCATGTGAGCTTGGATCTCATCACATCCTTACCAAAGACAAAACAAGAACACACCGCAATTGTGGTGTTTGTGGATAAGCTTAGTAAGCAAATCCACTTGGCACCAACCTATGCTACCGTGGATACTCCAACCTTAGCGCAAATCTACTTTGACAATGTCTTCAAGCATCATGGGATGCCACATGTACTCATCTCTGATCGTGATACTTGGTTTACCAAGAAGTTTTGGCAAGCACTCTTCCAGATACTCAGCACCAAGCTTGCTTTGTCCACGGCCTATCATCCTCAAACTTATGGACAAACCGAACATGAAAATCATACATTGGAGGATATGTTGCATGCCTTTATCAATGTCCACCATACCAATTGGGATGAATGTCTTGCAATTGTAGAATTGCCTGCAACAATTCCAAATAGGCAAGCACCAGATTTTCTCCCTTCTTTCTCAATTTTGGCCAAGATCCACTTGTTCCAGATTCTCTTCTTGCTCCCACTCCATCTCAGGTTCCTCATACTTCCACATTCTTGGCCACTATATCCCAATCCCTCCAACAAGCCAAGTCTCACCTCCTTGTTGCTCAAAATCGCCAAAAACAATATGCAAATCACCATCATCGTGATCTCAACTTTGAAGTTGGTGATAAAGTCATGCTATCTTCTAGTAACCTCCCTCTCCCACTTGATACCCAAGTTTGTGAACTTGCCCCTAATTGGATAGGAACCTTTGATATCACCCAAATTGTCTCTCATGTTGCTTATCGACTTGCCTTGCCTTGTCACATGCGTATCCATTCCGTCATGTTTCCAACTTGAAACCCTTTGTTCCTAACCACTCTTCCTTTTCCTCTTGAGTCCAACCTCCCCCTCTTCTTGTCCCATCAATGATCATGAGGAGTACAAAGTTGATTGTATTGTTTCGCATTGCCATATTCAATGAGGCCGCCGCCAACATACGGAGTACAAGGTCTTTTGGAAAGGGTATCCCCTTCATGATGCCATATAGGAACCTCTTTCTCACCTCCAAAATGCACAAACGGCCATCTAGGAATTTGAAGCTTCATTGGCAACAAGGACATCGTCAACTAGCGGCGAGGGAATATGTAACAATATGGAGTTTAGCGACGAAGTTAGTCGGGCTTACGAAGTAGCAGATAAGACAAATTAGTCTAGAATATTCCAAAAGTATCTAGGAAGCTTCTTGGGAAGCTTCTCGGCTAGCTTAGCTTGCACCACAAGTAAGTAGCTTCTAGAAGGAAGCTTCTAGAAGCTTCTAACTAGCTTAGCTTGCATGCCAAGTAGGCGGCTTCTAGAAGGAAACTTCTTGAGAAGCTTCTTAGTTAACTTGGCTTGCACTCTAAGAAACCGGCTTGAGGAAGCTTCTTGAGAAGCTTCTCAAGGGCCTTGTATGCTACCTATAAATACCAAAGCCAAAGTTCATGCTAGGCATTTGGAGTTTCCCACATTCAAGTGTCCCAATGTGAGTTTCCATTCTCCTATTTCTCTCCTCAATCTTGGTCTTTTACACAAGTGATACAATTAGTGCAATCTTAGGCATGCCATGGATAGAGCAATACAACCCTATGGTAGATTGGAGGAAGAAAGTAGTGAGAACACACCAATGGTCAATCATCGGGGTTAAAGAAAAATCACATAGGTAAGAATTGCCTTTCTATGGCATAGAGACGGTAACTATCTATAAGGTCGATAGATCTTTCATGGGTCTAATAAGAGAAGTCCAGAGTGCACAACTTGATGGAAAAATTCTTGAGAATTGAAAGATGTGGTGGATGAGTTTCAAGATGTCTTTCCCAATGATCTACCCTCAGGATTACCACCAAAAAGGAGAGTAGATCATAAAATTGAGACACTCTTAGGGAAGACACCTCCTTGTAAGGCCCCATATTGCCTATCACCTCATGAGTTGGAGGAGTGTAAGACTCAAATTGATGAGATGCTGCAAGAGGGTTCATCCAACCTAGCATATCACCATATGGCGCTCCTGTCTTGTTTGTGCAAAAGAAAGATGGTACAATGTGCATGTGCAATGACTATCAAGGTCTAAATGAACAAACAATGAAGAAAAAATACCCCTTACCTCACATGGATGAAATGTTTGATCAACTCCATGGAGCAAGATATTTCACTAAAGTGGACTTGTGGAGTGGTTACAATCAAATCCAAATTGTAGAGGAGGATGCGTATAAAACTACCTTTTGAATCAAGTATGGCCACTTTGAGTATCTCGTGATGCCTTTTGGTCTCACCAATGCACCTGCCACTTTCATGAGTCTAATGAATGACATATTTTGTTTACACTTGGATAAGTCTATTATCGTTTTTTTAAACAACATCTTAGTATACAATAGCACAATGACAAAACACAAACAACATCTACAAGAAGTCCTCCATATTCTAAAATAGAATTGATTGTATGCCAAAATCTCAAAGTGCAAGTTTGGCAAGTCTAAAGTAGACTACTTGGGGAATAGAGTAAGTGTAGAGGGCATTCCAGTATTGATGGATAAAATTGAGGTCATTCAAAAATGGAGTGCCAAAAAAGATCAGACTCAACTCAAGAGCTTTTTGGGGTTGATGGGATTCTCTTGTAGATTTTTCAAGGACTTCTCCAAGGTTGCATAGCCTATAATGACACTATTTGGCAAGGGGATGAAGGGACATGGAGAACCGCACAAGAGTTGGCCTTTCAAGAATTGAAAGCCACCTTGATATATGCACCAATCTTGAAGTGGTATGATCCAAAACGTCCAATCAAGTTAGCTACAGATGCATCAAGCCTAGCAATAGGAGCAATCCTACAACAATAGTGGCATGACGGATGACATCCAATTGCATGTTTCTCTTGAAAATTGTTACAGATAGAGCGCAACTACCACACCACAGAACAAGAAGAGTTGGCCATCGTTCTTGCAACCAAGCATTGGAAGCACTATCTGGGTGAGAAGGCATTTGTAGTAGAGACAGATCATAAACCTCTAGTCTACCTTGAGACATAGAAGGATCTATCTCATTGCCAAATTTGGTGGGCAGAGTAGCAACAACACTTCAACATGACAATTACTTATGTAGAAAGTAAGAAGCAACTTGCAAATGCATTCACCCGCATGCCAATGGCAAACAACTTGGTGGCAGAGGTTAAGAGTAACCCTGAATTCTAGCTTGAGATTCTGGCTGTTACAAAAACTGATCTACAGATTGTAGAAGTGCAATCATCCAACAGCATCACCAGCACCCAAGGACTCACCTTTTGTGATGGCAAATTATGGATCCCAAATGTCCTAGAATTATGCACCACTATTCTAGCGGAATGTCATGATTCGGCCATTGTAGGTCATGTCAGAGTGGACTATGAGCCCGGCCAGTCTCTCACTCAGGATAAACCTCTAATGGTTATTATGGTAGTGCACCATGGACTGAGAAAGCAAGGAACCCCAACTCCATCATACTCCTCCAAGGCTAACACTCCAAGACTCGAGACATTGCTTACTAGAGAACTCAATGAGAGAGAGATAATTGCAAATGAAAAAATGATGAGTACCTCCTCACCCCTTGTTTATATACTTGTGAAATAGTGACGTACCAAAGTTACTAATTACTATACTAACTCAAGTTATTAGACTAAAAGTCAAGTAAAGTCAAAAAGTAGAAAGGAATATCCATTCACATAGGCATATTCCAATAGCATGTGATCTTATCTTGACCCAACCACCAAGTCAAGGATTCCTTCACATGGGCTATCTTTGGACTATAGAAGAATCCAAAACAAAAAGGCTTGCGAGCCCAAGAGTTCTCAACTCTTTTCTCAAAGCCACAGACCTAGAAATAATACCAAGTCAACACACTAGAATCCAAAATAGTGGTGCTCATCTTTCCACTTCCTCTAAAGTAAGATCTCCTCTATCTTAGCTATGACTAACTTTAGCTAATCATGACTAATGTAGAACCATGCTTTATCTCTATATAAATAATATCTCTCAAGCACTTGTAATACTAAGCTAAATATCACAATACCACACACATGCACAAATATGTGTTACATGACAAGATCTTGGATGCAGTCCAGCGCCATTACTATTGGTCCAAGATGAGCAATGACATGATGGACTACGTGCATAGCTGCCTACTTTGTCAACAGAACAAAGCTTCTAATCAAACTCTTGCAGAGCTCTTTCAACCTCTCCCCACTCCTACCCAACGTTGGAAATAGGTGAGTATGGATCTCATCTGTGAATTACCCAAGACCACCTCAGGGTTTGACTCCATCATGGTCTTTGTGGACCGGCTCAGCAAAATGATTCATGTACACCCTACCACCAAGGATGTGACCGCTCCACAACTAGCTCAATTATACTTAGATGAAACTCTTCTCACCATGGCTTGTCTTGAGTACTCATCATCAATCAAGGCACTCAATTCACTAGTTTGTTTTGGAAAACACTCTTTGGTTTCTTCAAAACCAAGTTGGCCATATCCACAGCTTACCACCCATAGACATATGGACAAACAAAGTGGGTTAATTGCACTATTGAAGACATGTTATGCAACTTCACCTTAGAAGAGCAAGAGAGGTGGGACACCCTACTCCTATTGGTGGATTTTGCTTACAAAAATTCATTGAATGCATCCACCCATGTCACTCCATTCTTCCTCATGTATGGTAAGCATCCCTTCACACCTTCTAGCTTGATGAAGATCCATCCGGTGGCTACCAAGATTGATGCAATCAACACATTTGTTTCTAGAATCCAACAGTGTAGAGAGTGCCAAGCACAGATTACATATTGTGCAAAATCAAGAAAAGCAATATGTTGATGCACACCATAGGCACATGGAGTTCAATGTTGGGGATCAGGTGTAGTTATCGACAACCAACCTCACATTAGTTGGACCTTGTAAGCTCAAATCTCATTTTATTAGGCCTTTCTTGATTCTTCGTCGAGTTGGCACTATGTCCTATCACCTTGAGCTACCACCACACATGAAGATCCATCCAGTGATCCATGTTTCCATACTATGCAGATATGCTCCCCGATCAGGATAGTGTCATTCTACACAAGACATTTGACCTTGTCCGACACTCATTGATGGCACGGAGGAATATGAAGTGGAGCATATTCTCCAAAAATGCATGCGTGGTACTTGCCATCCGCTAGTGGACTATCTAATACAATGGAAAGGTTACTCCCTCTATGAAGCAACTTGGGAGTCTACTGCCAATTTGACATATGCATCGCTGTTGGTGCAAGCCTTTGAGCAACAACTGCACAACGAGGATGTTGCGTCTTAATAGGAGGGATGTCTATAATACCAAGAGCTAGCTATATGATCTAGATGTGAAATTGGTTTGGTAACATTAGGAATGATGTTATACATGATGGTCAAAATAGATCAGATAGAAGTATCACCAAAAAAGTACTTATACTAATAGGGTAGAAACCAAAATAGACTTGAAAACCTTAGAACCAATAGCTAGACATATGACTTAAAGGTGAGAATTGGTTTGGTAACATCTAGAAGGATGTTCCACATGATGGACTAAATAGATCAGAAAGAGATATCACCAAAAGGGGACTTCTACTAACAGAGTAGGAACCAAAATATGCCTAAAATCTTTGAAGGCAATTTTGGAGGCCTAAACGGATGAACTAGGCCTCAAAAATGTGCAGATTCTACCCCCCCCCCCCCCCAACGGAGGAAAGGTTGGACTTCCCTCCTCCCTGGTTTTTCTCATCAAGAACTTTCCAACGACACCTCATCCACGTGATTCTGAGATTCCTACATGAAGATTCCCTAAAAGATTCCCTTTGGTCAAAGCTTGTTTGACCAACCAGATAGGACCAGGACCTACATGTCACCCATGCAGCTTGCTGATATGTCACCTATCTGTGTGCCTAATCCTATGGTGAAGCTTTCTTGGAGGAGATCCTCTTTGTCTATATAATGAAGAGAATATGCTCCTTTGGGGCATCGGATGATTGAATGTGAAATTTATGTTTTCTCTCTTCTCTTGTCCTCGGAGTATTACAAATAGTTAGACATATGATCTAGAGATAAATTTGGTTTGGTAACATCTGGGAGGATATTATACAAGATGGAATAAGTAGATCAGACAGAGGTATCACCAAAAGAGTACTTCTACTAATAAGCCAAAATTCAAAACATGCTTGAAGATGTTAGAATCTATAGCTAGACATATGATCTAAAAGTAGAATTTGGGTTGGTGACATCTAAAAGGATGGTACACATAATGGATGAAATAGATCAGGTAGAGGTATCACCAAAAGAGCACTTCTACTAATAGGGCAGAAACCAAAATAGGCCTGAAAACTTCAGATGTAATTTTGGAGGCCTAAACGGATGAATTAAGCCTTGAAATTGTGTAAAAAATCCACCCCCTACCTCCCAAAAATAGAGGAAATTCTGGCCTTTCCTCCTCTTGGTTTGTCTCACTGAGAGCTTTCCAATGGTACCTCACATGATTTTGAGATTCCCATTGGAAAATTCCATAAAAGATTCCCTTTGGTCAAAGCCTGTTTGACCAACCAGATTGGACCAAGATAGAAATATCACCCATCCAAGCAAGTAATCTAAGGGTGGAGCTCATTGATAGGTCACATATCCATGTACCTAATCCTATGGTGGAGCATCATTGGAGGAGATCCTCTTTGGCTATATAATAAAGAGAAGGTGCTGCCTTGGGGCACCAAAGTTTGAGTGTGAAACCTGTGTTTTCTCTTCAACATTTCTCTGCTATCCTCCAACTATTACACATAGCAACCAAATTTTGTATTTTGGTTTGCATACCATGCCAACAATAAGGACTATGAAGTAAATTATATGTCCATTTTACTCCAAAATGTCTTTCTCATGAGCATGTCATGCCAACTATGGTCTATATGATGGAAGGAGTACTACTTGCAATCTTCCATCCTCCCATACACAAAGAAGATAGTTGCCTCAAATCTAAATTGCTTGGCTTGCTAGAGGCATAGTCTCTCTCCTTATCACTCATTATGCCATTTAGAATACTAGTGCAATGATAGTACATCATCATGAATATCTTGCTAATCCATACCAATATCTCCATTATTTGGATCAAAGACCTCAATAACTCATGTTGTCTATAGTAAGAGAGATACCACTTGTAATACCAAGGGTTAGCCATATGATCTAGATGTGAAATTTGGTTTGGTAACATCTAGAATGATGTTATACATGATGGTCAAAATAGATCAGATAGAAGTATCACCAAAAGAGTACTTCTACTAATAGGGCAGAAACCAAAATAGACTTGAGAACCTTAGAACCAATAGCTAGACATATGATTTAAAGGTGAGAATTGGTTTGGTAACATCTGGAAGGATGTTACACATGATGGACTAAACAGATCAGAAAGAGGTATCACCAAAAGGGGACTTCTACTAATAGAGTAGGAACCAAAATATGTCTGAAATCTTTGAAGGCAATTTCGGAGGCCTAAACGGATGAATTAGGCCTCGAAAATGTGCAAAATTCCCCCCCAATAGAGGAAAGGCTGGCCTTCCCTCCCCCCTGGTTTGTCTCATCGAGAGCTTTCCAACGGTACCTTACTCATGTGATTCTAAGATTCCTACAAGAAGATTCCCTAAAAGATTCCCCCTTGTCAAAGCTCGTTTGACCAACCAGATAGGACCTAGACCAGACAGGTCACCCATCCAAGTAAGTGATCCAAGGGTGGAGCTTGCTGACATGTCACCTATCTGTGTCCCTAATCCTATGGTGGAGCTTCCTTGGAGGAGATCCTCTTTGTCTATATAATAAAGAGAAGGTGCTCCCTTGGGGCATCGAATGTTTGAGTGTGCAATCTGTGTTTTCTCTCTTCTCTTGTCCTTGGAGTATTACAATGGTATCAGAGCAAGTGTTCTAGTCCAAGAGAGTGGATCATCCCTCTTGGAATAGCACGAACTACTGAAACTGAGTAATTTGAGGTGGAGAACATAGAGTAATCGCTAGACTTAGGAAGGACTTTAGAGAGCGGATAGGATGGATGCACCGGGGGGACAATTTCCCGCACCTAGCTTTCCATTCTCAAACCCATTCCACATCAAGGTTATGTACATCCAGCGTGAGCAGATGAGAGTATCGCTAGTTTATCACTTTGGTGCGGAATTCATGGACAAAGTGATGAACTCACCAAACCCGGTGATTCTACCTGTGGTGATATATGACATAGAGTGGGATTTGACGATCTACATTCTATTATGATAATATGGATATGAATGTCCCAAATCCTCTCCCTTTCAACACTCAAGTAGAAATCCGTTATGTAGTGAGGCCAAAATTGATGTTTAGAGATTTTGTGGTTAGGAATTTTGGTGAGGAGTATTATCAACGAGTGATAGCTTTTGAGGTCCCAATGGTAGTTCCAATAGTTCGTGCGCCTTCCAGAGTGATTATATTGACTCTGTATTGAAGTAGACGTTAGCAATTGGGTGTTGCATGAACCATGGATCTGCAGTTGCAAGAGCTGGTGCAAGGAATGCAAGGGATGTTGAATGAATTTTGAGAGATTAAGATGACCATGGAGACATTGCAAAGTCAAGTGCAGATCCTCAGGAACGATCAAGCCATGCAAGAAGAAGAGCCGTCTCAAAACCCAGTACCTGCGACTGAAGTACTTGGAGAGGCACCCGTGCCTAGGAACCCTATCAACAATGAAGCCACATTGCTACTCCGGATGAAGAAGACCTGCAACATTGAGCCTTACAAGGTGCAGCGTACGATGGGAGTAGTGGAGAATTGGATCTTGAGAATGAATCGATATTTTTGATTGTTCTCAACAGAGATCACAGAGCATGCTGCAGGCGTGTTTGCATGTGGGTACTTGACCGATAAAGCCCTCACATGGTATGCTGCTTGGGAAGGATCCATGCTGGCAGAGAGAAGGGAGGTCACATGGACAACAATGCAAGAAGGACTGCTCAAGAATTTCCAATCGGTGGATTCTGTGCAGATGACTCGAACCCGACTATGGGGATTAAGATAGAAGAATAGCGTACAAGAGTATGTGGAGGCATTTCTGGATCTACAAGTTGCAATTACCGACATGAGTCCATCAGAGGCTCTCGACAATTTCAAACGAGGGTTGAAAGAGCGGATTCGCCAAGAAGTCATGGTGCAAAACCCTCACACGGTATTTGAAACTATTGCTTGTGCGCAGAGAATAGCTGGAGCATTAGGTGGAGGTGAAGGAGTAGTTCCACCTCAACATTATTGGGTAGAAATGCCAGACATGGGTGGACCAGTACCGATGAAATTGGGCAACCTTCGATTCCGGGATCGAGGAGCACGGCCGCTTCAAGGAGAGCGGGGACGGGTAGAAGAACAAAGAGATGGAGTCCCATGAGGAGAAGGGACTCGAGGAGAACAATGCTGTTGTTACAATTATGGCTATATTGGGCACATATCTACCAATTTTTGCACTCGTTTCCCTAGAGGCCCTCGGCCTTCGTACAAGCGATCTTTGAACAACATGGAGAGGCACATTGAAGAGGAGGAGGTGGAAACCACTTCAAAAAACAAAGATCGCCAGTAAATGTACCTTGCGGCCTTACTGGCTCAATAAGGAAGCAGAGAAGCGAGGGAAGGAAGAAGAATAATGCGCAAAGATCCCGAAAGGCAACCTCACAATTGATTGTCGTGAATGGAATCCTAGAAGGTAATCAAGTGAGAGTATTAATAGATCCGGGAGCAACAGAGAATTTCTTGTCTTGCTCTGTTGCAATAAGCTTGGGAATGGATCTAGAGAGAGATGGAAATGAAGAAGTAGAGTTACCAAATGGGCAAACAGAGAGGATTGAATCATTACCTAGACAGGTAACCCTCTCTGTAGGAGAATATTAGGAAGCAATTGAGTGGCGAGTGATACAATTAGCCCGTTATGATGCAATTTTAGGCATGCCATGGATGGAGCAGTACAACCCAATGGTGGATTGGAGGAAGAAAGTAGTGAGAACCCACCAATGGTCAATCATTGGGGTTAAAGAAAAATCACATAGGCAGAAACTGCCTCTATATGTCGTAGGGACGACAACTGTCTGTAAGACCGATAGATGTTTTCTAGGTCTAATAAGAGAAGTCTAGAGTGCACAACTCGTTGGACAAATTCCTGAGAAATTGAAGGATGTGGTGGATGAGTTTCAAGATGTCTTTCCTGATGATCTACCCTCAGGATTACCACCTAAAAGGCGAGTAGATCTCAAAATAGAGACACTCTCGGGGAAGACATCTCCTTGTAAGGCCCCATATCGCCTATCATCTCATGAGTTGGAGGAGTGTAAGACTCAAATTGAGGAGATGCTACAGAAAGGGTTCATCCAACCTAGCATATCATCATATGGGGCCCCTGTCTTGTTTGTGAAGAAGAAGGATGGTACAATGCGCATGTGCATTGACTATCGGGGTCTCAATCAGCAAACAATGAAGAAAAAATACCCCTTACCTCGCATGGATGACCTGTTTGATCAACTCCATGGAGCAAGATACTTCACCAAACTGGACTTACGGAGCGGTTACAATCAAATCCGAATTGCAGAGGAGGATGTGTACAAAACTGCCTTTCGAACCAGGTATGGCCACTTTGAGTATCTTGTGATGCCTTTTGGCCTCACCAATGCGCCTGCCACTTTCATGAGCCTAATGAATGACATATTTTGTCCATACTTGGATAAGTCTATTATCGTCTTCTTGGATGATATCTTAGTATATAGTAGCACAATGACAGAACACAAACAACATCTACGAGAGGTCCTCCAGATTCTAAGACAGAATCAGTTGTACGCCAAAATCTCAAAGTGTGAGTTTGGCAAGTCTGAAGTAGACTACTTAGGGCATAGAGTAAGTGCAGAGGGCATTCAAGTATTGACAGATAAAATAGAGGTCATTCAAAAATGGAGTGCCCCAGAAGATCAGACTCAACTTAAGAGCTTCTTGGGGTTGACAGGATTCTATCGTAGATTTGTCAAGGACTTCTCCAAGGTTGCACAGCCTTTAACGGCACTACTTGGCAAGGGGAAGAAGTGGACATGGGGAACTGCACAAGAGTTGACCTTTCAAGAATTGAAGGCCACCTTGCTACATGCACCAATCTTGAAGTGGTATGACCCAAAACGTCCAATCAAGTTGGCTACGGATGCATCAGGCGTAGCAATAGGAGCAGTCCTACAACAAGAGTGGCATGACGGATGGCATCCAATTGCATATTTCTCTCAAAAGTTGTTACCGGCAGAGCGCAACTACCACACCACAGAACAAGAAGAGCTGGCCATCGTTCTAGCAACCAAGCATTGGAAGCACTACCTGGGCGAGAAGGCATTTGTAGTAGAGACAGACCACAAACCTCTAGTCTACCTCGAGACACAGAAGGATCTATCTTGTTGCCAAATTTGGTGGGCAGAGTGGCGACAACGCTTCAACATGACAATCACCTACGTGGAAGGTAAGAAGCAACTTGCAGATGCATTCACCCGCATGCCAATGGCCAACAACTTAGCGGTAGAGGTTAAGATTAACCTTGAATTCTGGCAAGAGATTCTAGCTGCTACAAAAACTAATCCACAGATTGTAGAAGCGCAATTGTCCAAAGGTGTCACCAACACCCAAGGACTCACCTTTCGGGAGGGCCGATTGTGGATCCCAAATGTCCCAGAATTACGCACCACCATTCTAGCGGAATGTCATGATTCGGCCATTGCAGCTCATGTCGGAGTGGACAAGACCTTGGAGGCAGTCAAGCGCCATTACTATTGGCCCAAGATGAGCAACGACGTGATGGACTATGTGCGTAGCTGCCTACTTTGTCAACAGAACAAAGCTTCTAATCAAGCTCTTGCAGTGCTCCTTCAACCTCTTCCCACTCCTACCCAACGTTGGGAACAAGTGAGTATGGATCTCGCCTGTGAATTACCCAAGACCACCTCAGGGTTTGACTCCATTGTGGTCTTTGTGGACCGGCTAAGCAAAATGATTCATGTACGCCCTACCACCAAGGAGGTGACCGCTCCACAACTAGCTCAACTATACTTAGATGCAGTCTTTGCTCACCATGGCTTGTCTAGAGTACTCATCACCGATAGAGGCACCCAATTCACCAGTTTGTTTTGGCGAACACTCTTTGGGTTCTTCAAAACCAAGTTGGCCATGTCTACAGCTTACCACCCACAAACAGATGGCCAAACAGAGCGGGCTAATTGCACGATTGAAGACATGTTACACGGCTTCACCTTAGAAGAGCAAGAGAGGTGGGACACCCTACTACCGTGGGTGGAATTTGCTTACAACAATTCAGTGAATGCCTCCACCCAAGTCACTCCGTTCTTCCTCATGTATGGTGAGTATCCCTTCACACCTTCTAGCTTGATGAAGATCCGTCGAGTGACTACCAAGGTTGATGCAGTCAACACATTTGTTTCTAGAATCCAACAAGGTGTGGAGAGCGCCAAGCACAAGTTACAGATTGCACAAAATCGACAAAAGCAGTATGCTGATGCACACCGTAGGCACATGGAGTTCAATGTTGGGGATCAAGTGTGGCTATCGACAACCAACCTCACATTAGTTGGATCTCGTAAGCTCAGACCTCGTTTTATTGGGCCTTTCTCGATTCTTCGTCGCATCGGCGCTATGGCCTATCACCTTGAGCTACCACCACACATGAAGATCCATCCAGTGTTCCATGTCTCCCTATTATGCAGATATGCTCCCCGATCAGGCCAAGGTACTTCCACACAGGACATTCGACCTTGTCCGACAATCATTGATGGCACAGAGGAATATGAAGTGGAGCGGAGTCTCCAAAAGCGCATGCGTGGTACTCGCCATCCGCGGGTGGAATATCTAGTACAATGGAAAGGTTACCCCCTCTATGAAGCAACCTGGGAACCCGCTGCCAATTTGGCACATGCACCGGTGTTGGTGCAAGCATTTGAGCAACAATTGCACAACGAGGACGTTGCGTCTTAAAAGGAGGGAGGTCTGTAATACCAAGGGTTAGCCATATGATCTAGATGTGAAATTCGGTTTGATAACATCTAGAATGATGTTATACATGATGGTCAAAATAGATCAGATAGAAGTATCACCAAAAGAGTACTTCTACTAATAGGGCAGAAACCGAAATAGACTTGAGAACCTTAGAACCAATAGCTAGACATATGATTTAAAGGTGAGAATTGGTTTGGTAACATCTGGAAGGATGTTACACATGATGGACTAAACAGATCAGAAAGAGGTATCACCAAATGGGGACTTCTACTAATAGAGTAGGAACCGAAATATGCCTAAAATCTTTGAAGGCAATTTCGGAGGCCTAAACGGATGAATTAGGCCTTGAAAATGTGCAAATACTCCCCCCAACAGAAGAGAGGCTAGCCTTCCCTCCCCCCTGGATTGTCTCATCGAGAGCTTTCCAACGGTACCTTACTCATGTGATTCTAAGATTCCTACAAGAAGATTCCCTAAAAGATTCCCTCTGGTCAAAGCTCGTTTGACCAACCAGATAGGACCTAGACCAGACAGGTCACCCATCCAAGTAAGTGATCCAAGGGTGGAGCTTGCTGACATGTCACCTATCTGTGTCCCTAATCCTATGGTGGAGCTTCCTTGGAGGAGATCCTCTTTGTCTATATAATAAAGAGAAGGTGCTCCCCTGGGGCATCAAATGTTTGAGTGTGCAATCTGTGTTTTCTCTCTTCTCTTGTCCTCGGAGTATTACACCACTACCATCCAATCAACATACATAAAAGGTAGATGCATGCCAACCTTAGACCATCTCTTCATGTGTCTCACCATGCCAATGTGCTCTTTTTTTAATCATGCAACTAGTACATAGGTTTTTACTCAACCCATCTACATTACTATTCACCACTCTAGATCTATGAACAACCTTAAAATCATATCCTTGTAAAATCAAAACTCATTATGCAAGCTTCCTTGAAAGCTTGTTGGACTCCATCTACCACTTCAATGGTTGATGATTAGTGCTAAGAGTGAGAGGGTTCCCAGACAAGTAACATCAAAATGTGTTATTGCCTACACTACTGCCAAGCACTCTCCCTCATATGAATTATAATTGGGCTCTACTAAATTTTTGGAGTGATTAGCATAGGCCACCATAAACTCCTTCTACTCATCATCTTGTAGGATAAGCATTACTTCAAGACCCAACATAGTCCAATCATTATAAACCTAGAATGAGCATCCTTTGATTGGTCTCCTAAGGATAGAAAGGATAGATAGGATGTCAACTTCTCCTTGAGCTCTACAAAAGCTCTTTCTTGCTCATCTCCCCAACACCATTTATATGTAAGCTTGGCTAGCTAGTTCAAGCCTTGGCAATCATATTAAATCCTCTCACATAGTAGCAATAAAATTTCACCAATCAAAGGAATACTCACACTCTATTCACATTTATAGGTCAAGGAATACGTGCAATAGCCTCCACCTTCTTCTTTTTTGAACACCAAGTCAACCAAGATAGAAAGTGTGATCTAAATACTCAACTTGCTCTTGAAAGAATTTTCATTTCTAAGATGTACTTTGAGTCCATGAGATCTTAATATTTCAAACACCTCCAACAAATATCTCTCATGCTCTTCCACAATAGTATTATAAATCAAAATATAATCAATATAGCACTATGTAAAATCCAATCCCATTAAGATCCTATCCATGACTCTTTAGAACTTGAAAGGGGTATTATTTCACTCAAATGATAAGAACTACCATTGATACAATACATCCTTGCCTGGAAGATCAATAGCCTAGAATATTGTCTTGGACTTGTCCTCCTCCTTGATCAACAATTGATGATATCTTGCTTGAAGATCCAAAGTACTAAAGACCAATGCATGGACAGTTGCATCAAAGATCTCCTATGATGTATGCATAGTATAACAATAAGCCCAAGTCTATCAATTAATAGGATAATAATCTCCACACATTTTCTTATCCATGTAGTAATCATGTATATCCTTTTTGGTTGGCATTACTATGGTTGAAGCATACTCTCCATGTGAGATTTCTATCAAACTAGCCTCAAAAAGGTCTTAAGTCTTGCTTTAAATCAAGGCTCTCTCCATATCATTATATTTGTAGGGACATCAAAAGACTAATGTATCACTAGTTAGCTCAATCTAAATACTAGGTCCCTTTAGAGCACCCAAGTCCTTCACACTAAAGGCTAAAATTAATTTTATAGCTCCTCAATAACCTCCATACTCTTTGTCTTTCCATGCTTATGAGCTTGGGTCTAATGTTTGGCTCTTATCCTTGTAATTGTTGTAGAGGTGGAAGATGTGTTGATTGGTTGCTTTACCAAGACCTTGGGAGCAATATTTTCATACTCTCACTACTAGAGTCCACAACCTCATAGTGGAAAACTCCCTTTGCTTTGGCCATAAGCTCCACACATCCTTTAGTTGCATCTCTAGTAGATCAAAGGTGTATCCCAAGTAGACCACGCTCACCTAGATGTACTCCAAATAGACACTCTCACTAGTAGCCCATTAGTTGTGTACCAAATATTCCATATTCTCACTTGGTCTATCACATCAAGCATATGCATAAATTGTCTTGATAGGCATAGAGCTCATTAGTGTCAAAGTGGTGATGTTTGTCAAGTGCATCCTATGCTACTAAGCCAATCAATCTAGGCTACATAATTTAGGTTTATAGCCTAACCTAACACATGATACTTGGATGTCTCTAACACTATTGAAATGATAGTGATACCAATATAGAAACCCATCACTCGCTCTCTCTTATTGACATTGAGCACTACCAATTGTAGTAACTATGAGTCCCAAAGAAATCCAGGACCTTTCTCTTGATAAGCATGGGAAGTTTTGATGCTCCTAAGTGTGGGTAAAGCAGCTCTAGGTTAACCTACAAGGTTCACCACTACCATAGGTGACCAATCAACTACTCCCACCATTTGAGATTGGCACCCAATTTCTAAAATATCATCAACAAGAAGGTGTGTTAGTTGTTGGATCCTATCATAAGCATGCTATAACACCTCTTTATGTAAGAGATTCATCCATCAAAGATGAAGATGATGTGCCCAAGTTTCATCTCTAGCCACATCCAACAACATTGTACGACCAATATTGACCAGATCTGATGTATACTTGCTATTGCTCATATGCAAGAGTCAACCATCAAAGGGATGCTCTCCAAAATCTGTAATAAAAATTTGCCTAATGACCTTGGATATATCATAATATACATATCATCTTCCAAAACATACCAAAGTGGGAATCATACAAACCCTATCATTGGCCAATACATCTATATGCTTGACATGGTAATCCAAAAATCACCAAATGAATAGTACCATATCTCTCTAGATTTTGTGCTCACAACAAGGAAATGTCTAATGGTAATCCCTAATTGTTAACATTGGTAATAACTTAGGACAATGGTATGCCAAATGTGCAACATGCTATATCGAGACTCATCTAGCAATCTCATTGCCCTCCATATACAAGTATATTAACTCATATACCTACTTGAAATAACATAGCTAGTCTAGTGCTAATCCAACCCAAAAAAATCTAGTAGGCATACTCTCTTTATTGATATTGCCAAGCAATAAGTGTGGTCTCCAAAGGTGACAAGGTAATAAAATTTGGAAGATCATCATCAAATTGGTCCATTTGTGGTACAAAAGCTTCACTCCAAGCCTATTGTGCTAACTTATTTGCATGATGCTACAACTCCTCGTTACGGTTGTACAATGGTACATCTAATGTGGATGGAACAAATCCACTCATCCTCCAAGTCCAAGTGATTTCCACTAGTACCTAAGTATCCTTTGCATTGGTATTCCCCTCCAATAACTCACCAAGCCAAGTAACAAAACTTTGAATGTTGAGATTGATGCCATGGTTTTTGACTATTGTGAGCCAAGACTACAACTACTAAAAGGTATAGCTAGATGGCATTGGACTACCAACTTCACCTATTAGAGGTTCATCTTGAGTGAAAGACAAGCCAACTCATGGGCCTATAGGAGGTTATCTCCTCCTAATAGTCAATGTTGAAACCCATGGAGTCTAACACTAATCTACCAACTAACATACTGTAATGTTTTGAGGACATGAGAACTCCCAAGAGAAACATAAGAGAAGAAATACAAGAGAAACAGGCTTCATCTTTCAAACTTTGATGTCCCAAAGGAGCACCTTGTCTTTATTATATAACAAAGAAGATCTCTTCAAAGGGAGCTCCACCCTTAGATCACATACATGGAGTGGTAACATGTCAGCAAGTTCCACTATTAGATTAGTTGCATGGATGGATGATATGTCAATCCTTGTCTTATTTGGTTGGTCAAAAAAGTTTGACAAAAGGGAATCTTTGGAGAATCTTCTTGTAGGAAGCTAAGAACAACATGGATGAGACAATGCAATTAGCCTGCTCTATTTGGCCATTGGTCTGTGGATGGTATGTTGTAGACATGGTCAGTTTGGTTTTGAAGATGCCAAAGAGTGTTCTCCAAAGCAAATTAATGAAATGAATGTATTGAGCAATGATGAACACTTGAGACAAACCATATGTAATATTAATAGCTAGACATATTATCTAGAGGTGAAAATTGGCTTGGTGACATCTAGTAGAGTGTTATATATGGTAGAATAAGTAGAGAAGATAAAGGTATCACCAAAAGAGTACTTCTACTACTAAGATAGAAACCAAAAATAGTTTGAAAACTTTAGAGTCAATTTTGGAGGCCTAAAAGGATTAATTAGGCTTCAAAAATTTTGGTATTCTTCTCAAGGAAAGAAAATTTTAGATTTTGTTTTCTCCCTAGTTATCTTCTTGGGAGATTTCCAATGATACCTTACCCATGCAGCTATGAAATTCTTGAAAGAAAATTCTCTCTAATCAAAGCTTGTTTGACCAACCAGATAGGACCAAAACCAACATGTCATCCATGCATACAACTAATCTAAGGGTAGAGCTCATTAACATGTCACCTATCTGTGTATCTGATCCAATGGTGGAGCTTCCTTTGAGAGAATTCTCTTTGCTATATATTAAAGACAAGGTGCTCCTTTAGGACATTAGAGTTTTGAATGTGAAGTTTTATGTTTCTTCTCTTGGATTTTCTCTTGGGGGTTCTCTTGTCCTTAAAAAATTAAAATGGAATCAAAGCATGTCTTTCAATCCAAGAGAGTGGATCATCCCTCTTGGAGCAACATGTGCTATTGAGACTTACTAATTTTGAGGAGAGAAATCATAGTGAAATTGACAGATTAGGAGTGTTTTAGAGAGAGGATGGGATGAAGGCTCTTGGAGGACAATTTCCTACACTGTATTTTCCATTCTTGAATCCATTCCATATCAAGATTGTGTATATCTAGCGAGGGCAAGTGAGAGTATATCTCATTTACCATTTCAAAGTAGGGTTCATGGATATAGTGATGAATTTACCAAACCTTGTAATTCTACCTGTAGTGATTCTATGATAAAGAGTGGGATTTGACAATTTACATATATTGTGATGGATATGAATATATCAAATCCTTTTCCTTTCAACACTCAAGTAGAAATTTATTATGTAGTTAGACCAAAAGTGATGTTTAGGGATTTTGTAGCCTGCAATTTTGGTGACAAATATTATTAACAAATGATAGCCTCTAAAGTCTCAATAGTCTATGCCCCCTCTTGAGTGATCATATTAGCTCTCTATTGAGGTAGGAAGTAGCATTTGAGTGTTTTCGTGTGTAGGAATTATAGAACCACAATTACAAGATTTGATGCAAGGAGAGCAGGGGATGTTGAATGAGATTCAAAAGATCAAGATGACCATGGAGGCATACCAAAGTAAAATATGTACCTTCAAGAATAGACAATGCAAGAAGGGAAATCATCCCAAAACCCAATACCAATGGCTAAAGTACTTGGAGAGTCATTTAAACCAATGACATCAACCCCAATCAACAATGAAACCATATTGTTGCTTGGATGAATAAGACATGCAATATCAAGCCTTATAAGGGGTAAAATTCTATGGGAGTAGTGGAGAATTGGATTTCAAGAATGAACCAATATTGATCATTTTGAAAATGTATTTGCATGTAGATACTTGACCAATAAATCATGCACATGGTACAATGTTTGGGAACAAATAATGTTGGCAAAAGGAAGAGAGGTCACTTGGACGGCAATGCAAGAAAGGTTGCTGAAGAATTTCCAATCTGTGGATTCTATACAGATAGCTTGAACCCAACTATAGAGGTTGAAGCAAAAGAACACCATACAAGAATACATGGAGGCATTTCTTGATCTACAAGTTGTAATAATCAACATGAGTCCAATAGAAGCTTTGGATAATTTCAAACAAGGGTTAAAGAGCAAATTCACCAAGAAGTAATGGTACAAAATCCTCATACTATTTGTGAAGCCATTGCTTGCACTCAAAGAATAGCAAGTGTGCTTGGAGGAGGTGAAAGGGTAGTCTTGACTCAACATTATTGGATTGAAACACATCATTTTGGTGGACCAATTTCTATGGAATTGTGCAACACTTGGTTTTATGATCAAAGAGCACGACTAAACCAAGGAGAACAAGGACAAGAGGAAGAAAGGAAAAATAGAGTGCTATGAGACGAACGAACTTGAGCAAAACAAAATTGTTGTTACAATTGCAGTTGAGTTAGGCACATAGCCATCAACTATTGTACTTGTCTTTCTAGAGGCCCTCAGCCTCCATACAAGCAATCTTTGAACAACATGGAGAGATGAATTTAAGAAGAGGATGCAAACCTAACGTTGGAAAATGAAGATACCAATCAACGTACCTCATGGCCTTATTGGTTCAATGGAGAAGCAAAAATTTGAGGGGAGGAAGAGGATGAGTGCACAAAGATCAAGGAAGACAAACTCACAACTGATTGTCTTGAATGGAGTCTTAGAAGGCAATCAAATGAGAGTATTGATAGACCTTAAAGCAATAGAGAATTTCTTGTTTCACTTTGTTGCAATAAGATTAAGGATGGATCTAGAGAAGGATGAGAATGCAGAAGTAGAGCTACCTAAATGGACGAATAGAGAGGATTGAGTTATTATTTAGAAAGGTAGCACTCTCTATAGGAGAATATCAAGAAGCATTTGAGTGGCAAGTGATATGTTAGCTCATTAATCCTAGGCATGTTGTGGATGTAGTATTATAACTTTATGGTTGATTGGAAGGAGAAAGTAGAGAGAACTTGCCCATGTAAGATCATTGGAGTTAAAAGAAAGATCATATAGGCAAGAATTGCCTCTCTATGTCATAGGGACCAACTATTTGTAAGACAAATAGATGTTTCATGGATCTAATAAGAGAAGTCTAGAGTGCATAACTCAATAGACAAATTCTTGAGAAATTGAAAGATGTGGTCAATGAGTTTCAAAATGCATTCTTGGATGATCTACCCTTAAGATTACCACCAAAAAAGAGAGTAGATCATAAAATTGGGATATTTTTGAAGAAGACACCTCCTTGTAAGGCCCCATATTGTCTATCACCTCATGAGTTGGAGGAGTGTAAGGCTCAAATCAAGGATATGCTGCAAAAAGAGTTTATCCAACCCAACAAATCACCATATGGGGTTCTTATCTATTTGTGAGAAGAAGGATGGTACAATACACATGTTCATTGACAATCAAGGCCTAAATCAAGAAGAAAAAATACCCCTTACCCCACATGGATGACCTATTTGATCAACTCAATAGGGCAAAACATTTCACCAAACTTGATCTATGGAATAGTTACAACCAAATTTGGATTGCAAAGGAATACACACACAAAACTACTTTTCAAATAAGGTATGACCACTTTGAGTACTTAATGATGCAATTTGGCTTCACCAACACACCAATCACTTTCATAACTTTGATGAATGATATATTTTGTCCATACTTGGATAAATCTATTATTATCTTCCTAGATGACATCTTAATCTACAATAGGACAATTGCAACACAAGCAACATTTGCAAGAAGTCTTCTAGATTGTATGACCAAATCAATTGTATGCCAAAATCTCAAAGTGCAAGTTTGGCAAGTCATAAGTAGACTACTTGGGGTATAGAGTAAGTGCAAAAGGTATCCAAGTGTTAATAGATAAAACAGGTGTCATTCAAAAATAGAATGCTCCCAAAGATCCAACTCAACTCAAGAGCTTCTTGCAATTGACGGAGTTCTGTTGTCAATTTGTCAAGGACTTCTCTAAAGTTACATAGCCCCTAACAATACAATTGGGCAAGGGAAGAAGTAGATGTGAGAAACTACACAAGAATTGGCCTTTTAGGAATTGAAAGACTCATTACTACATGCTATAATCTTGAAATGGTATGACCCAAAATGTTTGATCAAGTTGGCTACATATGCATCAAGCATAACAATAGGAGCAGTCCTACAACAAGAGTGGCATGATGAATGGCACCTAGTTGCATATTTCTCTCAATAGTTGTTATTGGTAGAATGCAACTATCACACCACCAAATGGGATGAGTTGGCCATTGTCCTTGCAACCAAGAATTTGAAGCACTATCTTGGTGAAAATGCATTTGTAGTGGAGATAGACCACAAATCTCTAGTCTACCTTGAGACACAAAAAGATCTATCTTGTCAATAGATTTGGTGGACAAAGTGGAGATAATAGTTCAATATGAAAATCATGTATGTTGAAAGAAAGAAGCAACTTGTAGATGCATTCACCCAAAATTCCAATGGCAAACAATCTGGTGGTCAAGGTCAAGATGAACCCTAAATTCTGGCCAAGGATGCTTGCTCCTACAAAAACTGATCCACAAATTGTAGGAGCTCAATTTTCCAAAGGCATCACCAGCACCCAAGGATTCACCTTTCATGATGGTAAGTTATGGATCTTGGATGCCAGGGACAAAAGAACCATCATCCTAGTAAAATGTCATGATTTTGCCATTATAGTTCATGTTGGAGTGGACAAGACCTTGGATGCAATCAAACACCATTAATATTGGCCCAAGATGAGCTATGATGTGATGGAATAAGTTCAAAGCTTCCTACTATCAACAAATAAAGATTCTAATCAAGCTCCCATTAGACTCCTTTAATCCCTCCCTAGTCGTACCCAATGTTGGGAGCAAGTAAGCATGGATTTGGTTTGTGAATTGCCCAAGACCACCTTAGGGTTTGACTCCATAGTAGTCTTTGTTGACCAACTCAGCAAAATGATTCATGTACATCCTACCACCAAGGACATGACTGCTCTTCAACTAGCTCAATTGTCCTTAGATATAATATTTTCTCACCATGGTTTGTCTTAAGTGCTCATCACTAATAGAGGCACCCAATTCACTAGTTTTTTTTTGGAGAACACTCTTTGGTTTTTTCAAAACCAACTTGGCCATTTCCACAACTTACTATCTACCAACCAATGGACAAATAAAGTGTGCTAAATTCACTATTGAAGACATGCTTCAGAGCTTCATCTTAGATGAGCAAGAAAGGTGAGACACCTTACTTTCATTGGTAGAATTTGCTTACAATAATTCAATGAATTCATCCACACAATTCACACTATTCTTCCTCATTTATGGAGAGCATCCATTCATAACTTTGAGCTTGATGAAGATCTGTCAAATGGCTACCAAGGTTGACACTGTCAACACTCTTCTTTCTAGAAGCCAATAGGGTGTGGAAAACACCAAGCACAAGTTGCAGATTGCAAAAAATCAACAAAAGCAGTATGAAAATGCACATTGCCAACATGGAATTCAATATTGGGGATCAAGTCTAGCTATCAACAACTAACCTCACATTAGTTGGCTCTTGTAAGCTCAAACCTCATTTTATTGGGCCTTTTCCCATTCTTAATTGAGTCAACACAATGGCCTATCACCTCGAGCTACTGCCACACATGGAAATCCATCCAATATTCCATGTTTCTTTACTACCTAGATATGCTCTCCAACCACCTTACTTTCCTTCCATATACGACATTCTACCTTTTCCAACACTCATTGATGGCATAGAGTAATATGAAGTCAAATGCATTCTCCAAAAAAACATTCATAGTACTCACCATCCATGTGTGGAATATCTTGTATAGTGGAAATGGTACCCACTATATGAGGTAACATAGGAGCTAGCAACCAACTTGATCCATGCACCAGTGTTAGTGAAATACTTTGAATATTAAATTTGTAACAAGGAAGTTGCCTCCTAAAAGGAGAGAGGTTTGTAATACCAATAGCTAGACATATTATCTAAAGGTGAAAATTGGCTTAGTAACATCTAGAAGGATATTATATGTGATGGACTAAGCAGATCAAATAGACATATCACCAAAATAGTACTATTACTAATAAGGAAGAAGCCAAAAATAGCCTAAAAACTTTAGAGTCAATTTAGGATGCTTAGATGAATGAATTAGGCTTAAAAAATGTGCAAATTTCTCCTTTGAAGAAATATAGACTAGCCTTCCCTTCTCCTATATTTTTCTTGTCAAGAGCTTTCCAATTGTACCTCACCATGCAATTTTGAGATTCTTACAAGAAGATTCTCTATAGATTCCTTTTGGTCAAAGCTTGTTTGACAACCAAATAAGACCAGAATTGACATGTCACCCATGCATGCAACTAATCTAAGGTAGAGCTTAGTGACATATTACCTATCCATGTATCCAATCCAAGGGTGGAATTTCTTTTGAGGGAATCTTCTTTGCTATATATTAAAGACAAGGTGTTCTTTTGGGACGTCAAAGTTTTGAGTGTGAAGCTTTGTGTTTCTTTTTTTGGATTTTCTCTTGGGGGTTCTCTTGTCCTCAAAACATTACACCATGGTAAGAAAATACTATAGCTAAGTACTATTGACCTAGTCATAGAGCAATCAGATCCTTTGTCATAGGACAAACATGAATCATTTTGTTAAGTTGGTCTACAAAGACTACAATGGAGTCAAACCTTGAGGTAGTCTTGGGCAATTCACAAACTAGATCCATTCTCACTTGTTCCAAATTTTGTGTAAGAGTAGGGAGGGGTTGAAGGAGTCTTGGGACAACCTGATTAGAGGCTTTATTTTGTTGATAGAGTAAGCAACTTTGAACATACTCCATTGCATTGTTGCTCATCTTGGATAAATAGTAATGGAGATTGACTACATCTAAGGTCTTGTCTACTCCAACATGACTTACAATGGTAGAATCATGACATTTTGCTAGGATGGTGGTTCTTAGGTTTGGCGCATTTAGGATCCATAATCTTCCATTACAAAAGGTGGGTCCTTGGGTGTTGGTTACTCTTTTGGATGATTGAGCTCCTACAATACATGGGTCAATCTTTGTAGCAATAAAAATTCTTGTCCAATATTTTAGCTTCATTTTGACCTCTACCACCAAATTGTTTGCCATAGGCATTTGGGTGAATGTATTTGCAAGTTGCTTCTTGCCTTCCACATATGTGAACCATTGTCTCCACTCTCCTTAACACATTTATCAACAAGATAGATCTTTTTGTGTCTCAAGATAGACTAAAGGTTTGTGGTCTATCTCCACTATAAATGCCTTCTTGCCAAGATAGTGCTTCCAATGCTTGGTTGTGAGGATAATGACCAATTCTCTCATTTAGTGGTGTGATATCCAACGTTACGTTTTGCCAATAATAGCTTTCAAGAGAAATTATGCAATAGAGTGCCATCTATCATTCCATTTTTGTTGTATGACTGTTCTTATTGCAACACTTGATGCATCTATAGCCAATGTGATTGCATATTTTAGGTCATACTATTTCAAGATTGGTACTTGTAGTCATGCATTTTTGAATTCCTAAAAGACCAATTCTTGTGTGGTTCCTTATACTCACTTCTTTTCCTTGCCAAGTAGTGTTGTTAGAGGTTGAGTAACCTTAAGGAATTCCTTGACAAATTGACAATAGAACCCCATCAATCCCAAGAAACTCTTGAGTTGAGTCTGATCTTCTAGAGCACCATAGTTTTAAATGACCTCTATTTTATCTATCAACACTTCAACACTTTTTGCACTTACTCTTTCTATGCCCTAAATAGTCTACTTTAGACTTGCCAAACTTGCACTTTGAGATTTTGGCCTACAACTAATTTTGTCATAGAATCTAAAGGACTTCTTGTAGATGTTGTTTGTGCTCCATCATTGTCCTATTGTAGACTAAAATATCATCAAGGAAAATGATAACAAATTTATCCAAGTACGGATGAACTATGTCATTCATCAAACTCATGAAAGTATTTGGTTTATTGGTGAAGCCAAAAGGTATCACCAAGTACTCAAAGTGATTATACCTTGTTTGAAAGGTAATATTGTATTTGTCGTCCTCCACAATCCTAATTTGGTTGTAATTGCTCCACAAATCAAGTCTGATTTGCTCTTTGAGTTGATTAAATAGGTCATACATGCAAGGTAATGGGTATTTATTCTTCACCATTTGTTGATTTAGGTCCCGATAGTCAATGCACATGCATATTACACCGTCTTTCTTCTTCATAAATAAGACAAGAGCCCCACATGGTGATAGTTGGGTTGGATAAACCTTTTTTGTAGTTTATCCTTGATTTGAGCCTTACACTCCTCCAACTCATGAGGTGATAATCAATATAGGGCCTTACAAGGAGGTGTCTTCTCAAGAAGTAAATCAATTTCATGCTCTTCTCTCCGTTTTGGTGGTAATATTAGGAGTAAATTATCCAAAAAGACATCTTGAAACTCATTGACCCTATATTTTAAATTCTCAAGAATTTGGCCATCAAGTTGTGCATTCTAAACTTCTCTTATTAGACCCATGGAACATCTATCTATCTTACTGATAGCTATTATCCCTATGACATAGAGAGGTAGTTCTTACCTTTGTGATTTGTCTTTAACCCCAATGATCTTCCATTGGCTAGTTCTCATTATTTTCTTTCTCCCATCCATCGTGGAGTTATAGTGCTCCATCCACAATATGCCTAAGATCACATTGTAATGAGCTAATTGTATCACTTGCCACTCAATTTCTTCTTGATACTCTCCTATACAAAGTGCTACCTTTCTAGGTTATGACTCAATCCCCTTTTTCTGACCATTAGGTAACTCTACTTCTTCATTCTCACCCTTCTTAAGTTTGATCTCCAACCTTATTGCAACAAAGCAAGACAAGAAATTCTCTCTTGCTTCAAGATCTATCAATACTCTCACTTGATTACCATCTAGGACTCCATTTATGACAATCATTTGTGTGTTTTTTGCTCCTCAAACTTTGTGCACTTATCCTCTTCCTCCTCCTACTTTTACTCTTCTCCATTGAGCCAATAAGGCTATGAGTTACATTTACTAATGATCTTTGTTTCTTGATATGATTTCTACATCTTCCTCTTCAATTTGTTTCTCCATGTTGTTCAAAGGGTGGTTTTATAAAGGCCAAGGACCTCTAGGAAGACAAGCATGACAATTGAAGGTTATGTGCCCAACTTGACAACAATTATAACAATATCATTGTTCTACTTGAGCCTCTTCTCCTTATGGGACTCCATTTCTCCTTTCTTCCACCCATCACCATTCTCCTTGGAACAATTGTGCTCCTCAATCTTAGAACCAAACATTGTTCAATTCCAAAGGATTTGGTCCACCAAAGTGTAGTGTTTCAACCTGATAATGTCAAGTTAGGATTACTTCTTCACCTACTCCAAGCAGCCTTGCTATTCTTTGAGCTCAAGTAATGTCTTCAAAAGTAGTGAAAGGATTTTTTTTCCATTACTTCTTGGAAAATTTGTTCTTTTAAGCCTATTTGAAATTTACCAAAGAACTTCTTCTATTCTCATATTGGATATTTCAACTTGTAGATCAAGAAATACCTCCATGTATGTTGTTCTTTTGCTTCAACCTTATAGTCAAGTTTGAGCCATTTGCACAAAATCCATAAATTAGAAATTCTTCAACGACCCTTCTTACATTACCATCCAAGTGATTTCTTTCCTGTTGCCAACATTGAATGTTCCCAAGCATTGTACCATATGAGGGCTTTATCGGTCAAGTACTTACATGCAAGCATGTTTATGGGATGATCAATGATCTCAATTGTGATAATTGAAAATATCAATTCATTCTTGAAATCTAGTTTTCCACTACTCCCATGGAATGCTATCCCTTGTAAGGCTTGAAATTGCATGTCTTCTTCATTTGTAGTAACAATGTGGCTTCATTGTTGATTGGAGGTGATGTCATTGGTATGACTGACTCTCCAAGTATTGGGTTTTGGGATGATTCCCCTTCTTGCATTACTTGATTGTTCTTGAAGGTATATTCTTGACTTTACAACACCTCCATTGTCATCTTCATCTCCTTAAATTTGTTCAACATCCCTTGTATTCCTTGCATTAGATCTTGCAACTACGGCTCCATGATTCATACACATGACAAATACTCAATCATTATTTACTACTTCAATAAAGAGTAAATATGATCACTCTAGAGGAGGTATGGACAATTAGGACTACCAGTGAGACCTAAGAGATTATTACTCATTGATAATATTCCTCATTGTAATTGTGGACTATGAATCCCTAAACATCGCTCTAGGTCTAACTACATAACGGATTAAAACTTCAATATTGAAAGGTAGAGGATTTGATATATTCAAGTTCATTGCATCATAATAGAACATAGAGTGTCAAATCCCACTCTTTATTATATATCACTATAGGTCAAATCATTGAGTTTAGTGAATTCATCATTATGTCCATGAACCCTACTCTAAAATGATAAACAAGATACACTTTCACTTACTCACATTGGATGTGCATAATCTTGATATGGAACATATTCAAGAATAGAAAGCGGGGTGCATGAAATTATCCTCCAAGAGCCTCCATCTTATCCTCTTTCTAAAACAGCCCCAATCTATCCATTGCATTATGTTTTTCCCCTCAAATTATTCAATCTCAATAACCCATGTTCCTCCAAGAGAGGTAATCCACTCTCTTGGACTAAAACACTTGCTCGGATACCATTATAATAGTTGGAGGAGAGGAGAACCCCTGAAAGAAACATAAGAAAAGAAATACAAGAGAAACACAAGGCTTCATCCCTCAATATTCCAATATTTCAAAGGAACACCTTGTCTTTATTATATAGCAACAAAGATCTCCTCAAATTGAGTTCCACCCTTGGTTTAGATACATGGATTAATGACATGTCGGCAAGCTCCACCCTTAGATTAGTTGTATGGATGGGTGATCTATCATTGTTTTATTTGGTTGTTCAAGGTCATGCCATTTGCAGCATTGCATCTAGATTGCTTGAACACTAGAGTAGTAGTGATAGTAGTTAGAGGTATTTTTACAATTACTAGTTCACAACAGTCAGATTTCATGTTTTGTGTACTAACTACATGGTGGGGCCCACCATCACTTGCACCATTTGCATTGTCGAGTGTGCCATCAGCGGGACCATTGGAATGAGACCTAGGTCAAAATCAAGAGTATACCTTGGGAGTGCAGATCTAGAGAGCTCACTTCTCTATTGTTGAGCCTTTGAGTTCTTGGCTAGAGCGGATAGAAAGCCAACAAGCATCACCTGGAGTCTCATGTGACTTGACTGTAATCAGTGCCTAATTGTTGGCAGATTTTTGACTCAAATATCAAGTATTGATCTGATTGAGTGTGATTTGAGTTATGTGAACGAATTGATTATTGTGGTACTTTAGAGTCCATGTATGACTTATGTGTGAGTTGTGCTTCTATAGTGTGTGATGTTGACATCAATGTATGTTGTACAAAAATGTATATACGCACGACATGCCCAATTTTTGAACAATTTGTCTCCATTCATCAAAAGTGGGAAATCCTCTCCCATGATGCATAAGATAAGTGGCCATGTAACTAAAAGTAGTACTCTTTTGCAGTAGTTATTTACAATTGCCTCCATGGATTTGATAAAAGTGCTCCGGATCGTCCAAATAATCTAATACCTATGCGTAATAGTGAGAAATCATATGGAACCTATCTTTCTTGCACTTGCATTAGGGACTAACAACACTTTTTTCAGAAGCTCTTGGAATGGAAGGGGAGCAAAAGTGGACTTACCACCACAAAAGAAATGGAGGGGGAATGGAATGAGGAGGAAAACTAGAATCCTTGCTCATAGAAGTTGCATTGCCTCTATAATAGTTTTAATTTCAATTTCACAAGTTTATAATTCTATAAGATTGACACTCTACCTTTGTTTGGCATGCAACAATTTATGTTTTGGTTTTGCACTTATGTTTAGTTTTGGCTATAGAGACTCTAGATTTCAACAAAACAATTAAACTAATTTGTCTCATCTATCTCATATACTCTGATTTGGGCTTAGTGCAGCTTGGAGAACATCAATTGATAGTTTTGAAGTTGAACAAATGCACCTTAGAGCAATCAAGAATTTTCAAATACTAGTAAATACTAGTTCCAAATAGTTAAGGTGAGTGAGTAGTGGAGTACGTAATTTCCTTTGATGAGTTTAACAAACTCCAAATGAAGTGAAATAAGCTACACTTTGTCTAAAGGAAGAAAGGTCTATACTTATCTTCAACTTAGTTCCCTTGAAGCAATCCATACATCTTTAATAAAAAAAACAAGACCTTGGTATATTATTTTATTCTAACATTATCAAGAGTTGAGAATCATATTTAATGTTTCTTTTAACAATCAGACTAGAATTTTGTGCTATTTTCACCTTAGAAAGAATAATGGAGTTGTGGAACTTGAGATGAATTGTAGCAATTACTGTTGGTAATGGTTGTTGTCAACAAAAGCATTGCCTCTGGTGACAAACAAAAATGACTTTTGTGGTAATTTCATAAGAAACAAAGATCAAGTGGTGAGATTTAATGGTCATAACTTTGTATCAAAGGGAGATGTAGAGAGTTATAGATTGCACATATATCTAAAATTAGAGAAGTATAAGTAGTATTTATACTATTTAGTTTGTCAAATTGTCTTTTGATCAATTAGACATGTTTGAGATTCATAAACACTTACCTCAGATGGTGAAGAAGAGGTTCTAGAGGAATATAGTCCATGATAATGTGGTTGACACTATTGAATATTTTAGTTTAGATATTTTCTTGAAAACATATCTTATTTGCATTATGCAAGCATCCCCTATCGTACTTTCTTTTGAATAAGTAAGATAGAAGGTGACTTTTAATACAAATTGACAAACTGAATGGTATTGTCTCTATTGCCAAAAGAAAATAAAATTTTTTAGATTATATTAATATCTTCCTATATGCATAAACATCTGTATTTATAATAAAATTTATAATCAAATGGTTATGAAGTAATAGTGTTAATTTTCATGAATTCAAAACCAAAACTATTTAAAAAATTATTTTTCTAATACTAATAGAAGACATAGATATTCATGTTGCTGTGTAAAAGTAAGATGTAGTAATTAGTAAGTACTGTAAAAGGTGTATTAATAGGGAACAATTACTTACTATGTTTCAATTAAATTTGGTTCTTTTAGCGTATACACATACAAGGTATTAGTGTAAAAATGATCATCTTTAAGATTTTTATTACATATTATTTGAGTTACATAATTTATAATTTCTGTGAGAACATACTTTCTCTTCTTATGTAAGGATACTTAGAGTTACTTGTGGTATAGCATGAAAATTTCTAGACATTTTTGACCTTCAAAGAGGTAAATTAGTTTGTAGTAAAGCATATAAAGATTTGATTGGATCATTTAGCATATTATTGGAAAATAGTTGATCATTTCTGTGGTTAATGGTTGTAGTAAGGGTAGTTCAAAGTCATTCAATTTTAAACTTAAGTTATTTAAGACTTATTTTTTGTACTAGGAATATCTTATGAGTTCCAATTTCAATTTCAAGCAATTATGTTTATGAGGTAAGACTTATTTTTTACTTTTCGTTTTCCTATCTTTGGACAAGCTAGCTTGATACTTATCTTTATTAAAATAATAAAAAAACTATTTGATGGTGATGATGTTCATGATATGGTATGCAATATGATGTAAGTATACATAACAACTTGAGAATTTACAAATTACATATCCTACATCTTTTAATATAAGTGACTCAACTATCTAGCAAAATTAATTGATAAATGTTATGCAAAGTAAGAGTGATCACTTGATCAAGCTAAAAAGGTCAATAAAGTACTATCCATGTTATATCTTTTGTTATTTGCTAGTCCACCTAGGTAGTGGCTATTCATTTTATGCTTATAATAAATAAACTATCTAACACTTCCTTATGAAAATATTATCTCTTTTATATTTTATCACCTACCTTGAAAGAAAGCAATACTATAAAAGCTCATTAAATATTGGATATATGAGGAATGTTTGCTTAGAGCATGTAAATTTCTATTTTATAATGCCTAGTGACAACCTTACCATATCTCTGCTTATTCTATGAGAAGTATCTAGGATGTGCACACATTTAAGATTATTCAAATTTGATGATTATTTGAGATTATTTCTATTTTATACTTTTGGTGCTCTTTCAGTTAGTTCAATTATATTGGAAGAAAGAGATTACTCATCTATTGATGTATGGTGTAAGTAAAATTATCAATATGGATAAAAGGAAAGGAAAGAGAAGTAGAAGAATGATCACTCTAGTAGATTTATGAAGCTCTTCAAAATCAATTATCTATAATGATACAAGAGATCCATATTCATCCATGGTATATGCCTAACTTAACTTCATTCTTATGAGTTGTTTTTAAGTATATTTGCAAAGAGTAAATTGAAGGTACTAGGTTGACATTAGCAAAGAGGTACTTATAGATCATATATATGAAAGATTAATTTGCTAGCTCAAGGTTTGCATTCCATGTTCTTAAAAAATTACACACATACACAAGGTATTCAAGATCAATTTTCTTCTGTAATCAATGGAAATTCTCACTTTTATAATTTGAATAGGAATGTGGTTGAGTGTTATAATCTTCTCTTATTTATTGCATGTACATGCAAACTCTATAATTGTCACTCTTATCTATTTCTCCTCATAGAATAGGTTTGTTTTTTATGAGGAGTTTATTCAAGAGGACCAATGAGCTGGTATGTCTCTCACTGAAGATGAACCTATAATGGCTATTGAGGTAGCGCACCATGAACTAAGAAGCCAAAGAACCAAACTCCATCTCACTCCACGGCACCTCCAAGACTCAAGCCATTGGTCATTAGAGAATTCAATGAGAAAGATAGTTTCAAATGAAAGGATGATGAGTATCTCCTCATCCTTAGTTTATATACTTGTGAAATAGTTACACACCAATGCTACTAATTACCATAGTAGCTCAAGTTACTAGGAAAAAAGTCATATAAAGTCTAAAGTCTAAAGGAATATCCAGTTCATGGGAATAATCTACTAAACATGTAGTCTTATCTTGACGGAACTACTAAGTTAAAGATTTTTTCACATGTACTATCCTTGGACTATAGAATTAAAACCCAAAAAGGCTTGTGGGTCCAAGAGTTTTCAACTCTTTCCTTAAAGCCAAACACTAAGAATAATACCAAGTCAATACACTAGAATCCAAAATAGTTATATTCACTCTTTCATCTTCTTCTAAAGTAGAGTCACCTCTATCTTTGGCTATGACTAACTCTAGCTAATCATAGTTAATGTAGAATTTTTCTTTAACTCTGTACAAATAATATCTCTCAAATACTTGCAATACCAAACTAAATATCAAAATTGAGCATACATGCACCAATATGTGCTGCAAACCATAGACTCCATTTATTCATTTTTGCTCTAGTATCAATGTAGAATACTAAAATAAAAGAGAATAAGTAAGAAAGATAAAGGAGGAGGACAAAAAATAAATAAAGCAAACTTCAAATGCTCTAAGTTGCCAAATGCCTTGCTATTTATACTTGAGGTGGATATAGGATTGCTTCCAAGTAAAGTTTATCATTAACTTCTTAACCAAATCATTTCTTATCTACTTAAAGTAAAACAAATAATTTACTTGGAAAGTCTCTACTTCAAGTAGATAAGAAATAATCTGGTTAGGAAGTTAATGATGAAATTTATTAGGAAGACATCTTATATCTACCTCAAGTATACATAACAAGGTAGTTGGCCACTTTTAGCATTTTGAGTTTGCTTTATTCAATGTTTTAGTCTTTCTCTTCTCCTTTATCCTCCCTACTTATTTTGGTATTCTACATTAATAGTAGATCACAAATGAAATGATTGCAATTTATGGTACTCTTAAAAAAACTCCTCCATGTAGTTGAGAATTTTAGAATCTTGGATCTATGTAATATTTAAATACCATTTTCATCACTTTATAATGTCTTGTTTTAGTCAATCTTATTATTTTGGTAAAACTTCCTTAGACACTATACTTATACTAGATGTGTCTTTAGTGCCTTCAATTATAATTTGTGATCAAAGGTAGATGTATGCATTCTATGTTTTGACGTAGATATTAATGTCTCTTTACTTTGATAGTGATTGTAATGGTAGATATAATTAATAATCCTTTGTAAAATTAAATAATAAATTAAAAATAACACTTGGGTGTTGGAGTACTATATTTAACCCCAACAACTAGAAGAAGGAGCATCTATAAGAAGCATGCTTTATTTATTTTCCAAGCCAAAACCATTTAATGGAAGATAATTTCAAGCATAAAAGAGAGTTTATGTTTGATTATGAGCAAAAATTATATGCTATCAACACGTAAGATTATGAAAACCATATTACCCTTGCTACAAGTCAACTAGAAAACATTGTAAAATCTCAAAGGAGGTATTAAAGTGATCATAAAAGACATGATAGGTCTTGGTAAGAGTTTTAGGAGAAGGTTCTTACTCTTGATGTCAAATCATCAATGAAATAAGAACAAGAAAATAGTTTTTTTCTAAAGCTAAAAAGAATTGGTATGATGAAGAATAATTTCATGAATTTTAGGCTTCTCTCATACTTATTTTGTAGATTAATGACTGAGAAGCAATAAATCATTTCATACACAAGTTGTTTGCTTGAGGAAGATGGAATAGTGATGAGGGAATTTAGCAACTAAAATAAGCCATGTATATAGCTAAGAGATTTAACTCCCTTGTCACTTCAACACATGTCATCACAATATGCAAAAGTTATACAAAATCAGCATATATAAAGGTATTAAGAAGCTCCCTTGAAGATTAATGGTATTTAATGTAAGTTGCTTATTAATGTTGATGAAATTTTTTTTTAAATAGAACATACTTCTATTGCAAGCAACTTAGACATTGAATTGCATATTGTATAAATTGCATAAGACAAATCCAACTACTTACACAAGCTAAATATAAATATATGGAGTAGTTTCTTGATCAAGCAAATGCAAATGCACTACAAAATGATGTTTGATTAGGAACATCATTAGTTGATGGTTAATACAATTTTTGTTCATCTTGATAGAATGATCCAAATCATCATTCTAAGGATGTGGTGGATTGTGGAGTCTAGAAAATTGCATATCTATTACATTGGTGAAAGGAAGTTATCTTATCATTGTTGATTGAAAGAAATACTTGCCTTTTGGACTTTTAATTCAATAATTTGTACATAGATAAAAGTACATGGAGTCAATGACATTCATGAGTATACCTTTGTTCTATGATTTCATTCTTAGATTAAGTTTTCTTTAATATCAGTATGCTCAAGTTGATATGGCAAGATACAGATTAAAGTAACTATAAAGACAAAGTCCAATGTCTTACAACACTCGATGTCAAAGATTAGTTTATTAATGAAGGTGTTATTGATCAAACTATCAAAAAGAAGATAAAAATCTGTGTTTTAGATCAAACTAATATGTATTGACCAACTCTAGGAGATGCTAGTGATCTTTAATGGACTAAAAAAATTCAAATATTACTACAATATATGAATATAATGCAACAAAACTCATCAATCTCTTAGATAAGGATGTTAAATTCTTAAAGAGTGAAAAGGAGAAGATTGCTTTTCCATCACTCCAAAACATGGTATATTAACTTACTCTAATCTTAAAACCAAAGAATCCCAATTTACCTTATGTGTTTGATGCTGATACTTTTAACCTTGCTATGGGAGAATTTATACAACAAGATTTTGTAACTAGTTAAAAGCTAATTAATTTACCTCAAAAGCTTAACTTCTACCAAGAGAACTTATTCTACTCATGATTGAAAACAACTATCCATAGTGTATGCTACCAAAATTTGATGATGTTATTTGTTGAGCAAGCTTGTAATCATACATACCAATCACAAGCTCCTTTTGAAAATACTTCATTAGGAGTATTTAAAGATTAGATATTTATACAAAGAGCTAACCCAAACTAGAAAACTCTATATTCTTCTTGGTATACTTTTTCAATGGTTAGATTATCAACAACTTCTATATTCTGAAATCATTTCTAATATAGGTAGTGGTCATATAAGAGAAGGAAGAAAAAGCAAAATTTGAATAGAAATTGCAAGGAGATCCTTTCTTCTTACTTCTTTAAGTTTTCATTGTGGTTACGGATTGTGATAAATTTTTTTATTTTCCACCAAGGATGGATTATAATAGAATACTAATCAAGTATAAATCTCTACACAATCATATGCTTTGTTTGCTCAAATACAAGAAGCATAATGTCTTCTTATTGTAGGACATCTTGGAGTAGATAAGACTACTCATTTTTTCAACAATTTTGGTGGTGGTATGCAACACTAATGTAGAATTAATGTGCACCTAATTTTAGCAACTAGCAACAATGTACACACTCACAATAGTTGCTATTAGTATTTTGTTGATTTTGAGTTGGTTATTACCAACTAAGTTAAAAGAATTTTTTTAATTAGGTTAGCATCGCTAAATAAAAAGAAAGATCCAATATTTAATTTTGGATACTCAATGTGATCTCTTAGTGAATTTTTAATTAGATTATAATAAAGTGTGTCCATGTGGGAAATTTTGAAGTAGATTATATCAGAGTGCACTCTCCATCATGTACTTTATATGGTCAAAGAGACTTGGTAAACAAGAGATGCCAAAGTCCTATTGGCTTAACTAAGTTAGGTGACCTTTGGCAGAAGGAGTTGGTCAAGTTAGGTAGATATGACTTAACCTTGGCATACATTGTAATGTTCAATTATCAGAAAATCATAGATTCCTTCAAAATATGCTTTGAAGCTTCCAAAGGGACGTTGTAAGGGAGAAAACCCATATGAGGTTAATTTAGGTAAAGTAATGATTTTGCCAAGTTAGCAAGGTTCTTATTGTGGTAATTTTAGTGAGCAAAAGAAGTTGCTTAGGAGGTGAAAGATTTCAATTCCTTGGTGAGATTTGGAGTGTAGTATGAGTGAAGGGAATGAAGCTTTGTGAGTACCATCTATATTTGCAAAGTAAAGAGTGAAATTTCTACTTGAGAGTGCAACTATTATAATGTGGACCTTGGAAAAACCTCTAATTGTGGAGAGCCCTTTTGTAAGTGTGATATAAGACCTCTTATATTGATATTGGCAACAAGATCAACATGTAACTTACATGATACACTAAGTCTTTAAATCTCATATTCTTTGTTTCTTGTATAATCTAGAGGACTTTTCTAATACATATTCTTTGATCCATTATGATTTGACTATGTACCAAAATGTCATCTAGGAATAGAATGACAGATTTTTCTAAGTAGGATCATTATATTCATCATATCTAAAATATTATTCATAAATCCTATGAATACAACAATTGTAATGATAAGACCAAGTAAGATGCAATTGAAATGGACATTTTTTGTGCAAAAAATAGTCTTCAAAACATCCTTAACTACAGTCCAAATTTGATTATGTTGACTTTATAGTTTAGTTTGTTGAAGTAATTAGTGCAATCAAACAAAAGTCATCCAACTTAATTATATGATACTTTTTCTTGATGAATTGTTAATTTAGTGTATGATAGTCAATATACATCCTCATACAAGCATCCTTCTTCTTCACAAACAAGATTGGAGCTCTACACAAGGACACAATTAGTTGGGTGAATCCTCTCTTTGAATGAATGAATTCTCAAAGAGAGGATTCATCCAACTAGTCCTCACATTTGTTTTCTACTTTATCCTGATCATGCTCCCTTTCACTTCCACACATATGATTGAATGGTCACTCATCTAGGTGTTGTTGTGGCCATTCAAATTCAACATTGCATTGCAAAGCTCCCAAATTTTCAACACAATTGTAGCATTTATTGATTCTAAGTGTTATTTGTCCTTTGTAAACTTGTATGGATGGTTCATCCTTCTTGAGTAGCATGGCTTGTTAATTTGTATCTTAGCATTTTTTATTTCCCTATCATTTAGGTTTGTTTCATCATTAGCATAGAAACTTTCCATAGCTCCGTACATGTAGAGCCATTTAAAACATCTAATATAATTTCCTTCCCTACAAATAAAGAACCTTGATGCTCTTAGAGCTAATGCAATAGCTTCATTAAAGGTCTTGAGTTTTCTTATGAGTATTTATTATGAATTTTGTTCTTTGAACCCTTCTTGAACACAATGAGTGCCTTTGCTGAAAGTTCAGAGGTTGAAAGTGCACCCAATTGTCTTATTGACTTATTGTATAACATATTTTTTCTACCTTGCACTAGTTGAAACTCAATGAATATTGCTGGCCTTTGTAGCAAGTCTATCCACTTTCTTCAACACTCATTATATATCAACTCACTCTTCCAAGAGTGATAATCCACTCTTTTGGAAAAGGGACTCCTGTCTAATCTTAATTCAATCTTATTGAGCATATGCAAAGACTTCTTAAAATGAACTCTAAAGATAACATGTCCCTAAGTATTATCCTTCCTTCTTTAAAATGCTAACAAAAGAGCCAGTCTTCATCACTCATGAATATTAATGATACATATGAAAACCCAACTAACATACTAGTCAAAGACTTGATCCACAAATCTTGACAAAATATTCTCCAATTCACTCGTAAGTTACCTTTGATTTTAAGAACAATTTTATGCTTCCTCACTCAAAAAATATTATTGACAAAAAATATACACTTAATTCACTTGCAAGTTACTCTTTATTTATCTTGAGAGTCTATGCTTAACTTCATCCATACCTTCATCTATTCATTTTCACCACTACTTTACTAAACAATATTCTTGACTAGATTAGAGCTCTAACTTTAATTTTGACAAATCACAAATGGTTAAAACATGCTTTAGCATAATTTATTATAGGACATGCTTTGCATAATTTTCAAATTGCACAACAACAATTGGAGTAAATTATTCAACACAATCTAAATTGGAACTTTTCATTTCTAACTCAAGTTCTTTTCTTGACTGTTTTAACTTCACCACCCACTTGCATAGTTTCCCTATCACGGTTGAAGATCATAAAGAATATGAACTTGATGAAACTTACCAAGCATATAGGTCATTGTAGACATCACTAATATATGGAGTACAAGTTCTTTGGAAGGATTTTCTGCTTCACAATGTTACATGGGAGCCCCCTTGTCATCTTTTCAATACTCAAGGCCATTCAAGAGCTCAAAACTAGAGCATACAACAAGTAGTAGTTTGGCAAGGAAGTTAAGGGATAACTTTACTAGTAAGTAAACTTATATTTACCTGAAGTATAGACAACAAGGCATCAGGGCATCCAAAATTCACAGCGGATGGCATATGGCCAATTCAGTTTTTCTTCTCTTCTCTTGCATTCTCGCTACTTGTTCTCTCAGATTATGGTCCTTGAGATTCTTAAAGCTTGTTTCCATCTTTGATATTGTTCAGGATAAGTAAAGTATATGTTTAATCCGAAGTATTAATTTTGTGGTTCAAAGGTAGTCACTAATGATGTTATTAGGAATGTGAATTTTGCAAGTGCAGTGAGTAGTTTTCACTGTCTGGAGTAACGGAAGCCTAATTTGTTAATTTTTTGAGTTCAACGCAAATTATGGCATATTTGTGCATAGGTCGTTCTGAAGTACAGGATTATGATGACGGTGTGAGAAAGGAAAGGGTACAAGATCCATGCTCAAAGCAATGGATACCTCATCCTTGTGATTTGCAATGTGCAAGATTTCCAGATATAGAGGTGAGCAAGAATACGTTCATTGAGTTCTCCTCCTTGGTATATATGGCGTTATATATGGAGAGGTAACAGCTAAATATCTAGATACATTAATTAATTTTTACAAGTTAATTTAAGGATGGTGTTATCGCTAGATACAAGGGTCCCTTGTCTGTAGCGCTTAGGAAGACGTAAGAAGATATCCAAGCCATCTTCAAATAAAGGGATTATAAAGATGTCATCTCTTTGTTTCTTGCACCTTGGAGGTATATGGCAAAGATATTAAATTTGAGGATATGCAGAATCATCCTTTAATTCATTGATCGGAGATGTATAGTGGAATTACAATATTGTCTTTAAGAATAGGGGGTATAAAGGAGAGGAATCACTGTATGTTTTAATTATTCTTTTGGTCTTAAGAGGCATGGAACAATTTCAAGAGGAGTACTTTAAGTCATAAAACTAGTGAAGAAATGTGAAAAACCTGATGATTAATATTCTGTTTTTATCACAACTCTTTATTGTACCATTTATTTGGATATCCATGGCTTTCCATTAGTACACACCGAGAATGCAATGCGATGCAATGCAATGCAACAAATTGAATGAGTTATGCAAACCCCACCCCCCACCTTTCATCATCTTCTTAGATGGACGGCAAGACCCCATAGAATGCTGAGAATTAGAAAGGCCTGCCTTTTTATTCTATTTCTTCTTCCAGTCGCTAGAGAAGAATGAGGGGACCTTTCTCGGGATTCCATCAGAGGAAAGGAGCTCGAAACGTCAGTTATTGAGTTCAAGAGGCTCAATCATGACGCCATTGAGCAAGCGAACGAGTGACCCAACTTTGAGAAAGGCTACAGTAGGGCAAAGGTACTGTGGATACAGAGAGCAGCGTCATGGAGTCGAAAGGTGTGCCCAGGGAGTTGGTGAGCAGTTGATTGAGCTCTTATGGTGCCTCCAAAAGTCTCATTGTTCTCTCTCGACGTTTTGATTTGTGGATTAACACCGTGGACTTGAGTGTCGGTGACGATGAAGGAAGACCGACACTGTGCGCTCGTCGTCTGTTTAGAGCCTCATGTGCATAAAACACATAGCCGATTGACAGTCGGTGTTTAAACAGAATCTGCTCAATTTTTCGTTGAATTTGGTGGCGCGATGAAGCATCCTGGTATTGCTCTTGATTGTAATCCTAAGTCGGTAACCAAGAATATAAATTTGAGATAATATGGGAGGCTGACGTCGCTGCTACCGTCATGTTGAATTTGGTGAGTAGATGAGCATGTTGCAAAGCCACAGACATAATCCCACGCGACTTGATTCCAGGAACTCCGATCCTTATAAAGCTTTGAAGCGCAGACATATTGCCCATTCAAACATCGAAGCTTCTAGTCGTAGAGTACTACTACCTGCAGAGTTGTGTATTTGCACAGATAAGTTCTGAAAGTCCCCAGAAACAGGTTCAAGCCTTGATTACAGTTAAGCGTCATGGCTTTCTCGCCTGCGATTATCGTTTCTGCCATCGTGTTCGTTCTTCTCGTCATCTTCATATGGATATGCCACGCAGTTTATTCTAGTGATTCCAAACCAATGGATTTCGAAATTGACGATCATGGAGCAACGGATCCAGAGAGAGGTTGACGAGTCCGATCTAGGCACAATCTTCCCCGATAATGAGACTCCAGTTCTTAGTCCTGCTCTTTCTTCCCCCCGTACATAGAACTCTCTGCAATTCTCTACTTTCTCTCAGCGTACAGATTACTGTTTTGAATACTGTTTATCCAAGGACCACATTCTCGCATTAATCTCCTACGATGGACATGGGATGTATTCTCGTACATACTCGTAACACAGCAGCTACAACCACCGAGAACCCGAAGATGCAAAATGATAACGGAATTACGCACGGAGTGCGAAATTGGTTCAGAATTGGTTGCGAATGGGAACTCTTCTCTGTTTGCGCATTGCGAAGCGGATCCATATGATGAATCCATATGGAAACAAGTGACAAAGTCTCAGGTTTCAGTCAGTCCTCCCCAGCCCCATATGGTTTCGGGAGACTTGAAAATTATTTGGTCTTGTTCTGATAGTCATCGAGGGGAGGAATACCATGAAATCAGAAAAGTACCTGCCTCGTCTGCTGTGAAGCAGAAGTGGTGACCTTTTCTGTACACTCGTTAGTCAGTGCATCTGTGATGATGATGATGATGATGATGATGATGATGTGTAGTATCACTTCAGCTTGTATATGCTCAGTTCCTGAAAGTTTAAACCATATGTCCATCAGACCTTGAGACTCCCACTCAACATCATTTTGTTTGATAATTTACCATTTGCTGCTCTTGAGGTCAAAAGCCTACTATATATCTTGCTTGAAGGTCATGTAACAGATTCAAAGATTGCCTTCATTAAGTATAAGAATGGATACCGATTATCCTAGCTCTCTGACGGAATTATTACTGTCGGGACTCTCTTCCCATTCATATGTTTTCCACGACCCTCGTGGCATCTGTGAATCTAAGACCAATGGACATGGGCCACCCATCTCTAACATAAATTCAGATTAACCCACAATATGTGGCTGAATTGAATGACGAATATGAATCATCTGGGAATTGCTACAGTTATCACCTGCCATTTATGCAACATGAACGTTTTCCTCCTGCGAAGTGGCTGCTGTGGAGTGACAGTTTGTTTTGCTCGATCACCACGAGGAATTTTGAAGCCAGGAGAAGCTCATATACTTGCATTTGACATGTTGGGGTCTCATCTGTAGTTGATTTGCGAATGACTGTCATCGTCTTCGGAAATTGAAGCGGAAAAGACCCTCCCCCGTCACAGGCTCAATTTTGACACTGATCTTTCATGCTATCAAAAAATGTACAGGTGTGGGGAATCTTCCGATTATAGTCGAGAGTTCGCTGAGCAAAGACATGGACTTCGGTTGCTCCTGTAAGAAGAGGAAAAGAGAAGAAGCATTTGGAAATAATTAATCTTTCTCAAACTCTGCCTTGAGAACCTCGGCAAGTAGCTGGTTCATCGTGTCTACAGGTCCAGGCATGCACCAGTGCAAGCAATCCTGAGGGGGTGGCCGGCCCTTCGCATCTCTCTGTGTCTTTTTGTTGGGGTCGGCATTACGATATGGACCAGGATGGCCATCAGCTCTAAAATTGAACGCTTCAAATATATCCAAGAGTTTGATAGATGATCCGTTTTTTAGACCCTTCTTGAGTACCGCCTTGTATGCATCGACTTGTTTCGATCGCATCATATCGCTGAAGATATTCTTTGGTCGCTGATCTTGACCGAACGGCTCTGTCTTCCCTGTGCATGAACCACCGGAGTCCCACCGACCGCCCTCATAGTGATCAGGCGAGTATGTCCTTAAGACTGTTAGACCTCTGTAGTCTGGGATGTCTCCGATCTTCTGCAACACATTTTTCATCCCGATAGCATATGCTGTGCTTTGATCAATCTTCTTCTTGGAGGTGACATTGACTTTCCATCCAGTTCCGCCAACAATTTCTCCGTTTAGTATGTAAGCTGATTTCCTCATCCACCAGTGTCCCCCTGAGAGAACTGCAACGTCAAACTTCGCCATGTGTCCGGCGAAGTCGTCAAGCTCATCCAGTAAAAGCTTCACAGAATCGTCAGGAGCAAAAGAGAACGGGTCCTTCACTGGCCGTACAAGCCAACCAGACCAAATGCGCATAAGAGTGAATTTGTGTGATTCAAAGTACCATCGTTGCATAGACTTGTTCCCCCTGTTCTTAGGTTCCGCAACCTATCCGTGAAAGAACAAATATGATCAGGTCGTATGCTTGGATCTTATCAAGATACTATCCGATCGGAATCAAAGCTGCTAGGTTGAAATTAATTACTCTAAACACAAGGAATCACTACATTTTAGAGGAACATAACCCAACTTGTAACGAACATGATCCTACATCACTGTAGATGAGACATAACTTATACTTGACAATGGAAGGCATTTATGCTTTGAGACTAGGTTCTCGAACCCGGAAATCAAAATCAAGCATTAATTCCAAGATCAACTCTTACGTTACGTCGTATGCAGAGCTAGGTTGAATCTATGTCCTATCTTAGTCACTTGTGAAAACAATTTGGCCGTCTATCTACCAGCATATTTATCACTATCACAAGATTTAAAACCTTTTGCATTTTCGTTTACATCAGATACCGTAGAAGGTCAGTAAAAGAAGTGCCTCTAAGAAGGAAGTTATGATACTGATCTTATTAGAGAGGTAGAACGTTCTTGGCTGTTTGAAAACTAGATCTGCTTGCCAATGCATTATAAGCTTAAGCTCCTTGCGCATGCTTATTCATTTCTACGTTTGGCTGCATATACGCTAACTTGCAAAAATGATCAGAAGCCTGATACTTACTTGAAGAAGAATACACAAGAGAGACTCAAACTGATTCCGAGCAACGGAGTCACCTATAAATGCCATACTTTTTCCTTCCATCAACTTCAGAAACGCCAGAGGATTGAAACGTGGAATGTCGCAGTCTCGAGGTTGCCACTTGTAGAACTCATACTGTTTGTCCGGCCTCCCATTTGCTTGACAGTTTTGAGCCTGAGTTATAACTCTACAGGAGTTATGTGAATAGAGAGGTCCGATGTTATCAGGAATCCAGTGGCCCTGGAATATGTCGCATAGATCTGGAAGTTTGTGCACCATGCATGAGTAGTCATACTTAACAGTGAAGATGACTTCTACTTCTTGATTTCTTTCTTTGTTTGGATACAAACAACACAACAGCTAGGCCAACTTCTAGCGGTAGAGACTAGGAAAGTAGTCCCCTCCGTTTCAACCTACAGTAGATCAGCAACTTTGATAAGCGGCAACTTGAAACGGCAAGTAATTGAAAGTAAGCTGAATGGACTGGCAATTTAGATCCATTCGCTAAGGCACTTGTTGAGCACATCTCCTTGTATCTTGGTACCACGTCACAACTGATGAGAATCATGTACATGTACTGACCTTGTCGGGAAGATGTGGGCACGTCGTCTCCAATTTCATTTGAATGAGCTCCCGCTTGGCTTGAATTCGACAGGTGCAAGCTCTCAGCTTCGTCCAATGTATTTTCCTGCAAGACATTTTGGGAATCCGTGGACTTCTCTTTGCCCAAGGCTCTTGTGTCATTTTTCTGATCAATGATCAAAAGTTTATCAAGATCTTTAGGATTATCAGGCGATTTCCTCCTCTTATATTTCCTGCTAGCGTGCTGTGCGAGAGCGGGGGCCGGAGCTGAGAGCATCATCTCAGGAGTTGTCAATTCATTCAAGACTTCATCCTCAATTTCAATCTCGCTCACAGTAAGGTTAACTGTTGGCTTCTTCTTGTTTCCCTCGAAGTTGCTATCCTCCGCCTCCGAAACTGAGTGTATGTCTCCGGAAATTGTGTTCTCATCTTCATTCTCAGTTTCTTCTACGGTTGGTGTCTTCTCCTTCAAGTTGATGGCCTCAAAGTCCAAATTGGACACTATCCTTTCCGATGTTTCTTTCTCATTCAACATTTCTTCTCGATTTCCAGTTTCATCAAGAGTCGATTTCCTCTCTTCCGTTGAGCTGTCCTCCGCATCCTCGACAGCAACTCCCATGACTGCACCCTTCACAACACCCTGTTCGTTTCCAGGATAGACCATCGTTGAGGAGATGGCTGCATCATAGTCTTCATGAACTTCTTCTTTTACTGTAGTTACTTCCTCTAATTCGTCAACTACTTCATCCCCTCCTCCTCCTTCAAAACTTTTCGTGTTAGTTTCTGCATGATTGAGGCTATCTTTCTCAGAAGTAGGTGGGATGACATCGTTTGGAGCTTCTTCCTCAAATTCTTGAATCGTCGGAGTCCCATCACGAGTCGTGTCCACATTCGGACGTTTGGTATCGACATTGCGACTTTCGGAACTTGAGGGGCTCTCGATAGCGTAGGGCAAGTCTTCATCGCGGAACCTGTCCTCCACAGCTGTCAAACTTTCGATTTCTGGAATCTTCTGAGTGGCCTTGCCTTCGTCAATTACGGTTTCAAACGACGAATGTAGATATGGTGTACTAATCAGTCCCATAGTGATAGCGAAAATGGTTCCTAGGAGGCATAAGTTCTTCAAACTAAAGTTTAAACTTGAAAACCCTGGGCTTTTCATTATGGAATTCTGCATCGCAATGTGCTCCTTCATTTTCTTTCGCGCGTGGACTACAAAACGTTTGAGGCCGTTGTCGCCGCCTGTGAACAGTCCTCAGAGGGGAGTACACATTTGACTGCAACGCATCTCTGGCATTCTAGTCGATCTCTCAAGTAATTTGCTGTCACATAGCGTCAAGTCTCTTGAGACAAGCCTTCCCGGATCTTCATAAGACAAAATCATGCGAAGAAGTTAGAATATCGAATTAATATCAAAGAGCAGCAGTAGAAGCCATAAGTACTAGTTAAAACAGGCAAGGGATAGAGCTGCACAGAGCTACTGAAGTCGAACCGTGAACATTTCCTACTCGAGATTGAGATAGTCCTGAAAACATCGAGCACGAAAGATTCGCTGAATTTGCGTATAAAGTTCACATGTTCAGTGTAGGTCCTGGAGCGGCGTGCAACCACATGTACTTCCTTTTTCTCTTCTTTACGTCAGAATTGAAACCATCTACATATCCAGATCACTCACATGAATAAATTATCTCCGAGAAGAGAAGAAAAAACTTTAGGAGCTGTCGACATGGAAACACATGATGTCAAGTTTGCTGGACACAATACTACAATTGATTGGGTGTTCTTCCTACTCTTCCAAAAGAACCTGCTCTAGCATGAAATATAAATGCTAAATGTCGTTCTCAAGAAGACGATCGAGCATTCGTTTGCAGATATAGCTGAGTAGCCTTCTTATGAAGATATGAACTCTGAGGGACGCCTCGTTCGGTCACTGGCGATTCTTATTAATCTAAGAAATATTTACCTGAAAACTAAGATGCTATACTTGCATCCCCTCATCGAGCAGTAAGAGATCTAGAGTAGTACATTGTTAATGCTTACCTGTGGCAAGGTCGTGAAGACTAACTAACAGCTGTGAAGCAAGTCGCGGGTACAATGCCAAGTTTTGGACCTGGCCAATTCTTCCGGCAGATTCCGCTGCGAAAGACCGTAAATGGAAGTGCAATTCTAGGCAAGCAGGCTGCCTGGTCTTGCTCGTTTTTCAGTGTCAGCAAATTCCAGCGGTCAAGCACCCCCGCTTTCTGCTCTCCCCTCAGCTCGTTGATGTGCACTACTGGTAGTACATGCAGCTTCTTCTTGCTTCCACCACATCATCGGTCTCTGACTCCTCCGTTCGTTCCTCCCCGTCCGCCCCTGGTCCAAGACTTCCAAGCTAGCTAGTGGGGCCCGACCCGGAGTAGAAGAGCGCGAGAGCTTCTGGACAGAAGGAGACTTCTAATTCGCTGATAGATGTAAAGTTTGGCGGGTTTCCCTTAACTACCGCGCCTGCGTGGCGCCTGCGATGAGACAATGTTACTGATGATGAAACTTGACTGACCAAAATCAGATTACATTACGGGGATATCTTGATGCGGAGCGGGCACAAAGAGTTCTTGAGAAGAGAACACCGACTGAAACGATCGATTTTCCTTGAAAGAAATCCGACGCTAGACAGTGGAAATAGAACTTGAAGATAGCTTAACAGCTCCTGAATCATATCTACCTCTTCTGGATCTTCAGGTGACTTCTAGCATGAGATGTGAAATATATTGTACGGTACTCGTACTTTAGGACAAACAGGTGAAGGATAAAACGAATGAAAGTTCCTAACGATCAGTCAAAGGATGGTGAGGCAAGCCAGAGTAACTATAGGGACTTGTTGTATGACAGGACTTCAGTATGCGCACATCTCTTGAAATCAAAATTGAGCCGGTACAGTTTGAAATGGAAATTTATCTTAGAAATTTAAAGAAAAAGAGTACTTTGCAGCGCTTGTCAGTTATCAGTCTGTCTTCCATATAGATTCTGCTCTATTTGACCAGATTCAGTCTCCACGTGGAGTCAGCAGTCAAAATTTGTGAAGGCCGTCGATAATATCGTTCATGCGATGCGACCGGCCATATGGTTACGTTCGTAACTGGCAGGCTGGAACAACCAGCGAGCCGCTCTTCCGAGGTTCTTTGACTTACATAGCTGCCGAGTACTTTTGTATTTACCCGGCTTAGCAGCGGGCGAAGAAGCACCATTTGTATTTGTCTTTAGACCACTAACCTGCAGCTAAAACGAATTTCGAATGGAGGCGGCACGGCATTTAGATGAATTATAAATGAGCCTTGAAATCATACTCATAAATTTAGGGCATTGCCACAGGTTATTGTTGCTTCAGGTTGGTGAATCTTTTCTGGATGAACGCGTAGATATGGCAATGGTTATGTACAGTAGATCTTTCCGGGAGAAATGACAGCACGGGTACTAACTGTGCCATGCACATCATCTGTGAAGAGCACTTCCGGAGGAAAAGGTCAGATTGGGTCAACCTGGTATTCGATTTTCTTTTTCTCATCTACGTATGAAATGGGAGATCAGATAAATGGAACCTCAGATCAGCAGTGCCCAACAGCCTTGGAGGTCTGGGGAAGTCCGACTTCAAATTAACATTCTTATATAGTCACAAACCTGGATCTTCCCACTTGTTGATGTTTTTGTACAGTAAAATGCAATAACCGGTCAATATCAGTAAGAATCAGCGGTATGCCTGAGAATCTTCGGTGATGCACAACTGTTTCTCGGAGTAAGGACCTTGAACACTCGAACAAGAAACGCAGGTAAAAGGTATGTTGCTATTCTCTTAGAACCCCGATTGCCTCCTGCTTTTGGATTGACACCACATTGTTCTTAGTGAAAGCACGTCATGAGAGCATGCATGCCTGTCTGCGGGTAAAGTTGAACATCGGGAACATCAACCTACAATGGGAGCGAGATCCTACCATAGCCACACAGAGAGCGGACACCAAGTGCTCACGTCGAAGGAACAACATAAAAACATTTCCTTCTACGGCTAATCAGACTGAAATGTTTAAACATGTTACCGAAGCGACATTTCATAGCCAACGATATCTGGAAAAAAACAGCGGGGTGAAATGGTGGAGCTCGAGGACGAGGGTATGGAAAACAGAGTTTGGCCGCGGCCCCTTGCAGGAAGATACCGCACTAATCAGCACTCCTTATTACGATGGAGTCGAAGTCATACAGTCATGACGCGCAGTGAGGACTGCGCATTGTAAATTGCACACGTCCAAAGGACCGGAAGTTCTTCATATGTGGAGAGCAACTTTGGTTCTCGATCCATTTATCGATTAATATCATATGAAGACATATTTCCGGACGATGAGTGCTGCACTGCAATTCAATGCTAGTGAGCACCCTTATCCACGAGTAATCGGAACCTCATACTAGCTAGGAAGGCACACGCATGTGCTTCACATCTGAGTTTCAGAACTATTACCATAACCATTACAAGTAGGGATACATCCTGTTGACATAATATACATGACAAGAAACTGCCAATCACACTATTTGACCTGCAAATAAAATATTTTTTTGAAGTCTTTTGAATTTGTTTAGTCAGGGTTCCAGAAGCAACCAGGATACATGATATTCTTCTATCGAACATTCAAATTGGTGAGAACCGTTAGGAGTTCTGTGAGCATGCACAAGGGGAATGCTGCTCTCCCGCGGATGTAATAACGTGAACAACCAGGTAATAATGGTATGACCAAGTGGAAAGATATGAGCAGGAATACCTTTTCCACCCGTCTGGTAGACGAGGAATGTGACAGGATTTCTTATTTATCTACATGATTATCAAGGAGTTTTTTTTGTGATAGTGTGGTTTCTATGATACAATTTTGAAAGGAGTGATTATCCAAAGAAGATGTGCAGTGAGCAAAGCAGTAGTAAACTGGCAGTGAGCAAAGCAAGTCCTCCCTTTGTTCCTAAACGGAACGATGCTCGTTACATGCGACGACGTTATCAAGGAATACGCGAGAACTTATTGTATTAGACACTAGAGAGTATTCTCTAGTGTCTAATAGAGAGTATAGTTCTCCCTCGCTCGCGTACTTGTAGCATCTTTTAGATAGCGTGTGTTCGTTATTCTGTTACGAGTATTGACAGGAGTAATCCGAAAAAAGAATCACACTTTTTAATGCTCCGATAATTAGTAAACCTTTCAATTTTAACTTGAATTACTTAGCTACCTTAGATGCAATTTTTCGTATCGATACAGTTGGTGTATAGCCCCATTTTGCCTCTTTGGTCTCTCCCTTGTACGGCCTTGATGGGTCTTCCCATCCTTCGTACGCGGTCGCCTTCTCTCTTTCTTTTGTTTTCACTAGTCATTCAATTTGTCTCTATCGAGGGGTATACATACTTTTTGCGCCGATGTTTTTTCCTTTCCCAAATACGCAAACAGGACCTGTCTACCTACAGTACGTCATGAACGTCTGAAATACCCTAGGTTCCTCTCAAAACCAAGTGCGTTGAGGTTCATCGAGGGTTCGTGAACTTGACTCTTCTACCACCACGTCATTATGAACGGAGAGCGACCGCTCACCATTTCGAAGCAGACTTCGAGTTAAAGCAGAGGACCACGCCGTCAAAGCTCGGTTTCCAATCTTTTCGGAAAAAGTGACGTTTCAAAAATTCACGAATTTGGTTTTGAGCTTTCCTCTAAGTGATGTGGGTCAAAAGTAATCCCGAGTGATGTACCTCAGTTGTTCGCGTGTTGTACTGTAAAGACGCTAAAAGGTAGCCCTTACTAGTGCGCTTGCGAAAGCATCTCAAGAGATCATGTGATTTCGCAGGCGGTGTTTGTTTCGGCCTCTGGGGAAAGCTTCTAGTTCGTTCAAAAGGAGTGAAGTAAAATTGCGTCAGTGAGATGATGTAAGATTTGTACTAAAGCGTCAGAACAGTAGTGGAGACATGGAATTTAAAAGATCTGGCGTGAGCTTCAGAAAACTCGTCAATTCATCCTCTTGTGATGATAAGTGTAGGGCTCTTCACGGATGGTAAAATCAAGGAAATTATGAGTTTCTTTCCCTGAAAAGAAGTTATACTCGACTGTAAACACGACCAGTTTTACTCCGACAGAGAAAATTTTAACTACAGACGTCTACAGACTTGCACGAAGCTTTTTGAGCCCAAACTGCTAGTTTTGGGCTGGAGCTTCTAGAGTTACTCCGCAAGAATAAGATGTCATGATACCCTGTAGAGAGCAGAAACCAGTTTCTCCCTACTTCAGACACTTTCCAACTACGATCTAAAGGCTCCAGTAAAAGTTGCTCCAGACATTTCACGTACTTCAAACCATAATATGATGTATGTCCCTGTGGTCTTTCCTTCGTTGGCAACTGTTCCGAAAGTTATACCACTACGTCCTACCCAAGGTAAATAGGCAGTCAAATTCTACCTGAAAAATGTGAGCACAAAGATCAGGTGATTTGTTGTCAAAACTTCTTCCCAGTCGCATGAGCCTAATTAACGATATTCAGTTTTAAAGATCATTCCATGAATCAGTATCAGAAATATTTTAAATAATCAGCAAACCAGAAGACGCAAATCAACACATACGAAGACACCATACTGTGGTAAACTGCAACTTTGGTGTCCGTATCTTGCAGTTCTCTTGAAGCCACGAAATCGACATGAACTTCCCCAAGCCACCTCCTAGCCTTGTAACACATCCCACCAACTACTGCGGCCGACCAAGAAGTCAGGGCCACCGGAAGTTGCAGGTAATGATTGCACCTTTAAAACGCAGGTATCTACAAAAAATTCAGCATCAGTCTTATGAACAATTATTCCCTATAACGATAACTTCTGTCCAGGGCACTTGCCACGACTCAAATGCGGAGATTCGTGTTGACATATATGAAGCCCGAATGTATAAAACGACCATGGCTTTCTGTACTTCGAGGGCCTCCGCAAAACCTCCGTACCAAATTACAAGAGTGTGAGTCACTGAAAAGTTGATGGCTATTACTTGTCGCAGTTTCCTATCTTTACAAAAAAGAGTTGCATTCTTGTGGTTACTCCCTGAACAATTTGACCGCCTGAATTTCCTTAGTCAAGGATAATTTCAAACAATGGAGTCGATCTCCACCAAGGCGAAAAGGGGCCACTCCTCTGTCCTTTCCCTGAAAATACATGTTGAAGGTGGTTGATCCAACAACCAGGGTCCTGCGATTTGATCGGTAGGCAGCCCCACTGTGCAAATGATATTCGACGAAAGTCGACCGCAAAGCCATACTGAAGGCCTGACAAGTCGGTTGCTGACCGCTCCCCAAACAGAAGCATGTGGTGCAGTATGATACAAATTACCTCCTGAAGAAGATCGTCAGTCTACTGCACGTAAGTGCCAAATCCCTTGCCCGTAGAGAATTGCAGACTTCTTTCAACTAGTCATCCTTCAAATTTGTAGGTTCACTCAGCACGTATTTGGGAAGGTCATACTTTGCACCTGGAACATATCCGTCTTGTCAATTTTCGTATATGCACCAATATCAATTATCACAGATAAAACGTGCATATGAACAACATTTGGATACTAGAAGACAAGCAGATGGTATTAAGACATGGTGTTGAGAACTCTAAGCGAGTAGAAAACTACCTTTCTCACTCTGCAAGTCTGACCAGGTGAAGAGAAATGGCGGGTTCAAAGGGCAATTGACGGCATTATACGCAAATATGAGTGCGAGTCGACGACACCTTTTCGATATTGTAATCTTCAACTCGAGCATAAGTAGCTAACGGATTAGAGGCAAAAGCTTTACTATTACCCTTTGATAACTAGTGTATCCTTCTAGACAGGGAATTTTTGGAATCGCAGAGGAGAAAATGTTGTGTCTGTAGATTAATAATTGCGTACCTGGCATCCAACCATGTATGAATTGGTGCGTGATGCTCATGTTATTGGTCAAAAAGGTGTTACAGTCCACCACGAGATAATAAGAACTATGAATTAATAAGAGAAGATAGCATTTGCAGTTTCCTACCTCGTTCATCGTAGCAAGTAGACAAATCCTCTGATGTTACAATAACCCCGGCACTATCAACGATCAGTTGCGCTAAGCTCAATTCGGCTTCTGCTGCAGCTCGCAAAGCATCCCATATTTCTGCACCCAACCATATGCATTTCTAAGGCACGTTCGCAAAATGTCCAAACCCATCTCCTAGGTGAGAAGTATAAATCACAGAAACGAAGTGTGTAATGATGATGATTCCTAACATATACGGCAGTAAACTGACAAAAGGGTGAACGTTCTGCGGCACTGGCCCTTGTATCAAATGTAGTTGCTATTCGGTTAAATTCCTCAGTATATTCCTCAAGGAGAATGCAGACCCACGCTAATATGGAAACTAGTAGCATCTGCGATGCTCATTCTTTCTGGATTCATGATGTAAAGAATGAAATCTCTGAATGTAATGAGAAGCAGAGGTAAAACTTTGGCTATAAATTAAATGGTCCCAAGAAGAGACTTCATACCTTTTTGGCCCCCGTAATGCGGCGCAGTATCCCAAAATTCATCTCGCATCTGCTTCAGTTGCGCCCTGGTGAGAGATTCTGGATGTTTCCAGGGCTTCGGTTTCTTCATCTTCTTTTGATGCCCTGCACAGAGAGACGGCGTTCAGAATTTCTCTAACTTAATTTGTTCACATTATGGAGATCTGGTTGGCGTTACCTTCCCTTTTCTTTCTACACAAGACTCTGTAGTACATGTTGAACGAACGCGAGCTTGTAACCCGACGGAAGTACAACGTCTTACTGCTGTAACTGAGTCAACAGTTTCCCTGCTGAAGCTTAATAGAGTGAATACAACGAAATCTTTCCCTGATAACAACCGGACAAAAAGATCAAACGAGATACCCAGACATACGGGGTTACATTTCTCAATCCCGGAGCAAAAGGTCTTTCCCACGAGTGAAAGAAATATGCTCCTCGCTCGGTCGATTTACTTACATGAATGTATTTGTGTTCGAAAGGTTTCGTGGAAGGTAAACAACCCTGTAAGAAGGGATGCAAGTACCAGCAACCAACATGCACAAATGAGACTCAGAATAGACAACCAGATCTGATGTTTGAACGTCTTGTGTAGAAAACCGTATGCACTTCTTGAGTCCGTGAGTTACAATCATAGCAAGGAAGCTGGCATGCACCGGCGCACAGATCACTGAGGGATAAGGATGGATATATTCAGTGACGAAAAGATGGAGAACAACAAGCATACTTCCTGTGAGTTGCACACATGTTAGGTACTCTTGAAAAACCCCAGATGTAAACAGCTTCCTACGTTTAACCGATATCATGCAGAAGAACAACATAATGCGTTCACTCTCAAAGTCTCGATCGGAGGCCCATTTCTTGACTCTGCAACCATAGGAGGCTGTATGTCCAGCAAGCAGGAACCTGAGTACTTTTGACTAATTCTGCTATGACAGTGAATACTTCCAATCAGGATCCGTTGTAGAGGTTGGATGCGGGATCATGACGAGCACATCAACTCCTCTTGTGGCTCAAAGAACCTTAACTCATTACAGATCAGACCGTGAGATCAAGATTGTGCGAGTTTCAGTGCATTCGAGTAAATCCAACTCCCAAACCGGGCGTCACAACCCTAACCACATTTACTTAATGCGAAGCGAACGATACATGAAATCATAGCCTACACAGAAATCGAAACCAGCTTCATAAAACGTAAACAACTCCAACAGGATCCCTTAAGAGCTGAACTGTTGGGATCAAAAACAATAGACTGCGCGTAATAAGAAATGCTTCTGCGTAGATAAGTTGCGGGTTCAGGCAAGGAAAGACTATGAAGTTAAAAAATTCAACAAACTGTGTCAAGTACAGAAGCTAAGAATAGATGATGTAAGAATAGCGAGAAATCAGGGACAATTCGCTGTTAGACAGCTGTTCCGCCTCGGCGATCTCTGCAATGACAGAAATGGAGGAGAGAGACAAATGCTGCATTACAAAGGAAACAAAGATGATTAAGCTCACTCACCATCGACACCCTTCTCCGACGATCCAACACACCCCATTCTAAGTCTCAGATTCCACTGCACCTCTCTCACATCGCTGTGTCACCCTCTCTCCTATCACCACACCTGAACCACTGAGGCTGACTTGTCTCAATCCCCACCGGCCTTACCTATCCTCTCACGTCTCTCCCTCTCAAATTGCCTCTCTCCCTAACTCTCTCCCGGACCAAAAGTCGAATATCTCTATCTCTTTCCTTCGAAGACAAAAAGGACTTGTACTCAACCGCGCCCCGCTCTATCCCTCTCGTGTTCCTTGTTCCTTTTCTTCTTCTACTCCTCAATAATATTCTCTCTACCTGGAGCGCTCTTCCACTCAACTCCGCTTCTCCCGCGTCTGCGATCGAGATTCGCTTTTCTCCTCCTCAGATCCTGAGCACCAATCACTTGTTTTCCGAAACATCTCCTACTCCATCGCTCGCGCTACGGAATGGCTTCGATTCCACACCAACACTACAGAGCTACTACTAATTTCTCTGAGGACTCGTTCCACTACTGACGAGTTATCATCATCACAGGTCCCTGAAAACCTCCAAACAGCAGCTCTCCCTTTCCCTCTCCCACGATCTCTTCTCCTCTCTCCTTTCTTTCCGCTGCCTTCTCGCTTTCTTGCCTTTTCCTCCTCCTACTTCCCCCATAGCTCGGAGCGGAAGCGCAGCGGAGCAGAGGAGCGGAGAACGAGCCTACAGAGGAAGTAAGAACGACCAGACCCGGAGCATTCCTGCTGACAGAACCCAGTGAACCGCTCCTCACTCTACTTTCCGTCCGTTACTCATCCCCATCAAATTCAATTTCCAGTTGACTCGAGATCCTCGACCGACTGAGGAGGACCCTCCTGGATCCCGGCCTGGACATTCTTCACTGCGGCGGTACTGCTGGTCCATGAAGTCACCAAATCAAATCACGTCTCCCGGGCATGTCAAGAAAGAAGATTTGATCTATTTATTATATCCTTGTTCTTTATTATATTCTACACACTGTAGAATGCACCTGGCCGTATGTACAAGACTTACACAATGACTTGCATATCTGTTGACTTGGATGAATTACACTCCGACCTGCTTATGAAGAGTAAGATTGGGATGGACAAGAGACCACAAACAAAAGTGCGCAAAGCTCTTTATGAAACTCTTCCATTCATCTCCAGATTATCTCATTGCTCTGCAAACATTTTTTTTTAATAGATAATTTAAAAGCTGACATTCCAGAATGGAATGTTGCGAAGAACCATCAGCATTTGTGGAACGCAATTTGCTTCATTTCGGTCATGAATTTGGGAAGTCAATCCTCTTCATGATTACTATATTGCATTTCCATAAGGCATGTCAGAGTTTCAAAATCGATTTACACCACCAGTCTTGTCGCAAAAGTAGTGCGAATTGTCTGAAAAGGTTGTAGGTAACGTTCAAGATGATAAGCTCAGAAGCTCTGTGCTTTCCACCAGATATGCGTGAGCTGGGAATATCAACCACAAGTAACCACATTAACTTTGCTTGACTAACCGGATCAAAATGTGTCAAATTCTTCTTGGCAGCACTATGGATGTTATTATTGGTACAAGTATTGTACGACAACTCCAGCCAACTGCTAGACTTCTCAGTCTAGCAAAGGCGGAAGGCCTTTTGTTTTCAATATCACGAGTTCTGTAAAATTATCACTTAAGTTCCTACATCTCATCACTAACGCTTGGATTTCCATGGAGCAGGTCAAATAAGATGTAAATGTAACAGTAATGTTCACATCATTTTTCCTATGAGCTATGTATGAAATATTGATTCATAAAGGGATGCTTAGGTTGGATTGAGCACAGGTTAAAACTTGTCGCCCTCTGGTTGATGTAAGAAATATGCTCTATTTAACTCACTCTGTAAAAAGTCGCCAAAGTTCACCTCCTCACTTCAGAAAAGTACATTAAGTGGATGTGCACTGGGAAGAAGAAGTGGGTAAAGGAGCCATGTCCTCACGTTGCCTCCAAACATAGCAGTGTCTGCGAAACCGCGTTCTCTCACCCCGTCCGTCCGCTCGCTTACGGACCGTCAAGATCATCCTTCACGCATTCCTTGCTGATGTGGACTGAAAGAAAAGAATGTCTAAATCGGAGTCATTGTAGTCATGGTCTACATCGTAGAAGTACAGGGAGACTCTCTAATCGTGAACGGACAAGAGTAACAACTGGGGAAGCTAACAACTGGGGAAAGGGAAATGGTAGTTGTTCTTCATCTATTCCATGGTTGTATCTCACCTTTTGAGATTAAGCCAATAAACGTGTGAAAGGGCGACGGCGTGGAAAACACGAAGGATGGGTAAAATGGGGCAATATACAAGCGTCTCGGATTCTCACATCTCTTTCTTTGCATACCGGAGTTCAGAGTTCAGGAGGTGTTGGAGTTCACGGCTACAGTTCGTTGGAGTTCTTAGACCAGAGTTCACAAAGCTACCGGTTGTCGTTTATACTGAATTCGTGAAGTTTTTTAATTGCTTGTAATTTAGACTGGAATTCGAAAAGCCTACTGATTAGCTTAATCTCAAGGGTGGAATACAACTCCAGAGTAGCTGAGGTGGAAATACCAATTCCCTTGGGGAAAATAACAATTGAAGAAAAGGGAGCAGAGATGTATTTTTAGATATGCTGCATCTTTAAGAACTTCATTGATCTCTTCAATTTTGTCATTTCATAGTCAAAGTATTTATCATTTTACTGTTGTAATAATCAATTTACTTCTTGATAATGCAAGTTCAATTGAAGAAAAGAGAGAAGAGATGTAAGTTTTAGATATGCTCTATCTCTAACAACTACACTGATCTGTTTAATCATATCATTTCATAGTTAAAGTATCATTGTAATAGCGAAGTTACTTCTTGATGATGAAACTTCTTTTTTATGTTGAATCTTCGTGAAATATAGATTGGTTCTTGAAGTGATTAGTAATAGAAGTGCATAGCATATGCTATGGTAACCCTTTGAGTGAAACTAATCAATTTTCTCATGCAATTGTATGCCTCACATAGGCTCTTTCCAACCTTCTACTAGAATTCTTATAAGCTCTTCAACTTATCAATTTGCATTCTCTAGTAGTTCTACCTCAATTACAGCACTAAAATCTACCAGGTTAAACCTTTGAAATCCATTTCCTTCAATGATACCACCACTTGTAATAGTATCATCTCCAACCAATGCATCACCACTAGATACACCAATGCCACTAGAATTGGTAAGTATTGCTTGTCAACCTTTAGAAACCAAATTGAGGTGATGGAGATATAGTTTCGAGACCAATGCTATCTCCATAGGTCAATCTCCTTCAAGTGTACTCTACTTGAACTCTGGTAATCATCCATAGGTGGACTCTCCAAGTGATAGAACAATCGTTTCTATACCATGAACAACATAAACAAAGTTAGGTTACATATTTGTCATAGATCATACCAACTATCCAACTCTTGGATGAAATCATCCAACTCAATGGTACCCATTTTACCAAAGTAGTGCTTAAGGCACTTGGAGGCTCCATAAATGTGATCCATGTCCCACAATACTGATATGGACATCCAATGTGAACTCTCAATTGGCTTTAACTCCCATATCAAATGCAAAACTAGAACAAATCTTGGGACTTGAGATACTAGCTGGTATTGTGTGCCACTCCATGTAAACCCAATGCATATTATAGCAAAATCCTCTCTAGACTCCTAGAGAAATCTATAGTGACAATACACCTCAAATACCATAATTGTAATCACCCAATGTCACCACCAAATGGTACCCTTAATAGCCAAACACCACCTACAATGCCGCCTAAGTACCTCTAACTGTGGTAATTATACTAAGATAAATGGTAACCTATGACGTGCTATCACAACATGCATTCTCATGGTCTAGATGTCATCACTTCCTATCTCATGTGAGAGAAACAAAGATAGTCTCAATTCTAGCAACACCAATCTAAGGATGGAGTTTATTGACATGTGACCAATCCATGTATATGATCCAAGGGTGGAGCTTCCTTTGAGTAGATCCTCTGTACTATATAATAAAGACAAAATGCTCCTTTGAGGCATCAGAGTATTGAGTGTTGAAACTTTATGTTTTCTCTCTTGTGTTTCTCGTGGGAGGTTCTCTTGTCCTTGGAACATTAAAATGGTATCAAATCAGGTGTTTTAATCCAAGAGAGTGGATCATCTCTCTTGGAGGAACACATGTTATTGAGAGACAAAGTAATTTGAGGGGAGAAAACATAGTGCAATTGATAGACTTGGGGTGTTTTAGAGAGAGGATGGGATGGAGGCACCTAGAGACAATTCTTGCACTCTGCTTTCTATTCTTGAATCTATTCCACATCAAGATTATGTACGTCTAGCGTGAGCAAGTGAGAGTATATCTCATTGATCATTTTGGAGTAGAGTTCATGGACATAGAGATGAACTCACCAAACTTGGTATCTCAACACTATCTAGCTGAAACATTACACTTTCTAGGACTAGTTCCTATAGAATTGGGCAACATTTTGGTTTTGAGACCAAGGAGCATGACGGGTCCAAGGAGAACAAGAACAGGGATGGGTCAAAGAAAGGAGAGATGGAGTCCCACGAGGGGAAGAGGCTTGAGCAGAAAAATGATGTTGTGACAATTGTGGTCAAGTTGGGCACATAGCCATCAATTATTGTGCTCTTCTTCCTAAAGGCCCTCAGTCTCTATATAAGTGACCTTTGAACAATATGGAGAGACAAATTGAAGAGGAGGATTATAACAATATAGAGTTTAATGATAAAGTTAGTCAGGGCTAACAAAGTAGCAAATAGGCCAAATTAGCCTATAATATTCTAGAAGCAACTATGAAGTTTCTTGGGAAGCTTCTCGGCTAGCTTATCTTACACCATGCACTCCAAGTAGGTGTAATACCAAGAGCTAGCCATATGATCTAGATGTGAAATTTGGTTTGGTAACATCTAGAATGATGTTATACATGATGGTCAAAATAGATCAGATAGAAGTATCACCAAAAGAGTACTTCTACTAATATAGCAGAATCCGAAATAGACTTGAGAACCTTAGAACCAATAGCTAGACATATGATTTAAAGGTGAGAATTGGTTTGGTAACATCTGGAAGGATGTTACACATGATGGAATAAACAGATCAAAAAGAGTTATCACCAAAAGGGGACGTCTACTAAAAGAGTAGGAACCAAAATATGCCTGAAATCTTTGAAGGCAATTTTGGAGGCCTAAACGGATGAATTAGGCCTTGAAAATATGCAACTATGTACCCCCAATGGAGGAAAGGCTGGCCTTTCCTTCCCCCTTGGTTTGTCTCATCAAGAGATTTCCAATGGTACCTTATTCATGTGATTCTGAGACTCCTATAGGAAGATTCCCTAAAATATTCTCTCTGGTCAAAGCTTGTTTGACCAACCAGATAGGACCTAGACCAACATGTAACCCATCCAAGGGTGGAGCTTGCTGACATGTCACCTATCTGTGTGCCTAATCCTATGGTGGAGCTTCCTTGGAGGAGATCCTCTTTGTCTATATAATAAAGAGAAGGTGCTCCTTTGGGGCACCGAATGTTGAGTGTGTAATCTCTGTTTTCTCTCTTCTCTTGTCCTCAGAGTATTACAATGATATCAGAGTGAGTGTCTTAGTCCAAGAGAGTGGATCACCCTTGTTGGAAAAGCACGAACTATTGAAGCTGAGTAATTTGAGGTGGAGAATATAGAGTAATTGCTAGACTTAGGAAGGACTTTAGAGAGCAAATGGGATGGATGTACCAAGAGGACAATTTCTCGCACCTAGCTTTCCATTCCCGAATCCATTCCACATCAAAGTTATATACATCCAGCGTGAGCAAACGAGGGTATTGCTAGTTTATCACTTTGGCGTAGAATTCATGGATAGAGTGATGAACTCACCAAACCTGGTGATTCTACCTGTGGTGATATATGACAAAGAGTGGGATTTGACAATCTACATTCTATTATGAAATATGGATATGAATGTCCCAAATCCTCTTCCTTTCAACACTCAAGTAGAAATCCATTATGTAGTGAGACCAAAAGTGATGTTTAGAGATTTTGTGGTTATGAATTTAGGCGAGGAGTATTATCAAGTCCCAATGGTTGTTTCAATAGTTTGTGCGCCTTCCAGAGTGATCATATTGACTCTATATTGAAGTGGACATTAGCAATTGTGTTGCATGAACCATGGATCCACAATTGCAAGAGCTGGTGCAAGGAATGCAAGGGATGTTGAATGAATTTTGAGAGATTAAGATGACCATGGAGACATTACAAAGTCAAGTGCAAATCCTTTAGGAACAATCAAGCCATGTAAGAAGAAGAGCTGTCTCCAAACCCAATACCTATGACTAAAGTACTTGGAGAGGCACCTACAAACCCTATCAACGATGAAGTCACATTGCTACTCCGGATGAAGAAGACCTGCAACATTGAGCCTTATAAGGGGCACCGTATGATGGCAATAGTAGAAAATTGAATCTTGACAATGAATTGATATTTCCAATTGTTCTCAACAAAGATCACGGGGCATGCTGCATGTGTGTTTGCATGTGGGTACTTGACCGATAAAGCCCTCACATGGTATGATGCTTGGGAACAATCCATGTTGGCAAAGAGAAGAGAGGTCACGTGGATAGTAATGCAAGAAGGATTGCTGAAGAATTTCCAATTTGTGGACTCTGTGCAGATGGCTCAAACCCAACTATGGAGATTGAGACAAAAGAATACCATACAAGAGTATGTGGAGGCATTTCTGGATCTACAAGTTGCAATAACCAACATGAGTCCAGTAGAGGCTCTCAACAATTTCAAATGACGGTTAAAGGAGCGGATTTGCCAAGAAGTCATGGTGCAAAATCCTTGCACGGTATTTGAAGCCATTGCTTGTGCGTAGAGAATAGCAAGAGCATTGGGTGGAGGTGAAGGAGTAGTTCCACCTCAACATTATTGGGCAGAAATGCCACACATGGGTGGACTAGTACCAATAGAATTGGGCAACCTTTGATTTTGAGATCAAAGAGCACGACCGCTTCAAGGAGAGCATGGACGGGTAGAAGAATAAAGAGATGGAGTCTCACAAGGAGAAGGAACTCGAGGAGAACAACGCTGTTGTTACAATTATGGCCGTATTGGGCACATATCTATCAACTGTCGCACTTGTTTCCCTAGAGGCCCTCGGCCTTTGTACAGGCAATCTTTGAACAACATGGAGAGGCGCATTGAAGAGGAGGAGGTGGAAATCACTTTGGAAAACAAAGATCATTAGTAAATGTACCTTGCGGCCTTACTAGCTCAATAAGGAAGAAGAGAAGCAAGGAAAGGAAGAAGACTAATGCGCAAAGATCCCAAAAGGCAATTTCACAATTGATTGTTATGAATGGAGTCCTAGAAGGCAATCAAGTGAGAGTATTAATTGATCCGAGAGCAACAAAGAATTTCTTATCTCGCTTTGTTGCAATAAGATTGAGAATGGATCTAGAAAGAGATAGGAGTGAAAAAGTTGAGTTGACTAATGGGCAAACAGAGAGGATTGAATCATTACCTAGACGGGTAACACTCTCTATAGGAGAATATCAAGAAGCAATTGAGTGGCAAGTGATACAATTAGCTCGTTATGATGCAATCTTAGGCATGCCATGGATGGAGCATTACAACCCTATGGTAGATTGGAGGAAGAAAGTAGTGAGAACACACCAATGGTCAATCATTGGGGTTAAAGAAAAATCACTAAGGCAGGATCTGCCTCTATATGTCATAGGGATGGCAATTGTCTTTAAGACCGGTAGATGTTTCATGGGTCTACTAAGAGAAGTCCAGAGTGCACAACTTGATGGACAAGTTCCTGAGAAATTGAAGGCTATGGTGGATGAATTTCAAGATGTCTTTCTTGATGATCTACCCTCAAGATCACCACCAAAAAGGAGAGTAGATCATAAAATTGAGACACTTTTGAGGAAGACACCTCCTTATAAGGCCCCATATTGCCTATCACCTCATGAGTTGGAGGAGTGTAAGACTCAAATTGAGGAGATGCTGCAGAAGGGGTTCATCCAACCTAGCATATCACCATATGGGGCTCCTGTCTTGTTTGTGAAGAAGAAGGATGGTACAATGCACATAAGCATTGACTATCGAGGTCTCAATCAGCAAATAGTGAAGAACAAATACCCCTTACCTTGCATGGATGACCTATTTGATCAACTCTATGGAGTGAGATACTTCACCAAATTGGAATTGTGGAGCGTTTACAATCAAATCCAAATTGCAGAGGAGGATGTGTACAAAACTGCCTTTCGACCAAGTATGGCCACTTCAAGTATCTTGTGATGCCTTTTGGCCTCACCAATGCACCTGCCACTTTCATGAGTCTAATGAATGACATATTTCATCCATACTTGGATAAGTCTGTTATCGTCTTCTTAGATGATATCTTAGTATACAATATCACAATGACTGAACACAAACAACATCTAAGAGAGGTCTTCCAGATTCTAAGATAGAATTGATTGTATGCCAAAATCTCAAAGTGCAAGTTTGGCAAGTCTAAAGTAGACTACTTGGGGCATAGAGTAAGTGCAAAGTGCATTCAAGTATTGATAGATAAAATAAAGGTCATTAAAAAATGGTAGGCCCTAGAAGATCATACTCAACTCAAGAGCTTCTTGGGGTTGACGGGATTCTATCGTAGATTTGTCCAAGGACTTCTCCAAGGTTGCATAGCCTTTAAAGGCACTACTTGGCAAAGGGAAGAAGTGTACATGGGGAACCGCACAAGAGTTGGCCTTTCAAGAATTGAAAGCCGCCTTGCTACATGCACCAATCTTGAAGTGGTATGACCCAAAACAATCAATCAAGTTGGCTATAGATGCATCAGGTGTAGCAATAGGAGTAATCCTACAACAAGAGTGGCATGACGGATGGCATCCAATTGCATATTTCTCTCGAAAGTTGTTACCGGCATAGCGCAACTACCACACCACAAAACAAGAAGAGTTGGCTATTGTTTTGGCAACCAAGCATTGTAAGCACTATCTGGGCAAGAAGGTATTTGTAGTAGAGATAGACCACAAACCTCTAGTCTACCTCAAGACGCAAAAGGATCTATCTTGTTGTAAGATTTGGTGGGCAGAGTGGCGACAATGCTTCAACATGTCAATCACCTACACGGAAGGTAAGAAGCAACTTGTAGATGCATTCACCCGCATGCCAATGGCAAACGACTTGGTAGCAGAGGTTAAGATTAACCCTGAATTTTGGCCAGAGATTCTGGCTGCTACAAAAACTGATCCGCAGATTGTAGAAGCGCAATCATCCAAAGGTGTCACCAATACCCAAGAACTCACCTTTTGTGATGGTAGATTATGGATCCCAAATGTCCCAAAATTATGCACCACCATTCTAGCGGAATGTCATGATTTGGCCATTGCAGGTCATGTCGGAGTGGACAAGACCTTGGATGCAGTCCAACGCTATTACTATTGGTCCAAAATGAGCAACAATGTGATGGACTACGTGCGCAGCTGCCTACTTTGTCAATAGAACAAAGCTTCTAATCAAGCTCCTATAGGGCTCCTTCTACCTCTCCCCACACCTACCCAACATTGGGAACAAGTGAGAAAGGATCTTGTTTGTGAATTACCCAAGACCACCTCAGGGTTTGACTCCATCTTGGTCTTTGTGGAACGGCTCAGCAAAATGATTCATGTACTCCCTACCACCAAGGATGTGACCGCTCCACAACTAGCTCAATTATACTTAGATGCAGTCTTCTCTCACCATGGCTTGTCTAGAGTACTTATCACCGATAGAGGTACTCAATTCACCAGTTTGTTTTGGCAAACACTCTTTTGTTTCTTCAAAACCAAGTAGGCCATGTCCATAGCTTACCACCCATAAATAGATGGCCAAACAGAGCGGGCTAATTGCACAATTGAAGACATGTTACACGGCTTCATCTTAGAAGAGCAAGAGTGGTGGGACACCCTACTCCCATTGGTGGAATTCAATTACAACAATTTAGTGAATGCATCCACCTATGTCACTTTGTTCTTCCTCATGTATGGTGAGCATCCCTTCACACCATCTAGCTTGATGAAGATCCGTCCAATGGCTACCAACATTGATGCAGTCAACACATTTGTTTCTAGAATCCAACACGGTGTGGAGAGTGCCAAGCACAGATTATAGATTGCACAAAATCAACAAAAGTAGTATGTTGATGCACACTATAGGCACATGGAGTTCAATGTTGGGGATCAAGTGTGGCTATTGACAACCAACCTCACATTAGTTGAACCTTGTAAACTCAAACCTTGTTTTATTAGGCCTTTCTCAATTCTTCATTGCGTTGGCACTATGGCCTATCACCTTGAGCTACCACCACACATGAAGATCCATCCAATGCTCCATGTTTCCCTATTATGCAGATATGCTTCCTAATTAGGCCAGGGTCATTCTACACAACACATTCGGCCTTGTCCAACACTCATTGATGGCATAGAGGAGCGTATTCTCCAAAAATGAAGTGGAGCGTATTCTCCAAAAATGCATGCGTGGTATTTGCCATCCACGGGTGGACTATCTAGTATACTGGAAAGGTTACCTCCTCTATGAAGCAACATGAGAGCCCGCTGCCAATTTGACACATGCACCGGTGTTGGTGCAAGCATTTGAGCAACAATTGTACAACAAGGATGTTGCATCTTAAAAGGAGGGAAGTCTCTAATACCAAGAGCTAGCCATATGATCTAGATGTGAAATTTGGTTTGGTAACATCTAGAATGATGTTATACATGATGGTCAAAATAGATCAGATAGAAGTATCACCAAAAGAGTACTTCTACTAATATAGCAGAATCCGAAATAGACTTGAGAACCTTAGAACCAATAGCTAGACATATGATTTAAAGGTGAGAATTGGTTTGGTAACATCTGGAAGGATGTTACACATGATGGAATAAACAGATCAGAAAGAGTTATCACCAAAAGGGGACGTCTACTAAAAGAGTAGGAACCAAAATATGCCTGAAATCTTTGAAGGCAATTTTGGAGGCCTAAACGGATGAATTAGGCCTTGAAAATATGTGAGTATGTCCCCCCAATGGAGGAAAGGCTGGCCTTTTCCTCCCCTTTGGTTTGTCTTATCGAGAGCTTTCCAATGGTACCTTACTCACATGATTTTGAGACTCCTACAAGAAGATTCCCTAAAAGATTCTCTCTGGTCAAAGCTTGTTTGACCAACCAGATAGGACCAAGACCAACATGTCACCCATCCAAGTCAGTAATCCAAGGGTGGAGCTTGCTGACATGTCATCTATATGTGTGCCTAATCCTATGGTGGAGCTTCCTTGGAGGAGATCCTCTTTGTTTATATAATAAAGAGAAGGTGCTCCTTTGGGGCACCAAATGTTGAGTGTGAAATCTATGTTTTCTTTCTTCTCTTGTCCTTGGAGTATTATAGTAGATAACTTCTAGAAGGAAGCTTCTAGAAGCTTCCAACTAGCTTAGCTTGCACGCCAAGTAGATGGCGTCTAGAAGGAAGCTTCTTGAGAAATTTCCTGATTAACTTGACTTGCACTCCAAGAAAGTTTCTCAAGGAAGTTTCTTGAGAAGCTTCTTGAGAGCTTTGTATGCTAGTATAAATACCAAAACCAAAGCTCATGCTAGGCATTTTGAGTTTTCCACATTCAAGTGTCCCAATGTGATCTTCCATTCTCTTATTTCTCTCCTTGGTCTTGGTCTTTTACATTGGTATCAGAGTAAGAACGGGATGGATGGAATTTATGGACTACCAAATTCATTTTCATCAAACCATTGGGATTTTTGTGTCTAGATATTACCCAACCTTAGTTTCATATAGTTCATCACTTCACACTTTGGGTAAGACTTTTTGCATATAATCACTTTGTTTGAGGAACCCTTGGTACTTCTGGTTGTAACTTATGGAGAACAATGGATGTGTTTCATCTATGTGTTATTAAATTAAATAGAATGAGTGTGGTGTGATAGAGTAGTAATCATGGTGTCATTGTGTCATTGGTGTCATGGTGTCATGAGGTTATCATTGTTGTGCAACAACAAACTGAGCACCTTACTCGATTATTGGATGAATGAGATCATTGATAACAAGAGTACGTAGAGAGACAGTACCAATTTAAGAAGGAGAAGACCAAATCAAATTCCAAAACCCAAGTTTTTCAAAGGTAAGAATCTCTTGAGTGTGGTGGAGAATTTTGTGTTTGATTGTGAATGTTATTTTGAAGCTACCAATCTTCAAGATGAACGGAAATAGATTCTCTTGACTTCTAACCAATTGGATGGAGTAGCAAAGTTTTGATGACAATTCCATGTAGAGCAAGCTGAACAACAAATTTTTGCACCAATCTTGCCATGGGAAAAATTCAAGAATGCAATATTTGGTCAATTCCAAGCTATAAATGCCATACAAACTACACAAGATAGGTTGGTAGAGTTGAAGCAGATTTGCTCTATAAGAAGTTACATCATGCAAATTCCACATATGTTGGAAGGTGAAGCTCTATATTGATTTCTGAGGGGCTTGAAGCCATGACACAATTTGAGGTAACTATGTGAGAGCCACAACACATGGAGGAAGTGATGCGGTTGGTTGAATGCTTTGATTCCTTGGTTGTAACAACTTAGTCTTGACCTTGACCTCCACAAAACCTACCAAAACACTACACATGGGTGGAAGAGCCAACACTAATGGAGATTGATGCCATTCAACAAAGATCACTTGGCATTGCAAATAAAAAAAAACTATGATAAAATGGTGGTTGTTTCTATTGTCACCAAATTGGACATTGCATCATTGAATGTCCACTCAAGAATGTGCAACCTTGACAAGTTGCCCAGATGGAGTTTGTGGAGAAAAATGATCAGGGAAAGGAGGAATCCCAATAGGAGATTTCAAGTTTCCTATTGGGAACTTGATTTGTTCCAATGGGATCAAAGGCTTGATCTATGCAAGTTTATTTCACTTGCAAGGTATGACATCTGATTGTGGTTGTAGGATTTTGGTTGATTCAAGAAGTTTAGAGAATTTCATGTCTATCCAATAAGCAAAGGAATTACATATTCCTATCAATCTAGTAATTGGAAGTAGATTGATGATGGTGGATAGTAGAAAGAGTTTTCCATTCCGTACCTCACAGCTTGTTACATTCAAGATTGGGAAGTAGTATTTGGAGTGTATGAGGTTTAAAGTGGCACCTCTACACTATGATGTCATTTTGGAGTGCCTTGGCTTGAAAGTCATAAGGTTCAATTTGATTGGACCTGACAACAAGTTCAAGTACAACACCAAGGTAGCAATTTTTGATTAGGTTGTTTGGCACCTTTGAGTAACTTTCTTTAAGACACTTAAGAACAATCAATCCCAAGATGGGAATTTTGTCAAGAAAGCAGCCATAGAGCAAGCTTTGAAGGAAGATAAGTCCCAACATGGGAAGTTTGTTGAGAAAACAGCCAGAGAGTAAGCTTTGAAGGAAGATAAATCCCAAGATAGGACGTTTGTCAAAGAAGCCACCATAGAGCAAGCTTTGAAGGAAGCTAACTCTATTTTTTGTGGGTGGATCAAGCCAATTGCACAAGGAGAATCTGAGTAGGGTCAAGAGCCTCATCAAGCAATGGTTGATCAGATAGTTCAAGAGTTTGCGGACTTGTTTCTGGATGATCTGCTGAAGGGATTACCTTACGATTGTAGTATGTCCTTCAAGATTGATTTATTGCCAAGGAGTATTCTAATAAGTAGACCAATCTATCGGCTCTCTCATTAAAGGAGTTGGAGGAGTTGCAAACAACATTTATGGAGTTGTTGGAGAAGGATTTCATATGACATAATACATCTCCTTAGGTAGCACCGGTACTATTTGTTCCAAAGAAGGATGGAAAACTTTGTTTCTATATTGCTTATTGTGAGCTCAATAAACAAACATTGAAGAATGCATATTCCTTGCATCCAATTGATGACTTGCTCAATCAATTGAGTGGAACACAATACTTCTCCAAGTTGGATCTTTGTAGCGGCTATTGGCAAATCCCCATTGATAGGGAAGATGTGGAAAAGACTACCTTTTGCACAAGGTATAGACATTTTGAATGGAGAGTTCTACCTTTTGAGCTTACTAATGCTCCAACAATCTTCATGGATTACATGCATCAAGTGTTGGATAGACATTGGATTGATACATGGTGGTGTTCTTGGATGACATTTTAATCTATAACAAGATGGAAGTAGAACACACAAATGAGAAGTCTTGAGGTGACTACATCAATGGAAGTTTTATTGCAAGAAGTCAAAAGTGTGCCTCTTGGCAAAAAGAATTTATCTTCTTGGGTCACAAGATCTCATTTAGAAGAGATCAAGATGGAAGAGGAGAAAATCAAGGCTATTATTGATTGGCCTACTCCAAAGGATGCCACAAAGTTGAAAGCATTTAATGGATTGGCAAGTTTTTACCGACGATTCATCCATATTATGCGCACATAGTAGCACCATTAACCAGACCTCTTGGAGAAAAACTCAAGCTTTCAATGGACCGCCAAGCATGAAGAAGCATGAATGCTAAAACATATGGTGTCTTCAAGACCATATGTTCCTCAACTACCTTGTGTGGTTGACTTGATGCTTCTAACTTTACCATTAGAGCTATGTTGCAGCAAGAATTCTTAGATGAGTTACATCCCATTGCCTTTGTGTCTCACCGATTAAATACCACAGAAAGGAATTACTCTGCATGAGATCAAGAACAACTAGCAATGGTATATGCCACTTAAGGTATGGAGGCATTACCTCTTGGGAAAATAGATGACCATGCAAACTGATCACAAACCCTTGTTGCAGACATTACATGAAGAGTCAACATCATCGTTGGGAGGAGCAACTCCACTTGTTCAAACTTCAATACAAACCCGGTCAGTTCTATGTCATCCGTGATGCCATATCATGAAAAACCTCATTAGAAGTTGATTCCTCTCATCACAACAGCAATTACAGCAATGTTAGTTGACTCCAAGGTCCAAATTGAGTTAGGAAAACTCTACAACAAGATCCATTCTTTCAGATAGTACAAGGTCATCTTGCAACATGCAATAAGGAGTACAACAGCTTCTCCTTCAAGGAAGGCCTATTATTCCATTGAGGACAAGATATACGTTCCAACCAAGGGTAATCTCCAACTTGTCCGTCTCCAAGAAGTCCATGACTTACCAATTGTTGGTCACATGGGTGTAGACAAGACCTTGGGTACCCTCCAATGCCAATGATGGTAGCCCAACATGGCACAAGATGTTTGAGAGTTTTTCCTATTGTGTGAGAGCTACCAACATAACAAGGCCAACAACCAAAAACCTAGTAGACTCCTTCAACCACTCTCTATTCCATATGCTTGATAGGAACACGTGAGCTTCGATCTCATTACATCCTTGCCCAAGACAAAGAAAGATCACACAATGATAATGGTGTTTGTGGATAAACTTAGTAAGAAAAAATCCATTTGGCACCAACCTTTGATACTGTGGATGCTCCAACATTGGCATGATCTACTTTGACACTCTCTTCTAGCATCATGGGATACCTTGTGTACTCATCTTTGACCATGATTCTTGATTCACTAGAAAATTTTGGCAAGCATTCTTCCAACTACTTGGCACCAAGCTTGCTTTTTCCATGGCCTATCATCCTCAAATTGATGGAAAAATTGAATATGAAAATTGCACCTTGGAGGATATGCTTTGTGCCTTTGTCAACGTTCACCATACCAATTAGAATGAATGTCTTGCAATTGTAGAGTTTACATACAATAATTCTAAATAGGCAAGCACTGGATTCTCTCCTTTCTTCCTTAATTTTGGCCAAGGTCCACTTGTTCCAAAATCTCATCTTACTCCTCCTCTATCTCATGTCCCTCATACTTCCACCTTCTTGACCACCATATCTCAATCTCTCCAACAAGCCAATCTCATCTCCTTGTTGCTCAAAATTATAGAAATAATATGCAAACTACCATTGTCAGGATCTCACCTTTCAAGTTGGTGATAAGGTCATGCTCTGTACCAATAACCTACCCCTCTCACTTGATACCCAAGTCCATAAACTTACTCTTGATTGGATTGGACACTTTGACATCACCCAAATCATTTCTCTTGTTGCTTATTGACTTGCCTTGCCTTGGCATATGCACATCCACCCTATCTTTCACATTTCCAAGTTGAAACCCTTTGTTCCTAACCCATCTTCTTTTTCCTCTCATGTCCAACCTCCTCCTCCTCCCGTCCCTATCAATGATCATGAAGAGTATGAAGTTGGTTGGATCCTTGCACATTGTCACATTCAACAAGGCCATTGACAACATATAAAGTACAAGGTGCTTTGGAAAGAGTATCCCATCCATGATGCCACTTGGGAGCCTCTTTCTCATTTATAGAATGCAAAAGTGGCCATCCATGAGTTTGAAGCTTCAATGGCAATTAGGATGTCACCAACTAGTGGTGGAGGATATGTAAAAATATGGAGTTTAGCAATGAAGTTAGTCAAGGCTAATAAAGTAGCAAATAGGCCAAATAAGCCTAGAATATTCCAAAAGCATCTAGCAAGCTTCCTGGTTAGCCTAACTTGCACTTCAAGTAGGTAGCTTCTAGAAGGAAGCTTCTAGAAGCTTCCAACTAGCTTAGCTTGCATGCCAAGTAAGTAGCTTCTAGAAGGAAACGTCTTGAGAAACTTCTCGGTTAAGTTGACTTGCATTCCAAGAAAGTGGCTCAAGGAAATTTCTTGAGAAGCTTCTCAAGGGCCTTGTATGCTCTCTATAAATACCAAAACCAAAACTCATGCTAGGCATTTGGAGTTTCCCACACTCAAGTGTCCCAATATGATCTTCCATTCTCTTATGTCTCTCCTCGGTCTTGGTCTTTTACAAGGATGTTGAAACCACATCAACAAAATGAAGATCACCAATAAATGTACCTCACGGCCTTATTGGCTTGATGGAGAAGAGTAAAAGCAAGAGGAAGAAGAAGACAAGTGTAAGACAGTGCAAAGGTGGAGAAAGAAAAACATACAACTAATTGTTGTAAATGGAGTCCAAAATGGCAATCAAGTGAGAGTATTGGTAGACCTTGGAGCAATAAAGAGTTTCTTGTCTTACTTTGTTGCAATAAGTTTGGAGATGGAACTAGAGAAGGATGAGTGTAAAAGACCGAAACCGAGGAGAGAAATAGGAGAATGGAAACTCACATTGGGACACTTGAATGAGGGAAAACTCCGAATGCCTAGCATGAGCTTTGGCCTTGGTATTTATAGGTAGCATACAAGACCTTTGAAGCTTCTCAAGAAGCTTCCTTGAGCCACTTTCTTGGAGTGCAAGTCAAGTTAACTAGGAAGCTTCTCAAGAAGCTTCCTTCTAGAAGCCGCCTACTTGGCGTGCAAGCTAAGCTAGTTAGAAGCTTCTAGAAGCTTCCTTCTAGAAGCTACCTGCTTAGGGCGCAAGTTAACTAGTTGGGAAGCTTCCTAAGAAGCTTCTTAGATGCTTCTAGAATATTCTAGGCTATTTTGGCTTATTCTCTACTTCGTAAGCCCGACTAACTTCGTCACTAAACTCCATATTGTTACAATGAGAATGATGAAGTAGAGCTACCTAATGGTCAAACAAAGATGATTGAGTTGTTACCTAGAAAGGTAGCACTCTTTGTAGAAGAGTATCAAGAAGCAATTAAATGGTGAGTGATATGGTTAGCTCATTATGATGCAATCTTAGGCATGTCATGGATGATGCACTACAACCCCACAGTTGATTGGAGAAAGAAATTAGTGAGAACTAGCCAATAGAAGATCTTTGGAGTTAAAGAAAAATAACAAAGGCAAGAACTACCTCTTATGTCATAGGAACAACATCTATTGGTAAGATAGATAGATGTTTCATGGGTCTAATAAGAGAAATCTAGATTATACAACTTAATAAAAAATTCTTGAGAAATTGAAAGATGTGGTTAATGAGTTTCAAGATGTCTTTTTGGATGATTAACCCTCAATATTACCACCAAAATGGAGAGTATATCATAAAAGTGAGATAATTTTTAGAAAGACATCTCGTTGTAAGACCCCATATCAAGTATCACCCATGAGTTGGAGGAATGTAAGGCTCAAATCAAAGATATGCTGCAAAAAGGGTTTATTGGTATCATCATATGGAGCTCTTGTCTTGTTTGTGAAGAAGGATGAGACAATGCGCATGTGCATTGACTACGTGGACTAAATCAACAAATGGTGAAGAACAAATATACATTATCTTGCATGGATGACTTGTTGATCAACTCAATGGAGCAAACCACTACACCAAACTTGATCTACAGAGTGGGTACAACCAAATCAAGATTATGGAGGAAGACATACACAATATTGTCTTTTGAACAAGGTATGATCACTTTGAGTACTTGGTGATGCCATTTGGCCTCACCAATGCACCATCCACTTTCATGAGTTTGATGAATGACATATTTCATCCATACTTGATCAATCTATTTTCATTTTCTTGGATGACATCTTAGTCTATAGCAAGACAATGATAGAGCACAAGCAACATTTGCAAAGAGGTCCTCCAAATTTTGCAACATAATCAATTGTACATCAAATTCTCAAAGTGCAAGTTTGGCAAGTCTGAAGTAGACTACTCAAGGCATAGAATAAGAGCCAAAGTGTAATAATATGGAATTTAATGATGAAGTTAGTTAGTGCTAACAAAGTAGCAAATAGACCAAATTAGGATAAAATATTCTAGAAATATCTAGGAAGCTTCCATATTAGCTTAGCTTGCACCTCAAGTAGATAGCTTCTAGAAGGAAGCTTGTAGAAGCTTCCAACTAGCTTAGCTAGCACACCAAATAGATGACTTTTAGAAGAAATTCTTTTTGAGAAGCTTCTCGATTAACTTGAGTTGCACTACAAGAAAGTGGTTCAAGGAAGCTTCTTGAGAAGCTTCCAAAGAGCCTTGTATGCTCCCTTTAAATACCAAAGCCAAAGCCCATGTTAGTCATTTGGAGTTTTCACTCATTGAAGTGTCCCAATGTGATCTTCCATTCTCTTAATTCTCTCTTTGGTCTTGATCTTTTACATTGGAATTAGAGTAGGAATGGGATGGATGGAATTTATGGACCACCAAATCCATTTCCACCAAACCATTGGGAGTTTTGCATCCAAATACTACCCAAACATCATTTCACATTGTTCATCATCTCATGCTTTAGGTAAGATTTTTTGAATACAATCACTATGTCTGAAGAACCCTTGGTACTTCCTATTGTAACTTATAGAGAATGATGGACATGTTGCATCTATGTGTTTATAAATTAGATAGGTTGCATGTGGTGTGATAGAATAGTAACCATGGTGGCAATCCCCAAGGATATCATTCTCATACAGCAACAAATCAAGCACCTTACTCAATTGATGGATGAACAAGATCATTGATGACAAGAGCATGTAGAGAGAATACCAGTTCAAGAAGGAGAAGACAAAATCTAATTTCCAAAACCAAAGGTTTTCAAAGGCAAGAATCTCTCGGGTATAATAAAAAAATGTGTGTTTGATTGTGAATGTTATTAAGAAGCTACCAACCTTCAAGATGAATGGAAACAAATTCTCTTGGCTTCCAGTCAATTAGATGGAGTAGCAAAGCTATGATGGCAATTCCAAGAGGAAAAGCTGAATGGAAAATTGTTACACCAATCTCGACATGGGTAGAATTCAAGAGTACAATAATTGGTCAATTCCAAGCTATAAATGCTACACAAGCTGCATGAGATAGGTTGGCAAAGTTGAAGCAGATTTGCTCAATAAGAAATTACATCATGCAACTCCAAAACACAATCATGCAAATTCCAGGTATATAAGAAGGTGAAGCTCTGGATCAATATGTGAGAGGCTTGAAGTCACAAACCAAATTAGAGCTAACTATACAAGAGCCACAACACTTGGAAGAAACCATGTGGATGGCCAAATGCTTTGATTCCTTAGTTGCAACAACTTGGTCTTGACGTCCACCTCCACAAAACCTACCAATACATTACACATGGATGGAAGAGCCGGCACCAATAGAGATTGATGCCATTCAATGGAGATCACTTGGCACTACAAATAGAGAAAAACAATAACAAAATGGTGGTTGTTTCTATTTTTGCCAAATTAGACATCATATAGTTAAATGTCCACTCAAGAATGGGTGACCTTGACAAGAGGCCCAGATGGAGTTTGTGGAGCAAAATGATTAGAGAAAAAAGGAATTCTAGTACAAGATTTTGAGATGCTTACTAGGAACTTGATTAGTTGTAATGAGATTGAAGGCTCAACCTATGCAAGTTTTTTGTGCTTGCAAGATATGATATATGATTGTGATTGTAGGATTTTGGTTGATTTGGGAAGTTCAAAAGATTGCTTGTCAATGCAATTAGCAAAGGAATTACATATTCCTATCAAGCCAATAATTAGAAGTAGATTAATAATGGCGGATGTTATAAAACATTCTACATTTTGTATCTTACACCTTGTTACCTTCAAGATTGGGAATGAGTATTTGGAGTGTATGAGGTTTGTAGTAGCACCTCTACATTATGATATCATTTTAGGTCTACTTTGGCTTGAATGTCATAACATTCAATTTGGTTGGAACCAATGATAAATTCAAGTAAAACACCAAGGTAGGAATTCTTGATTAGGTTGTGTGGCACCTTTGAGTCAGACACCTAAGAATAGTCAGTCCTAAGATGAGAAATTTGTTGGGAAGGTAGTCATAAAGCAAGTCTTGAAGAGAGATGAATCCCAAGATGGGAAGTTTGTGAGGAAAGCAACCATAGAGTAAGCTTTGAAGGGAGATGAGTCCCTATATGGGAAGTTTGTATGTGAAGTAGCCATAGAGTAAGCTTTGGAGGAAGATAAGTCTATTTTTACTGTGTGGATTAAGCCAATTGTACAAGAAGAATTTGAGGATAGCCAAGAGCCTCATCAAGCAATGGTTGATCAAATAGTTCAAGAATTTGTGGATGTGTTTCTAGATGATTTGACAAAGGGATTATTGTCTGATTGTGGTATGCCTTTTAAGATTGAGTTATTTGCCAAAGAGTACTCTAGTGAGTAGGCCAATCTCTTGACTCTCACCAAAGGAGTTGGAGGAGTTGCAAACAACACTTATGGAGTTGTTAGAGAAGGATTTTATATGATATAGTACATCTCCTTGGGGAGCATCAATACTATTTTTTCCAAAGAAGGATGGAGGAGTTTGTTTCTGTATTGTTAACCATGAGCTCAATAAACAAATAGTGAAGAATGCATATCCCTTGTCTCCAATTGATGACTTGCTTGATCAATTGAGTAGATCACTATACTTCTCCAAGTTGGATCTTCATAATGGCTATTGGCAAATCCCCATTGATAGGGAGGATATGAAAAAGATTGCCTTTTGTACAAGGTATGGACATTTTGAATGGAGAGTTCTACCTTTTGGGCTGATTAATGCTCCAGCAATCTTCATGGATTAGATGCATTGGATGTTGGACTATTGGATCCGTACATGGTGGTGTTCCGAGATGATATTTTAATCTATAGCAAGATAGAGGCAGAACACATAAATCACGTGCAAGAAGTCCTAAGATGACTACAACAATGGAAGTTTTATTGCAAGAAATCAAAGTGTGCCTTTTGGCAAAAGGAGTTACCTTCTACGATCACAAGATCTCATCTGAGAGGATAAATATGGAAGAGGAGAAAATCAAGGTCAACATTAGGATGACATAGAAGTATGGGTATTCAATGGATTGTCCAGTTTTTATTGATGGTTCATCCACTACTATGCTCATATAGCTGCACCATTGACCAATCTCTTGGGGAAGAACTTAAGCTTTTAGTGGACCAACAAGCACAAAGAAGTATTCCAAAAGCTAAAAAATATGGTGTCTTCAAGATCCATTCTTCAACCATATGATCTTCAACTACCTTTTGTGGTTAATTTTAATGCTTCTAACTTTGCAGTTGGAGTCGTGTTGCAACATGAATTCCCAAATGGTTACAACCTGTTACCTTTGTGTCTTGCCAACTAAATACAAAAAATATGAACTAATTTGCTCAAGATTGAGAACAACTAGCAATGGTATATGCAACCAAAGTATGGAGGCATTATCTCTTAGTGAAACAAGTGATCATGCAAATTGATTACAAACCTTTGTTGTAGACATTACACTTGGAACACATGAAGAGTCAATATCATCGATGGGAGGACAACTACAATTGTTTGAAATTAAACTTGAGTACAAATCCAATTGGTTCCCTGTCATTCCCAATGCTCTATCATGATGACTTGATTTGAAGTGTCTTTCTCTCATCATGGTAGCAATTATGATGGTATCAATTGATTCCAAAGTCTAATTTGAGTTTAAGACCGGTTTATAGCAAGATCCTTTCTTTTAGATGGTACAAGGTCATCTTGCAGCATGCAACAAGGAGTAAAACACCTTCTCCTTCAAGGAAGGTCTCCTATTTTATGAGAATTGGATTTATTTTCCAACCAAGGGTGATCTCTAACTTGTGCGCTTCCAAGAAGCCCATGACTTACCAATCATTAGTCACATGGGTGTGGACAAGATCTTGGGTACTCTCCAACTCACCAATGTTATTGGCCCAACATGACATGAGATGTTTGAGAGTGTGTCCAATTGCGTAAGAGTTGCCAACACAACAAGGCAAACAACCAAAAATTGAGTGGACTCCTTCAACCACTCCCTATTTTATCTACTTGATGGGACTAGAGCTTGGATTTCATCACGTCCTTACTTAAGATGATGAAGCAAGTTCACACAACAATCATGGTGTTTGTGGATAAGCTTAGTAAGCAAATCTATTTAGCACCAACCTTTGATACCATGGATGCTCTAACATTGGTACCAATCTACTTCAATAATGTCTTCAAGCATCATGGGATGCCTTGTGTACTCATCTCCGATAGTGATCCTTGATTCATTGGAAAATTTTGGCAATCACTCTTCTAGATACTTGGCACCAAACTTGCTTTGTCTATGGCCTATCATCCTTAAATTGATAGACAAACTAAATGTGAAAATTTCACCTTAGAGGATACGCTTTGTGCCTTTATCAACATCCACCATACCAATTGGGATGAATATCTTGTAGTTGTATAGTTTGTATACAATATCTCCAAACAAGCAAGTATTGGATTATCTCATTTCTTCCTCAATTTTGGCCAAGATCCACTTGTTCCAGATTCCCTTCTTGCTCCACTTCCATCTCATGTCCCTCATTCTTCCACCTTCTTGACCACCATATCCCAATCCCTCCAACAAGCCAAATCTCATCTCCTTGTTGCTCAAAGTTGATAGAAACAATATGCAAACCACCATTGTTGTGATCTCACCTTTCAAGTTGGTGATAAGTTCATGCTCTTGTCTAGTAACCTAGCCCTCCCACTTGATACCCAAGTTCATAAACTTGCCCTTAATTAGATAGGACCCTTTGATGTCACCCAAATCATCTCTCTTGTTGCTTATCAACTTACCTTGCCTTGTCATATGCACATCCACCTTGTCTTCCATGTTTTTGAGTTGAAACACTTTGTTCTTAACCAATATTCCTTTTCCTCTTGTGTCCAACCTCCTCCTCCTTCCATCCCTATCAATGATCATAAGGAGTACAAATTTGATCATATCCTTGCGTGTTACCACATTCAACAAGGCCGCCGACAACATATGGAGTACAAGGTATTTTGAAAAAGGTATCTCATTCATGATGCCATTTAGGAACCTCTTTCTCATCTCTAGAATGCACAAACGGCCATCTAGGAGTTTGAAGCTTCAATGGCAACGAGGACCTCACCAACTAGCAATGTAGAAATATGTAACAATATGGAATTTAGCAATGAAGTTAGTTAGGGCTAACAAAGTAGCAAATAAGCTAAATTAGCCTTTAAGTTTTTGGAAGTATCCAAGAAGCTTCTTGGGAAGCTTTTCAACTAGCTTAGCTTGCACCACAAGCAGGTAGCTTCTAGAAGGAAGCTTCTAAAAGCTTCCAACTAGCTTAGCTTAGCTTGCATGCCAAATAGGCAACTTCTAGAATGAAGCTTCTTGAGAAGCTTCTCAATTATCTTGGCTTGTATTCCAAGAAAGTGCCTCAAGGAAACTTCTTGGGAAACCTCCCAAGAGCCTTGTATGTTCCTTATAAATACCAAAGCCAAAGCTCATGCTAGGCATTCAGAGGTTTCCCTCACTCAAGTGTCCCAATGTGATCTTCCATTCTCTTGTTTCTCTCCTTGGTCTCGGTCCTTTACAAAAAGGTATCTTAAGTGTTAATAGATAAGATAGAGGTCATTCAAAAATGGAGTGCTCTAGAAGATTAGACTTAGCTCAAGAGCTTCTTGGGATTGATGGGGTTGTATTGTCAATTTTTCAAGGTTTTCTTCAATGTTATACAACCTTTAATGGCACTACTTGGCAAGAAGAAGAAGTGGATGTGAGGAATCACATAAGAATTGGGCTTTCAAGAATTGAAAGATGTATTATTACATGCACTAATCTTGAAATGGTATGACTTAAAATATTTTATCAAGTTGGTTGTAGATGCATCAGGCGTTGTAATAGGAGCAATCCTACAATAAGAATGGAATGATAGATAGCACTCAATTGCATATTTCTCTCAAAAACTATTACCAACAAAACACAACTATCACAACACCAAACAAGAGTTAGCCATTGTCCTTGCAACTAAACATTGGAAGCACTATCTTGGCAAGAAGGCATTTGAAGTGGAGATAGACTACAAACCTATAGTCTATCTTGAGACACAAAAAGATCTATCTTGCCAATAGATTTGATGTGCAAAGTGGAGACAATGGTTCAACCTGACAATCACATATGTGGAAGGCAAGGAGCAACTTGCAAATGCATTCACCCAAATGCTTATGGAAAACAATTGGTGTTAGAGGTCAAGATGAACCTAGAATTTTGGTCAAGGATTCTTGTTACTACAAACATTGACCCACAAATTGTAGGAGCTCAATCATCCAAAGGTGTAACAATATAGAGTTTAGCAACAAAATTAGTAGGGCTAATGAAGTAGCAAATAAGACAAATTAGCCTAGAATATTCTTGAAGTATCTAGGAAGCTTCTTGGGAAGCTTCCAGGCTAGCTTAGCTTGCACTCCAAAAAAAGCGGCTCAAAGAAGCTTCTTAAGAAGCTTCTCAAGAGCCTTGTATGATCCTTATAAATACAAGAGCTGAAGCTCATGCTAGGCATTTGGAGGTTTCCCATATTCAAGTGTCCCAATGTGAGTTTCCATTCTTCTATTTCTCTCCTCAGTCTTGGTCTTTTACATATGTATCAGAGCAGGAATGGGATGGATGGAATCTATGGACCACCAAATCCATTTCCACCAAACCATTAGGATTTTGTGTCCAAGTACTACCCAAGCATTGTTTCAAACAATTCATTGCCTCACGCTTTGGACAAGATTTTTTGCATATGATCACCATATATGATGAACCCTTGGTGCTTCCGGTTGTAACTTATGGAGAATGATGGACGTGCTATTTTTATGTGTTAATAAATTAGATAGATTAGGAGTGGCGTGCTAGAGTAGCAACCATGGCAAAAATGCCCGATGTTATCCTTGCTATGCAGCAACAAATCAAGCACCTTACTTGATTGTTGGATGAATGAGATCTTTGATGCTAGGAGCACGTCAAGAGAGTACCGATGTGAAAAGAAGAAGATCAAATCCAATTCCCTAAACCCAAGGTATTTGAAGGCAAGAATCTCTTGAATGCAGTGGAGAATTTTATGTTTGATTGTCAATGTTACTTTGAAGCTACCAATATGCAAGATGAGCAAAAATAGATTCTCTTGGCTTCTAGCCAATTGGATGGAGTAGCAAAGCTATGGTGGAGATTCCAAGTGGAGCAAGCTAAATGACAAATTGTTGCACCAATCTTGACATGAGCAAAATTCAAGAATGCAATAATTAGTTGGTTCTAAATTATAAATGCCACACAAGCTATCCTAAACAGATTGGATCTGTAAGAAGTTACATCATGCAATTCCAGAACACCATCATGAAAATTCTAGATATACTAGAAGGTGAAGCTCTGGATCAATTTGTGAGGGGCTTGAAGTTAAGAACCAAATTAGAGGTAACCTTGCAAGAGCCACAACAATTGGAGGAAGCCATGCAATTGGCCAAACATTTGATTCCTTGGTTGCAACAACTTGGTCTTGACCTTGACCTCCATAAAACCTATCGATACACTACATATGGGTAGAGGAGCCGAAACCAATGGACATTGATGTCATTCAACAAAGACCACTTGGCACTATAGATAGAGAGAAACTGTGACAAAATGGAGGTTGTTTTTATTGTTGCCAATTGGGACATCACATCGTTGAATGTCCACTCAAGAATGGGCCACCTCAACAAGTTGCCTATATGGAGTTTTTGGAGCAGAATGGTCAAGGAAACAAGGAATCCTAATAGGAGATTTTGAGCCACCTATTGGGAGCTTGATTAGTTCCAATGGGATTGAAGGCTTGACCCATGCAAGTTTGCTCACTTGCAAGGTACAATATCTAATCAAGGTTGTAGAATTTTGGTTGATTTTGGAAATTTGGAGTATTGCATGTCTAGGCAAGTAGTGAAGGAATTGGGTATTCCTATCAAGCCAGTAATTGGAAGTAAATTGATGATGGCGGATGGTAGAATGGGTTCTGTATTCCATACCTTACATCTTGTTACCTTCAAGATTGGGAAGGAGTATTTGGAGTGTATGAGGTTTGTAGTGGCACCTCTACACTATGATATCATTCTAGGACTACCTTGGCTTAAACGTCATAAGGTTCAATTTGATTGGACCCAATGACAAATTAAAGTACAATGCCAAGGTAAGAATTTTAGATTAGGTTGTCTGGTATCTTTGAGTAAGACACCTAAGAATAGTCAGTCCCAAGATGGGAAGTTTGTCGAGAAGGTAGCCATAGAGCAAGCCTTGAAGAGAGATGAGTCCCAAGATGGGAAGTTTGCCAAGAAGGCAACCATGGAGCAAGCTTTGAAGAGAGATGAGTCCCTAGATGGGAAGTTTGTTAATGAAGCAGCCATAGAGCAAGCTTTGGAGAAAGATAAGTTTGTATTTGGGGTGTGGATCAAGCCAATTGCACAAGGACAATCTGAGGAGTGCCAAGAGCTTCATCAAGCAATGGTTGATCAGATAGTTCAGGAGTTTGCAGACGTGTTTCCAGATAATATGCCAAAGGGATTACACTCCGATCATGGTATGCCCTTCAAGATCAAGTTATTGCCAAGGAGTACTCCATTGAGTAGACCAATCTATCGGCTCTCACCAATGAGTTGGAGGATTTGTGAACAACACTTAGGGAGTTGTTGGAGAAGGACTTCATACGACATAGTACCTCTCCTTTGGAAACACCAATACTATTTGTTCCAAAGAAGAATGGAGGACTTTGTTTCTATATTGATTACCGTGGGCTCAATAAGCAAACAATGAAGAATGCATATCCCTTACTTCAGATTGATGACTTGCTTGATCAATTGAGTGGAACACAATAATTTTCCAAGTTGGATCTTTGCGTGGCTATTGGCCAACCCCCATTGATAAGGAGGATGTGCAAAAGACTACCTTTTTGTAATACCAAGAGCTAGCCATATGATCTAGATATGAAATTCAGTTTGGTAACATCTGGAATGATGTTATACATGATGGTCAAAATAGATCAGATAGAAATATCACCAAAAGAGTACTTCTACTAATATGGCAAAAACCGGAATAGACTTGAAAACCTTAGAACCAATAGCTAGACATATGATTTAAAGGTGAAAATTGGTTTGGTAACATATGGAAGGATGTTACACATGATGGAATAAACAGATCAAAAAGAGGTATCACCAAAAGGGGACTTTTACTAATAGAGTAGAAATTGAAATATGGCTGAAATCTTTGAAGGCAATTTTGGAGGCCTAAACGGATGAATTAGGCTTAAAAAATCTGCGATTCCCCCTTCTCCTCTTCCCTAAAAGAGGAAAGGCTAGCCTTCCCTTCTCCTTGGTTTGTCTTTTCAAGAGCTTTCCAATGGTACCTCACACGTGATTTTGAGATTCTTACAAGAAGATTCTCTAAAAGATTTCCTTTGGTCAAAGCTTGTTTGACCAACCAGATAGGACCATGACCAACATGTCACTCCTCCAAGTAAGTAATCCAAGGTGGAGCTTGATGACATGTCACCTATTTGTGTGCCTAATCCTATGGTGGAGCTTCCTTGGAGGAGATCCTTTTTGTCTATATAATAAAGAGAAGGTGCTCCTTTGGGGCATCGGATGATTGAGTGTGAAATCTATATTTTCTCTCCTCTCTTGTCCTTGGAGTATTACAGTTCTGCACAAGGTATGAGCAATCTGAGTGGAGAGTTCTACTTTTTGGGCTCACTAATGCTCTAGTTGTCTTCATAGATTGAATGTTGGATGGACTATTGGATTGGTATGTGGTGGTGTTCTTGGATGATATTTTAATCTATAGCAAGACAAAGGCAAAACACATGAATCATGTGTGAGAAGTCCTAAGACGACTACGACAATGGAAATTTTACTGCAAAAAGTCAAAGTGTGTCTTTTGGTAGAAGGAAGTCACCATCTTGCGTCACAAGATCTCATTAGAAGAGATCAAGATGGAAGAAAAGAAAATCAAGGCCATTATTGATTGGCCTACTTCATAAGATGCTACAAAAGTATGGGCATTTAATGGATTGGCCAGTTTTTACCGACGATTCATCCATTATTATGCTCATAGGTTTGCACCATTGACTAACCTCTTGGAGAAGAACTCAAGCTTCTAGTAGACCACCAAGCATGAAGAAGCATTCCAGAAGTTGAAACATATGGTATCTTCAAGACCTATCCTTCAACCATATGATCCTCAACTACTTTATGTGGTTGATTTTGATGCTTCTAACTTGCAGTGTTGCAATAGGAATTCCTAGATGGACTACATCCCATTGCCTTTATGTCTTGCCGACTAAATACAACTAAAAGAAATTACTCTGCTCAAGACAGGGAACAACTTGCAATGGTATATGCCACCAAGGTATAGAGGCATTATCTCTTGGAGAAACAAGTGATCATGCAAACTGATCACAAACCATTGTTGCAGACCTTGCACTTGGAACACATGAAGAGTTGACATCATCGATGGGAGGAGCAACTCTAATTTTTTGATATCAAACTTGAGTACAAACCAGGTTGGTTCCATGTCATCCCTGATGCTCTATCATGACGACCTAATTTGAAGTCTCTTCCTCTCATCACAACGGCAATTGACTCCAAGGTCCAAAATGAGTTTTGATCAGTTCTACAACAAGATCCTTTCTTCCAAATGGTACATGGTTATCTTACAACATGTGAGAAGGAGTAAAACACTTTCTTCTTCAAGGAAGGCCTTCTATTCCATGAGGACCGGATCTATGTTCCAACCAAAGGTGATCTCCAACTTGTGCATTTTCAAGAAGCCCATGATTTACCAATAGTTGGGCACATGGGTGTGGACAAGACCTTGGGTACCCTTCAACACCATTGGTGGTGGCCGAACATGACACAAGATGTTTGAGAGTTTGTTCAATTGTGTGAAATTTGCCAATGCAACAAGGCTAGCAACCAAAAGCCGAGTGGAATCCTTCAACCAAAAGCCAAGTGGAATCCTTCAACCACTCCCCATTCTACTTGCTCAATGGGAACATGTGAGCTTGGATCTCATCACATCCTTGCCCAAGACAAAGCAAGGACACGCAACAATCGTGATGTTTGTGGATAAGCTTAATAAGCAAATCCACTTCACACCAACCTTTGATATCGTGGATGCTCCAACATTAGTGCAAATCTACCTCAACAATGTCTTCAAGCATCATGAATGCCACATGTACTCATCTTTGACCATGATCCTTGATTCACTGGGAATTTTTGGCAAGCACTCTTCCAAATACTTGGCACCAAGCTTGCTTTGTCCATGTCCTATCATCCTCAAATTGATGGACAAACCAAATATGCAAATTGTACCTTGGAAGATATGATGCATGCCTTTGTCAATGTCCACCATACCAATTGGGATGATTGTCTTGTAGTTGCAGAATTTGCCTCCAACAATTCCAAACAGGCAAGCACTGGATTTTCTCCTTTCTTCAATTTTAGCCAAGATCTGCTTGTTCCAAATTCTCTTCTTGTTTCTCCTCTATCTTAGGTCCCTCATACTTCAACCTTCTTAACCACCATCTCTCAATCCCTCCAACAAGCCAAATCTCACCTCCTTGTTGTCCAGAATCTTCAAAAACAATATGCGGACCACCATCATTGTGATCTCATCTTTGAAGTTGGTGATAAAGTCATGCTATCCTCTAGTAACCTACCTCTCCCACTTGATACCCAAGTTTTTAAACTTGCCCCTAATTGGATAGGACCCTTTGATGTCACCTAGATTATCTCTCTTGTTGCTTATCAACTTGCCTTGCCTTGCCTTGTCATATGCACATCCATCCTGTCTTTAATATTTCCAAGTTGAAACCCTTTGTTCCTAACCCCTCTTCTTTTTCCTCTTGAGTCCAACCTCCTCCTCCTCTTGTCCCTATCAATGAAATGATCATGAGGAGTATGAAGTTGATCGTATCCTTGCACATCGCTACATTCAACGAGGCTGTCGACAACATATGGAGTACAAGGTCCTTTGGAAAGGGTATCTCCTTCATGATGCTACATGGGAACCTCTTTCTCATCTCTAGAATGCACAAGTGGCCATCTAGGAGTTCAAAGCTTCATTAGCAATGAGGATGTCACCAACTAGCAGTGGGAAAATATATAACAATATGGACTTTAGCGACAAAGTTAGTACGACTAATGAAATAACAAATAAGACAAATTAGCCTAGAATATTCCAGAAGTATCTAGGAAGCTTCTTGGGAAGCTTCCCGGCTAGCTTAGCTTGCACTCTAAGAAAGAGGCTCAAGGAAGCTTCTTGAGAAGCTTCTCAAGAACTTTGTATGATCCCTATAAATACAAGAGCCAAAGCTCATGCTAGACATTCAAAGTTTTCCCATATTCAAGTGTCCCAATGTGAGTTTCCATTCTCCAATTTCTCTCCTTGATCTCAATCGTTTACAAAAGGCGTAACTAGTACCCAAGGAGTAATCTTTTGTGATAGCAAGTTATAGATTTTGGATCCCACAAACATAAGAACCACCATCTTAGCAAAATGTCATGATTTTGCCATTGTAAGTCATGTTGGAGTAGAGAAGACCTTAGATGCAATCAAACACCATTATTATTGGCCCAAGATGAGCAACAAGATGATAGAGTATGTTTGAAGCTACCTACTCTATCAACAAAATAAAGCTTCTAATCAAGCTCCCATAGGACTCCTTCAACCCCTCCCTACTCCCACACAAAATTAGGACCAAGTAAGCATGGATTTGGTCTATGAATTGCCCAAGACCATCTCAAGGTATGACTCCATCATAGTCTTTGTCGATTAACTCAACAAAATGATTCATGTATATCTTACCACCAAGGATGTGATTGCTCTACAATTAGCTCAATTATACTTAGTTGTAGTCTTTTCTCATCACTGCCTATCTCAAGTGCTCATCATCGATAGAGGCACTCAATTTACTAGTTTATTTTGGAGAAAAAACATGTCATGTCCATTGCTTGCCATTCACAAATTGATGGACAAATAAAGCGGGCTAATTGCACTATTGAGGATATGCTCCAAGGCTTCACCTTAGATGAACAAGAGAGATGGGACACCTTAATTCCATTGGTAGAATTTACCTACAACAATTTAGTGAATGCATCCACACAAGTCACACCATTCTTCCTCATGTATGGAGAGCATCCTTTCACACCTTTAAGCTTGATGAGGATTTTATTGATAGCTATCAAGGTTGACATTGTCAATACGTTTATTTTTGAATTCAATAGGTTGTAGAGAATGCCAAGCACAGGTTGCAAATTGCCCAAAATCAATAGAAACAATATGTAGATGCACATTTTTAACACATGGAGTTATATGCTGGAGACCAAGTATGGCTATCCACAACCAACCTCACATTAATTGGCAATCATAAGCTCAAACCTTGTTTTATTGGACCTTTTTCCATCCTTCATCAATCAACATAGCGGCCTATCACCTCAAGCTACCACCATACATGAAAATCTATCCAAGTTCCATATTTCCTTACTTTGCAGATATGCATCCCTTTGCTCAATCTTATTTGACCAACCAGATATGACTTGGACCAACATGTCACTCATCCATGCAACTAATCTAAGGGTGAAGCTCATTGATATATCACCAATCCATGTATTTGATCCAAGTGTGTAGTTTCTTCTTTGCTATATAATAAAGATAAAGTGCTCCTTTGAGGCACTTGAGTATTGAGTGTTGAAGCTTTATATATTCTCTCTTTTGAACCCTCTCTAAATTTGGCTAAATTTCACCAAATCAAGAAATATCTAGGGTAACCTCTGCCAATTCTCATTCCATATTTGATCAATCTCCACCAAATCTAACCTTAACTCACGCAACCTCCATATTTGACCCAAGCTCAAATATTTGAGAGCATGAGGAAATCCAAATTTAGCCATATAGCCTTCAGACTCCTTTGCCAAAATCTGCCCCAATTTCTCTAATTCACTTGCAATTCAAAAGATGGTGATCTCCAAATCTCTAATTTAGGATGATTTATTTCTAAATCTGACCCAATTTTGGTCCTAGCCCAAATGGGTGATCACTTATCTCTAATTCTACCTTCATATTCTTAAATTGACTCCTCAATTGATGGAATTGGACACCTATGACCTTTGTTCAATTAAATGTGGGCAACACTTTTGCACAATCCACCTAATTGTCAAATCCTCTAGTAAACAAAATAGCACTTTTGTGCACAATCACTCAAATTGACAACAATTTAGAAAAATTGAGCAAAAATTTATCAATTTACCATCAACTATACCAAGCTTGGAGATACTATCAGCAAACAAAATTCTTACCCCTGATTTCCCTGATCACTTCTTTTGTATAATCAGATGATTAGATGATTAGAACTCAACACTCAATACTTTTTGCCAACAAGCATTGATTACTCCATCAAGCCATACCCACTCTAGCTCAAAGAATCCAAGTAGCACTTGCCAGCCTTTGTCTACCATAGCCAAGAGCTCAAAGGCTCAACATAGAAGAAGTGAGCTCATTGGAGTTGCACTTCAAAGGATACTCTCCTAGGATGGCCAAGACATCCAACCCTAATGGTATTGACAATGTGAACTATGTAAATGGTAGTTGTAACAATGCAATCAATAACCCTAGTCTATTATTTGACAGCTATTAAGTAACCCATGAGTAGCTACTAATGAAAATCTAGCTACCAAGATACTTGATCCAACATCCTAGCTAACTAGCTTAGGCATTATAAACATCATGACATATGAAACACACTATTGTTATTATTTTAGATTGTTTCTTGAATCTTCTTAATATCATCATAAGTGAATAATCACACTATCAAGTCATGGTCAAAGTTAGAACCAAAGTAACCCACTATTGAACTTTATATATCAAGGTCCTAAACATGAATGGAAGTTTATAATACTACTCTATATCTATAAAGATCCACTACCAAGAATATTAAAAAGTGGTTGAGATTCACTATCTAATATAGGAAATAAACGTAGGTAGTGAGACAATTATAACTCCTTTTCTCTACAAGGAACCTCATGTTATTTCTCAATGTGACCATAAAAATAGTGATGAAGATGCACAAAATTCTCTAAAGCAAAGGATTATCAAAGGCATCAAAGGATAATTGTGGTGCATATCGGTCTTCTTCATCCTTGGTGTTGCTCTCACCTAGCTGCTTGCTTGTGCCAATTTCCTTACTTGTAATGGATTGGCAATCATCATATCAAACAAAGTACATCATATTTTATGAAAGTCACTATATTTTCTCTCACAACTTGAGGAGGTGGTCCAAGTTTGTCCAACCATCACTCCATCTATACTAGAGATCATGTAACAATATGGATTTTAGCAACATAGTTAATAAGGCTAACAAAGTAGAGAGTGAGCCAAATTAACCCAAAATATTCTAGAAGCATCTAGGAAGCTTCTTGACTAGCTTAACTTGCACCCCAAGTAGGTAGCTTCTAGAAACTTCCAACTAGCTTAGCTTGCACACCAAGTAGACAACTTCTAGAAGGAAGCTTCCTGGTTAACTTGGCTTGCACTCTAAGAAAGCGGCTCAAGGGCCTTGTATGCTACCTATAAATACCAAAGCCAAAACTCATGATAGGCATTTGGAATTTTCCCACATTTAAGTGTCCCAATGTGAGTTTCCATTCTCTTATTTCTTTTCTTGGTCTCGGTATTTTACAGATCATGTAAATCATATAACTTGTGTCTTTGGGTCTTTGATAACATCATTAACTTTAATGTGCTCTCTACATCAAGCATATGTAAAATATATATGTTATGTGTATCATATATAGACCACAATAGTCTAATGGACCTAAAAATGATAAGAGGTAAACCTAGTCATAGATGGAATACCATGGTAAACTACTTGGATGTGAAGCAAAAGTCTTCAATCAAAGAGGAGCATGTAGCAAAGCTTTGAAGCCTCTCCCTCTACAAGAGAGAATCTTACCTTTATCAGGTAAAAATCTATCAATATGGATGTTGATAAGGATATGAGTATGCATACACTCATGAAGATGTGCATGAATCTTTGTAGCATCTAAGGATAAGTAGTATATGGAAGAAATGAATTTTATGCTAAGTAGTGCCAAATAATATATTGCAAGAAAACCAAATATATGATTTGAAATCATAGGTACCCAAATTTTTTATTGTTAAAGGTACCAAGAGAAATAAGCAATCTTGATATAAAACACTATCTAATAGTAGAAGGATTATTAAAGCACATACTCTTAAATAATTTGATGGTACAATAGCCTTTTACAATGTAAGACCACATCCTCCCAAAGCTACAAGAAGAGCAATATGTAGCCTACACCACTCATTTGATAGCTATTGAAGCATACATGGTACTAACAAAGTATAGAAAATCTAGTGAATGATATGATCAAATATATGTAGATGTGGTAGGACTATATATGTGAGTAGGTAAGTATGTGCCAGGTAGGAAGTTCCAGTGACATACCGTCCCATCAAAATTGAATAGGCTATTTGCGCATTCCTCTAAAAAAATGAATAAATGAGCATGAACTATGGCTTGGACCAAAGAGTTTGAGATGAATGAGCTACAAAACCATTCTCTCTTAGAAGAGAACCCAAAACACTCAAAGATCCCAATGGAAATTGGATCTCTAGTAGAAGGTCCAAGAGAGTGAGGATTGCTTGTGGATTCCAACCTTGAATTTAAGAGTTTGGACTTGTAATCCAAGATCCCCAAGATAAGTGTAAAGGACAAAGCTCTAACTATATCCTCAAAAAAGCTCAATATGTGAATATCATTTGAGAGAAAGAGGAAAAATCATGACAGAAGAATGACTACAAATTCTCTCAAAGGAATGAAGTGAGCTATGATAAATAGAGGCAAACCTAAGGGATCTCCCAATCATACACCTTCAATCGATGCAAACTTTGTTAAACTCCTTATGGTATTGTGATGGTTATACAACAAAGGTATCTTTATGTAATCACAAGAATGCACATATGAGGAGATTGAATCCCTTGTTGAATGAAGAGAAAAAAAACAAAGCCAAAGAAGAAATGGTCTCAACGGTATTTGAGATATCATCTTGGACAACCTTCTAATCAAGATGGAGGTTCAAGGATGCCTAAATGTAAGTAATAATTGAATTACAACCTCCAAAAGTAGCCACATCAAGCTAGTGTGAGACAAAAAGGATGAGAAGTACTATCAAAGCTATAAATAAATAGAATGTGTGACTAAATTAGGAGAACATGTCCAAAAGTCATAGTGTAAACACCAAATGTCTCCTTTGAAAAAACAAGGAGATAACAAGGCCAAACAAATATGCAACTCCAAGTAGCACTAGAATCAAGGTAATACCCTAATCAAAAAGCAAATAGAAGGGAGAAACCAGAATCTTGTGTATTTGGTGATAAAAAATCACACAAATGTTAAAAACCAATGCCAACAACCCACTTGTAGAGAAATGTAGAGTATGGAGTAATTCATATGTAAAGAAAGACTCCATAAGTTGTAGTTTTTCATCTAGATGATAGTAATAGAGTAAAATGAAAGAGTGGCAAGTGGATGAAGACTCTATAAAGAAAATAACTATGAATGGAAAAAGGGGTTAATTTGGAGAATGATAGCACCTGGATTGCATATCAATACTTATGTACCTTGACTAACATCAAGGAACAATGAAGACAATGATGCTTTGGAAGTAGAGTGTGGGACTATATAAACCTTATGACCCTCTTAGCAAGTTTTTGGGCCCATATGATATAATTATCTTCCATAGCTAACCAATCATCTTACAAAAAACATAGATCCTAGAAATGGTCACTTATATCTTGAGTTGGAAAGAGTAAGGTCCACTACAAAAAAGAACTAACAAAGTCCAAGTGGCAGCATCTCTCTCTTTTTCATCTACCAAAAAGCTTGTAGTAATAAGGGGAGAGTAGAGCCTATTATGTACCATAAAGGCCTAGGGATCCTAATATATATTCTCTAGGTAAATCATGAAGAAAATCTTGAATATGGTCTAGAAAATGGAGTTATGAATAGGAGTCTAATGGGGGTTGAATAGATATGATTGGAGTAGAGGTTTTGGAGGATAGAAAGAGAAATGTCTTCCACTCTTATGTGTAAGCATCTAAATATCACTCTATACAATTTAAGGTAATCTCTACCTTTGAGACAATTTGGACAAGAGTATGTGGACCATTAATGAAGCAAAATGTATAGATATGTTAAGGAAATACATGAAAAACTATGAGCCTATAGAAGGGGTTGTTGGTAGAGCTAGGAAAAGAAGTTGTGGTAGGGGATTATGAATGGATATGATAAAGGGCATAAGGAGTCAATATGTATAGGATCTTTTGCTAGTGAGAATCAAGTGCATGATGTAGGGAAAAGAGAGACTTCATCTAGATGAATTTGGTCAACTATATGCTTATGTTGAAAAGTTAATAGCATGATCTATTCTTAGATTTCATAGAAGGAATATGGATTACTATATAAGGAGTATTGCTTATGTTAATCTTTTTAGTCTTTATGCTAAAATATAAAAAGAAGTTATTTTAAGGAATACTACTTAAAATATCCTCAAACAAAATAACACAAGGAGAAACACATAGACAATAGATGGAACAAAATACAAGCATGAATTGAAAACCAAAAAGAAAGAATATAAGGAGAAACCAATATGAGAATAAAAAGAAGTGATGTGAAATGTGCATATTTCCAATCAAAGGAGATCCTCACTCCTCCAAACACAACTCCAGCTCTTAGTACCAATGTAAATCATAAACTGAACATCACTCACAACCCCTAATATAGCTCCAATTGACATCCATAATTTAAGCTCCACTCAATTCAAACACTACTAAAACTTGAATAGATATATTTTTCTTTTATTTTGTGCCCTATGTGCATGTGGCTTACTATTGCCTAGTTCTCTTAGGCTCTAAAATAAGAAAGCTTGAGTTGTTTTTGTTTGAAGACTAGATGAGTCTCACCAACTTCATTTTTATTCAACCATCCAAAGAAGACCTTCTCAAACATGAATCTAATCACAAAGATACAATTGGATCCAATTCCAAAAGTCACTATTTTGATTACTTGTCCACCAATGCTAGTGCTTGCTCCATCATAACTTGCTTATATTTTTCTCTCCAAAGTAAAAGCTCATGTCCATCAAGGTATTGCACTGATTGGAAATTGGTATCGCACGTATTGAGAATAACATTATTTGCCATCATCATTGTTAGTCTTACCATTGTTAGCTTGAAGTCAAATAGAGAAATTTTGAATACTAATCTAGATTCCTACATATAATAAAATACCCTAGAAGACTACAATATCAAATTCCTCTAACCAGATTTAGTGTCTTATTATATAAAAGGGAAATTTACATATAGAGGTACAAAAATCTAAAATATGTACAAATAAGAGCTCCACACAAGAGCATTTCTAGATAGGGACACACTTCACTACCACCAAGATCTGTAACCTTGAGTGATCTAGAACACTTGTTCTAGGTCACTCAAGGTGCTTATCCACTATATCCACCACTTTTTTTCTTTTGTTACAATCACATGATTGAACTCTCAACTTTACGTGTAGCATAACCACAGGATTAGACAAGCTAAGTTGGTTAATTGAATTCTACTCCATTGAAGATTTTATTATGGCTTTGAACTAAAATAATGGAATGCAATGATAATGGTCATATGTTTGGCTATTATGCCTTTTTCTATGTACTTGCCATAGGAAAGCTTATCGTACAATGTTGTTTCTCTATGGCTTCAAATTCTAATTTTCTTGGGTTGGCCTGCTTGCTTTATATATACGCAAGGATAAGTTAGATTGTCCTCTCTACGTGTTTCCGAGTCCACTAAATAACTACATTGTATACTTTTTGAAGCTTAAAAATCAAGTAAAATGTATGCACCCGGTTAGTTTGTTGTTGGTAGGCTTTCCTTATATACGCAAGGATAAGTTAGATTGTCCTCTATACATGTTTCCAAGTCCACTAAATAACTACATTGTATACTTTTTGAAGCTTAAAAATCAAGTAAAATGTATGCACCCGATTAATTTGTTGTTGGTAGGCTTTCCTTATAGTGGCACATGCATGGATGTATGGAAGTTGGTGCTATTGGAAAGCCTTGCATAAAAAAGTTCATTTGGTGAGGTTAACAACATGAAATCCACTCTTGCCTTGATGCATGACTTTGAAGTTGCTAGGACCAACTCGATGCACTATACAAGCACATGCAACTTGAAAGTCTATTGAATTCTCAATCAAACATCTTTTGGGATCAAAATGAGTTTACTAGTGTTTGTTAGCTCCATGCATTGTTGGTGGATGAGCACACTACTTTTCTCCACAACTTGCATAATTTGTTCAAGCAGCTCAACATCACTTGCTTCTAGGATCCAAGAGTTGGTAGTCTTAGATATTTTTTACTTCAATGTGAAAAATCATGGAATTGGAGCACGGCTAAGCGTCCATGTTGGTAATGATATTCTACAAAGATATGAGGTTGTCTCCTCATTCATCTTAGCTATTTGATCCATTGAAGCTTCAAATGCATCAATGGTTAGAGTTTGTGTAGTTGCCCGAATCTTGCCATTGAGCTTTGTTTTAAATTGTGCACTAACATTATTTTCTATATGCCAAACACAAGTGTCATGGTGTGCATTAGGTATCTTTGATGCTATTGTGTCTATGATGCCACATAAAGAAATTACATAATATACATTAGCCATATATAAATGATTTGACAACACCATCTATACAAGACTACCCTTTTATCATAATCTTTATGATTATTCCATTGCATTCTCCTTGGTCTATGCTTCCTATCTTCATTCCTATTATTTTGGACTCATTGCATCACTAAGGTTCTATGAGAAGTGCCATGATCCCCGCTTAGAGTTCCTATATCACTTCTATGATGGAAGTCTTTGGCCATTTTTTTCTACAACTACATACTTGTTCTTAGTTGCTTATGATAGACACTACCTCTAAGTTCAAAAATCCCATGGCTTTTACAATGAATGCACAAAACTCTGTCCAATTCCTTGTGTTCTGAATTGGCATTATAGCAAATGAAATTGGAAGTACCGGCCTATTCCATCAAGAAAACGCATAGTGAGGAATATACCCTTGTATGTTTCTTTGGCATAGAATGCATCAATTTTTTATATAATGCAAGAAAAGCATATTGCTTGCACCTAAGGAGTAAGCTATATAAATGTTTGCTTGAAGTGATTATCAAAATTCACTTGAAAGAATGTTATGCTTCTTGGGTTTGCAATTCTTGAGACAGCTAAGAGGAGAGAGATTTTTTGAAAGTTGTTGTAGTATTTATTGGCTAGTCTCTTCTTTTTTACTTCCTTGCTACGCCATGCAACCATATAAAATGTTTGTGCAAGAAGTTCAGATTAGGAACGATTGACAACGTCTTTTAGTGTGAGCTTTTGAAAATTGCAAACAAGTGGCCAGCAAACTCTACTAGACTATGCCTGCATACTTGAAATGCTTTTGCAAACGTCATGCAAGTTGCATCATGTGCGGTAAAAGAACTACATGCAATAGACCATCTTTGCAATGGTTGGTTGATACTCAAATTTTGCACGCATCAGATTTCAATGTGCTTGCTACATTGCTTCCTAAAAGCATAGAGTCTACCTCTTGTGAGTGCTGCTTATTGTTGTTGTTCCACGGTTTATTACTCATGAACTTATAGGGAGCTAATGTAGCAATTGAATACTTGGAACATGCTATTCATGCTTCTTCTACATTACTATAGATTACTCCTACTTGAAAGATGTGTGCCATGGTAAAAGCTAAGATATCTATCATTGAGAGGAAAAAGAACAAGGGTGGTGTTGAGCAAAGGTGAGTGCATCGTGATCAGGCATGAGCAGGAAAGTGTGCCCCTATTTGTAAATATTCTTAAATTGCACCTCTATTTGTATATAATTTTGATTTTGGTGGTTTTTTATGTAAATTCACTTATATGTATGATACTATTTGTTCAGTATTTAGTGCTTCCATTTTTTGGATTGAATCTTGGAATAAGGGAATATGATAAAAGAAGAAATTTGGGTCAAAAGAACAAAACTTACATTAATTGTTAGAGTTTTTACTTGAAAGATGGATCAAGACCATCAATGGAAGTGATAAATTGCACATTTTGGTTGGCAATTGATCATAAGGAATAAAATTAGTATTCATTATTGTTGTCCGCAGAGTAACAGCCAGATTTGGGTATAATTTACATGATGTAAAGTAAAATGAGAGAATTAAATCAGCATTAAATCGCTACTGCCATGGGTATGTGCAAAAGAAAATGAGGATACTTAATGGTAGATTTGAAGGCACGGACGGCACACATCATTTTGCTTCGGATCGGAAGTTCTTGTCGGCTATAACGAGTTTCCTGTTCAAATACATCACCGTTAACTCATGCGAGATCATTTTCAGAGTGTATGTGAGATTTGTGAAACCCGCAAAATAACCGTTTTACACGTCTAGAATGATCAACGTTTAATGCGAGTTTAAGGTGTTTTTAGGGATTTTGCAGACTACGTTATAAATTCTTTGAAACAAATTCCATCTAGAATTATCAAATCTATGATATGAACTAGATAACTTGAAGTTCGAATATGACACGACTCCAACCGACTCTGCTCCAAACATCATCTCATGGTGTGCCGACAAGTGAGATTTCCATCATTTACTTTGCCTTTCTAATCTTTATTTGTGTCATCTTCGGATTCCATTCTCAAAACTTCTCATTATCCATAGAAGAGAACTGTCAAACTACTCATTCGTGATTAAATAACTCTACTCAATTCAAGTAGTAGTTAATAGGATTAATATTGTCTTCTTGAAATCATCTCAAGTAACTACTCATATCATTAGGTCATGGTTAACTAAATTTACTCAAATTAATTAGTAAGAAGTCTGTGAAGTTCACTTTGTCCAAAACACTCGCATTGAAGTGAGTGATTTGGACGGTCGTTGACAGTAGATATCCAAGGATAGACTCTCTTCAACTATCAAGGGAAAATTGCATTCTCAGTTAATTAAACTTTAACCACCATGGAAAATTTTGACCATGTTCTTAGTACTATACATACATAACTAGGGGGGTCTTCACTTCTGGAAATGACGGGAGGTAGGTTGATCCTGTAAACTTCCCGTATCTCTTACAAGAGGTCCAGTATGCCGAAACATGAATATGTATGAACGATCTCATAAAGATTTAGGGTTTGAGTCTTTTTTTCATAAGTTACAAACTTAGGCCTGGTTTTTTCGGTCATTATGGACTACTGTACCTCCCGTAAATACATATGGGTCATGAAAAACGTGACCTGTTAAAGGGTTACAGAATTTTTCATGGAAGATCTAGATACACCCTTTAAATGTCTTGTTATTTTATTTTACGTTTACCGAGAACCTTTAAGTGAAACCCCCTTATATAGACATAATTCTATGTAGTACAATCCATGGTTTAGTGAAGGAAAAGATAGTGCCAATGAGAAAATTGATTGCACCATAGGGAATGTATTGGGGGAAGTCCCCTAATTCTAATAAAAGGTTACTTTAGATAGTTACCCATGGTTCTGTTAGGGACATAATGTTTATTATGGCAACCGTGATGCTATTAGGAACATAGTGTTTACTATGGCACAAGAGAGTGGATACTTGACTTGGAGAGAGCGTTTGTATATTTTGCAGACAATATATATCAGGGCAGATTTATACTTGGACCGAGATGATCAGATGATAGTAGCGGATGTGGTGGTTACAGACCCTATGCGTGATACAATTTTAGAAGGAGTGATTACCCATCCCCCTGATTGGCAGCAAATGCAACAACAACTCGCAAGGTCTCCAAGTATAGAGGTATGTAGCAAGGTCACCTCTTTGTTCCTCTAACATTGGAGTTATGTGGAGCGATGAACACAACAATCGACACATTTGTCAAGGAGTGCAAGAGAGCTTATCATGTTAAGCGCCGTGGGTATCACTCTCACTCTCATGCTTTCTAGTATATTTTAGATAATGTGTGTCCATTGTTCTATTGAGTGCAATGGTTGGTGTAATCCATTGGAGAACAATCACACTAGATGATGTTTCTTCATAAACTTCTTTGTTGACAGACTGACTTGCATAACTTGGATATCTTAGGTGTAATAGTGCAAACTTCTCAAATCTACTCTATTGGAACTTAGGCCCATTTTATCTATTTTGTCTCACCCTTGTATTGTTTGGTGGGTTCTTCCCATCCTTCGTCCCACCCCTCCCCCTTCTTATGGTTACTTTGTTGTTTAAAAATATTCACATGTAACCTTTAAAAGCCAAAATTAACTCCAATCAAATATTCTAGAAAAACCATAATTATTTAAGTAGTTCCCTTTGACCCCGACAAGCAAAGTACAGGAATCTGCAAGGCAACTATAGAAAAAGTACAAGCTTTCATTTGACATTTTAACGGAAAATGATCCCGGTAGTGCAACAGTACTACGGCAGGGCATCATCAAGAATTAAAAGAGGTAATAACTTTACTTGTAGAGCTTTAAAATCGCACGCACTACATTCACGTAGTTCGCAAACTAAAAGTGAGATTTTCTCTAAATCGTGAAATAAGGGACGTGATGTAAATTAAATGGGTATTAAACTCGCGGGTACGAGGGGTATGTTTAGGGAAATATGATAAATAATAGTAGATCACAAGGTACGAACGGTGTTGATCAATTTGCTCCCAATCAGGAGTTCGTTCTGGTGAATGATGAGTTTCTTGCACAAATTCATTATAAATTTTCCAAAATATGTTTTGTGGTTATGTTTATAAGATATTGTCAAACCCACACGTGCAAAATATTCACTTTCTAATGCGTGTTAACGTGTAGAGACTTTGCGAACCACTTTATTTGATCACGGAATCAATGAGAAATTTCACAGCCCGTCTCCAGATTTCAATAACTATAAACTATAGAAGGAAGAGTTAAGCGTTTGAATGACTGCATGACCTCCTCACGACCGATTTGAACGATCCGACACAAAGGAAGCACATGTTGTGAAAGGGACCGGAATGCGTGCTTATTTGACTCTAGTTTAAAGAAAATTTTGACCCGCGACTTTTGACCCCGTAAAACTAAATATGCAGAAGTTTTGGCCGAATCTTTTCTAGGGTTTCTAAGGACCCTTAAAATTAAAATTGTAAGGGCCACTAAAGATTGTGGGGTTCCAGTTGCAGATTTTATATTTTTTTCTACTGATAGACTCCCTTTACCATAAAAATATTAACGGGTACCTATAGAAATAATTGAGTTAATTTCTGAATGCTGCCATAACAAATTACAATTTCATGCAAAGCATTTTTAAGGCAAAATTTGTAGGCGAATTTAAATTCATTAATGTAACCCTTTTGTTTTAAACTACCTGTAGAATTTCCTACAACTACAAACATTTTCCCGTAAATCGTAGGTACCCCTTGCTGCGTACCCGGTAACACTTTCACAAAATACTATAAAATTCTTTATAATAAACTTATGGGTACTGAAGGCTCTGGTTAATCCAATCCGGCATTTAAAGAATAGTTTTGTCATCTCATGTAAATATCCTATACAAATGAGTATAGGAGATTTCCAAATTTAGTAAGGTGAAAAAGGTTACTGCGTAGGAAAAATGAAGGATGGGAAAACCCCATCAATCCGTACAAGAGGGAGAAAAAAAGGTAACATTAAGGTAACAAAAAAGGTAATTTAGTACGGGTGAAAGGTATTTAAGATTATTAGGGGAGTGGGCCGGTCATTGTAAATTATCGACGGGAGATCCAAAAGGTGACGCGTGGAGTTTTACAGCGGAATCCCACGGTCCCGTTACTATTAATCATTTTCATTTAGCTATTAATTTTTGTCAGAGGTGACTTATGTCGCCTATGTGGCATGGTGACATGTCATCAAGACTTTGATGACATGTCCAAATGAAAGGAATTTGGATTTAAAATGAGTTTGACATCCCATAGACGAGACATGAATCCTCCCACATTTGACAACTTTGAACTTTGAGTTAGAATGAGAGAACTCCTTATTCGAGAATGGTTACTTGTGTCCAGAGAACTAAGAAAAGTAGTAGCTTTAAGAGGATTCCAATTAGAGAAATGAATGCTATGTGAAATGAAATGATTTGGAGTGGAAAGTGCATCTCTCATGTCTCTGAGTGTAGCAAGCAAGGAATGAAAGAGCCAGTGATGCAAAGAGATCCAACTGGAGTGGAATTTGCAAATTAGAGATGAGTAGTGATGCAATAACCTCAAAGTATGCAATGCAATACTCCATGAACTCCTTCATACCAGGATGTGGGATATACCATAAAGAAGTACTAGCTTTGTAATATTGTCATCCTCTTGTACTGGTCTTTGCATACCACTCCAAGAATGGAGGTAATATAAGTCTAGTAGGGGCTCTCAAGTCAAGAAGACAACGCAAGTCCAATCCTATAATCCTCCTTCTCAAATCTATGTCCAAAAGTGGATATGGGATGAATACTATACACATGCTCATCCTCTCTCTAAGATTAGTGAGACTCAAGACTTCATCCCACAATAATTATTTCCTCCCTTGAAGTCAAAGGAACTCACGTGTAGTACCATAAAAGCACAAAGAGGTGGCCATATCATCACTTGTGCGAGATCTCCAAGATACAATGTCTTCTCCTATATGCAAATAAGGCTCTTCACTAGGCTTGCTTATGAGAGTCAACAAAGTTTGACTTCCACAAGTAGCTCTCCCAATTGGGTTAGAAGATGAAGTCTAAGTAGCTCTAGTCTCATAATATCTGCAATCTCTCAATTCAATAGTGGTAGTAGTAGCTCTAGTCTCACAATGGATACCACTTGGGGTATGAGTGCCCATATACAAAACATAGTGAGAGAATGAACCTTTATAAGATCTAACCCTATGATCTCTAAACCCTACCTATAATGTTTTGAGGACAAGAGAACCCCCAAGAGAAAAGCCAAAAGAAGAAACACAAAGCTTCACACTCAAAACTCTGATGCCACAAAGGAGCACCTTGTCTTCATTATATAACAAAGAGGATTCCTTCAAAGGAAGCTCCACCTTTGGCTCAGATACATGGATTGGTACATGTCAGCAAGCTCTACCCTTAGATTAGTTGCATGCATGGGTGACATGTTGGTTCTTGTCCTATCTGATTGGTCAAACAAGCTTTGACCAAAGGGAATATTTAGAGAATCTTCTTGTAAGAATCTTAGAATCTCATGGGTGAGGTACTATTAGAAAGCTCTTGCTGAGACAAACAAGGGGGAAAGAAGTTTGTTGTTTCTCTTGGAAAGGACTGCACTTGCACATTTTCAAGGCCTAATTCTTTTGTTCAGGCTTCCAAAATTGGCTCTAAAATTTTCAAGCAATTTTTGGCTTCTATCTTATTAATAGAAGTACTCTTTTGGTGATATGTTTATCTAATCTACTTTCTCCATTATATATAACATCCTTCTAGATAATACTAAGCCAATTTTCACCTCTAGATAATATGTCTATATTGGTATTACACTACCCCACCATGTATGCTCTCTATTATCTAAGTACCCACATCAATGTGAGGGAATTGCCCAAGGAAGTATAACATCTCCCCCTCCAACCATGTAGTTGCTTCCTCACAAACATCCTCATATGTAAGCCTCCTCATATAGAGAATCTTGCAAAGTTTTCGTATCATTTATATTTCTTTAGGTACTTTCCAATAGCTCCATAATAATGGCAAACTCTCTCAAATAAAAAATTTCTTGAATTCCATATCCCTCACCCATTAACTCCCTCTTCTCTCACAAGTCTATCCAACTCATCAATCCTCTCAATGCTTTCACCAATAAGGCTATCCAACTTTGCAATTGTCAACCTCCTTCTCTCTCCCTCTCTCTAATAGCACTAATTAATTGTGCTAACCTCCCATGAATAATACTCTCCTTACCATATAAGTGCATCTTTTGCTTGGCTAGTCTTGTCTCCCTTCACAAGAATATGCTCTTCAAGCCACAATCGCTCTTCCCTCGCTCCTAGTCTACTCTCATGAGCACTCAACCTAAACTCATACTCACCTAGTCTACGTTGCTTAGGAAAAAAGTCCTCTTGTCTTGTCTCAACTAGGGAAGCCTCTACAGGTATAGACACATAAGTCTCTCTAGGTAGAGTAAGGGGCTCAACTTCCATAGAAAAACTCTCATGGGGAGTGTTCTCATGGACCACAAATGCATAAAGAGCTCCCTCATGGGAATTCAATTGGAGTGGAGTGATCTCATGTGAAGAGTAAGGATGATGACCTAGACACAAAATCTATACATTATCAAACCTCACAATGATTCATACACATCATCTTATAACAAAATCATATCAATGACTTTAGAGAACACTCTTATACAATCATAACCATCATATTGTAATATTTTGAGGATAGGAGAAACCCCCAAGAGAAACACAAGAGAAGAAACACAAGCTTCACACTCAATACTCTAATGCTCCAAAGGAGCACCTTGTCTTTATTATATAGCAAAGAAGATCAACTCAAAAGAAGTTCCACTCTTGGACCAGATACATAGATTGGTGTAATATTCTGAGGATAACAAAGAAACACAAAACAGAAAACACAGATTTCACACTCAAACTTTGGTGCTCCAAGGGAGCACCTTTTTATTATAGAGCCAAAGAAGATCTCTTCCAAGGATGCTCCACCATAGGATTAAGTACATGGATAGGTGACCTAACAACAAGCTCCATCCTTAGATTAAATGCTTGAACGGGTGACATGTTCATCCTAGTCCCATCTGGTTGGCCAAACAGGCTTTGACTAAAGAGAATATTTTAGGGAATCTTCATATAGGAATCTCATAATCACATGGGTGAGGTACCATTGGAAAGTTCTTGGTGAGACAAACCATGGGGGAGGGAAGGCCAGCCTTTCCTCCATTTAGGGGGGGGGGGGGGGTCTGCATATTTTTGAGGCCTTATTCATTCATTTAACCTTTGAAATTGCCTCTAAAGTTTTCAGGCCTATTTTTGTTTTTTCCCTATTAGAAGAAGTGCTCTTTTGGTGATACCTCTTCCTGATCTACTTTGCCCATTATGTGTACCATCCTTCCAGATGTCACCAACTCAAATTCTACCTTTAGATCATATGTCTAGCAATTGATTCTAAAGTCTTCAAGCATGTTTTGGTTTTTGGCCTATTAGTAGAAGTACTCTTTTGGTGATACCTCTATATGATCTACTTATTCCATCATGTATAATATCCTCCAAGATGTTACCAAACCAAATTTCATCTCTAGATCATACGTTTAGCTATTGGTATTACAATGGTAACATGTAAGTGAGCTCCACCATTAGAGTAGTTATATGGATGGATGACATATTGGTCCTTGTCCTATCTAGTTGGTCAAATAGGTTTGACCAAAGGGAATCTTTAGAGAATCTTCATGTAGGAAGTTTAGAATTGCATAGATGAAGTACCTTTGGAAAGCTCTTGATAAGACAAATAGTGGTGGGGGCAAGGGTTAAGGCTAGCCTTTTCTCCAACAAAAGTAGGATTTTTTTCTAGTTTCAAGGCCTAATTCATCCATTAGGCTTCCAAAATTGGCTTTGAAGTTTATAAGGTGTTTCTTACTCTTGCACTATTGGTGTAAGTACTCTTTTGGTGACACCTCTATCTAGTCTACTTAGTACATAATATATAACACCATTCTAGATGTTATCAAGCTAATTTTTACCTCTAGATAATATGTCTAGCTATTGGTATTACAAACCTCCCCCCTTTTAAGAAGTAGCATCCTCATTGCAAAGCTATTGCTCAAAAGATTGCACTAACATCGATGCATGGGTCAAGTTGATTGTTAGCTCCCATGTTGCCTCATACAATGGGTACCCTTTCTAATGTACCAAATATTCCACACGTAGATGGCAAGTACCATGGATGTGTTTTTGGAGAATACATTTGACTTCATATTCCTTTGTGCCATCAAGGAGTGTTGGAGAAGGTTTAACTTCTTATATAGAAGGAAAATGGGGTGGTTGGAGTGCATATCTGCATAGTAAGGAACAATGGAATATTAAATAGATCTTCATATATGGCAGTAGCTCAAGGTGATAGGCCACTACGCCCGATTTGATGAAGGATGGGAAAAGGCTCAATGAAATGAGGTTTGAGCTTCCAAGGGCTAACTAATGTGAGGTTGGTTGTGGATAACCATACTTGATCCCCAACACTGAACTCCATGTGCTAGCAATTCTGCATCTACATATTTTTTCTATCAATTTTGGGCAATCTACAACCTATGCTTGGTGTTTTACACACAATGTTGGATTTTAGAAACAAAAGTGTTGACAATGTCAATCTTGGTAGTCATTGGGTGGATCTTCATCAAGCTCAAGGTATGAAAGGATGCTCTTTATACATGAGGAAGAATGGTGTGACTTGTGTAGATGCATTCATTGCATTGTTGTCAGCAAATTCCACTAGTGGAAGTAAGGTGTCTTACCTCTGCTGCTCCACTAAGGTGAAGCCATGGCGCATGTCCTCAATAGTGCAATTAGCCTACATGGTTTGTCCATTGGTTTGTTGATGTTAAGCCATGGATATGGCCAATTTGGTTTTGAAGATGCCAAAGTGTTCTCCAAAACAAACTAATGAATTGAGTGCCTCTATCGATGATAAGCACTCGAGATAAGCCATGATAAGAAGAGACTAAAACTAAGTACAATTGAGTTAATTGTGGAGTAGACATGTTCTTGGTGGTAGGACATATATGAATCAATTTTTTGAGTTTATCAACAAAGACTATGATGGAGTCAAACCTTGAGGTGATCTTGAGCAATTCACAAACTAGATCCATGCTTACCTATTGGGCAACAAAGATTATGATGGAGTCAAATCTTGAGGTTATCTTGGGCAATTTACAAACCAGATCCATGCTTACCTATTCCCAATGTTATGTAGGAGTAGGGAGGGGTTGAATGAGTTTATGTGGGTGCTTGATTATAAGCTTATTTTTTGATAGAGTAGGCAACTTCAAACATACTTTGTCATATTGTTGCTCATCTTGGGCCAATAGTAATGGCATTTGATTGTTAAGGTCTTGTCCACTCCAACATGACCTACAATGGTGGAATCATGACATTTTGCTAGGATATCGATTCTTATATCTATAGCATCCAAGATCCATAACTTGCCATCATAAAAGGTGAGTCCTTGGGTAATGGTTACACCTTTGGATGGTTGAGCTCCTACAATTTTTCTAGTAGCAAGAATCCTTGGCTAAAATTTTGGGTTCATCTTGACCTCTACCACCAGATTATTTGCCATAAGTATTCAGGTGAATGCATTTGCAAGTTGCTTCTTGCCTTCCACATGCTTGATCATCATGTTGAACCATTGTTTCCACTCTACCATTCAAATCTATTGATGAGATAGATATTTTTGTGTCTCAAGGTAGACTAGAGGTTTGTGGTCTATCTCCATTACAAATGCTTTCATGCTAAGATAGTGCTTCCAATGCTTGGTTGCAAGGACAGTGATCTACTCTTCTCATTTGGTGGTGTGATAGTTACATTTTGACAATAATAGTTTTTGAGAGAAATATACAATTGGGTACCATCATTGATTCTTTTCCTATTGTAGGACTGATCTTATAGCAACACCTGATGTACCTATAGCCAACTTGATTGGACATTTTGGGTCAAATTATTTCAAGATTGGTGCATGTAGTAATGCATCTTCAATTTATGAAAGGCCAATTCTTGTGTTGTTCACCATATCCACTTCTTCTCCTTGCCAAATAGTATCATATTTTGTTGTAGAATCTAAAGGAATTCTTATAGATGTTGCTTGTGCTACATCATGATCTTGTTGTAGATAAGATATCATCAAGGAAAACAATAATAAATTTTTATCCAAGTATGGATAAAATATGTCATTTATCAAACTCATGAAAGTGGATGGTATGTTAATAAAGCCAAATGGCAGTGCTAGGTACTCAAAGTGACCATAACTTGTTTGAAAGGCAATTTTTATGTATATCTTTCTTTGCAATCTTGATTTGGTTGTAATTGCTCCATAGATCAAATTTGATGAAATGCTTGGCCTCGTTGAGTTATATCTATAGATCATCCATGCAAGGTAATGGGTATTTATTCTTCACCATTAGTTGATTTAGTTCTTGGTAGTCAATGCACATGCGCATTGTCCCATCTTTCTTCTTCACAAACAAGACAAGAGCCCCATATGGTTATACGTTGGGTTGGATAAACCCTTTCTATAACATATCCTTGATGTGAGCATTAAACTCCTCCAACTCATGAGATGATAGTCTATATGGGGCCTTACAAGGAGTTGTCTTCCTTGGAAGCATCTCAAATTTATGATCTACTCACTTTTTTGGTGGTAATCTTAAGGGTAAATCATCTAAAAAGACATTGTGAAACTCATTGGTCATAACTTTCAATTTCTCACAAATCTGTCCTTTTGAGTTGCACACTCTATACTTGTCTTGTTAGACCCATGAAAGATCTATCTGTCTTACCAATATATGTTGTTCCTATGACATAGAGAGGTAGTTCTTGCCTTTGTGATTTTTCTTTAATTACAAAGATCTTCAATTAGCTAGTTCTCATTACTTTCTTTCTCCAATTGACCGTGTGCTTATAGTGCCCCATCCACAACATGCCTAAGATTGCATCATACCAAGCTAACCATATCACTCAATTGCTTCATGATACTCTCCTATCAAGAGTGTTACCTTTGTAGGCAACGTTTCAATCCTCTTTTTCTGACCATTTGGTAAATCTACTTCTTCATTCTCATCCTTTTTTAGTTTCATCTCCAATCTTATTGTTATAGAGTGAAACAAGAAATTATTTGTTGTTTCAGGGTCTATCAATACTTTCACTTGATTTTCAGTTAGGACTGTATTTATGATAATTAGTTGTGTTTTTGTCTTCCTCCACCTTTGCACACTTGACCTCTTCTTTCCTCCGCTTTTACTCTTCTCCATCAAGCCAATAAGGCCATGGAGTACATTTACTAGAAATCTATGTTTTCCAATGTCATTTCATCATCTTCCTCTTTAATTTGTCTCTCCATGTTGTTCAAAGGTCACTTCTATGGAGGACAAGGGCCTCTAAGAAGACAAGTACAACAATTGATGTCTATGTGTCCAACTTGGCCGTAATTATAGCAACATTGTTGTTCTACTCTAGCCCCTTCTCCTCATTGGACTCCATCTCTCCTTTCTTTGACCCATCCCTGTTCTCTTTGGCGTAGTCATGCTCCTCGGTCTTGAAACCAAATGTTGCCCAATCTCATAAGAATTGGTCTTCCAGAGTGCGGTGTTTTAGCCCAATAGTGTTGAGTCAAGACTACCCCTTCACCTCCTCCAAGCACCCTTGCTATTCTTTGAGCACAAGCAATGGCTTCATAAACAGTGCAAGGATTTGTCACACTATTTGTAGCTTCACATTGCTTGGACATTAGAGTAACAATGATAGTAGTTAGAGGTATTTTGGCAATTACTCATAGACTACTTTCCGACGGTCAGATTTAATGTTTTGGGTACTAACTGCATGATGGGGTCCATTGTCACTTGCACCGTTTGCACCTTTGGGTGTACCATTAGTGGTACCATTGGGGTGAGACTTAGGTCAAAATTAGGAGTATACCTTGGAAGTGCAGTTCTAGAGAGCTCACTTCTTTGTTGTTCAGCCTTCAAGTTCCTAGCTAGAGTGGATAGAAAGCCGGTGAGCATCACATGGAGTCTCTTAGCTAGAGTGGATGTAGCTTGACTGTAATAGGTGCCCAATTGTTGGCAAATTATTAAGTGATAGATCAAGTATTGATCTGATTGAGTGTGATTTGAGTGGTGTGAAAGTACTGATTACAATAGAGAAGTAAGAGTTAGGGGGAAATCGGGTGCAAAAATTGAGGGTGGTGGTGCTATCTCCAAGCTCGGTGGATTGTGGTACCTTGATTGGAGTTCTGATTTCCTTGGGAATGATCGTGTGCAATAGTGATGGCCAAATTTGGAGCCAGAGAGAGTCAATTTCAAGTGATAGTTGTGATTTTGAGCTCAAGAGGTGACATAGGATCAATCTGGTGCAAGTTGAGCTTAGAAAGTGAAATTGAAGGTGGAGTTGGGAACCCATTCTTGCAAATTATAGAGTTGACAATCCCATATTTCCAATTTGGCTTGAGTGAAGAGTTAGTAGAGGATTTTGCAATCAACCAAATTTAGGGATTTACATCAAATTTTATATCAAATTTATGTCAAATTTTGTGAGAGTTTACACCAGATTTTGCCAAGAAGAACTTTGATCTCATTCTTAGTGATCATTGTAGCTCAAGAAGTAGAAAGGTACTCCAATTATATCAAATGAAAAATAGTGACAGAGTCAATCCGGTGTTGATTTATGAGATAGAGTGTTTTTGTTTAGCCTTCTTGTGATTGGACCCCTCATTCTCTACTTCCTATTTGTGCACCATGTTTGTGTGAGGTGCCTTGAATTTAGACCATTGGTGTTTTGGTGTACTCCGGTAGTGAAGCTAGAGTGATGACCAGTCAGACTTCTTATGTTTCTCTTTGGTGAGGCAAGAAGTGATGATCTACAGACAGTGAGAGTGCGTGTTGTGGTGGCAGGTTATAGGTTACCTTTTCCCCTAGTGTAGTTGTCATAGTTAGAGCTACATTAGCTGGTGACATTTAGTTGGTAGTGTTGGCACTTGGTGGGGTACTTGAGGAGGTTATAGTTACGGGTTGAAGTTTTTGGTTACTTTGTCACAATAGAGTTCTTTGGGGATTCCAAAGGAGATAACACTACAATACATAATGGGTTTACTTGAAGTGGCACTCGATATCAACTTGTATCTCAGTTCCCAATGGAAGAGGAGATTGACTCTTAGTTGGAGTTTGACATAAGAGCTGATTTAATTGAGAGTGCATTTGTTGTGTCCGCACCGTTGTTGTTGAACATGGACAAGATTTATGGGGTCAAGATCCCAAGCATTACTCTAGTACAATGGGTACCATTGAGTTAGATGACTTCATCCAAAAGTTTGATAGCTGGTGTGATCTGCAACAAATGCGGACCCCAGCTTTGTTCATGGAAAGGGTTAATTCAGCACTTGGAAGGTCCGCCAATGGATAACTACCATGAGTTCAAGAGAACTCACTTGGAAGAGATTGAGCTATGGAGATAGTATTGGTCTCCAAACTATGTCTTCATCACTTAAGGCACAATTTTTAGGGGAAGATTGGCAGTACTTACAAGTTCAAGCTCTAGTAGTATTGGTGGATCTCTTGGAGATGGTGCTACTACAAGTGGAGGTACTACTAAAAGAAGTGGTGTAGTACCGAGGTTTAACTCCATGGTGGAGTTCTTCCCATGTTTGAGGCAGAACTACCAAGGAGTGCGGATTGATGAGCTGAGGAGCCTGTAGGAGTTCCAATGGAAGGCTGGAGAGAGCCCACGCAAGGCATATACTTGCATGAGATGGTTGATCAATGTTACTCAAGGAGTTATTGAGGCCCAAGCAGTCCAATTTTGGTATAAGATACTAGGCAAGGAATTGAGATGTAAAGTTTGTGATGTTACATTGCTACAGGCTACTTTGCCTACTTTGGCAATGGTCTTTGGTTTGGCTGAGCATATTGAGCTCAACATGGTGGAGGAGAGAGTGGTGACATCTAGGTTTGGTAGGGAGACCTTACCCATAGCTATTACTTCTTCCAACATGCACCACGCCATATTGGTTTCTCAAGCCAAGGTGGACAACCTAGATCCTATGGAGTGAGTGGAGAGCCTAGTGTGGCCAAACCCTTACCTTCATTTTTGAGTCAACATCAGCCAATGAGTGGTGGTGTTGCTTGTCGGAATTGTGGTGGACCTCATCACAAGAGAGAGTGCACTTAGGGCAGTGGATCTGATACCTCTGGTGCATCTCTCCCAACACAAAGATAGTGTAAGCATTGCCGCAGATTTGGTCACACTAGTGACCAAAGCTTTGACCTACACCCAAAGTTACGGAGTGGTAGGGCTGCTATGGCAAGTGGTAGAGGAGCTCTAGGTCATGGAGGACAAGGTGGTAGTAGAGGATCCACACCTAGTAGAGGTGCAGTACCTGCCTTTACTTCTAATACAGCCATGGCTACTTGGATTGAGCAATTGGAGTAAAGATTGGCTAGCATGGCCATTGCTCAGAGGAGACCAGATTTGGGTGCTAAGGCTTCCACCTCATATGTTGGTGATAAAGATGCCTTGCATTTCATGTGTAGAAGGTGGATGATCTGCCACAATGACTAGGAGTGTAGTATGTGCTCCAAAGCATAGAGGAGCATTAGTGGAGTTGGATCCACAAAGAGGAGAGGTTGGTAGAAAGGTCAGACTTTCCCAATCGTTTACACTCTCTAAGCTACTACAACAATATTCATGGCTCCTAGACGTCCTAGTGCAGGTGTGGTAGGTGGTGATAGGGTGCATGATGGACTACCTACTAGTTAGCTACCTACTACTACATAGATTGAGTCTAGCACAATGTTGGGGGTGGCCGAGCTGATTATGCGCTTTCCATTATTCTTAGCCAATGACATGTGTACACTAGGAGTTAACACAACTCCAATGTTCTAGTTGGCTGCCATGCTTTGTGAGAGTAGGGATGATGTGAGCTAGGGCTCACATCAGAGCAGAGGTGGTTAATAGTGGAGTTGACTTGGTTGAGGAGCATGGGATCCACTTAGTGACCAATGGCTTATGGCAAGCAACACCGGCTAGTTGGATGAGTTACTAGCTAGACCGGCCTTTGAGCAAGCACAGTTTACACTTAGAGTTGTCTTTTTGGATAACCAGAGTGGTATTTTTTTGTTGGTGGGACCTTCAAGGAAATTTTATACACCATAGAGGGTCTTATTAAACTTTGGTGCACAACCCCTTATGTTGGAGAAGGCTACACTTGTCGGTCTAGAGTTACGGAAGATCAATGTGGAGAGGTGTCCATTTCAGATCCAAACATCTCTAGGTGGTGGTTCTACATAGTACATCACATGTGGAGAGCTGGTTGTTCAGATTTGGCCCGGTCATCCAATTGATAGCTCTATGGTGAGAGCTCAAGCCATTGCGACCATAGTTGAGTTGTATGATGTGTTAGTTGGGCGAGCATTGTTATACCCCATGGATTTCAGTATTGACTATTGGGAGGAGATAGCCTCCTATAGACTAGGTTGGCAGTCTAGTGAGGGGTGAGTATGTTGCCTACCAATACAATTCAGTAGTGGCAGTCTTGGCTCATTATAGTCTGGGATCATGGCGGCATCAATTTTAGCTTTCAATGGTTCTATTACTTGGCCTAGTGATTTATTGGAGGGGAACGCCCATGTAGAGGAGACTCCAATACCAAAGGAGATCACTCGGATTTGGAGTATGAGTAGGATTGTTCCATCCACCTTGGATGTTCCATTGTGGAGTTCAGAGGAGACATTGCAACATCATGCATATGAATTAGTGCAACAGGCTTGGAGTGGAGCCTTTGTGCCACCAGGAGACCAGTGTGAGGATGAGCATCCAAAGTTGATTACCTTGAGACCTCTAAATACCACACTCATTGCTTGGCCATATCCAATAGAGAGAGTATGTGTATTGGAGTTGTTCGGAGGGATTAGCACTAGACTAGCTACGGTACTATAGGTGGGTATACGAGTAAAGAAGTACTTGTATGTGCAGAGAAGTGAGACTGCTAGACGAGTCTCTCTCCATCATGTGGCACACTTGGCCTATTGGTATCCTAAGTTATTACCAATGTTAGCAGTCAAGGATTACAAGAAGGCCCTACCAGCAAACATTTCCTTGCTAAGGATGCTTGATTTGGAGAGACATGGACCTATTCATTCATGGGATATGGTGATTTCTAGATGGCCATGTCAAGGACATATACATGTTGGTCAAAGTTTAAGTCTTCAAGATCCCCATTCTGGTGTGTTTTGGGAGATGTTACAGATACTATGACATCTCTATGTTCATCAATCCATTTCTCCAGCTTACCTTTTGGAGAACGTCCCTTTGATGGGTGATTCTTGCATCCATGTAGTGGCAAGTATGCATCAAGTCCATTCTTGGATGGGACATATTGTATTGTTAGATGTAGCCTGAGTAAGATCAAGGGCTCATTGTCTTTTCTTTAGTGGACAGACCTCTTACCCAAAGAGGTTCTAGATTGCACTTATGACGGGATTCAACAACTAGACCACATCATTGTTGATGGCATCTTGGATGTTGGGCGTCAGACTTAGATGGTGGTAGTGGCTGATAAGTCACCTATGGCAGTGGTGAATCTAGTTGGATAACCTAGAGCTACTTTTTCCACACTTATGAGTTTCCCAGGTTCCCATGCTTTTTGAGAGGGAGGTCTTGGATTGGTTTGCAACTCACACTTATAGTAGTTAGTGGAGCCCAATGCCAATGAGAGATAGTAGGCAATGGGTTTTAGCACCAATATTACCATTGTTCCAATAGTGTAAGAGGCATCTAGGCATCAAGGGTTAGGTTAGGCTATGGACCTAAATTGTTTGACTTGGATTGTGAGCCTTGGTTTGGAAAAGCATCATAGATGTGCTTGATAGCCATCTCAGACACTTGTGAGCTCTATGCCCATTGAGACAATTTGAGCATATGCTAGGGATGATGGACCGAGTGGGCATGGTATTCTTGGGACACAACCAATGGCTACTAGGGAGAGTGGTCTACTTAGATTACACCCTTGGTCTACTTGGGATGTAGCTAGAGGACATATGGAGCTTGCAACCAAATTAGAGGGAGTTTTTCACAATGAGGTTGGGACCTCTAATGGTTGGGGGCATGACACTATTGCTCCAAAGGGCCCAATGTAACAGCCAATCTATGTGTTTTCCACTCCTATGATAGTTATAGAGGATACTTGAGAGTTAGATCTTGGACCCAAGCTTACAAGAGAGAAAAGACAAAGGGTTTGGAGGTTCTTGAGGAGCTACACGAGTTGTTTTACCTTCAATATGAAGGATTTGGGTGCTCCAAAAGGACCTGGTATACGGATTGAGTTGACTAGCAATACACCAGTTTTTTGACGTCCCTACAAATATAATGACATGGAGCAAGCATTGATTTAGAGCCGGAGTAGTGACCTTTTTGAGGCTAGGTTGGTAGAGATTTCACATGGAGAGTATGCATCAACTACAGGGATACCAGCCAAGAAGGATATGCATGGCAACTACACAAATAGGCAGATGTGTAGAGATTAACATCCTATCAATCAACAAACTAGGGCTGATTGGTATGTCATGCCTACACCAGAGGAGATCTTAGATGCAAAGGTCATTGGACATGCAAAGGTCTTCAGTACTTTGCATCTTTGAGTAGGATATCATCAGTTTGCCAATCAAAGAGGAGGATAAGTCCAAGACAACATTTTGGGCTATTGATCCTCACAGTAAGGATGTGTTTTAGTAGTGGAGGTTCTTACCATTGGGGTTAAAAAACACTCTTGTCAAGTTCTAGAGGATCATGGATAAGATCCTAGTTAGATTGGATTTTTCATGATGCTATATTGATGACATTTTGGTCTATATTACTACTGTAGAGGAGCATGAGAGACAATTGTTGGAGGTGTTTGAGAGGTTGGGATCTCATGGACTCAAATTACATCTTGGGAAGTGTAGGTTCTTCCATGAACAGGTTGAGTATTTGGGTCACACTATCTACCCTGGAGAACTTGGTGTTCAGAAAACCAAGGTGGAGGCTATTGTATGTATTCCTTGGCTTACTGATGTGAGCAGAGTGCAAGCATCCTTGGGTTGGCAAACTTCTATCACCGTTATGTTAGAGGATTTAGTGCCATTGCCAAGGCCTTGACAAAGCTGACCAAGCTTACACAAGAGTGGTGTTGGGGAGATGAGTAAGAGAGAGCTTTTGTAGAGCTCAAGGAGAAGTTGACATCTACTCCTATTTTGAGGAGACCGATCAGAGGATGGCCATTTCAGATTCACATTGATTGGAGTATGTTTGGGCATGAAGTAGTGCTTACCCAACATGATGATGAGGGGAAGGAGTTTGTGGTGGCCTATGCTAGTTTCTCCAATAGTCTAGTGGAGGCAAAGTATAGTTCATATGAGAGAGAGTGCTTGGTAGCAATATGTGCAGTAACACATTTCCAATGTTATCTATTTTGTAACCTCTTTACTCTCATCACTAATCATCAGCCAATAAAGTGGTTGATAGAGTCCAATAAGTTTTCAAGGAAACTTGCATGATGGGCTTTGATTTTATAGGAGTATGATTTCATGGTTATTCACAGACTTGGAGTGGTGAACCATGATGCAGATAGGTTGAGTAGAAACAACCCATGTCCTAGCCAGCAAGATCAGACTAGAGTGTGTTGGCATGGTGAGATAGATGGTGCCATGTTGACATGCATCTACCTTTCTCTACATATTTTCTAAGGCTTTGGTGGTGTCTCTCTTAGTGCATATAAGAAGAGGTGTTGAGGTCACAGATCTAGAGAGTGGAGATAGTGGTTTAGTTTAGCAAGACATTCATGATGATATCTTAGTGATGGACTATCTTTGCATTGGTGTTGTGGGTGGTATAGTTGGAGCTCAAAAGAGAGACCATGTTCTTCACCATGCCAAGCAGTTCACATAGGAGAGCAAACATCTTCTTTGTGTATGAAAGGATGGTAGAGTGAGAGTAGTACCACTTCCACCTCATAGACCATAGTTGGTCCATCATGCTCATGAGGAGCTAGGCCATTTTGGAGTAAAGCATACATATAGCTTACTCTAGAGTCACTATTGGTGGTGCAATATGTAGTTTGTTGCCAAATGTGTGGTTTGTGACTAAGTTAGAGCATCATTTAATGCTCTTATGCCACAATCACACCCATTACCTATCATGGGATTGGGTCACCATTGGAGTTTGGACTTTGCTAGACCTTTACCATTGACTATGAGACATCATTTATACATTTTGGTGATGGTGGAGCACTTCTCCAAGTGGATTGAATTGGTGGCACTTCTTGACAAGTCCAATGAAGGGACAACTTACTCATCCTTGGATCTAGTTTTTAGTCATTTGGTTCACCAATTGATGTTTTGACTAATTAGGGTACATAGTTCTTAGTGGAATTTCAGGTCTTGTGTGACAAGGCTTTGATTGATCATAATACTACCTCTCAAGATCACCTCGAGGTAGATGCCTTAATAGAGAGAGTGGTTCAAACAATGAAGAAAGCATTGCAGAAGTTTGTAGAGAGGCCCCTTGGGAGATTGGGATCTCCAATTACCTTGGTTGACCATGGGCTATCGGTTTAGCCGGCAAGACTCCTTAATATCCATCTCTCCTTTCTACTCTTTGGATGAGATCCAAATTTACCTATAGCCATTCATCAAGATGCTATCATAGTGTTGGACTTGGATGATCCAGATGTATGGATGAGTGCATGTTCTCAATGGGTAGAGATCTTTTGGAGAGTGATGCCAATGGCCTTTGAAAACTTGGTGATTGCTCAACGTAGGGATGCCTTATGCTATGCTACCATTTGAGGAGGAGGTTATAGACCCTCAATCCGTTGATTTCATCCAAGTGACTATGTATATCTATAGTAGACAACACCAATGACACTTGATGTTTCTACATGCCACATTATCTTGAGAGTGTGTGAACTTTGCCATCTGGAATCCTTGTGTTGGAAGGACATGATGGTGCTATGTGGAAGGATTATATGTGCAATTGTGCGCCATGCCACCTCCCAAACATTGATGGTACTATGGACCCAAGCTTGGCACTTGTACATGTAGGCTTGCGGTGTAGGTTATACGGCTCTTTTGGTGGAGTTGCTACTATATTAGTTTGTGATAGCTATTTGAGAAGATGGCATATGGCACTTATGACTCCTCTCCTCACGATGGTTCCTTAGGGATAGTGGTTATGTCATAGATGTACTTGACATGTAGCTAGTTCATCCTTTATACGGAATGGATTACAGACAAGCAACTAACGACGGGCTCAATAGCACTCAACCTCCTAATCTTTTGCCCATCATAGGGTATACCACATATTTGGAGTAGATGACTATTTGGAGTTAGAGGAACCTAACCGCCAATTGGGGAGACAATTGTGGCACTTTAGAGTCCATGTACGACTTATGTGTTAGTTGTGCTTCTATAGTGTGTGATGTTGTGTAGTGATGTGTATACACATGATAGCTATCACACCATTTGTAGCTTCAAATCTAAATTGCTCGGACACTAGAGTAGTAGTGATAGTAGTTAGAGGTATTTTGGCAATTACTCATAGACTACTTTCAAACAGTCAGATTTCATATTTTGGGTACTACTACATGCTGAGACCCACCATCATTTGCATTGTTTGTACGGTTGGGTGTGCCGTCAATGGGACCATTGGGGTGAGAGCTAGGTCAAAATCAAGAGTATACCCTAGAAGTGCAGCTCTAGAAAGCTCACTTTTTTGTTGTTGAGCCTTTGAGTTCCTAGCTAGAGTAGATAGAAAGCCAGCAAGTATCACTTGGAGTCTCTTAGCTAGAGTGGATGGGGCTTGATTGTAATCAATGCTCAGTTGTTTGCATATTATTGAGTGATAGATCAAGTATTGATCTGATTGAGTGTGATTTGAGTTATGTGAAAAAATTGATTATTGTGGCACTTTAGAATCAATGTATGACTTATGTGTGAGTTATTCTTCTATAGTGTGTGATGTTGACAACGATGTATGCAATGTGTATATGCACGAAAAATTTTGTACCATTATCTCTTAGCAAGTTTGCTCTTAAAGCCCCTATTTGAAATTGTCAAGAGCTTCAACTAGACTCGTATCAATTATCACGATCTACAAATCAAGAAATGCCTTTGTGTATTCTTGTATGCTATTCTTTTTCTTCAACTCCATAGTCAAGTTTGGGCCATTTTCATTGAATCTATGGAGTGAAAATTCTTCAACAACCATTCTTGCATTGTTGTCCAAGTGATCTCTCTTCCTTCTATCAACATTGATTGTTCCCAAGCAGCATACCATGCAAGGGCTTTATCAATCAAGTACCCACATGCAAACATGCTTGTGAAATGGTCAATGATCTCACTTGTGAATAATCAAAAGTATTGATTCATTCTTGAAATCATTTTCCACTACTCCCATGGAACATTGTCCTTTGTAAGGCTCAATGTTTCATGTCTTTTTCATTTGTAGTAATAGTGTGGCTTCATTGTTGATCGAAGTTGGGATCAACAACATGAGTGACTCTCCAAGTACTTTGGTAGTTGGTATTGGGTTGTGGGATAGTTCTCCTTCTTGCATTGTTTGATCATTCTTGAAGGTATATACTTGACTTTTCAATGCCTCCATGGTCATCTTGATTTCCTAACACTATTCAATATCCCTTGTATTCCTTGCATCAGATCTTGCAACTACGGCTCCATGATTTCTACATATTGCAAACACTCAATTCCTACTTTCTACTTCAATAAAGGGTTAATATGATCACTCAAGAGGGAGCACACACTTTTAGGACTACCATTGGAACCTCAAAGGCTATCACTTGTTGATAATATTCTTCATTGAAATTGTGGACTACAAAATCCCTAAACATCCATCTCGGTCTAACCACATAATGGATTTCTACTTGCATGTTGAAAGGGAAAGGATTTGGTACATTTAGATTCATTGCATCATAACAAAATGTAGATTGTTGAATCCACTCTCCATTGTATATCACCATAGGTAGAATAATTGGGGTTTGGGTGAATTCATCATTATGTCCATGAACTTTACTCCAAAATGATAAACAAGATATACTCTCACTTGCTCATGCTGGATGTAAATAATCTTGATGTGAAATGGATTCAATAATGGAAAGCAAGGTACATGAAAGTGTCTCTAGATGCCTCTATTGCATTGTCTCTTTAAAACAACCCATGTCTATCAATTGTACTATGCTTTCTCTCTTCAAAATTACTCACAATAGTGCGTGTTCTTCCAAGAAAGGTGATCCACTCCCTTGGATGAAAACACTCACTCTGATACCATTGTAATATTCCAAGGATATGAGAACCCCCAAGAGAAACACAAGAGAAGAAACACAAAACTTCACACTCAATACTCCAATGCTCCAAAGGCACCTTGTCTTTATTATATAGCAAAGAGGATATCCTCAAAGGAAGCTCCACCCTTGGATCAAATATATGGATTGGTGATATGTCAATGAGCAACACCTTTATAGTAGTTGCATGGATGGGTGATATGTTGGTCCTTGTCCTATATAGTTGGTCAAATAGGTTTGACTAAAGGGAATCTTCAGAGAATCTTTAGAGAATCTTCTTAGGAAGCTCAAAATCACATGGGTGAGGTACCATTGGAAAGCTCTTAACAAGAAAAATAATGGAGGAAAGAAGGCAAAGCTTCATCCTTAGTGGGGGAATCATTCCATTTTCAAGGCCTTATTCATCCGTTTAGGCGTTCAAAAATGGCTCTAAAATTTTCAAGGTGTTTTTGACTTCTGCACTATTAGTAGTACTCGTTTGTTGATATCTCTATCTAATCTACTTAGTATATCATACATAACATCTTTCTAGATATTAGCAAGCTAATTTCCACCTTTAGATAATATATTTGACTATTGGTATTATATATATGCTCCATCATAAATCCAAAAATATATAACTATATCTATATATAGATGCAAGTCCATGTTCTATACAAGTCACTCTCACTCACACTTGATGTCATTGTGTTCATCAGGTGCACCTTCTTTGTCATCCTCACACACAATGCCATAAACTTCTTTTATCTCTCTAGGACGACATACAAGCTCTCCTTTACCCACAAGTCCACTTCCCATGAACAAGTGGGTGAGGATTTGACCTACATGGGTCACACAAAAGTGCCTCAAAACTTGGTGATGAAGCTGACTCTGAATTACAACTAGATTGGATGCAATAGTTGCTAAGATAAGCCTTGCTCAATCATAGAAGATAGAGGTAGAGCACTCCATCTTACTCTTCACTATCAAAATGACATTCCCATGTACTACTTTGGGATGCCTAGATGGAATATGAAGAGAGCATAACATTTGAAAGACTGGCCTAAATGCCCCATATGTAAAATGTCATGCTAAATATCTTCATGCATTATGGTCCCTCATTGAAAACCAATCTTCAACCAAACTTTGTGGTACTATCTTCTTCTTAGGTGTACTCCCTCCAGGCAAACAAAATGCTTCCCAACTCCTCTCAATACTTAGACTAACTTCCTCCCTCTAATGCTCTCTCAATAAGAATTTGTAATGTTCCAAGGACAAAGAACCCCCAAGAGAAACACAAGAGAAACATAAGGCTTCATCCTTCAATACTTTGATGCCCCAAAGGAGCACCTTGTCTTTATTATAAAGCAAAGAGGATCCAATCAAAAGGAGCTTCATCCTTGGATCAGATATATAGAATGGTAGCATGTCAACAAAGTCCACTCTAAGATTAGTTGTATGGATTGGTGACATGTTGATCCTTGTCATATCTGGTTGGTCAAACAAGTTTTGACCTATAACACCCATTTGTGCATGTATGTGTTAGTCTAATATTTGGTTTGGTATTATAAGTACTTCAAAGATATTATTTATATAGAGATAAAGGATGGTTCTACATTAGTCATGATTTGCTAAAGATATTCATAGCTAAGATAGAGGGGACCTTACTTTAGAGGAAGTGGAAAAGATGAGCACCACTATTTTAGATTCTAGTGTGTTGACTTGGTATTATTCCTAGGTGTTTGGCTTTGAGGAAATAATTCAGAACTCTTGGGCCAACAAGCCTTTTTATTTTGGATTCTTATAGTCTAAGGATAACACATGTAAAAGAATCCTTGACTTAGTGTTTGGGTTAAGATAAGACCACATGCTTAGGAGAATATTCCCATGAGTGTAGATATTCCTTCAGCTTTTTGACTTTATTTGACTTTTAGACTAGTAACTTGAGTTACTCCAATAATTAGTAACTTTGGTATGTAACTATTCACAAGTATATCAATTAAGAGTGAGGAGGTACTCATCATTCTTTGATTTGCAACAATCTCTCTCTTATTGAGTTCTCTAGTGAGCAATGTCTTGAGTCTTGGAGTGTTAGCCTTGGAGGAGTATAATGGAGTTGGGGTTCTTTGCCTTTTTAGTCCATGGTGTGCTACCATAAAAGCCATCAGCTGTTCATTCTGCTTGAGAGACATGTTGGTTCATAGACTAGAGGGAATCTTTGGGGAATATTTTGTACGAAGTCAAAATAGCATGGGTGAAGTACTATTGGAAAGCTCTTGATGAAAAAAAATAGGGAGGGAAGAAGGCATCACCTTTCCTCTTGAGAGAAGGATTCACCCATTATTTGAGGCCTAATCCATCCATTTAGGCCTCCAAAATTGGCTTTGAAGTTTCTAGGATGTTTCTGACTTCTACCTTATTAGTGGAAGTAATCTTTTGGTGACACCTCTATCTAATCTACTTAGACCATCATATATAACATCATTTCATATATTACCAAGCCAATTCCCAAATCTAGATAATATGTCTAGCTAATGGTATTACAAAATCCTTGTTCTATATCCATGCACATTTGTTATACAATTGCACCTTCACCTCAAAACACAAAAAGTGGTTTAGAAATATGGTGCTCTTATGTTGAACAAGGTGCACAAACTCCAAAGCTAGCATTGAAGGATTTAATTCAATATAAAGATGGCTAAGAACACCTAGCCACACTCCTATCAATGTACATGAATTTGATTAATTGATCTGATATATGCTCAAGTTGATAAATGCAAGTGCCAAATACTCTATGCTCAAACACTCAAATTGGTACATATATACAAATAGGCTCAAACTCAAACTGCATATATACTCCAAAGCTGAGTAAGACTTCAATTTCTATTTTCATTTTCCAAGCAACACCAAATATAAATGCAATTGCTAAAGAAAGTACTCAATGCTCAAACACTCAAAGTGGTATAGATATACAGATATGCTTGAAGGAGATATGCATATACATTCTAGGTGAGTGAGACCTAAAATTCTATTTTCATTTTCCAAACAACACAAAATTTAAATGTAGTGCTAATTAGAATAGAGGACCTTATGTTATGCTTTTATGTTGTATAACTATAAGAAGTTGCCTTTTCCTTATGTTTTATTGGTCCAAATATGAAAGTCCCACTCAAGATTAAATCTATTGTTAATCATGCAAACTTGTGAAAGGAATGAAAGAAACATCCCACAACCCCAAGCAAATTGCTACGCTTATGCAAATCACCGGCTGGCTTGCATGAATCAGCTCTAGAGTTTGTGTATGGTTGTGGGATGTCCAAAATTTTGAATTTAAAATTTTATTCAAGAATCACATAATGCAACTTTTAGATTGACAATTTGAGAATGAAAATCTCACATGGGGTTGTGGATACTCCATTCAAAGTGCAATTTTCAATTTGAGCACATCCAAATTGTTCTTTGTATTCTTTCTATAGCTTCCTTGATTTGTAGTATGTCTATCCAACACCATTTCACGTAGAGCATGTAATCAATCAATGTGTTAAATCTTGACAACCAAGGTCCTTCAATTGTTTTGGCTACCCTCTTCTCATCTTCTTCAAGCACTCTCTCATACCCTTGCATTGTCTTGGTTGGTTTATTCTTTGCTTTGTTCTCTATTTTTTCTCTCTCTATTTTCTATTTCATATCTTTCTTAGCTCTCTATTTTCTAAGTCTTTTTTCTCTCCTCTTACTTTCCTTTCTCCCTTTTTTTGTCCATGAATCACTAATCTTGGGCACTTGGTTGAATATCTCCAAGCTGGGTAGTGTGAGTTTGAACTTCTACAAAATCTTGCAATTAGTGAGCTTTTGCAAGTAGCTTGTTCTTACAATTGCCAATAGCAAGTTTGATGCTCATTGTTCTTGCCAATTCTCTAAAGCTTTACTTTCTCTTTTAGGTCATTTGGCATTAAACCCTTCTTCTCTTGATTTTCCCTTTTCTTCTCTTTGGATTGATTTCCTAGACCTTCTTCTCTTTGGGTCAATTTCCTAAACCCTTCTTCTTCTCTCTAAATTTTCCTTAAACTCCTTGCACATTCCCTAAACCACTTTCTCTCAACATCTTTTATTGTGTCAAAAACCTTCTAAATTTCATATTTTCAAATGAGCAAACTTTCCAAAACCCTCTCTTAGCCATACAAACCTCTCCTCTTAGATCCACAAGCTGAAGCCTTTTAAGTTTCATGCCACTAAATGAAAACCTTCCAAATGATCAACAAATTCTTGCTATGCTTCATGAAAAACCAGAATTTTTGTCCCCATAACTCTAAAGTTTAGTACTTGCAAACATGGTTGATAACATGACTCTTATCAGGCGGATTTGGCTGAATCAGACTCAAATCCAATGATAAGTGGAGTCTATAAAAGAAGTGGATTTGGGTTCATTGGGCTTGAGAATTGCAATTGGATTGCATTATCATGCTCCCATGTAAGTTCTTTGATTTATTATTTGAATTCACATTTCAACTAGGATATTCAAATTTTGGTATACTTAAACCCCACCTCCTCAACCCTGGTCATCATGTTCCAAAACCTATCCTAAACCCACCTAATTTCTATGAAACCTCTTTGGTACCTCTTGATTTCCGCAAAACCTCAATGACACCTTGGATTTTTGACAGAACTCTAGCCAAAGTTTTGACAAATCCCTAGCAAAACCCATGCAAAGCCCTAGAAGAACCAAAATCCCTTGCAAAACTTAGGAAAAATCCCTTACTTCCATGAAACCCTAGCAAATACCAATGCCTTAATTGAACCCTTGTGAAACCTAGCCAAAATCTATTTCTCTTTGGTGGGATTGACATTTCTCATTTTGTTTCTTTGTTTTTTCTCTTGTGTTTTGCATGCAGATTCATTCCTCCATTGAGTTTGTGAGGACATGGGATGCCACTACACATGCAAGTACAATGAGTGGTAGGCCATTCACTTTAACTCTTGAGATGATTCAAGCATTTCTTCTTGGGAATGCAAGGAAGAGGTTTGTCCCTTACTCCCTTTTTCAAGATTGGTTTCCTATACGGGATCACACAACAAGAAGGTACTTGGCATAGCAATGGATTTATCCCATATGGAGGCCATTTTTCTTCATGATTGTTGCTCTCATTGTCTCTACATGCTGGCCAAAGGTGGTGAATGGGTACTTGCCCTTATGGTAAAGTGGAAGGTCAAGAGGTCTAGGGTACACTTGTAGCAAGCAGGAGAGGATTATGATTTGGTGGAATTCATGCTCCAAGTAGTAAGTTTAGCTATGGCCTTCTTACAAAAATAGATATGTTGGCCAAATGGTCAGAGATACAAGGTGAAATTTGTGATTCAATTTCTCGCTTGTGTGTTCATGGAGAGTGGACTCCTAGATGAGAGAGAGGTAGACTATGTCTCTACATGCTGGCCAAAGGTGGTGCATGGGTACTTGCCCTTATGGTGAAATGGAAGGTCAAGAGATCTAGGGTACACTTGTAGCAAGCAGGAGAGGATGATGATTTGGTGGAATTCATGCTCCAAGTAGTAAATTTAGCTATGGCCTTCTTACAAAAATAGATATGTTGGCCAAATAGTCAGAGATACAAGGTGAAATTTGTGATTCAATTTCTCACTGACATGTTCATGGAGAGTGGACTCCTAGATGAGAGAGAGGTAGACTATGACACCGTAGTCCAAGAGGGAACATATCTTCACAATAAGGGAGTTGAGGAAAAGAGCAAAGACATGGAGAGTGAATGAGAGTCAATTAGTAAGCATGTTTATTAGAAACACATCATTTTATCTTTCTTCATGTACCATGGTATGGTATAAATAAATGATATTATATATTGAGTATTGCCTTGGATTCACTTGAATTTTTTCTTGAGTTTCATGAATGAAAGTATTATGTACAAGCTATGTATATACATATGATGTTACCTAGAGAGAGAGGAGGCAAGGGTCTTTTACATCACCTTCATAGCAACTATAACAATATGGAGGTTATAGATGAGTTAATCAAGATTAATGAAATAGCAAATAGGCAAAATTAACCAAGAATCATAAGAACATTCTAGAAGCATCTAGATAGTTACTTGGTACATTCCAAGTATAGGGTAATGTGGCTACCCAAGTGGTGACTTCTAGGAGGAAACTTCTTGGGAAGCTTCACAGTTAGCTTAGCTTGCACACCAAGTAGGTTGTTTCTAAAAGAAAGCTTCTTGGGAAACTTCCTAACTAGCTCAGCTTGCATGCCAAGTAAATGGCTTTTAAAAGGAAAATTTTGAGAAGCTTTTCTATTAGCTTGGCTTGCATTCTAAGATGGCAACTTTTAGGAAGCTTCCTTATAAATATCAAAGTTTTTCAAGAGCCTTGTATGCTTCCTTATAAATACCAAAGCCTTAGCTAATAATAGGCATTTGGAATTTCCATTGTCCAAGAATCCTGATGTGATCTTTCATTCTAATGTTCCATTCTCTTATTTCTCTTTTCAGTCTTTTACATTGGTATCAAAGCAAGAATTGGATGGATGCAATTTATGGACCACCAAATTCATTTCCACCAAGCCATTGGGATTTTTGTATCCATATACTACGCAAACATCATTTCACACAATTCATCATCTCACACTTTGGAATTTTTTGAATGCAATCATCTTGTCCAATGAACCCTTAGTACCTTCAATTGTAACTTACAAAGAACAGTGGACGTGTTGTATCTACATGTTAACTTAGATAGATTTTAGGTAGTGATAGAGTAGTATCCATGGTGACAATGCCTAAATTTATCATTGCTATGCAATAACAAATTGAGCACCTTACTCAATTGTTGGAAGAATGAGATGATCAACAACAAGAGCATGTAAGGAGAGCACCACTTTGAAAGGGAGAAGTGCAAATCTGATTTCTAAAGCCCAAGGTAATTGAATGCAAGAATCTTCCAAGCACCATGGAGAATTTTATGCTTGACTATGAAAATTATTTGAAAACCACAAATCTTCAAGATAAACAAAGATAAACTCTTAGCTTCAAGCCAATTGGAAGGAATAGCAAAACTATAGTGGTGGTTCTGAGTGGAGCAAGCTAAACAATAATTTGTTACACCAATCTCAAAATGAGAAGAATCCAAGAGTACAATAATTGGATGATCCCAAGCTATAAATATCACACAAGCTACACACGATAAGTTGGTAGAGTTGAAGCACATTGGTTCTATAAGAAGCTATATTACTCAATTCTAGTTCACCATAATGAAAATCCCAAATATACTGGAAGGTGAAGGTCTAGATCAATTTGGGAGGGGTTTTAAAGTCATGCACCAAATTGGAAGTAATAATGTGGGAGCCCAAAACACTTGGAAGAAGACATGCAATTGGGTTAACACTTTGATTCCTTGGTTGCAACAACTTGATCTTGACCTTGATCTTCATAGAACCTGCCAATACACTACATTGGGTGGAGGAGCCAACAGCAATGGAGATTGATGCCATCCAATGGAGTCACTTGACATAGTAAATTGGAAAGATTACAACAAAATGGTGGTTGTGATGTGATGTCCAATTTGGCAATATTAGACAATTGGACAAATATTGCCAAATTGGACATCACATTGTTGAATGTCCACTCAAGAATAGATGACCTCAACAAATTGCCCAAATGGAGTTCATGAAACGTGATGATTAAGGAAAAAAATAATCCTAGTATGAGAATTTAAGTCACCTATTTGGAGCTTGATTAGTTCTAATGGATTGAAAGCTCAACCTATGGAAGTTTACTTCACTTGCAATGTATGATATTTGACTATGATTATAAAACTTTAGTTGATTCTAGAAGGTCAAGGAATTGCATATCATGCAATAAGCAATGGAATTAGGTGTTCCTATCCTATCAATAATTAGAAATAGATTGATGGTGTTAGATGGTAGAAAGGTCTCTACATTTCATACGTCACATCTTGTTACATTCAAGATTAGGAAGGAGTATTTGGAGTGTATGAGGTTTGTAGTGGAGACTCTACACTATGATATCATTCTAGGTTTGTCTTGGATTAAATGTTATAAGGTTCAATTTGATTGGACCCAACAATAAATTCAAAGACAATACCAAGATAGGAATTACCAATTAAGTTGTGTGGCATCTTTGAGTAAAACATCTAAGAATAATCAATCCCAAGATGGGAAGTTTATCAATAAAGTAGCCATAGAGCAAACCTTGGAGGAAGATAAGCTTAATTTTTTGTTGTGGATCAAGCTGATTCCACATGGAAAATCTAATGAGGGCTAAAAACCTCATCAAGCAATGGTTGATCAAATTGTTCAAGAGTTTGTAGATGTGTTTTTGGATGATTTGCCAAACAGATTACCTTCCAATCATGGTATGGCCTTCAAGATTGAATTATTGCTAGTAAGTACTCTAATGAGTAGATCAATCTATCAACTCTCACCAAAGGAGTTGGATGAGCTTTGAATTACACTAAGGGAGTTGTTAAAGAAGGATTTCATACAATATAGTACATCTCGCCGGAGAGCACCAGTACTATTTGTTCTAAAGAGGGATAGAAGACTTTTTTATTGATTACCTTGGCCTCAATAAACAAATAATGAAGAATGCATATCCCTTGTCTCAAATTGATGACGTGCTTGATCAATTGGGTGGAGCATGGTACTTCTTGAAGTTGGATCTTTAAAATGGCTTTTGGCAAATTCCCATTGATAGAGAGGTAAAAGACTTGTGCAAAAGATGACCTTTTGCACAAGATATATGCATTTTGAATGGAGAGTTCTAGCTTTGAGGTTTGCTAATGTTCAAGTAGTCTTCATGGATTAGATGCATCAGGTGTTGGATGGTTTATTGGATCAGTACATGGTGGTCTTCTTGGATGATATTTTAATCTTTAACAACATGGTTATAGAACATACAAATCATGCATTAGAAGTCCTAAGATGACTAAGTCGTTGGAATTTTTACTACAAAAAGTCAAAGTGTATCTTTGGCTAGAAGGAAGATATCTTCTTGGGTCATAACACCTCATCAAAGAAGATCAAGATGTAAGAGTAGAAAATCAAGGCCATTATTGATTGGTTTACTCTAATGGATGCCATAGAAATGCAGGCATTTAATAGATTGCCAAGTTTTTATTGACATTTCATCCACTACTCATGTGGCTGCACCATTGACCAACCTTTTGGAGAAGACCTTAAGTTTTCAATGGACCACCAAGTATGAAAAAGCATTCCGGAAGCTCAAACATATGGTGTCTTCAAGACCCATTCTTTAACCATATGATCTTTAGCTACCTTGTGTGGTTGATTTTGATACTACTAAATTTGCCATTGGAGTTATGTTGCAACAAGAATTTCCACATGAGTTACATCCCATTGCCTTTGTATCTCATCGACTAAACAACACAAAAAGGAATTACTCTGCACAAGATCAAGAACAACTAGCAATGGTTTATGCCACCAAGGTATAGGGGCATTATCTTTAGGGAAAACAAGTGATCATGAAAACCAATCATAAATCCTTGTGGACATTACATTTGGAGCACATGACAAATTGATATCATTAATGAGAGGAATAACTATAGTATTTTGACCTCAAACTTGAGAATAAACCCAATAGGTTCCATGCCATCCCTAATGCCCTATCATGATGACCTTGTTTGAAGTCTCTTCCTCTCATCATGGTGGCAATTATGATTTTGTTAGTCAACTCACAGGTCCAAATTGAGTTTAGGATAGCTTTAGAAGAAGACCTCTTTTTTTAGATGGTACAAGGTTGTCTTGCAGTACACAATAAGGAATACAAAACCTTTTCCTTTAAGGAATGTCTTCTATTATGTGAGAATTGGATCTATGTTATAGCCAAGGGTGATTTACAACTTGAGCATGTTCAAGAAACCCATGACTTATGTTGTTGGTCACATGGGTATAGACAAGACCTTGGGTACCTTACAATGTCAATGGTGGTGGTCCAAAATGGCATAAGATGTTCAAGAGTTTGTCCAATCTTGTGAGATTTTTCAATGCAATGAGACCATCATTAAAATGCCAATTAAACTTCTTCAACCACTTCCCATCCCATCTACTTGATGGGAACACATGAGCTTAAATCTCATCACATCTTTGCCCATAATAAAGCAATGTCACATAACAATCATGGTGTTTGTCAATAAGTTTAATAAGAAAATCCATTTGGCACCAATCTTTGATATAGTGGATTCTCCAACATTGGCCTAGATCTACTTTGACAATGTCTTCAAGCATCATAGGATACCTTGTGAACTCAGCTTTGTTTGTGAACCTTGATTCACCAAAAAAAATTAACAAGCACTCTTCCAACAACTTGGCAACAGCTTGTTTTCTCCATGACTTATAATCCTTAAAAATATGGACAAACCAAACATGCAAATCACACCTTGGAGGATATGCTTTGTGCATTTCTAAATGTTCAACATACCAATTGAGATGAATCTCTTATAGTTGTTGAGTTTACGTACAATAATTCAAATTAAGGACTGGATTCTCTCCTTTCTTCCTTAATTTTGGCCAAGACCTACTTGTTCCAAAATCTCTCTTTGTTCCTCTTCCATCTCATATCTCTCATACTTCTACCTTCTTGACTACAATATCCCAATCTCTACAACACATCAAATCTCATCTCCTTGTTGCTCAAAATTGTTTGAAGCAATACGCAAACCAATAGCATTGTGATCTTACCTTTCAACTCAATGATAAGGTCATTTTTTCTTCTATTAACCTACCCATCACACTTGGTACCCAAGTTCATAAACTTGGTCCTAATTAGATAGGTCTTTTTGATGTCAACCAAATCATTTCTCTTGTTGTTTATCGACTTGCCTTGCCTTGTCATATGCAAATCCACCCTATCATTTATATTCCAAGTTGAAACTCCTTGTTTCTTATCCATCTTCCATTTCTCTTGTGTCTAACCCCCTCCTCTTCCCATCCTTATCAAGGATCATGAGGAGTATGAAGTTGATTGTATAACATTGCCACCAATAATGTACAAAGTACAAAGTTTGGAAAGGGTATCTCCTTCATGATGCCACTTGGGAGCCTTTTTCTCATCTCTAAAATGCACAAACAACCATCTAAGAGTTTAAAGCTTCCATGGTGATGAGGACATCACCAACTAGCGGAGGAGGAATATGTAACAATATGGAGGTTATCAATTTGGCTAGTCAAGACTAGCAAAATAATAGGCCAAATTAGCCAAGAATTATAAGAATATTCTAAAAGCATCTAGTAAGCTACTTGATACCTTTTCAAGTATTGGGTAATGTGCATGCCAAGTGGTGACTTCTAGGAGGAAGTTTCTTAGGAAGCTTCTTGGCTAACTTAGCTTGCATGCCAAGTAGATGGCTTTAGAAAGAAGCTTCTTGGGAAGCTTCTCGGCTAGCTTAGCTTGCATGCCAAGTAGATGACTTCTAGAAAGAAGCTCCTTGGTAAACTTCCCAAATAGTTTACCTTGCATGCCAAGTAGACGGCTTCTAGAAAGAAGTTTCTTGAGAAGCATTGCAATTTTTGTGTGGTATCCACATTTTTGTTTTTTTCTTATTTTTGAAGAAGAAGTGTATAGATGAAGTTGTATTGCGCTTGTATGACATTAGAAGGCAAAGAAAGGTGTCTTTGGGTTGTAATCCAAGGAAAAGTGACTTTGTATCAAAAGACAAAGTACTCGGAGTGGCGTTGTCAACATTCAATCCGAAGTAAGGAGACTTTGGTTTGGGAGTGCTCAGCCCAAGGTGAAGACAATGTAACAACTTTCCTTTAAGGTTGGAAATTCAAGAAGGTATAGCACACAAAATTGGCTGGCCTATGTGCAGGAGAAAATTGATAGTGACAGGAGCATGAAGGAGGTGTGATTTCTTGGGAGAAACTCAAAGTGAAGAAAGATGGAAGAAGCATGCCACTATAAGAATTAGGATAGAGACAAAGAGATGACAAGTAATTTTCCATCGCCATTAAGGAGTCGTCTTGAGGGAGCTCATGGAAAAGGAATTGTAGTAAGAGACGCGCTGGTGTGTCGAGAGGAAGTTAGGAAAGTTAATCTGGGAATCAATTGGAAGAGTAGCCACCAACCCAAAGTGGAAGAGAGTAAGATGGGAGGTGTGAAGAAGAACTCAAAATTCAAAGAGAGAAATCATGCGATTCGGAGATTAGATTTGATGGCAAGAATTGAAGTCTTGAGCAGGCTTTGGATCATGTTCTTGGCATGGAACTGAAACCTTAGTTTTCCAAGTTTCATGACCGAGATCATCAAGAGTAAATGTCTCGATGGACCCAAGGAAGAAGGTAAGAGAGGAAATCCGGCATGCTAGACAGAGTTGGATTGGAGGGTAGTACTTGGAAGAGAGGCGGTTGAGGAGTAGGGAGCCACATTCTTGGGGAAAGGAGAAGTAGTTGAAGAAACCCAAGAATTGAGGGACTCCTTTTCTTCAAAGCGCATGAAGAATGGCTACAAAGTTGAGAGGTACAAGGACCCTTTGGAGAGGCATCGTAGGAGCAATGATGGCTATCTTCAAGCCAAAGAAAACTACTTATGTGATGAAACATCAAGTAGTGTTCTTTCATAAGATGTTTGCAGGGAAGCCAATCAATTGGACAAAGTGCTTTCATCAGCATACAAGACAAATGGTGTGGAACTTGTGGGACAAGTCACCTCTGCATTACATTGTGTTGTTTGCAGCCCCACTTCTACTTGGGATTGAATTTGTTGAATGTGGCGGAGAGACACAAGATGGTATTGCACTTCCATCCCGACTTGAAAAGAGATGCCGATGCGGAGGAGTAGCAATACATTTTGCAGATTAGAAGTAGTGACAAGTACTACGCGTAGACAAGGTAGAGCATGCGGTTGAAGATGAATACTCCAAAGTTGAAGAAGAGGAGTCGATGAGAAGAAGAAGAAGAAGAAGTAGCGGTGACAATACCTCGGAAGACCAGAAAGGTAAACCCAAGGAAAGACCTAGTGGTAAACGTGTTGTCAGGTGAAGAATCAGAAGGCAAAGCCAAGTACAAGTCAAAAGACTCAAAGAAGGAGGAAGTACCAAAACTCATGTTGCAAAGTGGTGAAGTAGTGAGAGTGAAGATGGCGTAGAGACAAAGCCGGTACCAAAGGAGGAAGAAGAAAAGCTAGAAATAGCAGAAGAATGTAACCCGAGACAAGAAGACAAAGTTCCAAAGAAGGAGGAGAAGATGGTGACCATTCAAAGATGAGTCCATTCTAGAAGGAAGGCAATGTATGAGGCGGGACCAAGTAGAAGAAGAGAGGTGGAGAGTGGAAGTTTGGGGAGCAAAGAATCCATCTTCATAAGGCGACTACGGCTAAGAAGAAGAGTGTCCAATGAAGAAGAAGCAAAGAAGGAGAAAAGCCCGCAAGTCAAGGTAAAACATAGCAAAGGAGTAGAGTATCTGTGGGATGTTGTATGCCCTTTGTTAGTGAAGTTAGAGGAGAAGAAGAAAGACATGTAGTTGTAATGTCCAGAGGTGAAGACTATGCTGTAGGTGTTGGTAAGATTAGAGAAAGAGAACTTGGAGTTCAAGGAGAGCATAACCCAAGGTGAGGAGTGGAGGGAAGTGCTACGAGTAGATGCAGTAGTACAAAACCAAGTAATTAAAAATTTAAAAATTTAAAGAAGGAAGTGGGAAGTAAAGAGCAAGTAATAGAGCAGAATGTCATAGCAAAGGAAAGACAAATAGCTGAGTATGAAATCTTGAAACAAAAAATTGCTAATTCCCGATTAGAAATCATCCATGCTATGGCAAGAGTAGTAGAGAAGGAGCAAGAGCTCAATAGAGTGATGGAGAATGTAGAAGAGAAGAAGCAGCTCTAGCAAAGAGAGTTGACAATGAGGTATAGAGAAGAAGAGAGATTGCAGGAGTTATTGGGTAATCTGGAAGAGACGATTGTTCAAAAAGAGAAGGAGAAGGAGAAAGAGATGGTGAAAGCCAAATTTGAAGCAGAACTGGCAATGTATAGGGAAGATTGGCTGGCGGATCGAGAATGTGAGAGAAGGATGAGATTCAAGCCATTGAAGGAGATTGTAATGAGGATGAATGCGATGCTAAGTATGGAAGCCAATGTGCAGATTGAGGAAACGAGATTGCACAAGTTGAATTTTTTGGTGCAAGAGATGCAGAGGAGATCTATGAACGATAAAGATTTGAATTCATTATTAATCAATCTCAGAGCTTGTGTAGATAGGAAGATATTGGAAGTGGAAGACAATATCACAATCAGATTAGATTTGGTTAAGTTAGAGATAGATAAACTTTGGAAAGATGTAAGAGCAAAGCCCAAAGTAGATGAGATAGGAGTACAAATATCTTTGGAGTTACCATTGGAGATATTAGAGAAGAGTGGGTCAAAAGATAAAGAAGTAGAAGTGTTAACTATGATAGGAATTGTAGATCAGGAGGAAGAAGTGTTAGAATTGATAGAAGAATTAGTAGATGTGAAACCCAAGGATAGAGTAGTATGTGAGGTTACTTTGGGATTAGAAGCCGAGGAAGAGGTATCGGAATAGTAACAATTTTGAGATTTGAAAAGGCAAATATGAAGAGGTGCATTGTCATTTTGGATCTGTAGGTAGGAAGAGTTGTTAGGAAATGGCATAGTTGTTAGTAAATGTCAAGTGCTCTACCTATTTAAAAGAGGCATTCATAGTAAAATGTTGTTCAGTATTCATAATTTCTGAAGATAGATAAAGCAAAGTGCTGATTTCAATGCTCATCGCTTGAGCTTGATTTTGAATATCAACATTGTGAGTGTGTGGAGAATTCCAAAGTGCAAGTCAGTGTGTTTGTTGGGTGTTGGATTCCATAGCTTTAATCTTCATTTTGTGTGTTTGATCATGAGTGAAGTGCAATCGGAGCAATACCTTGATAGATCTGAGAGGAATTGTAGTGTTGGTAATATTCTACAATTGTAAGTGCAATGAAAAGTTGATGTAAAGCAATTTTGATCAAGGAAGTTGTGCCTTCAATAGAAGGGTGGAACACAATTATGAGGCAAAGTCATTTTGCAGCAAAGTGCCATTTTCAAGAGAATTTGAATTATCACAATCAAGATTGTTTGGAAAGATTTGATGAAGTTGTGATTATAGGTGACAAATTGTTGTGATGAGAATGCGAGTTAGTGCTTGTTACTCTCTTCTAGGTGTAGTTGCTACTTGAGAGATTAAAGAAAAAATCAAGCATGACTACATTTGACTTTGTATTTGGACATTTCTAAATTGTATCTCTATGGGAACAAACTTTACTTACCTGATTACCGCAAAAGTGGTATTTGTTGGGTTGTCACAATTAGCTTGGCTTACGCTCTAAGAAAGCAACTTTTAGGAAGCTTCTCAAGAGCCTTGTATGCTTCCCTATAAATAACAAAGCCTAAGTTTATGCTAGGCATTTGGAGTTTCCTTCATTCAAGAGTCTCAATATGATCTTTCACTTTGATCTTCCATTCTCCTATTTCTCTCCTTGGTCTTTTACAATAACGTTCTACCTTACCTCCTTCTCCTATACAAATGGATTAGCTTTCTTCTCTATTTCTTTCTTCATTGTTTGGAGAGAGCATGGGACTTGGAAAGAAGATTTGGGGAACTAGGGAGATGGAGTCCAAGGAGCATGAGATTGAACCCATGTTGGTAGAGTCCCATGTAGAGGATGTTCCATTGACAACTAGAAAGTCATTCTTGGTGCAAGGAGAGAATTCCTCTAGAGTTTCAATTACCCATACACAAGGTACCACCCACTCCCACACATAGCTCTAGAGTGTGGAGAAAGAGTGATATAAATGTGATTTTGGATGTTAGTGCTAGAGTTGTAGACTCTAGTGAGAGGGAGCAATTGGCTTGAGATTCATAGAGGGACTTGGAGGAGAGAGAGAGCTCTTGCTAAGAGAGAGTTTGCCCTTGTAGAGAGAGAGAGAAAGAGAGAGAGTGCCATGGGATGCCTAGAGGAGAGGGAGAGAGTGTTCTTTGGGAGGCTTGGGAGAGAGGAAGAGGGAGTTGCAAAGGAGAGACCAAGAGCAAATTGAGAGAGAGAGAGAGAGAGTTTATTTATGACTTTGGTGAGAGATGATTTGATGAGTGCATTCAATGAGCTCAAAGCTAGGAGACAATAGTGGTGGATGCTTATAGGTTATAGATACATAACTATTGTCAAGAGCTCCAACTCTCCATGGGAGAGTTGGAGCTCTTGGGTTGGTGAGATCTTAGGTTAAGTTGGTCAAGGCAAGGACATCTTTAAAGAGGGCTAATGAGGATACAAGGGCCCTTTTCTTAAGAGTACCCATTGAGATGATCTCAAGGAGAGTTTGCTATGCATGAGGAGACCTAAACGTAGAGGCTTGATGTTATATCATTAACTAGATATATTATCTAGTAGTGGAAATTGGCTTGGTAATATCTTGAGGGATGTTATATGTGATAGTCTAAATATATCCAACAGAAGTGCCACCAAAAGAATATTTCTACTAATAGAGTAGAGGCTAAAAACACCCTAAAAATTTCAAAGTCAATTGTAGAGACCTAATTGGAGAAATTAGGCCTCAAAAAATCAAAAATTCTCACCTCCCTAAAGAGAAAAGGCATTACCTTTATTTATCTCATCAAGAGCTCTCCAATCATACATCACTTATGCTATTTTGAGCTTCCTACAAGAAAATTCCCCAAAGATTCTATTTGGTTAAACTTGTTTGACCAACCAAATAGGATGAGGATCAATATGTCATTGATCCATACAACTAATCTAAACATGGAGCTTATTGACATGTCACAAATCCATGTATCTGATCTAAGAATGGAGCTCTCCTTGAGTGGATCCTCTTTGTTATATAATAAAGACAAGGTGATTCTTTGTGATATTAGAGTATTGAGGGTTGAAGCCTTATGTTTCTCTTGTGTTTTTCTTGGGTTTCTCTTGTCTTTGGAACATTATAATGGTATTAGAGTAGGTGTTTTAATCCAAGAGAGTGGATCACCCTTTTTGGAAGAACATAGACCAATAAGATCAAGTAATTTTGAGGGAAGGAAACATAGTGCAATTGATAGATTGGGGGTGTTTTAGAGAGAGCATGGGATGGATTCTCTTGGAGGAAAATTTCTTGCACCTTAATATCTATTTTTGAATCTATTTCATGTCAAAATTATGAACATCCAATATGAGCATGTGAGAGTATATCTCATTTATAATTTTGGAGTATAGTTCATGGACATAATGAATTCACCAAACTTGATGATTCTACCTATGGTGATATATAATAAAGAGTGGAATTTGAAAATTTAAATTGTTTTATGATGCAATAGATCTGAATATACCACATCCTCTCCCTTTCAATACTCAAGCAGAAATCTCTTATGCAATTAGACCAAAGGTGATGTTTAGGGATTTTGTAATTCACAATTTTGATGAGGAATATTATCAATGAGTGATAACCATTGATAGCCAAGAGCTCTTGGAGGAGGTGGAGAGATAGTCCTAACTCAACACTATCAAGCTGAAACACTGCACTTTGGTGGACCAATTCTTATAGAACTAGGCAATATTTGGTTTCAAGACCAAGGAGCATGACAGCTCCAAGGAGAACGGGGATAGGTCAAAGAAAGGAAAGATGGAGTCACACAAGGAGAAGGGGCTTAAGCAAAACAATGATGTTGTTATAATTGCAGCCAAGTTGGGCCATAGCCATCAATTGTCATGCTTGCCTTCCTAGAGGCACTCGGCCTCCATACAAGCAACTTTTGAACAACTTGGAAAGAAAATTTGAAGAGAAAGATGCTAAAATCACATTGGAAAAAAAAGATCACCAATAAATGTACCTCATTGCCTTATTGCCCCAATGGAGGGAAGTAAAAGTGAGGGGAGGAAGAGGAAAAGTGTGCAAAGGTTGAGGAAGACAAATAGACAACTGATTTTTGTAAATGGAATCCTAAAAGGCAATAAGATGAGAGTATTGATAGACCCTAGGTGTAAAAGACCAAGACTAAGGAGAGATATAAGAGGATGGAAGACTAGAGTGGAAGACTACATTGGGATACTTGCATGAGGAAAACTCCAAATGCCTAGCATGAGCTTGGGCTTTGGTATTTATAGGGAGTATACAAGGCTCTTGAGAAGCTTCGCAAGAAGCTTCCTAAAACCACCTTCTTGGAGTGCAAGTAAAATTAACCGGGAGGCTTCTTTCTAGAAGCCACCTACTTGGCATACAAGCTAAGCTAGTTAGAAGCTTCCAAAGAGAAGCTACTTACTTGGAGTGCAAGCTAAGCTAGTCAGTAATCTTCTCTAGAAGCTTCTTCTTAAAAGTTGCCACTTGGCATACACATTATCCAATACTTGGAAGGTACAAAGTAGCTTCATAGATACTTTTAGAATATTCTAGGCTAATTTGCCTTCTACTTCATTAGCCTTGACTAACTCATCATTAAACTCCATATTGTTACATTAGGGCAATAAAGAATTTCTTGTCTTGCTCTATTGCAATAAGGTTGGAGATGGAACCAAAGAAGGATGAAAATGAAGAAGTAAAGTTACCTAATGGTCAGATTGAGTCATTACCTAGAAAAGTAACACTCTTTGTAAAAGAGTATCAAGAAGAAATTGAGTAGCAAGTGATAAAATTAGCTTGTTACAATGCAATCTTAGACATATCATGGAGGGAACACTACAACCCCACTGTCAATTAGAGAAAGAAAATAATAAGAACTAGCCAATGGAAGATCATTAGAGATAGAGAAAATTCACAAAGGCAATAATTATCTCTTTATATAATACATACAACAACTATCAATAAGATAGACAAATGTTTCATGGATCTAATAAGAGAAGTTTAGAGTGCACAACTTGATGGACAAATTCTTAAGAATTTGAAAGGTATGGTCAATGAATTTCAAGATGTCTTTCTTGATGATTTACCCTCAAGATTACCACCAAAAACAAGAATAGATCACAAAATCAAGATACTTCTTGGGAAGACACTTCTTTGTAAGGCCTCATATTGACTATCACCTCATGAGTTGGAAGAGTGCAAGGCTCAAATCAAGGATATGTTATAGAAAAGTTTTATCCAATCCAACTTATCACCTTATGGTGCTCTTGTCTTGTTTTTGAAGAAGAGAGATGATACAATATGCATATGCATTGACTATCGGGGCCTAAATCAACAAATAGTGAAGAACAAATACCCATTACTTTGCATGGATGACTTATTTGATCAACTCAATGGTGCAAAACACTTCACCAAACTTGATCTATGGAGTGGTTATAACCAAATGAGAATCACAAAGGAAGATGTATACAAAATTATCTTTTGAACTAGGTATGATCACTTTGAGTACCTAGGTATGATGTTTGGCCTCACCAATGCACCAATCACTTTCATGAGTTTGACGAATGATATATTTTGTTCATATTTGGATAAGTTTATTATCAATTTTCTTGATGATATCTTAGTCTATAGTAAGACAATGAAGGAGCACATGCAACATCTACAAGAAGTCCTCCAAATCCTATGGTATGCCAAAGTATGCCAAAATCTAATTGTATGCCAAAGTCTCAAAGTGTGAGTTTGGCAAGTTTGAAGTAGATTACTTGGGGCATAGAGTAAGTGAAAATGGTATCCAAATGTTAATAGATAAAATAGAGGCCATTTAGAAATGGAGTGCTCTAAAAGATCAAACTCAACTCAAGAGTTTCATTGGATTGATGGGGTTCTATCATCAAAATTTCAAGGACTTCTCTAAGGTCACACAATCTCTAATGGCACTACTTGGCAAGGGAAAGAAGTGGATATAGGGAACCACATAGGAATTGGCCTTTCATGAATTGAAAGATGCATTACTACATGGACCAATCTTGAAATAGTATGATCCAAAATATCAAATAAAGCTAGCAATAAATGCATCAAACATTGCAATAAGAGTAGTCCTACAATAAGAATGGAATGATAGATGGCATCTAGTTGCATATTTCTCTCAAAAGCTATTATTGCTAAAGAACAACTATCATCATACCACCAAATGAGAAGAGTTTGCTATTGTTCTTGCAACCAAGCATTGGAAGCACTATTTTAGCAAGAAGGCATTTGTGGTGTAGATAAACCACAAATATCTAGTCTACCTTGAGATATAAAAAGATCTATCCCATCAATATATTTGTTGGGTAGAGTGGAAATAACGGCTTAACATGACAATAACATATGTGGATTGCAAGAAGCACCTTGAAAATGCATTCATCCTAATCCCTATGATGAAAAATCAGGTGGTAGATTTCAAGATGAAACTGGAATTTTGGCCAAGGATTCTTATTACTACAAAGATTGACCCATAGATTGTAGGAACTCAATCATCCAAAGTGTAATACCAAGAGCTAGCCATATGATCTAGATGTGAAATTTGGTTTGGTAACATCTAGAATGATGTTATACATGATGGTCAAAATAGATAAAATAGAATTATCACCAAAAGGGGACTTCTACTAATAGAGTAGGAACCAAAATATGCTTGAAATCTTTGAAGGCAATTTTGGAGGCAATTTTGGAGGCCTAAACGGATGAATTAGGCCTCAAAAATGTGCAGATCCCCCCCCCAACAGAGGAAAGGCTGGTCTTCCCTCCCTCCTGCTTTGTCTTGTTAAGAGCTTTCCAACGGTACCTTACTCACGTGATTCTGAGATTCCTATAGGAAGATTCTCTAAAAGATTCCCTCTGGTCAAAGCTTGTTTGACCAGCCAGATAGGACCTAGACCAGGCATGTCACCCATCCAAGTAAGTAATCCAAGGGTGGAACTTGCTGACATGTCATCTATATGTGTCCCTAATCCTAGGGTGGAGCTTCCTTGGAGGAGATCCTCTTTGTCTATATAATAAAGAGAAGGTGCTCCCTGGAGCATCAAATGTTTGAGAGTGCAATCTGTGTTTTCTCTCTTCTCTTGTCCTCTGAGCATTACACAAAGGCATAACTAATACCCAAGGACTCACCTTTTATGATGGCAAGTTATGGATCCCAGATGCCCTAGACCTAAGAACCACCATCCTAGTGGAATATTGTGATTTTGCCATTATAGATCATGTTGGAGTAGACAAGACCTTGGATGAAATCAAATGCCATTATTATTGGCCCAAGAGGAGTAACAATGTGATGGAGTATGTTCAAAGCTAGCTATTATGTTAAAAAAATAAATACTTTGTCAAAAAACAATACTCTATCAACAAATAGAGTTGGCCAATCACACTATCAAGGACATGTTATCGGGCTTCACCTTAGAAGAGCAAGAAAGGTAGGACACCTTACTTCCACTAATGGAATTTTCATATAGCAATTTAGTGAATGCATCTACATAGATCACACCATTCTTCCTCATGTATAGAGAATACTTTTTCACACCTTCTAGCTTGGTAAAGATCCACCCAATGGCTACAAAAGTTGACATTGTCAACACTTTTGTTTCTAGAATCCAAGAAGGTATAGAGAACACCAAGAATAGGTTGCAAATCACCAAAAATCAATAGAAATAATATGTAGATGCACATCACCAGCACATAGAGTTTAACATTGGCAATCAAGTGTGGTTGTCCAAAACTAACCTCACATTAGTTGGCCCTTATAAGCTTAGACCTCATTTTATTGGCTTTTTTTCTATCCTCTATCAAATCGGCACAATGGCCTATCACCTTGAGCTATTGCCACATATGAAGATCCATCCAATGTTCCATGTTTCCTTATTACATAGATATGCATCCCGGCCGCATCACTTTCCTTCCATACAAGAAGTTAGACCTTGTCCAACACTCATTGATGGCATAGAAGAATACAAAGACAAAAGCATTCTCTAGAAATACATCTCTTGTACTTGCCATCCATGTGTAAAAGTATCTTGTACATTGGAAAGGGTACCCATTGTATTAGGCAATGTGGGAACCAATAGCTAACTTGACCCATGCATTGGTGTTAGTGCAATCTTTTGACCAATAGTTGTGGAATGAGGATGTTGCATTTTAAAAGAGGGAGGTTTGTAATACCATTAGCTAGACATATTATCTAAATGTGGACTTGGGCTTAGTAATACCTTGAGTTATGGTATATATGATAGTCTAAGTAGATAAGAGAGAGGTGTCACCAAAATAGTACTTCTACTAATAGAGCAGAAGCCAAAAACACCATAAAAACTTTAGAGCCAACTTTAGAGTCCTAAACAAAGGAAATAAGTCTTGAAAAATGAAAGATTTTCTTCCTCTTTGAAAGAAATAGCACTATCTTGTCCCCCTTGCTTGTCTCATTAAGAGCTTTCCAATGGTACCTCGCCCATGCTAATCAAAGTTTCTTACAAGAAGATTCCTCAAAGATTCTCTTTGGTCAAACTTGTCTGACCAACCAAATAAGACAAGGATCAACATGTCACCAATCCATACATCTAATCTAAGGGTGGACCTTGCTGGCATATCACCAATCCATGTATCTAATCCAAGGGTGGAGCTCCCTTCAAATGGACCTCCTTTCTTATATAATAAAGACAAGGTGCTCCTTTGGGGCATCAAAGTATTGAGGGTTAAAGCTTTGTGTTTCTCTTGTATTTCTTTTCTTATGTTTCTCTTGGGGTTTCTCCAATCCTCAGAACAATACACTTGACATGATTAGTGAAGAGACTTATATAGATGGACTTGAGCATAGATTAGAGATGAGATCTATAGAGGTATAGACAAGCTCACTTGCATGGAGTGCCTAGATGAGAGCCATGTGTGATGACATATAGTATAGACATCATAGCTTGGAGACCTTGACCTTTGGATGATCTTGCTCCCTTTTAGTCATATTTTCCAAGAGATTGAGTGGTTAAAGGAGAGGAGAGAAACACTCACTAGTGAAGCTTCTAGATTGTCTATGTTGCAATAGAGGATGAGTGAGTTAGGAGAGTTTATTCTTTGCTTGGTTTATGCCTACCAAAAAAAAAGGAAGATCTTGGTTTCGGATATTGGATGTTTGAGAGACATCATATGGGATAGTAATAGTATCTTGGGCCAATGGTCTAGATTGGTAGAGAGGGATAGATGGATCCCCTTTAGAGCAAGAAGTACTTTAAGATATATCTCCCATCTTGGTGTTAGAGAGTTCATGGAGTTTTGTGTGACTCATTTTGAGGTACTCATTTCGACAAATAGCACGAGGCAAGATTGTGAGCATTTGTTGAGAGACATGTGGAGTTATGGTTTCTTACTTGAGTATATATACATTGTCGCTTGCCTCATGGGGGTGTTTGATGATCTGGATGGATACCAAGACCAATTAAGAGACTAGTGTTAGACCTTATAATGCATTTATGGTTATAGGCTTAGGGTTATGCAATGTAGTTGTAACAATATGGAGTTTATAGATGAATTAATCAAGACTAATAAAGTAGAAAATGGACCAAATTAGCCAAAAATTATAAGAATATTCTAGAAACATCTAGGAAGCTACTTCATACCTTCTAAGTATTGGGCAATGTGTATGCTAAGTGGTGACTTCTAGGAGGAAACTTCTTGGAAAGCTTCCTAATTAACTTAATTTTCACACCAAGTAAGTGGTTTCTAGAATGAAACTTCTTAGGACACGTCTAATTAGCTTAGCTTTCATGCCAAGTTGGTGGCTTCTAGAAGGAAGCTTCTTGAGAAGCTTCCCACTTAGTTTAGCTTGCACTCTAAGAACGTGGCTCTTAGGAAGCTTCTCAAGAGGCTTGTACATTCCCTATAAATACCAAAGCCCAAGCTTGTGCTAGGCATTAAGAATTTCTCTCATTCAAGCGTTCTAATGTGATCTTCTATTCTCTTATTTCTCTCCTTGGTCCTTTACAATAGTGATAGTAGATAGTGCAATCTTATCATATTGTAGGAACCATCCACATGGTGCTATTCATCCTCTAGGTATTTAGAGTTTCTCTCACTCAATAGTTCCAATGTGATCTTCCATTCTCCTTATTCTCTCCTCCATCTTTTATATTGGTATTAAAACAAGAATGGGATAGATGAAATTTATGGACCACCAAATCCATTTCCCCCCAAACCATTAGGATTTTTGTATCCATGTACTACCCAAGCACCATTTCACAGAGTTCATCATCTCACACTTTGGGCAGAATTTGATCACCTTGTCCGATGAACCCTCAATACTTTTAATTATAACTTACAAAGAATGGTAGGCTTGTTGTATCTATATATTAACTTAGATAATTCTAGATAGTTTGATAGAGTAATAGCCATGGTGGCAATGCTTGAAGTTATCATTTCCATGGAGAAACAAATCAAGCACCTTACTCAATTGTTGGAAGAAAGAGACTATCAATGATAAGAGCATGAAAAAAGAGCACCATTTCAAGAAGGAAAAGAGCAAATCCAATTCCAAAACCTAAGATATTTCAAGGTAAGAATCTCCCCCAAGCATAGTGGAGATTTTTTTGTTTGATTGTGAATGTTATCATGAAGCTACAAATCTTCATGATGAATGGAGATAAATTCTTTTGGCTTCAAGCCAATTGGATGGAACGGCAAAATTATGGTGGCAATCCCAAGTGGAGCAAGCTGAAATAGCTTGTTATGCCAATCTTAACATGGAAAGAATTCAAGAGTGCAATAATTGGGAGATTTCACGCTATAAATGTTACACAAGTTGCACAAAATAGATTAGTAGAATTGAAGCAGATTGGTTTTGTGAGAAACTATATCACTTAATTCTAGAACACCATAATGAAAATTTTAGATATAATAGAAAGTGAAGCTTTGGATCAATTTGTGAGGGGCTTGAAGCCACACACCAAATTGGAAGTGACCATGCAGGAGCCCAAACACTTGGAAGAAGCCATGTAGTTAGTTGAGTGCTTTGATTCCTTGGTTGTGGCAACTTGGTCTTGACCTCAACCTTCACAAAACCTACCAACACACTACACATGGATGGAGGAGCCGGCACCAATGGAGATTGATACCATCCATTGGAGACCACTTGGCACTACAAATAAAGAAAATTGTGAAAAAAATGGTGGTTGCCTTTATTGTTGCCAAATTGGACATTGCATTGCTTAATATCCACTCAAGAATGGATGACTGTGACAAATCACCCAAATAGAGTTTGTGGAGCATGATGATCAAGGAACAAAGAATCCCTGTTGGACAATTTGAGCCACCTATTGGGAACTTGATTAGTTCCCAATAGGATTGAAAGCTTGATCTATACAAGTTTATTTCACTTGCAAGGTTGATATCAAATTATGGTTGTAGAACTTTGGTTAATTTTGGAAGTTCAAAGACCTACATATCCATGTAGTTAACAAAGGAATTAGATTTTTGTATCAAGCCAATAATTGAGAGTAGATTGATGATGGTAGATGGTAGAAAGGGTTTTGCATCCCATACCTCACATCTTATTATATTCAAGAGCGGGAAGGAGTATTTGGAGTATATGAGGTTTGTAGTGGCACCTTTGCACTATATTGTCATTTTAGGTTTGCCTTGGTTTGAATGTCATTAGGCTCAATTTGATTAGATCTAACAAAAAATTCAAATACAACAGCGCAGTAAGAATTAAAAATTAGTTTGTCTAGCATCTTTGAGTAAGACACCTAAGAATAGTCAATCTCAAGATGAAAAGTTATTAGTAAAGCAACCATAAAGCAAGCTTTGAACAAAGATATTCTTATTTTTGTGGTTTAGATCAAGCCAATTATGCATAGAAAATCTGATGAGGGCCAGAATTCTATGAGTTGATTGGTCACAATAAACAAATAATGAAGAATGCATATCCCTTGCCTTGCATTGATGAATTGGTAGATCAATTAAGTGGAGCATGATACTTCTCTAAGTTTGATCTCCAAACCAATTATTAGCAAATTCCCATTGATAGAAAGGATGTGTAAAAGATTACCTTTAGCACAAGGTATGGGCATTTTGAATGGAGAATTCTACCTTTTGGGCTCTCTTATGCTTTGGTAGTCTTCATGGATCAAATGCATCAAGTGTTGGATGGGTGATTGGATTGGTACATGGTGGTGTTCTTGGATGATATTTTAGTCTATAGTAAGTTGGAGGCAAAACACACAAGGCACGTGCAAGAAGTTCTAAGATGACTATGTCAATGGAAGTTTTATTGCAAGAAGTCAAAGTGTGTCTTTTAGTAGAAAGAAGTTACCTTCTTGGGTCATAAGGTCTCATCAAAGAGGATCAAGATGGAAGAGGAGAAATCAAGATCATTATTGATTGGCCTACTCTAAAGGATGCCATAGAAGTACATGAATTTAATGGATTGGTAAGTTTTTATCAACATTCATCCACTATTATATGCTCATGTGACCACAACATTGATTGACCTCTTGGAGAAGACCTCAAGCTTTTAGTAGACCATCAAGCATGAAGAAGCATTTTGGAATCTCACACATATGGTGTCTTCAAGACCCATTCTTCAACCATATGATCCTCAACTACCTTGTGTGGTTGATTTTGATGCTCTAACTTTACCATTAGAGCTATGTTGCAATAGGAATCTCTAGATGGGTTACATCCAATTGCCTTTGTGTCTTGTTGACTAAACATCATAGAAAGAAATTACTCTGCTTGAGATCAAGAACAACTAGCAATAGTATATGCCACCAAGATATGGAGATATTATCTCTTGGAGAAACAAACAATCATGCAAACCAATCACAAATCCTTGTTGCAAATATTACATTTGGAGCACATGCAGAGTCAACATTATCAATGGGAGGAAAAACTTTAGTTGTTTGACATCAAACTTGAGTACAAACCTAATTTTTTCCATGTCATCCTTGATGCCTTATCACAACAACATAATTTCAAACTCTTACTCTCATCACGGTGGTAATCACAATAGTGTCAATTGACTCAAAGTCCAAATTGATTTTAAGACCACTTTACAACAAGACCTCTTCAAATGATACAAGGTCATCTTGCAGCACACTATAAGGAATACAACACCTTCTCCTTCAAGGAGGGCCTTCTATTCTATGAGAATCTATGTTCCATCCAAGAGTGGTTTTCAGCTTGTCCACCTTCAAGAAGCCCATGACTTACCAATTGTTGGCCACATGGGTGTGGACAAGACCTTGGGTACCATACAACAACAATGGTGGTGGCTCAACATGGCATCAGAGGTTTCAAGAGTTTGTCCACTCTTATGAGAGCTGCCAATGCAACAAGTTTAATAACTAAAAACCAAGTGGACTCCTTCAACTACTTCCCATCTTGTTTGCTTGATAGGATCATGTGAGCTTAAATCTCATCACATCCTTGCACACAACAAAGCATGGTCACACAAAAATTGTGGTGTTTGTCAATAAGCTTAGTAAGAAAATCCATTTGATACCAACATTTCATACAATGGATGCTCCAAAATTGGTCTAGATCTATTTTGAAAATATCTTCAAGTATAACGGGATACCTTGTGTATTCATCTTTGACCCTGATCCTCAATTCATAAAAAAAAATTTGCAAGCACTCTTCTAGCTACTCAACACCAAGCTTGCTTTGTGCACAACCTATTATCCTCAAACTAATGGACAAGCTAAACATGAAAATCACATCTTGGAGGATATGCTTCGTGCCTTTGCCAACATTCACCATACAAACTACAATGAATGTCTTGTAGCTATTGAGTTTGCCTACAATAACTCCCAACATGCAGCATTGGATTCTCTCCCTTCTTCCTTAATTTTGCCCACGACCTACTTGTTCTATATTCTCTTCTTGCTCTTCCTCCAACTCATGTCCCTCATACATCTACCTTCTTGACCAAAATATCTCAATCTCTATAACAAGCCAAATCTCATCTCCTTCTTATTCAAAATTGTCAAAAACAATATGCAAACCAACATCATCATGATCTCAACTTTCAACTTAATGATAAGGTCATGATTTTTTCTAGTAATCTACTCTTGATACCCAAGTTTTTAAACTTGCTACTAATTGGACGGGTTCATTTGATATCACCCAAATCATTTCTCTTGTTGCTTATCTACTTGCCTTACCTTATCATATGTAAATCCACCTTGTCTTTCATATTTCCAAGTTGAAGCCTTTTCTTTCTAATCCATCTTCCTTTTCCTCTTGTATCCAATTACCTCCTCCTCCCATCCCTATCAACAATCATGAGGAGTATGAAGTTGATCGTATCCTTGCATGTTGCCATATTTAATATGGCTACCAACAACATATTTTAGTACAAAGGCCTTTGGAAAGAGGATCTCCTTCATGATGCCACTTGGGAGTCTCTTTCTCATCTCTACAATGCACAAACAACCATCCATGTGTTTGAAGCTTCCATGGTGACAATGACATCACTAACTAGCGGTGGTGGAATTTGTAACAATATGGAGTTTATAGACGAGTTAATCAAGACTAACAAAGTAGCAAATAGGTCAAATTAGCCAAGAATTATAAGTATATTCTAGAAGCATCTAGGAAGCTACTTGGTACCTTGTTGTGCTACACAACATAGCTACACAACATACATTGTTGTTAGCATCATACACTATAGAAGCACAACTCACACATAAGTCATACATAAACTCTAAAGTGCCACAATTGCCCTCCTAGCTAGCGGTTAGGTCCCTCTAATTCTAGATAGCCATCTTTTCCAAGTATATGGTATACCCTATGATGTGCAAAGATCAGGAGGCCAGGTGCTATTGAGCCCTGTTGGTAATCCATGTCTGCAGTTTATACCATATAAAGGATGAACTAGCTATAGGTCAAGTACATCTAGGATATAACCACTATCCTTGAGGAACCACCGTGAGGGGAGGAGTCATACATACCATATGCCATCCTCTCAAACAGCTATCACATACTAACATAATAGCAGCTCCTTCAAAAGAGCTACATAACATACACCTCAAGCCTACCCGTACAAGTGCTAAGCTTGGATCCATAGTACCATCAATGTTTGGGAGGTGGCATGGCACACAATTGCGTACAATTGCACACATGTTCCTTCCAAACAACACCATCATGTCATTCCAATACAAGGACTCTAGATGGAAAAACCTCACGCCCTTTTAAGATAGTGCGGCCTATAGAAACATCAAGTGTCATTGGTGTTGTCTGTTGTAGATATACATAATTACCTAGATGAAATTGACGGATCAAGGATCTATAACCTCCTCCTTGAATAGTAGCATAACGTAAGGTATCCCTATGTTGGGTAATTGCCAACTTCTCAAAGGCCATTGGCATCACTCTGAAAGATCTTTTCTTGTTGAGAACATACACTCATACAACATCTAGATCATCCAAGTCCAAGACTACAGTAGCATCTTGATGAATGGCTGCAAGTAAATCTGGCTCTTGTCCATCAAGTAGGAAGTAAGGAGAGAAGGATGGTAAGGAGGCTTGCTAGCTAAATCGATAACCCATGGCCAAGCATGGTAACTAGAGATCCCGATCTCCCAAGTGGCATGTCTACAAACTATACTTTTGTAATCCTCTCTTCATCATCTAAACCACTCTCTTTGCTAAGCCATTTTCCTCAGAGTGATCTTGGGAGGTAGTATGATGATCAATCAAAGTCTTGTCACACAAGACATTAAACTCCCCTAAGAACTCTATACCTTGATTAGTCAAAACCTCAATTGGTGCACCAAAATGATTGAGAATCCGATCTAGGAGCAAATAAGCCGTCCCTTCATTGGACTTGTCAAGAAGTACCACCAACTCAATCCACTTGGAGAAGTGCTCCACCATCACCAAAACATACCAATGATGTCTCACAATTAACGGTGAAGGTCTAAGAAAGCCTAAAATCTAGTGGTAACCTAATCTTATGATAGGTAATGGGTGTAGTTGTGGCATAGGAGCTTTAAGTGATGCTCTAACTTGGTCACATACCCCAGATCTGGCAACAAACCTCAGATTTGGCAACAAACTATTGTATATTGGTCTGCATACCGGGCCAACAATAATGACTTTGGAGTAAGCTATATGTATGCTTTACTGCAAAATGTCTTAGGTCCTCATGAGCATGATAGACCAACTGTGGTCTTTGAGATGGAAGTGGTACTACTCTCACTCTTCCATCCTCCCATATACAAAGAAGGTGGCTGCACTCCATTCTGAACTGCCTAGCTTGCTGAAGGACATGATCTCTTTCCTTGGCCCCAACTATGCCACCCACAACACCAGTGCAAGATAGTCTATCACTAAGACATCATCATGAATGTCTTGCTGAATTGCAGCAATATCTTCACCCTTTGGATTTGTAACCTCAATAACTCCTCCTCTATGCATTGAGAGAGATACCACCAAAGCCTTAAAAACTACACAAAGAAAGGCAGATGCATGCCAACCTAGTACCATTTCCTCATCTATCCATGCCAATGTGCATTGGTCTGATCTTACTAGCTGGGACATGGGTTTCTACTCAACCCATCTACATCATGGTTCACCATTCCAGGTCTATGAATAACCGTGAAATCATACTCCTCTAAAATCAAAGTCCATTGTACAAGCTTCCTTGAATGCTTATCAGACTCCATCAACACTTTAGTGGCTGATGATCAGTGATGAGAGTACAGGGGTTACCAAATAGGTAACATTGGAAATGTGCTATTGCCCAAACTGCTGCCAAGCACTCTCTCTCATATGAATTATACTTTGCTTCCGCTTAATTCTTGGAGCAACTAGCATAGGCCACCACAAACTCCTTCCCCTCATCATCATGATGGGTAAGTACTCCTCCAAGCCCCAACATACTCTAATCACTATGAACTTGAAATGGTTGTCCTCTGATCGGTCTCCTCAAAATAGGAGCAAATGTCAACCTCTCCTCCTTGCTCTCCTTGAGCTCTACAAAAGCTCTCTCCTACTCATCTCTCCAACACTACTCTTGTGTAAGCTTGGTCAGCTTTGCAAAAGCCTTTGCAATGGCTCTAAATCCTCTAACATAGCGGTGATAGAAGTTTGCCAACCCAAGGAATGCTCGAACTCTACTCACATCCGTAGGTCAAGGATTTGTGCAATAGCCTCCACCTTGGTCTGTTGAACACGAAGTCCTCCGGGGTAGATAGTGTGACCCAAATACTCAACCTGCTCATGGAAGAACCTACACTTCCCAAGATGTAATTTGAGTCCATGAGATCTCAATCTCTCAACACCTCCAACAATTGTCTCTCATGCTACTCCACAGTAGTGCTTTAGACCAAAATGTCATCAATATAGCCTCAAGCAAAATCCAATCCTTCTAAGATCCTATCCATGACCCTTTGGAACTCAATAGGACCATTCTTTAATCCAAATGGTAAGAACCTCCATTGATATAAGACATCCTTATCGTGAGAATCAATAGCCCAAAATGTTATCTTGAACTTATCCTCATCCCTTATTGGCAATTGATGATATCTTGCTCAAAAATCCAAAGTATTGAAGACTTTTGTATGCCCAATTGCATCAAAGATCTCCTCTGGTGTAAGCATGGCATACCGATCAGCCCTAGTCTGTCAGTTGATAGGACAGTTATCTCCACACATCTGCCCATCTTTGTAGTTGCTATGCATATCCTTATTGGCTGGCATCACTATGGTTGATGCATATTCTCTATGTGAAATCTCCACCAAACTAGCCTAAAAAATATCTCTACTCTAACTCTAAATCAATGTCCTCTCCATATCACTATATTGATAAGGATGTTGAAAATTGATACATCACTAGTCAGGTCAATCCAAATACCATGTCCTTTTAGAGCGCCCAAATCCTTCATACTGAAGGCAAAACAACTCGTCTGGTTCCTCAAGAACCTCCAAACTGTCCGTCTTTCCTCTCTTGTAAGCTTGGGCCAAGATTTGGCTCCCAAGTATCCTCTATAACTATCCTAAGAGTAGAAGACATACTGATTGGCTGCTACACTAGGCCCTTGGGAGTAGTAGTGTCATGGCCTTGACCACTAGAGGTCCCAACCTTGATGTGAAAAGCTCCCTCCACTCTAGCTACAAGCTCCACACGTCCTCTAGCAGCATTCCAAGTAGACCAAGGGTGTAATCCAAGTAGCCCACGCTCACCTAGATGGACTCCAAGTAGACCACTCTCCCTAGTAGCTACTAGTTGTGTCCCAAGAATACCATGTCCACTTGGTCCATCGCCCCCATCATGTGCCTGAATTGTCTTGATAGGCATAGGGCTCACAAATGCCCGAGTGGTGATGCCTATCAAGCGCATCCTATGCTGCCTTGCCAAGCCAAGACTCACAATCCAAGTCAAATAGTTGAAGTCCATAGCTTGACCTAACACCTAACACTATCATCAAGAAAATAATCCACATGTACTATTGGTGCCATTTGGTGTGAGGGTTTTTTTTTCTTATGGTACGATGACTTGGCATTTCATGTTATTGCATCCCGGGAGTGTTGTTTATGTCATTGGTAAGTCGGAGGTTGTTTTGTGTTGCTCTAAACTCAAGACTTATTTTAGAGTGTTACATAAGCTCGGGAGAGTTTTGAGTGTTAGATAAGCTCAAAGTGTTTCTCGTATGGTACATAAGCTCAACTGTTTTTCTTATGTGACATAAGCTCAGGAGTTCTTTGGGATGTTCAAAAACTCAAGATTTTATGTGTTACTTGAGCTGAAGGCTGAACAAGAGAAGTTTGGGGTCTTCAAGGAAAAGTCTGAAGAGGACTGAGAGAAAAGAGGGTTTTGGATTTAATAGATGAGGGCCTACTGGAAAGGAGATTTTTTTTGAGAGATAAGTGGAAGAGGCCTGGCAGAAATAGAAGGGGGTTCTACCTTTTTTTTTCAATGGAGCAAGGCAGGACAAAAGGGCTGGCAGGGAAAATTCCCAAAGGAAGTGCATGTGGAAAGAGGAAGAGAGGGTTTTTTTTTGGGGTGCAAGAGGATAGGGTTTTGAGCATTGGACATAGGAGAAGAGTGAGGGAGAGAGATGAGGGTTTTTGAAGGATAGTGAGCTCAGAAGAACTTGGACAGGAAGAAGAGGAATGCAATTTTGAAGTGAAGTGGCTGGTTGAGAGGAGAGGAGATTTTTGAATGAGAAGGTGTGCATGAGCTCAAGAACCAATGCCAGGGTTTTGGTGAAGGGAGAGATTTTGAAGGAGCAGGGTTTGGACAAGAGGGTGGACAGGAAAATTTCCCAGAGGAAGAACTAGAAACTAGAAACTAGGAGAGGGAATTGAGGAGGAGAAGAAAGGAATTGCTGAAAAAGGTTTCTCAATAGGACAGCAAAGACAAGAAATTTTTTTTGAAAGGAGAAGGTTTGTGAAGTATCGGAAGGACCAAGGGAAAACAAGGAAGTATCAAGAACTTAGGAGCATTAATAGAAAGGAATCAAGGGAAAAGGGAGTGAACAAGATAGGAAGATTTTGAAGGAGAGGGGGATTGTGAGGACTGCAAGAAGAGGAATTTTCTTAGGGAAAAGAGGAGAGAGGGGAACAAGGTGCTGATAGGAAGATTTCAAAGGAGAGAGGGATTGTGAGGGCTAGAACAGTGAAATTTTTGCAGGGAAAAGCTGGAGAGGGAGGACTGCAGTAGAGTTTTTGCAGGGGAAGGACTTGGGTGTGATAGTGCAGGGCAGAAAAGAGTCAAGGAAGAGTGAGGAGAAGGGAAGAGCTTTGGAGAAACATAGGGCTGGGCTTCGACTGCAAGAAATGGAATTTTTGTAGGGAAAAGAAGAGAGAGGAGAACAAGGTGCTAATAGGAAGATTTTGAAGGAGAGAGGGATTGTGAAGGGCTGCAAGAGTGGAATTTTGATAGGGAAAGTTGGAGAGAGAGGGCTGCTATAGAATTTTTGCAGGGAAGAAAAATGCTTTGGGAGAGTCTTGGTTGTGAAAGAGAGAAGGGAAGAGGAGGAAAATGCTTCAAGAGGATTGTCTTTGGTTGTAACAGGGTAGAGAAAGAAGGGGAAAATGCTTTGAGAGGGGTGTCTTTGGCTGAGCTAGGGCAGAGAAGAGAAGAGAAGGTTGTGATGTGAGTTGGCTGAGACAGGACAGAAGGAAATTACAAGAGAAGGCTGGTTGTGCAAGAATTTGAAGGTGAGCAAGGACAGAAGAGGAGAAATATCAAAGGGAGAGACTTTTGACCTGAGCAAGGGGTTTTGGAGAAAGAGTTTTGGCTGGGAGAACTCTCAAAGAGAAAAGAAACGTGCTTGAGAGGAAGCAAGACAATAGAGAGTTCAAATGTCTGGCCGGAGAGCAATAGAGGAAAAGACAACACTTTGTAGTTGAAATTACATGGACAAAGAGGTAAGAGGAAGAGAAGAATCCTTGAAGTTGATTTGGTCATGATTGTGATAGGAGCTGAAGTCTTGACTGTAACATAGCTTAGATCTTGGCTATGACAAGGCAGAAGAGGGATAGAAAGCTTCAAGAGAACTGAGTTTGCCTGTGATAGGAACTAGATCTTGATGTGATATAGGATGAGAGGAAGTCTTGCAGTTGAGTTTGCCTAGACAGTGACAGATGAAGAGATAAAGGTTTGCAGCTAAATTGACCTGAACAGGACATGAAAGTGAGAGAGAACGTGTTGGAAACCTAGGATTGAAGTTGACTGTAATTGTTATTTTCTTGCGCTTATTTGATATTTGTAGGAACTTAGGATAAATCACTGTGTAATTTGGAATTGGAGGCTTTCCCTTTTGAACTGGACCTTTAAATAGCAAGATGAGGGCATGTTGCAAACTATGTGGCTCTTGTGAAAGAATGTGTTATTGTGTATTATGAAGAGTGTCAAGAAGAATGACTCCATTCTTGGAGCTTTTGGTTTGGTACGTGTAGATAGATCAAGTTGTTGATCTGTTTGCTATGAAATGAGTTTGGCCGTAGCTTGAGACCCGCTAAACAAACCTCACCAGATCCATAAACCTCAAACCTAAATTTTAATAGAACATGAACAGACCTTACTGGTACATGAGATCCAACATTAACTCAAGAGATTGGGCACAAACAGCTCTATGAAGAGTCTACAGATAGGAGCAACTGTGGGCAAGCTGCTCCATAAAAAGAAGGAAATTGCAATCAGGTGAAAGAGTAGAGCTTGTGGCATACTGCAAGGAACCTTGCAATTTATTGACAAATAGTGCAACCTAAGTGCAAACAGCCAGGTGCCTTGTGCACTCTTGAGACCATCGGATCCCCTTGACAACACCTAGATGCCTCTTACACTACTAGAATAGTGGTAATACTAGTGCAAAAACACATCACCTGCTCTCTCTCTCTCTCTCTCTCTCTCTCTCTCTCTCTCTCTCTCTCTCTCTCTCTCTCATCGCCATTGAGCTCTATCAACTTCTATAACAATGAGTCCCAAACCTGTCAAAGACCTTACTCTCAAAAAGTATGAGGGCTTGGGAAACTCATAAGTGTGGGAAAAGCGACTCTAGGCTATCCAACTAGGTTCACCATTGCCATAGGTGATATGTCAATTACTACCATCATCTCAAACTGACACCCAACATCCAAGATATCGTCAATAATGATGTGGTCTATTTGTTGAATCCTATCACAAGTGCCATGTAGAACCTCTTTGGGTAAGAGGTTTGTCTTGTAACACCCATTGGTGCATGTGTGTGGTATTGTGATATTTAGCTTGGTATTACAAGTACTTAAGAGATATTATTTATATAGAGATAAAGGATGGTTCTACATTAGTCATGATTAGCTAAAGTTAGTCATAGCTAAGATAGAGGGGACCTTACTTTAGAGGAAGTGGAAAAGATGAGCACCACTATTTTGGATTCTAGTGTGTTGACTTGGTATTATTCCTAGGTGTTTGGCTTTGAGGAAAGAATTGAGAACTCTTGGGCCCACAAGCTTTTTTGTTTTGGATTCTTCTATAGTCCAAGCATAGCCCATGTGAAGGAATCCTTGACTTAGTGGTTGATTCAAGATAAGATCACATGCTGGTGGAAGGAATATGCCCATGTGGATGGATATTCCTTTCTACTTTTTGACTTTACTTGACTTTTAGTCTAGTAACTTGAGTTACTATGGTAATTATTAACTTTGGTGCGGAACTATTTCACAAGTATATAAACAAGGGGTGAGGAGGTACTCATCATCCTTTTCATTTACAACTAGCTCTCTCTCATTGAGTTCTCTAGTGAGCAATATCTTGAGTCTTGGAGTGTTAGCCTTCAAGAAGTATGATGGAGTTTGGTCTAGTCTCTAGCTCTCTCTCATTGAGTTCAATTAGCACAATTGGAATTATTGTGAGAGCTATTATGCACATTGGGCTAGAATTTTTGAAAGTTGATAGGGTAAATTGCTCCCGCAACTGAATGTTCTCTAGAAAATTATACAGAGTCTGCCATTTCTTTAGTTTTTAGTGGATTTTTGTGAAACTTTCCAAGAAAATTCAGTACGTTATATCCTACTTGCTGACACAAAATTTAGAGAGAGATCATATTTGAGCAAGGAGTTATGAGTTTTTGAAGTGAGGGGGGTGGTTTTTAGACCAAATCTGAAATATGTGTGCTAAATAGAAAGATGTATAGGCCAAATGGCTTGATGAAAAGATCTGATATTTTTGAAGGAGAGACAACTTGGAGTTGTGATCACGTGTGCAAAATTTCAGAGGACTTTCACATACTAGTTGAGAGATCTGAGTGAAATTGTGAGGAAGGGTCAATTTTGCAAAGTGGAGATCTCATGCATGAGGAGTTTGAGAGCAACAAAAAGCATATTTGAGTGTTTAGATTCATCTTGGGAACATGGAGGGTCACCAAGAGTGGAAATTGAGACTATGCAAGGTTCACCAAGGGGTTGAGGTGATTATAGGGGTGGATTTGAGGAAAAGAGAGTTTACAATAGAATTTGAAGAGAATTTTGAAAGGATCCAAAAACCTACACCACTTGGAGGAAAGAGTGAGTCTAAGTGCTTTCTATGTGGAGAGAAGGGACATAAGGCAATGTCCATTGACCTTTAAGAGCATGAGATTGAGAGAAAGAAGAGGCTTACTTGACTTGGGTTTGCATGTTGGACCTTCTTCACCAAGATTGGGAGGGAGAAGATCTAAGACCAAGGAGTTGTGTGAGGTTTGTGGAGTTGAAGGACTTCCAAAAGGACATGAGTGTAGTGGAGTAAAATCACTTTTGGAGATTTTAGTGAAGGATCTTGGAGAGAATCTTACTACAGTTATAGAAATACTACCACCTTCATCAGCTAGTTCTCAAGATTAGTGATGGAGATAATCTTTCAACTTATGGATAAACTATCCATGGGGGTTTGATTAATATGCACTCTAGGATTTGATGTTGCTACAGAAATCTTGGAGCAACCTAAGCCTTTTGTGTTCCCTAGGGTGGATTATTCTCAAATGGTATTAGTCAGGTACATACTCTATTAGTTATAGAGTGAGAAAAAAATTGAGAGAAAGAAAGATAGTGAGAGGTTAAGATGAGGAAACTTCCGGTTTTCTTTGGCAAGGATGGAGAAGATGTGGATGCCTTTGTGAGAGACTTCAAGAGAGCTTGCATAGGAAACAATGAGTGGGCCTCATTATTACCAGATTTCTTTGAGGATGCAGCACTTACATGGTATGAGTCAGAATACCAAAAGAGAGAGAGGAGAGATGGGGAAGAGGAGTCTTGGAAGACTTTGACTTCAACACTCATTGAGAACTTTCTTCCTAATGAGAGTTATGAGAGATTGATGAGTGAGGTTACCTTTCTCAAGCAAGGAGATGGAGAGAAAGTGAGAGTCTATGTGGAAAGAGTGGAAAAGTTAGAGTCCAAATTTCACGTAGTGTTGAGGAAGGGTGGGGATGATTGGCATAGGGGCCATGCTCACCATGAATTTTGAGGGAGGGTTGAGACCATAAATTAGAAGCAAGGTGAGATATGAGAAACCTTATTCCAAGGTTGAAGCTATCAAAATCGCAATTCGTATGGAGGAGAGTTTAGAAGGGGATGAGAATGATTTGATGGTGAAAGAGGTTGTGCATCCTCCTCAAGGTTACAAGTATGGTGGAACTTCTGATACTTTGGTGGCAAGGGTTGCACCACAAGTAGTAGTTGCTCCAATTCTTGCACCTCCACCAAAGGATCCACTTCAAACCATCATAGAACAACTTGCGGATCTCAAGATCAATGTGGTGCAACTATGGGAGAAGAGAGAGGTGGATCAGAATGTAGGGAGAGGGCCTAGGAGTTATGGAAACTATCCATATAGAGGAGGCCAACCAGCCAACAATTTCAATGATAAAAAATTTTTTGGTTGTGAAGGAAGAGGCCATATCCAAATGAATTGCTCAAATTCCACTTACCATGGAGGAAGGGGTTATGAAGGAGCCAATAGAGGGGAAGAGGGAGGTAGTGAAACCCAAGTGGCTCCTAATCTAAACAAAGGTAAGGGGATAGCATCCATAGTTGTGGTAGAGAGCAAGTATGAGAAGGGAGAGTGCTCAAACTCCAAGGGTCTTAATTTGGAGCTTTTGGCACAAGAGAAGAAGAGAGCCCGTTTTGTAGAGGATGTTCACTCTTCTCAAGGATTTACTTCAAGCAAGGATACTCCTATGTCTACTAGGAGCACTCGCACCTCAACACCATCAACAACAAAGACTCCAAGGAAGAAGTTGGGGATGGAGGACTTCTTGATCACCACTCGCAAAAATGGAACTACAATGTGTTGGAGGATGTTGGTAGTCACAAGGCTAACATCACAATGGGCCAATTAATTGCTTTGAACCCTACCTTGAGAAAGGAGCTTAGAGGTGGTTTGAGTTCTACAAGGAGCAAGAAGAAGAAGAAGGCAAAAGTTCTAGTATCAATGGGGGTGGTGGATGCCAAGCCAGCACCATTGGAGGCTTGTGAATATGCCTCCAAGATTGATGTGAGAGTGGATGGTCACAACATCAAGGATGCATTGGTTGATGGAGGATCAGCAGTGAATGCCATGTCAGAAAGGTTGATGAAGAAGTTGGGTATGATACCCTCAAGACCCTTCAACATTTGTGGTGAGCATGGCAAACAAGCAACAAGTTTGACCAGTAGGGGTGATGGATAAAGTGGTAGTTTCAATTACGGGAGTTCAAAATCTCATGACTTTCCAAGTCTTGAAGGATTCAAACTATGACTTACTTCTTGGGAGGCCATGGTTGAGAGCAGCACGCACAACTGATCGATGGCACAAAGGGTACTTGAGGATTGGGCCATCAAACCATAGAGTCAGAATTTCTGTGACTAACACCACCAACACTTCACATTTAGATACACCATCTTCTGATTATTGGGAATCAGATTCTGAAGAAGGAGCTTCAGGTGTGGACACAAGCATGGAAGAGGAGACTTCCACGGAGGAGGATGAATCTGAATCTGATTCAGATGTATATCCTTTGTGTGCTATGGATTTTGCACCTAAGCCAGAGGTTTTGAAGGACCCAGATAAATCACCATTGACACTTGAGGAGGTAGAGAGAAGGTTATCTACCCTCAAGTATGGTCCAAATGTTACCAAGGAGGAGAAGGTGAGATTTGAGGAGATTTTCCACAAGTTCATCCATGTGTTTGCTTTTAGTTACAAGGATTTGAAGGAAGTCACCTTGGAGGAGCACAAGATAGAGGTGGAGTCACATGCAAGACCAATCCGTCAAAAGCAACGTCGTATTAGCCCACCAATATCTTTGGTTGTGAAGGAGGAGATTGATAAGCTCAAGGAGGCTGGATTTATCTTTGAGGTGGAGAATTCAGAATGGGTGTCTCCAATTGTCATTGTGAAGAAAAAGAATGGCAAGCTTTGGGTATGTGTGGATTACAAGAAGCTCAATGCTATTACCAAGAAAGACTACTACCCATTGCCATTCATTGATGAGATCTTGGAGGAGGTTGCAAGTCATGAGAGGTACAGTTTTGGAGATGGTTATAGTGGATACAACCAAATCAAGATTGCACCAAAGCATCAACAACTCACCACGTTCACCACACCTTGGTCATGCCTTTTGGGCTTTGCAATGCTCCAGCCACATTCCAACGTTTCATGAACAAGGTATTTGAACCTTTCATTGGGAAATTTATGAGAGACTTCATTGATGACTTTTGTGTCTTTGGGAGCAAGGAGGAGCACTTTGAGCACCTAATCAAAGTCTTGCAACACTTGGATGAGGCAAATGCATCACTCAACCCAAAGAAGTGCATTTTTGGATGTGAAGAAGGTCTACTTTTGGGGCACATCATCTCCAAGGATGGAATAGCAGTCGATCCTGAGAAGGTGAGGAAAATCTCAGACCTTCTATTCCCTTCAAGCTTGACAAAGTTACGCCAATTCTTGGGGATGATTGGGTACTATAGGAGGTTCATCTTCTCATTTTCCAACAAGGCTTATGCATTGACCATCTACATGAAGAAGGGTGTAGATTACATAGTGATTTTGGAAGACAAGGAGGCTCTCAAAGCTTTTGAGGAGCTCAAGCAATCCCTTGTTGTAGCTCCAATTCTTGCTAAACCTGATTGGAGTAAGCCTTTCATCCTCTACACTGATGCTTCTAACGTAGCTATAGGATGCACTCTTTGTCAATTAGGCCAAGATGGGCATGATTATCCAATAGCTTATGCTAGTAGGCAGATGGTTTCAGCAGAGAAGAACTACTCTGTCACGGAGAGAGAAGGGTTGGCAGTGATCTTTGGTCTCAAGAAGTTTAGACACTACTTGATTGGAGGGAAAGCCACCATTGTCACATATCACAAGGCTTTGAAGTACATCTTCAACAAGCCTAATGTTGAAGGGAGACTAGCAAGGTGGATGATACTCTTGTCTAAGTATGACTACACCATCGAGGATAGGCCAGGAAAGAAACATGCAAATGCTGATTTGTTATCTAGAGCCTATGATCATGATGGAGATGAGCCAGTGGATGATTCCTTCCTGGATTAGGAGCTCATGACAATCTCAGTCACTCAAGAGGAGTGTCTAATGGAGTACAAGGAGATTGTGGATTTTGTGACAAGAGGTAACTATCTAGAAGGGATGCATGCTAGGGAGAGGAAGGCCCTTGCAGCAAGATCTAGACCTTACACAATGGTGGAGGATATTCTTTTTCACCAAGGAGCAGATGGTCTACTTTGAAGAGCAGTGGGTAAGGAAGAGTCTATTCTACTCATAAAGGAGTTTCATGAAGGTTTAGTATGTGGAGGACACTTTGCAAGAAAGGTGACTGCTTTCAAGATTCTAGATGCAGGTTACCATTGGAGAGGGATTTTCAAGGATTGTCTTGATTATTGCAAAACTTGTCATGTTTGTCAAGCTTTTGCTAGAAAGTCTACATCCACTCCACCACTTAGATCAATTCCATTGCTAGGACCTTTTGAGAAGTGGGGAATTGATTTTGTAGGTCCTCTCAATAGAACCCCAAGGAACAATTGGTACATTGTGGTAGTTACTAATTACCTTACCAAGTGGGTTGAGGCTAGACCATTGAGGGACAAGAATGAAGATGAAGTGGGTAGATTTCTTTATGAACGCATTATCACTAGGTTTGGATGCCCTTTGGAGTTGGTTTCTGATAGAGGAGGAGAGTTTACAGGAAGCATTACTACAGCCATGCTACGACATTTCTCTATCACACATAGAGTAACTACATCCTATAAGCCAAATTCCAATGGCTTGGCACAGAGAACCAATCAGACCTTGTGCATGATGTTGGCCAAAGATGTAGAAATGGAGGGGGCTAAACATCATTGGGACAAGAGGATTCATGCAATTTTGTGGGAGTATAGGACAACCATGAAGACTTCCACCGGATATTCTCCATTTCAATTGGTGTATGGTATTGAGTCTACCTTACCTATTCACTTTGATCTTCCTACCTTCCAAAGCATTCATAGGAGATTGAAGAAAGCACAAGGAGGTGATGCAGAGAAATCAAGGAAGAATCAACTCATGGAGTTGGAAGAGGCAAGAGCAATTGCTATGGTTCAAGTAGAGCAAGCCCAAAGGAAAAAAAAGGAGAGCTATGACAAGAGGCAAGGCAAGAAGAAGGTGGAGACTTTCAAAGAAGGTGATTGGGTAATGTTGTTTGATTCCATTCGATTCAAGAGAGTGCAAAAGAAGTTTTTGCCTAAGTACTTTGGACCTTTCATAGTGGAGAAGGTGTAGGGCAATTACACCTATGATCTCAAAGAGTTGGGAGGAAGACACTTTGATAGGATTAACCATGATAAGTTGAAGATGTACCATAGAAGGTAGAGAGACCTTCACTTTGAGGACAAAGTGAAAACTTAGTCCGAGGGTAAATGTAACACCCATTTGTGCATGTGTGGTATTGTGATATTTAGATTGGTATTACAAGTGCTTAAGAGATATTATTTATATAGAGATCAAGGATGGTTCTATATTAGTCATGGTTAGCTAAAGTTAGTCATAGCTAAGATAGAGGGGACCTTACTTTAGAGGAAGTAGAAAAGATGAGCACCACTATTTTGGATTCTAGTGTGTTGACTTGGTATTATTCCTAGGTGTTTGGCTTTGAGGAAAGAGTTGAGAACTCTTGGGCCTGCAAGCCTTTTTGTTTTGGATTCTTCTTTAGTCCAAGGGTAGCCCATGTGAAGGAATCCTTGACTTAGTGGTTGGGTCAAGATAAGACTACGTGCTTAGGGGAATATGCCCATGTGAAGGGATATTCCTTTCTACTTTTTGACTTTACTTGACTTTTAGTCTAGTAACTTGAGTTACTACGGTAATTAGTAACTTTGGTACGTAACTATTTCACAAGTATATAAACAAGGGGTGAGGAGGTACTCATCATCCTTTCATTTGCAACTATCTCTCTCTCATTGAGTTCTCTAGTGAGCAATGTCTTGAGTCTTGGAGTGTTAGCCTTGGAGGAGTATGATGGAGTTTGGGTTTCTTGCCTTCTTAGTCCATGGTGCGCTACCATAATAGCCATCAGAGGTTCATCCTGAGTGAGAGACAGGCCGGCTCACAAGCCTCTATAGACTTGCTCCTTAACTTGGTCATACTAGAAAGATCTTGGGTAAATGTGGAGACAATTGATGACAAAGGTGTCTTTGAAGCATATGTCTTTGTGCTAGTTGACATAGATGGTGCTTTCATGGAAGAGGAAGGTATCTTGCTTCTAGAGAACTTTCTTTGCTTCATAGATCATGTCTCTCATTCACTTGTCTCTCATTCTCCTTCCCTATCATCCTCATCGTCTCCTTCTCTAATGGCTTCCCTTGTAAATGGTTCCTCATCTTCAAAGGTATTTGGTGAACATGGAAAGTATCAAAATCTGATTTTGATCTACTCTTGCCTTTGCACATGATACTCCTCAAAATTGTGAGACAATGCTTCATAAGGAAATGACTCTTGAGTGCTAGGAATTGAAAACCCCTCTATGCAAGGACCACAAAATGCATATTCATCAACACAATCCTCAAATGGAAATTCAAATGTAATGCAATATCCCATATCCTCCTCTATGACCATCTATAATCTTTTGTGGATAGGAGACCTAAGAGAAACATAGAAGAAGAAACACATAGTTTCATACTCAACCTCCGATGCCCTAAAGGAGCACCTTGACATATTATATAACAAAGGATACTTCCCCGAAGGAAGCTCCACCCTTGGATCAGATACATGAATAGTTGACATGGCAGTGATCTCTATCCTTAGATTAGTTGCATACATGGGTGACATTTCAGTTCTGATCCTATCTAGTTGGTCAAACCATCTTTGACTAAAGGGAATCTTTAGAGAATCTTCTTATAGGAATCTCCAAATGGCATGGGTGAGCTACCATTGGAAAGCTCTTGGTGAAATAAAATTGGGGGAGGGAAGGCTATCATTTCTTTTGTTGGGGTGGAAGTCTACACATTTTTGAGGCCTAATTCATTTGTTTACTCCTCCAAAATTGGATCTAAAGTTTCTAGGTTATTTTGACTCCTGCACTATTAGTAAAAATCCTCTTTGGTGACAACTCTATCTGATCTACCTAGCCTATCATATATAACATCCTCCTAGGTGTTACCAAGCCAATTTCTACCTCTGGATGATATGTCTAGCTTTTGGTATTACAAATTCATGCTATTTTTTATTCCTGCCCTATTAGTAGAAGTACTCTTTTGGTGACACCTCTATCTGATCTACCTAGCACATCATACATAACATCCTTCTAGGTGTAACCAAGCCCATTTTCACCTCTATCTAATGTTTCTAGCTATTGGTATTACACCATCTCCTCCTAAATTCAATTTTCAATTTCTAAGGACACTAATACGGGTGGAGAAATGTTAGCTCTATAACCAAACATAAGATCCATCCTTGAATACTATGGACATTGATGATTTAGTTTATCATCAATGGTTTTCTATTCCCGCTTGATTTCTTTCTTAGTGAGTCCTTCTCTTGAGTAGTTATCTTTCCTTGTACATGTAGACTTATAAGAAGCCATGTATCGAGCCCTTTTCTTTGTAATTTATCTCCTGTCAAAGATTCTGGAAAACCTCTCCTAAACTTCGAAAGAAAGGCCAAATGATGGACGCGAGAAAACCATGGCAAGAAGAGCTTGAAATTTTAACACAGGAGAATGAGAATGCAAAGCACAGCAAGACTTCTCAAGAGACTGTGGAGGATTTAAATCTACAAGATGGGAAGCAACCAATGTAGAATGCATAATATTAGATATACCATGAGAAGCAAGAATTGATATTGCAATTCAATAAGAGGATGAGAACTTGCTAATGGGAATGGAACTTCCACGTCAAGCGATTGGAGTTGAGTGCATTTTGTAGCCATCAGTAGGAGTTGAGTGCATTCCATAGCCATAGGTCCCAAATCTCAAATTTGCATTTCCTAGGCCAGCGTAATATACTTCTTTTCTCCACTCCCACCCATGAATGCACTCTGCAAAAATTGTTGCTGCCCACTAATAAAATTATAACTTTTTTTATTGAAACTTCTAATCTCCAAGAACGAAGAACTAACAAACCCACGTCAGAGCAATCTTTACCTTGAGAGCAGAATTGAGATTTTGGAGGGAATAAGCTAGAATTGCTTGTATCATTGGGTTTTGGAGGGAATTCAATCAAATGAGAGTTTGAGTGAGTGGATCCGAAAATTAAATTACACATCTATTCGAATCAAAGTAGAGTTTCCAAATTCAAATCCACCCAAACAGCGGTGCAGTTGCCATGGATCTTTGGCATAGGCATCCACTTTTTGTTAGGCCTTGACCTCTGATCATATTTATTACTAGATATTAAACATATTCATTCAAAATTCACCTGCCCTGCCTAATCTCTCATCCCCATAATCGGATACCAAGAATATGATATCAACGTTCTCGTACAATATTTTACGAGAACTTTGGTAATATTCGGGTCGTAAAACGGATGTAAAATATTTTACATTTGTTTCAGTTTTGGGGTAAATAATGATTACGGGTGGTCGTCGAAATTGTGCCGGGTTCCCACCTACCCCAAAAATATCCTGTAGATCAGTTTTTAAACCCCTCCCTATTGCCTATATAATTCACAACCTCCGTGTCGCGCTCCTTTACAGATTTACAAATTACGGCAAAAAAGGTATACGGTATCTTTACAGGAACCCGGAAAAGTGCTAATTGAAACCCCCTATTGTTGCTATCTTGTTGACTCTGATCCAGAACTATCCAAACAATCATAATTCGACAAGATATTGGTGTATGATAAACGTTAAACCAGTGCAGTGCAGTGCAGTGTGAATTTAAATTCCTGAACACAGCTGCAGCTTGTTACTACTTTGTCGATTTGTGCGTGTCATCCTTGCGCAGGGGCCATGCTAATCTTCTCTGTATTGTTACTACTTTGTCGTCCATATTGAACGTCCTCTTCCCTTGTACGGCTAGATGGGGTTTTCTACACGGTCGCCTTCTTCATATTGAAGGGATGAGATCAGATGACAAGTAAGACGTTTGATGAAGAGAATTGTTAGGCTGTAGTATGTGACGACCGAGTTGGACACTAGACGTAGTCAACTGCAAATGCAGCAGGTGTTTTCATAGTTCCAAAGAGAACTGTCTTTGTTTTCAATCTACCGGTTAGAAATAAGAAGTCAAGAGGATATCTGGGAACAGACCATAATGGCATGTGAATTAAGATATCTCACCAGTGAATGAAACCGGTTTCCTAAAAGAAGAAAGACCGAGCCAAAAGTTCCTAAAACCTGGCTAGTTTGACCACGATAGTTCAAGGAATAACCTTTGTCTAACCCTTTCAATAACTAGACAACACTCAGTATGTGCTCAGCGAGGGTAATTTCTCTCCTCTAATTTCAGTTTTACCTGGGGATTCCAGATCTCTTCATCGGGCAAGGGAAATAAGTAACCCACGATGAAGAATCCAAATCGTTCAGATCCACCAACAAATATCTCAAGTTCGACCTATGAACACTGTCGCCACTTCTACCCGATAAACGAACCTTCTCGCCACTGTGAGGATCTTCAGTCGAATTTGGGATGCGACCTGTGGCGCACATCTTTGCGGGGACCACGACTCATCCATAAGCTTGACTATCTATCTAATTGGTCGAACACTTCATGACGCCATCTTCTTCACCTGCTCATTCAACCCTTTCCATATAGAGGTGGTGCTTGTCAGTAAGTTGCAGCTTAGCCGCAGATTTAAGACGCGCTCAATTATGACTTTAATATGTGGATGATGGCTCTCGTTCCCTTGCAATATGACTCGGTTCGGTCGTTAGGGAATGAAGGCCTCTCCTCCTATAGCCACGTGCAATCAACAAGGTGAGCGAAGACTTCCAAGAGTCTATGGTCTTATCAATTTTGGTTAAAAATGGCAAAATATATTCAAAAGAGGTTTTTTAATAGTTTTGTTCCATAGTTTTAGCGAGCTTGTCCTGAAATCATTATCTGGACTATAAGGACCACTGATATTAGCCGTATACCATACGAAATATATGGACTTGGATAAAACAAATGGTTTTTAATAGTTGAAGATTATCTCTAAGTGTGGAACACAAACGTATCTTAATTTGAGGAAATTAGAGAAAATATTTTACTGAGTGGATACTAAAGATACTCAAGATATTTAACGGAAATATATTAGACATGAAAGAACCTTCGAAGAAAATTGTAAATAATTTTTTCAGATTCTAAATTTTTCCTTAGATGGATAACAAAATTTGCTAATAAAATCATAATATATGTGGAGAAGATAAATTCCTCACGTTACAAAAAAAAATATTCTAATAATAAAAAGATAACACCATCTACTATCCAAACAAGAAGAGAAGAACTAACAAACTGGTTTCACTCACAACAACTGAAATTAACTATGACCTATAACCCAAGCAAGACAAAAAAAGAAAAAAGAGGAATAAAGGTAAACTATAATCAAATAATGTAATGGCTTTTTCAAACGTTATAAAAAATTATACTAAAATAGATGGATATTTCGTACACCTTCATGAACTAGGGAGCTCCCAGATCACAAAGGATCATAGCGAAGATAAATGCAAAAGAAAGAGTTGGATACTTCATTTGATCTGATAGAGAAGAAGACACCAACCTTATTTTGTCACAAAAAATAACTCAAACTTGTAGTGCAAGTGTGTATATGTATTACAAAAAGGCTACAAGATATAAACATAGGAGTATAATTCGAGAATAAAAATGCTTATGGAGGATTGACACAAAGGTATGAAAGTCCCAAGGACAATATGGACATCAAGGTATTTAAGTGCAATAGTACATAAAATCTATATTGTCTGAAAATATTTTCGTAGTTTCACATGATGCACTTTTTTCTATTGTTGATTGTTTACTATTACTAGATTAAAATATTGGAGAAAATGTATTCTAATAAGTTATCATTCTAATTTTAGTAGCTTTTTGTAATTTAGGCTTGAAGGTTGAAATGGTTCTTTGGGTCATCACTAGAAATGTTGTATTAATATTGATACTAATAGGTGATTTTATAGACCTATAATCCATATATGAATTAACTCTCTAAAGATCTAAAGCACCTATGTAATACCATTAGCTAGACAAATTAGCTACAGGTGAAAATTGGCTTAGTATCTTTTTAGAGATGTTATATATGATAGTCTAATAGATCAGATAGACGAGTCACCAAAAGAGGATCTCCATTATAGAGTAGAGGTCGAAAACAATTCAAAATTTCAACACCAATTTTGGAGGTCTAAACAAAAGAATTAGGCCTCAAAAAATGAAAATTTTCTACCTCTTGAGTGAGAATGCATTACCTTCTCTCCTTGTTTGTCTCATCAAGATCTTTCCAATGTCGTGCGTGTGTCATTGCTACACAACATACATCACTGTCAACATCACACACTATAGAAGCACAACTCACACATAAGTCATAATTGGACTCTAAAGTACCACAATCAATCTGTTTGTTTACACAACTCGAATCACACTCAATCAAATCAATACTTGATATGTCATTCAATAATCTGCCAACAACTCGGCACTGATTACAATCAATCCACACCTAATCTAGCTAAGAGAATCTAGGTGACACTTGCCAATCTCTATCCACCATAGCCAAGAACTCGAAGGCTCAACATCAAAGAAGTGAGCTCTTTGGAGCTACAATTTGAAAGTATATCCCATGGACTTGAGCTAGGTCTCAAAACCTAACCATCCCAATAACAGCAAACCAAACGGTACAAACGGTGCTAAATGACAATGGGCCCCACCATGTAGTCAGTACTCCAAACATGAAATCTTACTATCAACAAGTAGTCTATGAGTAACTACTAAAATACTCATGACTATCAACAATATTACTCCAAAGTCCAAGCAATCTAGATGCGATGCTACAAATGGCATGACAACTATCATGCATATATACATTGCTGTCAACATCATACACTATAGAAGCACAACTCACACATAAGTCATACATGGACTCTATAGTATGACAATCGCCCCCTAGTTGACGATTAGGTCCCTCTAACTCTAGATAGCCAACTACTGCAAGGATATGGTATACCCTATGGTGGGAAAATGATCAAGAGTGTAACAATATGGAGTTTAGCAATGAAGTTAGTAGGGCAAACAAAGTAGCAAATAAGACAAATTAGCCTAGAATATTTCAGAAGTATCTAGGAAGCTTCTTGGGAAGCTTCTTGGCTAGCTTAGCTTACACCTAAAGTAAGTAGCTTCTAGAAGGAAGCTTCTAGAAGCTTCCAACTAGCTTAGCTTGCATGCCAAGTAGGAGGCTTCTAGAAGGAAGCTTCTTGAGAAGTTTCTTGGTTAACTTAGCTTGCACTATTAGAAAGCGGCTCGAGAAAGCTTCTCAAGGCCTTGTATGCTACCTATAAATACCAAAGCTGAAGCTCATGCTAGGCATTTGGAGATTTCCTTTATTCCAACATCCCAATGTGAGCTTCCATTCTCCTATTTCTCTCCTTGGTCTTGGTCTTTTACATTGGTATCAGAGCAAGAATAGGATGGATGGAATTTATGGACCACCAAATCCACTTCCACCAAACCATTGGAATTTTCATGTCCAGATATTACCCAAGTATCATTTCATACAATTCATCACCTTGCATTTCTGGCAAGATTTTCTACATAAAATCACCTTGTCTGAGGAACCCTTGATACTCCGGTTGTAACTTATGGAGAATGGTGGATGTGTTGCATCTATGTATTCATCAATTAGATAAATTAGGAGTAGTGGGATAGAGTAGTAGTTATGGCGGCAATATCGGATGTTATCCTTGCAATGCAATAACAAATTGAGCAGCTTACTCGGTTGTTGGATGAACAAGACTAGCAACTACAAGAATCTATAGAGAGAACGCCAGTTTGAGATGGAGAAGATTGCATTTGATTTCCAAAACCCAAGGTGTTTAAAAGCAAGAATCTCCCAAGCATAGTGGAGAAATTTTTTTTACTACGAATGTTACTTTGAAGCCACCAATCTTCAAGATGAAAAAAATAGATTCTCTTGGCTTGTAGCCAATTGGATGGTGTCGTAAAACTTTGGTGGTGATTTCGAGTGGAGCAAGCTGAATGAAAAATTGTTGCACCAATTTTGACATGGGTAGAATTCAAGGATGCAATACTTGGTTGATTTCAAATTATAAATGCCACCCGAGCCGCACAAGATAAATTGGCAGAGTTGAAGCAGATTGGCTCAAATAAGGAGCTACATCACACAATTTTAGAACATCATCATGCAAATTCTAGATATACAAGAAGGCAAAGTTTTGGATTGATTTGTGCGGGGATTGAAGTCATGAACCAAATTGGAGATGCCCATGCGGGAACCACAAAACGTAGAAAAAGCCATGCAATTGGTTGAGCGCTTTGATTCCTTGGTTGTGACAACTTCGTCTTGACCTTGACCTACACAAAGCTTACCAATACACTATGCATGGGTAGAAGAACCAACACCAATGGAGATTGATTCTATCCAACAAAGACCACTTGGTACAGTAGATAGAGAAAGATTGCAACAAAATGGAGGTTTTTTTTATTATCGCCAAATTATACATTGTATTGCTGAATGTCCACTTAGGAATGAGTGACCTTCACAAGTTGCTCAGATGGAGTTTGTGGAATAGAATGATCAAGGAAATAAGGAATCCCAGGAGGAGATTGTGAGCCGCCTATTGGGAGCTTGATTAATTCTAATGGGATTGAAGGCTCGATTTATGCAAGTTTGTTTCACTTGCAAGGTATGATATCTAGTTAGGGTTGTAGGATTTTGTTGATTTTGGAAGTTCAGAGAATTGCATGTCTATGTAATAGCAAAGGAATTAGGTATTCCTATCAAACCAGTGATTGGAAGTAGATTGATGATAGCGGATGGTAGAAAGGGTTTTGCATTCCATATCTCACATCCTATTACTTTTAAGATTGGGAAGGAGTATTTGGAGTGTATGAGGTTTGTAGAGGCACCTCTACACTATGATGTCATTTTAGGACTACCTTGGCTTGAACATCATAACGTTCAATTTGATTGGACCCAACAACAAATTCAAGTACAACACCAACGTAGGAATTTCCAATTAGGTTGTCTAGCACCTCTAAGTAAGACACCTAAGAATAGTTAGTCCCAAGATGGGAAGTTTGTTGAGAAGGTAGCCATAGAGCATGCCTTGAAGAGAGAGGAGCCCCAAGATAAGAAGTTTGCCAAGAAGGCAACTATGAAGTAGGCGTTGAAGAGAAATGAGTCCATAGATGGGAAGTTTGTTAGTGAAGCAGCCATAGAGCAAGCTTTGGAAGAAGATAAGTCTATTTTTGTGGTGTGGATCAAGCCGATTGCACAAGGACAATCAAAGGAGAGCCAAGAGCCTTATCAAGAAATGGTCTATCAGATAGTTCAAGAGTTTGTGGACGTGTTTCTGAATGATTTACCAAAGGGATTACCCTCCGATCATGGTATGCCCTTCAAGATTGTAAAAGACCAAATCCGAGGAGAGAAATAGGAGAATGGAAACTCACATTGGGACACTTGAATGAGGGAAAGCTCCGAATGCCTAGCATGAGCTTTGGCTTTGGTATTTATAGGTAGCATACAAGGCCCTTGAGAAGCTTCTCAAGAAGCTTCCTCAAGCCGCTTTCTTAGAGTGCAAGCCAAGTTAACTAGGAAGTTTCTCAAGAAGCTTCCTTCTAGAAGCCACCTACTTGGCGTGCAAGCTAAGCTAGTTGGAAGCTTCTAGAAGCTTTCTTCTAGAAGTTTTCTTCTAGAAGCTACTTACTTGAGGTGCAAGCTAAGCTAGCTAGGAAGCTTCCCAAGAAGCTTCCTAGATACTTCCAAAATATTCTAGGCTACTTTGTCTTATGTGCTACTTTGTAAGCCCAACTAACTTTGTCGCTAAACTCCATATTGTTACATATTCCTCCGACGCTAGTTGGTGACGTCCTCTTTGCCAATGAAGCTTCAAATTCCTAGATGGCCGTCTGTGCATTCTAGAGGTGAGAAAGAGGTTCCCAAGTGGCATCTTGAAGGGGATACCCTCTCCAAAGGACCTTGTACTCCGTATGTTGGTGACGGCCTTGTTGGATATGGCAATGCGCAAGGATATGATCAACTTTGTACTCCTCATGATCATTGATAGGGACAAGAAGAGGAGGAGGTTGGACTCGAGGGGAAAAGGAAGAGGGGTTAGGAACAAAGGGTTTCAACTTGGAAACATGAAAGATAGGATGGATACGCATGTGATAAGGCAAGGCAAGTCGATAAGCAACAGGAGAGACAATTTGGGTGATATCAAAGGGTCAAATCCAATTAGGGGCAAGTTTACAAACTTGGGTATCAAGTGGAAGAGGGAGGTTACTGGAAGATAGCATGACTTTATCACCAACTTCAAAGGTGAGATCACAACGATGGTGGTTTGCATATTTTTTTTGGTGATTTTAAGCAACAAGGAGGTGAGACTTGGCTTGTTGGAGAGATTGGGATATAGTGGTCAAGAATGTGGAAGTATGAGGAACTTGAGATGGAAGGGGAGGAAGAAGAGAATCTGGAACAAGCGGATCTTGGCCAAAATTGAGAAAGAAAGGAGAGAATCCGGTGCTTGCCTGTTTGGAATTGTTGTAGGTAAATTCTGCATCGACAAGATATTCATTCCAATTGTTATGGTGGACATTGACAAAGGCACGCAACATATCCTCCAATGTATGATTTGCATGTTTGGTTTGTCCATCAGTTTGAGGATGATAGGCCATGGATAAAGCTTGGTGCCAAGTATCTGAAAGAGTGCTTGCCAAAACTTCCCATTAAATAGAGGATCACGGTTGGAGATGAGTATGTGTGGCATCCCATGATGCTTGAAGACATTATTGAAGTAGATTTGTGCTAAGGTTGGAGCATCCATGGTATCATAGGTTGGTGCCAAGTGGATTTGCTTACTAAGCTTATCCACAAACACCACAATGGCGGTGCGTCCTTGTTTTGTCTTTGGCAAGGATGTGATGAGATCTAAGCTCACATGCTCCCAACGAGCTGATTGAATGGCAAGCGGTTGAAGGAGTCCACTCGGCTTCTGGTTGTTGGCCTTGTTACGTTGGTAGCTCTCACACGATCAGACAAATTCTTAAACATCTCATGTCATGTTGGGCCACCACCATTGACATTGGAGGGTACCCAAGGTCTTGTCCATGCCCATGTGACCAACGATAGGTAAACCATGGGCTTCTTGAAGGTGCACAAGTCAAAGATCACCTTTGGTTGGAACATAGATCCGGTCCGCATGGAATAAAAGGCCTTCCTTGAAGGAGAAGGTGTTGTACTCCTTGTCACCTATTGTTAGACAACCATGTACCACTTGGAAGAAGGGATCTTGTTGTAGAGCTACCCAAAACTTGTTATGGATCTTGGGGTCAATTGACACCGTCGTAATTGTTGTCGCAATGAGAGGAAGAGACTTCAAATCAGGTCGTCATGATAGAGCATCAGGGATGACATGGAACCGACCTGGTTTGTACTCAAGTTTGATGTCGAACAATTGGAGTTGCTCTTCCCATCGATGATATCGACTCTTCATGTGCTTTAGGTGTAAGGTCTGCAACAATGGCTTGTGATCAGTTTGCATGATCACTTGTTTCTCCAAGAGATAATGCCTCCATACCTTGGTGGCATATACCATTGCAAGTTGTTCCCGTCTCAAGCAGTGTAATTTCTTTCAGCTATATTTAGTTGGCGAGACACAAAGGCAATGGGATGTAGTCCACCTGGGAATTCCTATTGCAACACAGCTCCAATTGCAAAGTTAGAAGCATCAAAATCAACCACATAAGTTGAGGATCATATGGTTGAAGAATGGGTCTTGAAGACACCATATGTTTCAGCTTCTGGAATGCTTCTTCATGCTTGGTGTTCCACTAGGAGCTCAAGTTTTTTCCCAAGAGGTCAGTCAATGGTGCAGCCACATGAGCATAATAGTGGATGAACCGCCGGTAAAAACTAGCCAATCCATTGAATGCCCGTACTTTTGTAGTATCCTTTGGGGTAGGCCAGTCAGTAATGGCCTTGATCTTCTCTTCTTCCATCTTGATCCCCTCTGAGGAGATCTTATGACCCAAGAAGGTAACTTCCTTTTGCCAAAAGGCACACTTCGACTTCTTGCAGTAAAATTTCCATTGTCGTAGTCATCTTAGGACTTCTTGCACATGATTCACGTGTTCTGCCTCTATCTTGCTATAGACTAAGATATCATCCAAGAACACCACCACTGACTGATCCAATAGTCCATCCAACACCTGATCCATCTGATCCATGAAGACTGTTGGAGCATTAGTGAGTCCGAAAGGTAAAACTCTCCACTCAAAATGCCCATACCTTGTGCAAAAGGCATTCTTTTGCACATCCTCTCTATCAATCAGAATTTGCCAATAGCCGCTGCAAAGATCCAACATGGAAAAGTAACATGCTCCACTTAGTTGATCAAGCAAGTCATCGATCCAAGGCAAGGGATATGCATTCTTCACGGTTTGCTTATTGAGCCCATGATAATCAATATAGAAACGAAGTCCTCCATCCTTCTTTGGAACAAATAGTACCGGTGCTCCCCAAGGAGAGGTACTATGTTGTATGAAGGCCTTCTCCAACAACTTTGTAAGTGTTGTTTGCAACTCCTCTAACTCCTTTGGTGAGAGCCGATAGATTGGTCTACTCACCAGAGTACTCCTTGGCAATAACTCAATCTTGAAGGGCATACCTTGATCGGCGGGTAATCCCTTTGACAGATCATTCGGAAACACATCCGCAAACTCCTTAACTATCCGATCAACCATTACTTGATGAAGCTCTTGGTCCTCCACAGATTGGTCTTGTGCAATTGGCTTGATCCACACCCCAAATACAGACTTATCTTCCTCTAACGCTTGCTCTATAACTGCTTTACTAACAAAATTCCCTTCTAGGGACTCATCTCTCTTCCAAGCTTGCTCCATGGTTGCCTTCTTGGCAAACTTCCTATCTTAGGACTCTACTTCCTTCAATGTTTGCTCTATGGCTACCTTCTCGACAAACTTCCCATCTTGGGATTGACTATTCTTAGGTGTCTTACTCAAAGGTGCCAGACAACCTAATCGGAAATTCCTACCTTGGTGTTTTACTTGAATTTAGCATCAGGTCCAATCAAATTGAACCTTATGACGTTCAAGCCAAGGTAGACCCAGAGTGATATCATAGTGAAGAGGTGCCACTACAAACCTCATACACTCCAAATACTCCTTCCCAATCTTGAAGGTAACAAGATGCGAGGTGCGGAATGCAAAACCCTTTCTACCATCCGCCATCATCAAACTGCTTCCAACCACCGGCTTGATAGGAATACCCAATTCCTTTGCTACTTTCATAGACATGCAATTCTCTAAACTTCTAGAATCAACCAAAATCCTACAACCCCTATTAGATATCATACCTTGCAAGTGAAGCAAACTTGCATAGGTTGAGCCTTCAATCCCATTGGAATTAATCAAGCTCCCAGTAGATGGCTCAAATTCTCCTACTAGGATTCCTTGTTTCCTTGATCATTCTTCTCCACAACCTCCACTTGGGCAACTTGTCGAGGTCATCCATTCTTGAGTGGACATTCAACAATGCAATGCCTCAACTGGCAACAATAAAAACAACCACCATTTTGTTGCAGTTTCTCCCTATCTGCCGTGCCAAGTGATCTTTGTTGAATTGAAAATCTCCATTGGTACTAGCTCCTTCACTTGTGTGTAGTGTATTGGTAGGCTTTGTGGAGGTCGAGGTCGAGACCAAGTTGTTGCCACCAAGGAATCAAAACGTTTGGCCAACCGCATGGCTTCCCCCAAGTGTTGTGGGTCTTGCATGGTTACCTCTAATTTGGTTCTTGCCTTCAAGCCCCTCACAAATCGATCCAAAGCTTCACCTTCCAATATATCTGGAATTTCCATGATGGTATTTTGGAACTACGTGATGTAACTTCTTATAGAGCCAATTTGTTCAACTTTATCATCTTATCCCATGCAGCTCGTGTGGCATTTATAGCTTGGAACCGACTAATTATTGTGCTCTTGAATTCTGCCCATGTCAAGATTGGTGTAACCATTTGTAGTTTGGCTCGCTCCACTCAAAATCTCTACTATAGCTTTGCTAGTCCATGCAATTGGCTAGAAGCCAAGAGAATCTATTTTTGCTCGTCTTGTAGATTGGTAGCTTCAAAATAATGTTCACAATCAAACACAAAATTCTCCATTACACACGGGAGATTCTTGCCTTCAAATACCTTAGATTTAGTGAATCTTATCTGATCTTCTCCTTCTCGGATTGGTACTCTCTGCACTTGCTCTTGTCATCGAAGATCTTGTTCATCCAACAATTGAGTAACGTGCTTGATTTGTTGTTGCATAGCAAGGATAACATCAAGAATTGCCACCATGGTTGCTCCTCTATCACACCACTCCCAATCTACCTAATTTATTAACACATAGAAACAGCACGTCCATTGTTCTCCATAAGTTACAATCGGAAGCACCAAGGGTTCCTCAAATATGGTGATCATATGTAGAAAATCTTGTCCAAAGTGCGAGGTGATGAACTGTGTGAAACAATGCTTGGGTAGTATTTGGACGCAAAAATCCCAATAGTTCGGTGGTCCATAAATTCCATCCATCCCATTCTTGCTCTGATACCAATGTAAAAGACCAAATCCGAGGAGAGAAATAGGAGAATGGAAACTCACATTGGGACACTTGAATGAGGGAAAACTCCAAATGCCTAGCATGAGCTTTGGCTTTGGTATTTATAGGTAGCATACAAGACCCTTGAGAAGCTTCTCAAGGAGCTTCCTCAAGCCGCTTTCTTAGAGTTAAGTTAACTAGGAAGCTTCTCAAGAAGCTTCCTTCTAGAAGCCGCCTACTTGGCATGCAAGCTAAGCTAGCCGGGAAGTTTCCCAAGAAGTTTCCTAGATACTTCCAGAATATTCTAGGCTACTTTGTCTTATGTGCTACTTCGTAAGCCCGACTAACTTTGTCACAAAACTCCATATTGTTACAAAGATTGAGTTATTGCTAGGGAGTACTCTAGTGAGTAGACCAATCTATTGCCTCTCACTAAAGGATTTGGAGGAGTTGCAAACAACACTTATGGAGTTGTTGGAGAAGGACTTCATACAACATAGTACCTCTCCTTGGGAAGCACTGGTACTATTCATTCCAAAGAAGGATGGAGGACTTCCAACACAAAGACTCCAAATGGCAAAACCTCACGCACTCTCAAGATATTGCAGCTTGTAGAAATATCAAGTGTCGTCATTGTTGTCTACTATAGATACACATAGTCAACTAGATGAAATCAACAGATGAAGGGTCTATAACCTCCTCCTTGAATGGTAGCGTAGCATAAGGTATTCCTATGGTGAGCAATTGCCAAGTTCTCAAAAGCGATCGGCATCACACTTTGAAAGATCTTTGCCTATTAAGAACATGCGCTCATCCATACATCTGGATCATCTAAGTCCAACACTATAGTAGCATCTTAACAAATGGTTGCAAGTAAATTTGGATCTTGTCCATAAAATAAAAAGTAAGGAGAGAAGGACGCTAAGGAGGCTTTTCAATTGAACCGATAGTCCATGGCCAATCGAGTTAACTAGAGATCCCAATCTCCCAAGTGGCCTCTCTGTAAACTATACTTTTGCAATCCTCTCTTCACTATCTGAACCACTCTCTCTACTAAGCCATATGCCTTAGGGTGATCTCAAGAGGTAGTATGATGATCAATCAAAGCCTTGTCACACAAGATCTAAAACTCCCCTAAGAACTTGGTACCTTGATCAGTCAAAACATCAACTAGTGCACCAAAACGATTAAGAACCCAATCTAGAACAAGTAAGCCATCCCTTCATTGGACTTGTCAAGAAGTGCCACCAATTCAATCCACTTGGAGAAGTGCCCCACCATCACCAAAACATACCAATGATGTCTCACAATCAATGGTAAAGGTCCAACAAAGTCCAAACTCTAGCGGTACCACAATTCCATGATAGGTTGGAAGTGGTACTACTCTCATTCTACCATCCTCCCATACACAAAGAAGATGTATGCCATCCAATCTGAACCATTTGGCTCATTGAAGGACACAATCTCTCTCCTTGGCCCCAATTGTGCCACGCACAACACCAGTGCAAAGATAGTCCATCACTAAGATATCATCATGAATATCTTGCTGAATTATACCACTATCTCCACTCTCTGGATATGTGACCTCAATAATTCCTCTTGTATGCACTTAGAGAGATACCACCAAAGCCTCAAAAAATATACAAAGACAGGCAAATGCATGCCAACCTGGCACCATCTCCTCATCTATCTCACCATGCCAACGTGCTCCGGTCTGATCTTGTTGGCTGGGATATGGGTCTCTACTCAACCATCTGCATCACGGTGTACCACTCTAGGTTTTTCAATAATCGTGAAATCATAATTCTCTAAAATCAAAGCTCATCATGTAGGTTTCCTTGAAAGCTTGTTGAACTCCATCAACCACTTTAGTGGCTGATGATCAGTGATGAGAGTAAAGGGGTTACCAAATAGGTAATATCAAAAATGTGTTATTGTCCATATTCTTGCCAAGGACTCTATCTCATATGAATTATACTTTGCCTCCATTGAATTGTTGGAGTGACTAGAATAGGCCACCAAAAACTCCTCCTCATCATCATGATGGGTGAGCATTGCTCCAAGCCCTAACATACTCCAATCAATGTGAACCTAAAATGGTTGTCCTCTAGTCGGTCTCCTCAAAATAGGAGCAAATGTCAACCTCTCCTTGAGCTCTACAAAAGTGCTATCCTACTCATCTCCCCAACACCACTCTTTTGTAAGCTTGGTTAGCTTTATCAAGGCCTTGGCAATGGTACTAAATCCTCTAACATAGCGGTAATAAAATTTTGCCAACCCAAGGAATGCTCGCACTCTACTCACATCCGTAGGCCAAGGAATATGTGCAATAGCCTCCACCTTGGCTTGCTAAACACCAAGGATAGATAGTGTGACCCAAATACTCAACCTGCTCATGGAAGAACCTACACTTGCCAAGATGTAATTTGAGTCCATGAGATCTCAACCTCTCAAACACCTCTAGCAACTATCTCTCATGCTCCTCCACATTAGTGCATTAGACCAAAATATCATCAATATAGCACCAAGAAAAATCTAATCCAACTAGGACCCTATCTATAACCCTCTAGAACTTGGCAAGAGCATTCTTTAACCCAAATGGTAAGAACCTCCATTGATATAACACATCTTTACCTTGAGGATCAATAGCCCAAAATGTCATCTTGAACTTATCCTCCTCTCTGATTGGCAATTGATGATATCCTGCTCAAAGATCCAAAGTGCTGAAGACCTTTGCACTCCCAATCGCATCAACAATCTCCTCTGGTGTAGGCATGGCATACCAATCAACCGGTTTGTTGATAGGTTGGTAATCTCCACACATCTGCCTATCTATGTACTTGCCATGCATATCCTTTTTGGCTAGCATCAATATAGCCGATGCATACTCTCCATGTGAAATCTCCACCAAACTAGCCTCAAAAAGGTCACTACTCTAGCTTTGAATCAATGCTCTCTTCATATTACTATATTGAAAAGGACATTGCTAGTCAGCTCAATCCAAATACCAAGTCCTTTTAGAGCACCCACTGCTAATACCCCTAATACCGGTGCAAAAACCCATCACCCACTCTCTCTCATTGGTGTTGGCCTCCACTAACTATTGTAACTATGAGTCCCAAACCCAAGTCCATGACCTCCCTCTTGAAAAGCATGAGAGTTTGGGAAACTCATAAGTGTGGGAAAAGCAGCTAGAGGTTGTCCAACTAGGTTCACCATTGCCATAGGTGACCTATCAGCCACTACCACTATCTAAGATTGATGCCCAACATCCAAGATGTCATCAACAATGATGTAGTTTAGTTGCTAAATCCCATCATAAGCGCATTGTAGAACCTCTCTAAGTAAGAGTTTTGTCCACCAAAGACAAAGATGATGAGCCCATGATCCCACTCTAGCTGCATCTAACAACATGGCAAGTCCCATCCAAGGATGGACTTGGTGTGTACTTGCCACCACCCGAGTGCAAGAATCGCCCATAAAAGGGATGTTCTCCAAAACATAAGCTAGAGAAATAGGTTGATGAACCTAGAGATGTTATAGTACCCGTAACATCTCCTAAAACACACTAGAATGGAAGACCTAAACCTCAGCCAACACGTGTATGTCCCTGACATGGCCATCTAGAAATCACCAAATGAATAGGACCATGTCTCTCCAAATCCTATGCCCCCAATAAGGAAATGTCTATTGGTAGGATCTTTTGGTAATCCCTAACTACTGACATCAATAATAACTCAAGATATTGATAGTCCAAGTGTGTCACATGATGTAGAGAGACTAGCCTTGCAGTCTCATCTCTCTCTACATACAAGTACCTCTGTACTTGTATACCCGCCTATAGTACCGCAAGTAGTCCAGTGCTAATCCCACCAAACAACTCCAATAGACATACTTCCTCTACTAGATACTACCAAGCAATGAGTGTCATATCCAGAGGTTTCAAGGTAATCCACTTTGGAGGCTCATTCTCATATTGGTCTCATGGTGGTACAAAGGCTCCACTCCAAGCTTGTTGCACCAATTGATCCGCATGATGTTGCAATGCTTCCTTTGAACTCCACAAAGGAATATCCAAGGTGGATGGAACAATCCCACTCATAGTCCAAATCCGAGTGATCTCCTTTGGTACTAGAGTATCCTTTATATGAGCATTCTCCTCCAATAAGTCACTAGGCCAAGTAATAAAACCACTGAAAGTTGAAATTGAAGCCGTCATGATCCCAAACTAAGTGAGCCAAGACTGCCACTATTGAAGCATATTGGTAGGCGACAAACTTGTCCTTCACTAGACTACCAACCTGGTCTATAGGAGATTGTCTCCTCCTAATAGTCAATATTGAAACCCATGGGATACAACATTGCTCCTCCAACTAACACGTCATACAACTCAACTACAATCGCAATGGTGGCTTGAGCTCTCACCACAAAGCTATCAATCGGATGACCGGGCTGAATCTGAACAACAAGCTCTCCATATGTAATATAATGTGTAGAACTACTCCCTAGAGATGTCTGGATCTAAAATAGACACCTCTCCATATTGGTCTTTTGTAACTCTAGGCCAACAACTACAACCTTCTCCAACATAAGGGGCTGCACACTAGAGTCTAGTAAGACCCTCTATGGTGTAGACCTTCCCTAAAAGTCCCACCAAACAAAAACTCCTCCTCTTGTTATCCAATAGGACAACCCCAGGTGTAAACCATGCTTGCTCAAAGGCCAGTCTAGTTAGTAACTCCTCCAATCTAGCCGTTGTTGTTTTCCATAAACCACTAATCGTTGAGAGGATCTCATGCTCCTCAACCAAGTCAACTCCACTATCAACTACCTCTAATCTAGTAGTAGAAACCACATCATCCTTACTCTCACAAAGCATGGTAGCCAACCGAAATACTAGGGTTGGGTCAACTCCCAATATAAACATGTCACTAGTTGAGAATAATGGAAAGTGCATAATCTCCTAGCTGAGCTACTCCCAACATCATGCTAGACTTAGTTTGTGTAGTGGCCAATGGCTAACTAGTAGGTAGTCCATCATGCATCCCATCACCACCTACCACACCTACACTAGGACGTCTAGGAGTCATGGATATCATCTATAGTGCCTTAGAGAGTGTAAATGACTAAGGAACCCTGACCTGTCTACTTGCCTCTCCTCTTTGTGGGTCCAACTCCACTAATGCTCCTCTAGGCTCTAGAGCACATATTGCACTCCTAGTCACTACGGCAAATGCATCCATCTATGCTGCTCCACACATGAAATCTAAGACATCTCTATCACCTGCATATGAGGTGGAAGCCTTAACATCCAAATCTGATCTCATTTGAGCTATGGCCATGCTAGCCAACCTTTGCTCCAACTACTCAATCCGAGTAGCCATGGTTGTATCAGAAGTAAGGGCAGGTATTTCTACTACACCCCTACTAGGTGTGGATCCTCTACCACCACCTCTACCACCTTGTCCTCCAAGACCTAGAGCTTCTCTACCACCTGCTATAATAGCTCTACCACTCCATAACTTTGGGTGTAGGTCAAGCATCGGCCACTAGTGTGACCAAATCTGTGGCAATGCTCATACTATCTTTGTGTTGGATGTGATGCACCAGAGGTATCAGATCTGCTACCTTGAGTGCATTCTCTCTTGTGATGAGGTCCACCACAAGTCCAACAAGCAACACCACCACTCATTGGTTGCTATTGACCCAAAAATGAAGGTAAAGATCTAGCTATAGTAAACCCTCCACTCACTCCATAAGATCTAGGCTGTCCATCCTATTCTCAAAAACCAACATGGCGTGGTGCACTATGTTGCACTTTGGAAGAAGTAATAATTGTGGATGAGATCTCCCTACCAAATGCAGATGTCACTACTCTCTCCTCTACCATGTTGAGCTCAATACGCTCAGCCAAACCAAAGACCACTGCCAAAGTAGGCAAAGTAGCCTATAAAAACATAACATCACGGACTCTACATTTCAACTCCTTGTCCAATATCCCATACCAAAATTGGATTGCCTGGACCTCAGTAACTCCCTAAGTAAAACTGATCAACCATCTCATGCGAGTATATACCTTGCATAGGCTCTTTCTAGCCGTCCATTGGAACTCTTGCAAGCTCCTCAACTTGTCAGTCCGTACTCCTTAGTAGTTAGGCCTCAAACATTGGAAGAACTCTACCATGAGGTTAAACCCCGGTACTACATCACCTCCTGTAGTAGTATCGCCACTCGTAGTAGCACCATCTCCAAGAGATCCACCAATGCTACTAGAGCTAGAACTCATAGGTACTACCGATCTACTCCTAGAAATTGAGCCTGAAGTGATGGAGATATTGTTTGGAGACCAATATTGTCTCCATAGCTCAATCTCCTCCAAGTGAGCTCTCCTGAAGTCATGGTAGTCGTCCATCAATGGACCCTCCAAATGCTAAAACAACTTCTTCTATGCCATGAAGGGTGTGAACAGTAATACCCATTTGTGCATGTGTGTGGTATTGTGATATTTAGCTTGGAGTTACAAGTACTTGAGAGATATTATTTATATAGAGATAAAGGATGGTTCTCCATTAGTCATGATTAGCTAAAGTTAGTCATAGCTAAGATAGAGCGGACCTTACTCTAGAGGAAGTGGAAAAGATGAGCACTACTATTTTGGATTCTAGTGTGTTGACTTGGTATTATTCTTAGGTGTTTGGCTTTGAGGAAAAAGTTGAGAACTCTTGGGCATGCAAGCCTTTTTATTTTGGATTCTTCTATAGTCCAAGGATAGCTCATGTGAAGGAATCCTTGACTTAATGGTTGGGTCAAGATAAGATCACATGCTTGTGGAATATGCCCATGTGAATGGATATTCCTTTCTACTTTTTGACTTTACTTGACTTTTAGTCTAGTAACTTGAGTTACTACGGTAATTAGTAACTTTGGTACGTAACTATTTTATAAGTATATAAACAAGGGGTGAGGAGGTACTCATCATCCTTTCATTTGCAACTATCTCTCTCTCATTGAGTTCTCTAGTGAGCAATGTCTTGAGTCTTGGAGTGTTAACCTTGGAGGAGTATGATGGAGTTGGGGTTCATTGCCTTCTTAGTCCATGGTGTGCTACCATAATAGCCATCAGAGGTTCATTCTGAGTGAGAGATAGGTTGGCTCACAAAACAAAGTTGGGTTCCCCATGTGCTACATATTACACCAAGTATCAACCTCCTAGATGAAGTTATCCAACTCAATGGTACCCACTATACGATAGTAACGCCTAGGGCCTTTGGAGGCCCCATAAATCTCATCCATAGCCCACAACAACAGTGTGGACACACTAAGTGCACTCTCAATTAAATCAGCTCATATGCCAAACTCTAACTCAGAGTCAATCTCCTCCCTTACTAGGACCTGAGATGCACATTGATATCAAGCACCACTCCGAGTAAACTCACTATGTACTACAACGTTATGTCCTCTAGAATGTCCAAAGAACTCTGTTGTGACAAAGTAACCAAGAATTACAATCAGAATTGGAACCACCACAAGTACCCCACCAAAAATCACCACCAAATGCCAACACCTCCAAGTGCCAACACTATCAATTGAACATCATTGACTAATGTAGCTCTAACTATGACAACTACACTAGCAGAAAGTGCAACTTGTAACCTACCATCACAACATGCACTCTCACAGTCTACAAGTCATCACTTCTTGCCTCACTGAAGAGAAACATAGGTAATCTGATTGGTTATCACTACAGCCTCACACTTGAGAGCACACCAAAGTACCAATGCTCTAAAGTTAGGGCACCTTACACAAATAGGAAGTAGAAAATGGAGGGGGTCCAATCACAAGAAAAAACACTCCATCTCATAAATCAACATTGGACTTACTTTGCTACCATTTGGCATTTGACATAATATGAGTTTTCTACTTCCTAAGCTACCAGGATCACCAAGAATGGATCAAATTATCTCTCCTAGCCAAAATTACAAGTGTTTAGATAATAGTAGAACAATCACTAGGACAACAAGTGAGGGTGGACAAGTTGGGTAGGTGTAATAATCCAAGGATAGGAGACATGAAGAGAAATTTAGAATAAGAAACACATAGTTTCACACTCAAACCTCCAATGCCCCAAAGGAGCACCTTGATTGTATTATATAGCAAAGGGGACTACCCTGAAGAAGCTCCACCCTTGGATTAAATACATGGATGCGTGATATCATTGATCTCCACACTAAGATTAGTTTCATGCATGGGTGATATGTTAGTCTTGATCCTATCTGGTTGGTCAAACCACCTTTGTTTGGAGGGAATCTTTAGAGAATCTTCCTATGGGAATCTTTCTGGAATCTTTTTGTAGGAATATCCAAATCGTATGGGTGAGGTACCATTGGAAAGCTCTCAATGAGACAAACCAAGGGAAGGGAAGGCAAACCTTTCCTTTGTTGGGGGCAAAACTACACATTTTTGAGGCTTAATTCATATGTTTAGGCTTCCAAAATTTGCTCTAAAGTTTCTAGGCTATGTTTGGCTCCTACCCTATTATTAGAAGTCCTCTTTTGGTGACACTTCCATCCAATACATCATACATAACATCCTTACAGATGTTACCAAGCTAATTTTCACCTCTAGCTAATATGTCTAGTTATTGGTTTTACAACTGTAGGCTATTTTTGACTTTTGCCCTATTAGTAGAAGTACTCTTTTGGTGACATCTCTATTTGATCTACCTGGCCCATCATACATAACATTCTTCCAAATGTTACCTAGCCAATTTTCACCTATAGCTAATATGTCTAGCTATTGGTATTACACTAGGGCACCAGTCTAAGAACCAAAGATCTAGGAGTCAAACCTTGTTGCACACAATCTAGTAGGGTGGGTAGATTTTGCCAAACAATGACCAAAATCTACTCTAAACTAGCTAGCCTCATGCCAACAAGCTGGATTATTGGCCTTCATAGCCTCTCATAGCCCTATGCCTCAAACCCTCTAAATGCCCAAATGAGACCTTTCTTCTTGCCACTTCGAACACTCTCCAAATCTGGTGAATCTCCTCCAAATCTTGAACCCTCTAAATACCCAAATGAGGCCTTTCTTCTTGCCACTTTGAACACTCTCCAAATCTAGTGAATCTCCTCCAAATCTACAAAACTCTTCCAAATCTGGCCAAAGAGTGAAACTCCTCTAAATCTGGCCAAAACTTGACATAAAATCCAACAAAAATCTGACATAAATCCCTAAAGTTGGTTGATCGCCAAATCCTTTGCTAATTCTCCACTTGAGCCAAATTGAAATGACGGGTTTCTCCAAATCACAAATTCACGGGGATTCCCAACTCCACCTTCAATTTCACTTTTTGAGCTCAACTCGCAACAAATTGCTCTTGCTTTCACCTCTTGAGCTCAAAATCACAAATACCGCTTGAAAATTGCTTCTCTTTGCTCAAAATTTGGCCAATGCTTTCGCATACCGTTTGCCTCACTACCAAAATTGTATCAATTCAAAGACCTTCTACATACGATCACTCTCAAGGAAACTATAGATCATGATTGAGCTACCAATGATCAGCAAGGCTTGTAGTTACAACCAACACCTTCAGTCCATGCACCCGATTTTCCCCTGACCTCACTACTCTGATATAATTAGTTCTTTTACTTACACAACTTGAATCACACTCAATCAAATCAATACTTGATTTGTCACTCAATGATCTACAAACAAATGGGCACTAATTACATCAAGCCACATCCACTCTGGCTAAGAGAATCCAGGTGCTGCTCGTTGGCCTCTGTCCACCATAGCCAAGAACTAGAAGACTCAACATTAGAGAAGTGAGCTCTCTAGAGTTGCACTTTGAAAGTTTACTCCTTGGACTTTAGCTAGGTCTCAAACTCTAACGGTCTCACTAGCGGCACACCCAACCATGCAAATGGTACTAAGTGACGGTGAGCCCCACCATATAGTCAGTACCCCAAACATGAAATTTGACCATCAACAAGTTGTCTATGAGTAATTACCAAAATACTTCTGACTTCCAATAGTACTACTCCAGAGTCCGAGCAATCTAGGTGCGATGCTACAAATAGTGTGACACCAATCATACTTATTCCATGCTATTATGAGTTTCCTATAGAAAGATTCACAAAAGATTCCCTTTGGTTAAACTTGTTTGACCAATCAAATAGAACAAGACATGTCATTAATCCATGTATCTAATCCAAGGGTGTAGCTCCCTCAAAAAGGATCCTCCTCATAGTTTTTTGGGGGTTCTAATCTTGTTCATTTTTGTCCTTGTGCTATTATAACCCATCAATAACCCAAATAAAAATTTTCTTGGTCAAAGGAATACTTATTCTTGTAATTTATTGAGGTATAATATGAAAAATGTATACTTCTCCTTTTTGTTAGTTTGAGAAGTTATTTTAGAATTTTTTAATAAGAATTGTAAATATATTTGTCTACTAATGTATCCTCATTGCAATAATAATATTGAATATGAACCTAGTTACAATTCATGAAAGGTATCATTTGAATAAATATTATTCCACTCAATTGATTGATGACACTTTCTTTCAATTGTTCTTTTGTTTAACTTATATGTATATTGAACTTGAGACTAAAAGAAAATAATCATTGTAAACATCATCAAGTTAGAATACTTGTAGTCTTTATAAATACAATCCAATTTAGAGAAAAAAAATTATATGATATTCTACAAGGAAGTAAAATATAGTACTTACTCCAATTAATAATAAAAATTAATTGTATTTAATGATGATGGGTACTAATATTGAGTAGTAGGTTTAACCTGAAGAAGAAGTTTACTAATTTGGACATTAATAAAAGCTTAAAATAGATTTAAAGATACAAGAGTTGTTGTACATATCTTCCACACTCAGTCTTCTTTCTTCTTTTATATCTTTCCACACCCATATGTACATATGAGCGATGACATTTGCTCTCATGAACGACAAAAATAGGTACCCTTGGATCCAACAGCGATTTGCAACCACCTTGCAAGAGAGAAAAGTGAGACCACGTAGAAGACATGAAGGATGAGAGGACACATCAAGCCATACAAGTGAGAGACAAAAGAGATAGAATGGAGCTAGGCCCCATTGTGGCCACCTTGCAAAGGGAGGTGTGAAAATGTAAAAGAAAAAAGGTGTGGAAATATCAATTCCTTTGAGGAACACTAAAAGCATTGAGAGAAATTTGGTTAATCCAAACATATTAAATTAATGTCTTATAGATTTTGTCTATCATTTTGACAATATTTTCCCTATCTTTCTATTTTTCTCTATCTCAATTTTTTTTTGTTACAAAATGTTCCAAAATTATATATGTTTGAACTTCAACTCTTTTTTATTTATCTCTTCTAATAATTATTCTCAAAAAATTCTCAATATAGGGTGAGATTACATTAATTCTTACTTTATTGATTAAATATTATGGAAATAATTTGGAAAATATATCTAGATATTTAATCAGTCATTAATGAGTTGATCTTGTTACCAATTAAAAACTCTTCAATTTTAATCTCCTATAGAGTTATTTACATCAGTGCACAATGTAAAAAAATAAGATTGAAAAATTAAAAATTACTTATCAAAACATGTGAAAATATCAATGAAATTATTGGAAATTCTGTTATAAGATATTATATCTCTAAGGAAAATAATCTAGTATAACAGTCCTTAGTGAATTTTTAAATCTAGTAACTTGAGCTAAAGCTCATCCTTCTTCTCACAATATTTATAACTAATACTTTTCACTCTTGATCAATAAAGCATCTCAATCATTCTTGCAAATATTCCCAATATGCAAGAAATATCAGATCTATAATACTCTAGAAATAGGACTGTCATCTCATTATTACCAATACTCACGAGGAGGAGGAAGAGGGTTTGTACCCTTGATAAGGTTTTTTAACAGAAAAATATCCGCCGAAGGAGCTCGCCGCGCTCGTACGAGGATCGACATTTCTTAACGCCAAGCTTCTAATCCCTGCGGGCAACCGCCCATGAATTCAGCTATTCAGGTTGGGTCCTCATCGTAGGTAGTGAATATCTCTGATAATTCGTCACCGTTGCGCATTTCGGTCCCCGGGAACCTCAATAGGTTCAGAAACCACACGTTTCTCTGAATCATCATACCGTACTTCCCCCTGACCTTTCCTCCACCCTCACGTGATCTGTCTAAAGCAACAATACAAAAAGATAAAATCTCCATTAAAGAAGTTGCAACCAATACCTCATTAAGAAAACTTGAATCCAAAAATGATAGTACATAAGAGATAGGAAAACGATGACAAAGAATCTCTATATGAGAAATATTACTTCAATGAGGAAAATTTGATAAGAATGTTTTACTTAGAGAGAAATAAACTTTCAAAAATAAAACTTCATCCTATTGAAGAGATCAAAGGCTTAAAAATTTTCACACTTTGAGGTGAGGGGGTTGAACTTTAAAGTAAAATGGATGAACCCAAGTATTTCATCTAAGAATGAGGCAAACTTGAAAAAAAGGAAAAAAATATACTAAGATGATTGAAATCTTGTTTTTATATTCAAAATAACTCAATTTATAATTTACAAGAAGTATAAGGTGTAAGAAAGTAACATCTTTTACCACTATGGATATACAAACTGATAATAAAATAGATTCAACTTGAAAGAAATACACTTCAAACAACATAAAATTATCCAAGTTAAATAGTATGAATTGTGCTAGTCATTTCAAAGTAGAACTTAGGAGTAATATAATGATTGACCAAATTCTTTTCATAATTTAAAAAACTTTTTTTAATAAAATTTATCATTATTGAAAAATAATTTCAACACATAATAGAGGGAATAATAATTTAAAATTAAGATGATAATGTAATTAACTTTCATATTGAAGAATCTAAGCTGAATTAAAATATAAGTCTTCACAACACATTCAACTCTTAAAACCTTAGATTTAGTTACTAAATAGATAAAGAAAAAGAAAAAGATACAGATAAAGATAAATCTGAAGATAAATATAAATATAAATATAAACTAAAAAATATTGAGAGTGAAATGTATTAATCAACAGATTTAATAGATTTAATAGATTTAATTTCAAAAGTCCTTAATTAGTCCAAGAAATAATACCTCGTCATTTTAAGGTAGAATTGAATGATCTTACCCCGATAAATTTTCTCATCCAAGATTAATTGAATATTTAAATCCAAGATTAATTGAATATTTAAATGAAGATTTTATTATACTTTAACTCGATTTTCTAGTGGAAACTGAATTTCACCTTCCGTCCAAGGAAATATAATATGAAGTGAGCACACGTAAGTAAGTTTCATATATTCATAATGAACTCATTTAGAGGAAAGAGTTATACACTTAAACTTTTAACTCCTAAAAATTCAATTACTTGCTTAATATGAAGAAGAAGCATATTAATTCACTTGCAGGTATACACTCTATAAATATATTTCTTTATATAGCTCTTATTCATGATTTCAAATCTTCTGTCCAAGATCAATGAGTTTCAGTACTCTCTAATTTTTTTAATGAATACCATCAATATCCATACAAGTTTGTGAAAAGAGATTTTCACTTTTAGATATCTACAAGATGCAGCGGGTTAGTTAGATATGTTTTCCGCGAATGGAAGGATGAATCTTTATTGCTAATTGGTTGCGAGTTCTAAACCTGACCCCGTTGAAAAGATTAACGTTAATTTTAAATTAAAGTTCTTACGGATATAGTCAATCCAGGATTGGGAGTTTTATTTTGACAAAGAAAAGCTAATTACATACTCAAGATGATCACACCGATAACTATACAAATTCAACATTTCAAATTAAGTATACATCAGATCAGATATGGTTGAAAATTCATCATCCTTAAAAGTATATTAATCGGAAATAGCTATACTAGTACAATGAATACAAATAGAATAACAATATGTATCATACCCATTTTCCAACTCATAATTGAAGTTGTTTGAAGTATGAAAGTGTAATTAAAGGAAATTTGATGTACAAAGAAGCATTGCTTCCCAGCACTTTGAAGCTCTCTTAAGTTTCCAAATGGGTGATATTCTATCCTCAAAGGATTTCAGTACTAAGTGACCAAAATATGGATTGAAGTCAATAGGAAATCAATTTACTACTAACTCTCTTAAGGCGTTGTAAAATTTATATAGTAATGTAATGTTGTTTGAGGTAGTATAGTATGGTAATGTAAAATAGTAATGTAAAATTTTTATAGTAAGGTAATGTTGTTAGAGTTTCCAAGGTGAATTCACGAGCGATTCATAATAGTTTATGAAATTCAATTTGTTTTAGTAGATTTTCCATAAATTCCTAGTTATTTCCAGTTTAGTTTTCTTGGAACTTTACCGACATAGATTTAGGGACACACAATTCTAACAATAGACTAAGGACTTCACTAAGCTTTTTATGAGATTATGTAAAAGCACATGCAAAATTTTACGGATTGCTGCATCAAACTTAATATGGTGTATTACAAAGGGATTGATAATATTTTCTGGCATTCTATTTATTTGTGTATATTCTCTTGATCCTTTATTAAGTACTTTATCTTTCTTTCTTTCTTTAAAATAAGTCAAAAAAAATTATAGATCTGTTTATACAAACAAGATATTACCTAACTGAAAAGTGTCTTCAAGAGATATATACTAAAATATATGTTCATAACTGGTCATTTTTATCTACAAAAGGGTTATTATTTATGTTTATAGCACTCAGTAAACTTATATTAATACTCTTATTTTGATCCTATAAAATTTTAAATTGAAACCTTTTTACTATTATAGAATATCCCTTGAATATTTTTTGGGTGATCATCCTTTTCGGGTTCATATATTATTATTTCGGGTTCATATATTATTCATGTTGGTTATACGGAAGTTGAATATGATTCTGTAATTTTTAAGATCATGGTAATAATTGATTATATGGATAAATGGAGTCCCTTGCATTATAAAGTGTCAATAAATAGTATTATTGAAAAATGGGAAAATTTAAAGATTAAGAGAGTATAGTGAGTCTCTTGATATTTTAGAGTTTACTAGTCATTGGATAATACAAAAAAAAAATTAGATCTTAAATTATTTTCATGTTATTTTTTTTCTATGATAGGAGGAGAAAATTAGATCTTTCTGGTACCATGAGTATTACATGCTTTTTAAGAATCATGATAATAATGGTAGTAGAGATAAATGAAATCTCTTATTTTATAAATTTGAAGTATATCATGGTAATAAATGGAAGCATTGAAGAAAAGGTCTCTTATGGTTCAAGGTTTTATTTCTAAGTAGTACTATTAGGGGAAGCTAAAATGACAATAAGAAGACTTAAATTAGTCTATTATTCATCTTGTTATATAATAATAATAATGATACCCTATAGTGAATATATCATGTTCTCCTCCCAGGGTATTGCAATAAGCATGTTATAACTTTGTATAAATGACCATAAAAGTGGCTTATATAAAGACCAAATGGATATTTCAATAGAATTTAATTATCATGTTTCATTCTCTTAAGGAAAATGTTTGCACTTCCAGATTTCTCCTTTTTATAATCTACTATTTCTCTCAGAGGGAATATTAAAAAACTTATAATAAAATTTATTATATCAAACACATTATTATCATTAGCAAAGTCCCTAAACACAAGTTAAACTTGCATTTAAAAATATAGAAAGTGTGATTATGTAGAGCATATGAAGGATAGGAAGACCACATCAAGCCATACAAGGAACAGAAAAAAGAGGTAAAATGGGGCTAAGCCCCAATAATATCAATATGAGAAATCTACATTACTATACCTAAGATATCTAAGCTATGCAAGTTGTAAGGTCTACAAAATACTGGAGCATCCAAGGAAACATCACCTAGTGTGATTGCTCTCCTATGTATTGCACCAGCCAATACTCTTTGTAGAGCAATGGACACACGTTGCCTAAAATGTTACAAAGTAGGAGAGTGAGGGTGGTAACCCCCAATGTCTAATGTGATAAGCTCTTTTACACTCCTTGACAAATGTATCAAACACCATGTCCATCACTCTATGTAACTCCAAGGCTAGACAAACAAAGAGCTAACCTCATTGCATACTCCTACACTTGGAGACCTTGCGTGCTATTGCTCTGCTTGCTGGCCCATCCATGGGGATGAGGAATCTCATCCTCCAAAACTATATCATGCATAGAGTTTGTAACCACAATATTGCCATTGTCACCCGATCATCTCAGACCAAGTATAAGTCTGCTTTGACATGAATCATCTACAAAGTATACAAACATTCCTTCCAAGTAAGGTATCCACTCTCTTGTGCCATAGCAAACACTATATCCCTGATGGCATCATGGGTAACTATCCTATATCCTCCAAAAGGATATAGGATAGTTACCCATGTGTCATATGGATTGCTACTGCATCTAATGTAGAACCACACTCACAAGCAAGTAATGAAGATGCATACATGTGAACCAAACCTAGGTAGAACGTTATCATTGTAGAGAAGGTAGCTAGTGCAAGTCAAAATGCCCTAATACATGGTCAATCTAGGATCCAAGAGCAGACACCCCTGCCGGAGCAAGAGCAAAGACATGCCCTAGTGGCTTGAGGAATGGATGAGTCAATTAAGAGAGAATGTAACGTATGTTAATATTATCGCTCCATCAAGGGAGACTACAAACCTCTGGTCCAATCTGAGGATAATGAAGCAAAGGATGGTAGGTCCTTTTGTGCCTATGGAGATAGACCATCTCTTGTCTGCCGTAATACCACCTAGAGAGAAAGGATCCTCCCTCCACCTTGGTCACATATGTCTCCAAAACTATCAACCACAAAATGGGAGGAAAGTCGAGATGTAGAGAGAGTCCAAAAGCGCTATATGTACCATCTCTTCCATAGATAATAGGCTACCTCTCCACACAAGATTGATAGATATGGCTATCTATGTACCAAATCCCTATCACACACTTGAATGTCCTTGGTCCAATGATATCACTATAGACTCCCATAATCCTCCTATCAAAAGCTCTCAAACGTGATAGGCAAGTCAAGGAAGGGAGAATTTTGTAGAGAAAGTAACTTGGTTGACAGGCAATACTAGAGGAGAGTATACCAAATGCCACATGCAGATCTCCTAGTAGAGGAAGGTCATCCACATGAAGAATATACTTTGCAAGGGCAACGTCTAAGAAGCATGTGACAAAATCCTTGGATCCTACTAGTACTCCAAGAATATGTAGTCCATCTGTAAATGTGACGCACCTCTTTGGAAGGTCAAGGTAGGGAGGGATACCTGAAGGGAACCACGTTGAAAAGTTTGACACCTTGACTCTCAAGCCTACAAGATGTAGGCTTGTTTAAAGGTGAATATTGTACATGTGTGAGGTAGTTATTAGGTGAGTTTGACAAATCTCTCAAATAGACTATACTCTTGTGAGCTTATTGCAAGTTTACAAAAGAAACTCATCATTGCTGTGTACATGGCAGAGGTAGATTTGGTGAGTTTGACAAATTTCACAAATAGACTATACTCTTGTGAGTTTATGGCAAGTTTACTAAAGAAACTCAGATTACCAAAATGTACTTCTGATTATTTCTTATTCCTGATTTGTGGTGCCATAATTTTTATTTTACCATTAATAATCATCTTCCCTTAAATATACTCCTCATCATTGCAAGTTTGATGCAAGTCTAACTCTTTAATTTTATTTTGAATCACTTCACTTATTCATGAGTGAACAAAAATCTCACTTTACTTTGTAGACTACACTGTTTTTATTATATAAGAAGAAGAATATCAAATATATTTACAATAAGAAGAGAATATTTATAGATTATAGATATAATCATTCAAAGATAAGCATTGAGATTCATACTATAGATTCATATAATTAAGCTCCTATTCTAATAAAGACATGTGCAAACAAGAACATGTATCTTTAGAACTATCCATATCCAAGTTATAATGCTCCTACAAGATTGATATAAGCACTTACTTATTGTTGGTTGGATAATATCTGTGCATTATGAGATGAAATAAAATAGTCACTTAAAAAAAATATGGTTATTGAATATCAACTCCACGTATAAAATGACTTCGTATAAAGTAGTAATTCAATTATTATCATATTGAACTCCTTTTCAAAGATAAGCATTGAGATTCATATTATAGACATACTTCATTCAAAGTTAAGCATGAACTGTATCTATAATTTATAAATGTTCTCTTTTATTATAAATACATTGGATATATTTATTTTTATAATATGAATCCAATTACTTCATTAGGATTCAAAGATAAGCATGAAGCATGAAAGATAAACATGAATTATATTGAATCTTATTGAGAATACTTCATGCTTATCTTTGAATCCTAATGAGGTAATCGGCCAAAAATTCTTTATTTTCTTTATCAATTACAGAACGGAAGATGATGGTTGATTGAGATATGTAGGTCAAAGCATATATTTTCTTCTTTTCTTTGTCAAGTAGGAACTATTAAGGATTTTGATGGAAATATTGATCTCAAATTTTATCTCTAACAAAATTGAAAAATTAAAATATGCTATCTATATATCTTTGAATTTTTTATCCAAATACTCAATATTAATGTTTTCAGTTGGAAAATGTTTTATGGTCCACAGATCTTTATTTCTTAAATGGTGTACTATTCTCTAGCCAAATTAAGAAGTTACATTGATAACATCAAGTGATATTTTTTATTATTATCTTCTCCATACATAGATTTTTTCTATATAACTTGGTACTCTAAATTCAAGGATATACTCTTCTTTTAATACAAGCATAAAGATTGAAGATGTAGAGTCCATTATTCCTCAATAAAATAAATAAAATATTATGATTAATTTGGATTAGCATTGATTACATATCTCAAAAATAAATTATATTATTATTTAAATATTTTTTTAGAAGGAAATAAATTCCTACTATACAAGACTATCAAATTCTATACAACTCATCTTGATCTTGATTTGGGAAATGAAGCTAAAATTAAAATCCTAATGCTAAAAATAAATAAATAATCAATAATAAATAAATCTATCTATCTATCTAGTTTGCAACAAATCAACTTATCAAATACACCAAAATGTTTACATTGCATTAAAGTTGTGTTGAACCATGGTAAATATTACTATTCTATTAGTAGATACTTTTTTATTTAACAGTATTATTAAAATTTAAATTCTTTACATAAGACTTGAAAAGGAGGTGTAATAGGGGAATCATTGAATTACTAATTCATACAAAGTCATTTTATATATGGAGTTGATATTGAATAAAAATAGATTTTTAAGTGACTATTTCATTTCATCTCATAATACACAAATATTAACTAATAAATAATAAATAATAGCTTATATTAATATTGTAAGATCATTATAATTTGATATGGATAGTTCTTAAGATACATGTTCTTGTTTGCACATGTCTTTATTAGAATAGGGGATTAATTTCAGGGTCTTAGGTCTTTTTTTAAGTGATATAAGTATAAATCTATATTTTTTTTACTATGAAGCTAAACCTCTATCGCAACTCTATTTGATTATATGTTTTGATTGAAGAAATTTATTTTAATTCTTTTACTACCATGTACAAAAGGCTCTATGGATTATACCAAACAGGTCATTGCCGTTGCATTATATGCAAATGATGTGAAAGCCATGCATAAAGCACTTAGAGTTTGATTAGAAGACACACAAAGGAGAGGAGAGCAAGACTTCATTTGATGCTAATGAGGATCACAAGATGAATATGAAAGTGTGAGTGGTTGAAGAGATAAATATAGAGATAAAAATTGGGGTTGAGATGTCACGTAATGGTTGTTAAAAGTAAGTTAGGAATTGAAGAAGAAATTTAAAAAGTATCATACGCTAGACAAGATTGACTAGAGGTCCAAAACAATGCAAGATTCCACCTAAAGATTCTATTCATAAACATACTACAACAAGGAAGAGAATTAGATTATACTTAATCCTAAGAGGATTACAGAATGAATTAACATGAAGACCTATAGAAAGGGATGGATTTCATGCTAGCAACAAGGGAAAATTAGATACTTACTGTAGTACAGAATGAATGCATGTAAAAGCACATAGCAAGGAATGGATTTCATATAATGTATTAAGCATCAGATCTCATCTAATATCTAATATTGGTAGAGAATATAAAGGCCCATAATACTGAATGTAAGTTTCAGGTTAGACGTGGATACATACTTGAAAGGTACTAAAGTTTCATCTAATATTCATTAACCATAAAATAGTGTATATATATTACTAAAATTATCAAATTTTAGTAGGAAATTCAATTTATAAATTCAAGCAAGATTATGCAAGTATATATATACTACTTAGTTTGTAGAGAGATTATAATTTTTTTTATAGAATTCTCCATAACTATGCTCCTTGAATTGATTGGTTGATTATGTGATCAACGTTGGATGTTATATTACATTGGATCATATAAATTAATAATCTTTTATTTAGATGTAAAATAAGGAAAATACAAGCCAAGTCTAGTATACAAATTCAAAATAAAGCTAAAATTACTGTATATTTATAGATATTTTAGGAATTTTATTCTGATTCTTCTTTATTTCTTTGTTTATTCTTAAGTTTAAATTGATGTGTTGTAATATTATGAAGTAAAAATAAATTGGAAAGAAAAGGGTAACAAGTTATAGTATAGATGGAAATCATAATAGATCTACATGAGGTTTAATAGATGGTTTGGATTACTTGGGATAATTGTGCTAGGTAAGATATGACTAGATTATACTAGTAAAGAAACCCATCACTCTCTTGTTGGATGTAGTCTATATTTGGTGTAAGACAATATACAAGAATGCCAAAAAAGAGTGATATAAAGATGTATACGGAGTTATTTGGCTTATGTAATACGTGAAAATGAGTTTTCTGGAGCAATAAAGCACCTAACTGTACTACAAAGAAGTTTATTCTTGCGGATGACGAGTACTTCACTTATATTAGAAGCTGTATGTAGTGATTAGAAGTTGATTATGTACTTAAAGAACCTGAAGACTTGAATATAAGGAAAAAGGATGCTGAAGGAAGACAATATAGCAAGGATGTTAAGTATGTGAATTATTGGGGTAAGAATGCTGAAAATAAGAGAGTTAATCAGACCATAAGGAGACTCGAGGAGAAGTTCCAAGCACTCGAGAGGAATGCAAAGAAAGATGGGAGCAATCACAAGACAAGAGGAAGCGCAGGTATGACATATAGAGGAGGAGTTAAACACCTTAGATGGTTAATTCACCTGTCCAAAAAAGCAAATTTATTATTTTATAAATTCATAAAGGATTTTTGTTTTTCTCAATTGAATTCTCTAGTTGAATGCTATAAATGACGAGGAATGTAAATAATGCTTTCACTTGATTTTTGGTTTTGATATTTTACCTAGATTTAAAATGAAGATAGTTAAGAATTATTAAAATGGAGAAAGATTTATTTAGGCAAACAATGAATTTTCGATTCAATGAGAATTACTAAGCTAAAATTTCCATTTCGCCGAAATCAATATTAAGAAGGTGTAACGATAAAATCAACAACACAAAGATAGTACACCGAAATATTCTTCTAGCGGAAAAGTATACGGACAAGATGTAGAATATGAATTGTGGATATTTTAGATGGTCTATTTGGACTTCTAGTTAGTTTCTAATAAAATGCTAATTGGACAAGTTCTATAAAAAGTTTCATGTGTGCTGAAATTTTCTTTTACATGTTGAATTAGGAGACTATTTGATGTCCGTCATTCCAACTTGTAATGCTTGTTTAATTGCACCAAACCATCAAACATTTCTCTTGGTAATGAAGACGAGCGATTCGATTGGTGTTTAGGGTAATGAAAAATTGGTAATGAAGACGACGAGTCGAGCGATTCGATTGGTGTTTTGAGATAGAATGCCGTAGGGTTAGAATTTTAACTCATTGAAGAAAATGTAAGCTTAGTTTCTACAATGAGTTTAAGGGATTTAATAAGAAGAATAAACTTAATTTTTATGAGGACTTAGTATAAGTTTAGGGAAATCATGGAGAGTTTATTCTTCCTCATGCAACATTCAGTATAACCATATAACAGTGAAAGACAATGTTGAAGGATATTTTACGTCAAAGTGAATACAACAATTATTGTAAAGTATGTTTCACAATTAAATTGAGAAGGATGGGCATGTACGTGCAATCTCTACGCTCGAAACAGCTACACGAACCCAAGTGCCAAACACCTACACGATAGCAGCACTAATAGGTTCCCACTGATCGTGTTATGTGATCTAAGGGTGATCTTGTACAATGGCTTTTGGCTAGCACATCTTACAATCTGCACAAAAACAAAATAGTTTGAATCCCTTCAGTCCTGACCTAGTGGGCTATGTTTCCTGAAGGCATGAAGTTTGAATGGAACTATAACCCTCTTTCGTCCCACCCTTGTACGGCTTGATGGGGTCTTCTTTCGTGTTTTCTACGCGATCGCCTTTACCTCTACTACTATAACGTCAGTGGTTTACGAGACTATGTGAAGGTCAAATTAAAGATAGTGTTATTGTTGAACCACAGTCAACAATTTAGAACTTGAAAGCTGCTTTTAGGACAGGGTAAACTAGTTCCTCATTGACCTGTTTATACACTCTGGTAGTCGGGTGAAAGCTGTCAAAGAAAACGTATCCATCAGCGTTTGCGCATGTCCCGTAGGTCTCTGGGTTGCACAAGATTGCTACCTCCACAGTTCCAGTTCCACAGCAAGCGATTCTTGTTTGCTTATAACCTGTCAAAGGAATGTGTGATACGACCATTAATTGACCAGCTTGACACATGAAACACTGAAAGTTAGAAACGGCAAACAAATACTACCATTCGAAGTGTTGGCGTAACTTGCAGTGTGAAAGTTTCGGCAACAAGAGTATTTTAGTAGAATATGGCAGAATTCTTTGTAGCAACCAGTCCAAGACGATCAAAATCTACTTGATGAGGTGAGTTTTAAGAACGCAAAATAAAATGCAATATGTATTTAGTGTCCCCAAATTAAAGACTCCCGACCTGCAGTCTGAAACCAGGTGCACGAACAGTAACCACTCGAAGTGGAATCAGTTAGGATGTCCAGTGATGATAAGAGTATGGACGGTGGAAGAGCCCTACATGTTGAACGACTAAACTATTACGTAAGAAATGAGTGGAGGTTTACCACGAGCGGATGGGTCTGCAAAGAGTTCGAGAAGAAAACGGTAGCCACTGATTACCACAATCTTCGAACCCTTGAACTGAGCTCGGAGGCTTGGCAGAACCTTTGTCTCAAACATATCGTTGAAACTGAGAGCTGCTTTGTTGATATCATTAACGCAACCTCCTTCGCCCAATCCCCTATAGCCATAGAGTGAGATCGCTGCAGGTACGCATCCTATTGCAGGCAGAGAAGCCACGGCGATGTTTCTTGCTCCACTGTCGTATAAGTCCTGTATACAATTCAATTCAGCTGTTGGATAATAGCGTTCCCTGTTCAGCCAGGACGCAATTGACACCTTGGCTTGCCATTGCTTTTTCTCACACTTTGACCACCTTACTTGCATAAATGGTAATCCAAAGGATTTGCGTCCCGCAGCGAAATTCCAATTAATCGCGCACCCGACCACAAGCTATTCTGAGTATGCTAGATATATGATGCATGCTTAGATGGTGCTCTAGATCTCATCCAGTGGCAGGTGTTGATATAGATAAACGGGTAGAGAATGTTTTATAAGTACTAGTTGTGACGAGGATCGATACTCACTCATAGAAGCTGCCTGCTCGAAACTGCAGATTCAACATGAAGAACATAAAGAGGAAATTAAGGAAGTCTCAGAGCCTAGTACTAGATACTAAGTCATAGAGCATCTCTTCGCGAACGGGCAGGACCGGGATGTCCAGTACACATAGTTTCTCAACGGACCAACTAATGTTCAGGACATGTAAAGTTCCTGACTGAACCGTCGATCCTCCAAAGACCAGAGGTGATGGTACTAAGATACTGTGTCATGCGGCCCTTGATCTTACTTATGAACCTGAGGTATGTGATGGTAAGATTTAACGAAAGGTCCGATACCGATATCTAAGCCAGCTTTGTGCTCAACATATTGGTAGATATGCGTGCGACAGTTACGACAAACGTGAGTTCCTTCAAAGAAATAAATCACCTTTGTCACCTCTTCATGGAGTGTTCTGCGACGTTGGGGATGCTTCGCAACCAGTGGAACAATTAGATAACTACTGCTTTATGCAACAGCAAAATGTCAAAGTCTTCGAGCAAGAACCCGAAGAGCCTCTATTAATCATCTCCGTTGTTTGGCGCACGCTTAAGAACGAAGCTTTAACGTATGTAGCACGGAAGTAAATGCAGGCGACTTCGCATTCCACACCAGGCTTATGATTCCCAGTTGTTACCTTGAGAAATCCGACAGCGTGTTCTTTGATCAGCGCTTGGAACTCTCGGATGCTGTATTGCGCTTGCAGTACTGGATTCAAGTAGTAATTGAGGACATAGTCGTTCGCTCCTGTACTTATAAGATAGAGGGCATTGCTTATGATGTATTCAGCTTTGCTCTGACCGACCATGGCAATGAGCTCTTTCTTGTAATCCTTGAATTGATCGACTTGCTTGGAGAAGGATAACACGTTCTGCTCAAATAATCCGGCCCCAAGTTTATGATAAAGATAAAGCAAGTATTTACGTATGAGTTTGTAAGGTAAAAATTGTCAGTTGATGCATACAGCGACCTACTATAGCTAACGGCGATTTGCCTCAAGCTTCTCGATTAACGCACAGAAACAGAAAGTGAAAAGATGCAGTTGCAACATAAAATATGCCAGTTTCCATGAAGAAATTTGCGTCCTACATATAGGTCCGCTGTGAGGTTGAGCCATCCGGAACCCGAAGATGCAAAATTGACGCCTTGCAGTAGTTTATCTTGTTGTCCCGCTCTGTCTTGGTAAGATATGGGTAAGGGTAGACCCAAGTCTTGCGCTGCAGGGATAGAGAAACATACAAGGTTTAGACAGGACGATCAAATTCGGTTCTGCATGGTCATTTGCCTGAAAAGTCAAGAAATCAAAAAAGCACTGAAGATCAAGAACACCTTAGGCTTCATCGAATTGTAATAAGCAGACGGTAAAATCTCCTCCAGCTTATGTGTTGTACATTAGTACTTGACAGGTCTCAGAATTGGCCTGGATTATAAATTTCAGTAGCAGGTTCGAACCTCAACGTGCCATGGAAGGATCTGGGTAAGAGTATACCCTTATCTGAAAGAGAACAATTTTGATTTACATGTTTCATTCTGCACAAAATTCAAACTCTGTCTGTTGGACTAGAAGGTGAAAATACAATACTGCGCACAGGTCAACTGGACTGTAAACGGATACACTTGATGCGGATGAGTAATCTGTTATAGAAAATTAGTGTCTTATCTTGTCTTAGTGTAGTAATCTCGTCACCAACGTCAAGATGCACGCACACGGACCCTTAAGGGTTCTACTACTAAGATTGTAATATGATTCAATGATATTCTACTATAGTAGATAAATCAGACCGCCACAAAGGTGTACATAGGGTGGTGATTTGTACCATACATGTACAGTACCTAAGTAGTCGGGGACCAGGAGGCCATTGCAGAATCGTCCTTTGGACAGTTCGATCGTCAAATCCCTACCATATGGAGGAAAGTCTGCTCTGATTACGGTCGCCAAGTAGTTGTTTGTTCCCACATCTACAGTAGAGTCTCCTAGTATTATCAGCCCTGGAAAAGGAGGGCTGATTGATGCTTCCACCATCGACGCACTTCCTTGAAGATTGAAATCTAATGCCAGAACCAACAGGAGCAAATGCAAAGTACTTCGTTTTGCCATCCTCGCGATCTCTGCGGGTACTGTACCTCAATCAACGGGCCGTCATCTGCAGCAGCATTTGATAGTTATATCCGTGTTAGACTTCCAAAAAGCAAGTTCGGATCCATGACCTCTTGAACTTTTTTGGGCGAATAGGGGATATGGAACCGTCACAGAGGATGACTCTAGTATGGTTGAACAAAACCGAATTGCAAACATGAACATGCAAGCAAAAGTAAGCGATCAGGAAACTAGGCGTTACAGGTTTCTAAAGTCAATGTCGATATTCCCGATGCTTCACAAACAAGATAGAGAATTCGCGAGATCGACAAAGAACGCTCTATTCTCAGGCTCACCTCGTAATCTTTCCTGCTGGGAATCTGACACTGCATCATATCGATCAGTACAGCACTAATGTAGATGCATATATATGTATATATACGTCGTCCATGCTACCTTTTGATGTCACATTCGAACTCGACGTGAGTTGTGAGCACCCATGAATATTGATGAAAAGACATAGAATCTGATGCTTTTCCAAGCGAAACTCGCTCCCTAGAGTCATCGATCAATCGTACAATAAATTAACATTTACAACAGTGTGAGGTACCCTTTTCTTTGATTGAATTTACAACACCAGTCTTTAACTTCGCAAGTCAGCAATCGACTTTGTGCTATGGATAGTCCCCACCTCTCTATCTGTTTTGACAATGAAATTGATATGCTTTTCCACTTCATTTACAGGTGCAGGAAACTTTGATCGGTTGTCGTTCCTTCGGGGAGCGATTCCAGGTCTATTCTCTCTGTAGCTAGTTCCAGGTCCATTCGTTAGTTGGATAAGTTTTGACGGAAGGCTCTTAATTCCTATCGACTCCCTTTTTAGACTAGGTCTCTTCGCACACAAATGCCACTCCGAGCCGAGCTCATAGCAACAATGCTCATGAGCTCCGCTGAGCATGCACTAAAAGCCAAACAGCTGAAATCATTCTCGAACTGAATCATAACGTCTCCGGTCTGTATCCTTTCGTTGAGCAATTATCTAATCATTTTCTGTGTGTGCCAGCCACATCTTGATGGTGTCAGTTCCTTCAATTCTCTCCCTGGAATGCTCATTTCTGCATGCCAGCATTAACTGGCACGTTTCTATAATGAATAAGCCAAAAAGCGAGCCATACCTTTCCTTAAAGCTCCGACTGGTTCAAATAGTTAAAAAGAACTGTATAACGGTATGCCAAGAGTGTTGATTAACAGCTCATGCATATGTACAGCTTTCCATCGGACAAATACACAGAATTTCAACCGACCATGCGGAACTAAATCTTAAGCTGATGCTTCACCATGTTGCTCAAGCTAGCTACTCGGTAATCGATAACAGTTGTCATCTATGTGAATTTTATGTCAGACTTGATGGCTAGATATCGCAGCACTGCATAAGATACTACGTCGGTAGTACCAGCACTGCAAAAGTTGACATGCACATGAGATTTCAAGTACCTTATAGGATGATCTGTTGAATCCTGGTGCAGGATGCACATTGGGGACTGAGCAGTTTATAGATTCTGAAGGCTAGTCACTGTGATCTTACGATCATGTGTTCACTTCGTAATGGTGTAAAATCGGTGCAGACAAAGCTCGATGTCGATCAGCTCACACCTGCGGGTTGAGAAACTAACTCAAACAGATGACTACGCTACCTTCTTCCGTCTCTCCTGACTTTTTGAAAAGTTTAACATTTGTGCTTCCGCATCCTACATTTGAGTTCTATTACAGGTGTCTGCTGCCAAGACAGAGGTCATGAGTTACTTGTGGTCCATCCGTAGCTTTCTTTTTCACCTCATAAGTACCTTTGGAACACGACGGCGTGTCAGAACAAACACATGTACACCCAATATCATTGAGGCGGTCCAGCCTGGCGGTTAAGGAGCTAGCTCTCGATCGTACTGTTCTACCATAGATGTCTTGGATGTCGAGACATTGTCTTGTCTCAGCGGCCAATCTCAATACTTTCAATACTCAATAAAATTGAATGGTCCGTCTGCTTTCGTATCTCCGTTATTCGGAACAGAATCAAGCGTCTTCTGGGAGTCTCATTAGACGGCCTTGCGGTACCGGCAGATTGCGGCCAATCTCAATACTTTCAATACCCTGTGCACCGAGCGTGGAAAACTCATCACGATTTCGTAGGAGCGTTGAGACCATGGCATTTTATAAAAACGCGGTTGAGAGCGCGGCGGCCAAAATATTCTTTTGTTAGATCGCGTAGATTTTTGTATTGATTTTGACTACGATTTGAAGGGCTGGGGATCGTCTCACAAAAATAGGTAAAATGCACATCGCCATTTGCACTGCAGGTTTATACCTTGTAGGTCTGTCAGTGTGATATCATCGCTTTCCGTTGACGATCACTACCCATCACAATTTTAAATTTATAATTTATTTATACCTTGATATCTTGCAGCTGGATCGAGATACGAAGAAAGCAACTTTGAGTTAAGTACATGCACACCTGAGCAGGCAAGCCACGAGTGCTGACAACGTTGAATTTCGGACGTCCAAGTTGATGGAGACATGATTGCATAGAGATTCCTTCCACTTGAACCCAAATTGGATCAACTCGTGAATGACCTAGCGCTAACTTCGTTCGGTAGCTAGACAAGTTGCTCAATATTTTCGTCCATGCTGATGCAAATCTTCTGTAGTTCACACATATCGACATCCACAAGTTGTCAATTGCGGTGGCCATTAAGAGCAACGTCGTCCATGTACCTGCGCTGATAATGATCGTAAGGGGAAGGAATCTCGCCTGCTTCTGTATTCGTCCGTGAACGTATTGTCCTCTTGCCGTTCAATCTCCTGTTTAATCCGCATTTTCGTTACATCTGCTTCGATTCAGAGTGGATTCCTTCGTGTGGATCATTTCTTTGGCACCTAATTCGAATCAACGCATATATGTATACTCATTCGGTTCTTGGAGATCCATATGCTTAGCTTGCAGGTCCTCCTGATGTACTCCAGAGTATAAAGCACCAAGTGGGGAATGCGATGTCAGAGTGTCTCCTTCCGCAAAGAATTCTTCACACAAGGATCTCATGATCAAGAGTTAGGCTATCAAACAAGGAAACATCGATGTTTGTTCGCTGTCTTCCTTAAGTTCTTAATTTCTATTTCTGAACATTAGTTGTTGACAGGCAGATCCCGTACGTTTCTGTACTGAGGAAAGTACTAAGAATGAGTCCAGAACACGGACGATCATTTATCTCCAGTTACTGTACACTTCAAAGTCCATGTCCAAAATTCCTCTGAATCTTACAACGTTGATGCTATCCGACTCCGGTGGTTGAAATGAACGACGCCCAAGGTTTCTTTTGGGAGAGCTTTCGAACAACTGGGAGTTTCATACGTCTTTTTTGGCACCTCGAAGACAAGTTCTCCTGAACATGTGCTTATTGGTTTTACTGGATCTACCCAGTGACGGTCCATGAAGCCGACAGAAGCTAAAACTTCTTAAACATTTCTTCATCCTCCACCAACTGCTCAAGCTCTGAACCTCTGCAGAATAAGAACCAGAGGAGTAGATCACTGTTTAGGATTGCTTACATTCGAATTTTAGCTGCTATGTTCCGATCTTTACTAACTTGCGATTCCTCTTACATATACTATTGATGGTTAGCCCTATTTTACCCCCTATGTCTTTTCCTGGTACGGCTTGATGGGGTCTTCGCTTCCTTTTTGTTATCACACGCGGTTGCGTTCTTTTGGACTAACTTGCGCCGAGAAAATTAAGTACGATAACAAAGGACTAGAATTTGGCTTCTGGTTTCTTGGATGAGATATTCGCATCCCGTTGCAGATGTGGCCCGACTTTATACCACCCAGAACAGGTGTACATCGTCTATGAATCATGTGAAAGGGCTTAAACTACCTGTGGTTATTGCGAAATAGACATTGTACCACCGCATTCAAGGGAGAATCAACGCTAAGAGAACAAGACTGCCCTAGCTTGCAGGGAACGTACATCACACATCCAGCTACTTCCTGCTGGTACGCGGAATTAGGTACGTTGGTCATACACACACGGGCAGGACAAGCCCACATGTTTGAAAACCACAAATCAATTTCATTCGTATTCTTTATGGGATACCATGCAATCTCAAAAGTGTTTACATACATATTAAGCACAACTTTCTTTTCGTTAGCTCTCTACTAGATCCAGTAAGATCGATCGAGATGCTCGTAGGTTCACTCATCACCGGGACATTCCACAACAGAGCAACACGCCCTATAAGGATCTGAACAGTCAAGAAGATGCAAGTAAGCATACTGCAGCGTAAGAATCAAACAATGTGTCCTAATTAATGGCATGTTCTTTTGTGTATTCACCAATCCAGCCAGAGTCCTGCTTATAGTTGGCACTGATCTTTCATCAACTTGTAACGGTTTGATGTACATGTCACGTGCATGGTACTAGAATTTCACAAGACAAGTCACCCTAGCTCTCTAACCTCTAACTCTAGCTTGACCTGATCATGAGGTTGTGCGTACAATCTCCATGGAGTACATGTACACGCACAATGTCTTTTATTGCTGCAGTAAGGACTATCAGATCAGTGGTATGCACTGAATGACAGGTTCAGTTTCAATAATGGCTTTTGCAAAAAAGCATGCTATAAAGTTTATATGTAATGCTGAATCCCATACTTACAATTCATTGTTCAATCATCGACTCGATGAAGGCTTAATTTTGTCATTAAGCTGCTACCACTTTGGGGTCTTTAAGAGTAACTTGTGTATTCGCATAAATTGTTTAAGTTTCTTACTTCCTGTCTGAGATTGGTTTCCGTTTCTTTTTAATTGTGTGATGAAACGTAATTTTTCTGTTTTAGCTTAAAAATAAAAATTACTCTCTTTGCAATTTGGATTTGTCTCATGTGCACTCTTTTATAGAGAAAAGTTTATGAAATCATTGTGAATTTTTATTTGTTTAGAAGGAATCGAATTGAATCGAATTTATAGAATATCTTGAATAGATTAAAAAAAATTATTCATAAAATCAACATCTCTATATATATTCATGAGAAAATAAGAAAGAAATCAAAAAAATACATTAGTTTGGATTTGGAGGAATGGACAGAGAAATTCTCAGATTGTGTCTTTGATTAAGAATATCCTTAACTGGTAAATTTACCTATATTCCAAAGTATTCTGAACATTGAAATAAAAATGTTAAACTTGTGCTTTACATGGTAGACTAGCTGACCCGCGCTCTGCCAACTGTTTAACCTCTTCTTAACACACATATTGCTGTCAAGAATGAGTGTTAAAATTATTGGATAACAGCGATCCCATTTTAATTTTAATTTAAGGATGTATCAGATATGAAATGAATGCGAAACTTGTTTGATGAAAATCTATTTTGCAAGAATGAACAAACTGTTAAAGCTTTAGTGACCTGATTAGAGACTTGTGTCGTTTGGATATCAATATCCAAAATTTATATAAAAAAGAAAAAAACTATTTTGAAAGTTCTAAATTAAAATGCTCACCTAGACCGTTTTAATCGCTACGTTGATTTTCTTTTGTCACATTTGGAAAAAAAAGAAAGAAAAACACAACCGCATGTGTAAACAAGAAGGATAGGAAGACCCCATCGTTCTAAAAAGAATACAATTGGGCCATACTAGAAGCGCGTCCATAGAAATTTGTTTAGCTCGTCAAGCTTGCTCTAGCTACTCGTACAATGGATTATTCGAAAGTCCGCACATAATGTGTCGAGGTGCTGTCCTCTAGTTAGAACCTTAGACAAAGTTGTTTTGTTGAGATATTTGCGGCACCAGTCATGTTTGTAATTGTCCCTACCTATAGTCTCTCTAAATTTTCAAGCAATCATAAGAATGTGCTACTTATAAATTTCAGGATACCACGACCTGGTCTCTTTTTATTCAACTCGAAATTGTGTACAGTAGTACATTTTTTGAAGGCATTCAGTAATCCGTTTAAATAAAGTGACACGCTGCTGACTGACTTTGAGTCTGTGGAATCCAAAACGTAACATCATGTAAAGTCATATTTTCAAGTTAGAGAGTAACATCACGACGGAGAAAAGAGAACTCGATGGTGATGTAAAGAAATAAATTCGTCCCCATGTTAATTCGATTACACTAGATAAGTTGGGGAGAAAGGCGACCACGTAGAACACATGACGGATGGGTTGTAAAAGATGGAGAGAAAGAAATCGATGATGATGTAAAGAAAAAGTTGGTCAGATGTTAATGCGGTTACTAGATAAGTTTTTAAAAGATTCGATGCAATATCGAATGCCTTTAATTTCACATCCGAAAGTTTTACCCTTCCCGGACTCGAAGACAAGTGCGAAGTAGTAAATCCATTATGGGACAAATAAAATAATTCGTTGTGGTTGATATTTGTCCTTTCTTTGGTTACTCTCCATTTATTTTTCAAGATGATGACGTCTCTCACATCAATGATCTTTTCCCGTTAAATTGTGTTACAAAATGGACTCCGTACGAGACAACTTGGAGCAGCTGATAATTTTCATATATGCACCAACTATTTTGCTGCTTCTGGTTCATATAATTGAGTAACGTTCTTTCTATGCGGAGGATATACGTTTCTTTTCCAAAAAGAACATCATAGTAAAAGATGTTCAAAATTGCAATCATAAATCAAGCTAGTGATAATTTTTTTACTTCATACCTTCATGAATGGTTCTATTTAAAAACTAAATAAGACATTCAATAGATTTTCAGATTGAATTGTACTTCTAGTTTGAACTTGTTACATGAGTTTCTTAATTTTTAGTCTATTTTGTATTAATTATATTCTTCTCTCCCAGAAGTTAATCCATATTTTTGGTTTCATTCTAATTAGATATTTATACATATTTAGCAACGGGGAGTTGATCAACTCGGTTGTCGTTAAATTTGTTTATATAATAGTTCAGTTTAAGCGTGAGATTCAGTTATTTATAGCTTCTCAACCAGTTGAAGTTTCCTTTGTGGGAAAATAGAAAGAAATACGAGATTGATTGTAATCCTTTTCATCCATGATAGAATATATAGGGAGAACAAAATTCATAGGTTAAAATAGCTATGAACACGTTCATGCACCATAAGGTGCACTCATGAAGCATCTATGCAACAATGAACCGGCACGACCTAAATCAATGGCTAGTAAAACTATAATGAACTAATCCTATACACTATATCATATGGATCAGCACATGGATCAGTAAATTATCCATTTATTCTACATCCTAACACTTCCACTCAATTGGGAATATTTTTATCATCCGCATCCTAACGTAGCATCGTGTTTTTGGTGAAGTCTAGTGGGCAATCCTTTGGTCATGACATCAACCCACATACCTTCAAAAGGCAAGACGATGATATTGACTAGATACCAATGTGCTTTGTCTTGTCATGGTTCTTGCTTGTGGAACCAATAAAAATACCATTCTTTTTATTGTAGAAGATTTTTGTTTTCTGATGAGAATATCCCATGTTTGAGAGTAAATTGATCTAGATTGCTTCAGTACTAGCTTTAGTTAACGCAATATACTTAGCTTTGGTACTTGATAAAGCAATAGATTGCTACTTTTTACTCACCCAACCTACTGTTCCTCTTACGAGGAGGAAGCAAAGTCCACAAGTAAATTTTTGGGAGTCCACATTATCACCATACGCAAAATCATAAAAGCCTTGAAGGTGTATTGGTGAACCTAAGCAACAGTATTGCGATGAAAAATTCAGAGCGCTATGCAAGTAGCAAAAGATGCGCTTAACAGCTATCCAATATGTAGTTCCATGATTGGACATATACTAAGCAACAATACTAAATAAATAAGCAATGTCAGACCTTGAATAAACCGTAGCCCACATTAAACTATCAATATGACTCTGATGTTGGTAGTTTGATACCAATATAAGGGTAATTATAAAGGTCATATAGTCTATTTTGGCTTGAGTAGAGGATGATTGAGTGATGATAAGTACAAAAAATGAGTAATAAGAATGTAGTTGTGTTTACAATTTTAACAGATTGAATTGGTCTAGCTTGTTATAAAGGTAAGTAACAACTAATTTTGATTAATCTTAAGACAAACTTGTTGTCTTTCTTGCTAGGTATGCATTCCAAGGACAAGGTAGGCTTCACTTAAAGTTGTCATCTTGAACTATTGATTGAGTAAGTCTTTAGCAATCTAGGATAAAGTAAGACTCGAGGTAGCCAAGATTAGATCATCAGTATATAAAGCTAAAACAAACATTTCTGAAGCTTTGTGCAAAACTTAGATATTATTATCAGCTAAGGAGCTAATAAAACCAAGGTCTAGCAAAGCGTAATGAAATCTTTCATTCCACATCCTTGCTAAGTGTTTTTAGTCATAAATAGATCTATCAAGAAAGAAAATTAGATTAGGATAAACACCTCCAAACCTTCAAGAAAAGCCATGTAAATTTATTCATGTAGTTTTTCATAAAGAAAAGTTGATGTAAATCCAAGTTGAAGTGCACTACAAATGTAAAGAAAATCCAAAAGAATTGAAATTTAACTATTGGAGAGAATGTTTCAATGTAGTCACCTCCACAGATTTGAGTAAACCCTTAAGACATCAAATGGGATTTATTATTGTGGATACAACCATCATAGCTTGGTTTGACTTTTAACAGCCAATATGTCCAATAGTAGTATGGTCATCAAATAATGGAACAAGTTTTCATGCTTGCATTCTTGCTATATCTTGTAACTCAACAAAAATAACAATTTGCTCATGCTCAGCATTAGCTCCTAAAATTGCCTCCTTGTTAGCAAAAGGTTCTTTACAGGAATGAAGAGTAGGAAGAAATTTCTTCCTAACGTAGTTTTGGCAAAAACTTGGTTGTATTTCTCAACGACTTTAGAAATATAAGGACTACTTTGGAATGCAAAAGGAGGATAAAGAGAAGAAATTGAGCAAACTATGGGATATCTATGGTAATATAGAGAAGTCAGACCAATCATTAGAGAAGAAGTGCATTTTAGAGTAGGAAAAATAGATGCCAATGTAGAGATAGCATGTAAAATAGGAAAAGTTACTGATGGAGCATGAACATAAGTTAGAGGAATCCCACTAAAGTGGAATTTTTTGGAAGGGAGGATAAATGAAAAGAGAATAAGGAGATGCTTAGAAAATAAGGGATCAGATCTTTGAGAAAGTCTTTATCCTCATTGGAGTGACCTTTTTGCTATGAATCATCAGTCTCAATTTGATCTTCAAGAATAACATCTCTAGAAATAGCAATCTTTTGATTTCTCTTGTGCTCCAGCCAATATTCTTAACTCTCTTAACTATATCCTAAAAAGATGCAATTAGCTATGTAGAAGTCAAGCTTAGAATGCATATTATCATGAATATGAGGAAAAGTGGTGCTTATGAAAAATTGTAAAAGTAATAATTGAGGCTTATGGTTAAACTATAAATCATTAGGAATATTTGCAAAAGGTAGAGCTTTATTGGGACTACATTTTTCTAAATATTTAATCCTTATGGTAGCTTCTCTCTAGTACGTCTTTGGAAGATCAGACTCATTGAGCATGTAAAGAACATCATTAATCAAAGGTTCTTCCCATCCAAAACTCCATTCTATTGAGGAAATAAGGTATTGTGAATTCTTGCTAGATAAATTTGGAAAAAAGGCAAATGAGGGATGTAGACTTATATTATCAAACATTATCATAGCATAGTATCTTATCTTTGCAATAAAGTGATATATCTACGTATTGGTTGAAAATTGAGTGAAGCGGATTAATGTCTCAAACTTATACTACATGAGGTAAAGGAAACGTTCTTAGGAAAAATCATTGATGAAGAAAATAACATTATCCATATACTTAAAGCATGGGGGTTAAGTGTCCACAAATGTCTAAGTGGATTAAGCCAAGCAATTCCTTGGCTTTGGTGATTTGTTCACTTGGAAACAAGGAATTTGCAATTGGTTCATTAGGAAAAGTTTGTCTTGTCTATTTACCATAAAAACAAGTAGTGCATTAAATGGTAGGATTATGATAATAAAAATTGAGGCCTAAATCCATATATCAAGAGAATAATTTATAAATTTATATTGTGCCATAAAATCTAAAGAATTAGAATGGATACCACAAGAAATATTAATGTGTGAGTGGATGATAGTCTTCTCAAGATGATAAAGATCCTCAATTAAAGGACAATTGAAATAAGGTCACAATTAGAAGCATAAGAAATGCATTGCACTTTGCTCTCACGAGAATAGATCTACTAACAATATCAAGTTGTTTGATGGAGAAAATTCTTCTCTTTGATCCAAGAATATGAATGATGTCTTTGATGGTCTTTGAGTCACCCATTAGATATCAAAAAAGAGTTTTCTTGATCCAAGTATTATTGAGTAGAAATATGTCTGAGGTATACCTTTTGCAATTGGGCATAACATACATAAAGAAGTAAAAATTTCAAGAAAGTGAGCCATGTTGTAGGTGGCACACAAATCAAGATACTAAGAATTATCTTGGTTAGAGAAGGAGGTAATACTATAAGAAATATACCAATAAATTATTCAATTTGCTTGAGCTCTTGATATTATATCATGGTTTTATTAGCAAGTGAAAAATAAATTTAGTGTTGTTTATCTATATAATGTCATAGTGGATTAGGCAAAGGATACTGTGGTTGATCTATTACCATGTGAGTAATCTATACTCATTCAAGTGATTAGCCACATGGATTATGATCGTGTCTTCTTATAAGGCTTGATGTATATATGTGGTGGAGGCTCTATAGAAAGCAATATGTTTTAGTCTTGCGAGTTTTGAGTTGGAGTAGAGTGTAGAGCTAGGATATTTGATAACAACAGTAGAGTGTGAGAGCTAGTTAGATTTATTTAAGGATGAGGTAATTGAGAGATATTCCACACTCTTGCTCTACCTCTCACAAACCATTTTCTCATCCGGCTTTAGATTTTGCTCCATGATTACTTTTGGGCTTAGATGTAGCTCATTTTTGTCATGCATTCATGGTGTCAACAATGAATAATTAAAATCCCTTTATCATTCTTTTAAATACTTATGTGCAAGTTTTAGATTTAACCATTTACATCCATTTGTAGTAGTAGATATACTAAAAATTTTCTCAAGGCTTTGGAGGTAGAGTTTGGAGATCCATGTGTCAAAAGGAAGAATTGCCAATTATCCAAATTACAATGAATTTACTCCCAAAAAGTCAAGACTAGGGTTTTGCAATTTCAAGGATGTTTTAGAATGCAATTTGGAAGAAGAGACCATCATCAATCACAATAGCAAACAAGCTATAAAAGGAAGACAACATACATGAGATTTGAGTGCTTGATGCTTGCAATATAATCAAGTGAAGCAAGTGTGGTCTAATTTATGCCACAAGCAAATACTATGGAGGATTTTGGAAGTTCTTCAATAACATTTTATGATCTGTCAATGGTGCTAAAGAGAAGAAAAACTTTGGTTGCATTGTATTGAAAAATTGTTGCATTTGGGTTGAATTTAAATTTAATTTGATTAATTGAAGTTGGAGTACTTGAAATCAAGGTGTTGGGGTGAAAATTATGATAAGTTTGGGATTTTGATCATTTTGGTTGAAGTCAACCCATGACAATTTGAGCATTATTTGTGGCTAGGTGTTGTAACTCTATGTCAAATTGCATATGAACTATTCTCAAAGAAAATTCAGGGTTTTGGATCAAATGTACTTGGGTCTACCCAAATTCAACTCACCATAGAGTGACAATTGCACTTGATTAGGGGAACATGGGAGAGGAGATAGAGCACAAATGCTCATTCTCTTATCAATTCACAAAAAGTCTCATTGAATATACATAAGAGATGGTTTTAGAAGGGTTTTAGAGAGTATTTTTGCCATAGTTGTGGGTTTTATGTGTGGTTATACCTTCATTCTTGTGATTGTGGATTTTCTAGAGCTCATGGCCCATGCACACACTTTGTAGTTCTGACTCTTAGATGCTTGTATTTCATACACATTTGATTGATTTACTTTTGGTGAATGGAGTGTGCAATGTGCAAGGAGTGAATAGTGTAAATGCAAGTGCTAGTTTATATACAATAATGTAAATGCAATTGTTGGTTTATATGTAATAACATTAGATGTTCATAACTCCAGCAATAGAGTGAATCAAGAAGTGCTAAATAAAAGACATCTACAGACCATTGGGAAGCACACCAGGTTCCTCTTTATATTTTATCACGTGAGTACTTGCTATTTTTCCAAGAATTGCTAGTTGCATTATACAAGGTAGGCTTTACTTTGTGAGCACTTAGATTTTTGATTGAAATTGTTAGTTAACATCAAAAACTAGTGCATAGTATTGCTGGAAACCAATGAAAAATTTTCAACTCAAGTAGAACTAGGACAAACCAAGAAGTGAATAGAAAGCTATGATGAAAAAAGAAATAGTGATAGAAAATGTATCACCCGATAGAAAAATAATAAAAGTTTCCACAAACTTGGATCATATTTCAAAGTGGATTCACTGGAATCTTGGTTGTCAATTTGCTGAATTTTTTTGGAGCACTAGAATCAAGGTAGAGTAAGTTCCAATAATTTGACCTTATATTCCAGTTTTTGAGATTTTTCAATTGTTGGTAAATTCAAGTGTCTCCTTGTTTGTATGTGTTGCTTGCTCAACATGCTTGGTGCTACTTGATCAGGATATTCCTTGCTCTTCACTCAGTACACATTAGAGTTTAAATTCATGAAAGGCAAGGTGATGATCTGATAGTATTAGAGTAGTTGACACCTACTACATAGATAATCTACATGCCAACTCTACTGATTGTGGGATTTGTATGTGGAGCTGATTGGATGATATGAGTATGCCCTTGTGCATCTCCAACCAATAAGCTCATAATGAACCATGTTTGATGAGCTCCATTATCAGCTTCAATCATGGACTATTCCTTGCTTTGTGGATTATAGTCAAGAAACTTTACTTAGTGTTACGGGCATTGAGCCTAATTCTCCCTCAATTCTCTTACTCTCATGTTCAAGATGAATTGTTGGCTTTTAATCATTCTTTGTTACTATCAACATATACACCAACAACTACTACTTGCATATTTGTTTCCAACATGGAGTCTTATAGTGCTTGCATTGAGAAGTTCAATGGTAGGCCAGGCCCTAATTCATTGAAAGAATTCAAGGCTTGTTATAATACTATTGTTTCTGACTTCAAAATGCAACATGGCAAACTTAACAAAAAATTTTGAGCAACTTGCTAGATATGTTACACGTGAAGCTCTTGATGGTATACCAAAAATATGCGCCAACATTTTTGCAATCTATAGAGCAACCAAACCTAGCCCATGCTCAATTCATAGCTATAGCCTCTCAAGCAAATCTTAGTGCAATTGTGGTCCAACATAATGCTCAAGGGCTCATTGCACCAACCCTCTACAGTTGGAACAGCTTATTGTAGTTGTTCAAGACATTTTAGCTACCATTTCTATTGCTTCCACTACAGATTTAGTCCAAGCTTTTTATTTTATTTTGGAAATAAAGTTTCTAGTCAAGAGCTCAAAGAATATTCTTCAACTTTCATAATTTACATGGCAAAAGGATGAGACCTTGAAGATGCTCCATTGTCAACTACTAAAGCTACAAGTAGATACACAAAACATCACCAAGTTGGAGGTTGCATGCAAGTACTTGCAGCTTTGTTTGGTAATCATGCTCTATCACTAGGTTCTTCAAGTTGTGTTACAACACATAGTGATTCCTACACTCTATCTCATGTGTATGCTGCAATTGAGAAGCGTGAGCTTGCACATGCTCATTTCAACACAAGCATATGGAAGCTAGGGTTGTAACTTTGGTTGATGCATGCGTGCTTTATAGGAGTATTAAGTTTGGTATTGTAAGTAGTGGAGAAATATACCTATATGGAGTTTACCTAAGCTTCTACATTTAATCATGATTAGATAGAGTTATTCCTAGCTAAGATAAAGATGACACTATTTTAGACAAAGGGAAAAGAGTGAGCATCACTATTTTGTCTTCTAGTGTAGTAATTTAGTCTTGTTCCTAGTTATTTGACTTTGAAGAAAGAGTTGAGAATTCTTGGGCTCACAAGCCTTTTTGCTGGGGATTTTTCTATAGTCCAAGGATAGCCAATGTGAAGAAATCCTTGACTTAGTTGGTAGGTGAGGATAAGATCACCTATTTTGGGATTATTCCTATGTTCTTGGATATTCCTTTAGACTTTTAGACTTTATTGATTTTTAACCTAGTAACTTGAGTTACTTTGCTAATTAGTAACTTTGGTATGTAATATTTTCACAAGTATATATAAGCTAGGGGTGAGAAGGTACTCATCATCTTTTCATTTGCAACTATCTTTCTCTCTCATTGAGTTCTTTAATGAGCAATATTTTGAGTCTTGGAGGTGCCTTGGAGTTCTAGCCTTGGAGGAGTGTGATGGAGTTTGGGTTCCTTGCCTTCTTATCCATGGTGTGCTACCTTTATAGCCATCAGAGGTTCATCTTGAATGAGAGATAGGCCGGCTCATATGTTTGATTCCATTGTTGAGACCTCTCTAGAAAGCAAGATAATGTTCCACATACAATTTCTATATTAGACAAAAGGAGGCTATAAGAGCTAACTTGGAGAGAACATCAAGGAACAAGAGGGTTGAACTTATGTTAGAGAACTTGGACACATTTTTATACCCTGAAGTCATTATGATTTTTTTGAGATGATATTATACATACTATATACATGAGAGGATTTGGAAAGATTGTGTGAGGTGGGATGTAGATCTTAGGAATTATGGTGATTTTGGGCAAAAACCTCAATTTTGAGATTTGGACATGAAATTTTCACAGAGGATAGCTTGGATTATCTTTTAGTTGGGACACTTGAATTTATTGTAAGTGTTGCTACACTCTCTAAGCTAGAATGTTTGGAACATGGTAGGGTAAATTGTTCCCACAAATTGCATGCTCTTTGGAATTTTGTACAGAGTTTTCTATTTCTTCATTTTCATTGGAACTTTTTGAAACTTTTCAAAAAATTAAATGCAAAATATTCTACCTTTTGGCCCAAGAATTGGGGAGAGATAATTCTTGCATAGGAAGTTATGAATTTCTAAACTGAGGGGGGTGGTTTTTAGACCAAATCTGAAATATGTGTGTTGAGTAGAAAGATGCCTAAGATAAATGGCTCAATGAAAAGGGATGCTATTTTATAGGAGAGGACAAGATGGGGTGTTGATCAAATCTGAAAGATTTCAAAGGTTTGAGAGGTATAGTTTGGGAGAATTGGTTGATGTTGTGGGGAGGGTTCTTTTCAAGAGAGTTAAAGTTCTCATGAATGAGGAGTGTAGGTCCAACCAAAAGCATATTTGAAGGTTGAGACTCATCTTGGAAGCATGGAGGACAATCATGAGTGGAAATTAAGGTTATGTAAGGTTCCTCAAGGAGTTGAAGTGATATTTGTGGTTGATTTGAAGAAAGTAGATGTTAGAGTAGAATCTTAAGAGAGTGTTGAGAGGATTCAAAGACCTTCATTAATTGAAGGAAAGAGTGATTCTAAGTGCTTCTTATGTGAAAAGAAGAAATAAAAGGCAAGTTCATGTTTATTGAGTCTGTAGAGCAAGAGAGTAAGAGAAAGGGGAAGGTTTACTTGACTTGGGATTGCATGTTGGACCTTCTTCACCAAGATTGGGAGGAGGAGATCTAGGACCAAGGAGTTGTATGAGGTTTATGGAGTGGAAGGATTTCCAAAGAGCCATGAGTGTAAAGGAGCAGTAAAATTACTTGAGACCTTGGTAAAGGATCTTAGAGAGAGTCATAGTACCACCATAGAGAAATTACCACCCTCATCAAAAAGTTCTCAAGATTAGTGATGGAGATAATCTTTCAATTGATGGATAAAATATCCATGAGAGCTTGCTTAATTTGCATATTTGGATTTGATCATGGCATAGAAATCATAGAGCAACATGAACCCTTTTTATTACCTAGAGTGGATTACTCTCAAATGGTGCTAATCATATATATATTCTATGAGTTATAGGGTGAGAGAAAATAGACAAAAAACAATAGAGAGGAAAGAAAGATGATGAAAGGATAAGATGGGAAAACTTCTAGCTTTCTTTAGCAAGAATGGAGAGGATGTGGAGACCTTTGTGAGAAACTTCAAGAAAGCTTGCATAGGGAACGATGAGAGGAAGAAGAATGAGTGATCCTCATTATTATTAATTTTCTTTGAAGATGCAACTCTTACATGATATGAGTCAAAATACCAGAAGGGAGAGAGGAAAGATGTGCAAGAAGAGTCTTGGAAGAATTTGACTACAAAACTCATTGAGAACTTTCTTTTGAATAAGAGTTATGACAGATTGATGATCAAGGTTACCTTCTTCAAACAAAGAGAGGGATAGAAAGTGAGAGTATATGCAAAAAGAGTGGAGAAGTTAGAATCTAGGTTTTGCATAGTGTTGAGGAAGAGTGTGAATGATGTGGACACTACCATGATTGGGATAGGAGCCATGCTCACCAAGAATTTTGTGAGAGAGTTGAAACTACAAATTCAAAGCAAGATGAGATATGAGAAACCTTCTTCCAAAGTAGAAGCTTTCAAGATTGCAGTTTGTGTTGGAGGAGAGTTTGGAAGGATTTGAGAGTGATTTGAAGATGAAGGAGGTTGTGCATCCTACACAATTCTACAAGTATGGTAGGGCTTCTGATCCTTTGGTGGCAAGGGTGTCACAACAAGTAGTAGTTTCTCTTGTCCTTACAATTTAGCCAAAAGATCCCCTTCAAACCATCACAGAACAACTTGTAGATCTCAAGATCAATGTAGTGCAACCATGGGAGAAGAGAGAGGGTGGGCCAGAATTTTGGGAGATGGTCTAGGAGTCATGAAAAATATCCATATAGAGGAGGCCAGCCAACTAGCAATTTCAATTATAGAAATTTTTTTGGTTGTGGAGGTAGAGGTCACATCCAAAAGAATTGCCCAAACTCCATGTACCATGGAAGTAGGAGTTATGAGGGGGAAAATAGAAAGAAGGAGTGAGGTGGTGAAGCCCAAGTAACTCCTATGCAAAATAGAGGTAAGGAGATAACATCCATAGATGTGGTGAAGAGTTATTATGAGAAGAGAGAATGCTCAAACTCCAAAGGTCTTAATTGGAACTTTTGGCACAAGAGAAGAAGAGAGACTATTTTCTTGATGATATACAATCCTCTCAAGAATTCACTCCTAGCAAGGATATTCCAATGCTTACAAGGAGTACTTGCACTATTTGTTCAACACCATGAACAAAGACTATAAGGAAGAAGTTGGGGATGGAAGACTTCTTGATCTCAAAGCAACAATGGATTTGTGTTGGAGGATGTTGGTAGTCACAAGGAAAAAATCATAGTTGGTCAACTAATTCCCTCAAATTATACCTTGAGGAATGAACTTAGTGGTGGTTTGAGTTCTACAAGGAGCAAGAGAAAGAATGACACAAAGGCATTGGTATCAATGGGGATGGTGGGTGCAAAACTAGCTCAATGGGAGGCTTGTGAATATGCCTCCAAGATTGAAGTCATGATGAATGGTCACAATATCAAAGATGCACTTGTTGATAGAAGATCTTTTGTGAATGCCATGTTAGAGAAGTTGATGAAGAAGTTGGGTATTATACTCTCTAGACTTTCACCATTTATAGTAAGCATGGCAAACAAGCAACAAGTTTAACCGGCAAGTGTGATGGACAAGGTGATAGTATTGGTTATGGGAGTTCAAAATCTCATGACTTTCTGAGTCTTGAAAGATGTAAATTATGATTTGCTACTTGGGAGGCCATGGTTGAGAGCAGCTCAAAATTTGGTCAATGGCACAAAGGATACTTGAGAATTGGGCCATCAAACTATTGGGTTATAATTTCTATAACTAATACCAATCACCCTTCATACTCATATACACCATCTTGTGATTATTGGGATTCAAATTTAGAAGAAGGAGCTTTAGGTGTGGATACAAGCATAGAAGAAGTGACCTCATCAAAGGAAGATGACTTTGAATCTGATTCAAATGTGCATCATTTGTTTGCTATGGACTTTGTGCTTAAGCTAGAGGTTTTGAAGGACCTTGATAAATCACCATTGATACTAGAGGAGCTAGAAAGGAGACTATCTACACTCAAGTATGGTCCAAATGTTACCAAGGAGGAGAAGGTAAGATTTGAAGGGAGTTTTTGCAAGTTTATCCATGTGTTTGTATTTACTAACAAGGATCTCAAGGAAGTCACCTTGGAGGAGCATTGGATATAGTTGGAGACACATGCAAGACCAATCCACCAAAAGTAATGTCACATTAGCCCACCAAAAATTGTGGTTGTTGTGAAGGAGGAGATTGAAAAGCTCAAGGAGGTTGAGTTTATTTTTGAGGTGGAGAATTCAGAATAGGTGTCTCTAATTGTTATTGTGAAGAAGAAAAATGGCAAGCTTTGTGTATGTGTTGATTCTAAGAAGCTCAATGCTATTACCAGGAAGGACTCCTACTCCTTGCCATTCATTGATGAGATATTGGAGGTTGAGGGTCATGGAGATGGTTATAATGGCTATAACCAAATCAAGATTGTACCAGAACCTCAAGAATTCACTACATTCACCACACCTTGGAGAACTTATGCTTTCAAGGTCATGCCTTTTGGGCTTTGTAATGCTCTAGCCACATTTCAATGATTCATGAACAAGGTGTTTGAATCTTTCATTGGGAAATTTGTGAGAGATTTCATTGATGACTTTTGTATCTATGGAGACAAGGAAGAGCACTTTGAGCACTTGATCAAAGTTTTGCAATGCTTGGATGAAGAAAATGCATCACTCATCCTAGAGAAGTGCATCTTTGGTTATGAAGAATATCTACTTTTGGGGCATATCATTTCTTAGGATGGAACAACAATTGATCTTGAAAAGGTGAGGAAAATCTTAGAGCTTCCATACCTTTCAAGCTTGACAAAGTTATGCCAATTCTTGGAGATAGTTGAGTACTATAGGAGGTTCATCTTCTCATTTTCTAACAAGGCTTATGAGCATTACATGAAGAAAGGTGTACAATGCATGGTGATTTTGGAGGACAAGAAGGCTCTTAAAGCTTTTGAGAAGCTCAAGCAATTCCTTATGGCTCCAATTCTTGTTAAACCTAATTGGAATAAGCCTTTCATCCTTTACACTAATGCTTCCAATGTAGCTATGAGATGCAATCTAAGTGATTTAGACCAAGATAGGCATGATCATCTAATAGCTTATGCTAGTAGAAAATTGATCTTAAGAGAGAAGAACTATTCAATCACAAAAAATGAAGGTTTGGCAATGATTGGTCTCAAAGAGTTTTGACACTAGTTGATTGGAGGAAAGGCTCCATTTTCATGGATCAAAAGGCTTTGAAGTACATCTTCAATAAGCCATATGTGGAGAGAAGGTTAGCAAGGTGGATGATACTTATGTCTGAGTATGAGTACACTATTGAGGATATGCCAAGGAAGAAACATGCAAATATTGATTTATTATTTGGGACCTATGATCATGATGTAGTTGAGCTAGTGGATTAATATTTTCCAAATGAGGAGCTCATGACAATCTCAATCACTCAAAAGGTTCTAATGGAGTTCAAGTAGAGTTGTCACTACAACCATGTTATGATATTTCTCTATCACACATAGAGTGACTACTTCTTATAAACCAAACTCCAATTACACCTTTAATCTCAAGAAGTTGGGAGGAAGACACTTTGATAGGATTAACTATTGATAAATTGAAGTTGTATCATGGAAGATAAAGGGACCTTCACCCCAAGGACAAAGTGAAATCCTAGTTTGGTGGTAAATGTAACACCCGTTGATGCATGCATACTCTATAGGGATATTAAGCTTGGTATTGTAAATAGTGGAGAAATATTATCTATATGGAGTTTAGCTAAGCTTCTACATTAATTATAATTAGCTAGAGTTATTCCAAGCCAAGATAAAGATTACTCTATTCTAGAGGAGAAGAAAAGAGTGAGCATCATTATTCTATCTTCTAGTGTATTGACTTGGTATTATTTCTGGTTATTTGACTTTGAGGAAAGAATGGAGAACTCTTGAGTCTAAGGATAGCTCATACAAAGCAATCCTTGACTTAGTTGGTAGGTGAGGATAAGACCACCTACTTATGGGATTATTTCTATGTTTTTGGATATTCCTTTAGACTTTTAGACTTTATTTGACTTTTAGCCTAGTAACTTGAGTCACTTTGGTAATTAGAAACTTTGGTATGTAATATTTTCATAAGTATATAAGCTAGGGGTGAAGAAGTACTCATCATATTTTAATTTGCAACTTTCTCTTATTGAGTCCCTTGGTGAACAATATTTTGAGTCCAGAAGGTGCCTTAAAGAGGTGATGGAGTTTTGGTTCCTTACCTTCTTAGTCTGTGGTGTGCTACCCTAATAGCCATAAGAGATTCATCTCAAGTGAGAGACATGCCACCTCATAGCACTTAGTTTGGCCTTTAGCAAAAATTGTCACAAGAAAATCAACAACCAAATCTACCATTTAGGCATATGGCTTAGCTTGTACACATTTAAGTAAGCTTTGTGCAATAAGAGCCATTTTGCTGTGATCATTCATTCCATTCAATTTGCAAGAGGAGATGGGGAAGGCAATTATAGTTGCCATTTAACCCAATAGTGCACACCACAAAGTTGTTCCTAAATATGGTTTTACATCCATAGTTTAGCCTCTTGTGGAAAGCTCTCCAATAGGTATGTGCAAGGCTTTGAAGCTTGATCTTTGCCTAGTTGAGATTGCCAAAAGATTGGCTAGCACTCCCTTGCTTTCATTCAATGATCTTTGCATGCTTCCTAAGGCATTAAGTGGTTGGTTGACTAGTCAACCTTATAGAGATTGAATGAATCTATATCCAACTACCACAACATAGTCACAGCATGCAGCCTAGTCTTCTCTAAGCCATGTAGTTATTCCCATCCAAGAGCTTACTTGTAACAATATGGAGTTTATAAAAGAGTTTGTCAAGACTAACAAAGTAACAAATAGGCCAAATTAGCCAAGAATTATAAGAATATTCTAGAAGCATCTAGGACGCTACTTGGTACCTTCCAAGTATCAAGTAATGTGCATGCCAAATGGTGACTTCTAGGAGGAAGCTTCTTGGGAAACTTCTCAACTAGCTTAGTTTGCATGCCAAGTAGGTAGCTTCTAGAAGGAAGCTTCTTGGGAAGTTTTCTAACTAGTTTAGCTTGCATGCCAAGTAGGCATCTTCTAGGAAGAAGTTTCTCAAGAAGCTTCTTGGTTAGCTTAGCTTGCACTTTAAGAAAGTGGCTTCTAGGAAGCTTCTTAAGAAGCTTCTCAAGAACCTTGTATATTTTCTATAAATACCAAAACTCAAGCTCATGCTAGGCATTTGAAGTTTCTCTCATTCAAGAGTCCCAATTTGATTTTTCACTTTGATCTTCCATTCTCTTATTTCTCTCCTCGGTCTTTTACATTAGTATCAAAGCAAGAATGCGATAGATAGAATTTATGGACCATCAAATCTAATTTTTCCAAACCATTGGGATTTTTTGTGTCCATGTACTACCCAAGCATCATTTCATGTAATTTATCATTTCACACTTTAGGTAGAATCTTCTAATTGTAACTTATGGTGAACGGTGGATGTGTTGCATCTATGTGTTAACTTAGATAAATTGTAGGTAGTTTGACAGAGTAATAGCTATGGTGACAATACCCAGAGTTATCACTATTATGCAACAACAAATCAAACACCTTACTTGATTGTTGGGAGAACATGACCATCAACAACAAGAGTATGTAGAGAGAGCATCATTTTGAGAAGGAAAAGAGAAAATCCAATTTCCAAAGCATAAGGTATTTGAATGTAAGAATCTCTTGAGTGCAATGGAGAGTTTTGTGTTTGACTACAAATGTTATTTCAAAGCTACAAATCTTCAAGTTGAACAAAGAAAGATTCTCCTGGATTCAAGCAAATTGGATAGAGTGGAAAAACTATGGTAGTAGTTCCAAGTAGAGGAAGCTAAATAGCAATTTATTGCACCAATCTCAACATGGGAAGAATTCAAGATTGCAATAATTGGGCAATTCCAAGCTTTAAATGCCACATGAGCCGCACAAGATAGGTTGACAAAGTTAAAGTAGATGGGTTCAATAAGAAGCTATATCACTCAATTCTAGAACACCATAATTAAAATTCTAGATAAACTAGAAGGTGAAACTATGGATCAATTTGTGAGGGGTTTCAAGTCATGCAACAAATTGGAAGTTACCTTGTAGTAGCCCAAAAACTTGGAGGAAGCCATGTAGTTGGTTGAACACTTTGATCCTTGGTTGCAACAACTTGGTCTTGATCTTGACCTCATAAGACCTACCAACACACTACACATGGTTAGAGAAGTTGACACCAATAGAGATTGATGCTACCCAACACATATCACTTGGTACAACAAATAGTGAAAGACTACCACAAAATAGCAATTGCTTTTATTATTGCAAATTAGATGTCATATTGTTGAATGTATTCTCAAGAATAGACAACCCTAATAAATTACCCAAATGGAGTTTGTGGAGCATGATGATTAGGACTTAGCCCAAGAAGTAGTAGACCAACCTATCAGCTCTCATGAAAGGAGTTAGACAAGCTTCAAATAATAGTGATGGAGTTGTTAGAGAAGGACTTCATACAACATAGTACATCTTCTTGGGGAGCACCGGTACTATTTATTCCAAAGAAAGATGGAGGACTTCACTTTTGTATTGACTACAATGGCCTCAATAAACAAACCATGTAAAATGCATATCTCTTGCCTCAAATTAATGATTTGCTCAATCAATTGAATGGAACATGATACTTCTCCAAGTTGGATCTCCAAAGCAGCTATTAGAAAACTCCCATTGATAGAAAAGATTTGCAAAAGATCACCTTTTGGGCTCATTAATGCTCCAATAGTATTCTTGGATCAGATACATTGAGTGTTGGATAGGCTATTGGATTCATACATGGTTGTGTTATTTGATGATATTTTAAACTATAGCAAGATAGAGGTAGAACACACAAATCACATGTGAGAAGTCCTAAGATGGATAGCTATGCCAATGGAAGTTTTACTATGAGAAGTCAAAGTGTGCCTTTTAGTAGAAGGAAATTATCTTCTTGGGTCATAAGATCTCATCAAAAGGGATCAAGATGGAAGAGGAGAAAATCAATGCTATTGCTAATTGGCTTACCCTAAAGGATGCCATAAAAATGTAAGCATTTAATGGATTGGCAAGTTTTTACAAATGGTTTATCCACTATTATGCTCATGTGGCCGCACAATTGACCAACCTCTTGGGGAAGACCTCAAGCTTTAGTGGACCACAAAGCACAAAGAAGCATTTTAGAAGCTAAAACATATGGTGACTTCAAGACCCATTCTTCAACCATATGATCCTCAACTACCTTGTGTGATTGATTTTAATGCTTCTAACTTTGCCATTAGAGCTGTGTTGTAATAAGAAGTGATGGTTACATCCCATTGCCTTTGTAACTTGCCAATTAAACACCACAAAAAGGAATTACTCTACTTGTGATTGAGAACAACTAACAATGATATGTGCCACCAAAGTATAGATGCATTATCTCTTGGGGAAACAAATGATCATGCAAATTGATCACAAACCCTTGTTGCAAACATTACATTTGGAGCACATGAAGAGTTGACATGATCGATGGGAGGAACAACTATGGTTTTTTGACATCAAACTTGAGTATAAACCTAATAAGTTCCATATCATCCGTGATGCACTATCATGATGACTTGATATGACAACCCAACAAGAATCACTTTTATGGTAATTAATAAGTAATCATTTGTTTCCATAGAGATAGTGATAAAAAACATTCAAATACAAAGTAAAATGTCACAAATCAGATCTTCTTGATTTGTTAATCTGTTGGGTAGAAACCACAGCCAAAAGAGAGTAACAAGCACTGAATTACAATCTTGTCACAAAATATCCACACACATAATCACAATTCATCAAATCTTTCCAAAACAATCTTGATTATGATGATTCAGTTCTCCCAAAGAAGTCCACTTCATCATGCAATAACTTTGCCTTGGAATTGTGTTCTACCCCTCCACTAAACACAAAATTGCCTCAACCAAAATTGCTTGCATTCAGTCCAGAGATGCACTCCCCAATGTAGAATACTACCAACACTACAATTCTTCACATATTTGTCAAGGCATTGCTTTGATTGCTATCCACTCAAGATCAAACACAGAAAATGAAATTAGAGTTGTAGAATGTAACATCTAACACTAAGACTTGCACTTCAAACTTCTCTAAACACTCACAAATACAAACACTTAGAATACTTAGAATACTTAGAATTAAGCTAAAATGATGATCACTGATTGACAATACTTTGCTTTACTCAACTTAAGAAATTATAGTATTGAATAAAAATCCTCATTGTAAATGCCTCCTTTAAATAGGCAGTAGACCTAGTCAATTATCTAAACTGCCTAAATTGCTCCTTAACAATCTCCAGAACCAAATCAACACTCTACTACTTCATATCTACCTCTTCAGATCTAAAATCTGTTACTCCTACTGCAATCCAATGTCTACTTCTACGTTGGCTTGTACACTTGATGTAACTCCAATCTTCTCTTGCAGTTTAGCTTCTTCTAATATTATTATTTGTTTTTTTTATTTCTATCTTATCTTTAGTCTGAATTGAAATTGAAGTCATGGGTATTCTAATGCTATCTAATTTTCCTATTCTAACTTCCTCATACGCATCTGGTAATACACCCAAAGTCACTTGCATCCTATGTTTGAGTACCTCAGATTAGGTCACCTTCAACCTAAGGTTAAGTAGCTTCTGTACCCAAAATAGCTAAACCCAAAGTTTCTATACCCAAAGTAGCTAAATCCTGATTTCTATACCCGAAGTTATTTTGCATATACTCTAGAAACTTCAAATGCTTATAACTTTGGCTACAAACCTCTAAACTTCATGATTTTTGTGGCAACGGAAAGTTGTAAAAAAGATGATTCCAACAAGATAAAGCATGGAAAATTTGGACATGTGATAACTGAGATACAGGCCCCGTAGTAATCTTGACCTCCAACTTTCATTCTAATGCAAAGTATCCTTGGATTGAATTGTGTCTCCTCTCAAACAAAAATAACTTGGATTGGATTGGTTTGTCATCCTTGGATCAGATTCTATATCATTGGATCTGATTTCTCTTCAAATATTCCTACTTGGGCTTATATAGACTTAACTTACATACTAACTCTTTTTTAACTCTTTCCACTTCTATGACTAATTTTGATCCCAATTCTACCAAAAACAAAAAATGTGAGTACCACACCTAATTGAAGACTTGTCCTCTCATCACAATGACAATTATATATAATAGTGTTCATTGACTCAAAAGTCTAAATTTAGTTTAAGACCTTTTTACAACAAGATCCATCCTTTCAAATAATACAAGGTCATCTTGCAATACATGACAAGGAATACAATACCTTCTTCTTCAAGAAATGCCTTCTATTGCATGAGAACCGGATCTATATTCCAACCAAGGATGATCTACAACTTGTGTGTTTTCAAGAAGCCCATAACTTACCAATCATTCTCACATGGGGGTAAACAAGACCTTGGAGATCCCATAACGCCAATGGTGGTGGCCCAACATGACACGAGATGTTCAAGAGTTTGTTTAATCTTGTGAGAGTTGCCAATGCAACAAGGCTAACAACTAGAAACTGAGTGGATTCCTTCAACCACGTCCCATCCTATTTGCTCAATGAGAACACGTGAGCTTAGATTTCATCACATCATTGTCCAAGACAAAGCAATTTCACACAACAATTGTGGTGTTTGTCTATAAGTTCAATAAGTAAATCCTTTGGCATCAACTTTTGATATAGTGGATGCTCCAACATTGGCCTAGATCTACTTCAACAATGTATTCAAATATCATGGGATACCTTGTGTATTAATCTTTGACCGTGATCTTTGATTCACCAAAATTTTTTAGCAAACACTCTTCTAGCTACTTGGCACCAAGCTTGCATTGTCCAAGGCATATCATCCTCAAACTAATGGGCAAACCAAATTTTAACATCCATTTGTGCATGTATGTATTATTGTAAAATTTAGTTTGGTATTATAAGTACTTGAGAGATATTATTTATATAGAGATAAAGTATGGTTTTACATAAGTCAAATTAGTTAAAGTTAATCATAGCTAAGTTAGAGGGGACCTTACTTTAGAAGAAATGGAAAATATGAGTAGCACTATTTTGGATTCTAGTGTATTGACTCGGTATTATTCCTAGGTGTTTGGCTTTGAAGAATGAGTTAAAAACTCTTGAAACCCACAAGCTTTTTTATTTTAGATTTTTCTATAGTCCAAAGATAGCCCATGTGAAGGAATCTTTGATTTTGTGGTTGGGTCAAGATAAGACTACATGCTTAGAGGAATACTCCTATAAGAATAGATATCCTTTAGACTTTAGATTTTATTTGAATTTTAGACTAATAACTTGAGTTGTTAGAATTAGTAACTTTGGTGCATAATTATTGCACAAGTATATAAACTAGGTATGAGGAGATACTAAACATCCTATCATTTGCAACTATCTCTCTCTCATTGAGTTTGTTAGTGAGCAATGGTTAGAGTCTTGGAGTGTTAGCCTTGGAGGAGTATGATAGAGTTGGGGTTCCTTGCCTTCTTAGTCCATGGTGCATTACCATAATAACCATTGGAGGTTCATCTTAAGATATCCCGACTCACATTTTTGGTTTCATTATTAGGAACCTCTTAGAAGCCAAGATAATTTTCCATATTCAATTCTACATTATGCAAAAGGAGGCTATGAGAGCTCACTTGGAGAGAACATTAGAGGAATAGAAATCTAATCTTATGTGAGAGAACTAAGACCTATTTGTGTACCATGTAGTTCATTATGATGTATTTGAGGTGATATTGTACATCTTGTACACATGAGAGGATTTGGAGAGACTATGGAGGTGTATTGCAGAATTTTGGAGATTTTGGTCAATGTGGACAAAACTTCAAGTTTATGATCTACACTTGGAATTTTTGCATATGATAACTTAGATTATCTTTCAAGTAGCATACTTAAATTATTGTGAGAGCTAGTACATGCATTCAGCTAGAAATTTTTTGAAGTTGATAAGGAAAACTACTCCCAAAATTTCATGTCTCTAGAAATTTATACAAAGTTTTCATTTTTATGTCATGAGTTGGATTGTTGTGAAAATTTCCAAGAAAATTTAGTGGTAGATAAACTAACTATTGGTTAAAAATCAGAGAGAGCTCATTCATGTAAAGAGATTTATAAAGTTTTGAAGTAAAGAGGTAGTTTTTAGACCAAATCTAAAAGATGTGTGATGAATAGAAAGATGCCAAGGCCAAATGGCTCAATAAAAAGATCTAAATTTTTTGAGGAGAGATCTAAATTTAGTGACATTCATAGGTCAATTTTGGGGAGTTGAGATCTCATGCATGAGGAGTGTGAGAATAACCAAAAGCATGTTTCAATGTTTAGACTCATCTTGGGAACATGGAGGGTAACCAAGAGTGGAGTTTGAAGCTAGGCAAGGTTCACTCAGAGTTTGAGGTGATTGTAAGGGTTGATTTGAGGAAAAGAGAATTTAGAATTTGAAGAGAGTGTTGAAAGGATCCAAAAACATACACTCTTGGAGAAAAGAGTAATTCAAAGTGCATTTTATGTAGAGACTGCATTTTATGCAGAGAGTACAATAAAGACTCCAAGGAAGAAGTTGAGGATGGATGACTTCTTGATCTCAAAGCAACAATAGAACTACAATGTGTTAGAGGATGTTGGTAGTCACAAGGCTAACATCATGATAGGCCAATTGATCGCTTTGAATTCTACCTTAAGAAAGGAGCTTAGAGGTGGTTTGAGCTCTACAAGGAGCAAGAGGAAGAAGAAAGCAAAATAGAAAGCTCTAGTATCAATGGGTGTGGTGGATGCCAAACTAGCACCATAGGAGGCTTGTGAATATACTTCCAAGATTGATGTGAGAATGAATGGTCACAACATCAAGGATGCACTTGTTGGTGGAGGATCTACAATGAATACCATGTTAAAGAGGTTGATAAAGAAGTTGGATATGATACCTTCTAGATCTTCAACATCTATGGTGAGCATGACAAACAAGCAATAAGTTTGACCAATAATAATGATAGATAAGGTGATGGTTCACAATTATGGGACTTCAAAATCTCATGACTTGCCAAATCTTGAAGGATTCAAGCTGTGATTTACTTCTTGGGAGACCATGATTTAGAGCAACATGCACAACTGATTGATGGCATAAAGGGTACTTGAGGATTGGGCCATTAAACCATCAAGTTAAAGTTCTTGTGACTAACACCGCCAACATTTCACAATCAGATATACCATCTTTTGATTATTGGGAATAAAATTTAGAAGAAGGGGCTTCAAGTATGGACACAAGCATGGAGGAAGAGACTTCCATAGAGGAGGATGAATCCAAATTTTATTCAAATATGTATCCTTTGTGTGCTATGGATTTGGCTTGTAAGCCAGAGGTTTTGAAGGACCTAAATCACCATTGACACTTAAAGAGATAGAGAGGAGGTTATCTACACTCATCTAGTAACTTGAGTTACTCCAATAATTAGTAACTTTGGTGCATAACTATTTTAAAAGTATATAAACTAGGCATTCAATAATTTCTCTAGTGATCAATGTTTTGAGTCTACAAGTGTTAGCCTTGGGAGAGTATGATAGAGTTAGCATTCCTTGCCTTCTTAGCCATGTTGCACTAGCATATTAGCCTTCAAAGGTGCATTCAAAGTGAGAGACATGCTAGCTCACAAAATGTGCAAATTACACCTTGGAGGTTATGCTTTGTGCCTTTGTCAATTTTCACCATACCAATTAGGATGAATGTCTTGAAGTTGTTGAGTTTGCTTACAATAATTCCAAATAGGAAAGCACCAAATTCTCTCTCTTTTTCCTTAATTTGGGCCAAGATCCACTTGTCCTAGATTTCCCTCTTTCTCCTCCTCCATCTCATGTCCTTCACACTTCCACCTTCTTGACCATAATATACCAATCTCTAAAATAAGCTAAATCCCATCTTCTTGTTGCTCAAAATCAACAAAAACAATATACAAATCAATATCATCATGATTTCACATTTCAACTCATCTTATCTTTTAGTAACCTACTCCTTCCACTTGATATCCAAGTTCATAACTTGTTCCTAATTAGATAGGTCCATTTGATGTCACCCAAATCATTTCTCTTGTTGCTTATTAATTTGCCTTGCCTTTTCATATGCAAATCCACCTTGTCTTGTTTTGCTTTCTCCACGAAGGACCTTGGTACGGGTACAATCTTAGAGTTCACTATTGATTTGAGTGATGTATCACCAATATTTTGCCATTGATATTGCTTGAATCAACATGAATAGGATTTGGTGGATGAAAGGTGCTTAGGACTTATGTAGGTCTAATTCAACCATCATCATCCAATAGGCATCAACTATAATCACGCGAGCTAAGAAGGACAACAATGGACTTTGGACTGAAAAATAGATGTGTGGTGACTATTGACCAATCAACCTATCTATGGTATAATGGTATCTATCTTGTGGGGTGCCCACAAGATGAATACCAAATGCCAACACCTAAAGAGATTTTTGATGAGTTGGGGAACTCTTGCATCTTCTTCTTTTTGGATCTCCGGCAAGGCTTTAATCAAATTCCTATTTGGATAATGGACAAAAGAAAGATTGCATTTCACAACTAGAATCAACTATTTAATACCTTTTGGTTTCAAGAATGCACAATACATTTCCAAAGGGTCATGGACCAATGTAACAATATGGAGTTTAGCAACAAAGTTAGTTAGGGCTAATGAAGAAATGAATAGGCCAAATTAACCTAAAATATTTTTGAAGTATCTAGGAAGCTTCTTGGGAAGTTTCATGGCTAGCTTAGCTTGCATCCCAAGTAAGTAGTTTCTAGTAGCTTCTAACTAGCTTAGCTTGCAAGCCAAGTAGATGGCTTCTAGAAGGAACCTTCTTGAGAAGCTTCTCGGTTAACTTGGTTTGCATTCCAAGAAAGTGGCTCAAGGAAGCTTCTTGAGAAGCTTCTCAAGAGCCTTATATGCTCCCTATAAATACCAGAACTGAAGCTCATGCTAGGCATTTGGAGTTTACCCATGTTCAAGTGTCCCAATATGATCTTCCATCTCCTATTTCTCTCCTCAATCTTGGTCTTTTACATTGGTATTAGAGCAAGAATGAGATGGATGGAATTTATGGACCACCAAATCTATCTCCACCAAAACATTGGGATTTTTGTGTTTAGGTACTACCCAAGCATCATTTCACACAAATCACCTTACGCTTTTTGGGTAAGATTTTCTGCATATGATCACCTTGTTTGAGGAACCCTTGATACTTCCAATTGTAACTTATGGAGAATAGTGGACATGCTACATCTATGTGTTAATAAATTAGATAAATTGGGAGTTATGGGATAGAGTAGTAGCCATGGCAACAATACACAACATTATCATTGTTATGTAGCAACACATCAAGCACCTTACTCAATTATTAGATGAACTAAACCATCAATGAAAAGAACATGTAGAGAAAGTACCAATTCAAGATGGAGAAGATTGAATCTGATTTCCAAAATCCAAGGTGTTTGAAGGCAAGAATCTCTCAAGCACAATTAAGAATTTTGTGTTTGACTGTGAGTGTTACTTTGAATCTACCAATCCTCAAGATGAATGGAAATAGATTCTCTTGGCTTTTAGTCAATTGGATGGCATGGCAAAACTTTGGTGGCGATTCTGAGTGAAGCGAGCTAAGCGATAAATTACTGCACTAATCTTGATGTGGAAAAAATTCAAGAATACAATACTTGGTTGATTTCAAACGATGAATACCACATGAGTTGCACAAGATAAGTTGGAAAAGTTGAAGCAAATTGGCTCTCTAAGGAGCTACATCATGCAAATTCTAGATATACAAGAAGGTGAAGTTCTGAATCAATTTGTGAGGGCTTGAAGTCACAAATCAAATTAGAAGTGACCATGCAGGAGCCACAAAATATGGAAGAAGCCATGCAGTTGGCTAAGCAATTTGATTCCTTGGTTGTGACAACTTGGTCTCAACTTCAAAGTACACAAAACTTACCAGGACATTAGACACAAGTGGAGGAATCAACACCAATAGATATTGATGCTATCCAACAGAGACCATTTGATATAGCGGATAGAAAAAGATTGTGATAAAATAGTGGTTGTTTTTATTGTCACCAAGTTCAACATCGCATTGCTGAATGTCCACTTAGGAATGAGTAATCTGGATAAATTGCCTAGATGGAGTATGTGGAGCACATTGATCAAGGAAACAATGAATCTTAGTAGGAGATTTGACCCGCTTGTTGAGAACTTGATTGGTTCCAATGGGATTGAAGGCTTGACCTATGCAAGTTTGCTTCACTTGCAAGGTATAATATCTGATCACACTTGTAAGATTTTGGTTGATTTTGGAAGTTTAGAGAATTGCATGTTTATGCAATTTGTGAAGGAATTGAGTATTTTTATCAAGCTAGTAATTGGAAGTAGATTGATGATGGCGGATGGTAGAAAAAGTTCTACATTCCAAACCTTATATCTTGTTACCTTCAAGATTTGGAAGGAGTATTTGGAGTGTATGAGGTTTGTAGTGACATTGCTACACTATGATGTTATTCTAAGACTATCTTGACTTGAATGTCACAAGGTTCAATTTGATTGGACTTGATGATAAATTCAAGTACAACATTAAGGTAGGAATTGCCTATTAGGTTGTTTGGCACTTTTGAGTCAGACATCTAAGAATAGCCAATCCCAAGATGGGAAGTTTGTAAAGAAAGAAGCCATAGAGTAAGCTTTGAAGGAAAAGAAGTCCCAAGATGGGAAGTTTATAAGGAAAACAACCATAGAGCAAGCTTTGAAGAAAGTGAAGTCTTAAGGTGGGAAGTTTGTCAAGAAAGTTGCCATAGAGCAAACCTTGAAGGAAGATAAGTTCCTAGATAGGAAGTTTTTCAATGAAGTAGCTATAGAGCAAGCTTTGGAAGAAGATAAGTCTATTTTTGTGGTGTGGATCAAGTCAATTGCACAAAGAGAATCTGAAGAAAGTTAGGAGCCTCATTGAGAAATGGTTGATCAAATAGTTCAAGAGTTTATGGATTTGTTTTTGGATGATCTACTAAAGGGATTACCCTTTGATTGTGATATGCTCTTCAAGATTGAGTTTTTACCAAGGAGTACTCTAAGAGTAGACCAATCTATCGGTTCTCACCAAAGGAGTTGGAGGAGTTGCAAACAACACTCATGGAGTTGTTGGAGAAGGACTTCATACGACATAGTACATCTCCTTGGAGAGCACTGATACTATTTTTTCCAAAGAAGGATGGAGTACTTCATTTCTATATTGATTACCATGAGCTTAATAAACAAATAGTGAAGAATGCATACTACTTGACTTGAATTGATGACTTGCTTGATTAATTGAGTGGAGCACGATACTTCTCCATGTTGGATCTTTGCAACGGCTACTAACAAATCCCTATTGATAGGCAAGATGTGCAAAGGACTGCCTTTTGCACAAGGTATGGACACTTTGAGTGGAGAGTTCTACCTTTTGGGCTCACTAATGGTCCAGTAGTTTTCATGGATTAGATGCATTGGGTGTTGGATGGACTGTTAGATATGTACATGGTGGCATTCTTGGATGATATATTAATCTATAGCAAGATAGAGGCAAAACATTTGAATCACATGCAAGAAGTCTTAAGACAACTATGACAATGAAAGTTTTATTACAAGAAGTCAAAGTGTGCCTTTTGGCAAAAGGAAGTTACCTTCTTGGGTCAAAAGATCTCATATGAAGAGATCAAGATGGAAGAGGAGAAAATTAAGGCCATCATTGATTGGCCTACTCCAAAGGATGATATTGAAGTATGGGCATTTGATGGATTGACTAGCTTTTACCGATGGTTCATCCACTACTATGCTCATGTGACTACACCATTGATTGATCTCTTGGAGAAGAACTCAAGTGTTCAATGGACCAACAAGCACAAAGAAGCATTCTAGAAGTTGAAACATATGGTGTCTTCAAAACCAATTTTTTGACTTTATGATCCTCAACTACCATATGTGGTTGATTTTGATGCTTCTAACTTTGCAATTGGAGCAATGTTGAAACAATAATTCACATATGGATTTCATCCTATTTCCTTTATGTCCGTAGACTAAATATAGTGGAAAGAAATTACTCTACTAGGGATTGGGAACAACTAGTGATGGTATATACCACCAAGGTATGGAGGCATTATCTCTTGGGGAAACAAGTGGTCATGCAAACTCATCACAAGCCCTTGTTGCAAACATTATATTTGGAACACATGAAGAGTCAAAATCATTAATGAGAGGAACAACTACAACATTTTGACATCAAACTTGAGTACAAACCCGGTCAGTTCCATGTCATCCCTCATGCCCTATCATGATGACCTACTTTGAAGTCTCTTCCTCTCATCAAAACGGCAATTACAACAATATTCATTGACTCCAAAGTCCAAATTGAGTTTCAAAGAGCTCTACACAAGATCCTTTCTTTCAGATGGTACAAGGTCATCTTGCAGCATATGGTAAGGAGTACAATACCTTTTCCTACAAGGAAGACCTTCTATTCCATGAGGACCAAATCTATGTTCCAACCAAAGGTGATCTCCGACTTGTGCGCCTTCAAGAAGCCCATGATTTACTAATTGCTGGTCATATGGGTGTGGACAAGACCTTGGGTACCCTCCAATGCAAATGGTGATGGCCCAACATGGCAAAAGATGTTTGGGAGTTTGTCTAATCATGTGAGAGTTTCCAACGCAATAAGGCCAGTAACCAAAAACCGAGTGGACTCCTTCAACCACTCCCCATTCTATCTACTTGTTTGGAAAATGTGAGCTTAGATCTCATCACATCCTTGCCCAAGAGAAAGCAAGGGCACACAACTTGTGGTGTTTGCGGATAAGTTTAGTAAGAAAATCTATTTGGCACCAACCGTGATACTGTGGATACTCCAACCTTGGTGCAGATCTACTTTGACAATGTATTCAAGCATCATGGGATGCCGCATGTACTCATCTTCAATTGTGATCCTTGCATCATTGGAAAGTTTTGGCAAGCACTCTTCCAGATACTCGGCACCAAGCTTGCTTTGTCTACAACCTATCATCCTCAAACTAATAAGCAAACTGAATGTGAAAATTGCACCTTGGAAGATATGCTTCATGCCTTTGTCAATGTTCACCATACCAATTAGGATCAATGTCTTGCAGCTATAGAGTTTGCATACAATAATTCCAAATAGGCAAGCACCAAATTCTCTCCTTTCTTTCTCAATTTTGGCCAAGTTCCACTTGTTCTAGATTCCCTTCTTGCGCCTCTTCCATCTCATATCCCTCATATTTCAACCTTCTTGACCACCATATCCCAATCCATCCAACAAGCCAAATCTCACCTCCTTATTGTACAAAATTGTCAGAAAAATATGCAAACCACCATCATCATGATCTCACCATTCAAGTTGGTGATAAAGTCATGCTCTTGTCTAGTAACCTACCCCTCCCACTTGATACCCAAGTCCATAAACTTACTCCTAATTGGATAGGACCATTTGAGGTCACACAACTCATTTCTCATGTTGCTTCTCGACTTGCATTGCCTTTTCATATATGCATCCACCGTGTCTTTCATATTTTCAAGTTGAAACCCTTTTTCAAGTTCAGTTTCAAGTTCCCTAATCCATTTTCTTTTCCTTCTCGTGTCCAAATTCCTCCTCCTCTCATCCCTATCAATGATCATGAGGAATATGAAGTTGATCATATCCTTGCGTGTCACCATATTCAACAAGGCCGCCAACAACATACGGAGTACAAGGTCCTTTGGAAAGGATACCTCCTTCATGATGTCACATGGGAACCTCTTTCTCATCTCCAAAATGCACAAATAGCCATCCAAGAGTTTGAAGCTTCAATAGCGACAAGGACATCACCAACTAGCGGTGCGGGAATATGTAACAATATGGAGTTTAATAATGAAGTTAGTTAGGGCTAATGAAGTAAGGGATAAGCCAAATTAGCCTAGAATATTCTAGAAGTAATTATGAAGATTCTTGGGAAACATCCCGACTAGCTTAGCTTGCATCCAAAGTAAGTAGCTTCTAGAAGGAAGCTTCTAGAAGCTTCCAACTAGCTTAGCTTGCAAGCCAAATAAGAGACTTCTAGAAGGAACCTTCTTGAGAAGCTTCTTGGTTAACTTGGCTTGCTCTCCAAGAAAATGAGCTCAAAGAAGCTTCTAGAGAAGCTTCTCAAGAGCCTTGTATGCTCCCTATAAATACCAAAACCAAAGCTCATGCTAGACATTTGAAGTTTACCCACATTAAAGTGTCCTTGTGTGATCTCCCATTCTCTTATTTCTCTCCTTGGTCTTGGTCTTTTACACTGGCTCAAAGTATGGTATGTATAATATTACCTCAAACATATTGTAATGAATTATAGGTGTACAAATGGGTACAAGTTCTCTAACATAAGTTCAAACCTCTTCTCCCCTAATTTTCTCTCCAAGTGAGCTCTCCTAGCCTCCTTTTGTCTAATATAGAATTATATGCAGAACATTATCTTACCTTTTAGAGAGTCTTGGAAATGGAGTTGGCATGTCTGTCACTTAAGATGAACCTCTCATGGCTATTATGGTAGCACACTATGGACTAAGAAGGAAAAGAACCCCAACTCCATCATACTCCTCCAAGGCTAACACTCCAAGACTCAAACTATTGCTCACTAGAGAACTCAATGAAAGAGAGATAGCTGCAAATGAAAAGATGATGAGTACTTCCTGTAATACTCCGAGGACAAGAGAAGAGAGAAAACACAGATTGCACACTCAAACATTCGATGCCCCAAGGGAGCACCTTCTCTTTATTATATAGACGAAGAGGATCTCCTCCAAGGAAGCTCCACCATAGGATTAGGGACACAGATAGGTGACATGTCAGCAAGCTCCACCCTTTGGATTACTTACTTGGATGGGTGACCTGTCTGGTCTAGGTCCTATCTGGTTGGTCAAATGAGCTTTGATTGGAGGGAATCTTTTAGGGAATCTTCCTGTAGGAATCTCAGAATCACATGAGTAAGGTACCGTTGGAAAGATCTTGACAAGACAAAGCAGGGGGAGGGAAGGCCAGCCTTCCCTACGATTGGGGGGGGGGGGTTCCGCACATTTTCAAGGCCTAATTCATCCGTTTAGGCCTCCGAAATTGCCTTCAAAGATTTTAGGCATATTTCGGTTCCTACTCTATTAGTAGAAGTCCCTTTTTGGTGATACTTCTTTCTGATCTGTTTAGTCCATCATGTGTAACATCCTTCCAAATGTTACCAAACCAATTCTCACCTTTAAATCATATGTCTAGCTATTGGTTCTAAGGTTCTCAAGTCTATTTCGGTTTCTGCCCTATTAGTAGAAGTACTCTTTTGGTGATACTTCTATCTGATCTATTTTGACCATCATGTATAACATCATTCTAGATGTTACCAAACCAAATTTCACATCTAGATCATATGGCTAACCCTTGGTATTACAGACCTCCCTCCTTTTAAGACGCAACGTCATCGTTGTGCAATTGTTGCTCAAATGCTTGCACCAACACCGGTGCATGTGCCAAATTGGCAGCAGGTTCCTAGGTTGCTTCATAGAGGGGGTAACCTTTCCATTGTACTAGATATTCCACCCGCGGATGGCGAGTACCACGCATGCGCTTTTGGAGAATCCGCTCCACTTCATATTCCTCTGTGCCATCAATGACTGTCGGACAAGGTCGAATGTCTTGTATGGAAGTACCTTGGCCTGATCGGGGAGTATATCTACATAATAGGGAGACCCGAAACACTGGATGGATCTTCATGTGTGGTGGTAGCTCAAGGTGATAGGCCACAGCTCCGATGCGACAAAGAATCAAGAAAGGCCCAATAAAACGAGGTCTGAGCTTACGAGATCCAACTAATGTGAGGTTGGTTGTTGATAGCCACACTTGATCCCCAACATTGAACTCCATGTGCCTACGGTGTGCATCAGCATACTGCTTTTGTCGATTTTGCACAATCTATAACCTGTGCTTGGCGCTCTCCACACCTTGTTGGATTCTAGAAACAAATGTGTTGACTGCATCAACCTTGGTAGTCACTGGACGGATCTTCATCAAGCTAGAAGGTGTGAAGGGATGCTCACCATACATGAGGAAGAACGGAGTGACCTGGGTGGAGGCATTCACTGAATTGTTGTAAGCAAATTCCACCAACGATAGTAGGGTGTCCCACCTCTCTTGCTCTTCTAAGGTGAAGCCGTGTAACATGTCTTCAATTGTGCAATTAGCCCGCTCTATTTGGCCATTTGTTTGTGGGTGGTAAGCTGTAACATGGCCAACTTGGTTTTGAAGAAACCAAAAAGTGTTTGCCAAAACAAACTGGTGAATTGGGTGCCTCTATCGGTGATGAGTACTCTAGACAAACCATAGTGAGCAAAGACTGCATCTAAGTATAGTTGAGCTAGTTGTGGAGCGGTCACCTCCTTGGTGGTAGGGCGTACATGAATCATTTTGCTGAGCCGGTCCACAAAGACCACAATGGAGTCAAACCCTGAGGTGGTCTTGGGTAATTCAGAGACGAGATCCATACTCACTTGTTCCCAATGTTGGGTAGGAGTGGGAAGAGGTTGAAGGAGCCCTGCAGGAGCTTGATTAGAAGCTTTGTTCTGTTGACAAAGTAGGCAGCTACGCACATAGTCCATCATGTCATTGATCATCTTGGGCCAATAGTAATGGCGCTTGACTGCCTCCAAGGTCTTGTCCACTCCGACATGAGCTGCAATGGCCGAATCATGACATTCCGCTAGAATGGTGGTGCGTAATTTTGGGACATTTGGGATCCACAATCGGCCCTCCCAAAAGGTGAGTCCTTGGGTGCTAGTGACACCTTTGGACGATTGTGCTTCTACAATCTGTGGATCAGTTCTTGTAGCAGCTAGAATCTCTTGCCAGAATTCAGGGTTAATCTTAACCTCTGCCGCCAAGTTGTTGGCCATTGGCATACGGGTGAATGCATCTGCAAGTTGCTTCTTACCTTCCACGTAGGTGATTGTCATGTTGAAGCGTTGTCGCCACTCTGCCCATCAAATTTGGCGACGAGATAGATCCTTCTGTGTCTCGAGGTAGACTAGAGGTTTGTGGTCTTCCTCTACTACAAATGCCTTCTCGCCCAGGTAGTGCTTTGAATGCTTGGTTGCTAGAATGATGGCCAGCTCTTCTCGTTCTGTGGTGTGGTAATTGCGCTCTGCCGGTAATAACTTTTGAGAGAAATATGCAATTGGATGCCATCCGTCATGCCACTCTTGTTGTAGGACTGCTCCTATTGCTACGCCTGATGCATCCGTAGCCAACTTGATTGGACGTTTTGGGTCATACCACTTCAAGATTGGTGCATGTAGCAAGGCGGCCTTCAATTCTTGAAAGGCCAACTCTTGTGTAGTTCCCCATGTCCACTTCTTCCCCTTGCCAAGTAGTGCCGTTAAAGGCTGTGCAACCTTGGAGAAGTCCTTGACAAATCTACGATAGAATCCCGTCAACCCCAAGAAGCTCTTAAGTTGAGTCTGATCTTCTGGGGCACTCCATTTTTGAATGACCTCTATTTTATCTGTCAATACTTGAATGCCCTCTACACTTACTCTATGCCCTAAGTAGTCTACTTCAGACTTGCCAAACTCACACTTTGAGATTTTGGCGTACAACTGATTCTGTCTTAGAATCTGGAGGACATCTCGTAGATGTTGTTTGTGTTCTGTCATCGTGCTACTATATACTAAGATATCATCCAAGAAGACAATAACAAACTTATCCAAGTATGGACAAAATATGTCATTCATTAGGCTCATGAAAGTGGCAGGTGCATTGGTGAGGCCAAAAGACATCACAAGATACTCAAAGTGGCCATACCTGGTTTTGTACACATCCTCCTCTGCAATTTGGATTTGATTGTAACCGCTCCGCAAGTCCAATTTGGTGAAGTATCTCGCTCCATGGAGTTGATCAAACAGGTCATCCATGCGAGGTAAGGGGTATTTGTTCTTCACTGTTTGCTGATTGAGACCCCGATAGTCAATGCACATGCGCATTGTACCATCCTTCTTCTTCACAAACAAGATAGGGGCCCCATATGGTGATACGCTAGGTTGGATGAACCCTTTCTGTAGCATCTCCTCAATTTGAGTCTTACACTCCTCCAACTCATGAGGTGATAGGCAATATGGGGCCTTACAAGGAGATGTCTTCCCCGGGAGTGTCTCTATTTTGTGATCTACTCGCCTTTTTAGGTGGTAATCCTGAGGGTAGATCATCGGGAAAGACATCTTGAAACTTATCCACCACATCCTTCAATTTCTCAGGAATTTGTCCAGCGAGTTGTGCACTCTGGACTTCTCTTATTAGACCCAAAAAAAATCTATCGGTCTTACAGACAATTGTCGTCCCTACGACATATAGAGGCAGTTTCTGCTTGTGTGATTTTTCTTTAACCCCAATGATTGACCATTGGTGGGTTCTCACTACTTTCTTCCTCCAATCTACCATTGGGTTGTACTGCTCCATCCATGGCATGCCTAAAATTGCATCATAACGGGCTAACTGTATCATTCGCCACTCAATTGCTTCCTGATATTCTCCTACAAAGAGGGTTACCCGTCTAGGTAATGATTCAATCCTCTCTGTTTGCCCATTTGGTAACTCTACTTCTTCACTTCCATCTCTCTCTAGATCCATTCCCAAGCTTATTGCAACAGAGTGAGATAAGAAATTCTCTGTTGCTCCCGGATCTATTAATACTCTCACTTGATTACCTTCTAGGATTCCATTCACAACAATCAATTGTGAGGTTGCCTTTCGGGATCTTTGCGCATTATTCTCCTTCCTTCCCTCGTTTCTCTGCTTCCTTATTGAGCCAATAAGGCCGCGAGGTACATTTACTGGCAATCCTTGTTTTCCAAAGTGGTTTCCACCTCCTCCTCTTCAATATGCCTCTCCATGTTGTTCAAAGATCGCCTGTACAAAGGCCGAGGGCCTCTAGGGAAACGAGTGCGACAATTGGTAGATATGTGCCTAATACGGCCACAATTGTAACAACGGCATTGTTCTCCTTGAGTCCCTTCTCCTCGTGGGACTCCATCTCTTTGTTCTTCTACCCGTCCCCGCTCTCCTTGAAGCGGCCATGCTCCTCGATCCCGGAATCAAAGGTTGCCCAATTCCATTGGTACTGGTCCACCCATGTGTGGCATTTCTGCCCAATAATGTTGAGGTGGAACTACTCCTTCACCTCCACCTAATGCTCCGACTATTCTCTACGCACAAGCAATAGCTTCAAATATAGTGCGAGGGTTTTGCACCATTACTTCTTGGCAAATCCGCTCTTTCAACCCTTGTTTGAAAATGTCGAGAGCCTTTGCTGGACTCATGTTGGTAATTGCAACTTGTAGATCTAGAAATGCCTCCACATACTCTTGTACGCTATTCTTCTGTCTCAATCCCCATAGTCGGGTTCGAGCCATCTGCACAGAATCCACCAATTGGAAATTCTTGAGTAGTCCTTCTTGCATTGCTGTCCATGTGACCTCCCTTCTCTCTGCCAGCATGGATCATTCCCAAGCATCATACCATGTGAGGGCTTTATCGGTCAAGTACCCACATGCAAACACGCCTGCAGCATGCTCTGTGATCTCTGTTGAGAACAATCAAAAATATCGATTCATTCTCGAGATACAATTCTCCACAACTCCCATCGTACCCTAAACCCATCCCCTTGTAAGGCTCAATGTTGCAGGTCTTCTTCATCCGGAGTAGCAATGTGGCTTCATCGTTGATAGTGTTCGTAGGCACGGGTGCCTCTCCAAGTACTTCAGTCGCAAGTACTGGGTTTTGAGACGGCTCTTCTTCTTGCATGGCTTGATCCTGAGGATCTGCACTTGACTTTGCAATGTCTCCATGGTTATCTTAATCTCTCAAAATTCATTCATCATCCCTTGCATTCCTTGCACCAGCTCTTGCAACTACGGATCCATGGTTCTTGCAACACCCAATTGCTAACGTCTACTTCAATATAGAGTCAATATAATCACTTTGGAAGGCGCACGAACTATCGGAACTACCATTGGGACCTCAGAAGCTATCACTTGTTGATAATACTCCTCACCAAAATTCCTAACCACAAAATCTCTAAACATCAATTTCCGCCTCACTACATAACGGATTTCTACTTGAGTGTTGAAAGGGAGAGGATTTGGGACATTCATATCCATATTATCATAATAGAATGTAGATCGTCAAATCCTACTCTCTGTCATATATTCACCACAGGTAGAATCACCGGGTTTGGTGAGTTCATCACTCTGTCCATGAATTCCGCACCAAAGTGATAAACTAGCAATACTCTCATTTGCTCACGCTGGATGTACATAACCTTGATGTGGAATGGGTTTGAGAATGGAAAGCTAGGTGCGGGAAATTGTCCCCCGGCGCATCCATCCCATCCGCTCTCTAAAGTCCTTCCTAAGTCTAGCGATTACTTTATGTTCTCCACCTCAAATTACTCAATTTCAGTAGTTCGTGCTATTCCAAGAGGGGTGATTCACTCTCTTGGACTAGAACACTCGCTCTGATACCATTGTAATACTCCGAGGACAAGAGAAGAGAGAAAACACAGATTGCACACTCAAACATTCGATGCCCCAAGGAAGCACCTTCACATGCCCCAAGGGTATCACCTTTTTGGTGATACCTCTTTCTGATCTGTTTAGTCCATCATGTGTAACATCCTTCCAGATGTTATCAAACCAATTCTCACCTTTAAATCATATGTCTAGCTATTGGTTCTAAGGTTCTCAAGTCTATTTCGGTTTCTGCCCTATTAGTAGAAGTACTCTTTTGGTGATACTTCTATCTGATCTATTTTGACCATCATGTATAACATCATTCTAGATGTTACCAAACCAAATTTCACATCTAGATCATATGGCTAACCCTTGGTATTACACTTCCTCACCCCTAGTTTATATACTTGTAAAATAGTTACGCATCAAAGTTACTAAATATTGGAGTAACTCAAGTTACTAGGCTAAAAGTCAAATAAAGTAAAAAATTCCAAAGGAATATCTATACTCATGTGAATATTCCCCTAAGCATGTGATCTTATCGTGACCCAAACCACTAAGTCAAGGATTCCTTCACATGGGCTATCTTTGGACTATAGAAGAATCCAAAACAAAAAGGCTTGTGGGTCCAAGAGTTTTCAACTCTTTCCTCAAAGCCAAACACCTAGGAATAATACCAAGTCAATACACTAGACTCCAAAATATTAGTGCTCATCTTTTCCACTTCCACTAAAGTAAGGTCCTTTCTATTTTAGCTATGAATAACTTTAGCTAATTATAATTAATAGAGAAGCAAGTACTTTATCTCTCAAGTACTTATAATACTAAACTAAATATTACAATAGCATATACATGCACAAATGGGTGTTACAATACATGCAGGTTTTGGCAATAAATCATGAGCTAATTGAAGAGATGTTTAGAAAGCATGGGGGCTTGAGTTTTCAAAATGTGATAAGTGATAATAAATATGTGTAACCCTTGTGTAAAAACCTATTTTCCAAAAGAGGACCCATAGTGCTCATGCTCCTAGGTAAGTTGTCATTATAGTAGCCTCCTATGATGTGATACCACATCCTCCCATGGTTATAAGAAGAGCTATTTCCAATTGCCACCAATCATTTGATAATTGTGAGAGCATACAAGGTCCTAAGACTGTGGAGAAGGTATGATGCTATAATACCAAGAGCTAGCCATATGATCTAGATGTGAAATTTGGTTTGGTAACATTTAGAATGATGTTATATATGATGGTTAAAATAGATCAGATTGAAGTATCACCAAAATAGTACTTCTACTAATTAGGCAGAAACCAAAATAGACTTGAAAACCTTAGAACCAATAGCTAGACATATGATTTAAAATTGAAAATTGGTTTGGTAACATATGGAAGGATGTTACACATGATGGACTAAATAGATCAGAAAGAGGTATCATCAAAAGGGGACTTCTACTAATAGAGTGGGAATCGAAATATACCTGAAATCTTTGAAGGCAATTTTGGAGGACTAAACGGATGAATTAGACCTAAAACATGTGCAAATTCCCTCCCCAATGAAGAGAGTTTGGCTTTCCCTCCCCCTTGGTTTGTCTTGTCAAGAGCTTTCCAATGGTACCTTACCCATGTGATTCTGAGATTCCTACAGGAAGATTCCCTAACAGATGCACTTTGGTCAAAGCTTGTTTGACCAACCAGATATTACCTAAACCCACATGTCACCCATCCAATTAAGTAATCCAAGGGTGGAGCTTGCTGACATGTCACCTATCTATGCACCTAATCCTATGGTGGAGTTTCCTTGGAGGAGATCCTCTTTGTCTATATAATAAAGAGAAGGTGCTCCTTTGGGACATCAAATGATTGAGTATGAAATCTATGTTTTCTCTCTTCTCTTGTCCTTAGAGTATTACAGGTGCATGTTATTATCAAAGGACCACAAGTGTGATAAGAGTTACTTTGTGGGAGGATATATACATGCCAAAAAGGAGGCTCTTGGGATGCAACATCTCAAAAGGAGAGAGAGGGCCACTTGTGTGTTCCCCAACTACAAGTTGAGGAACACGCAAGTTGCAAAGTGGGAATAGATGAGCATGAGTAGTATCTTGAATCAAAGCATGTGAGATAAATGAGCTACAAAAATCCTCATCTTTGAGAGGGAAGTCTTATACACCCAAACCTCTTATTGGGAATTGAAATCTTGATGGGAAGTCATGAGGGATAAGGGCCTCAAATTTTGCATTACAAGTTTGAATTTGTGAACCCAAGGCCTTAAGACTAAGTGTGAAAGCTTGCACTACACCAACTACATCCTCCAAGGGGCCCAAGATGTGTGTATCATTTGATATGGATGGAAAAGACATGTGGAAAAGATGGCTACAACCTCACGCAAAGCTATGTAGTTAGCAATGGCAAATAATAACACTCCCAAAGGATCTCCTTGGCATGTATCCTTTACAAATTCTAATTGAGTGAACTCTCTTGTGGTAGCATGTTGGCTATACAAGAATGATGTCTCAATGCCATAGAAAATTATGCACAAAAGGAATCAAGGAGTGGATTTGATCCCTTGCCAAACAAAGAGCTCAAAACAAAGTTGGATAATAAATGGTATTGAGGCATTTTAGACATCCACTTCAATGGCCATCCAAATGGGGTGTAGGTCCAAGGAAGTTCTAAAATAAATAATAAACATTTTTACAACCGCATGGCATAGCCATTGCATATTGATAAGGAGACATGAAAGATGAAAAGGAGTGGTGAAGCTATAGACAAATAGTGTCTATGACTAGACTCAAGAGAACATTGCCTATGGCTATGAGGCAAACACTTAATATCTCCTTTGATAGATCAAGGAGATGATATGCACCAAACAAATGAGTAGCATCTAAGGGCACCAAACTCAAGGCAATGTGCTATAACAAAGCAAAGAGAAGAAGGAAGCCTAAGTATTGCATATACAAGTGAGAAAAAATCCCATAAATGCTCAAAAAATAGTCCTAAAAGATCACATCCTAAAAAACATAGAAATTGGAGTAAAGCATTGGCAAAGAAGGATGCCATGAGCTATAACTCTTCATTTGGATGGTAGTCATGGATGAAAGAAGGTAATTCATATGTGGCTGATGGATGGAGATCCTATGAGGCTAATAAAGGATCAATGGAGAATGGTGCTGGTATAGAGGGTGAGAGTGCTTGAATTGCTTACCAATACTCCCCTACCTTGCCTAAACATGAAGGAATGACATAAACAACACTGCTCTAGAGATGGAGCATGAGCCTTTGCGGACCTTATGATCTGTTTGGCTACCTCTTGGGCTTGGATGGTGTACTTCTCCTATAAAGCAAGCCAATCTCCTCACAAAATCAATGAATCCAAGAGGTTGCCTCATAGTGTCTGAATGCACTCCATAAGCAAGAAGAAGCAAATTTCATTAAGGAAAGAGACCTAGTAGGGTTCAAATAGAGACATATCTTGCTTGGTCATTTGCCAAGATGATACATATGAGTATGGAAAGCATGGAGCCCATTAGATGGTAGAGGGGCATAGGCACATGCAAGGACAAGGTAAGCTTGGTAGGAAGGCCTAAAGGAGATCCAAAGAGTGGAGCCAAGAGTAAGAGTCTAGTGGTGCTTGTAGTGAGAAGGCTAGAGTATGAAGAGGATCTAAGGAGTTGGCAGATAACTTGTATCTACACTTATTTGTAAGCATCTAGCTCATCCTTGATGTTGTGTCAAACCAATCTCCACTCATGGGCAATCAGATAAGATTGCAGAGTGCACTAGTAAGGCAAAATGTATGGGAATGCTAAGAGTATTGAAGGAGGGATGTTGGTTGCTGGTGATGGGGGATCAAAGCATGTGGTGGTGGTTGTGGATTTAGGAAGCTAGGAGGAGAGATCATGGGAGGAAGTGTAGGAATAAAGGGGATAGTGTATGAGGGATCTTCCATAGGAAAATCCACTCAAGTAGGTTCCTCACTAGAGGACTGTAGAGGATATGGTAAAGGAGTAGAAGAAGCTCCATCAAGAGAACTTGAGCCCTTAGGTAGGCATGTTGGAATAGGCAATGCCTAGATTCACATAAGAGGCATGTGGTGCAAGATAAGGAGTATTGCTTATGGTAATCCTCCTAGCTATATATGCCAAAGAAAAAAGTGGAGGCATCATGAAAGAGTCTACTAAAAAATCTCCCAACTCTTAAGAGATATAGCTCAATACATAACTAGAAGAATAAACATTTGGAACATAGATTAACAATCCAATGCTAGAAGATGAACACACACAAAAACAAAAGTAATAGTGAAAAATCAAAGGATGTGAAGAAAGTCTATTTACTACCAAAGGAGATTCACCATTCTACAAGCTCCATCTCATAGAGTACACAAACACTTTTATACAAGAACTCTTTGGTACAAGAACACTATATACGGTGAAGTCCCCAATTTTTTCCCTAATTGTAGTTTTGACAAGTAAATCCCTAATTGCAAAGAAAATAAACTTGCATGTTAGATTGTTCACACGATGTTCTCATGCTCAATTATCATATCTCTAATTGTTTGAATTACCCAAAAGTGTCACCATCTCCCAAGTTTGTGCTCAATTTCTCCAAAGCATTCAAATAGTTCACATTAACCCCAAATTTTTGTACACATTTACAAAATAAAAATGCATGTACACTAATCACAACAAACTCTAATTACATTGAGGAATTTTCTCATACTGAATCCCTATGCTCAAGCTCAGTTCACATATTGCGGCTTGGTCCACATGCTCACAAAGGGAGCATCAAGCCACTTTTAAAAGTGCTATTGTTGCATACAATTTTTGGTGAACTACCTTTAGAGACAGCAAAGATTTCTTGGAACACTCCCTAGTCTTTCAATGTAGTCTAGGATAGGAGAGGTCTAGTTCTAAATTTGCTATCTTATCGCAAGTCAAAGCTCTCTTTATGCGCCATAGACTACTGACCATTCTTTGAGCTCTAGTTGTGGACTACTTCATTGAGCTTGTGATTTAGATACATTCCCATCCTCACATTTTTGTTGGTAGCAAGTTTCTCTATGTGCACTTCTTTTTTTGATAGGAATACAGATCTGGTTATCTAGGTATAAGATAAAAAATCAACAAATGAGAGAAATCACACATTGAGAAAGAAATCACACCTAGCAAGACCCCAATCTGGAGCATTGTGCTCCCTAGACCCCTTGCCAAAAAATGGATCATATACTAAAACCCAAATCAGACTCCACACTCAACAATCTCCCACTTGGTGGCTTACACGATCTAATTGACCTATAGAAATCTGATTTCTCTTGAGTCCAAGAACACATCTAACAGTTTTCAATGTCCATACCATCTCTTGAGAGGTCTTTTAAGTTCACATCACCCTTCCTCTCTCAATAAATAAGGGTTCATCATTAGCAAGATGAACCTTTCTAAGTTTTCCAAGGATACAATTGTGAATCAACTCTTTGCATGGGGTAGAGTGAAATGATGCACCAGAATCCATAATGCAAGATTCTATTGGAAAATCTACACAAACAGGAGTGCATCATCTTGTTATATTACTACATTCACCCAGTCATTCTCCTTTTTATCCTTTGGGTTTTTACATTGAATTCTAAAGTGACCAGCTTTGTTACAATTCCAACACACTATATCCTTGCATCCTTCCTTGCAAACTGTTGACTCACATCTCTTCCTTGACTTATATTTGACACACCCTTGATTTTGATATCGATGAGGCTTTATACCTTTGCCTTCAATCAATATATAACACAACACTCTACAATTTTGTAGAATTGTGTCTACAAATATACTCCTTGAGAATCAAGCCTTGAATACTTTTGAAACTTGGTATTTTTGATCCCAATGAATTACTCATTGCTATTATTGTTGCTGCACAACTATCAAGCAAAGATGATGACAAAAGCAACGTCTAAACCTCATCATCAAAATTAATCTTCACATATTCTAATCTTGATATGATATAATTAAATTCCTTCACATGATCTTTGACAAACGCACCTTCTTTCATTCTCGTGTTCATTAATTGACAAATCATGTATACCTTGTTGGAGCAAAGGGTTTTTATGTACATACTCGATAACACCTTGATTAATCTATGAGTGGTCTTCTCATGCAACATTCCTTGCCAACATCAATCTGACCCCACCCAAAGCCTATCAATCAAAGGGTTTTTATGTACATACTCGATAACACCTTGATTAATCTATGAGTGGTCTTCTCATGCAACATTCCTTGCCAACATCAATCTGACCCCACCCAAAGCCTATCAATCTAACAGCTTCTACTCAACATCTTACATCTAATCTGGCTTTTTCTCAAGAGTCTAGTGCAACTCCTTATGATACAAAGAAACCTTGATCTACATCTTCCAGAATCTGAAGTCCTTACCATCAAACTTTTTGATATTAACTTTCCCTTCTACTCTCCATCAAACCAGGCTCTGATACCAGTTGTTAGGAATATTTTTCTTGGCCGAACCAAGTACAATCTCATTGTGTGATTTCTATTTTAGAGCGTGTTCCTAGATAGCAAGTTTCATACTCCAAACATTCTCAATATCTTAAAAAGAAAAAACAGGTCAAAATCAACGATAATCTAAGGACTTGATTAATGGTCAAGTTGGTGTCAAGAATGACCATCTATTTTTTCCACAATGTAGAAAATCGCCAAGTTCGTTCAATATATGTTATATATCTTATTGGAGAATTCACGAATCGTTCGCGGGTTCAGTATTAGCATTTTCCACTTGGGGTATGAGTGTCTCTATGTCATAATAGAAAATATATGGATCGGTCAACGAATATTGGAAGGGGTTGGTTTCTTGTGAACGGACTTGTTCAGACAAATACACATAAATCGATAGCACTGTGTGTGAGGGTAGGGCCTGTGTTCTCGATGACGTTTGGTAGCTTTTGAAAGAAACCATTGACTTTTTCTTGGACTTGGAGGTTTTTGTTTATTGACTTAGATAAAGCACAAAGCAATAATAGTGACTCAAATAATCTCAAAGCAGTATCGATTTGACAGGACGAACCTTCCTAGGAGAATGGACCGGTACCATACACTGTAACAGATACGCATGCACTTCTGTGATTCCTCTTCGTCAGACTTGAATTAAGATCTCATGTAGGTTGGTAAGCTGGCTGCTGTCATGAGTCCAAGATCTATTAGGACCACTACCAAACATGGAATACTATTTGTGTGGATCATATATACTTGCAATATTGCAAACCTTCGGGCTTTAAATTTATAAAGCTGGAAATCAGGCAGGTGGTGAGAAATCAACTAGGCTCACCTCACCACCTGCTTGACTTGAGCAGTTTAGAAGCATGCTGATCGACAACAAGTAGGCGAACAGGCAGTGGCGGCTCTCCAATTCCTGTGCATACGGGCCAAGACCAAAATGCATCGAGAGTACTAGTGACTTTTGGTTGGTTTAACGTCAGGCAAAGCCTATGAATGTCAGATCACAAGTTACAACTTTGATTCTGAACTGAAATTTTATAGGTCCATACCAACTGAAGCTTGTGGATTATAAGCCTACTTTTTTGCAGATTTTGCGCTTTGCATGCAGTAGCGACCTTGATCCATTAGCTGAGTCATTAGCTAGTGAGTGCCTTTCTAGGAGAGTTTCTGTATATGCCATTCCACAGCATCACGTGTTCCTAAATTCACGTATCAAGGCATCGTTGTCTATTTACATTTACAACTCGACTCCATTATGATCAGCAGAGTAAAATTGAATCACACCTGATTGGATTAGCTCCTCGGGACAGGTGCATGGAAGAAGTTTAGTTGTTTGTTAGCTAGATTCTCCTTTGTCTAACTTTTGTTAACTCATATGGGAGAATCTCATTCAGCAAGGATCAGGGGTCCAATTTGCGAATTTCAAATAACTAGGGAAAACAGGTTACTAGGGCACTTACCCAATCAACTATTGTGTTTCTCATGTTCTGTTTCTTTGTGCTGGAAAGCGTAATCATCTAGCTACACGGTCTGAAACAATGAACAGTCTGAAGGTCCACGCATCAAGAATGGATGGATCCAAAACGGTATGATAACTGCATACTGGATATAGCTACCACTGACAAATTCAACACACTGATTCAGCAGTGCGGCACTCAAACAAGTTGAAATTTTTTGGGTCAATTTCGTTCGGTGGAGAAGATAGATATTCTGCTTTCATTGAACGGTCGGATCAGGTAAACTGTTGTATTACATTGCTTAGCTGCAACGAAATGTTTATTGACCCTTTTACTTCTCAAAACTAGTCTGATTAATGCTCAAATGAATTAGTCTGACTTATTCACTTTTCAGTACAATCCTGGTTAACAGTATGAGGACCAAGGGCTAAAGTCGCTTGGCCACCACATTCTCTCAAACTAGGTAATAACATTCGTTACGAGGTGGCTCCGAGTGGAGTCGTACAGTTTAGAAGTTAAATCGGATTTCTACAAGGTCACTTTGTCGATTTCGACTAGAAACCAGATTTGCCAACACAGCAGAGACTCTGGATTTCAATGGCATCAGCAGTTTAATCAGCTGATTCCTGAAATACTGCATCAAGGAGACATCCCAGTTCAGACCGAGTTTGCAAAGGCTCAAATAGAATCTCTGAGGCTCTTGTAAAGCTAACAGTCTCCGTTCCCGATGGGATTTATGGTGGGTGAAGATTTTGACTCTGTCAAGATATTCAGTAAGTCTTACCCTGACACACATCCATGTAGATGAAGTCTCGCCTATCCCCTCGTGAGTGAACTTCTTCTAACAACTCCTTGCTCGATTCAATATCCAACTACTATTTGTCAAAAAGACCAGTGCAAGTTACGTAAACTACAAGGCATGAAATCTAAGTGAAGTGGCCAGTGCGGCCATCTTACAAGGCACTACTTTACAAGCTCGTCACTCCGTACTGCACTGCATCTTTTGACTTGAGACGAATTTCAAGCTCAGAAGGTGTAGAACATCAAGGCTGATCCAACTCGAAAAATGACAAAATTTAAAAGAACATCCAGACTGAGCCTTACATAAGACTCACTTCCAAACATGCTCTGTGAAAATGGAACAAGTTTATCCTGTGAGGTCAATTTTGAGGCGCAAAGATTCAAGGCACCAGCAGCAGAGGAGGGCGACATCGACCGCACGTGTAGATCAGAGAGTCGTAAACAGGTGACTTGCCACGTCGTTGTGGACAGGAGTTACCGGTAGGGTCTGCTGGACTTGGTGTGACGAGTTCTTTTGTTCTTGTCACGGGTCCAGCAGGTCTGTCTCACAACCCTTCACGGAACTTATTGTACCTTATTTGTGGATTCGGAAAGAGGTGGGTTCCATCGGGTAAGGAAAGGGCGACCGCGTAGGAAAAAAGAAGGAGGGGGAAGACCCCCATCAAGCCGTACAAGGGAGAGACAAAAAAAAGGTAACATGGGGCTAAGCCCCAATAGAGTCTGAATGAGAAATCTGCCCTACCGCACCTAAGATATCCGAGCTATGCAAATTGTATGGTCTATACACAACTGGAGCATCCGTAGAAATATCACCTAATGTGATTGCTCTCCTATGGATTGCACCAGCCATTGCCCTCTATAGAGCAATGGACACACGCTGTCTAAAGTAAGCTATAAAGTATGAGAGTGAGAGTGGTACCCCTGACGTCTAACATGATAAGCTCTCGCCCACTCCCTGACAAATGTGTCAAATGCCGTGTCCATTGCTCCATATAACTCCAAGGCTAGAGGAACAAAGAGGTGACCTCACTGCATGCCCCTATACTTGGAGACCTTGCGACCTGCTGCTGCACTCGCCGTCCATCTAGGGGGATGGGTAATCACTCCCTCCGAAACTGTATCTCGCGTAGGGTCCGTGACCACAACATCCGCTACTATCACCTGATCATCTCGGACCAAGTATAAGTCTGCCCTGACACGTGTCGTCTGCAACGCATACAAACGCTCCTCCAAGCCAAGTATCCACTCTCTCGCGCCATAGCAAACACTATGTCTCTAATGGCATCATGGGTAGCTATCCTCTATCCTCCAAAAGGACACCGTGTCATGTGGACCGTCGCTGCATCTAGTGTAGAACCACACTCACAAGTGAGTAGTGAAGATGCAGATGGGTGGACCAAACCTAGGCAAAACCTCATCGTTGTAGAGAAAGTAGCCGGTGCGAGTCGGAAAGCCCTAATGCATGGTCGAGCTAAGATCCACGAGCCTGCACCCTTGCCGGAGCAAGAGCGTAGACGTGCTCTAGTAGCCTGAGGAATGGACGAGTCAACTAAGAGAGAATGTAGCGTATGCTCACATTGTCGCTCCATCAAGGAAGATTGTACACCTATAGTCCAATCTGACGATAATGAAGCAAACGGTGGAAAACCCTCTCGTGCTCGTGAGGATAGACTATCTCTCGTCTGCCGCAATAACACCTGGAGAGAAAAGGATCCTCCCTCCACCTCTGTCACATAAGTCTCCAAAACCGGCCTATCAGCAACCACAAAACGAGAGGCAAGTAGGGGTGCCGAGAGAGCCCAACTACCCAAAAACACTATAGGTGTCATCTCCTTCATAGAAAGCAAGCCAACCCTACCACATGAGATCGGTAGAGCCGTTTGTCTACGTGCCAAATCCCCTTTCACACACTCAAAAGTCCCTAGTCCAATAATATCACCAAAGACTCCCATAATCCTCCTATCAAATGCTCTCAGACGTGATAGGAAGGACGGTGAAGGGAGAACTGTACGGATGAGGTAGGATGGTCAACAAGCAATACTGGAAGAGAGTATACCAAATGCCACATGCGGATCTCCTAGTAATGGAAGGTCATCCACATGGAGAACATCCTCTGCAAGGGCAACGTTCAAGAAGCGTGTGACAAAATCCTCCGATCCTACTGGCACTCCAAGAACACGAAGTCTATCTATGGAAGTGATACACCCCTCTGGAAGCTCAAGGTGGGGAGGGATACCTAAAGGGGACCATGCCCTACACTTTGACACCTTGACTCTCAAGCCTACTAGATGTAGCTCAGTAGTCAAGTAGTCAAAGGCCTGCCTAATCTGATCTACAGGGCCTACGATGTATGTATCATCTGCCAAGGAGGGAAATACACAACCTGGCATGGCCAAAGTAGTAGACATGAGAGCTCTAAAGTGAGCCATGGCAAATAAGGCCCCCCCCCAAAGGATCTCCCTGACGTGTACCAACAGTTGACTCCAAGACGGTGATTCCCTCCTGTGAACCACCGTGCTGGTAGTAAAGGGAAGTAGGAGAGCCATAAAAAGACCGCACAAAAGGAATGAGACTCGCCAAGGATCCACCAGCCTCCCTAAGCTCGTGGATGCACGTGAGACACTATTAAAAGCGTTCTCAACATCCACCTGTAGGACAATCCACTCCGGATGGATATCTAGGAGTGCTCTAATGCCTAGAAATATAGCCTCACATCCTCCAGGTGTAGCTACTCCAAACTGATGTGGACTAAGGTGCGGTCGAAAGTGAGGACAATGCTGAAGGACAATGGTACGACTAACCAAACACAAAAAGATCTTTCCAATAGCAATCGATCTAATGCCTCTTGTGTCCTTCTCGATCACGAGAAGTCGACTAGCACCTAAGACCCGACTAACAGACATAGGAATGTCTCCTCTCGCTACTGCTGCAGCCACCTGAAACAACTCGGTAAAACCACTAGAAGGATCATCTGCCTAGAAGCAATCTCTAAGGTGCTCATAAACCATCCCTGACAAGCCTCCTGAGGAAAGGCAAGGAGCAGTGCACAATGCTTGTGCAAATAGCGACCTATCAAGACATAAAGGCTGCTCAGGCTGATAATCTAAGACCTCTAGTGGTAGTCCCTCTACTGCTATAGGATGCAATGAGCATAGGGAAGAGATGGTCTCATCAGTAGGACTCGCTATAGACAAAGGGTGTAGCGCTCGTTCTGCTCTACTAAACTCTCCCGCCTGACCCAATGTCCTACATCGTCATAATCGAGTGGAATCTGTGGTATCCTGTGGCGATGCTTGTCTCCTAAATCGTGTAGCCCTAACAGACTCCTCCTGAAGGGCTGCCCAATCCCCCACTTGGAATCAGCGAAATCTAGCTGCCACCTCTCTATGCCCCGCACATCCCCCTCTAGCATAACGAAGACACCATCGAGGGAGTAGGAGGAATAGGAACCACGCTAATTCGTCCAAGGGATCACGTGCCAAAAGGATCCAGTGGTTGGCAAAAAGCATGTCTAGCCTCATCATGGAGTGTGCGGGGTAGCCTATGGAATAGACGTGGACATGGAAAACTAGTCTCAAATAACCCCAAAATGCAACCCGCCTGAGAAGCTAACCACTCCCACGACTCGATCGGTATCCCTGGAATGATCAACGAAGGTATAGAAGAAGCGTGCGTAATCCCGAGTGTCACTGCTGTCAATGTGGTCGCTCGTCTCACGTGGGCATCCCAAGTGGTCCAATCATAGTCATTGTGCATCCTTCCCACATGGGTCTTTACCCCTTGCAAGGTAAAGCGTCGATGACACACCCGACATGGTGTATCCCAATTCGCTCTAGGCGACCCCACATGGGAAGGTGTAGCCATGGCTAGCACAAGAATAGTGATAGTAACATATGATACTCCTCTCCATATCTCCCCATATCTACAAAATCACAACCCCTCACATCTCAACTTACATAAGAAAACAATCTCTCCAAACCCTAAAATCTGTATATTCTCATAAAAGCATCGATGACACACCCGACATGGTGTATCCCAATCTGCTCTAGGCGACCCCACATGGGAAGGTGTAGCCATGGCTAGCACAAGAATAGTGATAGTAATATATGATATTCCTCTCCATATCTCCCCATATCTCCCCATATCTACAAAATCACAACCCCTCACATCTCAACTTACATAAGAAAATAATCTCTCCGAACCCTAAAATCTGTATATTCTCATAACTTTTAATTTACATTTCTAAAATTTTCAAATTAAATTTCCATAGAACTTAATCATAAAAACCTAGAGATTAGAAATGAAAATTCACAACACATCATTTTCAATATATAATGATCACTCTCAACTCTAAAAAAAACTAAAAATTTTCATAACTTTCTTCTACATTCTTCATAATCTTTAATCTAGATACCAATGGAACCGAAATTGAAAAACGAAGAAAACAAACTATACACTCGAAAGACTACATGCTAGAAAGCATTCAGAAATTATCAAAATTATCTCACGTCTCTCCCTCGCTCTCCTCTCCGGTCTCCACACTCTCCCGCCGCTCCTTCTAAGAAATAAATTAGTTCCATCCGGGTGGTCTTTTGCACGGACAGACTCTGGTGTATTGGTTGAGAATTATTTAAAGGAGTTTTGAAGCCTTCATTGTGGCCGCCGTCTGCGGAATCTCTTAAACCCTATTGGTTTTGTCAGGACACATCTGTGGATATTCGACATTTCGTATTAGGCTCATATACCTTAGCCCCATTTTACCTTTTCGATCTCTCCCTTCTACGGCTTGATGGGGTCTTCCCATCTTTCATTTTTTCTACGCGGTCGTCCTTCTTGTGATTAGGCTCATGTTCGACACATTTCGTTTCCAGCCAATTGCAGCAGGTCGAGAGCCTAAAGACGAGTGTTCAGAAAGAGTATGCTTTGGTTGAGGTACTCTCCTCCATTCTTTTGCCGATTGCTTAGCTTAGCTGGTTCTAGTACTTCTTCCCTGTCCGAGTACCCTTCCCAATGTTCGACACAACACCCCTCTGTTTTGAAAATTGACGAACTGAGTTCGTGGAATTGTCCAGCCAACTACATTAGGTTTGGGTTATTCTTGTGATGAAGAGCTTAATTTGGTGGGCATCAACTGCACTTTTACGTGTCTCGTATTTTGGTGAAGGAATAAAATGGCAGCGACCCAGTGACCCGTCGTGTACGCTTCAGTGGAGAAAATTCTGACGTCTTCCACTGAATTGCATGCCAGTGTCAGTTGTGGGAAACAATTTTCCGTTGCGCATTTCGTTGCACCATCTGCAGAGGTGGTAAAAAAGCGTCAACGAGAGATGGCCCCTCATTTGGCTGCATTGCCACAATTGAAATATCCTCGTGTGCTTAGCATTCAATCTCATACAGTGCAGGTGAAAAAGCTCTTCAATCAGTTATTACAGTTATTATATTACATATGCTTTGTCCGCAATTGCTTCTCTTTCCTCAGCAAGAAGAACTTCTACATTCACGTAGTTAAGCATCCTGCGACAAGGATTTCCAATAATTTGTTCTTCCTCTCAGGGTTATGTAGGAAACAAAGCTGCAGTATTTCCTTTGCAACTGCTGGGATTTGACGTAGATCCTATCAACTCTGTTCAATTCTCTAACCACACAGGCAAGTTCCGAGTCATTTGGACCGTATTATGTACTCCTGCTAGTGAGCACTGGCGGTCAAGTCCTGTGATTCCGTTGTTATTAGCATATCTCAGCATGATGCGTCCTAATTAGATGCGATGGTACACAGTAGAACGGATCACTTGTTAGCCCTCCCGAAAAAATCACCTGTGAAAATCTTGGAATGTAAAGCTATGGAGGTGCCCGCGTCACATGTACTTGTTGAAACGTTTTGGAACTCCTCTTGACGTGGTAAATACTGAACTGTATAGGATACCCTACCTTTCGTGGTCAAGTTCTCAATGGAGACGAACTATGGGCTCTGATCGAGGGACTGGAGGCTAATGAGCTTATGCACTACACTCATCTCCTTACAGGTAGGTGACAAGCATGGGCCTGTGAATAATATGTAGCTGGCCATTGTTGACACAAGAATGGATAAGATCTATAATTTAAGGACCTTTTTTAGTAGACTTGTCCTACTTCTCCTCGGCCTTGCGAGTCACGTTTCTCAACGCTTGCATAACTGATCACTGTTCATGGTACTGCAGGTTATATTGGATCTCTTTCATTCCTGGAAACAGTTCTCCGAGTTTTGCAGAAGCTCCGCACTGTAAATCCCAACCTTATCTATGGTATAAGTTTTCAAGCCAGAACTATGGTATACTTTAGGGCATGCACCAGTCTCACCCGTCTTTAGCCACTTGATGCTATGCTCCACAAGAGGTTTCCATATAAAGCCAGCTCCGTAAGCAGCGCAAGTACAGATGTGTTCAATCAGTAGGACTATGCTGAGTTCTGTTTCTAGATACTTGATCGAGAAACCCTCCCTTCGATCAAATCTACTAGTTTCCAATCGCCGTTCCAGAACATGTAGAACCTGAAATGAGTTCCGCACTTTCCGACCTCAGCTCCCGGACAGAAGCCGGCAAACTGAAAATAGGCGCATAACAAGACTAAGTTGTAAGCGAGGAGGTAGAGAAGGGACTGTCTTTTTGTCCCGTCGCATTCCTTCACACATACTCTAAGCCCATCCTACATTATCCTGTTCCTAGAACGGCTTCTGTCCTCATTTTCCCATATCCTGCCTCAATTGTTTGTTCCATAGATGGAATTTTTTTTTTGTATTTCAGGCAGTTGAAATGAGAACCAACCTCGCCTCCTGAGCACATACTTTGTAAAGGCTTTCCTGCCAGTGTGATGTAGATCTTTCAAGGGTCTCTGACTCATTTGTCTTTTGCTGCAATGAATAGTATGCGATCCGGTAATGGGCGACGATGGTCAATTTTACATCAAACCAGAGCTTGCTCCTGTGTACCGTGAGAAGGTTTGTCTATCAACTTGTCCACTTGTCCATAAATATGACTCAATACATAAATCCTCGAGGGAGTAGCAAAGCAAATATTAATTGCCGGCAAGATGGCTCACATGTAGCATTCGCAGTGCGATAAGATATCAGGCCTTTTTGGGTGGACATCAGCAGCCTATCACCTGATTGGTGAAGCTACGTGGTCCGTGCCAGAAGCTAAGTTCAAGGTCGTCGTAGCTGCACACTGGAGACATGTAGCTTCCTGTGTGACGAGTTGTTCATCTGATTGCTTTCGTAAGTCTTGTGCAAATGACTTGAGTTAGTTGTTTACAGCACTGTGAAGTAACCATAGCTGATTTATGAGGTAGTATTTTTCACTCGTCTCTCCAGTTGGAACTGTGCTTGGGTCTAATCTTTGGTTGCTTGCAATATGAAGAAGACATCTAATGTACTTCTGCCATCTTTGGGGTATATACAGGTAGCGCCTTTGGCGTCAATGATCACACCCAACCTGTTTGAGTTGGAAACTTTAACTGCTAACTGGTAAGTTATTGTGCTGAACCTACTAGACTACCTTGTCATTTTTTGTCACTTCACCAACAAAAATTTAAGCCCCAGCTTACTTTTCTAAAAAGTACCAGAGCCTAGAATGGCGAATCTTGCGGATTCTTGGATGCTTAAAAGTATCTCTGTACTTTGTGTTGCAGCGTTCGAACAGTAAATGAGGCGCTGAAAGCCTGTGAGACACTTCATGCCTTGGGCCCAACTCAGGTACTAACTCTCGGGTCATTGATTACTAAAGTAATGTCAAGACCGCTAGAAGGTCTTTATGTCTCGTGCTTGTCAATACCTTTCATTATGTTATTCTCTACTTTGAAACAAGGTAGTTCTGCAGTGTTCATTACCATCTTTCTTTGGTGATGACTCGTCTTGCTGGCTTTTAGTGATGGCATACAAAAATTTGTATGTTTTGATTTCGGCCTCAATTTGGAGTTGGCTTGTGGCTCCTCTTGTGTTGCAGTGGAAGTCTTCTACTATCCGTTTATATCCCCACAACAAGATGATGTCCAGGTTGCTTGATACACATACATCATCATCCAAGTCGTGGTTGTGCTGCAGGTTGTTATCACAAGTCTTGACATTGACAAGGAACTGGTGATTATTGGGAGTGATAAAAAGAAAAAGGTACTTTTTTTTTTCACTGGTACAAGTTTCCCTGTCTTGGTATGAACATGGCGTCTAGCCTGTACGAACTTTCCTCTTTGTGTCTGTCAGTCAATGGTGGTCTGCCGCACTTTGTCCCTGGTCTCTGTAAACGTGAAGAACGTATGTATCAAAATTATATGATTGTGTCTGGTAATGAAATCGATTAGAGCTAACCTTCAGATGTCCACCCTGTGGCGTGCAGGATAAACCAGCTCAACAATTCAAAATTACTATCCCAAAATACTCCGCCTCCTTCACGGTATGTGCTTCAGTAGGTACCCTTTAGCAACCTCATACTTAAATTTCTTTCTCCTAGCTATTAATATCTCTGCTTTGAACGTGTCTCTTGTGACAGGGCACTGGAGACCTAATGACTGCTCTTCTCTTAGGTTGGAGTTATGTAAGTTCTCCCAGTCTCCTTGTTTAGATTTCTTAGTGGTACGTGAAGAGCTGCTTTTAAGGAAAAAACAGAAAGCAGCGCACGTTTCATATTCTTCTAATGTACTAGCGTTCATGACATGGGTTTCACTTAGTTATTTTGCACTGTACTTCAGACTAGTTATATTTTTGGATAGTAGGCTTCTCCACCACCAAGTAGTCGTTGTAAGTTGCTCAAGGTGTTACACACACGCTTCTCCATACTTGGTGAGGTGCGGTGTTAAGTATCCACAAGTAGGACATGGTCTGAGGCTTACATATGGGTTATATCTTTTGTAGAAATATCCAAACGATCTTGCCAGGGCAGCAGAGCTTGCAGTTGCTAGCCTCCAGGTAAGCAGGACTCTCGAGATGTTGTGGCTCATGAGAGTATTATGGAAGTAGATCTCTGTCGTTTAGTGAATTCTAAGCTGAGAATGTCGGCATGAACAGGGAGTGCTACGCAAGACTATGAGTTCCTATGAGGAAGCTGGGATGCCCTCCCATAAGAAGCACCTGGAGCTGCAACTTGTACAAAGTCAAGAGGAAATCACTACACCCAAGGTAACTTTCTTGGCTGAGATTCTGTAGATTTTTCATACTAGTCTTTTAAGACATGCCCTAAGTACATTACAATTTTGATATGACCACCGTGGGAAGAAGTGGTTGTCTTGAGTAAATTGTTTGCTCAGCCCATAGCGGCTGGGGAGACGACTGTAACGCGGACAGATGGTCACAGATCAAGTAATTGCAATGCTGTATTTCACTAATAAGAGGGGTGTAGCTATGGATGATAGATACTGTGTATCCTGATTTCAACAACAGCTTTGAATAAAGTCATTTAAAGTCTATGCAAATTTTGAAGATCTGCATGGTAACTTATCTCAAGGGACAGTAATGAGTCCTGGGAGGGACCAAGATAAGGCTAAAGATGAAGAGTGTCTTACCAGGCCAGAACTGGTACTATCACGTTTTATACCATGTTGATCGGATTCGCAGTTCATCGAAGTCCATTTTTGAACGATTGTGGCGGTTAAGTCAGAAATATAAAGTACATTAGGCTCCTGGGACGTTCTTATTGCGCAGCATAGACATTCCTTAGGTTTGCTAATGCCAAATTAACGATGAAGTCCAGCTACACACTCTCAGTAGTAGATTACTGCATCTGGCTGCATCGCTTTCTATGATTAAATCTGGATGAAATTATCATATTGCTTAAAACCATGTCAAGTCTTATGACATGAATAATTCTCTGGTCCTTGCACTCAGATAAAAGACCATCCCATAGACAGATCTAATACTTATTCCCCAAGTGGGTCTTAGTCCCCTCAAAAGGCCGATTTGCCATAAGCCGAACGCTCGCCTCGGTTTCAGCAGTAACTCTTCATTCACATGGATAAGTCGTTGCCAAGATTCTGGAGTGACTGCATTTTTACGGTTTACTCACTCGACTAGTTCTAGAAGACTACATCGCGCCCGCTTATGGAGCACTCGGCCCGGTGGCTAGTTATCCGAGGCACAAGGAATGGAGGGAGAAAGTGTAGCCAGCGTTTGAGCAAAGTTCGGACCAACGTTTGCAACTTCAGGCGCACGCGATCGTAAGTAACGTCTGGAGTTCCAGATCGGCTTTTTCCTCAATACACCGAGTACAACCGTGTATTTGGTAGTAGAGAGGCAGTTCATTGTTGAATCCCATAAGTGTAGCACTCGTCGGGAGACTATTGTCTCGAGGTATAAATTATCGGACGCTTCGTTGGACCCTGCATTTGGTGCCTAGCTCAGTCTCCATGGCCTGAAGACCAGCGTCTCAACTTCACTACTTCCACACCAAAGGGTCATTCTACATACTCCTGGGTCATACCACAAACCAAGGACTCCTTGAAGTAACCAGACGTGAGGTAACTCGTTGGCTAGTAGTACGAACAGTTCACGGTTTCGGAACGGTTACGAACTCAAAGGGTATCCTGAATTGGTACAGGGAGGAAACAATAATAGATTTCAATTGGGTGTCATTGATTCCATTAGTGAATCTTTCGTTAATTGGAAATGGGTTTATTCACCATAAAAGTGGGATCAACGAGGGGCTGTTCAAGCCTAGAAATATATCTCAAATGAGTTAATCATCTTCCTCAAGAGAATTTTGTTTGACCGGATTTCTCCCAGCAAAAGGTAAAGTCAATAATATAACTATTAGCCCTTAACTAAGTTAACTATTGGACTTTCCAAGGCACTTTTGCACCAGAATTAAAGAAGCAAACTATAATATAAGTAATATTTTCCTTATAATTTGGATGTTTGCAATTCAATTGCCAGGTCAAATTTTCACATTAAGTTAACTGATTTTTTGCAAATAAAACTTAGTTTCTAGTGCACTTTTTGAGCTAAAGTTTCTACTGAAAATCAATTCTAAATCATAATCTTCCTACTGTTTGATTTCTGGAAACACAATTCCAACAGAGATGCACATAAAATCTACTCTTGTATAGGACGCTGGGTTCCCATGGCTATCCTAAAATTGTGGAAACTAAGTTTCGAAGCAAGCTTATACATAAAATTTAGGGTTATACAAGAAATTTAGTTTCCAAGATAGCTTTACGTATAAAATTGACTTATTTTCTTGAAAGATTATGCATAAGGAAAAGAATCACATCCTACGAGAAAAGTCAATTTGGCTTTAAAGATCTTCTTCCAAGTAAGATTTACATTGAAATAAACCTCTTTATAGTACAAGTGAATTCAATATGGACAGAGCTCATGCTTAAGGTAATTGAAGATAACATTTACCAATTGTATAAACACTTCATGTAGATCACAATTTAGTACAATTGATCTAGAATAGTTATCAATATTTGCCTTCGGAGTATAGTTACAAGTATATTTGACAGTAGCTTAAGAGGTCTATAAGTGAATCCAACTGATTCCAAAGTAATTGCCAAAATATTAATTTATCTTTTTCCTTCCCTTTGTTAAGAGGTAATAATTATATTAACTCTTTATCATGAATGTTTCCGTTGAAACAAGGACTATGTGCCTTTTCTCTATGCCTTTTAAACTAAAGATATATATGTTCTAGCTCTGTTCTTTAATACTCTACCCAAGATTTTGATGCCTCTGTCATATAGTTATCCTCATTAACAAAATACTTTAAGACACTAAATAGAAAAGTTTAAAAGTGAAAGGTCCAACATTGTACACCATCAAGATTCAGTTGCAAAGGCATCTATTTCTAGACAACTTTTACTTCTAGGATTGATATATCTAGACTCCTTTCCCAGGTCAACTTTGTAGTGGGCCAAAGAACTCAAATGTACTCAAATGGACCCAATACTCCAAACTTTGTTACTGTCTCATTTCTCATTCACTCAAATGCTTAGTAGGGGGTAGGCTTTCAATGCTAGTGTGGTTAATTAGATCGATCAAATTAGTTAACTCAATTCAAGTATTCAACTCCTTGCATCTGGGTGAATGGTTTATCAACTTTGTAGCAAGAAACCATAATCAATTCAATCAACCTCTCTCAATCACTTCCTAGGATTTTAGTCCCTGAAACTTTCGTCACCCTCTTCGGATTTAATGCGTAAAAGAAAAGTACCGGGAAGAAAATTCTTTATATCATATGACCTTCTTACCTTCCAGACTTAAATTACGGTTCACGTCAAGAAATAGATACAAAGATAAGTGGCTCATTTCTAGACAATTGTGTTCCACTCATGACTATCGCCAATTTGACATGATATCATATTCCCCTTCTCTTGCGTGTCTGGTGTTTAAAATTTACCACTGATATTTGAATTCAGACAAGATTACGTATCTATTCTGGATAAATAGTCTGCTCCCTCAGTGGACTTGACAACGCTTTACTTGGAAGTCCAAAAGACTCGCTAGCTCAATCTATGTGGTTGGTGATTTTGTAGAGTAGATGTAATGATCTAAGTAATCCGGTGTGTAATCCAGAGTGTCATTTTGGTGTACAGGTGGTAACGTTTGCTCAAGCAAATCGAGAATAGACATCATCCGCAAATCATGAGGGCAAACGTCCATCATCCAATCTGCGATTCTCCCCTTCGCCGACTCGAAATTTGACTGAGTGAGTCAAGGTCCAGGAGTCAGTTGACGCCACCACATTCTTCTGCATTCTTCATGACAACTTTGTACTTCTAAAATGAAATGATGATTCCTTCACTACTAAGCTGCAGCTTTTACGGACTTGTGCCCGGTTAAATATGAACAAATTGTCTACTTTTGAGTAGAATAGACGGCGTCCACATCGTCCAGGTCCAGCAGCTTTTCCATGAGTGCCTTGTTTAGACCTACCGCTTCATCATCAGGCTGGTAACCACAACAAACGGCGCGAGTAGCAACCCATATGTTAAAGTTTGAAAAAGCCATGGTCTCTTGAAAAGTATGATATTCAATTTCAATTCTCCAACATTCAGTATATTTACAGAAATGAACTGGTTTCCAAAAGTAAACTAAAGCCCGAGGATAATCTATAGCAGGACGAACAAGCTAAGTCACTGCAGTTGAGACAAGTGCACAACAAGAGTCTGGTGACCACAGCATAACAGTATGGAGAGGAAGACGATGGCACTCTTTCCAGACTCAAAGCGCCATCTCCAGGAAAACCATCAACCACACTACGGAGCCATGGGTTTGTTCCCGTTACCTCCACCGTTGCTACGGGGAAAAGCTCGAGGCCGGAATTATCGGAGTCGATTTGTATGCCTGCTTCTTTTAATTGTTGGCTAATGGTGAAAAATTGCTCCACCGGTGTAAAAATTTTGAAGTACCTGCAAAAGAGCTCCCTAATTTTAATTAAGCCCTCAAGTGTCCAAATTTCAAACGAGGGGAGAATAAAACACGTTGATGTATCTTTCTCAAGTTTGGTAAAAGGAGGAAAAACGACAACCAGCTTGGAACCAACTTCTAATCACTTTACACTCGAATCAGTGGTATTCTTCATGCCAGCTTCCAGTTCTACATGGATTTTTCACAACATATGGTACTAGATGTCTTAGCACTAATAAAAAGAAAGTCAATGTTGAAAGTGCTAATTTCCTTGTCGCATGAAAGTTACGGGGAGAATTACTCTTAAAGTAACCCTCCAGTTGTAACTGTTGCCTTGTGTGGTTTTGCCAACATGACAAATGTAGCGCTGTTGACTAAGAAGTATTTTGCTAACAAATCAGTTACCGCCGACAGAATTATCAAAGTTGATAGATGTAGACAGAGCACAATTCTTTCTATATGTCTTCGCTGACAAGTGCCACACTCTGCCTCGTGTATACTTATAAAGCCTTTGCAAGCTGCTCTCAAAAAGGTTCATATGTACTTCAACGAGACGACCAATTCGTACCTTGTTTCTTCCTCATCATCCTCTTCGTCTTCTGGCGGAGGCTCTAAGACATCCTCTGCTCCGGCGTCCATGGCTGCCAATAGAAGGTCATCACTGGTAACGTTGTCAGCTTCCACATATAGTACTCCCGTGCGTTTGAAGTTAAAGAGGACGGACCCAGGATCTGCCATTTTGCCTCCACCCTTCTTCACAACATCTCTAATCGTAGCCGCCGCACGGTTGTTGTTGTCAGTTAACACTTCCAGTACGAGTCCTACGCCTCCAAGACCATAAACCTGTGGTTCAACAACATGAACAGAATTTCCTTAGAATGCCTAATCTGTATAGCGAGTGAAGGCCTCAATCTTCGAGATTGTCAACAATTTTACATGCATTGATCTCGAGCGCATGCAGAAAGTCTACTACAGGAGTTACTTTCCTCCCTTAAAAGAGCTAGCATCAAAGCTAGAAGAGAAGAGTCATCAAACTGGTACATTAACTCAAGAGGTTCAGATGTGCACACAAGAGAATCGGTATGCTAGACAGTATCAGTTCACCTCGTATGTCATGTCGACAAAATCTGCCTGACTCTTGTCACTGGCTTTCTTGATGTTCCGGTCAATAATTTCCTTAGGCACATCATACTGCTTAGCAGTTTGAAGGAGAACCGCTAGTGCCGCGTTTGCCGTCGGATTGGGACCACCTTCTTTGACGCTGAAAATCCCAATCAATGGTCTTTTTTACTGAATATGAATAGATGATGGCTACGAAAGGTTTAACGAAGGGTAATGTGAAAATACAGCTGTAGGTGATGAACGAAATGATGGAGGAAGAAGATAAAACTCACGACAGCGTCTGAGGAAGCACCTTCTCATCCACCTACATAATTCAGAGGGAAGGCAAGAAACTCACACAGCGGCAATCTGCTTCCCAATTTTCCCATACAGTTTTGCCTTCTTCCGATTTTGTGCTCCCTGTGCCAGATATACACTCAAGGTTGATAGCGTGATTGATGGAAACCGTGCATACATCCTACGCGGAGTTCACTGCAATTTTGAACTATACTCCGTTCATCCGGTTCAACTACCTGAATGTCCAGAGAGGAGGATACGTGTAACTATAAGAAGAGAGAAACAGATTCGAATCACAAGGATCTGGTAGAGTGTAGGAAGTATCAAACTCACCAGATATTACCTTTCTTGTAGCAATCTTCGCTGAACGCCTTCCCATTTGCAGGGGCGAGGTGGTCCACAACTTTCGAGAGCCAGATCGCTGCCAAATTCCAACACCACCGTGTCCAAGGTCTATAACAGCTCCAAATTGCTGGTTTTCTCCACCTCCCAGACGTCCCACGTTGCTTGAAGTTTCTTCACTGCTACAACAGTGAATTCTCCCAGAACCGGAAGATTTGAGCATTGGTAAGTTGCTGTCTGGTCAACAATCCAGACAAAACCATCAGCTCACCCAGCTAAAGTGTCCGAGCAACTCACTGGGGTAGACAGTACATGGATTCTCTCGTCCAAGACAGAACTTAACAATAAATGACAAACAAAAAGCTGAGGGAACACGAAAGCATCAGGACCGAAATGTACAGGTGTTGACATAAGTGGTGAGAGCTTCGGCATCCATAGCATTAATATCTCAACTTTGGAAATTTCAATTAGTTCAGATTTGTAGTTCACTGTGGGGAAGCATTGAAAAATAAGGACTAGAGTTCAATTGGTACAACTACACGGACAAGTATTTGATTGACATTTTAGTACGGAGCGGAAAAGAAGCCGGTTAATACAGGTTGGTGAGCTCAAATATGCTATCTACAATACCTGGATTTAGACAGAAAGACTCTAGCTCCTCCCATGCGTAATTGCCGGACGACACGAAAAACAGAGTCCGGAAACATGTTGTAAAATAATGTGAATGGAATTTGTACCACGGGCGATAAAGGCATGCTCAAAGAACTCACCAAGCTTCTGCACTGAGCTCAGCGAACGGGTGAATCCTAGTCCTCGTAAAGTACTGTCCGTTTTACCGGTACAGTGGAACGGTGCGCCATGCCTACAGCATATAGAAGGGTAAAGTATGGTTCGGAGTGCCGAAGATGCCCTCATCGCTGCTCCTCCTCCTGGATTTCTTCCTGTCACACGCTTACTTATGAAACGACCTCCAAGCACACACGTACTCACAGCAAAAGGATAATGCGGTGGGAACCGAAGACATGAGAAAAAGGAAAACAGGACGGGTTTTGCCTCTATCGCCGGCTGGGTGTATGGCGCTTTCCAGGCGGCCCCCGCTAACATGAGCAGGAGGGCCTGGACGGTTTCGTGACGTCGGAACCCGCCGGGGTTTACTTGTTACAGTCTATGACTTGTCGAGAGTTCGATAGTGTTTGATGGTTTTCTTGTGAAGGGGAGGGAGGGCACTCGCGACGAGAGGGCTTCGGAGGTGAAGAAGAGAGACGAGCGAAAATGCCCAAGAGGACAACCCACACGTACTCTAGCGAGGATGCTGCTCCTGATGGCCCCGAGTCGGAACTGTTTGTTTATTACTGCAAGCACTGTGGTGCCCACGTACTTATCACTGGTCTCTCTCTCTCTCTCTCGCGAGAAACTTTTACAGAATGCTTGCGTTACTTTATGCGCCAAGTTCTTGGATGTTGGTTGAAGTCTTGCCAAGGTTTAGCAAAGCTTGATCGTCCTTTCTAGTAAACGCTGATCATATTTGACTGACAATTTTGTTACAGATACGCAGCTGCAGAAAATGCCTAAACGGAAAACAGATAAAGCGTATGTTCTGGACAAGAAAACGCACTTGGCAAGACTAAACGTCACCGAAGCGGGGAAACAGCTTTTGAAAAGGTGTTTCTATTGCACTCAGCAATTTGCTATGGTAATTATCCCTTGCTGTAAAGCATTCTACATTTAGTGCTGATACTGCTGCAACCTTGGAACGTGCAGGGGTGAAGGGAAGGTAGAAAAACAGTTCCGTATGAAATGCGCCGGATGCGGACTCTTTGTTTGTTATCGCTCAGAGGAGGACTTGGAGATGTCCACCTATCTATATGTTGCTGATGGTGCTCTGAGCTCAGTCGCTGCTGAAACCAATCCACAGGTGCAACTCATGTGGGATGGGCTAGATAATATATTACAATTTACATCTTTCAGGTGTCCGTATATTCAGCTTGAGACCGTGATCTTTAGGTGTAGTGCCTGAATTTCGAGTTTTTATGGATCGTCTAAGTAACTTCAATCATCCGACGAGCGTTCATGAAATCTATGACCTGCCTCTGGTGGTTGATCTTTGCTTAAAGGGTGTCATGTTCGCAAGCTGGTTGGATTCTGTGTTTGCAGGACGCCCCTGTTCCACCATGCATTTCACAGATAGATGGTGGTCTTGTTCAAGTTGCGATTGAGGTTGAAGACCGAGCACAACGCTCTGCCATCACAAGTAGGTCTCCACTGCTGTCGTCCATCTTGAATTTGGGTAAATGATTGAAACATGTAGGCCGAAATGCAGCCCACCCGTACATGCATTGTCAGGGACGCAATCGTGGATTTCCAAATGGATGACGTACCGTAGACCGGGCTAGAGATTTGATTATGTTTCGGACGACGATGAGAATCCGCGACTGTTGAAACTAATCTTGTTGTGAGAACTAAGAGGTTGTCATCTTTTAACGCTTGATGGTACGTACAACCCTGTTTCAAGACCTCCTAATGAAATTAATAGGAGCTATGAACAGGCAGAGGAAGTGGCCATTATTTCGTAGAGCGAGGATGAGTTTGTCAATGTCAGGTGCTCCTTTTGTGTTTCGCAAACTATACAAGCTTGCTGTCGGTAAGGGGTGGAAATGAGAACGTTGAACCTTTACTTTTGAAAGTGGTGTTCAGTTTTCCTGAGAGAACCTTCCAGTGCCAGAAGCGATCAATTGTACAAATATATCTGAGCGTGATGACTACGAGAGTGATAAAACGAACCCAAAGCATGTGGAAACTGGGCCACACTGTAATTTATAGTTTGAAATTCACATTTGTAACTTTCAATCTAAGCGTATGACGATGGTTTTCTAAGTGAATGAGACTCAAACTTCTCTATCACTATTCAGGCTCTCTTAGATGTCTTATTGCCATACTTTCAAGTTAACGAACAATTCGACATAGTTGACTTATGTGAAAGCATTACATAGGAGTGAATGCAGATGATGTGCGGGTCACTGTTGCTGCACCAGCTGCCCGAGGGGAAGCAAACAATGAACTTCTGGAGTACATGGGCAAGGTTAAGCTCTTTCCTGCTTTACGCACTGCTATCCTCTATGGCACCAGCGTTTACATTGGATTACATATGGATTTATCACTCCTGAGCCTTGCAAACTGTTGTTACTGCTGAGCGTGTGGAGTTAATTGGAGGCGTAAAAGGTATGACTTGCAGTCCTCTTTGACACGATTTTCCAGGTGCTAGGGTTAAGACTAACTCAGATGACGTTGCAAAGAGGATGGAACAACAAGTCGAAGCTACTGATGGTGAGTTCTCTGCCTTCGTGAAAGCCCGTTCTCTCTATATATTTCTTAAGCGTTAGCAGGCTTCTGGTATCTCTACACGTTTCATGGGTTGTTTCTGAGTTGCAAAAGTTCGGATAGTACCTTTCTCAAACTTTAGGTAGGAGCAGTCATAGTCTTCACGACGACATTCTGACACTAGCGTCCTCTTTTATGTGGCTGGTTGATTGGGAGTATCTTATGCGCCGATCAGGTGGAAGACTTGACTGTGAGGGAGGTGTACGAGAAATTACTTGCTGCGGTGCAGCCATAGAAATGCTAAACTTGACATGTGACAAAAGAAACTTATCGAGGGACTGGGCAGCTGCCTCTTTTTCTGTAATTAGTGCTTCCAGCTTCGTGGCTGTCACTTAGGTCAAGTAGATGCTGTTTGATATCCTTTTTATGAACAAAGGTCTCAAGATGGAATCTCAAGTTTCTCCGGAGGAGAACTCACTTCATTTATTTGGCAGGTTTTCTATCTGTGTCTAGAACTCTTTCTAGCTGTCTTATTTTCATTACTTGTGGACACACCATTTCTTGATTTTCCATCACTTGTCCCCTTACTGGTATACAATGCAATTTATATCGTTTGTGTTCTAACATTTAGGAATCAGGTTCGGCATGCTTTTCTTCAGGTCTCGCATCGATTCCTCTTCCCATTCTTCTAAAACTTTTGGTTAGTTCTACAGCTAATCAATGCCAAAGATACCGTCTTATTATCATTATCATTAAGAGGCGCTCATTAGACACAAACCTTCTCCCTCTATGGTGTACTGTGTATCAACCTTAGATCAGCCATAGAACCCTTTAATCACTTGTGAATCAGTCTTCTAAGGACCATGTCAACAGAAGCCTATCAGACGGCTCTTCCTTGTAAGTCTATAGAGGTATTCAGATTTTATTGTATTGTAGATGACTGATGTTTCCCATTAAAGACTTGATCATATCCATAGGTTGCCACATGAACTTAACCATATGAGAGGTTGCCATTAAAACCTATCCCCTAAGAGCCAAGTTCTAACTCGGTAGTTCTAGGTGGGACTGTGTGGACCTACGATATGTGGAGAGGAGAGGAGAGGTCCAAATAGTTATGTTTCGTGTGCGGTAAAGAGAGTTTCAGTTTTAGTTTAGTATATCAGAGTTTTATCTAAAACCGTGGTAGATGAGAAGGGAGAGAATCCCGGGAAAGTTTCAAGCAGCAAACTATTGTCCAAATCTGGCGTTGCGTTTAACAATAGAAGTTGCGCGAGTGAGATGATGGAGGTTCGCAACGTGAGCTGAATAATGTCATTTTTGGGATGATGGATTCTAGTTCTCTTAAATGCGTCTTAGAAATTCTAAGGAATCATCAAGCGAAAAACAAATTTGAGGGGTCTTATGGTTTTAAAAAGTTTAATGGGATCATCTACTTTCTTATAAAATAGTTACATGGAATATCGAGCATACTCTTCCATGTATTTTGGTTATGAGTGGAAAATTCAACCTTCGTAAAATTCAATAGCATAAAAAATTTACTAGAGGTAAGATGACCTTTCATTATAACAAGAAGGACAGGATTAACCGTACTTTCCTTGCACAAAAACCTGTTTCAGTTATGGTACGAAGATGTAGATAGGAATTTAAATAATTTTGTTTGTACTTACATACAATACTGGAAAGAGTATTCACATTAAGCACAAAGTTTATATAGGAGTTGAAGTACTTATGCTTTTAATTGATAGCAATAATAGAGCATTCTGAATAATAGAGCATTCACATCAATCACAAGGTTCACGAGTTTAAGTACTTTTGCTGGTATAGAAGGGAATAGAGCATTTGGACCTTTAAATGATGTTTGATAAAGTACAAAAAACAATCCCATCTAGAACCATAATTGATTTCTCTGATGAAAATTTCTATATTGTTACTTATTGTTATTAATTATTACATAATATTATGCATTTCATAAAGAGTCTTTTATGTACTACAAGGAAATTTGGTACACTAAAAGTGATCTACTCTAAAGCATTTGAAGCTCAAAATTATAAAGCTCATGTGTACAGAACTGCATAAAAAAAGAACTAATTTTTCAGTGCACTTTCAATTTACTTCCGGGTTTTTGGATGCCAATGTGTAATCTGGACTGTTGTTACAAGATTTTCCATGTACAGTAAATATTCGTATTACAATTTGGATCTCGATTAGACCTCCAATTTGTAGCATTATTTTCTCCCTAAGATATTGTAACGCAGGAACCTAAATATGCATTCTTTATTAACTATAATGGATTAATGGCCATGCATGTTAGCCTTTTATTGAGTAAACTCTAATGGTAAAACAGGATAGCAATTACCAGTTTTATATTTTGTATTGATATGTGCTATCTTACGTCAACATTTAAGTAAAAAAAAAATTATTTCAAAGAGCGACTAGCAACTTCTTAGCAAAGTAAAACATAATGTACTGATTTTCCGAGAGATGTACCTAAAATAGAAAGTGAGTTCATGAGTGCAAACTAGAGGTTTGCATGCAAACTTCTAGTTTGGATATCTATTCCACAAGAAGTCAAATTCTAGTCTAAGACTTAAAATCACAAGAAAAAAATAAAATTAGTTAATACAAGGCATGAACAAAAAGTGACACTATCCATTACAGAACAGGAGGGTATTTAGGTTCTCCAATGGACATTTGTCTTTATGGGGAGTTGAAATTCAAATAGAAATCTCAAAACAAAAAGCAGTATTAAATATTACAAATAAAAAGAAGAGTCACAAATCGAAATACCCTCTGCCTTATGTGTTCAAAACTTCGAAATTTTACAAATAAGATTCGAGCAAAGAGGAATCGAGAGCAAAAGTCGTTCGAAGAACAGGGATGCAACACCCACCAAGTGCAGATGAAATGCAAGCATGAACGTATGCAAATCGAATTGAGAAACATCTAAGTGGACTAAGAAAACATGTAAACCCTCGAATTTGTAGTTCACTTTTAGTTCAATACAAATTTGATGAAAGTAACTGAGTTAGAAATTAATTATTTAAGTCCAATGTCTGAATAATCGAGTTAGAAATCATTACAATATAACTACCAATAAATTTAATTAAAATATAGTCTATGCATTATTGATGGTTAAAACTATGAAAATGAAAAATAATGTTAAAGTTAGAGTTTACCTCAATATTCACTAAGTTATTATTAAAGACAAATCTATTCTTATTCTCATCTCTAATTAAGCAGTGGAGAGGAGATTCCGGCACAATTGTGCCCAATTGTGACAATCATATTAAGACAATGTAAGACAAACGATGACTATACAAATCCCGTGTTCTATGACTATACTAGATATTCGCTAAAATACTCACATAAGCACAATCAGCGAGGGGAGTAGAGTTCTATTTAACTTTCTAAAACATTTTCTGAGCTCATAGAGGTTAGTTCTGAGATTTCTAATATCTTTCATGCTCGGGAAACAATGTAATAAGGCGATTGATGTCTTAGTGTGCGATACTTCATAAAATTAAAAACATCTTGACCCCTATCATTCTTTCAAATAACAACTAAGGTAAGGCATCATGCATCCCCTGCATGATGCCCGGGGAGGCCAGGTTTAGTCTCCGTCCGTCGTCCCTGTGGACAGGGACGACAGGGGCAATTCTGTCCATTCTCTATCCTTTGTCAATGTAAAGTTCCGTCTGTCATCCTCGCCTCTTTCCCTGGAAATAGTTCCGTCCATCTTCCTTGTCCCCAATCATCATCTCAGTTCCGTCTATCCCCATAGAGTTTTGTTCGAATTCTGTTCCATTACCGACCCTCGTCCCTAAAAGCAGTTTCGTTCATCCTCGTTCTCTTTTCCTAGAAATAGTTCCGGCCATCTTCCTGGTCCCCAATCGTGGTCACATTCCGTCCATTATCCTCATCCCTAGAAGCAGTTCCAGCTACCCTGCTTGTCCCAGTCCGGATTCTCGATTCTGTCTATCAATAAAGAATTCTATCCAAATTCCATCTATCATCCCCGTCCTCATTCGTCATTTCTATCCCCGTCCGTCTATCTCAATTCTGTCCATCAGTATAGAGTTCTATCTGACTGCTATTCTTATCCCCCAGAAACAGATCCGACCATCTACCTTGTCCCCGGCTGTCATCTCATATTCGTCCATCAAATATAGAGTTCCGTCCCTCGTATACATGCCTACCCTACTGTAGTTGGCTATTTTCACTCTTTACGGTTAAGTAAGATAACCGAGGACACAACGTAGTCAGATTTTCCAATCAATAAATACAAATAATTTCATAAGGTAGCATCCACCTAGCCTCACCAACAATCAAGTTTTAGTGTCACTTAACACGAGTTCACGTTCACCAGTTTTGCATGTTCCTTTTAACCTTATGTCCACGTGCTCACATGTAATCTTCGGCTAGGTTAGCAAAGCTTAAAAAACCCAGAAAGGCTATACTTGTAACTAGTAGGAATCTTGTCTATATTTGAAGATTTTATGCATGTTATAGAATTTGAAAGTACACCCATATCAAGAGAATCTCGTCATCGTCTTTCCCTATCAAAGCTCCTAGTTCGATCAACTATTTTCATAGACCTTATAAATATTATAGGTACAAATGTCATCCCCACTTAATTTAGCTAAGTGTCTATGGACCGTTAATTATTTATATATGGACTCCCCTCGATAGATATCTAATCTGGACTCATCCTTTTGAGATCCCATCTCCGTCTACGGTGTGAAGATTCCTAGAAGACATAGTTACATCCAGTAAATAGTTAGTGATTCCTATAGACCTCGACTACTAATATAACACTAAGCAGGGACTAATCATGTTGCATAGATTAGTCGACGAATGATGTTGTTTGTAGTATGGTGTTCGTTCAAGTCCAAGTCCAATCTCGTTATCCCGCTCGATGTTCGGAAGATCGAATTGGATTTGCAATTGGATTGAGGTGTGGGTGAAATCGAACTTTTGGGACAATCAACCCCTCCATGATACTGCAAGAGTGCAAAGAATAGAATGTACTGTACAAGAGAAGGCGCGCCGAATATTGAACAAGATGGAGCCGATCTGCTTCGCGACAAAAGCTAAATGTGGTATGCTGCAAATGGTCCAGTGAGCTGCACTCCAGTTGCATTAGTCCTACGAAGGGATTACGCAGATTCCATGTGCATTTATTGCGAGCCGAAGAGAAACGGTGAGTGAAGAGGAATTTGACTGGATGCGTCTGCCGCATTGGCGCTTTATGCCATGCCTTGCAGTGCCAGTTCTGCCCTATCCTATGTCGTGAATCCTTGTAGAATATAGTGAGCCCTTTGGCATCGTATCAGACCGGACTGAACAGACCTGAACGCTTTGGAGACGATGGGGGTGATAGGAGGTTTGGAGTGTTAGAATCTTTAGAAGAAGACATTTATTTCTCTTCTTCTGTTCTCTTGTCTCGAGCTTTAAACAAGAATATGTTCTGTGTGTTTGGGGAAGCTGTCTAAATTCAATCGACCCACGTCCATAGGTTTCAGGGAGGTGCAACATTGAGCCGTGATTGAGCAGCCAGAGGTCAGATGTCTCGGAATAGGCCCAAGCGCGAGGAAGCTAACCATGCAGCAGCAGCAGCCAGCTCTCATCGGACCTGTTCCTCGTGTTATTTCAAAGCAGACAATAGTACCACCTTGAAGCAACACGGATATGCATATCATACCAAATGCCTAAGATGTAGGACAATGTCTGATTCAACAAGAGATGAGTATCACGAGCATTTTCCCGGGTCGCAGTGGCACAAGTTTTGCGACATATGCAAATTGGACTTCCCTTCCATTAAAAGTCTGGCTGAGCACTGCCGATCCTCCCATCCAGCGATTGGTATGACTACGGTTGTTGTCGCTGACAGAAGGTATGCGTGCGGTCTTTGCAATAAGTCGTTCGAAGGTGAGGAGAAACTGGAAGCGCATCTGCAACGTGACCACGTCCGATGTTATCTTTGCTCACAAGAGTTTCGTGACAAAAATTCGTTAATTGATCACCTGAGTACTTCAACCCGCCATCATTTCTGTTTTCTTTGTGAAACAGATTATCTCACTTTTGAAGCACTTCGGAAACATCTTAGTTCTGTCCACGATGCCACTGGAACTCACCTGATTACTTCAACCCGCCATCGTTATTGTTCTCTTTGTAGGACAGTCTATCCCACTTCTCAAGCATTTCGGAAACATCTTAGTTCTGCTCACGACAAGACTGGACCGCAAGAAGGAGAAGAAGATCAGGGATTTCATCGCCAGGCAAAAGGATCCAGCTACACTAAGGCTGCGGAAAGTTTAAGTCGGCTAACTGGTTTCCTTGACAAGTTAGAGGAGTACAATCCTGAGTTCGCGAATCTTGTGAAGATCCAGACTCTTGCGTATAATTCCCGTCTGGACCTCTCTGACGACGAGGACGAATCTGACGATGATGAGGAAAATTCAGAAATCGAATATGGATCCGACGATGGTGACCATACAGGCTGCCAGTATTGTGATGAAGAGTTTGATACGCTTCTTGATACGACGTTTCATGAATATGATAATCACCAGTGGTGCGAAATTTGCAACAAACAGTTTTCTTCGCGGAAGGCTCTGCATGAACACTTTCTTGTCACCAGGGGACACAATTTTTGTTTCGAGTGTGATAAGTCCTTTTTCTTAAAACAGATGCTACATGGTCATCGAAAGGACGTGTGGCATGCGTCGTCGAGTAATACGCCACAAACTCTAAGTGACGTAGGAGTGAGGAAGAAGGTTTATGCCTGCGACGATTGCTTTGAAGTTTATACATCAGAGGAAGATTTACGGCGTCACTTGGACAACAACCACTTTGACTGTCTTCAATGTGACAAAGAATTCACGTCGAGAAAGGGGCTCATGCAACATTATTCCGAATCGAGACGACATCACTTTTGTTGTGAATGCGAGATGAATTTGCCCTCGCGACAGGAATTGAACGAGCATTTGAGGTTAGGGCGGCATAGGGATTAACGTCGAAGTCAGCGATCTGAGCTTGATAGTTAACATCTCGTTTCTCAGCTTTCAGTTCATGGGGACTGTATACCGCTTTTCTGACTTTGCAATTGACGTATACCACCAGCGTGATTCTTAATTGCGACAGGCTAGATGGAAGTCAGTGAAGCTTGCGGTGCGGTACTCGGGAGTTTGAGAAGTGCCACTTCGAAGGATCTTAGCAATGTCTTTTCCTCCCTCAGAATATTAGTTAGTTCAGCTCGAGGCAGGCTTCACGTCCTTCGTTTCTTTCTTGCAGTTTAGTTTAGTTCAGTTTAGTCCGGTGAATACTGCCAAATCGTGTTCCATCGTTGTTACCTGTGGAAACAATCCCGTAGGAATGTTTATACTGCACTGTGGGAGTTGGGAGTTTTAGCCATACTGTTTTATATACAGTACCAGGTAGTCACCTTTACTGTAGAGACTGTAGTAGGGTAGTCCAACTGGAGCTCGTTTCATGAGGATAGTGGACTGAGTAAGGCCGCGTTGATCGGACGCAATTTATAGATGTTGGGCCCACCCGACGCTCCTGGGCTCATGTGATGTGCTTGTAGTATTGTACAGTAGGTCATGAGTAAAATTATCAAAGAAGTAGCACCATTGTGGGTGGGACTGACACAGCTGAGTGCATGTGGTGATGGTTGATAGTGACATCGTCTTGCTTCCACAAAGCTTAGAGTGAAGAGAGTTTGAATACATCCCATCTACAGTAGTGGTGGGTGGCTAGAGAATTCTGTGATAGCAGCACGAGATTGGACTACAACCGACCATGATGATTGCGATTCTGTGGTTGTGAGATCTCAGACACGTATGATATTGCATGAAATGCGTACTAAAGCAACAAACTGAAATCCCTGTTCGGGTTCACGTCAGGAGACGTAGGCTTCGCAGACTTCTTGCTCCTCGGTGACGTCGTTGATATGGTTCTTCCACTTCGTGGCTTGCAGGATTTTTCTTCACGTAAATCAACCTTAGTTTTGCTTCTCAGGCTGACATCACCATGTAAGCTAAATCACGAAGTGCTTTTCAGATTACAACTCTACCTACGACACTATTCTGGCACCTACTATCAACAAGCATCGTACTGTACCGTGCTAGGCTTCCCTTATCAAGTCAGTATGTGTGTACTCTCTATCCCGAAGAGGACTCTTTCATCACTTCGGCGTTCCGGCCAAAGTTCCTCTTGTTAGCTTCTAAAGATATGATCAATCATGGTGTCTGGTAGAGAAATGTTATTCATTGAAGAGCACTTTTCCAGTAGGAATGGATTGATCACTCAGATCTGTAGGTTATCATGTTTTCTTCGTCGATGTTTTGATTTGAAGTAGAGTCAATTTTATCTTCTCGTTGTGTCGAACGCGTAATAGATATCCAGAGCGGAACAGTGACAAAACGGACAGATCGCTTCTGTATATGTGTTTTAAACTTCCACATTTCATTTCCCATGGATGTGCTTGCTTCTAGTGCAGGTCTGGATTAGTTTGTTTTGGAGCCTCTCCTTAAGATGTTGGGTGGAGTGGTCTCTTTGAAGTCTCTGACATTTACTAAGACTTACCTCAAGTACCTGTTCAGATATTCTGGTTGATACTGCAAGTCATTATCATCTTCTTGTCATGTGAATGCATACTTTTCGAATCGTTTAGGAAATGATCCGTTGTAAAACTGTCTTGGTGAGGTACAAATGAAATGTTTTCATCTTCATTCTAGTGATTTCTTTATGGATGTTGGACATGCTTATCAGAATATTCTGCAAACAACCTACGATCCGAAATGACAATAAGATTTCTATCGTGAATGAGCTTCTGCAGAGAAGTCGATGTAACATTCCCAGTATTCTAGACTTTCAACAATCTTCCAATCTTCATGTCACAGTCAGCTTTTCAAAGCATTTAAATCTCAGAATTTCGTAGAAAGCCGTTGAAGCTCCCTGCATAAGCGATTCATTGTATCTAATTCAGATGATCTGAAACATTTAGACATCGTAATGGACACAAATTAGTAATAACATTACCTAAACTTTGAATCATCGGTACCGTAGATGTTATAAAATGGAATCTGATTGAAAGAAAAATTATCCTGTCTACTGTCTCTTGAGGGATTTCCATTCAAGATTCCCCCACCATGTCGAGGTACTGATGAATTCATTGGTAAGAGTAAATGGAATTCTACACACAGAGATGCACAAAGTGTGAGTGAAATTAAAGTACACCGTTTTTGGAAGATTTGAGTTATCCAAGTAGACTTCTAAGAATTTTGTTTGAATTTGACGAGATGGAATTCATTGAATCTATGGCTACTTCTTCCACTCCAATTAGGGTTCCTCTTCAGACTTTGAGTTCTCCGTTACTTATTTCTCTTTCTCCCATTCACAATTCCGAATCAGATTCAGTTTCTCCTCCTCACTCTCTCATTTTCTATTTTGTTTCCATTCCATTGTGAAAATGGTATGTTTGGTGCCTCCTCTTATGAGTGACTACAGGTTTAGGATGGTTGGGCATCACTCTGCATAACTTCTAGACTATCTCAAGGATTCATATCATTTCAAGTATATTATGGTGGCCCTTGCAAGAAGCCAACACAAAGGAGCACAATCTTTAATATGATGGTTACTTGTCTTGAGCAATTCAGGACGGGCTTCCCAAAATCCATGAACAGATTCAGATTAAAGAAGAAGTAACAAGGATATATGAATTCACACAAGATTGCCCATGATTTCAAGGACAAGAGCATTGGGGAAGGTCTTATTGAGAAGGAGATTAGACACGAATGGACCATAGATGATAAATTAAATAGTTTGTGCTCCCATTTTAATCAAATGGATTTTATGTTTGGGAGTAGAGCCAACATTTCCCCTCAATGTTGGTAAGTTTGGGTTTGGTACCAAAGGTGAATATTATATAATTGCACGAGAGCAAAGGTGAGGACTTGGGATCAAGAGTGACATGTGAGGAGGAAGATGGTTTCATATGAGAAGTAAACTCTTCCAAATCAAGGACCACAAAATTTAAGTCAATCCCTTATACACAAGAACCAAAGTCATTTCCTCTTACATTCTCCACTACACCAGGAGATTTCAACTCTTTGGATAATGGATTACATACTTTCAATGATAGGCTAGGTATGCAAGAGCAAGAGAACATATCACCACCTCAAGATAATGGTCCATATGTTAATGCACAATCATAGAAGATATTGTTACCACTCAAGAAAAAAAAAAGAGTATGAATCTTAGTATTGCAAGAGAAGGACAATTGGTAAAGTAAATCACAAGGTGATATCTCTTATGGAATCAATTTTATCAAGATATTGCTAACCAAAGGAAATTGAGGAGTGAGTTGTATGAAGTTAGAGAGAATTTTCAATTAGCACGGATAGAAGCAGTCAAAATTGCTAAAATAGAGAAGCAAAGAGCTAAAGTCAAAGCCAAAAATTTGATCCATTCAAGAAGAATTGAATTGGAGAAGATGATGTTTGCTAAAGAGTAGAATTATTGTCAAAAGGATGAGATACAAGGAGCAAAAAGCCACAGCCAAACAAATAGCAACTAGGACTCTAGAGTTAGCCAAGGAAAGCAAGACTCAAGAGGAAATCAAGGGGATAATGAGTGTAGTTATTGAGTTGTAAGTTGAAACAATTGATTCCACATTGAATGCATCATACTACCGCTTCCCCTTCAAACTTTATGTCAATCTTTTCAAGTGATGATGCTTCCATGTGAAATTGAAGACATGGAATTTGAATAATATCTATGCCGCAAAGTCAAGTATTATGCTGAGAAGGCTTGGTGTAGGTAGTGGCAATTCATAGCAGTGTTGATTTTCTACTAAAAAATGCATACATTCACTATTTTCTCTCTATATAAAAAGATGGCTTCACTCTATTGATCATCAAGTTACCACTATGTCACTCATCCTTCTCAACAAGATCTCAATCTTGACTTCCTCAAACTCATATGTGGATATAATCTCCTTGTCATATTATGCATCTTTATGTAATAGTGACTTCTTCTCAAAGTATTGCACTTTACACAAGATCTCAAGGAATCCATGTCTCAAGGATTAGTCTATGATGATGAATCTTCAAAATACTCAATTTTGTGAATTTTTTCCCCTCATTTATTGCAGTTTATTATTGGACTATAATATACTGAGTAGCTTTGAAACTCACAAGAGGACTAGTCTACAATGATGAATGTTCAGAATGCTCAATTTTGGGATTTTCTCACTCATCTATTGCAGTTCAGTATTGGACTACAATGTACTATAGAGCTTTGAAACTAACAAGCACTCAAATGTTTTAAAAAAACACAATAACTATGTTCAAATCAAGATTGTTGAGAAAAACAAGCAAAATCCAAAGATTGGCCAAACAAAGTCTTCTCTTTTCTTGGGTGCAAAGGTGACATATAATATAATAATGTGTTGATGTTGAATTGTCTTCTCAAAATTTTAATTGATTTGGTTGCCTCTTCTCAAGACTTTATTGCAGGTTGATTTTTGAATATTAACCTACTTCAGAGCTTTGAAACTAACAAGCACTTAAATTTTGTCAAACATCATGACAACTATGTTTTGAAACTCATGATTGGTAAGGAAAATTGGCAAAATCTAGTGACTAGCCAAACAAACTCTTCTCTCTTCTGGGATGCAGAGGTGAGATATAATATGCTAATGCATTGATGCTTAATAGTCTTCTCAAATTATTGAGCTGATTTGATTTCCTCTTCTCAAGGGCCTATTATCAATCAATATTGGACTATTAACCTACTTTAGAGCTTCAAATTGATCAGCACTCAAATGTTTTAAAAAGTCATGACATTTATGTTTTGAAATCAAAATTGGTGAGAAAAAGGGGTAAAATCCAGTGACTAGCAAAATAGAGTCTTCTCTTTTATTAGGTGTAGTAGTGAGATCTAATACAATAACACATTGATGTTGAATTGTCTTTTCAAATTTTTGAGTTGATTTGATCTCCTCTTCTCAAGATCAAGAGCATAAATTTTAGATCATTTTAATTACAAGTGGAGAGCAAGTAGGTCCTATGTATGGCATGAGATTGGCTATTCAAATTGAAGTAGTCTAGATGGTGTGCTTCAATTTTTTTACCAAAATTGTCAATGTTTCACTTAGGAGACCCATTGTAACACCTAACAAACATATTACAAACCCACAATTGCACCTTCATTTTTGTTATCATCTTAGATCACAACTTCCTTTTCCTCATAGTCATCAACAAACCCACAATTGCACCTTCATTTGTGTTCTCATCTTAGATCACAACTTCTTTTTCCTCATAGTCATCTATTGTTATTGTCATCTTGGAACATATTAGAGCTACTTGTTTGTTTTTATGGGCTCCTTGAAGCATATCAAACGTCATATAGTTATCAAGTGCATTGATAAATGTTTACTTACCAAATCTTGTTGGCCCCCATAGGAGAAAGGTAATCTCAGAATCAGTAAAATTCTAATCTAGTTAAAGATCATCAACTGCTTTGCTAAACATGATGAAGTCCTTGCCATGAAACTTGCCACTACATCTGAAGGAGTATGGCTTTGGTGCAGCTGATCTGCATTTGCAATAGTAGTACCTATCAAATCCACAATAAAGGATAGAGACTCACTTGTAGCAATTCCATTCTTTTGGGATTACTATGCAATCATCATCTATGAAAAGAAGGGCATTATAAGTAGAGGATCTCCTTTCTATCCGGAGTGCCATGCTCCAAAGAGACTAGTAGTAACTTTGCAAAGGACTGATTTTCCATTGTTCCTTTTTAATTTGTGTAAACGGTTGTATTGTGTAATATCTAAAGAAGTTAGATTATGAACACAACTATAGTGTATGTGCAAATGTGCAATAGTAACATCCGTTCTCTTATCACTATTCTAGACACAACCTATAATGAAAACTTTTATATTTATTTGCTATACTTACTACCAATGTTTTGACCAAAGCTTATGCTATATGTATAACACTATTATCAAGGAACTCCAAACTCACACAAGAGAAAGAAAGAGTGTGGATAAACCAAGAGAATGAGTAGGTAGGTAGTGCTCCCTACTACATATACAGATCAAGGAACAATGTTCTACCCACATGGAAGGTAGGGCCAAGAACCTTGTGTGCCACATAGGTCACGGCTTTCTAACTAACTCTGTAACAAGTAAACTAAGTGGGAATGCAATGCTATACAAGTTGAATCTAACCCTAAACTAGTTCACACTTATTGAGAGCCTGGAGTCTCAACACTCTTGCTCAAGCTCCAATCAATGCATTGTACACCTAATTGATCTCAAAACACATCAAATGTAATTGTAGGTAAAGTCTTTGTAAAGATGTTAGCTACCTATTCATTTTTACCTAGAAATATGACATCTATCTCACCTGCTAGTACCTTCTCCCTAATGAAGTGATGATGCACTTCAATGTGTTTTGTCCTAGCATGAAACATGAGATTACTAGAAAGTCTGATACTACTCTTGTAGATGCAAAGATAACAAGAATAGTATTAGACTTGCTAGTAATCTTGTATTTCATGCTAGGAGACATATAAACCAATGTTAGTAAGTAACCTTTGGAGCCAATAACTCAAGGGTGGTCTGATTTTGACAAACTAACACTAAAAATTGGCTAACTCAAATCAAACTACCATTAAAAATTACCAATAACTCAAGACCTCCAAAATAATATTATCAAAGCAAAAAATTGCCTCACATGTAGTGTTGGTTGCACCTAAGTACTCTACCTTGCAAGAAGACAAGGATACCATAGCTTGCTTCTTTGAAAACCAGCTAATAGTTTCCCTCTTCAAATTGAAAGCATAACTAGATGTGGACCGCGTGTCCAAAGTACTCCCTACCTAATCTTCATGTATAAACTCACATAATTGCACATACTTTGTGCCTACATAATGAAACCAAATTGTATAGTAAATTTCATGTACCACGTAATCCTCCAAACTACATCAAGATGTAGCTTTCAAGAAGTCTACATGATTTGACTCACAAGTCCCACAACATAGCTCAAGTCTAGCTTAGTGATAGTGAGGTAGATCAAACTCCCCACTATCCATCTATACATAACAAGATCTTCAAGCAGCTCTCCCTCAATAGGACTCACTTCAAATTCTACTCTAAGGATATGGAGATCGGCTTGCAAGCCATCATACCATACTTGGCAAGCATGTCAATACCATATTGTTGCTACAATAGCTACATATCTTCACCATCCTTGATGAACTTGACTGCAAGAAAGTATCTTAACTCTCCCAAGTCCTTCATTCTAAACTTAGCCTACAACCTACACTTAATCTGTTGAATCTACTTTGCATAACTCCAACTCAATGTCAAATCATCCATAGAGATTGTAATGACAATGCAACTCACTTTTTATACATAGAGTGAGGAGTCTGAATTGGATACTTTGAACCCAATGCTTGCAAGATACCAATGATCTTACCATACCAAGCTCTAGGAGCTTGCTTGAGTCCATATAAGGCCTTTTGCAACCTGCACATTGAACTTGCCTTTGGAGGCCCCCAAAATCTTGTCCATGTCTCACAACAATAGTATAAACACACCAATTGCACTCTCAATTAAATTAGCTCTTGTATCAAACTCCAACTTAGAGTCAATCTCCTCTCTCACTAGGACTTGAGATACAAGCTGGTTGTGAGTGCCACTCCAAGTTAATCCATTGCATATTGCAATGTTATCTCTTCTAGAATCCCCAAAGAACTCCATCATGATAAAGTAACTCAAACCATAACCGTAACCACCACAAGTACCCCACCACCAAATGCCTACATCAAGTGCCAATACCAATTGAACACCATCCACTAATGTAGCTCTAATTGTGACAACTACACTAGGGGAAAGGGTAGCCTATAACTTGCAATCATAATATGCACTCTCATGGTCTCTAGGTCATCACTTCTTATCTCACTAGAGAGAAACACAAGTACTCTGATTGGTCAGCACTCCAACCTCACTACCAAGAGTACACTAGAGCACCAATGCTCTAAAGTCAAGGCACCCCATAAAAATGTGGTGCAAAAATAGGAAATAGAGAATGGAAGGAATCCAATCATACGAAGTCTAAACAAAACCTTCCATCTTATAAATCAACACCGGATTGACTTTGCTACCATTTGGCATTTGGTAAAGTAAGAGTGCTACCTACTTCCTAAGCTACCAAGATCATCAAGAATGGAATCAAACTACCTCTCCCAACCAAAGCTACATGTGTATAGGTATTAGTGGAATAGTCATTAGGACAATAAGTGAAGGTGGACCAATTAGCTAGGCACCAGTCTAGGACAAAAGATTTGGGGTTTAAACCATGTTGCACAAAACCTAGAAGGGTGGGCAGATTTTTGCCAAAAATGACCAACAAAACTCATCTAAACTAGCTAGCCTCACGCCAGCAAGTTGGCTCTTTTAGGCCTTCATAGCCCTATGTCTCAAAGCCTCTAAACACCAAAATGAGGCCTTTCTTCTTGCCAATTCAAACCCTTGCTAAATTTTGGCCAAGCTTCACCCAACTTGAGCCAAATCTAAGGTAGTTTGGGTGACCTTCAAATCTGGACAACCTCTACCAAATCTGACATAAGTTTGATGCAACTTCTCCACCAAGTCTAACGTAAATTTGACATAACTCCTCTATAGTTGGTCAAGCACCAAATGCTCTGTTAAATCTCCACTCAAGCCAAATTGGAAAGACAAAGATCTCCAAACCCCTAGTTCAAGGAGATGGGTACCCAAATCCACCTTTAATTTTGGACTTCAAGCTCAATTTGCACCAAATTGACCTGAGTTCACCTCTTGGGCTCAAATTGAACACCCATTGTCTCAAATTGACTTCATTCTTAGAAATTTAGCCATTGCTTCTGCACATCGTATGCCCCATTGCAAAATCTACATCAAATCACACAATGGATCTATACACAATCACATTCAAGGAAATTTGAACAATGATCAAAGTTCTAATGATCAGCCAAGCTTGGAGATACCACCAACAACCTCAATCTTGCACCAAATTTCTCCCTAATTGTCACTTCTTTGATGTAATTAATTCTTCTTCACCTTGAATCACACTCAATTTAGATAGGTACTCAATCCTCAACAATCTGCCAACAATTGGGCACTTATTACAATCAAGTCACACCCACTCTAGCTAAGAGACTCCACGTGATGCTTGCTGGCTTCTATCCACCATAGCCAAGAACTCAAAGGCTCAACATCAAAGAAATGAGCTCTCTAGAGTTAGACTTTGAAGGTATACCCCTTTGCTCAACCTAGGTTTCCAGCCTTAATGGCATGCTGATGGCATATCTAACGGTATGAATGGTGCAAGTGAAAATGGGTCCCACCATGTGATCAATAGCCCTAACATGAAATCAGACCACCAACAAGTAGTCCATGAGTAACTACCAAAATAATTATGACTACCAAAACTACCACTCTAGCCTCCGATCAAACTAGCCTTGGTGCTACAAATATCATGACAAAAGAGAAGAAGACAAGATAGAGAGAGTGAGATTAAGTAGAGTAGAGTTTCAAAGTGGGATTGCTAAGATAATATTGACTTTAGTTTTTTTCTCAAGATTTGGCTTAGAAATCACCACCTTGAAGAAAAAAACCATTGAAGCAAGGAAGCAATGCAAATTGGTAGAAATTGAAGCACTCAAAGCTGCAAAGGTGAAGGTAGAAGCAAAGCATGCAAATTTGAAAGAGAAAAGATGAAGGTTGAGGCAAAAAAGAGGTTGTGTGAGGAGAAAAGGAGATCCAAAGCAAAAAATACTAAAATTTAAAGAAAAAAAAGAGAAATCCAAGAAATTCTATTCATGATCCTAGATTTAGCAAGTTAAGGAAAGACTATGTAAGAGATAAGAAACACATCATTGTACTTTCAAAGGTAGATCACATCCTTATGATAGTTACAATAATGATTCTAAATTTCTTGTATTGAATTATACTCCTTGTGCAAGTGCAAATGAAACTTAAGATAGTGAAGACACTTTATTTAACTTCATAGTGAGGTACTTCCATGTAATTCCATAGGGAGTGATTGAAAAATCAACAAAAATGACAATTGTCTATTCAAAATTGGGTTCAAGAATTTCTCTCGAAAAGGTTATGTGTATTGAGATGGCCTCTGTTGAATTGTACTTTTTGTATGCACTCATGTGCATTGGTATGCATATGATGTGTTGGCTTCCACCATGGTAGTTTCATGAGATGGTCAAGGTTGAATGGTATTCATTTGTATGCATTAGTGTGCACTAAAGATCATTCCAATGTGTGTTGTTGTGTGTTAGTATGGTCTAGTGTGCATTTTCAAGTGCTTGGAGTTGAGGATTTGGGCTAAATTTGTAGGATGTTATCTTGGGTGCATCCAAGTATGAACCCAAAATGAGAAAAGAAATTAAAGTGAATTAAAGTGATTTCATCATGAGATTTAGCATCCATTAAACCCAAAATTTTAGAAATGTAAGAATGATATGAGCTATATATTGTATAATGATATGAGTTGTATATTGTATATAAATGCACAATGGAGTGTTATCTCTAAAAGTTGTATATGCATGTATAATGGAAAGCTATCTCTCATACAAAATGCATGTATATATATAATGAATGGCTATCTCTAATCTGCTCTAGTGCTATCACAATCCATAATAATGGCTTAAATATTATCCTTAGTCATAGTAGTGTGAATGTTATCCTCAACCATTATAGTGATTTGAATGATATAGTTAGCCATAGTAGTATGTTGAATGTTATTCTCATCCATGGCATCTTGTGTAATAGGCTGAATGGTATACTTTGCAATGACATACTCTCAATTGGTTTTTAGTGGAAGTTGCTCTACTCTAATAAGCTCTATGGCTACATCCATATATTGAATGATGGGCCTACCAATCAACCCAGGACTATATCTCCACATGAGTTCCCACTCTTTGTTATGCAGAAGAGGAAACAAAAAGGCAACTACTAAACCCTCATATGGATTCACACTATAATCCCTAAGATGACTTGAAGTCCATTGCTCTATGAGAAACTCAATAATTAAGCATGTGTCTTGTCTAAATCTATCTAAAGGAACTATGAAGAGACCCTTAAAGGAATTGTATGAATAAGATCTAGTATAAAAAGGAGTAAAGAATATAGGGTGGATAGCACTATTAGATGGTTCTTGTAATATGGGAGAAATGCACTTTCAACAATCAATGTAAAAGACCAAGACCAAGGAGAGAAATAGGAGAATGGAAGATCACATTGGGACACTTGAGTGTAGGAAACTCTGAATGCCTAGCATAAGCTTTGGCTTTGGTATTTATAGGGAGCATACAAGACCCTTGAGAAGCTTCTCAAGAAGCTTGCTTGGAGTGCAAGCCAAGTTAACCGGAAAGCTTCTCAAGAAGCTTCTTCTAGAAGCCGTCTATTTGGCATGCAAGGTAAGTTAGTTTGAAGCTTCCCAAGAAGCTTCTTAGATACTTCTAGAATATTCTAGGCTAATTTTCCTATTTGCTACTTTGTTAGCATAACTAACTTCATCACTAAACTCCACTTCATTGCTAAAATCCACATTGTTACATATTTCCCCATTGCTAGTTGGTGACATCTTCATCTCCATTGAAGCGTCAATTTCCTGGATAGCTATTTATGCATTCTGGAGATGAGAAAGAGGTTTCCATGTGGCATCATGAAGGGGATCCCCTTTCCAAAGGACCTTGTCTTACCTAAAATCCATATTGTTACAATCAATATATCTTGAAGTGATAAACCTAAGGTTGTAAATACATTACATGGTCTATGAGTGAAATCTCTCCAATGATCATGATACCCATCCATATCATCAAGAAACGCCATAAGGTATGCCTTGGTGTGTAATCTCTTGGGTAGGAAACCTTGATCCCACATGACCTAAAGGAGACGCTCATAATCTGCCCTTAAGCTATCAGTCTAGATGATGACTTCAAACTCAATCACATAATACTCAATACTCAATCACATAATACTCAATCAACTTTCTAACACTCAATGTGGTACATTGTGACAACCTTGCAAGTATCACTTTTGCGGTAATTAGTAAGTAAAGTTTGTTCCCATAGAGATACAAGACAGAAATAGTCAAATACAAAGTAAAACAGTAACAAACAATTCTTCTTGAGTTGCATCTTGCATCTCTCAGGTACAAACCACACCTAAAAGAGAGTAACAAATTAACAAATTAAACTCAAAGTCTCATCACAAATTAACACTCATAATCACAATGCCACCAAATATTTCCAAACAATCTAGATTAATGATTCAAATTCTTCCAAAGAAGGCTACTTCACTATGAAAAAACCTTGCCTCAGAGTTTTGTTCCACCCCTCCGCTGAAGGCACAACTTCCTTGATCAAAATTGCTTTGCATCAACCTTGTACAACGCTCACCAATGCAGAATACTACCAACACTGCAGTTCCTCTCAGATCTATCAAGGCATTGCTTTTACTGCTATCCACTCAAGATCAAAAATGTGGAATCTAACATCCAACACTCTAACTTGCACTTCAAAACTCTCCCAACACTCACAAACACACACAAAGGATTGATACTTGGAATTAAGCTAAAATGACAAGCACTAAGTTATAGCGCTTTGCTTTACTCAACTTCAAAAATATAAATATTGAACAATACAACATTACAAATGCTTCCTTTAAATGAGCAAAGCACTTTGATAGTTACTAACTAATATACCATTCTACAACAACTTTACCAACTTGCAGATCTGAAATGACAAACCACTTCTTCATATCTACCTCTTCAAATCTTGAATATGTTTCTAATCCAATTGGATGTCAACTTCAACTTTGGCTTCCAAACCCAATGTTACTATAATCACTTCTCCTTCTTTGGGTCTCTCTACTACTACTTCTTCATCAACAATTTCTACTATCTCTTCACTTTGAACTACAATTTCATACATGGGTAATCTATCTACTTCTTTATCATGCAACCCATTCTTCTCTAATATCTCAAGCAACTCACCCGAAGACACTTGCATTCTTACTTCTATGACTTTGGACTTTGTATTCATCTTCATCTCACTACAAAGTCTATCTAAATCTGATCTAACAAAATCTAATCTGAGATAGACATCATCTCTTACCTCTAACATCTTCCTATCTACTCTATATCTTAAGCAAATCAGAAGATTGTTCAATTTTACATCCTTTGCTTTCCTCCTCTTGTTTCTTGCACCAACAACTTTAACTCATGTAGCCTCGTCTCTTCTCCTTTACTCTTGGCTTCAATACTAAGCATCACTTTCAACTCCTTCACGATTGCTCCGACTACATTTGACTCCACACTTAGAACTACCTTCTCCTTACTTCTCTCCATTTCCAATTCATTTTTGATACATAGTCAACTTGCCCTTGAATTCAGCCTTTAGTGCCTCTTTCTCTTGCCCATATTGGACTAATTGATCTTCAACTCCTTGGTGCAAGCCCCGCAATTGTTCATCTTCCCAATATTCTATCAATTCTTGTTGCCATGCTTGGTCCTTCTCTGTTGCGCTCTTCTTCAAACTCTCTAGATCTTGCTCCATAACTGCTACAATTGCCTTTGAGCATATGACTTCTACCCAAACATCAGCAACTTCATGTTTCATTTTCTCAACCAATGCCTTCTACTCTTTTAGTTCTTTGTTGCACTTCAAAAAGTTCTATTGCAAGACATTCAAGCTTTTCCTCCAAAGAATCACTTTAGCTCAAAGTTCTTTAGCTTCTTCTTTCCTTGGGTTAGCTTACTCCTTAACTCCAAGGCTTCCTCACTCCATTTTGTTACTATTGTCAACTCATCCCTCACTTTTAGATGATGGCTCTTCATCTACACTTTCTTTTGCTATAGAAGCACCAACAAAGGACAAATGATCTTTGATAGATATTCGACTCTACTATATCTTCCTTCATCATCTATGATGTCTTTATCTTTGGCAGGCATTTCTTTGGCTAGTGCATTACCCCAAAGGTGTGATCTTTGGATCGTCAATGTCTTGTCCTCCAAGCTCTTCTTCATCTTCAGCTTTGCTCAGTCTGGCAACGACCACTTGAGTGCTTCTCTTTGTTCTTGCTGCCCTTGGAAATACCAAGGTCCTCTCTCCTGCTCATTCATCTTCTAGCTTGTTTTTTGGCAATTCCAAACATGAATTATCTCCAACTTTCATGCAGTTGATTGCCTCATGAAACTCCCGCTCTTCTTCCAACAATCCCTTCTCTCAATTGTTGAACTTTGGCCTCTCCTTCACTACCATTGTTAGACTCTTTGCTCCATAGTGTAAATTCTTCTTTTGCTCCCGAGGCTTCTTCCTTTGACTCCATTTCTCCTGCTGATTCTTCCTCCAAAGTTGATTCCTTCTTTTCTATCGATGCGGGCATTGGATTTAGTCTTTGTATCTTTTAGGTCTACACCGGTGTAATTTATCCTTTGGGTCTACTTCTCTTCCTTGGCATAGAGATGTCCACTACCACTATCTTCTCCTTTCCACTCTTTAAGTAATAATCATTGCCTTCACAAACCTATTTGATGTAATATCGTTCATCCCCATCTACTTCTCTTCATAAATTGGGGTGAAAATGGGACACCATCTGTCCTCTCTCCTCTAAGCTAAGTAGGTTTAGCCCAAAGTAGAAGTGGGCTACAAAGGGTATGAATTAGTGGAGCAGCATATCTATTCTCCAACTGGTGATCATCTACCCAACTCGTTGGTGCAAACACCTCGTCTAGTCCACCGCCTCTCCTACAAGCATCTGGTGAAAGAAGACTGCATGTTACATCATTACATAGGTGGTTTGCTCTGGCTTGAACAAAGCCATCATTTTACTCATGATCCCTCTTTGTACTGGATCCTTGTTGATATCCACCTTATACCTATTCTTGGTGCGAGGTCTACCAAAAGAATTCCTCACTCCTTGGCAGTTTCTTTCGAAGCATCACACTTCCAATAGAAGGTGATGCCTCCTACCTCTCTTACTTCTCTTCCCAAGACTAATCTCTAATCTGACTCAGTCCATCAAGCTGGATTTCCTCTCTTACCTTCATGCTTGGCCCCATCCTTGTAGTTGCTAGCAATGATTTCTGTCATGAACCCCAGAAAGCTCAAATTCCAATTCCAAGCCAAAAATGTGATGCAAAGTCTAGACAAGACTTCAATCCTTGCCACTACATTTAATCAATGAATTGCAAGACCCTTCATTGCACTTTTCTTATTTCTCTTTGGGGCTGTTTTGTGCTTCTTCACTCTCCACTTATGAAAGATCAAACTTGAGACTCTAACCCACACCTCTTGCCTACTCACAGTTTCCATTCCTTTGGGTTGACTCTGAATAGGAACAAGATACCGTCTAGACATTGCAGCACTTCCTTGTCAAGATTTCAATTTTATGGTCATTTGCTGATCATTCATTCTTTAGTTACTTCTCTATTTACCCACCAATTCTATGGGTTGGTTTTATGTCACTTTCAAGGTCATCCTGGTCTCGAGGTTGTCACTTTCTTCCCACATACTTTCTTGATTGGCTGAACTTGAGGAAAAGTTCTTACAGGTTCTTTGGATTGGGTTGTGTATCCTAATACAAAGTCCCTTATCTTTGGCTTCATACTTCTGTTTGTCTAACCTGAGTCCTTCTTACTTTGACCTTAAGTTGACTTCAGGTTTATGCCAAACACATGCTTCTTTGTGTTTCTTCCTCATTTAGCCCTCCTTCGGCTTTACCAACGCACTTCTTCCTTAGAACTTGTAAAAAATGAAAAATGTGGGTGCAACATACATACCTAAAACTACATCCCTTGATCAATATCTCACCCTATAACCTTCAAGGACTCCATATGTGGTAATTAATTGTGCATTTGTCTTCTTTAATCTTTTTTCACTTGTCTTCTTTCTCCCTAACTTTTGCTCTTTTCTTTTGAGCTAGTAAGGCCACAAGGTACATTTAGTAGTGATCTTTGTTTACTAATGTGATTTTAGCATCCTTATTCTTGATTTTTCCTTCCAAATTTTTCAAAGTACACATGTATGGAGGCCGCTCATCCCTTGGGAAATGGGCATAAAAATTGATGGCTATGTGCCCAAATTGGCCATAATTGTAGCAAAGTCATTGTTCTACTTGGGCCACTTCTCCCCTAGGGACCCCATCTCTCCTTTCTTCAATACGTCCCCATTCTCCTTAGAATTCTTGACCTCCACAATCTCAAAAACAAATGTTGTCCAACTCCATAGGAATTGGTCGACCAAAGTGTGGTGGGTCCAAATGGTGTTATGTTGGGGCTACCTCTTCACCACCTCCAAGTGCTCCTGCTATTCTTTGAGCACAAGCAATGGCTTCAAAAATTGTTTGAGGATTTTTTATCATCACCTCTTGTTGGATTTGCTCTTTTAATCCCCGTTTGAAGTTTTCAAGAGCTTTTGCTAGGCCCATATCAATTATGGAAACCTACAAGAATCAAGAAATGCCTCCATGTATTCTTGGATGTTATTCTTTTCCTTCAACTCTCATAGATGAGTTCAAGCCATCTGCACAATACCCACTAATTGAAAATTCTTCAACAACCTTTCTTACATTGCCATCGAATGATCTTCCTTCCTTTTGCCAACTTTGATTGGTCTTAAGTATCATACCAAGTGAGAGCTTTACCAATCAATTACTCACATGAAAACATGCTTGTAGAACAATCTATGATATCAATTGTAAGTAACTAAAGGTATTGATTCATTGTCAAGATCCAATTCTCCACTACTCCCATGGAAAGTTGTTTCTTGTAAGACTCAATGTTGCATGTCTTCCTCATTTGTAATAAAAATATGCCTTCATTGTTGATCAGGGTCTGGGTCATTGTTGTGGGTGATTTACAAGTACTTTGGCTATTTTCATTGGGTTTTGGAACAATCCTCCCTCTTTCATTACATGACCACTCTTGAATGTATATACTTGACTTTGTAATGCCTCCACTATTATCTTGATCTCTTCAAAATCATTCAACATCTCTTGCATTCCTTGCATTAGATCTTGCAATTAAAGCTCCATGATTTTTTACACATTACGGACTCTTGATAGATATTTTCTATTTCAATACATGGTTAATATGATCACTCAAGAAGGAGCACAGAGTATTAGGACTATCATTGTGACCTCAAAGGCTATGACTTGTTGATAATACTCCTCACCAAAATTTCAAACTACAAATCCCTAAATATCACTTTTGGCCCAACTACTTAACAGATTTCTACCTTAGTGTTGAAAGGAAGATACTTTTGTATATTTAGATCCATTGCATCCCAAAAAATATAAATCATCAAATCCCACTCTCTATCATATATCAAAACAAGTAGAATCACATGGTTTGGTGAATTTATTATTACATCCATGAAATCCATTCCAAAATGGTAAACAAGGTACACTCTCACTTGCTTGCATTTGGTGTACATAATCTTGACATGGAAATGACTGAGGAAGGGAAACTTAGGGGTTGGAAATCATCCTCAAGAAGGATCTATCCCATCCTCTCTCCAAAAAATCCAACCTTTCAATCTGCACTACTCTTTCTACCCTTGGAATTACTCAATCTCAATAGCATGTGTTCCTCCAAGCGGGATGATCCACTCACTTGGATTAGAGCACTTGCTCTAGTAGCATCATAATAGCCCAAGAAACACACAAGATTAGAACTCCAAAAAGCACACAAGATTGGAACTCTCAAAAAACTCTAATGCCTCAAATGAGCATCTTGTCTTCATTATATATTAGAGAAGATCTACAGTCTTAGATTAGATACATGGATTGGTGATATATCAGCAAGCTTCATCTTTAGATTAGCTTCATGGATTAGTTAAATTTTGATCCTTGTTCTATTTGGATGGTCAAACAAGTTTATCTAAAGAGAATCTTTGGAGAATTGTTCTATAGGAAGCTCAAAATAGCATAGGCAAGGTATTTTTGGAAAAAATTTGATAAGACAAAAAATAGGGAGAGAATGCAATACCTTCTCCTCCAAAGGACTATAAAATTTAATTTTTTGAGGCCTAATTCTTTTGTTTAGGCCTTGAAAATTGACTTTGAAGTTTTAGGTATGTTTCCAACTTCTACCCTATTAGTGGAAGTCCTCTTTTGATTAATCTTCAATTTGATCTACTTATAATATCATGTATAATATCTTTAAAGATATTGCCTAACCAATTTTCACCTAAAGTTAATTTGTCTAGCTAATTGTTTTACATCAATCCACTCCAATAAATAAGCATTTCTACTTATCACCATCTCCTTTTGATCATATGTTTGAATGATTGATTAAAATTTTATGAAAAAATATGCATACCCCAGTACAATTCAATAAAGAATTGTTTCTATATGGATATTTGAATTGTACTCTCAATCTTTTTAAGAAATATCATTGTGCTTAAAGCACTCCTATACAATGCTCATTTACTACATGAGTCTATACCACACATTTTTTGAAGAGATGTTTGTCCTCCATCCAAGCTTGCTTGAAAGATTACACTAGATGATTCATGGAGATATAACCCAAATCCACTAGAAGGCATTCATAACGTTCAAAAAAGTTGCAACTTCCTTTGTGATTCAATTTGCCACATAGTTGAGATTTCCTTAAACACATTATCTTATGACATGACTTAGCATTCTTGCAAATAACACAAAAATAATTGACAATAAGTACCAAAACAAAGACATATGCTAAAAACAATCAGTACCAAAAACAAATCATAGTCACTTATCAATACATATATTCAAATAATAAGCACACAACTAAAACTCACTCATCCTTACCTCCCATAAAATGTATTATTTTACTTTCATTATTGCAAATGACTTGTATGTTAATTGAATATGAGCTCTTGTGGCTAAAATGCAATGCTAAAATGCAATCAACAGTTGGTCGGGATGCTAAAAGGAATAATGTTCCATCTGCCAATCCCATGCATTTGAGGAATCCTTTTTGAGAAAATACCAAAGAAATTCTTCTTCTCTCTTCTTGATCCGGCCACTCTGCCTTCTTCTTAAGAACAAATAGTATGACAGTCAATGAATTCAATTGTTGACCTGGCACTAGTCTCCCATATATTTAACATGCCTCATTTCATGGTGACCAAATCTGTAAAGAACAACTACTAGTTAGACCTACATAGGGGTTGATTTTACCAATGGTTCTTTCTAAATTTTGTAAGATTTTTAATAAGATCAACCAAAGTATAAAAAGAATTGGCATCCAATCAAGTGAGTTGCCTGAATATTTTCAATCAATATCATGGAAATATTTTTAATCAATATCATGGAAATATGTTGTGTAAATTTTGAACTTTGAAGAAAGAAAACCTGGAGATTTAGTTATTGTTGAAAATGCACTAACTCCCACTACCTTAGCAAGAGCTACATGGTGTCATTTTCATCTTTACTATCAATTAAGTTCATACTCAATCCATCTATCTGATTGTCTAAATCCAAATTAATTACCATCTTCTATTTCTAATTCAACTTTGATGCTCTATTGGATAGATTTTGCAGTTTTCATTTGTAGTTGTCAACAAATACTAGTGCACAATATTTTTACCACTTTTACTCACTAGATTCTCTTAAAAAGAAATGGCACTACTCATTTGTGGCTATTTTTGCAAACCATGGTTGGAATATCACAACTCAACCAAGATTATCTATCAATAGCAACCTTTTGTGATCCAAGAAATCTTAGGAGTGGTACTACTCTAAGACAAAGGCAAGAAAAAATAGCTAACAAATCTTTTGCTTTTGCATGCAATCAAGATTCAAATCTCCACTTTGGCGTGCAATTGGGGATTCAAACCTTAAGAATGTCAAGACTCAATTGAAAGAGGAATGTTGAGGGTAGAAAATGTCAAACATACCTTTTGCTTCTTTGTATAATCAAATACTGAAATTTCAAAGGGATTTATATTTAAATAAGGGATTGGTTACTCTAATCAATATTTATGGATGTCTTGTAATCCATACATTTCTACATGTCATGATTTTTGTTTCGTATAAAGGTTTACTAAATTCCATCTCTTGTACATAAAACCTTTCAACATCTGATCCAATGCTGCCCATAAAAGAAATTTATGGACTATCCATTAAATTTTTATGGATATCCATAAAGTTAAAATTTAAACCTACCAATGTTCACCTGAAAAAAAAGAAAACAAAAGTCTCATTATAATCAATACCTTCTTAGTGGGAAAGTACTTTACCACTAATCTTGCTATGTAAAAATTGATGTGACTGCAAGAAGAAGTCATGGTTCTAAATGTCCATCAATATCAAAGAGAGGAAAAAATCCCATACATGATCTGCTTGAAGAGAAAGGATCTTGCTAAAAATGAATGATTAATCTTTGAGTAGTACTTGAAATAAAAAAACTCCTAAATAGATATCCATGTCAAAATAAGAACCACTTGTAGTATCTAAATATAGACTATAAACTTAACTTTGAAAAAGACTAAGCTCTTGTAGTTTATAGTTTATCCATATTTTGAGTTAGAACCAGGAGATAAGGAGAAAAATTACACAATTACAAAATTGAGACACATATATCGTAAATAGCAAACCAAGAATAACCAAGAATAATACTTTAGAAAAACAAGAGGATTGTATAGATGTTCCAAGGACATGAGATTGGATCTGAGGAGTTATCAAGAGTTTAGGAATCAATATTAGAGTCATAATAGAATAAAAAAAATGGTCAAATGGATGGATGAGCTGCATATGAGAACCTTCAATTGATCAATAACTTTTAGCTAAGCCCTATATGCAATTACATAAAAATAAGATTCTTTTGAGTGAATTAATATGTTTATTATTGGATTGAAAAGCTTGTAATATTTACTTCCAATTTGATAATCCAAGTATATACTTTTATTTTTATTTATTTTTATCCTTAAAATAGAATATCTTCATTGATCTTGGAAGATATGAATAAATATCTTACAACTAGCCCTAAGTAAGTGAGCAACATTAGGTTTATTTTTAATGAAAAATTGTGCAAAGATTTGGATAATATTGATGTAATACTAAAGAATATGTGCTAATGTTTGCAGTACCTCATCTCAAAATGTAAACTATAAATCCTTATAAAATAGCATTGGCCTAGCATGTTCCATAATGGTTTTGTCAACCTCTTTAGAATTTCATTCTTAGATACCAAATCCTTATTTATTAATTATTTTAATATTAATATTATTTTATTTTATTTTATTTATATGGTATATTTTAGAATTCTATAACCTCTTCACCATTATCTTCATATCTCAATAGCTTAATCCTCAATCCAATTTTCAATTCTACCATATTATAAAGATTTTTGGAAATATTATATACTTTATTCTTTGACTTCATGAAATAGATTAAATAAAAACTTCTAAAAATATTTTGATTTATTAAAATAAGAATATATCTAGTACTATGTAAACTTCAAAATGTGTACATTGAAAATGCTTTAAGGATTTCAACTATTGATTATCTCTTATAATGGATATCTTCTTATTAGCACATACTTCACAAAATATGGGAGATTTGATACAAAACTTAAATCCACCAAAAATGTTATATTACTCTAGAAATTATAAGTTAGAATGATAAAGATATCTCAATGTTTATTGAATTGATTGAAATTGAAACCAAAAACATTTAGAGCAAGTTCCATTGAGGTATTGAGAATAAATGGTTAAATATTATCTACCTTACCAATCCAAACTAACTTTGATTCCTTATATAATTCATTATTCTAGTAAAATTTACAACTTGTGGGTGTGAGGTGGATTTAAATTTGGATTTGCAACCATGGATCTTGTTAATCTTGATGTTGTTGAACATCAAGATAAACAAGATGTAATATGAGGTAATATTATACTAATCTTCAAGAATAAAAATTGCATTTTGTGAAATAAATATCCCTACAAAATTTCTTGTAGCATTAAGGAAGTTTGAGTTGAGCTTGAGTGATATACAATATCAAACATTAACTTGATTGATTCACTACATCCAAAATCAAGTTACTTGCATCCAGATGCAATAACATTTACTTGATTGATTCACATATATCCAAAATTAACTTACTTACATCTAAATGCAATAATAGAGTAAAGAAGGTGAGATTTGATCCGTATCAAACCAAATGTTGATGCACTTTAGAATCAATAAGCTATCCTAAGAAACCTCTAGATAAATAAATAAGATAATTTTCTACCTTTCTTGCTACAAACTTTTCACCTTGTTTGAGACAAGAAACCCATAACTTAGAGCTGGACAATAAAGTGAATAAGCAAAGGATTTGGGAACATTATATTACAAATTTTAGTTTTTCTTTGACAATTTGCTTAACTTAATTGTCATTAAAGCATTTCTAATGCTAAACCCTAAATCTACAAGTAATCATCAAGTGTTGGCTATTTTCTTATAAAGTTCCTTTATCAATTTTAAGGGATCCGTTAGTGATATTTATTGCTCTTTTGTGTGAAGAAGAGCTTTGTTTCAAGGTAGTCCTTAGGAAATACTATAGGATAAAGTATTAAACTTAAGGTAAAGTAGGTGACCAAATAGAAAAATGAAGGATTGGAGTACGCCATCAAGCCATTAATTAAACTTAATGATTATCAACATTATATCATTCATGCAATAAAACATGGTTAATATGATCAATTTTTCTATGGTCTTATTCTTTAGATATTTATTCTAATCAAATTCTTTGTCTAAATATTTGCATCTATGATTGGTCTTAAATGTCTTTACATCTTCATCTATCATTGATGTTAAGTGCATTTTATTGATATATATATATATATATATATATATATATATATATATAATCCTATTTGGATCTCTACATATAAAATTTAGGTCATGTGAACTTATCAAACATAAGGTCATTTAAGTCATGTTTTCAAAGCACCACTTATAGGTTTATAACCTCATCATAGTCATTGGAATTCTACATAAAAAGAGATGCTTATGTCATGTAATTACAATATAATTTTGAAAAAATGCAAGAGTAGAAGTTGTAGAATTCACTTTAGACCATATACATAGCTACAATAAAAACTTAAATTAAGATATAAAATATGATTACCTAGAATATTAGTGCAATATTGTGCAACACATTATAGAGTTCCAAAGTTGACTTTGATCACTTAAAATTTACAGATATAATAAGCTATTTAATCATGTAGAAATATACATGAATTAGAAAAAAGGCGACCGTGTAGGAAAAATGAAGGATGGGAAGAACCCATCAAGCCGTACAAGGGAGAGATAAAAAAGGTAACATGGGACTAAGTCCCAATAGAGTCTATATGAGAAATCTGCCCTACCGCATATGTTAGATAGATATTAATTATAGATTTCATGTATATTTACATGGATAAGTTGCATCCAAATCATGTCAGCTTATTTTGTTAAAAAATACTACTTTAGTGTGCTTAGTCCAAGCACACCAATTCTAACTTATTCTAATTCCAAGTAAGGCAACCATTTTAAGATCAAAAAATTTAAGCACATTTTTTGGTGATTATGCATCTATTGGAACATCAATCTCTACTTTATATATAGAAGCTTAGGTTTGGTACATCATCAATACGGGTTTGCGTTGCAATACATTAAGACACACCAATCTTACTTGTATGTTTAGAAACCACATATTCTAAATATTCTTACTTTTGAGTCCAAGCCACCCATCAAGCTCAATAACTCAAACTTTATTATTTAGGTTAATTCAATAGCTAACTCAATAAGTGTGCCAAAGAATAGGAATGCAAAAGATTTGTATTCTCAAATCTATATTCCTATATGTATACATTGGAAGATATGACGGCATATAAGCCTATAGTGCATACTAATACTCACATCTTTTAACCAATTTTTGTTAGTCAAACCAAAATTAGAGTTCTTATCTTAATCAAGGATATTAACTAATAAGTAATTGGTTGAAACATATGAGTGAGGTCAATAGTATGATGAAGAATTTTTGGTGAAGTTTTTGACTAATGAACTATTTGGTAAAGAATTGTGTGTGAAGTCTTTGACCAGTGTACTAATTATGTGTCTTTATACCACATTCATGCATGTGAAAAATGATAATTTGCCTTGGAAGAAGAGTATCTCTTAGTAGGATCTTACCTTTGGATTTCATTTTAAAGAAGTCTTTGTGTCCATCCAAGTTACTTATCTTGAGTTTCAGAAGGCTTTGTATGCTCTCAAACATATTCTCAATCCAATCCATTACACAAGCCTTATAAGACTTTAACAGTTTTTATTCTTTGAGGTAAGCTTATCAAATCACAATATTGAAGTTTCCTATGAGTAGTTATTTACTGCCTTGCAGTAGAATTGGAGATTGGTGAATATAATGTGCTTTACAAGAAAACCTCTAAGTGCCAAATGAGTACAAAAATCTCTCAGAAAATATAATCAAAAAGTTAGTGTAAGACTTTGCACAAAAAATTTACAAGTATTGGATCTAAAGAAAAATGTTAAATGAATCAAATACTCTTAGTATATACAAAGTATTTTGTTGAGGTATTCCCTTTATATCTCAATCTTGTCACAAGGATATGCTCTTCATGTGAAAAGCCCAAGGTACCCGCAATTCTCATTCTACCCAAATTTACCCAAATCTTTTGTATTATTATTTTATCTTGTTAAAAAAGCCAAAGCTTCTTATCATTAAACTAATATCCATCACTCTCCATAATAGTTACATAATGTACATGATAATACTTATAGATCTAACCTTTCAACTTATTACAAAAGCAATATCACCTCATCTTAGGGTACTCATATCTCAAAGATCAGACCAATGAAGTAAATAAGCATGACTTAGTTTTTTTCAAAAGCAAGAAATAATTTTCAATCATTCAAATATTTTTATGAAAGAAATGACATATATATATACACTTCAAATTCTAAAGTGTTATAGATAAATTTTAGAAATTTACATGTTAGCCTTTATCTAACTAGCATAGCTTACTCACTCCTCAAACATGCATTGTCTTGTTCTCCATATAAGAAAACTTCAACCAAGCTAATAGTTGAATCTTAGTCAAAAGTTCCAAGTCACAATTGACTTCAAATTTTAAGGTTGCAATTTTCTTTTACTACCTCCATCAAGAACTTTATCACATGCTCTTTCACTTACCAAGGTCCATTTTGCTAGCAATTCCATGATGATATAACATAGCATTCATGGAAAATATATCATTATGAATTACCATAATGATTATCCTAATTTACTTCTCTAAGCCATTATATATAGCCCTACCTTTAATATACCAAGCATTGTACTCAAACCCCAAACTCAAGTAAGGCATACAAACTCCACAAATTTGACTGTCATGCATATTAATTATAGTATATATCACTTCTATTTGTTATCAAATCAAGTTGTAGTAGAGTTCAACCATAATTCACAAGAAGAGATCTATGATATAAAAGGACAACTCAAAGATAACATCTTGGACTCCTAAGTAAATATTATAACTCAAGTACCCAAATGAAGGAATAAACATGGAATATCAAGTAATTAAAATTGGAAAATAACTATATACATCCATTTGTTGTGTGTATATATATTGCTACACAACATACATTGATGTCAACATCATACAATATAGAAGCACAACTCACACATAAGTCATACATAGAGTCTAAAGTGCCACATTAATCAGATCATTTATAACTCTCAAACTCTCAAATCAATTCAACTTAGATCAATACTTGGTCTGTCACTTTATAAATTGCCAAAATTGGGCATTGATTACAATCAATCCACACCCACTCTAGCTAAGAGCATCTAGGTGACGCTCGCCAGCCTCTATCTACCATAGCCAGGAACTCAAAGACTCAACATCAGAGAAGTGAGCTCTTTGGAGCTGCACTTTGAAAGTATACCACTAGACTTGAGCTAGATCTAAAACCCTAACAGTCCCATTGATAGCACACTCAATGTTGCAAACGGTGCAAAGTGATAGTGAGCCCTACCATGAAGTTAGTACTCCAAACACAAAATCTGACCCGTCGGAAAGTAGTCTATGGGAAATTGTTGAGATACCTCTAACTACTATCATTGTAACTCCAATGTGCAAGCAATCTAGATATGACATTACAAATAGCATGATAGTTGTTGTGTGTATGTACATCGCTACACAACATACATCATTGTCAACATCATACACTATAGAAGCACAACTCACACATAAGTTATACATAGAGTCTAAAGTGCCACAATTGCCTCCCTAGCTGGCGGTTAGGTCCCTCTAACTCCAGATAGCCATCTACTCCAAGTATATGGTATACCTTATGATGGGCAAAGATCAGAAGGCCGGGTGCTATGGAGCCCCATTGTTAGTCACCTGTTTGCAATCTATATTTATATAAAGAATGAACTAGCTATAGGTCAAGTATATCTAGGACATAGCCACTGTCCTTGAGGAACCACCATGAGGAGATGAGTCATACATGCCATATGCCATCCTCTCAAAAAACTATCACACACTAACATAGTAGCAGCTCCACCAAAAGAGCCACATAACATACACCTCAAGCCTGCACGTACAAGTGCCAAGCTTGGGTCCATAGTACCATCAATGTTTAGGAGGTGGCATGGCACACAATTGCGCACATGATCCTTCCAAACAACACCATTTTGTCCTTCCAACACAAGGCCTCCAGATGGCAAAACCTCACGCACTCTCAAGATAGTGTGGCTTGTCAAAACATCAAGTGTTATCAATATTGTCTGTTGTAGATATACATAGTCACCTGGATGAAATGGATAGACCAAGGGTCTATAACCTCCTCTTCAAATGGTAGCATAGCGTAAGGTATCTCTATGCTGAGCAATCACCAAGTTCTCAAAGGCCATTGGCATCACTCTCCAAAAGATCTCTGCTCGTTGAGAACATGCGCTCATCTGTACATCTTGATCATCCAAGTCCAAAACTACAGTAGCATCTCGACAAATGGTTGCAGGTAAATCTGTATCTCATCCATAGAGTAGAAAGTAAGAAGAGAAGGATGCTAAGGAGGCTTTCCAGCTGAACCAATAGCCCATGGCCAACCAAGGTAATTGGAGATCCTAATCTCTTAGGTGACCTCTCAACAAACCATATTTTTGCAATCCTCTCTTCACCATCTGAACCACTCTCTCTGCTAAGCCATTTGCCTCAAGGTGGTCTGAGGAGGTAGTACAATGATCAATCAAAGCCTTGTCACACAAGACCTAAAACTCCCCCAAGAACTCTATACCATGATCAGTCAAAACCTCAACTAGTGCACTAAAATGATTGAGAACCCGATCCAAGAAAGAGTAAGCCATCCCTTCACTAGACTTAATAGGAAGTGCCACCAACTCAATCTACTTGGAGAAGTGCTCCACCATCACCAAAACATACCGATGATGTCTCACGGTCAACGGCAAAGTCCAAACTCCAATGGTAACCCAATCCCATGATAGGTAATGGGTGCAATTGTGGCAAGGAGCATTGAATGATGCTCTAACTTGGTCACAAACCACACATCTAACAAAAATTTTTTGTACATCAGTCTTCATACCGCACCACTACTACTCACACTCTACCATCCTCCCATACATGCAAAAGGTGTTTGCACTCCAATCTGAATTGTCTGGCTCGCTGAAGGACACAATCTCTCTCCTTGGCCCCAATTGTGCCACCCACAAGACCAGTGCAAAGATATTCCATCACTAAGACGTCACCATGAATGTCTTGTTGAATTTTACCAATATGTTCACTCTTTGGATTTGTGACCTTAATAACTCCTCCTATATACATTGAGAGAGATACCACCAAAGCCTCAGAAAATATACATAGAAAGGCCAATGCATGCCAACCTAGCACCATCTCCTCATCTGTCTCACCATGCCAACGTGCTCCAATCTAACCCTGTTGGCTGGGACACGGGTTTCTACTCAACCCATCTGCATCACGATTCACCACTCCAGGTCTGTGAACAACCGTGAAATCATACTCCTATAAAATCAGAGCCCATCATGCAAACTTCCCTAAAAGCTTTTTGGACTCTATCAACCACTTCAGCGGCTAATGATCAATGATGAGAGTGAAGGGGTTACCAAATAAGTAACATTGGAAATGTGCTACTACCCATATTGCTGCTAAGCACTCTCACTCATATGAGCTATACTTTGCCTCCGCTGAATTGTTGGAGTGACTAGCATAGGCCACCACAAACTCCTTTCCCTCATCATCATGTTGGGTGAGCACTGCTCCAAGCTCTAACATAACTCTTCTAATCAGTGTGAACCTGAAATGGTCATCCTCTAATCGATCTCCTCAAAAAAGGAGCATATGTCAACCTGTCCTTGAGCTCTACAAAAGCTCTCTCTTGCTCATCTCCCCAACACCACTCCTGTGTAAGCTTTGTCAAGGCCTTGGCAATGGCACTAAATCCTCTAACATAGCAACAATAGAAGTTTGCCAAACCAAGTAATGCTCGCACTCTGCTCACATCTGTAGGCCGAGGAATACATATAGCCTCCACCTTGGTCTATTGACCACCAAGTCTTCTAGGGTAGATAGTGTGACCCAAATGCTCAACCTGCTCATGGAAGAACTTACACTTCCCAGGATGTAATTTGAGTCCATGTGATCTCAACCTCTCAAAAACCTCCAACAATTGTCTCTCATGCTCCTCCATAGTAGTGCTATGACCAAAATATCATCAATATAGCACCGAGCAAAATCCAACCCAGCTAGGATCCTATCCATGAACTCAGTAGGAGCGTTCTTCAACCCAAATGGTAAGAACTTCCACTAATATAAGACATCCTTACCGTGAGATCAATAGCCCAAAATGTTGTCTTGGACTTATCCTCCTCCTTGATCGGCAACTGATGATACCCTACTCAAAGATCCAAAGTATTGAAGACCTTTGCATGCCCAATTGCATCAAAGATCTCCTCCGGTGTAGGCATGGCATACCAATCAGCCCTAGTATATCAATTGATAGGACGGTAATCTCCACACATCTGCCTATCTGTGTAGTTTCCATGCATATCCTTCTTGGTTGGCATCACTATTGTTGATGCATACTCTCCATAAGAAATTTCCACCAAACCAGCCTTAAAAAGGTCTTTACTTTGGCTCTAAATCAATCTCCTCTCCATGTCACTATAGCTATAAGGATGTTGAAAAACTAGTGTATTGCTAGTCAACTCAATCCATATACCAGGTCCTTTCAAAGCACCCAAATCCTTCATATTGAAGGTAAAACAACTTGTGTAGCTCCTCAAGAACCTCCAAACCCTCTATCTTTCTTCTTCAGTAAGCTTGGGTCCAAGATTTGGCTCCCAAGTATCCTCTATAATTGTTGCAAGAGTGGAAGACCTACTGACTGGCTGTTACATTGGGCCCTTGGGAGCAATAGTGTCATGCCTCCGACCACTAGAGGTCCTAACCTCTATGTGAAAACTCCCTCCACTATGGCTGCAAGCTCCACACGTCCTCTAGCTGCATCTCAAGTGGACCAAGGGTGTAATCCAAGTAGCACACGCTCACCTGGATGGACTCCAAGTAGACCACTCTCCCTAGTAGATATTGGCTATGTCCCAAGAATACCATGTCCACTTGGTCCATCGGCCCCAACATGTACCTGAATTTTCTCAATAGGCACAGGGCTCACGAGTGTCTGAGTGGTGATGTCTATCAAACACATCCTACATTGCTCTACCAAGCCAAGGCTCGCAATCCAGGTCAAACAATTCATGTCCATAGCTTGACCTAACACTTAACGCTTGGATGCCTCTGACATTGCTAGAACAATGGTAATACCAATGCAAAAACCCATCACCCACTCTCTCTCATTAGTGTTGGGCTCCACCAACTACTATAACAGTGAGTCCTACACAAGTCCAGGTCCTCCCTCTTGAAAAGCATGAGAGCTTGGGAAACTCATGAGTGTGGGAAATGTGGCTCTAGGCTATTTAATTAGTTTTACCACCGCCATAAGTGACCTATCAGCCACTACCACCGTCTGAGACTGACGCATAACATCCAAGATGTCATCAACAAGGATGTGGTCAAGTCAATGAATCCCATCATAAGCACACTGTAAATCCTCTTTGGGTAAGAGGTTTGTCCACCAAAGACAAAGACAATGAGCCCGTGATCCTACTTTGGCTGCATCTAACAACACAATAGGTCCCATCCAAGAATGGGCCTAATGTGTACTCGCCACCACCCGGGTACAAGAATCAGCCATCAAAGGAATGTTCTCCAAAATATAAGCTAGAGAAACAGACTGATGAACCTAGAGATGTTATAGTATCTGTAACATCTCCTAAAACACACCAGAACAAGGATCTTGAAGACCCAAACCTCGGCCAGCGCTTGTATGTCCCTAACATGGCTATCTAGAAATCACCAAGTGAACTATCACATGTCTCTCCAGATCATGCACCCCCAATAAGGAAATGTTTGTTGGTAGGACCTTTTGGTAACCTTTGACTACAAACATTGGTAATAACTTAAGATATTGGTAGGCCAAGTGTGCCACATGATGTAGAGAGATTTGTCTAGCATTCTCATCTCTCTGCACATACAAGTACCTTTGTACATGTATACCCGCAAGTAATATTGCAGCTAGTCCGGTGCTAATCCCATTGAACAACTCCAATAGACATACTCTCTCTGCTAGATATTGCCAAGCAATGAGTGTAGTATCCAAAGGTGTCAAAGTAGTCAACTTTGGATTCTCATCCTCACACTCATCTCCTGATGGTACAAAGGCTCCACTCCAAGCCTATTGCACCAATTGATTTGCAGGTTGCTACAATGCCTCCTCTAAACTCCACAATGGAACATCCTAGGTGGATGGAACGATCCCACTTGTACTCCAAATCCGAGTGATCTCCTCTAGCAATGGAGTATTCTCTGCATGGGTGTTCCCCTCCAACAAGTCACTAGGCCAAGTAATTGCACCACTGAAAGCTGAAACTAATGTTGCCATGGTCTCAAACTGTAGTGATCCAAAATTGCCACTATTGAAGTGTACTTGTAGGCAATATACCCGTCCCTCACCAGAATGTCAACCTAGTCTATAGGAGGTTGTTTCCTCCCAATAGTCAATGCTTAAACCCATGGGGTATAACACTGCTCACACAACTAGCACATCGTATGACTCAGCTATTGTTGCAATAGCTTGAGCTCTCACCACCAAGCTATCAATCAGATGACCAGGTTGAATCTGAACAACTAGCTCTCCACATGTGATGTATTGTGTCAAACCACCACCTAGAGATGTCTAGATCTAAAATGGACACCTCTTTATATCGGTCTTTTGTAACCCTAAGCCAACAATTGTAGCCTTCCCCAACATAAAGGGCTACGCACCAAAGTCTAATAAGACTCTTTGTGGTGTATAGACCTCCCTTGAAGGTCCCACCAAACAGAAAATCCCCATTTGGTTATCCAATAGGACAACACCAGGTGTAAACCGTGCTTGCTCAAAGGCCGGTCTAGTTGGCAACTCCTCCATTCTAGCCACTACTACCTTCCATAAACCATTGGTTGCTGAACAGATCCCATGCTGCTCAACCAAGTCAGCTCCATTGTCAACCACCTCTACTCTAGTAGTAGGAACTGCATCATCCCTACTCTCACAAAGCATGGCAGCCAATCGGAACACTAGGGTTGGGTCAACTCCCAATGTAAACATATCACTGGTTGAAAACAAAGGGCAACGCATAATCAATTGAGTTGTCTCCAACATTGTGCATGACTCAATCTATGTAGTAGCAGGTAGCTGACTAGTAGGTTGTCCATCATGCATCCCATCACCACCTTCCACACCTACATTGGGACATCTAGGAGCCATGGATGTCGTCTGCAATGCCTCAAAGAGTGTGAAAGACTGGGGAAGTCTAACCTGTCTCCCAACCTTTCCTCTTTGTGGGTCCAACTCCACTGATGGTCCTTTAGGCTCTACAACACAAACTGTACTCCCTGTCACTACTGCAGATGCATCCACTTGTGTTGCTCCGCACATGAAGTCCAAAGCATCTCGATCACTAGCATATGAGGTGGAGGCCTCAGCACCCAAATCTGATCTCCTCTTAGCAATGGCCATACTAGCCAATCTCTACTCCAACTGCTCAATAAGAGTAGCCATAGTTGTAATAGAAGTAAGGGCAAGTACAACACCTCTACTAGGTGTAGATCCTCTACCACTTCGTCCTCCATGAATTAGAGCTCCTCTACTACCTGCCGTAGTAGCCCTACCACTCCGAAACTCCAGGTGTAGGTGAAAGCATCAGTGACTAGTGTGACCAAATTTGTGGCAATGCTCACACTGCCTTTGTGCTGGTTGTGATGTACCAAAGGTATCAAGTTCACTGCCTTGAGTACACTCTCTCCTATGGTGAGGTCCACCACAAGTCCAACAAGCAACACCACTACTCATTGGTTGTTGTTGACCCAAAAATGAAGGTAAGGGTCTAGCTACAATAGGCCTTCCACTCGCTCCATAAGACCTAGGCTGTCCACCTTGTCCTTGAAAACCAATTGGGCGTGGTGCACTATGCTGCACTTTGTTGCACTCTAAAAGAAGTAACAGTTTTGGATAAGGTCTTCCTACCAAATCAGATGTCACCACCCTCTCTTCCACCATGTTGTGCTCAATATACTAAGCCAAACAAAGACCACTTCCAAAGTAGGTGAAGTAGCATATAACAACGTAGTATCATGAATTCTACATTGCAACTCCTTGTCTAGTATCCCATACCAAAATTGGACTGCTTGGGCCTCAGTAACTCCATGAGGGAAATTGATCAGCCGCCTCATGCAATTGTATGTCTTGCATAGGCTCTTTCCAACCTTCCATTGGAACTCCTACAAGCTCCTCAGCTTGTCAGTCTACACTCCCTAGTAGTTTTGCCTCAAACACTGGAAGAACTCCACCATGGGGTTAAACCTTAGTACCCCATCACCTCCTACAGTGGTACCTTCACTCGTGGTAGCACTATGTCTAGCTAGTGCACCTCCACTAGCTCCACCAACACTACTCGAGCTAGAACTTGTGGGTACATCCAATCTACTCTTGGCAACCAAGCCTGAAGTGATGGAGACATAGTTCAGAGACCAATACTGTCTCCATAACTCAATCTCCTCCAAATGAGATCTCCTAAACTCATGGTCGTCGTCCATTGGCAGACCCTCCAATTGTTGAAACAACCTCTTCCATGCCATGAAGGGTGTAAACAAAGTCGGGTTCCTCATCTACTACAAATCACACCAACTATCAAAGTTTTGGATGAAGTCATCCAACTTAATGGTACCCACCATACCAGAGTAATGCCTAAGGCCTTTGGAGGCTCCACAAATCTTGCCCATGTCCCACAACAATGGTACGGACACGCCAAGTGCACTTTCAATTGAATCAGCTCCTATGTCAAACTCCAACTCATAGTCAATCTCATCTCTCATTGTGACTTGAGATACAAGCTGATACCAAGCACCACTCCGAGTAAAACCACTACGTATTGTAGGGTTAACTCCTTTGGAATCCCCAAAGAACTCCATTGTGACAAAGTAACCGCAACTGCAACCTCAAACCGGAACCACAAACTGCAACTGCAAGTACCCCACCAAGTGCCAATACCCAAAGAACACCACCCACTAATGTAACTCTTACTGAGACAACTATGCTAAGGGAAAGGGCAACATGTAACCTACCATCATAATACGCACTCTCACAGTCTATAGGTCATCACTTCTTGTCTCACCAGAGAGAAAAAAAGTAGTCTGATTGGTTGTCACTATAGCTTCACTACCGAGAGCACACCAAAGAACCAATGCTCAAAAGTCAGGGCACCTCACACAAATATGGTGCACAAATAGGAAGTAGAGAATGGAGGTGGTCCAATCACAAGAAATCTAAACAAAAACGCCCCATCTCATAAAGCAACATAGGATTAACTCTGTCATCATTTTGGCATTTGACATAAAAGAAGTTCGTATCTACGTCCTAAGCTACCAAGATCACCAAGAATGAGATCAAACTCCCTCTCCTAGCCAAAGCTACAAGTGTATAGATAACAATGGGCCAATCACTAGGACAACAAGTGAGGGTAGACCAGTTAGCTAGGGCACCAATCTAGAAACAAGAGATCTAAGGGTCAAACCCTATTGCACACAATCTAGCAAGATGGGCAGATTTTTCCAAACAATGACCAAGATCTACTCTAAACTAGCTAGCCTCACGCCAACAAGTTGGCTTGTTGGCACTTCTGGCCCTTTGCAGCCTCTCATAGCCCACAATCTTATGCCTCTAAACAACCAAATGAGACCTTTCTTCTTGCCACTTCAAACCTCCTTTAAATTTGGCAAGACTCCACCAACTCTGGCCAAAATTTGCAACTTCAAAACTCCTCCAAATCTGGCCAAAATATGATGTAAACCCTAAATTTGGCTGACCGCCAAATCCTCCGCTAACTCTCTGCTTGAGCCAAACTGAATTAACAGGTTTTTCCAAATCACAAATTCATGAGAATAGGTTCCTAACTCCACTTTCAATTTTACTTTCTAAGCCAAACTTGCAATAAATTGGTCTTGCCTTCACCTCCTGAGCTCAAAATCACAACCACTGCTCAAAAATTGCTTCTTGTTTGCTCAAAAATTGGCCAGCGCTTTTGCACACTATTTGACTTATTGCCAAATTTGCATCAAGCAACAAGCTTTTTCATACTAAGGAAAACTAGAACTTTGATTGAGCTACCAATGATCCATTGCACTTGGAATACCACCAACACTTGCAATTTTTGTACCCAATTTCCTCATGACTTAACTTCTCTGATGTAATCAGATCGTTTACAACTCTTGAATCAACTCAACTCAGATCAATACTTGATCTATCACTCTATAAACTACCAACAACTAGGCATTGATTACAATCAAGCAACACCCATTCTAGCTAAGAGAATCCAGGTGACGCTTGCCGACCTCTGTCCACCATAGCCAAGAACTCAAATGTTCAACATCAAAGAAGTGAGCTCTTGGAGCTGCACTTCAAAAGTATACCCTTGGACTTGAGCTAGGTCTGAAACCCTAACGGTTGCCCTGACAGCACACTCAACGATGCAAACGGTGCAAAGTGATAGTGAGCCCACTGTGAAGTCAATACCCTAAACATGAAATCTGACCGTCGAAAAGTAGTCTATGGAAAATTGCTTAAATACCTCTACTTATTATCACTACAACTCCAATGTCCGAGCAATCTAGATGCGACACTACAAATGGCATGACAAATTTTCAATTCTATATAAAATGAGAAGTATCAATCTTGAATAACAACTAGAGATTCTTCTTCTCCTCCATCCTCTGTAATATCTCCTTAGATACAAGATACAAGCTAACTCTAGAGTTTAGCTATGTAAAACCTTGCTCTATACAAAAATGTCACTATATATATAAGGATCTTGAAACCCAATTCACAAACTTAGTGAATGAATGAGAATCTTAAATTAGTGCTAGAGATATATAGATAGCTTAGTGAAGATACTTAAAAGTAAAGTTTATAAACCATAACTTTTAGCTTAAACATGGCTAAAAACCCAAGTTATGGGGATAAGAGAAAGTGCTCATCTATTTCTGGATAAGGAGTGTTGTCTCTTTAAAGAGTAAAGGGTGAGGTTTTGGTTTAGTGAGGTCTAGATAAAGTGTGTTGTCTCTTTATAGAAGAAAGAGTGGGGTTTGGTTTAGTGAGGTGTAAAACAATCATCTATAGATCATAGACAGTATGACAGAATCATAAACTATATTTGACCAAAAAGTTGATTAGGAGTAAACACAACAAAAAGATGAATGGTGCTAGATAAAGGCTTGTTGGGATCAAGGTAAGGTTATAAATATAATAAGGGTCAAAGATCATCACACTATGCACAAGCACTAATACATAAATGTATAAAAAACAAATCCCTATCATATATTAAAAATAAATATCCAAATATGAAAAAAAAATCTAGATATATATAAATTTCATTAATATTAGGTCAGAATAAATTTTAGTATCTACCTTCATACTCAAGTTAGAAAATCATCACCATCTAAGACATTGAACCTAAACAAACATAAATCAAATAATATTTGAAATTCAATATGTAGAGTAAAACATGAGTACAAAACTAATCACTCCTTATAGAATTGCTAAGTCAGAAAAATACTCACATTAACATCAAATTGCTAGCTTTCAATTCTCTACTACCTTGTTTAGACACTCTTACATCTACAATTTGACACATCTTCTACTACCAATACTCCTTTCTTATCTTCCAAGTCACTTCTTATGCAATTACATCTAGAACTATTTTTTTCACCTTGTTTATTCTTGCAATGCCTTCTATTTAAACGAGTGCTACCTCAAAGATAAGAAAAAAATCAAACAAATTCAAACTGAAATTTTAACTAACATACCGTTAAAGACTTTTTGATCATGATCTTCTTATGAGAGATATCTAGATATATTTTAGGTCATGCCTATCTCCACCTTTACACTAAGGAACTCAAGGTGTGGAATATGCCTAAAGAATAAACTAAAATACTTCTATGCATCAATTTAAAAGTCACTAATTATTTAATTATTTAAGGCTAATTAATAATTCTGGATAAAGAACACTAATAAATAGATGTGATATGCAAAGAAAAATAAGCTAAACCACCTAAGGCCAAAGGCTGAAAATAAGGAAGTTTGGGAGAGGAATGGGTCAAAGAATATATATAAGGTGAAGGCCAAGTAAGAGACGGGGAAGACTTTCTTAGGGTGTTGGATTTGGGCAAGGTTGCTTAAGGATAATTGAGTAGTGGAGGAGAGAGCATTCACGATTTTTTAGGAGGATAAAGAAATAACACACATATGGAAAGGGAATTGAAGCAGAAACTTGATGGTTGAGAAATGAATGGAAGTTAGTGAGGGTCTATGGGAGAAGAGGTGAGCTCCTCCTACTTTAGAGGAGGGAAAAGTAAAAATGGGGGAGGGAAGGAAGAACAAAGGGATAGGATAGATTAAATGGAGAGCACTCCCTAATTAGAGGAAGGAAATACATACAAATATGAGTATGTTAGAGGGAGTAAAAAGACAAAAGATAGTTAATTGTAGTAATTGAGGGTTAGAGAGGATGACAATCCTCACTAAAGAAGAGGAAGGAAAGAAATTATACTTCTCTTCAACAAGACTTTTATTTATTATCCAATATTGCATATTAATAGCATTCTCATGATTTTAAAACATGCTCATAGATGGTTAAAAAGGAAGGCAAAAAACTAAAAATTACAACCAACCAAGAACTAACCTTCATTCTGGAATAATGTATTTTATGCTTGTAAGAATGTTGATAGTCTTCACCGACAAGAATAGAAGACTTCATTTTTTTTTGTAAAAGATAACAGTTCTTGGAGAATAATCATCATTAGAACTACAATTTTATTTTTGGGGTGATTAAGCAAATTAATTGGATAGATGTGATCCACAATTTCTAGTTTCTTGAGAAGAACTCTTCTCACTTTAGAGCCCAATATTTTAATCCAATTAAGGGGCCTTAATTGGATTAGAATATAGAAAAAATAAAATTTTTTCTTTGAGGTACATATGAGGCATATATTAACAGTTAAATAAATCCACTTAAAACTTTCCAAATTTGAACGCGATATTTATTATTTCTTCATTATTCTCTAATCACGGCTAATGTTAACTAATTATGAATTAATTCAGTGGGGTGTTCACCCTTAATTAACAGTACCGGTGGTTTAACGAAATTCGAATCTCGGAGGACTGTAGTGAATGCCTTGGCATGACGGAAAGAGCAAAACGCGAAATTAGTGAGCCGTTAAGCCGCAAAGTCCGTAAAGGTTTTCGGGAGCGAAAAGAGGAATTCGCTTTAGGAAGGCGTCATAGACATCAATGAATGCGTTCATAGAAACGGGTGATGTGAAACAATACCTTCCTTCAGCTAGAGGAACCATTTTGACTGAAGTACACCCTTCCTTGTTCAACGGGCCAGAAGAGTTCTATTAGCGGCATGGATCTTGTCCACCCCCATTCCGAATGTGATGTGGATTCTTCGGAGGATCAATTGCTGGAGGTTGGCAGTGCTCATATTTTCACACATTTGTTAAAACTCCATTGTCGAAATGTTTCAGTCTACAGAAACTGCTCAACCGCTTGTGCACGTTGTATTGTGCAGGATTGTAGGAGTTTGGAACATCTGAAAGCAGTACTGCAGGAGCCAACGAAAGTATTACAGGAAAGGCATCAACTCCTGCCTGTCTTGTGTCAGCTTAAGGTTCTATCGAGGAAACGGCACGCACGCACGGCGATCGGGAAGGATGGAATAACGTCTGTTGTGAGGCACTTGAACAATTCGAAGAGCATCACCAAAGTTGCTGCCGAGGGTGCAAACGTGATTCTCAATGTGTGCTATGAGAAGGAGAATGTCAGTCTCGTCATGGAATGCGGTGCCACAGCGACACTGGTTTGTAATACTCATTACTGGAACTTTGTCATGGTAAATCTTAGAACTATTCATGGGGCCGTTAATTGTCCACCGAAATGTGACGAGGTGGTTGACAACACCATCACCTAATTGGCGGGAAAAATTGTACCCTCAGGTTGAGTTTCTGAAGTCAGATGACGAAGAGCTACAAGCCAATGCCGCAGGCGCCCTTCAGAGTATATGTTTTCAAGTAGACGGTCGCCGCGTGGTCACGAGCCTGGGGGCCATCCCCATGCTTGTGAAACTCCTTGAAGTTCCCTCAATCAATGTGAGTTGATGGTTTTGGCTGTCCTAAGTCATCTGCACCTTTGACAAACAAGAACTTGAGATCTTTATCTCAGCATTTAAGGCAGCAACAACGTTCACACAGGTCAAGGCTCGGGCTGTAGGAGCTCTACACAATATGAGCTGCGATGTGGATGCAATTCGTGTGATTCGTAGGAAAGGGGGAATCAAGTCACTGGTGAAGCTGCTGCAATCCAGCCATCCCCCGGTGTGTGGCTCGGCAGCTGGAGCCTTGCAAAATGTGTCTAGAGAGAATGCAAGTCGTTGGATCATACGGGAGAGCGAGGCAATTCCGTCACTAGTGGGACTGCTCTCAAATTCGGAAGTCCAAGCTCAGGTACGTGCAGAAATATCCTAGTATTCAACTCGTTTCTCCCACTAACTCTCATGCCGGCCTAAACACAATTACTTGATGCTTGAATTTCCTACAGGTAAGTGCTGCAGGAGCATTACTGAATGTCCTAGGACCAGAGATGAACAAAGGATACGCCCCTCGTGAAACCATGGACAAAAAGCGGAAAGCTTTTGTACGTACACTAATATCAATGCTTGTGGCAAGCATTGTACACGACACATGTTTCACATCGGGTCCTTCAAATACCTCTAATTCTTTGCACGTATTAGGAAGGGCGGGTGAAGCTGTCTCCAAGTTCCAATCGTCCACAGCAGGAGCAGGAGGAAGTCTTCAATAGATTTGAAGCTGTGAAATTAGCCACTTGAGAAGTCTAATTTTAGTCATTTAACCCAGGGTGAGAAAGTCCTCGATTCGACGGGAGAGGAAGGTTACACGAGGCGGTGACAGTCTTAGTGCTTTTACGGGAACCAGTCATTACATCAGTATATCATCAGATTGCAGCTATTACTTATCCACATTTTGTAAGCTTCAAAGATCATTCTCTGCAACCTAAAGTTGGTTCACTTACTAGAGGTAGATAGACTTGGCATGACAGTATGACATATTCACATGACATCTCAAATCTTCTCGTGCACTTTCATAAATAGCGGATGAAGTACAAGCATCGTAGAGCGCTCTCTTACCGGTTTCTTCCTAATGAAATGAAACGTGATTATCAATCCGAACAAAGATACAAAGAGAGCTATGGCAATCAAGTTTGACCATCGTTGTTGCCAGCTCAACTCTTGTTTCTCTAAGTTGCTCATCTGTACTGGTAGCACAAGAGACTGTTTCTCCTGCAATAAAAATATCGAAACTAGTTAGAAACTTTGGACTGCGTCACCGCATGGACTACAATGCCTTCGCCCTTACAGCTAAATACCATCCAACATGAAGCCCCTACTGTACACGTAAGGTTGTCAGAATCAATCAGTTTGGATCTGTGGCATGTTCGATATAGGGCAGCTGTTCAAAACCGCCAAGACACTACCCTTTGATTGAATTTCGAAGTACTCGATCTTGGTTTTTTGTGTGCATGCTTACATCTGTGACGGCAGGTAATACGTGATGTAGCCCATGCTCAAGAACATGCTGCTGCTTTGAGAAAAGTTGTTCGGCATGTAAGTACAAGTCAGCGTCCAAGCTATTGAGGTGCGTCACTTGCGCAATCACATTCTCAGGTATGAGCTTCCTCTCCTGCCAAAGTTCCACAACTAAGAGGAACACGTTACAATGGTACAACCGAAGCAAGAGGCATAGAAAGCTGACCCCGGTCAAATATTATTTCAGGCGTTGAACAAGCTACTACTTGTATGATCCCTCTCCCATCTTTTCAACTTTAACTCAGTCGCTGAACTCATAATCTATACAATCCTCGTACCTTCTTGGTAAAATTTATTGGAGTCAGAAGCTCCAAAGACACCGCCCGTCGGTTCTCCTGGGCGTAACGTAAATCCGCGACACATCTATCGTAGGCCTCCAAAAGTTCATCGACTGGATTCTGCCAAGGGTTGTAGAACTCCGAAAGTTAAATTTCCTCGATAGTCGACTAAGTTCCACTGGAGGCACAATTGGTATACTAACTTGCGACGTTATCCTCGTCTGAGCAACTGAAAGTACTTGTTCCGTTTAGGTCTACAGTTCCAGCGTTTTCCATTCAAAAGATGTCGGTAAGAACGAACTGTTTCAGAAAAGGCAACAGTTATACAGATCGGGCATGTCAAATCGATCTCTATAATCTAGGTAGTAGAAAGACAGATGGATAGTATAGGTAGCACCAACAAGAATGGGAGGAGTTCGGCGCTATTTCATGGGCAGGTCTCAACTCACGAGCTATTGACGGAATTTTCCGTGGGTTTAAAATTGAATCATGTAAAAACTTCGGCCAATTTAAGTTTGACTAGAGTAACAGACTTCCCATTGAGAAACTATCCAAAAAAAATTTCTAGCACTTTCCCGTCCTTCGGCTGTTTCTCCAATAAAGAGAACATGAATTAGACAACGCCAAAGATGTCCGTTAGAGCGATATCCGTTTTAGTGAAAACCGATAATACTCTAACCCTCCTCCTGAAGGTCTCTTTTTCTCCGGTTTGAGGAGAAAAGATAGCACCCATGCATACTCCTGTTTGGAGTAGGCAGTGCATAGTCCGTAATGGCATATTTGAGAAATGGGAGCAAAAACTGTTCAACGAACGGGGGATCCAGAACCCTCTTAGGACCAAACCGGAAACATGCATAGGGGAGCAGCGAAAACCAAGAAAAGGATGCAAACTGAAGCGAAAGTGAGATAGGCAAGTAAATAAAGAGCGGAACATAATCGTAATCGTCAGAAAGCAGAAGCGAAATTGATGCATCCCATGAGCAGCATCCACAGTGATTACAGAACTCAAAGTGCATGATTGCGTATGAACTATGCACCAGTTTAATTACGGCTCATTCAAGTTATCTCAGAGTTTCAGTGTCAAGCCACATCTTGTTCCAAGGATTAGCCAGGAGTTATGGAAAGCGCACCTCCATTTGCTTTTCAACCGTGCTGTTCAAATCTGAGTCTCGTACATTCCTCGTGGAAAGGTGTCTCTTGTCAATAGATGGTCTTTTGTGTGATGCATATCCGGCAGGCTGAACTTGATCTGGTGCATTCAACACACATAAATTCAGCAAGAAATTCACACGGATTTCATACAAAGGGAATCTCTATCACCACGACGAAACATAATGTTTAGATACTTCATACGCTCTTTGAAGTATACGATGCATGAAGTAACTTCAAGACTCAGTATTCATAGAGAAGCTTACTATCTAGTTAGCTATACATACAGCAGATCACTAAACCAAATCCTTACTGCACCTTTCTTCGAGATTGGCGACAATGAACTCTTTGACGTAACTCTTTGAGGATCCCTAATTTTATGCTGAAGTGAAAGTTGATCACGTAATACATTCGCAAAAAATGTAGCTGATTCCTTCTGATGATACGTTAGGCCAACATAGAGCATATTGTCCAATCTTCTCTGCAACAGTGCAGACTGAGATCAGTAAGGAAGTTCTCAAGCTGACGCAGACGTGAACTGTCTGTGAATCCTAGAACGATGTACAACCTTGAAAAGAGTTGTTTGAAGGGCTGATTGAAACACCTTAGCTACATTGAGCACATACTGTCCAAGATGCTGATAATCAACCACACATGTACGAATCTCTTGCGCTTCTTCAACAAATGAATTGTTCGTGAGCCCTGCAACCTGGCAAAAATACCTCATCAAAACTGCATCCAAAATAGTCATGCGAACGTCCATCCCTAACAAACATGTGTGAGTTTACTGGAACCTGAGCAAAGATGACGCCCCTTCAAAGCCGATGTATGCAACGCAGATCGTTTAAAAGATCCCGTAAAGTGCATATCCAGCAATCTTTCTATGACTATCAAGAGGTTCCCTTCAGTAGCTGATGAACCAAATAAAGATTACCTGCAGATACAACGGACAATTTGGCAATAAGGCACGGTGAATAACCAAGTAAGTAGCCCTGCCTATTCCCTTGCTTTCGGGAAAGACAGCTAAACTGAACTGCAAGACTCAGATATAGGTGGCAAGTTGCCTCCGAAGTAAAAGCTGCTGAAACGTAACATTATTGCTGGCTGGCTTTTTCAACATGTTCTATGAGAGGAGTATCTGGCGTGGACTACAGCAGTCCAAAGAAGAAATATCACACAGCTCCACCATCGTGCACACTTCATAATCCATTTCTACATCGCGTAAGAAATTTAGCATCCTAACGGACAATCGAGGAAACAGATAATCATCTGATACGTCTCCATAGGGTTAGGGTTTAGGGATAGAGTGTAACAAGCTTAACAGACCTGAAATGTTGCACCGTTATGAACAAGCTCATGAGCTATAGGATGATGTATGAACTCATGAAATGGCATAACGAGAGATTCAACATCGTAAGAGTTGTTGAAAGGGACTTCCACGGCAGACTTAAGTAGCCCAGCCTCCCTTGCATCACGCTGTCACCAAACCAATCACAATTACAAAAGGAAAATAACTCTTAGAAGGGAGCTCTACAATTCCAAAACACCGAGAGGCAAATGAATGCCATCTTGTCCTCCGCAGAAAACAGTTCATGACTACTTTCATTAAACTGTTTGCAAGACTACTTAAAGTCATCAGAAACGCTTATATTCCTCAGACGAAAGATGGTCAAGTTAAGGAACTTATAAAGAGTCGAGTCGAGACAAGTCTAAGATTTAGAAAACAAGAACACATAAAAAGGGCTTACTCGCGCAAATATGTCATCCCGCATGAATGGCACCAGATATTTCCAAGGCCAGACATCCAGCGTACTAATAAGTCGGCTCCCAGGCCTTGGATTGTTCGTGCGACGAACTTTAAACCTGGTTTTTGAAAGCTTTAAAAAGCGTGCAGCAACTTCGACTGAAAATTCATAGGCGCTGAGAACACGATCAACTGGCTGGCGAAGATTTGTGACAACGGAAGTTAAGTCATGAGGAAGCTTCTCCAAGATGCTGTAGTCGTCGTGGGTGGAGATGAGTCTACAACTGGGTCGACTGCAAGAACGAGTTACTTAAGTGTTTTACTCAATGCACGCGATGTGTTTTACTCGCATTGATCTGACATTTAGACCCTAACCATTCGACCCCAGAATGTTCTTGCCTTCTAATGCGAACTGAATCAGGAGACTTGAAATACGACTCTTGCAACTCCATGAGTAAGCTCCTAACGAACAATCGGAGCCATGTCCCTGAAGCTTCAGGAAATATCTTAAGTAAAGCATACAATCCAAATGGAAACTTACAGGGAAGTTCAGGACAAGAACCGGCTAAAGCAACCCATGGCCCGTATCTTGCATCAGGACTAGGTATTTATTGGTAAAACGAAGCAGACCTTATATCAACCCTCAGCTTATCATACGATCTTTCACATCGCTCATCCGATCCGAAGAGGTGTTTCAGGAAACTGCAGATTTGATACAGGAGGACAAAGCAGATTAACAGAACAGTACACAGGTGGAAAAGGACGCCGAAAATGTTTCACTTTAGTCATCATGACTACGACCAAATTAATTCCAGAAGCTACGCGAGGAACAAAAACATATCGATGACAATTTCACACTTGACATCGTGTGGTAAATTCGTGTGGTAATTCGTGATCCTAGTTCTACTCCTTGGAGAACAAGTAGACATTTTAATTAGGCGAAGGGAGTTTGCAATCCTAGCTGTCTCAAGCAAAGCCAGGAAGAAGATGCTAGAGTCTGCTGATACAAGCGAGACAATGCGAGGAGTGCATGCGCTGAGCTAACGGGAAAAGCATCCATGTAAGCAGGAATCAAAAACGTAGGATCGAGTGTTAAAAGAGAGCGGAAGATCAAAACAGGCGTGTCTCTCCTTAGACATTATAAGACATTGGAAAGTTAGCTGTGAATTCAGGAAAGAACAATAGCCGTGAATTCAGGAAAGAAAAGATTACCATTGGTGATAGGTTCGTCCACCAGTTCTAGGAATATGGAGGAAAAAAAGAAGATCCCGGAGCTTCAACTTCTGTTGATTCTGCGGAACACCGAGTTCCTTCTCGGCCCAGGAACGCACTGTCCGCTCGCAGTGCGCCTCTTCCACCTGACTTAAACCATCGGAACAAGGCAAGAGGGCGAACACTGCACGGCGCAAAGCGTATGTGAATAAGCTGCCACATACTTGAAAAGCAAGAGAATTGGGGAGCGCACCACTGAAGTATTGCGCTCGTCCAATTTACATTCATCTTCCGCGTTCAAAATTCACTCCCGATTCATCACGCTTGATCGACCTGACAGACGATATCTTACAACGAGGTGGCAGCGTAAGGACGAGTGAGGGAGAGACATTACACAAGATGGCTAGCGGCAGCAAGTCCATGGTTCGGCAACTACTTGATCAGTCTCTGGCCTAACTGGATCTCTCCGAAATTGCCCGCCCTTTCCTGGTTGCACCATTACCAAACGACATGTTTTTGTCGTCCACACTTCTACACTTCCTCCATCCGCCGCGCACTTTCCTTCCCTCGAAACCATAATCATCGAGTATCACGGATTCCTAGTCTTTACATGTTTCAGCGTCACTCTCGCGTCGCAGCGGGAAAGACGGCACTCTCACATCGCTGCTGCACGGAGAGACCGGAGAGCTCAGTTGCAGTATGAAGGAAGCCGGTCTCTCACCTTTGTTATGCACTTGGAAACCCAAACCGGCGTTTTCCACAACCCACACTTACGTACCGCTTTTTGTACCGGGTAGAAAGGGAATCGAAGATGGTCAACGAAACCATGAACGTTCGATGACCGGCTGCGAAGGATCTTTTAGTAGATTTCCACTGGTATGGCCAGTCACATATTAGATATATATACCGCGTAGATATAGAACCGGCTGCTACCTTTTTTGTCTCTCCCTTGTACGGCTTGATGGGGTCTTCCCATCCTTCATTCTTCCTACGCGATCGCCTTTTTTTCTCCCGTAGATATAGAACCGGCTGCCGTAGTTACCGATCAGCTCCGTGGTGCAGTCCGGCCCATAGTCTTGCGCAGGTAACGGGAATGCGAGTTACATTTTTCGTAAATAGTGTGGAGCCCATTACGTAGATGCAGTAACTTTTGGAGTCGTTTCCTGTAACTAGTGTGTATCACCTCAATATACAGTATTTGGAATCCACAATCAGTATTATGTACTTCATTACATATATATTACAGAGTAACATAGTCCATGGAAAGAACGAGTTATGAATTTAAAATCTCCTCAACCTGAAATTAAATATAAGCTTGTAGACAAGCTCGTAGACCAGAGGTAAAGGTGATAAAAATTCTCAATGAAATGTTTCTCAATTTGTTGACTTTTTAAATAATATATGTTGAAATACATATTATGAAAAAATTGTTATCTATTTCTATATAAATAGATTTATCTTTTTATTATTTCAATACTAACTAGGGAAGATAGTGTACTATTTGGCAGAGGGAGACTACAAGTATCTCAGGTTACATACGATCTTTACCGCATAGAGGGTACTTTTCTCGGTGACGCATGCAAACTTATCAAATTTTATTATTATTATTGAAAAAAATTATTCAGCTCTATAATTTCAGAAAAGAAAATGTAAAGTTTGCGGACTGGACTATATGTGAGGTATATTTTTCACATTTTTTTGCTGTTAAAGAATAGTTTATATTTAAGACAAAAGATAACTTACATCAATTATAGCTTGGTTAGATGCAAATGGTCCAGCTAATCATGATCACTTCGTCTGAAATGATACATCTTAGTCGACATAGTATTATTCCAAATCTCTTAATTCAAAACACATAATATTACAACCTGATAATAAATCATCTCTCTACAATTTATCTTGGTTTTGGAATATTGATTTGATTCCTTTCCTATGTTAGGTGCCACATTGTACCCTTGACATAAGAAGACAGCCTTATCTTTTAGGATCTACTAACCTCTATCCAATTGCTTTTATACATAAACTTTCTCTTTCTCCACTTTAGCTTTTAAGTTTTTATTTGAATATTGTTATTATCATCAACGGGACTATACTACTCTATCTCACGCCGGAGGTTGTACCACGACCCTTGTGCTTTTCCTACTCATTGGGCCTCACACTCACCCACAATGGCCGAGTGAGGTCGTACACTTCAGTGCCTTTCACTTTCAACAAGGTTAATTAATTTAGCAGGTGAGTTCTTCCACACTCCTTAGCAGATTTCAACTTGCATGATCATTGTCTTGTTCTCTTGATCAACAGTTTGACGGGATTTAAGTAAGCACATAGTTTAGTATTATAACACTTTCGATTAATTCCACATGTTGCCAGTTCTACTTATAAAAAATAGTCCACTTGGAGTATTTAATTGTCTATTAAAGAATTCAAATTAAGCAATCTTGCTATTTTACCTATTCAAAGTGTGAGAATAGATCAAAGTTTGAGAATAATTTGAGTATGTTTTACTTCAAATAGATCTAATCATTTGCTTTACTTAATGAAATCTCTTGTGATCTAATTATCTTGAGTGAACTAGATGCTTTGATTAGGTTTTATCTCTTATACTCGAGTTTCATTAAAGTATTGCTACGAGCCTTCACCACTGTTCCTTTTTACTTTGCCATGCTCAAACAAAGTTCATCATTTTTTGGGTCCTAATAAGTATGCTCGTACTCAAACTTTTCACATAAAATTATTGTTTGTTGATGTTGCACCGCGTGAAGGAACATCATACCTGTCAAATTTCTCGTGTGTGTTTGCTACTACTACTACTGTTCTACTTTTATATATATATAAAAGTAGACTCCTTTGTTGGTATTTTAAGACAATGAAAGGTCCACTATGCTAGTGTATTTCAAGACGGGTCAAATGAAAATCCATTACACCAAAACCCATTGCCACTCACCAGCTTTTATTTAGTTTTATATATTTATAACATACACCAATATCTTAGCCACGGAGTTGCCATAAAGAAACCCACCCAAACTGCATAGGCCGGTCACACAAAGCAAACTTCTGTTTTGCCCATGTGGTCCATGCTGACCAACACCTCGTGTTGAGCTGCGGATCGGCTTGCACCATTCCGCATCTAACCAAAGATAACACAGGACCTCCATTTGTTTTCCTCCCAACAATTTAAGGCATACTTCAACTCTCTCTTTTTAATCTTTTTCTGTCGTGGTATAATTTTCTATCAATGCTTCACCAATACTTAAAGCTGCATTCCCACAAAACATAACTTGCCAACAGCCCATGCCCAACTCATAAATAGCACCTTATGGAGCAGCCAGTTCAAAGCACGCCATATTGCAACCAACTAGTGAATTTTCTCTTTAGATAATTACTTCAACTAATATAAAGAAAATTGGAAGTAGATTAACTCATAATAATATAATTTCATGATCTTAGAACAACTTTGTTGATCCAACTTGCTGACCAAGATTTCTCGTTTATCCTTGTACTCCACTCTGAAATAATAATGAGAAATTGAATCCTCCATGATGCATTAACTAACATCCATTGAATAGAGGTTGTTGCTTGATGCATCATCAGACTTTGCTCAAATATTTGTTAAGGGTTTGATGGTCTTCGCCATACTTGGAGATCAAAATAAAAGAGAATTTGTAAATGAAACAAAAAATACATTTAAAGTTGACCCAAATCTGAGTATTGGACTGCTGCATTCATAAATACGACAATTATAGTAAGTGACCCGCTAATTCATAGACTCAAGGAATACTCCTTAATCACTGAAGATTGGGAAGGAGTATTTGAAGTGTATGAGGTTTTTAGTGGCACCTCTACACTATGATATCATTCTAAGACTACCTTGGCTTGAACGTCATAAGATTCAATTTGATTGGACCCGACGACAAATTCAAGTATAACACCAAAGTAGGAATTTCCGATTAGACTGTCTGGCACCTCTGAGTAAGACACCTAAGAATAGTCAGTCTGAGGATGGGAAGTTTGTTGAGAAGGTAATCATAGAGCATACCTTGAAGTGAGAGGAGCCCCAAGATGGGAAGTTTGCTAGGAAGGCAACCGTGGAGCAAGCTTTGAAGAGAAATGAGTCCCTAGATGAGAAGTTTGTTAGTGAGGCAGCCATAGAGCAAGCTTTGGAGGAAGATAAGTCTATTTTTGTGGTGTGGATCAAGCCAATTGCATAAGGACAATCTGAGGAGTGCCAAGAGCCTCATCAAGCAATGATTGATCAAATAGTTTAGGAGTTTGCAGATCTGTTTTCGGATGATCTGCCAAAGGGTTTACCCTTTGATTGTGGTATGCCTTTCAAGATTGAGTTATTGCCCAAGGAGTACTCCAATGAGTAGACCAATCTCACCAAAGGAGTTGGAGGAGTTACAAACAACATTTATGGAGTTGTTGGAGAAGGACTTCATACAACATAGTACTTCTCCTTGGGAAGCACCGGTACTATTTGTTCCAAAGAAGGATGGTGGACTTCATTTTTGTATTGGTTAACGTAAGTTGGATCTTTGCAACAACTATGGCAAATCCCCATTTATAGGGAGGATATGCAAAAGATTACCTTTTGCACAAGGTATGGGCATTTTGAGTGGAGAGTTCTACCTTTCGGGCTCACTAGTGCTCTAGCAGTCTTCATGGATGAGATGCATCGTGTGTTGGATGTACTATTGGATCAATATGTGGTGGTGTTCTTGGATGATGTCTTAATTTATAGCAAGATAGAGGCAGAACACATGAATCACGTGCAAGAAGTCCTAAGACAACTATGACAATGGAAATTTTACTACAAGAAGTCAAAGTGTGCCTTTTGGCAAAAGGAAGTTACCTTCTTGGGTCACAAGATCTCATTGGAGGGGATCAAGATGGAAGAAGAGAAGATCAAGGCCATTACTGATTGGCCTACTCCAAAGGATGATATAGAAGTACGGGGATTTAATGGATTGACCAGTTTTTACCAGCGGTTCATCCATTGTTATACTCATGTGACTGCACCATTGACTAACCTCTTGGAGAAGAACTTGAGCTTTCAGTGGACCACAAAGTACAAAGAAGCATACCAAAAGTTGAAACATATGTGTCTTCGAGACCTATTCTTCAACCATATGATCCTCAGCTACCTTGTGTGGTTGATTTTGATGCTTTTAACTTTGCAATTGGAGCCGTGTCGCAAGAGGAATTCCCAAATGGACTACATCCCATTGCCATTGTGTCTTGCCAACTAAATACAATTGAAAGAAATTACTTTGCTTAAGATTGGGAAAAACTTGCAATGGTATATGCTACCAAGGTATGGAGGCATTAACTCTTGGCGAAACAAGTGATCATGCAAACTGATCATAAACCATTGTTGCAAACCTTACACTTGGAACACATGAAGAGTCGACATCATTGATGGGAGGAGCAACTCAATTGTTTGACATCAAACTTGAGTACAAACCAGGTTGGTTCCATGTCATCCCTGATGCTCTATCACGACAACATGATTTGAAGTCTCTTCCTCTCATCATGGCGGCAATTTGTAATACCAAGAGCTAGCCATATGATCTAGATATGAAATTTGGATTGGTAATATCTGAATGATGTTATACATGATGGTCAAAATAGATCAGATAGAAGTATCACCAAAAGAGTACTTCTACTATAGGGCAGAAACCAAAATAGACTTGAAAACCTTAGAACCAATAGTAAGACATATGATTTAAAGGTGAGAATTGGTTTGGTAACATCTGGAAGGATGTTACACATGATGGACTAAACAGATCAGAAAGAGGTATCACCAAAAGTGGACTTCTACTAATAGATTAGGAACCAAAATATGCTTGAAATCTTTGAAGGCAATTTTGGAGGCTTAAACGGATGAATTAGGACTTTGAAAATGTTCGAACCCCCCCCCCCTTGCTTTGTCTCGTCAAGAGATTTCCAATGGTACCTCACCCACATGATTTTGAGATTCCTACAAGAAGATTCCCTAAAAGATTCCCTCTAGTCAAAGCTTGTATGACCAACCAGATTGGACCAGGACCGACATGTCACCCATCCAAGTAAGTAATCCAAGGGTGGAGCTTGCTGACATGTCACATATCTATGTGCCTAATCCTATGGTGGAGCTTTCTTGGAGGAGATCTTCTTTGTCTATATAATAAAGAGAAGGTGCTCCTTTGGAGCATTGGATGATTGAGTGTGAAATTTATGTTTTCTCTCTTCTCTTGTCCTCATAGTATTACACAATTATAGCGGTGTCAATTGACTCTAAGGTCCAAAATGAATTTTGGTCAGCTCTACAACAAGATCCCTTCTTCCAAATGGTACATGGTCGTCTTATTGCATGCAACAAGGAGTACACCACCTTTTCCTTCAAGGAAGGCCTTCTATTCCATGAGGATTGGATCTATGTTCTAGCCAAAGGTGATCTCCGACTTTTGCACCTTCAAGAAGCCCATGATTTACCAATTGTTGGTCACATGGGTGTGGACAATACCTTGGGTACCCTCTAATGCCCATGGTGGTGACCCAACATGGCACAAGATGTTTGGGAGTTTTTCCAATTGTGTGAGAGTTGCCAATGCAACAAGTCCAGCAACCAAAAACCAAGTGGACTCCTCCAACCACTCCCCATTCCATCTACTCATTGGGAACATGTGAGCTTAGATCTCATCACCTCCTTGCCCAAGACAAAGCAAGGTCACACAACAATTATGGTGTTTATGGATAAGTTTAGTAAGAAAATCCATTAGGCACCAACATTTGATATTGTGGATGCTCCAACCTTGGCATAAATCTACTTCAATAATGTATTCAAGCATCATGGGATGCCATGTGTATTCATCTCTGACTGTGATCCTTGCTTCATTGGAAAGTTTTGGCAAGCATTCTTCCAGATACTTGGCACCAAGCTTGCTTTGTCCACGGCCTATCATCCTCAAACTGATGGAAAAATTGAATGTGCAAATCATACCTTGGAAGATATGCTTTGTGCTTTTGTCAACATTCACCATACAAATTGGGATGAATGTCTTGCAGTTATGGAGTTTGCCTACAATAATTCTAAATAGACAAGCATTGGATTCTCTTCTTTCTCTCTCAATTTGGGCCAAGAACCACTTGTTCCAAATTCCCTTCTTGCTCCTCCTCCATCTCATGTCCCTCATACTTCCACCTTCTTGACCACCATCTCCCAATCTCTCCAACAAGCCAAATCTCATCTCCTTGTTGCTTAGAATTGGCAGAAACAATACGCAGATCACCATTGTCATGATCTCAACTTTCAAGTTGGTGATAAGGTCATGCTCTCATCCAACAACCTTCCTCTCCCACTTGATACCCTCATTTGTAAACTTGCTCCTAATTAGATAGGACCCTTTGATGTCACCCAAATTGTCTCTCTTATTGCTTATAGACTTGCCTTGCCGTGTCATATGCTCATCCATCCTGTCTTTCATGTTTCTAAGTTGAAACCTTTTTTTCCTAACCCATCTTCTTTTTCCTCTTGATTCCAACCTCCCCCTCTTCATTCCCTATCAATGACCATGAAGAGTACAAAGTTGATAGTATCCTTGCACGTTGTTACATTCAACAAGGCCGTCAACAACATACGGAGTACAAGGTCTTTTGGAAAGGGTGTCTCCTTCATGATGCCACATAGGAACCTCTTTCTCATCTTCAAAATGCACGACTAGCCATCCAAGAGTTCAAATCACTGGCAACGAGGATGTCACCAACCAGCGGTGGGGGAATATGTAACAATATGGAGTTTAACGACAAAGTTAGTAGGGCTAACAAAGTAACAAATAAGACAATTTAGCCTAAAATATTCTAGAAGTATCTAGGAAGCTTCTCAAGAGCCTTGTATGATCCCTATAAATACAAGACCTGAAGCTCATGCTAGGCATTTGGAGTTTTCCCTCATTCAAGTGTCCCAATGTGAGCTTCTATTCTCCTATTTCTCTCGGTCTTGGTCTTCTACATATTGTCTTCACCACTTTTTTGATAAATATGAGAGTATACATGACCCTAAAAGAGTGGAGAAGATATGACATATAGTGCTATCAAAGGTGTGTAGATGTGATAATAATATCTTTGTGAGAGGGAATATACATATCAAATAAGAGGCTCCAATGATATAATATAAAAGATTAAGGAGAGAAAAAATAGAATGGAAGATGAGAATGGAAGATCACATTGAGTCTCTCAAGTGAGAGAAAATTTAAATGCCTAACTTGAACTTGGTTTGGTTATTTATAGGTAACCTAGGTACAAGATTCCTCATGAGCTTCCAAGGAAGGTTCTTAATATGAGTCACCTTACTTGGAGTGCAAGTTAATCTAGTTGTTTACTTGGTGTACAAGCTAAGCTAGCCATCAACTTGGTGTATAAGTTACTCTACCTTGGAAAGTTCCTAGAAGCTTCTCACCAAGAAGTTGTTGGGAGAAAAAAATGCACGATTGGAATTTAAGAGAATTTGGCTATGTGATGGAATAGAAATCATTCATCAATTTGGTCAAGAAAAGCATGCATAGAAATTATACCCCAGTTCATATGATTTGTTCAACATTTGCCTAAGTCTACAACTGCACGGGATTTTTATTCACTCTTGAATTGTCAATCAAGAACTATCAAAGACAAGAATTTTTGAGGTCACATTGACTACCAATACTTACACTGTATATATACTTACACTTGGAGACCCTTATCTAGTTCTCAAATATGTGGTGCACTTGGAGACCCTTATCTTGTTCTCAAATGTGTGGTGTAGATTGATCCCGTATCTAAACCATAAATTGTTTGGTACCAATTGATACATGTCACCTCACTCAGTTCCACAAGTGGGGGCCATACCCATAGCCTTCCCAGAAGTCCAATGCGTATATCTCATACATCCATACTCGTAGCTCTTGCAATAGAATCTTGCAACTCCCATAAGATGCATTTAGCCTATATTTCAAGCAAGTGTAACTTATTTTTTTAGAGCTTTGTTTTCTATTTTCTTGGTTTCTATGTAAAGCCCTTGAAAATATGCCTCCAACAAAATAAAGCACGCCTCATTTGCATATGTATTCATAGAGATATCAATCCCAATGTGAACTATCCTTTTGTTCACTCCCATAGTGAACATATTTCCCATATTGACTCTTCAATGGTTCCATAGTGCATTCATGTAATAAATCAGACCCCACAATTAACAATCTCCTACTTGGGAGTCAAACATTACTTGTCACTCTAATATACAAGATAAACAATTTAACTTTGAAGTTTGATTGCAATTATGCATTGCTTGAGCTTCTCAATTTTGACTACCTTGGTAAATATATTTGTGTGATTGCTTACTGCAACAATCTTTATCAAAGTCAACACTCCACTATATATCAATTCACAAATGAAAGGATATCTCTACAAGACTAGTAGCACTTTGGCTATCACTATGGAATATAATGTCATCTTGTTTATTACCTAGCTCTACCATGAATTTTTTCAACCATCTCATCTCCTTGCTAGCCTTTGAGATATCTATGTACTTAGCTTCTATGGTAGAAAGAGCAACATTCTTCTACAAACAAGATATCCAACTAATAACAGTCCCACACAAGGTAAACACATACCATGTAATGCCCTTTAGATTGTCCAAGTCTCCTCCCAAATTTTCATTAGTGAAGCCATCTAAAGTAGCATTTATTTTCTTTAAATAAAATGCTTTATCAAAGATAGATTTCAAGTAGTTTATTACCAATTTCACTACTTCTCAATGTTCTCTACTTGGGTTTGACATGAATCTATTGACAACTCCTATTGCATGAGCAATGTCTAGCCTAGTGTATACCATTGCATACATCAAACTACCAATTGTTGATGCATAGGGTACTATGCTCATGTACTCTCTACCTCCATCAATTCTTGGTGATTGCTCCTTAGAGAGTTTGAAGTGTCTTCCCAAGGGAGTGGTTCAAATTGTAGCATTCTAAAGACCAAACTTGCCCATCAACTTTTGATGGGTTTCTCTTGAGACAACTTCAAAGTAGCTACAGATTGTCTTTCATAATCCTCATTCCAAGTATTTATGATGAAGGACCTAGATCTATCATTTCATTTACATCAGACAATTAGCACTTTAGCTTGTTGATTTCTGTCATGTTGGATCCAACAACCAACATATCATCAACCTAATGCAACAAGATGATGTATGAATCAACAAATGACTTAATGTAGCAACAATGGTCTATTTTGCATATATTGTAACCATTATTGGCCATAAAGCTATCAAACTTCAAGTACCACCATTGAGGAGCTTGTTTCAAACCATAAAGACTCTTCTCCAACTTGCAGAATATGTCTCCTTTGTTTGTGATTTTAAAAACCCTCAGGTTGTGCCGTATTGACATCCTCTTAAAGGTCTCTATATAGAAATGTTATTTTTACAACTTGTTGCTCTAAATGAAAATTCTCTACAAACACAAGACCCAATGACCAATCTGATGGTAGTCATCTTAACTATGGGAGAGAAAATTTCATTGTAGTCTATACCTTTGGTCTATTGAAAGCCCTTTACCACAAGTCTGGCCTTGTATTGCTTGCTTTCATCATGTTCTTCTTTGATTTTGTACACCCATTTGTTTTGTAATGCCTTCTTTCTCTTTGGCAGCTTGGTCAATGACCAAGTCTCATTCTTTTCTAAGGATGACGTCTCTTCCTTCATTGCAAGCTCCTACTACAATGTATCCTCCTTTTGCATTGCCTTTGAGTACCACTTAGGTTCACCATTTTATATCACAAGTAAGTAATACATAGGCAGGGAATACCTCCCTATTGAATCTTGCAATCTAGAAGATCTACTCAAATCAATTGTAGGCATGATATATCTAGTATGACCCCTTTGATTTCTACCAAACTCTTATTTCCTACAACATCATTCTCTAAGATGTCTTCCAACACTACTTCTTCTTGATGTTTTATTTGTTCTTCTATAACCTTAGAACCTAGTCCAAGCTTATATTTGTACAAAACATTCTCATGGAAAATAACATCTCTATTTCTCAACACTTTTCTACCATCTTCATGCCAAAGATGATAACCCATATCATTTGATCCATAACCAATAAAGAAACCCTTCTTCAACTTTGAATCAAGCTTGTCCCTATCACAATCTTGAATCCTTGCATATGAGACACAGCCAAGGGTGCAAGAGATTCACCTTCTTTCTTGACCATTCCTCCTCAAGGATCTTGAATCCTAAGTGTATTAAGGGTCCTTGATTTATGAGTTATGCAATTATGTTGACTACATCTGCCCAAAAAGTAGTTGGCAACCTTGATTGTAATCTCATGCATCTGGCTCTCTCATTGAGAGTCCTATTCAATCATTCAATCATACCATTTTATTGTGGTGTCTAAGGGATAGTTTGATCATTTTGATCCCACTATCTACATGATACTCTCTAAACTCATTGCTCTTGTACTATCCACCATTATCACATGTCAAGCCTTGATTTTCAAACCTGATTAGATTTCCATCATTTGAAAATATTAAACACATCTGATTTATTTTTCAGAAAAAGAACCCATTTCTTCTTGGTAGCATCATTTATAAAGGTGAAATAGTAGCAAGATCCTCCAAGAGACTCAACTGAAGTTGGGTCATATACATCTATATGTATTAACTCTAGCTTTCTTTCTCATTCCTTTTTTCCTTTAATAAATATGGGTTTATTCTCAATGAGGTGACCTTTCCAAGGTTTCTTGCAATAAAGTTGTGCATCACATCTTTACATGGGGTAGAGTGAAATGATGTACCAAAATCTATCACCCAATATTCTATGAGATACTCCACATAGAAAACAAGTGAATGTTCTATTGTTATGTTCATGGAGTTCTCCTTCTTTGGACTTTTACGCTAATTCTTGAAGTGACCAAGCTTGTTGCAATTCCAACATACAATTTCTTTGTGTACTTCCTTTAGCCTATTGAATCACTTCTCTTTCTTGACTTTGATCTACCATGTAGCACTTGCTACAAGATGAACTCAACCCGCTTTCAGGGTTGGTTTTGACAAGTTTTTCAAGACCTTCACCAACATTGAAATGTTGATCAATCATCTTTGGGGCCCTAGGCCCCCAAGGGGGACTGTAAAAAAAAGAGGGAAAAAACTTAGAAAAACTTACAGAAGTTGTAACATAAGAAAACTACAGAAAACACCACTTATTTGAAGAACCCAATGACCATACAATTTAGAAAGTAGGTTTTTTTGCAAACAATAACCGCTCTTTGACCTTGACCTTATTGAGGCCTTTTGCCTCTGCTCTTAGTAAATAGCACCGCACTTGATGATTATGGAGAATTACATATATGAATGTCTTCATTAAGAATCAAGTCTTGTATACTCTTAAACTTGAGATCACTTGATCTTGAAGAACCACTTACTATTATGACTATTGCTCCCAAACTATCAAGTAATAAAGATAATAGCATCAATGCTTGAACTTCATCATCAAAGTTGATCTTCATAGATTCTAGTCTTGAAATGATTGAGTTGAAATCATTCATTCTTGAACGGATGCACCTTCTTTCATCCTTGTGTTGACTAATTGGCAAATCAAGATTAAATTGTTCAAAGTAGAAGGTTTCTCATACATATTCAAAAACATCTTAATCAACATGTGATTGCTCTTCTTATGGACGATGTTGTACACTACATTTCTTGCCAATGTCAATTTAACCACACCCAAGACTTGTCAATCAAGAAGCTCTTACTCAACTTCATCCATCTTGTTTGGCTTTTCTATCTCAAGAGGTAGGTGTAGCTTCTTTTGATACAAATATTATTCAATTTGCATCTTCCAAAATCACAAATCCTGGATAGTGAACTTGTCAATTTTGAATATTCTATCTTTTGCCATCATTTCACTGTCTCTTTAAAGACCAACTTTTTGATACCACTTGTTGGGAGAAAAAATGTGCAATTGGAATTTGAGAGAGTAGCATGAATACAGATTTGGCTATGTGATGGAGCAGAACATTCATCAATTTGGTCAAGAAAATCATGCATAGAAATATGCCAAATTTTGTGTGGTTTGGCCAATGTTTGACTTTGCCTACTTCCACAACTACACAAGATTTTTATTCACTCTTGAATTGTTAATCAAGAACTATCAAAGACAAGAATTGTCAAAGTCATACTAATTACAAACACTTACACTATATATACTCTTGCACTTATCTAGTTTTGGAATCTGTTGTGAAAATTGATCTCATATCTAAACCCTAGATTGTCTGGTACCAATTAATACACATCACCTTACTTAGTTCCACAAGTGGAGGCCATGCCCAAAGCCTTCCTATAGGTCCCATATCAATTCTTGCAATCCCATAGCTCCAACAATAGAATCTTGCTAGACATATTTTTCATAATTTTCAAGTGAATGTAACTTATTTTCTTGAGCTCAATTTTCCATGATTTTGATGTCTATGGAAAGCCCTTGAAAAGGTGCTTCCAAAAAAAATTGCATACCTCATTTTCATATGTGTTCACAAAGACATGGATCCCAACATGAAATATCTTTTTTTTCACTCCCATAAATAAGATCCCATAATGTGAAGATTTGTCCGATATAGACTATTTAATGTTCTCATAATGCATATCCCATAATTAATCAGACTCCACACAACAAAAACTTCATAATTGCTTCTAAAATAATCTACCCACAAGCTTTATCAATGCTTCTAGCACATTCTTAGGCTACTTTTACTTCCTTTTACTATTGTTAGTTTAGACTACTAACTCATTAGCTTCTACTAATTTGTATGCTAACTCCATATTATTACATATTTCCTCATTGCTAGTTGATAATGTCCTTATTGCCATGAATTTTCAAACTCCTATAGGGCTATTTGTGTATTATGGAGATGAGAAAGAAGCTCCCATGTGGCATTGTGAAGGGGATACGCTTTCCAAAGGATCTTATATTTAATGTGTTGTTGGCGGCCATGTTGGATGTTGCAACATATAAGAGTACAATCACATTCATATTCCTCATGATTGTTGATAAGGAAGGAAGGAGGAACAAGGGGTTGGACTTGAGTGGAAAAGGAAGATGGTAAGAAACAAAAGGATATAACTTTGAAATATGGAAGATATAGGATGGATCCAAATATGACTTGGGAGAGATAGTAGATAAGCAACAAGAGAAATTATCTAAGTAATCTCAAATAGACATATTCAATTAGGAGCAAGTTTATGGACTTGGGTATCAAGTGGGAGAACAAGGTTAGTGGAAGAGAGCATGACCTTCCTTATCACCTAGTTGAAAGGTGAGATTGCAATGATGTTTATCAACATAGTGTTTTTTCCAATTTTGAGCAACAAGAAGATGAGACTTGACTTGGGATTTAGATAACATAGACAAGAAGGTGGAAGTATGCAAAACCTGAGATGATAAAGAGAATCTAGAACAAGTGGATCTTGCCCATCATTAAAGAAGAAGAGCAAAAAGCCAATACTTGCATGCTTGGAATATTGTAGGTAAACTTGGCAATTGCAAGATAAGAGTCCCAATTAGCATGGTGAATGTCAAAAAGGCATGTAATATCTCTTCCAAAGTGTGGTTTGCTTGTTCTATTTGTTTATCAATTTGAGGATGATAAGTAGTAGACAATGAAAGCTTGGTACCAAGTAGTTTAAAAGAGCTTGCCAAAATTTACCAATAAAGTAAGGATCTTGATCAAATATGAGAACCCTTTGCATCTCATGGTGATTGAAGATGGTGTCAAAGTAGATTTAGGCCAATGTTGGAACATTATTATATTTACGGTCAATAAAAAATGAATCTGCTTTTTGAGCTTATCAACAAACATTACAATGGCTATATGGCCTTGATCCATCTTTGGAATTTCTAGTGGCTAAAGAAGTCCACTTGGCTTTTGGTTATTGACTTTGTTATGTTGGAAGCTCTCACAAGATCAAACAAATCTTGAACATCTCCATACCATGTTAGCCCACCACCACTTACATTGTAGGATACCCAAAGTCTTGTCCACACCCATGTTACCAATAATTGGTAAGTCATGGGCCTCTTGAAGCCACACAAGTGGTAGATCATTCTTGGTTGGAATGTAAATTTGATTCTCACAAAATAGAAGGCCTTCCTTGAAGGAGAAAGTGTTCTATTTTTTGTGATGTGTTGCAAGATGTTCTTGTACCAACTGAAAGAATTGTCTTGCTATAAAGTGATATTAAACTTGATTTGAATTCTTGAGTCAATCGACACTATTGTAATTGCTATTGTTATGAGAGATTCAAAAAGAGTCTTCAAATCAAGTCCTAATGATAGGATATTGGGAATGATATGGAATTTTTTTAGGTTTGTACTCAATCTTGATATCAAAAAATTATAGTTGTTCCTCTTATTTATGATTTCAACTCTTCATGTGCTCCAAATGTTAGATCTACAACAAAGGTTTGTAATTAGTTTGCATAATCACATGTTTCTCCAAGAGATAATGTCTCCATACCTATGTGGCATATACCATTGCTAGTTGTTCTCAATCCAAAGCAAAGAAATTTTTTTCTATGGATTTTAGTTGGCAAGACACAAAGGCAATAAGATGTAATCAATCTAGAAATTCCTACTACAACATAGTCTAATTGCAAAGTTAGAAGCATCAAAATCCACCACACAAGGTGATTGAGGATCATATGGTTGAAAGACAAATCATGAAGACATCATATGCTTCAATTTCTTGAATACTTCTTTATGCTTGGTGGTCCATTGAAAACTTGATGTTTTCTCCAGGAGATCTATCAATGGTACAACCACATGAGCATAGTAGTGGATGAATTGTTGGTAAAAAATTACCAATCCATTAAATGTTAGTACTTCCAAGGGATCCTTTGGAGTAGGCCAATTGGTAATGGCATTGATTTTCTCCTCTTCTATCTTGATCTACTCCAATGAGACCTTATGACCCAAGAAGGTAACTTCATTTTGCCAAAAGACACACTTGAACTTCTTGCAATAAAATTTACATTGGCATAGTTGCATTAAGACTTCTTGGATGGATTCTTGTGTTTTTCCCATCTTACTATACATTAAATTATCATCCAAGGACACCACCATCTATCAATTTAATAGCTTGTCCAACACTTGATGTATTTGATTTATGAAAACTCATACTCTCCTTATCAATGGGAATCTACCAATGACTCTTCAAAGATCCAACTTGGAGAAGTATTATGCTCCACTCAATTGATCTAACAAATTATCTACTTGAGGCAAGAGATACATATTCTTCATGGTTTGTTCACTAAGGCCATGATAATCAATACAAAATTGAAGTCCTCCATCCTTCTTTGGTACAAAGAGTACTTGTGCTCCCCAAGGAGATGTACTATATTGTATGAAATCCTTCTCCAACAACTCAATCAATGTTGTTCAAAGCTCTACTAACTCCTTCAATGAGAGCCTATAGATTAGTCTACTCACAAGAGTACTATATAGCATTACTCAATCTTGATGGGCACACCTTAATCAAAGAGCAATCCTTTTGGAAGATCATCTTGAAACACATCTCAAATTTCTTGCACTATCCAATCAACTATTGCTTATTGAGGTTGCTTACACTTGTCAAGTTCTCCTTGCACAATTTGCTTGATCCACACAACAAAAATGAGAATACAATTTTCCAAAGTTTGCTCTATAGTTGCTATACTAACAAACTTCCCATCTTGGGATTGTCTATTCTGAGGTGTTTTACTTTGTAACAATATGGAGTTTAGCGATGTAGTTAGTAAGGCTAACAAAGTAGAGAATAAGCCAAATAAGCCTAGAATATTCCAAAAGCATCTAGGAAGCTTCTTGACTAGTTAACTTGCACTCCAAGCAGGTAGCTTCTAGAAGGAAGCTTCTAACTAGCTTAGCTTGCACGCCAAGTAGGCGGCTTCTAGAAGAAAGCTTCTTGAGAAGCTTCCTAGTTTTAACTTGGCTTGCACTCTAAGAAAGCGGCTCAAGAAAGCTTCTTGAGAAGCTTCTCAAGGGCCTTGTATGCTACCTATAAATACCAAAGCCAAAGCTCATGCTAGACATTCAGAGTTTTCCCTCATTCAAGTGTCCCAATGTGAGTTTCAATTCTCCTATTTCTCTCGTTGGGCTTGGTCTTTTACATTGGTATCAAAATAGGAATGGGATGGATGGAATTTATGGACCACCAAATCTACTTCTGCCAAACCATTGGGATTTTCATGTCCAAATATCACCCAAGCATCATTTCACACAATTCATCATCTCGTGCTTTGGGCAGGGTATTCTACATATGATCATAGTGTCTAAGGAACCCTTGATACTTCCGGTTGTAACTTATGGAAAACGGTGGACGTGTTGCATCTAGATGTTAATCAATTAGATAAAGTGAGAGTAGTGGGATAGAGTAGTAGCTATGGCGGCAATACCGGACGTCATCCTTGTGATGCAACAACAAATCAAGCACCTGACTCGATTGTTGGATGAACAAGATCAGCAATAACAAGAACATATAAAGAGAGCACAAATTCAAGATGGAGAAGATTGTGTTTGATTTCCAAAACCCAAGGTGTTTGAAGGGAAGAATCTTTTGGGCACAATGGAGAATTTTGTATTTGACTACAAACATTACTTTGAAGCCACCAATCTTCAAGATGAAAAAAATAGATTCTCTTGGCCTCTAGCCAATTAGATGGTGTGGCAAAACTTTGGTGGCAATTTTGAGTGGAGCAAGCTGAACGACAGATTGTTGCACAAATTTTGACATGGGTAGAGTTAAAGGATGCAATATTGGGTTGCTTTCAAACTATAATGCCATTTGCGCCACATGAGATAAATTGGCGGAGTTGAAGCAAGTTGGCTCAGTAAGGAGCTACATCACACAATTTCAAAACATCATCATGTAAATTCTAGATATACAAGAAGGTGAAGTTCTGGATAGATTTGTGCAAGGATTGAAGTCATGAACCAAATTGGAGGTGACCATGTGAGAACCACAAAATGTAGAAGAAGCCATGCAATTGGTTGAGCGCTTTGATTCCTTGGTTGCAACAACTTGGTCTTGCCCTTGACCTACACTATTACACTATGCACGGGTGGAAGAACCAGCACCAATAGAGATTGATGCTATCCAACGGAGACCACTTGGTATAGCGGATAGAGAAAGATTGTGACAAAATGGAGGTTGTTTTATTGTTGCCAAGTGGGACATTGCATTGCTGAATGCCCACTTAGGAATATGTGACCTTGACAAGTTGCCCAGATGGAGATTGTAGAAAAAAATGATCAAGGAAACAAGGAATCCCAATAGGAGATTTCAAGCCGCCTATTGGGAGCTTGATTAGTTCCAAGGGGATTGAAGGCTTGACTTATGCAAGTTTGCTTCACTTACAAGGTACGATATCTAATTGGGGTTGTAGGATTTTGGTTGATTCTAGAAGTTTAGAGAATTGTATGTCTATGCAAGTAGCAAAAGAATTGGGTATTCCTATCAAGCCAATGTTTGGAAGTAGTTTGATGATGGCGGATGGTAGAAAGGGTTCCGCATTCTGCACCTCACATCCTATTACCTTCGAGATTGGGAAGGAGTATTTGGAGTGTATGAGGTTTGTAGTGGCACCTCTACACTATGATATCATTCTGGGTCTACCTTGGCTTGAACGTCGTAAGGTTCAATTTGATTAGACCCAATGACAAATTCAAGTACAACACCAAGGTAGGAATTTCCAATTAGGTTGTCTGGCACTTTTGAGTAAGAACCCTAAGAATAGTCTATCCCAAGATGAGAAGTTTGTCAAGAAGGTAGCCATAGAGCAAATCTAGAAGGGAGATGAGTCCCAAGATGGGAAGTTTGCCAAGAAGGCAACCATGGAGCAAGCTTGGAAGAGAGATGAGTCCCTAGAAGGGAAGTTTGCTAGTAAAGCAGCCATAGAGCAAGCTTTGGAGGAAGATAAGTTTGTATCCGTGGTGTGGATCAAGCCGATTGCACAAGAATAATCCAAGGAGGACCAAGAACCTCATCAAGCAATGGTTGATCGGATAGTTCAAGAGTTTGCGATGTGTTTCTGGATGATCTACCAAAGGGATTACCCTCCGATCAAGGTATGCCCTTCAAGATCAAGTTATTGCTAGGGAGTAATCCACTGAGTAGAATGATCTATTGGCTCTCACCAAAGGAGTTAGAGGAGTTGTAAACAACACTTACAGAGTTGTTGGAGAAGGATTTCATACAACATAGTACCTCTCCTTGGAGAGCACCGATACTATTTGTTCCAAAGAAGGATGGAGGACTTTGTTTCTGTATTGATTACCGTGGGCTCAATAAGCAAACCCTTGCCTTGGATTGATGACATGCTTGATCAACTAAGTGGAGCACGCTACTTTTCCAAGCTGGATCTTTGTTGCAGCTATTAGAAAATTCCTATTGAAAGAGAGGATGTGCAAAAGATTACCTTTTGCACAAGGTATGGGCATTTTGAGTGGAGAGTTCTACCTTTCGGACCACTAAGGCTCCAAAAGTCTTCATGGATTAGATGCATCGGGTGCTAGAGGGACTATTGGATCGGTCCGTAGTGGTGTTCTTGGATGATATCTTCATCTATAGCAAAAAAGAGGCAGAACACGTGAGTCACATGTGAGAAGTCCTAAGACGATTACGACAATGGGAATTTTATTGCAAGAAGTCAAAGTGTGCCTTTTGGCAGAATGAGGTTACCTTCTTGGGTCATAAGATCTCATAAGAGGAGATCAAAATAGAAAAAGAGAAGATCAAAGCCATTATTGATTGGCCTACCCCAAAGGATGCTACAGAAGTACGGGCATTCAATGGATTGGCCAGTTTTTACCGATGGTTCATCCACTATTATGCTCATGTGGCTGCACCATTGACTGACCTCTTGGGAAAGAACTTGAGTTTCTAGTGGAACACTAAGCATGAAGAAGCATTCCAGAAGTTAAAGCATATGGTGTCTTCAAGACCCATTCTTCAACCATATGATCCTCAACTACCTTGTGTGGTTGATTTTGATGCTTCTAACTTTGCAATTGGAGCTGTGTTGCAACAAGAATTCCCAGATGGACTACATCCCATTGCCTTTGTGTCTCACCAACTAAATACAGCTGAAAGAAATTACTCTGCTCGAGATTGGGAACAACTTGCAATGGTATATGCCACCAAAGTATGGAAGCATTACCTCTTAGGGAAGCAAGTGGTCATGCAAATGGATCACAAGCCATTGTTGCAGACCTTACACTTGGAACACATGAAGAGTCGACATCATTGATAGGAAGGGCAACTAGAACACATGAAGAGTTGACATCATCGATAGGAAGAGCAACTCCAATTGTTTGACATCAAACTTGAGTACAAACCAGGTAGATTCCATGTCATCCCTAATGCTCTATCACGACAACCTGATTTGAAGAAACCCAAGGTCCATAACAAGTTGGTGAGCTCTACAACAAGATCCCTTCTTCCAAATGGTACATGGCCATCAAATAATAGGGGATAAGGAGTAGAACACCTTCTCCTCCAAGGAAGGCATTCTATTACATGCAGACCGGATCTATGTTCCAGCCAAAGGTGATTTGTGACTTGTGCGCCTTCAAGAAGCCCATGCTTTACCAATAGCTGGTCACATGGGGGTAGACAAGACCTTGGGTACCCTCCAATGCCAATGGTGGTGGCCCAACATGATGCAAGATGTTTGGGAGTTTGTCCAATCATGTGAGAGTTTTCAACGCAACAAGGCCAGTAACCAGAAGTTGAGTGGATTCCTTTAGCCATTTCCCATTCCAACTACTCATTGGGAACATGTGAGCTTAGATCTCATCACCTCCTTGCCCAAGACACAACAAGGTCACATAACAATTGTGGTATTTGTGGATAAGCTTAGTAAGCAAATCCATTTGGCACCAATGGTTGATACTGTGGATGCACCAACCTTGGCAAAACTCTACTTCAATAATGTATTCAAACATCATGGGATGCCACATGTACTCATCTCCGACCGGGATCCTTGCTTCACTGGAAAGTTTTGGCAAGCCTTCTTCTAGATACTTGGCACCAAGCTTGCTTTGTCCACATCCTATCATCCTCAAACTGATGGACAAATTGAACATGCAAATCGCACCTTGGAAGATATGTTTCATGCCTTCCTGAACATTCACCATACCAATTAGGATGAATGTCTTGCAGCTATGGAGTTTGCATACAACAATTTTAAACAAGCAAGCACCAAATTCTCTCCTTTCTTTCTCAATTTTGGCCGAGATCCGCTTGTCCTAGATTCTCTTCTTGCTCCTCCTCCATCTCAAGTCCCTCATACTTCAACCTTCTTCACCACCATATCCAAATCTCTCCAACAAGCCAAATCTCACCTCCTTGTTGCTTAGAATCGTCAAAAACAATATGCGGACCACCATCGTTGTCGTCCATGAAAAAGTTATGCTTTCCTTTAATAATCTACCTCTCCTACTTGATACCCAAGTTTATAAACTTGCCTCTAATTGGATAGGACCTTTTGATGTCACCCAAATTGTCTCTCCTGTTATGGACTTGCCTTGCCTTGCATATGTGCATCCATCCTATCTTTCATATTTCCAAGTTGAAACTCTTTGTTCCTAACCCCTTTTCCTTCTCCTCTTGAGTCCAACCTCCTCCTCCCCCTAACCCTATCAATGATCATGAGGAGTACAAAGTTGATCGTATCCTTGCACGTCGCCACATCCAATGAGAATGCCGCCAACATACAGAGTACAAGGTCCTTTGGAATGGGTATCCCCTTCATGATGCCACATGGGAACCTCTTTCTTACCTCCAAAATGCATAGACGACCATCCAAGAGTTTGAAGCTTCAATGGCAACGAGGACGTCACCAACTAGCGGTGGGAGAATATGTAACAATATGGAGTTTAGCGATGTAGTTAGTAAGGCTAACGAAGTAGAGAATAAGCCAAATTAGCCTAGAATATTCCAAAAGCATCTAGGAAGCATCTTAAGAAGCTTCTCGACTAGTTAACTTGCACTCCAAGCAAGTAGCTTCTAGAAGGAAGCTTCTAGAAGCTTCTAACTAGCTTAGCTTGCATGCCAAGTAGGCGACTTCTAGAAGGAAGCTTCTTGAGAAGCTTCCTAGTTAACTTGGCTTGCACTCTAAGAAAGCGGGTCAAGGAAACTTCTTGAGAAGCTTCTCAAGGGCCTTGTATGCCACCTATAAATACCAAAGCCAAAGCTCATGCTAGGCATTTGGAGTGTTCCCTCATTCAAGTGTCCCAATGTGAGTTTCAATTCTCCTATTTCTCTCCTCGGTCTTGGTCTTTTACATACTTAAAGGTGTCAAACAACATAATCAATAATTCTTACCTTGATCTTGTATTTGAATTTGTCATCGGGTTCAAGGTTTCTCTAAGAAACCTTATAATGTTCAAGCCAAGGCATACATAGAATGAAATCATAGTGTAAGGGAGCTACAACAAACCCCATACACTTTGAATATTCTTTCCCAATCTTGAATATAATAAGATGTGAGGTACAAAATGAAAAACATTTTCTACCATCCATCATCATCAATTTACTACCAAATATTATTTTAATAGAAAGACGTTATTCCTTTGCTAATTGCATAAATATACAATTCTATAATATTCAAAAGTTTCACAATCAACCAAAATCCTATAACAATGATTGGATATCATAACTTGCAAGTCTATCAAACTTGCATAGGCTGTGTAATACCAAGGGTTAGCCATATGATCTAGATGTGAAATTCGGTTTGGTAACTTCTAGAATGATGTTATACATGATGGTCAAAATAGATCAGATAGAAGTATCACCAAAAGAGTACTTCTACTAAGAGGGTAGAAACCAAAATAGACTTGAGAACCTTAGAACCAATAGCTAGACATATGATTTAAAGGTGAGAATTGGTTTGGTAACATGTGGAAGGATGTTACAAATGATGTACTAAACAGATCAGAAAGAGGTATCACCAAAAGGGGACTTCTACTAATAGAGTAGGAACCGAAATATGCCTGAAATCTTTGAAGGCAATTTCGGAGGCCTAAACAGATGAATTAGGCCTCGAAAATGTGCAAGTCTTCTCCTTTAACATAGGCCAGGCTGGCCTTCCCTCCCCCCTGCTCTGTCTCGTCGAGAGCTTTCCAACAGTACCTTATGTGATTTTGAGATTCATACAAGAAGATTCCCTAAAAGATTCTCTCCGGTCAAAGCTTGTTCGACCAACCAGATAGGACCTAGACCAGACAGGTCACCCATCCAAGTAAGTAATCCAAGGGTGGAGCTTGCTAACATGTCACCTGTCTGTGTCCCTAATCCTATGGTGGAGCTTCCTTGGATGAGATCCTCTTTGTCTATATAATAAAGAGAAGGTGCTCCCTTGGTGCATCTAATGCTTGAGTGTGCAATCCGTGTTTTCTCTCTTCTCTTGTCCTCGGAGTATTACAGGCTGAGCCTTTAATCCTATTAGAACAAATTAGGTCCCAATAAGTGACTCTATATCTCTTATTGTGATTCTTTGTTTCCATGATCTTCATATTCTAGGAACTGTCTTTGTGTAATGGGTCAAGGTCGTCCATTCCTAGTTGGAAATTTGGCAATGCAATGTCCTATTTAGTGACAATAAAAGCAACCACCATTTTATTGTAATTTTTCTCTATCTACAATACCAAGTGGTCTTTGTTAGATAACTCAATCTTCATAAGTGTTGGCTTCTCTACCCATGTATGGTGTTTTTGTAAGTTTTGTGGAGGTCTAGGTCAAGAACAAATTGTGGCAACCAAGGAATTAAAGCACTCAGCCAATTGCATGGCTTCTTCTAAGTGTTTGGGCTCCCATATGGTTACTTCTAATTTGGTGCATGATTTCAAGCACCTCAAAAATTGATCCAGAGCTTCACCTTCTAGCATCTCAAGGATTTACATTATGGTGTTTTGGAATTAAGTGATGTAGCTCCTCACATACCAATATGCTTCAACTCTACCAATCTATCTTGTACAACTCATGCAACATTTACCACTTGGAATCTCTTAACTATTGCACTCTTGAATTCTTCCCATGTTGAGATTGGTATAACAAATTTCCATTGAGCTTGCACCATCCAAATTGCCACCATAGTTTTCCACTCCATCTATTTGGCTTGAAGCTAAGAGAATCTATCTCCATTAATCTTAAAGATTTGTAGCTTCAAAATAATATTCTCAATCAAACAAATAATTCTCCACTATACTTGCCTTCAAATACCTCGGCTTTGGAAATCAAATTTTCTCTTTTCCTTCTCAAAATGCTACTCTCTCTATGTGCTCTTGTTATTGCTGATCTCTCTCTTCCAACAATTGAGTAAGGTGCTCAATTTGGTACTACATAGCAATGATAACTTTAGGTATTGCCGCCATGACTACTACTATATCGACTACATACTTGCATTTATCTAAGTTAACACATAGATGCAACATGTCCATCGCTCCTCATAAGTTACAATCAAAAGTATCATTGGTTCATCAAACAAGATGATTGTATTTGAAAAATTCTGCCCAAAGCATGAAATGATGAATTTAGTGAAATGATGCTTTGGTAATATATGGACATTGAAATCCCAATGGTTTAGGTGAAATGAATTTGGTGATTCATAGGTTCTATCCATCTCATTCTTGCTCTCATACCAATATAAAAGACCAAGGAGAGAATAAGATCAGAGTGGAAGATTGGAGTGGAAGATCACATTATGACTCTCAAGTTAGTGAAACTCCACTCAAGTTAGGCATTTGGAGTGAAACTCTGAATGCCTAACTTGAACTTGGCTTGGGTATTTATAGGTAACATGGGTGTATGAGCTTCCTAATGAGCTTCCAAGGAAGGTTCCTTACTTGGAGTGCAAGTTAAGCTAGCCATCAGCTTGGCATACAAGTTACTCTACACATAGTAAGTTCTTAGAAGCTTATTTGGTGCTTCTAGAATATTCTACACATAATTTTTCTTGATGTTTCTAGTACATTCTTAAGCTAGTTCTACTTCCTTTTGCTATAGTTACCTTAGACTACTATATCATTTGCTTCTACTAACTCATATGATAACCCCATTTCACTACATATAACATATCGCAAGGATGGAGTATGCAACCTTGGTGTTCCCCAAACGGAGGAGGAGATGCACATGAGCTATGGCCTAAACCAATGTGTTTGATATAAATAAATTGCATAACTCATCCTCTTATACAAAAGAGAGTAGTACACTCAAACCTCCTATTGGAAATTGAAATCCTTAAACGAAGTCTGAGGAGTGAAGGTTGTGCGAGGACTCTAAACTTTACATTTACAAGTCTAAGCTCATAAACCCAAGGTCTCTAAACTGAGTATGAAAGTTGCCATTCCTCTAACCATATCTTCCAAAATATGAAAAGAGACTTCCTGGAATTTGAGTCCTTTGTTTGTTGCCTTACTTCTCTATTTTCTTTCAGATTTCTTGTCTCCTCTTTGATATTATATGATGTCAAAGGAAATTACAATTAATTCTAGCTTCTATATCCCCGATTTTTCTCAGTCGAGAGACGTTTCTAAGAAGACGTTCATGAGAAAACCTGAATTTTACCTGGCATTCATTTAACTAACAAACAAACTCACTTGGAGGGGAGATACGGACATTGAATTCACCCATCTCGCTATTTGGGCAAGGTATTGATGAATGAAGTCATAGGTGTTTTCATCAAGACTTATTATGCAAAGTTGAGTCTTCCTTTATGTGCCTTTGAAGCATTGGTGCTGACAACGAGTATGCAAGGTAAATCCTAGTGTTTGTACACGTACTCGGAGGACAGTCTCATAATTTGTATGAGACCGGAATCTTTTCCTTTTATTAATTTATTCTTGGTTTGTTCTTTCTAAATCATCTTTGCGTTTCTCCCAGTTTTTAAATGTTCATTTCTTCATACGATTGTTGTGTAGTCAAAATTGTGCTTCATACTGCTTTTCTAATGCTTCATAATTTTGACTATCTTTGCGATAAAGAGTAAGAATAAGATGTGGATATGGAACCAGGTTGCTTTACATTGGGTTCAATATTTCATTACGTTATGCTTTTATGTTATATATATTTTTTATTTAAAATTAAATTACTAAATATTTTTAATTAATTATTACACCTAAAATATTCACCTTTTATACCGAGGAAAGAAGACCACATAGAACACATGAAGGATGGGAAGACTCCAAGGGAGAGACAGCAGAGGTAAAATGGGTTAGGCCCAGTCGATGTGATATCGATATGATAAATCTGCCTTTCCGTACTATATCATATGGTACATACTTGTGTATAGAGTTATTTTATAAATTGGATGATACTTTGTGTCTAAATCACCTTTTATTTACTTTATCAAATTTTTTACCTGTAATATACATTTATGATGATTTATAAATATGTAATATGTCAAGTACCTTCTAAAAGCACAATGGCTCAGATTACGTGAGCAGAAAATCAAGGGTGAGGTATTTTCATAAAGAACAACATATTTGATGTCTTTGGCATGTCTTTTTATTTTCATATTAGACATATTATCTACATCTATAGTATGGAATATCATTCTCAGATTGTCTTGTATTATATAGTTAGAATATATTCTGGAGTGTCTTTCTTATGCTTGTTATTATCTTAATATTAAAACTTTAGATTCAAAATACGTGATAATAATGTTTGTCTAAATAATTTTCTATAATTTTAGCTTGGATATCTTGGCATAATTCTTTTTGCCGTGAATCAATTTTGGTTATAACAGTAACATATCAAGTTAATTACTATATACTCCAGGGTAGTAAGAATATTAACAATGATACTTGTATGTAGAAATATCCACAACTATATCGACTACACATGTAAATCAACTTTATCATAGTAAATAGTCATAGCAATAAATCTAGATGGTAACTATATTAACTCCATAAATATATTATTTATATTATATTAAATAATAAAATCATTGCAATGAATTTAGCACTAGCATAATTTAGCACTAGCATAATTTAGCACTACATACATAATGTTATATGGAAATATGTACATCTAAAATAATTAATCCATTAAAAATAGATAAGATATATAATATTGTATTTAATAGTTGTATTCATAGAAGATATATTTTTAATATGATATAATTTTAGAAATTTAATCATTATATAATGTTTGATCTAGATGCCTCCTCCTTTAGGAACTTCAAAAAAAGAGAGGAAGAAAAGTGAGGATTAAATTTGATCAATTCAATGATTCATCATTTCATAATCCAAGAGTGTTTTGTATCTATTGATTATGTACTCCACATCAATGTAAACAAGCTATAAAGTTATTAATAAATCAGGTTATAAATTTTTACGTTTAAAACTTTTAATATCTTTGGCATATCCACAAAATGAACTAAAAATTTGTGTAAAGGATGACTTTAAAGGAAAATATTATCTTTATTACAATAAATATTAGATCAGCTTCAAAATAAGTCTTCCATGCACTTGGACTCTTAATAATTTTCATGTTAGGAATGTTAGTATTATAAAATTTTTGGAATGTAATATACTAATCATGCATAAAGTATCAAAATAGTCTATTTTACTGGCCAAGAGGACTCTTAACTCAATATTTGCAACTCAAATGTGAGCCCATAGGCTAACATTGGATCCCCCTTTGGAAAAGTTAGGGCAACTCTTAGTTGGTCTTGCATCCAAATTTGACTTATCTATAATACTAAGATCCAAAGCTAAGTTTTAGTTAACCTTGTATAGATTAACTAGATTGGCATCTTACAATGTCAAAATTTCTTAACTTATTGGAACCTAATATAAGATACCATCTACAATCTCTCGCAAAGCAGATTCTAAAGCTCTCCAACAAGAACCTATTCACAACCGTCAAAGTGGCAAATCATAAGTAATTGCTTGCACACTCGGACAATTGCATGAGCTACCCTAAAATAACATTAGTTCTTTCTCATGAAATCATTTTTCTTAAAAGGTTGGAGATATCATTTCTTGTCTACAACGAGATAAGTATAGATAATTTTGTAGTTCAAAAGAAGATCCTTTGGCTACCTAGACTCATGCAATATCACTTTTTCCCTCAACTTAACAATTCTATGAAATCTCTTACATTGAGAACAAAACTACACTTCCATAAAATCAACCTCAACTTTATAAGGCGATAAGCATTGCCTTATAAAGCTGCATTGCTTTAAGGTACAAAGTTGAAGAAACATAACAAATAGAGTGGCTATCTTTAAGAAATAGTAAACATCCAAAGATGTTAAATCTTCAAGTTTAAGTGGTACCTTCTTTCTCTTTTAAAAAAGAGCTACCTCTATGTATATGTCAAATTTGATAACTTTTTAGGTAATTTCCCCCAAAGTTTAGGACTGTAGATTTCCAGTATTATCTATTTGCTCATGTCTTTGATGATCTCAAAGACATCAAAGCTTTTAGCCTCTCTATTTGCATCTAAGCTAATTTTGTTCTTTAGACTACTCTATTGACACTTTTTTACCTTTTTAGATATTTCTCTTGTAATGGTTTCTGCTTCATATGGATTAGAGAATGGAAGGTAGAATATAACTTAATATTCAAGAACCTTTCCAGCTATTGCATAGATGCCAAGAGTATATGGCACCTCCTCGTACCCAACTATTCGTATGCCTGTGCCGGGATGTCTCTCCCGGCTAAATAAGATGTATGATTCTTTTAAGCTTTTCGGTTTTCTTCCTACAAAAACGTAATTAAAATGCTGTTGGCCCAGTGCTTTTGTGTACATGTGAGCTACCGTGGGCGAAGGCAATAGAGCTCTTCTTGCACATAGTATGCAGTCTTGAACCTCTGAGTCTCTGGAAGTCTTAACTCTGTAAGGGTAACCTTGTGTTATCCATGAGACGAGAAGACTAAAAAGTAATGAGGAGTTGGGAAAGACAAAACTATACTTTCTCTCGCAATTTGAAAGCAAGGAGTGAAGGAGGAAATAGAAAACGTAGAAGTCTCTTAGAGAGCAATTTCTTTCAATTGAAGTCAAACAAAAGTGAAACTAGTGCAGTATTATTTAACGCGAAGCATCCTTGAAAGATCCTTATCCTTGAAAGATTCTCAACTCTATAGGTCCTAAGACGTTGATAGGAAATATAACTAAAACGTAGCACTCTATTCTAATGTTAAAGTCTCCTCACGTACTGTCTATAACCATAAATTCTAGTTCTGGTTGTACACAATCTGTCAGGGACATCCTCTGTATCATATAGGTCTAGATGATCTGATATACAATGGTCACGTTGTCTATTGCAGATGAATCTTGCTTATCAACGAGACATGGAATTAAAGGCAACTTCGCCACAAACCTGATCCATGTGTCCAACCTCTCTAGTTTCAACGCACGAAAAGAAGTCATGTTCCCATCATTTGTTCCCACGTTGATCAACACAATCAAATTAACACTCAGTTATTATCATCATTGTTTAGGTGTGGCTAAGGTGACAATTTGAGGCAGCGCAACTCAAATGGGATGAGAATGATAGAATGGAAATTATCAAGCGTGGCGTCTATACGTTTATTGCTTGAAGCAGCCAGATTTTCTTTTTTCAGTTGCTTCTAGGACTACACCAAAAGATTCTTACGTTCCTACCAAACATAATCTACATTGTGCAGATCTCAGTTCACAGATGGAAGAGATGCAGACACTTATTTTACAAACGTGATATTCTCATCTTCCTCCACCCAGTCCTCTCCATCATCAGACGATCTTGACTTGGGCCTTGAAACTTGTTCTTGTTCTTCGTCTTCCAGCTCGCCCTCTTCACGGTCTTCGTCTTCTTCAATTTCATCTTCAACGTAATCGGTTGATCTTCCAGACTCTTTCTGCTCTCTCCCCTGCTTTAGCTTATCAAGGATCGATATAACCTACAATATATACAACGAGAGTCAGCCACAAAAAAAGATAGCTGACATGACTACCTTCATAGTTCATACTAATCAGCTCAGTTCCGTTATCTGAAAGTCCTGCTTGCGTAAATGCAGAACTAAAAGCTTGTCTTGATCGCTGCGTTCTCCAAATAGGACTGAGCAAAACTCCATCACATTAGGTTAATTTGCCAAAGGTTATAACACTTGACTCCAAACTACTGAAGCTTCTTTGGTACTGAGCGAACTCTATCAGCAACTTCATTCGGAAATTCTGCAGCCACCAAGAGCTTCTGTCACTATTTCCCAAGGGCATCACTTTCCGCAAACGCCGTACCCAGTGACTAAATAAACCAGCTGACAACGACCAAATATGAAGGTACACACTGTAAATACCAAATTTGTTCCTTACCCGGCTGCCCCTCTCCAGAGCCTCATCTTTGATGAACCGAACCTCCGGAGTAAACTTCAAATTCATGCGTGATGCGAGTCCCTTCCTCACATATCCCGCTTTATTCTTCAAGCCATCCAAAGCTATATCTTGACCCCTCTCGTCCCCATAGATAGAGATGTAGACTTTGGCAACCTGAACAAAACCAGCACATAACATCTACTCACTGCTATTCATTCCACCTTTAAATATTCTGAGCTCAATCCGCCACCTCTTTCAACCTCCAAAAGCAGGGTGTAAACGCAGCGCAAACTTACAGATAAATCTTTCGACATTTCCACCTCACTAACAGAGGCAACTGCCGTCAGATACATGTCAGCTCCAAGTGCCGATTCGGGAAGAACCGCCGCCTGCAGAACCTTATCATACAGCAGCATCTCGGAGATCTCTCGTTTTATCTGCTGAGACACCATCTTAATCCTCCTTTCTCGTGCCATGGACACGACATTGAGCCTGGTACAACCTGACCTCCCGCAATACTCTCCTGAATCCACCTCAGGCTCTCTATACACCACCCTCATTCTACTTCCAGTGAAAGAGGACACCAATGAACTCGCGCATCGGCTCTCGTCATTGCTAATTCTGTAATTGGCGCTGCTGCACGCGGAAGATACTAGCTGCGGCAGCTGCGATGTCTGTGCACTCGGTATCCGCACGCGAGCTTCCAGAACACTCTGCATCATCCTCGTCCTTCTTCGATATGATAATCTCAACTTCTTTTCTTCCTTCTGTGCGCGATTCCAACTATGAATTCGAACTTCAATTCAATTTCTTCGCTGCGGCTCCAGTCCAGATTCTTTTTGCAATCCTCAAAAGATACCGGCACGGTATGGCAGCGACTGGCAGTGTACAGGGAGATTCGGTAATAGAGTACTCGGTCCGGCAGATTCCGGATGTTACCGGCCGCGAAAGGATTTCTGGCGTATAAAAAGGAGTTGGACCTCCAAGAGATACCTGAAATTTATTGAAAATCTCGCGAAATTAACTGAACTTGCGTGAAGCTAGTGAGGATTTCGGTAGCTGTCGATTTCAAGGGATAGCGATTCTAAAGAAGCTTCGCCCGAGAAGGTCTTAGGGGCGGGTTTCGGTTGGGGTTGTGTCCGGAGCACCAAAGCTTGGCCAGGTGACAAATGTGGACGCCTTACAGGTAAGGAAACTTAGATGAGCGAAGCGATGACGAGGAGAGGAAGCAGTACATCTGTCCGTGGTTCTTCTGTGCTGCCTTATCCTCTAGAGCACTTTTTTAATGGAACTAGAAGCGAGGGTCATATCGATCACAATGCCGTAGAGGTTGCAGAGATAGACTTAACGGACCGCCATATTTAGCATTTCCACTTGGCAAACCTCTAAGTTTGCAAGAACACTTAACCAACCTTCTTAAGCCTTGACAGGGAGTGGCAATACCTGATAGTGGATTTAACAAACACAACAATTTAAGACACAAGAAGACTTGTTGCAAGCACGAGTTCCTTCCATGCCAACTATTACTCAACGAACACAGCCACCCGTAGGATCTATGGCACATGAGGTCCGGTTAAGAAAATTTTCCAACTTGGGGTCTGCTAAACACAAGTGCATCCCATCTTTCTTGCTAGCTATGAAAGAGATGACACCTATAGCATTTTTGGGTGGTTTTGCTCTTTTGGCATCTCTATTTTCCTTTTATTTTGTGGTTGTTGATAGGTCAGTTTTGGATATTATGTGACGGAGGTGGAGGAGTGATCTTTTTCTCTCCAAATGTTATTGTGGTAGACGAGAGATAGTCTATCCCCACCGCCACGAGAGTACTTTCCATCTTTTGCTTCACTATCATCAGATTGGACTAGAGATTTTCAGTCTTTCTTGATGGAGCGATAGTATGAGCATACGCTACATTTTCTCTTAGTTGACTTGTCCATTCCTCAGGCTACTAAGGCATGTCTTCACTCTTGCCCCGACAAGGGTGCAAGCTCTTGGATCCTAGCTCGACCATGCATTAGGGCAGTCAGACTTGCACCAACTACTTTCTCTACAATGATGAGGTTTTGCCTAGGTTTGTTCCACCCATTTGCATCTTCATTACTCACTTGTGAGAGTGGTTCTACACTAGATGTAACAACGGTCCATATGACACAATATTCTTTTGGAGGACAAAGGATAGCTACCATGATGCTATTAGGGACATAGTGTTTGCTATGGTACGAGAGAGTGGATACTTGGTTTGGAGGGAGCGTTCGTATGCTTTGCAAACAACACTTGTTAGGGCAGACTTATACTTGGTCTGAGATGATCAGGTGATAGTAGCGGATGTCGTGGTTATGGATCCTACATGGGTGTAATACCAATAGCTAAATAGATGATCTAGAGATAAAATTTGGTTTGGTAACATCTGGAATGATATTATACATGATGGACTAAGTAGATAAGCTAGAGGTATCCCCAAAAGAGTACTTCTACTAATATGCCAGAAATTGAAACATGCTTGGAAAATTTAGAATCAATAGATAGACATATGATCTAGAGGAGAAACTTGGTGTGGTGACATTTTGAAGAATGTTACACATGATGGACACCGTAGATTAGATAGAGGTATCACTAAAAGAGAACTTCTACTTATAGGGCAGAAGCCAAAATAGTCTTGAAAACATGAGGTAATTTTGGATGCCTAAATGGATGAATTAGGCCTCAAAAATGTGTAGATCCCCCCTCCACCCCCCTCCCCCCCACAAAGGTTTGTTTCACCAAGAGCTTTCTAATAGTATCTTACCCATGTGATTTTGAGATTCTTGCAAGAATATTCCCTAAAATATTCCTTCTAGTCAAAGCCTATTTGACCAACCAGATGGGATAAAGACCAACATGTCACCCATCCAAGCAAGTAATCTAAGGGTGGAGCTTGCGGACAAGTCACCTATCCATGTACCTAATCTTATGGTGGAGCTTCATTGGAGGAGATCCTCTTTGGCTATATAATAAAGAGAAGGTGCTCTTTTGGGGCATTGGAGGATTGAGTGTGAAATCTATGTTTTCTCTCTTTTATCTCTCTTGAAGAGTTCTCTTGTCCTCAAAGTATTACAAATGGTGTCAAAGCAAATGTTTTAATCCAAGAGAGTGGATCAACCCTCTTGGAAGAGCACGAGCTACTAAAACTAAGTAATTTGAGGTGGAGAACATAGTACAATTGCTCGACTTGGGAAGGGCTTTAAAGAGAAAATGGGATGGATGCACCAAGAGGACAATTTCATGCTCTTAGCTTTCTATTCTTGAATTCATTCCACATCAAGATTATGTACATGTAGCGTGAGCAAATGAAAGTATCACTAGTTTATCACTTTGGAGCAGAATTCATGGATATAGTGATGAGTTCACCAAACATGATGATTCTACCTATGGTATACGACAAAGAGTGGTATTTGAAAATCTACATTCTATTATGATGTTATGGATCAAAATGTACCAAATCCTCACTCTTTCAACACGCAAGTAGAAATCCGTTATGTAGTTAGACCAAAAGTGATGTTTAGGACTTTGTAGTCCACAATTTTAGTGAGGAATATTATCAATGAGTGATGGCCTCTAAGGTCCCAATCGTAGTCCCCATAGTTTGTGCACCCTTTCAAGTGATCATTCTAACCCTCTATTGAAGTAGGAAATAGCAAGTGAACATCAATCATGTGTAGGAATCATGGATCCGCAATTGCAAGAGTTGATGTAAGGAATGCAAGGGATGTTGAACAAGTTTTGAGAAATCAAGATGACCATGGAAAGATTGCAAAATCAAGTATGTGATGTCAAGAAGGATCAAGTAATGCAAGAAGGGGATCCGTCTCAACAACCAGCACTAACAATCAAAGTACTTGGATAGTTATGCATACCAATGACACCGATTCCAATCAACAACCAAGCCACATTGTTACTATGAATGAAGAAGATATGCAACATCAAGCCTTACAAGGGATAGGTTTCCATGGGAGTAGTGGAAAATTGGATTTCAAGAATGGATTGGTACCTTTGATTGTTCACAACGGAGATCATTGATCATTCTACATGTGTGTTTGCGTGTGGGTACTTGATTGATAAGGCACTCACATGGTATGATGCTTGGGAACAATGATTGCTGGTAGAAGGAAGAGAGGTCACTTGGACAACCATGCAAGAAGGGTTCAAATTGTGGATTCTGTGCAAATCTCCAAACTAGACTTTGGAGGTTGAAGTAGAAGAATAATATACAAGAGTACATGGAGGCATTTCTGGATCTACAAGTTGTGATAATCGATATGAGTCCAGCCAAAACTCTTGACAATTTCAAGAGAGGATTAAAAGAGCGTATCCATCAAGAGGTAATGGTGCAAAATCCTTGTACTATTTTTGAAGCCATTTCTTGCACCCAAAGAATAGTAGGAGCGCATGGAGGAGGTGAAGCGATAACATTGACGCAAAATTATTGGGTCAAGACACACCATTTTGGTGGACTAGTACCTATGGAATTGGGCAACATTTGATTCCGAGATAGAGGAGCAAGACCTCTCCAAGAAGAACAGGGACGGGTTGAAGAAATGAGAGAAGGAGTCCCATGGGGAGAAGAGGCTCAAGCAAGACAACAAAGATGTTACAATTGTGGTAAAATTGAGCACATAGCCATCAATTTTTGTGCTCGTCATCTTAGAGGTCCTTGGCCTCCATATAAGTGATCTTTGAAGCACATGGAGAGACAAATTGAAGAGGAAGATATGGAAACCGCATTGGAAAGTGAAGATCACCAATAATATACCTCGCGGCCTTATTGGCTTGGTGAAGAAGAGTAAAAGTGGGGGGAGGAAGGGGACGAGTGTGCAAAGAAGGAAGGAGATAAATTCACAATTAATTGTTTTAAATGGAGTGATAGAAGGCAATCCGGTGAGAGTGTTGATAGACCCTAGGGCAATAGAGAATTTCTTGTCTTGCTCTGTTGCAATAAGGTTGGGGATGAAACTAAAGAAGGATGAAAAGGATGAACTAGAGTTACCTATTGGTCAGACAAAGAGGATTGAGTCGTTACCTAAAAAGGTAATACTCTCTATAAGAGGGTATCAAGAAGCAATCAAGTGGCAAGTGATACAATTAGCTCATTATGATGCAATCTTAGGTATGTCGTGGATGAAGCACTACAACCCTATAGTGGATTGGAGAAAGAAAGTAGTGAAAACTAGTCAATGGAAGATCTTTGGGATTAAAGGAATCACAAAGGCAAGACTTGCCTCTGTATGTCATAAAGATCACATCTATTGGTAAGACATATAGATGTTTCATGGGTTTAATAAGAGAGTCCAAAGTGCCCAATACAATGGAAAAATTCTTGAGAAATTGAAAGACGTGGTCAATGAGTTCCAAGATGTCTTTCCAGATGAATTACCCACAAGTTTACCACCAAAAGAGAGAGTAGATCATAAAATTGAGATACATCTTGGGAAGACACCTCCTTGTAAGGCCCCATATTGACTATCACCTCAGGAGTTGGAGGATTGTAAAGCTCAAATTGAGGATATGTTGCAGAAGGGGTTTATCTAACCCAATGTATCACCATATGGGGCTCTTGTATTGTTTGTGAAGAAGAAGGACAGAACAAATGGTATGTGCATTGACTATCAAGGACTGAATCAACAACGGTGAAGAACAAATATCTATTACCTTGCACGAATTAGTTGTTTGTTCAACTCAATGGGGCAAGGCGCTCAATTAAACTTGATTTGCAGAGTGGTTACAACCAAATCAGGATTGTGGAAGAAGACATACACAAAATGGCCTTTCAAACAAGGTATGGTCACTTTGAGTACTTGGTGATGTTGTTTGGCCTCACCAACTCTCTAGCCACTTTCATGAGTTTGATGAATGACATATTTCATACATAGTTGGATAAATCTGTTGTCATTTTTCTTGATGACATCTTAGTCTATAGTAGGACGCTAATAAAACACAAGAAACATCTATGAGAAGTCCTCTAGATTCTGCAATAGAATCAATTGTATGCCAAAATCTCAAAGTGAAAGTTTAGCAAATTTGAAGTAGAATACTTAGGGCATAGAGTAAGTGCAGAGGGTATCCAAGTGTTAACAGATAAAATAGAGGTCATTCAAAAATGGAGTGCTCCAGAAGATCAAACTCAACTCAAGAGTTTCTTGGGATTGATGGGGTTTTATTGTTGATTTGTTAAGGACTTCTCCAAGATTTCACAACCCTTAACAACACTATTGGGCAAGGGAAGAGGCGGATATGGAGAACCATACAAGAATTAGCCTTTCAAGAGTTAAAAGATGCATTAATGCATGCACCAATCTTGAAATGGTATGACCCAAAACGTCCAATCAAGATGACTATAGATGCATCAGGTGTAGCAATAAGAACAATCCTACAATAAGAAGGTGGGATAGATGACACCCAATTGCGTATTTCTCTCATAAGTTGCTATTGGCAGAATGCAACTATCACACCATTGAACGAGAAGAGCTGGCTATTGTCCTTGCAACCAAGCATTGGAAGCACTATTTGGGTGAGAAGGCATTTGTGGTAGAGATAGACCACAAACCTCTAGTCTACTTGAGACACAAAAGGATCTTTCTCATCAACATATTTGGTGTGCAGAATGGTGACAACAATTCAGCATGAAAATCAGATATGTGGAAGGCAAGAAGCAACTTGCAGATGCATTCACCCAAATGCCGATGGCAAACAATTTGGTGGTGGAAATCAAGATAAACCTTGAATTCCGGCCCTTGATTCTTACTGCTACAAAAAATGATCCATAGATTGTAGGTGCTCAATCATCCAAAGGGATCAATAATACCCAAGTACTCACCTTTCGTGATGGTAGGTTGTGGATCCTAGATGATACGGATCTAAGAACCACCATCCTTGTAAAATGTCATGATTCTGCCATTGCAAGTCACGTCAGAATGGACAAGACCTTGGATGTAGTCAAACTCCATTACTATTGGCCCAAGGTGAGCAACAATATGATGAAATATGTTAATAATTGCCTACTTTGTCAACAAAAGAAGGCTTCTAATCAAGCTCTCACATGACTCCTCCAACCTCTCCCAACTCCTACACAACATTGGGAATAGGTAAGCATGGATCTGGTTTGTGAATTGCCCAAGACCACCTCGGGGTTTGATTCCATTGTAGCCTTTGTTGACCAACTCAACAACATGATTCATGTAAGTCCTACCACCAAGGATGTGACTACTCTACAACTAGCTCAATTGTACTTAGATGCAAATTTTTTCCTATCATGGCTTGTCTTGAGTGCTCATCACAGATAGAGGCACTCAATTCACTGGTTTGTTTTAGAGAACACTCTTTGGGTTCTTCAAAACCAAATTGGCTATGTCGACAGCTTACCATCCATAGACCAATGGGCAAACAAAGAGGGAAAATCACACTTTTGAGGACATGCTTTAGGGCTTTACTTTGGATGAGCAAGAGAGTTAAGACATTTACTCCCATTGGTGGAATTTGCGTACAACAATTTAGTGAATGCCTCCATACAAGTCACACCATTCTTCCTCATGTATGGAGAGCATCCTTTCATACCTTCAATCTTGATGACGGTCTCTCCGATGGCTACCAAGGTGGACACTATTAACACTTTTGTTTCTAGAATCCAACATGGGGTGGAGCACGCCAAGCACATGTTACAGATTGCCCAAAATCTGCAAAAGTAGTATACAAATGCACCGCCAACACATGGAGTTCAATGTGGGAGATCAAGTCTAGCTGTCAACCACCAACCTCAAGTTAGTTGGTCCCCATAAGCTGAGACCTTGTTTTATTGGACCTTTCTCCATCTTTTGTCTCATCGGAGCCGTGGCCTATCACCTTGAGCTACCGTAGTCATTGGGAAAATAATCTACGGGTTGCATTAGTACTATTTGGTGTAATAAAGAAACTAGGAGAATAGTATGTAGATGTGTTTAAAAGTGCTAGTTGCAAGCAGTATAAACTTCCCCGGTAGAAACTCGAGAGTGTCAAATAATGGGCTGCTATATGTGTTGGAAGTTGCAAGTAAAGAGAAAGGCATTAAAAGGTAGAGAGTTAGGACAAAAATGAAGGCAAGGAAGAATGCTTTCACAAATCCCAATCATGCTATTGAACATAACACCTTTTCAGCATTAATGGGCCACAAGAATAGTATCTAATTACGTGGGCTGACCAGATTTAGTTAGCTAGATAGCCAACTGCCATCTATCCATTTAGTTGTCTTGTCAATGCTTGCGTGAATAGGCGGCTAGGCCTGTTAGCCAAGTTGTTCATTCAGCAAATGGAGATAGCGGTTCTGATGAGATGAAAAGGGGAGATTTTAGTAGTGTGAGTGCAACTTAATTGGTAAAGAGGTGGAAATAATACTTGAATGCAAATTATTATGGTGGAGATGGAGCAAGTTACCTATATTGTAGTTCAAAACCATATTCTGGAAAAATGAAGAGAGATCAACACTAAGAGGGCTTGGAAGCCATCTGACAAGTGAGGGATCAAAGAAAGTAGAAGGGAAGGAGAAAAGGAAGAGGGAGGACTTTGCAGCCACTAGAAGGAGGCCTTCATTTGGTGTTAGCAGTTGGAATAGGACAAGGAAGCAATCAGCTAAAATGGAAGGAAAGGTCTAGATAGGGGATTCCTTGAAGGGGAATTTTGGGCAGACCAGGACAGAGAGGAGAGACATGAGGTTCTCATGGAAGAGGGTCGGTTTTGGTTGCAAGAAGAATTCTCAAGAAGAAGGAAGGATGGGACAGAAGGAGACATCAAAGGAGAGAAGAAGGCTGGCAGAGGAGAGGAAGAGAAGGCATGAAATTTCAAGAGAAAGGGAGTTTTTTGGACAAGAGTGCTTGGACAAAAGGAGACATCAAAGGAGAGAAGAAGGGTGGTTAGACAGAGAGGGCTCTCGAGGAAAATTGGATTTGGAAGAGAGAAACTCTTGAAGAGAAAGGACTTGGCCTGGCAAGAACAAAAGACAGGACATTCAAGAGAAGAGGTTTTGCTGGTTAAAGGAGATATTGAAGGGAAATGCTTGGAAAGGAGAAGGAAGGGTTGATTCTTGAAGCAAAAGGGGTTTTGGACAAGGGAAGATAGTGAAAGGGAGGAAATTATTGAAAGAGAGGGGTTTTTGCTGTGCAGGAGGGAAGAGAAGGAATGAGAAAGAAAAGGAGTTCAGGAATTTAGGGCAGGAGAGGATATGAGAGAACAAACTACAATGAATAGGAAAATAGGAAGTCAAGAGAAGGATTTTTTTTTAAAAGGAGAGAATATCAGGAAGGGAATCGAGATAGCAAGAAGCCAGGGAAATCAAAAGGAAATCAGGAGAAGGTTTTTGAGAGACCAAAAATCAAGCAGGAGAACAGGAAGAAAATCAGGAGAGGGTTTTTGAGAGAACAGAGGAGTATGGAAGAGAAGACAAGAATTCAGGAAATGAGAGGATTTTGGTGAATCGAAAGGAGGAGAAGGATTGAAACCAAGGCAGGAGTGAGACATCAAAAGGAAAGACAAAGTGAGAGGTGTCTTGAGAGGAATTGAAGATCATCAAGAGAAAGGAGGAATAGAAAATAGAGGAGGAAAGGAATTATTGAGAGAAGGAGAGAGGTTGAGCAAGGAAGAAATAGAAACGAGGAAGGGCAGACAGAAGAAATATCAAAGGAGAGAGGTTGAGCTAGGAAGAAATAGGAATGAGGAAGGGCAGACCATGGAATTATTGAAGGAGAGAGAGTTCAGCAAGAAGAAATAGGAACAAGGGAGGGTTTGGTGGTGACATGGGAAATTATCGAAGGAGAGAGAGGTCAGCCAAGAAGAAACATGGTCAAGCCAAGAAGAAACATGGTCAAGGGAAGGGAAGAAGTGGAAAGGACAAGAAATATGGAGCGAAATCTTGAAGGGATTTGCAAGAGAGAAATCTTGACTATTTTTTGCAGGACAAAGATAGAAGGAGGAACAAAAAAAAATTGGAGAAGGAATCAAAAAGGTAGTAGAAGTGCAGAGGAGGCAAAGTGAAATAGGAAATTATCAAAGAAGTTTTGGGGTAACAAAAGATAGAAAAATATCAAAGGCAAAGATCAATGAGCAGCCAGGTGTGTTGAAAGAATACGTGAGGGGGTTGGAGAGGAGAGTGGAGAATCGAAGGGCTGGAGAGTAGAAAAATCAGAGAGAAGAAGAAGAAACATCAAAGGAGTTTATGATGATATATGAAGAAAATCAAAAGGCAAGAATAGTGAAGGATCAGGAAGTTAAGGAGATGATAAGGAACTATCAAAGGGAACTTGTTGAATTGACAAAGAGAAAAGCAAAAACAAGGTCACGAAGGGCTGCAGGACAAAGAAATCTTGGAATTTTGCAAGAGTGAAGTACCAAAGACAGGTTTGGAAGGGCTGCATGACAAAGAAATCTTGGAATTTTGCAAGAGTGAAGTACAAAAGAAAGGTTTGGACAGGACAGATTAGTGATAAAGTGTCTTTGCAGAAAGGAAGAGATCTCAAAGAAGGGTTTTGATTGTAGAGAGAAAGGAATTGGGAAGAGAAATTGGGAAGGAGAAAAGGCTAGACAAGCATAACTTTTTGAGAAAAGAGCTTTGCTTGGACTGGACAGGAAGAGACATAGGGACAGGAGAGAGAACTCTCAAATTTGGCTTTGGCCTGGACAAGGACAGAAGAGAAACCATCAAAGGACAGACAGGATTTGCTACAGCAGGAGAATTCTTGAAGTTGGCTTTGGCAGAATAGATAATTAACGTGTTGTGAAATATTGTTAGAACTTAGTTGTGCTTGGTTGTTTTCTTTCATGCTTGAGCAGTTGTAGAAGCTCTGTCATTGTATGGTCTGGAATTGTTTGGCTTCTCCAAGTGTGTTTATAAATTGCAAAGCTTGTCATTGTGGTGAACGTTATGTGGTCCTTGGTGAGTGAATTTGCCCATTCTATTTTGTGAAGAGTGTAAGGGGAAGAGGACCCTATATTCGGAGCTTCCAGTCCAACTTATGCAAAAGGATCAAATCACGGATCTAGATGCACGGATTTGAGTCCAGCTGTACAATTTGTGACCAGTTCTACAAACCTCACCAGATCAAAATATGTTAAACCCAATAATAACAGACCATGAACAATAGCTAGTGATACGTGAAGGACAACACTAATCCAAGAAGCTCAACACAAATAGTCATTGAGAAGAGTCTACATCCAGGAGCAACCGCATGCGAGTTGCTCCAGCAAAAAGGCTATTGTCATCAGATCTAAGAGTAGAGCCAATGTCAGACTGCGGGAAACTTCCAAGTCATTGACAAATAAGGCAACCTAAGCGCAAGCAGCCAGGTGCTCGACACATTCTTGAGACCATACGATCCCCGCGACACCGCCACATAAGAAGATCCACCCAGTATTTCATGTTTCCTCATTACACCAATATGCGCCCTGGCCGTCCCACTTCTCTTCCATCCAAGAAAGTTGACCTTGTCCAACCCTGGTTGATGATACATAGGAGTATGAAGTCGAATGCATTCTCCAAAAGCGCATCCGGAGTACTTGCCATCCACATGTAGAATACCTAGTACATTGGGAATGGTACCCCTTGGATGACGGCAACATGGGAGCCAATAGCCAACTTGACTCATACACCAGTGTTAGTGAAATCTTTTGAGCAACAACGTTCGCAATGTGGACATTGCGTCTTAAAAGGAGGGAGGTTTGTAATACCAATAGCTTGATAGATGATCTAGAGATGAAATTTGGTTTGGTTACATCTTGAAAGATATTATACATGATAGACTAAGTAGATAAGCTAGAGGTATCCTCAAAAGAGTACCTCTACTAATAGGCCAGAAACCAAAACATGTTTGGGAACTTTAGAATCAATAGCTAGGCATATGATCTAGAGGTGAAACTTGGGGTGCTGACATTTGGAAAGATGTTACACATGATGGACAATGTAGATCATATAGAGGTATCACCAAAAGAGAACTTCTTCTTATAGTGCAAAAGCTAAAATAGACCCAAAAACTTGAGGTAATTTTAGATGCCTAAACGGATGAATTAGGCCTCCTTAAAGATTCCCTCTAGTCAAAGCCTATTTGACCAACCAGATGGGATAAGGACCGACATGTCACCCATCTAAGCAAGTAACCTAAGGGTGGAGCTTGCCGATAGGTCACCTATCCATGTACCTAATCCTATGATGGAGCTTCATTGGAGGAGATACTCCTTGGCTATATAATAAAGAGAAAGTGCTCCTTTGGGGTATTGGAGGATTGAGTGTGAAATATGTGTTTTCTCTCTTGTATCTCTCTTGTATCTTTCTTGAAGAGTTCTCTTGTCTTCCGAGTATTACAATGGGATACAATTTTGGAAGGAGTGATTACCCATCCTCCTAGATGGGTGGCGAGTGCAACAGCACACGCCTTTCTGAGCTATCACCCTTTTTCTTCTTGTTATCTTCGCGGTTGCCTTCTAATGCAATACAGGTGCCAAATTAGGGGTTTCGGTTCAATTCTTTCACTATCAAGGTTGCCATTCGCTTTAAACCGTGTCTCGTGAACTTTACGGTAGAACTGTCTCAATGCCTATTTATATCAACAATCATTAAATATGATCTCTATAAGACAAACATCATCAATAAAGTTATGAAGGTTATAAGATTTTGATTGGAGGTTTCTTTGATAAACAGATAAATCTAATGATTAAAAGTTGTATGGTAAATGTAGCTAGGGAAATAATCTTTTATTTTCTGAAATGAGTCTTTTAATTATGATCACAACGATTGTGAAATAAACACAAGTTTTGTGAAATGACTTAGGAGAGGACCTACTGTAAGTTACGTGGTACATGGATACTTGCCATGACATTTATCGGAGTAGATTATACGGAAAAAGTAGATCATTCTAGTCCCCCAGGTTTTACTTTCCCTTCCTATTTATTGTTATAGTGATACCAATAGATTTACTTAATTATTGGGGTTTTGAAAGATCCGAGACTTGGTCATTTTATCTAACTACGAGCAGTGGTAATTACTTCTACATCCACCAGAAATAATTATTTTCGTAAGGTGATAAGATGTAGAATAACATGTTTTTTCATATCAGCTCTTACGAAAAATTAGAAAGAAAAATTGCTATAAATACTTTTTATTCATGCCCTCCGTTTTTCACAAATCCAGAATGTATCTTATACATTTCTGCGCATCTAAATGTATACAAAGTTCACGCCCCTCTATCGTTATTTTGTGGGAAGGATGTTACAGAAATTACTCGAGAATTTTACCACTTCTGCGTGTACTACCTTATTCATTTACCTACTTTTAAATCCTCCAGCCGTGGCCTTTCATGTCCACCGCATTCGTCGAAAGACGAGCTACCTCTTGCTTTTGGCAAATCTAGCGGATTACAATGTCGTTTTATACAATTACATGCACGGCCAGGCGTGTGTTCCAGATTTGGAGCAGCTCTTACCAATCCTGTTTATGGAGGCGACTATATCACTTAAAACTGAGATCCATGTACAGTACAGCTTAAGGAAGTCCAAAAAGGCAATGTAACTCGACTAGCATAAGATTTCCGAGGAACCTCTTTCAGAACAACTTAACATTAAGGTGCACGTACCGACAGCTACAGGAGTTTTAATCTACAACCACTCTAGAAAAGGAGAAGGCAGGAATGACTCCAAAGAGCTGTTGTATACCCGCACAAGCTTGAGACTGGCATTGAATTGATTGTGAAGCAGAAAATTTTGATGCGCCGTTGAAACTATTACCGCTCTTGTGAATATGGATCATACTTTGGTGTGAGCACATTGTGCACTAAACAACGACGAGCAGTAGTCATTCATCAGGACTACGCTTGACAAACTTGAAAATTTTGTCATCGCATGCTACCCGCCTTGAGGACATCAATCATATTGAAGACCGTCTTCTCACACTTTTCCTCCACCTGCATCCGAAAAAAACAGTTCCGAAGGGTCAGGATTCCATTCGATGGCAATGCGACTAAACAATCTACTGATGAAGACCGGTAACAGATGTATGGATTCTTTGTTCGTTTTCTCAGCCTTGAGCTTTAAGAGACCCAGTTTTTCGTGTGGCCTTACAGTCCAAATTCGCAGCGATAACTCGACTGTGGAAAACAGTGGAGAGAGAATTCCGTGAAAATAATCTTGCGCTCTTCTCGACGACTTGAATGAGAATCCCTCCATTTCCAATTTGACTTCAAGAGTTCTCTAATCTGTTTCAATGACCTACTATCTAAACGTGAGGAGTACTGTTGGATAGCATGCAAACTGGCTATTCAGTGCTGGCAATTATATAATTGCTGCAAAGACACTACCTTCTTCTTCAGGAAAAGAACGGCGTCCACTGTTCCCTGGGCGTAAATACTTCTCCCACGTACATTGTGCTGGAATTCAAAATCGACCCTGCTACATTACAAACATACTTAGTGATAAGCCTTCAAGGTTACTGATTCTCATATATAAACAAACATATCCCTCAGCAAGATTTGATACAATAAGAGGAACAACCGGTACAAATACAAATGGACAGCCTACAAAGCGAACTTCACAAACATCTTACGTGTCATCAGGTGAAATAACCCGATACGTGTGAAAAGCGTGACCGTCCAAGAACTCCTCAGGGACTCCCGCCTTCAATTGACTATCTTTATCCCTAATCAAATTGATCTGCAAAGCGAGAAAACCCATTTCAGTGGAGTGATTGGAGTTTTGTGACAACGAAAATCGTGCAATGAGCCAAAAGATTCAGAGGCAACAAACTCTTAAGCACTTCTGACCAACGAACCACTACTAAGGAGCTACCGCTGTATATACGATTAGGATATGGTAGATGAGAGCAGAAGCTGGTCTAGGAACGGGTGATCCAGAACTCATTAAATCCATATGATCCGTAACCAAGATGTACTTCATACGATTAGTATAAGGAAAAAATCATCTTCCATATTATCTGGATGGTGCCAAAGGAAAAATTCCACAAGGAAGCCAAGAACAGTGACGTTGGTGTGAAAAAAATAGTAGGGGCATTCTTTCGTACGACACTAGACATCAGGTAAATACAGACATACCTTTTCTTCGTCAAAATTGAGGCCAAGCTTTCTGAAACTTCCGATTATGGCCTTGGCTGTGCCTGATGCGTCCAACTTGGTTACCTGATGTGACTCCGTAACCTGTCATCCAGATTGTGCCATTACAGATCTACTAGGATGTTATCTTCTAATCCACATGTTGGACCTAGAATTGCGAGATGATCGAGATAGAAACTACTGAAATTCATGGAAACTATTGAACCTACCTCCAACCTGTAGCCGCTAAACGCTCCTGGGAAAGTATCCCCCATAAGCTCCATAGCGGCTTGAAATGCTACTACCTGCAAAAAGCAGAATTAGAAAAGTAGATGACAAAATCTTAGTCGGCGGAGATGTCGATGAATCCAAAGGAAGCCCCCACTGACTATCACAAAATGTCATACAGAATATACTCTCTACTAAATACCATATCGAAGCCTGAAGAGCATCCACACCTGCTTCCCCATTTGTGGAGATATAACAGCGTAGTTACCGCTGGCTACCACGTCCCTCATCAACTTCTCTCTGTCTCCGCCAGTAGTTCCCATGACAAAAGGGACACGTAGCCTGCAATAAAAATCCGCATTATCTAATATGCGAAAGAACACGATCAGAAAAATGGGCTTCATAAACAAGTCATCTGAGTGGAATCTACGTATCAGCACAGAAGCAGTAATCAACTTCTGGTTAGTAGACTTGACATGTAAAAGATTAGTCATAAAGAGCAGAATATATCTGAAACCATGAGGAGAAATGTATCGAATCAAGTTCAAGGGAAACGAATATACTTCCATCAAAGAACGACAATGCCGAATGGTTAAATACTAGACACTAAATTGGTACCGAAATATTTTACTCACGTTCTCACACCACTGTTACTTTGCAGTCAGTTACTGCTTGCAACACACATATCGAAGTTGGAAGATAAACATTTTCGATGCTGCAAACATCAATACAAAAGTAAAGACTTCTCACCGTTAACTGCCATTGGAACGGTGTAGTCAACCACCACCAGCTCCGGATACTCGTTTAGAACTTGGTGCATCACTGCCTCTCTCTCTGTCTTGTCATAGACCTTCACTTTCACACCTGCTACGTCAATCTCCTCTTCAGGAACGTTTCCACCTGTGATACTCAAAGGAATAAGCTGAAGACCAGCTCCAACTGCTGCCTCAGCTGATGCACGGCCCATTTTCCCCATGCAATCATTGACCTGAGAGACAAAACAGTGCTTTTTAGGGTTGCTTCTGCTGAACCATCCAACTGAGAACTCACACCCTTGGCGCTTGAAACGCTTGTTCAAGATCAGTTCAGAGATTGACACTATTACACTGAAGCACAGTTGTGACTTTCCTGCCTACAGATACTGGGATTATATCAGTAATGAATCAAAGGATAACAAACCAATTTACGATTCCAGTTGGCCAAAATTAAAATTCCAGTTGGCTCCTGATGGTATATTGTGGTAGATAGACATTACTACGAAGTCCTGGTGGAAGAGAGAATATAGTCTCATGGCATTACTCCAAAAGTCTTCACACTAATTTGTACAGTACCCACATGTTCTCTGAGGTTTTCATACAAGCTGTTTCACTGAAGTGATCGATTTCACGACAATCACAAGTTAAATTGCTGATATGAAAATGTTAGCAAACTTACTGGCAAGTACATGATCCAGTTCTTCTGGAAATATTGTCAATCATTCAAATTTCTTTGTAACATGTCCATTCAAAAACTGGGGGTTTGAAGAAGTCAGGTACCATGACAGCACCAAAGTTCTTTGCACGGGGAGCTGAAGAAGATGCCATAGCTTGAGCCCCGGTGTTCCTCCACGTGCAACTCTTCCTCGGCATCCGCACGCTTAGTTGTACTGATTTTACAAACCCATTCAGCCTCGTGGAGCTCAAAACCGAGCATGTTGAGTCCTTTCGCTCTACTCTCCTCACAGGCACGTCGACCAGATGACAATGGATATGCGCTTTTCTCGCCACACCCTGCATTGTTCACTACTAACATCAAAATCAACTCTACAAAAGCATGGCTAAGCTCTCGCTCTACGGATTCTGGACCTAAGATCTGTAAGTTAGGGCTTCAGTGCCCGCTATGCTGAGGCTTAGGGCCATGATCCAGCACGAAGCAGGTACACGTGGCATCACATGGACGATCCAGCAAGGCAGATGAAAGCGCTAAACGTCAGTCGAACAAGTCGAGAGAGAGATTAGTCTGAGAGGACTACTCGATGTCCGAATGTTTTTCTCGAGCGATGGAAAGTTGAGCGAGGACGTTGTGGCATCTGATTTTAGAGACAAATTGGTTGAAGATATCGGATGATTTTGGGTGTGTTTGGCGCGAGAGGGTAATGGTGCTGGAGCTGGGAGGATTGCGATCGCCTAACCGGTCCTAGAGGTTGTCGAATTTTGTTTCAGAGAGAAGATGATGAATAGGATGGCGACCGTTCTCAGGCGGCCACCGAGGTCGACTGTTCCTTCAGTTTTGAGGTGAATGAAGGTTCAGTTTTGCAGATTAGAGATGGTTGAAATTTTTTTTATTTTGGACGTCACATTGTGTGAAGCTCTACAGATTGTTGTTCAACTGGTCATCGTGATTGCAAGAAGTGATCTCATAACTCAGAACCGAAGAGATCTGGCATAGCCTCTGTTTACTTCTTTCACCAATTAATCTTTTATGGATTATGGAATCCATAGCTATGGTCACAGCCGGACTCTATATGCTCAATAAAATAGTTCACTCTTTTGATCCTCTAAAATTGTACGGTTTATTCTTGCATGGCTTTATTGCAGGAGATTTTATGGCATATATGAGGACTTTGATGTTTTCGCTGGAACTCAAGCAGGGCGCATACTCATCGAAGGGTACGACAATTTTGAAATCTTGGAATCTCTAGGCGAACCTATTGTTATCGTCTGCCTCATTTTTCACAGAGAGAGTCAGGATTTAGAACAGGCTAACTAGTATCAATATTAGCAATTTTGGTCAAATAGCACTTACTCTTCTCGCAGCTCCCTTTCTTTACCGTCTCGGTGCGATCTGAACATTGCAGGCAAAATCCAAAACATATCTTCAATTCATGCAGAGTTTAAGTCCGTTCTAGACTTGATGTCAACCATCATGGTGAAGCTCATGGAAGTTATCAAAGATAAGATACTTTAAACTAGATAGACTCTGATTGAAGATTTGCATTCAATATCTCGTGATCATAGATCTGCAGTAGAGTTATATACTACTGAAATGGAACACTGTGATCAGAATTGAGGGATTCGGTTTGGTGACGATACTGTTTCTCACTGCAACTTCATGCTGACTTTCCAGGTTCAATTGTGACATGCAGGTATGACGATACAGGGTTTATATTGAATGGCGTTAAGCATGAGGGTTCACTTATAGTCCTTGGAAAACTAACTTTTAAGTGGACTCCTAAAAAGCCATCTGAAATCACCCCAGAGAGGTACTATGGAGTGTAAAACAAGGTGCTCCTGTCTTTGTGTTATCCTTGTTGAAGTTCAACTCATACCACCACCTTTCTAGTGACCAGCCGTGCTGCTTATTGCCTATCGGCCATTTTGCCTTTTATTCCTTTAGCTGACCTTTAACTATCGAACATATTTTATGTGGCAGTTTGTCCATCTTCCAACTTCTCCGCCCAGCTCCTGGTAAAATGCATTCCTCTTTCATCTGAGTGCATTGATATCAAAAGTTGCTACCACGAGTTTTGAAGTCAACGCTTTGTTTGGCTCAAGTGATAATATTGTCTCATCTTCTCCGCTATATGACAGAGCTCTTGATCATGGGCCATGGCAAGAGAATGACACCTGCACGACCTGAAGTACGAGCTTTCATAAAATCGAATGGGCTCAAGTTGGAAGCTATAGATACGGTACGTACATCGGAGCCACCGCTGTGCTTTATGCAATCCTACACAGTAAAACATGAACACCCAGAGCAAAGACAGGCATCCAAGTAATATTATATTAGTCGTACACACTGCAGAAAGTCAGCGCGATGGTACCCCCTTCTGTAGTCTGTATCATAAGCCAGCTATGGATCTAATTAAGTTACTGATCAGTTATGGTGCAGTGTAGCAGCCTGCTCTGAATCACCTTCTTGGCAACCTCAAAAACTCGTGCTGTCCATTCTCCAGAATGCGGAAGCACTCTAGAACCTATTATTCCCACATCAATTCCCTCAAGTTCGTGGAAATCTGATGCCTCTTGTGTTCGTTGTGGAGCAGAAAAATGCTGCTTCGACATATAATTTTCTGAACGAAGAGGGCCGACAAGTAGCAGTGGCTATGCTGCCTCAGGGTGTCTGCGGCGATTAGCTTTATAATCAGTAGGAAGATATGTTTCCCAATTTTGCAATTCACTCCCCTTTGTTGAATTTCACCACGCAGCAGAAAACTACAATCAAGTCTGAATTCGAAAGCAGCAATCGGCAGAAGTCTATGTCCATATTCTGTAAACGAGGTGGAAGATTATATCTTGCAGTTGCAGCGATGGTTAGCTCTTCGCTGAAAAGGCATTCATTCTCCAGGATATTTGATGGGATCTGAAGAAAACGTAAAGTCTAAGTACGAGGGACAATTCAAGCTTCTATAGTTATACTCTCAAGTTAACGCAAATAACAAGACGATAAGAAAACAACCTACAATGACTCAATTAGGAGGAAGAAGCGCACAAACCAAGAAAGGGAAAACGGCCAATGCAAATTCATTGTGCCAACGTGGAAGTGATATGCTCTATAGTACCTGGAACTCAATAACTATTGAGCTATAAAGAAGAGGATTGAGTTAATTTAGGCTCTTGCTAAGCGTTCTTGATTGCGGAGAGAAATCCAAACTAAGAGCCTTGGGTACACTTTGACATGCAAGCTCACCACTTGCACGTAAATCTCTAAATATACTGACAGTATACAAAACTACCGAACTTACTTGGTGTGCAGACCAGTCTTTTTCTTTTCAAAATCTATGAACCATCAAGGTTTCATAGTGGTGGTAAACATAAGATTGTGTCATAAACGTTGGAATCCTTTTCTAAACAATAGATGCTATTCGGGTTTAGTCTCATTTACTGCACTGCCTACGATTTATCCTTGTACGGCTTGAGGGGTCTTCCCATCGTTCTTGTTTACTATGCGAGTAGCCATTTAGTTTTCTTTAAACGAGTCTAATATGGGTAGAAGGGTTAAGATTAAGAAAGGTTTAACCGTATGAAGAATAAGAAGCCATTGAGGCATGAATACAAAGAACCACGCGGATTCATTAGATAGGAGTGTGGTATTGATTTGTAAGTTTAGGAAGGTTTTAACAGCAGTCACGATAAGGAATTGAGCTAATCATGGAGGACTTTTCTTAAGTAGACATTGAAAACAAGGAACCACGTGGATTCACTTGGTAGGATTGTCGTATTGATTTGTAAGTTGTAGACATTACATACAAGGATTCACGTGATAGGAACGTCATATTGATTTGTAAGATGGAGGAGGGTTTTATTGAGTCACTATAAGGAACTGAGCTAATCATGGACGTTTGTAATTTTGAGATTGGTTGATCAATATTTAGTATAACCAGTTTCTTTGTCGTTGTTTGTTTATTCAATTCATGATAGTCAATATCAATTGAAAATCATTACATAACAAGTTGAGGGATTGTATCATTAAAAAATTTCTCTATAAACTTGGTCAAGGTTTTTGAAAGTTCTTTTAATTCTTTGGAAGATAGAACGATAAATAGGTTATTATTATTGTTGTTGTTATTATTATTGTTGTTGTTGTTATTTTTTTATTATCAGAGAGTAAATTATTTAGAATAAATAATCTAAATAATATTTTTTGATAAAATAATAATAATGTATTCTTAGGTAAGTCATGTTGAAACACTTCTACCAATTATTGTAGAATCTTCTTGTGGAATTTGATGTCTTCTCATTTGTTTGATTAACTCTGATCGGGCAGTTTAATACAGTTTCAGTCTCTACAAAAGTTGCTTTATTTCCATTATGTAGGTGGATTGGTGGGTTAGTATGACTTATGGAAGTCATGGATGTACTAGTACTGAAGAGATAACGGGTCATATCTATCGGTCATGGACACAACATGGCTTCTTCTAGTTGCATACCTTATTTTCTCCTTCATGATTGTTGGAATTTGGATGAGTATATTTCTAGAATTATAACATATAGCTTTTCACCAAAACAATATATTTTGGTTCTAAAGATAATATCGTATTGCACTTTGTTGATAAGTTAAAATCTGGATATGTGCATTTTCTTGAACTCTTGATAAAAACCACTTTAACCATAAACCCCGTCCCCCAAAGATAAAATCCCATCCCCTGGATGGGTGGCAAGTGCAACAGCAGCTTGCAAGGTCTCCAAGTATAGGGGCGTGCAACGAGGTCACCCGTTTGTTCCTCTAGCCTTGGAGTTATATGGAGTGGTGGACACGGCATTCGACACATTTGTTGGGAGTGCACGAGAGCTTATCATGTTAGGCGCCAAGGGGTACCACTCTCACTCTCATACTTTGTAGCATATTTTAGACAGCGTGCGTCCATTGCTCTCCAGAGGGCAGTGGTTGGTGCAATCCATAGGAGAGCATCACACTAGATGATGCTACTTCAGATGCTCCAATTGTTTGTAGACCGTACGACTTGCACAGCTCGGATATCTTAGGTGCAATAGTGCAGATTTTTCATATAGACTCTATTGGGGCTTAGCCCCATTTTACCTATTTTGTCACCCTTATATGGCTTGACGTGGTCTTCCCATCCTTCGTGTTTTCTACGTAGTCGCACTTTCTTCTTTAACCATAAAATATATTTTTTTCTTTTACTTATACTTCTGTCAAGATTTTGCAATCTCTTCTAGTTAGCAAATTTAATTTTTTAATTGATATGTTACTAGTACTTAAATTTCTAGTAATTCACACTTTCTTCTTTAACCATAAAATATTTTTTTTCTTTTACTTATACTTCTATCAAGATTTTGCAATCTCTTCTAGTAAGAAAATTAAATTTTTTAATTGATATGTTACTAGTACTTAAATTTCTAGTAATTTAAATTAGAATCGCTAGCATAATCTTAATTAAGTTGGAATTACTCATTACTAGTGTTTTCTGGTAATATTACATGAACAATCCTTTATAAGAGAATTGTCTATTTCATAGCTACAAACAACCACTCACAAGGCTTGTTGAACGTCTAATAGTACCACGAAGAAGTCCTTGTCTATGGTTAAGTAACGTTGTTCAAACATCTAAACCTAGTTAGCAACTCTTGTGGGAAGTTTAACAAGGATGGTTTAGGATTGTAGGATTGTAGGATAAGAGTTATCTTAACCTACAATCCACACTGCTTTTTTTTATTTTTGTCATTGTTTATTGTATATTTTTCTTTAAAAGTCATTGGAGCATCTAGTAAGAATCATTTGCTAAAAATACTCTTCTAATCAGCCAATATCTAAATTCAAGTTTATAAAGCTTGTGATATATAAGGCTTAGATGGGTATTTATAACAAAAATTGTAACCTAGAAAAAATAATATACTGTTACAATATATCTTAAATATGTAATAATAATAAATTAATCTATTTTAATATTATTTCATAAATACCATTAGCTTCTCCTTATGTTCAAAGACTATAGATTGTAAGATTTACAAATATTGTAGAAATTAATTAGTAAATAGCTATATAAAATCAATTTTAATTTACTCTAATATATTTATTTTGGAGAAATCATCAGATATATGATCTTATTATTCCTTACTACATCCAGAAATTAAGGTAATTTTTTAATAATTGGAAATAAATGGAATAAATAATAATAATAATTTAACTTTGAGAAATTCTCCTCCATCATTTACAAAAAAGTTCTAATACAATATAAATGCATTAGTATCATTATTTAAAGGATATAGTATAAATAGGAAAGTATTTTGGAACTTGTAGTATTTAATGGATAATTGGAATACTTTTCAAAGATTTCATATTTACTCAAAATTATGCAAGTGAAGAGACTTAATGTATTATACCTCTTGGATGTCTTATTCTCAAACTTAAACAAAGATAAGTAAAACATCAATTATAAATTATTTAATTTTGGATAAAAAATTCTTTTCCATATCAAAATATATAAAATATTATTTATTTAATTTAGAGAATCTACTCAAAATTTACTTGCTTTTATATATTGAACTCAAAAAAGGATACAAGGTCGTTGATTATATAACATTTCAAAAGTTTTTTTGTTGTTCTCTATCATTACTCTAAAACAAGGCCAATTGGCCTAATAAAGTACCCCAAAGATAAAAGATAAAAGAAATATAAATGCACCAAAAAGTGCAAATAAAAGGAAGAATCCAAAACTCTATGAAAAGGGGTATATATGCACAAAGAAACAAAGGGCTATGCACAATTAGGATACATTGCAAAAAAACAACCACAAAGAAAACAAGAAAGAGCTATGGGAAGAGTTTAGGATAAAAAACAAAGTTTTATATAGAGTAACCTTCACAAGAAATATGTAAAATGAGTGATATATGAACCTATAATTGAATAGTGTAATATAGATCCAAATGTATGTTTGAAAAATATGAGAGGAGTGTCATAGATGGAACAAGAACATCTATTATTGATGTTCATCGATGAAGAGTCGCAACATATGATTTCTATAGGGTGACAAAGATCCTACGCCAAAAATAAGAAGTAAGCTTGGCAGGTGAGAAAGCCAAGGTACCTCTCCTTGATAGTGAGTCATGTGTTGCCTCTTGAAGTAGACTAGCAAACTGCTGATGAAGGTGACCAAAAATCTCCACGATTGGAGGGACCAAGGTGTTGGAGGCAAGCCATGGGGCATAGTGGCCCTCCTTCCTCTAGTAGTGATGATCATTATAGCTCTTGCCTAGATGCTTGTTTGTGCCAAGGACTCTAGTCAAAGTGTGTTTGCCATCATCATATCATATAGCGTATAGTAGCCATCCTTGAAAGTCATAATATTTAATATTTGTCAGCACTCTTGGGTGAGGTGTGCCTAATGGGATTGTCTAATGCTCAACCTGAACCTATGAGCGAGTAGATCATGGGATATGTGCCACCATATCTCTAATGACAATATGGACTTTAGTCGGCTCTCCTCCTATGGTACATCTGAAGATATGGATGCCCTTAGTATCAAATATAGAATTGCAATTGCATTGGTCGAATATGCCCAAGAGTGTTGGATATGGGAGATTTAGCCAAACCCAAAGGGCCATGGTGAACTCATTCAATGTGAACCAAAATTCCTCAATCAAAGAAGAAGGGTGAAGCCAAGCCTTGGTACCCTTCTTGCCGTAAGAGAGGATCCTAGCTCTATCAAGTAAAGGCTTGTTAGTGAGGATGCTAGAATAGGTATGAGTGTGCATATGCTCACTAAGCTCTGCTTGAATCTTCCTACTAGTCTAAGGATGCAAAGTCAACAAGGGAGGAGTGTTGTCCATGTAGGTACTAGCAATATATCATGAGCCAATTAAATAGATGTCTACAAAGCATGGGTGCTTGAGTTGAGTATCATGATGGGTGGCAATAAAAATGGGTGTTGCTCATGTAAGAACCTATCTGCCAAAAGGTGAGTCATTAGTACCCATCTTCTTAGCTAAGATGTTGGTGCTATACCACAATCCTTCCTTGCTATAAAAAGCGCTAATTATAATTGACGCAAGTCATATGGTCATTATGGGAGTAAGAGTATGGAGAAGGTATGGTATATGTGACTATTGAAGGACCGTAGCTGAGGTATGAGTACCTCTATAGGAATATATGCTTGTGCCAAATAGGAAAATTTTGGAACATAACATCTCAAAGGAAGTGAGTATGTCACTTATATCTCTAGTGAAACAATATGGAGTTTAGCAATGAAGTTAGTCAGGCTTACAAAGTAGCACATAAGACACATTAGCCTAAAATATTCCGGAAGTATCTAGGAAGCTTCTTGGGAAGCTTCCCGACTAGCTTAGCTTGCATCTCAAGCAATTAGCTTCTAGAAGGAAGCTTCTAGAAGCTTCCAACTAGCTTAGCTTGCATGCCAAGTAGGCAACTTCTAGAAGGAAGCTTCTTGAGAAGCTTCCTAGTTAACTTGGCTTGCACTCTAAGAAAGTGTTTTCAGGAAATTTCTTGAGAAGCTTCTCAAGGGCCTTGTATGCTACCTATAAATACCAAAGCCAAAGCTCATGCTAGGCATTTGGAGTTTTCTCACATTCAAGTGTCCCAATGTGAGTTTCCATTCTCCTATTTCTCTCCTCGGTCTCAGTCTTTTACATTGGTATCAGAGCAAGAATGGGATGGATGGAATTTATGGGCCACCAAATCCACTTCCACCAAACCATTGGGATTTTCATGTCCAGATATTACCCAAGCACCACTTCACACTATTCATCACCTCACGCTTTGGGTAGGATTTTCTACATATGATTACCGTGTTTGAGGAACCCTTGATACTTTTGATTGTCACTTATAGAGAAAGGTGGACGTGTTGTATCCATATGTTAATCAATTAGATAAATTGGGAGTAGTAGGATAGAGTAGTAGCTATGGCAGCAATACCAAACGTTATCCTTGCAATGCAACAACAAATCGAGCACCTTACTTGATTGTTTGGTGAACGAGACCAACAACAACGAGAACATATAGAGAGAGCACCAATCCGAGATGGAGAAGATTGTATTTGATTATTAAAACCCAAGGTGTTTGAAGGCAAGAATCTTTTGGGTATAGTGGAGAATTTTGTGTTTGATTACGAATGTTACTTTGAAGCCACCAATCTTCAAGATGAACAGAAATAGATTCTTTTGGCTTCTAGCCAATTGGATCGTGTGGCAAAACTTTGGTGGCAATTTCAAGTGGAAGGAGTTGAACGACAGATTGTTGCACCAATCTTGACATGGACAAAATTCAAGGATGCAGTACTTGGTTGACTTCAAACTATAAAATGCCACCCAAGCCGCATGAGATAAATTGGCGGAGTTGAAGCAGATTGGCTCTATAAGAAGCTACATCACACAATTTTAGAATATCATCATGCAATTTCTAGATATACAAGAAGGAGAAGTTCTGGATTGATTTTTGTAGGGATTGAAGTCACGAACCAAATTGGAGGTGACCATGCAAGAACCACAAAATGTAGAAGAAGCTATGCAATTGGCTAAGCGCTTTGATTCCTTGGTTACGACAACTTGATCTTGACCTCAACTTACACCAAGCTTACTAGTACAATACGCAGGGGTGGAAGAACCAGCACCAATAGAGATTGATGTTATCCAATGAAGGCCTCTTGGTGTAGTAGATAGAGAAAGATTGCGACAAAATGGATGTTGTTTTTATTGTTGCTAAGTTAGACATCGCATTGCTGAATGTCCACTTAGGAATGAGCGACCTCAACAAGTTGCTCAGAATGGAGTTTGTGGAACCAAATGATTAGAGAAATGAAGAATCCCAATAGGAGATTTTGAGCCACCTATTGGGAGCTTGATTAGTTCCAATGGGATTGAAGGCTAGACCTATGCAAGTTTGCTTCACTTGCAAGGTACAATATCTAATTGGGGTTGTAGGATTTTGGTTGATTTCGGAAGTTCAAAGAATTGCATGTCTATGCAAGTAGCAAAGGAATTGGGTATTCCTATCAAGCCAGTGATTGGAAGTAGTTTGATGATGGCGGATGGTAGAAAGGGTTTTACATTTTGCACCTTGTATCTTATTACCTTCAAGATTGGGAAGGAGTATTTGGAGTGTATGAGGTTTGTAGTGGCACCTCTACACTATGATATCATTCTAGGTCTACCTTGGCTTGAACGTTATAAGGTTCAATTCGATTGGAACCAATGCAAAATTCAAGTACAACACCAAGGTAGGAATTTCCGATTAGGTTGTCTTGCACCTCTAAGTACGACACCTAAGAATAGTCAGTCCCAAGATGGGAAGTTTGTTGAGAAGGTAGCCATAGAGCAAACCTTGAAAGGAGTGGAGTCCCAAGATGGGAAGTTTTCCAAGAAGGCAACCATAGAGCAAGCTTGAAAGAGAGATGAGGCCTTGGAAGGGAAGTTGGATAGTAAAGCAGCCATAGAGCAAGCTTTGGAGGAAGATAAGTTTGTATTCATGGTGTGGATCAAGCCAATTGCACCTGAACAATCAGAGGAAGGCCAAGAGCCTCATCAAGCAATGGTTGATTGGATAGTTCAGGAGTCTGCAGACATGTTTCCGGATGATCTGCCAAAGGGATTACACTTCAATTGAGGTATGCCCTTCAAGATCGAGTTATTGCAAAGGAATACTCCAGTGAATAGACCGATCTATTGGCTCTCACCAAAGGAGTTGGAGGAGTTGTGAACAACACTTATAGAGTTGTTGGAGAAGGACTTCATACAATATATTACCTCTCCTTTTGGAGCACCGGTACTATTTGTTCCAAAGAAGGATAGAGGACTTCATTTTTGTATTGATTATCGTGTGCTCAATAAGCAAACCGTGAAGAATGCATATCCCTTGCCTTGGATTGATGACTTGCTTGATCAACTAAGTGAAGCACACTACTTTTCCAAGTTGGATCTTTGCAATGGCTATTGGAAAATTCCTATTGATAGAGAGGATGTGCAAAAGATTGCCTTTTGTACAAGGTATGGGCATTTTGAGTAGAGAGTTCTACCTTTTGGACTCACTAATGCTCCAGCAATCTTCATGGATCAAATGCATTGAGTGTTGGATGGACTATTGGATTGGTTCGTGATGGTGTTCTTGGATGATATCTTAATTTATAGTAAGATAGAGGTAAAACATGTGAATCATGTGCAAGAAATCCTAAGACGACAACGACAATGGAAATTTTTCTGCAAGAAGTCAAAGTGTGCCTTTTGGCAAAAGGAGGTTACCTTCTTGGGTCATAAGATCTCATCAAAGGAGATCAAGATAGAAGAAGAGAAAATTAAGGCCATTACTAATTGGCCTACCCCAAAGGATGCTACAGAAGTACGAGCATTCAATGGATTGGCTAGCTTTTACCAACAGTTCATCCATTATTATGCTCATGTGGCTGCAACATTGACTGACCTCTTGGGAAAGAACCTCCAATGGACCACCAAGCATGAAGAAACATTCTAGAAGTTAAAGCATATGGTGTCTTCAAGACCCATTCTTCAACCATATGATCCTCAACTACCCTATGTGGTTGATTTTGATGCTTCTAACTTTGCAATTGGAGTCGTGTTGCAACAAGAATTCCCAAATGGACTCCATCCCATTGCCTTTGTGTCTCGCTGACTCAATGAGGCTGAACAAAACTACTCTGCTCGAGATCAAGAACAACTTGCAATGGTATACGCCACCAAGGTATGGGGGCATTACCTCTTGGGAAAACAAGTGATCATGCAAACTGATCATAAACCATTGTTGCAGACCTTACACTTAGAACACATGAAGAGTTAACATCATCAATGGGAGGAACAACTCCAACTATATGACATCAAACTTGAGTACAAACCAAGTCGGTTCCATGTCATCCCTGATGCTTTATCACAACAACTTGATTTGAAGTCTCTTTCTCTCATCATGGCGGCAATTTCAATAATGTCAGTTGACTCCAAGGTCCAAAACGAGTCTCAATCAACTCTACACCAAGATCCCTTCTTCCAAATGGTACATGGTTGCCTTACGGCATGCGATAAGGAGTACAACACCTTCTCTATCAAGGAGTGCCTTTTATTCCATGAGGACCGGATCTATGTTCTAGCTAAAGGTGATCTTCAACTTGTACACCTTCAAGAAGCCCATGATTTACCCATTGCTGGTCACATGGGTGTGGACAAGACCTTGGGTACCCTCTAACCTCAATGGTGGTGGTCCAACATGACACGAGATGTTTGAGAATTTTTCTGATCGTGTGAGAGCTACCAACGTAACAAGGCCAGCAACCAAAAGCCGAGTGGACTCCTTCAACCACTCACCCTTCCATCTGCTTGTTGGGAGCATGTGAGCTTGGATCTCATCACATCCTTGCCAAAGACAAAACAAGGACACATTGCAATCATGGTGTTTGTAAATAAGCTTAGTAAGAAAATCTACTTGGCACCAACTTGCAATACCATGGATGCTCCAACCTTAGCACAAATCTACTTTGACAATGTCTTCAAGCATCATGGGATGCCACGTGTACTCATCTCCAACCATGATCCTTGATTTACCATGAATTTTTTACAAGCACTCTTCCAGATACTCGGCACCAAGCTTGCTTTGTCCACGGCCTATCATCCTCAAATTGATGGCCAAACCAAATGTGAAAATCATACATTGGATGATATGTTGTGTGCTTTTATCAATGTTCACCATAAAAATTAGGATGAATGTCTTGCAGTTGCAGAATTTGCCTACAACAATTCCAAACAGGCAAGCATTGGATTTTCTCCTTTCTTTCTCAATTTTGGCCAAGATCCACTTGTTCCAAATTCTCTTCTTGCTCCCCCTCCTCTCAGGTTCCTCATACTTCCACATTCTTGACCATTATATCCCAATCTCTTCAACAAGCCAAGTCTCACCTCCTTGTTGCTCAGAATTGCCAAAAACAATATGCAGACCACCATTGTTATGATCTCACTCTTGAAGTCAGTGATAAAGTCATGTTATCCTCTAGTAACCTCCCTCTCCCACTTGATACTCACTTTTGAAGTCAGTGATAAAGTCACGTTATCCTCTAGTAACCTCCCTCTCCCACTTGATACTCACTTGATATCTAAACTTGCACCTAATTGGATAGGACCCTTTGATATCACCCAAATTGTCTCTCTTGTTGCTTATTGACTTGCCTTGCCTTGCCTTGTCATATGCATATCCATCTTGTCTTTCATGTTTCCAAGTTGAAACCCTTTGTTCCTAACCCCTCTTCCTTTTCCTCTCGAGTCCAACCTCCCCCTCTTCCTATCCCTATCAATGATCATAAGGAGTACGAAGTTGATCATATCCTTGTGTGTTGTCATATTCAACGAGGCCGTTGCCAACATACGGATTACAAGGTCCTTTGAAAAGGGTATCCCCTTCATGATGCCACATGGGAACCTCTTTCTCACCTCCAGAATGCATAGATGGCCATCCAAGAATTTGAAGCTTCACTGGCGACGAGGACGTCATCAACTAGCGGTAGGGGAATATGTAACAATATGGAGTTTAGCAACAAAGTTAGTCCGCCTTACGAAGTAGCACATAAGAAAAATTAGCCTAGAATATTCCGGAAGTATCTAGGAAGCTTCTTGGGAAGCTTCCCAACTAGCTTAGCTTGCACGCCAAGTAGACGGCTTCTAAAAGGAAGCTTCTTGAGAAGCTTCCTAGTTAACTTGGCTTGCACTCTAAGAAAGTGGCTTGAGGAAGCTTCTTGAGAAACTTCTCAAGGGCCTTGTATGCTACCTATAAATACCAAAGCCAAAGCTCATGCTAGGCATTCGGAGTTTTCACACATTCAAGTGTCCCAATGTGAGTTTCCATTCTCCTATTTCTCTCCTCGGTCTCAATCTTTTACATCTAGACTCCAACGCCCAATGCTTGATCTCACTATCTTCTTTCCAAATTATTTCTCCATTTTTTTGGACTCCTTCTTCCACTAAGTAAAATTTCAACACCCAATCTCATTATACTCCAGGCACCTTGTGACTTGGCAAATCCAAGCAACATTCAGCACTTGATATGATCAACACTAGATCTCAACAAACTCCAATGCTAGTGTTTGACCCTACAACTCTGCCTATCCATATGAAGTAAAATTCATGAGAATCTGCCACCATCCCAAATCTTACTATCTCTTTACCTTCCATAATTCTAATCGAGTGTAATCTGTGGGAAAGTAATCATACCCGATGATGCTTTTTATGATGTTTCAATAATTTTAGATCATATAATTTGCATAACTTAGATATTTTAAATGTATTAAAGTAGATATCTTGTTTCTATACTATTGGAATTTATGATGTTCCAATTTTTGTAGATAATACATCTTGCATAGGTTAGATTGTTTAAATATAATAGAGTATATATCTAGTTTTGAGACTATTGGAGCTTTGCCTCCTTTTTATTCTCTTATCCTTGTACAGCTTGATGGGTCTTTCTATCCTTCTTATTTTTCTTCTCAGTTGTCTATTTTTAGACTGAATTAATAGTGTGGATGAATGTATAGTATCCTCAACACATCCTACAATTTAAGATTAGGGAGTTTCAGAAATAGTTTTATGAAGTTATGTATATTTTCATATAGATTATTACAAAGCATTGACTAAATTGATAGGGGGTGCGGGTGGAGGAAGAATGAGTCCCACTACATAGTTCTGGCCAAGTTCCTTATTATTAGCAAATTCCATAAGAGGTGGTTCATAGGAAATAAGGGATATGGAGTTTTCTATTGTCCAATTGCAACACATGAATTAATAAAGTGTCTGGTTTACGGTGAATATGGTCTGCGCTGGTTGTGCAGACCATATTCACCCTAAACCATACCATACCTAGTGTAATGTGTTAATTTAGGTTTAAATGAGATTTTGCTTGTTGTTGCTCGTTATTGTTCGTCATTGCTCATCGTTGCTCGTCTTTGCTCATTGCTGCTTGTCATTGCTCATAGTTGCTTGATGGTGCTCATAGTTGCTTGTTGCTATTGGTAGTTGCTCATGCCAATTGGTAGCCCCTTGATAATGTGTTAGTAATGTATTAATTTAGGATAAATTGGGTTTTTTCTCGTTGCTTGTCATTGGTCATCATTGCTTGTCGCTAGTCGTTGTTGCTTGTCATTGCTCGTTGTTACTCATTGTTGCTTATACTTGTTTGATTGCATCTAAAGCCACTCATTGCCGCTGCTCGTTGTTGCTCGTTGTTGCTCGTAGCCACTCGATGGTGCCCAAAGCTGCTCGTTGTCACTAGTAGTTGCTCGTTGCCGTTGGTAGCTGCTTGATAGTGCTAGTTGATTTTGCGTCCAAATGTGAGCCTGCATTGCAATCAAGTTTTTGCTCATTTTTGTTGCCCTTTTAGAGTAAAATTCATCGACATCCAATTAATTTATTGGTTGTCGCAAGACAATGTAAATCATTTTCCATAACTCGTGTTATCTCCCTTGCCACACTAATCTATGGAAATGAACCACTGCTCCAATGAAACACTACAAAACCCACCGGGATAGTTGATTGATAGGAGCATTTGCACACAGTATTCATATTTGCAGATGATGAATTTGAATTTAAATAGTTGAGAGCGTCACTTTAGATCTACCCAAAAATTTCATAAATTCCACTCTAAGAATTACACACCAAAAGAAAGTGATAACTCTCTCAAGAAACCACATCATCTCTTTTGATAATCATTTATTTCACTATAACAATTTTAAATATCCGTAATATAATGTATGATTTTTATAAATGAATATAAATGGTACGTGATATACCATAAAAAAATATACAAAATAATTATTTATTAGCACTCATTTTTTTCCATAGTTCACTAAAAATAATTACAATTTTATTATTTATCCTGGAGACATCTGTCAAAATTACTTCTTAAAACCACTTTTATTGATTTTGGGAAGGGCGAAACGTCATGGCGTTTATGCAATCCCCGAAAGGAATCCGGAGAGGGAAGCGTGGATAGCGTGTGTGAAATCAACGGACGGACCGGCGTTTATCAAGTGAAAGGCGACCGAGTATGACCGTCATTTATCGAGAGATGGACTTAACCCCAACTGAGACCTAACGACAAGACGCAAGTGAGAAAGGGAAAAGCCGACCACATAGAACACAAGAAGGATAGGAAGACCCCATCAAGCCGGACAAGGAAAAAACACAAGTTAGCAGAAAGACTTAACAGCACCCCTTGATGCCACGTGGTCCAACTTGTGTCCCCTTGCGTAATAGTTGGCAAGTCCCGTGTTGACAAGTAATGCCCTGTCAAGATGCTAACCTAAGTACAGGGAAAATCCTACTGGAACAAAGTACAGTTGGGGAAGCAAAACAGTGCTTTTACCTCGAAACTTCCCGGACTTTCCGGAAGAGTTGAACAAACGTTCTTGTCACTTCTTGCGACCGAAATCCGTGTCAGGCTCGAAAGTCTAGTTTTTTCTGGATGAAGATCCAGTCATATCTTTTGGCTAAATTCTAATTAGGCCCGAACTCCCGGCCATCCCAAAATTTAACCATCTTTGAGTTTCAGCTATTTATTTCCCCCACCAGGTCGCAAATCTTTATTTTATACAGTTGAACCCAAGGTTGTATCTTTGGAGTTACATGGAGCGATTGACATGGTGTTCCGTCGAAACTCAAGGTTCCAAAGATCCTTGGAGTTATATGGAACTATTGACAAGTATGTTGGTTGAACCAAAGGTTGGATTTTTGGAGTTATATGGAAGGATTGACAGTGTGATTTGACATATTTGTTAGGGAATGCACTCGAGCTTATCATATCAGGTGCCGAGATATCACTTTCATTCTTATACTTTGTAATAATGTTAGATAACATGTATCCATTATGTTATAGAGAACATTGGTTAATGATCAAAGGTTAGATTTATGGCATTATAGTTATATGGAACGATGTATATTGTGATAGACACATTTGTTAGAGAGTGCACTAGAGTTTATCATGTTATATGGAATGATGTATATTGTGATAGACACATTTGTTAGAGAGTGCACTAGAGTTTATCATGTTAGATTCCGAGGTACTTCTCATTCTTATACTTTATAATATATGTTAAATAATATATATCCATTATGCTACCTGGAATATTGGTTAATGCAATCTATAAGAGAATAATCGTATATTCCAATTGTTGGTAAACTATATGACTTGCATACCTTAAATACAATAGTGCATATTTCTCGTATAGACTGCATTGGGGCTTAGCCCATTGAACTTTTTCGTCTCCACCTCGTACGGGCTTGATGGGATCTTCCTATCCTTCGTGTTTTCGACGCGGTCGCCCTCTTACAAAGATTCTTGGGGTAGATGAACTTCCCATCTAACCCGAAAATCTAACTTCTGTCGGTTCAAATCCGGTGCGGCCCGGAAATTTTCCATTCTTATGCTTCGGCCGCAACTTTGGGTCGAGTCGTTCGAGCTTCTAGCTGAACTCAAGTCCGGAACTCTGGTTAAATCTTAGGTTCGAACTTTAGGTTCCACCCATTAACCCACCCTGCCTTCCGGCACGTGCAAGTTATAAATGATTATTTTTCCCAACAAACCATATCATGGAGGGAGCCAGCCGGTTGGGAGACACTCTTTTTGGGTTAGGAGACATCATCATGTAGTAGTACATGTACATGTGATCTATATAAATATGGGCTCGTAGTGGTACTTGTATTGAATTTGGTAGTTTTTATATAAAAAAGAAATTAGTGTCATTTTGCTATCAGGATATTCAACCTCCTCATAAAGAAATACATTTCTTTTAATGTTTGAATTTCAACATCGGTATCAAAGTCGGGTCTACGAAACGGGTCAATGGAGTCTACACTGGAACCCCCTACCATAAGCGAGATCATGTATAAAACATGAATAAAACAACGTAGATGATGAGGAGGTCTAAACCAATTAAACAGATCCATTGGACATCAGTATCCACCTTGTTTGTATTCTAATTCTTATTTAAATTTTAGATGGCATGTGGGTGGATGTGCAAATGCTAAACATTGATCGTTGATAACCAATAGCAGATCGTGCATTTATTGGATGAGCTATGGCTTTTGGGTCTTGCATGGTACTCTTCTTTCTACTCCTGAGGTTTGTGATATTCAATTATATGTCCTGTTTGATTTCCTGTTGGGCTTTCTACCAATTGTAAAAATTATACAATCCTTATCTTAATTTTGATTGGATCCTTTCCGACTGGAGACCATGATTTTTATTTTTATTTTTTCCAGCAAGAAAATGAAGATGAAACGAAGTTGAAGTGTTGATCTCGAAATTAAATTATACATGCCATATCCAAACTAAATTTGACCTCTATTCTTTAAATAGATGTCAAATTTATTTGATCTCTATTTAAAGGTCTATTTGGCAGCTAAGAAATATTTGCCATATGAGCTCTTTTTTATCAAGAGAATCACATGTACAACATCATATTACATGTGTGGAGTGTCACCCGACCGAGGTCCCTTACCGAAACTTAGACATTCCCCCGTAAATTGTACATCACTATCATTTCCAAAACATGTAAGCCACATTTAAGGGGCAGCCAATTCAGAAGCTACCGACAATTACGGAAATTCATATCCGTTTCCGAGTTACCACGATAAACCAAGATGACCGGCCATGTTTCAAGTACGGTAGAGAAGTACAAGAGCATGGTCTAGTTGTCCGTGAAGTTGCCACGTAGGACTCGAGTTCCACGCTCAGCTATAAGGGGTAATGCTAAGTCTTCCCGCCAACTTGGGGTGCAGTTAAGTCGATTGGCCCAACTTCGGGTACTGTTAAGTCCATCTCTGGTCGCTTGTCTTATACTAACTTGCACCAAGCACGTGCTTCACGAAGAATAGTTAAAACACTGGATTCGTGAAAGTGCAATGCAGGCAGGAAGAGCGTATGGATGAGGCTTGAGAGATTTGTTTGCTTCTTTCTAGCGTATATATGCTGTGCTCAAGTCTGAACTCGCTTCCACCCGCTTTGTTATCCTCGCTCTCCAGCACGTTTGGACCTGTGCTTGCATTGCAGTTGTAGCTGCTGCTGGTGGAGGAGTAGTAGACTAGTACAGTTGTAGTAAGTGATCTCAATCTGGCAGCGCTTGGATGTTCGAACACTGACAGAAGAGAAGCAGTCTTGACATTTTCCGATTCTATGGTGATGATGATGATGCGTTGAGAATTTCCCCGACAATCAGAGCAGTAAACTTGCCCAGTGGCTGCTACTGTACGTGCATTGGGGCAGGGAGGTGGCGTAAGGTGATGAAGATGGTGGATGTAGTACGATAGTAGTGATGGTGTGTGTATGAGGGCCTCATTGCGGAGGTCACGAGAGGGAGCTTGGATCTTGGAAGTGAGGGGTCAAAATGCCATCTGACGGCTTGGGTGTAGGAGGTGGGGAGGAGGACGATTGCTTGATAGTGGGAGGAAGGTACTGCATTCTTCTGACGGGGATTTACGCAGTCACAGATTATGATTTTGAGCGGTTTGGTGGGTACCCACAAATGTTTGTGACATTTCTTGGAGATGCTCGAGAGACGTGGGACGTGTACCCGGTTGTCAACGACAAGTTCCCAACAGAAGCTGAGCTTGAAGACTACGATGGGATTGTAGTGTCGGGGAGTCGTCGTGATGCACACTCTGATGATGAGTGGATTTTGAAGCTGTGCGATGTAATCAAACGTGCATATGAGAGAAAGCAGAAGATACTCGGTGTTTGCTTCGGGCATCAGATCGTTAGTCGGGCCCTTGGAGGCAAGACGGGTAGAGCAGCTGTGGGCTGGGAGTTAGGGTTGAAAACGGTGAAGCTGACAGATGCTGTAGCTACTAAGTCCTATGCTCGGGGCTTGGCGTTGCCAGCAGCAATCAAAATTCTTGTAGTTCATCGAGATCAGGTGCAAGAGATGCCACCAGGAGGCGAGCTTATTGGGTCTTCTGAAAGATGTCCTATTGAAATGTACGCTGTGGGGGATATTGTGCTGGGTATCCAAGGACACCCAGAATTCCCACGTGAGTTCTTGCTGCACCTCATCGACCTTCGTACTCAGAGCGGGCAATTCTGTTCCGAAGTTTCGAAGTCCGCAAATTCTTCTTTACAGGACAACCACCCAGATAGGGATACTTTGCAGAGGCTCTGTAAGAGGTTTCTAAAGTCCAGAACAGCCTTGCTTTCCTGAAAATGTGCAACTGCTCAAGGATTCAGTTTTCGTCACTCGAAGCTAACGATCCTATGTGTTGTGGTCTTACCGCATTTATTTTCAGCGATCTAGTGTCGCTTCTGAACCACATAGAGAACTCACTTCGGCCAAATTTTGTAATATTAGTTCGCATCCTTGATCGCACGTGCCTTGCTCGATTGATACATGGATTTTCCGCAAGTAAAGTGTACAATCTCTAGCAGTAAACAGTCCACATTGTTTATCTTACACGTGGAATGTCACTTGATATCGAGCAAGAAGTTGAAGGAATTGTCTCCGCTGAACAGTTAGCTATCATACAATATTTGCTCTTGACATTTCACGTAATCTGGGGCTGGTTCTCAACTCTCAATGACGGCAAACTCATCACCTTACAGTACTGCAATACTCTCTGTGTGAAGCTGGCAAACAACATACATGTGGACTACAGTTTCTCGAATTGCGCAGGAACAGTCAAATATCCAATTGCATGCATTCGCATTTAGATGCATGCATTCGCATCCCTGGAAGTGCCAGTCTCGAACTCCTGCTCATGGAGGGAAGCTGCATGCAGTCAAGGCTGTGGTGTAATCTTGCTCGGTCCTAACCTCGTTGTTGCCCAACAATGAATTTTGAAGTTTAAACTTCGAGAACGGGCTGCTATTAAAATGTGTACCGGAGGGCTCTACATCTTAAAGCCACGTGCACCTGACCTTGCCATGAACTTCATTCGCTAAAATATCTTGAATTCTGTGGCTCGACGGTGCAAATTCAATCTTGTGACATCGTCTCCGCTATCGTTCGTGTCGACGTTAGACCAGAACCCAGGAAGTTCTGGATCCCATTTTCCGTCCACACCACGTTGGATCGATAAAGACGAATTTGGTATTACCTGCACCGGACGGAGCCTTCGGGATCCAAAGTCTAGCGGGAACTTCAGATGCCTCTTGAACTGTTCAGTGGCCTTAAGTAGTTGACACCCTGGACTGAACTCCCAGAAGCATGAGGAGGATTCTGAGGATCTTGTGGTTTCAAGTCCGCTTGTAAGGGACATTATTATAATCGAATTGATGTTAATGATCGACATTCAAATTCTATCTTTGGTCCCTTGCAGCCACATGAACTCGGAGCACAAGGAAGCTCCCGCTGTTACACCTGCCCAACTGCTCGCAGCCATATGAATGGGGGCAAAAGGAAGCTCCTGCTGTTACACCTACCCTACTGCTGTGCCCAGATATAATGATTAATCGATTTTCTTTTCGAAACCATTTCTATACTCGGTCAGTTTCCTCTAGGAAGCAACAGCAGGTAAGCGAAAAAGGACACCTGGGAAAAGAGAAAAGGGGACTCCTGACTTCTCCCCAAACTTCTGGGGCAACTTGAAACACTTTCGGACCTTTATCGCGGATGACCAATTTCTGTTAGTGAAACTTTCTGAGTCAGGCAACTCCCAAAGGAGATGACAAGTGACAGGAAGCAAAACTGATCTCATTGCTGAGAATATCTTATCTATCTACGTGTACATGGACAGTTTCCTGCCTTAGGGCTTGGCAGTTTCACTGTGGGTTTTACTTTTTAACTAGTGGATCAAAATGCCGGTCTACATGTTAGATGGCACCTTCCAGCGCAGTGGGTGGTAAGTCGACCATGAACCAGACCGCTTTTGAAGGCCAAGATCGACGTCATATACATGACTCCAAATAATCCTCACTAAACTACATTACTTTTTATCATAAAATCTCTTAGAAAGCATATTCTTCCTCCTCTACGCCAAATGATGAAAATCCACCTTCGTTTACTTCCTCTTTCAGCTTTTGGGCGGTAGTGTCATCGATACCAAGTAGTTCTTGAAGGCGGGCAGCCTTCTCATCAGAAGCTTTTTCATCTTTTACATACAGACAGAACAAATCTAGGAGCTCTTCTTGTACAGCCCACTTCAAAGTTTGTGAAGGTACGGCTTTGTCACATGCGAGGAGGTTATTTAGCGAACCAACCTGCAAAACATATAAAACGCCTTTGTTAACGATAGAAAACATCATAGATAAACAAACAGGAAGGTGCAAACTCTCAGACGTAATGAATACGGTTTGTTTCTCACTTGCAGGTAACTAGCATAAAAGTAAGGATACTCAAACTACTAATAGAACTTACTTCATGACCAAAGCTACTTACCGCTCCAGATGGGTTCTTTTGTCGGAGCAACGATACAGCCTGAATCAAAGAGTTGGTCAAGCGCTCTTTAGCTAAAGTTTCAACTATCTTCTTGGCTCGTGCGGTGTCCAAGTTCAGCTCTGAGGGGAATTTCTCATAGATATCGGACTCCGTGAAATCTCCAGTACCAGAGGAGAATACACCATCCACTATCTTCTTGAACAGCTTCTCACGGACATCCTTTGATATCATGTTGTCAACATCAACTCCAGCTTCTTTGAGCTCCTTCACCTCTTCTACAGTCAATCTCCCTTGGTTCACAGCAGATTCTATGGCTCCAGCCATTCTCGTGCTTGTAATTGACTTGATAACCTTCTGTGCTGACTCTGCAGGCAATCCGAGTTGTTTCTGCAACTCGGTAAGCTGCTCCATCCGACCCTTATTGAGTTGACCATCTGCCAAGATAACCTGTGCTTGTTGCTTGAAAGCTTGTTCAGCCAATCCTTTGTGCACCTCTGCGACTTCCATCTGAGATAGTCCTAAAATGGTACCAAGCTGACCGAGTCTCACAAACTCACTACTATCCCGCTGTGTGACAATCTGTGTACCCATTGGCATGCCTGTGGTCTCTCCTGACAAGCAATACAGCAGGTAAGTGCGGTATAAGTCAGTTCGTTCCCTTAGTTCCAAGTCATCCTTCAACGTTATCTCACTCTGAGATTTGTTACCCATCCGAGCTTCAAGGTCAGCTCCTGGCCTCGTCTTCTTCAGGGTTTGAAGCATCTCCAACTCATCCAACTCGTCCTCTGGAGCGGACTTTGGCTCTTCTTTCGGTGCCTCTACTGGTGTAGGGGTGTCTCCTCTAATGTCCGAAATTAGTTCTGAAACAACGAGATTGCTGAAGATCACCATCTTCTTGAGCTCTCTTGCTTGTTCCACTCGGTTGCCGGCTGTCTTTGATCTCTTTACGTAGGTGCTAAACACTGCGCGAATCTGCAAGAAAATTAAAAAGAGAGAAATGTGAGTAGTAGCAAATAAATACAGTTTAGCTAGAAGTCATGATTCTGTCAAAAGAGGTTGAGATGATCAACAACATTGAGCTTTTACCGCTTTGCTTGCGATGGCCATTGCTGACTCCTGTGCAAGACGTAAGCCAGTTACTCCACTTCGCACAGCTTCTTTCATGGTAGCATCATAGCCATCTACACCGGCTCCAATGGCATCGTCCACAATCTGCGGAGTATTCACATCCGTTAGTTTAACTAGCTTCCCCAGATGACAGCAACTTTTTAGCTTTAACCTTACAACTAGGTCTTTTCCTGATCTCTCCTGTTTAACATCCTCATGAGGTCAATCTCCGTCTAGTCAAATCAGATACTTCGGCAAGAGTCAAGATAGATACTTTGGTGAATAGGCGTCCGCATATAGCTTCGTGTGCCGCATCTACCGTCTCCTGTTGAATACACAGGAGTACGCGCAGCCGTAATAGAGCTGCTACATCGGCATCACTTAGAGAGCCATCCGCCAAACATTGCTCCAACTTTTGCTTGTAGATTTCTGGATGATGAAACAACACAGCGTGAGGAAACAAATAACATAAACACGCTATAAGAAAGGGAAGGCAGTATGTATGCATGCTGTAGTATGATGAAAACTGAGTTGAGTGGTCAGGGCTTAGATGAAAACTGAAAGAAGAAATGGCGAGCTCAAATCTTGGTCAAGCAGTGCACTATTCACTAGCAGATCATCATGCTGGTTATAGGGAAAGGAGGCTTCCTTCCTTCTGAGGTCTTTTTAACTTGTTTATACCTTCGTGGACTTCACCCGCTTTCCTCGGATCAAACTGCAACTCCTCGCAAAGCTTTTGAAGAAAAGCTGCCTTGCTAGTTGCTGCGTCTAGATCACCACCACTGACTGCTTGTGCTAATTTGCGACGGTAAACCTTAATAGTGACCTCGAGCATGATGGCATCTGCTTCTCGATTGCCCATCCCAAAGATATTCTTTAACTGCCCAAGCGCTTCGGCCTAGATACATGAAGCTCGTTAGTCATAATTATTTGACGGAAATGAAAGGTAAGGATGATGAATAAGACAAAAGAACATCACTTGCCAAGAACCGATATCATGGATGTGACTTGAAGGTACAAACTGGTTCCAAGCCAAGACACAGTACTCACCTTCTGCGGCGCTAGAGAACCACCTGAGAAGGCATCAGTCAAATACGTGCGGTAGAGCTGCTTCAGATCGTCCATCATTCTATCTGTTTCAAACTGTCCACCTGTTTGAAACAGCTCCCAATCGGTCAGAACTTTCTTAGCTTCAAGACTTTAACCATCCTTCATGCTCAGAAATTGTCATCAAAATTAGTGCATTCCTTATTTGATTTGGAAGGGAGCGCCTTATAGTTGACCACTTCAGCCAAGACTCTGATTTTCTAGGAACATCTAATGAGCCTACGGAGGAAAAGGGTGTACCAAGAATAGAAGCTGGGCCAACGCCTGGACAAAGGGACGCTTTGTCAGGATGGACAGAAACTGCAGCTAAGGCAGCATTATATGCGACCATCTCATCCAGAGTAGTAATGATCTTGTTGGTGTCCCTGTCATACAATTTAGAAGTTAGCCCTCTTCATATTTGCTCCTTTCGCCCAGCGTAATGCAAAAACCTTGTTTCAAGGTCGCTGACAGGGAAAAGTAAGCAAACTATGTCGCAGATATCAAGACGGGTAGGACGCCATACTTAATTCGTGATCGAGATTTCAGAACCTCCAAGGCCTGAGAAATGTACACCTCCAGTTGTTTGCGTGTGTGCTCTCTGAAAATTTCGGCAGCAACCTGCAACGGGTAAAAGATTAACATAACTCAGGCCTGGCTTGTTAGCTTATCAACTGAACAGGTTACCAAAAAAGATTCATTTGACTTGACACAGTCTACAACAACTCTTTAAAACGCTGAAACATGGCATAACCTTGAAAACCTTCCAACCGTGACTGGATGCTCACACCACGGTAGGCTGAGGGAGATCACCGCGTTGCCCAGGGTAGGCGTACAAGTCAGAGATAAGTGGCTATCTTACTGAAAGAACTACGATGGAACAGAGGAACAAATATCAAATGTCCCCCGGCTTTGCTTAAGTGAGCACATAAGTTGACATTAGCCTACCCAAAGATACCTATATCCTCCAAACATCATCTGAAGGTCCGAACAAAGTATGGGCTGGTCCACAACGTACTGCGCGAGTGGACCAAGTCCATGTTGAGGTGTATGGTGTCCACTCGATAATCACAAGGACATATCCTAGGGAGAGTCGGACTCCTCACCTCATCTGTCAGCTTGGCCTTGAGCTGTATCCTTCTGAGCTCCGCTATTTCGTTAATATCGACACCTGACGAGAAAGACATAACATAATAGGTCAGAGAGACATTTAGGTCCTTGACAAGTCATGTCAATTGGGGTGTCAGCGGTTTTTCCCTGTCCCATCGGAATCGACAGTTCCTAGCTCCAAAAGAGACGTCCCAGGAATGGTCATGACAAGATGAATTTGTCTACCCATCAACCACTTCCGTTTACTGCGTCCGTCCAACCTACTGATCCAAAATAAAAAGAAACTTTCCTCGCAAAGCTGTATAAGAAGAGAAGAAAAAACAAAGCCGAAACTTACTGCCTCCAAGTGCATCGAGCTTCTTTTGGAAAAAACGTTGAGCATTATCCCTCACGGCAACCTCTACCTGCCAAAAGATAAGATTATAGGCTTAGTTAAGTCCCTAAGTCGATACCTACACTGACCAAATTCCCAACTTAGCAAGCTATCCTTGTTCCACAATCACAAAACAGCAAGCCACTGTGACCACAGCACCCGTTCAAATGTAAACCTGAGCACCTGTATGACCATTCAATCATGTTCCGTTTCAGTCGTAAGTTCTTGGTTGAAACCTGCGGTTCACGACTTCACAAAGTAAGGGGCTCGGTTATTTCTTACCTGAGAGTCTGTTACTTTAAAGACTCGCTTCCATGGCAGAAGAAACTTGGAAGCCTCCCCAAAGACGAGTTGGGATACATACACCAACTTTTGAAACGTCTGCAGTCAAAAGGAGGCACACCGATAGTATAATTTAACTGGAAAAAAGACATAACGTATCACAAGTTTTCAACCTAATGGACCTATGAGTGTTGTGTTGGTTCTGTCTGTACATCAACTATCAGAGACGACCAATATTAACCAGCTGCATGAGAGCTACAACATGCAGCTACGCTTTAAAGTCATTACCGCGGTAAAGTCAACGAAGAAAAAATAGAAGCAGTGCTGTACGAACAACGTTCGTCCACACTTGTTCCCGATATCCCTGGAACCTTATCTTCGGATTGGTGTTCAGAGGAAAGATCAGCTTACCCTTCTCTCCTCTACTGCCTGTTCCCTATCTCCAGTCTCCATACGCTGTCTGAAAATACGCCTGCCAATCTACCACAAGCACCAACCCAGCAGCCAACTCAAAAATTTGGTGTGTATCAAGAACCTTTAGCTAACCTGGATGTATAGGAAAGTATGAATCAACAGAAGAACGCAAATTGCAAAATGGTAATGAGGAGAACATGGCATTTAGAGTAAGATATATCTGGGAAGTCTACCTCAATATGTACACTCGCAGCTTCGGGATCCTCGAGGCCCAATGCGTTTCTGAACTGGATAATGTGATCTGCCTCGTCTCCATCGAGATCCTCATTGCCAGGTGGAATGATATCGGTAATATATCTGGTTAGCAGAAATGACATCAAAATTGTGATGGTCTAATTTTGACGAGGCTGGAGGTCAGGCGCCAAAGGATTGAAAAAATTCGTCACTGTAAGATATCAACCGGAGCAATATAACAATTGACTCAACAGGAACAAGTATCTGAATTTTATTTTTCTCTATTCCTCCGAAGAACACAGCCCTCAAGATGAGAAGCATATCGCCGCGGTTCCCAGTTCGGAACTTACCGGTCGTAAAGATCCCGCAGCTCAGAAATAAAGCGCTCATCGTTTCTGCTCACGCCAAACCTGACAGAGAAGTACGAGACTCTGTCAAAGCAGCTTCAAGCGTTTGGGATAAAAGAATATATTCGATGCACAAGGCGTTACCCTTTCCGGGCTATAACCTTTCCTTGAGAAGAACGAGATCGGCGTTACTACAATGACGGCTCTTACACACTAACATGAGCAACCCTTGCTGATGCCTACACATACATCTGCAGTCTAAAAGGCTGGGTCGAATGAACCATCTTGCAGGAACAACAAAACGAGTCTAACACGAGCAGATAAGAACAGGAATGCACTCAGGAATCTATTTTAGTCTTCTCTGATGCAAAACAAATTTTAGCTATACACGCAATTACAGGGTTTGCTAGTATTACATATTTCCTAGATTCCCCCCGTCTTTTGCCAGAGACTTGTAAGCAAGTCAACACAATGACAACCAATCATGACCACCACACTCAGAATGAAATGAAAAAATCTAAACGAAAAAGCGTGATGTGAATGTAAGGATACAAATAAGTACTTCTTAGCAATTGCGTCGACCTCTTCCCTCTTCAAAGACTCCGGATTGGGGTGGTTAACGAGCACGTTATGTAACTCCACAGCTGCAACATGTGGGGCCGAAGCATTCAAAGCATAGGCTGTCGCTCCTCCAACCGCACCGAGAGCTAAAGCCCCACCGACGCTGGCCAGGGTTGTTCCTTTCGTGCGGGCTCCAACGGCATATCCCGCTGCCAGAGCACCAGCCACAATTACGGTACACGCCACATATCTAGAAGCAGCAGGTAAATCCTTCACAAGGTTATGAGGAATCGGCAGATCTTGCTCCTGCCCAAACACACTCCCTTGCTGTCTGGCCGGCCCTTTAGAAACCTCTCCTTCCGACATGGAGCACGAAATTCTCCCTCCCTTTCCTCGAATCTTCGTCCTCCTGCCATCCTTAACAAAAGTCCTCGGCCCTAACACCTTCAACCTGCGCTCGACCGTAAGTCCAGACAACGGTAGCAGCAAAGGCCTCGTGGAGCTGCTCGCCACGCCCGGCATCGCTGCTGCATGCACGGGCATCATAGCCGCGGACATGAAATCCTTCCCTGGACTCCAAAACCTCTCTGTGGTAATCTATTCTAAAACCCTCCGAAGGTCTGTACCCTGCTTCCGCTCCTCCTCCTCTCGTCCTCGAAAAAGACCCTCGAAGGGAGGATCTGCGCTCTTTCTGCGCTCCTCTCTCTCTCTCTCTCTCTCGCACCTAGGCATATCCAAATCTCTACTACCGGTACGTTACCTGCAGTAATGCGATGTCCATTTCGGACTTGCCAACCTCTGTTCAACTGCAGTCTTCTGCCCAAAATTTCATTATCTTCACCATAGGTTGACACGTGTGCTCATGGTGGTAACTGCACCCAGCGACAGACAGCCAGGTAACGAGCGACGGCCGTCATCTGTTACTCGGTGTCTTACGAAACCGTTCCCTGCCCATGCAATACATGGGTGAGTGTGCTTGTAAACCAACGAGATCTAAATTTGTGGGATATGTGGTCCACGAGTGTATGTATATTGTCTAGCAATGATAATTAGGTAATGGAACAAGGTAATGGTATTTAAATTGATTGATATTCAACTTTGACCATCTATTAAGCGATGGTTAAAGTTGGATAAAAAAATATCACATTATTATATTTTTCTACTAATATATTTTTTTATTATAATTTCTCATTTTGTTAAAATGATCCGCTCCAGTCTAATCTCTTCATCTAACTTAGTGCGCAGACTAAGGTGTGTATAGTTTTACAAACTTAGGGGTTGATCTAACATTACCCATGATTTTGAGTGAACAAACATTGAAAATCATGGAAATTAAAAGCTAGTGGTAAGTGAAAGTAAATAATTAATAATTAATCGTTTTAATATAAATAAAAACAAATTGATAATTTTATGTTTTAAAATAATTTCCAAATAATCATCAATTAAATATTAAGTAAGATTAAAGAAGCAAAGACTTTAAAATTAAAAAGACCATTACAATGTCTTAACTTCAAACTTTGAAACCATCACCATTTCAATCTACTTCTTTTTTAATTTGACACTATATACAACTTTGCAATGGTAAATTCTTGCTCAACTTTTTCTATCTTAAGTAATCATTCTCTTTCTTTTCAAGATGAACTTTTGACATGTATACTTCACTTCTGCATCTTTGTTACTTAGCTATGAGTGTGGTTCTACACTAGATGCAGCAAAGGTCCATATGACAAGGTATCCTTCTAGAGGACAAAGGATAGCTATCCATGATGCCATCGGGGATATAGTGTTTCTTATGGCACAAGAGAGTGGATACCTTGCTTGGAGGGAGCATTCATATTCTTTGTAGAAAACACATGTCAGAGCATACTTATACTTGGTCCGAGATGATTAGGTGATAGTGGTAGATGTTGTGGTTACAAACCATACACATGATGCAGTTTTGGAAGAAGTGATTACTCATCCTTTGGATGAGCTGCCATTGGTGTTATCGCACACAAGGTCTCCAAGTATAGTAGTATGCAGCGAGGTCACCTCTTTGTTCCTCTAGTCTTGGAGTTATATGGAGCCATGGACATGGAGTTTGACACATTTGTCAAGGAGTGCACAAGAGTTTATCATATTAAATGTCAAGGAGTACCACTCTCACTCTCATACTTTGTAGCATACTTTAGATAGTGTGTGTTCATTGCTCTATAGAGAGCATTGGCTGGTGCAATCCATAGGAGAGCTGTAACAATATGGAGTTTAGCGACGAAGTCAGTCAGGCTCACGAAGTCGCACATAAGACAAATTAGCCTAGAATATTCCGGAAGTATCTAGAAAGCTTCTTGGGAAGCTTCCCGGTTAACTTAGCTTGCACCTTAAGTAAGTAGCTTCTAGAAGGAAGCTTCTAGAAGCTTCCAACTAGCTTGGCTTGCACGCCAAGTAGGCGGCTTCTAGAAGGAAGTTTCTTGAGAAGCTTCCTAGTTAACTTGGCTTGCACACTAAGAAAGCGGCTTGAGGAAGCTTCTTGAGAAGCTTCTCAAGGGCCTTGTATGCTACCTATAAATACCAAAGCCAAAGCTCATGCTAGGCATTCGGAGTTTTCCCTCATTCAAGTGTCTCAATGTGAGTTTCCATTCTCCTATTTCTCTCCTCGGTTTCGGTCTTTTACATTGGTATCAAAGCAGGAATGGGATGGATGGAATTTATGGACCACCAAATCCACTTCCGCCAAACCATTGGGACTTTCATGTCCAGATATTACCAAAGCACCACTTCACACTATTAATCACCTCACGCTTTGGGCAGGATTTTCTACATATGATCACCGTGTCAGAGGAACCCTTGATACTTCCAGTTGTAACTTATGGGGAATGGTGGACGTGTTGTATCTATGTATTAATCAACTAGATAAATTGAGGGTAGTGGAATAGAGTAGTAGTGATGGCAGCAATAGCGGATGTTATCCTTGCAATGCAACAACAAATCGAGCATCTTACTCGATTGTTGGATGAACGAGACCAGCAACGACAAGAACAGATAGACAGAGCGCCAGTTCAAGATGGAGAAGATCGCATTCGATTTCCAAAACCCAAGGTGTTTGAAGGCAAGAATCTTCCAGGCACAATGGAGAATTTTGTGTTTGACTGTGAACGTTACTTTGAAGCCACCAATCTTCAAGACAAGCGGAAACAAATTCTCTTGGCTTCTAGCCAGTTGGATGGCGTGGCAAAACTTTGGTGGTGATTCCGAGTAGAAAGAGCTGAACGACAAATTGTTACACCGATTTTGACATGGGCAGAATTCAAGGATACAATACTTGGTCAATTTCAAACTATAAATGCCACCCAAGCTGCACGAGATAAATTGGCAGAGTTGAGGCAGATTGGCTCAATGAGAAGCTACATCACACAATTTCAAAATATCTTCATGCAAATTCCAAATATCCAAGAAGGTGAAGTTTTGGATCGATTTGTGCGAGGATTGAAGTCACGAACCAGATTGGAGGTGACCATGGGAGAGCCACAGAACATAGAAGAACCATGCAATTGGCTGAGCATTTTGATTCCTTAGTTGCGACAACTTGGTCTTGACCTCGACCTACACAAAACCTACCAGTACCACGAGTGGAAGAACCAATACCAATGGAGATTGATGCTATCCAACAAAGACCACTTGGCACAGCAGATAGAAAAAGATTACGACAAAATGGAGGTTGCTTTTATTGTTGCCAAGTTGGACATCACATTGTTGAATGCCCACTTAGGAATGGGCGACCTTGACAAGTTGCCCAGATGGAGTTTGTGGAACAGAATGATCAAGGAAACGAAGAATCCCATTAGGAGATTTTGAGCCGCCTATTGGGAGCTTGATTAGTTCCAATGGGATTGAAGGCTCGACCTATGCAAGTTTGCTTCACTTGCAAGGTACAATATCTAATCGGGGTTGTAGGATTTTGGTTGATTTTGGAAGTTCAGAGAATTGCATATCTATGCAAGTAGCAAAGGAATTGAGTATTCCTATCAAGCCAGTGATTGGAAGTAGTTTGATGATGGCAGATGGTAGAAAAGGTTCTGCATTCCGCACCTTGCATCCTGTTACCTTCAAGATTGGGAAGGAGTATTTGGAGTGTATGAGGTTTGTAGTGGCACCTCTACATTATGATATCATTCTAGGTCTACCTTGGTTTGAACGTCATAAGGTTCAATTCGATTGGACCCGACGTCAAATTCAAGTACAACACCAAGGAAGGAATTTCTGATTAGGTTGTCTGGCACCTCTGAGTAAGACACCTAAGAATAGTCAGTCCCAAGATGGGAAGTTTGTTGAGAAGGTAGCCATAAAGCAAATCTGGAAGGGAGATGAGTCCCAAGATGGGAAGTTTGCCCAGAAGGCAACCATGGAGCAAGCTTGGAAGAGAGATGAGTCCCTAAAAGGGAAGTTTGTTAATGAAGCAGCCATAGAGCAAGCTTTGGAGGAAGATAAGTATGTATTTGCGGTGTGGATCAAGCCGATTGCACAAGAACATTCTGAGGAGGGCCAGGTGCCACATCAAGCAACGGTTGATAGAATAGTTCAGGAGTTTGCATATGTGTTTCCGGATGATCTGCCAAAGGGATTACCCTTTGATCAAGGTATGCCCTTCAAGATCGAGTTATTGCCAAGGAGTACTCCAATGAGTAGACCAATCTATCAGCTCTCACCAAAGGAGTTGGAGGAGTTTTGAACAACACTTACAGAGTTGTTGGAGAAGGATTTCATACAACATAGTACCTCTCCGTGGGGAGCACCGGTACTATTTGTTCCAAAGAAGGATGGAGGACTTCGTTTCTGTATTGATTACCGTGGGCTCAATAAGCAAACCGTGAAGAATGCATATCCCTTGCCTTGGATCAATGACCTGTTTGATCAATTAAGTGGAGCACGCTACTTTTCCAAGCTAGATCTTTGTAGCGGCTATTGGCAAATTCCTATTGAAGGAGAGGACGTGCAAAAGACTGCCTTTCGTACAAGGTATGGACATTTTGAGTGGAGAGTTCTACCTTTCGAACTCACTAATGCTCCAGCAGTCTTCATGGATCAGATGCATCGGGTGTTGGAGGGACTATTGGATCAGTCCATGGTAGGGTTCTTAGATGATATCTTAATCTATAGTAGGACAAAGGCAGAACACAAGAATCATGTGCGAGAAGTCCTAAGATGACTACGACAGTGGAAATTTTACTGCAAGAAGTCAAAGTGTGCTTTTTGGCAGAAGGAGGTTACCTTCTTGGGTCATAAGATCTCATCAGAGGGGATCAAGATGGAAGAAGAGAAGATCAAGGCCATTATTGATTGGCCTACCCCAAAGGATGCTACCAAAGTACGAGCATTCAATGGATTGGCCAGTTTTTACCGACGGTTCATCCACTATTATGCTCACGTGGCTGCACCATTGACTGACCTCTTGGGAAAGAACTTGAGCTTCCAATGGACCACCAAGCATAAAGAAGCATTCCAGAAGTTAAAGCATATGGTGTCTTCAAGACCCATTCTTCAACCATATGATCCTCAACTACCTTGTGTGGTTGATTTTGATGCTTCTAACTTTGCAATTGGAGTTGTGTTGCAACAAGAATTTCCAGATGGACTACATCCTATTGCCTTTGTGTCTCGCCGACTAAATACAGCTAAAAGAAATTACTCTGCTCAAGATCAGGAACAACTTGCAATGGTATATGCCACTAAGGTATGGAGGCATTAACTCTTGGAGAAACAAGTGATCATGTGAACTGATCACAAGCCATTGTTGTAGACCTTACACCTAGAGCACATGAAGAGTCGACATCATCGATGGGAAGAGCAACTTTAATTGTTTGATATCAAACTTGAGTACAAACTAGGTCGGTTCTATGTCATCCCTGATGCTCTATCACGACGACCTGATTTGAAGTCTCTTCCTCTCATCGCGGCAGCAATTACGATGGTGTCAATTGATCCCAAGATTCATAACGAGTTTCGGTTAGCTCTACAGCAAGATCCCTTCTTCCAAATGGTACATGGTTGGCTAACAGCAGGTGACAAGGAGTACAACACCTTCTCCTTCAAGGAAGGCCTTCTATTCCATGCGGATCGGATCTATGTTCCAGCCAAAGGTGATCTTTGACTTGTGCGCCTTCAAGAAGCCCATGATTTACCCATCGCTGGTCACATGGGTGTGGACAAGACCTTGGGTACCCTCCAACATCAATGGTGGTGGCCCAACATGACACGGGATGTTTGAGAATTTGTCCGATCGTGTGAGAGCTGCCAACATAACAAGGCCAGCAACCAGAAGCCGGGTGGACTCCTTCAACCGCTTGTCGTTCCATCAGCTCATTGGGAGCATGTGAGCTTGGATCTCATCACATCCTTGCCAAAGACAAAAAAAGGACACACCACCATCGTGGTGTTTGTGGATAAGCTTAGTAAGCAAATCCACTTGGCACCAACCTGTGATACCGTGGATGCTCCCACCTTAGTGCAAATCTACTTTGACAAAGTCTTCAAGCATCATGGAATGCCACGCGTACTCATCTCTGACCGTGATCCTTGCTTTATTGGGAAGTTTTGGCAAGCACTCTTTCAGATACTCGGCACCAAGCTTGCTTTGTCCACGGCCTATCATCCTCAAACTGATGGACAAACCAAACGTGCAAATCGTACATTGGAGGATATGTTACGTGCCTTTGTCAATGTCTACCATACGAATTGGGATGAATGTCTTACCGTTGCCGAATTTGCCTACAACAATTCCAAACAAGCAAGCACCGGATTCTCTCCTTTCTTTCTCAATTTTGGCCAAGATCCGCTTGTTCCAGATTCTCTTCTTGCTCCCCCTCCGTCTCAAGTTCCTCATACTTCCACATTCTTGACCACTATATCCCAATCTCTCCAACAAGCCAAGTCTCACCTCCTTGTTGCTCATAATTGCCAAAAACAATATGCGGACCACCATTGTTGAGATCTCACCTTTGAAGTCGGTGATAAAGTCATGTTATCCTCTAGTAACCTCCCTCTCCCACTTGATACCCAAGTTTGTAAACTTGCCCCTAATTGGATAGGACCCTTTGATATCACCCAAATTGTCTCTCTTGTTGCTTATCGTCTTGCCTTGCCTTGTCACATGCGTATCCATCCTGTCTTTCATGTTTCCAAGTTGAAACCCTTTGTTCCTAACACCTCTTCCTTTTCCTCTTGAGTCCAACCTCCCCCTCTTCCTATCCCTATCAATGACCATGAGGAGTACAAAGTTGATCGTATCCTTGCACGTCGCCACATTCAACGAGGCCGTCGCCAACGTACGGAGTACAAGGTCCTTTGGAAAGGGTATCCCCTTCATGATGCCACCTAGGAACCTCTTTCTCACCTCCACAATGCACAAACGGCCATCCAAGAATTCAAAGCTTCACTGGCGACGAGGATGTCACCAACTAGCGGCGGGTGAATATGTAACAATATGGAGTTTAGCGACGAAGTCAGTTAGGCTCACAAAGTCGCACATAAGATAAATTAGCCTAGAATATTCAAGAAGTATCTAGAAAGCTTCTTGGGAAGCTTCCCGGTTAGCTTAGCTTGCACCTTAAGTAAGTAGCTTCTAGAAGGAAGCTTCTAGAAGCTTCCAACTAGCTTAGCTTGCATGCCAAGTAGGCGGCTTCTAGAAGGAAGCTTCTTGAGAAGTTTCCTAGTTAACTTGGCTTGCACTCTAAGAAAGCGGCTTGAGGAAGCTTCTTGAGAAGCTTCTCAAGAGCCTTGTATGCTACCTATAAATACCAAAGCCAAAGCTCATGCTAGGCATTTGGAGTTTTCCCTCATTCAAGTGTCCCAATGTGAGTTTCCATTCTCCTATTTCTCTACTTGGTTTTGGTCTTTTACAAGAGCAATAACTCTAGGTGATGCTTCTTTGGATTCTCCATTAGTTTGTAGACCTTACAACTTGCATAGCTTGGATATCTTAGGTGTGGTAGGGCACATTTCTTATATTGATACTATTTGAACCTAGCCCCACTCTACCTCTTTTGTCTCTACATTGTACGGCTTGATGGGGTCTTCATATCATTCTTGTGTTCTATGTGGTCGGCTTTCATCTTCACTACACCATGCACTCCATTCCAACAATTGCAATTGAAATAAGTTTGAGTGGTTTTCTTTCATACTATAACAATGAGGTTTTTTCCTCTTAAAGGAAAATAAAACTCCACTTTAATTAAAATTGTACTCTAAACTTTGCAAATATGAAATCTCTACCATTAGTATCATTATCAAAACTGGACAAATAATCCAAAGTATATCAAGAGGTCCAAAATAGCATGATTCCTAAATTCATCTTGTATAATAAATGATTGATAAGTGGATGTACCTTAATATAACTTCTTTTCTGAACTTCTCTTCACTTGTATTCTATTTTCTTCCACCACTTAAGACACTCTTTACTACTTAAACAAGGAGCATAAACTAAAAAGATAGCTTCTAATCATAAGTAATAAGTATGATATAGCTAACTCCAATAAGCTTATAAATATGAGAATACTTTGATAATTTATAACAAGTATAAAAAGTAATTTAGTTGATGCTTTTCATAAATCTAACTTCTATAATCTCTCTAATATTTATAAAAAAATAAAACTATCTACAAATTAGAAATAAATTTCAAGAAGTGAAAAAATGTAGGGAAAAATAAAGGGTACTAAAAAAAGTATATATATTGTATATCACTTGCTAAAAAATTAAAGAAGATGTGTTTTCACTTTCATGTTTTCTCATGTTACCTGTTTGTAAGAATCATTACATCAACATAAGTTTATTGACCCTAATAATGTGGATTTAATCCAAGCTTGATTTTTTTTATATCCAAAATTTATATGGGACCTTTTCTAAAGGAAGACAAATTATTAAAATATATCTAGGTTCTAGATCTTTTATCTTGTAAGCTATTGTGAGTCTACAAAATCATATTTATACCAAATATCATTAGATGAATATAAAGAAATATAAATTTGTATCTTTTCATCTAATTTGGAAAAAAAATTTATTAATAATAGAAGCCAATCATTTACAATATAATATCTTTGATATTATTGGAACAAAAAAATTGTAATTAGTGTATGCTCTTTGTTCTTGAATTCTTTTACTCTTGTGATATATCCAATTGATATAAGTTGAAAATTTAGTTAATACATAACAAAATATAAATTCTCAATTATAGAGGAATTTTCTTATAGTTAATTAGTCCATCATACAAATATAAATGTTCATAAATTTATTACTGACTTAATAATCTAATCAACAATTATTTGAATCATAAAATATAATTAAGCATTAAAAAATAAAAAAGATTTAAAATATTAAAAAATTATATCATCAATGATATAGTTATATTTATCTTTAAAAATTTCATATGGTAGTATTAAAGTTAAATAAAGTGTCTAATCAATCAAGATATAACACTTAACATATAATAATTAGTGTCTAATCAATAGTGATATGATCTTCCATATTCAAAAACTTTATAAATCCTCTTCTATATCTATTATCCTCCACCTTTATAACATAATCATTTGCATTCACCTCTTTAATGTTAATTAAAGAGGTTGTCTTAATTAATGTCTTGATCTAACCCATCACAATAATAAACCAAAATATATGATCGTCACAGATAGATTTAAGAGGAGTTGGAGAAAGAATATTTGTAGTAGAGTTACAAACCACAAAGGTATAAAGGTATTTGTATTGTCTATACAATAATCACTTGCTTAAGTTTGTAGTAGTTTAAGTGTGCATTTTTATTGAATTTTCCATGATCAATCCAACAGTCTCTCAGTTATGTTTTCACATATTGTAAAATCATATAAAGTCCTCGTATGGCTATTTTCAATTAATTGTTGGGCCACTTTACAAGATATGCCATAGAGTAAATAATGCTAACTTGGCATGATTAATCTGACTGGAAATATGAAAAGTGAATTGTGAAGCTGATGCATATAAACTTAAAGGTTGATAATGTTTTGCAATGAGCTTAAGATAACCTACCATTGATCAGTTTTGGCCATGTTTGCTTTGGTCGGTTCATTATCAGATGCACTTCCATTAGATTCATCGTCATCAATTTTGAGTGCAACTTCCATTGTTGGGTCAATTTCTTCTACAAGAGTGTCTTTAAACAACTTTGAGTCATCATGGCAGTCATTCAGATATTTTTTGACCTCCTTGCAAATTGAGGAGTTATCAAGGTCATCAAGGATATTATAGTCATGCAATAGATTTACAACCTCATGGATGATCTTCTCAATTTTAGTGTTGTTAATCCAATTCTCTCACAAAGACTAAGGAGAGAAATAAGAGAATGGAATAATGGAATGCCATGTCACATTGAAACTCCCAATTTTGTTGAACTACTAGCATGGACTTGGGATTTGATATTTATAATGAAATAATAGAAGTATCAATATAGAGAGCTCAAATGACACCTACCTCATACAATTCCAAACATTGTTGAGCTACTTTGTCCTCCCATCTTCAATAAGATACTTCTCTTAGATTAGTAAGAACCCATCTTGTGAAAGAATAATACTCATTATTATGGGTATATTTATTCACAACTTTGTAATGTATTAGGAAGTTTGCTTCTTTCTTCTCTAGAGTTAACTCTTTTTTTGTTGCAAAGTGGTTAGTAATGTACTACTACAAGTATTTTGCGGAGTACCACATTCCCTTCATGGTTGAAATTTGGAAAATCTCCTCATCCAAAAAATCATCGATAAGATCTTTGGCTTGATCGTTGGTTTTGGGTTATGATAAGAAGTCAACATTTTTTTGTTGGACTCCTTTCCTCACTTGGATGGTATAATTGAATTCTTGCTTGAGTATAATCCACCTTGCTAACCTACTAGACAAATTTTCCTTCTTGACCATATTGCTAAAGTGCATAATAGTTTACATGGAAGATAAATTTATATCTTAACAAGTAATGATGGAATTTCTTATAAGCATATTCCATACTTAATAGTCTCTCTTTGTGGTGGTGTAGTTCAACTCAACTTCAAATAGTTGTCTACTAGCATAGTACACATGTCGTGCATATATACATTGCTACACAACATACACCACTGTCAACATCACACACTATAGAAGCACAACTCACACATAAGTCATAAATGGATTCTAAAGTGCCATAGTAAATTAGTATGTTCACGTAACTCAAATCAAACTCAATCAATCAATACTTGATACTTGATATGTCACTCAATAATTTGCCAAAAAATATGCACTAATTACAATCAAGCCACACCCACTTTAGCTAAGAGAATTGAGGTGACACTCATTAGCCTCTATCCACCATAGCAAGGAACTCGAAGGCTCAACATCAAAGAGGTGAGCTCTTTGGAGTTGCACTTCAAAAGTATACCCCTTGGTCTCCAACCCTAACAGTCCTGTTGATGGCACGTCCAATAGTGCAAATGGTGCAAGTGATAATGGGGCCCACTATGTAGTCAGTACCTTGAGCACAAAATCTGACCGTCAACAAGTAATATATGAGTAACTACCAAAATACTCTTGCCTACCAATACTATAACTCAAGAATCTAAGCAATCTAGGTGCAATGCTACAAATGGCGTGATAGCTATCATATGCATATACATTGCTATACAACATACATCAATGACAACATCATATACTATAGAAGCACAACTCACACATAAGTCATATATGGACTCTAAAGTGTCACAATAGCTCCCCTAGCTGGAGGTTAGGTCACTCTAACTCCAGATAGCCATATACTCCAAGTATATGTTATACCTTATGGTGCCTAAAAGATCAAGAGGCCAAGTGCTATTGAGCCCCATTATTAATTGCATATCTGCAATCTATATCATGTAAAGGATGACTAGCTATAGGTTAAGTACATCTAGGACATAACCACTATCCTTAGGAACCACCATGAGGAGAGGAGTCACATATGCCATATGCCATCCTCTCAAACAACTATTATACACTAACATAGTAGTAGCTCCACCAGAAAAGCCACATAACATACACCACAAGCCTACACATATAAGTGCCAAGCTTGTGTCCAAAGTACCATCAATGTTTAGGAAGTAGCATGGTGCACAATTGCGTACATGATCCTTCTAAACAACATTATCACGTCCTTCCAACAAAGGGACTCCAGATGGCAAAACCTCATGCATTCTCAAGATCTATAGCCTATAGAAACATCAAGTGTTGTAGGTGTTGTTTGTTGTAGATATAAATAGTTACCTCGATGAAATCAATGGATCAAAGGTCTATAACCTCCCCCTCAAATGGTAGTATAGTGTAAGGTATCCTTATGCTGAGCAATAGCCAAGATCTCAAAGGCTATAAGCATCACTCTCCAAAAGATCTCTGCCCATTGAGAACATGTGCTCATCTATACATGTAGATCATCCAAATCAAAAACTACAATAGCATCTCAATGAATGGCTGAAGGTAAATCTAGATCTCATCCATAAAGTAGAAAATAAGGAGAGAAGGATGCTAAGGAGGATTTTAAACTAAATTGATAGCCCATGGCCAACCAAGGTAATTGGAGATCCTAATCTCCTAAGTGTCCTCTCTACAAACCATACTTTTGCAATTCTCTCTTCATGTTTGAATCACTCTCTCTGCTAAGCCATCTGCCTCAAGGTGATCTCGGGAGATAGTATGATGATCAATCAAAGCCTTGTTACACAAGACTTGAAACTCCTCCAAGTACTCTATACCTTAATCAATCAAAACCTCAGCTAGTGCACCAAAATGACCAAGAACCTGATCCAAGAATGAGTAAGTTGTCCCTTTAGTGGACTTGTTAGGAAGTGCCACCAACTCAATCCACTTAGAGAAGTGCTCCACCATAACCAAAACATATCAATGATGTTTCAAAATCAATGGTAGGTCCAATGAAGTTCAAACTCCAATGGTAACCCAATCCCATGATAGGTAATGGGTGTAACTATGGCATAAGAGCATTAAATGACACTCTAACTTGGTCACAAACCACACATTTGGCAACAAACTATTATACATTGGTTTGCATATTGCACCACCAATAATGACTCTAGAGTAAGCTATATGTACTATCACACCATTTGTAGTGTTGCATCTAGATTGCTTGGACACTAGATTTGCAGTGATAATAATTAGAGGTATTGCAACAGTTTTCTATAGACTACTTTCCAACGGTTAGATTTCATGTTCAAGGTACTAACTTCACGGTGGGGCCCATTTTCAATTTGCACCATTTGCACTGTCGTGTGCCATCAACAAGACCGTTAGGGTTCTAGACTTAGCTCAAGTCCAAGGGTATACTTTTGAGTACAGCTCCAGAGAGCCCACTTCTCTAATGTTGAGCCTTCAAGTTTTGGCTATGGTGGATAGAGGCCGATGAGCATCACCTAGATTCTCTTAGCTAGAGTGAGTATGGCTTGATTGTAATAAGTGCTTAGTTGTTGGTAGTTTATAGAGTGATAGATCAAGTACTGGTATGAGTTGAGTTGAATTGAGAGTTGTAAACAATCTGATTACATCAGAGAAGTGAGCTCTCTGGAGTTGCACTTTGGAAATATACCCATGGGCTTGAGCTAGGTTTGGAACCCTAACGGTCTTGCTGACAACACACTCAACGGTGTGGATGGTGCAAAGTGACAATGGGCTCCATCGTGAAGTTAGTACCTCAAACACAAAATTGGGTGCTAGAATTGAGATTGTTGGTGGTATCTCCAAGACTTGCTGATCATTGGTAGCTTGATCAAAGCTCACGTTTTCCCTAGTGTATAGAAGCTTGTTCAATTGATGCAGATTTGGCAATGAGATAGATGGTGTGCAAAAGCGTTGGCCAATTTTTGAGCTCCCTAGTGTGCAAAAGCTTGTTCAATTGATGCAGATTTGGCAATGAGATAGACGATGTGCGGAAGCGCTAGCCAATTTTTGAGCAAAGAAGAAGCAAATTTCAAGTAGTGGTTGTGATTTTGAGCTCAAGAGGTGAAGACAAGACCAATTTGTTGCAAGTTGGGCTCTAAAAGTGAAATTGAAGGTGGAGTTAGGAACCTACCCTTGTGATATTGTGATTTGGAGAAACCTATTTTTTCAATTTGGCTCGAGTGAAGAGTTAGTGGAGGATTTGATGGTCAGCCAAATTTAGGGTTTATGTTAGATTTTACGTCAGGATTTTGCTGGAGTTACGTTAGATTTTGGCCAGATTTAGAGGAGTTTTGCTAGTTGGCCAGATTTACAAGAGTTTCACAAGTTTGGAGGATTTTTGCAGATTTGAAGAAGTTTTGCCAGATTTGGAGAGTGGAAGTGGTTCAAAGTGGAAAAAGGGCCTCATTTGGCGGTTAGAGGCTTCAAGGGATAGGGATGTGGGCTATGAGAGGCTACAAAGGCCTAGAAAGGCCAGCAAGCTAGCTAGTTTAGAGTAGATCTTGGTCATTATTTGGCAAAATCTGCCAATCTTGCTAGATTGTGCACAATAGGGTTTGATCCCTAGATCTCTTGTTCCCAGATTGGCGTCCTAGCCAACTAGTCCACCCTCACTTGTTGTCCTAATGATTATGCTACTATTATCTATACACTTGTAGCTTTGGCTAAGAGAGGCAATTTGATCCCATTCTTGGTGATTCTAGTAGCTTAGGACGTAGATACAAACTTCTCTTATGTCAAATGCCAAATGGTGGTAGAGTCAATCATGTGTTGCTTTATGAGATGGAGGGTTTTTTGTTTAGATTTCTTGTGATTGGACCCCTTCCATTCTCTACTTCTTATTTGTGCACCACGTTTGTGTGAGGTGCCTTGAATTTAGAGCATTGGTGCTCTGGTGTGTTCTCGGTAGTGAGGTTGGAGTGATGACCAGTCAAACTAACTTTGTTTCTCTCCGGTGAGGCTAGAAGTGATGACCTACAGACTGTGAGAGTGCATGTTGTGATGGCAGGTTACAAGTTGCCTTTTCCCCTAATGTAGTGATCTCAGTTAGAGTTACATTAGGAGGTGGTGTTTCGTGGGTATTGGCACTTGGTGGTGCTCAATTGGTGTTGGCACAAATTGCAACCTCAAGTACTTGAGGTTGCAATTTGTGGCTGCATTTGGTGGTTCTAGTTTGTGGTTGTAGTTGCGGTTACTTTGTCATGATTGAGTTCTTTAAGTATTCTAGAGGAGTTAGCCTTGCAGTACACACTGGGTTTACTCGGAGTGGTGCTCGATATTAGCCTATATCTCAGGTCCTAGTGAGGGAGGAGATTGACTTTGAGTTGGAGTTTGACATAAGAGCTGATTTAGTTGAAAGTACACTTGGCATGTACGCACCGTTGTTGTGGGACATGGACAAGATTTATGGGGCCTCCAAAGGCCCTAGGTGTTACTATGTATAGTAGGTACCATTGAGTTGGATGACTTGATCTAGGAGTTTGATAGTTGGTGTGATCTATAGTAGATGTGGAACCTAACTTTGTTTACACCCTTCATGGCATGGAAGGGGTTGTTTTAGTAGTTGGAGTGTCCATTGATGGACGACTACCATGAGTTTAGGAGAGCTCAATTGGAGGAGATTGAGTTATGGAGATAGTATTGGTCTCTAAACTATGTCTCTATCACTTTAGACTCAGTTGCCAAGAGTAGATTGGATGTACCCACGAGTTCTAGCTCGAGTAGTGGTGGTGGAGCTAGTGGAGGTGCACTAGTTGGAGATAGTGCTACTACAAGTGGAGGTACCACTACAGGAGGTGGTGTGGTATCGGGGTTTAACCCATGGTTGAATTCTTCTAGTGTTTGAGGCAAAACTACCAGGGAGTATGGATTGACAAGCTGAGGAGCTTGTAGGAGTTCCATTGGAAGGCTAGAGAGAGCCTACATGAGGCATACACTCACATGAGATAGCTGATCAGTTTCACTAAGGGAGTTATTGAGGCCCAAGAAATCCAATTTTGGTATGGGATACTAGACAAGGAGTTATGATGTATAGTTCATGATGCTACATTATTACAAGCTAGTTTGCACACTTTGGTAGTGGTCTTTGGTTTGGCTAAGCATATTGAGCTCAACATAATAGAGGAGAGAGTGGTGACATCTAGATTTGGTAAGGAGATCTCATCCACAACTATTACTTCTTCTAGAGTGTAATAGAGTGCACCACGCCTAGTTGGTTTTTAAGGACAGGGTGGACAGTCCAGATCCTATGGAGTGAGTGGAGAGCCTACTATAGTTAGACCCTTACCTTCCTTTTCAGGTCAGCAGCAGCCATTGAGTGGTAGTGTTGCTTGTTGGACTTGTGGTGGACCTCACCATAGGAGAGAGTGTACTCAAGGCAGCAGACCTGATACCCCTGGTGCATCACAACCAGCACACGGGCAATGTGAGCATTGCCACAGATTTGGTCACACTAGTGACCAATGCTTTGACTTTCACCCAAAGTTATGGAGTGGTAGCGTTGCTATGGCGAGTAGTAAAGGAGCTCCAATTCATGGAGGACAAGGTGGTAGAGGTGGTGATAGAAGATCTACACCTAATAGAGATGCAATACCTGAACTTACTTCTAATACAACTATGGCTACTTGGATTTAGCAATTGGAGCAAAGATTGGCTAGTATGGCCATTGCTCACAGGAGATCAGATTTGGGTGTTAAGGCTTCCACCTCATATGTTGGTGATAGAGATGCTTTGGACTTCATGTGCGGAGTAGCACAAGTGGATGCATCTATAGTAGTGATTAGGAATGCAATATGTGCTCTAGAGCCTAGAGGAGCATTAATGGAGTTGGACTTACATAGAGGAGAAGTTGGGAGACATGTCAGACTTCCTTAGTCTTTCACCCTATCTAAGGCATTGCAGATGATATCCATGGCTCCTAGATATCCCAATACAGGTGTGGTAGGTGGTGATGGGATGCATGATGGACTACTTACTAGTTAGCCACCTGCTACTACACAGATTGAGTTGAGCACGATGTTGGGGGCGGCTCAGCTGATTATGCGGTGCCCTTTGTTTTCAACCAGTGACATGTTTACATTGGGAGTTGACCTCACCTAGGTGTTTTGGTTGGCTGCCATGCTTTGTGAGAGTAAGGATAATGCGGTTCCTACTACTAGAGCAGAGGTGGTTGATAGTGGAGCTGACTTGGTTGAGGAGCATGGGATCCGTTCAACGACCAGTGGTTTATGGCAAGTAGCAACGCTTAGACTAGAGGAGTTGCCAGTTGGACCGGTTCACACCTAGTGTTGTCCTATTGGATAACCAAATGGGGATTTTCTACTTGGTGGGACCTTTAGGGAAGGTCTATACACCAAAGAGAGTCTTGTTAGACTCTGGTGCACAGCTCCTTATGTTGGGGAAGGTTGCAATAGTCGGTCTAGAGTTACGAAAGACTGATGTGGAGAGGTATCCATTTCAAATCCAGACATCTTTAGGTAGTGGTCTGACATAGTACATCACACATGGGGAGCTTGTTGTCTAGGTTTAGCCTGATCATCCAAATGATAGCTCGGTGGTGAGAGCTCAGGCTATTGTGACAATAGCTGAGTTATACGATGTGCTAGTTGGGGGAGCAATGTTGTATCCCATGGGTTTCAATATTGACTATTGGGAGGAGACAACCTCTTATAGACCAGGTTTGCAGTCTAGTGAGGGACGAGTATGTTGCTTACCGATATGCTTTAGTAGTGGCAGTCTTGGCTCACTACAGTCCAAGACCATGGTAGCATCAGTTTCAGCTTTCAGTGGTGTAGTTATTTGGCCTGGTGATTTATTGGAGTGGAACGCCTATGTAGAGGATACTCTAGTACTAGAAGAGATCACTCGGATTTGGAGTACAAGTGGGATTGTTCTATCCACCTTGGATGTTCCATTGTGGAGTTTAGAGGAGGCATTGCAAAAGTATGCAAATTGGTTGGTGCAACAAGCTTGGTGTAGAGCCTCTGTACCTCTAGGATATGAGTGTGAGGATGAGCCTCCAAAGTCAATTACCTTGATACCTTTGGATACCACACTCATTGCTTGGTAGTATCTAATAGAGGGAGTATGTCTATTGGAGTTGTTTGGTGGGATTAGCACCAAACTAGCTATGGTCCTACAGGCGGGTATATGAGTATAGAGGTACTTGTATGTGGATAGAGATGAGATTGCCATGCAAGTCTCTCTACATCATGTGGCACACTTGGCCTACCGGTATCCTTAATTACTACTGATGTCAACAGTTAAAGGTTACCAAAAGGCCCTACCTGTAGACATTTCCTTACTGGGGGTGCATGATCTGGAGAGACATGGGCCTATTCACTTGGTGATTTTTGGATGGCCATGTCAAGGACATACACGTGGTAGCCAAGGTTTGGGTCTCCAGGATCCTTGTTCTAGTGTGTTTTGGGAGATGTTACGAATACTATGACATCTTTAGGTTCATCAGTTTGTTTCTCCAACTTACCTTTTGGAGAACATTCTTTTGATGGGTGATTCTTGCACTAGAGTGGTGGTGAGTATACATTAAATCCATTCTTGGATAGGACCTATCGTATTGTTGGATGCAGCCAAAGTGGGATCACGGACTCATTGTCTTCATCTTTGGTGGATGAACCTCTTACCTGGAGAGGTTTTATAGTATGCATATGATGGGATTCAACGACTAGACCACATCCTTGTTGATGATATCTTGGATGTGGGTGTTAGTCTTAGATGGTGGTAGTGGCTGATAGGTCATCTATGGTAGTGGTGAACCTAGTTGAACAACCTAGAGCTGCTTTTCCCACACTTATGAGTTTCCCAAGCTCTCATGCTTTTTGAGATGGAGGACTTGGACTTGTTTGGGACTCATAGTTATAGTAGTTGGTGGAGCCCAACACTAATGAGAGAGAGCGGGTGATGGGTTTTTGCACCAATATTATTGTTGTTCCAATAGTGTTAAAGGCATCTAAGAGTTAGGTGTTAGGACAAGCTATGGACTTGAACTATTTGACCTGGATTGTGAGCCTTGGTTTGGCAAAGCTATGTAGGATATGCTTGATAGGCATCACCACTTGAACACTTATGAGCATTGTGCTTATCAAGACAATTCAAGCACATGCTAGGGGTGATGGATCGAGTGGACATGGTATTCTTGGGACACAACTAGTAGCTACTAGGGAGAGTGGTCTACTTGGAGTCCATCCAAGTGAGTGTGGGCTACTTGGGTTACACCCTTGGTCCACTTGGGATGCAACTAGAGGATGTGTGGAGCTTGCAACCAAAGTGGAGGGAGTTTTTCACACAGAGGTTGGAACCTCTAGTGGTCGGGAGCATGACACTACTGCTCCTAAGGGCCAAGTGTAGTAGCCAATCATTATGTCTTCCACTCTTATGACAGTTATAGAGGATACGTATGAGCCAGATCTTGGACCCAAGCTTACAAGAGAGGAAAGATGGAGAGTTTGGAGGTTCTTGAAGAGCTACACAAGTTGTTTTGCCTTTAATATGAAGGATTTGGGTGCTCTAAAGGTACTTGGTATATAGATTGGGCTGACTAGCAATACACCAATTTTTTGACGTCCTTATTGCTATAGTGACATGGAGAGGACATTGATTCAGAGCCAAAGTAGAGACCTTTTTGAGGCTGGTTTGGTGGAGGTCTCACATGGAGAGTATGCATTAGCTATAGTGATGCCAGCCAAGAAGGATATGCATAGCAACTACACAGATAGGTGGATGTGGAGATTACTATCCTATCAACCGACAGATTAGGGCTGATCGGTATGCCATGCCTACACTAGAGGGGATTTTTGATACGATTAGGTATGCAAAGGTCTTTAGTACTTTGGATCTTTGAGCATGATATCATCAATTGCCGATCAGGGAGGAGGATAAGTCCAAGATAACATTTTAGGTTGTTGATCCTCATGGCAAGGATGTGTCATATGAGTGGAAGTTCTTACCGTTTGGGTTAAAGAATGCTCTTGCTAAGTTCCAGCGGATCATGGATAGATCCTAGCTAGATTGGATTTTGCTCGGTATTATATTGATGACATTTTGGTCTATAGCACTACTGTGGAGGAGCATGAGAGATAATTGTTGGAGGTGTTGGAGGTTGAATCTCATGGACTCAAATTACATCCTGGAAAGTGTAGGTTCTTCCATGAGCAGGTTGAGTATTTGGGTCACACTATCTACCTTAGAGAACTTGGTGTTTAACAAACCAAGGTGGAGGCTATTGCACATATTTATTGGCTTACAAATGTGAGCAGAGTGCAAGCATTCCTTGGGTTGGAAAACTTCTATCGCTGCTAAGTTAGGGGATTTAGTGCCATTGCCAAGGCCTTGACAAAGATGACCAAGCTTACACAAGAGTGGTGTTGGGGAGATGAGTAGGAGAGAGCTTTTGTAGAGCTCAAGGAGAGGTTGACATCTTCTCCTATTTTGAGGAGACTAATCAAAGGATGACCATTTCAGGTTCATACTGATTGGAGTATGTTGGGGCTTAGAGTGGTGCTCACTCAACATAATGATGAGGGGTAGGAGTTTGTGGTGGCCTATGCTAGTTGCTCCAACAATTGAGCAGAGGCAAAGTATAGTTAATATAAGAGAGAGTGCTTGGCAATAGTTTGGGCAATAGCACAATTCCAATGTTACCTATTTGGTAACTCCTTCACTCTCATCACTGATCATTAGCCATTGAAGTGGTTGATGGAGTCCGACAAGCTTTCAAAGAAGCTTGCACGATGGGCTCTAATTTTACAAGATTATGATTTCATAGTGCATTGGAGATGGTGCCAGGTTAGCATGCATTGGCCTTTCTGTGTATATTTTCTAAGGCTTTGGTGGTATCTCTCTTAGTGCATACAAGAAGAGTTATTGAGGTTACAGATCCAAAGAGTGAAGATATTGATACAATTCAATGAGACATTCATGGTGACGTCTTAGTGATGAACTATCTTTGCATTGGTCTTGTGGGTGGGACAATTGGAGCCAAGGAGAGAGACCATGTTCTTTAGCAAGCTAGACAGATCAGATTGGAAGGAAAACACCTTTTGTGTGTATAGGAAGATGGTAGAGTGAGAGTAGTACCACTTCAATCTCAAAGACTACAATTGGTCCGTCATGCTCATGAGGAGCTAGGACATTTTGGAGTAAAGCGTACATATAGCTTACTCCATACTCATTATTGGTGGTGCGGTATGCAAACTGAGGTACAATAGTTTGTTGCCAGATGTGTGGTTTGTGACTGAGTTAGAGCATCATTCAATGCTCCTACATCACAGTTACACCCATTACCTATCATGGGATTGGGTTACCATTGGAGTTTGGACTTTGTTGGACCTTTATCATTGACTATGAGACATCATTGGTATGTTTTGGTGATGGTGGAGCACTTCTCCAAGTAGATTGAGTTGGTGGCACTTCTTGACAAGTCTAGTGAGGGATAGCTTACTCATTCCTAGATTGAGTTCTTAGTCATTTTGGTGCACCAACTGATGCTTTGACTGATCAAGGTATAGAGTTCTTGGGGATTTTCAGGTCTTGTGTGACAAGGCTTTGATTGATCATCATACTACATCCTGAGATCACCTTGAGGCAGATGTCTTAGCAAAGAAAGTGGTTCAGATGGTGAAGAGAGGATTGCAAAAGTATGGTTTGTGGAGAGGCCACTTGGGAGATTGGGATCTCCAATTACCTTGGTTGGCCATGGGCTATCAGTTAAGCCAGTAAGCCTCCTTAGCATCCTTCTCTATGGACAAGATCTAGATTTACCCGCAGCCATTTGTTAAGATGCTACTATAGTCTTGGACGTAGATGATCTAGATGTATGGATGAGCACATGTTCTCAACAAGCAGAGATCTTTTGGTGAGTGATGCTGATGGTTTTTGAGAACTTGGCGATTGCTCAGCATAGGGATACCTTACATTATGCTACTATTCAAGGGGGAGGTTATAGACCCTCAATCTGTTGATTTCATCCAGGTGACTATATATATCTACAACAAGCAACACCAATAATACTTGATGTTTCAACAAGCCGCAGCACTATCTTGAGAGTACATGAGGTTTTGCCATCTGGAGTCCTTGTGTTAGAAGGATGTGATGGTGTTGTTTGGAAGGATCATGTGCACAATTGTGCACCATGCCATCTCCTAAACATTGATGGTACTATGGACCCAAGCTTGGCACTATATGTGCAAGCTTGAGGTGTATGTTATGTAGCTCTTCTAGTGGATTTATTATTATGTTAGTGTGTGATAGTTGTTTGAAAGGATGGCATATGGCATGTATGACTCCTCCCCTCACGATGGTTCCTTAAGGAAAATGGTTATATCCTAGATGTACTTGACCTATAGCTAGTTCATTCTTTATATGGTATAGATTGCAGATAGGTGACTAACAATGGGACTCCATAACACCCGGCCTTTTGATCTTTGGCCATCATAGGGTATACCATATACTTGGAGTAGATGGCTATCTAGAGTTAGAGGGACCTAACCGCCAGCTAGGGGGGCGATTATGAAAATTTAGAGTTTGTGTATGACTTATGTGTGAGTTGTGCTTCTATAGTGTATGATGTTGCAACAATGTATGTTGTGTAGTAATGTATATATGCACAACAACTGTCATGCCATTTGTAGTGGTGGAACTAGATTGCTCGAACACTAGAGTTGCAATGATAGTAGTTAGAGGTATTGTAGTAGTTTCCCATAGACTACTTTTTGATGGTCAGGTTTTTTGTTCAAGGTACTGACTTCATGGTAGGGCCCACTGTCACTTTGCACCATTTGCACCATCAAGTGTACCATCAGCGGGACCGTTAGGGTTCCAAACCTAGCTTGAGTCCAAGGGTATACTTTTGAAGTGCATCTCTAGAGGGCTCACTTCTTTGATGTTGAGCCTTTGAGTTCTTGGCTATGGTAGACAGAGGTCAGCAAGCGTCACTTGGATTCTCTGAGCTAGAGTGGGTGTGGTTTGATTGTAATAAGTGTCCAGTTGTTGGTCATTTATAGAGTGACAAATCAAATACTGATCTGATTTGGGTTGAGTCGAGAGTTGTAAACAATCTGATTATTGTTGCACTTTAGAGTTTGTGTATGACTTATGTGTGAGTTGTGCTTCTATAGTACATGATGTTGACAACAATGTATGTTGTGTAGCAATGTTTATACGCATGACAATACACTTTACTCCAAAATGGTCCTAGCTCCTCATGAGCATGATGGACCAATTGTGGTCTTTGAGATGGAAGTGGTACTACTTGCACTCTACCATCCTCCCATATACAAAGAAGATCTTTGCCCTCCAATCTGAACCACTCGGCTTGTTGAAAGACATGTTCTCTCTCCTTGGCCATAATTGTGCTACCCACAACACCAATGCAAAGATAGTCTATCACTAAGACATCATCATGAATGTCTTGTTGAGTTGTACACTATCTACACTCTTGAGATTTGTGATCTTAATAACTCCTCTTGTATGCATTGAGAAAGCTACCACCAAAGCCTCAAAAAATATACAAAGAAAGGTAGATGCATGCCAACCCGACACCATCTTCTCATCTATCTCACCATGTTAACATCCTTTGGTCTGATCATACTAGTTGAGACATGGGTTTCTACTCAACCCATCTGCATCATAGTTCACCACTCCAAGTTTTTTAATAATCGTGAATTCATACTCTTATAAAATCAGAGCCCATCATGCAAGCTTCTCTAAAAGCTTGTTAGACTCCATCAACCACTTTAGTGGTCAATGATCAATGATGAGAGTAAAGAGGTTATAAAATATGTAACATAAAAAATGTACTACTACCCATATTGCTACCAACACTCTCCTTCATATGAACTATACTTTGCCTCCACTGAATTGTTGGAGTGACTAGCATAGGTCACCAAAAAATACTTCTCCTCATCATCATGCTTGGTAAGCACTGCTCTAAGACCCAACATACTCTAATTAGTGTGAACCTGAAATGGCCATCCTCTAATTGGTCTCCTCAAAAGAGGAGTAGATGTCAACCTCTCCTTGAGCTCTACAAAAGCTCTCCCTTTCTCATCTACCCAACACCACTCCTATGTAAGCTTGGTCAGCTTCATCAAGGCCTTAGCAATGGCACTAAATCCTCTAACATATTGGCGATAAACACTTGTCAACCCAAGGAATGCTCATATTGTGCTCACATTTGTAGGCCAAGGAATACGTGCAATAGATCCACCTTGGTTTATTGAAAACCAAGTCCTTTAGGGTAGATAATGTGATCCAAATACTCAACCTATTCATAGAAGAATCTACACTTTCCATGATGTGATTTGAGTCCATGAGATCTCAACCTCTCAAACATCTCCTACAATTTTCTTTCATGCTCTTCTATAGTAGTTCTATAGACCAAAATGTTATCAATACATCACCAAGAAGAATCCAATCTAGCTAGGATCTTGTCCATGACCCTTTGGAACTCAACATGAGTGTTCTTTAACCCAAATAGTAAGAACTTCCACTAATACAACACATCCTTGTTGGGAGGATCAATAGCACAAAATGATGTCTTGGACTTATCTTCTTCCTTGATCAACAATTGATGATATCTTGCTCAAAGACCAAAGTACTAAAGACCTTTGCATGGCCAATCACATCAAAGATCTCCTCCAATGTAAAAATGACATACCAATCAGCCCTAGTCTATTGGTTGATAAGATGATAATCTCTATACATCTACCTATTTATGTAATTGCCATGTATACATGACATACCAATCAGCCCTAGTCTATTGGTTGATAAGATGATAATCTCTATACATCTACCTATTTATGTAGTTGCCATGTATATCCTTCATGGCTGGTATCATTGTAGTTGATGCATACTCTCCATATGAAATCTCCACCAAACCAACCACAAAAAGATTTCTACTCCAACTCTAAATCAATGCTCTCTCCATATCACTATACTGATAGGGACATTGTAAAACTAATGTATTGCTAGTCACCTCAATCCAAATATCAAGTCCTTTTAGAGCACCCAAATCCTTCATATTGAAGGCAAAACAACTTGTGTAGCTCCTCAAGAACCTCCAAACTCTCCATCTTTCCCCCTTGTAAACTTGCATCCAAGATTTGGCTCCCAAGTATCCTCTATAATTGTCATAGGAGTGGAAGACGTACTGATTGGCTGCTACATTGGGCCTTTAAGAGCAATAGTGTCATGCCCCTAACCATTAGAAGTCCTAACCTTAATATGAAAAACTCCTTCCACTCTAGTTGCAAGCTCCATACGTCCTCTAGTTGCATCTTAAGTAGACCAAGGATGTAATCCAAGTAGACTATGCTCACTTGGATGGACTCCAAGTAGACCACTCTTACTAGTAACCATTGGATGTGTTCCAAGAATACCTTGTCCACTTGGTCCATTGCCCCCAACTAGATTGTCTTGATAGGCATAGACCTTACAAGTGTTTAGGTGGTGAAGCCTATCAAGTGCATTTTATGCTACTCTGCCAAGCCAAGGCTCACAATCTAAGTCAAAAAATTTAGGTCCATAGCCTGACCTAACACCTGGATGCCTCTAACACTATTGGAATAGAGATGATACTGATATGAAAACCCATCACTTGCTCTCTCCCATTGGCATTGGGCTCCACCAACTACTATAACTGTGAGCCCCAAATAAGTCCAAGACCTCTCTTTTTAAAATCATGAGAGCTTGGGAAACTCATAAGTGTAGGAAAAGCAACTCAAGGCTATCCAACTAGGTTCATCACTGCCATAGGTGACCTATCAACCACTACCATTGTTTGAGACTAGCGCCCAACATCCAAAATCTCATCAATAGTAAGGTGGTCAAGTTGTTGAATCCCATCATAAGCGCATTGTAGAACTTCTTTGGGTAAGAGGTTTGTCCTCCAAAGATGAAGATGATGAGCTCATGATCCCACTTTGGTTGCATCCAACAACATGGCAGGTCCTATCCAAGAATGGACCTAGTGTGTACTTACCACCACCCAGGTGTGAGAATCACCCATCAACGGGATGTTCTCCAAAATGTAAGTTGGAGAAATGGATTGATGAACCAAAAGATGTTTTATTGTATGTAATATCTTCCAAAACACACTAGAATAGGGATCCTAAAGACCCAAAACTTGGCCAACATGTGTATGTCCCTAACATGGCCATCCAAAAATCACCAAATGAATGAGAGAATGTCTCTCCAAATCCTACAATCCCAACAAGGAAATGTTTATTTGTAGGTAACACCTAGTTGACATTGGTAATAACTTAGGATACCAATAGGCCAAGTGTACCATATGATGTAGAGAGACTTGCCTAGCAATCTCATCTCTCTCCACATACAAGTACTTCTTTGTACTTGTATACCTGCATGTAGTACCATAGCTAGTTCAAGGCTAATCCCATTGAACAATTTGAATAGATATACTCCCTTTATTGGATACTACCAAGCAATGAGTGTGGTATCCAAAGGTGTCAAGGTAATTGAATTTGGAGGTGCATCCTCACATTGGTCTCCTAATGGTACAAAGGCTCTACTCCAAGCTTGTTGCACCAACCAATCTGCATGCTACGGCAATGCTTCCTCTAAACTCTACAATGGAATATCCAAAGTGGATGGAATGATCTCTCTCAAACTCCAAATCCAAGTGATCTACTATGGTACTAGAGTATCCTTAGCAAGGGTGTTCCACTCCAATAAATCACCAAGCCAAGTAACAAAACCATTGAAAGTTGAGACTGATGTCGCCATGGTCTTGTACTATAGCAAAGCAAGATTGCCTTTACTAAAGCATACTGGTTGGCAACATAATTTTCCTTCACCTAACTGCTAACCTGGTCTATAGGAGGTTATCTTCTCCCAGTAATCAATATTATACCTCAAATATCAATCTTGGAGTATAACATTACTCTCTCAACTAACACATCATATGACTTAGCTATGGTCACAATGGCATGAGCTCTCACCATAGAACTATCAATCAAATGATTGGGTTGAATCTAAACAACAAGCTCTCCACATGTGATGTATTGTGTAGAACTACCCCTAGAGATGTCTAGATTTTAAATGGACACCTCTCAACATTAATCTTTTGTAACTCCAAACCAACAACTATAGCCTTCTCTAGCTTAAAGGTCTATGCACCAAAGTCTAGTAAGACCATCTATAGTGTATAGACCTTCCTTGAAGGTCCTACCAAATGAAAATCCCCCTCTAGTTATCCAATAGGCAACTCTAGGTATAAACTGTGCTTGCTCAAAGGCCGGTCTAGTTGGTAACTCCTCCAATCTAGCTATTGTTACCTGCCATAAACCATTGGTCATTGAGCGTATCCCATGCTCCTCAACCAAGTTAGCTCCATTATCAACCACTTTTGCTCTAGAAGTAGGAACCACATCATCCCTACTCTCACAAAGCATGGTATCCAACCGGAACTCTAGAGTTGGGTAAACTCTCAATGTAAACATGTCATTGGTTGAGTATAATGAAAAGCGTATAATCAACTGAGCACCCCCCAACATCAAACTAGACTCAATCAATGTAGTAGCAAGTGGCTGACTAGCAAGTAGTCCACCATGCACCTTATCACCATCTACCACAACTACACTAGGATGTCTAGGAGCCATGGATGTTGTTTGTAGAGCCTTAGAGAGTGTAAAAGATTGAAGGAGTCTGACTTGTCTACCAGCCTCTTCTGTCTATGAGTCCAACTCCATTGATGCTCCTCTAGGCTTTAGAGCACATATTGCACTCCTAGTCACTGCGGTAGATGCATCCACCTGTGTTGCTCCACACATGAAGTCCAAGATGTCTCTATCACCAGCATATGAGGTAGAAGCCTTAGCACCTAAATTTGATCTCCTCTAAGCAATGGCCATGCTAGCCAATCTCTACTCCAACTGCTCAATCTAAGTAGCCATGGCTATATTGGAAGTAAAGAAAAGTATTTCATCCCTACCAAGTGTGGATTTCCTACCACCACCTCTACCACCTCATCCTCTATGACTTGGAGCTCCTTTACCACCTCCCATAGTAGCCCTACCACTTTGTAACTATGGGTGTGGGTCAAAGAATCAATCACTAGTGTAACCAAATTTGTGGCAATGCTCACACTATCTTTGTGCTTCTTGTGATGCACTAGAGGTGTCAGGTCCACTACCCTAAAGTGCACTTTCTTCTATGCTGAGGTCCACCACAAGTCCAACAAGCAACACCACTACTCATTGGCTACTATTGATCTAAAAATGAAGGTAAGGGTTTAGCTACACTAGGCCCTCCACTTGCTCCATAAGATCTAGTTTGTCCACCCTATCCTTGAAAACTAACATGGCATGGTGTACTTTTGCTACAATTTGAAAGAAATAATAGTTGTGGATGAGATATCTCTACCAAATCTAGATGTCATCACTCTCTCCTCTACTATATTGAGCTCAATATGCTCTGTAACACCCATTTGTACATGTGTGTGGTATTGTGATATTTAGCTTGGTATTACAAGTACTTAAGAGATATTATTTATATAAAGATAAAGGATGGTTCTATATTAGTCATGGTTAGCTAAAGTTAGTCATAGCTAAGATAGAGGGGACTTTACTTTAGAGGAAGTAGAAAAGATGAGCACCACTATTTTGGATTTTAGTGTGTTGACTTGGTATTATTCTTAGGTGTTTGGCTTTGAGGAAAGAGTTGAGAACTCTTGGGCCCGCAAGCCTTTTTGTTTTGGATTCTTCTTTAGTCCAAGGATAGTCCATGTGAAGGAATCCTTGACTTAGTGGTTGGGTCAAGATAAGACCACATGCTGAGGGGAATATGCCCATGTGAATGGATATTCCTTTCTACTTTTTGACTTTACTTGACTTTTAGTCTAGTAACTTGAGTTACTATAGTAATTAGTAACTTTGGTACGTAACTATTTCACAAGTATATAAACAAGGGGTGAGGAGGTACTCATCATCCTTTCATTTGCAACTATCTCTCTCTCATTGAGTTCTCTAGTGAGCAATGTCTTGAGTCTTGGAGTGTTACCCTTGGAGGAGTATGATGGAGTTGGGGTTCCTTGCCTTCTTAGTCCATGGTGTGCTACCATAATAGCCATCGGAGGTTCATCCTGAGTGAGAGACAGGCCAGCTCACAGCTCAGCCAAACCAAAGACCACTGCCAAGTAGGCAAAGTAGCCTATAAAAACATAGCATCACAAACTCTATGTTGCAACTCTTTGTCCAGTATCCCATACCAAAACTAGACTATTTGGGCTTTAATAACTCCTTGAGTAAAACAATCAACCATCTTATGTGAGTTTATGCCTTACATAGGTTCTTTCTAGCTTTCTGTTGGAACTCTTGCAAGCTCTTTAGCTTGTCAATCCGTACTCCCTAGCAGTTCTACCTAAAACATTGGAAGAACTCCACCATGGGGTTAAACCTTGGTACTACACCACCTCCTATAGTAGTACCTTCACTCATAGTAGCACTATCTCTAGCTAGTGCACCTCCATTAGCTCCCACAATGCTACTAGAGCTAGAACTCATGTATAAAACCAATCTACCCCTAGAAACCATGCCTGAAGTAATGGAGACATAATTCAAAGACCAATACTATCTCCATAGCTCAATCTCCTCCAAGTGAGCTCTCCTAAACTCATTATACTCATCCATTGACAAACCTTCCAAGTGCTAGAACAATCCCTTCCATGCCATGAAGGGTGTGAACAAAGTCTGGTTTTGCATCTACTACAGATCACACCAAGTATTAAACTTGTGGATAAAGTCATCCAACTCAATGGTACCTATCATACTTTGAGTAACACTTAGGGCCTTTGGAAGCCCCATAAATCTTGTCCATGTCTCACAACAACAATGCGGAAACACCAAATGCACTCTCAACCCAATCAGCTCATATGTCAAACTCCAACTCAAAGTCAATCTCCTCCCTCAATGGGACTTGATATACAAGCTCATATTGAGCGCCACCCCAAGTAAACCCACTATGTATTACAACACTATCTCTTTGGAATCCCCAAAGAACTCCATCATGACAAAGTAACTAGAAACTACAACTCACAACCGTTACCACTAAAAGTATCCTACCAAGAATCACCACCAAGTGCCAACACCTCCAACCAAACATCACCCACTAATGTAGCTCTAATTATGACAACTACATTAAGAGAAAGAGCAACACGTAACCTACAATCACAACCTGTAGTCTCATGATCTGCAAGTCATCACTTCCTACTTCATTGGAGAGAAATATAGGTAGCCCAATTGGTCATCATTCCAACCTCACTACCTAGAGCACACTAGAGCACTAACACTCTAAAATCAAAGCACCTCACACAAACATGGTGCACAAACATGAAGTAGAGAATGGAAGAGGTCCAATCACAAGAAATCTAAACAAAAACCTTCCATCTCATAAATCATCATTAGACTAACTTTGCCACCATTTGGCATATGACATAATAGGAGTTATCTACTTCCTAAGCTACCAAGATCACCAAGAATGGGATCAAATTGTCTATCCTAGCCAAAGCTATAGGTTTATAGATAATAGTGGAACAATCACTAGGACAATAAGTGAAGGTGGACCAATTGGCTAGGGCACCAATCTAGGAACCAAAGATCTATGGGTGAAACCTTGTTGCACATAATCTAGCAAGGTGGGTAGATTTTGCCAAGCAATGATCAAAATCTACTCTAAACTAGCTAGCTTCATGCCAACAAGCTGGCTTGCTAGCCCTTGTAGGCCTTTGTAGCCTCTCATAGCCTTATACTTCTAAACACCCAAATGAGACCTTTCTTCTTGCCACTTTGAATCCTCTCCAAATTGGAAAAACTCCACTAAATTTGGCCAAGCTCCTCCAACTCACCAAAATCTGACATAAACTCTAGCCAAAATTTAATGTAAATTTGACATAAAATCTAATGTAAATCCCTAAAGTTGGCTGACCACCAAATCCTTTGTTAACTCTCTACTCAAGCTAAATTGAAAAAACAAGGTTCTCCAAATCAATTGAAGGTGGAGGTTCCCAAATCCACCTTCAATTTCACTTTCTGAGCTCAACTTGCACCAAATTGGTCCTGCTTTCACCTCTTGAGCTCAAAACAAACACCATTGCTCAAAATTGATTGTCTTCTCAACAAGATTTTGGCCAATGCTTCCACACACCGTCTGCCTCATCATCAAATCTACATCAATTTGAAGACTTCTGCACATGATCACTCTCCAAGAAAATCTAAAGCTCAATTGCGCTACCAATGATCAGCAAGACTTGGAGATACCACCAACATCCTTTGTTCCTACATCCAATTTCCCATAAACCTCACTTCTCCAATGTTATCAATTTATTCACACAACTTGAATCACACTCAATCAGATTAGTACTTGATCTGTCACTCAATAATCAACCAATAACTTAACATTGATTACAATTAAGCCACACCCACTCTAGCAAAGAGAATTCATGTGACGTTAACCAACCTCTATCCACCATAGCCAAGAATTGGAAGGTTGAAAATCAAAGAAGTGAACTCTCTAGAGTTCTACTTTGAAAGTATACCTCCTTGGTCTTTAACCCTAATGGTCCCATTGATGGCACATCCAACAATGCAAGTGATGGTGGACTCCACTATGTAGACAATACACAAAACATGAAATATGATCATCAACAAGTGATCTATGAGTAACTACCAAAATACTCCTGACTACAAACACTACTACTCTAGAGTTTGAGCAATCTACATGAAACACTACAAATGGTATGACACACAAGGTAGTCTATTTTGTTATTGTCTTCCTAATTGAGCACCACACTGATTCACATTGAAGAAGTATCTATGAATACATGAAAGTCATTCTCCAAATTAGTTACACTCATCAAAGGTGCTTTGACTAATTTCTCCTTTAGTGCTATGAAGGCTCTATCTTGGTTCTTTGTCCAAATGTATTCTTTGATCTTTTTAGCAACTCAGTGAGAGGTCCACTAAGATTGTGTGATTTGCAATGAACAACTTATAATACTCTACATTGCCAAGGAAGGCTTATAATTCCTTCAAATTCCTTAAGGATTCAAAGGCTTGGATTACCTTCACCTCCTCAATATCTACCTCCACACCTCTAGTTGATACTTGATGTCCTTGTAGGATACCTTTTGTCATCACAAAGAAATACTTCTTAGGATGTAAGGATAATCTAGTCACTTGATGTCTTTCAAATGTCTTACTTATGAAGGAAAGGTGGTCCTCACTTTGGCCAAAAACACAAAAATTGTCAATAAAAATTTTCCATGAAATTTCATAAGTAATTCTTGAAGATTGCATTAATCATCTACTTAAATCTTTTAGGAGCATTTCACATACCACATAGAATTTGGTTTTAAGTATAAGTCTCCCAATTGGTAGTGAAGGTAGTCTTGTCCCTATCTTCTTCTTAGATTGAGATCTACTTATATCTCAAAAAGCCATATAGGAAACTATAACATTCATGTCCCACAACCTAATCCAATGGGTGTCATAAAGGATAGAGGGTGATAATCCTTCTTCATGGCTATGTTGAGTTTCCTAAAATCATAGCATACATAAATCTTGCTAGTCTTCTTCTTGGGCACCACAATAATAGGTGATACCTATTTGCAAAGTACAAAGTACAAAGAAGATGATTCTAGCACAAAGGTATTTCTTTCTTTCTTTCTTCACCAATAATGAGTACTTTGGGTTGAGCCAATATTATATTTGTTTGATCTATATCACTTCTTGTTCCAAATCTATTTTGTATTCACCAAATTGCATTTGGCATATTTTGCATATTTGACATTTGCTCAATCTTCCAAGCAAAGGCATCTTGGTATTCCATGAACAAGGAAGCATAAGCTTTGTACTCTTCTTTGCTCATGAATTTGGAAGTCTTTGACAATCTTCCTTCTTGTATAATCACTTTATAATCATTAGGGTTGATGATGCACTCTATGTAGCTTATGGAGCTTATTCCTATGAGTACCAAATTATCCACTTGATTTCTGAGATGATCACTCCCTTTGCTCTCATTTTCTATCTCATAACACTCAAGGTACTTCACCACATCATCTCCAAAGAATTGTTGGTATTATCTAAAGTTCCTTTGGTATACCTCTCTTTTGACAATAACATTTCTCCTAGAAGTAGAACCTTCTTCCAATAGACCAATATTGATTTGGAACTTGTAGATATTAGGTCTAGAAAATAGAGTGTGTGCTTATTACAATCTATGTTGACTTGCACACCATATAACCACAACCTCCTTATGAGTATTGGGTAACTAGTTTTGTGACCAAACAAAGGATGATGTAATCAAGATGGAAGATCACTCTACCAATAGTGGTAGAAAATTTGATCAACATCTCCAACAATCTTATTCTTGTTTGATTTGCAAATTAGAGGATTTATGGGATGGGTTTGAAACTAGTGTATCCCAAATTATGAGTTATTTCTTCCATCATAATCTTAACTCCTAAGCCTAACATCATAAAGCTATTGATCTTTATTTCAACTTTTGGAGATCCCAAGTCCTCCAGTTCTATTGATAAATGGCAACAATATTGATTTCTTCCTTGTTTGTGTTTGTCAAAGATTAAAGGCTAATTGCTTTTTTATAGCTTCTTGTCCTTACACAACTATTGAAATGAGACATCCACCTTGGAGGATACCAAGTCTACAATAATGTCATATTACATTACTCCCAACAATGAACTAGCTCTACAATGTTTCTTCTCTAATATGTTGTTTGTTATGGAGGACTTTATTGGGGTGGAATATTGTATTTTATGTCCACATATCTTGCCTATATCTTGTGAAGCCTTCTCTTGCATTTTTTTTATCTTTAGGGTAGGAGATACTAGGTTGATGGTTGTTGGTCAATGAGCTAACTATGGACCTTGGTAAAGATCTTTGTCATTCTTCTCATTTCACATGAGATTCATATGATGTTTGAGTATGTATATCCTCAAGGATTGAGTCTTTTTTTATGGAGTTGCTCCCTCTGGTACGTGTCTTTTCTATATGTCTTCTTTTATGAGGTGCTTGACTTCTCTTTGTATGTCCAAAGAGTACTCTAGACTAACCTTGTCAAGTATTTTGGCTTCTTTGGCTTCATCCAAAAAAGGGTGTATTTCCTTCATGCCAATGGTAGTCCCTCCTCCTTGTGTTTCCTACTTTCCTTGCATTTGATATTTGCTAAAAGCTTCAACTCTTTGTCAAACAAGATCTTCTTTGGTTTGCTCTACTTTATCTTTGGCTTAGGAGACTTTCTTGACTCCAATAATGAAGAATTAATCATTGTCTTCTTCTTGAGTGGGTATCCACTCTATCCAATTCCAGATTTGATCAGTCATTGTCTTTGGAAAGAATTGCATCTCCTTCCCCCAATTCTTCCCTAATGAGTCAATAAACCTGTATGTCTAGCTTAGTGCAACAAATCTGACCAAGGGTCTTGGTATAAGGGGTTGGGGAAAATCTACCCTCACTTTCCTTAGTGTTTTGAAGTCAACACACAATAGTGTGTAGGGAATCATCTCCTAGGCTATGGATAATATAACAACCAATGTCTAAGAGCTCTATAATTGTAGCATGTGTTGGGAGTAGCATTTTCCTTGGAGGTAAGCTCCTTCTTTATGGTTTTTTTGTTACATACTCCCTCCGTAAGTGTTAAGGAACAATCCCATGGAGAGAGGAGGTCATGTTGGGAGGGATTTCCTATATTGAAAATACATGATCATCTCCCTCTACATAATACTCCTATTCTTCTCCAAGTGGTGGCCCATTCAACCTTATGTCCTAATGAATATAGTTGGATGTCATGCAATCTAGATAAGCATATCTTGACTTACCACAAGTCATACACCAAATATTGGATCAAGCATATAGCATAGTTTTACATCTCTCCTTTGTTTCAACCAATTGAACTTTGAAATTAGCAAACTCCTTGATGAGTTCTTCTAAATTTGCACTCAATTGTGTGGAGGTCTTTGGGATCTCCACTACCTTGTGTCTTTGGTTTCCTCTTTATTATAGCCTTTTATAATATTTTGGTGATTTTGAGTCAGTTCAAACAAACTATTTATAATAATAACTAAGTTGAAGATATTACCAAATTACTTAATAGGATTAATTAAGGGAAATAAATTAGTTATTAGGTACTAATAAGAACTTATATGGAAATTTTGATTATATTATATTGGAGTGTGACCTTTTTGAAGCGTTGTATCTTAAATCATACTTGAGTGGGCCTTTTATCTAAGACTTTGCATGGAAAATTTGACTTGGTATTTAAGAGATATCAAAATCCTATTGGTGTGACACGTGAGCTAATTTTTCTATCACTCAAGATGAAAATTTGATAATTATAAAAGTGGAAACCATGATCTAAAACGGTGGAGAAAAGAAACTCCTTAACACTCCATCAAGTTCACCACAAGTGATATTACTCATCTACATTGATACCAATTTGCAAATCCATTCTAAATTTGAGCTATAAAGTGGCTTGTTTAATACTAAATTTTCTTGACCAATTTTGAGGAAATCCAATTCAAATTGAAAAATAATGAAACCTATTTGGGATTCCAAAGAGCATGCAATTTTGTGGAGTAGAATACTTTATAAGCTTCTAAAATGATTAGCTTCATGCTTGTAATAACTCTTGTTGTAATTTCATGTATCCCAACTATAAGGTAACTTACTCTATTATTCTTTAGAATCTTGAATTAAAATCTTAAACTTGAAATTTCATTGAAATAAAAGTAATTCTAAACCTCCAATCCATCTTATACAATATCTCCAATTTTTCCTACATATATAAGATATATGATATCACTTGAAGTGAATCATAATAATTCATAGTATATAGATCAATCTAGGGTTTATAACAAAGGTTAAAGCTTCTTATTCCTTTTATTTCCACTCCAAGTGAGCTTTTATAACATCCTTTTGTCTATTATATAATTTTATGCATGGTTTTATCTTGCCTTATAGAAATATCTTGACAATAGGACCAAAAATATAAGCCAACCTACCTCTTTCTCAATATGAACCTTAGATAGCTATTAAGAAGTGCACCATACACTAAGAAGACAATTAACTAAACTTCATGACACTCCTTCATGATTAAAGAATCCAAGACTTAAGCCGGCTCATTAAACAACTTAATAAAAGAGACAATTGCAAATAATTGCAAATAAAGGATGATGAGTGCTTGCTTATTCATCCTATGTATATGATTGTGGAAATTATTACACCAAGAAGTTACTTACTACCAAAGTAACTAAGTTTACTAGGTAAAAATTCATCTAAAGACAAATTTATAGTAGAATATTAAACTCATATGAATAATCATCAAAATCATGTGATCTTACCTTGTACTAATGACTAAGTTAAGGATATCTTTTTATTGATATCCTCAAATTATAGGAAAATTCATAAGAGTTGTGGGCTTGTGTGCTTGTGGGCTTAAGAGTTATCAACTTGTTTTCTTAAACCAAATATTTGATAACAAGACAAATTGTATATACTCAAGTCCAATTAGTGATGCTCATTCTTCCAAACTCCTTTAAATAAAAGTACCTTTAACTTATCTATTACTAACCTTGGCTAATCATAGATAATTTAGAAGCTTAATTAAACACTATATGAACAATGTCTTTTGACTATCACTGTACCAAAATACATACTTTAGTAGAGCAAAGATATACCAATGGAAATTAGAGACCAAGTTAAATAACCTTTGACGATAGAGGTAGGTAGATAGCTTTAACTTGACCTTGGAATATAGTGTAATATTACTTAAGAGAAAATATGATGAGAAGCTTCCAAAAGAAGGCATGTGAGGCAAAATGCACATATGAAGCAAACAACTTTTATGAAATCCTTTTGACCTAGGAATCTTTATCTAAGTTTATTTAGGTGAAATATTAATCTTACCAAATTACCAATGTACTTTCTATGGTACCTTTGGTGAGTATACAAAGAGGGACTTAAAAGAGGAAATGAATAATTCCCTAATGAGCTTGGAGCATGGAGTGGTGAGAAGCATGCAACTTTGCAAGTTATACCTACATTTGATAAGTAAAGATTGAGATATTACACTTAAAGTTGCTATTTTGATGGTTATTGATGTAAGGGAAACCTCTTACTTTAGAAGATCTATTTGTGAATGTTAATGAAATACCTTCTATGCTTATATTGGTCAAGTTTTACTTATGAGCACTTTTGGAATAGCTTTGCCATAAGAGAATGAATGGATGATTTAAGGAGTGAATGAGAGATTTTTTAAGTTTTTATCCTTGATGGTGCTTGATGCCACTTTCTGTTAGAAAATACAGTCCCAAGGGACCTCTCGCAATAGCACATCATAAGGCCCATTAAACATAATCAGAGGACTAACAGGAAATAATGTGGTTCACTCCCTGTCCCGGAAGCTACCTCCACGGCTGAAACAGGCTCACACCAGCCTTCGAACCTTTATTTCCATTGTACATATGTATATATACAAACACAGGGATAGTCACTCTGTCATCTGTCTAAACTCCTGAATATAGACCTGTGTGACTTCATGAGTATTGACCACTCAAGATATCTAGTCACTTTAATACTCAACCTTAGAAGTGACTGAATATATATATATATATATATATATTTGCATGATACAGTAAAGAGTTTCCATTAGTCAAGTTTTGCTCTTGCTCTTGATCAGGCAAGTCACTTATAGCAAGCCAAACATAACACTTTCATCTTCCTTGTAGCACATTATACACACTCAAATTGTCAACAAAAGTATTTTTTGAGTGAAAGGCAAGCAAAGCATTATTCCTATTTGAATTTGGTTATAGTAACATTTTATTCCTTTCTTTTTGGTTTTCTTAATTGTAATTTTGTTCTTCTAGGAGATCCATTCTTGTATCTATTTAGAAGAAGCATTGATATGTATCAATTGCAATTCAACATTCACCAAAGACAAGGTTATGATGGAACACATGTTTAGAAATCATAGGGGAGAAAGATCTAACTTGGATTTAGAGATTGAGAAGCTATAGTTTTACCTTGTGGTCTACCATGACATCTTGGAGGTGACTATGCACATCTCATTGACCTGAAAGAGTGTTGATGAGTAGATAATTTACTTGATTAATGCAAGTCTGCTTTAAAACATTTAATGGCAATAGAAGAGAGATGAGACACATAAAATAATGAAGTTCAAGGTTTCACTAAGTTCTCTAAACACTTTATTTCATCATGTTAGTCAATACTTAGAAAGATACGTTCAAAAGATAATTTTATTAATAGAATAAAATCAAGTAAAGCCCTAACTAAAAATTATCTATTGTAGCAAAAGTTGATACTCAAGTATTAGAAGTTGTGGAGAGAGCAACTGCAAAGCTCAAGCTTTGGAGGTGCTCAAGCTTGCACATCCAAAGGTAAAATGACCTAAGAGAGGAAATATATATAATTTATCTTGGGTTATGTGTTGGAACTTCTACCCAAGTGAAGAACATAAAAAGGAGGCTGATCTTATACCCAAATGATTGAAGGATAGGATTCAAATAAGACATGAGTAAATTGGAGAGATAGGTATTATTGAATCTTTGTTGTAAATGTTGAAGGGAAAATAAGTGCCATTATTCAAAAAAGCTTTACTTTATTGGGATTTATCATCTAGCCATGGAGATTATCTTCAATATGATTATGAAGTATAAAAATAGGAATAAACTGATAATCACCTTGGGATAAGCATGAATTCTAGATATATTCAGCTCACATTTTGCTTTTTTGTTACCTATATAATCTATTGAAAGTTTCTCCTATTAATTGGTTTAAGATCCAAGAGAAGTTATTCACTACCTTTCAATGTCAAAAGCTTGGATTTTAGTGAAAAGAGATCCAAGGATCATACTTTTACATCTATAATTAATATTTTAAGAGAAGGAAAATATTTCTGTTTGGATATAAAGCTTAAAAGAAGGAAAACATTGACAAGTGAAATATAAGAGAGTAAGAACCTTGAAGTAAGTCACATCAAAGGAAGCAATATAATAGGAAAAATTCTTGGTTTTTATGGGAAAGGAGATGAGGATGTAAAAGCATTTGCAAGGGAATTCAAGAGACTTTGGATAGGAAATAACAAGAGGAGAACAAATAATGGGCTTCTCATGTGCCTAATTTGTTGGAAGATCCTTCTTTGATGTTTTATAAAGATAGGCAAAGGAGATTAGAATCCATCAATGTAGTCACTTGAGAGAGTTTAACAAAAGCTTTCATTGAGAGCTTTCTTACACATGAAAGTTTTGGGAAGCTCATAAGGGAAGTAGCTTATATGAGATAAGGAAATATGAATATGAATATGCATCTTTGTAGAAAGAAAAATTGGAGCAAAATTTCAAGATTATATAGAGAAATTCTTTTCATGAAGTGGAAAATAATGTAATGAGGATAAAAAAGTTGAGAACAACTTTATGGTAGGAAAGAGAACCAAATCTTAAAAGATAAAAGCAATCAAGATTACAATTTGTATGGAGGAGAGTATAGAAGGTGATGGATTAATCTTTGTTGCTCCTAAAAATATAAAATTTATTCCATAATTCTTAGGTCTAAAGGAGAAATTTCAATTCAAGTGGTTTAACCAGTGGTTCTTACCCCACCAATTTTAGACTTTGATGCAATAATAAGGAGAATATAGAGCAAATAACAAGTGAAGATTAACATTTAGAGAAAAAAGACTAGAATATTAGATGAGGTTTCAAGAGGTGTTGCAACTATTCACTAGCAAAGAATGGATCTCAAGAGCAACCTTATTATAGTGAGCTTACTTGCTTTAAGTGTGAAAATTGCTCATTTTATAAGCTTTTGTACAAATGCTCTAAAAGAAGGGAAGAATGAGCAAAATAAAAGGAATAAAAGAGTGCTACTACCTCAAAACAAGGATTAAAGAGTAGCCTCAATTGAAGAGGAGGATTTTAATAATACTTAGGAAAAAGTAGAATGCTCATATTCCAAACAGAAGAAGAGAGTCAAATTCATAAAAGATTTAGAGGATTCTTCAATAAGAGTTTCTAACAACATGAAAAAAAGACTCCAAATAATAAGCTTGGGAAAATTCACTTCTCCATCTTAGCCACTTAGTTCCATTATGATATGTTGGATGATATCGGGAATCAAGAAGCCAACATTGTAATATAGTAATGAATTGCCTTGAACCTATCATAGAGAAGATAACAAAGAAAAGCAAGAAGAAAAAAATTAAGTCATTGATGGAGGTGAGTGTGGTGGATGCTATAGCACAAGATACTTGACACAAAGCATCTAAGATTTATGTAAATCTAAATAAATACAACCTTACTAATGTGCTAATGGATGGTGCTTAAAAAATCTATGCAATTTCTGAATACTTAATCAAGAAGGTGGAGTTAAAGAGCTCTAGACCAATAGAGTTTGTAATTAGAATGTGTAACAAGAAAAATGGTCTACCTTTGGGAATTTTTTGATAAGGTGATCCTCTTAATTATAGATGTTTAAAATGCAAGTGTCTTTACAAGTTCCAAAAGACTATAATAATAAACTACTACTTTGAAGGCCTTGGTTAATAGAACAAGAACTGCAAATCAACATCACAATAGATATCATCTTGAGAAAGGTACTAAGAACCATAAATTGGAGATGCCTTAGATCAATCTCAAGGAGAGTATCTATAATTCAAATATACAAAGTGACTAATACAAAGAAGGAAGCTACTTAGAAGTAGAGATAGAGATAGAGATAAAGTACTCAACACAAGAGATATATATCTAGAGGAAAAACTTTATGTTTGTGTGTGATTGGTGTCCTTAATGAAATTCAATTTGTAAGCATATGACAAACCTTTGACAAAATAATAGATTGAAGGATCTCTACCTTTAACTTTTGTGAGAAGGTGTTGTTGGAAGAGAAGGTAAGATTTGGGGAAATTATCTACTAATACATCGTCTAGATCACAAACCTGGTCATCTACCTCTTCATCTATTGTGTCACCTAAGGCTTAAGCTACTTTTAACTCTTTGTTTGATTCTTGTAAGTCCTCCCAATAAGGTTTGCCTAACATACTTTATCTCTTCCTTCTTGATGGGGCTTTCCCCTTCTTTTGGAGGCTTCTTGGCTTGACCTATACACTCTCCATCATTAGGTTCCTTGCTTATCTCTTCTTCTTTGTCTTCTCCCTAGACTATAATGTGTTAGTCCTAGATTCCTCTCTCATGATGCTCCTTCAAGTGTAGTCATTTCTCTGCACTTCTAAAGTGAGATATGCCTCCTTCATTCCACCTTTTTGTCTCTGGCCTCTTCAAGCTGTCAAGGTCTTGACCATAATTACTGGAATTTTCTACCACTTAGGGTGTCTTCTCTAGTTCAAGATGGTCAATGATTTTTGGGCACCTCTAGCGCTAGAGTACTTGGAGATGACTATTCTTCCTCCTTGAAAATCCAATTATGTTGGACCTAAGTTCCACTTGGATTGGTAACCACATTTAATCCAACAATTGACCTAAATCTTCCAAGTTATCTATCATAATAACCAAAGAAATTAGTGGTAGAGTTGGCTAATATTGTGGAAAAAGCTTTCAAAACTTTGGTCCCTTGATTGCTATTGTCTATGTGTGCCAATGTTGCTCTAATCAATGAAGAATTTCTACTTTCCTCTTATCTAAAGGTCAAACCTTATAAGTGTGCTTCTTCCATTTGGACTTTTGATATGAGTGTTAGCCTAGCCATCGTTATTATTTCAATTATAGGCTCTTGTTATCTCCATTACCCTTGGCTCAATAAACTCCTTCATTTCTTCCTTCAACAAGGTCATCTGAAGTTGAGTCCCTCAAAGACCACAACTAAATTGGCATTAATGATCATCAAATTCTTCATTTTGACTTGCTTCTTTATCTTGGTCTCAATTGTCTCTCCAATCCCAAAAGCACACTTGAGGAATTTATCTACATTGGCTAGGTGGTACACAAATTTGTGCAAAAGTTGTAATTTTGTTTTATTTTATTACATTTTGATAGAAGAAGAGCAAGATAGTTTTATATGTAGTGGAAGAAACCTCTTTTATGAATTTTTTTGGGAGTTCATTTATGTGCCTTTTTGAAAGCAATGAAGATATCATCAAAGAAGTGAAAAAAATAAAGATAAGTATGAAGAGTACAAGTATAAAGAATCTTTGTAGTTTAAGATTTTCAAAATCAATGACTGTACACTGATTTAAATGATGGCACTAATAGGAATAAAGAACTACTTGCCAAAAGTTGATAGCACTACTTGGAGAGTTCATATGTGTAGAAAGTGATTTCTTGCCCATAGAGGACCATTATAGAAGAACCCTTGTTTATAACATCAACCACAAATTGATAAGATTCCACTTTGGCTAGTATGTTGTGAAGTAACTTTTTTGAATAGTGCTTAAGTGATCTTTCTCTTTGTAATTGTCAATCTCTTTGTTGAGGAACCCTTGTTAGCAATATGGCTAAAGTGAAGAAAATTATGAGTAAGATCTTTGAGTTAATTCTTTAATCCATAATAATTGACAAATGGCAATGGAAGCTTGGACTGATCTTCTCTGGAATAAGCATTTGATGTTTATACTCCGGAATTGGGAATTGGATTCTCTTGCAATCATTGGGGATCTTTGTGGGAATCCTTATAATTAGATAGAGGAGCATTGGAGGATGGTACTCAAGGTAGCTGTAGGACCTCAAAGGAAATGACCTTGGACAGTAAATTTGGAAATATGGGAGCGGAATTCCATAGAGTGATTATAAATTTATGTGCAAAGCAAAGAGTAAAGGGTGGAAATTTCATACTCACACAAACATTGCTTGCAAATTTTTCATTCAGTGTATTATCAAGCTATTTTGCCCAAAAAAATATCTATCTAATTATAAGTCAAGCAATATTAATCAAGCAATTATCCAAGGGAGAACTTATCAATTGGGCCTATATGTTCCATTGAGAGATCTACTCTATGATTAAGGAACATGAGGAGGATTGTGGAGCTACTTACTTTGCTCCATTTGCAATTAGCTTCTACATGGAGGTGAATTTGCTAAGAAAAGAAGATAGAAGGAGGTTTGGCTCTCACTTCATGTCAAAGGAGTACTTCTTGGCTCAACCTTCCATGATCAATAACCATCAAGAAGCCAACAACAAGTTTATCTCAATAAGAGAATTTGTGGAAGTGAAGGAGGTAATAATGGTAAGCACTTCCAAGAAGAGGAAGCAAAGAGACTACCAAAGAAGAAATCTCCAAGTGGTAGATGTTTCCTCTAATGAAGAAGAAGTTGGGGACAAAGAAATTGAGGAAGAAACAAAAGACATTATAGCAAAATAAGAGCTTAATTTCCCGGAACCAAGTTGTATTAGGAAGAGGGAAGACATGATCAAGAAGAAGTGGGGTCTATTCCACCAAAAGAAGTACAAGGAGAAGAAGCAGAAGTAGTATTCAAGGAACACCATGATCAAGAAGACCTTTGGCCAAAAGAGCCTACAAGTTCAGCTCAAGTGGGACCAAGCCATGACATTCAAGATAATGATCAGATGGACATGGAAGGCAAAGAAGTGTAGAAATCATCCACATTCCACCAAGAAAAGAAGGAAAATAGAGTTTCTTTGCAAAAGTAGTTTTGACTCCACCTATAGTAGATAAGGCAACTTTCATCGTAAACTCATTATGACCAACTCTTAGGTTCTTGCAGGTAATTCTCCCTTACCATAGAGAGAAATGGCCTAATATAGTGGACTACACTTTAGTGATAAAATAACTACATATGAATAGATACAAAGCAAATGAGAAGATGACCAAACTGCAAGAAGACTTAGAAATGCAAAGAGGATTATAGAAATACATATGCAAAAACATTAAAACCTTGATGCAAGAGAACCATGAGGTTAAGAGATATAGAACCTCACTGATTGAAGAACATACAACTTATGAAGAAGATGTCCAAAGAATGCAAGGAGAATTGAGAGCTCTTAGTTAGAAGGGAAGTAGAGTCAACAAGACTACAAAGAACAATTTTGAAAAGAAGATAAGGAGAAGACACTCGTTGAGGGATCATTAGAAAATGAAAAGGTAGTTGTTGTCAATTTGAAATTGCATATGGTTGAATAATGCAAAGAAGTAGCAATCTAGCTCAAGGTCTTGCAAAATGAACTACAAGAAGAGAAAGATTACATTGCCACTATTAGAGCCAAGATGATGGATTACATTATCAATGAAATTAATGGGACTTATAATCATTCTAAGGAAAGAATAACTAAGATTACTTAAGATTAGGAATCAAATGTTATAACTCTAGCTGCAATAGGTAGACTTACCAAGGCAAAGATCCATGAGCTGAAATTTAAAGCTTAGACTCTTAGTCCTCAAGTATACGATGATCCAAAATAGAGCAAGTATCCTTGAAGTTAAGAGAATATAAAAATGGGAAGCTTCAAGAAACTTATGATACAATAGTACTAAAATCATAGATTACAAGAAGAAAATTGAAAGCCTTCTTAAAAAAGCTATAGGCAAAGATAGTTCTTTGCAATAGAGAACTACAAATAATCCTTTGCTAAATGAATATTCTTTGATGTTGTAGATTTTTTCTTGCTTGTGTAATCTTTGAAGTAGTAGTCCAAAGAGGACAAGATAGAGTTTCTTCAAAAGAGAATTAAAACTCTTTCCCACGACACAAATTAGTTATTGAATTGTGTACAAATCAACAAATTACGATAAGATAGGATAATGAAATCTTGGTTGCATAGTCTAGATGCAAGAATTGAAATTTTGATAGGTTTTAGCACTTCTACAACCATCATATTTCTTTGGTTAGTAGTAGAAAAAGCTATTTAAGGCTTTCTATCATTTTAAGTATTAATTCAATCCATATAAGGGAGTAAAGTGGAAGACCATGAGCTCTTCATTGCTTTTGCTGAATTTTGAGTATTGGCAATGATTCTTTAGTGAGTATTGGTGAGAAGTCAAGTAGTTTAGTGTGTATGATCACTAGTACTTGTGGCTAAGGTCTAGGATCCTTGGCAATTCTAAAGGAATGGAGCAATGTCTTGAGTGGTCTTAAGTGAGCTAGAGTGTTAAAAGCACCACAAAATTGGAAAGCAAATCTTTACCACCAAGGCAAAGAACCTTTGTAGTTCTGGCTTATGGGAAGGGTAGAACACATTTTTTGGGGTTTTATGCTTTGCAGTGAAGTAGACTCTTTGGAGTGATTGGATCATCAACTTCAAGAATCAATTGGAACTTAGCTAACATAAACATGAGTTTGGATTTTATTTTGGCCATAGTGCATCTTAGTTGATGATATTACCCTCTTCTAGTATTGGTTTCTACCCAAGAGGTAAAATAAGAAACAATAAAGAACTACATTAGTGACACTTTTCTTTAAATTTATCCATTTCCAAACCATATCTCCATAGGAATGATCTATTTCTTACCAATTTATTGCAAAGTGTATGATATTAGGTTATCACAAGCCTCTAAGAAAGGATCAAAATTACTTAGCTAGTTTATTGTGAACTTCACTAAGCCATGAGCTATGGTAGTGTTAACCTTGTGCCAAATTACTACTCCTCTTATGGCAACCTTTGTTAGCTCTTGGATAGTGATTCTATTTAGGTTAATGTTGTTATAAAAGACCAAGGAGAGAATGGAAGATCATCTTGGAAGAGGAATGGAAGATCATCTTGGAACTCTCAACTTAGGAGAACTTTGAATGTCTTGCCTAGGCTTGGGCTTTAATACTTATAAACAACCTAAGTGCAAAGCTCCCAATAAGCTTCCAAGAAAGGTTCCTTCTAGAAACCATATTTCTTGGAGTGCAAGCTAAGCTAGCCATCAACTTGTCATACAAGTTACTTAATCCTAAAAAAGTTCCTAAAAGCTTCTCACCAAGAAGTTTCCTATATGCTTCTAGAACATTATTTGAATTTCCCATATATATGCTAGTTCTACTTCTTATTAGTTTCATTTAGCTTTTGGAAATTATTACAATTATCATAGACTTGCTATCTTGGCTTGTGTTCCTTTATTATCCTCCCTTAGATAAGGTTGAGTAAGGAAATTATATCACCATTGTGGTTGAATAACTCACCCATCTCTTGGACCAACCTCCAAATGGCATTGTACCACTCTTGAGACTTATGCATTGTTTTTACATAGGAATAAGGATGGAATCTACCCCATCTAAGCCTATTTTGGAAAAAAATACCTCCTTTCTCTTGTTGATTAGGTCTATTATCTAATGGAGTGCCAATCCTCATCACCTCTTTAGCTTGCTTAGTTGCCTTTGCTTTGCTAGAATTTCTCCTTAGCCAATAGTTGGCATTTTCTCTTCCTATTGGGAATGATGGCTACAAGTGCCAACTTCAAAGCATGAGTATGTGCTTCTTCTTCTTCTTCTTCTTCTTCTGAATTTGTCACCCATATTTACTACATATTATTGTCATTTTTGTAATTGACTAAGTTAGGTAGTTCTAGATGGTGAAAATATGTTAGAGTAAATGAATAATACAAGTATTTCTCTCTATAGATCACTCCAATAACTTCTCCATACTTTATAGAGGATGGTAGCACAATTGGTTGTCTAAATCTCCAAGAAAGAACATACTATCACTTGGGTCCACTTTTATAAAATCTTCTTGTTCTTATAAATAAAGGATATGCATAAAGAGCTTAAAGACATTCTTCAATCCTTGTCCTTAATGTTGGACTTCTGGGTACTTATCCTTACTATTGTAGGTGCTTAGAAGGAGGTGCAGATCTAATCCCTTTTTTTTGGACCTATTGGCTTCTTTACTCGTCCTTCTTTATAACAAGATGGAGTTTATAAACAAGTTAGTGGAGACTAAAAAGGTAACAAATAGGCTAAATTAGCCAAGAATTATAAGAATATTCTAGAAGTATCTATGAAGCTTCTTGGTACCTTCCAAGTATCAAGTAACATGTTCACCAAGTGGTGACTTCTAGGAGTGTAAAAGATCAAGACCAAGGAGAGAAATAAGAGAATGGAAACTCACATTAGGACACTTGAATGTGGGAAAACTCCAAATGCCTAGCATGAGCTTCTGCTTTGGTATTTATTGGTAACATACAAGGCCCTCAAGAAGCTTCTCAAGAAGCTTCCTTGAGCCATTTTCTTAGAGTGCAAGCCAAGTTAACTAGGAAGCTTCTCAAGAAACTTCCTTCTAGAAGTTGCCTACTTGGTGTGCAAGCTAAGCTAGTTGGAAGCTTCTAGAAACTACCTACTTGGGGTGCAAGTTAAGCTATCTGAGAAGCTTCCCAAGAAGCTTCCTAGATGCTTTTGGAATATTTTGGGCTAATTTGGCTTATTCTCTACTTTGTTAGCCTTACTAACTATGTCACTGAACTCCATATTGTTACAAGGAGGAAGCTTCTTGATTAGCTTAACTTGCATGTCAAGTAGATATTTTCTAGAAAGAAGCTTCTTGGGAAGGTTCCCAACTAACTTAGCTTGCATACTAAGTAAGCAACTTCCAGAAGAAAGCTTATTGAGAAGCTTCTTGATTAGCTTTGCTTGCACTTTAAGAAAGCAGCTTATAAGAAGCTTCTTGAGAAGCTTCTCAAGAGCCTTGTTTATTCTATATAACTACCAAAGTCCAAGTTCATACTAGGCATTTGGAGTTCTCTCATTCAAGAGTCTCAATGTGATCTTTCACTTTGATCTTCCATTCTCCTATTTTTCTCCTTAGTCTTTTACATTGATATTAGAGTAGGAATGGGATGGATGGAATTTATGGACCACCAAATCTATTTTCCCTGAACCATTCAGATTTTTGTGTCCATGTACTACCCAAGTATCATTTCATATAGTTCATTATCTCACGCTTTGGGAATTTTTTTTAATGCAATCAACTTGTTCAATGAACCCTTGATACGTTTGATTGTAAGTTACAAAGAATGGTGGACATGTTGCATCTTTGTGTTAACTTAGATAATTATAGGTTACTTAATAGAGTAGTAGCCATTAAATATATCTAAATTTCTCATTTGTATGCAATAACAAATCAAGTACCTTACTCCATTTTTGGAAGAAAGAGATCATCAACAATCAGAGCACGTAGAGAGAGCACCATTTTGAGAAGGAGAAGAGTGAATCCAATTCCAAAGCCCAAGGTATTTGAAAGAAAGAATCTTCCAAGTGCAATGGAGAATTTGTGTTTGATTGCACATGTTACTTTGAAGTTACAAATCTTCAATATGAATGTAGGTAGATTTGCTTGGCTTCTAACTAATTGGATAGAGTGGCAAAACTATAGTGGCAATTTCTAGTAGAGCAAGCTGAATTGTAGTTTGTTGCACCAATGTCAACATGGGAGAATTCAAGAGCACAATAATTGGGAGACTCTAAGCTATAAATGCTATCCAAGCTACATGATATATAGTGGCAAACTTGAAGTAGATTGGTTCTATGAGAGATTACATCACTCAATCCTAGAACACCATAATGCAAAGTCTAGATATACTAAAAGGTGACGCTCTTGATCAATTTTTGAGGAGCTTGAAGTTAGGCACTAAATTGGAAGTGACCATGCATGAGCCCAAACACTTGGAAGAAGCCATGCAATTGGTCGAGCATTTTGATTCCTTGGTCGCAACAACTTGGTCTTGATTCTAGACCTTCACAAAACCTACCAATAACTATTTGGAGTTTCACTCATTCAAGACTCCTAATGTGATCTTTCACTCTTATCTCCCATTCTCTTATTTCTCTCCTTGGTCTTTTACATTCTCTATCCAAGTTTACAAAGTAAACTCTAGTGATTAGATCCTTTGTTATGCTCCTTATGTCTTTGGATTCAAAAATTGATCTATAACAACTATCATGCTATTTGTAGGATTGCACCTAGATTGCTCAGACTTTGGAGTAGTAATGTTGGTAGTTAGGAGTATTTTGTTAGTTATTCATAACCTACTTGTTGACGGTTAAATTTTATGTTTAGGGTACTAATTACATGGTGGGGCCCATTGTCACTTGCACCATTTGCACTGATGGGTGTGTTGATAGCAAGACCGTCAGGGTTAGAAACCAAGGGTGTATATTTCAAAGTGTAGCTCTAGAAAGTTCATTTCTTTGATGTTTAGCCTTTGAGTTCCTAGCTATGGTGGACAAAGGACGGCAAGTGTCACTCGGATTTTCTTAGCTAGAGTGGATGTTGCTTGACTATAATTGGTGCCCAATTATTGACAAATGATTGAGTGATAGATCAACTACTGATTTGATTGAGTGTGATTCAAATTGTGTGAAAAAATTAATAACATCATTGAAGAGAGGTTAGGGGGAAATCAGGTACAAGAATGGAGAGTGTTGGTAGTATCTCCATGAGTTGCTGACCGTTGGTAGCTCGATTGGAGTTCAGATTTTCCCTAGTGTGCAAAACCTCATCAATTGATGTAGATTTGGTAGTGAGGCAAACAATGTGCGTAAGTGCTGGCCAAATTTTGAGCAAAGAGAAGCAATTTTCAAGCAATAGTTGTCATTTTGAGCTCAAGAGGTGAAAGCATGACCAATTTGGTGCTGTAACACCCATTTGTGCATGTGTGTGGTATTGTGATATTTAGCTTGGTATTACAAGTACTTGAGAGATATTATTCTATAGTATTCATGATTAGCTAAAGTTAGTCATGGCTAAGATAGAGAGCACCTTAATTTAGAGGAAGTGGAAAAGATGAGCACCACTATTTTGGACTCAAGTGTGTTGACTTGATATTATTCCTATGTGTTTGGCTTTGAGGAAAGAGTTGAGAACTCTTGGGCCCGCAAGCCTTTTTGTTTTGGATTCTTCTATAGTCAAAGGATTGCCTATGTGAAGGAATCATTGACTTAGTGGTTGGGTCAAGATAAGATTACATGCTTAGTGGAATATGCCTATGTGGATGAATATTCCTTTATACTTTTTGACTTTAATTGACTTTTAGCCTAGTAATTTGAGTAACTCCAATAATTAGTAACTTTGGTGCATAACTATTTCAAAAGTATATAAACAAGGGGTGAAGAATTACTCATCATTGTTTCATTCATAACTATCTCTCTTTCATTGAGTTCTCTAGTGAGTATTGGAGTGTTAGCCTTGGAGGGGTATGATGGAGTTGGGGTTCTTTGCCTTCTTAGTCCATAGTGTGCTACCATAATAGTCAATAGAGGTTCATCCTGATTGAGAGATAGGCCGGCTCACATTTTTGGTTCCATTTTTGGGACCTCTCTAGAAGGCAAGATAATGTTCCACGTACAATTCTATATTAGATAGAAAGAGGCTATGAGAGCTCACTTGGAGAGAACTTTAGGAGAGGAGAGGGCTGATCTTATGTTAGATAATTTGGACCGATTTGTATACCATGTAGTTCATTATTATATCTTTGAGGTGATTTTGTACATCTTGTACACTTGAGAGGATTTGGAGAGATTGTGTGAGGTGGATTGTAGATTTTGGAGATTAAGGTGATTTTGGTCAAAATCTCAAGTTTGGGATCTAGACTTGAAATTTCTACACATGATAGATTGGGTTATCCTTAAGTTATCACACTTGAAATTATTTTGAGAGCTTCTATGCACACTGGGCTAGAATTTGCGAAAGTTGATAGGGTAAACTGCTCTTGCAATTGCATACTCTATGGAAAATTGTGTAGATTTTGCCATTTCTTCAATTATCAGTGAATTGTGCTAAAAAATTTCAAGAAAATTCAGTGAATTGTATCCTACATTTTGATATCAAACTTAGATGGAGATTATTCTTGAGCAGAGAGTTATAAGTTTTTAAAGTAAGGGGGTGGTTTTGAGACCAAATCTAAAACATATGTGCTGAATAGAAAGTGTAATACCAAGAGCTAGCCATATGATCTAGATGTTTGGTAACATCTAGAATGATGTTATACATGATGGTCAAAATCGATCAGATAGAAGTATCACCAAAAGAGTACTTCTACTAATAGGGTAGAAACCAAAATAGACTTGAGAACCTTAGAACCAATAGCTAGACATATGATTTAAAGTTGAGAATTGGTTTGGTAACATCTGGAAGGATGTTACACATGATGGACTAAACATATCAGAAAGAGGTATCACCAAAAGGGGAATTCTACTAATAGAGTAGGAACCAAAATATGCTTGAAATCTTTGAAGGCAATTTCGGAGGCCTAAACGGATGAATTAGGCCTCGAAAATGTGCAAATTCCCCCCCCCAATAGAGGAAAGGCTGGCCTTCCCTCCCCTTTTCTTTGTCTCGTCAAGAGCTTCCAATGGTACCTTACTCATGTGATTTTGAGATTCCTACAAGAAGATTCCTTGAAAGATTCCCTCCGGTCAAAGCTTGTTTGACCAACCAGATAGGACCTAGACAAGACATGTCACTCATCCAAGTAAGTAAACCAAGGGTGGAGCTTGCTGCCATGTCACCTATCTGTGTCCCTAATCCTATGGTGGAGCTTCCTTGGAGGAGATCCTCTTTTTCTATATAATAAAGAGAAGGTGCTCCCTTGGGGCATCGATTGTTTAAGTGTGCAATCTGTGTTTTCTCTCTTCTCTTGTCCTTGGAGTATTACAAAAAGGTGCCTAGGCCAAATGGCTCAATGAAAAGATCTGAAATTATGCAAGGAGGGATGCCCTAGAGTTTTGATCAAGTGTGAAAAATTATAGAGGACTCTGGCATACTTGTTGCAAGATTTGGCTGACAATGTGAAGAAGAGTCAATTCTAGAGAGTTTAGATTTCATGCATGAGGAGTGTGAGAGCAACAAAAACCATGTTTGAGTGTTTAGACTCATCTTGGGACATGGAGGATCATCAAGAGTGGAAATTGAGGCAATGCAAGGTTCCCCAAGAGTTTGAGGTGATTGTAGGTGTGGATTTGAGGAGAAGAAAGTTTAGAATAGAATTTGAAGAGAGTGTTGAGAGGATCGAAAAACCTACACCACTTGGAGGAAAGAGTGAGTCTACGTGCTTTTTATGTGAAGAGCAAGGACATAAGGTAAGTTCATGTACATCAACTTTTGAGAGCAAGAGATTGAGAGAAAGGAGAGGCTTACTTGACTTGGGTTTGCATGTTGGACCTTCTTCACCAAGATTGGAAGGGAGAAGATCTAAGACCAAGGAGTTGTGTGAGGTTTGTGGAGTGGAAGGGCTTCCAAAAGGACATGAGTGTAGTGGAGTAAAAGCACTTTTGGAGACTTTGGTGAAGGATCTTGGAGAGAGTCTTAGTACAACTACAAAAATATTACCACTTTCATCAGCTAGTTCTGAAGATTAGTGATGGAGATAATCTTTCAACTTATGGAGAAACTATCCATGAGAGTTTGATTAATATGCACTCTAGGAATTGATGTTGTTATAGCAATTTTGGAGCAACCTGAACCTTTTGTATTCCCTAGAGTAGATTATTCTCAAATAGTGTTTGTCTTGTATATACTCTGTTAGTTATAGAGTGAGAGAAAAGAAAAGCAAAAAGAAAAATTTGAGAGAAAAGAAAGATAGTGAGGGAGTAAGATGGAAAAACTTTCGGTTTTCTTTTGCAAGAATGGAGAAGATATGGAGGCCTTTGTGAGAGAATTCAAGAGAGCTTGCATAGGAAACAAGGAGAGGAGGAAGAATGAGTGGGCCTCATTATTACCAGATTTCTTTGAGGATGCAACACTCATATGGTATGAGTCAGAATACCATATGAGAGAGGGGAGAGATAGGGAAGAAGAGTCTTGGGAGAGTTTAACTTCAACAATCATTGAGAACTTTCTTCCAAATGAGAGTTATGAGAGATTGATCAGTGAGGTTATTTTTCTCAAATAAGGAGATGGAGAGAAAGTGAGAGTCTATGTGGAAAGAGTGGAAAAGTTAGAGTCTAGATTTGCATAGTGTTGAGGTTACTTGTCATGATGGAGTTCTTTAGGGATTCCAAAGGAGATAGAACTATAGTATACAGTGGGTTTACCCAGAGTGGTGCTTGATATCAACATATATCTCACATCCCAATGAGGAAGGAGATTGAATTTGAGTTGGAGTTTGACATAAGAGCTTATCCAATTGAGAGTGTACTTGGTGTCTTCTATCGTGGGGTTTTGTCCTTGAGAGTGCACTGGGCTCCTGGCTGCTTGTGCTTAGTTGCAATTGGTGTCAATGACTTGAGAGTCTTCCCAAAGTTTGATATTCTCTTCCTTTTTTGGTATGGCTGGCAGGCTCATTCCAATAGGTCAGGTTGTTCTAATTGTTCCCAGGGTAGGTTTCTCCTAGGGTTTTTATGTTGGATCTTGTAGCCTAAAGTTGATCTATAGTGTTAAATTGTGTTTGGTTGTATTTGGCCTTGTAGCTCTATTCCTATAAAGTATTGCATTCAATTCTCTTTTATGTTTGGGTCTGTGGGTTTGGCTCTTGGCTTGGAAAGATTCCTAAGTCGGCTTTGGTGAGACTTGTGAAATAGCCACAAGCAATTTATGGTGGTCAAACCCAGCTGTATCAATCACTGAACTGTACAATCATATAGACTGGACCAAGAGCTCCTAAATGCAGCCCTTCCCTTGACAACATCCATAATTCAGAGTACATTTATCCGTTCATGAATCATCCTCTTCAACCAGTCATACAACCATAATTCAAATAAGACAAAAAACTCTTTCCTATGGAGTGACCATTCCTAATTTATCACCTGGGCAATCAAGACACTCCAGTTGAGCATCCAAAGTCGCCCAATCACATGCAGACAATTTTCTCAACTCCTTCTCTTTTATCAAATTGTCACTTACCACTTAGCACTCAAAGCCTCTCCTTCTCTTCTCTCTGCCCTGTCATTTCAGCATCAGTCCTTCACATCACTCTTCAAGAAAATGACCTCTCTATCTTCTGCCCAGCATCAACCATTCCACAACCTTCAAGAAAATGGCCTCTCTATCTTCTGCCTAGCATCAGCTAGCATTAAACTTTGAAAATACTCTCTCTCACACACACCTCTATTGTCCAAGGCAACCCTTGATTTTTTCCTCCTTCATTGTCCCTGTCACAGACCAGATTTCATTCAAAGCATTCTCTAGGCTCTTTTGGTCAATCAAAGCCATTCCTAACTGATTATCTTCCCCTTTCCTCTGTCCTTGTGCCACAACAGCAATCATCAACTTTCAAAATTGGCTCTCCTCTGTCTAGCTCTATCATAGTAGCAGCCATCAACTTTTGAAATTTGCTCTCCTTTGTCCAGCTCTATCACAGCAGGAACTCATCAACCTCTTGATATTTCTCTCCTCTGTCCAACTCTCTCACAACAGCAACTCATCAACCTCTTGATATTTCTCTCCTCAACCCAACTCTCTCACAACAACAACTCATCAACTTTTGAAATAGCTCTCATGTCCAGTTCTCTCACAATAACAACTCATCAACTTTTGAATAGCTCTCTGTGACAACCCAAAAAATATCACTTTTGCGGTAATCAGGTTAGTAAAGTTTGTTCTCGTAGAGATACGAGTCAGAAATGTCTAAATACAAAGTCAAACAATAATAATGTAGTTCTTCTTGGTTGCGTATTTAATCTCTCAGGTAGAAACCACACCTAGAAGAGAGTAACAAGCACTGACTCACAGTCTTCTCACAAATTAGCACTCCATAATCACAACTCCATCAAATCTTTCCAAACAATCTTGATTGTGATGATTCAGGCTCTTCCAAAAATGGTACTTAACTACAAAACAACTTTGCCTCAGAATTGTGTTCCACCCCTCCACTGAAGGCACAACTTCCTCAATCAAAATTGCTTCACATCAACTTTGCACTGCACTCAAAAATGCAAAATACTACCAACACTACAATTCCTCTCAAATCTGTCAAGGCATTGCTTTGTTGCACTTCACTCAGGATCAAACACACAAAATGAAGATCAAGGCTGCAGAATCCAACATCCAACAAGCACACTGACTTGCACTTTGAATTTCTCTACACACTCACAAACACAACACAAAATTGATACTCAGAATCAAGCTCAAGCGACGAGCACTGCTTCAAAGCACTTTGCTTTATCTATCTCATAAATAATGAGCATTGAACAACATAAGATTGCGAATGCCACTCTTAAATAGTGAAGCAACCAATAGTTCTAACAAAAATACCGTTTCCCAATAACTCTACAAACCTATAGATCCAAAATGACAATGCACTTCTTCATATTTGCCTCTTCAAATCTCAAATCTATTATTAATCCGATCCAATGTCTACTTTGTCATTGGCTTTCAAACCCGATCCCAAAATAACCTCACTTATTGCTCTATCTTTGGGTTTCATAACTCCTAACTCTTCTATCAATTCTACTACTTCTTTGCTCTGATCTACAATTGAGGTCATGGGTAATCTTTCTACTACTTTATCTTATGACCCACTCTTCTCTAAAGTGTCAAATGTCAAATTTGAAGACACCTGCATACGTACTTCTCTTACTTTGGTTCTTCGTACTTCTTCTACCTCACTACAAAGTTTAGCTAACTCCATCCTAATAAGGTCTAGTCTGAGACACACATTGTCCCCCACCTCAAACATCTTCCTATCTACACAATCTTGCAGCCGGATTAAGAGATTATTTAATTTGGTATTCTTCGCCTTCCTCTTGCGCGTCTCCTGCACTAGCAACTTTAGCTCATGCAACCTCGCCTCTTTGAGTTTACATTCCACTTCCATACTCAGCATGGCCTTAATTTCATTGATGACACCTTCTACTTCACTAGTTTCTTCCACCACCGTTAACTTCTCCTTCTTCCTCTCTTTGTCCAATTCACTACGATACATCTGAAGCTCATCTTCAAATACAGTTTTTAATGCTTCCTTCTCCCTCCGATGTATAGAGAGTTGTTCCTTTGCCTCTTGCATCAACCCTCTCAACCAATCTTCTTCTCTACTATGCTCCGTCAACTCTTGTTGCCAGGCCTGATCTTTCTCTGCTGCCCTCTTCTTAAGGCTCTCCAACTCTTGCTCCATCACCATAGCAATTGCCTTGGAGTGTATCAATTCAACACGCATCGTTGCAAGTTCTCCTTTCAATCGCGTAGTCATCGTAGTCATCTCCTTCACTTCCTCACGATTCTTTACTAACTCTTCCCTTGTCACCTCAAAGTGCTTACTCCAAAGAACCTCCTCAACCCAAAGTTCTTCGACTTCCATCTCCACTCTTGTCAGCTTACTTCGTAATAACAAGGTTTTGGCACACCAGGTTTTTACCACTGCTAATTCATCTGGTATGTTGAGCTTGGCACTTATCATCTCCTACTTCTTTTGCTGCAACATCATCAACAACGGGCATACTACCTTGGACAAATAGTCCACTCCTTTGCACCTTGCATCCTTGGCTCGGACTTTGGGTTTTGACTCTTCTACATTTGGTACCTTGCACCGAAGTCAAGATCTTTGCACCTTCAAAGTTTCCTCCTCAGAACTTTCTCCCTCTTTTTGAGTCAGGTTATTGGGCCCCACTGCAGATACACTCAGGGCATTGTCAAGCTTGGCAGCTTGGGGTTGTGCTTTGCCTCCTTCTTCCTTCTTCTTCTCACTGCCCCGTTCCATCATGGAAACTTTGAGACTCGGCTTTCCGACCTCTTTCATTGGCTGTATCACTTGCTGAACCTCCGCTTTGCCTTTGCTGTTGCTACTTGATTCTTCGCTTTGTAGCGTAAACTCCTCTTCTTTGCTTGACACTCCTTCCTTTGATCCGGTTTCTCCTTCCGATTCTTCTTCTTCTTCCTGCACGACTTCCTCCTTCTTCACTATCATTGCCATCGGGTTAAGCTTTGGAACTTTCTGCGGTTGTACTATTGCAACACTACTCTTAGGCTTGGTCCTCTTTTGCACCCTTGGAAGGTCAATTGCTATGATATTTTCTCTCCCACTCTCTTTGTAGTACCTATCCTCCTCTCGCACTCTCTCCATATAGTATCGCTCATATGCATCGGCTTCCTTGCGCAAATCTAGATGAAAGTGCAACCGCATTCGACTTTGCTCTTCCAAAGTCAGCAAGTTCAACCCAAAATAAAAGTGTGCTGCAAATGGCACAAAATAATGTGGTGGCATATCCATTCTCCATCCTAAAATCATTTGCCTCACTCTCTGATGCAGGCATTGCGCCCAATCTACTGCCTCTCTCGCAAACATTTGGTGAAAGAACACTACCTATTGCATAGTAACATAGGTTGTTTGCTCTAGTTTGAACATAGCCATCATTGTGCTTACAATTCCTCTCCACTCAGGGTCTCTATAACTATCCACCTTATACCCATTCTTAGTGCGGGGTCAATTGAATGACTTCCTTACTTTGGCAGTCTCTTCTGAAGCATCACACTTCCGATAGAAGGTCGTACCTCCTACCTCTCCGGCTTCTCTTCCCAACACTACTCTCCAATCCGCCTCCGTCCATCGAGCAGGATTCCCTCTCTTCCCTTCATGCTTTGGCCCATCCTTGCAATTGCTTGCTGCGATTTCTACCATGAAACTTGGAAAACTGAAATTCCAATTCCAGGCCAAGAATGTGATACAAAGTCTTGTCAAGACTTCAATCCGTGCTATTACTTCTAATTGACAAATTGCAAGCCTTCTCACCACACTCTGCTTGCTCACTTTTGGTGCCATAGTGTGCTTCCTCACTTTTCTCTTGTGGAAGATCGTCCCCGAAATCCTAACCCACTCCTCTTCTTGCGGATTTGCAATTTGCATTACTTTGGGTCAACTCTGAATAGGCACCAGGTAGCAATTGGACATTGCTCCTTCTTCTTGTGCACCGTGTAATTTTATAGTCCTGTGCCAATCAGTCACTCTTCAGTCGCTCCTCCTCTCAAATTTCTGATTTGGTGAAGTTGTTGCCTATCACTATCAAGAAGTTCTTGATCCCAAGGTCATTACTTTCTTCCCCCGTACTTTCTTGATTGCACCGATTCTCAAGTGGTTTGTTATAGGTTCTTTAGATCTGCTCTTGCCGCTCAATACGAAGTCTCTCTCTCTTCGTCTTTGTCTTCTTCTTCACGTCTTGACCTGAGGTCGACTTTGGGTTGTATGTTGATAAGGCAAGTCTGAGTACTTTGCCATATGACCCAAAGCCATGTTACCTCGGGTTTCATCTCAAAGACTCTTTTCTTTGACTTCTTTGGTCATACAGGCTCAATCTGACTTCTCTATACACTTCTTCTTCTCTATTTTGAGGAAAAAAATGTGGATACCACACTCTCTTGTCCAGTTCTCTCACAACAACAACTCATCAACTTTCAATATTACATCCTCAATTTGTCCAATGCAAAATCTCTCAAGAATTCCTTTCCCTTCTTGCTTCTTTTGATATTACATCCTCAATTTTGTCCAATGCAAAAAAATCTCTCAAAAATTCCTTCACTTCTCACTTCTCTATCTAGAGCAAAATTCAGCACAAAATCTCTTGATGTTCCTTCTCTTCCTTCCAGTATTGTTCTCTTGAATTACTCCTCTTCACTTCTCACTTCTAGGGCAAGCTGCAAAAATTTGACTTAGTGGTTGGGTCAAGATAAGACCACATGCTTAGGGGAATATGCCCAAGTGAATGGATATTCCTTTCTACTTTTTGACTTTACTTGACTTTTAGTCTAGTAACTTGAGTTACTAGACTAAAGTTGGGTTGGCAAACTTCTATTGTGGTTACGTTAGAGGATTTAGTGCCATTGCCAAAGCCTTGATGAAGCTAGCTAAGCTTACACAAGAGTGGTGTTGGGGAGATAAGCAGGAGGGAGCTTTTGCAGAGCTCAAGGAGAGGTTGACATTTGATCCTATTTTGAGGAGACCAATCAAAGGACAACCATTTCAGGTTCACATTAATTGGAGTATGTTGGAGCTTAGAGCAATGCTCACCCAGCATGGTGATGAGGGGAAGGATTTTGTGGTGGCCTATGCTAGTCACTCCAACAATTTAGTCAAGGCAAAATATAGTTCATATGAGAGAGAGCGCTTGGCAATAGTATGGGCAATAGCACATTTTTTATGTTACCTATTTGGTAATCCCTTTACTCTCATCATTGATCATCAGCTACTAAAGTAGCTGATGGATTCCGACAAGCTTTTAGGGAAGCTTGCACAATGGGCTCTAATTTTACAAGAATATGATTTCATGGTTATTCATAGACCTAGAGTGGTGAACCGTGATGCAAATGGGTTGAGTAGAAACCCATGTCTTGTCCAGTAAGATGAGATCAGAGCATATTGGCATGGTGAGACAAATGAGGAGATGGTGCTAAGTTGACATGCATTTGGCTTTCTTTATATATTTTTGAGCCTTTGGTGGTATCTTTCTTAGTGCATATAGGAGGAGTTATTGACGTCACACATACAAAGAGTGGAGATAGTGGTATAATTGAACAAGACATTCATGATGATATCTAATTGATGGACTATCTTTGCACTTGTGTTTTGGGTGGCACAATTGGGACCAAGGAGAAAGACCATGTCCTTCAACAAGCTAGGCGGTTCAGATTGGAGGGCAAACACCTTTTGTGTGTATGGGAGGATGGTAGAATGCAAGTAGTACTACTCCCATCTCAAAGACCACAGTTGGTCTATCAAGCTCATGAGGAGCTAGGACATTTTGGACACAAGCATACATGTAGCTTATTTTCCTAAGTCATTATTGGTGGCACAGTATGCAGACCAATGTATAGCAATTTGTTTCAAGATGTGTGGTTTGTGACCGAGTTAGCGCATCATTCAATGCTCCTATGCCATAGTTACACCCATTACCTATCATGGGATTGGGTTACCATTGGATTTTGGACTTCATTGGACCTTTATCATTGATTATGAGACATCATTGGTACATTTTGGTGATGGTGGAGCCTTCTCCAAGTGGATTGAGTTGGTGGCACTTCCTGACAAGTCTAGTAAAGGGACAACTTACTCGTTCTTGGATTGGGTTCTTAGTCATTTTGGTGCACTAGTTGAGGTTTTGACTAATCAAGGTATAGAGTTCTTGGAGGAGTTTCAAGTCTTGTGTGACAAGGCTTTGATTGATCATCATACTACCTCCCAAGATCATCCTAAGGCAGATGGCTTAACATAGAGAGTGGTTCATACTGTGAAGAGAGGTTTGCGGAAGTATGGTTTGTAGAGAGGCCACTTAAGAGATTGGGATCTCTAGCTACTTTGGTTGGCCATGGACTATTGGTTCAGCCGCCAAGCCTCCTTAGCATCCTTCTCTCTATACTTTCTACTCTCTGGACAAGATCCAGATTTACTTGCAACCATTCATCAAGATGCTAAAGTAGTGTTTGACTTGGATGATCTAGATGTATGGATGAGTGCATGTTCTCAATGGGTAGAAATCATTTGGAGAGTGACGCCGATTGTGGTACCCACATTTTTCATTTTGGATGAGCTTTGAAGAAGAAGTGCCTTGTTGAAACCAAATTGAAACCAAATGGAGAAGAAATGAGTGGAAATGTGTGTTTTAATCAAGCTCAAGTGAGTCGACTTTGTGTTAGAAGAAGAAGGACTCGGATTGGTCAAACCCGAAGAAGCTTACTTTGTGTCAGAGGAGGGAAAAACTCGGATCAGACGCCGAAGGAGGGTTTCTTTGCATCGGAATGAAGGTTATAGGTCAGGATTCTAGCGGGGACCATATCTCAGTGACCACAAGTCTAAATCAAGCATGCTATATTTCGTTGGAAGCATCTTGTTTAGGGCTTTCCATTGCCACCAAAATTGCAAAGTTTAGAGGTCTGTAGAAGAAGTTACAAGCATTTAAAGTTTTGGGAGTAGATGTGAAGAGAAGTTTGGTGTCTTCGGGTCAATGTGACTTCGGACTTCGGACTTCGGGTTTACATGACTTTGGGTCATGAGACTTTGCCTCAAGACAAATATGATTCACCCAAGGAAGTTGGACCTCGGAGTGTAGTGAAGGTGACTTCGGGAGTTTTGCCAGAGGGATCAGAGGAAATTAGAGTAGTGAAAGAAGATAGTTAGGATACCCATGACTTCAATTTCAGTTCTGATTGAAGATGGAATATGAATTGCAAGAGAAGTAACAGAAGTGAATAAACCCAAAGTGCAAGATCAGATAGTAAGTGTCTTCGGGTCAATTACATGAGTGATTAGGGGAAAGTGTGTTACAAATTGAAGGTGTAGATAGTGTACCTATACTTTCAATTACAATTCTTGATGAGGATATAGTAGAATTAGTAAAGGAATTGATAGTAGTTAGGCCCGAAGTAAGAGAGATAGGAATGTAGGTGTCTTTGGATTTGACATTTTACACTTTAGAGAAGAGTGGGTTGGGAGATAGAGATTTAGAAGGATTACTTGTGATAGGAATTATAGATTAGAGTGGAGAATTAGTAGAATTGGTAGAGGAAGTAGGAGATGTGAAACTCAAGGACAGAGTATTAGGAAGTAAAATTACTTTGGGTTTGCGTTTGAAAGCCGAGGAAGAAGTAGACATCAGATCGGATTTGTAACCAATTTGAGATTTGAATAGGCAGATAAGAAGATGTGCATTGTCATTTCAGATCTGTAGGTTTGTAGAGTTGTTAGGAAGAGGTGCAGTAGGAAGATAACTATCAATTGCTTCACTATTTAAGAGTGGCATTTGCAGTCAGATGTTGTTCAGTGCTCATTATTTTTGAGAATAGATAAAGCAAAGTGCTGTGAAGTAGTGCTCGTCGCTTAAGCTTGATTTCGAGTATCAGCTTTGCAACTGTGTTTGTGAGTATGTGAGGAAATTTGAAGTTCAAGTTAGTGTGCTTGTTGGATGTTGGATACCGTAGCCTTGATATTTATTCTATGTGTTTGATCTTGAGTGAAGTGCAATCGAAGCAATGCCTTGACAGATCTGAGAGGAATTGTAGTGTTGGTAGTATTCTGCATTTGTGAGTGCAGTGCAAGGTTGATGTGAAGCAATTTCAATCGAGAAAGTTGTGTCTTCAGTGGAAGGGTGGAACAAAATTTTGAGGCAAAGTTGTTTTGCAATGAAGTGCCATTTTTGGGAGAGCTTGAACCATCACAATCCAGATTGTTTGGAAAGAATTGAAAGAGTTGTGATTAAGGAATGTGAATTTGTGACAAGACTGTGAATCAGTGCTTGTTACTCTCTTCTGGGTGTGGTTTCTACTTGAGAGATTAAAGACACAACCAAGAAGAACTGTAATTATTACTTTGCTTTGTATTTGGACATTTCTGACTCGTATCTTTGTGGGAACAAACTTTAATTACCCGATTACCGCAAAAGTGATATTTGCCGGGTTGTCACACCAATGACCTTTGAGAACTTAGTAATTGCTCAGCATAGGAATACCTTACAATATGCTACCATTCAAGGAGGAGGTTATAGACCCTCTATCTATCAATTTCATCAAGGTGACAGTATATCTATAGGAGACAACAATGATAACACTTGATGTTTCTAGAAGCCACACTATCTTGAAAATGCACAAGGTTTTGCCATCTACAGTCCGTTTGTTGGAAGGATGTGATGGTGTTGTTTGGAAGGATCATGCACACACATGCCACCTCCTAAACATTGATAGTACTATGGATGCAAGCTTGGCAATTGTACATGTAGGCTTGTGGTGTATGTTATGCGGCTCTTCTAGTAGAGCTACTATTATGTTTGTGTGTGATAGTTGTTTGAGAGGACGGCATATGGCATGTATGACTCCTCTCCTCATGGTGGTTCCTCAAGGACAATGGTTATATCATAGATGTACTTGATCTATAGCTAGTTCATCCTTTATATGGTATAGATTGCTGACAAGTGACTAACAATGGAGCTCAATAGCACCCGACCTCCTGATCTTTTGCCTACCATATACTTAGAGTAGATAGCTATTTGGAGTTAGAGGGACCTAATTACCAGCTAGGAGGGCAATTGTGGTACTTTAGAGTCCATGTATGACTTATATGTGATTTGTGCTTCTATAGTGTATGATGTTGATAGTGACGTATGTTGTATAGCAATGTATATATGTAAGACAATTGTCACACCATTTCTAGCATCACACCTACATTGCTCAAACTCTAGAGTAGCAATTTTGGTAGTTAGGAGTATTTTGGTAGTTACTCATAGACTACTTGTTGACAATCAGACTTTTGTGTTTAGGGTATTGACTACATGGTGGAGTCCATCGTCACTTGCACCATTTGCACTGATGGATGTGCCATCAATGAGACCATTAGGGTTGGAGACTAGGAGGGTATACCTTCAAAGTTTAGCTCCAAAGAGCTCACTTCTCTGATGTTGAGCCTTTGAATTCTTGGCTATGGTGGACAAAGGCCGTAAAACATTACCTAGATTCTCTTAGCAAGAGTGGGTGTGGTTTGACTATAATCAATGCCCAATTGTTGGCAGATTATTGAATGACAAAACAAGTATTGATTTGATTGAGTGTGATGTGACAACCCGGCAAATATCACTTTTGCGGTAATCGGGTAAGTAAAGTTTGTTCCCGCAGAGATATGAGTCAAAATTGGTCAAATACAAAGCAAAGTAACAATTTCAGTTCTTCTTGAGTTCTTCTTTAGTCTCTTAGGTAGAAATCACACCCAGAAGAGAGTAACAAGCACTAATTCGTAGTCTTGTCATGAATTAACACTCCATAATCACAAATCCTTCAATTCTTTCCAAACAATCTTGATTGTGATGATTCATGCTCTCCCAAAAACGACACTTCACTGCAAAACGACTTCACCTCAGAATTGTGTTCCACCCTTCCATTGAAGGCACAACTTCTTTGATCGAAATTGCTTCACACCAACTTTGCACTGCCCTCACAAATGCAGAATACTACCAACACTACAATTTCTCTCAGATATGTCAAGGCATTGCTTCGATTGCACTTCACTTAGGATCAAACACACAGAATGAAGATCAAGGTTGTGGAATCCAACATCCAACAAGCACTCTGACTTGCACTTTGAATTTCTCCAAACACTCACAAACACAATTGCAAAGTTGATACTTGGAATCAAGCTCAAGCAACGAGCACTACTTCACAGCACTTTGCTTTATCTATTCTCAGAAATTATGAGCACTGAACAACATGATACTGCAAATGCCACTCTTAAATAGTGAATCAATCGACAGTTCTAACAACTATACCGTTCTACAACAACTCTTCTAACCTGCAGATCCAAAATGACAATGCACCTCTTCATATCTGCCTCTTCAAATCTCAAATCTGTTACTAATCCGATCCGATGTCTACTTTGTCATCGGCTTTCAAACCCAAACCCAAAGTAATTTTACTTCCTATCACTTTTTCCTCGGGTTTCACATCTCCTACTTCATCTACCAATTCCAGTAACTCTCTTTCCTGATCTGAAATTGCACTAGTGCGTAATCTATCTAACTCATTATCTCTTGACCCACTCTTCTCTAATGTCTCTGATGGTAACTCCGAAGACATTTGGACTCCTATGTTATCTAGTTCGGATTTTGCTCTAACATCCCTCCAAAGTTTTTCTAGCTCTATTTTCACTAAGTCTAATCTAATTGAAATGTTATCCTGTACCTCTAAAATCTTTCTGTCTACCCGAGTTCTGAGACTAATCAACAAGGCGTTCATATCTGTATCCTTCACTTTTCTTCGCCTCATCTTCTGCACCAACAACTTCAACTCGTGCAGTCTTGCTTCTTCAATCCAAACGTTGGCTTCTGTACTCAACATTGCGTTTACCCTGAGGACTATCTCCTTCAATGGCTCCAACCTTGTCTTCCTTTCTTGTTCTCGATCAGCAAGCCAGTCCTCTTGGTACATCGTTAACTCTGCCTCGAACTCGGCTTTTACCGTCTCCTTCTCCTTCTGTACAACCTTCTCCTCCTGATTACGAAGTAACTCTCGTAATCGGTCTTCCTCTTTGTATCTTGCCGCCAACTCTCATTGCCAGAGTTGTTTCTTCTCTTCTACACTCTCCATCACTCTATCGAGCTCATGATCCTTTGCTGCTACTCTTGCCATAGCATGGATTACTTCTACTCTTGAATCAACAAACTGTTGCTTCAAGATTTCATACTCCGCTACTTGTCTCTCCCTTGCTAGGTCACTCTTCTTCACAAGATCCTCTCGATAACTTACCTCTCTCTTCAGGTCTTCAATTACCTGACTTCTCTCTACTGCCTCCGCTTGTAGTACTTCCCTTTCCTCCTCACCTCGGGTTACACTCTTCTTCAACTCCAAGTTCTCTTCTTCTAATCTCGCCAACACCTGCAATACAGTCTTTACCTCTGGACAAGTCGACTGCATCTCCTTCTTCTTGTGCTCCAACTTCACCAACAATGGGCACACAATCTCTTGCAGGTACTCCACTCCATCACTGGCAACTACTTCCTCCTGCGGAGTGGTCTCTCTTCTCACTTTGTGTTCTCCCGATACTCGCCTTCTTCTCTGTAGTCTTTGTATCGGAATCGACGCCTCACTTCTTGAGCTTTCACTTACCTCTTCTTTTGCCTTACTTGGCCCCATGTCACACTTTGCCTACGTCTCGAGCAAACTCCTCGCTGTATTGCAATTTTCTTCTCCTCTAGCACAGTTAGTTCATCTTCCAACTGTGTATTGTCTTCGGCTTCCAGCTCGGCTTGCACTTCTTCTTTGTATTCTTCAGCCATTGGCGCCGATGTCATCTCTCCACCTTCATCACTATCGCTACTCGTACCTCCACTCTGCGACGTTAGCTCAGGCTCCTCCTCGTGTTCCGAGTCTTTAGTTTTGAGCTCAGCATCTCCTTCTGAGTCTTCATCCTCCGACTCAATCACCACCATACCTCGCCTTGGGTTACTTCTCTACATCTTCCAAGGTTTCTTGCTTTCTTCGGCTTCACCTTGCCAACCTTTCTTCTTCGTCGGGGTACTTATTGTGACCTCCACGTTCTTCCCTATCTTTGCATAGTAGTCTTCGGTGGTCCTGATCTGCAAGATGTATTGTTGCTCCTTGACATCGACCTCCTTTCGTACATCAAGATGGAAGTGCGATACCATCCGAGTCCGCTCCGCCGAGTTCAGCAAATTGAGCCCGAGGTAGAAGTGTGCTACAAACAGCATAATGTAGTGTGGAGGCGACTTATCCTGCAAATTCCACACCATCTGCCTTGTTCTCTCGTGAAAACACCTTGCCCAATTGATTGGTTCTCCTACAAACAACTTATGGAAGAACACCGCTTGGTGTCTCATCACATAAGTGGTTCTCTCTGGCTTTAGGATAGCCATCAGAGCACTCACAATCCCTCTCTTCATAGGGTCTTTGTAGCTCTCAACCTTATACCCATTCTTTGTCCATTTTGACAAGAAGGCATCCCTCACCTCCTGGGTCTCTTGAGCTATCTCTCCCTTTCCCAAGAACGTGGCCCCCTGCTTCGAGCCTGCTTCCTTCCCGAGTACAAGTCTCCAATCTGACTCTGTCTAGCGAGCCGGATTTCCTCTCTTCCCCTCTTCCTCGGGTCCATCGAGACACTTACTCTTGATGATTTCTCTCATGAATCCTGGAAAACTTACGTTCCAGTTCCATGCTAGAAATGTGATCCAAAGTCGGCTCAAGACTTTGATCCTTGCTATCACGTCTAACCTCCAAATCGCATGATTTCTCACTACAAATTCGGAGTTCTTCTTCCCTCCTTCCATCTCTTTTACCTTCTTACTCTCTCTCAATTTCACTCTCACGACTTCTCCCTTGCGCACTAACACAATTCCAACTCTATTTCCCTTCCCATGATCACCTGCAAGACGACTTCTTAGCGGCAAAGGAAAATTACTCGACATTTTTTTGTTGCAAGTTTGATTTTTATAGAGTTGCGCTTCTTCGTCTTCCGTCACTTTGAGTTTCTACCAAGAAATCACACCTCCAGCATGCACTTGTCACTATCAATCAACCTTCATGCATATGAGCTGCCCGTTTTAAACGGCCCTTTCTTGAATTTCTCGCCCCGACGAAAGGTTGTTAGACTGTCTTTGCCTCGAGTTGAGCTCCCCCCAATACGAAGACAATTTACTTTGGGTTGTATGATGACAGGGCATTTTCGAGTACTTCACCTTATGACCCAAAGTCACTTTACTTTGGGTTTCATCCCAAAGACTCTTTTCTTTGCCTTCTTCAGCCATACAAGCGCAATCCGACTTCTCTATACACTTCTTCTCCTTTATTTTGAAGAAAAACAAAAAATGTGGGCACCACATGTGATTTGAGTTGTATAAATGAAATGATTATTGTGGCACTTTAGAGTCCATGTATAACTTTATGTGTGAGTTGTGCTTCTATAGTGTGTGATGTTGATAAAAATATATGATGTGTAGCAATGTATATACGCACGACACAACAAACAACAAATTTTTTTTGTAGTATTTTGAGATAATTATAGTGAGTTGATTTTAGTTATAGCTAGGTCAATGTATTTAAATAAGAGGAGATACATAATGTTTTATTTTTTATTTTTGGATACTCAATAAGACCTCTTAGGGAACTTTCAATTATATTTTATTAGAGTATGACCTCTTCCAATGGCCAATGTACCACCAATCCTAGTTTAGGTGTCACCATAACTTCTCTAAAACCTGTAATACCAATAATAGCTAGAGATATTATCTAGAGGTGAAAATTGGCTTGGTAATATTTGGAAAGATATTATATATGATGGACTAAGTAAATCAGATAAAGGTGTCACCAAAACAGTATTTCTACTAATAGGGCAAGAGTCAAAAACATCTTGAAAACTTCAAAGCCAATTTTGGAGGCCTAAATTGATGAATTATGCCTAAAAAATGGGTTTTCCCTCTCTTAAGAACAAAAGGTTGGCCTTCACTGGGAGGATGGTAGAGTGCAAGTAGTACCACTTCCATCTAAGAGACCACAATTTGTCTATCATGCTCATGAGGAGCTAGGACATTTTGGAGTAAAGCATACATACAACTTACTCTAGAGTCATTATTGGTGGCACGGTATGCAGACCAAGGTACAACAATTTGTTGCTAGATGTGTGGATTGTGACCAAGTTAGAGCATCATTCAATGCTCCTACATCACAGTTACACCCATTACCTATCATGGGATTGGGTTACCGTTGGAGTTTGGACTTTGCTGGACCTTTATTAGTTGACTGTGAGACATCATTGGTATATCTTGGTGATTGTGGAGCACTTCTCCAAGTGGATTGAGTTGGTGGCACTTCCTGACAAGTCTAGTGAAGGGATAACTTACTCATTCTTGGATCAAGTTCTTAGTCATTTTGGTGCACCAACTAAGGTTTTGATTGATTAGGGTATACAATTCTTGGAGGAGTTTCAGGTCTTGTGTGACAAGGCTTTGATTGATCACCATCTCGAGATCATCCTGAGGTAGATGGCTTAGTAGAGAGAGTACTTCAGACAAGGAAGGGAAGATAGCAAAAGTATGGTTTGTAGAGAGGCCACTTGGGAGATTGGGATCTCCAATTACCTTGGTTGGCCATGGGCTATTGGTTAAGCCGGCAAGCCTCCTTAGCATCCTTCTCTCTGTACTTTCTACTCTATGGATGAGATCCAGATTTACATGCAGCCATTTGTCAAGATGTTATTGTAGTCTTGGACTTGGATGACCCAGATGTATGGATGAGCGCATGTTCTTAGTGGGTAAAGATCTTTTGCAGAGTGATGTTGATGGCCTTTGAAAACTTGGTGATTTCTCAACATAGAGATACTTTACGCTATGCTACCATTTAAGGAGGAGGTTATAGACCCTTGATCTATCAATTTCATCTAGGAGACTATGTATATCTACAATAGACAACACCAATGACACTTGATGTTTTGATAGGCCGTACTATCTTGAGAGTGCGTGAGGTTTTGCCATCTGGAGTCCTTGTGTTAGAAGGATATGATGGTGTGTTTTAGAAGGATCATATGTGCAATTGTGCGCCATGCCACCTCCCAAACATTGATCATACTATGGACCCAAGCTTGGCACTTGTTTGTGCAAGCTTGAGGTGTATGTTATGTGGTTCTTTTTGTGGATTTGCTACTATGTTAGTGTGTGATAGCTATTTGAGAGGATGGGATATGGCATGTATGATTCCTCCCCTCACGGTGGTTCCTTAGGGACAATGGTTATGTCCTAGATGTACTTGACCTATAGCTAGTTCATTCTTTATATGTTATAGATTGTAGACATGCAATTAATGATGGGGCTCCATAGCACCCAGCCTCTTGATCTTTGCCCATCATAGGGTATACCATATACTTGGAGTAGATGGCTATCTGGAGTTAGAGGGACCTAACCGCCAGCTAGGGGGGCAATTGTGGCACTTAGAGTTTATGTATGACTTATGTGTGAGTTGTGCTTCTATAGTATATGATGTTGATAGCAATGTATGTTGTGTAGTGATGTATATATGCACAACAATTGTCACACCATTTGTAGTGTCTCATCTAGATTGCTAGGACATTGGAGTTCTAGTGATAGTAGTTAGAGACATTTTGGCAATCACTCATAAACTACTTTCCAACGGTCAGATTTCAAGTTTAGGGTACTGACTTCATGGCGGGGCCCACCGTCACTTGCACCATCCGCACCATCAAATGTACTATCAGTGGGACCATTGGGATGAGACCTAGGTCAAAATCAGGGGTATACCCTAGAAGTGTAGCTCCAGAGAGCTCACTTCTCTGATGTTGAGCCTTTGAGTTCCTGGCTAGAGTGTACAGAAATCCGGTGAGCATCACCAGGAGCCTCTTAGCTAGAGTGAGTGTGGCTTGACTATAATAAGTGCCATGTTGTTGGCAAGTTATTAAGGATCAGATCAAGTATTGATTTGAGTTTGATTGATTTGAGTTGTAAATGATCTGATTATGGCACTTTAGAGTTTATGTATGACTTATGTGTGAGTTGTTCTTCTATAGTGTGTGATGTTGACAATGATGTATGTTGTGTAGCAATGTATATAAGCACAACAACTTCTCTTCCCATCTGCTTGATGGAAACATGTGAGCTTAGATCTCATCATGTCCTTGCCAAAGACAAATCAAGGTTGTACAACAATCATGGTTTTTGTTGATAAGCTTTGTAAGCAAATCCATTTGGCACTAACCTTTGAAATAGTGGATGCCCCAACATTGAACCAAATATACTTTGATAATATTTTCAAGCATCATAGGATGCTTTGTGTACTCATATCTAATTATTATCCTTGATTCACAAGTAAAATTTGGCAAACATTCTTCAAGCTACTTGGCACTAAGCTTGTTTTGTCCATGGCCTATCATCCTCAAATTGATAAACAAACCAAATGTTTAAATTGCACCTTGGAGGATATACTTATACCTTTGTCAATGTTCACCATACCAACTAGGATGAATGCCTTATTGGCTATGAAGATTACTTATATTAACTCCAAACACGCAAGCACTAGATCTTTCCTTTCTTCATTAATTTTGGCCAAGATCCACTTGTTCCAAATTCCCTTCTTGCTCCTCCTCCATTGCATGTTCCTCATACTTCTACCTTCTTGACCACAATATCCCACTATCTACAACAAGCTAAATTTCATCTCTTCATTGCTCAAAATCATCAAAAGTAGTACATTGATCAACATCATTGTGATCTCACCTTTCAACTTGGTAATAAAGCTATGCTTTCTTCTAGTAAACTACCCTTCTCACTTGGTATCCAAGTTCATAAAATTTCTCCTAATTGGATAGTTCTATTTGATGTCACTCAAATCATTCCTCTTGTTGCTTATTTCCTTGCCTTGCCTTACATTGTCATATGCAAATCCACCTTGTCTTTCATATTCCCAAGTTGAAACTCTTTGTTTCTAATCCATCTTCCTTTTCCACTTGTGTCCAATCTCCTCTTCTTCCCATCTTATAAATGATCATGAGGAGTATAAATTTAATTGTATCCTTGCATGTCACCACATTTAACATGGCCACCAAGAACATATTGAGTACAAAGCCCTTTGGAAAGAGTATCTCCTTCATGATTTTTGTGACAACCCGGCAAATATCACTTTTGCGGTAATCGGGTAAGTAAAGTTCATTCCCATAGAGATACGAGTCAGAATTGGTCAAAGACAAAGTCAAAGTAACACTTGCAGTTCTTCTTGGTTGCGTCTTTAATCTCTCAGGTAGAAACCACACCCAGAAGAGAGTAACAAGCATTGACTTGCAATCTTGTCACAAATTAACACTCCTTAATCACAACTCTATCAAATCTTTCCAAACAATCTTGATTGTGATGATTCAAGCTCTTCCAAAAATGGCACTTCACTGCAAAACGACTTCACCTTAGAATTGTGTTCCACCTCTCCACAAAAGGCACAGCTTCCTTCATCGAAATTGCTTCACATCAACTTCGCACTGCACTCACAAATGTAGAATACTACCAACACTACAATTCTTCTCAGATCTGTCAAGGCATTGCTTTGATTGCACTTCACTCAAGATCAAACACACAGAATGAAGATCAAGGTTGCGGAATCCAACATCCAACAAACACACTAACTTGCACTTTGAATTTCTTCACACACTCACAAACACAATTGCAAAGTTGATACTCAGATTCAAGCTCAAGCGACGAGCACTGCTTCACAACACTTTGCTTTATCTATTCTCAAAAATTATGAGCACTGAACAACATGATACTGCAAATGTCACTCTTAAATAGTGAAGCAATCGATAGTTCTAACAACTGTACCATTCTACAACAACTCTTCTAACCTGCAGATCCAAAATGACAATGCACCTCTTCATATCTGCCCCTTCAAATCTCAAAACTATTACTAATCCGATCCGATGTCTACTTTGTCATTGGCTTTCAAACCTGAACCTAAAGTAAATTTACTTCCTAGTGCTCTGTCCTTGGGTTTCACAACTCCTACATCCTCTACCAGATCTAACAATTCTCTTTCCTGATATGAAATTCCTATCATAATTAAGCCTTCTAAATCTCTATCTCCCGACCCACTCTTCTCTAAAGTGTCAAATGTGAAATCCAAAGACACCTGCACTCCTATCTCTCTTACTTTGGGTTTAACTACTATCAATTCTTTTGCTAATTCTAAAGTGTCATCATCAACAATTGTAATTGAAAGCATGAATACACTATCTACACCTTCAATTTGTAACCCACTTTCCCCTAATCACTCATGTAACTCACCCAAAGACACTTATAGTCTTATCCTGCACTTTGGGTTTATTCACTATTGTTACTTCTCCTTCAATTCATGTTCCATCTTCAATCAGAACTGAAATTGAAATCATGGGTATCCTAACTATCTTCCTTCCCTACTCTAACTTCCTCTAATGCTTCCCGCAAGATTCCCAAAGTCACCTTCACTGCACTCTGAGGTCCGACTTCCTCAGATTGAGTCGGTCATCTTAGTCTTGAGGCAAATTCTTTAGACCCAAAGTCATGTAAACCCGAAGTCCGAAGTCCGAAGGCACATTGACCCGAAGACAGTAACCCAAAGTACATTTACTCTAGAAACTTCAAATGCTTGTAACTTCTTCTACAGATCTCCAAACCTTGCAATTTTGGTGGCAACGGAAAGCCCTAAACAAGACGCTTCTAACGAGATATAGCATGTTTTATTTGGACTTGTGTGAATTGAGATATGACCATCGCAAGAATCCTAACCTACAACTTCTATTTCTTCTTCGAGTTTGCACTCCTTCAACGTCTGCTCCGAGTTTTTCCCTCCTCTGACACAAAGCAAACTTCTTTGGGTTTGATCCATTTCGAGTTAGTCTTTCTCTTACACAAAGTAGACTCACTCGGGTTTGATCAAAACACAAGTTTGCACTCATTTCTTCTCTATTTGGTTTCAATTTGGTTTCAGCAAGGCACTTTTTCTTCAAAACTCATCCAAAATGAAAAATGTGGGTACCACAATTCCACTTGGGAGTCTCTTTCTCATCTTCACAATGCACAAACAACCATCTAGGAGTTTGAAGCTTCCATGGTGATAGGGACGTCATCAACTAGCAATGGTAGAATATGTAACAATATGGAGTTTACAAACAAGTTAGTGGAGACTAAAAAAATAACAAATAGGCCAAATTAGCCAAGATTTATAAGAATATTCTAGAAGCATCTAGGAAGCTTTTGGGTACCTTTCAAGTATTGGGTAATTTTTATGCCAAGTGGTAAATTCTAGGGTGAAGTTTCTTGGGAGCTTCTCAACTATCTTAGCTTGCATGCCAAGTAGGTGGCTTCTTGAAAGAAACTTATTATGAAGTTTTATGACAAGCTTAGTTTGCATGCCAAAGAGACGACTTCTAATAGGAAGCTTGTCAAGAAACTTCTTGGTTAACTTAGCTTGCACTCTAAGAAAGTGGCTTTGAGGAAACTTCAAGATAAGCTTCTCAAGAGCCTTGTATGTTCCCTTTAAATACCAAAGCCAAAGCTCATGCTAGGCATTTGGAGTTCTCCTCATTCAAGAGTCTCAATGTGATCTTTCACTCTAATATTCCATTCTCTTATTTCTCTCTTCTATCTTTTACACTACTTGCATCCAACTTGAGGACCATCCTCAAATGCTCCTTATTCCATCCCTTGGGTTACCCCAAAGATTACCAAATTCTTGGTTTTTTCTCCTCATTTCATGCACCATGGATAGTGAGCCAAGGTCTCAATTCCAAAGCACAAAGGTCAAGTGCTTTTTTGAAGAATTCACTTCTTACATACATTCCTCAATTATCCACCATTGGGTAGTGGAGGATTACTAGTGGAGTCTTCATCATTGCTTGTTGTCCTCTTAATACTTTGCTCTCAAGGAATTACTAACTAAAAGTACTACCTAACTCCAAAGAATCTAATTTACTCTTCACTCTTTTGGTTGCTCTCAAAGAATTTCTTGCAAAAGATGCAATTACACATATAAAATTTCTCACAAAAGGTAGAATTACTTGCACAACACTTAATTTTATAGTCAATGCTCTTTGACAATAGTTGTCAATGGGTAAGCTATCACTATCTTCATGTGAGAGCTCTTTGGTGGGCACCAACAATCCTTGGTGGAAATTCTTTACTTAGGTAGTGCTACCATTCCAAGTTGTAGTACGGTCTTTGGTTATGAAAATCTTTGGGCCAAGAATCTGCATACCCTCCTATTTGGCTTGAGCCATTCTTCATACTTGACTATTCTATACATCTCCTTCTTTAGACCCATTCTTCCTTGCATACTTCTTTGTTCCTTCATGTGTAAGGAGATGGATCCAATAATGCCCAAATACAAAGTTTTCTCCCTACAAATAAGGAAATAACACCGCTCATCTTTACAAGAAGTAGTAAACAATCAATTTTGCAAATTTTGCAAAATTATATGTATGACAATAGGCTTGACCGATGTTTAAGTGGTTTATGATCACAGAAAATTTCACTACCTTGGCATTGGAAACAATTTTCATTCAAATATATAATGAGTGATATGGTACCTACATTTTTGCAAAATCTGCAATTTTTTAATTTTTTTCTTTTTGTAAAGATAAGAGGGATTTTTTTTTCTTGGAAGAAGAAGCATTTCTTTTGTGCATTCCTCAAACCCATCTCTATATATGTCAGAGTACAAAGAAGTAAGTTAGTAATATTTTCATAGGGTGAAGGATGTGTGAAGAAGCCAAGTATGAAGAATGTCCTAAACCCAAGAGAAGTGTACAAGGATTCTTTGCCCACAAATTTTCAAAGGCAAAGACCATACCACAATCTGAATGATGCTGCCACTTAAGCAACAGACCATTGGCACCTACCAAAGAGTTCTTATGTGAGGATAGTGCTTGCCACTTACCAAAGATCATTGGCCAAAAAAGCTTGACTATAAAATTGAGTGTTGTGCAAGTAGTTTCATTTTCTAACTTCTTTTCCTTGAGAGTAATCCAAAGAGAAAGAAGTGAGTTAAGATTCCTTGGAGTTAGGTATTTTGTTTGATCAATAATCCCTCAATAATAATATGGTAAGAGCACAAAGAGCAATGAGGAAGGTTCCATCAATAATTCTCTACTACTTTGGGATCAAAAAAGTAGGGAATGCATATGAGAAGTTAGCTTCTTCGTAGCAAACTCCTGACTTTCTTGCTTTGGAACTAGAAACTAATTCACCATCTATAATGGAGGAGATGAGAATTAGAAACAAAGAAACCAATCATCTTTGGGGTAGCTTGAGTGAATGGAGTGAGGAGCATTGAAAGATGTTCTTCTACTTGGGAGCATTACCTTTAACACCAAGTTTGGAGATATGGAGATGAGATAAAGCCAAGGATTGTGAAGTCTTTCAACTAAAAGCATTCAATAAGTAATGATTGGAGGTTCACCAATTGCAAGGACCCAACCTAAAGAGCAATTGCATCTTTGTAATGACTTTTTTTGCCTAAAGAGAACCATGAACTTAACTATTCATCAAGCAATTTTCTTTGAGGAGGTGTATCAAGCAGCGGTGATGAAGTAAGCAAGCAGTCTTCTTTTCTTTTACTAGCATACCCCGTCCATAATTCAAATTGTTTCCCATTTGCAATACTTTTCTACATGGCTCAACTTGTTGAGAAAGGAGAACCAAAAGAATCTCTAATCACTTCTACTCGGACAAATACTTTACATCCCAATAGGAGAGAAGTGTGGCCACTAAAAAAATTTAGGAGGTGGATAAGAAATTTGTCAAAAGTGGTAGATATGTGGAGATTAAGGAAGATGAAATTGTGACAGATAAGAAAAGATCCACATAAGTAAGGTTACAATATGTAATGTTCCAAGGAAAAGAGAAAACCTAAGAGAAACACAAGGCTTCATCTCTCAAAATGCCAATGCCCCAAAGGAGCACGTTGTCTTTATTACATAACAAAGAGGATTCACTCAAAGGGAGCTCCATCCTTGGATCAGATACATGGATTGGTGACTTGTCAGCAAGCTCTTCTTGTAGATTACTTGCATGGATTGTTGATATGTTGATCCTTGTCCTACTTGGTTGGTCAAACTTGTTTGACCAAAGGGAATCTTTGGAGAATATTTATATAGGAAGCTCAAAATAACATGGGTGAAGTATGTTTGGAAATCTCTTGATGAGACAAAAGGGAGGAAAAGGCAACACCTTTTTACACCAATGAAAAAGAATGTTTCCTTTTGATGCCTAATTCATCTATTTAGGCATCCAAAATTGACTTTTAAGTTTTTATTGTATTTTCAACCTCTACTCTATTAGTGGAAGTACTCTTTTGGTGACACCTCTATCAAGTAAATTTATGTCATCATATATAACATCCTTCAAGATATTACCAATCCAATTTCTACCTCTAAATAATATGTCAAACTGATGGTATTACAAACCTCCTTCCTTTTAATACACAACGTCCTCATTGCAAAGTCGTTGCTCAAAAGATTGCATTAATATGGTGCATGGGTCAAGTTAGCTATTAGCTCTTATGTTTCCTCATACAATGGATACCCTTTCCAATGTATGAGACATTCTACATGCAGATGATGGGTACCACAGATGCATTTTTGGAGAATGCATTCAACTTCATATTCCTCCATGTGTAATATCAAGAGCTAGCCATATAATCAAGATGAGAAATTCAGTTTGGTAACATCTGGAATGATGTTATACATGATGAAAAAAATAGATCAGATAGAAGTATCACCAAAAGAGTACTTCTACTAATAGAGTAGAAGCCAAAATAGACTTGAAAACCTTAAAACTAATAGCTAGACATATGATTTAAAGGTGAGAATTGGTTTGGTTACATCTAAAAGGATATTACACATGATGGAATAAATAGATAAGAAATAAATATCACCAAAAGTGGACTTCTATTAATAGATTAGGAACCAAAATATGCCTAAAATCTTTGAAGGCAATTTTGGAGATCTAAACGGATGAATTAGGCTTCAAAAAAGTGTGGATCCCCATGCTGTGCTTTTTTTCTAGCCTCCTATCCTTGGATTATTACACCATGCTATCAATTCATGTTGGACAAGGTTGAACTTCTTGTACATAAGGAAATTAGGGTGGTTACGGTGCATATTTGTATAGCAAAGAAACATGGAACACTAGATGGATCTTCATGTGTGGTGGTACCTCAAGGTGATAAGCCATTGAATCAACATAATGGAGGATGGAAAAAGGCCCAATAAAAAAAGTTTTAAGTTTACAAGGGCCAACTAATGTGAGGTTGGTTATCGACAACCACACTTGATTCCCAAACTCCATGTGCATGTGATATGCATATGCATATTGTTTTTGTCAATTTTGGGTGATCTACAACCTATGCTTGTTGTTCTCCACACCTTGTTGGATTCTAAAAACAAAAGTATTTACAAAGTTAAATTTTTTAACCATTGGATGGATCTTTACCAAGCTTGAAGGTGTGAAAGGATGTTCTCTAAACATGAGGAAGAATGGTGTGACATGTGTAGATGCATTCACTAAATATTTTAGGCAAATTCCACCAATGGAAGTCAAATGTCTCACCTTTCTTGTTCCTTGAAGATGAAGCCCTAGAGCATGTCCTTGATATTGCAATTAGCCTTCTCTATTTGGCCATCGGTTTGTGGATGGTATGCCATAAACATAAGAAGTTTAGTTTTGAAGATGCAAAAGAATGTTCTCCAAAACAAACTAGTGAATTAAATCCCACCATCGGTGATGAGTACTCAAGATGGGCCATAGTGAGAAAAGATTACTACTGAGTACAATTGAGCTCATTATGGAGTAGTCACATCCTTGTTTGTAGGCCATACATGAATCATTTTGTTGAGCCGGTCTACAAAGACTACAGTGGAGTCACATATTGTGGTGGTCTTGGGGAATTCACAAACTAGATCTATGTTGACCTGCTTCCAATATTGTGTAGGAGTAGGGAAGGGTTGAAGGAGTCCTATGGGAGCTTGATTAGAGGCTTTATGTTGTTGATAGAGTATGCAAATTCAAATACACTCTATCACATCATTACTCATCTTGGACCAATAATAATGGCGTTTAACTACATCTAAGCTCTTGTCCACTCTAACATGACTTGCAATGGTAGAATCATGACATTCTACTAGGATGGTGATTCTTAGGTTTAGGTCATTTGGGATCCATAACTTGCCATCATACAAGTGAGTGTTGGGGTATTGGTTTTGCCTTTGGATGATTGAGCTCCTATAATATATGGATTATAGTCTTCATAATAGTAAGAATCCTTTGCCAATATTTTGGGTTCATGTTGACCTCTATCACTAGATTATTCACAATTTTCATTCAAGCAAATACATCTACAAGTTGCTTCTTACCTTCTACATATGTGATCATTATGTTGAACCATTGTTTCTACTTTGCTCAACAAATCTATCAACGAGATAGATCTTTCTATGTCTCAAGTAGACTAGAGGTTTATGGTCTATCTCCACTACAAATTCCGTCTTGCCAAGATAGTGCTTCCAATGCTTAGTTGCACGTACAATAACAAACTCTTCTTGTTTGGTGATGTGATAGTTGCACTCTACCAATAATAATTTTCAACAAAAAATTGCAATTTGATGTCATGTCATTCCATTCATGTTGTAAGATTGCTCTTATTGCAATGCATGATGCATCTATATGTCTAATGTTTAAAATTTTGGATCATACCATTTCAAGATGGTGCATGTAGTAATGCATCTTTCAATTCCTAAAAGGCCAATTCTTATGTATTTTCACACATCCACTTCTTTCCATTGTCAAGTAGTGCATTAGAGGTTGTGCAACCTTGGAGAAGTCTTTGACAAATTGTAGATAGAATCCCAAGAAACTCTTATATTGAGTTTGATCTTCTAGAGCACCCCATTTTCTAGTGATCTCTATTTTATTTTTTAAGACTTGGATACCTTTTGTACTTACTGATCAAGTTTGGTGAAATGTTTTGCACTATTAAGTTAATCAAATAGGTCATCCATGCAAGGTAATGAGTATTTTTTCTTCACCATTTGTTGATTTAGGCATTAGTAGTCAATGTACATGCATTATATTGTACTTCTTCTTCATAAACAAGACAAGAACCCCATATAATGATATATTGGGTTGGATAAACCCTTTTTGCAACATATTCTCAATTTGAGCCTTGCACTCCTCCAATTTATGAGGTTATAGTCAATATGAGGCCTTATAAGGAGGTTTTTTCCTAGGAAGTACCTTGATTTTATGATCTACTCTCCTTTTTAGTGGTAATCTTGAGGGTAAATCATCAAGAAAGACATCTTGAAACTCTTTGACCATTTCTTTCAAATTCTCAAGAATCTGTCCATCAAGTTGTGCATTCTAGACTTCTCTTATTAGACCTATGAAACATCTATCTGGCTTACTGGTAGCTCTTGTCCTTATGATATAACAAGGCAGTTCTTTCCTTTTGTAATTTTCTCTATCTCTAATGATCTTCCATTGGCTAATTCTCACTATTTTTTTCTCCAATTGATTGTGGAGTTGTATGCTCCATTCACAACATGCTTAAGATCACATTATAATGAGCTAACCATATCTCTTGCTACTCAATTTCTTCTTGATACTCTCTTACAAAGAAAGCTACCTTTTTAAGTAACAATTCAATCCTCTTTGTTTGACCATTAGGTACCTCTACTTCTTCATCTCATCCTTTTGTAGTTCATCCGCAACTTTATTGCAATAGAGCAAGACAAGAGATTCTTTGTTGCTCTAGGGTCTATCAATAATCTTACCTAATTGCCTTCTAGTATTCACTTTACAACAATTAGTTTTGTGTTTATCTTCCACAACCTTTGTCCTCTTGTCCTCCTCCCCCCCCACTTTTGCTCCTCTCCATTGCACCAATAAGGCTACAAGGTACATTTACTAGTGACTTTTAATATTTTTATGTGATTTTAGTATTCTCTCCTTCAATCTGACTCTCCAAATTTTTCAAAGGTTGCTTGTATGAAGACCGAGTGCCTTAAGAAGATGAGCACAAAAATTGACCATTATGTGCCCAACTTGACCACAAGTGTAACAAGGTTTTTATTTTGCTTGAGCCTCATCTTGTAGTTTTCTGAGGATAGGAGAACCTCCATGAGAAACACAAGAGAAGAAATACAAAACTTTAGCTATCAATACTCTCATGCTCTAAAGGAGCACCTTGTCTTTATTGTATAACAAAGAGGATCTTTTCAAAGGAAGCTTCATCCTTGGATTGGATACATGGATTACTAACATATCAACAAGCTACACCCTTAGATTAGTTGCATGGATGAGTGACATGTTGGTCCTTGTCCTATTTGGTTGGTCAAACAAGTTTGATTGGAGGAAATTTTAAAGGAATCTTCTTATAAGAAGCTCAAAATAACATGGGTGAGGTCTTGTTGGGAAGCTCTTGATGAAACAGATAGTAGAGGGAGAAGGTAAGACTATCTTTTCTTAAGGGAGATACTCTATCCATTTATCCATTTAGGCCTCCAAATTTGGCTCTAAATTGTTTAGGGTGTTTTCAACTCTTGCTCTATTAGTGGAAGTATGCTTCGGTGACAACTCTATCCAATCTACTTAGTCCACCATATAACATCCTTTTAGATGTTACCAATCCAATTTACACCTCTAGATAATATGTCTAGCTAATGGTATTATACTTTCATCTATGGGAATTTATGTCTCTTTCTTCAACCCGTCTCCATTCTCCTTGGAGTGGTCATACTCATTGGTCTCAAAAACAAATGTTGCCCAATTCTATAGGAATTTGTCCACCAAAGTGTGGTGTTTTAGCTTGATAGTATTGAGTCATGACTACCTCTTCACATCCTCTAAGTGCTCCTATTATTTTTTGAGTACACACAATAGCTAAAAACAATGCAAGGAGTTTTTACCATTACTTCTTGGTGAATTCACTCTTTAATTACCATTTGAAATTTTCAAGAGCTTTTTTTGGACTCATGTAGTTATTTTAACTTATAGATTGAGAAATGCCTCCATGTACTCTTATATGCTATTCTTTTACTTCAACTCCCATAGTAAGTTTTGAGCTATTTGCACAAAATCCATTGGAAATTGGAAATTCTTCAACATTGGAAATATCAAAACATTCTTCCATTGGAAATCCTTCAACATCTCTTCTTGCATTGCCATCCAAGTAATCTCTCTTCCTTTTGCCAACATTCATTGTTCCCAAGCATCATAATGTGTGAGTGCTTTATTGGTACCCACATGCAAACATGCTTGCAAAATGATTGATGATCTCAATTGTGAAAAATCAAAAGTATTAATTCATTCTTGAAATCCAATTTCCACTATTCCCATAGAATGTTATCCCTTGTAAGGCTTAATGTTGCATGTCTTCTTTATTTTTAGTAACAATGTGGCTTCATTGTTGACTAGGATTAGTGTCATTGGCATGAGCAACTCTTTAAGTACTTTAGCTACTGTTATTGGGTTTTGGGATGATTCCACTTCTTGCATTACATGATCTTTCTTGAAAGTACATCCTTGACTTTGCAATACCTCTATTGTCATCTTGATCTCCCAAGACTTGTTCAACATCCCATGAATTCCTTGCATTAGATCCTACAATTACGACTCTATGATTTGTACATATAGCAAATGCTCAATCACTATTTCCTACTTCAATAGAAGATTAAATATGATCACTTGGGAGGGTGCACAAATGATTGAGACTACCATTGTGACCTCAGAAGCTATCACTTGATAATATTCCTCACCAAAATTAAGGACTAAAAAATCTCTAAACATCACTTTCAATTTACTAACATAATGGATTTCTACTTGAATATTGAAAGGGAAAGGATTTAGTATATTCAGATCCATTGCATCATAATAAATATATAGATTGTCAAATATTATTCTCTATCATACATCACCATAGGTAGAATTACCAAGTTGACAAATTCATTATTATGTCCATGAACTTTGCTCTAAAATGGTAAACTAGATATACTCTCACGTTGTCATGTTGTGGTTTGCATAGCCCATAAACAAGTAACTCATCAAAGTTTATCTCCACATTAGTGGAGTAGGTTGTATGATAGATCTGACGGATGAGACGCTGCCATGTGAGCAATCTATGTACATATATGTGATTGGCCACGTAGGTTACAATCTTATCATGTTTGAGGGCTCTAATGTATATAGGTGAGTGAGAGTGGAGAAAGAAAGAGCAGAGTCAAGGAGTCTTGACGGGGAGGAGGACGTTGGGAGTGAGAGTTTGAGTAGAGCTTGAGTGTGAGAGTATCCAAGGAGGCATTTGAGCATGAGATGTCCTATGCTCCCAATCTGCCACTCCCAAATCCTTTTCTCATCAGACTTTAGATTTTATACCATGATGGCTTACGTGAACTGGATGGTGGCATATTTTGAGGCGGTATTCATGGAGTCAATGATGGGAAACCTGGATCTTATCATCCTTCTGGTGCTTACTTATAAACATGTTAGGGACTTGAAAATCTATGTGCTTCTATAGTTGGAGAATGCCTAAATTTTGGGGCTTAGCCCCATGTTACCTTTTTTGTCTCTCCCTTGTACAGCTTGATGGGGTCTTCCCATCCTTCATTTTTCCTATGCAGTTGCCTTTTTACCTGAATTTTTGCTCATAAGCTTCAAGGTGGAGTTGTGGGGCCCATTTGTCAAAAAGTGAAGAAACTAACAAACAAATTTCCAAGAGATTGGGTCCCAAGAGAAGGATTTTGGAGTTTTGTACCATCAGGGGCATTCAAGGAAGGCATTCAAAGAGATAAGACCATGGTTGGAGAGAAGGACTGACATGCTTCAATCTGGAGATAGAAATCAAACGATTTGAGTAGATTTTGAGAGGGATATCATCAATTGAGTCAATGGGGGTAGAATGCATACCCAAGAGCACAAAGTAGGCAATTGGGAGAGCTTCTTGACACATTTTCATGATCTATCAGTGTGGTTGGAGATTAAACAAATTTTTTATAGCTCTGACCACAAGAAATTATAGTTTTTAATCAATCTCAAATCAAATCTGATTGATTGAAGTTGAAGCTTTTGAGATGTAAGGTGTTGGAGAAGAGCTTATGATAAGGTTTGGAGTTTTGGTCACTCCCCAAGTTGTGGTTTGAGATACCTTATGAAAATTTCCAGTATTGTTTTTGGTTAGGTTTTGCAACTCTTTGGAGCTTTTTCATGTGAATCTTGAAATAGAGAATTCAGGGTCTTGGATCAAGTATACTTACTTGGGTCTTTAGAGCTCACAAGTTAGCTCAACTCAAGAATTGATCCACATCTAGGGACTTGGATTGGATTAGGCTACAAAAATTTGCTGGAATTTAGACAAGGACATAACCAGCTACTATGAAAAAAAAGATTGATCTAGATCCATGGAGAGTGAGATCTGATGCAAAACATTCTACTGAAAATACTATCATAAGCTTGGTAGAGCAGTTTTTATCTTCCATCTTGATTGGATGTCAATTCTCCTATCTTGTGATTATGATTGAGAGTTTTAGATTACCAAAGTGTTTTTAAGGATCAAATGTACCTCTGAATCAAAAATCTGGGGAGAAGTTGCCAAGAACCAGTAGCAAACCCTAAAACATGGGTTTTGAAATTAGGGTGAAAATTGCAAAAACCCTAGCCAAATTTGAGAGGTTATCAGGGGAGCTATAGTGACTTGATTGAGGTCTTATTACGTCATAGGAAAGCTTATCTCACTGAATTTCCATTGAATATTAGAACACTTGAATCCAAGCTATAAAAAAATGTTATATTCATATAAGCTGCACAAAGTTTTTCCCATCAAGAAGACATAGGAATACTCTACTTGGAGTAGAAATTTGTTGAAATCTGAAGTCCAGATTGAATGAGACTTGGAGTACAGGTTGAAATGAGCTTGATGCCAGAGTAAGAAGGCTTTGAAGCTCTTTTCCAACAAAAAGTATAGAGAGTTGTTGCCATATTCTTGTGATTGGATCCTCTTTATGCTTGCATGCTTGTTTGTACGCCTGATTGGCTTGGATTGGTATGCGGGCATTGTGCTTGGTTTGTTTCCTTCTAAGTGTGTTGTGTATTTCTCCTTGGTAATGCTAGAAGTGAGACCAGCAGACCAGGAGTGCATGTTGTGATGACAAGTTAGGTTGCCCGTCACTACCCTTCTTGACAGCAAGAATATTAGTTATGAGAAAGGAGGGTTGTGGCGGTTGGGTCACACATAGGTTTATTCAAGTAGTTACAGGTTTACCTCTAGCCTTTGATCTGTAATCTCCATAGTTAGGCACAATATGTGTTCCCACAGAGAGAAAAAAAGTATGACAACATGCTCATGCTGGATGAACATAATCTTGATATGGATTGGATTTAAGAATAGAAAGCAAGGTGCAAGAAATTATCCTTAGGAGCATCCATCTCATCCTCTCTTTAAAACGCCTCCCGTTTATTGATTGCATTATGTTTTCTCCCCTTGAAATTACTCAATCTCAATAGCCCTTGTTCTTCCAAGAGGGATGATCTACTCTCTTGGATTAAAGCTTTGATGTTATTATAATGTTTTAAGGACAACAAAAACCCCAAGAGAAACACAAGGCTTCATCCCTAAATATGCAAATGCCCCAAAGGAGCACCTTGTCTTTATTATATAGCAAAGAGGATCCACTCAAAAGGAGCTACACCTTTGGATAAGATACATGGATTTATGACATGTCAATCCTTGTTCTATTTGATTGGTCAAACAAGTTTGACCAAAGAGAATATTTTAAGAATATTCTTGTAAGAAGCTCAAAACAACATGGGTGAGGTACCATTAGAAAGCTCTCAACAAGATAAACAAGGAGGAGAAGGCAATGCCTTTATTTCCAAAGAGAGAGAAAAATTCATTTTTTGAGACCTAATTTATCCACTTGGCTCTAAAGTTTTTAGGGTGTTTTTTGTCCTCTGCCTTATTAGTAGAATTAGTCTTTTGGTTAAACTTCTATTTGATCTACTTAGATCATCATATATAATATCTCTCAAGATATTACCAAGTAAAATACCATTTCTAGATAATATGTCTAGCTAATGGTATTACACAATGCATTGCCAAGAAGGTGAAGAAGAATCCACAAGTAGTGGATATTTTGTTGGGCAATTATGAAGGACAAGAAGAAGAAGTAGATCTTAACCTCTAAGATACCAAGACAAAGTTGGATGGGGAGGAAGAATATGTAAATCTGGATTATGCATCATAAAGCAAGGGGTAATTGTGAAAGAAAAAACCAAGCCAAAGACCAAGAAGATCTTTGGATGATCCTACAAATCTAGTGCACTCAAGCTTGATAATAGAAGAGCATGGAGATGAAAATAAAGTAGTGGAAGGAGAGGTGGATGTTCAAGACAAAGAAGTCACCATAAGTGTCTACCATGACAATCAAGATGCAGTGACAATTGAAAGAATAAGGTTGATAGGCAATAAAGCTTCTTTTATTCTTGATTTTCTTCATTTGGTAATTAAGTTACTTGAAAATGATTATGCCCTTATACAAGGAATATCAACTTGAGGTAGTATATTATGTTTCTTTAGCAAAGGTGATGCATATAAAAAAATATGTGTTTAAGGCAAAGAACAAAGCCTTGAAGGAGGAGGTAGAAAAGAACAAATAATTGTACAAGGAGGAATACGAAAGAATAGATGCTTTGGTACAAGAGAAGCACAAGTTGGAGAAGCAAAAATTCTTGTTGATAGCAAACAAGAAGAGATGTGAGGAGAATATACAACAATTATAGGATGACATGAACACTCTTTGGCTAGATAACAAGCAAAGATAGCAATGGCTCAAGAGCAAGCTACAAAACCAAGATGCAAAGGTAGAATACATCCGAAGAGACTTAGAGCATGAGCAAGAGAAGATTGCAACCTTTGAATTGTAGATGGTGGAGCACAAGAAGGAGGTGATTCTTTTGCTAGAGACTACACAAGAAGAGCTCAAGAAGGAGAAAGAGGCCATAGTAGTAGAAAGACTTGCCTTGGTGGATGCTATCAATGAGAAGCTAGTAGACCTATCCCAAGCCAAGCCCAAATAAGAAGCACCACAGATGAAAGAGATCCTTCAAGAATAGCTAATCAAGAAACAAAAAAAGCATTAGAAGAAAGGATGAAAACCAAGTTACACAAGTCGAAGTTGTAAGTCCAAACCCTTATTACAAAGACATTTGAAGACCCAAGGATGGATAGCTTAGTACTAAAACCTAGGCATGATACTCATAAGAAATTCACTGAGTCTTGTGTTACCTTAGTGTTAGAAAGATCCAATTACAAGGAGATGATTGAAATTATCCTTAAAGGAATTAAGGCAAAGCAATTTCTTTGCAATAGTATTCTATGTACACAAACCCTTCATGGAATAGTTCTTTGTAGTTGTAAGTTCCTTTTAGTAATGATCTTAGGAGTAGAAATAAGTCTAAAGATGACAAAGTATGAAGTTTCTTTGAAGAAGAATCATCATTTCTCCATGACACATGGATGGTATATATCAATGTATAGGTAATCAAGATAAGATAAGACAAGAAGATAAAGAGATAATAAATGCATACCAAAGATCAGTATAAGTTCAATTTTGATAGATCTTCATGCTATCCTAACCATTAGATCTCTTACTACATAGGATTTTCTACTTAAAAGCTACATGTTAAGTGTAAATAATTCATTCGATAAGTCAAGGATAAATAATGTGAAAGGGTCAAAAACTCTTTTGTTTCTTTGCATAATTCCAAGTATTGTTGTCATGTCTTTATTGAGGAATTATTGCATGATTGCTGTGTGATTGTCAAAGAGATCTCCTAGTAGGAGTGCCAAGTGTTGTTGCTTTCACTAGCATACATATCACTAGCTTTTGTGGCTAGGGTATGTAATCCTTGATATGTGATCCTTTGGAGCAATGTATCGATTGGTCTTAATTGAACTACAATGCCGATAATATTTAATGGGAGCAAACACTAAGAATAGTCATTGATGTGAAAAACCTTTGGGCAAAGGCATGCTTTCTTGGAAAGGTAGAACATGATCTTCGGAATAGGAATCTTTGTACGGAAGTAACTTCTTAGTGGTTGATTGGATCATCACATTTAGAGTTTAGTTGGAACTTTATCTTCAATGAACTTGACATTTTATTTTTTATTTGCAATAGTGTACCTTTGTAGTCACATTCAACTCTTTCGGGAGTAGTTTTTGTCCAAGAGGTTAAACAAGTAATAATAAAAAACTACAAATAGTGACACTTCTCTTAAAGTCTAGCCATTTTGACCGATATTTCATAGGAACAATCAATTTCTTAATGATATACCCCCTTTTGGTTGATACTAGGGTGACATAGATGATGGACAATCAAGATTTGACTATGGAGAAGATCAGGGGTTTAATTTTGTAAATGGAGCATGAAAAATAGCTAGCATTTCTAAGATAAGCTCCATATATCAAACTTTACGAGACCATCCATACAAAGTTTTAAGGACCAATGAGGAAAATCCATATAGAATGTATTGAATAAGCTTTATGTTTTTTGAAGGATAGTTTGTCTCAACTCTCTCTTATCTTTAACTCTCGTTCTACCATATTATGATACTTCATTTTTTAAACTCTCCTTTTACCCTGTCATTGTACCTCATAAGAGATTTCCATTGGCTTGTAGTCCAAATATATCCAAGTTCTTTCCACAGTTAGAGATCGCATTATGCCTTTCTATGCCCTTCCCTAAAGTACGTCTAGGAAATCGAAGAGCATTGCGTTGATTTCCATTCAAAGATTTCAAAGTTCTTTACAACTCAAATTATGACGTATAAAAAGGAGCATGTATCAGCAATATTGTAAATTCTTTAGATCTCCTTTTCAATGTCTTTTTCATTCTTCCCATGTTCTCTACGACTCTTGCTTATAATTTGCTTAACAGACCTACAGTGTCATCCCTTACTATATTGAAAATACAAGAGTGTATTATACGATCTACATGTCGGCTCATGTAGATCGTATAGAAGTCTTCAATAGCTTCATATGCTCAACTAATTTGGTCTTGATGTTATGTTTTGTCTAAAATTTCAGAAAAATGATTTGAAGTGCTTAAATATTATGGTCTTCTTAGATCTCATAGATTCTACTTTTGTCTAACTTTCTGAACAAATGACTTGATGCGCTTAACTCTTCTTGATTTCTTCTCATGTCTTAGACGTCATACTAGAAATCATATTCAAAGGCAAAATAAAACACCCGTCCATCAGGTTCTCAACGGAATAAAATAGATACAAAAGAAAAACGCCAGGTGGGAGACCCCTGGTCGACCATAACATGCTAGCAGATATGGAGGAGAAAATAATGGAATTGTCTCCTCGTGACTTCTTTCCACCTGTGCTATAGTCTTAAGTGTTGATGCAACAAGAAACAGTCCGTCCATGCACACCAATTTGCATCATCAACATTTAACTTATCGCATGAGTATGAGCGAAGTAAGGAATATAGCATGGGAAATAAAGAGGTTTTGTGTTGACCATACATCAACTGGAACTTGTCTGTTCAACTGTGGTACGTATGCAGGCGGCACCAGGTGGTACTTGGCGCCGCGTCCGTCCCAGCCGTCAGTCACGCCGATCTAACCACAGACCGAGCTCCGTCGTTTCGTCCGTCCATTTGCCCGTGCGGTGGTACTGCTTCTGTCCTGTCTGTTGTCGTTCAGGTCGGGGTTCATCTCCGGACCTGGCTGCAAGCATGTGCTGTTTCTTTCCGTGTTTGTCGAAGAGACTCTGTGATTGGACCGTGCGAGCTGGAAGAGTTGTCTACAATTTCTCCTTTCCGTTGTCCGTAGTAGTTATTTTTTTGGGTACTTCTGTCTTCCACTCGTGCTTCTTTTCCCCCTCAGGAGCAGGAGCTTCAGCTATGCTTGAATCCGCAGAAGAAGTTTGACAGCCCAATATCCAAACACTACGTTGTCTTTGTTCCATGGATCATTAACTCGTATAAGGAGCAGCTGAAGTCGAAATCTTCTTGCTCGCGAGCGCTTCTTCATTCGGGTAGTCAGGTGAGCTACGTTCCATGTTGGCTTGCGTGACAAGCTGTTCATTGCACCGGATTGGTTGTCCGCGTCTGCTCTCTGCTTTGGCTTGAGCTTCGATTGTGAGGATGGTGAGATGAGGGAGAGTTGAAAAAGTAGACGTTGTCCAACAGTTGCAAATTTTTCCGATTCACGAGAGTTTGTGTCCCTTTTCTTTTTACTCTTCCTGGAAAAGGTTGTCACTGAGAATTATTGATTTTAGCGTACAGCTTCTTAGTGCAGAAACTTCACGGCCGATGACTTGTGTAATTGCTTCCATTGATTGGTTTAATTCTTTCGGTCTCGGCTGAGGAACAATCTCGGGATTTTGCTGCCCGCGCCGAAATTTCTCATCATAGCTTTAGTAGCTGACTTGCTCAGTTTTCAGGATGGATGAGCTGCTCGGATTTTTGGTACTGCTGCGGGCTGGTCCTATGTTTCTCTCCAGGGCTTGGATGATGGCAGGCTATCTGGTCACTAATCTTCTTAGCGATTCAAACTCAATCCGTTGTTTTACTGTCGAAGAGTCTTGCACCTCCCTTCCAATCACCTGTGCCCTCTAGCTGCTGTTGTCGATATCTTGATCAACTCTGTATAGGAGCTCGTGACGTTGTGCACATGGTCTAACGTGGATTTTCAAGACTGTCATGCCCGGGTTTCCTGTACCTTTGGAGTTGCTTTCAAGATTCATCTTGGCGTTTCATTATCTTCCACATTAGCTTATCTTTCCTCAGTACTCCACGAAGCAAATAACTACATACCTTAAAATAGTTTTAACGCTTTCCAATTACTAGGATTTCAACGATTTCCATCATACAATTCCTTTGAACTTAATTCTTTCCGCCGACATGATCAAGGTGCAAGAAGTAGCAGTAGCCGGGAACATCGTGTGAATACAGCACGGTTTTAGATCGAGAATTTATCATTCTGATCATGTTTATGTCGATGAGAGACAGAAGTACAAATTGTTTGGATTGCTCAACACTAGCGTTACCTGCTGAACCCGAAGTCCCGCTAACCAGAGTTATGCATAGCAGGTCACTGACTCTCCTCGGGAGGTTGATGTCCCCTTCAAATGTAGTTGTCAGCAGTTCAGGGGGATGACCATTGAATCCCCTCAGTTATCCAAATTTACCATTCTAGAAATCGTGCATAGTGGTCATGCACGTGTTGAGCAAGATTATTCGCAACAACGAGTTGCGTGTGTCGATACAAAGCTTTTCATAAGTTGTTCAAGCCAGTCACCAAGTATTGTGTCACAAGAGTTTGCTCCTCATGCAGAGCAAATTTTCTAGCTTACGGACTTCGTATACATATTCACCCTCACGCGTTTCTTTTCCGCGACGATTTAAGGACTGGAAAGCTCTGTTCGCTTGAACGAGGCTTTTTTGTCTAGGGTTATTTCTGTCCAAGATGACCCGCACTACCCTTAAACTCACTTAGAGATCGAAAGTGGAGTGCGGGTCATCTTGTTGTCTCTCTGAAACTTAGATCCCGACCTGTCTAGCTGCTCAAGATGGGATTATCTTGTGCAGGCTCTCCTGTTTCAGTTTGCTAATATGTAGCCATCCAGCATGGCAAGATTCCTACGACTTGCAAATTATTTCCTCAATTGAAGGATTCGAGTTTGAGTGCTTGTCTTATGACAAAGGGGAACTCATACTGAAGAAAGAAGTTTATCATTTGCATCAAATAATGACCTACGTTCTATTATACTCACTCGATGAGGTTAGTATGCCCTAATCTTTTTGTTTGTATGCTTCACATTGCTGCATTGAGAACGGCACTGGGCTCCTTTAATCTTTGTCTCAAAGATAGCAAATAGTGGGGCTTAATCGGTTGTTACCAAAAATACGACTGAGATTTATCTCAGTCGAATTGTCAGTCCTTTATCTCACTGAAGTGACATATATATCTATGATGGTGTCGGGATTATGATGATGATGATTTGGGATTATGATGGTATTGTTTACACTTGTACTGACAGCTAGCGAGCGACTGGAGCTGATGAAGTAGCTAGCAAACCGGGGTATAAGTGAGCTTTTATCGATGATGTTTTTGAAAGTTCTTGGACTGATGCTTAATTTTAATATCACAACGGGCAACCGCCAGTCCTTAAACTAGTACGCACATTCCCTGCTCTGTTCTGATGCCCAAATTGCTCTTCAAAACTCATTTGCCCGCTAGGTATTTCCCACTAGTAAAGCTAGTTCGCATCACCTTTACGTTTTGTTTTGATCAGCTTTAAAAACAATTAGTTGGCTCTACATGAACAGCTTCACCTGTGCCATTTAATCCCATGCTTGAAGCGGTGGCAGTACTGTGAACTTGAGGGTGGGAACTTGAGGGTGCATGGACTCAATAAAACCGTGGCTGTAGCATCGCAAAATTTGAAGGGCGTCGTGAGGTTTTATGTCTGGTTAGAGATTACAAAATTCAGGTTTGCAAACGTTTCTGTCCGCGGTTATGAAGCTGGGTTCAGCAGTCTTGTTTTAATATCTGGATTTTGATCAGCTGGCGTGGTCTGACTTGAATTGGTTAAGTTCTTTGGAGGGTGGTAGTCTGATTCTCGGCAAAAGCCCGCCATGATTTCTAAATGACCTATTTGAGAACTTTTTAGCATGCTAACAAACTTCGGCACTTTTAGGTTCACTGCAATGATGCAAATCTTGTTGAGATTCGGCATTTTGCAACTCTCAGAGTGAGAGACAGTAACGACAGATTACTGAGTGGCACTTTTGGGACTTTCCGGCTGTCGTAGATAGGTGGTTTGGCGAAACCCAACTGACTTTTCTCAAATTGAATTGGTTACTTCGCTATATTGAAGATCTCAAATCTATGAAGAATGTTATTTCTTCCTCGTTGCGTTTTCTTGACGGTATTATTCAGTGGTAGTATTTGAAGAGATCTGTTATAAAAGATTTGACATGCAGTTAAACTGAATCCTGCTTACTACAATCAAATGACAAAATTTGCGAGTATGGAATCAAGGCTCTCATGCAATTGAATTATGACCATTATGTAAATGAACCGTAAGCTTCGTTGTCAGGATTAGCACATAATACCGCATAAGAAGAAAATCACGTATTGGTTGACCGACAAGTTAGGAATGAAATCGCTGTACTGAAATTGTGCAGCTGTATGTGCAGCTTTTGTAATCAGAGTACGTCCAACCTTCCGTTAAAATGTTCATATGGTGTTACTGGCAACATGAATGAGGCTGCGGACAAGGGACGCCTAAGGCAAAGATGATGAAAATTTTGAGACTAGCTGGAAGTTTGAAGGCACACTCTTGACACAATATTGCTCCAGGGAGTTGTCTCCAGCTGCTGAGGGTACTCAATTTATAAAAGGGAAAAGTGTTTCTGGCAGCCTTAAAAGTGCTTCAAGAAATTCTTATTGTCTACCTTGTGGAAGCTTCGAGAGGCACAACCAGAGATTCTAAGCTTGATTGGAGGATCCGATTCGCATGAGATTGTTTGTTGACAGTTATTTTATGGACTTTGGTCTGTATCTCGAATAGAGAGAGCATCATGCAGCTCTATCATCATCCTTTGTCTTTCAACAGTCAGAAGGTGCGCATTGCCCTCGAAGAAAAGCAAGTTGATTACTGGCCAACAAGGGTGAATCCTATCAAGGCTCGAAATTTGGATCCAGATTTTTTCCGGCAAAATCCCAATGGTACCATTCCTGTACTGATAAATGGCCAAACTGTCATGTCCGACAGCCTTGCTATACTGCAGTAAGTTTTACATTTCACTCTTCTCCCCGTGGCAGTCTTTGGTTCAGCTTTATGATGCAATCATGGAGGAACAAAGTAAAGATTAACTATTGTGAATCCTTCAGCAAGCACATTAGCCACAAATTGACCCCGATACTTTTGACTAGGTCCTTACCCGGAGTATAGAGAAGTTTGTATAGAGGACCTGTCCTGTCAAGAAACTATTAACGTAGTTTCTTGTCGCTTTAACATAGTTTCCTCTTATATAGCAAAGTAAAATATGGCAGAATTTGGTGATATTGATCTGTTATGAATCTGACTCACTTTTATTCCCCTTTTACTCGAAACTTAAAGTAACTTAACATAGAATCTGTTAGAATAAATGAAATTAGTGTCAAGTCACAACTTACAGTATCAGCTCATTCAACAATCCCCCGTTCATCGAACGGTTTCCGCTCTCATTTCCTAATATCAGCTCATTCAACAAAATTACCCTCATATGTTCACAGAGTATCAAAGCTATCACAATCAGGTTGCCGGATCCGAGGTTCCTCAATTCGTTCGTTACATCTTCCCAGCTTCCGAGTTGGCAGCTCTTTGACTGATATATTCTCTTTTGGTTCATTATCCGTTGCACGTTTGGTTCAGCGGTTACTCCCGGATTTGTCGGTTACCTTCTGCAGGTTAGGTCTTCACACTTTCGATATTGATACAGTACAAGTCACTGAAGGCCTTCCGATAGTCTTGGATAAACTTAATAAAGGGGGAAAGATCAACTTGGAATATCTTTGTTATCCCTGCTGATACCTATCTCTGTGAAGGATCCGAGGGGATGCTTCCTCCATCCATCTTGCAAGCCACTCCGATAGGCAGATTCCTATAGGTTCAAATGAAGAAGATGATATTTTTTCGGAGTTTCAATGTATCTTTGTTTTAAACTCTGCCGGAGTAGATTCAATTTATCTTCACAGATTTCTATCACCTCACAGATGTCATCATGCTTATGGCTCCTGCTCAACGTTTTTGCTTGATACAGTTGATTTTCTTGGGCAGTTGCTTAGGTCGTAATGTGAAATCGATCAGTATGTCGAGGACTACTCATTGAGGAATCGTCTCTCACTGAGAAAAGAGGGCAAAAGAGCGAGCTCTACAACTCGAGAAGTCTTCCTTGTTAGCTTCTCACTTGCTACGAATCACATAATTGAAGTGAAATGCCTTTTGCCTGGAGTTAGCTGGTTTGATCTGGTTCCCTCATCTCCCATCAGTGATGGGAGGAGAGGAATCACTATCGTTCCCTATAATTTAAGAGTCTTTGAGTACACCGGCATGTTATGTTTCTATTGCAATTCTTGGCGATTGGAGAAACTTCAGTGACGTTGTGTGTAAGCACATCAGAAACTAACTGGAAGGTCCGCTTCTGGGATTTTATGGCCAGGCAAAACGTGCCAAAGAGGACCGACTTAGTGAGATCTAAACGATAGTAATGAGAATGTATACGACTGCATTGTGCTTAACTTCAGCTTTCTTCTGTTTATTCCACAGATACATTGACAGTATAAACCAGCCTCTGGGAGGGGACAGAGTCAAGCGTGAGCTAGTGCATGACTGGTTGCTCAAGATAGATGCATGGGATTCGAAGCCATTTACGCTGGCCCAATACCCTGAGAAAGTATTGCAGTTTTTTAGTAGATTCAGAAGGCGAGTTGTCATTGCGAGAATGGCCAAATACCCGGATTTGGCTGAAAGATATCATGCCAAGCTCAACAGTATGCATGAACTGGAGGCTAAGCGTGCGGACTCAGAGGCAGTAGCTGCAAACAAGAAGCAGCTTCTTGATATACTCGATGAAGCAGAAGCTGAACTGGCCAACTCAAAGTATTTATGCGGGCAGGACTTCTCTATTGCTGATGTGGCTTTTATACCTGTGCTAACTCGAATCGAACAGCTGCAACAAGGTGCAGAACTGATTGAGACCCGCAAACACCTCGCGGAGTACTGGGTGCGGATGAAGGAGCGCTCGAGTTATAAGGTGGCCATCGGTAAATTCGCGTCTAAGATGGGGAGAATGAAGCTGATAGTTCCAGCAGTTTGTAATGTTAGTGCGAGGAGAATTTTTGGGCGGTACTGAACTCCAACTCTTTCAATATATGCTATATTTTCCAGGAGAAAGATTCTTTCTATCCCTGCCCTTGTGTCAACCCGGCCTTTCCGATTTACTCCTGCTATACTAGGTTTCCGTTTAATTTTTCTCAAAGTGCTTGTTATCCTTGTATATGGGGATCTCTGAGAAGTTATGATAAAAAGAAATTAGACTAGCTGTCAATACACCATACATTCCTGGGAGGATTTGTTACAGATCTAGATGCCTAGATACGGTTCGTTGGAAAACCTTTCAACCAGCTTACTCCAAGGAGCTTTCCCATTCGTGCGCCGACTGGATGTGTTCGGGAAGTTGAAGAAGGCTGTAAGCAACAGCTTAGATTGAAGTTTGCCCGAGGGCACTTTCTTGTACTATCATTAAATTTTTCCTCTCCTTTTTCTTTTGTCTGGGAATCTCCTATGAGGCAGCCGGGTCTAGGACTGTTTAGCATTCAGACTGAATGTCCGAGGGTGTAAATCATTGAGTGCTTGCTGCTGTGGTTTTTGTATTTGACACCGCAGTGGGATGGTTAAGAAACGTTAGGCCTGGCAGCCGAATATTCTCGTGGAGCTTAGAATATGTTGTTTACTTGTAAAAACCCTATCTTTATAAACGCGTATGCTCTGTTCGAATCATCTTTCTTATCCTCGTAGAACATATCCACTGCGAAGCAAACTTGGTTTTCGGCTTTCCATGGTTGAATGCACAGTAGTTGTGATCTGCAGACTTTCGGATTGAAGACTTAGCACTTTGGCAGGCGACGTTTGTTAATACCTGAGAGCAGATCTGCTCTCTTTGTACGTTAACACTCAAGGTCTGTTGTTAGATCTGATCTTTAGTGTTGCTCTTGAGCTGATCCTGCATAGGAGTTCGGGCTGCCTTAACATTAGTTCCGGAGTCGATGGGGAAAGCCAGAGCATTGCCTCCAGACTCATTTGCTTTCTCCTTCGTAATTGTAGTACATTCGTCAACTGCGGCACACACTTGGGAAATTCATGCTCTTTGATGGCAGGATTACTCGCATTAACATCCTAGGTAATTCCACGGTAAGGGGAGTACATTCTCTCGATTATTCGGGATTCAGACCCTAGTTAATTCAAAGATAGAGAAGGTATTTCGCACCTTGCTGTCCAATAAGCGTCGAAGACTCGTTCATAGTTCGGTTTGCGAGGGTTCTCTGGTTAAAGTAGGTGGGAACAGATGCTTGCTCGTGTCGATGGTGGTGCCGCCAGATCCCTTAAGAGTCGAGAAATCTCAAATTGTCGAATGCTGTCGGAAGTGTAGAAAAAGTCACTGACATCATAAACGAGGCCGTCTGCATCAAGAGAAAATCCACCTCTAAGCACCCTTGGGGTGTTCAAGTGGCAGGAAGATGGAGTATAGAACTTCAGTAAGATGAAGCACAGACACATGGACTCCAGTTCCTCTGAATGATAATTTTACTTGTGGAACGAAGACTCCAATTTCCAATTTTCCAGGTGCTTGTGCGTTAAGATTGAGATCCTGCGTTACCCCAGGTACGCTCGAGGATGGTTACTTACATTCTCATACGTATCATGCATTGGTTTGCACAACAGGTGGAAAAGGGGAAAACATAAGCAGGGGACAGTTCCAACGTTTGCGAATTCTCAGACAGGGGCACGGAATTACAATCTGCAAGCTGGAGAGATGGATGTATCACATGAGATTCGATCAGGTATATTAGAACTTCGAACGTTGTTTGAACGAACAAGCATGCGTTCTCAGGTCCAACAGTGGATGTTGAGATCCCGAGGAGCAAGATTAAGAACGAATCTCGCCAGGATAATGTACCTAGATCCCCCGTCAATTGCAGGCTACAGGAAAACTAAAATTGACTTTACAGCCTACTAAAGGTAGTGGCAACACAATGGATCGAGGAAGGTAAGCTTAGAAAGCCTACCTAGGCTGGCCGGAACAACAAAGGTAAAAGGTACTACTACCGTATAGCCCTTTTCATTCTTCTAAACGGTACACGTGTTCTAACTCCCTCACTCTCTTAAGCTAGATTCCTTAAACAACAGAAACGTCAGGAACTGGTTGTGGAGGGGAGTACAGTATTCATTTTCCCATACTATAACCCCAGGAAGCTTTATAGGCTGTGTACTCGATCCACAGAGAAAACAAGGGCTTTGTCAGATCAGATGCACAAGTTGGACTAGGAACAGACATAAACCCGGTCGGACTTCTAAGTGCAATGCAAGGTCTGAGTCACTCTGGAGAAAAAGATAACAAAGAATAAGTGTATCATCGTACTTACTAGATAGGTGCATGACTCCTCAACTGTCAGTCCATTAGCATTCAAATTTTCTGAGTGTAACCTTGAATTTGTGAAATTAGTTCAGGTTTAGTAACACATATATCACGATACTCTCACTACATCTAAGATTCCTGATGTAACTGCACTTGTTAGAATATTATTGGATACATATGGATTACTGCAAATCCCACTGCATAGGTGCATTTTTAATTGAACTCTTGTAACCATGCATCCATAGAGGTCGATTGTACTGTGCACACACTGAGAAAGATTGATATTCTATTCTACCTACAGTATCTACGCTGCGAGTTGAAGCCGTGGCGTTTGAAATGGGTGCGTTGGCTTCGCGTTGCGACGTTAAGGTACAAACGAACACTGTCGAACAAACTACTACAGTGCTGCATATTTTATGCCACGACCTGAAGCCGTCAAATTTGGATCTTCGTCAAGAGAAATCACAGGACGTACTTGGTGGGCTTTTCTCCACGACGACCATGTAATACGTAAAATCGAGTAAATGTTTGTTTGTGAATCGGGTTACGAGCATGACGGCTAGATACGCAAATCCTGAGGCACTCGACTTGAAGCCGTCAGATGACGCCGCTTACTTGTGGTGCGCAGTGGACATGAACCATGGTCAGTGGTAAGACGACCATATTGGTCTGGTCTGGTCGGGTCTGGTCTCGTCACTCTTCTCTTAGGTGTATAGGGTTCCCAAAGTGGATGGCAGTTGAATGTTTTCGTGACAAGTTCTAATCCGGAGAGTCAAATCTATCGATGCACCAAGCTTAGTTGCGGAATGGTAAACTCTGGAATCTCAAGAGGACTACTGTAGACACAGAGTTCACGGCGCACTTTAGAAACCAGGGGGTGTGTTTGAATATATACGAGGAGTTGCTCGTTTGAGCCTGTTGATATCGTTCTAATTCTCCTTCTCGATGGGCAAAACCTCCCGTGGTAAACGCGAAATGACAGTAAGAAAATTCGGCGGCCATAGGGTGAAGAACCTTGTGGAGTCAATATCTCTACGTTTACATCAACAGCATCTTACCACGAAGGCACAGACAGGATCTTTCCATCGTTCCTTGAGTGCGGGGTCAATGTTTGAACGGAAGGAAGGAAACTACATTTGCTGATACCAAGGACGGACCAACGAACGAACGAGGCTTACAGTAATACATGTTGTCAATCAACAAATGTTCCTCCCATGAACGCCTCGCGTGGTTAATGAACTCTAGATCATGGATGCTGGTGAAGGAGAAAGACAAGCCATGTATGTGGTCCAACTCTCTCAGCTGGTCAAAACGCCACCATGATCTACTGCACTGAGGTACAGTATATGAAGCCTTGAGTAGATCAGTCAAGTCACTCCCCATCGCAGAGAAATTGAGATGCATTGACTGTGTTCACCAAGAGAATAGAAAATCCCAAGAAACGGAGCAGAAACAATGTTTTGTGATATTTCTACACGTCCACCTTGTACAATTCACGGATAGCATTTATTCGACTTTGGCCGATTGTGTGTTTGCAATCGATTTTCTTGAGCAAATTGATCATTTCGAGCGTGCTTTTTCCGTCCATTATCAGTCAGTGAGAATGATGTCCGTTCAAACCCGAGCTCGAGGAGGAAGAGGGCAAGAAAGCATCTAAGGCAACGTAAGGTGAAGTACGGTAAAGTAAAGTAGCCATATTTACGGTACTTGGGGAGTTTCTTACACCTCGAATACAGGATCCCATCCCACAGGCAGGAGTATACTGTAACTGTCTGCCCGTCTCTCATTTCCCTGCCATAAAGTCTTATGATATACAAGAGCGTGCAACTTTCCGTTCAGTCGAGGACAGACACAGACTGACACATAGACAGACATTCATCCATCCAGTTGCAGCGACCTACTGGAATGACTTCTTTGACCTACTTTGAACGTTCTAGTCCATACGGAGAAACAAAGCAGACTTAACTCATCAGTCATCACTTATCTGCACAAACCTACATTGACCGGAAGCGATGTTTTCAAACCGATACTATGAAAATATCACGATATTAAAACATATCATGTGTAGATATGCAGACGTTTTTTGAAAGTCATAGAAATGCGTAATGCATGTGACAACGTAAGTACATAGACTACTCATTGAGATCATATTAGCATACTCCCTCACGGATAGCTATGAGGAAGTCATCTCCGTATCGTCTCGATAGTCTCTACCACCTCAACGATTGAACACCAAATCTGCTATCGAAAATTCTACCGTTGGTGATATCTGATGACAATTGCAACAACACAAAACATGAATTATTTATTTCCATTTGATACCTTGGTACAAAAGTAGAACTTGAAACCACATCCAAAACAATAAAAGGGTAAGCCTCTTGAGAATGATGGATCATTTGCTACCTCTCTTCTTCTCAAAAGAAGCCGGTTTGAATGCTTCATTTCGCTACCAATGTTCTTCTCAAATGCGCACACAATTGAAGAAAGTTCTAAAATTTCTAATCTATGTGGTCGCCTTTTTCTCTCGGGGACTATTGATTTAGACAGGGCAAATGTAATTAAGAACAGAACACAAAATGTACAACATGGAACCAGAACCTCCAGAGGCTTGCGCAAGGTACAAATCAAAGCCTGCGCATGCCATGCAGAGACGCTTGAGATACCACCACCACACGAGACACTCCAGTACTACTGTATTAAGGTATGTCCATGATTGTCAGCTCAAGTGGCGGTGAGTCTCATAAACTCGTAGTCGGTTTCACCAGCGAACAAGTGAAGCAACTAAGAAAACGAAACTCGTCAGTTTCTCTAGCGAACGAACGAAGTGAGAGGAAGGACCGTGTTGCTTTGTCTATTTCAATTCCCATCAATTAAGCCAAGCAGCTGCATTCGAACAGACAAGTATGAAGATTTGAAGCTTAGAAAATTATCTCGCAAACACTCACAGCAAATGATTTATATTTGCACCCCCTCCTCAAGCAGGAGAGTTGTTCAGTGTTTGGAGCTAAGAGAAAATGGTAACTGGTGCTTATTAGGTCAGCATAATCGTCAATAACTTAATTCTTCTATTTCAGCCCCAACTGATTACGGCAGGCAGCTGCTTGTAAAGAGACGGGTATGACGATGTAAATTTAAGAAAAGTGGACATGCAAACACACATAGCAAATGGTTCGTTTTGCATCCCCTCCTCATGCAGGGTTAGGCGAGAGAAGTCTGTCGTATCTGGAGGTCACTGACAGGGGTAAGAGATACCAATTTGGTCTGTTTGATCGTCTATAACGTAATTAGTCTCTTCAATGTTCATTAATTATCGCAGGGAACTGCATAAATAAAGACAGTTCTGAAGCTGCAAAAGAAAGACAACACATAGAAAATGGTTCGAATCGCATCCTCTCCTCATGGTAAAAGGCGACCGCGTAGGAAAAATGAAGGATGGGAAGACCCCATCAAGCCGTACAAGGGAGAGACAAAAAAGGCTACATGGGGCTAAGCCACAATAGAGTCTGTATGAGAAATCTGTCCCACCGCACCTAAGATATCCGAGCTATGCAAGTCGTACGGTCTACACACAAGAAAAATGAAGGATGGGAAGACCCCATCAAGCCGTACAAGGGAGACACAAAAAAGGTAACATGGGGCTAAGTCCCAATAGAGTCTGTATGAGAAATCTGCCCTACCGCACCTAAGATATCCGAGCTATGCAAGTCGTTCGGTCTACACACAACTGGAGCATCCGAAGAAACATCACCTAATGTGATTGCTCTCCTGTGGATTGCATCATCTCCTCATGCAAGATAGGTGTTTCGTATTTGGAGTGAAGTGACAATGGGGGTTTCAGAAATAGTTATACGATGTTTCATAATTTTTCATATAGATTGTTACGAAGTGAAAAACTAAATGGGTATGGTTTGTGACCCGGGAGGTAGAAAAGGTATTGTTACAGACCTGGGCCAAGTTCCTTATTATTAGCACACTCCATATGAGGTGGTTCAAAGAAAATAAGGGATAAGGAATTTTAGTTATCACTCTGTAGTGCATTGATTGCACGTTAGGGTTAATAAAGTTTATCGTTAAGGGTTAGAGTGAAAGTGACGACCACCAAAGGGAGCATCCAGGATGTTCAAGAACACCCATGGTAATCAAATGATGAGCGGCAATTTTTTACCACCAAGGAAGATTGGAAGGGGCATGAGTGGAAAGATTTGAGGGCATGCAAAAATTGACCGCCCGATGAAGATTTGAGAGACCCATAGCCAGAGAGAGTTGGAAGGGGTAGTGAATTTTTTTGGAGTGCAAGCAGTGGGAAGGTTAGAAGTAGGAGTGATTTTGTTTGAAGTGTTACTCTCGATTTTATTATTTAAAAAATTTGTCTCTTGTACGAGTATGAGATGTGTACCCTTCTTACCCCTTGAGTGATGAAATGAAATTCATGAACTTGTTTTCTTGTTACAGAATGAAATTGATGAGATTTTTTTATTGTGTGCATAGAGAATAGAGATATCCCTTTGCTGAAATTTCACCAAGAAGAGAGATGCCCCTTTGCCGAGATGAGAGATGCCCCTTCATCAATAAGGAGTTATCCGTGGTGATTAAAAATTGAGTAAAGTCATGCCGAGAGGGAGCATTTGTTTAGAACTAACCAGAAATATTATAAAATATATTCGATGGATGATTTGGTTAGATTTAGAGATATTGCTACAAGGATTAGAATATGAAGACGAAGAATTAGGAGGAGATTTAGATATGCTAGAATATTTTATTAGTGGGTGGGAGTATGAACATACTCATCGATACTTGGAACCCCGTGTTACTTACCCTCATAGTAGAGAGTTTGTGAAGGAGTATTTTAGAAATCTAGATACTAAGGCCTTTTGCCAGCTTACTAGAATGGATGGGGATTCTTTTTCAACATAAGTGGATTTGATTAAGACACATGATTTTTGAGAAAAGCTATAGAAGAGAGCAAACACTTGTGTAGATCCAAGTTGCCCTAGACTTGGATAGATTTGGGCATCACGGCAATGGAGCTTGTATTGCATGGGTTTAAATATTTGGGGCATTAGTGCTGGTTCAACAATTGCTTTTACTGATAGAGTTATGACAGCCATATTAGATGTGACGAGGAATCAAGTTGCTTGGCCTGAGCTTGAGGAGAGGAGGAGGATATCCACTATTTTTGCACAGAAAGGTTTTCCTGTTTGTGTTGGTTTGGTAGATGGAACATTGTTTCCTCTTGCAGCCCAACCAATGGTAGACGTGGAAATATATTTCAGCCGCAAGGGTTCATATTCTATAAACAGCCAAGTTATTTGTGATGATAAAAGGAGAATTATACATTTTTCTGGAGGTATGTTTTATGTTATGTGTTGTTTTGTTAGGTATTTTTGCAATGCATTGGTGATCCTTTTTGTGTAGTTTATTAAAAGTATAGCCTGATTTTTTTATTTGCAGGAATGTTAGGGTCATGTCATGACATGACTTGTTTGAAAAAATTGTCACTATGGAATGATTTGAACCTAAGAGGGAGTTCTTGCACTTTTTAGGCAAAGGAGTACCTTTTAGGTGATTCGGGTTATGTACCCATGCATCACCTAGTCCCCGCTTTAAAGCAGGCTAGATCAGAGGACAAGCAAGAGTTTAATAAATATTTAGCAAAGGCAAGAGTGATAGAGGAGCATTGTATAGGAGTATTGAAAGCTAGATGACATTCTCTTCACGAGCTAAGAGTGCAACTGAAAGACAATAGTAGAAATGCTTATTTGTTAAAGTAGATATCGGTGTGTATTATTTTACATAATTTTTTGATCAATAGGTCTGACCTTTGGTCAAAGGACGATGACAGATTTACAGAGGAAACTCAAATAGATTCAGAAATGTCTTTTCATGGTATAGAACTTGGTAGAGAAGAAAGTAGATCAAGGGTGATGCAATATTACCTTGATTATAACAATGATGATATACTCAATTGACTGAGATTCCATGTAATAAAATATATATTTTTCAGTTATTCATCTCATATCTCATAGTCTGGTAACTTAGACCATGAGTCTTTATCTTAGACCATGAGTGTATCTTGATGTAATATTGGGATAAGAATTCAAAGGATGCAAAAAGAATTTAAAGGATGCTTAATCTGTACATTTGTAAGGCCTGGGCTTACACTTGCACGGTGTGGTGTTTGGCAAGTTTACACTTGAAAGTCACTTGTTGGATGTTGTTGGAAAAAAGTGTGTTGATGTTGTAGACACTGTGAGATGGTGCTCATACACACTTGTACACATTGGTGGCCATTCAAAAACTTAAAAAATGCTTGCGAGCTATCAAGTGGCGCCTGCCGGTGCCACTTGATGGTGCTCGTAGACGTTGGCAGACGCTGGGGACCGCACTCCACGAAGCACAAATAATAAATGCACTCGTCGGTGCTGGTAGGCGCTGTGTGAAATATGCAATGCTTGCTTATGCCAGTTGGCGACGTGGAGTGTCGAATGTTGCCACTCTGGATTTGAGTTCTTTTGGTTGACATATGAAATTTTTTCTCTGAAAGTGTACATTTTGGATGTTTGGTATTCACTTTTTTTCCCAGCTGCTTGGGTTATATAACCTTTTTCTTTTCAATTCATGTCATTCTCGTGGGTGTGTAGGTGTTACAAAGCCTCATTTCATGAGTGTGTGGGGTGTTGGAACAAGAAAGGGTCATTTTGTGAATGTGTGCATGGGTGTGTGAGTTGTTTGAAGGAGAAAGAGTCATTTCACGAGTGGGGTGTTCGGAAGGAAGCATACTCCCTCGAAGGAGGCAAACTCGCTGAAGCTGAACTCAAAGGAGACCAACTCACGATGGGCGGCTTGGGAGAGTTGGAATTTATAGGGCCAGAGAGTTGGAATTTTGAGAGTTTAGTTGAGAGGAAGAACTCCATTTCTAATTGAAGGAGTGCTTTGGAGACTCTAGAGAAACGACTAAAGAGCATTTGAGAGATTGAGAAGAGAGATAAGGAGAGCATTCGAGAGATTGAGAGCAGACTCAATTTGAACCATGGCAGAAATCTGGGGATATGAAAAGATAGTTGACGGGCCTGACATGAGAAATACTTAGGAAGGAGATTGGCTCATAGCATCTCATAGCATTCAACACCCAGAAAATTTCATCAAGTGGTGCTGGCTGGACAAACATCAGATTTGAACTGTTGTCTCGAGAATTTGGGAGATTGATCTAGATGTAATGGGGCTCAAAATCACTCTTTGACTTCACTATCCACAGCCATAGGTATTCTTCAAACCTTCTTCATTGTTTGCTCTTCATTTCTCTCTACTTTCAAACATTCTAGCATCTCAAGATTTTGATTTATGCATGTTAAAGGCTTTCAAATTATCAATGCCTCCCAATGTCTCCCGCGCCATCCATCACCATCCAGCGCCATCCCTAAACCCATGTGTGCAAGCGCCTTCCTACGACTCTGCATGGCACCCAACATTTCCACACGGCTCCTTGCATCTTCCTTCATGTCCCACATCGGCATCTAGCGCAGCTGTGCCTACATGCAGCATCCATGGGCGCCTATGTGCGGTGTCGGCTGTCCCCTTGGCACCATGTAGGAGGGCGCCGGGCCCCCCAACACCCCCGAGCAGCTCCCAGTTGTAGCAACCAGCGGCTACTCACGGCGCTTTTGAGGTTTCTACTGTCAGGGGGCGTCTTTGAGTTGCAATGAGCGGCACCATTGAGCTTGAGTCCTTGGGAGAGAAGTTTGAGCTGATTTTTTTGGTGGGTTTTGCAGGTCCTTCCATGTACAGAGTTTGTGAGTTCATGGGACAAGATCTCTTGCATAGGTTTGGTAAGAGGTAGGTAGTTTCAATTGACTGCAAATATAATTAGAGATGCACTTGCCATGCCAAGGGAGAGAACACCAAGATGGAGGACAGTTCCTTACACAACTGTTTTAGACTAGTTTCCACAAAGGGATAGGGTTGCAAAAAGATATCTTACAAGGCAATGTGTATATTCTACATTCAAAGCTTTCTTCTACTTGATGGGTGCACTTGTTGCACCCACTATTAGGCCCAAGTTTGTACATGGGCATTTGGTACTCAACACCAAGACCAAGTTGAGGAGATTTGGTGTGGAGGATTATGATTGGAGAGAGTTAGGTTTTAGAGTTATCATTGCAGAGGTGGGGAGTTTGCAAAGCAAATTGAGGAGTCCTAAGGGGCATAGGTTCAGAGTCACCTTCCTTGGACAGATACTCACTCATCTCTTTGTGGAGAGAGGTTTCATTCTAGAGGAGGACGTGATGTACCTGAGTGATAGAGAAGAGAAGATTATACACAAGGGAGAGCATGAGGATGCAAATAGCTTGGATGAGGACAAGACTATTGATGATGGGAAGGATGAAGGAGAGGATGAGGATGGTGAGTGATTGATTGATTGATTAGGTTTGAGTTTTTTCATATATATATATCATATAATTGTATCTTGAAAAAAAATACAAAGTTCTTTTGTCTATACCATTACCGGATTTAATAAATGAGTTCATTTGAGAAGCTTGAATTAATTAACTTGTGAACTTGTATATTTCTAAATTCAAATATGAATTTGTGCTTGATGGATAACTAAATGTACCACTTGTGAACAGGTGTTCAATAGATTTGTGTTGAGACACAATCCTTACACTTTGTTGAGATAGCTCCTTTTCACTCTTCTTCCCCTTCACCACTTTCTCTATTTGTGGTGGAGGTTGGTGATCCCACACATTTTAGAGTACCTTCACCTCCTTCTTATTCTGTTGATATCACTCGCATTTAAGATGATTGTGTTTGAGTGGCTGAGTGTAGAGAGAGAAACCTCCTTGAGCATGAGGGTAGACTAGAGAGTGTAGAGGAGAGAGAGAGAGAGAGATTAGTGCTTGAGCGTGAGAGTAGATTGGAGAGTGTAGAGGATAGAGAAAGATTAGTGCTAGAGCAAGAGAGACTTCTTTGTGAGCAAGAGAATTTACTTGTTGTAAAGGAGGAGAGGCATCTGACCTTGCTTACTTTTGTGATGGAGAGAGAGCAAAGATTGGATGACTTGGACATGGACATAATAGGTGCCACTGTTTATGGCGGAGGTTTACAGGCTCTAGTTATAGAATCAGGCACAAGAGTTAGCATATGCTATAGAGAGGTGTGATAGTGCACATGTTCAGGTAAAGGAGAGTGAGAAAAGTCTAGCTCATTCGAGGGCTTGTGTGGCTTATCTTGGACCCATACTACGTACTATTGCTCGCCAGACCCATCCTCATCATGAGATGCAGACCTAGACTGATGCCACCCATGTGTTACCTCATAGTGTGGAGACTCAAGGCACTCAAACTGAGTTTAGAGAGAGGATTTGTCTATCAAGAGAGTATATTCCACGTATCTTCTTCCCCGGCTTCCTACAAAAGAAGATTATTATAGTGGATGTTACTTGTATGGCATCATTATGGATTCATGGTGCTATCGGTTTCCGTGCATGGGAGAGCAAGACAACTAGGCATGGTTGGTGCCCTCACACACAATCCGGGCCTGTAGGGTGGGTAGCTTGTCCTGGTGTTAGCCATTTCATCTAGTTCTGTTTGCTATGCTTTGAGGTTATCTTGAGGTTATCTTGTGGATAGATCTTACTCCGGATGGAGTGGAGTGGTTGCTACTGAGCATGTGGCAGTAGTCCAAATTCCCGGAGGGAGTTCACACCGGGTCTCGCCTCATGGCTGTTTGTGTTTTGTAGATATCCAGCGAGATTTTGAGTCTAGAGGACTTAGAATTAGATCATATGAGCATCTTACTTCATTAGGTTTACCTCTTTGTGATCTTTTGATCATAGATAGTTAAGCACTCTCTTATTATAGGAACCATCCACATGGTGCTATCCACCCTACCCATTTCCTTCCTTATAGGGTACATAGAGCATCATACACTTGGTCATTTGACCCTTTAATGAGTGCTTTGGACAGATTTGTTCATGACGATAGGCCTGCTATTAGTTGGGTAGAAGAGGAGTGGAAATCAGGTAGATTGAGTTCTTATAGTTGTGACCCATATCCTCTTCTTGTTAGCGGTATCGAGCATCAAGACTTGGATGAGAGCGAGTGGCCCCTATGGTGGTCATTGAGTCCATTTAGGATTCAACATCATGTATATTGTCGCAGACTTGAGGATGCAATAGTAGCACTTAGACACCATGCTCCATCTCCCTCTTCTTCTTCACCTCCTTAACCTCCATAGTCATAGGTTTAGGTTCTATTGGCTCCCCATTTATATACATATTATGTTCATTTCTCCCCATGTATACATTTATGTTTTAGTTTACACTTGTGAACTCTCATATTTTTGTCTAACTCTTGTATATTCATGTGCTATATACTCAATTGTGCCTTGTGTATCAAACATGTCATCACCTTGCAAATATGTGTGCCATTCACATCAAGAGTCACCACCCTAAACCCATCACCGGCATCCCTCAGCGCTAATGCATGCCCACGAGCGCCATCGAGCGTCTACGAGCCATGACTTACATCAAGGAGTCCATAAAAGCACCGACAAGCGCCTACCAAATTTATGACTACCTTTGAGCGTCTACGAGCGCCTACTAGTACCCACTAGCACCGACATGCACTAGCTGGCCTTTATTCAAGGAAGTGTGGCATTGAGTGGCGACTAGCAGTAGCAGGAAAGACTTTATGGGCGACTATGAGTGCCAACTCATGGCATCATGGGCTTACTCTCTGACTAGCAGCTGCAAGAAAGACTTTATGTGCGGCTATGAGCGCCAAGTTGTGGGCTTACTATGTGTGGCTAAGGAAAAACATGAGAGGAACTAAGTGGTAACGAGTGGCATCAAGCAGATACTAGAAGCATTTATCAAGTTTCCATAACTCATCTTTATTATAATAATAATAAAGGTTACATGGTGCTATACTATTCACTATAAGTAGAGTATGATGGACGTTGAACTTGAGTGAGCACTTTAAAATAGTTACTTATGTCCTCGAGAGTTTTCCTTGCTTGTATGAGATTCATTTTGATTTCATGAGTGTGCTTTGATTCTAAACTCTTCTCCTTAAATTTTTGTTTGTCTGCCCTAGCTTTCCTTTTATCTACGCTCAATTTTTTTCTCAATTTCAATTTTCATCTTCTTTGTCTCTAATCTAACATGCTTTGCTTCCATTATCATCATTGTTTTCTCTCTCTTCCTCATGTTGGTGGCTTCTAGTTCAGCTAGTTGTAACCTCTCTCTGGTTTCTATAGTATCTACCTTCAACATGGTAATTTTTGCTAAATCATGAGACAATGACATACTAGGTGACAACTTGGGTACCTTACTTGCAAATATTCCACCTTTCCTCCTCTTTGGATCACGTTGTCCTTCTTGGTCGGCAAAAGCACAATTGGATCCATCTCTTGTAGAAATTGAAGACGGTGGTGTAATGAAAGGTGAGTCCTCAATCGGTGGAACAAATGGAGACTCATCCTCGGGTGATAGGATTCCATTGTTCGTTCCACTCGGTAAAAGTTCCACCCTTGGGTGTTTGTGACCAACTCAGGGCCGAATCAAGGAGCACCACCTCTGGAGGAGATGAGAATTGGGAGCACTCCTGTGCACCTTCATGGACCTCCTCCTCGCCAACCTCACAAATCTTGCTCAAATTAGGATTACAATCTCGTAAACTCAGCATTGCCGGTGGACTTATGTTTGCTTTGGTCCCAAACATGGCTTCCATTCTTGCAAAATGCGGGCACATTCCATTCAATTTATCTTCTATAGTTCTCCACCCTTTGCCATATTCCTTCTTGGTGAGACCTTCTTCAGTAGACTTGTTCTTAAGCTCCTGAGTTTCTTTGTACTGTTTCATCTACCGCAACCATTTCTTGTAAAGTCTGTCACATGTCATAGAAGTAGGAAATCCTTGACCCTCCCTAATCAAAAAGGTTGCCATGAAACTAAATGCTGTCGATTTCTGAATGGGCTTTTTGCAATTCACACCATGAATCTGTGCAAAATGCTCGGGGTCCTCCAAATAATCCATTATTTGGCTATAATAGTGTGTTGCCATGTGAAATTGTTCATCCTCCTTGGTTTTGCCGGGCACGGAAGAAGCCATCCTCAACAAATCTCCAAATTTCCCTAATGTTTGTTGAGGTTGCGAATCCAAAGATGACTCTATAGGTCCCAGATCAGCGTCGATGAGTGAGTCTCCTACACTAAAACAAGGTACTTGATCTCCCATTGCAAAAAATTTGTTGCACTCCTAGCGTAAAAATTGGCAGAATCATCGACCTCTAATCAATTTCTTGGTTGCCGCATGGCGGCGCTGATCATTTCCCACACCAATGCAAAACTACAAAACCGCAGTTAATTGTCTGACAACTTGCACATTTGCTCCAGAGGGTGGTGAATTCAAGTTTAGAAATTTGAATTGTTGGGCGGAGCTATTTTGGATCTTGAATACGGAAACCAGATCATCAATCATACGTGACTCAACTGACCGCGTGGCCACACTCTTGAGGAAACACGTCACTCTGTCTGACAATCATTTACTTAGTTATGGCATTCCTAAACATCCATGATTTGATTTTTATAAATGAATACAATTTGCAAAATATATCTCTCAACTGAAGTTACTTCATGTTCAGTTATTATAATCTCGTATAGTTACAGAGTTCACTATAAATTATTATGAAGTTCACTATAAATTATTATATGAAGTTTGTTATGTATCCCGGAGACATCCGTCAAACCTATTTCTGAAACCCCCTAAGTCGCTTAGCTCAGTTGTCTTAGGTGCACTAGGACATATTTCTCATATCGATATTGGAGTGAAGTGAGGTGATTAACTCAGATATCTTAGGTGCATTAGAATGGATTTCGCGTATCGATACTATTGGGGTTTAGCACCCTCTTATTTCTTGTATTTTATCTTTGTACGTCTTGATGGGTAATCCCATTCTTCTTGTTATCCTCCGCGGTCGCCTCTCTCTCTAGTAGGTGCTTACTTTGTCGGTGTATATAGTCAATAATCCCACCTGTCCATAGCTCTGCTTGTAGTATCTGCGACTCAACAATTCCTGTACATCCAACGTCCGTATGTTTCCCGCCAGCGAAGAGAGCATAGTTAAGCACTGTAGTGTGTAAAAGCACCTTCAGCTCACGGATAGTCGAAGAGTTCAGCCTATAGTGCAAAGTTACACTGAAGTGACAAGTGTTTGTCGCGTTCTTATATTGCTGTGTCTTGGAAAGCAAGCAGTGTATGTCCTATTCTCATATAGTTTTCTAGAGATATAAAAGTGGTTCTCTCTGGACTTAAATTCTGATGTGGAGTACAGTACAGTAATCCTGGGCCCTGGGCTTGAAAGTTGATGATTGTCCATTTCCAGTTCCTTGGACCTTGATATCGGCGTCCCCTTCATGTTTAATTTATTACAGGTGGCTGAAGCTTCAAGTATTTGGTTTAAAGGCGAAAACAAGCAAGCATAGCCGACGTAGCGTGTGCGTCAGCTTATAATCATGATAAGTACTTGGAAATTGGAGATCTTAGAGTTTTATCTTGGAATAATATAAATATGTGGCTTTAGGAGGAGTTTGGTTTGGTTGAGTTGGGGTCATTGGTATCACTGTAGCAAAATATTTCAAGAGAAGAGAGGAACGAAACTCTATCCACTATTATTGCACAAGAAGTCTACTAATAATGTGAGTGGGACCGACTATAAATTTAATTTCAAGTGGCCCTAAGGAGGGCATAGATGCACCTGGCTACCTGGATCAAGGTAATCTGCATAAATAGGCCAATAAGCTCCTTGTAATACAATCAACCCGGGTAGGGGAATACCAACAGCATTTATGGAGAAAATTAGCTGAGAAGACGAACATGCAGAAGCGTGAGTGAGTGACTTGGGGGTTTCTATCCAGGGCCATACACTGCTCACCAAGTCGGTGTTAGTTGGAAACCCTTTCTCTCCGTTGGATACCATTTCATAGATGCAAAATCATGTACTTACTGTTTCCGGAAGTCGGTACCCGAACTCTTAATTTAGGGACTTGCCCCACTGAGTAAATGATTTCGGACTGCCTGCCCTCTCTGCCCTGCCCCTGGCCTGACTGCCCCAAACCTGTGTGCCATGGAGATAATTAACTAAATCATACGACGGGGTGCCGTGAACTAAACAAGGGATAAACTATGGAATGGAACACAAGGATGATTGAGTGTAGTTGTTGTTGCTCGCTTTTTAGGAAGGGACGAAGACCACCCTTTCAATAGAATCCATCCATCCGTAGAATAACAGTAATCAGATGAATTCTGGTGTAACAACTAAAGAAGATGCAAAGAAAGTATTTTGTCAATAATCACAGTTGAAGAATGACTATGATGATGAAAGCAGCAGCAGCAGGGTGGATCTGCTGCTTGCTGCACTTGCCATGGTGGTTCCTCGTTCCCAGGCAAGGGCATCCTGATGATGGGAGGCTTCTTCGTTGAAGGGCTGCGAGAGTGAGAGAAATCGAAGGGAAGCAGAGCAAGTTGCTGCTGACTGACGACGAGAGGACACCTAGAAATTTATTAAGAGAAGTGAATCATGAGGACCCACTCATCGATCGACAGTGATGCAGAGAGAGAGACATGAAATGAGATGGAATCTCGAAGATAGAACTGGAGGTGGTAGTCAACCTTCTAAACAAAGAATAAAAAGATTCACGATCCCCGCATTGTTTCGGATCTCAGAATGGGCAAGGTTCCACTATGTAAGTCAAAAAATGCCTCCGGTTCCTTCCGTCCGTGAGTTTCGTGTCCGCAGGGATCGAAGGGATACACTACAGTAATAGAAGATTATTGTTCTATCCTTTGCATGCATGGGAAGGCACAAGAATGTGGACATGTTTTCGACCGAAATAAAGAAAGGAATAACCAGTATCGTGTCGTGCGAATGTTGAATTGCTGTTTTCTCTCCGGCAGCAAGGGAAGAAGAACCGAACTAAAGCACGAGCTATGGCTATGGCGGCGAACGAGGCGACATTAAGTTTTGCTCCCCCTTTTTTCAGTAAAGAGCGTGACACTAAATTTACAGAACTCAAAATCGTGGACGAAAGGAGGGGTTTATTAAAAACAAGAAGTTTCTTGGGTGCTTCAATTTGAGAAGCAAGTAAGGAACGAAGTCATGCGTGGCACGTAGAAGCAAAGAAGACTGCGCTATTTAAGCGGCCTAGCTCCGACACGCCTGGGGACATGCCAATTTAGCGGCACCCTTATTAATGCCCTCCCCTAATGAGAAAAGTCGTCAAAAGTCAGTGTCAAACAGTGGACCGGACCGGATATGTCTACCTGGCGATTTTCTCCCCAGCTCTGCCCTGCCCTGGCCTCTCCTCTCTCTCTCTCTTCCTTCTTGATTCTCAGTGTCCCCCTAAAAGAATTAACTGGCAGTATCATAAACCCCCGCCGCTTTGCATTGGTCCAATTCTGGCTGCCAGGCAGTAGAGCCTTGGGTACTGAATCTCACATAATGACACCCTTCCACAGCCCAACGGGTTGGGTTGTGGAAGGGTTCCAACCGCCGCCCGGCCGTCCGTCGGACTCACAGTTAACTAACTCACTCAGTTCGCTTCACTCCGATCGGACATTATCGAGCTTCTCTGACGCTGAACTATGGTTGGCCGGCGTTTAGTGGGGATATAGGAATATCATACCTGGCAGGCCGTCGTCAGGTTGACAGGCGGGCAGCAGGGCAGGGCAGCAGGGCAGCGCAGCGCAGGGACGGTGGGGGAGGGGGAGTGGGGGAGAGGAACTGACTCACCCTTCCAGGGAAGGGAGGATTAGCCATATTTTAGGGAATTGCGAAAATGGGCAATTAAAGCTCCCGAATTTAGACCGAAATTGGAGAAATATATAGAGCAGGAGGAGGATCCCTCAGAGGTCAGACAGACAAATCAGTCTACAGAGGAACAGACAGAAGTAGAAGAAGCAGCGAGAGCCTTGAGCAGCGGGAGTCAGAGAGAGAGAGAGACAGAGAGTGCGAGTGGAAGAAGAGGAGCGCGAGCACCAGTGAGAAAGAGAAAGAGGAGAGCGAGGGAAAGAAGCCTTCCTCCTCCTTCTCTCGTCTTCTTCTTCGCTCCGGGAGTTCCCCCATTTCTTTCCTTAGCGTTCTCATTCTCTCTCTTCCTTTCATTCTTCGTGAGCAGCAGTAGCAGTACTTGCCGCTGGAGCTCTCGTCTCGCCCGGTGTCGCTTTCTTTGCTTCTTTGTAGGTGCATTCGACTCGCTCAGTTGGGTGGATAGTAGCAGTATCCGAACGGCGAAGTTGGCGACGATAGCGCTTCTGTATGTCTTCGAATTTGGTGTTCAAGGTTATCGTCTGTGCGGCGGGCTGAACCTTTTTCGTCTTCGGGTCATCGCAGCGACAGCATTTATTTATACCGTCTCGCTCGGCATTGTCGGAGAGAGAGAGAAGGAGAAGAAGCGCTCGGGCGGGCTCTTTCTCTTGCCCGTTGGCGTTACGTTACGCAGATTTGCACTACAAAGCTCAAAAAATTTCGACAACGCAGGAGGGATGGTTATGGAAAGAGCAGTAGCGGTTATGGACAGAGCGGGAGACTTTGATCACGAGTTGGATGACGTTTCGCAGAGCATGATGCCCTCCAGTCTACGCGCAATTTTTTTGGAACTTGATCCGAATCCCCCACTACCTCCAGGCTGGGAGAAGTGCTTGGATTTACAGGTGACTGAACCATCCGCTTCCGTGTTCTATCAAATTTAATTTTTTTACCCATATATGTCGGTTTAGATTTAAGATTGCGAGTCGTCGGTTATAACCAATTTTCTAGAATTCTGTCAAGGGTCCCTCTCTCATCATGGCTTTCCTACTGCATGATTGCAGTCGGGCATTATCTATTTCAAAGACTTGAATACCGGGATGAGCACTTACAAGGACCCACGGAAAAAGCTGCCGAGTGCTCTAGTCAATTCTCCCGCGGAACTCGACCTTGGCTGGACCGGGATAAAGAACACGGGAGTGGATTCCAGAAATACTAGCTGGAGCGATTTTCTTGCGAACAATGGCTCTGGAGATCCGACGAATCTTGAACTTTCGCTGAAGCTCGAGAGTGGGACTGCAGCCTGGAAGAAGAGAGATGAGGAAAGCAAGTCCTTGGGGGACGTGGAAGAATCCAGTGTTTGTACTGTGGAGAAAGTGAAGGACGCGTTGAAGCGCTCGCATTTTCGTGCTTTAAGCAGGAATGATTCTGGCTGCACTAATTCCAGCCTGAGCTCACTCCATGCGCTGTCTCTGAACCTTCCGTCACCTCCTTCTCCGTCATCCAAGAGTTGTCGTCCTGCAAACTCGTATGCATCGTCTACTTCGTCACAATCCTCCTCCCACTCTGTCATGAGCTTCCAAGGAGAGGAGCTGGACGATTTGAAGGAAGAAGCAAGCTCTTGCAGCAAGGCATGTGATGATACGAGGGCTAATGAAGAAGAAGAATCGGGAGGCGTTATGGTTACTCTTGGCTGCAAACGGTGCCTCATGTACATTATGCTATCGAAGGCAAATCCTTGCTGTCCCAAGTGCGGAAGCAGTAACTTGCTGGAGATTCTTCCCACATCTATTCCTAAACGGCAAAAGGTCGAGTGAGCCGAAGATGCAGTTGAAGTCCCCAAAATGGGACTTGTCCAGTGGTTAAAAGAAGTAGTCACAGCTTGGTGTCTCTGTAAATTACATTTTTCAAGCATCTGCCGGGAATTATCATAAGAGACGGTTGTCAAAACACCAGTTACAAGTAAGTTGTCAACAATGTTGAACCGGAAGCGATGTAGATTTTCCATCCTGATATCGGAACCGAGACAGATTTCCGGGTTTCTCAGTTTTGGTGGGTCTATGAATCAGCAGACCCTTTTAAAAGAACTCATCCATAGGAAGTTCATGTAGCAGCTTTAGTAGACAACACTACTAGCAGACGGAATGTCTTCAACCTTTGAAAGCTTACATCTACTCCAGTGGGAGAATATCATCTCAAACAGGTCTAACTGCGTTTCAACCTGCTGGTGGAACGAGCCACATGCACATATGGATCGCTCTAAGTTGAGGAAACTCAACTTTTGGCTTTGTTATGCCCTTTCAGTGGTAATAAAACCAATATGAGTCGCGAGAGTGCGACTGCGTACAATTTCGTTGTGAGGATAAACTCTCTCCCTGTTCATAAGGACGAGATGGGGATAAATATCTGGGATCTAACTATTGTGCGTAACTGATCTGTCTACATTGACATTTAGAGCCCTTTCTCACAATTTCACAAATTTCGAAGTTTGTCTTTTCGTGTTGTGTGTGGTTGAATACTTTGGGCCCCCTACACTTTAAATCACTGGTCTTCATTCTTCTACACACTTCTAAATTCGCTGCCCCATGGTGGTCTTAGCGATAGGGAAAAGCAGAAATTACAGGCCCGAAACTTGAAAATGTAGATTACATTTCTCTATAATCGTCTTCATAACTTTCTGGCAAATGTGACCAGCCAACCGCCTCCGACTCTCAATCCTTTCCAGATTTCTAAAATAAGCATGTTGACCACATACATCTTTGCATGTTAGCAGCAACAAGTCCCGTTATACGCAATGCAGCCACGAAGAATGAGACTATCATTACATAAGCAAAGTAGATAGTTGCCGCGCTGACATCAATCAAAATACCCTTCTTCTCAAATTACTAACACATCCGATCTCGCTTTAAAGACATACTACTAACGCTGCTGCTGCCGTACAATAGCAGTTTCACAAACTATCTTTGTTATTGCCCGAATGTAGCAGATGGACACACCAACTCGAAGCAGCAGCATAGTGTAACCACATCCATAGACAAATGTCGAAAACGGATCAGTATGGCTATTGGCTATAATGCCGCCGCATCAATACATTCCACTGCAGTGCCCAGTGCTTGCCTGTCTGCGCGCGCACATTTTCCTCGTTCGTTGTGAAGGGAAGCCATGGAAGGCAGCGATGGCTCGAACTTATGTCGTGAAGGCTGAACAACTTGTCATTCCAAAGCATCAGACAAGAGCGTTCTGCACAAGAAGCATCTGCTCTTCTGTCACGCCAGTCCTACGCTCTCAGCCTATACATGTCGTTCACTACTCGCCAACAGGTTTTTCCTTCACTACTGACAATCTCCATCGCCACCTACTGTATCTGAAATCTGTTTCCCTTCACTCTCCATGGCCTACAGTTGCTGAAGCTTCTCGTCAGACTAAATTCTCTTCAGGGTGCGTTTGCGCTCCACCCAGGTGTGTTTACTTTCATTCCCATCACCTGTTATCGCCTCCATGTGATCACCAAACTCGAGGCCTGCAAACAGCTTCATCTGTCTGTCTCCAACTAAACGGGAGACGACAAAAGAAACAATTTCGTCTCATTTCAGTTACAACAATCAATCATCCTCAACACAAGGAGAAGATCTGGATAGCAGGAATTATCATAGAAAGACGCATAACACTGTTCGACAAATAAAGCACCACGACAGATAACAATTTGTATTTGTTGGCAGGTGACATCCATTTGATCCGTTCTATAGACAAATTAACACCTCTCGAGATTGTCTCGTAGATCCTACTAGGCTAGAACCTTCTCTCGTAATTCTTCCTTGGAACATGGTGTTTGGTTCACTAAAGCTCATATGAAACTCGCTAGCACAATGTGATTGAGTTGATAATGCATCTAAGAAAGGAAAAGGCTACTGTACAATGGTTTTTAATTTTAATTTTAATTGGGTACGTAATAAATTCCTCATTAACCAATTTTCAACTACTTTTACTCATTATGAGAATCCTTTTATACGTGCAAAATAGAAGTGTCAAATTTCTTTTTCTTATATACATTTGGATTGGTGTCCATGTCTTTAATATATGAAAGAGTAGTTAATGTTTTTTTAGTTGGTGAGACATCACAATATCGTTGAATAATATTTGTCCTTATATTATAGACGGGAATAAGCTATATGTCAGAGTATATTTAATGAATATAATCAACCGGATCTTACAGTCCAAACACATTCTTTGTTGCTTGTTAGTGGATTCTAGCCTTTCAAATCGCATTAATTGAGGATGTTGTAAGTTGAGAAGACCTTGATTTATTTTCAAAACTTACAACGTAATTAGATATTTATTTTATGACTGTTAATTTGACTTTTTATTAGATTTGGAGAAAACAGATGATTTTTTTAATCCTTACAATGAGCTATCCAGACAATGACAAGTTCACCTTCTTCCACTTAGAATTACAAAATTGGACACAGACTTGAAATTTTGAAGATGGGAAATTCAACTTGTGTCGTCAATGTATTAATATTTATCTAGCTTTCTAAACAGTTCAGCAAACTGTTTAAATTATATCATTTCCATAGTTTCATAAGAAGTATTGTGCAAAAAGTTATTTCACGTGATTCTAGTATTAAAATTACGAATAGTGTATAGTCAAACATCATGTTTATCCACACGACTTAAAAAAATCTACAAAGAAACTAATTGAAACATTTGAGAGAGTTGCAGTCCCCGTTCTTAAAATTTGTCCATTCTATTTCACCTTAAAGTTGTTCCAGTAATTTTTCCCCATTTGCTTCGAAGGTAACTTTTCTTCCTTCTTCCTCTTATAAAACATGTAACAAAACAAGCTACCTACATAATAAGATCTTCTTTTTACTCCTTTCCTACTATTATAACTAAATTTAATCAATAATTTATTTTGAGGATTTAGATTTACAAAAAATTCTAAATCCTGAAATAGATTGACTCTCACTCTATCCTATTATTGTCAAAAGCGGGTACCACTTGTGCTTTAGATCAAATGTTTCTAAAACCGTTTCATTGTGATGGGATTATATAAGAGGAACTCATAATCTATCGTTCTTTTCCAATAGTAAATTTCTTTTCGATGCAACAGATTCTTTACAAAATATAGTTGTATGGTAGTTATTTCCATCGGTGTCTTTGGAATAACAAGAATGATCCTCTCATCTATTTGATTTGGCCTTACTGATACCAAGTAGAGAAGTGTTATTAAAATGGGCAGTGTCTTCTTACTACCAAACCTCATGGACTATGACATGAGTGGATTAAATTGTTAAGCTAACTTTCACTAACTTTACTATTGAGTAAGGTCAGTTAAACCTGATGATAGGGTTTGAATTAGACAATTGGTGGGTCCTCTATCAAAGAAATATTTTTCGTGCAAAATGTAAGGGAACATAGAAAAGAAACTCAACAGAAAGAAGAAGACTTGAATAAAACAGAATTCAACATAGCACTATCATATGAAAGAGAAAAACCGTTAGGTTCTTTTCTTCATGTAATGCTAAGTAAGACCTACTCAATATGTTTGATTTTTCATAAAATCTGTAAGTAAAAAACAAGTTCTGTTCTGTATGGCCATGAGGTTTTTCAGCACAAGATAAATCCACTATCTAATTCAGCAAGGCAAAATAGAAAGATTCCTTCGAACTGGAAGTAAAAAATTCCGTATTATTATGTTGACTAATTTATTCTAAAACCTCGTCATATTACAAAATCTCTGGACAAAAATTGCGATCAGGTTCAGCATTTGCAAGAAACTGGCTCGAGAAATGGATGCACTAAAACAAAACGAAAACATTATCACATTAGAAAAAGTTAAACGGGAGAGATGCCACTACCCCCGGCCTAAAATATTGTTCATGATCATCATAAATATTAATGATGGAAAACTACATCTAACCGTGGGGAAAAATACCCCTGTGCTATACCACAGGACAAAGAAGTAAACGTTAGCTAATGAGCTGAATAACCTATCTAAACTCGAACTTGAGGGGAATTTAGAAGCTCGCTGCACGTTAGAGCACGTGGTACTGTACTGACTTACATGGTGCATGACGGTTCATGAAACGTGGTTAATAGACCAACCATGTACAGTACAGGACAGTAGTGGGAATGTACATCGTGCCAAGAGCAGAGCCTGAGGAAGAAGAGAATTGAAGTGACTTGAAGGAAGCATTGGATCCCTTAGCGCGAAGTAAATGAGGAGCGCAAGTGCTAAAAGGACTAGGGAGTTTACAGGCGGTTGTGAGCTGCCATGGTAATGCGAAGGGGATAGCTAACAGCTGGTGATCGAAACTACTTGCACATTGGATTCGTTAGTTCGGTTGATGTGCATGTGGAGCGAATAGGACATACACAGATAGGTAGATGCGAGCTGCCTGTCTTAATCGTCGGAGTTGCTTGCTTGCTCGATTGCAGCTGTATATGATATAGTGAATTCATGGAGTTTTATCGCTTTTGTGCTGTATATCAAATGACCTACTGTTAGGGTTCTACTCTTAGTTATCTCGCATTCACTGTACAAGAATCTCACCTGCATGGACAGCAACTGAACAGAAGAAGAATCACCGACTCTTTCGCTCTCGAGGTCCCTCCCGATTTCACCTCCGCCAGTCATTCTTTCACCGTTGTTGTTGCTATGCTCTTCTTGTTACAGGTCCTCCGCAAGCTCTATTTTGGAACCGCACGGCGGACGGGCGGATAGTGTAGACCAGAGTCCTTCCTTCCGGTGTTAAACTCCCGTCTACTAATTGTATGATTGCAATCACGACAACGACGATATTTTGTTTGTCCACACGTACCTGTCGGTTATAGTCTGACGGCAACAGATAGTAATCTAAGGGCCGTATCGGTCACATTTGGTATCCCGAGTTCTTTCCAAGCAGTCCGCAACACTTGATCGATTGGACGGCTTCAATGGTTATAAGAGTTGTTCAATTCTTGCTTCTGCTCTGACTGGTCAAGATCTAGTCAACCGCTTTTGCTGCTGAAGACGGGTCAAGCTCCTCCCCTGATGTTAGTTGTCCCGGGAGTAGCTATGTGATTCTTGCTTTCTTGTAGGCCTCACAGGGCAAATTCCCACCAACTCCGACCATCGTGCAAATTGAAAGCATTGATTACCTCATTGAATTCGATGTTTCAGTACCTTCAGGTGGAAATTGGAACGTAGAATTTGTAATACAGATTGAATTGCGAGGTAATTTGAAGGCCACTGGGCTGAGGAAGCAGAGAATCTCCCAGTTTTCTCGAACATTACACCTTCTTCAAGATAGCTAAGGATTCTCTGCTTTCAGATAGCTCGTTCATGATAGAGGCCTTTCCTAGAGAGAGCATTCAGCGTTTTCCTTTCCTGATGTTGTAACAAAACTCCACTTATCTGATGAAGAAGCCTGTTCTGGAAGGAGCAGTGTGCAATTCGCCAGAAAGATCACCACACAGAACAGCAACTGCACTGGGAGAAGAAGCCTGATCCAGAAAGGGCAGTGAGAAGTCAGGAACATTCAATCAACGACGATACCTTGACGCAATTACTATACTCCTGGTTGACTGATGCAACAATAACCTTAACTGGCAACTTTTTTGAGTGGCAATTGAAAGCATCAATACGATGATCCACACTTCCCAGACCCCGCACCATGAGCAAGGAGATGCTTGGCACTTAAATACGTTACAATTGCGCAAAAGGTCCACTCACTCAATATAGATCCAAACCTCATAAACCAGGGGATTTTTAGCATCAGCTACATGCCAAGAACTTAACCAGCAGTTCAGTACAATACATTTGCTCGAATGGCTTACTCAATAGAGGTCCAAATATATTGAACAGGGGATCATCTGGATGTAATCTCTTCATAATCAGCTAGATACCAAGATGTGAACTTGCAGCTCGGCTTGTGTTAATGCAGGAGAAACACAAACGGTCCGCTTGGCGGCTGCAATGTGGGTAAGTGTTACGCAAGGCCGGTTTACCAAGTGTATCGATACGTACACTGGGAAAGCTGAGAACATCACCCAGGAGGATATGATCACATAATGACTTTTAGCCAGGACTATGAGCCAGAGGTTTTAACAGGAATGTAAATTTACATGTCTGTGACTTGGATTTTGTTGGTGCCGTGATGCGCAAACCTTGATCACGTACAAACTACTCAGGTAGGTTATGGGCCTAAGCGAGGTTGAGAAATAAGGTCATAGATTATACACAGACGGGAGAACCTGAAAGCATCATTAGTGGAGCAGGAATTTGTAGTTATGGTAGGGATACTCAATGGAACGTTATTGTACTTTTTGACCCTGGTTTTCATGCACTGCAGAAAGTGAAACATCAACACAGACAGTTGATCAAAAGCTTGGACCATGAGCGGAGTAACTTTAGCACGCCAGGACATCGGAATTTGGAAGGATTTATTGGACAAAGCAGGATGCATGAGGAGCTCAAAAAAGAGACCCGCTTGGTAAGCACAATGTCGGTGATCGTCTCCAACGAGGATTGGAAATAGATGGATACATCGAAGTACCTTCAACATATCAGCCAGGGGAGAATTTAATTTTTGCTGAGGCAGAGCAAAGTCCAGCATTAGGGGATCATAATTGAGGGAAACCTCAATCAGCTGCCCCGCGGCAACAATGTGTATGACTTCCACTTTGTTTTACATCAACAGTGATACACCATATTTAGTATTGGCAACTTGATCTGTTTAATCGAAGAAGAACCTTCGAAGTCAAGATTTAAGTTCGTTATCCACGTTTGGACAAGAGGAATCATAATTGGCAACAAGATAATCTGGTCCTGGTTGAGGGACCCGGTTCCAGCTCTATACATTGAGCCATCGACAGATTATCTAGGATTTGTAAGATGTGTTTTGAGGCTACAAACCTTGCCTGATTTTCTGTGTATACGAAGTGAACTGCTTGATAGCTCTGAAAATATATGTGAAAAATGCGACATTATAAACGAATCTTCTCCAGGGATTGGAGGACTAGAGATCGAATTCAGTCTGCTAGAATCAGATGTTTCAAGCAAGCCTGGAATCACGAGATAGACAAGCAACCTGTCAAACAAATCATCGACAAAACTGGAATGAATTTGCAGCAAATTCAGCCTTTAAAGGGATGTTACAAATTCCAACAGTCGGTCTAAACCCACCCACTTCAGTAGGTAGTCCACTCCACTGCCATGTTGTGGCGAAGACAATACCGGTCACCATATACGAGACTAAACTTGGTAGCAAATCTAAGGCGTCGCAAAATTCCATTGTATATGTAGTTGCCAGCCGTCTACAGTCGCCTTTCTTTTAAACCTCAAGTCCTCTTTTTCTTCCACTCATCGGAACCTTCCCACGTTGTCTTTTTCGTATTGAAGTTGCCTGCCAAATTAATGAGAAAACAGTCACAAAGAAGGTGAAACATTCAAACTACCCACTTCCTGCTTTGTTTCTGCTGAAAGTCGGGTTTCAGTACCCACGCAAAACTCATAAGGAAATGAAGTTGGATAGAACAGTCAATGGATGAAGTCAGATTCAGTAGCATGAGCTATCAAAAGGTTGGTACTGTAACGCAAGAATGCTGAGTCACTGGATGGCGCTTGGTTCTTCTCAAGGCCTATTCGAACGATTCTATGCGTCCATAACGGATTGAACTATTCAGAACTCGTGTGTGCAAGAGTTTCATATCGATCGGAGATATGTACAAACTTCAAGTCAAGATGCTGTCTTGACGAGACGCATAGGACTGATTTAGATCTAGCAACAGGAGCTCTCAAACTTTGGCTTTCAACAAAGTTTGATAACGGAAGAATGGTGAGTCACGTGATGGCGCTTCCTTCTTCTCATGACGCACTGCACTGAATCGATTCAGTATCAAATCCTGTACCCCCGAGCGCAAACTATGCACAAGAATTAGAATGATAGGACGAAGAACCGGCTTATCCAACCTGCGGGGATATATCGTTTTCCATAGAGAAAAGGCTGTATCATTTCACATACTCACACGAGTGATACACATACAAAACGAACTGAACTACGGAGTCTTTCTATGATCGCAAATCTTAACATCGCACTCGACTGCCTCCATCAGTTACTATGTTTCTTCCGAAAGCATTCCAGTTTCTTACATTGGATTGCATTTACGTTACATATTATTCTGTATCTTTGAATGATCGAAACGCTCAATATCTGGGCATACTCACAGGTTACTCTATTAGTTCGCGGTCAAGTCATAGTTGGTACTCTTGCTAGACTATATAGGCTGAGTAAATGTTCGGAATACAGAAAGGATGCTGATTAGAACGCTGAAGACTGCAAGAAAAGGAACTTCTTCTTTGCATGCAAAGAACAAACAGAAAATGTCCAGATGATGATGAAGGATCCAATGCGTTTTCATCAGCACAGCCCTAGAACTAACGGGCTCTGTAAAACCAAATACAAATCTATTATGCATTCTGCTAATCCATTGTAGTCCAATCTAAAAGGTCTGACTTGAGATGACGACCTTCTCTTTCGGAATGAGTCCTAGAACCGCCCACTAGTCTAAGAATATCTGGTGCCATTTTCATAACTTAATGCAATGGTTCAGGTTGACCTACGAATACAGATGATAAAGTGCAAACTAGAAACTATCTTTTGGTACTATACAAATATTAATCTACAAAAGGAAACTTTATATGTGAATTACATTTTCTTTGTGAGTTTTGGCATGGAAGTCTGTAGTGTTTACTTCTATGGGTGAACAATGTGTTAAGTGAGAGACATATTTGTAGTACCAATATTCAGCAGAATATGTATCTCATGTATACATTTGTGAAAGAAGGTCTTCCAGGAGCTGTTTGTTATATATTTGGAGAAATTCTTCTCTATGATGTCCAGACCTAGGTACAGAATATCAAAACTTTCCTTTAGTACGTCAGCTGTATATTTTATCATTCAAGATACCTTAAAGTGTAATTCTTCCGGCCATATAACTAGATGACCTTAACCAAGATAGTAAGTTTTTTGTACTAATACAGTGAAAGTATTTTATGTTATTCTGTTTTACTCTTCATCTTGATGAGTGCATTTCCTTTTCCATGATAGCATTTCAATTTTGTATTTCTCAAAAAAGAAGGCGACCGCGTAGAAAAAATGAAGGATGGGAAGACCCCATCAAGCCGTACAAGGGAGTGACAAAAAAGGTAAAATGGGCTAAGCTCCAATAGAGTTCTATATGAGAAATCGGCCCTACCGCACCTAAGATATCCGAGCTATGCAAGTTGTACGGTCTACAAACAACTGGAGTATCCAAAGAAACATCACCTAATGTGATTGCTCTCTTATGGATTGCACCAGCCACTGCCCTCTATAGAGCAATGGACACACATTGTCTAAAATATGCTACAAAGTATGAGAGTGAGAGTAGTACCCCTTGGCGCCTAACATGAAAGCTCTTGTGCACTCCCTAACAAATGTGTCAAATGTCGTGTTTATTGCTCCACTCCAAGGCTAGAGGAACAAAGAGGTCTTGCTGCATGCCCCTATAGTTGGAGACCTTGCGACCTGCTGCTGCACTCACCACCCATCCAAGGGGATAGGTAATCACTTCCTCCACAATTATATCCCACATAGGGTCCGTAAACAGGACATCCACTACTGTCACCGGATCATCTCAGACCAAGTATAAATCTACCTTGACACGTGTTGTCAAGGCAGATTCTGCAAAGCATATGAATGCTCACTCCAAGCCAAGTATCCACTCTCTTGTGCCATAGCAAACACTATGTCCCTAATAGCATTATGGTAGCTATCCTCTATCCTCCAAAAGGACACCATGTCATATGGACCGCTGCTGCATCTAATGTAGAACCACACTCACAAGTGAGTAATCGAGATGTAGATGGGTGGACCAAACCTAGGCAAAACCTCATCGTTGTAGAGAAAGTAGCTAGTGCGAGTTGGAATGCCTTCATGCACGGTCAAGCTAGGATCTAAGAGCCTGCACCCTTGCTAGAGCAAGAGCAAAGACATGCTCTAGTAGCCTCAAGAAGAGACAAGTCAACTAAGAGAGAATGTAGCATATGCTCATATTGTCGTTCCATCAAGGAAGACTTAAACCTCTAGTCCAATCTAATGATAGTGAAGCAAAAGATGGAAAGTTCTCTCATGCTCGTGGAGATAAACTATCTCTTGTTTGCCGCAATAAAATCTGAGAGAAAAGGATCATCCTTCCACCTTTGTCAGATAAGTCTCAAAACCAGCCTATCAACAACCACAAAATGAGAGAAATAGGGGTGCCAAGAGAGCCCAACTATCCAAAATGCTATAGGTGTCATCTCCTCCATAGATAGCAAGCCAATCCCTCCACATGAGATTGGCAGAGCCATCTATCTATATGCCAAATCCCCTATCACACACTCAAATGTCTCTTGTCTTATAATATCACTAAAGACTCTTATAATCCTCTTATCAAAAGCTCTTAGACATGATAGGAAGGACGATGAGGGAAGAACTATATGGATGAGGTAGGATGGTTGATGAGCAATACTAGAGGATAGTATACCAAATGCCACTTGCGGATCTCCTAGTAATGAAAGGTCATCCACATGGAGAACATCCTCTACAAGGACATTGCCTAAGAAGCATGTGACAAAATCCTTAGATCCTATTGGCACTCCAAGAACACATAGTACATCTATAGATGTGATACAGAGTTTCCAAAGGAGCACTCCTTTGGAAACTCAAGGTGGGGAGGGATATGTCGTGCGTATATACATTGCTACACAACATACATCGTTGTCAATCATCATACACTATAGAAGCACCACTCACACATAAGTCATACATACACTCTAAAGTGCCATAATAATCAGATTATTTACAACTCTCAAATCTACTCAACTTAGATCAGTACTTGATCTGTCACTCTATAAACTACCAACAACTAGGCATTGATTACAATCAAGCCACACCCACTCTAGCTAAGAGAATCCAGGTAACGCTAGCTGACCTCTGTCCACCATAGCCAAGAATTCTAAGGCTCAACATCAAAGAATGAGCTCTCTAGAGGTGCACTTTCAAAGTATACCCCTGGACTTGAGCTAGGTCTAAAACCCAAACGGTCCTGCTGATGGCACACTCAAGAGTGCAAATGGTGCAAAGTGATGGTGGGCCTCACCATGAAGTTAGTACCCCAAACACAAAATCTGACCGTCGGAAAGTAGTCTCTGAGTAATTGCTGAAATAACTCTAACTACTATCATTGCAACTCTAGTGTCCGAGCAATCTAGATGCGACACTACAAATGGTGTGATAGTTGTCGTGCGTATATACGTTGCTACACAACATACATCGTTGTCAATCATCATACACTATAGAAGCACAACTCACACATAAGTCATACATAGACTCTAAAGTGCCATAATTGCCCCCTAGCCGGCGTTTAGGTCCCTCTAACTCCAGATAGCCATCTACTCCAAGTATATGGTATACCCTATGATGGCAAAGATCAGAAGACCGAGTGCTATGAAGCCCCATCGTTCGTTGCCTGTTTGCAATCTATACCATATAAAGAATGAACTAGCTATTGGTTGTGTCCCAAGAATACCATGTCCACTCGGTCCATCATCCCCAACATGTGCTTGAATCGTCTCAATCGGCATAGGGCTCACAAGTGTCCGAGTGGTGATGCCTATCAAATGCATCCTACGCTGCTCTGCCAAGCCAAGGCTCATAATCTAGGTCAAAAAATTCAGGTCCATAGCCAGACCTAATACTTGATGCCTAGATGCCTCTGACACTACTAGAACAATGGTAATACCAGTGCAAAAACGTATCACCCACTCTCTCTCATCAACATTGGGCTCCACCAACTACTATAATTATGAGTCCAAAACAAGTCCAGGTCCTCCCTCTCAAAAAGCATGAGAGCTTGGGAAACTCATGAGTGTGGGAAATGCGGCTCTAGGCTGTCCAACTAGGTTCACCACTGCCATAGGTGACCTATCAGCCACTACCAATGTCTACAACTGACGCCCAACATCCAAGATATCATCAACAAGGATGTGGTCAAGTCATTGAATCCCATCATAAGCATGTTGTAAAACCTCTCTAGGTAAGAGGTTCGTCCACCAAAGATGAAGATGATGAGCCTATGATCCCACTATGGCTGCATCTAATAATATAGCAAGTCCCATCCAAGAATGGACCTAATGTGTACTTGCCACCACTCAGGTGCAAGAATCACCCATCAAAGGAACGTTCTCCAAAATGTAAGTTGGAGAAACGGATTGATGAACCTAGAGATGTTGTAGTATCTATAACATCTCCCAAAACACACCAGAACGAGGATCCTAAAGACCTAAACCTTAGCCTGTACGTGTATGTCCTTGACATGGCCATCTAGAAATCACCAAGTGAATAAGCCCATGTCTCTCCAAATCATGCACCCCTAGTAAGGAAATGTCTGCTGGTAGGGCCTTTTGGTAACCTTTGATTGTAGACATCGGTAATAACTCTAGATACCAATAGGCCAAGTGTGCCACATGATGTAGAGACTCAATTAGTAGTCTCATCTCTCTCTACATACAAGTACCTTTGTACCCGTATACCCGCCTGCAATACCGTGGCTAGTTCGGTGCTAATCCCACCAAACAACTCCAATAGACATATTCCCTCTACTGGATATTGCCAAGCAATGAGTGTGGTATCCAAAGGTGTCAAAGTAATCAACTTTGGAGGCTCATCCTCACACTTATCTCTTGATGGTATGAAGGCTCCATTCCAAGCTTGTTGCACCAACCGATCTACATGCTGCTGCAATGCCTCCTCTGAATTCCACAATGGAACATCCAAGGTGGATGGAAGAATCCCACTTGTACTCCAAATCCGAGTGATCTCCTTTGGTACTGGAGTATCCTTTGCATGGGTGTTACCCTCCAATAAATCACCAGGCTAAGTAATTGCACCACTGAAAGCTAAAACTGATGTTGCTATGGTCCCGGACTGTAGTGAGCCAAGACTACCACTACTAAAGCGTACCGGTACGTGACATCCCCGTCCCTCACCAGACTGCTAACCTGGTCTATAGGAGGTTGTCTCTTCCCAATAGTCAATGTTGAAACCCATGGGGTATAACACTACTCCTCCAACTAGCACATATGTATGACTCAACTATTGTTGCAATAGCCTGAGCTCTCACCACCAAGCTATCAGTCGGATGACCAAGCTGAACCTGGACAACAAGCTCCCCACGTGTGATGTATTGTGTCAAACCACCACCTAGAGATGTTTGGATTTGAAATGGACACCTCTCCATATTGGTCTTCTGTAACTCCAGATCGACAATTGCAACCTTCCCCAATATAAGGGGTTGTTTACCAAAGTCTAACAAGACTTTCTATGGTGTATAGACCTTCCATGAAGGTCCTTCCAAATGGAAAATCCCCCTTTTTTTATCCAATAGGACAACACCATGTGTGAATCGCACTCTCTCAAAGGCCGGTCTAGCCGGCAACTTCTCTAGTCTAGCCGCTACTGCCTGCCATAAACCATTGGTCGTTGAACGGATCCCATGCTCCTCAACCAAGTCAGCTCCACTACCAACCACCTCTGCTTTAGTATTGAACTAAATCATCCCTACTCTCATAAAGCATGGTAGCCAACCGGAACATTAGGGCTGGGTCAACTCCCAATATAAACATGTCATTGGCTAAAAACAAAGGGCAACGCATAATCAGCTGAGCCGCCCCTAACATCGTGCTAGACTCAATCTATGTAGTAGCATGTGGCTGACTAGTAGGTAGTCTATCATGCACTCCATCACCACCTACCATACCTGCATTGGGACATCTAGGAGCCATGGATATCGTCTGCAATGCCTTAGATAGCATGAAAGACAAGGGAAGTCTGACCTATCTTCCAACCTCTCCTCTCTATGGGTCCAACTTCACTAATGCTCCTCTAGGCTCTGGAGCACGTACTGCACTCCTTGTCACTACTGCAGATGCATCCACCCGAGCTGCTCCGCACATGAAGTCCAAAGTATCTCTATCACCAGCATATGAAGTGGAAGCCTCAGCACCTGAATCTGATCTCCTCTAAGAAATGGCCATACTAGCCAATCTCTGCTCCAACTGCTCAATCCAAGTAGCCATAGCTATATCAGAAGTAAGGGTAGGTATTGCACCTCTACTAGGTGTAGATCCACCTCTACCACCTCATCCTCCATGAACTAGAGCTCCTCTACTACCTACCATAGCAACCCTACCACTCCGTAACTCGGGGTGTAGGTCAAAGCACCAATCACTAGTGTGACCAAATCTATAGTAGTGCTCACATTGCCTTTGTGTTGGCTGTGATGCACTAGAGGTATCAGGTCCGCTGTCTTGAGTACACTCTCTCCTATAGTGAGGCCCACCACAAGTCTAACAAGCAACACCACTACTCATTGGCTTCTACTAACCCAAAAATGAAGGTAAGGGTCTAGCTCCACTAGGCCTTCCACTTGCTCCATGGGATCTGGGCTGTCCACCCTATCCTCAAAAACCAATTGGGGATGGTGCACTCTGGTGCACTCTAGAAGAAGTCACAGCTATGGATGAGGTCTCCTTACCAAATCCAAATGTCACCACTCTCTCCTCCACCATGTTGAGCTCAATACGTTCAACTAAACCAAAGACCACTGCCAAAGTAGGCAAAGTAACATATATTAATGCAGCATCACGAACTCTACATTGCAACTCCTTGTCCATTATCCCATACCAAAATTGGATTGCTTGGGCCTCAGTAACTCCCTAAGTGAAATTGATCAGCCACTTCATGTGAGTGTATGCCTCACGTAGACTCTCTCTAACCTTCCACTGGAACTCTTGCAAGCTCCTCAACTTGTCAATCCACACTCCTTGGTAGTTCTATCTCAAACACAAGAAGAAATCCACCATGGGGTTAAATCCCAATACCATACTACCTCCTGTAGTGGTAACTCCACTTGTAGTAGCACTATCTCCTGCTAGTGCACCTCCCTAGCTCCACCAACACTACTCAAGCCAGAACTCGTAGGTACAGCCAATCTACTCCTTGCTACCAAGCCTAAAGTGATATAGACATAGTTCGAAGACCAATATTGTCTCTATAACTCAATCTCTTCCAAATGAGCTTTCCTAAACTCATGGTAGTCATCCATCGGTAGACCCTCCAAATGTTGAAACAACTCCTTCCATGCCATGAAGGGTGTAAACAAAGTTGGGTTCTGCATCTGCTATAGATCACATCAACTATCAAACTCCTGGATGAAGTCATCCAACTCAATGGTACCCATTGTACCAAAATAACGCTTAGGGCCTTTAGAAGCCCCATAAATCTTGTCCATGTCCCACAACAACGATGCGGACACACTAAGTGCACTTTCAACTGAATCAACTCTTGTGTCAAACTCCTCCCTCATTTGGACCTAAGATACAAGTTGATACCAAGTGCCACTTTCAGTAAACCTACTACGTACTATAGGGCTAACTCCTTTGGAATCCCTAACAAACTTTGCTGTGACAAAGGAACCGCAACTACAACCATAAATTGGAACCACCAAATGTAACCGCAACCGCAAGTACCGCACCAAGTGCCAACACCAACCAAGCAATACCAAGTGCCGATACCCACGGAACACCACCCACTAATGTAACTCTAACAAACATAACTATAATAGGTGAAAGTGCAACCTGTAACTTACCATCACAACACGCACTCTCACAATCTACAGGTCATCACTTCTTGCTTCATTGGAGAGAAAAAGGGGTAGTCTGACTGGTCATCACTCATGCCTCACTATTGAGAGCACACCAGAGTACCAACGCTCAAAATTCAAGCACCTCACACAAATGTGGTGCACAAACATGAAATAGAGAATGGAGGAGGTCCAATCACAAGAAATCTAAACAAAAACCCTCCATCTCATAAAAACAACACGGGACTGATTCTACTACCATTTGGCATTTGACATAAAAGAATTTTGAATCTAAGTCCTAAGCTACCAGGATCACCAAGAATGGGATCAAACTGCCTCTCCTAGCCAAAGCTACAAGTGTATAGATAATAGTAGCACAATCACTAAGACAACAAGTGAGGGTGAACCAATGGCTAGAGCACCAGTCTAGGAACAAGAGATCTAGAGGTCAAACCCTATTGTGCAATATCTAGCTTGATGGGTAGATTTTGCCAACCAATGACCAAGATCTATTCTAAACTAGCTAGCTCCACGCCAGCAAGCTGGCCCTTCTAGCACTTCTAGGCCTTTGTAGCCTCTCATAGCCCACAGCCATATGCCTCAAAACATTGAAACATTGAAATTCAGCCAAATGAGGCCTTTCTTCTTGCCACTTCAAAACTTGCAACACTTGCAAAACACTTCCAAAACTCTAACAAATCATCCGCTAACTTTTCACTTGAGCTAAATTTAAAACACAGGTTTCTCTCAATCACAAATTCACAAGAATAGTTGCCCAACTCCACCTTCAATTTTACTTTCTAAGCCCAACTCGCAACAAATTGGTCATGTTTTCACCTCTTGAGCTCAAAATCACAACCACTGCTCAAAAATTGCTTCTTCTTTGCTCAAAAATTAGCCAACGCTTTTACACACCGTTTGCCTTATTGCCAAATTTGCATCAAGCAACGAGCTTCTACACACCAAGGAAAAATTGAACTTCAATTGAGCTACCAATGATCCACCGAGCTTGGAGATACCACCAACAGTTAAAGTTCCTACACCCAATTTCCCCATGACTTCACTTCTTTGATGTAATCAGATTGTTTATAACTCTTGAATCCACTCAATTCAAATCAGTACTTGATCTATCACTCTTTAAACTGCCAATAATTGAGCACTGATAATAATCAAGCCACACCCACTCTAGCGGTCTCTATCCACCATAGCCAGGAACTCAAAGGCTCAACATCAGAGAAGTGAGCTCTCTGGAGCTGCACTTCAAAAGTATACCCTTGGACTCGAGTTAGGTATAAAACCCTAATGGTCTTGCTGACGGCACACTTGATGGTGCAAATGGTGCAAAGTGACAGTGTGCTCCACCATGAGTCAATACCTCAAGCACAAAATCTGACCGTCAAAAAGTAGTCTCTGAGAAACTACTGAAATAACTCTAACTACTATCATTGCAATTCCAGTGACCGAGCAATCTAGATACGTCACTACAAATAGCGTGAAAGATACCTAAAGCAGACTATGCCCTACACTTTGACACCTTGACTCTCAAACCTACTAGATGTAGCTTGATAGTCAAGTGGTCAAAGGCATGCCTAATCTGATCTGCAAGGCACACTATGTGTAAAAGACCGAAACCGAGGAGAGAAATAGGAGAATGGAAGCTCACATTGGGACACTTGAATGAGGGAAAACTCCGAATGCCTAGCATGAGCTTCGGCCTTGGTATTTATAGGTAGCATACAAGACCCTTGAAGCTTCTCAAGAAGTTTCCTTGAGCCGCTTTCTTGGAGTGCAAGCCAAGTTAACTAGGAAGCTTCTCAAGAAGCTTCCTTCTAGAAGCCGCCTACTTGGCGTGCAAGCTAAGCTAGTTAGAAGCTTCTAGAAGCTTCCTTCTAGAAGCTACCTGCTTAGGGCGCAAGTTAACTAGTTGGGAAGCTTCCTAAGAAGCTTCTTAGATGCTTCTAGAATATTCTAGGCTATTTTGTCTTATTCTCTACTTCGTAAGCCCGACTAACTTCGTCACTAAACTCCATATTGTTACATATTCCCCCGCCGCTAGTTGGTGACGTCCTCGTCGCCAGTGAAGCTTCGAATTCCTTGATGGCCATCTGTGCATTCTGGAGGTGTTAAAGAGGTTCCTATGTAGCATCATGAAGGGGATACCCTTTCCAAAGGACCTTGTACTCTGTATGTTGGTGACGGCCTCATTGAATATGGCGACGCGCAAGGATACGATCAACTTCGTACTCCTCATGATCATTGATAGGGACAGGAAGACGGGGAGGTTGGACTCGAGAAGAAAAGGAAGAAGGGTTAGGAACAAAGGGTTTCAACTTGGAAATATGAAAGACAGGATGGATACGCATGTGACAAGGTAAGGCAAGACGATAAGCAACAGGAGAGATAATGTGGGTGATATCAAAGGGTCCTATCTAATTAGGAGCAAGTTTATGAACTTGGGTATCAAGTGGGAGAGGGAGGTTGCTAGAGGATAGCATGACTTTATCACCAACTTCAAAGGTGAGATCACGACGATGATGGTCTGCATATTGTTTTTGGCGATTCTGAGCAACAAGGAGGTGAGATTTGGCTTGTTGGAGAGATTGGGATATAGTGGTCAAGAATGTAGAAGTATGAGGAACCTGAGAGGGAGGGGGAGCAAGAAGAGAATCTGGAACAAGCGGATCTTGGCCAAAATTCAGAAAGAAGGGAGAAAATCCAGTGCTTGCCTGTTTGGAATTGTTGTAGGCAAATTCTGTAGCCGCAAGACATTCATCCCAGTTGGTATGGTGGACATTGACAAAGGCCCGCAACATATCCTCCAATGTACGATTGGCGCATTCAGTTTGTCCATCAGTTTGAGGATGATAAGCCGTGGACAAAGCAAGCTTGGTGCCGAGTATCTGGAAGAGTGCTTGCCAAAACTTCCCGGTAAATCGAGGATCACGGTCAGAGATGAGTACACGGGGCATCCCATGATGCTTGAAGACATTGTCGAAGTAGATTTGCGCTAAGGTTGGAGCATCCAAGGTATCACAGGTTGGTGCCAAGTGGATTTGCTTACTAAGCTTATCCACAAACACCACAATTGCGGTGTGTCCTTGTTTTGTCTTTGGTAAGGATGTGATGAGATCCAAGCTCACATGCTCCCAACGAGCGGATGGAATGACGAGTGGTTGAAGGAGTCCACTTGGCTTCTGGTTGCTGGCCTTGTTCCGTTGGCAACTCTCACATGATTGGACAAAGTCTTGAACATCTCGTGTCATGTTGGGCTACCACCATTGGTGTTGGAGGATGCCCAAGGTCTTGTCCACTCCCATGTGACCAGCTATTGGTAAATCATGGGCTTCTTGAAGGCGCACAAGTCGAAGATCACCTTTGGTTGGAACATAGATCTGGTCTGCATGGAATAAAAGGCCTTCCTTGAAGGAGAAGGTGTTGTACTCCTTGTCGCGTGCTGTTAGACAACCGTGTACCATTTGGAAGAAGGGATCTTGCTGTAGGGCTAACCGAAACTCGTTATGAATCTTGGGATCAATTGACACCGTCGTAATTGCTGCTGCGATGAGAGGAAGAGACTTCAAATCAGGTCGTCGTGATAGAGCATTAGGGATGACATGGAACCGACCTGGTTTGTACTCAAGTTTGATGTCAAACAATTGGAGTTGCTCTTCCCATCGATGATGTCGACTCTTCATGTGCTCTAGGTGTAAGGTCTGCAACAATGGCTTGTGATCAGTTCGCATGATCACTTGTTTCCCCAAGAGATAATGCCTCCATACCTTGGTGGCATATACCATTGCAAGTTGTTCCCGATCTCGAGCAGAGTAATTTCTTTCAGCTATATTTAGTCGGCGAGACACAAAGGCAATAGGATGTAGTCCATCTGGAAATTCTTGTTGCAACACAGCTCCAATTGCAAAGTTAGAAGCATCAAAATCAACCACACAAGGTAGTTGAGGATCATATGGTTGAAGAATGGGTCTTGAAGACACCATATGCTTTAACTTCTGGAATGCTTCTTCATGCTTGGTGGTCCATTGGAAGCTCAAGTTCTTTCCCAAGAGGTCAGTCAATGGTGCAGCCACGTGAGCATAATAGTGGATGAACCGTCGGTAAAAACTGGCCAATCCGTTGAACGCTCGTACTTCGGTAGCATCCTTTGGGGTAGGCCAATCAGTAATGGCCTTGATCTTCTCTTCTTCCATCTTGATCCCCTCTGATGAGATCTTATGACCCAAGAAGGTAACCTCCTTTTGCCAAAAAGCACACTTTGACTTCTTGCAGTAAAATTTCCACTGTTGTAGTCGTCTTAGGACTTCTCGCACATGATTCATGTATTCTGCCTCTATCCTACTATAGATTAAGATATCATCTAAGAACACTACCACAGACTGATCCAATAGCCCCTCCAACACCCGATGCATCTGATCCATGAAGACTGCTGGAGCATTAGTGAGTCCGAAAGGTAGAACTCTCCACTCAAAATGTCCATACCTTGTACGAAAGGCAGTCTTTTTCACGTCCTCTCCTTCAATAGGAATTTGCCAATAGCCGCTACGAAGATCCAGCTTGGAAAAGTAGCGTGCTCCACTTAGTTGATCAAGCAGGTCATCGATCCGAGGCAAGGGATATGCATTCTTCACGGTTTGCTTATTGAGCCCACGGTAATCAATACAGAAACGAAGTCCTCCATCCTTCTTTAGAACAAATAGTACCGGTGCTCCCCACGGAGAGGTACTATGTCGTATGAAATCCTTCTCCAACAACTCTGTAAGTGTTGTTCGCAACTCCTCCAACTCCTTTGGTGAGAGCCGATAGATTGGTCTACTCACTGGAGTACTCCCTGGCAATAACTCGATCTTGAAGGGCATACCTCAATCGGAGGGTAATCCCTTTGGCAGATCATCCGGAAACACATCTGCAAACTAACTTCGTCACTAAACTCCATATTGTTACACTATGTGTGTATCATCTACCAAGGAAGGAAATACACAACCTGGCATGGCCAAAGTAGTAGATAAGAGAGCTCTAAAGTGAGCTATGGTAAATAAGGGTCTCCCTTAAGGATCTCCTTGATGTGCACCAATAGCTAACTCCAAGATGGTGACTCCCTCTTGTGAACAATTGCGTTGGTAGTAAAAAGAAACAAGAGAGCTATAAAAAGACCGCACAAAAGGAATAAGACTCGCTAAGGATCCACCAACCTCCCTAAGCTCTCTAAAGCTGGATGTCCATGAGATGCTATTAAAAGCATTCTCAACATCCGGTAGTAGGACGACCTGCTCCAGATGGATATCTAGGAGCCCGCTAATGCTTAGAGATATAGCCTTGCATCCTTTAGGTATAGCTTTTCTAAATTGATGTGGTTTGAGGTGTTATTGAAAGTGAGAATGATGTTAAAGGACAATAGTATGATTGACCAAATGCAAAAAAATCTCTTTATTAGCAATTGGTCCAATGCTCTCCATGTGGCCCTTTAGGAGGAGTTTGTTATACTACACGGTTTAGCAGACAAGCATCGCCATAGGATACCACACAATCCACTCAATTACAATGGTGTAGGACATTGGGTCAAGCAAGAGAGTTTTATAGAGCATCATGAGCACTACATCCATTGTCTATGGTGAGTCTTACTGATGAGGCTATCTCTTCCCTATGCTCACTACATCCTATAGCAATAGAGGGACTACCACTAGAGGTCTTAGATTATCAGCCTGAGCAGCCTTTATGTCTTGATAGGTCATTGTTTGCATAAGCATTGTGTACCGCTCCTCACCTTTCCTTAGGAGACTTGTCAGGGATGGTTTATGAGCACCTTAGAGATGGCTTTTAGGCAGATGATCCTTCTAGTGGTTTTATCGAGTTGTTTCAGGTGGTTGCAACAATAGCGAGAGTAGACATTCCTATGTATGTTAGTCGGGTGTTAGCTTCTAGTCGACTTCTTGTGATGGAGAAGGCACCCAATCCCTTGCTTGGAATCATCAAAATATAATAGTCACTTCTCTATGCCTTGCATGTCTCTCTTTAGCATAACAAAGACACCATCAAGGGAGTAAGAGGAATATGAACCATACTAACTCGTCCAAGGGATCACGTGCCAAACGTTCAAGTGGTAGGAAAAAAATGTATCTAGCCTTATTATGGAGTGTGCAGGTTAGTCTATGGAAAAGACATGGACATGGAAAACTAGTCTCAAATAACCCCAAAATGCAACCCGCGTGAGAAGCTAACCACTCCTACAACTCTATCAGTATCCCTAAAATGATCAACAAAAGGATAGAAGAAGCATGTATAATCTCAAGTGTCATTGTTGTCAATTTGATTGCTTGCCTCACGTGTATATCTCAATCAGTCCAATCATAGTCCTTGTGCATCCTTCCCACATGGGTCTTTACCCCGTGTGAGGTAAAGCATCGATGACACACCGAGCATGGTGTATCACAAGCAGATTTAGGCGACTCCACATGGGGAAATGTAGCCATGGCTAGCACAAGAATAATGATAGTAACACATGATACTACTCTTCATATCTCTCCATACTTGCAAAACCACAGCCCCTCACATCCCAACTCACATAAGAAAATACAATCTCTCAAACCTTAAAAATTATAAACTCTCATAACTTTCAATTTTCATTTCAAAAAGTTTCAAACTAAATTCCCATGGAACTTAATCATGAAAACAGAGAGATTAGAAATGAAAATTTCTGACCCACCACTTTCAATGTGTAATGATCGTTCTAAACCCTAAAAAACCTCATACCTTTCTACTCAATTCTCTATAATCTTCAATCTAGGTACCAATGGAACCACAATTGAAAAAAAAAATTTCACTTGAGTGCTAAATGCTAGAGAGACCTCAAAATATAGATATTTATTCTCACTTCTATTCCTCTCCTCTCTTGTCTTCACACTCTCTTGAACTCCTCCCGAACTCAAAAGGAACATCAAACAAATCTAGGTAGTAATCATAACTTATTGACAGACATACTAATGACTCTCAAGTCAAAAGTATAATTGTATTGGGTATAAGCTTACATTTTAGATTGTGAGGATGTGGTGATAAAAGTAATGACAGTTGATGTTTTTTTCCTTTTTTTTAAAATGAAATAACTACATGAACATAGAGGATGTTCTCATTTACCTATTTTGCACTATATAACTTTAAAATTGCAGTATGGTCACACTGAAATGACTTTGACATAATAATGAACTTTTGAAAAAGCTATGCAGTACTGAAAGATAAAGTCAAAAGATATCCAAAAATTTTCAGGTTGAAATAATTTTGGAACAAAAGTTTTAGAATACTTCATTTTTATGTATGTAAATAGATTACTTTGATTTAAGATTAAAATTCTAAATTATAGAATTTTGAAAGTGGAACTCTATTATAGAACTCTATTATAGACATCTGAAAAGGATTGAAGACAATTACTTTAATACAAACTTTCATGATTATCCATTTCATTTATTTGGAACTAAATATTTGTTTTACATGAGTAGAATGGATAAACTTGCATATGCATATATAAAAAAGTTCTTGATGAGTTCATATATCTAACAAGACTTATTTTCAATTTCATATCTACACTCAATCAGGTAATTTAAACAATATATAAAATATATAGTGAACAATAAGATGCGGAAAGGTTGATTCTTGGCTAAGGCATGAAGAGCTATTTAGGGAGTAGAGATTAAACATTGATATTGAACCACCAACAAACAATACTTTGAAACTCTTAAGTTGACTAGTAGAATAATAAACAGTATTGATATCAGTGCAAAGCAAGAGACCTGATTGAGTAGGGTAGAGATTTTACTAAGCCAACATTACCTTCGACCACTCAAAATATTCAATTGTTTATAAGAACCTTCTAGAATTGGTGTGCCTAGGTGCCTGGATGAATTTACTTGAATTGAATTGATATCCAAGAAATAAATAAAAAATTATATTAGTCCTAGCCAACCACATGCAAAATTTCATATAATAATATTAATTTGGATTGATTCTTTTAAGAGAATTTAGGTCATAAAAGGATAAAATCAAAAATAATTTAAATTTTGAGCAATTTTAAGTTGGAATCTAAAATGCATTCATGAGCAATAAACTTACAAAAAGCAATCAAATACTTATTCATGATGAAAGAAGAAATCATCAAATCTTGAACATATACTTTATCTACAAATAAAAAAATCTAGCCAAGATTTCATCGTATTTTAATGGCATATTAACAACCTATTTTTAGAAGGCCTTGCTTGTTTATGGACTGAAAGAAGCATCTAAGTCATATGGTTGAAAAATACAAGCTACTTAAGGGCCAAGGAAAAAAGAAATTATACCAAATGTTGAAAGTTTAATAGTAATACACCACCTAAACACATTTCAAACTAAAAAAGACTTTCAATAAATTCAAAATAGAGAAACTTGATGCAATAATTTTAAAGCATCATAATTTTTTTAATAAAGTGAGGAGATAAACATGGAGTAAAAGTAATATCCCTAGGTAGGAAAGCATTTATTCTTATTTGGTTAACCTATTGAATGTGCCACTATGTGCATGTGACATTCTAAAATGCAAAATACTCAAAATTATATGGCAATTCATAGACTACAAATATCTTATTTATTCCATCATGTTATGTGAACAAGTTACTAGAGAAAAGAAGAAGTGCACAAACTCTCAAATCTAAACTATTCTCACAACTAAGAGATCAAGAGAAGTAGCAGCAAGATAAATTATGCATCTCAAAAAATTGACCATACTACATATAATAATTGACCATGATATTTTGAGCATCCAAGTAATATCTAAGGAAGTCATATAATATGTGTCAAATTTTAAGGTTTTGGGAATGAAAATTTTATTGATTAAGTGTTGGTGTCTTAAAATATTGAAGGTCATAAGAGGGTTAAGCTCAATTTTGGGTCAAAGAAAGAGCATTAGAAGTTTTACTTAGAAGATGCACTCTTTATAAGCCAATTAAGAAAATTGATTTTTGGCAATGTAACTTCACCTCTATAGATTGCAACAACTTTCTATCTAGGTTGGTTTTGCCTTACACAGATTCCTCAAGAAAAGGAACCAAATATTTAGAAGATTCAAGTGCACATAAAAAAATGTAGTCTAGTTGTAAGCTTCAAACACAAAGATAAATTCTATTGGATACAAAGCAACTTCTTCACAACATAATCAATGTCTACCATCAAGGTAAAAGGAGACTCAACTTGTATAAATAATTGATCAAAAATTTCATTTGTGATCAATTTTTATTTGCTGGTAAAGAGAGCCTCAACTTGTAAATTAATATTAATCAAAATTTTTATTTAATGTAATACAAAAGATGTAAAAAAACATGTAACAAAATATATTACCTATAAAAATATGCCAAAAAAAAAAAAAAAACCACTTGTAAAACAGCACTAAAAAATGGGCAAAAGGTGCTATAAGCACATTAGATTTCTAAAAGTGGTTAACAAGAGCAAAGAAAACAATAGAAACAAGCTTGTGAGTAGAAAGAAGATGATGTGCATGCATAAGTACCCAACATATATCAGGTTTTGATGGAAGCAAAGAGTAAAGAGTAGACAAAATCTGGTTTCAAAAATAACTTTCATGGGATGTTTGTGGATGAAAGAGGGATATATAAAAAATTTATTTTCATACTACTCATAAAATGTAGCTCTTGAAATAAATAAAAAATAGCACCCATAAAATTTTTTACTTGTCTTCACCTACCTTATGGTTTTGTTTTCTCTCTTACTAAAAGTTTACAAGCCAACATCACAAATGACTTGTAATAAATAATAATTAGCAAGGTATAAATATTATTAAGGTTCATGAAGTGGGAACAACATGGCACAAGTGGGTGTATGCAACATGGCAAGAGTGCACACTTGCTCACAAATTTCAATTGCACTTACTTGCACTCATATTACAAGGAATGAAATCCCAAAAAACATGGATTCTCTTGTCCTTCTCACTTTGTGGTAGTAGTTTGTTAATTAGCTTTGGACTTCATTTAGCTTTGGTCATTTTACTAGTTTTCTAGTTCAATGGTAGACCAATGGAATTGGATTTTGCAATAAGAAAGCTCAATCCAAGTTTTTGGATGCCAAGACTTGAAAGCATGCCAACTTTTTGGTGAGTGGAGAGAGAATGTAAGTGCACCAACTTTTTAGGGAGAATAAAAAATTAGAGGTTAAAGTGTGGTAGCAAATATGGAGTTCATACCTCCCTTGAAATGGGAGTTGTTTATCTAGAGTCAAGTCTGTATCCATGCAATTCCACCTTAGATTTTTACACCATCATTTCACCTCCTCCTATCTTGAAATTTCAGTATCTTCTCAACATGGTGTAGTCGGGTCCATCTTTATCCAAATCAAAAGTAGAGAATGAAGATAGATTTAGAATGATCTCTCACCATAATTGTCAAATTTTTGATTATTTGGAAGATCTTGACCATTTTAAGCAAATCAATGGAGGTAAGAAAGTTGCAATAAATCTATAAATAGTATTTCTTTCAATTACATAGCCACCTATCTTGTGAAGTTTGGGAAGGGTTTTCCAAAATCTATAAATGGAGAAAGATCATACAAGAAGTAGGCTTGTTACATGGCTTCTTATATTCCGCTTGGAATAAGAAAGACAAGTGTTCTAGATGACTCATTGAAAAACAACTCAAATGAGGATGGAAGACCACCCTAAGTCAAATCACCAATGTCCACATTATGAAAGAATGGATACTCTATTTAGGGCAAGAGCTAATATTTTACTACTTGTGCTTGTGACTTAAAATTTTTTGGAGATGGTCATAGATGAGGAAATGACATCTTGAGTTATAAATGAGATGCACTTGGAAGATGGTGTAAAAGAAATACATGGATTGGGCAACAATAATCCACATGCTTGTACCCCGTTGCATTCAAAAGTGTTTTCCTTTCCTACCATGCAAGAGTCATTTCCTTATGTACCATTATTATACATAGTTGAGGAAGAGCATATTGTGCAAGGGCAAGGGCAGGAGGAAGAGAATCATACTTCACTATTTGAATAAGAAGAGAGTCAAACTCCATCATTTCAATAGTCAAGATGGGAGTGTGAAGACTTTCCACCTCAACAAACAACACTCATAGATGAGGAACATCAACCACAAGAAGGAGCGCATGAGGGTGATAAGGAGGGGGGACAAATAAGTGAATCTCATAAAAAAAAATAGTTTCATGCACAAAGGTACCCTCTTCTTTTGCAAAGACACCTTCATCTGCTACTATAGTTGCATTTGTGCAAGATCTTTCATACATTACAAAACTCAAGAGTGTTTATGTCAAAGCAAGAGAGAGATGTAAATTGGAAAAATTGAAGTATAAAAGACTGCTAAGATGGAAAAGGTAAGAATGAAAGGTAAAATTAAGAAATTTTTATTAAATTCCATTTTATTGAAGAGAAAATATAAAGAAAGAAACTCAAAATCAAGAGGTTTTTTTATATGATATTAGAATTAGTAGAAGTAGGGAAGTAAGGGTTTAAGGACCTAAGAGGAAATCAAAATTATTATGAGTATCATGTCTGATATAGATAGTCCACCTATTGTTGAGAGTTATGATAGTGATACAAAATGTCTAGAGCTTGAATTTATTTATTAAAGCTCAGGTGACATTGATTAATATCAAAGAACAAGAACTTTTCATTGCATTTCGAGTTTAATCTTTAGTTGCAAATGAGTGGTGGGTTTTACTCACACATCCACTTTGTTTCTAGATGTATTGAATCATGAAAAATTTTGAGTTGTATTTTGAGTGATAAAACTTTGTTTTTGGCATATTTATTTAGAATAAGTGTTGCAATCTACTAGCCAAGGTGTTGATCTTGTTCTCTTTAACATTTCAATCTATGAAAGCAATCTTAACTAAGTGTTTTTTTTTAATGTGAACCACTAGTTTTGTTGCACAACTTCAAAAAGTCATGTTAATAAAAAGAAAAATGAAATTAGTGTTTTCTAAGTGCTTGGAAAACTTGGATATTGCTAGAAAAGTTGGTCTTTATGTTTGGGCTTTGAGGTCTTGCAAGGGTTCTACATAGGTTTTGCTATAATTTTTGCAGTTTTTGGTTTTGCTTCATGACACATGCATTGAGGTGTTGTCAAGGTTTCATGTGGGTTTTGCTACACAAATACATGTGACGGGGTCCTACTAGGGTTCCATGGGTGTTTCGCATGACATGTGTCAAGATTGTATTGCTTGAGTTCTCTTTACTTGTTGGAGTATTGGTTGTGCCAAAGCTAGGTCTTGTTGGGTCAAGCTTTAGGTCTAGCTCTTGCTTGTGTTGGATCATTAAAGCAATACCATGTATTAGAATAAATAAAATGAATTAAAATGATGAATACTAAACACAAGCTTTTGATACACACAAGCCAAAAGAAAAAATATATCACAATGGAATCAAAGCAAATCAAAGTACATCGCATGGTGAAAGCCAAAAGATATTACAATGAAATCAAAAGACATCATATGAGAGTCATGAGTTTATCAAAAGGCATCATATGGAATGCATGAGATCATATTGCAGTCATAAGTTAATCCAAAGCCATCACAAGGAAGCTAAATTCAAAAAAATTATTATGTCAGATAAAATATGAATGAGGTATATCTCATGATATAATCACATCCTTTGCCATACAAAGAGTGTCAATATTACTATTTCTAACAAGAGGAGAGTCAATGCATGAAGGGGAGTATCACTTGCAATAATGGTGGTAAGTGTTGTGCATGTATACATTAATGTCAATATCATACACTCTAGAAGCACAACTCATACAAAAGTCATACACAAACTCTAATGTGCCACAATAAATCAGTTCAATTCACACTCAACTTGCATAAAAAGTCATTCACTCAACTCAAGAAACTACCAACAATAGGTATTGACTACTCTATCAAGCCATACCCACTCTAGGTGAGAGACTCCAAGTGATGCTTACCAGCCTCTATCCACCATAGCCAAGAGCTCAAAGGCTCAACATTGATGAATTGAGCTCTCTAGAGCTACACTTTGAAGGTATATCCCGTGGACTTGACCTAGCACTCCAATCCTCATGGAACTATTGAGTGCACATTTGATAATGCAAACTATGTCATTGATAGTAGCTCTAATGGTGTAATTGATAGCCTTAGTGCAAAATTTAGCTGCCACTAAGTAACCTCTGAGCAACTATAGATGTAATTATGACTACCAAGACTTATACTCCAACATTCAAAAAAACTTACTTTGGTGTTGCAAATGTAATGAAACTATTGTGCATTTATATATTGTTATACAACATACATTGTCATCAAAATCACATAGTATAGAAGCACAACTCATACAAAAGTCATACACAAATTTTAAAGTGCCACAATTGCCTCCTAACTAACGGTTAGGTCCCTCTAACTCCAAATAGTTATCTTCTCTAAGTATATGATATGCCCTATGGTGGGCAAAGATCAAGAGGTTGGGTGCTATCAAGCCCCATTGTTAGTCACTTATTTGCAAATCTATAACACATAAAGAGTAAACTAGCTATAGGTCAAGTACATTGAGGACATAGCCATTGTCCTTGAGGAACCAAAGTGAAGATGGAGTCAAACATGTTATATGTCATCCTCTCAAATAGCTATCACATACCAGCATAGTAGTAGTCCCACCATAAGGGCCACATAACATACAATGCAAGCCTACACATACAACTACCAAGCTTGGGTCCATAGTGTCATCAATGTTTGGGAGGTGGCATGACACACAAGATCCTTCTAAACAACACCATCATGTCCTTCCAACATGAGGACTCTAGAAGGCAAAACCTTGCACACTCTCAATATATTGTGACCTAAAATCACATTGTATCATTGGTGCAATCTACTATAGATATATATAATCACTCGGATGAAAATCAATGGATTGAGGACCTATAACCTCCACTTTGAATAGTAACATAGCATATGGTATCCTTATGCTAAGTAATTGCTAATTTCTCAAGGGCCATAAGCATCATTCTCTAAATGATCTTTGCACATTGAGAACATGTGCTCATCCATCCATTTGGATCATCCAAGTCCAAAACTATAATAACATCATGACAAATGGCTACAAGTAAATTTAGATCTCATCTATACATTAAAAATTAAAGAGAGAAAGATGCTAAGGAGGCTTTTTGGTTGAATCAATAGCCCATGGCCAACCAAGTTAATTGGAGATCTCACTTTCCCAAGTGGCCTCTATACAAACCATATTTATGCAGTCCTCTCTTCATTGTCTTAACCACTCTTTATGCTAAGCTATTGCCTCAAGCCATCATGGAAGGTAGTACAACGATCAATCAAGGCCTTATCATACAAGACTTAAAACTCTCTCAAGAACTTTATACCTTGATCAGTCAAGACCTCAATTGGTGTACCAAAATGACTAAGAAAACTCCAAAAATTCAGTGCTCCTCATGAGCATGTCATACCAACTATGGTCTTTGAGATGGAAGAGATACTACTTACACTCTACAATCATCTCATATACAAAGAAGATATTTGCATTCTAATCTAAACTGCCTAGCTCATTGAAGGACATTGTCTCTCTCCTTAGCACCAATTGTGCCACCCACAACACTAGTTCAAAGATAGTCAATCATTAAGACATCATCATGAATGTCTTGTGGACTTATACCAATATCTCCACTCTTTGGATCTGAGATCTCAACAACTCCTCCTGTTTATAATGAGAGAGAAACCATCAAAGCTTCAACAAATATATATAGAAAGAGAGTTGCATGCCAACTTGGCACCATCTCTTCATTTGTCTTACCATGCCAATGTGCTCTAGTTTGATCTATTGGCTAGTACATGGGTTTTGACTCAAATCTATACCATAGTTCACCACTTTAGGTCTATGAATAACCATGAAATCATACTCCTATAAAATGAAAGCCTATCTTGCAAGCTTCCATGAAACTCACACATAAGTCATACTCTTGTTATTTGCATATCCTTGTTATTTGCATTGTTTCCAAGCATTGTCCCTCATATGATCTATACTTTGCCTATGTTGAATTGTTGGAGCAACTAGTATAGGCTACCACAAATTCCTTCTCCTCATCATTTTTCTGGGTGAGCAATACTCCAAAATCCAATGCACTCCAATCAACATAAACCTAGAATGGTCATATGTCTAGAATTTGATCAATCTCTAAGAATAAGAGTAGATGCCAACTTCTCCTTGAGTTCTATAAAACCTCTCTCCTACTCATCTCCCTAACACCACTCATGTGTAAGCTTGGTCAACTTTATCAAGGCCTTGGCAATGGCACTAACTTCTCTAACATATTGGTGATGAAATTTCACCAACCCAAGGAATGCTTGCACTTTGCTCACATCCATAGGTTATGGAATGATGCAATAGCCTCCTCCTTGGTCTATTGAACACCAAGTCCACCAAGGTAGATATTGCAACCCAAATATTCAACCTACTTGTGCAAAAGAATCTACAATTGTAAGATGTAATTTGAATCCATGAGATCTCAATCTCTCAAACACCTCCAATAAATATCTCTCATACTCCTCCTCAATAGTGCTATAGACCAAAATTTCATCAATATAGCACCAAGCAAACTCCAATCCCACAAGGATCCTATCCATGAACTTCTTGGAACTTGGTAGGAATGTTCTTTAACCCAAATGGTAAGAACCTCCATTGATTATTGTGAGGGTCAATAGCTTAAAATTTTATCTTGGACTTACCATCCTCCCTAATTAGCAATTGATGATATTTTACTCAAAGATCCAAAGTTCTAAAGACCTTTGCATGCCCAATTGCATCAAAGATCCCCTCTAGTGTAGGCATAACATACCAATCAGCTCTAGTCTATCAATTGATCAGATGATAATCTCCACATATTTACCTATCTATGTAGTTTTTATGTATATCCTTCTTGATTGGCATCACAATAGCTGATACATGCTCTCCATGTGAAATCTCTACCAAACTAACCTTAAAAAGATCTCTATTATAGCTCTGAATCAAGGCTCTCTCTATATCACTATATCTATAGGGACATTAAAAAACTAGTTTATCACAAATCAGCTCAATCCAAATACATGATCCTTTCAAGGCTACCCAAATCCTTCATATTGAAGGCAAAAAAACTTTTATAGCTCCTCCAAAACCTCCAAATTCTCCAATTTTCCCCTCTTGTAAGCTTGAGTCCAATGTTTGACTCCCAAGTGCCATTTGTAACTAATGTAGAAGTGGAAGATGCATTAACTAGTTGCTACACCTTGGGAGTAGTAATTTCATGCCACCAACCACTAGAGTCTCCAACCTCAAAGAAAAACTCATTGTGCTATGACTACAAGCTCCACACGTCCTCACTTGCATCCCAAGTAGACCATGTTCACTTGGATGTACCCTAAGTAGACCACTCTCATTAGTAATCATTAGTTGTGTCCCAAGAATACCATGCACACTTGGTCCATCACCTCCAACATGTGGTTGGATTGCCTCAATAGGCATAGGGCTTACAAGTGTTCAAGTGGTGATGTCTATCAAGTGCATCCTATGTTGCTCAACCAATCCAAGGCTCACAAGCCAAGTCAAATAATTCAAGTCCATAGCTTGACCAAACATATGATGCTTAGATGCCTTTGACACTACTAAAATGGTGGTCATATGAGTATGGAAATCCATCATCCCTTCTCTCTCTCTCTCTCATTGGCACTATGCTCCACCAACTATTGTAATTGTGGATCCTAAACAAGTCCAAGACCTCCTTCTCAAGTGAGCTTGGGAAAATCATGAGTGTGGATAAAGGAGCTCTAGGCTGCCCAACTAGGTTCACCACTGCCATATATGACCTATCAACCACTATTATTATTTGAGATTGGTGTCCAACATTTATAATATCATTGATAATAATGTAGGCTAGTTGTTGCATCCCATCATAAGCATATTGTAAAACCTCACTAGGTAAGAGGTTTGTCCACCAAAGATGAAGATGATGAGCCGGCAATCCAACTCTAGCTACATCTAGCAACACAGCAACTTGCATCCAAGAAGAATAGACTTGATGTGTACTTTCTACCACCCATGTGCAAGAATCACCCATCAAAGTGATGTTCTCTAAAATGCAAGCTATAGAAATAGCGTGATGAACGCCATTTCTATAGCCTGCATTTTGGAGTATACATAACATCTCCTAAACGCACTAGAATGGTGATCATTTTTACCTTAGCCAACATGGGTATTTTCATGACATGGCCATCTTGAAATGACCAAATGAATAAAACCATATCTTTCCAAATCCTACGCCCCAACAATGGAATGTCGATTGGTAGTATCTTTTGGTAACCCTTTATTGCAAAAATTGGTAATAACTCAAGATACCAATAGGCCATATATGTCACATAATATTGAGAGACTCACCTAATAGGTCAGTATGAGGATAAGCCTTTGGCAGTACAAAGGCTCCACTCAAGCCTACTACACTAATTGATCCATATGCTCTTGCAACGCCTTCTCAAAACTTTAGAATGGAATATCTAAGATGGATAGAACAACCACACTTGTAATGCAAATCCAAGTGATCTCCTCTACTATTGGAGTATCCTCTACATGGATGTTCCTTTCTGATAAGTCACTAAGCCAAGTAACAAAATCACTAAACGTTAAAATTGATGTTATGGTTCTTGATAGTAGTAAACCAAGACTATCACTACCAAAACACACCAATAGGCAGCATACACATCTCTCACTTAACTATTATCAACCTACCCTATAATAATCTATCTCCTCCCAATAATCAATATTGAAACCCATGGGATATAACACTATTCCTCCAATTAGCATATTATATGACTCTACTACTATCATAATAGCTTGTGTTCTCACCACAAAGCTATCAATTGGATGACCAAGCTGAATTTGGACAATGAGCTTCTCCACATATGATGTACTATGTAGAACCATCTCTTAGGGATATTTGGATCTGAAATGGACACCTCTTCACATTAGTAATCCATAGATCAAGACTGACAATTATAGCCTTCCCCAACATAAGAAGATGTACACTAGAGTCTAATAAGATACTCTAAGGTGTAAAGACCTTCCCTAAAGGTGTCACCATATAGAAAATCCCACCTTGGTTATCCAATATGACAACTTCAAGTGTGAACCAAGCTTGATCAAATGCAAGTCTATCTAATAACTCCGCCAATCTAACAACCTATCATAAACCACTAGTAGTTGAAAAAATCCCATGCTCCTCAACCAAGTTAGGTCCACTATCAACTACCTCTTGTAATACCAAGAGCTAGCCATATGATCTAGATGTGAAATTTAGTTTGGTAACATCTAGAATGATGTTATACATGATGGTCAAAATAGATAAGATAGAAGTATCACCAAAAGAGTACTTCTACTAATAGGGTAGAAATAGAAATAGACTTGAGAACCTTAGAACCAATAGCTAGACATATGATTTAAAGGTGAGAATTGGTTTGGTAACATCTGGAAGGATGTTACACATGATGGACTAAATAGATCAGAAAGAGGTATCACCAAAAGGGGACTTTGACTAATAGAGTAGGAACCAAAATATGTCTGAAATCTTTGAAGGCAATTTTGGAGGCCTAAACGGATGAATTAGGCCTAAAAAATGTGCAAATTCCCCCCTCCAATAGAGGAGAGGCTAGCCTTCCCTCCCCTTGCTTTGTCTCATCAAGAGCTTTCCAACGGTATCTTACTCTCGTGATTCTGAGATTCCTATAGGAAGATTCCCTAAAAGATTCCCTCCGGTCAAAGCTTGTTTGACCAACCAGATCGGACCTAGACCAGACATGTCACCCATCCAAGTAAGTAATCCAAGGGTGGAGCTTGCTAAAATGTCACCTATCTATGTCCCTTATCCTATGGTGGAGCTTCCTTGGCGGAGATCCTCTTTGTCTATAAAATAAAGAGAAGGTGCTCCCTTGGGGCATCGATTGTTTGAGTGTGCAATCTTTGTTTTCTCTCTTCTCTTGTCCTTGGAGTATTACATCTCTACTCTTGAAGCAAGAACTACATCATCCTTACTCTCACAAAGTGTGGTAGCAAACTAGAACATTGAAGCTAGATCAATTTCCAATATAAACATGTCATTGGCTAAGAACAAAGAAGATTGTATAATCAATAGTTCCAATCCCAATATCGTACTAGACTCAATCTATGTAGTAGCAAGTGTCTAACTATTATCCTTGTCTACCATGCACTCCATCACCACCTACCATATTTGCACTTACATGTCTAAGATCAATGGATGTTGTCTATAAAGCCTTATAGAGTATGAAAGATTGGGCCTTAAAGGGTGTAAAAGATTGAATTTGTCTATGAGTCTCTCCACTCTATAGGTCAAGCTCCACTAATGCTCCTCTAGGCTCAAGAGCTCATATTGCACTCCTAGTCATTATGGAAAATGCATCTACTTCTGCTACTTCACACAAAAAATCAAAAGACATCTCTATCACCAACAAGAGATAGAAGCATCAACACTTGAATTTGATCTCCTCTAAGCTAAAGTTATGCTAGTCAATCTCTACTCTTATTGCTCAATCCAAGTAACCATGGCTATCTTAAAAGCAAGTGCAAGTACCAAGCCTCTACCACATGTAGGTCCTCTACCATCTTGTCCTCCATGATGAAGAGCTCTTCTACCACTAGGGAGAAGAGAAATTTCTAACAACCTACCATTAGAACATGCACTCTCATGGTCTATAAGCTATTACTTTCTATCTCACCGGAAAGAAATATAGATAGTCTGATTGATCATCGCTACCAAGAGCATATTAGACCAACCAATGCCCTAAATATCAAGGCATATCACACAACCATGGTGCACAAACAAGAAGTAGAGAATAGAGGGTGTTTAATCATCAGAAATCTAAACAAGAAACTTCCATCTCATAAATCAAAACCAAAATAACTTTGTCACCATCTATCATTTGACATAATAAGAATGTCTATCTACTCACTACCAAGATCACCAAGAATATGATAAATTGTCCTCTCTTAGCCAAAGCTAAATGAGTATATGCATTGGTCTACCAATCATTCAGACGACAAGTAAGGGTGGACCATTTGGTTAGGATACCCATCTAAGAACTAAACATCTATGGTTCAAATCCTATTGCGCATAATCTTGAAGAGTGAGTAAATTTGGCCAAACAACTACCAAAAACTCAACTAAATTGGCTAGCTTCATGCAAGCCAACTTGTATGTTAGGTTTTCATATCCTCTTTAGGCTACCGCTTTATGTCTTGAAACACCAAAATTTAGTCTGAATAAGATCTTTCTTCTCACCAAATCTCTCTAATTTGGTTAACCTCCACCAAATCTAACACATCTTTGAATTTTCCAAACCTTTGCCAACGTTAACCACCAAATTAGTTCAATCCTTCTCCCATGTCATAGATCTCTAAGTATTTTACCATTTAGAGAACCCTTAAATCTACAACTAATTGCCAAATCAAGTCAAATTAAGAGGACCTTTACCAACTCTAACCACCAATTTAGGTCAATCCCTCTCTAATCTCATAGATCTCTAAGTATTCTACCATTTAGAGAACCCTTAAATCCTCCGTTAATTGCCAAATAAAGTCAAATTGGAGGATGGAGAGCTCTCAATCCCTAATTCCTTAAAACATCAAAATATAACCAAATGAGTTCTTTCTTCTTGCCAAATCAAACTCTCTCTAATCTAGCTAACCTCCACTAAATCCAACACATCTTTGAATTTGACTGACCTCCGCCAACTTGAACTACCAAATTAGGTCAATCTTTCTTTATTTTGATAGATCTCTAAGTATTTTGCCAATTTAGAGAACCCCTAAATCCTTTATCTATTGCCAAATCAAGTCAAATTGAAGAGATAGAAGTTCTAAATCCCTAATTTGAGGAGATGGATTCCCAAAATTTACCCTAATTTTTCTCATTGGCCTCCAATTGCACCACCATAGCCCTTAATTTCACTCTCTTGCTTTCAAATTGAACACCTGTTGACTCAATTTGGAATCAATTTCATAAAATTTGGCCTAATTGTACCACCATTGTCTCCAATTTCACTCTCTTGCCATCAAATTAAACACTTATTGACTCAATTTGACCTCAATTTCATAGAATTTAGGTAAGGCTTGTGTATATTATTTGCCCAACTATCAACTAGGCTATCATTCTACAACAATTTCTAAAATTGTTTCACATACAATTCACTCTTAGAGAAATTGAACAACAATCAAAGGTACCAATGATCGACCAAGCTTAGAAATACCACCAATGCACAACTATCAACTAGACTATCATTCTACAAAAATTTCTAAAATTGTTTCACATACAATTCACTCTTAGAGAAATTGAACAACAATCAAAGGTACCAATGATCTACCAAGCTTGGAAATACCACCAATGCACACTCTTCTTGCACCTTATTTTGTCCTAATCTCACTTCTTTATGTAATTAATTCAATTCATTTCATGCTCAACTCGGATCAAAAATCAATCATTGAAGTCAAGAAATAGCCAACAATAGGAACTAATTATATTGCCAAACCACATCCATTCTTATTGAGAGCCTCTAGGTGACATTTGTCGGCCTTTGTCTACCCTAGCCAAGAAGAACTCAAAGTCTCCACATTAAAGAAGTGAGCTCTCTAGAGCTAAACTTTGAAGGTATTCTCCTTAGGTTTGATCTAACACTCCAACCCTAATGCACCATTGACGGCCCATCTAACATTGCAAACAATGTAATTAACAATTGCTCAAACAACGTGATCAATAGTGCTAACATGAAATCTAGCCACCACTTAGTAGCCTTTGAACAACTATTGATATAACAATGATTGTCAAGATTTATACTCCAACGTCCAAGCAAACTAGCTTTGGTGTTGCAAATATCATGGCATAAGGGACACAGGAGGTAGAATAGTTTTTATATCCTCCAAAACTATATCTTCTAACTTGGTGGAAGGCACTCTAATCTGATTTGCTCTAGAGCTACATCAATGCATCTAATGATAGGTCTTGCAATGTATGAAGGCTATAAAGGAGATTTCACTTCCCATCATGCATAAGAGGATCTAAAAAGCAAAAATTAGATTTTCATATGGATCTACATCATACGCCAATGGTTAACTTGATGTCCACTTGTTAGTAAGGAACCCAATTGTACAAGACCGAGCCCGAGGAGAGAAATAGGAGAATCAAAACTCACATTGGGACACTTGAATGTATGAAAACTCTAAATGCCTAGCATGAGTCTTAGCCCTTGTATTTATAGGGAGCATACAAAGCCCTTGAGAAGCTTCTCAAGAATTTTCCTTGAGCCGCTTTCTTGGAGTAGAAGCCAAGTTGATTAGGAAGCTTCTCAAGAAGCTTCTTTCTAGAAGCCACTTACTTGGCATGCAAGCTAAGCTAGTTGGAAGCTAAGCTTCTAGAAGGTTCCTTCTAGAAGTAACCTACTTGGGATGCAAGCTAAGCTAGCCAGGAAGCTTCCCAAGAAGCTTCCTAGATACTTTTAGAATATTCTAGGCTAATTTGTCTTATTTGCTACTTTGTTAGCCCTACTAACTTTGTCGTTAAACTTCATATTGTTACACCAATAACAAACCTCTTATCTCTCTCTCTCTTGTGTGTCGCAAGTTTCTTGACATGATATTAAAGCAATAGATAGCACAAAGTGCCTTGCATGTGTACTAGTGCAAGGTGAGCAAGAGACGTGCAACTTGGAGACAACTACCCTCACATATGGGACGCAAGTTGCAATTGCTATATGTGATCTTGCTATATGCTAATAGTACCAATCTTTTCAAACATCTATTGCTATATGTGAGACTTTTTGTTCACTTCAAGATCTAACCTCCTTGTCAATAAGTGAAGAGATGCGCTTGATAAGAAACCAATGATCTTTCTTCAATTTGCAAAAATAAGATCATACTTTGTATGCAAGTGTGAGTGGAGGTCAAGGCGGTAGATGTGTTTTTAGACTTAAGAGTTTTCAACACAATGGTAATGGTGGAGGTGTTTGTGGACATCAACATCAACCTCCAAATTTTTACCCGACCCATAGACCAGACCAACCACAATAGAGTCAAAATTTGAACAATAGAAAAGGCTACATTCTCCTTGGGCATTGTAACTATTGTGGTGCAAAAGGCCACTATGATCATGACCATCACAAGCAACAACAACACCATAATATTGGTCAAGGCTATGTTGTTCAACAAAATTTTATAACTTGTGATTTTGATGACTACAATGATCTTAAAGAAGAGAGTATGTTGACAATGACTCATGTCATGGGGACTATGGTGTAGCCTGTTGAGGAGTGGTACATTGATTCAAAAGCCAACAATCACATGACAACACATCAAGATTGGTTCAATCATCATGAACTAATTTAACATCCCAATGTTGTTGCTATAAGTGATGACACCCAACATCACATTACTCATAAGGGTAAAGTGTGTGTTGTTGTCTCAAAGTCCAAGGTTTTTGCATTACATTTATTTTACATTTATTTTTGCATTACATTATTTGCATTACATGATGTTCTCTTTGTACCTACCATCATTTGCAATCTTATCTCCATAGGCTAGTTGTAAGATTCAATTTATCAAGTTCTATTTAATCCAAATAGTTGTATGATTCAAAGTATAGCTACATAGACAATGATAGCTATAGGGACTATATGTGGTAAGTTGTTCAAACTAGACCTCACAATGACTCAGATTCAACCATCAATATATAGACAAAGTGGACCACATGTGACCAAAATGCAGATTTGGCACAAGCGCCTTGACCACATAAATGTCTAAAAGCTCAAGAATATTCCAAACATTATTGTAGTTACGGGGTGTTCCATAGTTAACATGTAGTTATTGTGCAAAGATTTGCCTTGCTTGTTAGTGTGGAAAAGAAGCTAGGTAGCACTTCAATCACCAAGGAAAATGTGCCACCAAACTACTTGAGTTGGTGGTACATTGGATAGCTTTGACATCTAGCTATAACGGTTCTCAATACTTCATGATTTCTCTAGATTCACTTGGGTGTATTTCTTGAAGCAAAACTTTGAGGTGTTTTCAATTTTTAAACCTTTAAGACCCTTTTACAGAAGCATGGACACCATATGCTTCAATTTAGGTCAGATGGAGGTGGTGAATATTTATCCATAGAATTCAGAATGTTTTTGCAACACTATGGCAACCACCGCCAACAAAGCTATACTTATAGTCCATAAAAAAATTGAATTGCCAAATGCAAGAACCATCATATAGTTGAGGTTGAGCATGCTATGCTTAACAAGAATCATATGCCTAAAATCTATTGGGCAAAGCCATTGAGTGTGAATTTTACTTGATGAATAGATGTCCATCTATAGTAGTTCCTTCTTGCACTCCAATAGAGTTGTTTACAAGCAATAAGCCTGACCTTTCTCATCTGAAAATGCTTGGTTGTGTGTGTTTTATGCACATTCCCAATGAGAAGCGTAGCAAGCTTGATCCCAAAGCTATGCAAAGTGTATTCTCAGACTATGCTCTCCAAGGAAAGGGCTACAGATGTTATGATCCCTCTATGCAAAAAATTATATGTGTCTTGAGATGTTGTGTTTGATGAGAAAAAGGCTTTGTATGCACAACCCAAGCCTATTCTTTCTCCTCAATTGCCTTGAATTTTTCCTTGAAGATTGAAGGGAAGCATCTTGGTCAACAAACGAAATCCACTATTGAAGGTAGTGGAGTGACAGAAGCTTCAAATGTGCAATGTCCATGGACTAGCAGATTGCACTATAAACCAAAGTCTGACCTAGAATCTAGCAATAGTGCAGTTTTTTATGCTCACATTTTAGATTGCTCTAGGGACACCACAAGTGTAGTGGCATATGTAAGAGATAGTGTTGATGGTTTTATAGTGGACAAATTGCCTCAACATTTGAGTAGATTCAACCATCCAATTCAAAGGTTCATACATGAAGGTTTCCTTGCTTCTCATCATGCATATATGGTGAACATGATCCAAGAACAAGAGCCAAATACTATTCAAGATGCATTGCAAAACAACTAATTGCTATGGATGAAGAGATTAGTGGCCCACAACAAACTTGAGAGTTAGTGGACTTACCACCTTGTAAGAAGGTAATTTGTTGTACAAGATCAAGCGGCACCAAGATGGTATTTTTAGTAGGTACAAGGCCTTAATCTATGTGTTTAGTACATAGAGCTATTTCATTCTCATTACAATCTATGTGAATGGTTTGATATTGAGTGGAGGTTGTGAGAAGCAAATTAAGCATAGGTTGTAGGTTGCATTAGCAATGAAAGACTTGGGAAAGTTTAGATACTTTCTTGTTGTTGAGTTCATCAAGGATGGTGAAGCTATGTGCTTGTTGCAACAACAATATGCTATCAACATGCTTGCCAAGTATGATATGAAAGCATGCAAACCAATCTCCATGCCCTTAGAACAAAATTTAAAGTTGAGTCATATTGAGGGAGAGTTGCTTGAAGATCATATTATGTATAAATGGATGGTGGGGAGTTTGATCTACCTCACTATCACTAGGCCAGATTTGAGCTATGATGTTGGACTTGTGAGTCAATTTATGCAGACTCCTCACATCTTGATGCAATCTGGAGAATTATGCAATATGTGAAGTTCACTATACAATTTGGACTTCATTATATAGCCACAAAGAGTGTGTATTTGTGTGAATTTATTGGCATAAATTGGGCAAGGAGTACTTTGGACATGCAATCTACATGTGGTTATGGTTGGGGAGTGCAATTATTAGTTGGTCCTCAAAGAAGCAAACCATAGTTTCCTTATCTTCTTATAAGGTAGAGTACAAAGGTGCAACTAACACTACATGTGAGGTAGTTTGGCTTTGGAAGTTACTTATTAATATTGGTATATGTATCCCTATTGTAATTATTATCTATGCAAATAATAAGAGTAATACTAGACTTATTAGTAATCTTGTGTTTCATGCTAGGAAGAAACACATTGAGGTGCAAAATCACTTCATGAAAGAAAAGGTACTGGCAAGTGAGATAGATCTTGTATATCTAGGTACAGTTGAGCAAGTAATTGATATTTGTACAAAGGTATTACCTAGATATACATTTGATGTCTTCCAAGATCAATTAGGTGTATAGTGCATTGATAGGAGCTTGAGAAGGAGTGTTGAGACTCCATGCTCTAGATAGGTGTGAAATAGTTCTTGGTTAGACTGAACTTGGATAGCATTGCATTCACACTTAATACACTTGTTACAAAGTTAGTTAGGAAGCCGCGGCCTATGTGTCTCTCTAGGTTCTTGGCCTACCCTACTTTGTGCGTAGTTCTTTGTTCTCTAATCCATATATATACTAGGAGTGTTGCCTACCTAGATTATTCTCTTGGTACCATGGAGATTGCTCTTACAATATTGTAGGAAGGCACTATCTATTATCAATATATCTTGCAAAGATATATTGACAATAAATAGTGTATGCATTGTAAGATCTATGGATGTAATCTAAGTACCGGTCCTTATACCCAACCATATCATGAAACACTCCCATGAGCCTTGAAATTGTGTGTACATCCTTATGTAAGAAACCATGGCTCCACATGTCCCTCAACAAATGCTCACAAACTTGTCTTGTGCTATTAGTCCAAATGATAACCTCAAAATCTGACACACAAAACTCCATAAACTCGATGACTCTAGGACACAATATATATCTGCAATTACTCTTCACTCTATAAGTGTCCATCCTCCCCACTCCACCAATAAGGACCATTGGCAAGAGAGATGACTACTAATCTACATGATATCTACCAAACATTCAATATCCAAGACTAAAATCTTCTTCCGCCTATCATGAGCATAAATCAAACAAGGAATAAACTCTCTAGTCTCACTCATCCTTTGTCTCAACATCAAAATTCAAGAAAGCTTACATGTAAGTGTTTTCCTTCTCTCCTTTAGACACTCAATCTCTTATGAAGTATGGTTGAAATGGGCTCAAGGTGAAAGTTTATTTGAAAGATAAGGTCTCCAAGCAAAAAAGTTCATGTTAGGTGTCATCACACTAGGCTCTACCCTAGGCCCTCCTTGCAAATATAGCTCTATTTGCATCTCCTCCAAACATGACTCTAACCCACTAGTATGAGATCCATAAGTGATACTCTCAAGTATGTTTGTCTAAGTCTCCTTGGTTATCATATTAATATGATCATGTCAATCTAAGTCTCCTTGTGCATGGCAACTCTCCCGGGAATGATTCCAAAGGGTAGTCTTTAAATAATATCCTTTTGTCCCCATAAGCCCTCTCTAAAGTTGTTCTTACCTTTGCTAGTAAACTCTGAGCTCTCTTGACTCAACCTGAGTACTTCTAATGCATCTATGGAGAGAGTAAGCTATCTATGGTAAGAATCCAATTGAATCCTATAATACTAAATCATTAACTCTGTCTCCTTCCCTTATCATATGCAGCCATCCTATCTACTCTATCTCTCTTTGCCCTCACAAATAGCATATAGAAACATCTCTCTCTTTATCTAATCTATCATGACATTTGCAAACCCAAAGCTGGTTAGCTAAAATGTTGGATTGTTAGCAATCATTATTATACTAATAGCTGCTCAAAGACTACTTAATGGCGGCTAACTTTCATGTTAGGGCTTTTGATCACATTGTTAGAGCTACCATTTACACTATCTATTGGACCATCAGATAGGCTATCAGTGGCACCGTTAGGGTTTGAGTTTTAGGTTGAGTCCAAAGGCTTATACTTTCAAAGTGTAGCTCCAAAGAGCTCACTTTGTTGATGTTCAACCTTTGAGCTCCTAGTTATGGTAGACAAAGACTAGTAAGTGTCACCTAGAGTCTCTTAGCTAGAATGGGTGTGGCTTGATAGTGTAATTGGTGGCCATTATTGGTAGTCTATTGGGTGGAGATTTGCATTTCTTATCCAAGTTGTGTGATTGAACTAATTATTGTGGCACTTTAGAGTTCATGTGCAACATTTACATGAGTTGTGCATTTATAGTGTATAAGATTGACAATGATGTATGTTTTGTAATGATGTATATATGCACCACATATCCCTCTCTTTCTCTTCAAGTTCCCAATGCTATGTTTTCTCTCTCTCTCTCAAAATGTGCTCTCTCTCCTCCAAGTCTCCTATAGTGTGCTCTCTCTCTCATAAAACTCACTCTCTTCTATGTCTCCCATAGTGCATTCTCTCTCTCCCTCTCTCTAAAAACTTACTCTCTCTTCTCCATGTCCTTTACTAAACTCTCCTTCTCAAGAAGAACTTGCTCTCTTAATGCAATTTGCCACTTTAGCACTCATGGCCAAAACACTATCTATATCACTCTCTCTCTCTCTCTCAAGATTCTAGTACCATAGAAAGTGGTAGTCCTCAAGGAATTGTCTCTTTGTGCTAAGGTGGTCTCTTGGTGTGCTAAAATAGCCTTGCAACAATGAACAATATGATCTTTCTCTCTCTCTCTTTGCACTAAACCTAACACTCAAGAAAGCACATGAGGCTCTCTAGGAGATACCTCACTCTTGATTTGCTTTCCTTCTCTCTCACAGACCTCATTCTCTCCAAACTCTCTCCCTAGCACACACCTTACTCTTGCCTAGCTCTCCTCCTTGATCACATACAAATAATGAAGAAAGATGATCATCCATCCCTATGGGGGATGTAAAACACTCCTCACTTCCTCTCATGGCAACATCAACATCTGTTTTTGGGCTCTCACCTCCTCTCATAATTGTAGCAACATGATCTTCTAAACCATGTACATGGTGACATGCACAATTAAATTCAAACCCATATCAAAAAAATTGTAAATCATATCATGATCACTAATAAGAGATGGGAATATCATGGAATAGATATGTAGGTGAGATGGTCAATCAAAATAATAGATATGTAAGTAGGGTGGTATATCAAAATATTTAAAAATAATACAATACACACTAATAAGAGATGGCAATGTCCTTTATTAGATGTGTGCAGTGGTACATAAGAGAAAAGACTTATATTTCTCAATATTCATCTCAAGAGACTCTCACAAACATCCTCATCTTGACCCTTGACATCTCCATTATCATCTCCACCATCTTAAACATAAATCCGCCCATCTCTTGTGGTATCATAGTCTACTTCTCCCTCACTTGTAAATCCACTATTGAATAACATATGAGTAAGAAAGTGACTCACAAATTTCACCTTGTACTTCCCTCCATTTGACCTATGAAGCTACTACTACAAGAAAGCCATCTCTGCACTCACAGCCTATAACATGAGTTTAGCCCAATCATAGTTTGCACTAGCACATTGCAATTTTTCTCTAGACCTCTCTACTTTAGTCTTCACACTAAGTGCAAGATATCTATGCACCAGCTTTGGCCTCTAAGTAGCAACAAGAAGTCCTACTATCATTTGGAAAACAGGTCACCATGTTGAATAAACACATGGTCACACTAACTTGCCAAGTACTTCCAAATGGCATGATCTTTATTGGGAGCCAATCTTGCACCTATTGATACAAGATTGACCTCCTCCTCCAACTCCCAACTAGCAATGCAAAGGCATATCATCTCAAGTGTTAGAGTGTCCACTAACCATTCTTCCATGTGTCACCCTATCCCAAGTTTTAGCAAACTCTATGCACAACCAAATCTATAAGTGACATACCAACTCAAGCTTGAAACTAAAAATTGAACATAAATACAAACAACTCCAAAAGCCAAGAGAATTTTGGGTTTTTCTAGAGCACCACAAAGGTTTTGCTCAAGTTTTGCCAATCACAATGGGTTTTGCTATGGTGTACATAACTATTTGTTGTGTTTATTGCTCCCAATTGGTTTTTTCTAGGGTTTTGCTAGGTTTTGACTAATTACATGTTCCAATTTGGGTTATGCCTAAGTTTTATTAGGATTCTGTTGCTTGAAACCTTAAAATTTTAAGGGTTGCGCTTTTAGAAGGATTAGGTGATGTTGGGGTTTTGTCCAAGGTTATGGAGATTTTGTCTCAAATCTGAGATCTTGTGGGGGGTTTTGGGAGAGATATGGATGAAAAACAAAGGAAAAGGAAGCAAGACTTAACACTAAGATAGAAATAAGGACAAAATTTGGTGAGTACTTTACATGCATGCAAGGGTAATGGAGTCCAATTGCCACTTTTAATCCCAATGAATCTAGTTCCAATTCTCATATTTCTTCAAAAAATTGTCTTATTTTATTTTGATCCAGCCATGCACACTTGATAAATGTCATAATTTGCCATTGATTGTGGATTTCCTTTCAAGCATCCACCCTCATTTGGTATATCCCATACTTTTTTGTATCCAAGAATATTCACCATCGCCGCAATTGAATTCTTTGTCTCAAAATGTATCCTCCCAAGCAAACTCAGATGTCTCCTTTCCACTCTAGCCCTTTACAAAATGTCTATCTCATCAAGCAAACTCATGTTCTCTTTTCTCTCTAGCCCTTCACAAAATGTCTATCTTGTCAAGCAAACTCAATTGTCATCTTCCTCTCTTGCCCTTCATGTCTTCTTTTGGAAATGGATTTCTCTAATGCTTTATCCTCTCTCTTGAGTAATTCCAACCTCTCTTGCCCTTTGAAAATTCCCTCTCTTGCCTTTTGATGCCTTCCAATATTGTAAACTTGTTAAACTCTCCTTCTCTTGCCCTTCAAAAGTGTGAACTTGTCCTCCTCTCCCTCTCTTGCTCTTTGAAACTTGCCAACAAATGTTATCAACTCCCTCACTTTGCCCTTCAGAGATGGTCTTCTTTCCTTGAAGTCTTATCTTTGTTTCTCCTCTCTCAAAAAAGGAACAAACTTTCACTCCCATGAACTACATACTCATCTTCTCAATTGAATTCTTTTTCCTTGTTTTCTCAATTCCCTAGAAATTCTACTATACTCTTTGGCTCTCTCTCTATCTCTCTCTCTCTATGTGGATTTCAAAAATTGGCCCCTCAAAACTTCATTCCTCAAGATATCCACTCTATCTTCACTTGGTATTCCATATCAAAAAATGTGACTCAATTTTAGAACAAACTCTTCAACACAAATAATTTTGTCTTGAATAAATTTACAAGTAACTCTATTTCAAAGAAATGCATTTTCACTACACAAAAAATCTTGAAAGAAATGCATCTTCACTACACAGAAAATCTTGAAAGAAATGCACCTTCTTTGCATTACTTGGATCTTAGAGAAGATAGAGAATGGAAGAGTCATTGAAACTCAAGTCAAGATCTGAGAGAGAAGAAGAGTATTTTTGAATTTTTGAAGGTGACCATTCATCCTTCCTTTTTATAAGAACTCCTTTCCTACTACAAAAATACCTTCTTCATATAACCTACTATCATTCCATATAAAGGATAGAAAACTTCTTATGCAAAGAAATCAACACATTTATCCTTAAATTTTACTATAAAATGTCAATCTCTTTGTTCTTTTTAACTTCAAATCCTTGTTCATATCAATTTCACTATCAAATTAATTAAAATATTAGCATTAATTTTTTATTTTCAAACTGAAAAAATAAATTCAAAATAGCATCTATATCACATTGGCATTATTAATGCTTAATAAAACATCACATTTAATAACCCAATCACAAGTGACAATATGTTTAATAAGAAATCACAAATTATAAATTTGATGAAACACTTGGAGAATAAAATGCATTGGAGAATAAAACACTAGAGATAACACTTTTATGAGAGAATGCTTTTTTTGTTATTTATGGTTTAAACCGTTAACCATTAATGTTATTTGGAGTTCAAGAACTCCAAAGTCTATTTAACTTTACACATATGTTCATCATTATTGATCTTCTCTCTTCTCTATTGTGACTTTCTTTGGAAGGACATGGGAGATGTATGCATCCACTTTCTCATCTCTAAACTCTTCTTCCTCCCACATGTTTTTTTCTATTTATAAGACTTTATGGAAAATGATACAAGCACTAATCTAATATAAGAGAAACCAATTCATATTCATTTTACTTTTCAATTGCACCCTTAATCTTCATAGGGAATGTCATCAGCCCTTTAACACTCCTATGCAATGATCATTTACAATTAGAGTCTGAGCTACATATTTATTATAATTTATGACATCTTGAGAGTGTTTCACTTTAAACAATGGCACCAAATGACTCATGGGAGTATATATCACTTGTCCATTAATTGAATAAGATCACTTCGTATTGAATTATGTTTCTCCATCAATCTTGGGTCTTTGTGCTAAGGGAAAGAGTGTTCCATCCAATAATCCCACATACACAAGGAATCATTTTTCTCTCTTCTCTATTTGGCCATATCACCTCCCTATCCAGATTAGATAAAATGGCAATGATAACTCTCTTTGTAAATATGGTAGTGGATCCCAAGCTAATATCCCATAAATAGTTCCAATTACTATACATGCTCCATTTTTGTTGTGGCCAAATCAGTCTAGAGCTATAGCTAATTGAATCTACTCATAGATTTGGTTTCTTCTTGACTTACTTTTTTGAAAGACATTATGATCTTTAACAAGCTCCAACAAAGTATAAAAAAATTCACATCCATCCACATCAATTTTTTACAATGAATGGGATCCAAATTTCTAAATAATTGGGAGATGAATTCAATATTTTGACCCATTGCCATTCTATCTATCAACTAATGTGACAATTATGCAAAGTCCTACCTCCTTAAAATTCATTCTCCCTCTTGTATGCAAGTATAGTCTATATCACATTCTTCTGGGTCCATCAACTTATGTTGAGTACTAATGAATGGCATTTTGATATTTGGGTGCAAACCAAGCTTATCTTCTCTTAAGTCTCCTCCGCAAATTAGGACTACTCCAATCTATAACATTGACCATCTTGCACTTTTGTGACTATATTGAATTCACTTGTGTGAGATTGACACTAATGCACCCAGGTACCTATTGCACTAAGGTACTATTTGTCACTAAATTGAGCACTTGGATGCAAGATTGACACTCTTGCACTCAAGAAATTTCTATTGATAAATTCAACCCTCTTTTTCTATCACTAATTAAACACTCAAGTGCAAGATTGTCCCTCTTGCAGTCAAGTAGTTTTTTTGTGATGAATTCAACTCTATTATGTTAAGCTTTACTTGCTCCAAAATTTCTCTTAACTTGCCAAAATTTCTTCCATCCCAATTCTTTTCTCTCCATGAACAATGTGCTTAAGATAGCAAAGCTCTAAGCTTTACTTGCTCCAAAATTTCTCTCAACTTGCCAAATTTTCTTGAAACCATAATTCTATGCTCTCCACAAGCAGCATGGTTAAGATTCAAAGTCCAACCCCAATTATAGTCTCTTTGTTTGATTTGTGTCTTTCATTTGCAACTTGAGTTTCCCTCTTTGTGCTAATTTTCCTTCCAATTTTAATCAAGAGAATTTTTTGAATGCACCTATCATAAGCTAATTAATGTTCAAGTCATATGGTTGATATTTATGGCAACACCAATAACTCATGAAAAGCTAAAAATCATGATCTATAGTGCACGTATAAAATTTTATGCTATGAGTGGGTACCCATTAAACTTACAGCTACACTTGCCTCCTTTCCTCATAAAAATTTTCAATGCTACCCATTAATTTTTTTATGTGGTCTTTATCAAAGGTGAAAACTCCAATTTTTAAAACCTCTCCACTCCTCTCGTCCCCATATGTCAAAAGATCTATGTGCATGACTTTCTCTAACTCAAGATGAACATTTGATGGTCAATGAAGAAGCACATACGTGTACTATCCTTGAAATATAAAAAAACCTGTATTAAAAGGGCTTATGAATCAAGTGTTCTCAACTCTTTTTGCCATATACAAATATCTCATAATAATAGTAAGTGAAGATAACCAAAATTGATAGTTTTTTATGATAAAAATTTAATGATGCTTATTCTTGCAAGCTTTTTTAAAGTAATTCCTTCTCTATATTTGCAATGATGAACTCTAGCTAGTTTTAACTAATCTAAAAGCTTAGGTTACACTTTACATAAACCATAGCTTTAATTTCTCACACTCCCAAACTAAATACCTTTAATAGAGCATCCATGTACCTATGGATGTTACATATCCATAACAACATCCATAATAAAATTGGTATTATGGATGAATAGCATTCATACATTGCTATTATGTTAAATAAAATAAATTGTTACATTGATGTCAACATCACTCACTATGGAAGCACAACTCATATAAGAAGTCTCACACAAGCTCTAAAATGCCACCAAAATCAAATGATAAAAAATAAAAAATAAAGCTCAATATTCTCTGCCAACAAACATTTATTACACCATCAAGCCACCCCCACTCTAACTTAGAGAATCCAAGTTTCACTTGAAAACTTCAGTCCACCATAGCCAAGAGCTTGAAGGTCAACATACAAGAAGCGAGCTCTCTAGAGTTGCACTTCAAAGTATATCTCCTTAGTGTGGCTAGGAAGTCTAGACTCAATAGCACATATGAGGGATTAATATTCCAAATGGTGGCTCTAATGATACATTAAGAACCCTAATATAATATAGGCTGCCACTAAGTAGTCCTTAAGTAACTATGGATATAATGGTGACTTCCAAGACTATCATTCCGACATTCTAGCAAAATAGCTTTGGTGCCACAAATATAGTGACAATTTTCATGCATATATAAATCATTTTTGGCATCATACACTATGGAAACACAACTCATATAAGAAATCAAACATAAACTCTAAGTGTTGCAATTGCACCCTAATTGGCAATTAGGTCACTCTTACTCCAAATAGCTATATTGCTACTTCAAGTATGTGTTATGCCCTATGGTATGCAAAGATCAAGAGGCCAAGTGCTATCATGCTTCATCTTTAGTTCCATGTTTGTAATCTATACCACCTAAGGAGTGAACTAGCTAAGGTGTCAAGAACATCAAGGATATAGCCACTTCCCTTGAGGAACCATCATGAGAAGAGAAGTCAAACATGCTATATGTCATCCTCTAAAACAAATTTCACACTCCAATATAGTAGTGGTTCCGCCAAGAGAGCCACATAACATACACCGCAAGCCTGCTCACACAATTGTCAAGCTTTGATCCATTATGCCATTAATGTTTGGAAGTTGGAATGGCTCACAATTATACACATGATCTTTTTGAACAACACAATCAAGTGTCGTGCGTATATACATTGCTACACAACATACATTGTTGTAACCATCAGACACTATACAAGCAAAACTAATATAGAAAGTGACATATGAACTCTAAAGACCATAATAATCAATCATAACTCAAATCAAGTCTTAGATCTGACCACTCAACACTCAATAGACATTTACCAATAGAAATAAACTCCAACTTCTTACCAAACTAGTTTAGGCATTGCAAATGTTGTGACATATGCACTTCCAACATTAATACTCTGGAAGACAAAACCTCGCCTACTCTAACATCCTCAAAATGAAATGGCCTATCAATCTTTGAAATTTTACAAGGTGTTCATTTTTATTCAATTTTTTTTTTTGGAATCCCATAAAATGTTTCACACAAAAATCCCTAAAGATCCTATAACTTTTGTTTTGAAACCCCTTGGTATACTCATAATTTGAGAATTTATAATGTGCTTGTTTGTTCCCGCCTTTATTATTGATGGAATAGTGGAGTTGGTAATTGGTTGTGTATAGGATACAAATGTAGCAAGCCTTTCTCTCAATTGTGACAGCTAGTATTCTCTAACTTGACAAATGTACCCAGTTTTCACATCATTAAACTTATTTAACCAAACAAAATGATATCCTCTATCCATCCGTCACTAATGTTTGTATGCATATTCTGTACTAAATCCCTAGAAGTAAATAAATGCAAGGATAAGGTCATCTGTCAAATACTTCATATAAAATTAAATTAGAAGATCTCCTTGAGCTATAACATACTTTAGAATGAAACTCTATAATATATGTTAATTTGCAAGATGTGATCCTTGAAATAAGACATTATAATAAGACTAATTTCTTATTTCAGAGCCCCAAGAAACCTTAAGGGGGAACTAAGACTTCAAACATACATACAATATCTTAAGCAGATATGGCATATACTAGGGGGTTTCATAAATAGTTTTGACGGATGTCTATGGGATAAATAACAAACTTTGTAACTATTTTTTGTGAACTTTGTAAGGAGATGAGACGTTAGTAAATGAATGCTTCATAAATTGTTTTACAGTATATCACATGCAATTTGCATTCATTTATAAAAATCAGGCACTATATTATGGATGTTTAGGATTACCATACTGAAATAAATGATTGTCAAAAGAGATGATGTTGCTTCTCGAGAGAGTTGTCACATTTTTTTGGTGGGTGATTCTTAGAGTGGGATTTATGAAATTTTTGGCGGATCCAAAATGCCACTCTCAACTATTCAAATTCAAATTCAAATTCAAATTCACCATCTGCAAATGTGAATGTTGTGTGCAAATGCTCTTGTTAGTAAACTAAACTAGTGGGTAAACTAAACTAGTGGGTAAACTAAACTAGTGGGTTTTGTAGTTGTGCATTGGTGTGGTGGTTCATTTCCATAGATTAGTGCAATGAGGGAGATAGCACAAGTTATGGAAAATGATTTGCATCATCTTGCAATATTGGAGCTTGAGTGATTTTACTCCCAAAGTGCAACAAAATTGTAGCAAAAGTAGATCAAGAACGTTGTTCTTGATCTACTTTTGCTAATTTTGCAATGGAGTCTCACATTTGGATGCAAAATCAACGGGTGCTATTGAACGGCTACCAATGGCAACAAGCAGCTTCGGGTACCAACGAGCGACTTACGGCACCAACGAGCAGCTATGGCTATGGGTGGCAACGAGCGGCGACAAGCAGCAACCAAAAAAATCTCATTTAATCTTAAATTAATACATTATTAAAAATTACCATATTACACCGGGCGGCAAATGGCATAGACCAAATTCACCCTAAACCAAACACTTTATTAACCCCTAATATGTAATTAATGTATTATATCATGACAATGGACAACCATATCCTTTATTTTTTACATACCACCTCTTATGGAGTTTACTAATAATAAAGAACCTGGGCAGAACTCTCCCGTGTGACTCTTTCTTCCTCTTGCTTGCACCCCGTCACGATTTAGTCAATGCTTCTTAATAATGATTAAACATAATTAGTCAATGTTTCCTTATAATCTATACCGGAAAACTTGCATAGCTAGGATATATTAGGTGCGGTCGGGTAAATTTCTCATATTGACTCTATTGGAGCTTAGCTCCACGTTATCTTGTTTGTCTCTCCCTCGTACGGCTTGATGGGGTCTTCCCATCCTTCGTTCTTCCTACGCGTTCGCCTTTCTCCCTTCTAATCTATATGAAAACATACCGAAACTATTTCTGAAACCCACTACTGCAATGCTCTAAGTTGTGGGGCGGGCAGGAAGAGAACAGACGTGGCCGGTATCCGTCGTTTGGTCGACGCGCATATATTTTTCACCATAAAGATACATACATGTTACCAGTACGTGTAAACTTTTCGTTACAGCGAACAGGGTTAATACTTTAAAACCACTATCTATACATCAAGGTGTAGATTACTCAATATCGTTATCTGCCATTTGATGGATTTTCAAGGGAATAACAGTCACTAGGTAGGAGGATAATTGGATCTTCTGTTGCAGATTCAAAAGTCTGTAGCTTACTGATTATCGACAATAACTATTAGCAACTTCAATGTGTCTGTCTCAAATAGCAGAATATTTCTATTGAAGAGCCATTATTAGCATTGTGAAGGATATTTCCAGAGCCACTGCTGTGCGCTATAATGGCAAAAGTGTATCTTGTTCTTCTGCCTCATGGTACAGTCATAAATACTTCCGTCAATCACAGGGCGTTTAGTGCTGCTACACGCGGGTTTCAAAGAAGAGTTAAAACAGGGTGCCAGCCCTGATTACCGTGTTTTATTAGGATAGCATCAGTAATCATCAAAAGCTGAGGTGAGTTAAGTTAGCATTTGGATATAATCAAAGCCTGATCTTGGAAGCACTCTCAACGAACGTACGTTGACCCATCTATTTACGTTAAGTTTTGTACAGTAGCCTTATGATATGATTATTTCCCCATGTGTAACTGTCACTACATCACGTACCTGAGCAGAGGAATAGTGCTCGCACTCTTATTTTCCGCAAGCCTGATACACTGCAGATATATTCACTAATCCTTCACAGGATGGATTCGTCAACCTTGGTAGGTGGGTGCTGCTGCAGCAACTGTTAGCTACGGGTGAGTGAGTGTATACCGCTGTATGAGTAGTTAGTCTGTCTGAGCAGCAGAAAGCTTCTGGAAGCTGCAAACGAAGCAGTATGTCTCTTGCACATTTGCTCTTCCACTTGGAGCTCTTGAAAACCAATTGGGAGTGTCGAGACGACCAAGACAGGCAGACTTGGTCACGCTTACTCTTTCACAGTCCAGTCTCGGTAATTGCCAACTCCTGATAAGCGCCATGGATTCGGAGAGAACTACAATAATTGAATTGAATTCCGGTAAATAAGTCGTTTCTTTCTTCACAATTGTACTTATTTTCTATATTTACAAATGTGATTATAATTACAAATGTAATTATAATGTTTATTTTGTCTCTCCCTTGTACGGTTTGATGGGGGTCTTCCCATCCTTCGTATTTTTTACGCGATCGCCCTTTCTCGTTATTTTCGAATACATTACTCAATAGAAAATCTTATAATTCAATTGCTTCATTGTTGTTTAGAAACTGATCATTATTATAAACACCATATTAACCTTTTTATCACGGACGAATGTCAAGACTAAATATGAAATTATCGTATCAAGCAGTGCAAGTTTTTCTAAAATATGATCATCCAACTGGTATTCTCGAGAAGTATCTATCTAAAAGTTACAATTTTAAAATTGATGAATAACCGGGAATCCTCTGTAAATGCAATCTCCCGGCCAGAACGGAAGCATTGCCCTCACCGAGAGAGTCCACTTCTTTCCATGTCAAACCTTTCTACGGCAAGTTTTGGGCTCAAGGTAACCAGATGGAAAGAACAGCATCCTCCATTCAGCTCCCGCGTCCAAATATCTATATTCGCCACTACCTATCCTTTTCTTCTTATTCTCTAGAAAATGCAAGATCCTATATTTTTTCTTTGAGATATATAACAAACCAGAAATTGGTCCGAAATTGTTATGTGTGCCTTGCCACCGATCGGGGTTCTGAAGAGGGGACTCAAGAAGTACTTTGTAGAAGTATTTCGTCAAGGACATGTTACTACTCCCCTCCCACTGCCATGGGTTGTCCTGGGTCCTTATCATGGTTTGTAAGACACATCGCATTTGTTTGTGAGAAGAAGTAAATAGAGCATTTCGACTTAGCGTTGAGACTATAAATTTCAGGTCCGATCGATCCCGTGCTTCTCACAGCTTAACGTGATATCGACTTGACGTTGAGACTACAAATTTCAGGTCCGATCGATCCCGTGCTTCTCACAACTTAACGTGATGTCGGCGATAAGTCGCTTGCTATTATAGGGCAGCAAATTCTTCTACGCAAACTTGGACAGGGTGTGCCATAGTCAGAATACTTTACTTTCCATTGAATACCATTGGTTTCGGTATTGAAGGCCACATGTTTGTTACATTCAATCTAGAATAGCGGTGAATTGTTTTGCAAGTTGTAATGAAGAGCTGAATTGTAGTTGGTAAACAACGTTATACTGTACAGCAGGACACAAAGACGTTTCTTACAACTGCAACGAAATCCAGAAGGCCTACTAATCTTGATCCAGCTAGCTTTGAGATTACCGGTACATACTTTTACACAGCTCAACATTTATCAAATCTGAACGAAAGGAATCTGTAATTAGATCCGGAGCTGGAGGATCATCGCAACATAATCATGTGTGCAGATAAGAGAAACAGGACCATCGTTCATTAATGCATCACAAAGATTCTTTCATCCTTGGAGAGATAAGATGCAAGCTCGTTCAACAATAGGAATTCCACCCGATTGTGTGCATGGCAGCCCTCGGTGTGATGGGAACAACCTTACTCCTCGTAGTTCAATAGGACACATTCACGACATGTGATTGATTCTCTTTGCTGTGTGCATTACATTCCCCGGTCCAGCAGCGCTCGATTATTAAAATATTGCTAATCCGTATTTCACCTCGTACACAAGAAAACCCATGTACTAGTGCGTAATTAATATCACTTAACGTTCTTGTAAGCTTGAAGCTACTCTAAGTATCCAAGCAAATGTAGTCTCGGTTCTTGTTCTTTTCTCTTTGTTTTTGACCGGGGAATTGATTGAGTTTGTCTCCCTTCTCGTACAGGTTTAGTCCTTGTTCAAAAGTAAGATTATCCATAGATCCAAGAAATTCTACTTAAAAAACCTTACGATGTTCAGTTATTTTTCAAATCTGCTATGTCTACGTCTATATTCTAACCAACATGCAATATGATTTTACAACATCGTTGCACCACAGGTGTATCCCAACATTTATTTATTTATTTATTTATTTATTTATTTATTTTTATTATATTATAATCTCTTACAGATTTACAGAGTTTTTAAAATTCTAGCAGGTGTTGTCACCATCATAGATAGTCAACAGTTGTAGTATCAAACATATTCATATTTTGATATTGACCTTAACCAAACAGATAACTGTGAATTTTATTTATTCAGGAAGAGAACTTAAGAAAATAGCTTTGTTCCTCTTTTGATACCTCACCATGACAACGCAAGGAAATTATAAATGAGATTGAAAGGCAGTGATCGTGTGGTACAATAAATTTTTTCAGTTTGTGTAAGAGATTTTATGATAGATAATTATGCTCAACAACTATTTAATTCTCAAAGAATACGTATAGAAACAACAGACGATAGAGATTGGGGTGATGAATACTACCACCAATAGTGTTTGAGCGGGAATTCATCTGTGCACTCTTGAATAAAGCTTGTGTCCATTGCTCTACAGAGGGCAGTGGCTGGTGCAATCCATAGGAGAGCAATCACATTAGGTGATGTTTTTTCGGATGCTCCAGTTGTGTGTAGATCGTACTAACTTGCGTAGCTCGGATATCTTAGGTGCGGTAGGGAAGATTTCTCATACAGACTGTATTGGGGCTTAGCCCCATGTTACCTTTATTGTCTCTCCTTTGTACGGCTTGATGGAGTCTTCACATCCTTCATTTTTCCTACGCGGTTGCCTTTTTTCTCTTGAATAAAGATTGGAAGAAGCTTAGAAAGTTTAATCTATGTAATTAGATTAGATCTAATATAATAAATTACCGAATAGATGAAAAATCATCACAAGATTTGAAATCATATTCTTCAATCATATTTATTTTAAATTCTAGAAATCATAAATATTGAGATGTCCTAATAAATTTATATTGTTTCTATGATTTGGAATAAGATAACCTCTGTGTATATTAGATTTACATGTATTATTTGCATTTTCCATGGACTTTACGCGTTCCACATTTATGATCCAAATGATGTTTCCAGATATTATTCCTGTTATTATGAAACTTTATATTTCTATCCTTGACATCGGATTTCCCTTTACAAATTTTATTTTGATTCTTTTAACTTATCAATGTTATTCATTGATGAAGATGAAAACCCTAAATGTTTTATAAATTGAAAGGGTTTTCTTTATAATAAATTCCCTAACTTGCGGCACGCAACAGTCCCGCAACGAGCAATGGATACCTTCCTCTCTACTACAGTACGCATTTCTTACAACCACGTAGATCAAGGCATGGATCACAGTTGACATGGACATTGTGTTGTCCACTATTATGAAGCACCAAGTTTTGTCTAGTTCATTCCAGCAGCGTGCCATTTATGTGAACGATCGACAGTAGTGGCAATCTCTTTACTGTAAATGCCTTCGTGTTTAGAACGTGACTACGAGAACCTTCATAAAAACACTTTCGAAATCGTTCACCTAAAGCAGGAGTATTCCAGTTCATTATGGGAAAGCAATAAGACGCGGATCACTGTGGCGCACAGAGGACGATAGATAAAACAAAGGCACGACAAAAGAAAGAAAGAAACCTTCGAGAGATACGAGAGTAATTAAAGACTTCTCCGATCAGCAGTTTCACTATTGTCACTAACGGCACCATGGAGATAAGAGTGAATGCTCTCTATTTCTATTCCCAGACAGCAATGAATACAGCGAACAATAGTTACGCTCATTATGAACAGTGGGCAGGTCGCAAAGACTGTCCATTATGAGAATAACTTGGTGCTTGTCGACATCAATGTACCGTATAACTTATGAAGAAAACAGATTCAAGTCACGGGGTGGGAGGAATTTCTGAAAAACCACAATTATGATCACGTTCATCGCCTTTCCGGCAAACTGACGAGCTCCTTGGCCGTTTGCTGGACCGCTTTAAATGCCCATTCACCCACCATAGCTCCCGACTAATGCGGATTTCAAATTCTCAAGATCCCCACGGGGTTGGATTCAAACTTCCAAACATTTGCACCCGGTTTCATCGATAATATCTGCATCAGTCACCTATAACAGAAAAATCTTATCGGCATTTTACATCACCTGCTATTGAGAATGCAAAGTAACCGAGGTTTTGGTGGATTTGTGTCAACAATATCTGCATAATCAACTAAAAATTGTAAATCTTTGGGCATTTTACATCACTGAGTATTAAGAATGTAAATTAACCGAGGTTTTAGTACTTGTGTAAGTAGTATCTGCACCAGTCAACTAAGAAAGGAATTCTCAGGGCACTTAACATCACTGACTATTAAGAAGGCAAAGTAAGCGAAGTTATTAGCATATTTATGCCTTGGAGTGGAGGACCGACTAGAATTATTAAAATTGGTCGACTCTGAGAAATGTCTCAGAACCCTCACTGCACAATGATAGCAAATTTTCAGACCTCTCTGTACTTACAAATACGTGCGAGTTCTACCCGCTAGAGAAATTTTGGCTATTGTAGAAAGAGGAAATCATTTGCAGCACAAAAATAGGAATAAGCAGAATTCATTGATCTTCTGTTTGGTGAAGACAGAAACAATACGAATTTTTTGAATTTTTTTCAAATAGATTAGTTAGATTAGCAGAAAATTTTAAAGAAAATCTTGAAAAACCAGAATAAGTGAGAAAAGAATTTAATACATACGCTGATAAGAAGCATGAAACACCATATTCAGTTCCTCCTCGTATCCTTTGACAGCGTGACGCTTGCTTTTCTAACAAAAAGTGAGCAATTTTACAACAAGTTTCCAAATTGGATCAAAATAAATTCTCTTTTCTACAGGGCTACTGTACAATTATTTTAAATGAAAATCATATTCCAGGGCTTAGAGTATATATGATGTTTAAAGTGTGAAACACTGTACAGACGTCCACAAAATCATACTAAATATCTTTCTACAGTTAATTGTCATTTATTATGTATCTAGTAAATCGTAATCGTAATATATTTTGAATGAGCATTTGTCTTGTTCTGTTACTGAAACGGAACAACTAACTCCACTCTCCAGATTATTTCTATTTTTTATTTTTATATATATGAATAAAAAATCAAGTCGCATTCAAAAAATTTTACAAACTTTTTTATCGACGGAAAGAACTTAAGAAGTAATAAAAAAAGTAATTCTTTTAATTTCACAAATAACGAAAGTACGGGTAGGGGTAGGTGATACATATGGGGCATATCAAGTAATAAAATACTAAAGATATCAAAGTAATGGTAGATGAAGAGATATACTTAGATTATGTTGAAGGAAATAATCTAGAAATAGTGATTAAACATCTATTTCATTTACCCATTATTTAGTACTCTTATGTTCTAACATTAATTTTGACTAAAAATTTCAAACAAATTCTGTATCAATTTCTTCTTTATATATTTAACGGGTTGTAATTAAACAACCTTTATGGTCGACAAAAATCTATATATTCTGTGTTTGCTATGGAGAAGTAGAAACTGTATTTTTAGATAAAATATCTAGATATCATTTAACGCATGAACTAGCAGAATACTTTATCGTCCAAAGATAAATTGACGATTTCAGAAAAACATCAAAACAGATAAAATAAACACTTATTAATAGCAATTTTACTGCCTGTGTTCATATTCAAATGATTCATGTACTTTTTGAACCTACCACGTATATCCGATAAATCTAAAAAATAATCTACCAAGCTTAATGAATTCAAGTTCAAATTGGTACTAATCTTGAAAAAATGAAATCTGAGGATTGACAATAACCAAATATATTCCTAGTCTCGTCAGGTGAATAAATATACAATTCCCGGCACGTTAGAATCACAATTTCGAAAAGAGGGGAGAGTATACTATATAGTTACTTACTCTAAATAGGACCTTCCTCTTTTTGACTACTGAGTTATCCACGTTAACCATAAGGATATAAGGAGAAATCTACTCTTGCAGATTCCCAAAAAGATTAAATTCATATATTTAAAAACACATGAAATTAATAACTTGATCAACTCTGCTTGATAACTTAAGGATAGTAGAAAAACTAATAGTTAAATTCAATCAATTAATTAAACCTAATCAAATCAATCCCGAATAGGAGGTTGAGGATTAATCCCTAATACGGTTTATCCCTAATAAGAGAGAAACCTTATTATGATAGTAGAAAACCATGGTACTAAGATATCATATTTGAATGGTCATAGTGCACGTTATAGCAGAAAAAACTCCATATATAAGAATACGAATTGATATCAAAGCTTCTCAGGTTTTCCCAAAGTGCATAAATCCTAATATCTCTAGAATTATGTTTCAAATAAAAGGTAAAACATATTAGTTTTAAAAAGTATCAATTATATTATATTTCAACAAACATGTCATTTATTTTATCAATAATATGAATAAAATCTTAATCTTTTGTTTTATGACCATATTCTTATTACAACACGTATTATTATTATATGTATAAGAAGTAGAGATATTCTTTGGTTACTTAAGATAAAAATTTAATTTCAAGAAAATAATATAAGCATACGGAAAGAATCATAAACTGCTGAAATGAAATGATATATCTTGCATTCTTATAGTATATAGCTTTTCACCTGTTCCCTGGAAATTTGATTGCTAGTAAGAGTAAAAAAAAGATATTAAAATGAAATATGAATCTTATATACTGAGACTGTTTCAAGATTTAAACAAGAACTTAACTTGTAGTGATTTCAGAAATAATCTCCCATGAAAGAAGGAAACAACCTTTTATTATTTAAGTGCATCAAAATTAAGGTTCAATCATCAGGAGATGAGAATTAATAAGCAAAAAAGGTTTTCCTCAAAAGATCGAACCCATCTGATTTCATCTAAATGATAAATAATTGGCCATCTATAAATTTAATAGAGAAACTTTTTTTTTCAAAAACTCCTTCCTTCTTGCACTCACTCAAGCCAACATTAACACAAGTTTTACTAGATCTCTTCTTGTCATAAAAGAAGAGGTTTTTGTTAAACAAAACTCACTTTTATAAAAAATAATAATAAATTACTTGTATGAAAGAGAAAATTCTTCTTCTATCACATAAGCTTGCTTTTAACAATTAATAAAATGATTGAAAGAGATAGAAAAGATTACCTCAAAAATAAATTTATAATAACTACGTAAAGACAGTGCATTTTTGGCTATACATGGATATTGTGTTTAAAAGCATTGATAAGATAAATACAACACTATATGAAGGATTTCAAAGCAAAATTATAGATGTGATTCATTCAAGAAAATAAAAATGATATAAAATAAGTTGAAATAGACGTGTGTTTGGACCAATACAAGCTTGATAATTTTATCAGTGAATTATTTCATATTTAAGGAATATGAAACAATTAAGTGGATTTAAATTGGAGCTAGTTATCACAAAATATATTTTAACTATAAATTATTATTCTCACATTTTACTTTCTCTATTTATGTTTTTATATCTTTGACTATAAGTATTCAAGAATGTATATTTATTTGAATTAATTTAAAATAGAATATTTACAATTAAGGTATGTATTTAAAAAAATTAGTATTACCTCTAACATTTTAGAATTATGTTCCATGTGTATGTCAATTTTGTGATTGTAGATATTTACTTCTATTATATTTATTGAATCTCTTTTCAATTTCTACCCTAGCAAATTACTTTTGAAAGCTAAAGGTCTAAATAAAGGTAGAATATTTAACCTAGTGAAGTTTTAGATCTGAAAGTTTTAAGTAGATTAATCACAAGAGTTTAGAGTAATAAGTATCAAATATATTTATTTAAAATTTTATAATAAATAGATATAGAATTTATATGTTAAAGTATTTAATACATTTTTTAAAGATAATTAATATTATTAAATTTGTTTTTTTAAAGATCTTATATAGAAAAAGTTGAACCTTGCAAGATATGTAACAAACCATGTACTAAGGGAATGTAAATTGATTTATTTGTATGATTTACTAAGTTATTAGAAATAGAGTCATAACACTTTCTTTTCACATGAAGTATAAGAATATTTTGGATACTTCTTAGTTATTTATTATTAATTTTTATATCATATATTAGATAATGTTTGTATTTTACTTTTGCTGATTACCATAAAGACAAGAGTTTTATGAACCCATTGTAGTTAATATATTATCAATTAATTACAATCACTTCTATATTTTATTTACTTTACAATTAGGTGGAGATAAAGTTCATACAGTCAATATTTATAATTAGATAACACTATGTTAGAATAGAAATTTATTCTAAGTAGAAAAGTTGATCACAATGTGAATGATAATTGACTTACAAGATAAGAACACAAAGTGAACTTTTTTTTCCTACACATTAACAAGAGCAATTAAGGTATTTAATTGGATCTAAAAAAATAAAATTTACTCCAAAAATGAACTTTGGAATGTTCCATAGTATTTTAAATCATTTTTCTCCCCATATTAAATAGGTCAAAGAATTTCTCCAGTTTAATAGGTTTTGATCTAACTATTATTTTAACAGGATTTACTTGTATTGATTTTCCTTCCAAACATATATATTCCTATTCCAAAATTTACCTCTCTCCATATTATTGCTATACTTAAATTAATTATATATATCTTCTAATTATGTTCATTGTGTGTTTATCCACTAATTCTTGTCCCTTTCCTATTGAATTAAAGAAAAATCTATCTTTTCATATATATATATATCCCAAAATATGAATATAAAATTTTCAAAGTGGAGAGATAACTATCTGAAAAGCTTAATAGTAGAGTTAGATAAAGAATAGAATCATTGAAAGAGGAAGAGCAAGTAGTTATATATATTTATAGATATTGCATCTAAGCTAGCCAGGTTTAAAGACCTTGACATAATAAAGGAAGTCTTGTTCTCAAAAGTGCATGTAGGTACGAGTAAGAGCTACGCATATATTACAGTTCAAATAAGATGAAGACAAAGTAAAAAGATCAATAGCTTTACAAGTCATTTATACCAACAATGGTTAGAGGAAGAATGTTTACTATACAAAGGCTTACCGTTGTTTTTTCATATCTATAGAAAGAGATATATGTAGATATATATATTGCCATTCACATTAGCAACCAAGAGAATTAGAAAAGTTGAATAAACTAAGATAAGTACATTGTTGATTGATTGGATATATAGATATGACGAGTATAAGCAATGTACAATTGATATAAATGACAAAACAAATCTAGAATATAAATTTGAATGTTTACAAAATTGTCAGGACTATATAGGGATTTTTATATAAAATCTAGAGTATATGTATACATTAGAGTATAGATAATAAAAGAGGTTTGTCAACCAAGAATAATGGTTATGCTAAGATTAGAATAGAGCAATGAAAAAACTGAAAAAAATTGAAAACTAAGAAGAGGTGACAATCAATGATTGTTTAAGGTCTTTATAATAGAAAGTATATTTCAAATGAGTTCACACACATAGAAGGTGAAGGGGAAATAGATGGTTGAAATACATATACAGAAGATGAGTGATTAATAATTGATGCATTCCAAGAAGAAAAGTTTTTTTGAGTGCAACATATCAACCTTATTTTTCAAGACTATACTGTGCATGACCATCTAAATAATAAAATAAAATAAAATAAAATAGTAAACAGGAGATGATATGTAAGAGATCAGGAAACTTTTTCAAATTTTTATATGTAGAGTGAAGAACAAGAACCTCTCATCGTGGCAGCTAGATAATAATATAATGTTTGAAATATTAAAGATAACTAGAAAACAGTAAAAGCAAAGAAAAAAGCATACAGAATAAGCACATTTTGTCAAGATTGTGGGATGCTACAATATATTCAAAACCTTTGGTGAAATAAAAGATGAAGTTATTTTATTTTATAACGTGAAATTAAGTTTGAAGTTAGAGATATATGAAGCAACATATATAATGTTTGAAAATTATTATGTATAATTGAGTTTTTTCTTCATTAAGCAAGCCTTGGACTTATGAGGAAGCTATTTAATTAGTTATAAAATAGATGTTAAAGTATGAACACTCCTCTAGCTAAGTGAGGCAAATAATAGTAATAAAACATGAAACAGAAAAATATATAAGCTACTCTAGTTTCACTAATTTAGTATGGATAATCCTTTTTTGTTCATTTATAGACTCAACATTCTTGTAGGATAAAAAACAGTTAAGCTATGGACTCCAAAAGATGAATTCACTTACAGAAAAGTGAATATTGTAGATTACTAGAGCAAACATGTGACAAAGTAAAGTTGATTTAGAAAGGAGAATACCATGGGCAAAGAAGTGGGTATCTTTAAGCACAAATAAATTAATCAATGATTTTTTATGGAAACATACAGATCTACGAGAACAATCAACAGTAAAAGTGAAAATAGAGGAAAACTATGTTAAAAGAAAAAGTGGATGATTTTTCGATACCAATGATGATGGTACCATTACATGTGTCTCGAACAAGTGAAGGAGAATTAACAGAAACCAAGAAAGGAAAACTATATTTAAATGATGAAAGAAAATGACGATGCATTGGACGCAATGCAAGCTTGACAATAGATCAAAAGTTTGTAGGACTCTTTAGGTATTTCTAAATTACTTGTAATTTGATCCATATTTGATCAAGTTACAAGTGATTTAGAAATAGCAAGCAGTCTGATCGTCATTGGAATGGAGAGGTACTATTCAAGGCATGATACAACAAGTTGATGGTAAAGTGGTCCTAGAATTTTGGTAAGACATAATATTATAGTGATTAGAGGCAAGTTGGTGAAGGATCAGATGAGACAATTCTTTTATAGCACTGATCATGGAAAAGACTGCACTGATCATTGGTGATAAATTGTGTTGTTTAGAAACTTTTGAGAATATATATAAGCAACTAAAGTAGGAATAGGACACGTTGGAAATTGTTACAGAACTAAATAGCTCTCTTTTCTTGAAAAAAAAATATAATTAGATGATAATTGACAATAGCATCTTGCTTTGCCTTGGTATATTTTCCTTTGATCAGTTTAATCTCTTCATGATGTCATGTAACTCTTTTCACAAGTAGGATCTTGACTTTACTTCTCGCCAAATAACAACCCAGAACCATGATGCTCATCTGAATTTGAAAAGAGATATGAAGTGCAGCATATGAATTCATAGATAAAAAGAGAAAGGCGACCGCGGGAAAATTCATAGATAAATGGCTATGTCTACCTGATAAAATTCTCTCTGCACTTTTTGTAACTCTTTTTCCATTATTTTTGCTTATGGTGTCCATTGAGTTCAATAATTTGAAATACCTGATTTGCACGGGGCACAAGTGCAGTGTTAAAGATGGCTATTAATTATAGTTGAATGACACGAATATGAATTGATATCTCCAAGAATTCTGCCCAAGTCGAGAGTCTTAGATTACACATCCGGTCAAGTTGAGGAATTTTAAATTAGCAGATGCACTTTCGCTATATCTCATTGCTTTCGCCAATATCGGGGTAAGACTTGTAATGGAGATACAAATATCAAACACCATAATTAAGCTCCTTTTAATTTAGGACTGCGATACTTAGCGAGAGATATAGAAAGATAAACAATGAATACGGAAATATCAATTCTTTATCTTTTTGAATTAACAAAGGTGTTACAGGACAGAAAAAGATCAACTGTACATTAACGTACACGCGCAGGGAACTGATTGTATTACTTGTAAATTGGATACATATTTAAACCTCAACGGCTTGATAGGATCTTCCCTCCTTCTTGTTATCCTACAAGGGAAGGCGACCACATAGAACACAAGAAGGAGGGGAAGACCCCATCAAAACGTACAAGGGAGAGATAAAGAGTGAAAGTGGGGCTAGGTTCCAATAGTCTTGATATGAGAAATCTACCCAACCACACTTAAGATATCCAAACTATGCAAGTCAGAAGGTTTATAAACCACTGGAGTATGCAAAATAATATCATCTAGAGTTATTGCTCTCTTATGGATTGCACCAGCCGATGCTCTCTATAGAGCAATGTACACACTCTATCTAAAGTATGCTACAAAGTATGAGAGTGAGATTTATACCCTTGGAGATCTAATATGATAAATGTTCATGCACTCCTTGGCAAATGTATTGAATGCCATGTCCATTGCTCCATATAATTCCAAAGCTAGAGAAACAAAGAGGTGACCTCACTGCATACTCCTATACTTGGAGACTTTATGTGTTGTTGCTCCACTTGCAACCTATCCAGAGGATGAGTAATCATTCCTTCCAAAATTGCATCACGCATAAAGTCTTTAACCACAACATCCGCAACTGTCACTTGACCATCTCGGACCAAATATAAGTCCACTTTGACATGTGTCATCTATAAAGAATATGAATGCTCGCTCTAAGCAAGGTATCAACGCTTTCATGCCGTAGCAAACACTATATCCTTCATGGCATCATGGGTAGCTATCCTTTGTCCTCCATAAGGACACTGTGTCATATGGACCGTTGGTGCATCTTATGTAGAACCACACTCACAAGTGAATAACAAAGATGCAGATGGGTGGACCAAACCTAGGCGGAACATCATCATTATAGAGAAAGTGACTGCTATGAGTTAGAATGCCCTAATGCACGGTCAAGCTAGGATCCAAGAGCTTGCACCCTTGCCAGAGCAAGAGTGAAGGCATGCCTCTAGTGGCCTGAGGAATGGACATATCAACTAGGAGAGAATGTAGCATATGTTGACACTATTGCTCTTGCAAGGAAGACTAGAAACCTATGGTCCAATTTGGCAATAATGAAGCAAAGGATGGAAGGTCCTCCTATGCCCATGGAGATAGACCATCTCTCTTTTTCCACAATAACACCTAAAAAGAAAAGGATCATTCCTCCACCTTAGTCACATAATATCTCCAAACTAGCTTTTTAGCAACCACAAAATGGGAGGAAAGTGGAGATGCAAAGAGAGCACAACTACCCAAAAATGCTATTGGTGCCATCTCCTCCATATATAATAGGCCTATCCCCTTGGTAGAGATGTATGTTTACTTGCCAAAATTCCCCATCACACACTCAAATGTCCTTGGTCCGATGATATCAAAAGCTCTCATATGTGATAGGAAAGTCAAGGAAGGGAGAATTGTGCAAAGAAGGTAAGTTGGTGGACAGGCAATATTAAAGGAGAATATACCAAATGTCACCTGCAGATCCCCTAGCAGAGGAAGGTCCTCCACATGGAGAATATCCTTGTTTTTCTATGCGGTCACTTCTTTATCTATTTAACATCAACCAAAACTAGTAGTTGAAATAAACTGTGGGTGTGTAGAGATTTCAGCAACAAATCCTTGCATATATATATTGGGAATTAACCCCATTTTACCTTGTCTTTTCCTTGTGCGGTTTGATGGGGTCTTCAATCTTGCTTTTTTTCACACCCAATCTCATTCTTCTCTTATAGATTGTACAAGAGATGCTTGGGGTACATGCAAGACATTTCAATCATCCACACAAGGATAGACAACCTATAGAGTAATAGGATGAGCACAAGCTACTTCCTCACACAGCCATGGAGCTCAAGAGTTGCTTTAATGCTGAAATAAACTATATTTTTCCTTCAAGGAGAGGAACTTGCTCCTCGAAGATATTTGGGTAAACTATTGGTTTCTCTTACCCTTGACTCTAGTTTTGCATGTCTCACCAACTACTTTCTCTACAGAGATGAGGTTTTGCCTAGGTTTGGTCCACCCATCTGCATCTTCATTACTCACTTGTGAGTGTAGTTCTACACTAGATGCAGCAACGGTCCATATGACACGATGTCCTTTTGGAGGACAGAAGGTAGCTAGGCTAGAGGATACACATGATGCTATTAAGGACATAGTGTTTGCTATGGCACAAGAGAGTGGATACTTGGCATTCTTATGCTTTGCAGAAAACACATGTTAGGGTAGATTTATACTTTGCCCGAGATGATCAAGTGACAATAGCGGATGTTGTGGTTACTGACCCTATGCGTGATATAGTTTCAGAGGGAGTGATTACCCATCCCCCTGGATGGCCAGCGAATGCAACAACAACTTGCAAGGTCTACAAGTATAGGAGTATGCAGCAAGGTCACCTCTTTGTTACACGAGCCTTGGAGTTATATGGAGCAATAGATATGGCATTTGACACATTTGTTAGGGAGTACACAAGAGCTTATCATGTTAGGTGCCAAGAGTGCCACTCTCACTCTAGTACTTTGTGTAACATATTTTAGATAGCGTGTGTCCATTGGTCTATAGAGGGTAGTGGCTGGTGCAATCTATAGGAAAACAATCACACTATATGTTGCTTAAGTTACTATATACTCAGTTTTCATATTATTTGCCTCACTTAGCTAGAGGAGTGTTCACACTTTAACATCTATTTTAGAACTAATTAAATAGCTTCCTCATAAGCCAAGGCTTGCTTAATGAAGAAAAAACTCAGATTGTTACTATATATTCACTTTTCTGTAAGTGAATTCATCTTTTGGAGTCCATAGCTTAACTGTTTTTTATCCTACAAGAATGTTGAGTCTATAAATGAACAAAAAAGGATTATCCATACTAAATTAGTGAAACTAGAGTAGCTTATATATTTTTCTGTTTCATGTTTTATTACTATTATTTGCCTCACTTAGCTAGAGGAGTGTTCATACTTTAACATCTATTTTATAACTAATTAAATAGCTTCCTCATAAGTCCAAGGCTTGCTTAATGAAGAAAAAACTCAGATTGTTACTATATACTCAGATTGTTTGTAGACGTTATGACTTGCGTAACTCGGATAACTTAAGCACAATAGTGCAGACTTCTCATATTGACTCTAATGGGACTTATCTCCATTTTACCTATTTTGTCTCACCCTTGTCATGCTTTTGGGACTTTTGAGAAATTGATACTAATGACGATTTTGCGCACAAAGGTTCATTTCCCTTGAAACCTGCCGGCGTACTTTACAAAGAAGCCCGGTTCTCTCCGAGCTGTTGTCGACTTCGTTCACATCCGCAGTCACCGGTATCTTTCCAACGCAGGCTTGAAACTTGGCGATGACCACCGTGTCCTCCAATCGCAATACAAGAACCATTTGCAATCGGGTCCCGAGTATCTCTCTAGTACAGTGACAGTTTTACCGGGGGCCGCGGTTCGTACATGCGTGCGTGAGTGAATGCCTGCAATGAAGGGGTGAGCTCACAACAAACTACATATTTTGCTAAGTCCCGGTGGCCCGGCCGGCACGTCAGCAGAAAGCTACATGAAGAAGAGGCAGGGGTTGCACGCTCGAGCACAGAGAGGTCACACGTGAAGGCGAAGAGAAAACACCCGTGCACCCGATTGCCGTCAATGCTGCGCCTGCCTCCTTCTTCTCTCTTGTTCAATCATTACCAGCCGCCCCCACCGCCTCCTGCTCTGCAGTCATTCACACTATGCTTCTCCTTCTTGTCATTAATGTCACTTCTTCTGCAGAACTTCATGTATTTTCTCCTGCTGAGAGAAATCAGACCTCCTACTCAAGAAAATCAGACAGGAAGCAGTACTGAGGTGGTGGTACCTTGTCTGGTCTACTAAACCACAGTACCTAGGCTAGATAATACACCAGACCAGGACCACCAGTAGTACGTGAGTAATATATGACTCGATCTACTCCTGCTACTAGTTGTTCGTTCTTTCCTTTCGGCCTTTTCGTTCCTTAAAAGCATGTGAGATCTGACTCTCCTGTAAGGGACGCCTGTGGAGCATTATGTCAAACTTGTCTCTCTATGCGATACTCAGGCTCGGTTTCTATCAGAGCAGAAACGACCCCACCCGCAACATTAATGACAAGAAGTCCCACCAGGCGAATATCATTGGTTCAAGGTTGCCGGTGAATCTCTCCTCCGCCTCTTGAGTCCGCTCTCTACCCCTAACAGTTTAATATTTGTCTCTTGCTAATCGTCTTAGAAATTTGAATGCGTTTACCTGTACTATTGTATTCCTCTTTCTTCAATTTTCCTGTCCTTCTGCAACTCTACGATGCATAGCTTCTGGCGTTCCTTCTTTTTTCTTACTCCCAGCTGAGTGTGTCCTGTTTTGGGAGACTCGTACTACAGCGACCACTGTAACTTGGATGAGTTTCACCCTCCGTCCCCCTGCATTGAATGGACTTTGCGCATCAACTTCCCGTTGCACCAATCTGTCGTTTCTCTTCCCATCCTTCCTGATCCCAACGGCCCGGCCGGGACCACATCCCTCATGATGTCTTTAAACGCGTGATAAAACCGGAATATTGCCCACTTCATGCCCTTCCTCCACCGCTTCTCCGTAAGGTATCTATCTATCTATACTCCTGCTTTCTTTTAGAGATCCATCTCTCATGACATCTCGGGTAGGTCGTGGTTTCCCATGTGATTTCCCTCCCTCGCCTTCTAGACATGCAAATTCCCTTCATCATGACCCGCTATCTGTGCTCCTGCTAGGATGAAATGCAATCGATGATGATCATTGTTGGATGGATCGGTGGACGGATGACAGACCTGTCAGTACGACGACACCATGCACCCCTGAGGAGGATTTGATTTGTTTTCGCCGCAAAGCAGAAACATCTGCCTGCCGCAAACGCATAGCACTTGATCCACTTGACTGCCTGCCTCCATGCCTGACTGACGATTTTGTTGGCGCACAAGCAACATAACATTGAGTGCAGTATTTGGTTTTCCCGTAGACCTGGTCTATATTCAAACTTTGAAACTTTGGATTGTGTATATAGCGTTGGACTTTGACCCACTTTCTAATCATAGTTTCCTTTCGGTATTCAGGAGTAACACACGTGGAGTCCTGAATAAAACTTGAATGATACCAGCGTCGACTTTTATTTAAAGGTGGTTTTCCGCGGTGACACAAGTAAAAGACAGTCTATTTAGTATTGACCGAGTCCTACAAGAACCCAAGCATATTTCAGAATCAAAAGGAAACGTGTGTTACTTATCAAGCACAGATAATGGGAGGACCGTAAGCCGTACAAGGAATAGACAAAAGGGGGCAAAAAGAGGATGAGACCTGAGATTTTAGAATCCATCTCCTATAATTGCTTTTTTGAAAATGCTCCTGATGAGATCCTTTCGGGGACCTCACATCATAACGGCCGTGATAGGGAAATAGGGTTTGATCAAACACAAATTGGTAGTTTAATTTGTTCAAAGACACTTTAAGTCAAAAGCATCTGCTACGTTTTCATTGAGCGCAGTTGCATACAATATGCACAACCACACGATGAGATCGATTCGCAGTTTTTTGTATACATTAATTATATTCCACTCTCTAGGTATATTTATCAACTTAAGATTTAGTCTAAATATATTCTGATAATTTTTAATTTTTTAATTTTGTGGAATCAAAAGTGCAAAAGATTTTACTCAACCCTGATAAGGCTGAATGTGCAAGTTTGTCTGTTCCAGATTCTTTGGTTTCTTGCCTTCTTTTGACACTAACATTGCTTGACCTATCAAATTTTAGTAATCTCAGTCCTCTCAAACTGATCAAACTAAATGATGAGCAAAGTAGCTCGATGTTCATCTTGAGTGCAAGTACAAGGACAAATGTTTTACGAAATTCGAGAAAGAAAAGTGAGATTCATAAAAGGGGAGTCCTTCTGATGTGTTGGTTGACAGTGTGAGTTGTTTCGAAGGAGCACTTAATCTAACGTTTCTTCGCTTGTGAATGGTCGGGACCAGGAACAGATTTTTCTTGAACAGTAAAATGTAAAAAATTCAAATCGCTAGGGATCTGAAATATTATTGGGAACAAGAAACTCCATGTGCATACGTTTTAAGCACAAAGAACATAAAGACATCAGTCAAAAGAAAGATACATGCATGACTCGGATCCAGTGATGAAACTTTATTTTAATTTATTTTAAACTTTTCGACTAAGGAAACTTCAGAAAAGCACCTGAATTCAGCTTATTAGCTTTACCAATTGTACCAAGAAGTCCCACTTGGGTGCCCCCCAAGTGGGACTTATTTTGCACATGGTTGCTGTTCTAGAAACTTATCGTGGATGGTACACGGACTCTGTTACAAACAAAAAGCGATACAAGCTGTATAGACTTGAAAGCCTCATCTTGTTTGATAAGTTTCTTTCATAATTTCTAGACATCGTGTACGCACAATTATTGATAGACACGGAATTTACCTCTAGTGTCTCTCCCTTGTACGGCTTGATGGAGGCCTTCCCATCCTTCATGTGTTCTATGTGATAGCCTTTTACCCCTCGAATAAGGGGAATTTATAGTGGAATCCTTTCGAACAATAGCAAGGTGATCCTTTTCTTTGATCAACAAGATTCCATTTAATATGCGGGTGAAGAACTGTGGGGGAGAAAAAGTCTATACCTTACGAGTTTTGTTGTTGCAGAATGGACTTGTTCGAAAGAGTTTGAAAGTTAGTGGTAGCGCACAGTTGAGTAGTTCACACGTGAAGCAGAATATAGCCGATGAAGGAAACATAATTTCTTCTGTCATTGGCTTGAACAATTCAGCCACAGTTAGAGCATGGTTGACAAGAGCCCGGAAAGATCAAAGAAACCCAGATATGGTTTAGTCAATTGCAGAGGAAAATAGAGGGAAGACGTACAACGTTGAATAGATATGTTCTTCCTGGCCTTAAATTTGAACGCGAATTAGGACTAAAGTTAGTTCGTGTCCTCATCTCCAGGTTATGCAGAGAGCGAAAAAAGACATTTACCCGGAATTAAGAGTCCTTTACTACAAAGGCTAGTAATGACTTTCAATAACTCCGGTACCTTTAGACCGATTGACATGCTAGGACCCCCATTATTCATCGCATTTAAAATGGTGAAAGCCACTTGCAGACTTCAAGATATAGTTGGCATCAGTTACTCGGTTAATTGCTGCTGAAGTACTGTTGTGTACTATACATGTCTTTATTGTCTGGTATAGTTACATTCCTTCTTCATACGCTGCCACAAAGTCTTCTACTGTTCTGCATAATGGTAATGGGTTGACTCGCAGCTGTTTCAATTCCGTTGCATGCAACCGCGAATATCATTTACTTGGAAATAATAAGAGTAATATCATGTCACGCTCGGTAGAGATGATATATATTATATTCCATGGAGGGAGAGGAGGTTCGTAACTAGGACAAAGAAAGGGAGTTTAGCGGGAACGAGAAAATTTACGGAATGGAGAGAGACGTGCTACTGTATATATACACAGCCGAAGAAGAAGAAGATAATAATAATAATAATAATAAATGGGGGGAAAACGAAATCCAAAACGATAGAGAGAGATTTGCGAAGTATTATGACTAACATGATATTAATAGGCGGGAAGACGAGGGCCGGCGTACAGTAGTAGGGTCGGAGCTTTGACCCCCTGGAGTCGCCCTGATACCCGACGCCGGTGCACAAGTTCCGACGGACATAGCGACCAGTTTACTTGCTTTGGAAAGAACCGGCGACTGGTAGACCCGAGCATTGAATGCGGGCGTAAAGACGCTGTATAGGCGCCTTATGTGGGTCGTTGATAACGAATGTCTTAGGAAACGAAGGCAATATTCTTTTCCGAAAGTGTTTCCACAAAATCATCGAGTATTTTAAAGCGGGGCCTATTTAGATCACTGTACCCACATCTCATTTAAGAAGGCTCCCAAATAAGAGTATATTGTACCGAGGAAAAAGGGGTTCATTTTTACTGCATTGATGGTAGGACCATTTCAAATCAGCATTTGAGGACGACCGCACTAATGAATAGCAACACCATTCCTATCGACGCATACACACGTTCATGATGGTACTTGCAATTGTACTTTATTTGAACCTCATTTATCGCTCGTGTCTCATCCTCTAAATATGCAGGGGGGGTTTTATGATCGTTTGTTCTTCATGAAGAACAGACGAGTGATGATTTAATTTGATTTGTGTTCTTAATAATCCGGTCTTGTTCTTTATGAAGCAAATCCTCTCGTCTATTTCAGGGCCATTAGTAGTCCTTCCATCGAGCAGCACTGCACACTAGTACATTGAGGAGGAGGAGGAGGAAGAAGTCCGGTCTCTAAAATTAGAGGATTTATTGTCATTCAAGACGATCACATTGCTCTCTCAAAGTTGCAGACATGATCACTTGACAGGAAGTTCAAGTCAATACGTTTGTCAATTGTAGAGCTGTGTCTGTTGCGCAACTATCGCTAGCTTTCAAATTTTTCGCTCGCTCGCACTTGATGCCTTTCCTGGTTTACTTAATGTCCTGATGATTACTGGAATCAACGCATTGCTAAGGTTTGTTATTACAGAGTACATACAATCATATTGACAACTCACAAGTGGAGTGTGATCCTTATCTTCCCTTCGATCGGATATCGCTTTCTTTCTATCCGTTGCCAGCACTTGCGAGTACTGTAATTACAGTAAATTTTCCACGTGATAAGCCAGCATTAGCCAGGTGCTTACTGTAGAGATTTCATACCGCTACATGTAGTGACAATGTTTGGATATTCTAGTGGATAGCATCGACAACAGGAGAAATCAGGAGTATTCTCCACTAGGCCCCTAAGCTCTCATTACAAGATGTGGAGATATATTGTTCTGGAGTATACTATTTTATTTGTTTTGAAACAAGAGCTAAGACTCCACTGAGTAGTAGGAGTCATCTTTTTACAAGATCTAGTACACCACACTGAAGCAAGAATCCTATGTATTGTATTCAGCCTAATTATTCAGATTCATACAAGTGAATATTCACCTTGGATGCATACATCCTCTGTCTTGCCACACATACCGCAAAGTTGTGAATGGCTCAAATATCACCTGCTTGTACCAGCAGCCTGATTAACTTTTCTGATACCTGAGGTGGAATGGTCACTCCAAAACGGAAGACAACCTGAGTTACATGAGGTTGTGTAATCGACTTCGTTGTCATTGTTGCTTGTTAGGTTTGGTCCTGTTAGATTATGTAGAACATTAAGTATGAATGGTAGTGAAAGCATATTGTTTAGGATTAAAGGAGGAAGGTCCTGCGGGAGGCAAGGTATCTCTGTCTTTTCTTCCATGTGCCTGTCTTTCTTGGTGTTGGGAGATAATTACTGAGGAAGGCTACTACTTCGTCTCTATTGTCTTGTAGCAGCAATCTTATTTGAGACAAGACAAAACGTACACAGGTCTGCGAGGTCCTTCAGAAAGACCATGTTGTTCTCAGTGTGTTTATGAGGGTGGTCACTCCACACAGTACTGCCGTTTATGTCATTCAAGAAGGATGAGCAGAGAAAACAACTTCGCGATGAATTGATTGACGACGGGTTGCCCTCCTTTAATTCCCACTATGATTGACTTTTAACCTCTCTCTAACTCCCATTCTACCTCCTGTAGTCTGTCGCTCGGACGCCTCTTCGCCCCATCTTTCTCACGCTCTCTCTCGGCCCACCTCTTTAGCCTTCTAGTCTTCAAGAATCACCACCGTCATTCCGTCGAAGCTTTCTTCTTTCATGCTCTCACCTCCTCCGCTCTCCTCTCGCGAGACACTCTCCCCCCTCCCTCTCTGCTCAGGTACACACCGAGGAAGGATTGGAGATTCTTGCTGCAGCACTTGACAAGGAAAGGAGGAAGATTACACCAGGGGTTCAGAATTGCTAGCGATCTGGAGGGAACATACTGGGAGGGAAGACGCATGATGGCAGTGGCGATGGAAGTGGGATGGAGAGGATCAGACCTTGCTAGCCCTTCGTACTCTCATATGAAACACAAAGCTCCGTCCGCGGCCACCTCGTCGTCTTCATGGGGAGGAGCGGATCCTCAAAAAGTCCTGCAGCTGATGATGGGCCAAGTTCATGAGAGCTGCCCCACACTAGATTTGTTCGGGAGCACGTCTGCGCCCGCATCTACCGACGACGGCCAACCTGACGAGTTTGTGGAACTGGACCCAGACCTTCCCCTACCATCGGGATGGGAGAAATGTTTGGACCTTAAGGTTAACCTTCTTACTAGATGATTTCCGAGTGTCACTATCAGACTATCAAACTTTTGCGTTGGTTTTCGGAATAATTCTCTCTCTCTCTCTCTCTCTCTCTCTCTCTCTCTCTCTCTCTCTCTCTCTCTCTCTTTTCTGTTCGTGAAGTTGCTGTTTCCTCCATAGTCCTTACTCACGCAGCCGGGACTGACCTTATCGTGTCTCTGAAGATTTGCTGCTGTACATTAGTTTATTGTGAATTGTCTCGAAGGGATCACTGATAAAGGTAGTGGCGAATTGCAGTCTGGAAAGGTATACTACGTCAACCGTCACACGGGCTCTGAAACATACAGCGATCCTAGGAAACAATCCATCATGATTTCGGAGGCTGAATCTTCATTATCGCCACAGACCCGGGACTTTCTAGGGAGCAAGGAATCTGAAAATGAGAAACTGGGAGATTATCCTTCAGCTGGCAGATCTCCCCCATGCCCATCAATTTCCGGTCGGGATGCAAGGGACGAATGCAAACCGTCATCTACCTTCAATGGGACTCGCGAGCAGTGGGGACATGGATGGCTGGGAGGAGGGGCACGTTCACGCACCACTTCGAGCGTTGTAGGAGATGCTACCATTAACGGACTCGAGCTTAAGCTAAATCTCCACGCTAAGACCCAACAACACAGCGTCTGCACGCTTGAGAAGGTAGAAATGGCCCTAATGCGGTCGGAGAAAATGCTCGGGAAGAGCTGCGTGTCGCTACCGGATCAACAACTTCTGAGGAGTAATGTGTCGCCTTCGCCTTCCACCTCATCGTCGTCCACATCGACATCATCACAACAGCAACGTCCGTCTTTAGTGAGCTACCAACTACTGGACAAGGAGAACCAAAATAGCAACAAACGACTCGCTGCTGCTGCTGATACGACGGTGCAGAACTTGGACGGTGAAGTTGACACTACGGCCAAGGAGATGGTCATGGTGGGAGGTTGTAAGAACTGTCTAATGTTTGTCATGCTGTCTAAGGCAAATCCCATGTGCCCAAGATGTGGGACCTCCGCTGCTTTGGACTTCGGGTCACCGCCGGTGTCATCGAGCAAGAGGCGTAAGTTCGAGTCGGTAGAATGAAGAGAGTAGGGAGGAAATATATTTCTTACAGCAACAACAAATTCTTTGTTCGTCATTTGAACAGAAGTTAGAGTGTCGAATGTTGTGCCACAGGCTCCACGTACAGCCCCTCCCCTCCACCTCCACTCTTTACTGAAATTCTTTTTAAGTAGAGTGAAAATTGTAAGGGAATTCCTTACACATCGCGGCGACGGGATGGACGTTTGCTAGCATCATCATCCTAACAACCACAAATGTATATTCATGCTTGTACATCGCTAGCTGGACGCTGTCCGAGTAGAAGCAACATCCCTGGTAAGAGAAAACCGAACATACTTTTGTAATATAGGTCCGTCTTGTAAGTTACATCCCTTCTCAATTGACTCAGAAGAGCTCTACTTTATGTCAAGCACGGTGTCACTTTACCGATCTGAATTTCCTGATGAATTTGATTGTTTTCGTCATACTACCTTCGAATTTTGTGATTCTGCTTCACAGAGCTATCTCATTCTCATCTAATAGATCGACGGTAAGGAAGTTTCAATATACTCGTGTGACGTTTCAGAGAGAAACCATACCAGAACGAGTTGTTTTTATCGGACGGCCGATTACGTTGCGTGCATGGTCAAAGGACTATGGAAGTAGAATTACGACCGCACCATTCAATCCACGCAAATTCGCACCCCGGAAACATCGCAAGTTTGACCTACCTGAGCACATCTCAATTTGGTGAACCTGCCCGGCAAATGGGAAGATTTTATGAAGACCTATCAGAATTTGACATCGACAAACCAAAACGCCGCCCTCATGAGGGCAAAGGCGGTATGTGGAAGCGTGATAAGTAACGCACCACTTTTGAAGAACACTATAGCTAGACAATGGTAGATTGCACATGTGCGCTACGCGACGTCAATCTGAAGGTTGATCATCAGAACCTTCCTGATGATCACTTAAAAACGAAATTACCCAACTTAGCTGATGGAGTTACCTGCTGTCTGAGAATGGAGATCGTGTGAGGACATATTAACGTTAACGACGTATTGATATGCCACTGTTAGGGTTGAAGAGGATGGGCGCGAGGGACCCGTGAAATTTCTTCTTCTACTTGAACTTTGCACCGTAAATAAATTCAAGCGCGACAGATGAACCTCTCCACTGTAAGTCGGGGAGGGCAGAAAATCTCGTTGTGTCCATGAACAGATGCATTCTAAGCAGCAGACCCTGGTTTAACTCATGTGTAAATGTCCGGTTTCCCATGCTGAAGACGCAAAACCAAGCTACCGCAACAGCAGCATTAACCAGTGAACTCGAAAACTGTGTCAACTGTTGATATGTAACGTGTGCCTGCACAGAACAATCATGCTCACACGTATCCGACCACACACAGTGAAATTGCATCGACTTGGGCAAGTTCTTTCAAAAATTACAGTTGTGCGAGGAATAAGCACGATTTTCAACCATTGAATATTTGCAAGTTGATTGCAATCTCCGTCCTTGCACGAGGTAGGGTAACTAAGGGTTGCCAAGTTTTAGGTCTTTAGCGCAGATACTACATACCGCTAGTGAGTGAAACGGCAGCTCTCATGTACTACAGCTGTAGCTTATAAGTGCTCGATCTATATTAAGATTTTCATCCCTCAGTGGTTCGATTAAATCACTCCAAACATGGAATCTCGGTTCTTCTTTAAGCCGAAGACGATGGAACTCAATGTCTTACTTTACTGTAGCTCATAAACAAGCAGAGCTCTATCATTATCGTTTCTGAAAAGGACTGTCCTCCACATCCATCTCTACCTTCTGGATTCCCAAATTGCGGTTGGGTCCAGGCACATTACTACAATGTGGAGAATATTAATTCATCTACTTTAGAAAAGATCGATGCATGATTTGCCACTGAGTGAGGAGTCCTTCCAAGGTAGTGTAGTATCAGGCAAGTACAAGTCATGCTCTCACTCAATGATGAAAGCATGAACTACCTACAGTACATATTTTGGCTCAGTTGTAAATTCGGCACCTTTTCGCGCAATGATGACATGATTATTGACGAACCCTCTAAGTTCTACTTATAATTTCCATGTTCTCATAATGTCTAACGTGGGTACTTCAACTCGGCCCTTCTTGGCCCTTCTTACGAGCCATGATTTCACCGTAATTGCTGAACTTGGAGGATTGCGGTCGTTGGACCAGAATAAATTTCCAGAGATAATGGTCCTCCAATTTTGTCCTTCCAGTTCAAAACTTTTAAAGAGACAAGGAATTTGGAATGCACTTACGGTGATGAGAGTGACGGAGGAATTGTCTTCTTGAGAAAGTTGAGAAACGATGTCTTACACCAAATTCCAACTATCCCATCCCATCGCCCTACTGTAGCAAGATTGTTAGTGAAGTGGGATGAATGTTGTGTGGTAATTACGTTTTGTCCTGCACTATTATATTTACATCTTTTCCATGTGTCAACTGACCATTGCTTTCAGAATCATAACGAAGAATCCCGATAGAGTACCCAGAGGTGAATTCTAAAATTCCGTTAAAATCGTTAACTACTACCGTAGACTTCTCGTTGACATGCGAAAGGGAGATGCAAATCTTTTGGAAGAAGTAAATAATGGCGGTTTTGACCCTTCAAACCCGGAGTATAATGGCTCAGCTCGGAATCTGCCATTTCGGAGCCTACATAGGCTCAATGGATAAGTTCACGAGTCTTTTCGCATTAACTCTTCCTATCAGAGCTGTGGGCGGGCCCGCCTGTTCGTTCTGTTGCCGCAAGTTTATTACGGCAGTACCGTTCTCGCCTCCGACAGTATGTACAACAGTCCCGGATGTGTTTACGGCTCCTTTGTGTCACGCCCAGGTGAAGGAATAGGGCAGTCCTGCCCTATTCCTAATCCTGGTCCTACCTTGCCGGAGGAAAGGCTGTTATTCCCACCGACTCACACGTACGACTGTGAAGAGCAAAGAGTCCTCCCTTGTGCTGGCCCCACCATGTATGGGAGGTTCCGCGGAATTCTACTCCGCATAGGCGTTTCCGCGCACTCCGTTGAGCAGCCGCAAGCCTTTATACGGCTCATGCGATCGCGTCCACCGGAAAGCAAACCCTTCATCCTGCGAGTTAACCCTGGTTTTGAGAAGAAGGCGATGGCATTTCCGCTCCGACCAGAGTGTATATGTTTATCTTTCACTCCAGTTTTACTATGGGTGGCCAGGGCCATTCGAATCTCACTGAGTAGAAGGCAGTTAATTACCTCGAAGCAGCTAAGCGTAAAGCTGAAAGATGATAAACCTGAGTTCTCGTTTGCGCGGATATCACCATCAAACCCGTTTCTTTGTCCTTGCCATACCCTGTCCTCAACTCGTATGTTGTTTGTCCTACTGATTCCTAACTCGACGGACGGAACGGAACGGGAAAAGGCGCGCATAACACTGCAAGGATGGGGAGACCCGTAAAAGAAAACCCAAAAGGTGAAAAGAGGCCAAGCCTCGATAGCGAAACGGGAAAGGCTTGGTCCCACAATGACGGAAGGAGGAGATTTCTGACTTGCTCCCCGTACTCAAAGTAGAAATCTTCTACCTGATCGTATCCCCATGCGTTTGTTTACGTTTTAGATGACATCTCGGCTGTCACAGCAGATAAACATGTCCACGTCACACACAGCTCTCTCTAACCAATGCCATGGCCACTGAGGAGACTGTTGGAGTTTGTACAGTAAACCCCTTTTCCACGACCGAGTGCTGTGCCCAATACCCGAGTGTTGAGTCCGTTTTGGATTGAAGCACTGATTCCTTGGTCTATGAGTAAGCTTGCTTACTGGCCATAGTAATGATTCTCATAAGCATTCAAATTGGCGAAGAAAAAGCATCGCAACACTGATATTTTACCTAAACAGCCAGTTCCTCAATGTAAAACGCACTCGAAGAGTTCGGAAGGTTTAGTAAGGTACCGTATGGATTTTTCAGTGATTGTTCGCCGCTGAACGTATGATTTCATGATTCAAAGGCCGCCCTTCTCTTCTCAGTCGATGACATTGTCCTTTGAACAAAGACAAATGGTGCTGTCAATGATCTGGAAGGGAAAATTATGTCCAGTTCTATATACGGTACTGAGGTTGAGGAATACGGGCCTAACTGCGCACAGTGAGTGTTGACAAGAGGAACGGTGGAGGCCTGCTGTGATATCATGTCGCTTTCACACCTTGTGCTCACGCTGGCGACTGAAAGAAAGTGCTGAGGCTCCACGGAGTCATGAGACCATTGATCGAAATGGTAAGTAGGTAGCCTGGAGCTTAGGTGAAATAGAAGATGCTATCGTAGTGCTCTTGAACTCACGTCACAGGCAGTCGCTGAGACACTGGAGGACGAAAACTCCCGCTTTCGCAAGAGATGCAGATTCTCTGATCGAGCAGGGGAAATTTAGACCTACACCGTCAGCAGTACCGTAGTTGAGGATTTCCAAGAGGGCAAGGATAGCAAGTTACAGTGCTGTGTACTGTTCCCTGGGCTTGAAGTGTTATTAGTTACATTTTCGAAATGTTTGACAAGGTTGGACATATAACAAGGTTGGAGTGTAGTCCGTCGAAAAGTGTTAGTGGCAAATTGTGCTTGCGATCTCTGGGAAACGGCATAGACGCTTTGTTTGTAACCACGGCTGGACCCATCAAGAGCTTGATACTCCAATTATCCACTCCTGAGAGGATTGACAGAGGGATGGAAACAAAGTGGACCATTCCAATCTAACATCTCGAAGGAGAGGAATCGCCTTGGTTGTCGAACGGGCCTTCTATTTCTATAAAAGAAAACTCTCTGGCGATCCTTAGCGCGGATGACGGAATCCCTTTAGATTCCGGCTATGTTCGTTTTAAGCGACAGACGGAATTTGACTTTGCCACAAAGTGTCAAAACAGACGTTTTTGGGAATTGAACGAAACAGGTTCTTAGGGTTCAAATTTTCCCTTCTCTTTCTCTTGTGTCCGGTGAACGCGCAATAGACTAGTCAAAGAATACATTTTCACAACCCAAGGGGACTAGAAAAGTATGAAAGATAGAAGGTCCAAGTCACATCTCATCCGTCTTATCCAGGTCCCCGTCACCTCCATGCACTTGTAAATGAATGAGAAATTGCGATTCAAATACTCAAGGAAAATGGGGATATGGAGAAAGCATCTGCCATTGAATAAGTCAAAGGCGACCGCGCAGGACAACAAGAAGGATGGAAGACCTCATCAAGCTGCACAAGGATAAGACACAAGAGGTTAAAAAACATAACATTCCTCTTACCAATACTATTGGGATTTACCTTCGTTTTACCCTTTATATCTATTCTTTATTGGGACTTAGCTCTATTTTACTCTCTATATCTTTTCCTTGTACGGGCTTGGTGGGGTCTTCCATCCTTCTTGTCATCGCACTCGGTCACCTTCTTCTAAAGACATAAGACAGTAGTGAGATTAAGAAATTGAGCCTGCCTAATTGGAGAGAAGGAAAATATCTTACCACTCATGCATCCGATCAAAAGTGACTTGTAGAGAAAACGGAGATATGGAGAAAGCATCCTACATTAGTGTACTCTAGAGATGTGACTTGTAAATATGATTTTCCTTATTGCTAAATCATGATGATCTACTTTGGGATTTAGGTTAAAGAGGAATAACATGACTCAAATTGCCCAGGCACGGGATGGAGGACGAAGTCAAGCATAGTCGGCAAACGTTGAAAGAGGACCATGTGATTGCCATTGCAAGAGTAGTCGTCGAGAGAGATCTCACGCTTTTAGAGAGACCGGCTGAATGCTGAGCCTGCCCAGATAGATTGATGATGATCCGTCATTTCATTGTTTCATCGACACGTGCGCTGCATGTGACGGCAAGCGGAATGCAGTATCATTGGCTGAACATATCTCGCATGTGCGAACAAGGCAGCCCGACAATTCTTTGTAGAGTTCAAACCAGCCTCAAGGTACGTAGTAGGTGCCTGCAGCTTGATCCGCCGTCTGTAGAAGGACTCCTGGATATTGTTTTCATGGCTATATAGTTCATTCTGTGTCTCGTTTGTCATCGATGCATGCATTACAGGTGTCAAGAAATGTGGCATTGAGGGTTTCATATCTCCATGTCTAGGTGAATGGTGTGTGTTAGTCTAGTCAAGTGAGAGTTTAAAACTTTCAAAAGATTATATTCAAACATTTTGTTTTAGCAAAAAAAAATTCAAGACATAACAAAAACAAGATCTATTTTCAAATTTTCAAGATTAATTTTCAGCATTATTATGAATAACTATGACTTTATATGGTATATATTTGTCTCTCTCGGTAAGACTGTTTTGCAAAATTTCAATCTTCCTCTTTTATATTTTATCTAAGATTTTGATTTGTTGAGACTAAGTTTATCATAATCATTTGAAATCTTATATAACGGCAGATTGGTTAAAATATATAATCTTGATATTAATTATCTTGTAATATTCTAATATTCTTGAAAGTTTTTCTAATGGTAAAGTGGCTACAATATATTTGTTATCTTGTTTGATTTGATACTTTTAACATATATTCTGTGTAATCAAAATATAAAAAATTTAAACTGTAACCTTTGACAATCAAGCTATTAAAAACTGTTCTTTTTAGATTGTATGGAGCAAAAATTGAAACATTCTAACTTTTATCTATGAAACTTGTTTGTTAAAAGTTCGATCATTGTAGAGATTTTGAAATCCCATGTATATTAATGTTTTATTGATTTTTTACTAAATTTTCAATATTAAGACTAATTTTCTAAATTATATGTAAAGAAATATTTTGTATCTTGGATATTTTATTTAGGGATAATCTTGAACACTTTAATATTTTGCTATTTTACTTTGGTTTTTTATATATAAGATAGATTAATTTATTTCATATATTTTAATATAATATAATTTATAATATAAAAATATGATCTATTTGAGTCCATATGTACATAGTGATTTTATTTATGAATATATAAAATCATGTAGAGCCTCTATGACTATTTTATAAGAAGAGTGTGTGGAGACGAGAAAGGAGAGGGAGAGATGTGAGAGGAAAGATATACATTTTCTGAGTGTCCTCTAGCATATAGCACTTAAGTGAATAATACTTCTGTTTGTTTTTCAATTCCGGTTCTATTGGTACCTAGATTGAAGACTATGGAGAATTGAGTAGAAAGTTATAGGGATTTTTAGGGTTTAGAATGATTATTAAACATTGAGATTGATGGGTCAGGAGTTCTCAATTTTAACCTCTAGGTATTCATGTTATAATTCCATGAGAACTTAGTTTGAAAATTTTAGAGATGGGAATTAAAAATTAAGAGGGTTTATAGTTTTTTAGGGTTTGCATATAGTATTTATCATGTGAGTTGGGATATGAAGGGTTATGGTTTTGCAAGTATGGGAAGAGATGGAGAGGAGCATCATGTGTTATTATCATTATTTTTGTGCTAGTTGTGGCTACACTTTCCCATGTGAGGCCACCCAAAGCAGCTCGGGATACGCCATGCATACTGTGTCAACAACGCTTTACCTGACAAGGAGTGATCCATGTGGGGAGGATACATAAGGACTATGATTGTACCACTTGGGATGGTCACGTGAGGTGAGCAACCACATCAACAACAATGACTCTCAAGATTACGCACGCTTCCTATATCCTTTTTTTGACCATTCCAAGGATACATATCAAGTTGTGGGAGTGATTAGCTTCTTAAGTGGGTTGCATTTTGGTTATTTGAGCCCAGTTTTCCATGTCCATATGTATTCCATAGGCTACCTCATACACTCTATGATGAAGCTAAATAGGCTTTTTGCCTACCACTTGATTGTTTGGCACATGATCCCTTGGACAAGTTAGCTTGGTTCATATTCCTCTTACTCCTTCAATGGTGTCTTTGTTATGCTAGAGTGAGACGTACAGAACATAGAGAGGTGGCTACTAGATTTTGTTGATTCTAAGCAAGGAATTGAGCAGCACTATAGGAAGATTCTGTTAGGGCTACACATTTTAGGAGAGAGGTTTTGCCACAGGATGCCATAGAGTCCACTTGATTACAACGGTGTATGACATTGGGTCAGACGGGAGAGTTTAGTAGAGCAACAAAAGCATTGCATCCTTTGTCTATGGCTAGTCCTATTGATGAGACTATCTCTTCCATACTCTCACAATATCCTATGGCAAGAACAAGATTACCACTAGAGGTCTTAGGTTATCATCTTGGGCAGCCTTTATATCTTGATAGTTCACTTTTTGCACAAGCATTGTGTATAGCCCTTGCCTTTCCTCAAGAGGCTTGTTAGGGATAGTATATGAGCATCTTAAATATTGCTTTCAAGTAGATGATCCTTCTAGTGGTTTTATCGAGTTGTTTAAGGAAGCTATAATAATAGCAAGAGGAGATATTCCTATGTCTATTAGTTGGATGTTAGGTGCTAATCAACTTTTTGCTATGGAGAAGGACACAAGAAGCATTAGACCAATTGTTATTAGAGAGATCTTTTGTGTTTGGTCAGCCACACTATTGTCATTTAGCATAGTTCCCACTTTCAATAGCACCATAGTCCACATCAGTTTGGAATAGCTACACTTGGAGGATGTGAGGCTATATCTTTAGGCATTAGTGCACTCCTAGATATCCATCTAGAGTGGATAATCCTACATGTGGATATTGAGAACACTTTTAATAACATCTTATGAGGATCCATCTTTAGAGAGCTTAGGGAGGCTGGTGGATCCTTGGTGAGTCTAATTCCTTTTGTGTGGTCTTTTTATGGCTCTCTTGCTTCCCTTTACTACCAACACAATTTTTCACACAAGAGAATCACCAACTTAGAGTCAATTATTGGTGCATGTCAACAAGATCTTTTAGGGGGACCATTATTTACCATGGCTCACTTTAGAGCTCTCTTATCTTCTACTTTGGCTATGCCAAGTTGTGTATTTCCCTCCTTGGTAGATGATGTATACATTGTAGGCATTATAGATCAGATTAGGTAGGCCTTTGACCACTTGACTACTGAGCTACATCTAGTAGGCTTGAGAGTCAAGGTGTCAAAGTGCAGGGTGTGGTGCCCTTTAGGTATCCCTCCTCACCTTAAGCTTCCAAAATGGTGTATCATATCTATAGATGGACTACATGTTCTTGGAGTGTCGGTAGGATATAAGGATTTTGTCACACACTTCTTAGACATTGCTCTTGCAAAGGGTATTCTCCATGTGGATGACCTTCCTTTACTAAGAGATCTGCAAGTGGCATTTGGTATACTCTCCTTTAGTATTGCTCATTGACTAACTTACCTCCTTCACATAGATCCCTCCTCCTTGACCTTCCTATTATGTTTGAGAACCTTGGATTGGAGGATTATGGGAATCTTTGGTGATATTATTGGAACAAGGACATTTGAGTGTGTGATAGTGGATTTGGCACATAAATAGACATCTTTACTGATCTCATGTAGAGGGGTTGACTTACTATATATGGAGGGGTTGGCTTACTATCTATGGAGGAGATGACACTCCTTTTCTCAATTGATGTTATTGTGGCAAACAAGAGATAGTCTATCTCCACAGGCACATGTGCCTGTGGAGATAGATTTCTTCACTATTGGCAAATGGACTAGAGGTTTATAGTCTTTCTTGATGGAGCAACAATATCAACACACGCTACAGTCTCTCTTAGTTGACTCGTCCATTCCTCATGCTACTAGAGCATATATTTGCTCTTGCTCCAACAAGGATGTAGATTTTTGGATCCTAGCTGAATTGTGCATCAGGGCATTCCAACTTGCACCAGCTACTTCTCTACAATGATGAGATTTGCCTAGGTTTGGTCTACCCATTTGCATCTTCATTACTCACTTATGAGTGTGGTTCTACACTAGATGCAATAGTGGTTGATATGACATAGTGTCCTTTTGGAGGATAGAGGATAGTTACCCATGATGCTATTAGAGGCATAGTGTTTTTTATGGCACAAAAGAGTGGATACTTGGCTTAGAGTGTTTGTATGCTTTGCAAATGACACATGTCATGGTAGACTTATACTTGGTCCAAGATGATTAGGTGATAGTAGTGGATGTCGTGGTTATGGACCCTACACATTATACAATTTTGGAAGGAGTGATTACCCATCTCCTTGGATGGGCGGTGAGTGCAATAGCAAGCTCACAAGGTCTCTAAGTATAGGGGTGCAGCAAGGTCATCTCTTTATTCCTCTAGCCTTGGAGTTATATGGAGCAATGGACACAACGTTTGACACATTTGTCAGGGAGTGTGCGAGAGCTTATCATGTTAGGTGCCAAGGAGTACCACTTGTTAGGTTTTACTCTTATGCCTTAAGGTTACCATGTATTCAAGATTTTGGCTCACTCTCAAGGGTGATAGTGAGAGTGGACTATAAGAAGGTGGTGGACCTAGACTTGCTCATGAGAGGAAGTTAAGTGAGTAAAGTTTTTCTCTTTGAAGCTTCCCATGGACGTAGCCTCACATCAAGGTGAACCACATATTCATGTCTTATGTGTACAGTCACTTGTAATCTGTATGTTGTTGTCTCTCATCGGATTTATCAAAAAAATTGGTATTAGAGCGCATTGATGTTGATGCTGGAGGCCACGGGAAATTGAGACAAGGGGTGGCTCAATGGAGCTGATGCTTAAAGCAATTTTGTACTAAAGGTTGAACCTCAGTTTGGAGACCTTAGTCAATCATCTGTTCCCCCACACTCTGTAGTTTTTGGAGAGGAAGGGAGCTGAAAGCCTCTAGGATTGTGCTAGGTGGTAGAACCAACAAATGAACATTGCAGCTAGTGCAAGTAGGTAGGGAGGAGTTGAGAGCAAGAGAAACCGGGAGACAAAGTATGTAACACCCATTTGTGCATGTGTGTGGTATTGTGATATTTAGCTTGGTATTACAAGTACTTGAGATATATTATTTATAAAGAGATAAAAGATGGTTCTACATTAGTCATGATTAGCTAAAGTTATTCATAGCTAAGATAGAGGAGACCTTACTTTAGAGGAAGTGGAAAAGATGAGCACCACTATTTTGGATTCTAGTGTGTTGACTTGATATTATTCCTAGGTGTTTGGCTTTGAGGAAAGAGTTGAAAACTCTTGGGCCCGCAAGCCTTTTTGTTTTGGATTCTTCTATAGTCCAAGGATAGCCCATGTGAAGGAATCCTTGACTGAGTGGTTGGGTCAAGATAAGATCTTGATCCAACCATCTTCTAGGGATGATGCTCATGCTTTGGTCATGGAAGAAGGTGATACCATCATCCTACAATGTAGGATGAGGGTATCACCTTCTATGAGGCATGTTATTTTAGTGAAAAGGATGAGTAATTTGGCTCTATGGAGAGGGAGATGGAATCCTTAAGGGATAACAAGACTTGTAAGCTAGTTAGGTTACCTAAGGATCAACAAGTGATAGATTGCAAGTGGATCCACAAGTTGAAGGAGGGTCCTAAAGAGGGATCAAAGATCTATAAGGATAGGTTGGTAACAAAGGGGTTCAGTCAAGAGAAGGGGGTGGACTACAATGAGGCCTTTTCTCATGTTGCAAAGTATTTGACAATAAGTCTATCATGTATGCTTGTTGCTTTATTTGGTCTTACTTTCGATCAAATGAATGTTGTCATGGTGTCACACGGGGTTTGTCTGGTCTCAAGAGTGTGCTGGGCACCTGGCTGCTTGTGCTTAAATTGCTTTTGTTGTCAAAGACTCAAGGATTCTTGTAGTTTGACACTCTTTCTCTTACTCTTGTATGGTTGGCAATCTCACCCTTGTTGGAGCAGGTTGTTTCCAATCACTCCTAGTGGTAGGCTCTTCTTGGGGTTTGTGTGTTTTATCTTGCAGGTTAACGTTGACGTTCATAGAAGTGTTTGGGTTTTTCAAGTTTGAGTTTGTGGCTCTTTACTCATGTATAGTCTTGTTTCCAGTTCACCTTTGAAGTTTAGGTTTGTGGTTTTGGACCAGATAGGTTCATAAGACTGGATCTGGTGAGGTTTGTAGAATAGCCGCAAGCAATCTATTGGACTCATACCCGGCATCCAGATCACTAAACTATGTCATTCACATAAATTGGATTGAGAGCTCCTAAAATAGAGTCCTTCCCTTGTCAATATCCATAGTTTAGAGTACATGCATTTGCTCACGAATCATCATATTTACCAGCCATGCAGTTATAAGTTGGACAAAGCCAAACAACTCTATTCTTATGCAGTGACCACACCTAAATTCCTCAACTGTCCAAGCAATTCATTCCAGCCAATCTTCTCTCCTTCTCATATCACAAACAACCAATTCTCTCAACCTCTTCTCTTCTATGCCTTGTCACAGTCAATTCAAAAATTCATTCTTGAAAATTTTCTGTTCTTCTCTGTCTTGGCACAACCAAGCATTTCTCACTTTGTTCAGTCCAGACTCTCCCCTTGAGGGTTCCCCTTCCTGGACCTCACTTTCTCATTTGATGCATCATCTCCTTCCCTCCTCTCTGTTTAGGCAAGCAATATCTCTCACCTCTAAAGTTCTCTGCTCATATTTCTTCAGCCTTTGATATCTCTTCCCCCTATCTTAGAAGCACACAAAAATTCTTCTCTCCCTTTGCTTCTGCACATTCACTTGTCTTCCCTCCGGTATTTCTCTCCTTTGCAGCCACCACCACCGTTCGCTGTCCTGTCATCAGCCACAGATCTCCTCTGTCCACTCAAAGCATTCTCACAAAACCCTTATGGCCTGTCAATTGCCAAAGACCTCCCAAAACATTCTTGAAACCCTCATGATCACTCAAAGTTTCTCCAAACCCTTCATTGTCCTGCCATCAGCCAAAGACTCTATCAAAGCTTTCTCTCCACACTCCTGGTCACTCGAAGCATTCTCCAACTCTTTCACTATCCTGTCATCAGCCAAAGACTCCTTCAAAGCATTCTCTCAAACCCTTACTGGCCTGTCATTAACAAAGGCTTCAAAAAATATTTCTTAAACCCTCCTGATCACTCAAAGCTTTCTCCAAACCCTTCACTATCTTGTCATCAGCCAAAGATCTCCTTTGTCCACTTGAAGCATTCTCACTAAACCCTTATGGCCTGTCAATTGACAAAGACCTCCGGAAACATTCGTGATCACTCAAAGCTTTCTCCAAACCCTTCACTGTCTTGTCATCAACCAAAGACTCGTTCAAAGCTTTCTCTCAAACCCTTATTGGTCTGTCATTAACAAAGGCTTCATAAAACATTTTTTACCCTCCTGATCACTCAAAACTTTCTCCAAACCCTTCACTGTCCTGTCATCAGCCAAAGACTCCTTTAAAGCTTTCTCTCCACACTCTTGGTCACTTGAAGCATTCTCCAAAACCTTACTGGCCTCTTATTAGCCAAAGGCTCCTTCAAAGCATTCTCTCAAACCCTTATGGCCTATCAATTGCCAAAGACCTCACAAAACATTCCTAAAACCCTCTTGATCACTCAAAGCTTTCTCCAAACCCTTCACTATCCTATCATCAGCCAGAGATCTCCTCTATCCACTTGAAGCATTCTCACTAAACCCTTATGGCATGTCAATTGCCAAAGACCTCCCAAAACGCTCCTGAAACCCTCCTGATCACTCAAAGCTTTCTCCAAATCCTTCACTGTCCTGTCATCAGCCAGAGATCTCCTCTGTCCCTTCAAAGCATTCTCACTAAACCCTTATGGCCTGTCAATTGCCAAAGACCTCCTGAAACATTCCTGAAACCCTCCTGATCACTTGAAGCTTTCTCCAAATCCTTCACTGTCCTGTCATCAGCCAGAGATCTCCTCTGTCCCCTCAAAGCATTCTCACTAAACCCTTATGGCTTGTCAATTTCCAAAGACCTCTTGAAACATAAAACAAAAGTCTTGAGCTTGTGTAACATAAATTTAAGCCCTGAGTTTGTGTAATTCAAAAGAATTCCCATTTTTATGCAACTAATAGATACTCCTGAGTTTATGCATCATTTCTAAAACTTCAAGCTTATGAAATATAAAAGAACCTCAGACTTCACAATGGCATGAAATTTATTCCAAAGACACAATAATTAAAAAACCCGAAGTCATTGAAACACAAGAAATCAAAAATCTCACACCAAATGGCATCAATAGTACACATGGGCTATTTTCTCGACAACATTGGCATTTCTCTATGGCACCTTGGATGAGAGGATCTTCATGACACAACATGTGGGGTTTGTTAAGAAAGGCCAGGAAGACAAGGTATGCAGATTGCTAAAGTCCTTGTATGGATTGAAGCAAGCACCTTGCCAATGGAATAGGAGGTTTGATGTGTTTATGCACGCTCAAGGTTTTAATTGGAGTTTTTTTGATCCTTATGTATACATGAAACCAATGAGTAATAAGACATTTGGTTTTATTATTCTTGTGTTGTGTGGATGACATGTTGATAGTTGCCAAGGATAGATCTGAGGTGAACAAGCTCAAGGTGCTCTTGAGTTTGGAGTTCAAGATGAAGGATCTAAAATTGGCCACAAGGATATTAGGCATGGAGATCAAGAGAAACTTGGGCACTCAGTCAGTTTAGTAAGTTGTGGTTGATGCAAGGTAAGTATGCTAGGAAGGTACTTGCTAGGTTCAACATGGAGAACTATAAACCAGTAAGTACTCCTCTAGCTTCTCATTTCAAGCTTTCAGCGGCATGTTGTCCTAAAGATGCAGTGGAGAAGGGTTTGATGGCAAACCTTTGTTATGAGGAGGCTGTTGGGAGTCTTATGTACTTGATGACTTGCACTAGACCTGATTCCCTAGCAATAGGTAAGGTGTGCATGTATATGTCAAATCCATTATAAAAGTCTAAGACCAAGGAGGGAAAGAGAAGAATGGAAGCTCACATTGGCGCACTTGAATGAGGGAAAACTCCGAATGCCTAGCATGAGCTTTAACTCTTGTATTTATAGGGAGCATACAAGACCCTTGAGAAGCTTCTCAAGAAGCTTCCTTGAGTGTAATACTCCGAGGAAAAAAGAAAAGAGAAAACACAGATTACACACTCAACATTTGGTGCTCCAAAGGAGCACCTTCTCTTTATTATATAGACAAAGAGGATCTCCTCCAAGGAAGCTCCACCATAGGATTAGGCACACAGATAGGTGACATGTCATCAAGCTCCACCCTTGGATTACTTACTTGGATGGGTGACATGTCGGTCTAGGTCCTATCTGGTTGGTCAAACAAGCTTTGACCAAAGGGAATCTTTTAGGGAATCTTCTTGTAGGAGTCTCAAAATCACGTAAGGTACCATTAGAAAGCTCTCAACAAGACAAACCAGGGTGGAGGGAAGGCCAGCCTTACCTTCATCGGAAGGGGGGGGGGGGGACTGCACATTTTTGAGGCCTAATTCATCCCTTTAGTCCTCCGAAATTGCCTTCAAAGATTTCAGGTATATTTTGGTTCCTACTCTATTAGTAGAAGTCTCCTTTTGGTGATACCTCTTTCTGATCTGTTTAGTCCATCATGTGTAACATCCTTCCAGATGTTATCAAACCAATTCTCACCTTTAAATCATATGTCTAGCTATTGGTTATAAGGTTCTCAAGTCTATTTTGGTTTCTGCTCTATTAGTAGAAGTACTTTTTTGATGATACTTCTATCTGATCTATTTTGACCATCATGTATAAAATCATTCTAGATGTTACCAAACCAAATTTCACATCTAGATCATATGGCTAGCTTGTGGTATTACATTGAGCCACTTTCTTGGAGTACAAGCCAAGTTAATTGGGAATGTTCTAGAAGCCGCTTACTTGGTGTGCAAGCTAAGCTAGTTGGAAGCTTCTAGATGCTTCCTTCTAGAAGCTACCTACTTGGGAAGCTAAGCTAGCCGGAAGCTTCCTAGATACTTCTAGAATATTCTAGGCTAATTTGTCTTATTTGCTACTTTGTTAGCTCTACTAACTTCATTGTTAATCTCCATATTGTTACATCCAAGAAGGATACATTGGGAAGAAATTAAGTGGATTCTCAGGTATTTGAGAGGTACATTAGACTATGGGCTCTTATTTGATAGAAGATCAATGAATGCCGCATCATTAGATGGCTAACCTAAACTTTGTTAGCCCTAAACTTTGTCAACCCTAAACTTTGTTAGCTCTACTAACTTCATCATTAATCTCCATTTTGTTACATCCAAGAAGGATACATTGGGAAGCAATTAAGTGGATTCTCAGGTATTTGAGAGGTACATTAGACTATGGGCTCTTATTTGATAGAAGATTGATGAATGCCGCATCATTAGATGGCTAAGTAGATGCTTTCTAGGGACAAGATTTGGATAAGCAGAGGTCAAAAACAAGGTATGTATTCACACTTGGTTTTGGGTGCATTAGTTAGAGATATACCTTGCATAAGTGTCTTGCACAGTCTACTACAGAATTTGAGTATGTGGCAGCAGCGGAAGCAACAAAGGAGGCGATCTAGTTGGATAGACTTGTTGCTCAAATGGGGCTAATGCATGGTAATGTAATGCTTCATTGTGACAGTCAAAGTGCTTTACACCTAGCTGAAAATCAGGTGATGGATAGTTGGGTTAAGCATATAGACATCAGGTATCACTTTCTTAGGCAAATTGTGTTTGAGAAAATGTTTAATCTAGTCAAGATTGATAGGAAGCTCAACCCGGCTGATGCCTTTACCAAAGTCATACCTTTAGAAAGTTTCTTTAGGCATCGTGATACCCTATAGGTTGTGCAAGTAGATCATGAGTAGGGCGACCTAGCATTGGAGGTGAACTTGGCTGTTTTGGTTACTCTATCCCTATATGTGCAACAATTATAAGTTCTAGTTTATCCTAGTTTAAAGGAGGGGTTAAGTGATCGGCTGTTTGTCTAGAACTTCCTGCTGAGTGATAAATTGTTGCAAGGTTACTAACCCCAAGACATTAGTCAAGGGGGAGTTGTTAGGTTTTACTCTTATGCCTTAAGGTTACTCTGTATTTGGGATTTTGGTTCACTTGCATGGGTGATAATGAGAGTGGACTGTGAGAAGGTGGTGGTATTGGACTTGCACATGACAAGAGGCTTAGTGAGTAAAGTTTTTCTTTTTGAAGTTTCTCGTGGATGTAGCCTCACATCGAGGTGAACCATGTACTCTTGTCTAATGTGTACACTCACTTGTAATTTGTATGTTGTTGTATCTCTCGTCAGATTGATCAAACACCACTCTCACTCTCATAGTTTGTAGCATATTTTAGATAGCATGTGTCCATTGCTCTACAGAGTGTAGTGGCTAATGCAATCCATAAGAGAGAAATCACACTAGGTGATGCTTCTTTGGATGCTCTATTTTTTTGTAGATAGTATGACTTGCATAGCTTGAATATCCTAGGTGTTGTAGAGCAGATTTTTCATATTGACACGATTGGGGCTTAGCCCCATTTTATCTATTTTGTCTCACCCTTTTACGGCTTGATGGGGTCTTCCCGTCCTTCATGTTTCCTACACGTTTTCACTTTTCTCTTTTATAAATTTTTTTTATCTATAAACATTGCTGAATTTTATAAAAGAGAGTTCACAAACTAAAGCAATGTCTCAAAGTTTCCGTTTAAAAGAGGACAATTGGAAAAATTGTTGGTATAGAAATTTTATAAAAACTATGTTTTAAATTGAACTCTAGTAATAGCTATGTCGTTATATCTTATTTATTGTAAAGCAAAAGGGTTTAATAAGATGTTGAAGGCTCAAGGAATAAATGGACTAAAATAAATATAAAGAAAGTGAAATAACACTTTAGAAACTTACACAATAATTCAATATTTGCATTTTAAGTCAAATATTGAACAATTTGGTGAATGAGAAATCTTAAGCATGAACAAGCTAAATCATGAACTAAGTTTAAAATTTATATGAACTAATTAATTTATTAGATGAATCTCATCCTTGCATTTTTAATCGATTCTTTTCCTTTTTATCTTAATTATGACTAAAATCACTTTGTTCCTTACCATTTTTTCACTCCACTGACTTCTATATGTACTCAATATTTCTATCTACTTGTTTAAATTATCATTTTCTTTGGAAAAAACCAAAGCTTAATTTGATGTAAATCAGATTACAAAACAATATGTTTGATATAGATTGCAATTATCTTTCTTTTCTATTTTGTGAGAAAATTTTTCTTTGTAACTGAGTATTTTCTTAGCTTTAGGGAAGTATATAATATAAATTAATTTATATCACATGAATATATTATAGACTAGTTAGATATTCATAGACACTTGTGATTTGTAGTATATATATTCCTTTTGACTCTCAGCTCTTCCATGATTTATATTTCAGTTTCAAATTTACTCTTTGATATTAAGGTATATAAAAATGATTTCTCAAATAAACTACTCCATTCTTACTTCTCAAAGTTGTAATGGTTGTTTGATTCAATTTTCTTTGCTTACAATCACCCTTAGGAATCAATGATAGTGATGAATATGAAGTTGATTAAATTTCTATTAATTACAAGATTGAGTAATTCAAGTAGAAAATTAATCTATTCCTTTTTAATAAAAGAATCTATAACCATCTCAAATATAGAAAACATTCTTGGCCCATCTTTAATATGTGGATTATTTTCTATTTAATTCTTGAACCATCTTATCTATTTTATTTTTTCTACTTATTCTCTTGAATTAAGTGGTTTATGACCTTTATGAGTAATTTTAATTGCTATTATTCTCTCTTATCAATTTCAAATAACTTTGATCCAATGATTTTTTTGTTGTTACCTATATCTTCTTTGACTAGAATGTATAAATTAATTTTTGTACATAATAAAATTTTTTTTATCATGTAGAATTATACCTTGTAAAATATCAACCAATTGGCTTACTTGTTTTGCTCATTAGTGACATTTTTTTCTTAGATTGAGTTGTAATTTACTTCATGGTACATTTGAGGTTTTACTTCTCCCGTAAGCATCCTTTAAATATATTACACTCAATAATTTTTTCTAAAAATAGACATTTATAATTTGAGATATGTCACATGCAATTATACTATTTACTTAGTTTATTGAGTTATATTTTATTCATTAGAAGAAGACTAAATTAAGCAAGAGAGATAACCTTCATGCATGCTATTCTACTAAAGGAGATTTGGAAGATGATTTACACTCTTGCTAACTTTAAATAACGTTATAATAATACACTACATAACAGAAATGAACAATACAATCTTCAGTTCAACCTCAGCAAAAAAAGACAATTGATACACAATGTCAAATCAGCATCATCTAAGTGCTTTTATCTTTAATGCAAAAACAATTTAAGTCATGATGTTCTTTTCTCATATACATTATAGATAGCAAATTCCAGACGATAATTCCTGGGACCTCTGCGATCATGATCAAATGCCCCTTTATGAAAAGACGATTTTAATCAAAGTCTATCTTGAATTCCAAATCTTAATCTGTCACATTCTTCGTCCATAGGGAGTTAGGGACAACCTCGAGGTTCAGCATGCAGGAAACTATTGCTTTTTTCCACAATAGAAACATTAGTGTATTTTCCTCTCGGTCAGGTCATTGCACACAAGCTTTCTCCGGCCTCGTGCCAACTACAATAAGGCAAAAATCATGTTTTAAACGTAAATAAAATTTAACTCCAAATTCCTAAGTTATATAAAATATGATTCTATAATATAAATCACATTGATTTTATTCAAATATTGATAATTCTCCACGGATATCAATCTTAATCTAGGATCATAGTGCATATACCAATGTCACTCACGTTCTAGAAAATTATATTTACTTGGACAATGGAATAGTGATACAAGTTATATAATAATATTAGGAAAAATCTCATTATATACTTTAAACTTAAAAATATAGTTGCTATCCACAATAAGTATATAAAGGGGAAACTTCTAAAGAAGTTGTTTTGAGTTTTAGAATCTTGAATTCATTTTCAAGTTGGAGTAATACAATTCAACATGTTTATATGTAGATCCAATAAGCATTACCAAATTTATGGCTATTCATAAGAATCCCATCAACCCTTTTTAGTGAGGTGCGTTTAGGGTTTATGGAGTGTCCCTGTTGCTCCACAAACTGGAGTTTCTTTTTCACATGGCAGATTGTTTGGTGTCCGAAACAGAACCATATCTGACTCTGTCGAAGCGCAGAGACTACTATGTGGTACCGTAGCCTGATACGTATAGTGAAGTACCATGGTCACAGTGGATAGGAGTAGTAAAAGTCATGGTAAGGTGGACCACAGCTCCTCATAAAACCCTGGGATTCATCCACATGTGACGTTGCGAACGATAGACAGAGAGAAAAGAAAGAAAGCTATGGTGGATCGGTTGGGGTGGAGAATGCAGACTGATAGAACAGATTGAGCAGGCGGACGAAATCAAATATCAATTGAAGTATTTCAGGTGGAGCTGGTGGTCCTGATTTTAGAAAAGGAATGGCGTTCAGGACCTTGCCCCATCAGGTCCCGGGCATCAGCAACTGGAGAAGCCAAGCCGTGCTGAAACTGTCCACAAATTCGACGATGTGCAGCAGCATTGTGCGGAGCTCGTCGAGTCAGGTCGTCCCGGAAACGTTGAAAAAAGGATACGATGGTCCTGAAAGTTTAAGAAGGACAGAAAGACCGAGCTCAGTGATCAGGAAAATCAGAGAGAATCTGGTGAATAGGGAGAGGAGTGCAGTAGATGTGATGGAGGAATACCTAGGGCGTCTGCGGGACAGGGAGCCTCATGTGCAGAGTTTCTTACACATTTCGGAAAGAGCTTTGGAAGAAGCTAAGTTAATTGATGAAATGGTAGCTCAGAAGAAGGAGGCTGAAATTGGATTATTGGCTGGAGTTCCGATTGCAGTTAAGGATAACTTGTGCACCAAAGACATGCCCTCCACTGGCGGGTCGAGAATTTTGGATGGTTATCGACCTCCTTATGATGCCACTTCCGTGAAGAAGTTGAGGGAAGGTGGAGCTATTATCGTGGGGAAGACCAATATGGATGAATTCGGCATGGGTAGCACTACTGAAGGTTCTTCATTTAAGGTGTGTCCAGGTGAAAATTGTTTTTCACCGGTCCGGTTAAGGTTGTCAAGCTGTTAATCTTGGACTTCCTTTTCCTTCGTACACCCCGAATTTTTGTCTAAATTGGACAGATACAAGGGCGTGACTACAAGTTAATCGTACGTAAGCGTTGTGATCTACAGAGTCTTAGACTGATGTCCTCATTGTTGACACTTCCTGCTCATTTTCACATCCATAGTCGCATGCCAACCAATGTGAGCAATCTTCTTTGCTATCACAGAAACATATCCCGAGCGCATTTATCCATCGTAGTTTCGTCTTGGAATTTCGCTTCTAAAGCAACTCTACAGCTAGCATCCTGGTGTCTCTCTTCCCACTTGATCAAGGAACTATCATCGGAAGGTACACCTTCTCCTTGTCTTCAGAGTATGTCCAATTATAACACACCGAGACTTCTCGTTTCTTCAATGTATCCCATTTAGAGTGTCAGTTGCCATAGGTGATATGTGTTTGGGCCAAGAGGTTCATTCTCAACATTAAACATACTTGATCTTCTACATTTGCGTCACCTTTCTTCTTTCTAGTACTGCTTACTTAAAAGAAGAGACCTTAATTGCAGCTTTCTTTTGGTGTACTGTATAATGAGTTGTAATGCTTTGTTAACAGGTCACAGCGAACCCTTGGGATCTATCTCGCATTCCAGGTGGATCTTCCGGAGGTTCTGCTGCTGCGGTGGCCGCTAAACAGTGTGCTGGCAAGTTTTTCATGCTTTCTGATTTTGTTATCTTGGCAACGTGTCCGAGCTTGTTGTACTTGTGAGTACTATAAACGTAGCATGTCCACTGTCATTTGATCACTACTTTCCTGAACTGTTGAAAACAAGAACCAAACTTCGAGTCACATTCTTCCGTACAGAAAAAACTTCTAGTTTCGGAGCGATAAACCATGGGTGTCGTCTTGTCGTCTGAAACAGGAGCGTTGGGTAGTGACACGGGTGGTAGTATTAGACAACCTGCATCGTTTTGTGGAGTTGTGGGACTGAAGCCCACCTATGGACGTGTCTCTCGCTCGGGGCTGATGGCTTATGCTTCGTCTTTGGATGTCGTGGGCTGCTTCGGTTCATCTGTTGAAGATGTTGCGATTCTCCTTCAGAGTATTGCCGGATATGACAGAAGTGACTCTACAAGTAGTCTTAAGGTAGTGAATAATTCCTTCTTTCAGCCAGCTCCTTGCGTGGTATATCCTTGTTGTTAGCAGATCTTGCTCAGTAGTTTGAGGGTAACTTGAGAGGAGTTTACGTCTCTATTCTAAGGACTAGATTGTGGTCCATGTTGTACCTTTTTGTAAACTTTATGTCTTTGACGAAAATCCCCGTGGTCCAAGTTTCTCACTAGTGTATAGGTTGACATCAATTATTGTCCTTACACTCGGAGAATATGTATAATTTATATATCCTAGCAGAGGATTATTCTGCCAGGTTCCGCCAGGGCGGAACCCTGGCGGAACCCTGTAGTCAAAAGATGAGTAGGACTTCTGACCGGATGTTAATTATCTTCCACAAAATTGATACAAATTTTTCTCCGCATGTTGATTTCCACAGAACTTATTGGAGGTGGAATCTTTACAAAGTACATTTCTTTCTTGATAGGATGTGCCGAAGTTTTTGGAAAACTTCCTTCAGCTAAAAGATTTCAGCAGTAAGCCGCTAGCTGGAATAAAGTTTGGTCTCATTAAAGAAACGTTGGGTGAAGGAGTTGACTCAAGTGTTGTTTCGGCCATTCGCTCTGCTGCCAAGCATCTAGAAGACCTTGGAGGTCAAGTTATTGAGGTGCTTATTTCTCCCATCGACGCATCAGAGCTTCTCAAAATTTTGTCAAAATCCAGGCGCTCTGTCAAAATTTGGATTTTGTTCGGAGTATTAGGACTAAGAACTGACTTAGTTGACCAGGCTAGATGTTGTCTGACTGAATGTACGTCTGGCTTGCTTCTACTTCTGTTTATGACCCTGCCTGACGAACTGACTCCGAATCCACGGCGTCGACGCTAGCTAAGAGTCATAAGTATCCTTCGAGATTTGAAGCTGCAAGCAAACCATGCAAACCCTGTAGACATCTGCTAAATTTTGTTTCCAAGACTTGTGCACTAAATACTTTGGCAAAATATGATAGTGCAGCTTAGATATTCTCCCTTATCTTTCTTGTCACCAGATTTTGCAAAGCTTCCTGAAACGGGAAAGATGCTGTAGAAGCTCTAAAAATGTCTGTCTGTCTGTCTTGTATCGCACGACTTTGTTCCACGTGTACCAGAAGTCTTAGAGACACAAACTGCTCAACTCTGATAATCCTGCCTTGCAAATCTCATGTCGCTAAATATTGCACTCTGAAATGAGAAGACACTCAACTCACTGCAAATAATTAGTTTGAATGGTTGCTTGCCAGGTCGAGTTGCCAAGGTTTTCCCTGGGTTTGCCGGCCTACTATGTGCTTGCAGCATCTGAAGCTTCATCCAACCTGTCTCGTTATGATGGTGCGAGGTAAGGAAGGGAACGGTTACTAGAGTCTTAATTTTATCCAGACCAAAGTGGAAGAGCATCACCTGTTTTGAGTTTGTCTATGGACTAGGGAATCTTCAAGATGAGAAATGCTATCTTGAAGAAGCTGTTTCATCTTCCCCTCCCTGAATGCTTACCTTATCATTCATATCATATGTAGTTATAATCTCACCATTCTATGTTTCTAATTATCTCTTCCTTCAAAGTATCTTGGTCTTCCGACAGCATTTGTTACCCATGCAGGATCACAAGCTGGAATGGTTCTTATTGTTCTCTTTCTGAGTCTTCGACCCTTTGACGTTTCTCTAGTCATTGTGCATGGTCAAAAGACATTATTCCGGGATGGTGAATGAAGTACCACCCACAGACAGGTGTTTGTTATTTCTTCAACACGTTTATGTTCTCTACCCTATATTGATTGTCACTTGGAGTTATTCTGAGGATTTTTGGTTTGTGGTTATTGGCCTGACAATCCAGGTATGGCAATCGGGCGGATGCACAAGAGCTCATACCGATGTATGGCAACTCTCGATCCAAAGGACTCGGTGCAGAGGTACGTACTTGCGTCTTTTTGCGTCATATGCATGGTTCCTTTGTGTCCTGTAAACCGTTTAGGAAATTAGAGTAACCAAGTCTGACCAAGTGCAATGTACTTGTTGCAGGTCAAGAGACGTATATTGATGGGTACATATGCCTTGTCAGCTGGCTATTATGACGCCTTCTATAAGCGTGCTCAACAGGTACAGACTTCAAAAGTTGCAACAGGCAATTGCTGCAGCTTGCTGTCAAACTTCAAGTATTGGTGTTCGTTTTGCTTGCTAAACGGAGTTCCGAATCATAGGTGACAAAGAGGGAATGATATCAGCTGCGTGGTTGGCCTTTCAGGTACGCAGAATTATCCAGACGGATCTGCAACAAGTTCTGCAAGACGTTGATGTCTTGTTGTCGCCGGTGGCTCCAACACCTGCTTATAAGATAGGTTTGTCAGTTGAACCTATCTTCTTTGAGCTGCTTGCACTGCTCTAGACTCCTACTTGCCGCTTGGTTCCTGAAACTCAGTGCTTACGGAGGTTCCGAATATCTGGTGATTGCAGGTGAAAAAGCCGATGATCCACTGTCCATGTATGCTGGAGATCTGATGACGGTATGCAACCACATGTTATGCTGATGCTGTTATCTCCACGGGATTCAGAACCATTTGCTCGTCAAACTAGCCTGCTTAGTCTCACCTGTTGAGGGCCTTTTGCCTTTTGCCATTATTCTTGAGTTTCCTCCGTAGCTATGCATCCTTTACTGGATCGTTGGACGTGTTCATCTGATCGGCATCAATTACTCGTGCGTTTACAGGTAAATGTAAACCTGGCCGGCCTTCCAGCTCTCGTAGTGCCTTGTGGGCTTGCCGAAGGTGGACCTTACGGGCTTCCAATAGGTCTACAAATGGTTGGGAAGTCTTTTGCTGAGGTACGGGTCGCTCAAGTTGATTGGCTTCACTATAAATGCATTCGTTATCGGGATGTAGTTTTGTCGAAACTGTTTCTCCGGACTGACTCATGCAGTAATTACTTGCAGGCGGAATTGTTGCGTCTAGGACACATTTTTGAACAGACTGCGCCGCATTGGTGCCACGACCTCCCTCCACTTGTGCAATAGTTGATGTAGTTGAGTTCATCGATATGAAGATGAAAGCAGAAGTGAAGGTTCTATTTCTCCGGGTTGAGAGCGTGTGGTACATCATGAAAGTTGGACTACGATTGGATCTACTACTTTCGGAAGCTCGTTCGCAGGGGAACATTGTGCAACGGATTGCAATAATACACATGATTCATGACAGATTTCAGTTCTGCTTGTAAATCTCCTCGAGAACAGAAGCGCATTTAGTATTGGGGTTTGGAAGACCAGTAACTTTCTTCTGTCTTGTACTTATCCCGTCTTCGCAGGAATATTGCATGCTAGTAGGAGGCAGTGAGCTACTTTGGGACGTAGACCGCAAAACCGTGCAGAGAGGATTGTGTGAAGTCGGACGCGAAATCTATGTAACAATAGAAGGTACCCTTGATTCTCGTATGGAATTACGGAACATCGGATGTTGATGAGACGCTCTAAACGACCATCGCCGCTCTACGTGCATAGGGGATTTACTTGAGTGTGTACACCTGTTAGGCCTGTTGGGCGTTATTCTTTTGAAATGTGGCACAATTGGTTAATACAGATGCAATTTCTAATGAGGAACTGCAGATTGTTACTTTCAGGTGAATAATAGCTAAAATTGACAAGGTGACTAAGAGTTTGCATATGATATATCTGGACAGTTTAATTTGTTGGCCGAAATTTTGATTGAAGTTGAAAGAACATTTACAAGGACCTATTTCCCAGCGTAGTGGTTGCATATGCATATAACGCTTAGAAAAGAATCCGACGATTCAGACGTTATCAGATAAACCTGAACATCAGCAATATGAACAAACAATACCAGTAAGAGTGTACAATAACCAAACAAATTCGAGTTTAAAATTTAAGATAGATAAAATGTTCTTGCTAAATGTCGAGAGAAAGGGTGTTTGGAGCACAAAAGAATTATAGTAGCAGAACAGTAGTATGCTCTTTGACTTTTCTAAGTTGCGGATCTCGTCAACTTCAATTTATGTTACAAGCGCATGAACTCAAGACTGTGTCGGAGGCAATCAAGCACCCTTCTCTAGGAAGTGTCTATCAGATTTACAAATTGAGCGCGTGAGATGACCATTTTTGTTACAGTGTAAGAGTGAGACTAGACTACGTAGAGGATTGCAAACAGCAACTAATCAGACACCAGAGTTGACGTAGCCATATCCTGCAACTGCTCTGATATCAAGATCTCCGATTTCATACCGAACCAACCCAGTAACCGCCACCAAAGTTGAACTGCTGGGGGTACAAAGTACTTTGCTATATACGGGAAGAAAGGGGAAGCCAACGAACCTAAAATGAAGGAATTGAAACTCAAAAGCACCATGGCGTCAAGGTCTAATCGGTTAGGCAACTTCGAGACAAAGTGGGCAACTTTGACACAGGACATACCCACCACAATGTGCAGCGCAATAACAAGGGGCATGCACGGGTCCTGGGCCTGCCAAGCTATCACCGCCACCAAGGCAGTCAAAAAAGCACTGAAAAGACTCGAAGCAAAAGCGATTCCTCTCGATTGATCTTCCAGTAGAGTCCAGCTCCTTCCCCTGACATCCTCACCACTTTCTGCAGGGAAGCCATTGGCGGTAACCTGAGATCCAGGCCTGAGAGCAAGTGTTGTGTCCCACTTCTGTTCAGCTCCTGGTGATGTCCCCAATAGGAGGGTCTTACCATGCTTGTCAAATTCAACGTCTTCTTTGGGTTCGAAAATATCGTACCCTAAGCTTTTCCTGCGGAGGAATTCTTGCAGCTGGACATTTTGTTCTTCCAGTTCCCTTATCTAGTAGGCATGAACCAACGACCACAAGTTGTCAAACTCTTAACAAACGTTACTAAGGTCAGGAATTAAGACCAAAGAACCATGCAGGCTTAAATCCAAAGTAGAGACCAAATTTTGGAACTAAGGGAATGTATGACGAAGCCGTGAAGCAGTTCCGCCCATAACAACATGCACCTTCAAGTCAAGAAATATAATCACATACCGACCTAATCAATCAAGCCTATACCGACTGGCTAGTGTTAGTACACACACCGTCCGCATCTTCTCCTATGATCTTACATCTAGCAGGTTCACCAGTAGATGAATGGCAGGCTATGCAGTTTGTTTCAGCATCCAAGACCGTTACATGATTTCACTAGTGAATCAACTTACCCTCAACTTCAAGAGCTTGGAGGTTTTTGTGGCTCTGCTGACTTCGAAAACCAGAGCATCTTGCAAACCCTTTTCAGTTCGAAGATGTTCACGCACGGCTAACTTCTGCTTTTTCTCTAATTCATGATTTAGAATCTGAAGGCCCTTGTATTCAGATTTGAGTTTACCCAGTTGTGCGGCAATCTGAAAAAGTAAACCCTGTTATTACAACATGAAAGATGTACAGATATGATCAATCTCAACAAATAGTCAAAGGTAACTAAAAACGTCCAAAGCCTTGCTGTTCAAAACAGTCCCTTCTCATCCAATGTCAAAATGGGCTGAGATATTATTGCTTTTTCTTGTTGAATGTGCAGATTACGGGTGAATTTCTTGTCAACTAAATGTATCAACAAAATTGTTTTCATCCAATCAAAATGGAAGTGATGAGTATATTAACACGCCGTGATCGTCGTATCCAAATTCGACATATCCAGGCTGCCTAGGAGATACTATCGCTGCTTGTTGTTGAATCTGCAGCTAAGGATGAATATTATTTCAACTAAAGTTATCAACTAAAGTTAACAAAAGTGCCTCTTGGATTCCAACTTCCGGTGAGCTCAGTGCAGGCTTGCGCCTGCTCGAAATGAACCATTCCAAGTGCACGTACATACTCTGAATAATGGGCAAACCCAGTCAAGCGATTCTGTTGAAGTAGACTCTCGGAGAAAAGCAAATCTTCCTTGCAAATACTTCTGTTGCAACAGCTACAAGATACAGAAAGCCCTCGGACACCGTACAGGTTCAACCATACACAATCTCTATTCAACATAATTGAAGAGAGAGGTCAAGAGGGGTTAGAAGAGCGACACACACACCAAAAGCTCGACAATCTTTTACAAACTAAACTAACAGACGCTGTCACTCGCCGTCGGATACAACGTTGAAGGATGTAGAGGGATGGATCCCCGACTTCTTGCAAGGGCAAGAAATCTGGTGTCTATGGACTACAATGTATGTCTCTCCTATTTTAGTCTTTTAACTATATGGTCCGCTTCCATGGACATGATCAGAACAGTCGCTTGTAGGAAAGAACAATGTGGGTTTTCATCGGGGCCTCTGACCTTGTGCACCAATTCGGGGCTGCGTCTCTCCAGGACCGGAAGAAAACACTAAATCAATTGAACAAACTAAATTAATAAATCCAGCTTGAAGCTCAAAATCATTTTTGTTTAGGGTCTTTTGAAGAACTTCTACCTTAGTTCTGTCTTGCTCACAGTCATTGTGAGCAAGACAGAACTAAACAGAACAGTTCTCATCAAAGCCAGGTCCAATCAGTACCTAGCTTTGAGATAAGTACTGTGAAATTTTATCCAGAACGGACCAAGAAACTACCGAAAAGTGACGCAGAAAGCAGAAGAGTTCAACTCTGGCCAAGGAAAAAGAGTGTAATCTATTCAAAAACATTACACTTCAGATATCTGACTAGTTAGGCAGTATTATGGTGGACTCAGAAACGGCGAGGAAACTGCAAAACCTATGGAGGAACTGAAAGTTCTATAAGTTCTCTACATTGTTGCAAGTGCCACATGAAAGTCTTTGCAGTCAGTCAGTATATAGCTCGTATATATCTTGCTCTAAAAGACCTATTTCAAAAGAGACGTCAATCACAACATGAGAAGTTAAGCCTTGACTACCAAGAGGGAAAAATTAACCTGGCGTTCTCGGGCAGGTGCTGACAGCAAATGGAAAGGCGCTTTTACTAGTCGTAGACCCCAAGCGAGAACAGTGGTCCAAGCAGAGATGTACATGCACAGGGCGAACCATAAGAGTCGCCACCAAGGTCTCGTAGCAGATCCAGCTACACTGATAGCAAGTGAGATTAATTCAACCACCATCCTTGCAATCTCCATGTTTCATTGGACCCCAAGAGAACTCTGAACCTGCTTAACATCAAAGCACGTCACTATCAGCCATGTGTATCTTCATGAATATCTGAGAGATGGACTCTCATGCATTAAACAGTTTATGTGTGTTTCTGAACCAAGGTTAAGAAGATTCCAGCAGTACCCCTCCGGCACCACGCGTCGATAGGTATACTATACTAAACCCTAAAATTTGTAAACAGAAGCACAAGTAAGCACCATAATTTGACTCTGATAATCTCGTGCCCTATCTGGAGTGCGCTGCATGATACCCAGCGAACATGCTCACAGCAACAATAGACCCGGCAGAACCAAGTACAACAACAGGATCTATTCCGAAACCTTGCTCATGACAGATAACTACATATCTCCTAAGTTGATTCCTGTTGGCAATTGCTTCAGTTGGACACTGGAACATGGGAATGTGGGAAGAACAAACCTAACATCATGTATATCAAGACGTCAGAATAAAACGGTCGTTCGTCGTGGACGGCGACGTCGAGGCCGACAGCAAAGGAAACAGCAACATAGAAAGCAGACAGAACACCAGAACGAGGGGCCCCGCATAAGCGCTCCCTCTTTCTTTTCTAAGCTTCTTAAATTATCTGCTTCAAACAGATTCAAAACCTAGTTAAGTTTCCGATATCGACCGGGACACCCCTCTACCTAGGGGAGAGAAGGGCAATTTTGAAGATCTTCAACAGCTGATCAGGCCTGACAGATGGCAGGGTAATCCAATTAGTGGCTCGTGCTTCTTAAAAGCCTCGAGCCAGATCATGCAAGATAAGAGAGGCAACAAAACGTCCATGCAACGCTGGATTTGAACGTGGGGGACAAAATACTGGAATTGGAGAATTTATTTCACAAGAGTAGCACTTTTATTACCTACTCTTGCAGAAAGTTCTTCAAGACCAGTCTGCGAAGAAACTGGTACGCGCAAGGCCAAAAAAACTCTAAAATCAATGACATTCAGCGGCGGAATTGGCTGCTGCAGCAGTGACCTCAATTAAGCTCGGGTAGGGAGCACGAATCCAGAGAAAAGCGGAAGGACGAAACGTAAAGCAAGAGAGAAACATCATTCTCTAACACACATCGCAGACTCGCCGCGACTCAAATGGCAAGCGAAAAAAACAGGATACTACTTCCTTCCTCCCGCTGGTAGATTAATCTCTTCGGTCAGGAATAAATTGAGAGTAATTCCTCACTCGATCTGCCTAATAACAGTCCAATTGCTGGCTTACACCACTTTTTCTCTCTCTCTCTCTCTCTCTCTCTCTCTCTCTCTCTCTCTCTCTCTCTCTCTCTCTCTCTCTCTCTCTGTGCATGTAGCCTGTCACAAGAAACAAGTACAAGCGTCCACCAGAGATCAAAACCCTTCACCGAGAAACCTCCCTCCTATGCAAGGAAACAAAACCTCCACAAATAAGCTCCTCAACAACAACGACAAGTTTCCATTTCCACACAACAGCGACCACCGACCGACCCAACGAACGAACGAAAGGCGACATGACTTACCAGCAGTAGCAGCACAGGATGTCCTCCTCCTCCTGACCCGCAACTGACCGACCCACCCGGAAGGAGTGCAGATGGAATACACACTTCTCTTCTAATGTAATAGTAGTCACATGGGATCACATTACGCCAGCCTGATCACATTATGGCATTATCTAGCCAGCCTGCCTGATAGTATGGGAGGATGAGACAAGTGTAAATCCCGGAAGACGACTCATGCACATGCATGAGTTTCCCGATTGGCCCGTCCTTTCTTCTTGAGGAAATCCGCCGGACTTTATCTGTCGGTCGCTGCATTCATTCCTTGTTTCTTTCGTCGTTGGGCGCTTTTCCAAACGACCTATAGTGACTTTGGCTCAATCCTTTGCTACGTTGCACCAGACATTTCTGATTCCACCACGACAGAGAGTTGTGATTGATCTCTAATAAATCTTGTTAGTTCATATGTTTTACTCATCCTCTCCCTTTCTGAACCTAGTCCGTTCTTCTTTATTTCAACGGAGTTAAAAGTAGGTGGACCCTTCTTGAAAGTGAAGAGTGACCCTTTTGATGCCATCTCAAATGACATGTCTTTGTTTATGTTTTGGATTAGAACAAACTACCATGATTCGTGCTCTACGACGAACTAATCTACAATGCTCACAAATTTACGTTGAAAAAGATGCAGAATACTGAAGTAAAAGCACCACGTCCTCAAGTAATATAAGTCTATCATTTAGCCCTAAATAGGCAAATTTCCAAGGGCTCATATGATGCTCTTAACGTTAAATTTTGGGATGTGAATCTATGCCCACGTAGGTCTTTCAACTCCAATTTTCACAACATAGAATACTTTATATCTGTTTTGTTTCTATATGTTTCTATCTTCACTCTACTCTACATAGCTCTCTAGTTGTAGTTCAAGTTTGGTCTTTGATCATTTCAATCCTTTTACATTCAGAAAAATCTGCGCAGTTTTTGAGTCCACTGTCGGACCTACTCATTTGTTTTCTTTCCTTGGGCTTGGTCTATTATTTTATTTTATTTTATTTTGACACTTCTTTTAAATCAAATACTGAAACTTTTAAAATGACTTACAGTTATTTTTATCCACTAAGTTTAACCGTTTGTATCTGTTCGAGTCTAGAAAGAGTATTTAAGTTAATATGAAATACCCTCTTTGTAATTCAAATACAAAAGTTGAAAAAATGAGAATAATTCGTGCTTTCTATTGTTTCTAGTTACACGATCTCCGTACGGACAGCGGAATACGTATGGCAGACACATGCACAACTAACACAGTACCAAGTGGTGCTTTTCTTTGGTCCTTAGAGCATTTGTAGAAATCCAAGAGTTTCACCTGTCATTTTCTGTAGTGCTACTCATTTGACTGGACATCAATTAGAAAAGGTTAATTTTCTTTCAGAAGATTTACTTTCCGCAATAGGGAATGTGGAAGCTTATGACAGTAAAAGAAAATAAGTTTTGTAGGTCCAGTTTATCAACAGGGAATCACCAATACAGTAATTTCGTCACCGCAGTAGATTAGATCCCCAGAGCCATGCCTATGGTTGCGAACAGACGTGCGGTCTGTCAAGTAATGCCTACACAGTCCCACACCTTTCGCACTTCTCATAGTTGCACATATCTTTCCACAGTCTTGGCTTTATTTGGGAAGTCCACGGAAAGCATTCAAGGGTGTACCCTTTCAGTTCTTCTATTGACCTCTCGGAGCAACCGATCGTTTCTGTCAATGAGACTTTCAAACTCTCGTGTGATGCACTAACACTGTAGATCTTAGTAAATTTTCATAAGTTCTGTCATTACCGGATTAATATTGATATCGTCAAAACGTATCTCTTTTACTTGCTTACTTTTCCTGCATAATGGAGCGTAAATGGTCGTCATGAACTTGAAGGCAGTTTTGACTTTAAGCTTTCGTGTTCATGGATTCCGATATTTATTTGGGCTTATGATTGCCTCAAAACCTTTTCGGAAATTAAAACTGGTGAAAGGTCGACAGAACTGATCAAACGTGAGAACAAGAAGAAGAAGAGAACATGAGAAGCCCTCATACATGAAGAAGTTCTACTGGTCCGGAGAGGAACGCGACTTGATTAACGATTCTTTATTTCAAGTGCCTCGGATGTGTGAAGTGAGATCAGAATCTCAAGCCAATTTCTACGGTGCTACTCACAGGTCTTGATGAAGTGCAGATATCGTCGTTGCGGGTATGTCCTTGTTTCGCCGGGCAATGAAGTTAATCAGCATAAAGAAAAGTTGGAAAGGGAGTTTTTCGTTCGTCTGAACTCCGAACACCTTAAATATGCCTCTCATGATTGCTACGAAGCTCTGTTGCACAGAATCGATTGACAAACAACGTCCCACACATTCAATCTTAAAAGTAAAAGCACCCAAGACACAAGAAGGGGGCTGTGTTCTGAACTATGTTTTTATCTCAACTCTTGCATCTTATGGTAATGGTTATATAGGGTGTTTCGGTAGCTGTTGAAGTTGTAGAAGTTGTTTAAGTTGTTTCCTCCCATACCGAATGGGCAGGGCTTCTTCCAGGCCTATTCAGTAGCAAATGTATGCACCATCCTTCCAGTAAAAGAGTGAGATTTTTCAATCTGCAAAGCATAAAGGAAATGGTGCGACACCTTGCAAGTTGATGTAATGAGAAGAACAATGACTTCTTTAGGTTCAATGAGATCGGATGGAAAGTCTGCCAGCTTGAAGATGTTGTCACATGCATTTGTAGCAATGCCGCATGATGTTATGATCTTTCGCATAGATTCTTGATTGGTGAACTCAAGATCCTTACACTTCTCCCACACAGATGTAATCTGCACAAGCGTACAGCAGTGAGTGTGATTTTTGCAGTTCCTAATGAAGCTACGACTTAAGCAAGCGGTCATGGACCAAGTAAGGAGATCCTCAAACTAGCAGCTAACTTGGATAGAAGCTTATAAGCAGCTTGGATTGGAGAGAGAGAGAGATCTTCAAAACTTTAGCTGTTTATATCTACCGAATACCGCACCGAGAGAGAGAGAGAGAGAGAGAGAGAGAGAGAGAGAGAGAGAGAGAGAGAGCTTCAAAACTTTAGCTGTTTATATCTACCGAATACCGCACCGCTCATCTCGCACAAGTTGTTGGTCTCGTCACAGAAAACAAGCTTAATTGTCGAAGTTTGAAAGGACCACGGCCAGTATGGTATGCTCTTGTTTAGAAAAAAGGACTCAATATCGGACCATGCCATTCCGATTTCCACCGCCGTAATTCCTTGCGTTACTGACTATTTTCGCAGCGGAAAGAGGACGGACAAAGAACATACTTGCTGAACTCAAAACCCAACTACAATGTACTAGTTAACGCGCAGGTCACTAACTGCACTGGGGATGGAGTTCAAGCACTCCTTGTGTGCAAAGCACAGTTTCCATTGAGGAGCGAGGTATGCTGTATAAACCCTGATGCGAACTGTGTTGGTTTCCTCAAACAAGAATGTTGAAGTTTGGGAGGGATATCTGAGAAGATGCGGGAAGATAAACGCCAGCAGCGGCTTGACCTTTTAACCCCGTTAGAGGATAAATTGCGTATTCTCTGCGTATAAATTAATGACATTATTGACAGGCTACAAAGGAGACGGATCCTTGGCAGATTCACATAAGTTTCACGCAGGTGACCAGCCGGGCAGGCGCTCCTCCGCTTTTTTAGGAGGAGGAGAGAGCATAACAGTATGAGATGATAAACCTGCTGTATAGTTGGAGGTGGAGCAGTATCATCGAGTTTGACAGTTGCAGCAAGCTTCTCAAAGTATCTCCAAGCAAAAGTTTCGAGATCTGTAGGGTTATGGCGAATTGCTTCTTTAGCGAACACCTTCAACATTGCCGGCAAACCTTCGGGTATGAGGATTTGCTCAACGCAATAGATGGGGTTTTGATCCAACAGATTCGCCATCTCGCTACACGTCGGGTTTCTTCAATTTCAATTACCGTAGTCTAATCGACTGAGATCATTCTCACCGCTTAAAATTCTGATGCTCAATCGATCGATCAATCCATGTGCCCCCAAACATCGAATGAACCCTGACCTAAAGCCGAGGAAATCAATGCTCATCTCCACAGGCGTTCTTCGTTCAAATGAAGCTCGTGAGTACAGTCTGAATCAACCTGAATAGCTTCATCGTCTAACTTCTACACTTCAACGTCAATACGACCTTTCGGACTTAGATTACAAAAGAAAACACGAAGGATTACAAAGTAGGGTCTTTTCGAGGTAAACTTTTAACTTTTCCCTGTGCCCGGATTTATATATAAGTGAGATAGTCTATCCCCATGGCCACGAAAATTTATATATAAGTGAGATGGTCTATCACCACGGCCCGAGAGGATTTTACACCTTATGTTTCATTCTCGTCAGATTGTACTAGAGGTTTACAGTTTTCTTTGATGGAGCGACACGGTGAACATATGTTACATTCTCTCTTAGTTGACTCGTCCATTCTTCATGTTACTAGAGCACGTCTTCGCTCTTGCTCCGGCAAGGGTCCAGGCTCTTGGATCTTCGCTCGACTGTGCATTAGGGCATTTCAACTCGCACCAGCTACTTTCTCTATCGCGATGAGGTTTCGCCTAGGTTTGGTCCACCCATCTGCATCTTCATTACTCACTTGTGAGTGTGGTTCTACACTAGAGGTAGCAACGGTATACATGACACGATGTCCTTTTGGAGGACAGAGGATAGCTACCCATGATGTCATTAGGGACATAGTGTTTGCTATGGCACGAGAGAGTGGATACTTGGCTTGGAAGGAGCGTTTGTATGCTTTGCACGTGTCAGGGTAGACTTATACTTGGTCCCAAATGATCAAGTGACAATAGCGGATGTTGTGGTTACGGACCCTATATGGGATACAATTTTGGAAGGAGTGATTACCCATCCCCTTGGATGGGCGGCGAGTGCAGCAGCAGGTCACAAGGTCTCCAAGTATAGGGGCATACAACGAGGTCACCTCTTTGTTCCTCTAGCCTTGGAGTTATATGGAGCAATGGACATGGCATTTGACACATTTGTTAGGGAGTGCGGGAGAGCTTATCATGTTAGGAGTCAGGGGTACCACTCTCACTCTCATACTTTGTAGCTTATTTTAGACAGTGTATGTACATTGCTTTGCCAAGGGCAGTGGCTGGTGCAATCCATAGGAGAGCAATCACATTAGGTGATGTTTCTTCACATGGTCCAGTTGTGTGTAGACCGTACGACTTGCATAGCTCGGATATCTTAGGTGCGGTAGGGTAGATTTCTCATATAGACTCTATTGGGGCTTAGCCGCATATCACCTCTTTTGTCTCTCTCTTGTAAGGCTTGACGGGGTCTTCCCATCCTTCGTTTCTTCTACACGGTAGCCTGCTTCTGACTTATATACAAGTAGAGATCCTAAACTTGTACGGCTTGATGGGGTCTTCCCATCCTTTGTGTTTCCTAAGTGGCGCCTTTTTCTTTAGACTTATACATAAGCAAAGACCCTAAACTTGTCAACCAGACTGTAGGGTGTCCCATGATGAGAGAAAGACTTAATCGTACTCCTTGGTGTTTAACGTTTCATATTTTTGTGTCAAGATTGGAGTCGTGACTTCAGAAATAATATATCTTGCAAGGTATTAAGGGTTTGTGTTACGATGGGAAGTTTAGGTTAGAATAAAGGTAATCCCGTTTCAGTTTCAGTACTGAATTTTAATAAAAGAAAGTTGGAGAATTTTTAGTGAAAATATTCTTATTTAACTGGTGATCTAAACTAAAAGGTAATTACATTTCAATAAAGTTAAAAATAATTTATTACTAGTGAAATATTCCTACCTACCTGATGGTCTTTAAAGTCGATGATTGCTATAATAAATATCTTTCAAACCCTGACTTTATAGTTCTAAATATTAAACTAAAAATAAAAGATCTTAACTGTGAATGTTAATAAGAAGTTAAATTTATGCATTACTCTAAGCATTCAAACACAATAACTCATATGTTGTAATAGTTTTAGAGATACATAATTTTATGTATATTTATGGGCATTCTAAATGTAAATTCTATGTATTTGGTGAAGTAGTTGCAATATTGGATTCACATACCATGTCAAATGTGCAATGAATATTATGTATCGTCTTGTAAATATTATTTTATTGCTTTCTAATTAAATATCAATTATTTTCACCACCAAATTTTGTCTTATATTTATTCAAAAATTTCAATTCTCATGCATATCTTTTCATAACGACATCTCTACGACATATGTTCTATTGCCTTGTTACAAAAAATAATAATTTAGGTATTAAAAATTTATTAGGCAATTACATGCAAAACTATCATGTAGTAGTGCGCAAACAGTCTCTCTACTAATTTGTCACAAAAGTTTAGATATTTTTGAGGATAAAAAGAAATACATAATAATTTTATGTATATATGTATGCTGGCAGATATCCTCAATTTGTCTCCGTTGAGACTAATTAAGGAGACTTCTTTGGAGCATACTATACGTTTTTATTGTGCAAAATGAAAACATGTTTTATGAACCGTCAATTCTAAGTTCAGAGTACCTATTAGGATGTTTCAGAGTACCTATTAGGATGTTTTGAAACCGATGGTAGCTTACAGATTTTATTCAAAAAATATATTTTTCATACGCTTCGATAAAGCATACATTTAGTCGATCATAAGAACTCTAGAGACAAGTGAAATAGGACGATTGAGAAAAGGAGGTAGAATATGCAATTCAATCACTTGAATATTATACGGTTCGTATGTATAAATGATATAGCAGAACACTCACGAAGCCGATGTTATTACATATGAGGACTAGACCAAGGTTGATAAATCAATATTACTAACACTTCAAACCTTTTGATGTTCACCGATACTATCACCAATGATTTTACACCTGATGATTTTTTGCAAGTCTCAAAAATGACATATCGGTTGAGAATGTTTCATCAAATGATTCTTCTGCTTCTTTTTTCACATAAAATGAAAGACCATGTACATGAATACGACATGTGCATCATTATCACTTACAATTAATAATGATAAACACTATAAACGCAACTTTAAGTACCATTGAGGCTTTGTGTCATTTTTACAACTTATGACTTTTCCTTGTACAGCTTGATGGGGTCTTCCCATCCTTCTTATTATCTTACATGGTCACATTTCTCACTTTACTTACCATTTGCAAATGGGTCGCTAGTATAACCATATTGTAAAAGACAAAGGAAAGAAATAGAAAAATGGAAGTCCGGAGTGGAATATCACATTTGAACTCTCAAGTGAAGGAAAATCCACATGCCTAGCTCGAGCTTGGCTCGGGTATTTATAGGTAACTTTGGTACAAGACTCACAATTAGTTTCCAAGGAAGGTTACTTTTAGGAGCAACTTTATTTAGATTGCAAGCTAAGCTAATCGTTTATTTGGCATACAAGCTAAGCTAACCATCAGCTTGATGTATAGGATACTCTACCCTTGGAAAGTTACTAAAAGCTTCTCACCAAGAATCTTCATGGATGCTTCTAAAACATTCTACCCACCAGCTTTCTCAATGCTCATAGCACATCCCTAAGCTAGTTCTACTTCCTTTTGCTATATTTAGTTTAAACTACTAATTCATTAGCTTCTGCTAACTTGTTTCCTAACTCCATATTATTACACATTCCCTTACTGCTAATTGGTGATGTCCTTGTCGCCATCAAACCTTCAAACCCTTGTAGGGTTGTTTGTACATTGTGAAGATGAGAAAGAGGCTCCCATGTAGCATCATGAAGGGGATACCCTTTCCAAAGGACCTTATATTCAATGTGTTGTTGGTGATTATATTGGATATCACGACATGCAAGGATGCAATCAACTTTATATTCCTCATGATTTTTGATAGGGATGGGAAGAGGAGGAGGTTAGATACAAGTGGAAAGGAAGATGGGTTGGAAACAAGAGGGTTTTAACCTTGAAACATGGAAGACAAGATGGATCTGCATATGATTATGAAGAGCAAGTTGATAGGCAATGGGAAAAATGATCTAAGTATTCTAAGTAATGATCTAAGTATTATAAATTAACCTATCCAATTGGGAGCAATTTTATGGACTTTGGTATCAGGTAAGAGAGGCAGGTCATTGGTAGAAAGCATTACCTTATCACCTAGTTGATAGGTAAGATCACGATGATGTTTATCAACATATAGGTAAGAGAGGAAGGTCATTGGTAGAAAGCATTACCTTATCACCTAGTTGATAGGTAAGATCACGATGATGTTTATCAACATATTTCTTTTGCCAATTTTGAGCAATAATAAGATGAGACTTGGCTATGTGTAAGAATTTAGATAACTTGGACAAGGAGGTAGAAGTATGTGGGACCTGAGATGGTGGAGGAGAAAGAAGAATTTGGAACAAGTGGATCTTGCTTATAATTAAGGTAGAAGGGAGAAAAGTAGATGCTTGCCTTCTTGGAATTATTGTAGGCAAAATTGATAGCTATGAGACAAGTATCCCAATTAGTGTGGTGACCATTGACAAATGCATGTAGCATCTCTTCCAAAGTGTGATTTGCTCCTTTCTTTTTGTCCATCAATTTGATGAGGATAAGCTATAGATAATGCAAGCTTGGTACCAAGGAGTTTAAAAAATACTTGCCAAAATTTAGTAGTAAAGCAAGGATCTTGATCAAAGATGAGAATCCTTGGCATCCCATGGTGCTTGAAGATGGTGTCAAAGTAGATCTATGCCAATGTTGGAGCATCAATTTATCCAATGTATCCAATGGTAGGTGCAAAATGAAAAAGTTGGTTGAGCTTATCAACAAACAATATGATGGTTGTATGACCAAGTTTGTCCTTTATAATGAAGTGATGAGGTCTAAAATTTACATGTTACCAAAAAATAGATGGAATAGGTAGTGGTTGAAAAAGGCCACTCAACTTTTGGTTATTGGTTTATTTTTACTAGGAACTCTCACAAGATCATACAAACTCTCAAACATCTAGTGTTATGTTAGGTCACCACTACTAACATTGTAGGATACTCAAAGTCTTATCCATACCCATGTGACCAATGATTGGTAAATTATGGGACTCTTGAAGTCATACAAGTTATAGATCACCCTAGCATGGAATATAAATCCACTTCTTATAGAATAGAATACCTTCCTTGAAGGAGAAAGTATTGTATTCCTTATCATGTGCTACAAGACAACCTTGTATAAATTGAAAGAAGCGGTCTTGTTGTAAATTAGTCCTAAACTCAATTTTGACTTTTGAGTCAACAAACATTGTTGTAATAATTATTATTATTATGAGAGATTGAGGAAGAGTCTTCAAATCATATCATCATGATAGAGCATCAAGGATGACATGGAATCTGTCAAGTTTGTACTCAAGCTTGATGTCAAACAATAGTAATTGTTCCTTCCATCAATGATATCAACTCTTAATATGCTATAAATGTGAGGTCTACAACAAAGATTTATGATTGGTTTATAGTATCACTTGTTTCCCCAAGAGATAATGTCTCCATATCTTTATGGCATATATCATTGCTAGTTGTTCTTGATTCCAAACAGAGTAATTCTTTTTTGTGGTGTTTAATTAGCAAGACACAAAGGCAATAGAATATAATCCATTTAGAAATTCTTATTATAACACAACTCCACTAGCAAAGTTAGAAATATCAAAATCAACCACACAAGATAGTTGAGGATCATATGATTGGAGGATGGGTCATTAAGACACCATGTGCTTTAATTTCTTCAAAGCTTCTTCATGCTCAGTGATCCACTAAAAGCTTAATGTCTTCCCTAAGAGATTGGTCAATAGAGCGATCAAATAAGCATAATAGTAGATGAATTGTTTGTAAAAACTTACCAATCCATTAAATGCTTGCACTTTTGTGACATCCTTGGGAGTAGGCCAATTGGTAATGGCTTTGCTTTTCTCCTCTTCCATCTTGATCCTTTCTAATGAGACCTTATGATCCAAGAAGGTAACTTCTCTATACCAAAAGGTACACTTTGACTTCTTGCAATGGAAGTTCCATTGGCATAGTAGTCTTAGGACTTTTGGTATATGATTCTTGTGTTCTATCTTTGTCTTGTTGTAGATTGCAATTTCATCCAAGATCACACCATTTATCAATCTAATAGCCCATCTAACACCCAATACATTTGAGACAAGAAAATTGTCTGAGCATTAGTGAGCCTAAAAGGTAAAACTCTCCACTTAAATATCTATACCTTGTGCAAAAGGTTATCTTTTGCACATCCTTCCTATCAATGAGAATCTACTAAGCATTGCTTTGAAGACCCAACTTTAAGAAGTATCATGCTCCATTAAATTGATCCAACAAGTCATCAATTCAAAGTAAGGGGTACACATTCCTCATGGTTTGTTTATTAAGGCCACAACAGTCAATACAAAATCAAAATCCTTTATCCCTCTCTGTTACAAAGAGTATTGGTGCTCCCCAAGCAGATGTACTATGTCATATGAAATCCTTCTCCAACAACTTGGTTAGTGTTGTTCAAAGCTCTTATAGCTCTTTTAGTGAGCTTATAGATTTGTCTACTCACAAGAGTACTACTTGGAAATAGCCTTGATCTTGAAGAGCATACCTCAATCAGAAGGTAATCCTTTTGGAAGATCATCTAAACAAATACATTAAAAAAATCTGATCAGCTCTGGCTTTTTGAGGTTGCTTACCCTCATCAAATTCTCCTTGCACAATTGGCTTAATCCACACAATAAAAAAGGAATATATTTTTCCAAAGCTTGCTCTATAGCTACAATAATAACAAACTTCCCATCTTAGGACTGACTATTCTTAGATGTCTTACTCAAAGGTGCCAAATCACCTAATTGATAATTTTTACATGGTACTATACTTGAATTTATTATTGGTTCCAATCAAGTTGAACCTTATAGCATTCAAACCAAAGTAGACCTAAAATAAGATCATAGTGTAGGAGAGCTACTACAAACCTCATAAACTTTGAATACTCCTTCCCAATCTTGAATTGAATGGAATAGAATGTAAAGTAAATAATGCAAAATACTCTTCTACCATCCGTGGAATACCACTATGGAGCTTAGCCCCATGTTACCTTTTTTGCTCTCCCTTGTACGGCTTGATGTGGTCTTCCCATCCTTCATTTTTCCTACGTGGTTGCCTTTTTTCCGTGTAATACCACTAAGTATCTCAAGGTGAAATTAGCTTGGTAATATCTTTAGAGATGTTATATATGATTTTCAAAGGAGATAAGATAGAGGAATCACTGAAAGAGGACTTCCACTAATAGGGTAGAGGTAAAAAATATACCAAAAACTCATTGATAGCTTCATAGCCAATTTTAGGAGCCTAAACAAAAGAATTAGGCCTCAAAAATGGACTCTTCTCTCCCTCTTGGAGAACAAGGTGTTGCTTTTTTCCCTTTCTTGGTTTTTCTTGTCAAGATCTTTTCAAAAATACCTCTTCCATGCTATTTTGAGCTTCTTATATTAAGATTCCCAAAATATTCTCTTTGGTCAAACAAGTTTGACCAACCAAATGGAACTAGAATTGACAAATCACAAATCTATTTATCTAAGCTCATGGTTTAGCTCCCTTAGAGTGAATCTTCCTTACTATATAATAAAGACATAATTGTCCTTTGAGACATGTGAGTTTTTAAGAATTCCAATCTTGTATGTTTCTATCTTATACTACTACAATCCACCCTCATTAATCTGCTACTACATATTGGCTAGATAAAAATACGTAATTCCTTTGCTAATTGAATAAACATGCAATTCTCAAACTTACATAATCAACCAAAATCTTATAGCAACAACTAGATATCATACCTTGCAAATATATCAAACTTGCAAAGGTCAAGCCTTCAATCCCATTGGAACAAATCAAGTTTGAAGAAAATGGCTCAATATCTCCTATTGGAATTCTTTGTTTCTTTAATATTCATGTTCTAGGAACTCCATTTGAGAAATGGGTTGAGGTTGTCTTGTAACGTTCATTGGTGCATGTATACTCTATAGGGATATTAAGTTTGGTATTGAAAATAGTTGAGAAATATAATGTATATAGAATTTAGCCAAACTTCTACATTAGTCATGATTAGCTTGAGTTGGTCCTAGCTAAGATAAATGTGACCATATTCCAGAGGAAGGAGAAAGAGTGAGCATCACTATTTTACCTTGTAGTGTATTGACTTGGTATTACTCTTAGTTATTTGGCTTTGAGGAAAGAGTTAATAACTATTGGGCACACATGTCTAGTTGGTGTGAATTTTTCTATAGTCCAAGAATAGCCCATGTGAAAGAATCATTGACTTATTTTGGTAGGTGAGGATAAAACCACCTACTCATGGGATTATTCTCATGTGCTTGGATATTCTTTTAGATTCTAGACTTTGTTTGACTTTTGGCCTAGTAACTTGAGTTACTCAAGTTATCTATAATTTTGGTGTGTAAATTTTTCACAAGCATATAAGCTAGAGGTGAGGAGGTACTCATCATCCTTTACTTTGCAACTATCTCTCTCACTAAGTTCTCTAGTGAGCTATGTCTTGAGTCTTGGCAAGTACATTGGAGTTCTAGCCTTGGAGGAGTATGATGGAGTTAGGGTTCCTTATTTTCTTAGTCTATGGTGCGCTACCATAGTAGCCATTAGAGTTTCATCTTGAGTGAGAGATAAGCCAGCTTTCAGTCGATTCCTAGTTGGACATTTGGCAATGGGATGTCCTATTTGGTGATAATAAAAGCAACCATAAAGTTTTGTAATTGTTCTCTACTTTTTGTAGTGCCAAGTAGTCTTTGTTAGATGGCACCAATCTCCATTGGTTCTGGCTCTCCTACCATATGTGATGTATTTGTAAGGTTGTGGAGGTCTAACTCAACACCAAGTTGTGACAACTAAGGAATTAAAGCTCTCAACTAACTACATGGTTTCTTCTAAGTGTTTGGGCTCCTGCATGGTCATTTCTAATTTGATGCATGATGTCAAGCCCCTCACAAATCAATCCATAGCTTCACCTTTTAACATCTCAAGAATTTACACTATGGTGTTTTGGAACAGAGTGATATAGCCCTCATAAAACCAATCTGCTTCAACTTGGCCAATCCATCTCATGCTACTTGCTAATTGCTAATGCTAAATGCTAATTTACCACTTGGAATCTCAACTATTGCACTCTCAAATTCTTTCCATGTCAAGAGTGGTGCAGCAAACTACCATTGAGCTTGCTCCACCCGGAGTTGCTACCATAGTGTTTCCATTCCAGCTAATTGGCTTGAAGCAAACATAATTTATCTTTGTTCATCTTGAAGATATGCAGTATCAAAATAATGTTTGTAATTAAACACAAAATTCTCCACTATATCTTGGAGATTCTTGCCTTCAAATACTTTTGGCTGTGGAAGATGAATTTGATCTTCTCTTTCTTGAAATGCTACTCTTTCTATGTGCTCTTGTCATTGATGATCTCTCTCTTCCAACGATCTAGTAAGATTCTCAATTTATTACTATAGAATAATGATAAATTTAGGTGTCACCACCATAACTACTACTCTATCAAACTACCTACTTACAATTATCTAAGTCAATACATAGATGCAACATGTCTACCCCTCCTTGTAAGTTACAATTGGAAATATCAATGGTTCATCAAACAAAGTAATCGTGTGTAGAAAATTTTGCCCAAAGCATGAAATGATGCTTTGGTAGTACATGGACATGAAAATCTGAATGATTTGGGGGAAATAGATTTGGTGGTCCATAGATTCCATCCATCTAATTACCAATGTAAAAGATTGAGGAAAAAAATAGAAAAATAGAAGACTGGAGTGGAACATCACATTGGGACTCTCAAGTGAGGGAAACTTCAAATGCCTAGTTTGAGATTGGGTTGGGTATTCATTGGTAACTTGGGTATAGACTCCCAAGGAGTTTCCCAAGGTTCCTTCTAGGAGTCACCTTACTTAGACTACAAGCTAAGCTAGCCATTTACTTGGCATACAAGTCACTCTACCTTTGGAAAGTTCCTAGAAGCTTCTTGGATGCTTCTAGAATATTCTACCCATAAGCTTTCTTGATGCTTCTAGCAAATTCTTAGGCTAGTTCTACTTCCTTTTGTTATATTTAGCTTAGACTACTAACTCATTTTCTAACTATATATTACAACACATAAGATGCAATATAGCTACTTTATATCTTAGCAAATTTTATTTTCTTGATGTAAAATTGCAACCTCTTAATAGACTTAATAGAGGCAAGAATTCTACACCTAATTAAGCCACTAAGCAACCTATACAATATGAGGGAGTGTCGTCAAAGATCTAGGACTTCAAGATTTTGACCCTAAAATTTTGCTATTATGCAAGTTGATATTTGTTAAATTTCTTTTATCTTCTTTCCTCAGCTCTATATCTCTTTAAAAGACTATATCTGTTTAAAAGAAAGGAATGTAAAAAAACCTATGGTTGGTAGGGTGGAGAAAAGAAACTTGCATTAATGAAATTAATTAATGATTACTTGAATGTAGCAAGGAGAAGGAATGTGAATTGTAGCAATCATATAGATTTTGCTCACGAATCAAGGTCATAATGCTTGATTAAATGATAGAGAGGGAAGAAGGAAAAGTAATTCTCTTAATGAGAGAGAGTGAGTATGATTGTAAAAAAAAGAAAGAGACTTGAATAATCTTAGTGCTTTGCAAAGCATACTTGGAATGAGAAGGATCATTCTATTCTATGGGTCTGAATCTTCTACTTAGCTAAGCTAATTTAATAAAACCATAGTTGTGGTTGGTATCATTGAAATAAAAATAAATCAAAGGAAGTCGTTGTCAAGTTGTGTATTGATGTAATATTTGTCAAAGTTTTAAATCTTGGATTATATACATATCTCTATTTTATTAAGTTCTTATCAATGGGTAGGTTGTACATTCATTGACTAAGGAATGAAGTGTGAGATTCAAGAATAAAATTAATATGTGAATACGAGAACCATATGTAGTCTTAATAATCTATATATTTTGGACTTTTAATTTGTAATTGAATAAGAGTAGATGAGTTAAATACTCATAAAAATTAACAAGAGCTTTTATTTATAACCTAAAAGAATTTAAGTCAAGCTTCACTCTTTTAAGGAGTCAAGATAACTTTTTTACCATGAAAATGAAGTTTTTATCTCAACTGGATTTATTGGAATAAACATCAGCTAAGTTTAGATTTGCGTTAGATTTTCTTAATTCCTACCGAACCTCATGAACTAAACCTCAGCGAAATCGAACTTCGTCTAATTGTATGTATTTAATGAGATCTTTGTTCCTTTAAGTTTTCGACTACTGGTTTATTCCATATGGGAATCTTAAGATTCTTTGTGGAATAAATATTGTAGAAAATTACTATATTATTTTCTGAAATTTAATAAAAGATTATGATGTTACGTCATTCAACATAGAGGTGATATTACTCAAAGTGACTTCGGTTACTATCAGACTCAACTTAGGTGCAAGTGTTTAGGAACACACATCTATAATTTGGGAAGTGATTTTCTTTAATCAAATTCATATGCTCCCCTTGATACTATGAGAAAATTTTCTTTTTAGGGGGTTTTAATTACCGTTTTACTGTTACTCGTAAAATTCCCGAAAATGTCTGTACAGGAAGTATTACTTCCTGTAAAGACATTAAAAATCCATAAAGCTACACGGAGGGGGTTTCACTTTAGCAATTTTGGCATCTATATTGTCAAGGGGTGTGAGAAGAGAATACCTTAATTCATGTTTATTTGGATGCCTAGTAGTTTCTAGATATTATGGTTTGCATAGCATAGATATCTTAGGTGCCATAGGCAGATTTTTTTACACCGACTGTATTGGAATTAAGCAAATTTTTTTTTTTTTTCATCTTGTGTGGTCCGATTCTGTAATTTTTCGATGGGTCCCTTAAACTAAAACAAGTACATTTATGAAACCACCGATAAAAATTTAGGGTTTGAGATGGTTTCTTTTGGGGTCATTCTTCGGAGCTATATTGTCAACAGATACGGCCAATGGACCACCCTTAATTATTTACAGGGCACAATTTCAATTACCGTCACATTTCTAAAGGCCACGGGAGCATTTTTTAGACACCTCATGAATTCTCTTCAACTGACCCCATCGAAATATAATTTACGCTGAAAAGGGAATTTTGAAACTCCCTATTAATTAAAACCTCCACTTCCTTTACGGGTCCCTGTAACAAACGGGTTCTCTACACAAAATTTACGGTCTTGCAGGTACTCGTAGAAAACCCATAAATTTGAGATTAAAACCCCCTATTGGGAGTTTCAGATCTCGGTTGGATTTGAAGGATTTGGATTTTTTACGGGTGATGGAAATATTCCTATAGAATTCCATATAAAGTTTATGGGTGATGAATGTCTCTGGAGCTTTTTGTTTAAAAAATTATCTGATAGTATTATGGCAGAGATTCCAAAAAGAATTACGGAAACTATTTAATGAACCATATGACAAAATGACGTTGAGTGTATGCCTGTTAGGGGAAAGAGAAATGTCAATGATACACTTTGGGCAAGAAAAGACTTTCTCTAAAGTGTGCAGAATGTTCTTAACTCCTAAATTCTTACGTGCCACGATTCAAGTTCCCAGTAAGTTTTGTACAAATTTCTTTATGGATTTGTACAGAACTGAAAAAGCTTACATCTAAAACCCCATTGTACATCGCCGTTGAAAAAAAATTTTAGAAGTATGTTTTTATGTCTAGGCACATAGACCAAGTAACCTACTAAGCTTGAAAAATAAATTTTTCTGAATCTTAACATGTGGAAATCAAAATTTTTATCAACTTATAACTTTACTTTCTCATTGTATATAACAATAACAACATATAACATATAACAACATTTTAGGAATATTGTTCCTGTTTACAGAGAAAGTTCAAGTTATAGATTCAGAAACTTACGAAGCTTGAATTATATCAGTTTTTAATCATATAAGATGTGTAAATCAAATGTCTTATTAGACTTATATTGATTTCTTTTTCTTCATTAACGAGAGATGTAAATATTCCCTGAGCACAAGAAATCAACTCGGTTTCCTTAATCCCAGAGAGCCCAGAGTGATACTTGATAATCAATTATGGCTTTAATAACCATTGGAAAGCTACTAAACTAGTATGACTTGATCCGAATACTCGATTCCGATTTCCGATTTTCTGTGTGTAGCACCCTCAACTTTTAGAAAGATATATATCATTCAATATTACGAAGAAAAGCTAAAAGCCATAGACAAGCACTTGAACAAACAAGAATTGAAATTGAGTATACATAAGCTAATCGGTCAATATCTTCTAGTATCCGTATCAAACATCTTGGTTAATAATGGGAGTAAATTTGGATACAACGAAAATATATCTTCTAAAAAACGAGGCCAAATAATGCACAAGTTACTAAAGGGCCACGAACGCATGAAAATGCGTTATCCGGGTTATCTTATGTAAACCGATGAACTTTAGAGCAAAATATAGTCGCGGATACTTCCATTATGATTATTTCCCGCATTTGTAGCGCATGCATCATAGTAACTAGAGGGAGTTGAACGTAGATGACATTTTGACGCAATGCCAACGCCTTTCCCCATGCAAACCAATAGTTGTTTGAATAAATATAAAACACTTGATACGAACCTGATTGCATCGATGGGGATGGATATCTTGCCCAGTCCGACAGAAGAATCCACTCATCCTTGCCACCTACTGAACTTGACATTGCACGACAAGAACACCATCAACTTTGGTGAAGGAAAACTGGAGCCAATGAACTCGCTCAGTAATTCGGATCACGGACGCTCGCTCAGCCCAGAATACTTTCTTGATTGATAACGGCCGTTGTGGTACTCGGGACAGAAGTTGAGGTACAACTGCAGCAGACCTTCATTTGGAACACCAAATACCGAGGCTGTTACCATAGAAGTCAACAAGAGGCCGTACCTTCGTCAAAAGTGTTAAACGTTATCGCGGAAGATCACACCTGGGTAGATAAACGAGATGACATATAACAGCTAACGTTTGAGGAAAAGAAGGGACGTCCGATTGACTCAGACGGACTTTCTGAGAGTCAAGAGCATTGAGTGCAGGAGGCGGACCTTCTGCGGCCTGAAAGCAAATATTGACTGGAATCATTCAATCAGACCAGGGAAGGAGGGATAAAGGAAGTCAATTCAGGATGGTTTTATGGAAGTTATGGAACATTTTATTTGTCAACGTGTGGTTGACAGTGGGGTGCGTCCAGTCTCAGAGATCTCTTATCCTCCCCCTTCCGTAGTACAGAGTTTGGGAATAAAGGAGTCGAAAGAACTCGTGCAGGCTTCAAGAACATCCCGCCATTTGATTCAAGTTGCTGAGCGACGCTAGTTGATCCTGTACAACCACATTTATCATCGTAATTGTGCCTCCTGAGTTCTCATGGTAATTGCCAAACAGACATGGTTCTCCTGCCCCAGGTGTTCACTGCCCACTCGTCGAACTTGAGGTGCCCTTTACATTCTCGGTGTGTTGCTACTCGTAATGACATAAGAGAGGAGCCGAACGCAACGCTACTTGTCAGCAACTTCAGAATCGGCAGTTCAGATGGCAAATCTAGGGATACAAATCATCCCCAAAAGCTTTGGGTTGGGTGGAGTGTGCGAATTCCGAAGCCTGGAGGAGTTTTCAAGGAAAAGTCCAGCAGTGTGAAAATATTCAAGGTCCAATGTAGACGTTGTAGTGCGAGGGGGATTCATCCCAAAGGGACGACTTATAGTAATTATTTGTGGCACCCAAGGATTGCCAGTGGCCAAAGGAGGAGACTCATTACTGTGTTGGCTCAGGCGGAGAAGGATGGTGCTGAGAAGCCGAAGCATCAACATGAGAGTCCACGAACTCGTTCTGAAGTTCATGGACGACGAATGAGACCTGGCCGGCCGGCTCCCCAAGGTCCACTTAACAACATTCTACTCCAGGTGCGTATGCATCCTTTTGTGGTTCCTCTGTCTTGAGCTGCTGCTTTTTACACTGTGAAAATTCCCTCCCCAGAGATATATGTAGCTTCCACAAGGGACCCGCCTCACCAATCAAGAAGATTCTGCCATCTCCAAACTGCTTACATCCACGCTCCAATTCAGTACGTTGTTTCAGCTTTCAAATCACCGTTGGCATCTCTTACAGTCAGCTCAAAACTCCAAGAAACTTTTGTAAATAACGCTACATCCGTTTCTTTGTTCACATCCTGTTGCCAACAGGCCTGCTTATCATAATATTGAAGTTTAGGGGAAACTTTAAATGGACCCCTCGTTGATAGTGATGATAGTGGTAGAAACGTGAGCCGGGAAGGTACTGGAATCTGAGAGTTCGTGAGAAATTTGGTGAACTTGTGCCAGAGATGGCACAAGTTCTCTGTCAAGAGTTCCAACCTTTTCTCTACTTCTTCGCATTGGCCCCTCCAAAATGGCCTGGGACCGGTTGTACATCTGTACCCAATCATGGTAATGAACATATATTAAGTGGATGATATTAGTCGCTTAGATTTGCATGTTTCAGTTTGAGTCGGTTCTGTTGTAAGTGGGTGTGGATTACCCGTTCTACGAACGACTTCTGCTCTCATTCCTCATATATTTAGTGACGGCAACTTAGGACGACTTTGGCTTTACATTTAGCCGCGCTACGACGTGTATTTTAATAAGGTCTATTGCATTGTGACTAGTCATCGAGGATACTTTCGTCACATTCGTACCTTCGCTTGCAGGTACGAATAAACAAGAGAGTTTGCTTACCACTATGTGTGAATGATGTGGCTTGGGACACCATGAGCAAAAGATCACAAACTCGGGACGGGAGATGCTGGCATTGCATCCAGCCATCTTGGCACCCCGAAGGGTACTGACGAAGTCGTGGGTGTCATCGTGCAGACTCACTAAGAAAAATCTGTGTTCTGTAGTGTCGTCGGACTCATGCTGACATAGAGCACGCAGGGGTTAATCCCAGTCCTCATAAACTCACTCCCGGGGCGTCTCATATTGAGACTCTGGCAATTAATGTCCTATGCACTAACAGTCTGATTCCGTCACCACGTCGTGCTTCTCTCTCATGGTCACACTTGCTCGCACTCACAATGTCCTGAAGGTCCCTATGCATAACAAACATCATGCTAACCCCTGTATAGACTTACGCATGCTTACCTCTCGATATAATTATGGTTATGACGATCTTACTGGGTTACTATCATATGTCAGGCTCAGTGTCAGTCCTGTCAGACATGTGTACGGAACCGGGTCGTTAACAACGGGTTCTGTTTTTCATTACGCAATATGTGAATGATGGTTATGAGGGATTGACTTATACCTGGTTCACCATGTCATGTCTTGTCCAGTCTTAATTTGGTATAGAACCGTGTTGTAACGAACGGGTTACATATTCATAGGCTCAATGCATTAAGTGAATGATACATGCTACGCCGTTTGGTGGCAAGGAACTCAGACTTAGACCTAAACTGATTCTCCTGTCGGACACATGGCATATGTGATTTGAGCAGAGCATGTTACCGGTTACAGTTCACTTTGCAGATTTTCTCCATGGGAAGAATGGATTAGTTTGGCGAGTGCCCTCATTTCTCAATATCGATCCTTGTTGCTCTGATCTTTTCATATTATCTTAGTCCTCAAAACAGACATTGTTTAAATGAGTCGTTTCCTTCTGTTATTTATGAATTCGTTGTGCAGGGGTTCAACTGGGAGTCTCACAAACACGATTGGTGGGTCACTTTGAAGACAAAAGTAGAAGAGCTATGTTCCTTGGGTATCACAGATGTATGGCTTCCTCCTGTTTCACAGTCAGTTGACGGGCAGGGTGAGTACATAGAAAATGATTCAAAGAAGACCTCACTTTGGTGCATATTTTGAGCTTTCAAACAGAGAATGTGCTACTATAAGTTACATGCATAACCAACCAGTAATCAGCACAAGGGGCAAACTAAATGTGTTGGTATGTCCTTTTGACTTTTTCACAACTCTGATACAGATCCTCTGAGGCACTACCTTCCTTAGCTGACTCTGTCTCTCTTCCCTTTCACTTTTTAAGCTGAATTGTCGGCCTGTATTTTCTGGTACTATACCTATGTTGCTCCTCACCACATGATTGGGACTTTGATGTGACTTTGGGTTCACAAACGGGCTGGTACCATGCCTCAGAGTGGTCGAATTGTACCCCACGTTGAGTCGACTTGGTCTACATCCCTGCATTTCGTTTCTCTCTTTACTGTCGACGTCTTTCTCACATGCTCATTTGTCTCTGTCGAGACTCTTTTGAGTGTCTGTTAACTTTCACACACCACTAGAACTAGCTTGACTTAAGCGAGCAACCTAGAGGTGAAACATCTCTCAGTAGATCTTGCTCATCTTGATTAACAATTCATTCTGGTTCTTTGAGTTGCATTTCTCATGTTGCAATATTGAATTGTGAATTGGATAGTGAACAGGGTACCTTCCGAGCCAGCTGTACAATCTGGATGCATCTGCTTATGGCAATGGAACTCAATTGAAGGAGTTAATCGATGAGTTTCATCGACACGATATATGCTGTATCGCAGATATTGTGATCAATCACCGTAGTGGAATGAAACAGGACTCCAAAGGCCACTGGAACATATTCAAAGGAGGGAACAAAGATAAAAGACTTGACTGGGGTCCATGGGCGGTGGTAGATGATGATGTGTACGACAGTGGTGGCAAAGGAAAGCATGACACGGGGGAGAGCTATGGAGCAGCGCCAGATTTGGATCACACTAACAAACAAGTCCAGGATGAGTTGACGGACTGGATGAACTGGATGCGGGCTGAAATTGGTTTTGATGGTTGGCGGTTTGATTTTGTCAAAGGCTACCATCCCAAATATACCAACATGTGCGTGTATCTTTGCCAGAAAAATGTCATGCAACATGCTAATGGCTGTAGACTTTTGAAGTGTCTGAGGATGATCGAGGAATTAATTACATACCATCACCACAGACCCCACTTGGTGTCTGTGGTCTGTCAAACATGTGAAGGGGTTCATCAGGTTAAAATCGCATACGCAAATTCCCTTTTCTAACTTCTGCGTGATCTCTGCTGTTACCAACTGGGAACAGGTATTGTCAAAGGACGAATCCAACTTTTGCTGTAGGGGAGCTGTGGACTTCTCTGGAGTACTATAATGGAACGCTTGCTTGGGATCAAAGTACGAGTTCCAGTCGTTCAGTCGTATGAAGTCTGGTCGGTTTCAAGTGTCGCACTTAATTGTCTTCAAATGACTGGTCTCCATGATGAAAGAGCAAATTTCTTGCTCCAACTTTGAGTGGGATGGATTACGTTCCCGTTCAGTTGCCAGATATGAATTCCTGTTGGTCCTGGTTGCATATGTGGATATAGTGACTTGGAAAGTTATCCCAATTCTCATGCTTTTCATCCCGCAAGCATACATGGTATGTTGCTCAAAATAGACTCAAAACAAAATGTTGCTGAAAATTATCTTTTCAGATAAACATCGGCAAGTATTATGCGACTGGATTGACGGGGCGAAAGGTTCTTCTTGTGCTTTTGACTTCACGACCAAAGGCATTCTTCAATGTGCTGTTGAAGGGGAGTTTTGGCGCCTTAGAGACGAGAAGAACAAGCCCCCAGGCTTAATTGGTAGTATCATTTTTCATCAAAATGCTCATGTACTGAATTCAGATGAAATTCTTAGTCATTTGTTTTTCGAGTCCACCATGTCGGGAGCATACTTACTAGGTCTTGTGACCGGATTGATGAGTGGAGAAAGCTGCAAATGTCTTAGGAGTGATCGGATGATCTTAGACTTAGGCTTCCCACAATAATGAGCAGATATGACAACCAGATTCACTAGATTACTATCCGACGGACGCAATACAGCAACCTTACCTTGAACTTCCTCTTTTCTCTATATTTGCAGGTTGGTATCCACAAAAAGCTGTGACTTTCATTGACAACCACGACACTGGATCAACTCAGCGGCATTGGTGCTTCCCGGACAATAGAGTACTGCAGGGTTACGCTTATATACTTACTCATCCGGGCATTCCCTGTATTGTAAGTAAGAAAGCGCCCCCTTTCCCGCTGTCTCTATCTTGAGGTTTCGTTGCAGTACAATAATCAGGCAAAGTGTTTCAGCGGTGGACCATATCAATCCGGCCAAAAGGGCATTCCTACGCTTTGGATAAGTTGGTGCCCTGGATTCGTATGGATTCTAGCTGGACCTGAGAAGAGTATATCGGCTAGAAGGCTATTCTTGACTAGGACACCGGCACAAGTTGTTTTCCGTTCCTTCTTCGGCTTACCTCCCTTTTTACATGGCTTCTCCTGCTCTTTCAGTTCTTCCTTGTAAGATCTTATCATTTACCTTCCTGGATGTCTTCATCTATTTAGATCCCATTTCGATTTCACCTGGCCCTTCTCTTCATTCTTGATGATCTTTAGTGCTTGGAAGTTTCTCTTCGCGAAGTTTTTGTATCACCCTTCGGTTTTTTGGATCAAAGATTATTAGAGCTTTTTTAATTCCTACTCTCGAACTGGTTAGTATCATCTGCCTGTGCGTTGTCCCTGCCTAGCTTGTTCCTGTCATCTTTCGAGAAGAGCATCAGTTACAGGATTTGTTAACTGCGCACGAGTAGTCAAGGTATATAACAATCCACGACAGCAGATCCTCGAAGGCTCACCCTGAGAATGCGCCTTCATTTGACTGGATGCCACAGTTCATTGATCATATATACGAATTCAAGCTGAAGAGCGAAATCAGGAAATTGGTGAAGCTGAGAAAACGCAACCGGATCAGTTGGAAAAGCAAAGTAATCATTCAGAAAGCGGAGGCACATATTTATGTGGCGAAAATTGATGAGCGAGTAATCGTGAAGCTCGGTTCAAGGTAGAACTATATCTGAACTATATCAGAAATTTCGGTGAACGGCTTCTGCTCCCATTACTCCTGTATCTGATATTTCTCAAAATCGTGGTTCGCTGTCGTTCCATGGCTTGACAAAGCCTAGTTAGTAGTATTTGACGAACTTTTTGTGCAGGATGGACATGGGCGGGCTTCTTCCAGAGAAGGCTTCTTGGACCCTAGTTTTAACTGGTCTAGATTTTGCAGTGTGGGAAACCAACAGGCCTTTAGCTCCCCTACCGGATGACCATGACGCCCAAGCCCCAGACCCACGAGAAGAAATCGAACACCGGCCAAGCCACCCTGTACATCTTACGGAGAAAATGTCTCCAGAGACGAAAAAGCGCATTTTGAAAGAGGTGCCTGAGCTGGTGGACCCTGCTGAAAGGAAAATGTCTGACGGGAATAAATAGACAATTAAGGCTCGTCAGTGGGGTTTGAGTTGCACAGGACATAATCCTCGGAATTTATACGGAGTATGTTTATCGAGTCTTAGGTTAGTGTAGAGGTCATTAGTTCTCTTCATATTTTGTTCAGTGCATCCAACCTAACGAAATCTGTACATCATTCTCTGTGTCTCCTATTTCTCATCTATAAACATGTTCTTGTCTGCAGGCGAATGGCGGCCTTGTGACAACCACAATGTCAGGGTCTCCTCGCCCATGTTTGCAAAAAGTGTGCTTGGCCAGCCTTCTACTGCTTGTATTGTTCGTGACTCTGATGTTGCGCTATAGATAATTCTGAAATCAATTTGCAATTACCTTTCTTATTCCATCACGCCTAATCAAATCCACTTACCGAGAAATGAACTCTCCCTAGGAGAACTAAGTGTTCAAGAACTGCAACGTTTCTCGTGAAGAAGTCAGCCAGTGACACGGATACTTCTGAGTACCCCATACCGTAGCTCATGCACATCGTCAGAGCGCCACACGGCACGCAAGGCGAATGTTTCTGTGAATTAAGAGGAATTACAGTTTTGAGTCTGGCTTTCATTACAAGTCAAGAAGTTTACCTTGCCCTACGTGCCTACGGCAAGGTAACGATTAGAACGCAAGTCGAGCTACAAGGGAAAGCTCAAGTTTACAAGATCATGATCACTTGACCACCACCTTTGGTAGGAAGTGAGAGGAAGTATCTCTACTTGACTGATAATCAAATGTGTACATTGTGAATCGAAACGAACTGTCAATGATGTGTCCCTCATTGTTACCATCATGAGGTATGAATCGATGAGTGCTTGAGCATGGATGCTTGCTCCCGGTGGTCATCCTGTTCCCTTTACACGCCAAAAGCCGGTCATGAAGATTCTTCTGAGAAACAGTAACTACGATCGCTTACAGGTTCAAAAGCATAAGATTGTTGTCTGCATGAACATCTCTCATAAGGTAATGCTCCAGCCCATCATATGAATAGAATACGCCTGCAGCATCCAGTGATTTGAACGGGTTCATAAAGGAAGCCGTGATCCAATTTTGTCGCAAAGATCACCCGATAAATTAGGAGGACTGTACTATGAAACAGAAACACTGTAGTCGAAAGGACGTGATGCTACTGTACTGGTTAATAACTTATTAAGATAAAGATCAGGATGCCCTACTCCACTGTACACTAGTTAGTCCTACGACAAGTCACTGCGGACTTTCCTAATTCTGAGACATACTACGGTACTTATCGTACTGTATACCCAGTGAGGCCTTGACGGAGATTTTCGTTGGATTCGATTGGGATGGCTGAAGAAGCTGCGCCAGAAGACTCGTACATGGAGGATTGCAAGCAGAGAAATCTGACCCTGGTAAGTATGTTAACGTACATAACGTGCCATGATTCTATAGTACCGAATTAGCCTAGAAGACGACGTCGGTAGATAAGAATAGGTGTACCTGTGTCCATCTGAAAATTCAAATGCAGATTTAGAGTACGAGGCTCTGAACAGTCAAGTATGAATATATCACTCAGATCAATAGAGAACCGGTTTACTCTCTTCTCTAGTGCATGATAGAGTTGAACGCTTTGAGGTTTTAATCCGTTCTTATTTTAAGCGACAGTTGCATTGAAAGGCCATTGCAAAGCATCATGGACAATGTTCTTTGTGTTAACATCACTGGATGTAAACATTGACCGCTCGAGAAAAAAACAACTTTTTAAAAATATATTTGTATATATAGGGCAATGGAAAAAGAGTTAGTTTTTAAAATTAATTACTGAATCTTATTCAGTAATTATCTTAAAGCAATCAATGAATCAAGGAGAAATTACACTTAATGTTTTCTTATTTTTCAATTTGGTTCCATAGGCATCCACATTGAAGGTTATGGAGAAATTTTGATTATAGAATTTAGTTGTATTTTTACAATATTTAAATGATTTTTCAGGTTTCTTTTTCTCTTAAGTATAGGTTTTCAGGTTTCTTTTTCTGTTAAGTATAGGTTTTCTCACTATGTTCTACGGGGACTAAGTTTGAAAATATCGGAGTGTGGAATTAATGAGTATTTTTAGTTTTTGGGATTTCAAGAGTTTACATTTACACTTATGAGGTGAGGTGTTAGTAAGTTGCAGTTTGGCAGGTGGAGAAGTTACACTATGGATTTCATTTGTTAATATCATTTTCGTTGTGCTAGCTATGGCTTTTCTGAGCTTAGAATGTTGCATGATAGACCATGCTTAGTGTCATAGACTCTTTATCTCTCTAAGTTAAGATACATGTTGGAAGGATATGCAAGGATTGTGATTCAAGCACTTGGATATCTATGTGCAGCAAGCAACTGAATCAGGATTGTTTAGATTGGAAATCATATAAGGTATGTCCATTTCATTACTACTTCTTGATGGATGTTTATTATTCTTATTGCTATATTAGTCAAGTTCTTGGAGTGATTGGCAATCTAAGTAAGTTGTATTTTGGGTTATTTGAGATCAGTTTTTTGAGTTCATAGTCATTTTATATACTCCCTTCCCTTCCATAATGAGGCTAGACATGATTTATTTGCACATGATCCCATATATCCACTATCATGGCTTCTCTTTCTCTTTCTCTCACAACTCCATGCTGGATATGCTTTTATTTAAGGGCTACTTCGGGTTGCTGGAGCAATGGAGAGACATAAAGAGCAGCATCCGCAATATTGCATTTTCCCCTCGATATGCTTTTTATTTACCACATGAATTTTTTGCACATGATCCCATATATCCACTAACATGGTTCTTCTTTCTCCTCCTCTGACAATAGTGTCTTTATTATACTAGAATATAACATGTAGCACATAAGGAGATAGCAACTAGATTTTATTTTATTTTTATTGATTTTGAGCTTGAGCTTGGTATTGGCCATATTATAAAAGGAATTTACAAACTACATGAAGCAGGAGAGATCCATTGGCATAGAATACTACAGTTGTTGCTCTATTCCAATGGTATTAGACCCTAGGTTAGATTTGGAAAGAGATTAGTAAGAGAGATATAGAAACCTTCTGCTTTTCTCTCCTAGTCCTTCTAAAAGTAACTTCCTTCAGATAATTACTTCTCTCTTACTAATTTTACACCCTCTCTTCTCCCGAACCTTCTCCGTCCAATCTTCTTCTACCTGTGAGAATTTGGTGAGAATGGTTGTCATTTCATGTTTCATTCAATTTTCCTAAACTCTAATTCTCCGATCCCCTCGTCCACTTACCATTGACGAAAGCCAATTCACTTTCTAGTGAATTCACTATTGGAAATCCGTTTCTGTATGTATTTCTTAATTTCCTTTGTTAAAATTTTTGTGTGTGTTGCAATGCTGCATCTTACACACAAATGAAAATTTCTCACCAGAAATGAAAACATACAAGGAAATTCTCACAAAAATTGAATACATACCAAAAATATCGATATTTGCCATGTGCTACAACACCATATCGTACAATTTCACACAATTCAAAAGTTCTCACAACAAATGAAAACACAAGGGAAGGAGAACCCATCGCCCACCACAACTCTTTCTTTCAAAAGAAATCAATGGTTTGCTTCATATCGAGATGACACATTTCCAAACTATGATTAATGACCCTAACTAAACTCTATGGGTTAATTAAAACTTACGGGGAACTCCGTAGAACACTTCGGGTTATGAATTTTATGATCCGTTAATATTGTATGACTATGGGGTCTTCCCCGAAAATAAATAAAGACTACCTTTGCACTTTGTCCGTAAATTTTACTTTTAGATATCCAAATAATTTCATTAACATTTTATAGATAATGAAAAAGCTCTACTTAAAACTGGCCCGGAGTTCTGTTGGGGATATACGGGTACCCGGAATTTTCACATATCTAATTTTATGGGCATTTTGTAAAGGTTTTAGGGTAGCGAAGCAAAAGATACTTGAGATTTACGGGAAAATGTCCGCAGCCGTAGGAAATTATACGGGAATGTGAAGTACGGTACTCGTAAAATTTTACGGGGTTACTGGAATCCACAGATATAATGAGTTTAAATTCGCCCAAAATTTCGCCTAAGGAAAGCTTTGCATAACTCCCTAATTTGTTAGAGCAACCTTCAGAAACGAATTCAAGAGTTTAGATGATTGCCCGTTATGTTATGACGGGTAAAGAGGGTCTACCTGTAAAGAACCCGGCAAATCTGCAACCGAGATCCCCACTTTACTTGCACGCATCCACCTGGTCCATTGCTTCTCTCCAGCACAACTCAAACGTGTTGAGAGTTGCTGATGTATACTGTTGGGTTGACTACTGTTAGTCCGCTTGGCTTTTCTTGAACTGCTTGCTCGATGGGGTCTTCCCATCCTCATTTTTGTTTTGTTTACGAGCATCCTTTCTTTTCGTGTTTACTCTTTTTCGTGAGACTGTAGAGCCACGACGCCTGATTCGACAACGTCCTTCTCTCGTTTTTTCCTCAACGTTCACAAGCTTCCTTCTAGCATGAGTCACTGCGTCTGCCGAGCAAGATTGGACTTACGAGAGGCACGTCAATATGATAACCAATGCCCTCAAGATGAATGAGCCACGCGAGATCTATCCAGCAAACACACTTGATTAGTCACGTTGCTTAGAATTTTTCGCTATCTCGGATGTGTTAGACCAAACCCTTATGAAGATCTCACGGTATAGGTTTGTTGATGAAATGCAAGCTCTTTAAGCAAATTAAAGGAAGGCGAGGTCTAAATGGAGTGTGCTTTAGAGTTACTTGAAGCAATTATCATGGCAAATGGAAGAGAAACTTTAGTCTCATCGAGCGCTCACATGCACGTGACTTTCATATGACTATATAGAAGTATATTGTAATGCAATATATATTGAGAAGACTCGTGCCTTGAGTGAGCAAGTGACTGAGCTGTGTATTCAGTACTAGCGATTCCACTATACAATTGCTGAAGTGGAAATTAAATGGAAAGTGAACGCCATGGGAGTTCGAGGATGATAGAAGTTAAGGACCCGGGGTCATTACGTCACCGCGACATTACTCGAGAAAATGCCTCAAAATTCATATTCCTATTTCCATGAAGTGCAGTAGTAGAGAGTAGTTTGGGGACCATTCACAACTGGACATGCCCGAATGTTCCAACAACGAGGTTCTCGGAACTTCTTTTAGTCAGTATTTTGGGCTTATAGATTCTTCTTTGAATCTTAAAATCTACTAGGAGCAGGAAAGGTGAATGACCTACAAATTCGTCCGTCTAGAGGCATTACATAAATGTACCTTGCATGCAGCAAATAGAAGTCAGACAGAAATAGAAGAAGAAAGTTGATACTCGAGAGCCGAAACAATATCAATGGTTCTGTCGAATCGTTTATTGTAGTTGCATATCCGTCACGCTTACAAAAACTATTGATTGCTGTTTGGCACCACAAACGTAGCGGATTGTTGTTTTTTGAGAATCTATGGCAGGCTTGAAGCTTCGTCCTGTCTATCAAGCCAACTCCTACAACTGATCCGTCTCTATGTCTGTCAGTTTATATGTCTGTCACTAATTAGTTCGACAGAGCTGAATGAAAATTCGTTTCTAAGCTACAATCTGCCCATACTATAGGGGTCGAACCGAGACAAGAACTGAGCTAGCTAGCTACATGTGAACGTTGCGTTTACGTTATTGAGTCGATCAATTTGAAGAAACTCGGAGAGGTGAAGGTCCAGTACTCTAGGTAAGTAGCTAAATTGTTGTTACACTAGTAATCCCAATGAGGTGGGGGGCGCAATCCTTTATCTGCATAGCCCAAAGAATTGGATTATGTAAACTTTTATCAGGAGGACTTCTGATAAATAAATGGATAGTTCTAGATCGTTGTATATAGGCTCCACGAATCTGAAAAGCGAGTTGAAGAAGACGGGTTGTCTGTACTTACAACAAAGTGCATGGCATTGTTCGTTCTTCTAAATTTATCTACGCTCAGTCATTATGATTTACAAAAACCTGATGATGAACAAATGGTGCATGGCATGGTTGTTGATTACAAGAGATGTTGTTCAGAGATGGAGATCAGATGAAACCACCACCGGCCAGGACGATGAAGGTGCTGAAGATCAATGACAAAATTGCCGTCGACGTCGACAATGCAGAAGAACGGCCGGCGGCGGCTTTCAGGGGGAAAATCTCAGGAAGAGCACACTCATCACCGTTAAACCACACACTCTTGGGGAACCCATCTCCTCCGATGACATCGATCTCCCTCCTGGTTCCATTTGGATATTTGATCATGCGCTTATCGAAAGACATGAGCGACTGCACCTTTCCGGGAATGAGCCCTTTCTCCAACCCGTTGAGATAGTTGTTGAAAAACTCTTTTCCTTTGAGGAAGATAAGAGTCTTATTTGTCTTGGTCTTGGTGTCACTTTCAATGATGGTGCTTCCGTTGAAGCTGTACGTATCGAGGTATCCGGCTAGGAGATTCTTATCCAACTCAATGGCCAGGAACCAGTCGGGCAACACTGGCACGTCCCAGTTGAAAAGAGTAATCCTGGTGCTGAATCCATTGGTGTAGTCCGAGTAGACGTGCCAGTTGATAGTCATTCCACAGTTATCAGGGCACGGCCTGGGAGTAGGAATGGGCCAGCTCTCGATTTTGGCCAGGTCGTCAGCCAATTTGGTTCGGTTGGAAGGTGGCAGGAGCAGACTGTAGGTGGGAAGAAGCATGGGATCGATGTTAGGATTACACTGGGGGTTCTTGCCCTTGGTGAGAGAGGCACAGCCGGCGCAAGCACAAGTCGGGCAGGGAATGACGCTCGAGTTGTAGAAACCGGAGAAGGAGACACAACATTTGCGTGGTGTTTTCGGTTGAATGACAGTCGCGTTGCAAGTTATCTGCCACGTCTTAGCAGCAGAGGAGATACGGAGACCGGGAGCATCGAATTCCGAAGGTGACACCATCTTAGGAAGCCCGCACTTGTAATCGTTCTGCGAGGTTGGTTTGTTTAAGTCGCTGATTCTCCAGTTCTGCGGAGGATCGATTAAATCTCGACTGTCTTGCTTTATGCCCTTCATAACAGTCAGAAGGAACGCGGACTTGCCGGCTTTGGGGTTGATGGCGGCGGGCAGAAGGGATCCGTTTCTGCAACATTCTTTCGGGTTGGTGTAATCGTACGAACCGTCAGTGTCGAGATCCACTATCGAGGGAGTTCTCTGGCAACTCATCACCGCAGAGAAGTCCCTGTCGGGGTACGCTTTGAGAATAGGGCCCTCTAAGCACTCTTCTTGGACCTGCTCTAGAGTTTGCGCACCTTTCATAGTGTCGATGAATTCGTTGTTCAGCCAGTCCCAGGTGAGATTCCAGTGGTCGATTCTGCCAATCTGCTGATTCATCTCTATTGTCACCTGAGCTGTGTAAGAAGTCTTGAAAGCTGTTATCACGTCGAAGTAGATTGTCAGGTCTCCCGTTTCGCGTTTGGATAATTTCTTCGTGGACACCTCGATGGTCCTGTTCTCCTTGCAGCAGACGACCAATGTGACGTCTGCAATTCATTCGATCATCGAGTCCACGACGGGTTAGCTTACGTTCTTGCTCGAGTTGCTGCAATTGAGAAAATTAAACCTACAGCATTAAATTTAGTGGAAGGTGGAGGACTTACTCTCTTCCTTCTCCGGTTTGGCACACTTGTAGCCAGGATTCAACAAGGTGATGTTCTTGGGAAGAGGAATGTCAATGGGCTGGTCGGGACCGATGCCGAATTCGGTTCCTGTGAGACTGTACTTGACCTGGATTAAGTCAAGATCTTCGGCCGTGTTGATTGAAGTCAACAGATCAGGACTGTCGATGCCGATGATAGTTGTTCCATTTCCTACGAGCGCACCTGGAGTTTTCTCGGATCCGTCTGATATAATGAGACCTGGGGCCGCCGCCAGCACTTCATCGTGCTGGAACCCGATGAAAAGCTCCCAATTTTCCAACTCGTTAAATCCCGCGTTGGTCAATGTCCCTTTGGCCTCGAACTTGTAAGGTTGAGTTGCATTGTCTTCCGAAACTGGCATGATCCTCTCGACATTCTCGTCGACCGTGTACGTAAGAACCACTCCTTTGCAGGTATACAGGTACTGCTCACTGAGAGGCAGAGCTGAAATGTTGGTTCCGAAGGGCCGTAAGGCCCTGACTCCTGCTGGCAACGACCAAGAACAAACACACAAGAGTAGCACCAGTACTGCTGCCTTCCAAGGTCCAGCTTCCCATCGCCCCCTCACGCTTCCCATCACCATGATGCTGCCCAACCAACGCTGCATCATCTGCTGACGGCTATAGGCTACCACGTTCCACCTAGTTGTGCTATACCTCCTATGAATTCAAATCTGAACGCGTGCCAAGTAGTTGTGTGCGTCCACAAACCTCATATGTACGAACCTAATTGACTGTGTGAATTGACTTGAATTGGACCTTTTCTCCCTCGGCGGGAGTTGCTGCTGCTGCTAGGTACGTTGCTGCTCCAATGAGCTGAACTGCTCCGCTTTGTGCCTGCCTACAACGAGAGCTGGACACTGGGCTTTGAAGCGACCCTAATTGCCTACCAGTCTTCTGCGTCGCAAGGGACACAGGATTAAGGCAGAAGGGTGCTTCTTCACTTTCAGCGTAATCCTCGATCGCAGACGGAGATCTTATTTGTGCTCTCCTCCGCCGAATGCTACAACTACCTTGGGTTTGTCTGCTTCTCCCTTCTGCTTTTGGACCCGCTTCCCTGCACGTTCCTCCCACTCCTCAATCACCTCCTTCAACTATGCCCCCGGCCCCATTGCTTCGTTAAGCAAAACTATCACTCGATCAATTCACTCGACTGTAGCTATTGCCACAGCCCAATATATTCATATTTGCCAATCTTTCCTCGTTTTTCGTTACCCCGCCAGTAGTTCGTTAAGTTTGTTTGAGCTAAGGTTCCCTTCCGTCGTGAGGGACATGACGGCGTCACTCACCCACATATCGCCGCTAACGACGGCGGGGACTTCAGCTACAAGTATGGCATGCAAAGCGATCGGGTCCAAAAGCCTTACGTGTGGGTCCATGAAATTTAAATTTTCACAATTGGTGGGGTCCTTCCACCCACTGTGAGAACAATTTATTCTTTTCTCGTGCACTTTTCGGAGTAAATCAGCCGAACAGTACGAGACATTCGAATACCAGTTCGGATGTTCCATCGCCCACCTTATTTACTCGGCCGTCAAGTATGTAATTTAGCCGGACACATTCTGTAAAGGTAGACTCTAATTCTGGTATGGGGACAAGCTCCTGCTCTATGATTCGAAAAGAACCAAAATACATCCCTGAAGGCGCAGCATGACCTGTCCCCTCTTAGCTTCACAACCGTCATCCTCTTGACGAGCTGAATCTCCTCATTCAGTAACACAAGCACAAATCGGAACTGTCACTGATTCCGATTCCCTGTTGACGCTTTCCAATATAGAGCCTTATTCATGTAGAGCTTTGGTAGATTTGAATCGAACGATATTATAAACTGACACGCATCAGATGTATCTATTAAACAATCAGACGGACAGACAATGTGCCGGTGTCCATCAATCGTCCACCGACCAGATGAGGTCGAATTGTCTGGAAACAGTATGATATGCATGCTTCTCATACGCACCAACCTTTACATCCAACATGCAACGTAGCACGAAACCAATCACTCTTGCAACACATTGCAGTGGAGTTGAGAGGTTCGCTGGAACGTCCTATCTGCTATATACACTACACAAGAATGTTTGTTCAACGTTCTCTGGTTCTACATGTGTATTTTGCGTGATTGAGTAAATACAGTGGATTGCAAGGAAAAGCACACCCCAAAAAATTTTAGGATAATATTTCCATCAGTATCCACATGCAACTCCAGAAATGTTCTCGACATTGAAGCACCGCATCTCCGCTATTAGTCCATGGGTTACTAGCTATATCAATACCTGCATGAATTCAACTTGCTTCGGTTCTGTCTAAGTATAATAAACGGGCGACCGCGTAGAGAAAACGAAGGATGGGAAGACCCCATCAAGCCCGTACAAGGGAGAGACGAAAAGGTAAAATGGGGCTAAGCCCCAATAGAGTCTATATGAGAGTGTCTACGTGGGTGTGTATTCTCCAATCTACGATAGCATCTAGTCTCATTGCGGTTATAACGAAGGCGTACTTAAGGGAAACAGTGCACATATGAGATGTTTTGCAGAGTTGCCAAATTGCCAAGATAAGCCAAATTGACCATGAACTTGAACTGAGAGACACGAAGAGGGCTCTAAGAGAATGCCCACTGGTTACATACAACTAAGGAATGAGACCACTACAGCTAATCCTAATCAAGACAACTAACAACCAGACTTTGGCGTCTCACTGCTGAAGAAACTCGAACAGTTTGGGATAATACAATTTCAGGGAAAGTTGTTGAGGGAAAGTCATGTTTACCTCAACAAAGAAACAAGAATGCGGAGAATACTTCTGCTGAAATTCTTTTTCTTTCATGAGATTACATCTTTCACATAAAACGGTACAACTTTGTTAAAACTTCTAGACACACTTGGGGTTTAGGGGATTTTTATAGCACCGCATGAACTGACGGCCAACAGCGGAATTGCAACTATTGTTGAACTGCTTTTAAGACAAATTCAGCCCTGCAGCATTTTAAACAAGAAGAGATATCCAGTAACAAACTTAGCTCTACAATACTGCAATCAAAAATATCCAGTGGTATTAATATGATAAGTAGGTGAGAAAATTTTGCATAGTTGCTGCAAGTCATCAAATATCGTATTTGAAGAATGCCATGCCATTCACTTGAAATTTCATTTACTTAAATAACAAAGAAAGAACGACCGCGTAGAAAAAATGAAGGATGGGAAGACCCATCAAGCCCAAGGGAGAGATGAAAAAGGTAAAGTGTGGCTAAGCCCCAATAGAGTCTACATGAGAAATCTGCCCCACTGCACCTAAGATATCCGAGCTATGCAAGTCGTGTGGTCTACAAACAACTGGAGCATCCAAAGAAGCATCACTTAGTGTAATTGCTCTCCTACGGATTGCACTAGCCACTGCACTCTGTAGAGCAATGGACACACGCTGTCTAAAATATGCTACAAAGTATGAGAGTGAGAGTGGTACCCGTTGGTGCCTAACATGATAAGCTCTCGTGCACTCCCTGACAAATGTGTCTAATGCCGTGTCCATAGCTCCATACAACTCCAAGGCTAGAGGAACAAAGAGGTGACCTTGCTGCATGCCTCTATACTTGGAAACCTTAGGATCTGTTGCTGTGCTTGCCGCCCATCCAGGGGGATGGGTAATCACTCCCCCCAAAATTGTATCTTGTGTAGGGTCTATAACCACAACATCCGCTACTATCACCTCATCATCTCGGACCAAGTATAAGTCTGCCCTGACATGTGTTGCCTGCAAGGCATACAAACGCTCCTTTCAAGCCAAGTATCCACTCTCTTGTGCCATAGAAAACACTATGTCTCTAATAGCATCATGGGTAGCTATCCTTTGTCCTTGAAAAGGACACCGTGTCATATGGACTGCTGGCTGCATCTAGTGTAGAACCACACTCAAAGTGAGTAATGAAGATGTAGATGGGTGGACCAAACCGTGGTGAAAACCTCATTGTTATAGAGAAAGTAGTTGGTGCAAATCAAAATGCCCTAATGCATGGTCTAGCTAGGATCCAAGAGCATGCACCCTTGCCGGAGCAAGAGCAAAGACGTGCTCTAGTAACCTGAGGAATGGACGAGTCAACTAAGAGAGAATGTAGTGTATGCTTACACGTTGCTCCATCAAGGAAGACTGGAAAAGATGGAAAGTCCTCTTGTGCCCGTGGGGATAGGCTATCTCTCATCTGCCACAATAATATCTGGAGAGAAAAGTATCCTCGGAGTGCCAGCAGTATCCGAGGATCCTTGGATACTACTGGCACTCCAAGAACATGTTGTCTATATATAGATGTGATACACCCCTTTGGAAGCTCAAGGTGGGGAGGAATACCTAAAGGGGACCATGCCCTACACTTTGACACCATGACTCTCAAGCATACTAGATGTAGCTTGATAGTCAAGTGGTCAAAGGCCTACCTAATCTGATCTACAAGGCCCATGATGTGTGTATCATCTGCCAAGGAGTGGAATACACAACCTAGCATGGCCAAATTAGTAGATAGAGAGCTCTAAAGTGAGCCATGGCAAATAAGGGTCCTCTTAAAGGATCTCCTTGATGTGTACCCACAATTGACTCCAAGACGGTGACTCTCTCTTGTGAACATTGTGTTGGTAGTAAAGGGAAGTAGGAGAGCCATAAAAAGACCACACAAAAGGAATAAGATTTGCCAAGGATCCACCAGCCTCCCTAAGCTCTCTAAAGATAGATGCCCATGAGACGCTATTAAAAGCATTCTCATTATCCACATGTAGGACAATCCACTCCAAATGGATATCTAAGAGTGTCGTAATGCCTAGAGATATAGCCTCACATCCTCCAGGTGTAGCTACTCCCAACTAATATGGACTAAGGTGCTGTCAAAAGTGAGAACAATGCTGAAGGACAATGGTACAATTGACCAAACACAAAAAGATCTCTCCAATAGCAAATGGTCTAATGCTCCTCGTGTCCTTCTCCATCACGAGAAGTAGACTAGCACCTAACTCCCGACTAACAAACATAAGAATGTCTCCTCTTGCTACTATCGTAACCACTTAAAGCAACTTGATAAAACCACTAGAAGGATCATCTGCCTGAAAGCAATCTTTAAGGTGCTCATATACCATCCTTGACCTTATGACGAAAGGTGAGGGGCAATGCACAATGCTTGCGCAAAAAGCAACCTATCAAGACATAAAGGCTTCTCATGCTGATAATCTAAGACCTCTAGTGGTAGTCCCTCTACTGCTATAGGATGTAGTGAGCATAGAAAAGAGATAGTCTCATCAATAGGACTCACCATAGATAAAGGTTGTAGCCTTAACATACTACTCTACTAAACTCTCCCGCCTAACCCAATGTCCTACACCATTGTAATCGAGTGGATTGTGTTGCATCCTATGATGAAACCTATCTCCTAAAACATGTAGCCCTTACAGACTCCTCTTGCTGCCTAATCCTCCTTGAAATTGATGAAATCTAACAGCCACCTCTTTATGCCCCACACGTCTCCCTCTAGTATAACAAAGACACCATCAAGGCAGTAAGAGGAATAGGAACCATGCTAACTCATCCAAGTGATCATGTACCAAACAATCAAGTGGTAGGCAAAATCTTGTCTAGCCTCATCATGGAGTGTGCAGGGTAGCCTATGGAATAGACGTGGACATGGAAGACTAGTCTCAAATAATCCTAAAATGCAACCCGCTTGAGAAGCCAACCACTCCCACGACTCAATCGATATCCCTAGAACGGTCAACAACAAAATAGGAGAAGCATGCATAATCCCGAGTGTCACTACTATCAATGTGGTTGCTCACCTCACGTGGATATCCCAAGTGGTCCAATCATAGTCCTTGTGCATCCTTCCCACGTGTGTCTTTACCCCTTATGAGGTAAAACGATGGTGACACATCAGGCAAGGTGTATCTCAAGCCACTCTAAGCAGCCCCACATGGGGAGGTATAGCCATGGCTAGCACAAGAATAACAATAGTAACACATGATGCTCCTCTCCATATCTTCCCATACATGCAAAACCACAACCACTCACATCCCAATTCACATAAGAAAATACAACCTCTCTAAACTCTCATCACTTTCAATTTCCATCTTCCAAATTTTTAAATTAAATTCTTATGGAACTTAATCATGAAAACCAAGGGATGAGAAATGAAATTTCCAAACCTTTCACTCTCAATGTGTAATGATCATTCTAAAATCTAAAAAAACTTAAAATCTTTACAACTTTCTACTCAATTCTCCATAGTTTTCAATCTAGGTACCAATGGAACCAAAATTGAAAAACAAACAGAATAGACCATTCACTCGAGTGCTATATGCAAAAGAGCACTCAAAAAGTACAGATCTTTCCTCTCACATCTCTCTCCTCTACTGTCTCCACACTCTCCTATCTCTCTCCTCTACTGTCTCCACACTCTCCTGAAAGACACTTGACATCCGGTTGCAACGGAAGAGTGAATCAGGTTACTTAAATAACAATGTTTGAACTTTCACATGTGTTTCATGTTGCAATCTGACGGTTTGTACGATGCTCTTCTAAGCTAATGTATATAAGTCCTTTTGATTGCTCTATTGGAAGATATGATATTAAAGTTGATATGAGATATCCAAGATGATTTATAAATAATACACATCCTAACAGCAGACCGTCCAAACAGGTACAAAACTTTCATTTCTTTTGCATATTTTTATTTTTTTTGTTGGATAAGTAGATGCCAAATTTGGCATTTTGATAGCTATTGCTGAATTTCTGGTGCACCATTCAATATTCTAAAAATAGTTTGTATGTCACTTTTGATCTCCAATTTCTATTCACTTTTTACACCGCTTACCGTAAGAATCCAAACATCTTATTGTCTATGGACTATAATGAACTATGAGCTATTCATTTTAGCTATTTGTTAAGTAAATTCCAATGGTAAACAATTTTAGCCATTTTGAATTATTTTTCTTTCTATCTATATGTGGTATATTATTTAGTGTCATTTCTGGTCATATTATCTAAATGTGGCATATTATTAAGTAAAAAATAATTTATTAGCAAAAATAGATGAAAATTGCAACATAGTGAATTTTTTCATAATATGTTTAAATTGAAAGTGACTTCATCTGTAAAAAAACTACAATTTATTAATAATAATTAATCCTACAAGAGAATAAATTTTAAATTTATAAAATAAAATAAATATATGTATTAAAATAAATATAAATTGGCATATCATATTATAAATATCGTATCACAAATTTGCGTATTATAAATAAATATCATATTAGGTGTATAAAATTATTCAAGTTTACCAATGAATATTTATCTTACAAAAAGATAGAATACAATCTATAAATCATAAGAGAAATAAATCATTTATATTATATCTCTCAATAAGTGACATTATGTGTACAAAAAAATATAGAATTCTAATGTCCATTTGTGATGGAAGGAGATAAGACACGATGTTGAGATCAAAAAGGAATGAATGTTAAATATTATTACAAGCCTTAAAAATAAATATGGCTCAAACTTTTAAAGTTTGCAAATTAAATTAGTGCTTTTGGTAGTAAATTTTTCATCTAAAATTTCAACAGTCTAGCTTTATAAAATCTTCAAGCATCAATTAGGAATGATTCACTATTTAGTCCTCCTTAGAGTCACTAGAGATTAAGAACCATCGTTTCAAGAACATCTCTCATTTATTGAGTTGATGGTTAGTAGCATTTAAGCTACAACTTCCATATCAAAAACAAAAAATATAAAATTGGATGTATTTTGCAATTGTTTTTTGAATCTCAATATATCACTTCTTTAAGCTTTTAGGAAAGTATATGGAAGCATCTAAAGCTTTTGCTACATCTTAATGTTTCGATATGTTTTGTATTAATGATTATCCATAATTTGCATATTTCTTAATTTCCATTATCTTAGTAATCTAAATAGCTTCTTCCTTAAATCATTTTCCACTATGTCGTGCGTATATACATCTCTACACAACATACATTGTTGTCAACATCATACACTATAAAAGCACAACTCACACATAAGTCATACATAGACTCTAAAGTGCCACAATAATCAGATTGCTTAACACTTTCACCTCAACTCAACTCAGATCAATACTTGATCTGTCACTCTATAAACTGCCAACAACTGGTTACAGTCAAGCCACACCCACTCAAGCATAGAGAATCCAAGTGACGCTCGCCGGCCACTGTCCACCATAGCCAGGAACTCGAAGGCTCAACATCAGAGAAGTGAGCTCTCTGGAGCTCACTTCGAAACTATACCCCCTGGACTTGAGCTAGCCCTAAAACCCTAACGGTCACGCTGACGGCACACTCGACGGTGCAAACGGTGCAAAGTGACGGTGGGCCTCACCGTGAAGTCAGTACCCCGAACACAAAATCCAACCGTCGGAAAGTAGTCCCTGGGAAACTGCTAGAATAACTCTAACTACCATCACTGGAACTTCAGTGTCCGAGCATCTAGATGCGGAACTACAAATGGCGTGACAGCTGTCGTGTGTATATACATCTCTACACAACATACATCGTTGTCAACATCATACACTATAAAAGCACAACTCACACATAAGTCATACATAGACTCTAAAGTGCCACAATCGCCCCCCTAGCTGGCGGTTAGGTCCCTCTAACTCCAGATAGCCATCTACTCTAAGTATATGGTATACCCTCTAATGGGCAAAGATCAGGAGGCCGGGTGCTATGGAGCCCCATCGTTAGTCGCCTGTCTGCAATCTATACCATATAAAGAATGAACTAGCTATAGGTCAAGTACATCTAGGACATAACCACTATCCTTGAGGAACCCCCGTGAGGGGAGGAGTCATACATGCCATATGCCATCCTCTCGAACAGCTATCACACACTAACATAGTAGCAGCTCCACCAGAAGAGCCACATAACATACACCTCAAGCCTGCACGTACAAGTGCCAAGCTTGGGTCCATAGTACCATCAATGTTTGGAAGGTGGCATGGCGCACAATTGCGCACATGATCCTTCCAAACAACACCATCACGTCCTTCTAACACAAGGACTCCAGATGGCAAAACCTCGCGCACTCTCAAGATAGTGCGGCCTGTAGAAACATCAAGTGTTGTCGGTGCTGTCTGCTGTAGATATACATAGTCACCTGGATGAAATCGACGGATCGAGGGTCTATAACCTCCTCCCCGAATGGTAGCATAGCGTAAAGTCTCTATGCTGAGCAATCGCCAAGTTCTCAAAAGCCATTGGCATCACTCTCCGAAAAATCTCTGCCCGCTGAGAACATGCGCTCATCCATACATCGGGGTCATCCAAGTCCAAAACTACAGTAGCATCTCGATGAATGGCTACAGGTAAATCTGGATCTCATCCATAGAGTAGAAAGTATGGAGAGAAGGATGCTAAGAGGCTTGCCGGCTGAACCGATAGCCCATGGCCAACCAAGGTAACTAGAGATCCCAATCTCCCAAGTGGCCTCTCTGCAAACTATACTTTCGCAATCCTCTCTTCACCGTCTGAACCACTCTCTCTGCTAAGCCATCTGCCTCAGGGTGATCTCGGGATGTAGTAAGATGATCAATCAAAGCCTTGTCACACAAGACCTGAAACTCTCCCAAGAACTCTGTACCCTAATCAATCAAAACCTCAGCTGGTGCACCAAAATGACTAAGAACTTGATCCAGGAACGAGTAAGCTGTCCCTTCACTAGACTTGTCAGGAAGTGCCACCAACTCAATCCACTTGGAGAAGTGCTCCACCATCACCAAAACATACCGATGATGTCTCACAGTCAGCGGGAAAGGTCCGGCGAAGTCCAAACTCCAATGGTAACCCAATCCCATGATAGGTAATGGGTGTAATTGTGGCGTAGGAGCATTGAATGATGCTCTAACTCGGTCACAAACCACACATTTGGCAACAAATTGCTGTACCTTGGTCTGCATACCGTGCCACCAATAATGACTCTGGAGTAAGCTATATGTACGCTTTACTCCAAAATGTCCTAGCTCCTCATGAGCATGACGGACCAACTGTGGTCTCTGTGATGGAAGTGGTACTACTCGCACTCTACCATCCTCCCATACACGCAAAAGATGTCTACCCTCCAATCTGAACCGTCTGGATCGCTGAAGAACACGGTCTCTCTCCTTGGCCCCAACTGTGCCACCCACAACACCAATGCAAAGATAGTCCATCACTAAGACATCATCATGAATGTCTCGCTGAACTGTACCAATATCTTCACTCTCTGGATCTGTGACCTCAATAACTCCTCCTGTATGCGCGGAGAGAGATACCACCAAAGTCTCTGCAAATATACATAGAAAGGCCAATGCATGCCAACCTGGCACCATCTCCTCATCTGTCTCACCATACCATCTCTCCGGTCTGATCCTGATGGCTGGGACATGGGTTTCTACTCAACCTATTTGCATCACGGTTCACCACTCCAGGTCTGTGAACAACCGTGAAATCATACTCCTGTAAAATCAGAGCCCATCGTGCAAGCTTCCCTGAAAGCTTGTCGGACTCCATCAACCACTTCAGCGGCTGATGATCAGTGATGAGAGTGAAGGGGTTACCAAATAGGTAACATCGGAAATGTGCTACTGCCCAAACTGCTGCCAAGCACTCTCCCTCATATGAACTATACTTCGCCTCCGCTGAATTGTTGGAGCGACTAGCATAGGCCACCACAAACTCCTTCTCCTCATCATCATGCTGGGTGAGCACTGCTCCAAGCCCCAACATACTCCAATCAATGTGAACCTGAAATGGTCATCCTTTGATTGGTCTCCTCAAAATAGGAGCAGATGTCAACCTCTCCTTGAGCTCTACAAAAGCTCTCTCCTGCTCATCTCCCCAACACCACTCCTATGTAAGCTTGGTCAGCTTCGTCAAGGCCTTGGCAATGATACTAAATCCTCTAACATAGCGGTGATAGAAGTTTGCCAACCCAAGGAATGCTCGCACTCTGCTCACATCCGTAGGCCGAGGAATACGTGCAATAGCCTCCACCTTGGTCTGCTGAACACCAAGTCCTCCGGGGTAGATAGTGTGACCCAAATACTCAACCTGCTCATGGAAGAACCTACACTTCCCAAGATGTAATTTGAGTCCATGAGATCTCAACCTCTCAAACACCTCCAACAACTGTCTCTCATGCTCCTCCACAGTAGTGCTATAAACCAAAATGTCATCAATATAGCACCGAGCAAAATCCAATCCAGCTAGGATCCTATCCATGACCCTCTGGAACTCAGCGGGAGCATTCTTCAACCCAAATGGTAAGAACCTCCACTGATATAACACATCCTTGAGGATCAATAGCCCAAAATGTTGTCTTGGACTTATCTTCCTCCCTGATCGGCAACTGATGATATCCCGCTCGAAGATCCAAAGTATTGAAGACCTTTGCATGCCCAATTGCATCAAAAATCTCCTCCGGTGTAGGCATGGCATACCGATCAGCCCTGGTCTGTCGGTTGATAGGATGGTAATCTCCACACATCCGCCTATCTGTATAGTTGCCATGCATATCCTTCTTGGCTGGCATCACTGTCGCTGATGCATACTCTCCATGTGAAATCTCCACCAAACCAGCCTCAAAAAGGTCACTACTCCGGCTCTGAATCAATGTCCTCTCCATATCACTATATCAATAAGGACGTCGGAAAACTGGTGTGTCACTAGTCAGCTCAATCCGTATACCAGGTCCCTTCAGAGCACCCAAATCCTTCATACTAAAGGCAAAACAATTCGTGTGACTCCTCAAGAACCTCCAAACCCTCCGTCTTTCCTCTCCAGTAAGCTTGGGTCCAAGATCTGGCTCCCAAGTATCCTCTGTAACTGTAGTAGGAGTGGAAGACGTACTGACTGGCTGTTACACTGGGCCCTTGGGAGCAATAGTGTCATGCTCCCGACCACTAGAGGTCCCAACCTCTGTGTGAAAAACTCCCTCCACTCTGGCTGCAAGCTCCATACGTCCTCTGGTTGCATCCCATGTGGACCAAGGGTGTAATCCAAGTAGCCCACGCTCACCTGGATGGACTCCAAGTAGACCACTCTCCCTAGTAGCTATTGGATGTGTCCCAAGAATACCATGTCCACTCGGTCCATCGCCCCCAGCATGTGCCTGAATCGTCTCGATAGGCACAGGGCTCACAAGTGTCCGGGTGGTGATGCCTATCAAGCGCATCCTACGCTGCTCTGCCAAACCAAGGCTTGCAATCCAGGTCAAACAGTTCAGGTCCATAGCCTGACCTAACACCTGACGCCTGGATGCCTCTGACACTGCTGGAACTGTGAGCCGGCCTGTCTCTCACTCAGGATGAACCTCTGATGGCTATTATGGTAGCGCACCATGGACTAAGAAGGCAAGGAACCCCAACTCCATCATACTCCTCCAAGGCTAACACTCCAAGACTCAAGACATTGCTCACTAGAGAACTCAATGAAAGAGAGATAGTTGCAAATGAAAGGATGATGAGTACCTCCTCACTCCTTGTTTATATACTTGTGAAATAGTTACGTACCAAAGTTACTAATTACCGTAGTAACTCAAGTTACTAGACTAAAAGTCAAGTAAAGTCAAAAAGTAGAAAGGAATATCCATTCACATGGGCATATTCCCCTTATCTTGACCCAACCACTAAAGCAAGGATTCCTTCACATGGGCTATCCTTGGACTAAAGAAGAATCCAAAACAAAAAGGCTTGCGGGCCCAAGAGTTCTCAACTCTTTCCCCAAAGCCAAACACCTAGGAATAATACCAAGTCAACACACTAAAATCCAAAATAGTGGTGCTCATCTTTCCTACTTCCTCTAAAGTAAGGTCCCATCTATCTTAGCTATGACTAACTTTAGCTAACCATGACTAATATAGAACCATCCTTTATCTCTATATAAATAATATCTCTTAAGTACTTGTAATACCAAGCTAAATATCACAATACCACACACATGCACAAATGGGTGTTACATTTACCCCCGGACTAAGTTTTCACTTTGTCCTCAAAGTGAAGGTCTCTCTACCTTCTATGGTACATCTTTAACTTATCATGGTTAATCCTATCAAAGTGTCTTCCTCCCAACTCCTTGAGATCATAAGTGTAATTTCCCCACACCTTCTCTACTATGAAAGGTCCAAAGTACTTAGGCAAAAACTTCTTTTGTACTCTCTTGAATCGAATGGAATCAAACAACATTACCCAATCACCTTCTTTGAAAGGCTCCACCTTCTTCTTGCCTTGCCTCTTGTCATAGCTCTCCTTTTGTTTCCTTTGGGCTTGCTCCACTCGAACCATAGCAACTGCTCTTGCCTCTTCTAACTCCATGAGTTGATCCTTCCTTGACTTCTCTGCATCACTTCCTTGTGCTTTCTTCAATCTCCTATGAATGCTTTGGAAGGTAGGAAGATCAAAGTGAATAGGTAAGGTAGACTCAATACCATACACCAATTGGAATGGAGAATATCCAGTGGAAGTCTTCATGGTTGTCCTATACTCCCACAAAACTGCATGAATCCTCTTGTCCCAATGATGTTTAGCCCCCTCCATTTCTGCATCTTTGGCCAACATCATGCACAAGGTCTGATTGGTTCTCTCTGCCAAGCCATTGGAATTTGGCTTATAGGATGTAGTTACTCTATGTGTGATAGAGAAGTGTCGTAGCATGGCTGTAGTAATGCTTCCTGTAAACTCTCCTCCTCTATCAGAAACCAACTCCAAAGGGCATCCAAACCTAGTGATAATGCGTTCATAAAGAAATCTACCCACTTCATCTTCATTCTTGTCCCTCAATGGTCTAGCCTCAACCCACTTGGTAAGGTAATCAGTAACTACCACAATGTACCGATTGTTCCTTGGGGTTCTATTGAGAGGTCCTACAAAATCAATTCCCCACTTCTCAAAGGGTCCTAGCAATGGAATTGATCTAAGTGGTGGAGTGGATGTAGACTTTCTAGCAAAAGCTTGACAAACATGACAAGTTTTGCAATAATCAAGACAATCCTTGAAAATCCCTCTCCAATGGTAACCTGCATCTAGAATCTTGAAAGCAGTCACCTTTCCTGCAAAGTGTCCTCCACATACTAAGCCTTCATGAAACTCCTTTATGAGTAGGATGGACTCTTCCTTACCCACTGCTCTTCGAAGTAGACCATCTGCTCCTTGGTGAAAAAGAATATCATCCACCATTGTGTAAGGTCTAGATCTTGCTGCAAGGGCCTTCCTCTCCCTAGCATGCATCCCTTCTGGATAGTTACCTCTTGTCACAAAATCCACAATCTCCTTGTACTCCATTGGAACCTCTTGAGTGACTGAGATTGTCATGAGCTCCTCATCCGGGAAGGAATCATCTACTGGCTCATCTCCATCATGATCATAGGCTCTAGATAACAAATCAGCATTTGCATGTTTCTTTCCTGGCCTATCCTCAATTGTGTAGTCATACTCAGACAAGAGAATCATCCACCTTGCTAGTCTCCCTTCAACATTAGGCTTGTTGAAGATGTACTTCAAAGCCTTGTGATCCGTGACAATTGTGGCCTTCCCTCCAATCAAGTAGTGTCTAAACTTCTTGAGACCAAAGATCACTGCCAACCCTTCTCTCTCTGTGACAGAGTAGTTCTTCTCTGCTGAAACCATCTGCCTACTAGCATAAGCTATTGGATGATCATGCCCATCTTGGTCTAATTGACTAAGAGTGCATCCTATAGCTACATTAGAAGCATCAGTGTAGAGGATGAAAGGCTTACTCCAATCAGGTTTAGCAAGAATTGGAGCTACAACAAGGGATTGCTTGAGCTCCTCAAAAGCTTTGAGAGCCTCCTTGTCTTCCAAAATCACCATGTAATCTACACCCTTCTTCATGTAGATGGTCAATGCATAAGCCTTGTTGGAAAATGAGAAGATGAACCTCCTATAGTACCCAACCATTCCCAAGAATTGGCGTAACTTTGTCAAGCTTGAAGGGAATGGAAGGTCTGAGATTTTCCTCACCTTCTCAGGATCAACTGCTATTCCATCCTTGGAGATGATGTGCCCCAAAAGTAGACCTTCTTCACATCCAAAAATGCACTTCTCTGGGTTGAGTGATGCATTTGCCTCATCCAAGCGTTGCAAGACTTTGATTAGGTGCTCAAAGTGCTCCTCCTTGCTCCCATAGACACAAAAGTCATCAATGAAATCTCTCACAAATTTCCCAATGAAAGGTTCAAATACCTTGTTCATGAACCGTTGGAATGTGGCTGGAGCATTGCAAAGCCCAAAAGGCATGACCTTGAAAGCGTAAGTTCCCCAAGGTGTGGTGAATGTGGTGAGTTGTTGATGCTCTGGTGCAATCTTGATTTGGTTATATCCACTATAACCATCTCCAAAACTGTACCTCTCATGACCTGCAACCTCCTCCAAGATCTCATCAATGAATGGCAATGGGTAGTAGTCCTTCTTGGTAACAGCATTGAGCTTCTTGTAATCCACACAAACCCGAAGCTTGCCATTCTTTTTCTTCACAATAACAATTGGAGACACCCATTCTGAATTCTCCACCTCAAAGATAAATCCAGCCTCCTTGAGCTTATCAATCTCCTCCTTCACAACCAAAGATATTGGTGGGCTAATGCGACGTTGCTTTTGGCGGATTGGTCTTGCATGTGACTCCACCTCTATCTTGTGCTCCTCCAAGGTGACTTCCTTCAAATCCTTGTAACTAAAAGCAAACACATGGATGAACTTGCGGAAAATCTCCTCAAATCTCACCTTCTCCTCCTTGGTAACATTTGGGCCATACTTGAGGGTAGATAACCTTCTCTCTACCTCCTCAAGTGTCAATGGTGATTTATCTGGGTCCTTCAAAACCTCTGGCTTAGGTGCAAAATCCATAGCACACAAGGGATACACATCTGAATCAGATTCAGATTCATCCTCCTCCGTGGAAGTCTCCTCTTCCATGCTTGTGTCCACACCTGAAGCTCCTTCTTCAGAATCTGATTCCCAATAATCAGAAGATGGGGTATCTGAATGTGAAGTGTTGGTGGTGTTAGTCACAGGAACAGTGACTCTATGGTTTGATGGCCCAATCCTTAAGTACCCTTTGTGCCATCGATCAGTTGTGCGTGCTGCTCTCAACCATGGCCTCCCAAGAAGTAAGTCATAGCTTGAATCCTTCAAGACTTGGAAAGTCATGAGATTTTGAACTCCCATAACTGAAACTACCACCTTATCCATCACTCCTACTGGTCGAACTTGTTGCTTGTTTGCCATGCTCACCACAAATGTTGAAGCTCTTGAGGGTATCATACCCAACTTCTTCATCAACCTTTCTGACATGGCATTCACTGCTGATCCTCCATCAACCAATGCATCCTTGATGTTGTGACCATTCACTCTCACATCAATCTTGGAGGCATATTCACAAGCTTCCCATGGTGCTGGCTTGGCATCCACCACCCCCATTGATATTGGAACTTTTGCCTTCTTCTTCTTCTTGCTCCTTGTAGAACTCAAACCACCTCTAAGCTCCTTTCTCAAGGTAGGGTTCAAAGCAATTAATTGGCCCACTGTGATGTTAGCCTTGTGACTACCAACATCCTCCAACACATTGTAGTTCCATTGTTGCTTGGAGATCAAGAAGTCCTCCATCCCCAACTTCTTCCTTGGAGTCTTTGTTGTTGATGGTGTTGAGGTGCGAGTGCTCCTAGTAGACATAGGAGTATCCTTGCTTGAAGTAAATCCTTGAGAAGAGTGAACATCCTCTGCAAAACGAGCTCTCTTCTTCTCTTGTGCCAAAAGCTCCAAATTAGGACCCTTGGAGTTTGAGCACTCTCCCTTCTCATACTTGCTCTCAACCACATCTATGGATGCTATCCCCTTACCTTTGTTGGGATTAGGAGCCACTTGGGTTTCACTACCTCCCTCTTTCCCTCTATTGGCTCCCTCATAACCCCTTCCTCCATGGTAAGTGGAATTTGGGCAATTCCTTTGGATATGGCCTCTTCCCCCACAACCAAAACAATTTCTATCATTGAAATTGTTGGCTGGTTGGCCTCCTCTATATGGATGGTTTCCATAACTCCTAGGCCCTCTCCCTACATTCTGATCCACCTCTCTCTTCTCCCATAATTGCACCACATTGATCTTGAGATCCGCAAGTTGTTCTGTGATGGTTTGGAGTGGATCTTTTGGTGGAGGTGCAAGAACTGGAGCAACTACTACTTGTGGTGCAACCCTTGTCACCAAAGTATCAGAAGTTCCACCATACTTGTAGCCTTGAGGAGGATGCACAACCTCCTTCACCACCAAATCACTCTCATCCCCTTCCAAACTCTCCTCCATACGAATTGCGATCTTGATAGCTTCAACCTTGGAAGAAGGTTTCTCATATCTCACCTTGCTTCTAATTTGTGGTCTCAATCCTCCCACAAAATTCTTGGTGAGCATGGCCCCTATGCCAATCATTGTAGTCTCCACATCATCCCCACCCTTCCTCAACACTATGCGAAATCTGGACTCCAATTTTTCCACTCTTTCCACATAGACTCTCACTTTCTCTCCATCTCCTTGCTTGAGAAATGTAACCTCACTCATCAATCTCTCATAACTCTCATCAGGAAGAAAGTTCTCAATGAGTGCTGAAGTCAAAGTCTCCCAAGACTCCTCTTCCCCCTCTCTCCTCTCTCTCTTTTGGTATTCTGACTCATACCATGTAAGTGCTGCATCCTCAAAGAAATCTGGTAATAATGAGGCCCACTCATTCTTCCTCCTCTCATTGTTTCCTATGCAAGCTCTCTTGAAGTCTCTCACAAAGGCCTCCACATCTTCTCCATCCTTGCCAAAGAAAACCGGAAGTTTCCCCATCTTAACCCCTCACTATCTTTCTTTTCTCTTAATTTTTTTTTTCTCTTTTCTTTTCTCTCACTCTATTACTAATAGAGTATATACATGACTAACACCATCTGAGAATAATCCACTCTAGGGAACACAAAAGGTTCAGGTTGCTCCAAGATTTCTATAGCAACATCAAATCCTAGAGTGCATATTAATCTAACTCTCATGGATAGTTTATCCATAAGTTGAAAGATTATCTCCATCACTAATCTTGAGAACTAGCTGATGAAGGTGGTAGTATTTCTGTAGCTGTACTAAGACTCTCTCCAAGATCCTTCACCAAAGTTTCCAAAAGTGCTTTTACTCCACTACACTCATGTCCTTTTGGAAGTCCTTCAACTCCACAAACCTCACACAACTCTTTGGTCTTAGATCTTCTCCCTCCCAATCTTGGTGAAGAAGGTCCAACATGCAAACCCAAGTCAAGTAAGCCTCTCCTTTCCCTCAATCTCTTGCTCTCAAAGGTCAATGGACATGAACTTGCCTTATGTCCCTTCTCTCCACATAGAAAGCACTTAGACTCACTCTTTCCTCCAAGTGGTGTAGGTTTTTGGATCCTCTCAACACTCTCTTCAAATTCTATTGTAAACTCTCTTTTCCTCAAATCCACCCCTACAATCACCTCAAACCCTTGGGGAACCTTGCATAATCTCAATTTCCACTCTTGATGACTCTCCATGTTCCCCAAGATGAATCTAAACACTCAAACATGCTTTTTGTTGATCTCAAGCTTCTCATGCATGAGATCTCCACTCTGCAGAATTGACCCTTCCTCACAATGTCATTCAAATCTCCCAACCAATACGTCACAGTCCTCTGAAATTTTGCACACTTGATCACAACTCCAGGGCGTCCCTCCCTGCAAAATTTCAGATCTTTTCATTGAGCCATTTGGCCTAGACACCTTTCTATTCAGCACCCATATTTCAGATTTGGTCTGAAAACCACCCCCCTCACTTCAAAAACTCATCACGCCCTGCGCAAAAACGATCTCTCTCTAATTTTTGTGGCACCAGGTAGGATACAATGCACTGAATTTTCTTGGAAATTTTCAGGACAATTCACTGAAAATTGAAGAAATGGCAGACTCTGTACAATTTTCCAGAGAGCATGCAGTTGCGGGAGCACTTTACCCTATCAACTTTCAAAAATTCTAGCCCAGTGCGCATAGAAGCTCTCTCAATAATTTCAAGTGTGCTAACTGAAAGATAACCCAAGCTATCATGTGTAGAAATCTCAAGTCCAGATCTCAAACTTGAGATTTTGCCCAAAATCACCTTAATCCCCAAAATCTGCAATCCACCTCACACAATCTCTCCAATTCCTCTCATGTGTACAAGATGTACAAAATCACCTCAAAGACATCATAATGAACTACAGGGTATACAAATGGATCTTGGTTCTCTAACATAAGTTCAGCCCTCTCCTCTCCTAATGTTCTCTCCAAGTGAGCTCTCATAGCCTCCTTCTGCCTAATGTAGAATTGGACGCGGAACATTATCTTGCCTTCTAGAGAGGTCCCGGCAACGGAACCAAAAATGTGAGCCGGCCTGTCTCTCACTCAGGATGAACCTCTGATGGCTATTATGGTAGCGCACCATGGACTAAGAAGGCAAGGAACCCCAACTCCATCATACTCCTCCAAGGCTAACACTCCAAGACTCAAGACATTGCTCACTAGAGAACTCAATGAAAGAGAGATAGTTGCAAATGAAAGGATGATGAGTACCTCCTCACTCCTTGTTTATATACTTGTGAAATAGTTACGTACCAAAGTTACTAATTACCGTAGTAACTCAAGTTACTAGACTAAAAGTCAAGTAAAGTCAAAAAGTAGAAAGGAATATCCATTCACATGGGCATATTCCCCTTATCTTGACCCAACCACTAAAGCAAGGATTCCTTCACATGGGCTATCCTTGGACTAAAGAAGAATCCAAAACAAAAAGGCTTGCGGGCCCAAGAGTTCTCAACTCTTTCCCCAAAGCCAAACACCTAGGAATAATACCAAGTCAACACACTAAAATCCAAAATAGTGGTGCTCATCTTTCCTACTTCCTCTAAAGTAAGGTCCCATCTATCTTAGCTATGACTAACTTTAGCTAACCATGACTAATATAGAACCATCCTTTATCTCTATATAAATAATATCTCTTAAGTACTTGTAATACCAAGCTAAATATCACAATACCACACACATGCACAAATGGGTGTTACAGAACAGCGGTAATACCGGTGCAAAAACCCATCGCCTGCTCTCTCTCATCAGCATTGGGCTCCACCAACTGCTGTAACTGTGAGTCCCAAACAAGTCCAGGTCCTCCCTCTCGAAAAGCATGAGAGCTTGGGAAACTCATGAGTGTGGGAAATGCAGCTCTAGGCTGTCCAACTAGGTTCACCACTGCCATAGATGACCTATCAGCCACTACCACTGTCTGAGACTGACGCCCAGCATCCAAGATATCATCAACAAGGATGTGGTCAAGTCACTGAATCCCATCATAACTACGTTGTAGAACCTCTTTGGGTAAAAGGTTTGTCCACCAAAGACAAAGACGATGAGCCCGTGATCCCACTCTGGCTGCATCTAACAATACAGCAGGTCCCATCAAAGAATGGACCTGATGTGTACTCGCCACCACTCTAGTGCGAGAATCACCCATCAATGGAACATTCTCCAAAAGGTAAGTTGGAGAAACAGACTGATGAACCTGGAGATGTCGTAGTATCCGTAACATCTCCCAAAACACACCAGAATGAGGATCTTGAAGACCCAAACCACGGCCCGCACGTGTATGTCCCTGACATGGCCATCCAAAAATCACCAAGTGAATAGGCCCATGTCTTTCTAGGTCATGCGCCCCCAGTAAGGAAATGTCTCCTGGTAAGGCCTTCTGGTAACCTCTGATTGCTGACATCGGTAATAACTCCGGATACCGATAGGCCAAGTGTGCCACATGATGTAGAGAGACTCGCCTAGCAGTCTCATCTCTCTCTACATACAAGTACCTCTGTACTCGGATACCCGCCTGTAACACCGCAGCTAGTCCGGTGCTGATCCCACCAAACAACTCCAATAGACATATCCCCTCTACTGGATACTGCCAAGCAATGAGTGTGGTATCCAGAGGTGTCAAAGCAATTGCCTCTGGAGGCTCATCCTCACACTCATCCCCTGATGGTACGAAGGCTCCACTCCAAGCCTGCTGCACCAACTGATCTGCATGCTGCTGCAATGCCTCCTCGGAACTCCACAATGGAACATCCAAGGTGGATGGAACAATCCCACTCGTACTCCATAGCCGAGTGATCTCCTCTGGTACTGGAGTATCCTCTGCATGGGCGTTCCCCTCCAACAAGTCACCAGGCCAAGTAACTGCACCGCTGAAAGCTAAAACTGATGTTGCCATGGTCTCGGACTGTAGTGAGCCAAGACTGCCACTACTGAAGCGTACTGGTAGGCGACATACCCGTCCCTCACCAGACTGCCAACCAGGTCTATAAGAGGCTGTCTCCTCCCAATAGTCAATGCTGAAACCCATAGGGTATAACACTGCTCCCCCAACTAGCACATCATATGACTCAGCTATCGTCGCAATAGCCTGAGCTCTCACCACCAAGCTATCAGTCGGATGACCAGGCTGAACCTGGACAACAAGCTCTCCACGTGTGATGTACTGTGTCGAACCACCACCAAGAGATGTCTGGATTTGAAATGGACACCTCTCCACATTGGTCTTCCGTAACTCCAGACCGACAACTGCAGCCTTCCCCAACATAAGGGGCTGCGCACCAGAGTCTAACAAGACTCTCTGTGGTGTATAGACCTTCCCTGAAGGTCCCACTAAATGAAAGATCCCCCTCTGGTTATCCAATAGGACAACACCAGGTATAAACCGCGCTCTCTCAAAGGCCGGTCTAGCTGGCAACTCCTCCAGTCTAGCCGCTGCTGCCTGCCATAAACCACTGGTCGCTGAACGGATCCCATGCTCCTCAACCAAGTCAGCTCCACTACCAACCACCTCTGCTCTAGTAGTAGGAACTGCACCATCCCTACTCTCACACAACGTGGCAGCCATGGGGCTGGGTCAACTCCCAATGTAAACATGTCACTGGCTGAAAATAAAGGATGCCGCATAATCAGCTGAGCCGCCCCCAACATCATGCTAGACTCAGTCTGTGTAGTAGCAGGTGGCTGACTAGCAGGTACTCCATCAGGTACTCCATCACCACCTACCACACCTGCATTGGGACGTCTAGGAACCATGGATGTCGTCTGCAATGCCTCAGATAGCGTGAAAGATTGGGGAAGTCTGACCTGTCTCCCAACCTCTCCTCTCTGTGGGTCCAACTCCACTGATGCTCTTCTAGGCTCTAGAGCACGTACTGCACTCCTAGTCACTACTGCAGATGCATCCACCTGTGCTGCTCCGCACATGAAGTCCAAAGCATCTCTATCACTAGCATATGAGGTGGAAGCCTCAGCACCCGAATCTGATCTCCTCTGAGCAATAGCCATACTAGCCAATCTCTGCTCCAACTGCTCAATCCGAGTAGCCATAGCTGTGTCAGAAGTAAGGGCAGGTACTGCACCCCTACTAGGTGTAGATCCTCTACCACCACCTCTACCACCTTGTCCTCCATGAACTGGAGCTCCTCTACTACCTGCCATAGCAGCCCTACCACTCCGTAACTCTGGGTGTAGGTCAAAACACCGGTCACTAGTGTGACCAAATCTGTGGCAATGCTCACACTACCTCTGTGCTGGCTGTGATGCACCAGAGGTATCAGGTCAGCTGCCCTAAGTACACTCTCTCCTATGGTGAGGTCCACCACAAGTCCAACAAGCAACACCACCACTCACTGGCTGATGCTGACCCGAAAATAAGGATAAGGGTCTAACTCCACTAGGCCCTCCACTCGCTCCATAGGATCTGGGCTGTCCACCCTATCCTCAAAAACCAACTGGACGTGGTGCACTCTGTTGAACTCTAGAAGAAGTCACAACTGTGGATGAGGTCTCTCGACCAAATCCAGCTGTCACCACTCTCTCCTCCACCATGTTGAGCTCAATATGCTCAGCCAAACCAAAGACTACTGCCAAAGTGGGCAAAGTAGCCTGCAACAACGTAGCATCACAAACTCTACGTCGCAACTCCCTGTCCAGTATCCCATACCAAAATTGGACTGCCTGGGCCTCAGTAACTCCCTGAGTGAAACTGATCAGCCGCCTCATGCAAGTATATGCCTCGCGTAGGCTCTCTCCAGCCTTCCGCTGGAACTCCTGCAAGCTCCTCAGCTTGTCAGTCCGCACTCCCTGGTAGTTCTGCCTCAAACATAGGAAGAACTCAACCATGGGGTTAAACCCCGGTACCACACCACCTCCTACAGCGGTACCTCCTCTCGTAGTAGCACTATCTCCAGCTAGTGCACCTCCACTAGCTCCACCTACACTACTCGAGCTAGAACTCGTAGGTACAGCCGATCTACTCTTGGCCACCGAGCCTAAAGTGATGGAGACATAGTGTGGAGACCAATACTGTCTCCATAACTCAATCTCCTCCAAATGAGCTCTCCTGAAATCATGGTAGTCATCCATCGGTGGACCCTCCAAGTGCTGAAACAACCCCTTCCATGCCATGAAGGGTGTGAACAAAGTCGGGTTCCGCATCTGCTGCAGATCACACAAACTATCAAACTCCTGGATGAAGTCATCCAACTCAATGGTACCCACTGTACCAGAGTAACGCCTAGGGCCTTTGGAGGCCCCATAAATCTCGTCCATGTCCCACAACAACGGTGCGGACACACCAAGTGCACTCTCAACTGAATTAGCTCCTGTGTCGAACTCCAACTCAGAGTCAATCTCCTCCTTCACTGGGACTCGAGATACAGGCTGATACCGAGCACCACTCCGAGTAAACCCACTGCGTACTACAGGGCTAACTCCTCTGGAATCTCCAAAGAACTCCGTCGTGACCACGTAACTGCAACAGCAAACTCGAACCACCAACTGCAACCGCAAGTCGCAACCGCACGTGCCCCACTAAGTGCCAACACCAACTAAACACCACCCACTAATGTAACTCTATCAAGATAACTACACTAGGGGAAGGGCAACCTGTAACCTGCCATCATAACACGCACTCTCACGGTCTGCAAGTCATCACTTCCTGCCTCATCGGAGAGAAACAAAGGTAGTCTGACTGGTCATCACTCCAGCCTCACCACCGAGAGCACACCAGAGCACCAACGCTCAAAAGTCAGGGCACCTCACACAAACGTGGTGCACAAACAGGAAGCATAGAATGGAGGGGATCCAATCACAAGAAATCTAAATGAAAACCCTCCATCTCATAACACAACACGGGACTGACTCTGCCACCATTTGGCATTTGACATAAGAGTAGTTCGTATCTAAGTCCTAAGCTACCAGGATCACCAAGAATGGGATCAAACTGCCTCTCCTAGCCAAAGCTACATGTGTATAGATAACAGTGGTGCAGTCACTAGGACAACAAGTGAGGGTGGACCAGTCGGCTAGGGCACCAATCTAGTAACAAGAGATCTAGGGGTCAAACCCTGTTGCGCACAATCTAGCAAGAAAGGCAGATTTTGCCAACCAATGACCAAGATCTACTCTAAACTAGCTAGCTTCACGCCAGCAAGTTGGCTTGCTGGCCCTTCTGGTCCTTCTAGCCTCTCATAGCCCACATCCCTATGCCTTGAAGACTCTAAACGCCGAAATTCAGCCAAATGAGGCCTTTCTTGTTGCCACTTCGAACCTCCTCCAAAATTGGCAAAACTTCTCCAAATCTGCAAAACTCCTCCAAACTAGCGAAACTTCTCCAAATCTGGCCAAACAGCAAAAATCCTCCAATTCTGGCCCAAAATCTGACATAAATCTGACGTAAACCCTAAAGATGGATGTCCGCCAAATCCCCCGCTAACTTTCCACTCGAGCCAAATTGACAAAACGGGTTTTTCCAAATCATAATTTCATGAGAAGAGCTTTCCAACTCCACCTTCAATTTGACTTTCTGAGCCCAACTCGTAGCAGATTGGTCATGCCTTCACCTCCTGAGCTCAAAATCACAACACTGCTCAAAAATTGCTCCTTCTTTGCTCAAAATTTGGCCAGCACTTCTGCACACCATCCGCCTAACTGCCAAATCTACATCAACTGAACGAGCTTTTGCACACTAGGGAAACACAGAACTTGAATCGAGCTACCACAATCCACCGAGCTTGGAGATACCACCAACACTCAACATTCATGCACCCAATTTCCCCCTGACTTCACTTCTCTGATGTAATCAGATTGCTTAACACTTTCAACTCAACTCAACTCAGATCAGTACTTGATCTGTCACTCTATAAACTGCCAACAACTAGGCATTGATTACAGTCAAGCCACACCCACTCAAGCATAGAGAATCCAGGTGACGCTCGCCGGCCTCTGTCCACCATAGCCAGGAACTCGAAGGCTCAACATCAGAGAAGTGAGCTCTCTGGAGCTCACTTCGAAACTATACCCCCTGGACTCGAGCTAACCCTGAAACCCTAACGGTCCCGCTGACGGCACACTCGACGGTGCAAACGGTGCAAAGTGACGGTGGGCCCCACCGTGAAGTCAGTACCCCAAACACGAAATCCAACCGTCGGAAAGTAGTCCCTGGGAAACTGCTAGAATAACTCTAACTACCATCATTGGAACTTTAGTGTCCGAGCATCTAGATGCGGAACTACAAATGGCGTGACAACTATCACATAGATAAATATATCCGTTGCAAATTTATTGAAGTGACTGAGATAAACATTAAACCTTGATAAGTTTGCACATTCCTAGACAGAGTTTTAACTCACAAAACCTTCTATACATGATAACACACCAACACTTGTCTAATATAAAAAAAATTTTGGTTTACCCAACGAGTTATGTTTGCTAGGAGTAGTTATAGACTATTGGCAAAGAGGTATATGGAATATTATATATTTTCCTTATATCTTATGATTTCATTAGAATCACTAGCATATGAACTTATGACTTGTAAATGACAAGCATAAACTAAGGCTCTATAAATTTAAGCAAACTAGAACAAACAGTGCGGTGATTGAAATATTTTGCACAATTTTGAACTGCTCTATAGTGAATATTTCATGATTCATGTTGCTTAAGTAGAAGATCTAGACAAAAAGATCATTAATCTCTATACTTTCACTCCACATTTGGTTTTTTAGAGAGAGAAAGAAAGAAAGAAAGAAATATCGATTTTCAGTTTTCTTTTTTGGTTTTGAACTCTTTCTTTATTTTTATCCGTTATAATTATTCTCTTCCTCTAATTCTCTTTGGAAATTTTGAAAAAGGATACTCCAAAGCCAAAGGATCAAAAGAGTTATTGGTTGTATGCATAAGACTTGATTATAAAGTTAGTACAATATACTATGAAAGAGATTGGATGTGTACATAGGAATGTAGAACAAATCATGATAACTTGTCTCATGCAACTTTCATATGAATATATGTGAGAGAGATTGGATGTTTACATAGGAATGTAGAATAAATCATGATAACTTGTTTTATGCAACTTTCATATCAAGATAAATGATATGTTTCAAATAAATTTTCTTGTCAAGGGTATTATTGACCATGGGAAATATGTGTTTTTAGCATCTTAAACAATCATTGTACTTTATAAGGGATGAAAATGAAGCATTGCAATCAAAGCTCGTTCTTAATGGTCAACTAAGTTAGAGACAGAGTTTAAGGTAAAGGAATTTTGGTGGAAATAAAGATTTAAAGGGATAGAAGAAAGCATCAATACTGAAGAATAATGTACAAAATGATGGTCAATAAAATAGATGTAGAGATCTCTATAACCCAAAACTAAGAAGTATGAGATTGCAACTTCTAAATTTTATCAGATGTTGGTTTATTATGCTCTGAGGTGATATTTTTATTGTACATGCATAATATAATGCAAAGTTACATGCTACATTATGCACAAATAATAAGTCAAGTAATTTTACTAGCGTGCACTTTATAATTTTCAACCTATAACATATGTTACTAAATATTTTATGCTTGCAAAGTGTTCCAATGCAATATTTCATATTGAATATTGTTAAATATAGAGACCTCTAGAATCCAAAACCAAAATTAGGACATGGAAACTTCCAAACTTTAAAATGTTCCAGTATAATATTGCATATTGAAATTATGTGTGCATAATGTAGTGCATATTGAAATGCTATCTTAAATGTGTATAATTGTCAAGTGCTCTAATATGTATTTAGCACTTCATTTTCATAATGCAACATACTTTAGTGAGCTACTTTATGCATATTGATATACAATAAATATTTGATATGCACAATGCTCTTCCCAGGATGTAATTTGAGTCCATGAGATCTCAACCTCTCAAACACCTCTAAAAAATGTCTCATGCTCCTCCATAGTATTGTTATAGACCAAAATATCATCATTATAGCACCGAGCAAAATCTAATCTTTCTAGAATCCTATCCATAGCCTTTTAGAACTCAACAAGAGCATTCTTTAACCAAAATGATAAGAACCTTCATTGATATAACACATCTTTTCCATGAGGATTAATAGCCCAAAATGTTATCTTGGACTTGTCTTCCTCCCTAATTGGCAATTGATGATATCTTGCTTAAAGATCCAAAGTATTGAAGACATTTGCATCACCAATCGTAGCACAAATCTCTTTCAATGTAGTAGGGCATACCAATCAACCCTAATCTATCAATTGATAGGATAGTAATCTCCACACATCCAACTATTTGTGTAGTTGCCATGCATACCCTTCTTGGTTAGCATCATTGTAATTGAAGCATACTCTCCATGCAAAATCTTTACTAAACCAACCTCAAAAAGTTCTCTAATCCAACTCTAAATCAATGCTCTATCCATATCATTATATCTATAAGGATGTTGACAACTGTTGTTCCACTAGTTAGATCAATCCAAATACTAATTCCTTTCAAAGCACTTGAATCCTTCATACCAAAGGTAAAACAACTTGTAGCTCTTCAAGAATCTCCACATTTGTTGTCTTTCCACTCTTATAAGCTTAGGTCTAATTTTTGGCTCCCGTGTATCCTTTGTAATTGATATAGGAGCAAAAGACATACTAACTTGTTGCTACATCAAGCTCTTAGGAGCAATAATGTCATGCTTCCAACCACTAGAGTCCTCAACCTTAGTGCAAAAGATTCCTTTTGCTTTGGCTACAAGCTCCATAATCCTCTAGTTACATCCCAAGTAGACCGTGCTCACATGAATGGACCAAGTGGACCACTCTCACTAATAAAGATTGGCTATGTCCTAATAATACCATGCACACTTAGTCCATTACCCCCAATATGTGCCTAAATCATCTAGATAGGCACAAAATTCACAAGTGTCCGATTGGTGATGCCTCTCAAGCACATCTTATATTGCTCTATGAAGCCAAGGCTCACAATCCAAGGTAGATAGTTTAGGTCCATAGCCTGACCTAGCACTTGACACTTGGATGCCTCTAACACTATTATAATAATAACATTATCAATACAAAAATCCATTGCCTTCTCCCTCTCATTTGCATTGGGCTCCACTGATTGCTATAAATGTGAGTTTCAAACAAGTCCATGACCTCCTTCTCAAAAAAGCATGAAAGCTTGGGAAACTCATAAGTGTGGGTAAAGCAGTTGTGGGCTATCTAACATGGTTCACCACTACCATAGGTGACCTATTTGTCACTACCACCATCTGAGACTAACATCCAACATCCAAAATATCATTGATAGTTAGGCAATCTAGTTGTTGAATTCCATCATAAGCACATTATAAAACCTCTCTAGGTAAGAGGTTTGTCCACCAAAGACAAAGATAATGAGCTTGTGATCCCACTCTAACTGCATCCAACAACATAGTAGGTCCCATCCAAGAATGGACCTAATTTGTACTTGCCACCACCAATATATAAGAATCACTCATCAAAGGGACATTCTCCAATATGTAGGGTAGAGAAACAGATTGATGCACTTGGAGATGTCATAGTGTACATAACATCTTCCAAAACACACTGGAATGGGGATTCTATAGATTGACCTTGGTAAGCATAGATATGTCCCTAACATAGCCATCCCAAAAGTCACTAAATGAATGGGAACACATCTCTTCAAATCCTATGCCCCCTACAAGGAAATGTCTACTAGTATGGTCTTTTGGTAATCCTTGACTATTGACATTAGTAAAAGTTCATGGTAGCAATAGGCCAAGTGTGTCACATGATATAGAGAGATATTCTTAGCAATCTCATCTCTCTCCATACAGAAGTGACTCTAAATCTGTATAATTGCTTGTAGTACTACAACTACTTTAATGACAATCCTACCAAACAATTCCAATAAGTATACTCTTTCTATTGGATACTACCAAGCAATAAGTGTAGTATCCAAAGGTGATAAGGTAATAGATTTTGGAAGCTCATCTTCACATTGGTCTCTTGATAGTACAAAGACTCCATTATGAGCTTGTTGTACTAATTGATCCGCATACTACTGCATTGCCTCCTCAAAACTCCATAATGGAACACACAAGGTGGATGGAATAATCCTTCTTGTATTCCAAATTTGAGTGATCTCCTTTGGTAATGGTATATCCTCCACATGTGCTTTCTTTTCCAATAAGTCACTAGGCCAAGTAACAAAACTATTGAAAGCTTAAATTGAATGCCATGGTCCCTGACTATAGTGAGCCTAGATTGTAACTACTAAAGCGTACTAATAGCAACATACATGTCTCTTACTTGATTGCCAACTATAATACCATTAGTTAGATATATTATCTAGAGAGGAAATTAGCTTAGTAATATCTTGAGGGATATTATATATGATGGTCTTAGTAGATTAAATAAAGGTGCACCAAAAGAGTGCTTCCACTAATAGTGCAGAGGCCAAAAGCACCTTGAAAACTTTAAAGTCAATTTTGGAGGCCTAAATGATGAATTTAGGCCTTGAAAAATAAAAGATTCCTACTTCTCTTAAAGTAAAGGGCATTGTCTTCCCCTTGTTTGTCTCATTGAGAGCTTTCCAATGGTATTTCACCCATGCTATTTTGAGCTTTTGATAGAAAGATTTGCCAAAGATTCACTCTATTCAAACTTGTTTGACCAACCAAATAGGACAAGGATCAACATGTCACCAATCAATGCAACTAATCTAAGTGTGCATATATCTAATCCAAGGATGGAGCTCCTTTTGAGTGGATCCTCTTTGTTAAATAGTGCAGACAAGATGTTCCTTTGATACATCAGAGTATTGAGAGATGAAGTCTTGTGTTTCTTTCTTGGGGTTCTCTTATCTTTTGAATATTACAATGGTATTAGTGCAAGGGTTTTAATCCAAGAGAGTGGATCATCCCTCTTGGAGGAACATGAGCTACTAAGATTGAGTAATTTTGAGAGGAAAAAACATAATATAATCAATAGATCAAGAGTGTTTTAGAGAGAAGTTATGATAGATACTCATGGAAGATAATTTCTTGCACCTCACTTTCTATTCTTGAATATGTTCCACATCAAGATTATGTATATCCAGCATGAGCAAGCAATAGTATATCTTGTTTACCATTTTGGAATAGAGTTCATAGACATAATAATGAATTTGCCAAACCCCATGATTCTACTTGTGATGATATACAATAGAAAGTGAGATTTGACAATCTATATTATATTATGATATAATAGATATGAATATATGAATCTTCTCCTTTTTAACACTCAAGTAGAAATCCATTATGTAGTTAGATCAAAAGTGGTATTCAAGGATTTTGTAGTCCACAATTTTGCAAATCCAATTTGATAATACACAGGTTAAGCATTCACCATGGTCTACACAAGAAGATATATGGTTCACCTCATTGAGGCTATGTCCATGGGAACACACAAAAATAACATTTCTCATCATCAAAGTAATGTGTCTCCAAGAGCTCCTACTAGCTCGCACATATGGTAGTCCACCCCAAACTTATTATCACAATCATGATAACTTGAGTTACTCCATACTTGAGTTAACTCCTAACATTCTCCCCCTTGAATCATGTCTTGGCATCCTTAACCTCTATAACCTATATGATTACTCTATGGGAAGTCCTAAAAGGAGGCCTTACATAAGTCCCTCTGTAAACTAGAGTTAACTAGAACTAAGCCATAGCCTAAACAAGATAGACTAAAATCATATATATAGATAGCAAAACTGCTAATCTACTCTACTTGTGCCCATATGCAACACCTGCAGCTTGACACAATGTCTCAAAAGCTTTCCAAAGATATCACTTTTGTTAAAGCATAAAAAGGATTGAGTTTACCATCAATCTTGACTAACTCAATTGTATTATCAAAGACAACTTTTGTTGTTGCTACATACTCAGCTTTTGAAGTAGACTGAGCTACGCACTTTTGCAATATAGATCTCTAACTTATGCATCCACCTCCAAGTGTCAACACGTACTCAGTCATAGATTTCCTCCCATCCAAGTCTTGTCCATAGTCAACATCTACATAGCCAATAAGTGATTTGGCATTGTAAGATTTAGCATCAAACAAAAAGCCAAATCCAATGTACCTTTGAGATATCTGAGGATCCCCTTCACAACTTCCCAATGTATATTCCCTAGATTTGACATGTATTTGCTAGTGTTGCTCATAGCTAGAGCAATGTCAGGCCTAGTGCAAATCATCAAAAACATGAGACTTCCCATTGCCTTGTCATAGGGGATTTTGGACATCAAACCTATCTCCACCACATTTATTGGACAAAGAGTTGATGAAAGCCTGAAGTGAGGAGCTAAAGGAGTACTCACAATTTTGCAATTCTCCATGTTAAATCTCACAAGTACCTTTCTAGCATACTTCCCTTGGGTTAACCACAACTTTCCATCCTCCAAGTTTCATTGGATCCCATCTCCAAGATCTTTCATTCTAAGTTTGGAACCCAAGAGAGCTTTGAGCTTACCAACATCATATCTGTCTCTAGCTGCAATAACCATGTCATCCACATAGAGTACCAGAATAATGAAGCCAAAGACTTCATTGCTCACCTTTTTCATGTATATACAAGGATCAAACACACTCTGTTTAAATCCTCATGAAATCATCAAATTGTTTGTTCTATTATCTAGGAGCTTGCTTCAATTCATATAAGGATTTTAGCAACCTACAAACCACATCCTTTTGGCTTTGCTTCACAAAGGCTGTCTCATGAAGATCACCACATCTAAATTATCATAGAGGAAAGCAATGACAACATCCATTTGATCTAAGATAAGACCAAAGTAAGTCACAAGTACACACAATAAGCAAATAGTGGCATACTTAGCAATGGGAGAGTAGACCTCTTGTAATCCACACCTTTTTCTTGTATGAAGCCCTTGGCCACCAACCTGGCCTTGTAGATCTTCTTTTCTCCATCAGTGGGGCTATCTTTCAATTTGTAAACCCACTTATTGTCCACCAATTGTTGATGTTTGGAAGCTTCACTAACTCCCAAGTCTTGTTGTCAATCAATAATTGCATCTCTCTTTGCATTGCAGCATTCCATTCAAGCTTGTCCATCAAAGTTAGAGCCTCATTGTATGAAGAAGGTTTCACTTCTGCCAAGATCAAAGCCATACCATCATCATCATCAAGAGAGATATTCTCATCTCCTAATTGTGTTGAATTAGCCCATTTGCCAAATCATTCAAGAGAACAAATAGAACATCCAGACATCCTCCTTGTTAATGACTCTTCTTGATCTTCTTGTGTTGATAGGTATCAAGGTACACCAATCTCCTCATGCCCTTGTAATTCCTCAATTTGGGGAACTTGCTCCTCTATGGGAGCACCTCCTTGTGACTCATCATGAACACCATCATAATTAATCTCCTCCTCAAAAATATTTAGAGGAGATTTTCCCTTGTCAGTATGAGAAGTCAAAGCTTTCTCCCCCTTAGTTGATGATCTAGACTCATTGAACAAAACATCTCTACTAATAATCAATTTAAAGGTAAGAGGATGTCGTACGTATATACATCGCTACACAACATACATCACTGTCAACATCATACACTATAGAAGCAAAATCAGATTGTTTACCACTCTCAACTCAACTCAACTCAGATCAGTACTTGATCTGTCACTCTATAAACTGCCAACAACTAGGCACTGATTATAGTCAAGCCACACCCACTCAAGCATAGAGAATCCAGGTGACACTCGCCGGCCTCTGTCCACCATAGCCAAGAACTCGAAGGCTCAACATCAGAGAAGTGAGCTCTTTGGAGTTGCACTTCAAAAGTATACTCCCTGGACTTGAGCTAGGTCTGAACCCTAACGGTCCTGCTGATGGCACACTCGATGGTGCAAACGGTGCAAAGTGACGGTGGGCCCCACCGTGAAGTTAGTACCCCAAACATGAAATCTGACCGTCGGAAAGTAGTCTTTGAGAAACTGCTAAAATAACTCTAACTACTATCACTGGAACTCTAGTGTCCAAGCAATCTAAATGTGACACTACAAATGACGTGACAAGGATCCCATAACCTGTAACCCTTCACACTATTCTAATAGCAAAAAAAATTACATTTCTTGGAAGTAAGATTTAGTAAGATTCTTGGAAGTAAAATCTATTGTCCTTGGGTATGAGAGGATATGCATTACATCAAAAGACTAATAAATGATTATAATCTATAGGCTGTCCATGCCTCATCTCAAATGGTGTCATGTAATAAATTGCACTAGAAGGAGAAAGATTTACTAAGTAAGCTTCAATGTTAATAGCTTCAGCCCAAAACACATGTGATAAACTGGATTGGCTCAACATACTCCTCATCTGCTCCAATAATGTTTGATTGAGCCTCTTAGCAACACCATTCTATTGTGGAGTATATACTATAGTGAGATGGCAAGTTATCCCTTCTTGTTGACAATACATCTCAAATTCTCTAGAAGTATATTCCTTGCCGTTATCTGATCGTAGAAATCTCACTCTCTTATTAGTCTAAGTCTCAACTTGGGTTTTCCACTTCTTGAAAGTGACAAAGACCTCAGACTTCTCATGTAGGAAATGAATCCATACAAGCCTTGGATAATCATCAACGAAAGATACATAGTATTGCTTTCTAGAATGTGAGGGAGTAGGGGATGAGCCCCACACATCACTATGTATATAGTCAAGAATTTATTTGGAACTATGAGTTCCAACACCAAAAGTAGTTTGATGTTGCTTCCCTAGTATTGTGAGCCGACCTATCTCTCACTCAAGATGAACCTCTGATGGTAATTATGGTAGCACACCATGGACTAAGAAGGCAAGGAATCCCAACTCTATCATACTCCTCCAAGGCTAACACTCCAAGACTCCAGACATTGCTCACTAGAGAACTCAATGAGAGAGAGATAGTTGCAAATGAAAGGATGATGAGTACCTCCTCACCCCTTGTTTATATACTTGTGAAATAGTTACGTACCAAAGTTACTAATTACCATAGTAACTCAAGTTACTAGACTAAAAGTCAAGTAAAGTCAAAAAGTAGAAAGGAATATCCATTCACATTTGCATATTCCACTAGCATGTGATCTTATCTTGACCCAACCACTAAGTCAAGGATTCCTTCACATGGGCTATCCTTGGACTATAGAAGAATCCAAAACAAAAAGGCTTGCGGGCCCAAGAGTTCTCAACTCTTTCCTCAAAGCCAAACACCTAGGAATAATACCAAGTCAACACACTAGAATCCAAAATAGTGGTGCTCATCTTTTCCACTTTCTCTAAAGTAAGGTCCCCTCTATCTTAGCTATGACTAACTTTAGCTAATCATGACTAATGTATAACCATCCTTTATCTCTATCTAAATAATACCTCTCAAGTATTTGTAATACCAAGCTAAATATCACAATACCACACACCTACACAAATGAGTGTTACATTTATCCCCTGACTAAGTTTTCACTTTGTCCTCAAAGTGAAGGTCTCTCTACCTTCTATGATATATCTTCAACTTATCATGGTTAATCCTATCAAAGTGTCTTCCTCCCAACTCCTTGAGATCATAGATGTAATTGCTCTACACCTCCTCCACTATGAAAGGTCCAAAGTACTTAGGCAAAAAAAATTCTTTTGCACTCTCTTGAATCAAATGGAATCAAACAACATTACCCTATCACCTTATTTGAAGGGCTCCACCTTCTTCTTGCCTTGCCTCTTGTCATAGCTCTCCTTTTGTTTCCTTTGGGCTTGCTCCACTCAAACCATAACAACAGCTCTTGCCTCTTCCCACTCCATGAGTTGTTCCTTCCTTGACTTCTCTGCATCACCTCCTTGTGCTTTCTTCAATCTCCTATGAATGCTTTGGAAGGTAGGAAGATCAAAGTGAATAGGTAAAGTAGACTCAATACCATATACCAATTGAAATGGAGAATATCCGGTGGAAGTCTTCATGGTTATCCTATACTCCCACAAAACCGCATGAATCCTCTTGTCCTAATGATGTTTAGCCCCCTCCATTTCTGCATCTTTGGCCAACATCATGCACAAGGTCTGATTGGTTCTCTCTGCCAAGCCATTGGAATTTGGCTTATGGGTTGTAGTTACTCTATGTGTGATAGAGAAATGTTGTAGCATGGTTGTAGTGATGCTTCTTGTAAACTCTCCTCTCCTATCAAAAATCAACTCCAAAGGGCATCCAAATCTAATGATAATGCATTCATAAAGAAATCTACCAACTTCATCTTCATTCTTGTCCCTCAATGGTCTAGCCTCAACCCACTTGGTAAGGTAATCAGTAACTACTAAAATGTACCAATGTTCCTTGGGGTTCTATTGAGAGGACCTACAAAATCAATTCCCCACTTCTCAAAAGGTCATAGCAATGGAATTGATCTAAGTGGTGGAGTGGATGTAGACTTTCTAGCAAAAGCTTGACAAACATGACAAGTTTTGCAATAATCAAGACAATCCTTGAAAATCCCTCTCCAATGGTAACCTGCATCTAGAATCTTGAAAGCAGTCACCTTTCTTGCAAAGTGTCTTCCACACACTAAACCTTCATGAAACTCCTTTATAAGTAGGATAGACTCTCCTTACCCACTGCTCTTCAAAGTAGACCATCTGTTCCTTGGTGAAAAAGAATATCCTCCACCATTGTGTAAGGTCTAGATCTTGCTACAAGGGCCTTCCTCTCCCTAGCATGCATCCCTTCTGGATAGTTACTTCTTGTCACAAAATCCACAATCTCCTTGTACTCCATTGGAACCTCTTGAGTGATTGAGATTGTCATGAGCTCCTCATCTGAGAAGGAATCATCCACAAAATCATCCACTGGCTCATCTCCATCATGATCATAGGCTCTAGATAACAAATCAGCATTTGCATGTTTCTTTCCTGGCCTATCCTCAATTGTGTAGTCATACTTAGACAAGAGTATCATCCACCTTGCTAGTCTTTCTTCAACATTAGGCTTGTTGAAGAATTACTTCAAAGCCTTGTGATCCGTGACAATGGTGGCTTTCCCTCCAATCAAGTAGTGTCTAAACTTCTTGAGACCAAAGATCATTGCAAACCTTTCTCTCTCTGTGACAGAGTAGTTCTTTTCTGCTGAAACCATCTGCCTACTAGCATAAACTATTGAATGATCATGCCCATCTTGGTCTAATTGACTAAGAGTGCATCCCATAGCTACATTAGAAGAATCAGTGTAGAGGATGAAAAGGCTTACTCCAATCAGGTTTAGCAAGAATTGGAGCTACAACAAGGGATTGCTTGAGCTCTTGAAAAGCTTTGAGAGCCTCCTTGTTCTCCAAAATCACCATGTAATCTACACCCTTCTTCATGTAGATGATCAATGCATAAGCCTTGTTGGAAAATGAGAAGATAAACCTCCTATAGTACTTAACCATCTCCAAGAATTAGCATAACTTTATCAAGCTTGAAGGGAATGGAAGTCTGAGATTTTCCTCACTTTCTTCCTCACTTTCTCAAGATCAACTGCTATTCTATCCTTGGAGATGATGTGCCCCAAAAGTAGACCTTCTTCACATCCAAAAATGCACTTCTTTGGGTTGAGTGATGCATTTGCCTCATCCAAGCATTGCAACCTTGATTAGGTGCTCAAAGTGCTCCTCTTTGCTCCCATAGACACAAAAGTCATCAATGAAGTCTCTCACAAATTTCCCAATCAAAGTTTCAAATACCTTGTTCATGAATCGTTGGAATGTTGTTGGAGCATTGCAAAGCCCAAAAGACATGACCTTGAAAGTGTAAGTTCCCCAAGGTGTGGTGAATGTGGTGAGTTGTTGATGCTCTGGTGCAATCTTGATTTGGTTATATCCAATATAACCATCTCCAAAACTATACCTCTCATGACTTGCAACCTCCTCCAAGATCTCATCAATGAATGGCAATGGGTAGTAGTCCGACTTGGTAACAACATTGAGCTTCTTGTAATCCACACATACCCAAAGCTTGCCATTCTTTTTCTTCACTATGACAATTGGAGACGCCCATTTTGAATTCTCTACCTCAAAGATAAATCCGGCATCCTTGAGCTTATCAATCTCTTCCTTCACAACCAAAGATATTGGTCTTGCATGTGACTCCACCTCTATCTTGTGCTCCTCCAAGATGACTTCCTTCAAATCCTTGTAACTAAAAGCAAACACATGGATGAACTTGCAAAAAATCTCCTCAAATCTCACCTTCTCCTCCTTGGTAACATTTGGGCCATACTTGAGGGTAGCTAACCTTCTCTCTATCTCCTCAAGTGTCAATGGTGATTTATCTGGGTCCTTCAAAACCTCTAGCTTATGTGCAAAATCCAAAGCACACATAGGATACACATCTGAATCAGATTCAGATTCATCCTCCTCCGTGGAAGTCTCCTCTTCTATGCTTGTGTCCACACCTGAAGCTCCTTCTTCAAAATCTGATTCCCAATAATCAGAAGATGGTGTATCTAAATGTGAAGTGTTGGTGGTGTTAGTCATAGGAACTGTGACTCTATGGTTTGATAGCCCAATCCTCAAGTACCCTTTGTGCCACCTATCAATTATGCATGCTGCTCTCAACCATGGCCTTCCAAGAAGTAAGTCATAGCTTGAATCCTTCAAGACTTGGAAAGTCATGAGATTTTGAACTCCCATAACTGAAACTACCACTTTATCCATCACCCCTACTGGTTGAACTTGTTGCTTGTTTTCCATGCTCACCACAAATGTTGAAGATCTTGAAGGTATCATACCCAACTTCTTCATCAAACTTTCTGACATGGCATTCATTGTTGATCCTCCATCAACCAATGCATCCTTGATGTTGTGACCATGCACTCTCACATCAATCTTGGAGGCATATTCACAAGCCTCCTATGGTAGGTGGTTTGGCATCCACCATCCCTATTGATACTAGAGCTTTTGCCTTCTTCTTCCTCTTGCTCCTTGTAGAACTCAAACCACCTCTAAGCTCTTTTCTCAAGGTAGGGTTCAAAGCAATCAATTGGCCCACTATGATGTTAACCTTGTGGCTACCAACATCCTCCAACACATTGTAGTTCTACTATTGCTTTGAAATCAAGAAATCCTCCATCCCCAACTCCTTCCTTGGAGTCTTTGTTGTTGATGGTGTTGAGGTGCAAGTGCTCCTAGTAGATATTGGAGTATCCTTGCTTGGAGTAAATCCTTGAGAAGAGTGAACATCCTCTACAAAACGAGCTCTCTTCTTCTCTTGTGCCAAAAGCTCCAAATTAAGACCCTTGGAGTTTGAGCACTCTCCCTTCTCATACTTGCTCTCAACCACATCTATGGATGATATCCTCTTACTTTTGTTTGGATAAGGAGTCACTTGGGTTTCACTCTTTCCTTCTATTGGCTCTCTCATAACCCCTTCCTCAATGGTAAGTAGAATTTGGGCAATTCCTTTGGATATGGCCTTTTCCTCCACAACCAAAACAATTTCTATCATTGAAATTGTTGGCTGGTTGGCCTCCTCTGTATGGATATTTTCCATAACTCCTAGGCCCTTTCCCTACATTTTGATCCACCTCTCTCTTCTCCCATAGTTGCACCACATTGATTTTGAGATTTGCAAGTTGTTCTGTGATGGTTTGAAGTGGATCTTTTGGTGGAGGTGCAAGAACTAGAGCAACTACTACTTGTGGTGAAACCCTTGCCACCAAAGTATCAGAAGTTCCACCATACTTGTAGCCTTGAGGAGGAGGCACAACCTCCTTCACCACCAAATCACTCTCATCCCCTTCCAAACTCTCCTCCATACAAATTGCGATCTTGATAGCTTCAACCTTGGAAGAAGGTTTCTCATATCTCACCTTGCTTCTAATTTGTGGTCTCAACCCTCCCACAAAATTCTTGGTGAGCATTGCCCCTATGCCAACCATAGTAGTCTCCACATCATCCCTACCCTTCCTCAACACTATGTGAAATCTGGACTCTAACTTTTCCACTCTTTCCACATAGACTCTCACTTTCTCTCTATCTCCCTTGTTTGAGAAAAGTAACCTCACTCATAAATCTCTCATAACTCTCATATGGGAGAAAGTTTTCAATGAGTGCTGAAGTCAAACTCTTCCAAGACTCTTCTTCCTCATCTCTCCTCTCTCTCTCTTTTGGTATTTTGACTCATACTATGTAAGTGTTGCATCCTCAAAGAAATCTGGTAATAATGAGGCCCACTCATTCTTCCTCCTCTCATTGCTTCTTGTGCAAGATCTCTTGAGGCCTCTCAAAAAGGCCTCCACATCTTCTCCATCTTTGCCAAAGAAAACCGGAAGTTTCCCCATCTTAACCCTTCACTATCTTTCTTTTCTCTCAATTTTTTTTCTTTTTTTTCTTTTTTCTTTTTTCTCACTCTATAACTAATAGAGTATATACATGACTAACACCATTTGAGATTAATCCACCCTAGGGAACACAAAAGGTTCAGGTTCCTCCAAGATTTCTATAGCAACATCAAATACTAGAGTGCATATTAATCAAACCCTCATGGATAGTTTATCCACAAGTTGAAAGATTATCTCCATCACTAATCTTGAGAACTAGCTGATGAAAGTGGTAGTATTTCTATAGTTTTACTAAGACTCTCTCCAAGATACTTCACCAAAGTTTCCAAAATTAATTTTACTCCACTACACTCATGTCCTTTTGGAAGTACTTCAACTCCACAAACCTCACACAACTCCTTGGTCTTAGATCTTCTCCCTCCCAATCTTGGTGAAGAAGGTCTAACATGCAAACCCAAGTCAAGTAAGGCTCTCTTTTCCCTCAATCTCTTGCTCTCAAAGGTCAATGGACATAAAATTGCCTTATGTTTCTTCTCTCCACATAGAAAACACTTAGACTCACTCTTTCCTCCAAGTGGTGTAGGTTTTTGGATCCTCTCAACACTCTCTTCAAATTCTATTATAAACTCTATTTTCCTCAAATCCACCCCTACAATCACTTCAAACCCTTGGGGAACCTTGTATAGTCTCAATTTCCACTCTTGATGACCCTCCATGTTCCTAAAATGAATCTAAACACTCAAACATGCTTTTTGTTGCTCTCAAACTCCTCATGCATGAGATCTCCACTCTACAGAATTGACCCTTCATCACAATGTCACTCAAATCTCCCTACCAGTATGTCATAGTCCTCTAAAATTTTATACACTTGATTTCAACTCTAGGACATCCCTCCCCGCAAAATTTCAAATCTTTTCATTGAGCCATTTGGCCTAGACACCTTTCTATTTAGCACACATATTTCAGATTTGGTCTGAAAACCACCCCCTTCACTTCAAAAACTCATAACTCCCTATACAAGAATTATCTCTCTCTAATTTTTGTGTCACGTAGGATACAATGCACCTCATTTTCTTGGTAATTTTCAGGACAATTCACTGAAAATTGAAAAATGGAAGACTCTTTACCATTTTCTAAAGAGCATGCAGTTGCGGGAGCAGTTTACACTATCAATTTTCAAAAATTCTAGCCCAGTGCACATAGTGTAATACTCCGAGGACAAGAGAAGAGAAAAAACACAGATTGCACACTCAAACATTTGATGCCCCAAGGGAGCACCTTCTCTTAATTATATAGACAGAGGATCTCCTCCAAGGAAGCTCCACCATAGGATTAGGGACACAAATAGGTGACATGTCAGCAAGCTCCACCCTTGGATTACTTACTTGGATGGGTGACATGTCTGCTCTAGGTTCTATCTGGTTGGTCAACAAGCTTTGACCGAAGGGAATCTTTTAGGGAATCTTCCTGTAGAAATCTCAGAATCATATGAGTAAGGTACCATTGGAAAGTTCTCGATGAGACAAAGCAAGGGGGAGGGAAGGCCAACCTTTCCTTTTTCAAGGAGAAATCTACACATTTTTGAGGCCTAATTCATCCGTTTAGGCCTCCGAAATTGCCTTCAAAGATTTCAAGCATATTTTGGTTCCTACTCTATTAGTAGAAGTCCCCTTTTAGTGATACCTCTTTCTGATCTGTTTAGTCCATCATGTGTAACATCCTTCCAGATGTTACAAAACCAATTCTCACATTTAAATCATATGTCTAGCTATTGGTTCTAAGGTTCTCAAGTCTATTTCAGTTTTTGCCCTATTAGTAGAAGTACTCTTTTGGTGATACTTCTATCTTATCTATTTTGACCATCATGTAAAACATCATTCTAGATGTTACCAAACCAAATTTCACATCTAGATCATATGGCTAGCTCTTGGTATTATAGACCTCCCTCCTTTTAAGACGCAACGTCCTCATTGTGCAATTGTTACTCAAATGCTTGCACCAACACAGGTGCATGTGCCAAATTAGCAGCGGGCTCTCAAGTGGTTTCATAGAAGGGATAACCTTTCCATTGTACTAGATAGTCCACCCACGGATGGCGAGTACCACGCATGCATTTTTGGAGAATCCGCTCCACTTCATATTCCTATGTGTCATCAATGAGTGTCGGACAAGGTCAAATGTCTTTGGTGGAATGACCCTGGCCTGATCGGGGAGCATATTTGCGTAGTAGGGAGACATGGAACATTGGATGGATCTTCATGTGTGGTGGTAGCTCAAGGTGATAGGCCATAGCGCCGATGCGACAAAGAATCGAGAAAGGCCCAATAAAATGAGGTCTGAGCTTACAAGGTCCAACTAATGTGAGGTTGGTTGTCGATAGCCACACTTGATCCCCAACATTGAACTCCATGTGCCTACGGTGTGCAGCAGCATACTACTTCTGTTGATTTTGCGCAATCTGTAACCTGTGCTTGGCGCTCTCCACACCTTGTTGGATTCTAGAAACAAATGTGTTGACTGCATCGACCTTGGTAGCCACTGGATGGATCTTCATCAAGCTAGAAGGTGTGAAGGGATGCTCACCATACATGAGGAAGAACGGAGTGACCTGGGTGGAGGCATTCACTAAATTGTTGTAAGTGAATTCCACCAACGGGAGTAGGGTCTCCCACCGCTCTTGCTCTTCTAAGGTGAAGCCGCGTAACATGTCTTCAATTGTGCGATTAGCCCGCTCTGTTTGGCTATCTGTTTGTGGGTGGTAAGCTATGGACATGGCCAACTTGGTTTTGAAGAAACCAAAGAGTGTTTGCCAAAACAAACTGGTGAATTGGGTGCCTCTATCCGTGATGAGTACTCTAGACAAGCCATGATGAGCAAAGATTGCATCTAAGTATAATTGAGCTAGTTGTGGAGCGGTCACCTCCTTGGTGGTAGGGCGTACATGAATCATTTTGCTGAGCCGGTCCACAAAGACCACAATGGAGTCAAACCCTGAGGTGGTCTTGGGTAATTCACAGATGAGATCCATACTCACTTGTTCCCAACGTTGGGTAGGAGTGGGGAGAGGTTGAAGGAGCCCTACAGGAGCTTGATTAGAAGCTTTGTTCTATTGACAAAGTAGGCAGCTATGCACATAGTCCATCATGTTGTTGCTCATCTTGGGCCAATAGTAATGGCGCTTGATTGCATCCAAGGTCTTGTCCACTCCGACATGAGCTGCCATGGCCAAATCATGACATTCCGCTAGAATGGTGATGCGTAATTCTGGGACATTTGGGATCCATAATCTGCCTTCCCAAAAGGTGAGTCCTTGGGTGTTGGTGACACCCTTGGATGATTGTGCTTCTACAATCTGTGGATCATTTTTTGTAGTAGCCAGAATCTCTTGCCAAAATTCAAGGTTAATCTTAACCTCTACCACCAAGTTGTTGGCCATTGGCATGTGGGTGAATGCATCTACAAGTTGAATCTTACCTTCCACGTAGGTGATTGTCATGTTGAAGTGTTGTTGCTACTCTACCCACCAAATTTGGCGACAAGATAGATCCTTCTGTGTCTTGAGGTAGACTAGAGGTTTGTGGTCTGTCTCTACTACAAATGCCTTCTTGCCCAAGTAGTGCTTCCAATGCTTGGTTGCTAGAACGATGGCCAGCTCTTCTTGTTTTGTGGTGTGGTAGTTGCGCCCTGCCAGTAACAATTTTTGAGAGAAATATGCAATTGGATGCCATCCGTCATGCCACTCTTGTTGTAGGACTGCTCCTATTGCTACGCCTGATGCATCCGTAGCCAACTTGATTGGACGTTTTGGGTCATACCACTTCAAGATTGGTTGCATGTAGCAAGGCGGCCTTCAATTCTTGAAAGGCCAACTCTTGTGCAGTTCCCCATGTCCACTTCTTCCCCTTGCCAAGTAGTGCCGTTAAAGGATGTGCAATCTTGGAGAAGTCCTTGATAAATCTACAATAGAATCCCGTCAACCCCAAGAAGCTCTTAAGTTGAGTCTCATCTTTTGGGGCACTCCATTTTTGAATGACCTCTATTTTATCTGTCAATACTTGAATGCCCTCTGCACTTACTCTATGCCCTAAGTAGTCTACTTCAGACTTGCCAAACTCACATTTTGAGATTTTGGCGTACAATTGATTTTGTCTTAGAATCTGGAGGACCTCTCATAGATGTTGTTTGTGTTCTGTCATTGTACTACTATATACTAAGATATCATCCAAAAAGACGATAACAAACTTATCCAAGTATGGATGAAATATGTCATTCATTAGACTCATGAAAGTGGCAGGTGCATTGGTGAGGCCAAAAGGCATCACAAGATACTCAAAATGGCCATACTTGGTTCGAAAGGTAGTTTTGTACACATACTCCTGTACAATTTGGATTTGATTGTAACCGCTCCGCAAGTCCAATTTGGTGAAGTATCTTGCTCCATGGAGTTGATCAAACAGGTTACCCATGCAAGGTAAGGGGTCTTTGTTCTTCACTGTTTGCTGATTGAGACCCTGATAGTCAATGCACATGTGTATTGTACCATCCTTCTTCTTCACAAACAAGACAGGGGCCCCATATGGTGATAGGTTGGATGAACAGGGGCCCCATATGGCTAGGTTGGATGAACCCTTTGTGCAGCATCTCCTCAATTTGAGTCTTACACTCCTCCAACTCATGAGGTGATAGGCGATATGGGGCCTTACAAGGAGGTGTCTTCCCCGGGAGTGTCTCTATTTTGTGATCTACTCGCCTTTTTGGTGGTAATCCTGAGGGTAGATCATCGGGAAAGACATCTTGAAACTCATTCACCACATCCTTCAATTTCTTAGGAATTTGTCTATCGAGTTGTGCATTGTGGACTTCTCTTATTAGACCCATAAAACATCTATTGGTCTTACAGATAGTTGCCGTCCCTACGACATACAGAGGCAGTTTCTGCCTGTGTGATTTTTTTTAACCCCAATGATTGACCATTGGTGGGTTCTCACTACTTTCTTCCTCCAATCCACCATAGGGTTATACTGCTCTATCCATGGCATGCCTAAAATTGCATCATAACGAGCTAACTGTATCACTTGCCACTCAATTGCTTCTTGATATTCTCCTACAGAGAGGGTTACCCGTCTAGGTAATGATTCAATCTTCTCTATTTACCCATTTGGTAACTCTACTTCTTCACTTCCATCTCTCTCTAGATCCATTCCCAATCTTATTGCAACAGAGCAAGACAAGAAATTCTCTACTGCTCCGGATCTATTAAGACTCTCACTTGATTACCTTCTAGGATTCTATTCATGACAATCAATTGTGAGGTTGCCTTTCGGGATCTTTGCGCATTATTCTTCTTCCTTCCCTTGCTTCTCTGCTTCCTTATTGAGCCAGTAAGGCTATGAGGTACATTTACTGGCGATCTTTGTTTTCCAAAGTGATTTCCACCTCCTCTCTTTGATGTGCCTCTCCATGTTGTTCAAAGATTGCTTGTACAAAGGCTGAGGGCCTCTAGGGAAACAAGTGCAACAATTGGTAGATATGTGCCCAATACGGCCACAATTGTAACAATGGCATTGTTCTCCTCAAGTCCCTTCTCCTCGTGGGACTCCATCTCTTTGTTCTTCTACCTGTCCTTGCTTCCCTTGAAGCGGTCGTGCTCCTCGATCTCGGAATCAAAGGTTGCCCAATTCCATCGGTACTGGTCCACCCATGTGTGGCATTTCTGCCCGATAATGTTGAGTTGGATCTACTCCTTCACCTCCACCTAATGCTCCTGCTATTCTTTGCGCACAAGCAATGGCTTCAAATATCATGCAAGGATTTTGCACCATTACTTCTTGGCAAATCCGCTCTTTCAACCCTTGTTTGAAATTGTCGAGAGCCTCTGCTGGACTCATGTTGGTACTTGCAACTTGTAGATCTAGAAATACCTCCACATACTCTTGTACGTTATTCTTCTGTCTCAATCCCCATAGTCAAGTTTGAGCCATCTGCAAAGAACCCACCAATTGGAAATTCTTCAACAGCCCTTCTTGTATTGCTGTCCATGTGACCTCTGTTCTTTTTGCCAGCATGGATCGTTCCCAAGCATCATACCATGTGAGGGCTTTATCGGTCAAGTACCCACATGCAAACACGCCTGCAGCATGCTCTGTGATCTTTGTTGAGAACAACTGGAAATATCAATTCATTCTTGAGATCCAATTTTCCACTACTCTTATTGTACGTTGCCCCTTGTAAGGCTCGATGTTGCAGGTCTTCTTCATCCGGAGTAGCAATGTGGCTTCATCGTTGATAGGGTTCATAGGCACGGGTGCCTCTCCAAGTACTTAGTCGCAGGTATTGGGTTTCAAGATGGCTCTTCTTCTTGCATGGCTTGATCGTTCCTAAGGATCTACACTTGACTTTGTAATGTCTCCATGGTCATCTTAATCTCTCAAAATTCATTCAACATCCCTTGCATTCCTTGCACAAGCTCTTGCAACTGCGGATCCATGGTTCTTGCAACACTCAATTGCTAATGTCTACTTCAATACAGAGTCAATATAATCACTTTGGAAGGCGCACGAACTATCGGAACTACCATTGGGACCTTAGAAGCTATCACTCGTTGATAATACTCCTCACCAAAATTCCTAACCACAAAATCTCTAAACATCATTTTTGGTCTCACTACATAACGGATTTCTATTTGAGTGTCGAAAGGGAGAGGATTTGGGACATTCATGTCCATATTATCATAATAGAATGTAGATTGTCAAATCCCACTCTCTATCATATATCACCACAGTTAGAATCACCGGGTTCGGTGAGTTCATCACTCTGTCCATGAATTCAGCACCAAAGTGATAAACTAACGATACCCTCATTTGCTCATGTTGGATGTACATAACCTTGATGTGGAATGGGTTTGAGAATGGAAAGCTAGGTGCGGGAAATTGTCTTCCCGGTGCATTCATCCCATCCGCTCTCTACAGTCCTTCCTAAGTCTAGCGATTACTCTATGTTCTCCACCTCAAATTACTCAGTTTCAGTAGTTCGTGCTATTCCAAGAGGGGTGATCCACTCTCTTGGACTAGAACACTCGCTCTAATACCATTGTAATACTCCAAGGACAAGAGAAGAGAGAAAACACAGATTGCACACTCAAACATTTGATGCCCTAAGGGAGCACCTTCTCTTTATTATATAGACAGAGGATCTCCTCCAAGGAAGCTCCACCATAGGATTAGGGACACAGATAGGTGACATGTCAGCAAGTTCCATCCTTGGATTACTTACTTGGATGGGTGACATGTCTGCTCTAGGTCCTATCTGGTTGGTCAAACAAGCTTTGACCAAAGGGAATCTTTTAGGGAATCTTCCTGTAGGAATCTCAGAATCATGTGAGTAAGGTACCATTGGAAAGCTCTCAATGAGACAAAGCAGGGGGAAGGGAAGGCCAACCTTTCCTTTTTCAAGCAGAAATCTGCACATTTTTTAGGCCTAATTCATCCGTTTAGGCCTTTGAAATTGCCTTCAAAAATTTCAAGCATATTTTGGTTCCTACTCTATTAGTAGAAGTCCCCTTTTGGTGATACCTCTTTCTGATCTGTTTAGTCCATCATGTGTAATATCCTTCCAGATGTTACAAAACCAATTCTCACCTTTAAATCATATGTCTAGCTATTGGTTCTAAGGTTCTCAAGTCTATTTTGGTTTCTGCCCTATTGGTAGAAGTACTCTTTTGGTGATACTTCTAGCTTATCTATTTTGACCATCATGTATAACATCATTCTAGATGTTACCAAACCAAATTTCACATCTAGATCATATGGCTAGCTCTTGGTATTACACACAGTAGCTCTCACAATAATTTCAAGTGTGCTAACTGAAGGATAACCCAAGCTATCATGTGTATAAATTTCAAGTCCAGATCTCAAACTTGATATTTTGCCCAAAATCTGCAATCCACCTCACACAATCTCTCCAATTCCTCTCATGTGTACAAGATGGACAAAATCACTTCAAATTCATTATAATGAACTACAGGGTATACAAATGGATCTTGGTTCTCTAACATAAGTTCAGCCCTTTCCTCTCCTAATGTTCTCTCCAAGTGAGCTCTCATAGCCTCCTTTTGTCTAATGTAGAATTGAACATGGAAAATTATCTTGCCTTCTAGAGAGGTCATGGCAACAAAACCAAAAATGTAATCTGACCTGTCTCTCACTCAAGATGAACCTCTAATGGTAATTATGGTAGCACACCATGGACTAAGAAGGCAAGGAACCCCAACTCTATCATACTCCTCCAAGGCTAACACTCCAAGAGTCAAGACATTGCTCACTAGAGAACTCAATGAGAAAGAGATAGTTGCAAATGAAAGGATGATGAGTACATCCTCACCCCTTGTTTATATGCTTGTGAAATAGTTACGTGCCAAAGTTACTAATTACCGCAGTAACTCAAGTTACTAGACTAAAATTCAAGTAAAGTCAAAAACTAGCATGTGATCTTATCTTGACTCAACCACTAAGTCAAGGATTCCTTCACATGGGCTTTCCTTGGACTATAGAAGAACTTAAAACAAAAAGGTTTGCAGGCCCAAGAGTTCTCAACTCTTTCCTCAAAGCCAAACACCTAGGAATAATACCAAGTCAATACACTAGAATCCAAAATAGTGGTGCTCATCTTTTCCACTTCCACTAAAGTAAGGTCTTCTCTATCTTAGCTATGACTAACTTTAGCTAATCATGACTAATGTAGAACCATCCTTTATCTCTATATAAATAATACCTCTCAAGTATTTGTAATACCAAGCTAAATATCACAATACCACACACCTACACAAATGGGTGTTACAGTACACAATGCTCACAAAATTCTAAACTACTAGAACTTAGTGTAGAAATAATGCCTTTCTTGCAAAGAATAGACATGCTCTTCTCACTAATGTTACCTAGCCTTGAATGCCACAAGTAGTCAATCATACCATGAGATCTATTAGCATGAGCTTCTCCACAAATAGTGTTGCACTCTAGCACATAAAGATTCTTGTGTCTATTACCCTTCAAGATGACTTTTCTCTTAGCCATGACTTGAAGTACACCATCAACTACTTCCCATTGATGACCATTTGTATCTAACATGCCAAGAGATATCAAGTTCTTCCTCATGTTAGGGATATATCTGACATTAGTCAATGTGTGCACAAAATCATCAAACATTTGAGTCTTAACATATGCCTATAATTTGACAAGGGTGATTATTCCCCATCAAAATTGAACCATTTGATATCAAGTAAGAACAATAAAACTCTCTTATGTAACACATACGGTATGAACAAGCACAATCTAGAATCCATTCATCTCTTCTTTGTTGAAAAGAAAAGCAAAGGGCATACAGTTGGCATCATAAAGCATAGTCATCATCAAAGCATCTCCTTCTTCTTGCTTGTTGTTGTTTGCCACATTTGTTGGAGAAAGCACGACTGTTTTGCCACGACAATCTCTCTTGAGGCGGCCAGCTTTGCCATATTTCCAACAAAGCACAGTCTTATGGTCTTGGGATCTCCTCCTAGACCAAGATATAGTTTTAGATCTCTGCTCCCCACCATCTATCCGCATTTGAGTCCTTCCACAATTGACATCCAAAATTGTTCCTAAAGGAGTCAAGGGTTGAGAAGGTAGCAACATCTTCTATTGAAGATCATTTGTTAATAGAGCACTCATCACCTCATTATAGGTGATAGTTTTCCTATCACAATGTAATAACACTCGTGACAAGGACTGGTAGGACATAGGGAGAGAACTCAACAAGTGGAGGGCCATTCTCTTGTCACTCAGGTCCTCTCTAAGATTTTGCAAGTCCAAAACAAGATCATTGAAGGCATCAATATGATCTTGTATCTTGGTCCCATTGTCCTTCATCTTGAAGCTTAACAGCTTCAAGGATGTGTATAGACAATTTGACAACTTTTTTGATGGTACTTTTGTTATAGCTCATCAAAAAGAGTAATGCACTCCTTGTACTCACTCAGCTTCTTTATGACATGTGGTTGCAGATGTAAAACCACTATATGTACAGCTATCTCTTGCATGTCATTCCAATCATCCTCTGACACCAAATCTGTCTTGGGTCTTAGCAATTTCCCAAAACTATTGGCCTTGAGCATACCTTTCACTTGATGCTCCCACAAGAGAAATCAAAGTGTCCATTGTACTTGGCAATGTCAAATTTAGCTCCTCTAGTCTTCATGATTGCCATCTCCAAACTTGCACCTCAAAGCTTGTTCTCAAAGAAGACAAGACATTGCTCACTAGAGAACTCAATGAGAGAGAGATAGTTATAAATGAAAGGATGATGAGTATCTCTTCACCTCTAGTTTATATACTTGTGAAATAGTTAAGCACTAAAGTTACTATTTACCACACTAACTCAAGTTACTAGGCTAAAAGTCAAATAAAGTCAAAAAGTATAAAGGAATATCCATCTACATGGGCATATTCCACTAAGCATGTAATTTTATCTTGACTTAGTGGGTCCCACCCACTAAGTCAAGGATTCATTCATAGTGGTTATCCTTGGATTACAAAAGAATCCAAATCAAAAAGGCTTGCGGGCCCAAGAGTTCTCAACTCTTTCTTCAAAGCCAAACATCTAAGAATAATACCAAGTCAACACACTAGAATCCAAAATAATGGTGCTCATCTTTTCCACTTCCTCTAAAGTAAGGTCTCCTCTATCTTAGCTATGACCAAATTTAGCTAATCATAACTAATGTAGAACCATCCTTTATCTATATAAATAATATCTCCCAAGTACTTGTAATACAAATATCACAATATCACACACATGCACAAATGGGTGTTACATTACCCACCATCTATGTGTGGAATATCTTGTATATTGGAAAAGGTACCCATTGTATGAGGTAACCTATGAGCTAATAGCTAACTTGACCTATGCATCAGTCTTAATGCAATCTTTTGAGCAACAACTTTGCAATGAGGATGTTGCATCTTAAAAGAAGAGAGGTTTGTAATATCATTAACTAGACATATTATCTAAAGGTGTAAATTGGCTTGGTAATATCTTGATAAATATTCTTTATGATGATCTAAGTAGATGAGATAGAGGTGCCACCAAAAGAGTACCTCCATCAATAGAGCAGAAGTCAAAAACACCTTGAAAACTTCAAAGTAAATTTTAGAGACCTAAAAAAATTAATTAGGCCTTGAAAAATGAACTACTCTCTCCTCCTAATAGATTGGATATTGCTTTCCTACTTGTTTTTCTCATTGAGAGCTTTCCAATGGTACTTCACCCATGTTGTTCTGAACTTCCTACAAGAAGATTCCCTAAATATTCTCTCTAGGCAAACTTGTTTGACCAACCAAATAGGACAATGATTAACATGTCACCAATCCATGTAGGATGGAGCTTATTGACATATCACTAATCCATGTATCTAATCCAAAGGTTGAGCTTTCTTTGAATGGATCCTCTTTGCTATGTACTAAAAACAAGGTGCTCCTTTAGGATATCGGAGTATTGAGGGATGAAGCCTTGCATTTCTCTTGTCCTTAGAACATTACACCAACCTGGCCTATAGGAGGTTATCTCTTCCTAATAATCAATATTGAAACCCATGGGGTATAATATTGCTCTACCAACCAATACATCATATGACTCTATTATTATTGCAATGGCTTGAGCTCTCAACCAGATGGCCAAGCTGAATCCGGACAATGAATTCCCCATATGTGATATACTGTATAGGACCACCCCCTAAAGATGTTTGGATCTAAACTAGACACTTCTCCACATTGGTCTTTCATAACTCAAGACAAACAACTATAGCATTCTCCAACATAAAGGGTTACGCACTAGAGTTTAATAAAACCTTCTATGGTGTATAGACCTTCTTTAGAGGTCTCAAAAAATAGAAGAACTCACTTTGGCTATCCAATAGGACAATTCCAAGTGTGAACCAAGCTCACTCAAAGGTAAGTCTAGCTAGTACTTCCTCCAACCTAATTATTACTGCTTGCCACAAACCACTAGTTGTTGAGTGGATGCTCCTCAATTAGGTCAACTCCACTATCAACCACCCCTACTCTAGAAGTAGGAACTACATCATCTATATTCTTACAAAGTATGGTGGCAAGCAGAACACATGAGTTGGGCCAACTCCTAATGTAACCATGACATTGGCTAAGGATAAAGGGAAGTGTGTAATCAACTGAGCCGTTCCCAACATCATGCCAAACTTAACCTATGTAATAAAAAGTGGTTGACTAGTATCTAGTCCATCATGCACTCTATCACCACCTACCATACCTACACTCTGATGTCTAGGAGCCATGGATGCCATCTATAGTGCCTTAGAGAGTGTAGAAAACTAGGGAATTCTGACTTATCTGCCAACCTTTCCTCTCTATGTGTGCCATCTATAGTGCCTTAGAGAGTGTAGAAAACTAGGGAATTTTGACTTATCTTCCAGCCTTTCCAACTCCATTGATGCTACCCTAGGCTTTGGAGCATGTATTGCCCTCCTAATCACTACAGCAAATGGATCTGCCTATGCTAGTCTGCATAGTCCAAGATATCTCTATCACCAACATAAGAGGTGGAAGCCTTAGCACTTGATCTCCTTTGAGCTATAGCTATGATAGTTAATCTTTGTTCCAAATGCTCAATCCAAGTAGCCATAGCTATATCAAAAGCAAGCATAGGGACTAGGCTCCTACCAAGTGTAGGTCCTTTGCCACTACCTTTTCTTCCATGACCTAGAGCTCCTCTACCACTTGGCATAGCAACCTTACCACTTTGTAACTCTAAGTAAAGGTCAAGTCATTGGTGTGACCAAATTTGTAGTAATAGTCACACTATCTTTATGTTGGTTGTGATGCATCAGAGGTATTATGTCCATTGCCTTGTGTGCTCTCTCTCTTGTGGTGAGGTCCAACAAGCAACACCACCACTCATTAGCTGTCGTTAACCTAAAAATAAAGGTAAGGGTGTAGTTACATAAGATATGGGTTGTCCACTTTGCATTTGGAAGTTGACACAATGTCGTGCACTTTGTTGCACTCGAGAAGAAGTAACAATTGTGGATGAGATCCCCTACCAAATCTTGATGTCACCACGCTCTCCTCCACCATGTTGAGCTTAATGTACTTAGATAAACTTACCAAAGAAGGTGAGATAACTTATAACAACATAACATCATGTACACTACATCACAACGCTAGGATCCCATATCAAAATTAGAGTACTTTGGCCTCAATAACTCCTTGAGTGAAACTAATAAGCCATTTCATGGAAGTCTATGCCTTGTATAGGCTCTCTCTCTAGCATTCCATTAGAACTCTTGCAAGCTCCTTAGCTTGTCAGTCCATACTACCTATTAGTTTTACCTCAAACATAGGAGGAACTCCAATATTGCACTACCTCTTAGAATGGTACTTCCACTTGTAGTAGCACCACCTCCAACTAGTGCACCTCTACTAGATACACTAATGCTACTAGAGCTAGAACTCATGGGTACCGCCTATCTACCCCTAAGAAACCAAGCTTGAAGTGATGGAGATGTATTTCAAGGACCAATATTGTCTCCATAGCTCAATCTCTTCCAAGTGAGCTCTCATGAACTCATGATAGTCATCTATTGGTGGACCTTCCAAGTGTTAGAACAACCTCTTCCATGCAATGGAGGGTGTGAACAAAGTCAATTTCTATATCTATTACATATCACACCAACTATTAAACTCTTGGATGAAGTCAACTAAGATAATGGTACCCTTTGTACAAAAATAGCATATGGGGCCTTTGTATGCTTCATAAATCTCAACCATATCCCACAAAAATGGTATGGGCATACCATGTGCACTCTCAACTAAATTATCATATGGCAACTTGTAATATTCCAAGGACAAGAGAAGAGAGTAAGCACAAATTTCACACTCAATCCTCTAATACCCCAAACAAGCACCTTCTCTTTATTATATAGACAAAGAGGATCTCCTCCAAGGAAGCTCCACTCTTGGATTACTTACTTGGATGGGTGGCATGTTGGTCTTGGTCCTATCTGGCTGGTCAAACAAGCTTTGATCAGAGGGAATATTTTAAAGAATCTTCTTGTAGGAATCTCAAAATCACGTGGGTGAGATACCATTGGAAAGCTCTCAATGAGACAAACTAGAGGAAAGGGAGGGAAGGCCATCCTCACTTCCATTGGAGAGCTATTTTTGCACATTTTTGAGGCCTAATTCATCCTTTTAGGCCTCCAAAATTGCCTTTAAAGTTTTCAAGCATATTTTGGTTCCTACTCTATTAGTAGAAGTCCCCTTTTGGTGATACCTCTTTCTAATATTTTAAGTCCATCGTGTGTAACATCCTCTTAGATGTTACCAAACCAATTCTCACCTTTAAATCATATGTCTAGCTATTGGTTCTAAGGTTTTCAAGTCTATTTTGGTTTTTGCCATATTAGTATATGTACTCTTTTGGTGATACTTTTATCTGGTCTATGTTGTCCATCATGTATAACATCATTCCAGATATTACCAAATTAAATTTCACATCTAGATCATATGGCTAGCTCTTGGTATTACAAACCTCTCTCCTTTTAAGACAATGTCCTCGTTGTGCAACTGTTGCTCAAACGCTTGTACCAACATCGGTGCATGTGTCAAATTGGCAGCGGGCTCATATGTTGCCTCATAGAGGAGGTAACCTTTTCCACCATTCTAGATAGTCCATCCGTAGGTAGCGAGTACCACGCATGTGTTTTTGGAGGATACACTCTACTTCATATTCCTCCGTGCCATCAATGAGTGTCGGACAAGGTCAAAGGTCTTGTGTGGAATGATAGTGGCCCAATCGGGGAGCATATTTTCATAGTAGGGAAGCATGGAACACTAGATGGATCTTTATGTGTGGTGGTAGCTTGAGGTGATAGGCCATAGCGTCACTAGACAAAGAATAGAAAAAGGCCCAATAAAATGATGTCTAAGCTTATGAGGACCAACTAATGTGAGGTTGGTTGTAGACAGCAACACTTGATCCCCAACATTGAACTCCATGTGTCTATGGTACAATCAACATACTACTTCTAGCTTTTATCAATTTTGCACAATCTGCAATCTGTGCTTGGTGCTCTCCACACCTTATTGGATTCTAGAAACAAATGTGTTGATTGCATCAACCTTGGTAGCCATTGGATGGATCTTCATCAAGCTAGAAGGTGTGAAGAGATGGTCACCATACATGAAGAAGAACAGAGTGACACAAGTGGATGCATTCACCAAATTGTTATAAGCAAATTCCACCAAGAAGAGTAGGGTGTCCCACCTCTCTTGCTATTCTAAGGTGAAGCCATGCAACCTATCTTCAATAGTGCAATTAGCTCGCTTTTTTTGTCCATCAATTTGTGGGTGGTAAGCTATGGACATGGCCAACTTGGTTTTGAAGAAACCAAAAAGTGTTTGCTAAAACAAATTGGTGAATTGAGTGCATCTATCGGTGATGAGTACTCGAGATAAGCCATGGTGAGAGAAGACTGCATCTAAGCATAATTGAGCTAGTTGTGGAGCGGTCATATCCTTGGTGGTAGGGCATACATGAATCATTTTGCTGAGCCAGTCTACAAAGACCATGATGGAGTCAAACATTGAGGTGATCTTGGGTAATTCACATACGATATCCCTACTCACCTATTTCTAACATTATGTAGGAGTGGGGAGAGGTTGAAGTAACCCAACAAAAGCTTCATTAGAAGCTTTGTTTTGTTGATAGAGTAGGCAGTTTTGCATGTAGTCCATCACGTCATTGCTCATCTTGGGCCAATAGTAATGGCATTAGACTGCATCCAAGGTCTTGTCCACTCCGACATGACCTACAATGGCTGAATCATGACATTCCACTAGAACATAGTGTGTAATTTTGGGACATTTGGGATCCATAATCTACTATCACAAAAGGTGAGTCATTGGGTGCTAATGACACCTTTGGATGATTGTGCTCCTATAATTTGTGGATCAATTTTTGTAGTAGCCAAAATCTTTGGCCAAAATTCAAGGTTAATCTTAACCTCTGCCACCAAATTTTTTACCAGTGGCATGCGGGTGAATGCATTTGAAAGTTGCTTCTTACCTTCCATGTAGGTGATTGTCATGTTGAAGCATTGTTGCCACTGTGCCCACCAAATCTGGCAAAGATAGATCTATTTGTGTCTCTAGGTAGACTAGAGGTTTGTGGTCTATCTCTACTACAAATGCCTTCTCGCCTAGATAGTACTTCCAATACTTGGTTGCAAGGACAATGGCTAGATGTTGTTTTTGTTCCATCATTGTGCTATTGTATACTAAGATGTCGTCTAGGAAGACAATAATAGACTTATCCAAGTATGGATGAAATATGTCATTCATTAGATTCATGAAAGTGGCATATGCATTGGTGAGGCCAAAAGGCATCACAAGATACTCAAAGTGGCCATACTTGGTTTGAAAGGCAGTTTTGTACACATCATCCTTTGCAATTTGGATTTGATTGTAACCGCTCCGCAAGTCCAGTTTGGTGAAGTATCTTGCTTCATGGAGTTGATCAAATAGGTCATCCATGTAAGGTAAGGGGTATTTGTTCTTCACTATTTGCTGATTGAGACCCCAATAGTCAATGCACATGCACATGCACATGCACATTGTATTGTACTTCTTCTTCACAAACAAGACAAGAGCCCCATATGGTGATATGCTAGATTGGATAAACCTTTTCTATAGCATATTCTCAATTTGAGTCTTACACTCCTCCAATTCATGAGGTGATAAGCAATATGGGGCCTTATGAGGAGGTGTCTTCCCCAAGATTGTCTCAATTTTATGATCAACTCTCCTTTTTGGTGGTAATCTTGAGGGTAGATCATCGAGAAAGACATCTTCAGACTCTCCACCACATCTTTCAATTTCTCAAGAATTTTTCCATCAAGTTATGCACTCTTGACTTCTCTTATTAGACCCATGAAACATCTATTGGTCTTATAGATAGTTGCCATTCCTATGACATAAAGAGGTAGTTCTTGCCTGTGCAATTTTTCTTTAACCCAAATGATTGACCATTGGTGGGTTCTCACACTTTCTTCCTCCAATCTACCATAGGATTGTAATGCTCCATCCATGGCATGCTTAAGATTGCATCATAATGAGCTAATTGTATCACTTGCCACTCAATTGCTTCCTGATATTCTCCTACATAGAGTGTTACCTATCTAGGTAATGATTCAATCCTCTCTATTTGCTTGTTATGTAACTCTACTTCTTTGCTCTCATCTCTTTCTAGATCCATTCCCAATCTTATTTTAATAGAACAAGACAAGAAATTATTTTTTGCTCCCGGATCTATTAATACTCTCACTTGATTGCCTTTGAGGACTCCATTCATGGCAATCAATTGTGAGGTTGCCTTTTGGGACCTTTGCACACTCATCTTCTTCCTTCCCTCATTTCTTTGCTTTCTTATTGAGCCAATAAGGCCGCCCAAGTACATTTACTAGCAATCTTTTTTCCAAAGTGATTTCTACCTTCTCCTCTTCAATGTGTTGCTCCATGTTGTTCAAAGATTGCTTGTATGCAAGCCAAGGGCCTCTAGGAAGCGGTTGTGCTCAATACGGCCACAATTGTAACAATGGCGTTGTTCTCCTTGAGTTCATTCTCCTTGTGGGACTCCATCTCTCCCTTCTTCTACCTGTCCACACTCTCCTTGAAGCGGTCATGCTCCTTGGTATCAAAACCAAAGGTTGCCCAATTGCATCAATATTGGTCCAACCATGTGTGGCATTTTTGCCCAATAATATTGAGGTGGAACTACTCCTTCACCTCCACCCAAGCCCCTGCTATTCTCTATGCACAAGCAATGGCTTCAAATATTATGTAAGGGATTTGCACCATGACTTCTTGGCAAATCCGCTCCTTCAACCCTTGTTTGAAATTGTCAAGAGCCTCTATTGGACTCATGTTAGTTATTGAAACTTGTAGATCCAAAAATGTCTCCACATACTCTTGAAAGTTGTTCTTTTGTTTCAATTCCCATCGTCGGATTTGTGCTATCTATACGGAATCCACCAATTGAAAATTCTTTAGCAATCCTTCTTGCATTATTGTCCACGTGACCTCCCTTCTCTTTGCCAACATGGATTGTTCCCAAGCATCGTACCATGTGAGTGCTTTATTAGTCAAGTACCCACATGCAAAAATGCCTACTACATGCTCAATGATCTTTGTTGAGAACAATTAGAAATATCAATTCATTCTTGAGATCTAATTTTCCACTACTCCCATTGTATATTGCCCCTTGTAAGGCTTGATGTAACAAGTCTTCTTCATCTAGAGTAGCAATGTGGCTTCATTATTGACCAGGTTTGTTGGCACGGGTGCCTCTCCAAGTACTTTAGTTGTAGGTATTGGGTTTTGAGACAACTCTTCTTCTTGCATTGCTTTATCATTCTTGGAGATCTGTACTTGACTTTGTAATGCCTCCACGGTCATCTTAATCTCTTAAAATTTGTTCAACATCCCTTGCATTCCTTGAACCAACTCTTGCAACTACGGATCCATGGTTCCTACAACCTCAATCACTATTGTCTACCTCAGTAAAGAGTTAATATGATCATTCTAGAGGGTGCATGAACTATCAAGACAAGCATTGGGTCCTCAAAAGCTATAACTTGTTGATAATACTCCTCACCAAAATTTCTAACCACAAAATCTCTAAACATCACTTTTGGTCTCACTCCATAACAAATTTCTACTTGAGTATTAAAAGGGAGAAGATTTGAGACATTCACATCCATAACATCATAATAGAATTTAGATTGTCAAATCCCACTCTTTGTTGTATACTACCACAAGTAGAATCATCGGGTTTGGTGAATTCATCACTTTGTCCATGAATTCTACTCCAAAGTGATAAACTAGTAATACTCTCATTTTCTCAAGCTAGATGTATATAATCTTGATGTGGAATGGATTCAAGAATAGGAAGCTAGGTGCGGGAAATTGTCCTCCAGGTGTATCCATCCCATTTGCTTTTCAAAGACATTCCCAAGTCTAGCAATTACTCTATGTTCTCCACCTCAACTAACTCTATATCAATAGTTCATCCTCTTCCAAGAAGGGTGATCCACTCTCTTGGATAAAGAAACTTGCTTCAATACCATTGTAATACTCTGAGGACAAGAGAAGAGAGAAAACATAGATTTCACACTCAATCCTTTGATGCTCCAAAGGAGCACCTTCTCTTTATTATATAGATAAAGAGGATCTCCTCCAAGGAAGCTCCACCATAGGATTATGCACATAGATAGGTGACATGTCAGCAAGCTTCACCCTTGGATTACTTACTTGGATGGGTGACATGTTGGTCTTGGTCCTATCTGGTTGGTCAAACAAGCTTTGATCAGAGGGAATATTTTAGAGAATCTTCTTGTAGGAATCTCAAAATCACGTGGGTGAGATACCATTGGAAAGCTCTCAATGAGACAAACTAGAGGAAAGGGAGGGAAGGCCATCCTTACTTCCACTAGAGAGCTATTTTTGCACATTTTTTAGGCCTAATTCATCCTTTTAGGCCTCCAAAATTGCCTTTAAGGATTTCAAGCATATTTTGGTTCCTACTCTATTAGTATAAGTCCCCTTTTGGTGATACCTCTTTCTGGTCTTTTAATTCTATCATGTGTAACATCCTTCTAGATGTTACCAAACCAATTCTCACCTTTAAATCATATGTCTAGCTATTGGTTCTAAGGTTTTCAAGTCTATTTTGGTTTTTTCCCTATTAGTAGTAGTCTTTTGGTGATTCTTCTATCTGATCTATTTTTTCCATCATGTATAATATCATTCCAGATGTTACCAAATCAAATTTCACATCTAGATCATATGGCTAGCTCTTGGTATTACACAACTACATTAGGAGAAAGAGCAACATATAACCTACTATCACAACATGCACTCTCATAATCTACAAGTCATCAATTCTTGCCTCACTAGAGAGAAACATAAGTATTTTGATTGGTCATCACTCTAGTCTCACTATCAAGAGCACACTAGAGCACCAATGCTCTAATATAAAGGACGTCACACAAACATGATGCACAAACAAGAAGTAGAAAATGGAAGAGGTCCAATCACAAAAAGTCTAAATGAAAACACTCTAAATGAAATCTCATAAATCAACATTAAACTGACTTTGCCACTATTCAACATTTGATATAATAGGAGTGTCTATCTACTCTTAAGCTACCAAGATCACCAAGGATGGAATCAAAATACCTCTCCTAGCCAAAGCTACATGTGTATGTGTATCAATTGACAAATCATTAAGACAACAAGTGAAGGTGCACCCATTGGCTAGAGCACTAGTCTAGGAACCAAAGATCTAGTGTTCAAATCTTATTACCCATAATCTAGAAGGGTGTGTAGATTTTACCAAACAATGATCAAAAACTCATCTAAATTAGTTAGCATGCTGCTAGTAAGCCAACTTGCTGGCCTCTTTAGCCCACATCCTTATCTCTTTAAATGCCCAATGAGGTATTTCTTCTTGCCAATTTAAACCCTCTCCAAATTGGGTTAACCTCCACTAACTCAAAGACTAGTTAGGACAAATTTTGCTAAATTTGACCCTAGGAAACCTCTAACTTTGGATGGCTTCCATCAACTTGACCTCCAACTCAAAGACTAGCTAGGGCAACCTTTGCCAAATTTGATCCAACTTGAGCAACCTCCAACTTTGGACTACCTCCATCAACTTGACCTCCAAATCAACCAAGTGAGGCATTTCTTCTTGCCTATTTGAACCCTCTCCAAACTAGGTTAACCTTCACCAACTCAAGGACTAGCTAGGACAACTTTTGTTGAATTTGACCCAACTTGAGCAACCTCCAACTTTAGATAACTTCTATCAACTCCACCTCCAAATCAACCAAAAGACATTCTTCTTGCCAATTTGAATCCACTTTAAATCGGGTTAATCTCTACCAATGCAAGGACTAGCTAGGGCAACCTTTGCCAAATTTGACCCAACTCAAGCAACATCCAACTTTGAATTGCCTCTACCAACTTGACCTCTAAATCTAGTTAACCTTTGCTAATGTTACGTACCTCCTCTAAAGTTTGTTGATTTCCAAATCCTTTGTTAACTATCAACTTGGGCCAAATTGAGATGATAGGGATCTCCAAATCCCTAATTCAAGGAGATGGTTCCTAAAATCACCTCCAATTTTGCTTCTTAAGTCCAATTTCCAACACCAAGGTCTACAATTTCATTCTCTTGCACTCAAATTGACATCCATTGACTCAAAATTGATCTTAATTTTGAGAAATTTGGGTAGTATTTTTGTATACTATCTACCCCATTACCAAATCCATATCAGCTTGAATATGACTTCCACGTATAATCACTCTTTGAGAAATCTAAGACCATGATCAAATATCCAATTGTAACAATATGGAATTTACATACAAGTTAGTCAAGACTAACAAAGTAGCAAATATGCCAAATTAACTAAGAATTATAAGAATATTCTAGAAAGCATTTAGAGAGCTATTTTGTATCTTCAAGTATCAAGTAATATGTATGAAAAATGTTGACTTCTAGGAAGAAGCATCTTGGGAAGTTTCCCGCTTACCTTAGCAAGCATGCCAAGTAGATGGCTTCCAAAAGGAAGCTTCCGAACTAGCTTAACTTGTATGCCAAGTAGATGACTTTTAAATAAGCTTAGCTTGCACTATAAGAAGGCAAATTTTAGGAACCTTCTTGTGAAGCTTCTCAAGAGCTTCGTATATTCCCTATAAATACCAAAGCCCAAGATCATGTTAGGCATTTGGATTTTTGTACATTGAAGAGAACCAATGTGATACTCCATTCTTCTATTTCTCTCCTTGATCTTTTACATTAATATCATAGTATGAATGGAATGGATGGAATTTATGGACCACCAAATCCATTTCTCCCAAACCATTAGGGTTTTTGTGTCCATGTACTACCCAAACATCATTTCACATAGTTCATCATCTCATACATTTTGTAGAATTTTCTAAATATGATCACCTTGTCTGATGAACCCTTGATACTTCTGATTGTAATTTATGGAGAGTGGTGGACATGTTATATCTACATGTTAATTTAGATCATTATAGATAATTTGATAGAGTAGTAGCATGGTGGCAATGCCTAAATTTATCATTACTATGCAATAACCAATTGAGCACCTTACTTGATTGTTGGAAGAAAGAGACCATAAATGATAAGAACATGTTGAGAGAGCACCATTTGAGAAGGAGAAGAGCAAATCTGATTTCCAAAGCCCAAGGTATTTGAAGGAAATAATATCCTAGGCAAAATAATTTATGTTTGATTGTGAATGTTATTTTGAAACTATAAATCTTCAAGATGAACAAAGATAGATTCTATTGGCTTCAAACCAATTGGATAGAGTGGGAAAACTATGGTGGCAACTTTGAGTAGACCAAGTTGAACAATAGTTTGTTGCATCAATCTCAACATAAGAAGAATTCAAGAGCATAATAATTAGGAGATTCCAAGCTATAAATCCCATATGAGATAGATTGGCAAAATTGAAGCATATTGCTTCTATGAGAAGCTACATCACTCACTTCCATAACACCATAATGAGTTTCCAAATATACTAGAAGGTGAAGCTCTTGTCATGCCATTTGTAGTGTTGCATCTAGATTGCTTGGATACAGGAGTTGCATTGATGGTAATTAGAGGTATTTTAGCAATCACTCATAGACTACTTTCCGGTGGTCAGGTTTTGTGTTTGGGGTATTGACTTCATGGTGAGGTCCACTGTAACTTTGCACCATGGGGTGTGCCATCAATAGGACCATTAGGGTTTTAGACCTAGCTCAAGTCCATGGGTATACTTTCAACGTGCAGCTCTTGAGAGCTCACTTCTCTAATGTTGAGCTTTCAAGTTCTTGGCTACGGTGGACAAGAGGCCGGCAAGTGTCACTTGGATTCTCTTAGCTAGAGTGGGTGTGACTTGATTGTCATAAGTACCCAATTGTTGGCAGTTTATAGAATGATAGATCAAGTACTAATCTGAGTTGAGTTAATTTGAGAGGTGTAAACAAACTGATTTATTGTGGCACTTTAGAGTCTATGTATGACTTATGTGTGTGTTATGTATCTATAGTGTATGATGTTGACAGTGATGTATGTTGTGTGGCAATATATTTATGCATGACACTTTGGATTGATTTATGAAGGGCTTGAAATCACATGTCAAATTAGAAGTGACCATGCATGAACCCAAACACTTTGAGGAAGCCATGCAATTAGCTAAGCACTTTGATACCTTTAGTGCAACAACTTGATCTTGATCTTGACCTTCATAGAACTTTCCAACACACTACACACAAGTAGAAGAGCCGGCAACAATGGAGATTGATGTTGTCCAACAAAGACCACTTGGCATTATAGCTAGAGAAAGATTGCAACAAAGTAATGGTTGCTTTTATCATTGCCAAATTGGATATTGCATTGTTGAATGTCCACTCAATAATGGGTGACCATGACAAATCACCCAAATGGAGTTTGTAGAGTGTGATGATCAAGGGAACAAAGAATCCTAATAAGAGAATTTGACTCAACTATTAGGAACTTAATTAGTTCCAATGGGATTGAAAGCTCAACCTAAGCAAGTTTGCTTCACTTGCAAGGTATGATATTTCATTGTGATTGTAGGATTTTGGTTGATTTTGGAAATTCAAAGAATTGCATGTCCATGCAACTAACAAAAGAATTAGGTATTCCTATCAAACCAATAATTAGAAGGAGATTAATGATAGCAGATGGTAGAAAAGGTTTTGCATTCTATACCTCACTTCTTGTAACATTCAAGATTAGAAAGGAGTATTTGGAGTGTATGTGGTTTGTAATAGCACCTCTCTACTATGATGTCATTTTAGGTTTGCTTGGGCTTGAATGTCATAAGGTTCAATTTGATTAGACCCCAAATAATATTTAAATACAACATCAAGGTAAGAATTATCAATTAGGTTGTATGGCACCTTTGAGTAAGACACTTGAGAATAGTCAGTCCCAAGATGTGAAGTTTGTAAAGTAGCCATAAAGCAAGCTTTTGAAGAATATATTTCTATTTTTGCAAGGTGTATCAAGTAGAATATGCATGAAGAATTTGATGAGGACCAAAAGCCTCAAAAAGCAATGGTTGATCAAATAGTTCAGGAGTTTGCATGTGTGTTTTTGGATGATCTACCAAAGAGATTACACTTCAAGATTGAGTTATTACTAGAAAGTACTCTAGTGAGTAGACTAATTTATTGACTCTCACCAAAGGAGTTGGAAGAGCTTCAAATAACACTAACAGAGTTATTAGAGAAGGATTTCATATAACATAGTAAATCTTCTTGGAGAGCACCCGTACTATTTGTCCCAAAGAAGGATGGAGGACTTCACTTCTATAATGATAATTGTGACTTCAATAAATAAACAATAAAGAATGCATATACCTTGCATCAAATTGATGACTTGCTAGATCAATTGAGTGGAGCACAATACTTCTCCAAGTTGGATCTCCAAAATGGTTATTGGAGAATTTTCATTGATAGAGAGAATGTGTAAAAGACTACTTTTTGCTCAAGGTATGGGCATTTTGAATGGAGAGTTTTACCTTTTGGGATCACTAGTGCTCTAGCAATCTTCATAGATCATATGCATCAAGTGTTGGATGGGCTATTAGATTGGTACATGGTGGTATTCTTGGATGATATTTTAATCTATAGCAAGATAGAGGCAAAACTCATGAATCATATTTGAGAAGTCCTTAGACAACTATGTCAATGGAGATTTTACTACAAGAGGTCAAAGTGTGCCTTATAGAAGAAAGGAAGTTATCTTCTTGGATCATAAGGTCTCATTACAGGGAATCACAATGGAAGAAGAGAAAATCAAGGCCATTACTAATTAACTTACTCCAAATAATGCCATAGAAGTGTAGGCATTTAATGGATTGGCAAGGTTTTACCAATGGTTCATCCACTATTATGCTCATGTAACCGCACCATTGATCAATCTCTTGGAGAAGACCTCAAGCTTTCACCAAGCACAAAGAAGCATTCCAGAACTTGAAACATATGGTGTCTTCAAGATCTATTTTTCAACCCTATGATCCTCAACTCCCTTGTGTGGATGATTTCAATGCTTCCAACTTTGCCATTAAAGTGATATTGTAGTAGGAATTTCTATATGTGTTACATCTCATTGCCTTTGTGCCTCATTGGCTAAACACCATAGAAAGGAATTATTTTGCTCAAGATCAAGAGCAACCAACAATAGTATATACAACTAAGGTATGGGTGCATTATCTCTTGGAGAAACAAATGATCATGCAAATTAATCACAAATACTTGTTACAAACATTACATTTGGAGTACATGAAGAGTGTACATCATCAATTAGAAAAAAAAATACAATTGTTTGACATTAGACATATGTACAAACTCGATAGGTTCCATTTCATCCTTGATGCCTTGTTATGATGACCTGATTTGAAGACTTCTCCTTGCATCATGATGGCAATTACAATAATGTAAATTCACTCAAAAGTCCAAATTGAGTTTAGGATTGCTTTACAACCTCTTCTTTCAGATAGTACAAGGTCATCTTGCAATACATGATAAGGAATAAAACACCTTTTCTTCAAGGAAGGCCATCTATTCTATGAGAACCAAATCTATGTTCCAACCAAGGGTGATCTATGACTTGTCCACCTTCAAGAAGCCCATAATTTACCAATTGCTAGTCACATGGGTGTGGATAAGACTTTGGGTACCCTATAATGCTAATGGTGATAGCCCAACATGGCACAAGAGGTTTAAGAGTTTGTCTGATCTTGTGAGAACTACCAATACAACAAGGCCAATAACTAGAAACCAAGTGGACTCCTTCAACTACTTCCCATCCCATCTGCTTGATAAGAACATGTGAGCTTAGATCTCATCACACCTTTGTCCAAGATAAAGCAAGGTCACCTAATAATCATGGTGTTTGTTGATAAGCTTAGTAAGCAAATCCATGTTGCACATATTTTTTGATACAATGGATGCTCCAACATTGGCTTAGATTTACTTTGATAACATCTTGAAGCATCATAGAATGCCTCTTGTATTCATCTTTGAGTTTGATCCTTGATTCATCAAAAAAAATTGGCAAGCACTCTTCTAGCTATGTACTTTACTTTACCAAACTTACTTTTCCAGCCTATCATTGTAATACTCCAAGGACAAGAGAAGAGAGAAAACACAGATTGCACACTCAAACATTCGATGCCCCAAGGGAGCACCTTCTCTTTATTATATAGACAAAGAGGATCTCCTCCAAGGAAGCTCCACCATAGGATTACGGACACAGATAGGTGACATGTCAGCAAGCTCCACCCTTGGATTACTTACTTGGATGGGTGACCTGTCTGGTCTAGGTCCTATCTGGTTGGTCAAACAAGCTTTGACCAGAGGGAATCTTTTAGGGAATCTTCCTGTAGGAATCTCAGAATCACATGAGTAAGGTACCGCTGGAAAGCTCTCGACGAGACAAACCAGCGGGGAGGGAAAGCCAGACTTTCCTCTATTGGGGGGGAATCTGCACATTTTCGAGGCCTAATTCATCCGTTTAGGCCTCCAAAATTGCCTTCAAAGATTTCAGGCATATTTCGGTTCCTACTCTATTAGTAGAAGTCCCCTTTTGGTGATACCTCTTTCTGATCTGTTTAGTCCATCATGTGTAACATCCTTCTAGATGTTACTAAACCAATTCTCACCTTTAAATCATATGTCTAGCTATTGGTTCTAAGGTTCTCAAGTCTATTTCGGTTTCTGCCCTATTAGTAGAAGTACTCTTTTGGTGATACTTCTATCTGATCTATTTTGACCATCATGTATAACATCATTCTAGATGTTACCAAACCAAATTTCATATCTAGATCCAAATTTCACAGCTAGAACGATGGCCAGCTCTTCTCGTTCTGTGGTGTGGTAGTTGCACTCTGCCGGTAACAACTTTTGAGAGAAATATGCAATTGGATGCCATCCGTCATGCCACTCTTGTTGTAGGACTGCTCCTATTGCTACGCCTGATGCATCCGTAGCCAACTTGATTGGACGTTTTGGGTCATACCACTTCAAGATTGGTGCATGTAGCAAGGCGGCCTTCAATTCTTGAAAGGCCAACTCTTGTGCAGTTCCCCATGTCCACTTCTTCCCCTTGCCAAGTAGTGCCGTTAAAGGCTGTGCAACCTTGGAGAAGTCCTTGACAAATTTACGATAGAATCCCGTCAACCCCAAGAAGCTCTTAAGTTGAGTCTGATCTTCTGGGGCACTCTATTTTTGAATGACCTCTATTTTATCTGTCAATACTTGAATGCCCTCTGCACTTACTCTATGCCCTAAGTAGTCTACTTCAGACTTGCCAAACTCACACTTTGAGATTTTGGCGTACAATTGATTCTGTCTTAGAATCTAGAGGACCTCTCGTAGATGTTGTTTGTGTTCTGTCATCGTGCTACTATATACTAAGATATCATCCAAGAAGATGATAACAAGCTTATCCAAGTATGGACGAAATATGTCATTCATTAGGCTCATGAAAGTGGCAGGCGCATTGGTGAGGCCAAAAGGCATCACAAGATACTCAAAGTGGCCATACCTGGTTCGAAAGGCAGTTTTGTACACATCCTCCTCTACAATTTGGATTTGATTGTAACCGCTCCGCAAGTCCACTTTGGTGAAGTATCTCGCTCCATGGAGTTGATCAAACAGGTCATCCATGCGAGGTAAGGGGTATTTGTTCTTCACTGTTTGTTGATTGAGACCCCGATAGTCAATGCACATGCGCATTGTACCATCCTTCTTCTTCACAAACAAGATAGGGGCCCCATATGGTGATACACTAGGTTGGATGAACCCTTTCTGTAGCATCTCCTCAATTTGAGTCTTACACTCCTCCAACTCATGAGGTGATAGGCGATATGGGGCCTTACAAGGAGGTGTCTTCCCCAAGAGTGTCTCTATTTTGTGGTCTACTCGCCTTTTAGGTGGTAATCCTGAAGGTAGATCATCGGGAAAGACATCTTGAAACTCATCCACCACATCCTTCAATTTCTCAGGAATTTGTCCAGCGAGTTGTGCACTCTGGACTTCTCTTATTAGACCCAGAAAACATCTATCGGTCTTATAGACAGTTGTCGTCCCTACGACATATAGAGGCAGTATGATTTTTCTGCCTGTGTGATTTTTCTTTAACCCCAATGATTGACCATTGGTGGGTTCTCACTACTTTCTTCCTCCAATCCACCATTGGGTTGTACTGCTCCATCCATGGCATGCCTAAAATTGCATCATAACGGGCTAACTGTATCACTCGCCACTCAAATTGCTTCCTGATATTCTCCTACAGAGAGGGTTACCCGTCTAGGTAATGATTCAATCCTCTCTTTTTGCCCATTTGGTAACTCTACTTCTTCACTTCCATCTCTCTCTAGATCCATTCCTAAGCTTATTGCAACACAGCGAGACAAGAAATTCTCTGTTGCTCCCGGATCTATTAATACTCTCACTTGATTACCTTCTAGGATTCCATTCATGACAATCAATTCTGAGGTTACCTTTCGGGATCTTTGCGCATTATTCTTCTTCCTTCCTTCGCTTCTCTGCTTCCTTATTGAGCCAGTAAGGCCGCAAGGTACATTTATTGGCAATCTTTGTTTTCCGAAGTGGTTTCCACCTCCTCCTCTTCAATGTGCCTCTCCATGTTGTTCAAAGATCGCTTGTACGAAGGCCGAGGGCCTCTAGGGAAACGAGTGCGACAATTGGTAGATATGTGCCCAATATGGCCACAATTGTAACAACAGCGTTGTTCTCCTTGAGTCCCTTCTCCTCGTGGGACTCCATCTCTTTGTTCTTCTACCCGTCCTCGCTCTCCTTGAAGCGGCCGTGCTCCTCGATCCTGGAATCAAAGGTTGCCCAATTCCATCGGTACTGGTCCACCCATGTGTGGCATTTCTGCCCGATAATGTTGAGGTGGAACTACTCCTTCACCTCCACCTAATGCTCCAGCTATTCTCTACGCACAAGCAATAGCTTCAAATACCGTGCGAGGGTTTTGCACCATGACTTCTTGGCAAATCCGCTCTTTCAACCCTTGTTTGAAATTGTCAAGAGCCTCTGCTGGACTCATGTCGGTAATTGCAACTTGTAGATCCAAAAATGCCTCCAAATACTCTTGTACGCTATTCTTCTGTCTTAATCCCCATAGTCGGGTTCGAGCCATCTGCACAGAATCCACCGATTGGAAATTCTTGAGCAGTCCTTCTTGCATTGCTGTCCATGTGACCTCCCTTCTCTCTGCCAGCATGGATCGTTCCCAAGCATCATACCATGTGAGGGCTTTATTGGTCAAGTACCCACATGCAAACACGCCTGCAGCATGCTCTGTGATCTCTGTTGAGAACAATCAAAAATATCGATTCATTCTCGAGATCCAATTCTCTACTACTCCCATCATACGCTGCCCCTTGTAAGGCTCGATATTGCATGTCTTCTTCATCCGGAGTAGCAATGTGGCTTCATCGTTGATAGGGTTCGTAGGCACGGGTGCCTCTCCAAGTACTTCAGTCGCAGGTACTGGGTTTTGAGACGGCTCTTCTTCTTGCATGGCTTGATTGTTCCTGAGGATCTGCACTTGACTTTGCAATGTCTCCATGGTCATCTTAATCTCTCAAAATTCATTCAACATCCCTTGCATTCCTTGCACCAGCTCTTGCAACTACGGATCCATGGTTCCTGCAACACCCAATTGCTAACGTCTACTTCAATACAGAGTCAATATAATCACTCTGGAAGGCGCACAAACTATCGGAACTACCATTGGGACCTCAGAAGCTATCACTTGTTGATAATACTCCTCACCAAAATTCCTAACCACAAAATCTCTAAACATCAATTTTGGCCTCACTACATAACGGATTTCTACTTGAGTGTTGAAAGGGAGAGGATTTGGGACATTCATATCCATATTATCATAATAGAATGTAGATTTTCAAATCCCACTCTCTGTCATATATCACCACAAGTAGAATCACCGGGTTTGGTGAGTTCATCACTTTGTCCATGAATTCCGCACCAAAGTGATAAACTAGCGATACTCTCATCTGCTCACGCTGGATGTACATAACCTTGATGTGGAATGGATTTGAGAATGGAAAGCTAGGTACGAGAAATTGTCCCCCCGGCGCATCCATCCCATCCGCTCTCTAAAGTCCTTCCTAAGTCTAGCGATTATTCTATGTTCTCCACCTCAAATTACTCAGTTTCAGTAGTTCGTGCTATTCCAAGAGGGGTGATCCACTCTCTTGGACTAGAACACTCGCTCTGATACCATTGTAATACTCCGAGGACAAGAGAAGAGAGAAAACACAGATTGCACACTCAAACATTTGATGCCCCAGGGGAGCACCTTCTCTTTATTATATAGACAAAGAGGATCTCCTCCAAGGAAGCTCCACCATAGGATTACGGACACAGATAGGTGACATGTCAGCAAGCTCCACCCTTGGATTACTTACTTGGATGGGTGACCTGTCTGGTCTAGGTCCTATCTGGTTGGTCAAACAAGCTTTGACCAGAGGGAATCTTTTAGGGAATCTTCCTATATGAATCTCAGAATCACATGAGTAAGGTACCGTTGGAAAGCTCTCGATGAGACAAACCAACGGGGAGGGAAGGCCAAACTTTCCTCTATTGGAGAGGGATCTGCACATTTTCGAGGCCTAATTCATCCGTTTAGGCCTCCGAAATTGCCTTCAAAGATTTCAGGCATATTTCGGTTCCTACTCTATTAGTAGAAGTCCCCTTTTGGTGATACCTCTTTCTGATCTGTTTAGTCCATCATGTGTAACATCCTTCTAGATGTTACCAAACCAATTCTCACCTTTAAATCATATGTCTAGCTATTGGTTCTAAGGTTCTCAAGTCTATTTTGGTTTCTGCCCTATTAGTAGAAGTACTCTTTTGGTGATACTTCTATCTGATCTATTTTGACCATCATGTATAACATCATTCTAGATGTTACCAAACCGAATTTCACATCTAGATCATATGGCTAACCCTTGGTATTACAATCATCCTCAAACTAATGGACAAACTGAATATGCAAATCACACCTTGAAGGATATATTTGTGTTTTTCTCAACATTCACTATACCAATTGAGATGAATGTCTTGTACCTATTGAATTTGCCTACAATCACTCCAAGTAGGCAAGCACTAGATTCTCTCATTTTTCCTTAATTTTAGCCAAGACTCACTTGTGCCAAATTCCCTTCTTGCTCCTACTCCATCTCATGTACTTCATACTTCCACCTTCTTGACCACAATATCCCAATCCTTACAAGAGGCAAAATCTCATCTCCTTGTTGCTCAAAATTGTCAAAAACAATACATGGTCTAACATTATCATGATCTCATCTTTCAACTTGGTGATAAGGTCATGTTTTATTCTATTAACCTACCCTTCCCACTTGATACCAAAGTTCATAAACTTGCTACTAATTGGATAGATCTATTTGATGTCATCCAAATGATTTCTCCTATTGCTTATCAACTTACCTTGCCTTGTCCACCTTGTCTTTTATGTTTCTAAGTTGGAACCCTTTATTTCTAATCCATCTTCATTTTCCTCTCATGTCTAACCCCCTCCTCCTTCCGTCCTTATCAATAGTCATGAGGAGTATGAGGTTGATCATATCCTTGCACATCGCCACATTCAATGTGATTGTCAACAACATATTAGTACAAAGTCCTTTTGAAAAAGGTATCCCTTCATGATGTCACTTGGGAGCCTCTTTCTCATCTCCATAATTCAAAAATGATGTAAAAGACCAAGATCAAGGAGAGAAATTGGAGAATGGATGATCACATTGGGATACTTGAGTGTGAAAAACTCCAAATGACTAGCATGAGCTTTGGCTTTGGTATTTATAAAGAGAATACAAGGCTCTTGAGAAGCTTCTCAACAAGCTTCCTTGAGCCACTTTCTTAGAGTGCAAGCCAAGTTAACCAGGAAGCTTCTCAAGAGCTTCTTTCTAGAATTCATTTATTTGGCATGCAAGCTAAGCTAGTTAGAAGCTTCTAGAAGCTATTTACTTGAGGTGCAAGCTAAGCTTCGTAGATACTTCTAGAATATTCTAGGCTAATTTTGCCTATTTGCTACTTTTTTAGCCCTAATTAACTTCATCGCTAACTCTATATTGTTACATATTGTAAAAGACCAAGACCGAGGAGAGAAATAGGAGAATGGAAACTCACATTGGGACACTTGAATGAGGGAAAACTTTGAATGCCTAGCATGAGCTTTGGCTTTGGTATTTATAGGTAGTATACAAAGCCCTTGAGAAGCTTCTCAAGAAGCTTCTCCAAGCCGCTTTCTTAGAGTGCAAGCCAAGTTAACTAAGAAGCTTCCTTCTAGAAGTCGTCTACTTGGTGTGCAAGCTAAGCTAGTTAGAAGCTTCTAGAAGCTTCCTTCTAGAATTTTCCTGCTTGGGGTGCAAGTTACTAGTTTAGGGTTTAGATGCTTCTAGAATATTCTAGGCTAATTTGGCTTATTCTCTACTTTGTTACCCTTACTAACTACATCGTTAAACTCCATATTGTTACATATTCCCCCACCGCTAGTTGGTGACATCCTCATCGCCATTGAAGCTTCAAACTCTTGGATGGCCATCTATGCATTCTGGAGGTGAGAAAGAGGCTCCCATGTGGCATCATGAAGGGGGTACCCTTTCCAAAGGACATTGTACTCCATATATTGTTGGCATCCTTGTTGGATAGAGCGATGCGCAAGGATACAATCAACTTTGTACTCCTCATGATCATTGATAGGAATAGGAGGAGGAGGAGGTTGGACTCAAGAGGAAAAAGAAGAGGAGTTAGGAACAAAGGGTTTCAACTTGGAAACATGAAAGATAGGATGGATGCACATATGACAAGGCAAGGCAAGTTGATAAGCAATAGGAGAGACAATTTGGGTGATATCAAAAGTCCTATCCAATTAGGGGCAAGTTTACAAACTTGGGCATCAAGTGGGAGCAGTAGATTACCAAAGGATAGTATAACTTTATCATCGATTTCAAAGGTGAGATCACAACAATGGTGGTCTACATATTGTTTTTGATAATTCTGAGCAACAAGGAGGTGAGATTTGGCTTGTTGGAGAGATTTAGATATGGGGGTCAAGAAGGTTGGAGTATGAGGGACCTGAGAGGGAAGAGGAGCAAGAAGAGAACTAGGACAAGCGGATCTTGGCCAAAATTGAGAAAGAAAGGAGAGAATCCGGTGCTTACATGTTTAAAATTGTTGTATGCAAACTAAACTACTGCAAGACATTCATCCAAATTGGTATGGTGAATGTTGACATAAGCACAAAGCATATCTTCCAAGGTGCGATTTGCACATTCAATTTGTCCATCAATTTGAGGATTATAGGTTGTGGAAAAAGTAAGCTTGGTGCCAAGTATCTGGATTGCCAAAACTTTCCGGTGAAGCAAGGATCATGGTCGGAGATGAGTACACATGGCATCCCATGATGTTTGAATACATTATCAAAGTAGAGTTACATCAAGGTTGGAGCATCCACAGTATCAATTGTTGGTGCCAAATGGATCTGCTTACTAAGCTTATCCACAACACCACAATTGTTGTGTGACCTTGTTGTGTCTTGGGCAAGGAGGTGATGAGATCTAAGCTCACATGTTCCCAATGAGTAGTTGGAATGGGAAGTGGCTGAAGGAGTCCACTCAACTTCTGGTTACTAGCCTTGTTGCGTTGACAACTCTCACATGTTGGGCAAACTCCCAAACATCTCGTGTCATGTTAGGCCACCACCATTGGCGTTGGAGTGTACCCAAGGTCTTGTCCACCCCCATGTGACCAATTATTGGTAGATCATGGGCTTCATGAAGGCACGCAAGTCAGAGATCACCTTTGGTTGGAACATAGATCCGGTCCACATGGAATAGAAGGCCTTCCTTGAAGGAGAAGGTGTTGTACTCCTTGTTGTCTATTGTCAGATGACCATGTACTATTTGGAAGAAGGGATCTTGTTGTAGAGCTGACCAAAACTTGTTATGGACCTTGGAGTCAATTGACACCATCGTAATTGCCATCGTGATGAGGAGAAGAGACTTCAAATCAGGTCATCATAATAGAGCATCAGGGATGACATGGAACCAACCTGCTTTGTACTCAATTTTGATGTCAAAAAATTGGAGTTGCTCTTCCCATTGATGATGTCAACTCTTCCTGTGTTCTGAGTGTAAGATTTGCAACAATAGCTTGTGATCAATTTGCATGATCACTTGTTTCTCCAAGAGATAATGCCTCCATACCTTGGGGAATATACCATTGCAAGTTGTTCCTGATCTTGAGTAGAGTAATTACTTTCAATTGTATTTAGTCGGCAAGACACAAAGGCAATGGGATGTAGTCCATCTGGGAATTCTTGTTGCAACACAGCTCCAATTGCAAAGTTAGAAGTATCAAAATCAACCACACAAGGTAGTTGAGGATCATATGGTTGAAGAATAGGTCTTGAAGACACCATATGCTTTAGCTTCTAGAATGCTTCTTCATCCTTGGTGGTCCACAAGAAGCTTGAGCTCTTTCTCAAGAGGTCAGTCAATGGTGCAGCCACATGAGCATAATAGTGGATGAACCATTGGTAAAAATTGGCCAATCCATTGATCGCCCGTACTTCTGTAGCATCCTTCAAGGTAGGCCAATCAGTAATTGCCTTGATTTTCTCTTCCTCCATCTTGATCCCCTCTGATGAGATCTTATGACCCAAGAAGGTAACCTCCTTTTGCCAAAAGGCACACTTTGACTTCTTGCAATAAAAATTTTATTGTCATAGTTGTCTTAGGACTTCTCATACATGATTCACGTGTTTTGCCTCTATCTTACTATAGATTAAGATATCATCCAAGAACACCATCACGGATTGATCCAATAGTCCATCTATCACCCAATGCATCTGATCCATGAAGACCGTTGGAGCATTAGTGAGTCTAAAAGGTAGAACTCTCCACTCAAAATACATATACCTTATGTAAAAGGCAGTCTTTTGTACATCCTCTCTATCAATAGGAATTTGGCAGTAGTCGCTGCAAAGATCTAACTTAAAAAAGTAGCATGCTCCACTTAGTTGATCAAGCAAGTGATCAATCCAAGGCAAGGAGTATGCATTCTTCATGGTTTGCTTATTGAGCTCACGATAATCAATACAAAAACAAAGTCCTCCATCCTTCTTTGGAACAAATAGTATCGGTGCTCCCCAAGGAGAGGTACTATGTTGTATGAAGTCCTTCTCCAATAACTCTGTAAGTGTTGTTCACAACTCCTCCAACTCCTTTGGTGAGAGCCAATAGATCGGTCTATTCACTAGAGTATTCCCTGGCAATAACTTGATCTTGAAGGGCATACCTCGATCGGAGGGTAATCCCTTTGGTAGATCATCTAGAAACACATCCGCAAACTCTTGAACTATCCAATCAACCATTGCTTGATGAGGCCCTTGGCCCTCTTTAGATTGTTCTTGTGCAATCGGCTTGATCCACATCGTGAATACCAACTTATCTTCCTCCAAAGCTTGCTCTATAGCTGCTTTACTTACCAACTTCCCCTCCAAGTACTCATCTCTCTTCCAAGCTTGCTCCATGGTTGCCTTCCTGGCAAACTTCCCATCTTGGGACTCATCTCCCTTCAAGGTTCGCTCTATGGCTACCTTCTTGACAAACTTCCTATCTTAGGACTGACTATTCTTAGGTGTCTTACTCAGAGTTGCCAGACAACCTAATTAGAAATTCCTACCTTGGTGTTGTACTTGAATTTTTTGTCGGGTCAAATCAAATTGAACCTTATGACGTTCAAGCCAAGGTAGACCCAAAATGATATCATAATATAGAGGTGCCACTACAAACCTCATACATTCCAAATACTCCTTCCCAATCTTGAAGGTAACAGGATGCAAGGTGCAAAATGCATAACCCTTTCTACCATCCACTATCATCAAACTACTTCCAATCACTAGCTTGATAGGAATACCCAATTGCTTTGCTACTTGCATAGATATGCAATTCTTTGAACTTCCAAAGTCAACCAAAATCCTACAACCCCAATTAGATATCGTACTTTGCAAGTGAAGCAAACTTGCATAGGTCGAGCCTTCAATCCCATTGGAACTAATCAAGCTCCCAATAGGCGGCTCAAATCTCCTACTAGGATTCCTTATTTCCCTGATCATTCTATTCCACAAACCCCATCTAGGCAACTTGTCAAGGTCACCTATTCTTAAGTGGGCATTCAGCAATGTGATGTCCAACTTGGCGACAATAAAAACAACCTCTCTTTTTGTAGCAATCTTTCTGTATCTGTTGTACCAAGTGGTCTCCATTCATATCATCAATCTCCATTGGTGACGGTTCTTTTACCCATGCATAGTGTACTGGTAGGCCTTGTGTAGGTCGAGGTTGAGACCAAGTTATCGCCACTAAGGAATCAACGTGTTCAGCCAATTGCATGGCTTCTTCTACATTTTGTGGTTCCCGCATGGTCACCTCCAATTTGGTTTGTGACTTCAATCTCTACACAAATTGATCTAGAACTTCACCTTCTTGTATATCTAGAATCTGCATGATGATGTTTTGAAATTGTGTGATGTAGTTCCTTACTAAGCCAACTTGCTTCAACTCCGCCAATTTATCTTGTGGGGCTTGGGTGGCATTTATAGTATGAAATTGACCCAATATTGCATCCTTGAATTCTACCTATGTCAAAATTGGTGCAACAAACTGTCATTCCACTCGCTCTACTCAAAATCGCCACCAAAGTTTTACCACACCATCTAAATGGCTAGAGGCCAAGAGAATCTATTTCCATTCATCTTGAAGATTGGTGACTTCAAAGTAACATTTGTCAAATGTAGTCAAACACAAAACTCTCCACTATGCCTGGAAGATTTTTGCCTTCAAACCTTGGGTTTTGGAAATTGAATGTGATCTTCTCCATCTCAAATTGGTGTTCTCTCTATATGTTCTTGTTTTTGCTGAACTCGTTCATCTAGCATTCAAGTAAGGTGCTCGATTTGTTGTTGCATTGCAAGGATAACATCCGGTATTGCTACCATAACTATTACTCTATCCCACTATTCCCAATCTATCTAATTGATTAGCACATAGATGCAGCACGTCCATCCTTCTCCATAAGTTACAATCGGAAGTATCAAGGGTTCCTCAGACACAATGATCATATGTAGAAAATCTTACCCAAAATGCAAGGTGATGAATTGTGTGAAATGATGCTTGGGTAATATTTAGACATGAAAATCCCAATGGTTTGGCAGAAGTGGATTTGGTGGTCCTTAAATTCTATCCATCCCATTCCTGCTTTGATAACAATGTAAAAGACCAAGACCAAGGAGAGAAATAGGAGAATAGAAACTCACATTGGGACACTTGAATGAGAGAAAACTCCAAATGCCTAGCATGAGCTTTGGCTTTGGTATTTATAGGTAGCATACAAAGCCCTTGAGAAGCTTCTTAAGAAGCTTCCTCGAGCCGCTTTCATAGAGTGCAAGCCAAGTTAACTAGGAAGCTTCTCAAGAAGTTTCCTTCTAGAAGTCACCTACTTGGCATGCAAGCTAAACTAGTTAGAAGCTTCTAGAAGCTACCTGCTTGGGGCAGAAGTTACTAATTGGGAAGCTTCCTAAAAAGCTTCCTAGATGCTTCTAGAATATTCTAGGCTAATTTGGCTTATTCTCTACTTTGTTAGCCTTACTAACTACATTGCTAAACTCCATATTGTTACACATATTCTCCCACCATTAATTGATGATGTCCTTGTCGCCATTGAAGCTTCAAACTCATGGATGGCCATTTTTTTATTTTAGAGATGAGAAAGAGGTTCCCATGTGGCATCATGAAGGGGATACCCTTTCCAAAGGACCTTGTACTCATATGTTGTTGGTTGCTTTGTTGAATGTGGCGACGCGCAAGGATACAATCAACTTTGAACACCTCATGATCATGGATAAGGATAGGAAGAAGAGGAGGTTGGACACAAAAGGAAAAAAAAGATGGGTTAGGAACAAAGGGTTTCAACTTAGAAATGTGAAAGATAGGATAGATGCGCATATGAAAAGGCAAGGTAAGTCAATAAGCAACAAGAGAGATGATTTGGGTGACATCAGAGGGTTCTATCCAATTAGGGGTCAATTTAAAAACTTGGGTATCAAGGGAGAGGGGTATGTTACTAGAGGAGAGCATGAGCTTCTCACCAACTTCAAAGGTGAGATCACCATGATGGTGGTCCGCATATTGTTTCTATTGAATCTTTAGCAATAAGGAGATGAGATTTGGCTTGTTGGATGGATTTGGATATGGTGGTCAAGAAGGTGGAAGTATGAGGAACATGAGGAGGAGGAGCAAGAAGGGAATCATGAACAATTGGATCTTAGCCAAAATTGAGGAAGAAAGGAGAGAATTTAGTGCTTGCTTGTTTGGAATTATTGTATGCAAACTCCACAACTGCAAGACATTCATCTCAATTGGTATGGTGGATGTTGATGAAAGCACAAAACATATCCTCCAAGGTGCAATTTTCACTTTCAGTTTGTCCATTAGTTTGAGGATGATAAGCCATGGACAAAGCAAGCTTGGTGCTAAGTATCTAGAAAAGTGCTTGACAAAATTTCCCAATGAGTCAAGGATCACGATCAAAGATGAGGACACAAAGCATGATGCTTGAAGATAGTGTTGAAGTAGATCACATGATGCTTGAAGATAGTGTTGAAGTAGATCTATGCCAATGTTGGAGTATCTACGACATCAAAGGTTGGTGCCAATGGATTTGCTTACTAAACTTATCCACAAACACCATGATCATTATGTTACCTTGCTTTGTCTTAGGCAAGGACGTGATGAGATCTAAGCTCATGTATTCTCCTCAAGAAGATGGGATGGGGAGTGGTTGAAGGTGTCCACTTGGTTTCTGGTAGTTGGCCTTATTGCATTGGCAGCTCTCATACAATTGGATAAACTCTCAAACATCTCATGTCATGTTGGATCACCACCATTGGCATTGGAGAGTCTTGTCCACACCCATGTGACTAGTGATTGGTAAATCATAGGCTTCTTGGAGGCACACATGTCAAAGATCATCCTTGGCTAGAACATAAATCAGAGAAAAAGGTCTTGTCCACACTCATGTGACCAGCAACTAGTAAATCATAGGCTTCTTGGAGGCGCACAAGTCAAATATCATCCTTGGTTGGAACATAAATCTGGTTCTCAAAAAATAAAAGGCCTTCCTTGAAGGAGAAGATGTTTTACTCCTTGTCACATGCTATAAGATGACCTTGTTCCATTTGAAAGAAAAGATCTTGTTGTAAAGCAGTCTTAAACTTGAGTTGGACTTTAGAGTCAATTGATACCATCATAATTGCCACCGTGATGAGAGGAAGAGACTTCAAATCAGGTCATTATGGTAAGGCATCGGGAATGATGTGGAACCAATTGGGTTTGTACTCAAGTTTGATGTCAAAAAATTATAGTTGTTCCTCCTATTGATGATGTCAACTCTTCATGTGTTCCAAGTGTAATGTTTGCAACAAAGGTTTGTAATCAGTTTCCATGATCACTTGTTTTCCTAAGAGATAATGCCTCTATACCTTGGTTGTGTATACAATTACTAGTCATTCTCAATCTTGAGCAAAGTAATCCTTTTTGTTATATTTAGTCTATGAGACACAAGGTAATGGGATGTAACCTATCTTAGAATTCCTATTGCAACACAGCTCCAATTCTCATGTGCATTCTCAACTGAATTATCATCTAATTTATTAACATATAGATGCAACACATCCATTGTTTTCCATAAGTTACAATCAAAAGTACCAAGAGTTCTTCGGACAAGGTGATTGTATTCAAAAAATCCTACCCAAAGCAAGAGGTGATGAATTATATGAAATGATGCTTTGGTAGTACCAGGATGTAAAAATCTCAATGGTTTGGCGGAAATAGATTTGGTGATCCATAAATTCCATCCATCTTATTCTTGCTCTAATACCAATGTAAAAAATTGAGACTAAGGAGAGAAATAAGAGAATGGATGATCAAATAGGGATACTTGAGTGTGAGAAACTCCAAATGCCTAGTATGAGCTTTGGCTTTGGTATTTATACAAAGCATACAAGGCTCTTGAGACACTTCTCAAGAAGCTTCCTTCTAGAAGCTTCTTACTTGGCATGCAAGGTAAGTAAGTTGGAAGCTTCTAGAAGTTATTTACTTGTGGTGCATGTTAAGCTTCCCAAGAAGCTTCCTATATACTTCTAGAATATTCTAGGCTAATTTGGCCTATCTATTACTTTGTTAGCCTTAACTAACTTCATTGCTAACTCCATATTGTCACAAATGGCCACCCAAGAGTTTGAAGCTTTCATGGTGACAAAGACATCACCAATTAGCAGTGAGGGAATATGTAAAAATATAGAGTTTATAGACAAGTTAGTTGAGACTAACAAAGTAACAAATGAACCAAGTTAGCCAAGAATTATAAGAATATTCTAGAAGCATCTAGGAAGCTACTTTGTGCCTTCCAAGTATCAAATAATGTGTATGCCAAGAGGTGATTTCTAGGAGGAAGTTTCTTAGGAAGTTTCTTGACTAGTTTAGCTTGCATGCCAAGTAGGTGGGTTTTAGAAGGAAGCTTCTTGGGAAGTTTCCCAACTAACATAGCTTGTATGCCAAGTAGATGGCTTCTAGAAGGAAGCTTCTTGGTTAGCTTATTGTGCACTCTAAGAAGGCAGCTTTCAGGAACCTTCTTGAGAAGCTTATCAAGAGCCTTGTACGTTTCCTATAAATACCAAAGCCCAAGCTCATGCTAGGCATTATGAGTTTCCTTCATTTAAGAGTCCCAATGTGATCTTCCATTCTCTTATTTCTCTCCTCGGTCTTTTACACCAATGATCTACTAGGCTTGTAGATACCACCAATGCCCTCAATTCTTAACTTGATTTCTCCCTAACTCTCACTTTTATTATGTAATGAATTCACTCTTCCACACAAATCACACTCAAATCAAATTTGAACTTGATCCTCCATTCAACAAATCTGCAATAGGCATTGATTACAATCAAGGCACACCTATCTAAGAGACTCTAAGTGATGCTTGTTGGCCTTTGTCCACCATAGCCAAGAACTTGAAACCTCAACATCAAAGAAGTAAGCTCTATGGAGTTGCACTTTGAAAGTGTACCCCTTTACTTGACCTAGGTCTCCAACTCTAATGGCACCATTAATGTCACATTTAAATTGTGCAAATGGTGCAATAACAATGGGTCCCACTATGTGATCAATAGAACTAACATAAAATCTAGCTACCATCAAGTAGTCCATGAGCAATTACCAAAATAATTATGATTACCAGCACTACCATTCCAATATCCAAACTAGCTTTGGCATTAAAAATGTCATGATAGATGGTCTTAGATGATTGTTTGGGAAATTGTTTGTTTGAGATTTTTTGTCAAAGAAATATCATTGTAACTCATCCTCAAGTATGGTCTGATGGACTTTATGTTCTTTTCCCATTTGCTTCATGGGTTGTTTCATGGTATCAACAACAATGGTGCGGGTGGAGGACTCATTTTCTCATAATTAGTTGGAAGAACTACATTGCTCATTGTATGCATTGTTCACTATCTTGGGAAATAAAAATGTCATCATAAAGAGTTTGATCAAGATGGAAGTATTCCTCGTCTATTTCTTTATCTTGACAATTAATGTCATATTTGATATAGAATTAGGAGGTAGTCAAGGTTTCTTGAGTATATTCTGAAGTGTAAGGTAGTGAGAACATTATATGGTAGAAAACTCCATCATTAATGCTAAAGGAAGTGCACTCTAAGTTTAAAAAGACTTTTCTTAGAGCCAAGGAAGCATGCTTACCAAGAATGTTTTATGTCTTACCATAAGAATTATGATATGGTTTTTTGGCTTGATCACTTGTTACTTCCTCCATTATGAAAAGATAATTAGTAATGTTGTATATAATTTCCTCATTGATATCAACGTGAGCAAGACTCAATACATCTACATTGAAATGTGGTTCTCCTTTTTTATTTGAATTGGACATTGACCCAATATAAAACATAGGTAATATAGTGTGTTTTGATTTTTTTCCAAAGGTTAACTTACCTATCCACTAGGAGGTGACTACATTTGCATCTACCAGCTAAGCAACTCTCAATAAAAGTGGAAACTATGCAAGAGCATGTATATCCATTATCACGTAATTGACCAAGAAGGTCTACTTCCTTATGAGTGTAAGAACCTTGGTCAATACTCCAAGAGTGCAATGTTGTCATCCGTTAGCCATGCAAAGGAAGGTGGAAGTCTTTACCATTCCTTTTAGCCCTAGATTTTTCATCACATCCTTGGTCAAGATGTTTATTGAGGATCCCAAGTCAATGTGGTAGTTGAGAATAACAATTCTTTTGATGATTGTAGGGATATTTGGGTCATGATCTTGGTGTACAACACATGGTAATTCAATGGAATTTTTTCATCTGAGGTGTTATTTGGGATGCTCATAGTTGGAAGTGATGGACTATCTACAAGACCGGTTTTTATCTTTATGGAAAAATATTCTATATAAGGAGGTCCTTGAAGTGGACTATGGGTTGTAGTGGCATGAGGAAGTTCTATAGCCTCCTATGCTCCATTGTGGAGACTTTGCATAGTTTTTTCAGGGTAATGTTAGCCTTGGTATTTGCATGATTGGCAAGAATATCATAATCATGTATGATAGAAGTTGGTGGTTGCTTTGCCAAAGTATCAAAAATAGGTATAGCAGCTCTATACATCTCCAAAATGGGTTGTGAGGCTTCATCATATGTCTTGTCTTCATTTGAGCTCTTAGAAGAATAGCCTTTTGTAATTGAGCTTTTGCTCAAAGAAAGTGCTTTGTAAGTGTAGGATTCTATTGTGAGGAATACATTTGCCTTTGTAACAACACCTATGGCATTCAAAAGGGCCTCTCCCATATTGGATTCTTCCTTTATGGTGATGAAATGCACATTCTTGTTGGGACTAGCATGATTTTTGGTTTTTTTGGTGTGAAAGCACCTTATCTTTGCATTATGAAGTTCTTGAACTTTGGGCATTGCATCATGATATGGGCTCCAAAGGAAAATGTAGAACAAGTAAGCTTATTTGGACACTATGCTAAATAGTGTCCAAATAAGATTTACACTGCAAATATGACAACATATATTGGGCCTTAAAGGTCCTCTGCCTTCTCTATTTCCCCTCCCTCCATTGAAGGGTGGATCTCACAAGTGTTGGTTGAAATAAATATGCTATGTAACAATTTCCAAGGCATGTGCTCTTTTATCTCTTGGTTCTTGGCATTGTATACCTTTACTTTCCATAGTGCACACAAACTTTTTGAATGTCTAGGGTACCACATTGAGTATTAGTGTGTCCCCATCCAAGGCAATGTGTACACAAGATCTCTCCCTTAGCAATAGTGTTAACCAGATTCCTCTCTTGAGGTTGTTGTGCAAGGTGAAGGTTCTCTAGTCATTCTAACTTTACCAAGATGTCCTCCATCTTGATTTTTGTGGTTAGAACATTGGTAATTACATGCACTAATAGTCCTAATTGAGTTGTGGAAGCTATGTGTGGCATTACAAAAATGGATATGGGCACTTGTTCATATGCAAGCATTGGTTGAAGCATTGCATAGTGAGCCAATGCAAAAGTACTTCCATAAAAGCAGTTAGGCTTTGTAAATCCAAGAGTAGCAACATAAAGGTTATGCATTACATTCCCTTTGAAACTTGGTATTATAGAGCACAAATCCAATAAGGTCATATCTTGCTTGTTAGCTTGAGCCTAGCATTGTGCCTCCTTGAATGCTTGAGCTATCATAATAGCTTTGTCATAAATGAGGAGGTTTTAGATGTCCTTAGGTAATGCATCCTTGAACCAATTGAGAGCCAAAGTGGGATATGGGGTTGGTATGACCATTGAAGAGACATAGTGAAATTGTTGAATAAATGCTTGCATTGTTTCATTGTGTCCTTTGTGGAGCCTATTGCTTGTCCCTGAGTTGTTCTTGTCATCTTGATGAGATGTATTATTGTTGTCCTATGGCTCATATCAATGCATAACTTGTCCATGTGGCAAGGTTGAGTTCACTTAACCAATGTTGTGGGATCCCAATAAAACATCGGCTAATCCATCATGCCATGGCAACATCATCTAGGATGTTTTATGCCATGCAAACATTCTCAAACATTTATAAGAATGACTCAAAGTCTTCTTGCACAATAGACACTATTGTTCCAAGGGTATATAGTTGTTTCCTCTTCCTAAGTTTGATATCATTGCAATGGTAATTATAGGAATTGAAAGAGCTAAGAGAGGTTTTGTGACTATTAGAGAGGATTGGATAGCTGACTATGGTGGTATTGATGCAGATTAGTTTCCTTGGGCAAAAGTACTTACCATTAAGGGTTTTTCTTGCATTCTCACAAGAGTACTTGGTGACACTAGAGATAATGCTTCCCTTAGGTTTAAAACAACATAGCTTGTAGAATTAGGAGGTAATGCTTCCCTTGGACTTAGAATAGTATAGTTTGCATGGCATTTAGTAAAATGAACACATGCTAAGCAAGTTGTAGGGATGAGTGGAGAGGACATATGTGTCAATTGGCAAGCACCAAAAATGTTGGTGAGAAAGTCTAGTCCTAAAGTGGGGGGATATGGGATGCTATGAGAGAAAGGAAAGGTAGCATAATCCTTGCACAGCCAACAATTTACTTGGCTCAAGGAGGGAAGTGTAGATAGGATTCTTGTAGTAGTTTGTAATTCCACTTAGGTATAGGAATCTCTTGGAGACATTTATCTCAAGTCTATCATCCCTGCAAGCTCTCTGGCTTCCTTGGTATGCTCCTTTGCACCTTTGTTTTGTGGAGTCTTACTTAGCAAGTCTCATACATACCTTCTTGCTTAGGTAGACAGTGCAAAAAATACATGAGGAACATAGATCCACAACACAACATGTGTAAAAGACCGAAACCAAGGAGAGAAATAGGAGAATGGAAACTCACATTGGGACACTTGAATGAGGGAAAACTCCAAATGCCTAGCATGAGCTTTGGCTTTGGTATTATTGGTAGCATACAAGACCCCAAGAAGCTTCTCAAGAAGCTTCCTTGAGCCACTTTCTTGGAGTGCAAGCCAAGTTAACCAAGAAGCTTCTCAAGAAGCTTCCTTCTAGAAGCCACCTACTTGGCGTGCAAGCTAAGCTAGTTAGAAGCTTCTAGAAGCTTCTTTCTAGAAGCTTCTTTCTAGAAGCTACCTGCTTAGGGCGCAAGTTAACTAGTTGGGAAGCTTCCCAAGAAGCTTCTTAGATGCTTCTAAAATATTCTAGGCTATTTTGTCTTATTCTCTACTTTGTAAGCCCGACTAACTTCGTCACTAAACTCCATATTGTTACAACATGCATGACTAGATAGGAACTACACTTACAACTTAACATTCACAAAATTTAGGTAGAGTAATGGTTTTTTATTACCCTTGGGTACTTTGATCCTCAAGCCAATATTAATAATACAACCTTAGTATATGGTAACATTTGGTTCATGTAGCCACAATGATACTATCAACCTTAGCTCGTAGGTGAACAAAAATGATTACAAGAGATGAGTCAACCTACCCTTGCAAGAATCCCTTATCATGGAATCTTGGTTGGAAGATTACACTCTAATGGGAGGAAAACTTGCTTAAATAGCTACTCTAATCCTATGAAGAATTGTTTGCCTGCCCTATCACTTCTCTACCTACAATCGTTGCTTCCTTTGTGTGCTCACACCATAAATGCCAATTGGCTCTCCTTCCTTAGATGTTCTTAGCCTAGATGTACATACTTTGACTGTTGATAGAGTGCCACTAAAGTCTTAATCACCACTTATCTCCTTTGTTATAATACAAACCCATAGAAGAATATGCCCATACTTCTTTAATTATACAACCCACAAAGGAAGATCCCATAACATTTCTCTCTTTCTCTTGAACTTGGACTTAGTCAACCCATAAGGTTTTATTTCACAAGCCCTATATGTAGGGTTCCATAATCCTTCACTATCACACATTGATGTACCATCTCGTAGATGGTTTCTTGCCTTCTTAGACTTGGTACCTTTGCTTGGCCAACATACATAACTATCCATATTAACTTGTCCTAAAAAACTTGTATGTTGGAAAAGAGCTAGTAAATATTAGATTTTTTTTATTTTTTAGATGTTGAATTTTTTTTTAATCTATGTCATGCCATTATATGTAACTATTTCTCCTCAAAATAAAGTCCAAAATTCCACATTCAAGAAATGTTCAAAATTACCTACAACTTGTAAAGGTGAATTTTGAGATATAAAATTATTATATCAAGCTATGTACATATAATTAGGTTTGCCAAGCTTAGAAATAACAAATCCAATCTCATTAAAAATATAATTGGGTTTGCCAAGCATAGACATAACAAATACCATCCCTTTAAAAATATTGCAACACAATAACAAAGTTATATAAAGAAGGAACATACTTGCTAACTAAGCTTTACTATGCATATATGCACTATCATAACTAAGCATATTAATTGCACCAAAAGTAAATTTCTTAGAAGATGATTTAGTGCAAATGGAAAAGAATTGCATGTTAGTAATCCATTTTCTGTTTTGAATGTTTTGAGTATAAATTTTTTTTCAAATATTAGTGAATATTAGGAAGATCAAATTATAATCAAGAAATTATAATTTAGATTAAATATGAAGATTTTCTCTTAAAATTTTATCTAATGATGTGTACATAATACTTTTTCCTATATTCTTGGAGCTCTGGAGAGGTTAAAGTGATATTTATGTAGGATATTTTATCTGAAATAGCCTTGAAATTACCATTAGATACACATTCTTGCAATGAGTAATACTTTTTTATGACCTCTACATCTTTTATATCAGCTTTATAATTTAAATAGACCTACAAAACTAAATAAAACCAAGTTTCAAATTTATTCTCATAAGGAAAGTATAAAATCGTGTAAGAGAACAATAATTTAATGAAGATTTATTTTAGATAAATTTTCCATAAAATTGAAATTCGCAAGTTGTAATAAAAATAGAAATACATATAATCAATATAGTAGAAATTTTTCATATACATTACTATAAACTTATTAGATATAAACTAAAAGCTATATGTGAAGGGATTATTTAGAAGACAAAAATAGCAAATCATAACTCAAGATATTTGTGCAATGTGTTTTCTGGTAGTTGTTGCAAAAGCAGAGCAAAGCTTCAAATCTAAAACTAATTTATGATCTCTTGTTATTTTTGTCCCCATTTCATGTTGGAAGCATAGAAGCTTGGATCTCTCAAACTCTCTCTTATTATTTCTGAAAGTTACTTCATTATTGTTATGTTTGTGGATAAATCAAGTGATAAGATCCAACTAGTTTCTACCATTAACACATTAGATGTACCTCCATTTGCAAAGCTTGCTTTGATATTATATTTTATCACCATAGTGTCTCAAGGATACCCATATCTTATTGTAATTGTTCCTTCACCACCCAAAATGGTATTTGAGATTTTGAGATCCAAATTAACCATGTGCAATACCTACCCCTTAAACAAAAGGTTGTGTTAGGTACACCATACCTTAGAAGATATGCTTTGTGGAATTATTCATATGCACCACCAAAATTAGTTGATTCTTCTTCTAGCCACAAGCTTTGCTTACAACAACTCTAGGCAAGTAAGTTTAAGATCCGAAAAGAAGAGAAGATCTTCAACTTACTTAAACTTACTTCTCTTCTCTTCGGATTATGGTCAAGATTCCTCAATCATGAATAGCTTATTCACTCCCCCATTTCCCGCTGTTTGTAGTATTTTCACCTTCTCCACCTTACCTTGTACCTTACAAGAAACCAAAGCTCATCTACTTATACTCAAAATTGTCAAGAATTATGAAGAAAATATTGATGCACACCATTGTATTATATCTTTTATTTTTGGTAATAAAGTTACGTTCTCTACTCATTAATTACATCCTCTAACCTTTTGACACTCAGGTCTATAAACTAATCACAACTGATGGATCATTTATTTATTCTCAAAATTGCCTATCTAATTGCTTATCAAATTCTTGTCCATGTATCATATTCCTACCATATTCTTTACATATTGACATTTAGATTTTTTACTTTCAACCCTATTTTCTTTTCTTACCAAATTTAACGTCTGCTCTTATAATCACACTTCAGGATCACAAGGAATGTAAAGTTGATTAAATCCTTACCAAGTGTTTGGTTAATCGTGTGCATAACAAGATTTATGGAATAATATTATTTTGAAGCCTTATCACTTTACGAGGCTAAATGAGAACCTCTTCGTCATCTTCACAATCTAAAGGTGCTCTCCACGAATTCAAAACTAAACCATGTACACTATGATAAGGATATAATAGTAAAAGTAGAATGTATAATGATATTAATATATTAATTTAGTAATTTTTTTATTATAAGTTAAAATATATATATAAGTTAATATAATATATAAGTTAACTAAAAAAATTTCAAAGTGGTCCACAAAGTATCTATAAATTTTTTAGAGAATATCTAGAAGATATACAAGAAACTCACGAGGGATTGAGTGGACTAGTAAAGTACTGGACGTCCTTCTAAGGCTAAAGGTGTCTAGTAACTTTCTAGGGATTGAGTAAGTCAGCTAGGAAGTTAAGAACTTACTTTGCAAAGAAATAGACTTATAAATACCTCAAGCATAAATAATGACTTGGCCATCTTGGGTACTTATTCATCAATTCAATATTTGGTCTAAACTTCTCTTGTATCCTCATTATTTGTTTTCTTAAAATTTGGTGTTCACTTATTGGTTTACAAGTTTATAAACATGTACAAATGACATTGCATTTTTTTGAGATTAACTTGAATGGTATAAAAGCATCCGTGTTTGATTTTACATTTGACCAAGGTTGATGTCCTTAATAAAACAAAAATATCACAAATCCAAGAGCAAAATTTTCTGTATGAAAAAAGTTGTCTGAAAGAATAAATGGAAAAAATGAAAGTAAATTAAATAATGGGAATTTACTTCTTTTTTCTGTAAAATAGTCTCTCAAAAAAACTCAAGCTTATTGTGAGTTAATCAATATCAAAATCCAAGAGCAAGTTTGTTTATATGAATTCCGTGAAGAGTTCCGTGAAACATTGAATCATAGGAAAGCAAAAGTAAATTATATTAATAGAAATTTCTTCCTTGTAAAATAGACTCTCAAAACTATAAAAAATATTGTGAGTTAATCAATATCCAAACTTAGTGATGTGTTTGTTAGCTTGGATATATAATGATTTATTTTCTTAATAAAATTTAAATACTTATTTGAACTATGGATAAACAAAATTCCTCTAGATTCTATGTGTCATTTCCAATGAATCCAAGAAAATACAATAAAACTTCCATCGAATAATTCCACAACGTGCTATGCTACCATTTCGTTTTATGTGTCTTCGTCATTTCCTGGTTGTGTATTTTCGTTAGGGTGGTAAGAGTCTCTACTATACTGGATCCAATACTGGAGGATCTTTAGGTCTCTCAAAGGTGGGATGGACGCGGGCAATCCCGGACGCAGTACACTACTGTTTACGTTTTCCGCACTACGCAGTAGCAACGAGAGTCCACCGAAAACCCTCTGCTGAGCCCTAGGGTTCTTGAAGGCCGATTCAGGTGGAGGTGAGTTTGTTCGCGAGGGAATCGACATTTTCAGTCAGCAGCGATGGATTCAGAGGAGCTAGCGGCGGTGACCATCGGAAACCAGACAGCAATGGAACTGGAAGCAGCGGACTTTTACGACTTGGATCTTGGAAATCTGCTCGTCTTCGATCCCCGAGCGTCTATCAACTCATCGTAACCTTCTACCTTAAACCAGAACTTCAAAGTCTGAGTGAATGAGTTGCCAGCATGTGTTCTGCAAATTGAAGTGTTTGGGAGTTTTAATTGAATTCTTCGCTGTAGGGAGGAATGCCTGGAGAAGGCGAGGCAGTTAGTACAGGCACTCAGTGAAAAGCTGTACGATCTTCCCGCAACAGTTGATAAAGTCGGTCGTCTCGTCTCATTGCCAGCCCCATCGACAAAACTGCCGCGAGAGAAGCCGGTCAGTGATTTTCAAATTCACCTAAATCAACGGGGAAAGTGAAGCATATCGGTGCCTCCGCCTTTCTCTCCTGGCATGTAGAGAATATCTCCATTCGCTACGAGGGTTGCTAGTCAGGTGTCGAATTTGATGAATTACCGTTACCTTGACTCGGTGTAGCTACTCTTTAACGGACTTGTGATGTGGTGTTTTTCCAGTTACCGAAACCAAGAGCTCCAACCAAATGGGAGCAGTTCGCTCAAAAGAAAGGTACGAAGCGGCTAAAGTATTATTCTCATACCCATCGGGTGTCATTGTATTTCGATATTTGAACGAGATTATACAGTTGGAGAGTATATTGTCTGATTTCTGTCTCAGATCCTGTCAGAAACTTAAGAGTATTATTGTTAGAGCGCAATAGAAGTTGGTTAGCCCATCTTCTTTCTTACTTTTAACACCAAGCCGCAGCTTGTGCTCAGCGATGTATGAACTACTCACTGGGCGGCTTGGTGTCCTGGTAAATATCGATCTTCCACTATACTTTTCATCGACAAGGTTTTAGGAGGTCAATATTATCTAATGGAGAAAACGTACATTCTTCGTTCAGGCATCAAGAAGAGAAAACGAAGCAAGCTGGAATTTGATGATCAAACCGATGAATGGAGACGGAGACACGGCTACAAACGTGTCAACGATGATCAGCAAATTCCTTGGATCGAAGCCAAAAGCACCGATGGTATGCTAGATTGTCACACCTATCTGGTTGTTGCATTAGTTGTCCATTTCACAGTTTGAATTCGGATCTATTGCCTAGAGGTTTTTCCTGTACCTGTACGATTTAGATCTAGTCAGGAGTACGATTCAGAGGAACTCTCTCTGTCTGAGTGTAAGACTTGATCGTTTCTTTCACTCTTGAGGTCTGTGAGCAGGAATGTCATCACCGCTCACTCACTTGGAGTAATTTGCAGTACCTGGGGAAGATCCCTTTGAAAAATTGAAGGAGGAGAAAAAGCAGCGGGTTGCAAAGCAGGATAAGAACCAACTTGCCAACTTGAAAGCAGCCGCCAAAGCCGGTGGCAAAGGTGCCCTCCCAAGGTAAAGAATCTAATACACTGCTCAGCTTAGAAGCTACAGAGCATAGCTGTTACCTTTCCAGTTCTTGTGTTCTAATGTCCATGCTTGTGTTTAATCGACACTCTTACCTCCGAAACGTTGTAAAATTCGATCACACCGTGCATGTCAGGCGGTGGAGAAGACTTAGTTGCTTTTCTGGTGAGCTGCACGGTGTCTGGTTGATACTTCTCCTGCTTGAGATAACCCCGTTGTCTGGAGTGGATAATTATGCTTCTTATGATCCATTTTTTGTCGCAGTACTTTGCAGCTGGCAGCGACACATCTCCCAATTACAGGGAGCAAAACCCCAACCAAGCGAATGGACAAAGACGAAATTGGATTCGCTGCCGGTCTTGCCAGCACAGCCACTGCTAGCGGCGGCAAGTTTGACAAGAAGCGCGCCGGAGAGAAAATTCCCAAGCAGTCTGGCAAACATCGCAAGGTATAAAATGCCTCTTGCTGGCTAGGAAAATTGGGATGCCGAGTCTAGGTTTTATCGATTACGTGCTGCGCCTTGAAGCTCACTGCTTGTCGTGTCCACTGGATGTGCGCGCTAACCTGCGATGTTTGTTCTGCGTCCAGTTTTTACCAGTGGTTGGAAGCAAAGGTAAAGGTGCGTCAAGTAAGGAGAAAGAACAACTTGGCAATGTGTTGTCCAAAGTATTGGCCAAACACAATCATGACATTATGGACGTTGGCAAGGTAATGTTTGAATATTTGTCAATTCCTGCTTGTCTTACTCCATGCTGGAGTCTTAAATTATTACAACCATTTTAAGCTACTAAATTGCATCGATTCCCTGCCAGGCGGTGAGTAAGTACAACGTGGAAGAGGAGGGGAAGCGGGCACAAGAGAACAGAAAAAGTGGAGGAAAAGGACTAAGAAAGTTCTCGGCGAAAGATCGGTCGACTAAGAAAGGAGGACTATTCAATAAAAAGTCAGGTGGTTCTAGAGCCGGGGGTGGATCGAAGTCAGGCGGCAGCAAAAAACCTTTAGGGACGAAAAGTGGAGGGTCCTTTAAAGGGAAATCTAGCGCAGGGTTATCAAATAGGAAATCAGGGACGAGGTAAAACTGTGCAATTCAGTTTTGAGGGCCTACTCTATCCATTCAGGGGTAATCATATTTTTTGGATCTTACTAGAGAGTTCTGTAAATAAATGAAACGAGATTTCTGTATGAAGCTTCTTGGGGGAATCCTGCCTTGATGATCAGATCCCTTTTACCGTTATGGTTGCCGTGAACAAGCCAGTGAAGTACCAGTGTTCGAGATTCGACGAGCATGCTTTTTTGTTACTTAACTCTCGTACACTCTCTTCTATTTGTTCTGGAATTGCACCCACACCCTGTACTCGCATTCACGTCGCACTTTAGAAAGAAGGCGTATCAGTTCTCCGAGTTATGTAGACTTGTCTACAACCAAGAACTTTGCTGCTTTTCCTGATAAACCGCAATTCCCAGTTAAATGACCCAGAGTCCAATGTCCATGTCCTCAAGTCGGGTTTTGAGTGTTGGAGCACTGTCAATCTCTCATACAACATTTCAGGTCGAAATCAGGACCGATTCGTCTATAGTGCGCGCACCTGGCGTTGGTAAATATTTTTTGTGAAACTTGTCTGTCTAGCTGCTCTTGGTAGTCGGCACACATGATGCTTTTATAGACTAGTCAGCGTCCTTCACTATCTTCCAATACTTCCACTCGGGTCTGCTCATATGCTTTGGACCTCAATGCATCTCAAGACTTCAAGTACAGTTACGCAAAGAAAGCGACTTTTACGTTGGATTCACAGACAATAATTCCTTCCTGAATGTTCCCTTCTCTGTACACTTTACTCTGAGCACCACTAATTTGTAGTTGCTACATGCAACGTGTCCACTGTTCCTTGAAGTACATCCGGTTCTCGTTCACTTTACCTGAGGGGTTACCCGTCTGCAGCAAGGATGCACGAGTACAGAATCTTATCGAAGAGAACGTCTGCCTCGTCAGAGTTACTTCCTCGAATATTTTCAAGGAGTTGCAAGACCGGGAGATATCGACACCGTTACGAAAGATTATATTTTTGGGCACGTCATGCAAACCAGAGATTTCAGTGTGTTAAAAGATGATGCGCACTCAAAAGTTGATACTATCACAGACGGGTGCACAAAATTACTTTTTGTTAAACTAGGTCGTTACAAAGGGAGGTTGTCGCGTAATTCATCTAGAGGTCGCTATTTGCCCTCGATATGACAAGTTTTGCCGCTGCCCTGCGTACTCTTGTTCAATCCAAATTATGAGATTAAATAGATAACGAAACAGACTTTTCCCACGTTGTGATATCGCATTAGGTTTTGTTTAGATTCCGGGCCAGGCCACTGGAAGAGATTGAATTTACCCTTTCTCACAGGCCATTTGTGTTTTATTTGGATTCCGCACCAGGTCTTGAAATGGAATGTAGACGATCAATGTTTAATCTTCCCAGCTGCCTGAACAACGTTATGTGACTAGGGGAACGATTTGAGATACTGTATGAAATATAAGTGCAGAGATTTCAAACTTGGACAGCGGACTATATTTGAGGATGACAAGAGAAAGTTATGTAAAAGTTATCCATCTCAGAGCTCAAAGATTGTTATATCTTGGAAGCAGATTCTAGACACATCTTCCTGCTTTCTTTGTACGCACCCCGTTTCTTCTTGGTGACGGCAGAAATCGTGGTCAAGATCAAAGTAACTCTTTTCCTTTATCACAGACGGCATTTAGACCAAGTATACTAATTTAGTCTCAAGATAAAAAAAATCTATATTACTCAATTTATATTTACATGAAAATATCTTGGATAATTTTAACATTTCTTTTGACTTAATATTATTCAAGATAAAATATAGAGAGCAAGATTATATTTCAGAATAAATAAGATAATATTTTTTATAAGTTTAAAATAATTTGTTAATAATTTAAAGAATAATGTAAAGAGAAACGGAAAAATTTTAAACCGAAATTTTTATCTTGGAACTATTACAACTTATTTAGCTGTTGTAATGAACCTTTTTACATCTTAAATTTACCATTCACTGCTCATTTTTATATATTATTCATTTGTGATCTATATTAATTTAGTCTACGCTTAAAATTTTAATCTTGGAGAGTGCTTATATTCCTTATTAATTCAACGTCCAGCTATTTTAAATCATTTTAAATCATTACCTAGTTTACATACACCCTATATATGACTTAAATTCGTATTATTTACTGCAGAGAGAAAGAATGCATAGATATAGATGTTCTCCTTGTTCTCATATCGATACTATTGGGGCTAGCCCCATTCTACCTCTTTTGTCTCCTTTGTCTCTCCTTATAAGGCTTGATGGGGTCTTCCTCTGTTCTATCTGGTCGGCTTTCTCCTTGTCTCCGGTTTATGTCATTTAAAAATGATTTTCACGGTGATTCATCAATTATGTCGAGTTTAAATTATGCGTCCCGATTTATCTTAAAAACACGGCAAATAAAATCAATACTTTTAAACCGGTGATTTAATTTATGTACGTTACCTGGTATAGATATTATTGTTAATAAAATGGAGGGAATGAGAATTATATACGGTCTAACGGGATTTAAAACAGGAAAGGACTTTCACATGACGGCCAGTTTTCGCTTTCTTCTTATGATATATATCGAGTTTGTTAACTTTACTTCATTCTCAATAGATTGTGGTCCCTAGCTCAACTGACTGTTTATATTCAGCAACTCTTGAAGAGAATAAACATCGGTATCCAGTTTAAAAGAATCGCTGTTGTAAATATTTTAAAAGCTTTTCAAGATGAGTGTTTATAGAGTTCATCTTTATTGTACCTATCGAATCAATTTTTAATAGATTAATAAAAAACAGTCAAAAAGTGATTGAAGATGCTGAAGAAATTCTCAAAGATTCGATAGGTTTAGTGAAGTATATTTATTTAAGGAATAACAAAGCTAGTTAGATACTTAGTATCACTAAAAATTTGTAGTAATTATGTATACAAGTCAAGATAAACATAGTTTTGTTTAGGTAAACTTAGTATTGATTAGTACAAGTTAAGGTATATATTTTTTTAAATTTTTAACATGATTTAGGATTAAATTTCAATTAGGATTTCATAGTGATTATTGAAATTACTGAATTCTTTTCTCAAATTATTCGTAAAATATGATCTTATAAGACACAAATGTCAAGTCAAAAGGCTTTATTTTTCTTTGATGTTCCAGGTTACCTATAATAATCAGATGAATTTTTTGTAAGTTAGATTTGCAATACATCATAGGTTGATGGATAATGATGGGTAACGTTCCATGAAAATGTATGTTATATATGATATAATATATATAATAAATTATTTATATATTTCATTATTAATTGATATTACTGAAAATACATATCAAATATATTTCCAAAAGCCTTCCATTGGACTCTTATATCATAAATGAGTATACTAATCATTATCATTGCTTATCTAAATGTTACATTCAGATACGTTTAGATAAGCAATGACATCGATCAATATACTTATTTATGACACTAGAGTTCTGATAGCAGGCTTTGCTATAAATAATAGTATATAAAATCCTATGCTCTTTATGTCAACCATCTTATATCTGCATGGTATAATCCATTTTACAGAATAACTCACCTTATCTCTTAAGCCCGGGAATATTTCCCCTAAAAAAACTTTTAAATAATATCAAATTTATGACTGTATAACAAGATAAAACTAGATATCAATAGTTATGAAATTTTTACTTAGTAAGAATAATACTAGGATTTTTGAATGAAAAAGCCTACTCTAGAAATGTATGAAGAGTTTTCATGATGCAAATAAATTCAAATTATTACATAATTCATCAAAATCATAATTTAAAAAATAAAAAAATAAAAAAGTATATATATATAATATTATATTATAATTTAGCTAATAATATTCATTAAGAGAAAATAGTTCATATTTTTGAATGATTCTTTGTTTAAGTGGCTCATAAAACTAAGCTCTCAATATGTGCATATACAATCCAAGACATCATGAGATATTCTAACAAGATAGAACACATAAAGGATTTTTCATACATAAGAAATATTCTCGTGGCATTCCATTATTCTTAAAAATATTCTTAATAGATTTGTAATATCTATTAGGAATTAAGATACATTCTTTCCTTATTTATCTTCTTGTCCTTCTTCAACTTCTACATTCAATACCAATGAGTTGCACATTTGACCTGAAGTGAAGGCATAATTACAACAAATCAAGAACAACATATATCTAAAGGACTAGTAAACACTTTGGAATCAATAATAGCTATTCAAACAAATTCAAGAAATATAAAACATTGTCCATACCAAATACCATTGGACTACAAAATCATTGGCTTGGGAGTCAATTAATCTTGAAAGATTTAAACAACTTGAATGGACCACCACCTAGACAAAGAATAGAAATTGATGATAATTCAAATTGGCCAAGATGCTTGCATGCATAGAAAACAATGGTTCATCAAGGACATAATCATTGAATTTTGAAATGGTTTGACCTGAGCTATAAATTTGAGGCTCTTTCTTGTGCAATAGCTCCTTTTGACTTAATAAATTTGTGAATTCGTGCATAGAATGTCTAGAGATTTTTGTGGTGAGAAACAAGAGGTTGAGAGATTGGATGAGTGGGTGTTTGTGTAGGCATTGTCTCTCAAAAAATAGATTATGAACATGCACAATGGTTTTCCAAACAAGAAGATATAGAGCACTTTTGGAGATGATTTTGAAATTGCTTAGAGAGAGAGAGAGTAAAGTGTGCACTTCATTGTATATAGGGGTTCATTTGCAACAAGAAGCTTGATTTCTTGTTGTGGAATTGGGGTTTGAGTGATTTAATGATGATATTGGAGATTGGGAGATTATCATGACTCTAGGCTAGAATTTTTAGAGAGGAATGTGTTTGTTTAGTCATGGCCCATTGGAAAATGATGCTCAAGCCTATAATGAAATCTCCTCCAGATGTGATGACAATAAATACTCCATGGGGTCATCCTAAGGGTAAACTTAATGTAACACCATTAGCTAGACATATTATCTAGAGGTGAAAATTAGCTTGGTAACATCTAGAAGGATGTTGTGTATGATAGGATAACTAGATCAGATGGAGGTGTCACCAAAGGAGTACTTTTACTAATAGGGCAGAAGTCAAAAATAGGCTAAAAACTTTAGAGCTAATTTTGGAGGCCTAGACAGATGAATTAGGCCTCAAAAATAAGAATATGTTTCCGCTTTGGAAGAAAAAGGCTTGCCTTCTCCCCCATGATTCATCTCATTGAGCTTTCCAATGGTACCTCACCCATATGATTCTGAGCTCCATAAAGATTCCCTCTGGTCAAACCTATTTGACTAACAAGATAGGACAAGGACTGACATGTCATCCATCTAGGCAACTAATCTAAGAGTGGAGCTTGCTAACATGTCACCAAAAATATAGAGTGGCCCATAAAAAAGTATGAAAAGATGAAATGGTACATGCATGTGGAAGAGGTATATAACACCCTAGGATACTTGCAAAAAAGAAAGGACTTATTGGCACAAATGAAGGTGCAAGCATCCAAGAAGAAGAGGAAGCTATATGTAAGTGAAGTCCTTAGGAGTAGATTGTGACAAAGACACTCACAATGCAATAGATAAAGATGTTGTGATGGAAGATATCATGGAAGATGATCATGGGTGTGAAAATAACAATGAAGACATTGTCGTAATACCAAAGATGTGAAAAGGAGGAGAGGCAAGTAGAGAAGGAAACATATGCCCAAAAGAAGGATTTGCAAGTGAGGAGTCCTTCACTTGCATCAAAATTTCATTGGATGTTGAAGCAAAGGGATGGGTGATCAACAATATGATGCATAATTGGTGCCATCACAAGAAGATATAGCCAATGAAGAAATAAAGGACCAATTGCACCAAGTGCTAGGGAGGGTAAGGAGATCCTTGCTAGGGAGGGTAAGGAGACCTAAACAAAAGAATTAGGCTTAAAAAATAGAATCTTATTCTCCCTTTGGAAATAAAGGTGTTTCCTTCTCCCTTCCTTGTTTTTCTTGTTGACATCTTTCCAATAATACCTCACCCATGCTATACTATGCTTCCCGTAGAAAGATTATCTAAAGATTCCTTTTAGTCAAATTTTTTTGATAAATCACATAGGACAAGGATCAACATGTCACCAATCCATATAACTAATCTAAGAGTATAGGTTGTTGACATATCACCAATCTATGTATCTAATCTAAGGGTGTAGCTCACTTTGAGAGGATCTTCTTTGCTATATAATAAAGGAAGGTGCTCCTTTGGGGCATCAAAGTTTCTTGAGAGTTCCAATCTTGTGTGCTTCTTGGATTGTTACAATGGTATCAAAGTAGGTGCTCTAATCCAATGAGTGGATCACTCTGCTTGGAAGAACACAAGCTATTGAGACTGAGTAATTTTGAAGATAGAAAGAGTAGTGTAGATTGCAAACTTGGGTGTTTTGGAGAGAGAATGGAATGGATCCTCATGGAAGATAATTTCTAGCACCTTATTTTTCCTTCCTCAATCCTTTTCACATTGAGATTATGTACATCTAATGTGAGCAAGTGAGAGTGTTCCTTGTTTACCATTTTGGAGTGGATTTCATGGACATAATAATGAATTTGCCAAACTCCATGATTCTACCTATTGTGATATACAATAAGGAGTGGGATTTGACAATTTAAATTCTATTATGATACAATGGATCAAAATGTATCAAATCTTCTTCCTTTCAACACTTGGATAGAAATCCATTATGTAGTTAGACCAAAAGTGACGTTTAGAGATTTTTTAGTTTGCAATTTTGGTGAGGAGTATTATCAACAAGTGCTAGCCTCTAAGGTTCTAATGGTAGTCTTAATAGTTTGTGCTACTTCCCAATTGATCATATTGATCCTATATTGAAGTAGGAAATATATGCCAAGAGTCTATATTGTATATAAATCATGGAGTTGTAGTTGCAAGATTCGATGCAAGGAATGCAAGGGATGTTGAACAAGTTTTGAGAGATCAAGATGAAAATGGAGGTATTACAAAGTCAAGTACATACATTTAGGAATGATTATGTAATGCAAGAGGAGAGATTGTCCAAAAACCCAATGAAAATGGCCAAAGTACCTATAGAATCACCCACAATAATGACCTAAACCTTGGTCAACAATGAAGCCACATTGTTACTATGAATGAAGACGATATGCAACATTGAGTCTTACAAGAGATAATCCTCTATAGGAGTAGTGGAGAACTGGATCTTGAGAATAAATTGATACCTTTGATTATTCACAACAAAGATAAAATATTTTTCTACATGCATGTTTGCATGTGGGTACTTGATTGATAAAGCTCTCACTTGGTACAATACTTAGGAATGATCAATGTTGATAGAAGGAAGGAAGATCACTTGGATGGCAATGCAAGAAGAATTGTTGAAGAATTTCCAACTGGTGGATCTTGAACAGATGGCTCAAATCCATCTATGGAGGTTGAAGCAAAAAAATAACATCCAAGAATACATGGATGTATTTCTTGACCTAAAAGTTGCCATAACTAATATGAGCTTCGAAAAAGCTCTTAACAACTTCAAATGGGGATTAAAAGAGAAAATTTGACATGAGGTGATGGTACAAAATCCTTGAAACAATTTTTGAAACCATTGCTTGTGCTCAAAGAATAGCAAGATCACTTGGAGGCAATGAAGGAGTAGCCTTAACACAACACCATAAATCTAAACCACCACACTTTGGTGGACTATTTCTTTTGGAGTTGGGAAACATTTTTTTAAATCATAAAACTAAACAATTCCAAGGAGATCAAGGACATGTCAAAGAAAGGAGAGATGGAGTCCCCAAGGAAGAAGGGGTTCAAGTAGAAAAACAATGTTCGTACAATTATATACAATTTTGGTACATAGCCATCAATTTTTGTGCACGTTTCACTATTGGCCCTTGGCTTCCATACAAGCAACCTTTGAACAATCTAGAGGACAAATTAAGGATGAAGATACTAAAATCACATTGGAAAATGAAGATTACAATTAAATGTACTGCATGGCCTTATTAGCACAAAAGAAAGGAGCAAAAGCAAGGGAAGAAGAGGACAAGTATGCAAAGATTGAGGAAGATCAATGCCCAATTATTGTCATAGATGAAGTCCACCAAGGCAATTTGGTAGAGTATTGATAGACCTTAGAGCAATAGAAAATTTCTTGTCTTACTCTATTGCAATAAGCTTGGGGATGGAGCTAGAGCAAGATGCAAGGGGAAGAATTACCTAATGGTCATATATAGAGGATTGAGTCATTCTCTAGAAAAGTCACACTCTCTATAGGAGAGTATAAGGAAGAAATCAAGTGGCAAGTGATATGGTTAGCTTGTCATGATGTGACCTTGGGTATGTTATGGATAGAGCACTACAACCCCACTGTAGATTGGCAAAGGAAATAGTGAGAACTAGCCAATGGAAGATAGTTGGAGATATGATTATATCCCAAAGGTAAGGATTGCCTCTCTATGTCATAGGGATAACAACTATAAGTAAGACATATAGGTGTTTCATGGGTCTAGTAAGAGAAGTCTAGAGTGCAGAACTCAATGAAAAAATTGAAAGATGTAGTAGATGAATTTAAGGATGTATTTTTTGATGATTTACCTTAGGATTACCACCAAGAAAGACAATAGATCATAGTATTGAGATACTTCCATGGAGTACACCTCCTTGCAAAGCTCCATACCGACTAGCACCAAATGAGTTGGAGAGGTGCAAGGCTCAAATTGAAGATATGCTATAGAAAGAGTTCATCTTACCTAGAGTATCACCATATGGGGTTCCTATCTTGTTTATGAAGAAGAAGAAGGATGGGATGTTGCAGATATGTATTGATTATTGGGGCCTAAACCAACAAAGAGTGAAGAAAAATATCCATTACCTTGAATGAATGACCTATTTGATAAACTCAATAGGGCAAAACACTTCACCAAACTCAACATGCGGAGTAAGTATAACCAAATCAAGATTGCAGAAGTAGACATGCTCAAAATTGCCTTTTGAACAATATATGGTCACTTTGAGTACCTTGCAATGCAATTCAGCCTCACCAATACCCCAGCCACTTTCATGAGTTTATAAAATACTCCAAGGACAAGAGAAATCTTCAAGAGAAATACAAGAGAGAAAACAAAGTGTTCACACTCAATCCTTCAATGTCCCAAAGGAGCACCTTCTCTTTATTATATAGCCAAGGAGGATCTCCTCCAATGAACCTCCACCATAGGATTAAGTACATGGATAGGTGACCTGTCAGCTAGCTCCACCCTTAGATTACTTGCTTGGATGGGTGACATGTTGGTCTTGGTCCCATCTGGTTGGTCAAACAGGCTTTGACCGGAGGGAATCTTTTAGGGAATCTTCCTATAAGACTCTCAAGATCTAGTGGGTGAGGTACCATAGAAAAGCTCTTGGTGAGACAAACCAAAAGGCTAGCCTATCTTCCATTTGGGAGAATTTTACACATTTTTTAGGCCTAATTCCTCCGTTTAGGCCTCCAAAATTGCCTCTAAAGTTTTGATCTATTTTGGCTTTTGCCCTATTAGTAGAAGTGCTCTTTTGGTGATACCTCTATCTGATCTGTGTTCTCCATCATGTGTAACATCCTTGCAAATGTCACCACCCCAAGTTTCACCTCTAGATCATATGCCTAGCTATTGATTCTAAATTTTCCAAGCATGTTTCGGTTTTTGGCCTATAAGTAGAAGTACTCTTTTGGTGATAACTCTAGCTTATCTATCTTATTCCATCATGTATAACATCCTTCCAAATGTTAGCAAACCAAATTTCATCTCTAGATCATCTATCTAGCTATTTGTATTACAATTTGATGAATGACATATTTCATTCATACTTAGACAAGTATATTCTCATTTTTCTAGATGATCTATTAGTTTATAGTAGGACAATGAAGGAGCATAAGCAAAATATACAAGAAGTTCTCCAAATTTTGCAAAAGAATAAGTTTTATACCAAAATCTCAAAGTGCAAGTTTGGCAAGTTTGAGGTCTATTACTTGGATCATAGAGTAAATGCAAAAGGTATCCAAATTTTAATAGGTAAAATTGATGTCATTCAAAATTGGGGTGCTCTAGAGGATCAAACTCAAATCAATAGTTTCTTGGGATTAACTGGATTCTATCATCATTTTATCAAGGACTTCTCCAAGGTTGCACAACCGTTAACATCCTTACTTGGCAACAATAAGAGATAGATATGGGGAACCGCACAAAAACTTGCCTTTCAAGCATTGAAAAATGGATTAGTACATGCACCAATCTTGAAATGATATGATTCCAAACATTCAATCAAGTTAGCTATAGATGCATCAAGTGTTGCAATAAGAGCAATTCTACAACAAGAATGGGAAGACGGATGGAACCTAGCTTCATAATTCTCTCAAACTATTACCAATAGAGCATAGTTATCACACCACCAAACAAGAAGAGTTGAAAATTGTCCTTACTACCAAGCATAGGAAGCACTTTCTTGGCAAAAGGCATTTGTAGTTGAGATATACCACATACCACTAGTCTATTTGGAGACACAAAAAGACCTACCTTGTCAATAGATTCATTAAGCAAAGTAGAGACTATGATGTAATGTGATTATTACATATGTGGAGTGCAAGAGCAACTTGCAGATGCATTCACTTGAATGCCTATAGTGAAAAATCTTGTTTTATTGATCAAGATTCACCCATATTTTTAGATGTAGATTTTGGAGTCTACAAAGACTGATCTGCAGATTATAGGTGCTCAATCATCCAAGGGCGTCACCTATACCTAAGGACTCACCTTCCTAGATAGCAAGTTATGGATCTCCAGTGCTTCAGACCTATGAACCAACATTCTTGTTGAGTGTCATGATTCCACTATTGCAAGTCATTTTGGAGTTTAGATGCAATCAAATGCAATTATTATGCGGTCCAAGATGAGCCAAGATGTGATGGAATATATCCAAAGCTACCTCCTTTTTCAACAAAATAAAGCTCCTAACCAAGCTCTTGCAGGTCTCCTTCAACTCCCTACATAACATTGGGAGTAGGTTAGTATGGATCTAGTTTGTGAATTGCCCAAGACCACCTTAGGTTTTGATTCCATTGTAGTCTTTGTGGATTGATTGAGCAAAATGATTCATTTGTGTCCTACAAGCAAGGATGTGTCTACATTGCCATTGGCTCAATTGTACTTAGCTATAATATTTTCTCAACATGGCACATCTCAAGTACTCGTCACAAATTACAACACTCAATTCACTAGTTTGTTTTGGATAACACTCTTTGGAGTCTTCAAAACCAAACATGCAATTTCCTTGGCCTACTATCCACAAACCATTAGAAAAAAAAAGTGGGCCAATTGCACTATCAAGGGCATGCTACATGGCTTCATTTTGGAGGAGCAAGAAAGGTAGGACACACTCCTTCCTCAGGTGGAATTTTCCTACAACAATGCAATGAACACTCTACAAAACTCACACCATTCTTCCTCATGTATAAAGAATACCCTTTCACACCTTCAATCTTGGAAAAGGTTAGCTCAATGACTACCAAAGTTGATGTTGTCAACACTTTTGTGTCTCAAATTCAACAAGGCATGGAGAATGCCAAGAATAGGTTACAAATAGCCCAAAATTGCTAGAAACAATACATAGATGCACATTGCCATCATAAGGATCAAGTGTTGCTATCTACCACCAACATTACATTGGTTGGCCCTTGTAAGATGATTCTCCACTTCATTGGTCCTTTTCACATCATCCTACAAATAAGAGCAAGGACATATCATCTTGAGCTACCTCACATATGAATATCCATCCAATATCTCACATTTCTTTGCTATAGTGTTATGCCTACCACACTTTCCTTCCATACAAGAAGCTCAACCGTGCCCAACACTCATTGATGGAATAGAGGAATACAAAGTAGAGTGCATTTTGCAAAAATGCATTAGAGGTACTTGCCATTAGTGTGTGAAATATCTTGTCCGTTGGAAAGGCTACCTATTGTATGAGGCCACTTGGGAACCTACAGCTAACTTGACCAATGCATCAATAGTAGTGCAAGATTTTGAGCACCAACTTTGCAATGAGTACATTGTGTTTTAAATGGAGTGAAGTTTGTTATACCATTAGCTAGACAAATTAACTACAAATGAAAATTAGCTTAGTAATATCCTTAAGGATATTATACATGATGGTCTAAGTAGATTAGATAAAGGAATCACCAAAAGAGGATTTCCACTAATAGGGTAGAAGTCAAAAATACATCAAAAACTTTAGAGTTGATTTCAAAGGCCTAATAAAAGAATAAGGACTTGCAAAAAAGAAATTTTACTCTTTCTTTAGGGAGAAGGTATTGTATTCTCTCTTCCTTTTTTGTCTTGTTGCAATCTTTCCAACAATACCTCATCCATATTGTTTTGAGTTTCCTACAAAAATATTCTCCAAAGATTCTCTTTGGTCAAACTTGTTTTACCAACCAAATAGGACAGAGATTGACATATCAACAATCTATACAACTAATCCAAGGATGTAGCTGGCTAACATATCACAAATCCATATATATAATCTAATGGTGTAGCTACTTTTGGCGGAATTTTCTTTACTATATAATAAAGACAAGGTGCTATTTTGGGGCATTAGTGTTTTATTAGAGTTCCAATCTTGTGTGCTTTTTAGGCTATTACAAAAAAAGAAGCAATAAAAAACATGTTAACTAAATACATAAATCTGCAAGGTGGACTTTTGGATGCCCCAAATACATAACAAGGTAGACATCTGAGCCATGGGCTTATGTAAAATAAAGTACAAGCATCAGCCCAAGTCTCTCAAGTAGTTCAAATCTATCACCACATTAAAATATAATGATAGTCAAGAGTCTATGCAATAACTAGAAAAACAAATTAGAACAATTGAGAATGAAATCTATTGTAATACCAAGGGTTAGCCATATGATCTAGATGTGAAATTTGGTTTGGTAACATCTAGAATGATGTTATACATGATGGTCAAAATAGATCAGATAGAAGTATCACCAAAAGAGTACTTCTACTAATAGGGCAGAAACCGAAATAGACTTGAGAACCTTAGAACCAATAGCTAGACATATGATTTAAAGGTGAGAATTGGTTTGGTAACATCTGAAAGGATGTTACACATGATGGACTAAACAGATCAGAAAGAGGTATCACCAAAAGGGGACTTCTACGAATAGAGTAGGAACCAAAATATGCCTGAAATCTTTGAAGGCAATTTCGGAGGCCTAAACGGATGAATTAGGCCTCGAAAATGTGCAGATTCCCCCCCCCAATAGAGGAAATGCTGGCCTTCACTCCCCCCTGGTTTGTCTCGTTGAGAGCTTTCCAACGGTACCTTACTCATGTGATTCTGAGATTCCTACAGGAAGATTCCCTAAAAGATTCCCTCCGGTCAAAGCTCATTTGACCAACCAGATAGGACCTAGACCAGACAGGTCACCCATCCAAGCCAGTAATCCAAGGGTGGAGCTTGCTGACATGTCACCTATCTATGTCCCTAATCCTATGGTGGAGCTTCCTTGGAGGAGATCCTATTTGTCTATATAATAAAGAGAAGGTGCTCCCTTGGGGCATCAAATGTTTGAGTGTGCAATCTGTGTTTTCTCTCTTCTCTTGTCCTCGGAGTATTACATCTATCCACCATAATTGAGAAAGTCCCCTTCCATAGATTGGAGACATAAAACTCAATAGTATTGATCACATGTCTGTGCAATATAAGAATCTTAGAGTCAAAACTACAAAGTGTAGATGTGTAGGCAATATAAGTAATTGAGAATCAAAACTACAAAGTGTGTGCACAAGCCATGAGCTCCAAATAATCCCCAAGCACAAAGAATGAAGGTATAGCCACACATAAGCCCTTAGCTATGACAAGAAATTGTCTAAAACCATCTCCTATCTATATTCAATGAGACTTCTAATAGACTGATGAGAGAATGAGAGTTTGTGCCCCATCTCCTCTCCCATGTTCCCTTAACAAAGTGTAATTTTCACTCTATGGTGCATCATCCTAAAAAGACAAAATACCTCATCTTACAAGAACATAACTAGATAACTTCCATAATACGTCCATCTAGATTAAGATGCAAATACATATGAAAAGCTCCAAAACAAGGGTAACTCTTAGAAATTTGCAAGGACATGTATGCTTTATATTCATATCACCAATCAAAGACCTCCCTTATGTGCAATGATCAATATGATAGGTCTATTTTTTCAAGCGTTGGAAACAAATTCTCCCCTAATACTATGAATTGGATAAGACCATCACTAACCATGTGAAGTTGTTGACTCATCCTCATTGGGTTGCTCAAGTAGCTAACAAGGAGAAGGTAAGAGCTTGTGAGGAGCTCAAGAAGATCAAGGAGTGGTTCAAGATCAAAGGAGAGAATTGTCATGAGTGGGAGAAAACAATAGAGGAAGGTGGAGTAGAAAAGATGGGAGAAATGTGTTGGAGATTTATGGAGAGCATAGGTGGAGGTATGAGTACACAATCATGGGATCAAACAACAAAAGATAGAACATAAGAAACAGATTTGTGCACGAGACAAAGAGGTGACGACCTTGAAGATTGAGTTATATAAGGCACAAGTGTGATACCCATATTTTTTTTTTGAGTTTTAAAGAAGAAGTGCATTGGTAAAGCTGAAGAATGGCTAAACATGGAAGAAATAAAAGGAACATGTATTTGAGTCAACCCAAAGTCAACCTCAAGTCAAAGACAAAAGGAATCAGATTGGACAAAAAGAAGTATGAAGACAATGATAAAGGACATTGTATTGTGGAGCACCCCTTGATTTGAGGAACCTATAAAAACCTTTCTTGGGTTTTGCCAATGAAAAAAGGGCATGGGAAGAAAGTGACTACCTCGGGACCAAGATGTTCTTGAAAGTGATAGGAAATAAGCTCACAAAATTGATGAGTAACACAAGGAAGCAACTAAAGAATGACGGTCAGCAAAGGACTATAAAATTGAGATTTCAAAGAGGAAATGCTGCAATGTCTAGACATTATCTTGTCCCTATTTAGAGTCAACCTAAACGAATGCAAACTGCGAGTACGCAAGAGTAGTAGGTTAGAGTCTTGGGTTGATATTTATAGATAGAGAGTGAGGAAGCACATGATGGCCCCAAAAGTGAATAAGCAGCATGAAGTAAGGGTCTTGCAATGCATAGATTAAATGTAGTGGTGAGGATTGAAGTCTTATCAAGACTTTGTATCACATTTCTGGCCTAGAACTAGAATTTGAGCTTTCCAAGTTCATGGTAGAGATTACCGCTAGCAATTTCAAGGATGGGCCTAAGCATGAAGGGAAGAGAGGAAATCTGGCTCAATGGATTGAGTCGGATTGGATTTTAGTCCTAGGGAGAGAAGCAAGAGAGGTAGGAGGTGTCACCTTCTATTGGAAGTGTGATGCTTTGGAAGAAATTGTTGAGGTGAGGAATTCTTTCAATAGACCTCGCACCAAGAATGGGTACAAGGTGGATAGTTATAAGGATCCATTGCAATGATGGCTATGTTCAAGCCAGAGCAAACCACCTATGTAACAATGCAACAAGCAATATTCTTCCATCAAATGTTTGTAAGAGAGGCGGTGGACTGGGCAAAATGTTTGCACCAGTGGGACAGATGATCACTAGTTGGAGAATGGATATGAAGCCCCACTATTTTGTACCCTTTGTGGCTCAATTTCTACTTTGGGCTGAATTTGCTGAGCTTGGAGGAGAGAGGATGAATGCTGTCCCACTTTCACCCAAATTTACAAAAGGAAGCTGATGCGGATGAACAATACTACATTGAGAGGGTTCATGAAGGTGATGATTACTACATGAAGAGCAAAAAGGAGAATATAGTAACTTTGGATATACCCATACCTAAGAGGTGGAGTAGATCCAAAGGACAAATTATGCCGGTGGAGCCTCAACAGCTACAAAAACATAACCAAAAGCCCACACCGGTGGAAATGAAGGAATCAAAGTTGGAGGAGGAATCAGAAGTGGAAACGAAGTCAAAGGGAGAAGCCTCAAGAGAAGAAGAAGAATTTACGTTGCAAAGTGAAGAGTTGAGTAGTGGCAATGAAGGAGAAATTGAAGTCTGTCAATCCAAAGAAAGGATTATGGAAGCAGAGAAGCCTAGTATGGGGTTGTCAACAACCAAGCACGAGTATGAAAAAGAAGAAGAGGGGGCCTTGGTATTTCCAAGAGTTTCCAAGGGGAAAAGAAGTACGCAAGTTTTAATCATTGGACCAAGCAAAGCTACAACCAAATAAGAGATTTTGGATGGAGAGACATTGAAGATACAAAGATCACATCTTTGGGATGAAGCACCTGTCAAAGAACTACCTGCCAGAGGCAAAGCCACTAGAGACAGTGGGGGGAAAATGTGATGGAGTTGAGGATTTGTCAAAGATTGTGTGTTCCTTGTTGGTGTTTCTACAACAAAAGAAAGCAAAGATAATGAGTTCTCATCCGGAAGTGAGGGATGAGTTAGCGGTCATAGCAAATGGAGTGAGGAGACCTCGGTGTTGAGAAGCAAATTAACTCAAGTAGAGACAGAAGCCAAAGAACTTTGAGTAGAGGCAGTTTTTCAAAGTAAAAGCTCAAAAGCTATGAAGGAGGACTTGGTGAAGTGTAGTGAGGAATTGAAGGAGAAGCTGCCATTGGTTGAGGTAATGAAAAGAGAAATTGTTGATGCCTGAGTGGAGGTTATACATTCAAAGGCGAGTGCAACAATAATGAAGCAAGAGTTGGAGAGTAGAAGAGAAGAGCACAGCCAAGAAGGACCAAGCCTAGCAACAAGAGTCAACAAGAGTTAACAGAGCATAGTCAAGAGGAAGAACGATTGCGTGGATTGCTAAGAGGAGCTGAAGATAAACTAGTCTTGAATAAAAAAGAGAAGGAAGCATTGAAGGCTGAGTTTGAGGATGAGTTGATGATGTATTGGAATGAGCTGGAGGAGGAGAGAAGTAAGGAGAAGATAGTTTTGAGGATGGAGTTGGATGTAGTAGGAGTAGTGCTAAAGGAGTTGAAAGCAATGCTCATTACTGAAGCCAAGATAAAGTTAGGAGAAGCAAGACTGCACAAGTTGAAGTTGTTGGTGCATGAGACAAGAAAGAGGAAGGAAAAGGACACGGAATTCAATAATCTTTTGATTCATCTGAGAGATTGTGCAGATAGAAAGATGTTAGAGGTAGGAGATAACATGAGTCTCAAAATAGATCTTGTTAGATCAAACTTAGATAGACTTCATAGTGAGACAAAGTTAGTAAAGAAGGACAAAGTAGTAGAAGTAGGAGTGCAAGTGTCTTCAAGTGAGTTACTTGAGACATTAGAGAAGAGTGGGTTAGAAGATAACAATGTAGATAGAGTAGATAGGAGTGCAATTGTAGTTTGTAGTGAAGAGATAGTAGAAATAGAGGATTTAGGAGTAGAATTAGATAGACCCAAAGAAGGGGAAATTCATGAAGGAACATTGGGTTTGGAAGCCAAAGTCAAGGTAGGCATTGATCAGAGTAGTAACAAATCTGAGATTTTTGAAGAGGCAAATATGAAGAGGTGCATTGTCATTTCAGATCTGCAGGTTGGTAGAGATGTTATAGAATGGTATAATTGTTAGTGCCTTGCCTATTTTAAGAAGGCATTTGTAGCAAATTGTTGTTCAATATTCATAATTTCTGAATATAGATAAAGCAAAGTGTTGTATCTCAATGCTCATCGCTTAAACTTAATTTTGAGTATCAAGTTTGTGTGTGGGTTTGTGAGTGTTGGGAGAAATTTGAAGTGCAAGTCAATGTGCTTGTTGGATGTTGGATTCTGTAGCCTTGATCTTAAGTTTGTGTGTTTAAGACATGAGAAGAATTGTAGTGTTGGTAGTATTATGCATTTGTGAGTGCAACATGAGTTTGATATGAAGCAATTTCAGTTGAAGAAGTTGTGCCTTCAATGGAGGGATGGAGTGCAATTCTAAGATGAAGTCATTTTGCAATGAAGTAGCCGTCTTCGGGAGAATCTAAATTATCACAATCAAGATTTTTTTGGACAAAATTGATGGAGTTGTGAGTATAGAGTGTTAGTTTGTGATGAGACTGCAAGTCAATGCTTGTTACTCTCTTTTGGGTGTGGTTTCTACCCGAGAGATTAAAGATGCCACCAAAAAGAACTGAATTATTACCTGTTACTTCATCATATTTGACCATTTTTGGCTTCTATCTCTGTGAGAACAAACTCTATTTTACAAAATCATATTTTGTTACCTGTTACTTCTAATTTTACCATTTTTGACTTCTATCTCTGTGAGAACAAACTCTATTTACCTGATTACCGCAAAAGTGATACTTGTTGGGGTTGTCAAAACAAGTCAAAATTGTTGTCAATAAGATTATTCACAAGAATTACAAAGAGCTTGTAGAAATCTGCATTAAGGAGTTGAGCAAGTAGTTTGATAAAAAAGAAGAGAGAATACCTAATCCTAGTACAAGAAAGACAATAGTAAGAAGGGGAAATTCAGGCCATATGTGTGAACCTTGAAGAGGAGTGTATAAGGGTGCTCATGACCATGGAATATGAAAAAACTAAATGATTGAGCATGCAAAGAAATTAGCAAAAACCATACCACATCAAGTCAAACTATATGAACTTAAGATCCAAATTGATACATTAAAGGAAAATTGTAAATAAACTAAGTGTAGAATGATCATCTACCTAATAGTAAAAAGATGAAATCTTTCAAGCCAAAGATCTTTGTTATTGTATATTACCAACTTACAACACTTTTTGTGAGCAATAAATTTTGTAGCCAAAAATATTTGTGATAATCAACCAAAGGAAAAATTGGAAGTAAAAGACAAAATTGAGGAGCTGATTTCACATTTTCATCTTGGAAAATCTTAATTAAGTTAGATTAAGATAAGATAAGATAATCAGATAGGATTAGAGATGAAGATATATATGTAATTAGGAGATTGCTAGTAAATTTTAGCCACAGAATTTCCTTGAGAGAGTAGGGATAGTCTAAAAGGCTTTGGTCCAATGTAAACCAAGTTCATTCATTCAGTCAAATTTTGGCAAATGAAGCATTTTACTCCAAGACCTTTATGATCTTTGGTGTATGTTGTTTGCATTTTGCGTGATGAATTATTTTCTTGGTTGAGTAGTGGTGAGGAATCTTGAAGTAAGAATAAGAATGCTTGAGTGAAGAGAAGCATTTGCACTTGTATTGAGTATTGGATCTCTTTATAATCAAAGCATTAAGATTAGTGGCTAATGAAGACTAAGAGCATCATGGAGTACCATGGTAACAAAAGGTAGGTAATACAATCTATCTATGTGACTCCTTCAAGATTGCATCTTTTGGGAAGGTTGTATGTATTCTTTGTGGTTGTAGTCATGAGAGTGATATGATCTTTGTGGTGAAACTACCTATGAAGTAGGAATTGCTTTTGGTGTGCTCCAATTGTCATTAGCACCACAATGACAAAGAAGATCCATTATGAAAGAGCTACACCCTTATATTAGATACATGGATTGGTGACATGCTTGTTGGCATGAGACTAGCCAATTAATTTAGATGAACTTTTGGTTGTTGTTTGGCAAAATCTGCCCAATTTAAAGATTGTATGCAAAAGAGCTTGAACCCCAAGTCTTTGGTTCTTAGATTGGTGCCCTTGCCACAAGTCCACTTTCACTTGTTATCCTAGTGATTTGTTGATTGTTACCTATACACCTATAACTTTGGCTAGGAGAAGTAGTTTGATCCCATCCTTGGTGATCATGTTAGCTTAAGAATAGGTAGACACTCCTATTATATCAAATGCCCAATGGTGGTAGAGTTAGTCTGGAGTTGATTTATGAGATGGAGGGCCTTCTTGTGATTGGACTCCTTCTATTCTTTACTTCTTGTTTGTGCACCAAGTTTGTATGAGGTGCCTTGAATTTAGAGTGTTGGTGCTTTCATGTGCTCTTGGTAGTGAGGCTAGAGTGATGACTAGTAAGACTACTTATATTTCTCTTTGGTGAGATAGGAAGTAATGACCTATAGATTGTGAAAATGCATGGTGTGATGGCAGGTGTGGTACCCACATTTTTTGTTTTGGATTGTTTTGTTAAAGTTGTGAAGAAGAAGTGCATTGGTAAAGCCAGAGGAAGGCTAAACGGGGAAGAAATGTGAAGAATTGTGCGTTTGGCATAAACCCAAAGTTGATTTGGGTCAAGTCCAAGGACCCGGGATGGATAAGAGAGAAGAAGACAAGGACTTTGTATAGGGTAGTGCAGCCTAATCCGAAGAACCTATAACAAACTTCTTTAGGGTTTGCCAATCAAGAAAGTATGTGGGAAGAAAGTGACTATCTCGGGATCAAGAAGTTCTTGAAAGTAATAGGAAACAACTTCACAGAATCGACAAGGAGCATAGAGCAGCGACTGAAGAATGACCAATCAGTGAAGGACTATAAAATGAGATTTCTGCAAGGAAGCATCATAATGTCCAGACCATACCCTGTCCCTATTCAGAGTCAACCTGAAAGAATGAAAATTGATAATACACAAGAAGAGTGGGTTATGATCTTGGGTACAATCTTTTACAAGAGAAGAGTGAGGAAAACATATGATGGCCCTGAAAGTGAGTAAGCAGAGTGTGGTAAGAGCTCTTGCAAGGCATAGATAAGATGTAGTGGCAAGGATTGATGTCTTATCAAGACTTCGTATCACGTTCTTGCCCTGGAACTGGAATTTTAGTTTTCTAGGTTTCATGGCAAAAATCACCACGAGTGACTGCAAGGATGGGCCAAAGCACAAAGGGAAGAGAGGGAATCCGGCTCGATGGACTGAGTTGGATTGGAGATTAGTCATGGGGAGAGAAGCAAGAGAGGTAGGACATACCACCTTTTATTGGAAGCGTGATGCCTCAAAAGAGATTGCTAAGGTGAGAAATTCTTTCAATTGACCTTGAACCAAGAACGGGTATAAGGTGGATAGCTATAGAGACCCTCAGTGGAGAGGGATTGTGAGCAAGATGATAGTAATGTTCAAGCTAGAGTGAACCACCTATGTCATGATGCAACAGGCAATGTTCTTTCATCAAATGTTTGCAAGAGAAGTTGTGGATTGGGCAAAGTGTCTGCATCAACGAGTGGGGCAGATGATTACGGGTTGGAGGATGGACATGCAACCACGCTATTTTGTGCCCTTTGCAGCTCATTTCTACATTGGGCTGAATTTTCTGACTTTGGAAGAGAGAAATCAAATGCGGTTGCACTTTTATCCAGATTTGCATAAGGATGCGGATGCGGATGAATGGTACTACATGGAGTGGGTGCAAGAAGGAGATGAGTATTACAAGAAGAGTAGAAAGGAGAGAATCATAGCAGTTGACATCCCCATGCCAAGAAAGAGAGATAAACCCAAAGGTCGTATTACAACAATGCAGCCGCAAAAGATGTGGAAGCCTAATCTGAAGGCAATGTTGGTGGAAGCAAAGGAATCAACTCCAAAGGAAGAGGAGTTAGAAGGAGAAACCGAGTCAAAGGGAGAAGCCTTGGGAGGAGAAGAAGAGTTCACACTGCAAAGTGAAGAGTTGAGCAGTGGCAATGAAGGCAAGATGGAGGTTTAGCAAACACAAAGAAGGAGTGTGGATGCAGAGAAGCATAGTTTGGAGGTGTCCACCATCGAGCAAGGATGTGCAAAGGAAGAAGCAAGAGTCTTGGTATGTCCAAGAGCTGCCAAGGGCAAGAGAAGTGTGCAAGCAGCCAACATTGGACCCAATAAAGTTACCACCAAGGAGGAGGAGAGCTCGGATGGGGAGATATTGAAGATACAAAGATCACGACTTTGGGGTAAGGCGCCAATAGAAGAGTTACCTGCAAAAGGCAAAAAAGTCAAGGCCAATGACAGGAATTACATTGGAGTGGAGTACCTATCAAAATTTGTATGTCCTTTGTTGGTGTTTCTACAGCAGAAGAAGGCATAAATGGTGAGCGCTAACCTCGATGTGAATGATGAGTTAGCAGTTGTAGAGAAGTAAGTTAACATGAGTAGAGATGGAAGCCGAAGAACTTTGGGTGGAGGAAATTCTTTAGAGTAAGCACTCAAAAGCAATAAGGGAGGATTTAGTAAAGAGTTGAGAAGAAGTAAAAGAGAAGATGACATTGGTGGAAGTGCTAAAGGGAGAAAAATTTGATGCATGAGTGGATCTGATACATTTGAAGGCAAGTGTGGTAGTAATGGAGCAAGAACTGGAGAGTTTGAAGAAGAAGGCAGCCAAGAAAGATCACGCCTGGCAGCAAGAGTTATTAGAGTGTAGTCAAGAAGAAGATCAATTGCAAGGATTGTTGAGAGTGGTAGAGGAACAACTTGTAGTGAATTGACAAGAGAAGGAGTAGATGAAGGTTGAGTTGGAAGACAAGTTGCAAATGTATTGTAATGAGTTGGAGGAGGAAAGAAAGAAGGAGAAAGTTGAGACAATGGTGCAATCTGATGCCGTAGGAGCAATGGTAAGCAAGATGAAGGTGTTGCTCAGCACAAAAGTAGAAGGGAAGTTGGAAGAAGCCAGAGTGCATGAGTTGAAGTTGTTAGTGCAAGAGATGAGGAAGACAAAGGTAAAGGACACCAAATTGAACAATTTGTTGATTCATATGTGCAATTGTATAGATAGAAAGATGTTAGATGTAGGAGACAATGTCTGTCTCAGATTAGATCTTATTAGGATAGATTTGGATAAACTTTGTAATGAAGTGAAATTAGCCAAGAAGTCTGAAGTAAGAGAAGTAGGAGTTCAAGTGTCTTTGGGTGACTTACTTGAGACAATAGAGAGGAATGGGTCAGAAGATAATGATGTACATAGAGTAGATAGGAATGCAATTTTAGTTTGTAGTGAAGAAATCATAGAAATAGAAGAGTTAGGAGTGGAATTAAGTAGACCCAAAGAAGGAGAAATACTTGAGGGTTTGGAAGCCAAAGTCGAGGTAGACATTGGATCGGATTAGTAATAGATTGGAGATTTGAAGAGGAAAATATGAAGAGCTGCATTGCCATTTTAGATCTATAGGTTGGTAAAGTTGTTGTAGAATGGTATTTTTGTTAGTGACTATTGATTTTCTCTACTATTTAAAAGAGGCATTTGCAGTGTGTTGTTGTTCAATATTAGCACCTTTTGACAATAGATAAAGAAAAGTGTTGGTTTCTTAGTGCTTGTTGCTTGAGCTTAATTTGAGTATCAATCTTGTGATTGTATTTGTGAGTGTGGTGAATTCCAAAGTGCAAGTCAATGTGCTTGGTGGATGTTAGATTCCGCAACTGTGATCTTTGTTCTATGTGTTTGATCTTGAGTGAGGTGCAATTGGAGCAATGCCTTGATAGATTTGAGAGGAATTGTAGTGTTGATAGTATTTTGCATTTGTGAATGCAGTGTTGGGTTTTGCAAAGCAATTTTGATCATGGAAGTTGTGCTTTTAGTGGAGGAGTGGAACACAATTCTGAGGTAAAAGTGTTTTGCAATGAAGTAGCCGTCTTTGGAGGAATCTAAATCATCATAATCAAGATTTTTTTGGATAGTATTTGATGGATTTGTGATTTGTGAGTGTTAATTCATGACTAGATTGTGAGTCAGTGCTTGTTACTCTCTTTTGGGTGTAGGTTCTACCTGAGAGATTAAAGACGCAACCAAGAAGAACTGATTTGGTTACTTTGCTTCATATTTGGAAATTTCTTACTTGTATCTCTACAAGAACAAACTTTATTTACTTGATTACCGCAAAGTGATATTTACCGGGTTGTCACAATAGGTTATAGGTTGCTCTTTCTCCTAGTGTAGTTGTCATAGTTAGAGTTACATTAGTGAGTAGTGTTCAATTGGTGGTGGCACTTGGTGATGATCCTTGGTGGGATATTTGTGATGGTTACGATTGTGGTTTGAGTTACATTATCACAATGGAGTTCTTTGGGGATTCTAGAAGAGATATCATTGCAATACATAGTGGGTTTATGTGGAATGGTGCTTGGTATTAGCATGTATCTCAGGTCCTAGTGAGGAAGGAGACTGACTCTGATTGGAGTTCAATACAAGAGCTGATTTAGTAAAGAATCCACCTAGTGTGTTCACACTATTATTGTAGGACATGGACAAGATTTATGGGGCCTCCAAAGGCTCCATGTTCTACTTTGGTACTATGAGTACCATTGAATTGTGTGATTTCATCCAAGAGTTTAATAGTTGGTGTGATCTACAACAAATGCAAAAGCCAACTTTGTTCATAATGTTCATGGTATGGAAGGGGTTGTTCCAACACTTGGAGGATCCATTGATGAATGACTATCATGACTTCAAGAGAGCTCACTTAGAGGAGATCAAACTAGAAAGACAATATTGTTCTCCAAACTACATTTCCCATCACTTCAAGCTTGGTTTTTAGGGATAGATTGGTAGTACTCACAATTTCTAACTCTAGTAGCATTGGTGTATTTAGTAAAGGTGCACTAGTTGGAGATAATGCTACTATGAGTGGAGGTACCATTGTAGGAGGTGGTGCAATACTAGGGTTTAATCCCATGGTGGAGTTTCTTATAATGTTTAATGCTAAACTATCAAGGAGTGTGGATTGATAAGCTAAAGAGCTTGCAAGAGTTCCAAGTGGAAGGCTAGAGAGAGAGCATACACAAGGCATACACTTGTATAAGATGGCTGATTAGTTTCACTTATGGAGTTATTGAGGTGCAAGTAGTCCAGTTTTGGTATGGGATCTTGGACAAGGAGTTGCAACATAGAGTATGTGATGTTATACTATTATAAGCTACTTTACCTACTTTGGCATTGATCTTTAGTTTGGCTGAGTGTATTGAGCTAAACATGGTGGAGGAAAGAGTAGTGATATTTGAATTTGGTAGGGAGATCTCATCCACAACTATTACTTCTTCAAAAGTGCAGCAAAGTGCACCATACTATTGGCTTTTGAGGGCAGAGTGACAACTTAGATCTTATAGAGCAAGTGGAGGGCCTAGTGTATCTTGATCCTTACCTTCATTTTTAGGTCAACAATAGCTGGTTAGATTTGTGGTGGACCTCAAGGCTATAGAATTGATACCTCTAGTGCATCATAGCTAGGATAAACAATGTGACCATTGCCATAGATTTGGTCACACCAATGACTAATTCTTTGGCCTCATATGGAGTTATAGAGTGGTAGAGTTGCTGTGGTAATTGGTAGAAGAGCTCCATGTCATGGAGCACAAGGTAGGAGAGGTGGTGGTAGAGGACCTACACCCAACTCTATTGCACTCCACCAAGGCTAGACTCCAAGGCACCTCCAAGACTCAAGACATTGCTTACTAAATAACTCAATGAGAGAGAGATAGTTGCAAATGAAAGGATGATGAGTATCTCGTCACTCCAAGCTTATATACTTGTGAAAAAATTACACACTGAAGTTATTAATTACCACAGTAATTCAAGGTATTGGGCTAAAATTCAAATAAATTCAAATGAATTCAAAGAGTCTAAAGGAATATCCAAACACATGGGAAAATTATATGGGTAGGTAGTCTTATCTTCACCTACCAACTAAGTCAAGGTTTCATTCATATGCGTTATCCTTGGACTATTGTAATACCAATAGCTAGATATATTATCTAGAGGTGAAAATTAACTTGGTAATATCTAGAAAGATGTTAGGTATGATAGGCTAGGTAGATCAGATAGAAGTGTTACCAAAAGAGCACTTCTACTAATAGAATAAGAGCAAAAAACAACTTGAAAATGTATTATCAATAGCTAGACATATTATATAGAGGTGAAAATTGGTTTGGTAACATCTAGAAGGATATTATAGATAATGGACTAAGTAGATTAGATAGAGGTATCCCATAAAGAGTACTTCTACTAATAAAGTAGGAGTAAAAAATAGTCAAATTTAGAGCCAACTTCAGAGGCCTAAATGGATGAATTAAGCCTTAAAATTGTGTCAAATCTCCCAAGAGAAAGAAAAAGGTTGTCCTTCCTTCCCCCCTATTTGTCCCATTGAACTTTCTAATGGTACTTCACCCATGCAATTTTTAGATTCATATAGGAATATTCCTTAAATATTCCCTCTAGTCAAAGCTTGTTTGACCAACCAAATACCAAAATCTCATCCATGCATGCAACTAATGTAAGGGTAGAGCTCTATGTCAGGTCACCAATACATGTATCTGATTCAAGTGTGATGCTTTATTTCCTCTCTTGTGTTTCTCTTTAGGTCTCTTTTCCTCAAAAGATTACAACTATAGGAAAATTCCACACCAACAAGGCTTATGGGCCCAAGAGCTCTCAACTCTTTCCTCAAAGTCAAATAAGTAGGAATAATACCAAGTCAATCCATTAGAAGATAAAATAGTGTTGCTCACTTCCTTCCTTTAGAATAGTGTCACCTTTATCTTAGCTAGGACTAACTCTAACTAATCATGACTTATACATAAGCTTAGGTAAACTCCGTATAGATAATATTTTTCTACTACTTGTAATACTAAACTTGATATCCCTATAGTGCATACATGCATCAGTATGTGTTGTAGTTTCTCCAACCTACAATTTGGAAAACATCCCTTTGATGGGTGATTCTTGTACATGAGTGGTGGTGGGTATTCATTAGGTCTATTCTTGGATGAGACCCATCATGTTGTTGGATGCAATCAGAGTGGGATCATGGGCTCATTGTATTCATCTTTGGTGGACAAACATCTTACCTTAAGAGGTTTTACAATGTGCTTATGATGGGATTTAACAACTAGATCATCTTATTATTGATGATATTCTTGATGTTAGGTGCCAATGTCAGATGATGGTAGTGGTTGATAGGTCACCTATGGTAAAGGTGAACCTTGATGGACAGCCCAAAGCCACTTTACTTACACTTATTGAGTTTCCCAAGCTCCCATGCTTTTTGAGAAGGAGGTCTTGGACTTGTTTGGGACTCATAATTGTAGCAATTGGTAGAGCTCAACACCAATGAGAAAGAGTGGGTGATGCATTTTTGTACTAATATTATTGCTATTATAGCAGTATAGAGGCATCTAGGTATCAAGTGTTAGGTTAGGCTATGGACTTGAACTATTTTACCTAGATTGTGAGCCTTGGCTTGGCAGAGCAAGGTAGGATGTGCTTGATAAGCATCACCACTCAGACTCTTGTAAGCTCAATCCCTATTGGGATGATTTAGACATATGAAAGAGGTGATGGATTGAGTGAGCATGGTATTCTTGGGACACAACTAGTGGCTACTAGTGAGAGTGGTCTACTTGGGGTCAATCTAAATGAGCGTGTTCTACTTGGGTTACACCCTTGATCTACTTGGGATATAGCTAGAAGACATATGGAGCTTGTAGTTTAAGCAAAGAGAGTTGGAGGCATGACATTATTACTCACAACGGCCCAATGTAGTAGCTAGTCCATGCATCTTCCACTCCTACATCAATTATAAAGGATACTTGGGAACCAAACATTGGATCCAAGCTTACAAGAGGAAAATGATGGAGAGTTTGGAGATTCTTGGGCGCTCTAAAAGGACTTGGTATGTAGATTGAGTTGACTAATGATACACCAATTTTTTGAGGTCCATATAGATATAGTGAAATGGAGTCAACATTGATTCAAAGATAGAGTAGAGAACTTTTTGAAGCTATTTTGGTGGAGATTTCACATGGAAAGTATGTTTCATCTATAGTGATACTAGCCAAGAAAGATATGCATAGCAACTACACATATAGGTGGATGTGTGGAGATTACCATCTATCAACTAACAAATTAGAATTGATTGGTATGTTATGCTTACACCAAGCAAGATCTTTGATGCAATTGGGCATGCAAAGGTCTTCAATAATTTGGATCTTTGAGCAGGATATCATCAATTACCAATTAAGGAGGAGGACAATTCCAAGACAAAATTTTGTGTATTGATTCTCATGGTAATGATGTATTGTATTAATGTAGATTCTTACTATTTGGGTTCAAGAACACTCTTGCCAAGTTCTAAAGGGTCATGGAGAAGAGGATCCTAGCAAGATTGGATTTTTCTTGGTGCTATATTGATGACAATTTGGTCTATAATACTACTATGGAGGAGCATGAGAGATATTTGTTAGAGGTGTTTGAGAGATTTAGATCTCATGGACTGAAATTACATCTTGTAGAGTTTTCTATGAGAAGGTTCAGTATTTTGGGTCATATTATCTACCATGGTAGACTTGGTGTTCAATAGACCAAGGTGGAGGCTATTGTATGTATTCTTTGACCTATAGATGTGAGCAAAGTGCAAGCATTACTTAAATTGGTAAAATTTTATCATTAATATGTTAAAGGATTTAGTGTCATTGGCAAGACCTTGACAAAGCTGACTAAGCTTTTAAATGAGTAGTGTTGGGAAGATAAGCAAGAGAGAGCTTTTATAGAGCTCAATGAGAGGTTGATATCTACCTTTATTCTTAACAGACCAATTTGAGGATGACTATTCCAAGTTCATATTGATTGGAGTACATTGGAGCTTGGAGTAATGCTCACTTAGTAGGATGATTAGGCAAAGGAGTTTATGGTGGCCTATGCTAGTCACTTCAACAATTAGCAGAGGTATAGTTTAGTTTGTATGAGGGAGAGTGCTTGGCAGCAATATGAGCAGTAGCTCATTTCAAGTGTTACCTATTTGGTAACACTCTATCACTCTCATCACTAATCATCAATCATTGAAGTGGTCGATGGAGTCCAACAAGCTTTCAAAGAAGCTTGCAATATGGCTCTGATTTTATAGGAGTACAATTTCATGATTATTCACGGACCTAGAGTGGTTAATTGTGATGTAGATGGGTTGAATAGAAATCCATGTCCCAGCCAATAGGATCAGATTGGAGCATGTTTGGTATGGTGAGATAAATTAGGAGATGATGGTGTTAGGTTGGCATACATCTACCTTTTTATGTATATGTTTTGAGGCTTTGATGATATCTCTCTCAGCACATACCAGAAGAGTTGTTGAGGTCACAAATCCAAAGGGTGGAGATATAGGTACATTAGCAAGACATTCATGATGATATCTTAGTGATTGATTACTTTGCATTGTTGTTGTGGTTGGTACAATTGGTGCCAAGGAGAGAGACTGTGTCCTTCAATAAGCAAGGTAGTTTAGATTGGAGGGCAGATACCTTCTTTGTGTATTGGAGGATAGTAGAATGCAAGTAATACCACTTCCATCTTAAAGACCATAGTTGGTATGTCCTACCCATGAAGAGCTAGGACATTTTGGAGTAAAGTAGATATATAACTTACTCTAGAGTTGTTATTGGTGGTATGGTATGAAGACCAATGTACAATAGATTGTTGCTAGATGTATGGTTTGTGACCAAGTTAGAGCATAATTTAATGCTCCTACCCCACAATTACATCCATTACCTATCATGGGATTGGATTACCATGGAGTTTGGACTTTGCTAGACATTTACCATTGACTATGAGATATCATTGGTATGTTTGGTTATGGTGGAGAAATTCTCCAAGTGGATTGAGTTGTTAGCACTTCTTGACAAGTCTTATGAAGGGACATCATATTTATTCTTGGATTGGGTTCTTAGTCATTTTGGTGCACCAATTGAGATTTTGACTGATCAAAGTATAGAGTTCTAAGGGTAGTTTTAGGTCTTGTGTGATAAGGCCTTGATTGATCATCATACTACCTCCCAAGATCACCTTGAGGTAGATGGCTTAGCAAAGATAGAGGTTCAAATGGTGAAGAGAGGATTGTAAAAGTATGGTTTGTAGAGAGGCCACTTGGGAGATTGGGATCTTTAGTTATCTTGGTTGGCCATGGGCTATCAATTGAGTTAGGAAGTCTCCTTTGCACCCTTCTCTCCTTTTTTTCTACTCTATGGACAAGATCTAGATTTACCTACAACTATTCTTCATAATTCTATTATAGTTTTGGACTTGGATGATCCAAACATATAGGTGAGCGCATGTTCTCTACAGGCCAAGATCTTTTGGAGAGTGATGCCAATAGCCTTTAAGAACTTAGCAATTACTCATCATAGGGATACCTTATGCTATGATCCGAATTGAGGAGGAGGTTATAGATCCTTGATTCATTGATTTCATCTAAGTAACTATGTATATCTATAATAGACTATATCAATGATACTTGATATTACCATAGTCTTTACTATCTTGAAAGTGCACAAGGTTTTGCCTTATGGAGTCTCATGTTAGATGGAAATGATAGTGTTGTTTGGAAGGATCATGTACACAATTGTATGCCATGCCACCTCCTAAACACTGATGACACTATGAACCCAAGCTTGGCACTTGTACATGCAGGATTGTGGTGTTTGTTAGGTGGCTCTTTTGGTAGAGTTGCTACTATGTTGGTGTGTGATGGTTGTTTGAAAGGATGGCATATGGTTTGTTTGTGTCACATTGGTTCCTCAAGAACAATAGTTATGTCCTAGTTGTACTTGACTTATAGCTAGTTCACTCTTTATATGTCATAGATTGCAAACAAACAATTAACAATGGGGCTTGATAGCACCTGACCTCTTGATCTTAGCCCACCATAAGGCATATCATATACTTGGAGTAGATGACTATTTGGAGTTAGAAGGACCTACTTACTAGCTAGGGAGTGATTGTGGCATTGTAAAGTTCATGTATAACTTATGTGTGAGTTGTATTCTATAGTGTATGTTGTGTTGAGATGTACAGATGCACAACATTTGTCATGACATTTATAGTGCCAAAGCTAGTTTGTTTAGATATTGGAGTGGTAGTGTTGATAGCCATATTTATTTTGGTAGTTGCTCATGGACTACTTGATGGCAGCTAGATTTTGTATTAGGGTTATTGATCACATGGTAGGACCTACTACCATTTGCACCATTAGATATGTTGTCAATGGTGCCATTAAGGCTAGAGACCTAGGTCAAGAAAAGGAGTATACTTTAAAAGTGCAACTCCAAAGAGCTCACTCCTCTAATGATGACCTTTGAGTTTATGGCTATGGTAGACAAAGGCCAGCAAGCATCACCTAGAGTCTCTTAGCTAGAGTGGGTGAGGCTTGATTGTAATTAGTGCTTGATTGTTGGAAAATTATTAAGGATTGAGTTCAAATTTGTTTGAGTGGAAGAGTGAACTGATTATTGAGGCACTTTAGAGTTCATATATGACTTATGTATGAGTTGTGCTTCTATAGTATATGATGTTGACATCAATATACACATAATGCATCCCACTCTTCTTATAGGTAGAAAACAAATTTCAAGATTTGGATATCTCTAGGGCAGAAGAAACCCCTAAGTATATCAAGACTAGTACCAATATGGGCATTAAGGAATAGCCTAATTAGCAACCCTTCCCCTAAGATGTGTTTGCCTATGACTACACAAAACTCATGGGCATAGACCCACAAACATGTTAGCATCATATATTGCTACATTTAGACATTGTCCCAATCAGGTCCAAACCTTATAGATTGACTTCACCTACTCTCAAAAGGTTTAGGAAGAGCTAGACAAACTGCTCAAGTGCATATTCATTTATCTCATTGGAGAGACAAAGTGTGGTTCTCCAATATTAGTGGTACCAAAGAAAGATAAGAGAAAGGCTCAAATTTGTGTTGAATTTGTAAATTGAATTCTCAAACCCTTTCAGAATCCCATTCACTTATACACTATTGGACAAGGCAGCCCATAGCTAATGCTTCTCATCCATGGATGGCTATTTTGCCATTGCCCTAGAAGATCAATACAAAACCACTTTTGTTACAAAGTAGAGGCACTTATGCCTACCAAGGCATGCCCTTTAGATAACAAAGTGCTTCTGCAATATTTCATCAATATATGATGATCTCCTTTGATGATATGAGATGAGACATGAAATTGTAACTTCATGACAAGTGTGCACATAGTTCTTGTCTTGATCACATAAGTACTATAGGCCATTTTTCATATTTGCAGGCAAGCCAAGATTTCATTGAACCTTGAGAAATGTTTATTTTCTATCTTGTGTGGACCTCTCCTTGGACATCTTGTTTGCAAAAATGAAATCATGAGTGACCAAAAGAAAATCTGAATCATTCTATAGCTGCCCATACTAGAGACAACATGCAACCTTAGGCACTTTTTAGGTTGTATAGCATATTACTGAAGGTATGTCCACATGTACAACAAGATCGCTTTGACCCTTACTAGCATACTACATACAATATTTGAGTTCTTGTGGACCACCCAATGCACAAAAGTCTTGAGACCTTGAAATAGGAATTAGCCATTGCTCAAATTCTCATAGCACCCAACTAGGAACTAGAATTTTATGTCTTCATTGACACTTCTAACATAGCCATGGGTGCTATCCTGACATAATTTGATGACCAAAAATGGGAATATCCATTATGCTAGTCAACAACTATACTCAATAAAGAGAAATTATTCCACAAGAGAGCAAGAATATCTCAAGATGATCTTTGCTATTCAAAAATTTCACCACTACTTTATGGGCAATAGTTTTGTATTGTATGTAGATCATGAAGCTCTAAAGTACCTCATCAACAAACCATGTTGTGTAGTAAGAATTGCCCATTGGATGTTACTCCCACAAGAATTTACTTTTACCGTCAAATACTATCTTGGCAAATTGCATGATAATGCAAATTTCCTATCCCATATTCCCATAGACCCTACAAAGAAATCCTTAGACACAAATTCCAATTTCATCTTTATGTAGACCTTGTGGGATTTGGGACCTTGTGGGATTCTTAGACACAAATTGGAATTTGTGTCTAAGAATCCCACAAGGTCTACCTTGCTAAATATTGGTGGTCATCCATCTCTAATAACATCAAAAAGTATGTCCACATGTGTGATGCCTACCATGCATTTGTAAACCTACTTCATGATACCCCATCTACTTCCGCTCCATCTTGGCAGCACAACCTTTCCAAAAATGGGGCATCAACTTTGTAGGTCCAATCAATCCTCCAACTAGAAGGAGTAGAAATCATTATATTATAGTCATGGTTGATTTTATAATTAAATGGTTATATCTAGTTGGAAACATCAAACAAAGAACTACTAGCATCCCACACCAATGGTTCAAAGTGCAGACCATTCAATGTGCACTATATCCCATTATGAGGCCAAGAAGAGAATATACTACAAAAAACCAGATGCTTCTTCATTTCACTTGAGCACCACTCAATGAGAACTATATTATGGGATTGTCTTCCCCTAAGATGTGGAGGACTCCCCAAACAATTGTAGGATTGCTTATCGGTTTCTCCTTGTGGTGAGATATCCCTTTCCCAAAACATAAATTCAAAAGAAAACTAAAGCATGCAACAACAAAAATATCCATCATTGTAGGAATTCCTTGTTTCCTACAACATATATCCTTTGTATCAATTCAAAGAAAATATAGCATTACATTCATGAAAATTTACATTCAATAGAAAATGGTGCCATATGTGAAATGCTTTAGATTTGAACACAAAACAATGGCAAGTGGGAGATGACATTTTGAATACTAGTGTGAGGTAGTGTATTTTACATGAAGCAAAATACATAGTTGACAATGACTACACCCAAACAAACCTCTAGTCAACTCCAAGTTCTTCACATTTTTGTTATTTCAATAGAGAGGGAAATAGTTGGAGCAAGCTTGAACAAAGGAGGCCCAACAAATTTTTTAAGAAAAGTCACTATGTGGACAAGAACAATCAACCAAAAATTAGGATACCTATACATACCAAGCAAGGATTGACAAGCATGCTTATTGTGGGAGAAATCTTGGACCACTTGGATAGAACAAGTTAAGAGGTTGTTCAAGGTCATCTCTAGCATTTGCAAATTTTGCCAAAATGTGGAATGAAACTAAGTGGATGGAGTTCTGCTAATAAGAGATCCTAGAAAAATCTATAATCAAATCTTTAAGGACTCAAAAACTATGCAGACTTCAGCAAATACCACAAATTCTACAAGAAGAAGAAGTGATGGTACCACAAAAGAACATTGAAATTGAAATACCAATTTATGTGCAATTGGGCTACTTATGTGACTTCAGCAATATAGACCCCAAAACACAAGAGATTATGGATGAGTGCAGGATATAGAATATTGTGGCCAAAATACTACTTGCCAATAGAAAACAAACTTCCAAAATTCCTAGCAATGGCGGGCAATATACAAGTGGAAGCCAAGATCATACATATTCTTATTCTTGTAGCTGGCTCCACTTGTCCAATGATTTTCTTCATTACCAAGGATACAATTAGGGAGGTGTTCTTCAAAAAGAGATTGAAAGATACCACTTTAGCTTGGAGGAGGTTCAAGTTTAGCCTACAACACCTACTAGGGCTTCTATTTTTTTAATGCAATTGATAGTTTGATAAGAACCATGAACAAGAATGGAATCCCAATGTCAATGGTGACACATCCACCCCTCTTTTATGTCATGAAGAACTTTCATTAGCTTATAGGCAGACAAGGGAATGTGTCCTTAAGTGTGTCACTAACAAATACACTAATAAGAAGTGTAATACACAAGGAAGCATTAGATTATACTCCCATAGTATTCACCAAACTATGGGAATGTTGCACAAATTTCAAGAAAGTAGTTCCTACAAAGAGCAAAAAAGGTAGAAGACCTTTTAACATGGAGCTTATATTAATGGCAATGTTGGAACATATAGTATTGGGTTCTTTCCAATTGAAGGAGAATCTTACCAAGGAGGTATTACCAATTTCCCAATTGCACATTTTCAAGAAGAGCTATCAATAGATGGTAAGATGGATTGGAGGCCAAAACATGACCTCCTACATTGTCATACTTTACCTTTCTCTCTTTGTGAACACATTGGGTGCCTAGTTGTAGAGCTTACAAATGAAAGGTTGTATATAGACCTAACACTAATAGTTTGAGCTTGGTTGTTTGTCCAATCAAAAAAACTTTCTAACCTTTTTTCTAGTGTTCTTTCTATCAAGTAGGGGAATAAAAAGCAACCTAAGCTACATCACAACACACTCCTCATCTAGTGGTCATCATGTCTAGCCTTACTAAAGAAAAATACAGAACACACCTAGAGTGAAAGAACCTAAACACAATGCTTGCACTTCAATCCAAGCCAATTGGATGTACAAGTGTAATACTCCAAGGATATGAGACCTGAGAAGAAACCCACCATGAGAAACACACGATTTCACATTGAAACCTCCGATGCCCCAAAGGAACACCTTCTCTTTATTATATAGACAAAGAGGATCTCCTCCAAGGAAGCTCCACCCTAGGATTAGGCACATTGATAGGTAACATGTCAGCAAGCTCCACCCTTGGATTACTTACTTGGATGGGTGACATATCAGTCCTGGTCCTATCTGGGTGGTCAAACAAGCTTTGACCAGAGGGAATCTTTTAGGGAATCTTCATGTAGGAATCTCATAATCACGTGGGTGAGGTACCGTTGGAAAGCCCTTGACAAGACAAAGCAGGGGGGAGGGAAGGCCAAATTTTCCTCCATTGGGGGGGGGGGTTAAGTTGCACATTTTTTAGGCCTAATTCATCCATTTAGGCCTCCAAAATTGTCTTCAAAGATTTCAGGCATATTTTGATTTTGACTCTATTAGTAAAAGTCCCCTTTTGGTGATATCTCTTCCTGATCTATTCAGTCCATCATGTGTAACATTCCTTCTAGATGTTACCAAACCAATTCTCACCTTTAAATCATATTTCTAGCTATTGGGTCTAAGGTTTTTAACTCTATTTTGGTTTTTGCCCTATTAGTATAAGTATCCTTTTGGTGATATTTCTATCTGACCTATTTTAACCATCATGTATATCATCATTCCATATGTTACCAACCAAATTTCACATCTAGATCATATGGCTAGCTCTTGGTATTACAACAAGCAAGCATGCAAACATGGAGAGGATCCAAACAAAAGAATTTTATCAAAACTCTCCATGCTTTTGTTGGAAATAAGCTTTTGAGCATCCTTTCTTTGTCCACATGCTGACTTGAATCTATACTTCAAGTTGCATTCAATTTGTACTCCAAGTAGAGAAATTCTATGCCTTTTTGATGAGGAAATCTTTGCAAGACTTAGATAGGAATTAAAAAATTTCTATAGCTTTGATTTGAATGTGTTAAAATGCAATGGAAAGCCTAGAAGATAAGCTTCCAATGATATAAATCAGCTCTCAATTTAACTACTACATCTCCCTTGACAAGACCTTAAACCTAGTTAGATTTCTATAGTTTTAACTCTAATTTCAAAATCCCTAATTGAGAGTTTGCTGCCAAGTAATCCCCAAGTTTTGGTAAAATTTCTCAAATTTCTAGTTCAAAGGTACACATAATTCTCACCAACACTCCAAAAATCTAAAATCTTCAATCATAGTCACAAATGGATGAATTTTCATTCAATTGTGATAGGAGGTAAAAATTCTCCATTGAGCTTAGGATAATATCTTCAATAAAGTTTGTTGCATCAACTCTCACTTTCAATAAACTTGAGCCAACTAAATTTTACTTAGTAGTTAGTTGTACTCTATCTAAATATTTGTGAAATTTCAATTTAAACACAACTCAATCCTTAGATATGGATCAATTTCCAAGTTGTGCTAACTTTTGAGCTCTACAAACCTAGGTATACTTGATCCAAGACCCTAAATTCTCTATTTAAAGAATTCACATGAAACCTTTGCACAAAGGTGTAGATCTATCCACCAACAATATTGGGTATCTTCATGGGCTAATTTGAACTAAAGCTTGAGAAGTGACCAAATCCCAAACATGATCATAATCTTCTCCTCAACAATTTGATGTCCACCACTCCAACTTCAATTGATCAGAGTAGATTTGAGTTAAACTCAAAAGTGGAATTTCTTAAGCTTAACATAATTAGCACTATGTCTACTCCATAAACCTATTGATGAATCATGAAAAATTATGATGGAAGTCTCATAATCCTCCAATTTTTGACCTAGGTAAAAACTCCCTTGCTTCAATTCATTATATTGCACTCAATTTCACTCAAATCCCTCATTTCTTGTATTCAAACTACAACTTATCTTCAATTTTCTTCATTTGTGGTCTTATCTATCCATTTTCTTTTTCCTAACCCCCACAAATGTTGAAAACTATCCAACTTCTCCTATTGGGATTCATTTCTTTCTACGTTGTCACTTAGCATTCTTCTTGTTTGACACATGGACCCCACAACTCCACCTTGAAACCATTGAAAAAATTATTACTTCTCTTTCTACAAGAGAATATAAATTCTCAAGTTCAGACATGTCCATAAATAAGCATATGAAGGACAATAGGTCATGGGATTTCCATAACCAATGCCAAAAATGCAAGCCCAAAATATGCTACCATTGAAGCTCAAGAGTAATCATGATGCAAAATCTAAAGCTTGGTGAGAAAAGGATTTGGGAGTTGAAAATTAGGAGCATAGAAAATTTCTTGGTCCAACTCTTCCTTTGATGCTCTAGCTCACACACTCTACTAAAATTCTCACTCTCAATGTCCTTCTTCTACTCAAGACTCCTAAAACTAAAACACAACCCATCTAACAAATCTCCACCACTTATATACATCAATGCCCTCAAAGAAAACATGAACATAATCCACATGGGCAATCACTTAAATGTACATAGATTTCTCACATGGTAGGTGCTCAACCATAGGATCCATTGTATGATCTACTCTAATAATATGGAGATAAACCACACTAAACTACCATTTTATTAGCTACACAAGCCACAACATGACAACCAAACTTGTCACCAACTTCACCAAGTGGACCAACAAGGAGTGAGCCAACCTCCTTAAACTATGGATGGCCAAAGTGAAAAAAGTACAAGAGGGAGAAATACAAGAACATATACATCCCATATAAGAGATTGTCCATCCAAAGAGGACAAAGACAACCAGCTCCAAGAAGGGGGTAGCGGCCTGCCAATAAAGGAGAATAGGAAGTTGAAAGTGAGGATAAAGACTCCCACCAGCAAAGAAGAAAAGACCAAACATCCTCTACTCAAGAAGGGGATAGCTCCTTCAAGAGGGAAAAAAGTCCTTATAGAAAGCCCATATCACCCAACTCTCACTTCTTAGAAGGGAACTAGTTCCAAACAATTTGGGAGGACCAGCAGTTATCCAATTAGAATATGACTTGCCAAATATTCTTGGAACCATAAGAGGCCTTCCACAAAGTGCATTTCAAGTAGCTATTACCATAAGGGACGATAGGGAATCAAGTGCAATGACCTTCTTCCAAGAGTTGCTAAAAAATATGACCAAAGTGGTCCATACCTATAAATAAAGGCTATGGAAAGAAGAAGATTTCATAGAACAAGATAAGTTGGGAGTGTCTTCCCAAATCTTAAACATCCATACCAATAACCTAGTGAGCAAAGCATGGTTTAACATGTAGATAGAGATCCCCAATCAAGCATGGAAGCATGGTCTTGTGTTTCTATTGACAAACATATAATATGGTTAGCTAGCCCATAATACTATAATGGAACTATGGGTAGAGCAAGACAAAATCCTACAGGAAAATAAACTTGCATGGGTACAAAAGTAGGACGAGTGGTGAAGGAATTTGCCTCAAAATAGAACAAGTTGGTAGAGGTCAAATTGTGACTCTAATTTATGAAGAAGAAGAAATCCCCTATTGATATGCTATTAGTGCATGCACAATTGGGAAAAAAAAGGAGTATAGAAGAACTCCAATTGCTATAGGATGAGGTAGAAGGCACCAAGGAGGATTCCAAAGTAGTAGAAGAATAAGTGAAAGAACTAATTACTCAATTAGAGAATTCCCATAAGGATGCAAGCAATGTGATGACGACTAAGTTTGACCTCAAGGAGAAGGTAGGCACCCTAAAGAAAGACAAGATAAGATGGGAGAGGGTAAGGGTAGCTATAAAAAGGGGACTAGGCACCTACAAAGAAGCAAATAATGAGCTTGTCAACTAGAAGCTTTGATATCAAAAGTACCTTTTTTATTATAATCAGAAGTTAAAGGAGGAAGAGACCAACATCAAAGCCCAATAGATATCCAAAAACATGTTGACAAAAGAAAGCCAAAAGTTGGAATAGAGAGTTATCTAACTTTTTTGGTTCGTTAGCTGTAACTTGTTAGAAGCACCAATGGCAAAAGAGGATTTTGATGTGGAAGATGATCCCAAGGAAAGCAAGGATGCATACAAACTTGAAGGATCTACAAGAGATAGATCCAAGAAAGATGGTTCAAATGATGACAAGGCAAGGCCATTTAGGAAGAAGATGAAAGGAAGTCACGCATGTAATAAGTCTCTTGCTTCTAGTTCATCCTAGCTTACAACTCCTACAGAAATGGCCAACAATAAGAAGTGTGGCCAAGCACCAAAAAAGGGAAGAAGTCCAAGTCTTCCAAGAAGAAGATAAAAGGTATTCTTGTACTATGAGCCTGCTTGTCTCTCACTCAAGATGAACCTTTGATGGCTATTATGTTAGCGCACCATGGACTAAGAAAGCAAGGAACCCCAACTCCATCATACTCCTCCAAGGCTAACTATACTTGTGAAATAATTATGCACCAAAGTTACTAATTATTGGAGTCACTCAAGTTACTAGGCTAAAATTCAAATAAAGTCTAAAGTCTAAAGGAATATCCATACTCATGGGAATATTTTCTCAAGCATGTGGTCTTATCTTGACCCAACCACTAAGTCAAGGATTCTTTTACATGGGCTATCCTTGGACTATAGAAGAATCTGAAGCAAAAAGGCTTGTGGATCTAAGAGTTCTCAACTTTTTCCTCAAAACTTAATACCTAAGAATAAAACCAAGTCAATACATTGAATCCAAAATACTGGTGCTCATCTTTTTCACCTCCTCTAAAGTAAGGTCCCCCTCTATCTTAGTTATGACTAACTTTAGTTAATCATAACTAATGTAGAACCATCTTTTATCTCAATATAAATAATATATCTCAAGTATTTATAATATCAAACTTAATATTAAAATAGAACATACATGCACAAATGAGTGTTACAATTACTCATAGACTAAGATTTCATTTTGTCCTTACAGTGAAGGTCTTTCTACCTTCTATGCCACATCTTCAACTTATCATGGTTAATGCTATTAAAGTATCTTCCTCTCAACTCCTTGAGATTATAGGTGTAATTGCTCCACACCTTCTCCACTATGAAAGGTCCAAAGTACTTAAGCAAAAACTTCTTTTTTACTCTCTTGAATCAAATGGAATCAAACAACATTATCCAATCACCTTCTTTGAAGGGATCCACCTTCTTCTTGCATTACCTCTTGTTATTGCTCTTCTTTTGTTTCCTTTGGGCTTGCTCCACTCAAACCATAAAAATTTCTCTTGCATCCTCCAATTCCATGAGTTGATCTTTCCTTGACTTATTTGCATCACTACCTTGTGCTTTCTTCAATCTCTTAAGAATTCTTTGGAAGGTAGGGAGATCAAAGTGAATAGGTAAGGTTGACTCAATGCCATATACCAAATGAGATAGAGAATATTTGGTGGAAGTCTTCATAGTTGTCCTATACTCCCACAAAGCTACATGAATCCTCTTGTCCCAATGATGTTTAGCCTCTTCTATTTTTGCATCTTTGGCCAATATCATGCACAAGGTCTGATTGGTTCTTATTGCCAAGCCAGTGGAATTTGGCTATAGGATGTATTACTTTATGTATGATAGAGAAATGTTGTAGCATGGCTGCAGTGATGCTTTGTGTAAACTCTCCTCTATCAAAAACCAACTTCAAAGGGCACCCAAACTTAGTGATAGTGCATTCATGAATAAATCTACCAACTTCATTTTCATTCTTGTCCCTCAATGGTCTAGCCTCAACCCACTTGGTAAGATAATCAGTAACCACTACAATGTACCAATTTTAGGTCCTCTCAATAGAACCCTTTCTATTGAGAGGACCTACAAAGCCAATTCCTTACTTCTCAAAAGGTCTTAGCAATAGAATTGATCTAAGAGGGAGAGTGGAAGTAGACTTTCTAGCAAAATCTTGACAAGCATTACAAGTTTTGCAATAATCAAGATAATCCTTGAAAATCCCCCTCCAATAGTAACCTACATCTAGAATCTTGAAAGCAATCACCTTTCCTACAAAGTGGCTCCCACACACTAAACCTTCATGATACTACTTTATGAGTAGGATATACTCCTCCTTACCCATTGCTCTTTAAGTAGCAATGGGTAACCATCTACTCCCTGGTAGGAAAGAATATCTCCACCATTGTGTAAGGTCTAGATCTTGCTGCAAGGGCCTTCTTCTCCTTAGCATACATCCCTTCTAGATAGTTACCTCTTGTAACAAAGTCCACAATCTCTTGGTACTCCATTGGAACCTCTTGAGTGATTGAAATTATCATGAGCTCCTCATCTAAGAAGGAATCATCATTGGTTCAACTCCATCATGATCATGGGCCCTAGATAACAAATCACCATTTTCATGTTTCTTCCCTAGCCTACCCTCAATAGTGTAACCATACTCAAACAAGACTATCATCTACCTTGCTAGCCTCCCTTCCTTATGAGGCTTGTTGAAGATATACTTCAAAGTCTTATGATCTATGACAATGGTAGCTTTCCCTCCAATCAAGTAGTGTCTAAACTTTTTGAGACCAAAGATCACTGCTAACCCTTCTCCATGACTGAGTAGTTCTTTTCTATTGAAACCATCTATCTACTAGCATAAGCTATTGGATGATCATGGCATCTTGGTCTGATTGACAAAGAGTGCATCCTATAGCTACATTGGAAACATTAGTGTAGAGGATGAAAAGCTTACTCCAATTAGGTTTAGCAAGAATTGGAGCTACAACAAGGGATTGCTTGAGCTTCTCAAAAGCTTTGAGAGCCTCATTGTACTCCAAAATCACCATGTATCCTACACCCTTCTTCATGTAGATGATCAATACATAAGCCTTGTTAGAAAATAAAAAATGAACCTCCTATAGTACCCAACCATCCCCAAGAATTAGCATGACTTTGTAAAGCTTGAAGGGAAGGATTGACATTTCCTCAACTTCTCATGATCAATTGCTATTCCATCTTTGGAGATGATGTGCGCCAAACATAGACCTTGTTTACAACCAAAAATTCACTTCTATGGGTTGAGTGATGCATTTGCTTCATCCAACCATTCCAAGACCTTGATCAGGTGCTCAAAGTTATCTTCTTTGGTCCCATAAATACAAAATTCATCAATAAAGTCTCTCAAAATTTTCCCAATGAAAGGTTCAAACACCTTGTTCATGAACCATTGGAATGTGGCTGGAGCATTGCAGAACCACCCAAAAGGCATGACCTTGAAATCATAAGTCTCCCAAGGTGTGGTGAATATGGTGAGTTATTGATGCTCTTATGCAATCTTGATTTGGTTATGCCCACTATAACCATCTCCAAAATTGTGTATCTCATGACTTGTAACCTTCTTTAAGATCTCATCAATGAATGGCAAAGGGTAATAGTATTTCTTAGTAACATTGTTGAGCTTCTTGTAATCTATACATACCAAAGCTTGCGATTCTTTTTCTTCACAATCACAATTAGGGACACCCATTTTGAATTATCCACCACAAAGATAAATCTAACCTCCTTGAGCATATCAATCTCCTCTTTCACAACCAGAGCTATTGGTGTGCTAATGTGATGTTGCTTTTGGCAGACTAGTATTGCATGTGACTCTACTTCTATCTTGTGCTTCTCCAAAGTGACTTCCTTTAGATCCTTGTAACTAAAAACAAACACATGGATGAACTTGTGGAAAATCTCCTCAAATCTCACCTTCTCCTCCTTGGTAACATTTGGACCATACTTGAGGGTAGATAACCTCCTCTTTATCTCCTCAAGTATCAATGGTGATTTCTTTGGGTCCTTCAAAGCCTCTGGCTTAAGTGAAAAATCCATAGCACACAAGGGATACACATCTGAATCCAACTCAGATTCATCTCTTTTGTGGAAGTCTCTTCCTCCATGCTTGTGTCCACAACTAAAGCTCCTTCTTTTGAATCTAATCCTCATTAATCAGAAGATATTATATCTAAATGTGAAGCGTTGGTGGTGTTAGTCACAAGAACTATAACTCAATGGTTTGATGGCCCAATCCTCAAGTTCCCTTTGTGCCATTGATCAGTTGTGCGTGCTGCTCTCAACCATGGCCTCCCAAAAAACAAATCATAGCTTGAATCCTTCAAGACTTGAAAAGTCATGAGATTTTGAGCTCTCATTACTAAAACTACCACCTTATACATCACCCTTACTAGTCAAACTTGTTGCTTGTTTGCCATGCTCACCACAAATTTTGAAGGTCTAGAAGGTATCATACTCAATTTCTTCATCAACCTCTCTAACATGGCATTCACTATAGATCTTCCATCAACAAGTACATCCTTGATGTTGTGACCATTCAATCTTACATCAATCTTAGAGGCATATTCACAAGCCTCCCATGGTTTTAGTTTGGCATCCACCACCCCCATTGATATTGGAGTTTTTGCTTTCTTCTTCCTCTTGCTCTTTGTAGAACTCAAAACCACCTCTAAGTTGCTTTCTCAATGTAGAATTCAAAGCAATTAGTTGGCCCACTATGATGTTAGCCTTGTGACTACCAACATCTTCCTATGCATTGTTGTTCAATTGTTGCTTTGAGATCAAGAAGTCCTCCATCTCCAACTTCTTCCTTAGAGTATTTTTTGTTGATGGTGTTGAGGTGCTAGTGCAAGTAATCCTAGTAGGTATAGGAGTATCCTTGCTATGAGTAAGTCCTTGAGAAGAGTGTACATCTCAAGATGAGATCTCTCAAGATCTCAAAATGAGATCTCTTTTTCTCTTGTGCCAAGAGATCCAAATTAAGACCTTTAGAGTTTGAGCACTCCCACTCATACTTGCTCTCAGTCACATCTATGCATGTTATTACCTTGTTTGGATTAGGAGCCACTTGGGTTTCATTGTCTCTCTCTTTCCCTCTATTGGCTCCATCATAAGACTTTCTCCATGGTAAGTAGAATTTGGGCAATTCTTTTGGACTTGACCTCTTCTTCCACAACCAAAATAATTTTCATCATTGAAATTGTTGTTTAGTTGGCCTCCTCTATATGGGTAATTTCCATAACTCCTAAGCCCTCTCCTCACATTCTGATCCACCTCTCGCTTCTCCCATAATTGCACAATATTGATCTTGAGATTTGCAAGATGGTTTGAAGTGGATCTTTTGGTAGAGGTGCAAGAATTGGAGCAACTACTACTTGTGGTGCAACCTTACCACCAATGTATCAAAAGCTCCTCCATACTTGTAACCTTGAGGAGGATGCACAATCCTCTTTACCCACCAAATCACTCTCATCTCCTTCCAAACTCTCTTCCATACATATTCCAATCTTGACAACTTCAACCTTGGAAGAAGGTTTCTCATATCTCACCTTGCTTCTAATATTTGGTCTCAACCCTCTCACAAAATTCTTGGTGAGAATGGCTCTTATGCCAATCATAGTAGTCTCTACATCATCCCTACCTTTCCTCAACATTATGCAAAATTTGAGCTCTAACTTCTCTACTCTTTCTACATAAACTCTCACTTTCTCTCCATCTCCTTGTTTGAGAAAGGTAACCTTTCTCATCAATCTTTTTTAACTCTCATTTGGAAGAAAGTTCTCAATGAATGATGAAGTCCAACTCTCCCAAGACTCTTTTTGCCCATATCTCCTCTCTCTCTTTTGGTATTCAGACTCATACAATGTAAGTGCTGCATCCTATAAAAAATCCGGTAATAATGAGACCCACTCATTTTTCCTCTATCATTGTTTCCTATGCAAAGCTCTCTTGAAGTCTCTCACAAAGACCTCCACATCTTCTCTATCCTTGCTAAAGAAAACCAAAATTTTCTTCATCTTGGCCTCTCATAATCTTTCTTTTCTCTTTATTTTTTTCTCTCTCACTCTATAACTAATAGAGTATATGCAAGACTAACACTATTTGAGAGTAATTCACCTTAGGAAACACAAAAGGTTCAGGTTGCTCAAATATTTCTATACCAAGATCAAAAAGTAGAGTGTATATTACTCAAACCTTCATGAATATTTTATCCATAAGTTAAAAGATTATCTCCATCACTAATCTTGAGAACTAGTTGATGAAAGTGGTACTTTCTCTATAGTTGTGCTAAGATTCTCTCTCCAATATCTTTCACCAAAGTCTCCAAAAAGTGCTATTACTCCACTACATTCATGTTCTTTTGGAAGTCCTTCCACCCTACAAACCTCACACAACTCCTTGGTCTTAGATCTTCTCCCTCCCAATCTTGGTGAAGAAGGTCCAATATGCAATCCCAAGTCAAGTAAGACTTTCCTTTCCCTCAATCTCTTGCTCTCAAAGTTCAATGGACATAATATTGACTTATGTCCCTTCTCTCTACATAAAAAGCACTTAGAATCACTCTTTCCTCCAAGTAGTGTATGTTTTTGGATCCTCTTAACACTCTTTAAATTCTACCAGAAACTCTCTTTTCCTCAAATCAACACCTACAATCACCTCAAACCCTTGGGGAATCTTGCATAGCCTCAACTTCCACTCTTCGTGACCCTCTATTTTCCCAAGATGAGTGTAAAACTCAAACATGCTTTTGGTTGCTCTCACACTCCTCATGTATGAAATCTCAACTCTCAAGAATTGACTCCTTCTCACAATGTCGTTAAAGTCTCTCAATTGGTATGTCCTAGTACTTCAAAAAATTTCACACCTGGTAAACACCCTTGGGCATTCTTCCTTGAAAATTTTTAGATCTTTTCATGAAGCCATTTGCCCTAGGCATCTTTCTTTTCAACACACATATTTCAAATTTGGTTGGAAAACCACTCCCTTGCTTTAAGACCTCATAATTTCTTGCAAAATAAAAATCTTTCTCTAATTCTTAGGTCAAAAGGTAGAATACTCTGCACTTAATTTTCTTGAAAATTTTCAGAACAATCCAATAAAACATGAAGAAATGGCAAACTCTGTATAAAATACCAGAGAGCATGTAGTTTGTGGGAACAATTTACCCTACCGCCTTCCAAAACTTCTAGCTCAATGTTTGTATTAGCCATTATAATCATTTCAAGTGTCCTGCCTGACCATAATCCAAGCTATCTTATGTGAAAATTTCAATTCTAGATCTCAAACTTGAGGTTTTGCTCAAAATCACCGTAATCTCCAAAATCTAGAATCAACGTCACACAATCTCTCCAAAATCTCTCTTGTGTATAATATGTACAATATCACCTCAAAACATCACAATGAACTATAAGGTATAAAAATGGGTCCAAGTTCTATAAAGCACTCTCTTTCCCTTATGTTCTCTCCAAGTGTGTTCTCATAGCATCCTTGTGTCTAATATAAAATTATACTCAAAACATTATCTTGCCTTCTAGAGAGATCAATGGAACCAAAAATGTGAGCCACTTGTCTTTCACTCAAGATGAACCTCTTATGGCTATTATGGTAGGGTACCATGGACTAAGAAGGCAATAAACCCCAACTCCATCATACTCCTCCAAAGGCTAACATTCCAAGACTCAAACCATTGCTCATTAGAGAACTCAATGTGAGAGAAAGAGAGTTGCAAATGAAAGGATGATGAGTACCTCTTCACCCCTAGTTTATATACTTGTGAAATAATTATGCACCAAAGTTAGTAATTACTCAAGTTACTAGGCTAAAAATCAAATAAAATCAAAAGTCTAAAGGAATATCCATACTTATGGGAATATTCTCCTAAGCATGTGGTCTTATCTTGACCCAACTACTAAGTCAAGAATTCCTTCACGTGGGCTACTCTTGGACTATAGAGGAATCTGAAGCAAAAGGCTTGTGGGTCTAAGAGTTCTCAACTCTTTCCTCCAAGCCAAACACCTAAGAATACATTCAAGTCAATACACTAGAATCCAAAATAGTGGTGCTCATCTTTTCCACCTCCTCTAAATTAAGGTCCCTTCTATCTTAGTTATGATTAACTTTAGCTAATCATAACTATTATAAAACCATCTTTTATCTCAATATAAATAATATCTCTCAAGTACTTATAATATCAAACCAAATAGCACATACATGCATAAATAAGTATTATAGTACAAGAAGAAACTATTGGAAGCGGTCTCATCCAGGAAGAAGTTACAAGAGGAAGCCCTATATAGAGAGAAGGTATGGGAAGTACTTTCTAGCCTCCAAAGTCCTTAGAGACCAATAAGGACTCCATAAGAATTGAAGCTATGGGGAAGATAAGGTCACCATAAGAAGGCAAAAAAAGTGCCGGCACAAGTAACCTTGAGTCTCCACAAGTTAGAACAACAAGATTGCAAGCCAAAGAAGGGTGATCATCAACAAATATCAAAATATGAGCAGCACAATGGAGACCACTCATATAGTGGATGCGTTGGAACTGGTGCAAGAAGAGGATCCTCTAGTTACATAGAAGGAGTTCACCATTTGGGATCCACTCATGGAAAGGATGAGCAAGATAAGTCCCTAAGAATTGTGGGAACCACATCAAGAGTTGGGAGATGTTATGGTACCCAAAGGTATGGTCTATTGACCATAGCTTTGGGTTGTAGAAGGGAAGTGACTCTAGAAGCAAGAACATGGTTGGGAGCCCAAGTCTCCAATTAGTGGGAGTAGACAAAGAGAGGGAGCTCCATGAGGCCTTGACTTGTGGGACAACAGGGAAAGAAGGAGAAGAAACATCCCTAGAGGTAGAAAAATTGCTCAAGTAGCGAGCAAAAAGAATGGCCATCTTAGAAGATGAATTCTTGCAATTCATGATTGCCTTGCAAGCTCCAAAACCCCAAGACCCAATCAAGAAGGTATGGTTTGCTCCAAAGATGCAAGATATAAATGGGTTAGAAAGCTATGCATGGGCAATGATGGCAATGATGGCAATGTAAGCATCCAGACAAGAATGGCTCCACCACCAGAGTTTGCCAAGCAAGTCCCGTAGGATCCACATGACTTCCAAGATTGGTCATGTTTAGTTTTTCCTCCCAACCATGGGTCTACCTATAACTCTATAGCAGTTACCACTCTGCCATTGTTCATGATACTTCAAGAGCTAGGACTCATCAATGTCAACAAAGTCAAGGAGGCAGCTACAACATATTGTTGAGTGGATAAGGACCACTTGACTTGGTATCCCTTCTTGCCCAGACCAAATCTTATGTAGCGTATCCAAACTAAGATATTCACCACCTTCATGCAATTACAACAAGAAACATTGGTCTTCACATTGGTGGAACAAATTGACCATGTTGACCTTGCCCTCCTCATTATTGGAGTAGCAGTCAATTGACATCTGATGCTATGAGCAAATTCATGATAGAACCATTTGCTATATTGTGGGCATATGGGATTGAGTTTTGGGAATGAGGGAGGACAAGATGTGTTTTAGTAGAAGCCATACTTAAGGGAGATATCCAATTAGAAAACCCCTATGAAATAACTTATATAGCAATATGTCTCATGTACTTCACCTTGAGGTACTTAGTTGATGCTTGAAGTTGGTGGATTGAAGGTTGGACTTGAAACCACACTTATGTCCCAAAAGGGAATATATCAAGGTTCCATGGATTTTCAACCAAGAGATTGCAAGGATACATCAAGACACTAGATTGCAAGTTACCTACAATGCCACCATCAATACCATTCCAAATTTGCAAAATGTAACAATTAGTATGGTGATACATAAATTGAATAGTACATTGGAGCAATTGGGACCAAAAATCCAAACCAATTTTTGCTCAATCAGTAGACTTATCCTTGGTGATTTTAGAGAAGTGGGTACAAACCTACAACAATTGGGCTTTAATACTCTCTCACTTATGAGGAACTCAATCCTTGCATGATCAAGTGCCATGATATGGGATACAACTTAGATGCTAGCATGCAAGACATAGAATTCAAAGAATGAGAATGAAGTAGTGATTGTCTTGTATGTACTTGAGTCCAACAAGCCCATAGTGAAATAACTTCCCATATCCTACCACATGGATTAGAGAATCCAAGTAAGAAGCCCCATGATTTCAATTACAATGTATGAGAATTTTTGTTATATACTTGGGCATGAAAATATCATTCTTATATTTGGTCAGTTCTAGAACCATGTAGGACTAATGGTACCTACCAATACCCTATTGTGTTGACTGTCCCTTAGCTTCCAAGGACCCACACCAAGTGTTGCTACATGCACCAATATAGAACCAACAAGACTTCCTACATCATTGGAATTGCTTCCCATAGGCATGAGGGAGCAATTAAAGGATAGATTGGATTTGGAAGTACAAGATGCATCATTTCTCTTATGCAAAGAAACTACATAGTTTGCTTGAGGTTACAAGAAAAAGGGAGACCATAAGCATGTTAGAGAATTGCTAGCAACAATGATATACTACCTAGGATCCTGTAGAGTTTAAGTAGCTATTAAGTAGCTATTGTAAGGCTCTAGACCAATTGTACAATTGTCTAGGCCAAGACAACAAAGAAGAAAGTGCATTTACCCCTTTTGACATAATATAAAAAATATCACTGTCATGTACCTTGTGCAACAAGCTAATATGTGAGTTTTTCAGCTAGGTAGGACCTTGGAGTTGGCACATATGGATGGGTTCATTGATGTACATAACACCATCTTCAAGGATTACCAAGAAAGATCCTACAAGCAAACTGTATTAGATGAGGTCCTAGTTCTTTCCTTGTGCCAAAAAGGGCAAAAATAAGAGGTAGCAATTAGAGTTTTGCCCAAAGTGCAAGGACTTACTAGAGGGTTGTGTTGTCAAGGCAAATTTACCAAGTCTAAGGGTGAGAAACCATTTATGGGATGGTACAAAAATGCAAGATAGTGAAGGATTGTAGGATGTTATGTAAGGGGCTGCAAGATAAGACCTCTATGGGCAGACTAAGTCCAAATGCAAGAGAAAGAAAGAAGTGTTATGGTATATTCCTCTATGGGCTATCCAATTAAAGAAGTATATGCATATCTTTCTAGAAGTATTATAGAAAAAATAGGTAGGTAGTAATTATAGAGGTAAGAGGTAGGTAAGTAGTTATTAAAGCAAAAGAGGTAGGTAGTAATTAAGACTTAAGTGGCCCTCTAACAATAAATCAGAGTATTTTCATCTAGGCTAGGAACATCTAAGCAAGGAGAGCTAGTTGGCATTTATGGTGCAAGCATGCAAAAGAGGTAGTGGCCATAGGTAGAGAAGTGATTAGGATGGATAGAAAATTCTTCTTATGGTTAGAGTAGCTATTTAAGTGGATTGTTTGTCCCTCCACCTTTTCCTTCCCCTTCCCCTTCCCCTTCCCTTAGAGAGTAATCTTCCAACCAAGAGTCCATGATAAGAGATTCTTGCAAAGATAGATTCAGTTATCTCTTGTAACCTTTTTGCTCACCTATGGATAAGGGCAAGAGTATCATTGTGGCTATGGGAACCAAAATTTACCCTATATTGAGGTTGTATTATTGATATTTGGCTTGAGGATCTAAGTATCCAAGGGTAATGAAAAAACCATTATTCTACTTGCATTTTATGAATGATAAGGTATAAGTGTAATTCCTATTTAGTCATGTATGTTGTGTTGTGGATTGGTGCCTCTCACGTATTCATTGCACCTACTTATCTAAGCAGGAAGGTGTATAAGAGACTTGCTAAGTACTACTCCACAAAAGAAAGGCACAAAGGACTATACCAAGGTGGTAAAAGAGCTTGTAGTTATGACAAACTTGATAGTTATCTCTGAGGGTGAGTGTCTCTGGATTTTCTTGTACTTGAGTAGAATTAAAAACCACTATGGGAATCTTGTCTACACCTCCTCCCCATGCTAAGTAAACGGCCAGCCATGAAAGGACTGTACTCACTTCCCTTCTCCCATAATATTCCCTATCCCCCACTTTGGGACTAGACTTTCCCGCCAACATATATGAATTAAATCTTATATAGGCATAATATATTATAAATAATCAAGATATGCATAGCTTGTTATATATATAATTTTCATTTCCAAAATTTAAGTGCATGATACTTCCTTTAAACATATAAATACTCTTAGTTGAATGTATGTATTCTATATGATGCAAACCAAATATATAGATGCATTCATAGGAGAAAATTTAAGCATTATTACACATTTATAGTAAATATGTAAAATAAAATTTGTAAATCAAGTAAACATTAAATTTTCAAGAGAGTCTTAACTTGCTTTTTGTTGATGTAGGTAGGCTACATATTGCCTTTTCAAGCTCTAAGAAGGAGTAATTTTACAATCAAGTTCATATTAAAAAATAGCACTATTATTTATATCAAATCATAAAGCAGACATGATAAGCAAAAATTTTTCTTTTTTATGATTAATTTTACTTTTAATTCTATTTATGGCATTTTTAATCAAGGTGTTGCTTCCCCAAAGATAAAGATGCTCTAAATCCTTCATATATCAATAAATGATTTTGCAATGTTGTGCAGTGAGAGTAAAGTGGACAAGCACAAACTAAATATAGAAACCAAAAGCAAAGAATTAAATAAGAGTCATTTCATTATATACTTAAAAAATATGGAGTTGAAAAACCTCAAAATTTTTGAAATATCTCAAAAACCAAAATAGCCATAATTTGTGTGGAAGTGTGACTAGTCACAATTTCTTCATTTCCTATCTAGAAAGACAACCATAGAGGCATATACTACCTTCCCAAAGGGCACAACCCAAAGGAGTCTTCTTGCCTACCAAATGCCCTTGCTTTGTTGATCACACGGTTCTAGTAAGGCTCCAAACCAAATGGATTCCTATATGCATTATTTTGCTTCTTCAGAATCTTCAAGAATTAGACATATTGATCAATTTTAAATCTATCAATTTTGTACTTGAGCGCTTGTGGTTTTTTTGGCAAAATTCCTTACATGTACTTTGGCATAGAACCCCTTCTAACATTCAAGGCAAAGCAATAATAGACTTCAAATAATTGAACTTTGTGTTAAAGTTGCATGGAAAAGTAAACTTGTAGATTATTAGGCAAAATCCTTAAATACAATGCTACTATGTCCTAAAGCTACTTTAGGGAGGTGACGTTGTAATCTTCTACAAAATACTACATCACATACTTGGGATGCTATTCTTATCTTATCTTAATCTTCTTTAAACTAATTAAGCTTCTCACTTGTTAGGGAAGGTGTCAAGTAGTCTTCTGAGTTAATTTGAATTACACTATTCCAAAGTGGTACCCAGCCAAAGGATTCTATATGTAGCAAAAGTCCTTCCTCCAAGAAACTATATACAAGGCCAAAGGAATTCTTCCTAAAGTTGAGATGCAAGGCTAAAGTCCTTCTTCCTAAAAATTATACACAAGGCCAAAGGTATTTGTTGTTCTCTTGAACTTTGGCTATTAAGAGACTACACTCATGGGGAGTATCTTTGGTTAGAAGCTCTAATTTTGGGCAATTAACTTTACTTCTAAGTATGTTGAACCATTCTGTAGTCCACTTTAAGTATTTGGTTATGCATAATAGTTAAGTGTCATCTTTTTTGAATGCTCCTTAAGTCAAATTTCCAACTGGTCTAGGCACTCCTCATCACATGTCTTCCCTTTTAAGTGCTAAACCTATAACTTCAATTTGTGTATCTTTGCCTTCAAGACCTTCCCTTTGGCTTCTTCTTTCATCATGGCTACAAATTGATCACACACCTCCTTCAATTGCTGGATGGCCTTTGCACTCTCTTCCTTCAAATGTTGGTTCAAGATGACCACTTCCTTCTTTACTTCTTCTAATAGTCAAGGGTGATCTAATTCTTGATAAACCTTCTTCTTCTTGAGGTTGTACTCCATTGCTCTAACTAAACTTCCTTTTAGTATTTGGTCATTTGTAGATCAAGAGTGACAATTCTCACCTTGGCATTCTCCAATTTGGAGCAAATGCTAATTACCTCTTCATCCCTTGCTCATAGCTTGTCTTTGTACTTTAGCTAAATGTCCTTCTCCATTTGTAATTGTCATAACTCTATGTACACTTGCCTTAATTCTTTGTACTTCTCTTGTTGATGCATAGTGAAGGAGGCATTTTGTCTTTGTTCCTTGTAAAGGTCTTGGATCAATGCATTCAACTTCTTAGCTACTTCTTTGTAAAGGTTGCAAACTTGGCTACTTCATCCTTTATCTTTGCTTTGGTAGCCTTCTTTTTGTACAACTCCTTGTTTATTTGTCTCACTAATGTTGTATAATTGGTTGTGTCTAGGTATTCATCTTGGTATTGGGGAAGAAGTAGCTCCATAAATTGTAACATTGCTTCCACCAAATGGATGATAAAGTGTACTCCTTCTCCTTTATGCACCAAAGTTCCTTAAGGTGCTTTGGCTCCTTCTTTTACAATTATTTTCAATAGAGGAAAGCATTGGGCTTTGGGTCAATCAAGAATTTTGGTTTCAATATTGATTGGTTCTCTTATGGTACACAATTTCTATCTCCATATGGATCTCCTCTCCTTTTGGTCTTGGTTCAAGGACATTGGGTTTTGGATAGGATTGGGAGGTGCTTAGAGACAATAGGAAGTTTCTCCTTTATCTTTGGGGGAATTCACCCATTATTTGCTTGGCTTTAGATTCATGGCCAATAGTGAATCTTGCTATAGCTCTCCTCCTTTGTTCAATTTTGTTCTTGATTCTTGGAGGGTGGACAATCCCTCTCCTTCTTCTTCCTCTTTGTACTCTTCTTCTTCTTCTTCTTCTTCTTCTTCCAAGGAGACATCTATTATTTGGATTGTCTGTTGGACTTGCTTGGATGAGATTGTGGTCTTGGTTGGAATAGATCTCTTCTTCTTGGTTGTTGGTGCAAGATCTTCTTCTTCTTCTTCTTCTTCTTCTTCTTCTTCTTCTTCTTGCAGAAACTTCCCTATCTTTGCAAATTCTACATCCATGTCCTGGTACTTCTTGATCATGGTCTTTCCCTTGATCTAGATATTGAATAGGCTAAAAATAGCTCAAGAACCACTTCATTTCTTCCTTTATTAGCAAGGTCAAACCCATGTAGAGGATTGCAAAGGGTCCTAGGTAAGTCACTCTACCATCTTCTTTGAAGTTTTGATGGAGGATCATTACTTGCAAATAGAACATGTTCATCTACTTCATTGGTTCTCTTTTATACATGTAGTGGTTCTCTTTTCCAAGTTGTTTGTTAGTTAAGTTGTTTGTTTCTGCTTGAACAAACATGGCCTTTGGACCAAATCCTTGTAACTCCCTACTCTTCAACCATTGTTCTTACTCTTTCTTTGTGAAGGTGGCCTTGATATCATTGGTAGAATATTTTTTGTGTACTTTGTGTCGATGGTCATTACTTGGGGCTCACCTACATATGCACTAAGTACCATCCTTTCATTAAATTATAGGAATTTCCTTCTTTGCTCCAGTTATGTGGATTCTTCTCAAGCTCCCTATAGTTCTCTCCTTTTTCTACTTTATCTTGTGAGTAATGCTTTAGGGATCTTCCTCATGGATTTCTAGACAAATACTATCTTGACTCTTGGAAGAAGTGTGAAAAACTAAGGCAAACATGAGTATAATGGGAAGTAGAAACTTCTACAAAGGTTGGAAGACTTAGAAATTTTTTAATTGAGCTTCAAGCTTACTCTAATCTCTACTCTAAAAAGTGAAAGTGTACAATGCCCACTTGGTTTTGTAGGCAAAGTCTTTGGTCATTATTTAATCATTTGGGTGTGGATAGTGCTTGAGAAATCTTTGTCATACACTTTTGATGAGGTACTTGTCCACACATGCAAATTATTCCATTGATCTATAAATTTCAACCTAAAGCCTTGCCAAATGCAAATAGTCCTTCTTGAAATCAAATGCTCCTCAAGTATAATTCTTTAACCAAGCAATGAAACATTCAAATATCTATACAAAATTTGGGTGCCATTGAATCCAAGCCAAAGGTACTCCATGGAAAAGGCCTTCTATCATACTATACTTTGGGCTAAATTTCTTCCTAGCTGAAGTTATTTAGGTTAAGTTCTATGCCACCTCTTGGAGTCATGTCTTTCCAAGTGATTCACTTCCACCTTTATGTCCTCCACACTTTGTTTTAATCCATCTCCTTTTGCTAGTTGCACTTGATCTTCTGTTCATTTTGCTCCTTCCTTCATAGTGAGTGGCCTTAATTCATTTGCTAGATATCATATTTCTATCCCAGAACATTAGTTGATCCAATTGAATGCTTTGGCTTTCTTCTTCCAATATTTGTCCTCAAAAAAAATATGGTAAGTTGGCATCTCAAACTCTATTGGCAGAATTGAGTGTAGGCCATATGGGAGGAAGTAGGGAGTCTAATTTAGTGGTGCTGTAGGCCCATAATGCCATAGTTAATTTTGTATCCAAATCACAAGAATAATTGATGGTTCTCTTCTTGAAATTTTGCACAAAATTCCATTCACTTTTATATCAAGCCATTCACCTTTGGGCTGTAAGGAGTGGTCTTTTGATGCTTGATCAGAAAATACTCTATGAGAGATTCCATCAAGTCATTTGGAAAGTAAACTCCTCTATTACTAACTAGTTCTAAGAGGAGATAATGTTGCAAAAGAAAAATTCTACAATGGTATCAACATCATTCTTCTAAGTAGCCTTGACCTCAACCATCTTTGTGGCATAGTTGATGCAAACCATAATGTACCTTCTTTGTGTATGTTTTGTAGCAAGTTGGATTGGTCCCACAAAAATCTATTTTCTCAATTCTTTAATGACACAAAGGTTAAGATAGGGTGGATGATTGGTGTTTATCTCCCAATCCATTGGCATGCATTGCAACTCTTAATATGTTTGTGCACATCTTTATATATTTTCAACCATAAGGTTTCAATTGCCAAGATCTTCTTCAAGGCAAAGTGGCCTCTTGCAGCCTCTACTTTCAAGGCTTGGATTACTCCTCTTACTTTATATGACTCCAATCAACATCAAAGTACTTTATCGCCACACTATTTTGAATAGAATGCTCCCCTTCAGCTAGCATGGATCCATATGGTGAAGAAACACTAATTGCAACTTTGGATCCATCTTGTTGGGTTATTGTAAAGTATAAAGGTATTGGTAATCCACCAAATACCAAGTGCTCTTTGTTGTAGAAATTTAGAACAATTCTTCATCCAAGAAATTGTTGTTCAAGTTTTCATCTTGAACTTTGATCTTGAGTTGAATAAGAAATCCACATTCTTATGTTGTACTCCCTTCTTCACCTGCACTATATAGGTGAACTCTTTGGATAATAGTATCCTCCTCACAATTTTCCATCATAAGTTTGTCTTCTTCACCAAATGTTGCATTGAGTAATGATCAACATAAAAGACAAACTCAAATAGTGGCAAAAATTTTTGCAAGCATATACCATTGTAAGTGCTTTTTGTTTGGTAGTGGTGTACTTCTTCTCTTCCTTTGAAAATTTCCTTCTTGCAAAGTAGATGGGGTAGACTTTCCTATTCTCTTTTTGGCTGAGTACTACTCCTATACCTATGGAGGGAGTGTTCATATAAACATGGAAGGTTTAGTTTCAAATAGGGGCTCACATTACTGGAGCTTCTACCAAAAAAAATTCAATGCAACAAAGGCTTCATCTTGCTTTTTATCCACTCTACTCCTTGGAATTCTTCAAGAATTTTGTAAGGAGAGCTACCAAAACTCCATAATTGGTGATGAACCTTTGGTAGTACCTCACATGTCTAAAAAAAACTCAAAATCCCCTCAGGGCCTTTGGAGCTTCTAAGGCTTATATCACCTTTAACTTCTATGCATCCACTTCCACTCTTTGTCTTGGAACTTGGTGGCCAAGTAGGATACCTTTTGTCATTGCAAAGAAATATTTCTTCAAGTACACTAACAACCCTATAATGAAACATCTCTCTAATATCTTCCTCAAAAAGATGAGATGGTTTTCCCTTTGGCCAAAAACACAAAAATCTCAATAAAGATTTTCACAAACTTCCATAAGTACTCTTTTAAAATAGCTATCATCATTTGCCAAAAAAAATTTAAGTGCATTACACAAGCCAAATAGCAATTGATTATAAGGGTAAGTTTTCCAATGAGTGGTGAAGGTAGTCTTGTCCTCGTCTTCTTTCCAAATAAAGACTTAGTTATATCTTGAAAAACCATTTAGAAAAAAACTATACCACTCATTCCCTATAACTTGATCTAAAATAGCTTTGGTAGATGATATGGGATGATGGTACTTCTTCATAGTTGCATTTAGCTTTTAGAAGTCTTGGCATACTCTATTTTTTCATGTCTTCTTTTTGTGTACAACTATGATGGGGGATACTTTAATACCAAGAGCTAGCCATGTGATCTAGATGTGGAATTTGGTTTGGTAACATCTGGAATGATGTTATGCATGATGGATAAAATATATCAGATAGAAGTAGCACCAAAAGAGTACTTCTACTAATAGGGCAAAAATCAAAATAAACTTGAAAACCTTAGAACCAACATCTAGACATATGATTTAAAGGTGAGACTTAGTTTGGTAACATCTAGAAGGATGTTACACATGATGTACTAAATAGATTAGAAAGAGGTATCACCAAAAAGGTACTTCTAATAATAGAGTAGGAACCAAAATATGCCTAAAATCTTTGAAGGCAATTTTGGAGGCCTAAACAAATAAATTAGGCCTAAAAAATTGCAGATTCTACCCCCAAGGAAGGAAAGGCTGGCCTTCTCTTCCCTTGATTTGTCTCATTGAGAGCTTTCCAATGGTACCTCACCCACATGATTCTGAGATTCCTATAGGAAGATTCCCTAACAGATTCCCTTTGGTCAAAGCTTGTTTGACCAACCAGATAGGACGAGGACCAACATGTCACCCATCCAAGTGAGTAATCCAAGGGTGGAGCTTGCTAATATGTCACCCATCTATGTGCTTAATCCTATGGTGGGGCTTCCTTGGAGGAGATCCTCTTTGTTTATATAATAAAGAGAAGGTGCTCCTTTGGAGCATTGAAGGTTTGAGTGCAAAATTATGTGTTTCTCGTGGTGTGTTTCTTTTCAGGTCTCCTATCCTCGGAGTATTACAGATACCCATTTGCTACTAAGTACAAGGAAAATGATGCTTGCTTGAAGGTAGTTATCTATCTCATCCTTTACTAGCAATGAGTACTTCAAGTTGAACTTCTATTTACATTGACTTAATGGCATTGCTCCTTCTTCTAAATCAATCTAGGTTCACCAAATTGGCATGGAATTCATAACATCTGCTCAATTTTCTAGGAAAATACATCTTGATATTCTTAAAACAAGGCCATATATTCATTAAGATCTTCCAATGACAAGTGCTTGGAGATTTTTTTAGGATTTTCTCTTTTGCTATGGTCACCTCTTGGCAATTATTTGGGTTGATGATTCCTTCTACATGACTCACCTAGCTTGCTCCAAGTAGTGGCATATTTTTCTACTTCTTCCAAGGAAGTACTCCCTTTGGCATTGTCCTCAATGTTATAGCACTTCAAGTAGTTCACTACATCTTCTTCCTCCAAAGTCAAGTTAGAGTCTGCCAAAGTATCATAAAGGTACTCTTCTTTTGATGATAACATCTCTCCTAGATGCATAACCTCCTTCCAATAGACCTTAGCAAACATGGAGCTTGTGCATGATGGGTCTGGAAACTATAAGGTGTGTTAATGCCAATCCATGCTAACTTGGGCACCATATAACCAAGGCCTTCTAGTTAATTAGCATATGGTTTGTAGTCTTGATTATATGCCAAAGGATAATGTAATCTAGTGCACATGCCATACCCCCAATGGTAGTTAGGACTTTGAACAACATTCCTAATAGTCTTCTACAAGTCTGATATGCAAAATGTAGGATTTGAAAGGTAGGCTCAACATGGTATACCTCAACTTCAAGGCGGTTTCTTCCATTATGAGATTGACTCTAAATCTAAATCAAAATCAATGTGGATGGACTAAATTGTACAACCATTGATTTTGACCTCCAACTCTAAAGAACCTAGGTCTTTAAATCAATTTGGTAGATGGAAAAAATATGGTAGATTGCTTACCTTTCTGCATTCAGCAGATTGCCAGGGTCAATTGGCATTTATACAATTTATTGTCTTCCTGTAGCTATTTAAATATTATGTCAACTTTGGAAGTTCATCACCCATATTGATATTGGAGCACTCCTGATTTCTTCTTTCTCTTGCTCCTTGTCAAATTCAAACCACCCATAAGTTCCTTTCTCAAGGTTGGATTCAAAGCAATGAGTTGGCCTTGTGACTACTAGCATCTCCTAACACATTGTAGTCCCATTGTTGCTTTGATATCAAAAAGTCATCCATTTCCAACTTCTTCCTTGGAGCCTTTGTTGTTGATAGTGTTGAAAATGATAGTACAAGTACTCCTTGTGAGCATTGGACTATCCTTACTAAGAGTGAATCCTTGAGAAGACTAGACATCATTTGAAAATTGAGCTCTCATCTTCTCTTGTGCCAAAAGCTCCGAGTTAAGACCTTTGGAACTTGAGCAATCCCCCTTCTCAAAATTTCTCTCAACCATATCTATGGATACTATCCCCTTACCTCTATTTTGCAAGAGAGGTAGTTGTGCTTCACTACTTCTCTTCTTATTTCTATTTGCACTCTTGTAACCTCTTCCTCCATGATAAGATGAATGTAGGCAATTCCTTTGGATGTAATCTTTACCTTCACAACAAAAAAAATTCTATCATTGAAATTCCCAGCTGGTTGGCCTTCTTTATATGTTTATTTCCTAGGCCCTCTTCCAATATTCTAATACACCTTTCTCTTCTCCCATAGTTACACTACATTGATCTTAAGATCTGTAAGTTGCTTCGTTATGGTCTCTAGCAGATCTTCTGGTGGAAAGTGCAAGAAATAGAGTAACTTCTCCTTGTGGTGCAACCCTTGCTACCAAAGGATCAAAAGATCCACCATACTTGTAGACTTGTGGAGGATGCACAACCTCTTTCACTACCAAAATCACTCTCATTTCTTTCTAAACTCTCTTCCATGCAAATCTAAATCTTCATAGCTTCTACCTTGGAAAAATATTTCTCATATCTCACCATACTTTAAATATGTGGTTTCAACTTTCACACAAAATTCTTGATGAGCATGGCTATTATCCTAAACATAGCAATCTGCACATCATTCCCACTCTTTCTTGGCATTATGCAAAACCAAGACTCTAACTTCTCCACTCATTTTGCATAAGCTCTCACTTTCTCTCTATTTCCTTATTTGAGGAAGGTAATCTCACTCATCAACTTGTTCATCTCTCCTCTCCTTCTCGTATTCTGACTCATACCATGTAAGGACCACATCCCCAAAAAAACAAATAAAAATGAGACCACTCATTCTTCTTTCTCTCATTGTTTCCTATGCACATCCTCTTGAAGTCTCTCACAAAAGCCTCCACATGTTTTTCATCCTTGACAAAGCAACCTAGAATTTTCCCCATCTTAGCCTCTCATTATTTTTCTCCAAATCTTTTTTCTATTATCTCTCTCTCTCTCTCTCTTTCTATAACAATAGAGTACAAATATAATTAACACCATTTGAATGTAGACAACCATACAAAATACCAAAGGTTTAGGTTGCTTTAATATTTCAGTTGCATGATCAAATCCTAGAGTGCATATAAATTGTACTCTATCTTCATGGATAGTTTATTTATCAACTAACATATAAGCTTTATTACTAATCTTGATAACTATCTGATGAAGGTATTTTCTTTATAATGATACTAAGACTCTCTCCAAAGATCATCCACCAAGGTTTCTAGAAAATCTATTGCTCTAATACATTCATATCTCTTTAGAAGTCTTTCCACTCCACAAACCTCACACAACTCTTTGGTCCTATGATCTACTCCCTCCTAATCTTGGTTGTCATAACATTTGTAACATTGAAACTAGTTTACTTGGATGTTGGAGTGGTAGTGTTGGTAGTCATAGGTATTATGTTAGTTACTCATGGACTACTCTTTGGCGGTTAGATTTCATGTTAAGGGCTACTAATCACATGGTGGGACTCACCATCACTTGCACCATTCACATTGTCAAATATGCCGTGAATGGTGCCATTAGGGCTAGAGACCTAGGTCAAGCACAGGGATATACCTTTGAAGTGCAGCTCTTGAGAGCTCACTTCTTTGATGTTGAGCACTTGAGTTCCCGGCTATGGTGGACAAAGGCCGGAAAGTATCACTTGGAGACTCTTAGCTAGAGTCAGTGTGACTTGACTATAAGCAATGCTGGATTGTTGGCAGAGTGTCGATTGAAGGATCAAGTAAAAACCTCATTTGAGTGTGATTCAAAATGAACTGATTATTGTGGCACTTTAGAGTTCATGTCTGACTTATGTGTGAGTTGTGCCTCTATAGTGTATGATGTTGACAATGATGTATGTTGTGTAGCAATGTATATTGTGCAGCAATGTATATACACATGACATGGTGAAGAAGATCACACATGCAATCTTAATCAAATAAACATCTCCTTTCCCTCAATCCCTTGCTCTCAAAGCTCAATGGATACAAATTTACCTTATATCCCTTTTCTCCACACAAAAAGCACTTAGAAGCACTCTTTCTTCTAAATTATATAAGTTTATGGATCCTCTCAACACTCTCTTCAATTCTACTTTAGAATCTCATTTCTTGAAATCAGCCATTACTATAACCTCAACCCCTTGGGGAACCTTAAATGACCTCAACTTCCACTCCTTATTGCCTTCCATGCTCCTAATATGAATCTAAACACTCAAACATGGTTTGGGTCATTTTCAAACTCTTTATGCATGAAAGCTCAACTCTCTAAAATTTACCCCTTCTCACAATGTTAAGTATTGCTCCCACATGGTATATCCCAATCCTTTGAATTTTTTTCACTCTAGGGCATCCTTTCTTGCAAAATTTAGCCGTTTTCATCAAGCCATTTGGCCTAGGCATCTCTCTATTAAGTATCATCCTCCCAAATTTTCTCTAAAATCTTCACCTTCACTTCAAAAATGCATACCTCCCTCTACAAAGATGATCTCTCTACAATTCTTTGTTCAAAAGCTAGCCTATTTGCCATTGAAATTTTCTTAGAAAGTTGTATTGCAATCTAATCAAAATTGAAGAAATGTTGAACTCTACACAAAATTCTAGAGAGCATGAAATTTTATGAGGCAACTTATCCTATCACCTTCCAAAAATTCTAGCTAAGTGCATGTAGTAGCTCTCATATAGTTCTAAATTTCCTATTTCAAGATAACCAAGCTATCATCAATAAGAATCTAAAGTCCAGATCTCAAACTTAATTTTTGCCCAAAATCAATATAATCTCAAAAATATACAATCCACCTTACAGAATCTCTCCAAATCCTCTCATGTGTATAAGATGTATAATATCAACTCAAATCATCCTAATAACATATATGGTATAAAAATAGGTGTAAGTTCTCTAACATAAGTTCAGCCTTCTCCTTTTATGTCCTCTCAAGTGAGCTTTCATAGCCTTATTTTGTCTCATATAAAATTGTATACATAACATTATTTTACCTTTTAGAGAGGTCCCAACAATAGAACCAAAAATGTGAGCCAGTCCTGTCTCTCTCTCTCTCTCTCTCAAAATGTACATCTAATTTCTATTAAGATATCACACCATGGATTAAGATGGGAAAAAATGCAAACTCCATCACATCCTTCCAAGCCTAGAACTCCAAGGCACCTCCAAGACTCAAGCTGCTCATTAGATAATTCAATGAGAGAGAGATAGTTATAAATGAAAGGATGATAAATACCTCCTCACCCCCTAGTTTATATACTTGTGAAATAGTTACATACCAAAGTTACTAATTACTATAATAACTCAAGTTACTTAGCTAAAAGTCATATAAAGTCAAAAGTCTAAGGGAATATCTAAACTAAAGCAAGTAATCCCCCAAGCATGTGATATTATCTTGACCCAAGAATTCCTTCACATGGAATATCCTTGGATTATAGAAAAATCCAAAAAAAGTCTTGTGGACCCAAGAGTTCTCAACTCTTTCCTCAAAGCCAAACATCTAGGAATAATACAAAATCAATACACTAGAATCTCAATAGTGGTATTCACTCTTTCACCTTTCTCTAAAGTAGAGTCACCTCTTGTAATACTTTGAGGACAAGAGAAGAGAGAAAACACAAATTTCACACTCAATCCTCCGATGCCCCAAAGGAGCACCTTTTCTTTATTATATAGACAAAGAGGATCTCCACCATAGGATTAGGCACATAGATAGGTAACATGTCAGCAAGCTCTACTCTTGGATTACTTACTTGGATGGGTGACATGTTGGTCCTGGTCCTATCTGGTTGGTCAAATAAGCTTTGACCAAAGGGAATCTTTTAGGGAATCTTTCTATAGGAATCTCAGAATCACGTGGGTGAGGTACCACCGGAAAGATCTTAATGAGACAAAACAAGAGGGAAGGAGGGAAGACCAGCCTTTCATTCTCAAGGGAGAGGGGAATTTGCACATTTTTTAGGCCTAATTCCTCCGTTTAGACCTCCAAAATTGCCTTCAAAGATTTCAGGCATATTTCGGTTCATACTCTATTAGTAGAAGTCCCATTTTGGTGACCTCTTTCTGATCTATTTATTCCATCATGTGTAACATCCTTCCAGATATTACCAAACCAATTTTCACCTTTAAATCATATGTCTAGTTATTGGTTCTAAGGTTTTCAAGTCTATTTTGGTTTCTGCCTTATTAGTAGAAGTACTCTTTTGGTGATACTTCTTTTTGATCTATTTTGTCCATGATGTATAACATCATTCCAGATGTTACCAAACCAAATTTCATATCTAGATCATATGGCTAGCTCTTGGTATTACACCTCTACCTTGGCTATGACTAACTCTAATTAATAATAACCAATATAAAATCTTGGTTAAACTCCATATAAAAAATATTTTCAACAACTTACAATACCAAACTACATAGCCTAAATAAAGCATAAATGCACCAATGTGGTGTTTATAGATCATACTATCTTTGCCTTTACAAAAGGGGACTAATTCTCAAACTACATACAACTCAAAGCTAGCTTTCTACAACTGCATGCATGAGGTCTTCTTGCACTCCACCCATTTGGTCAATTGGCAACTAATTTCCCCTCCTTGAATTGAGTCTATGAATCTATCTCAACCCCAATCCTCCTAACCTTACACTCTTAATCTCCACTAATAGGTATGGATCATGTAGCCAACATTGGTCTCCAATACTTCTACCTCTTTCTCTCTACCCAGAATAAGATTGTCTAGACTCCTACTTCACACTCCCATCCACACACTACATACACTACTTAGAGACCCTAGCTCAAGATATAGAACTATCCTATCTCACTCTTTGTTGCTATAAAATCTAGAAACACGGTATTAAGTTTATAACTTGGTTTTGGTTTTGGAACCCAAAGCACACCATCCCTATAGTGGACCTTTGGTGTCTCTTTGAAATGAATCCCATCTTGTAGATGTAGAACTCCCCAAGAACTCCATCCTCCAAGAATTTGACTGTCTATCTTGTTCCTTCAAAGGACCAAGATTAGTTTTGACCTTATTCCTATTTCCCCTAGATGTCCATTCTTCTTTTCCACAATAGCCCTCATGGTATGTTGCCTATCAAAACCAAGTCCCAATCCTTCACAACTAGCCTTCTTGGACCATAACTAAGATATATGGAGAGAAAGTGGCAGAGATCTTGACATGACAATATCGGGTGAAGTGGCCAGCTGGGTGATGACCAATTGTCCAACACCTATTTTTTATGGTTGGTTGTTTGATTTGGAGGTTTTGTTGGTTCCTAAAGGAAGGTTCTTCTTCCCTTCTTGTACTCAATTGGTTCCAATCCAAAATCTGATATTGAAAGTGAATTGAGTGCCTACTTCTTGGTTGGGAGGTAGGCATTCAAATTTTTTGGGGTGCTTTTTTTGTACACTAGTCTGGATATATAATTCTATAGAATTGTATATCCAATTCCTTTCAGATAGTGGAGTTACAAAAGAAAAATTCCCTACAAACTCAAGCTCATAGAGAGCAGGCTATTTGGGTTGAGTCCACTTCCATTGTAGAATGAAATAAGATAGTGGAGTTACAAGAGAACAGTTCACTACAAGCTCAAGCTCATAGAGAGGAGGGTATTTGGGTTGAGTCCACTTCTATTGTAGAATGAAATATCGACAAGAGAGAAATTACACTAGCAACATCAGATATCCATAGAACCCAAGGGAAACATATACAAAACTCAACATGAATAATGGGTGCATTTTGCACCAAACTCCATTTAGTATAAGGAAAATGTTAAATAAACATATGACCCTCCTAAATAAACAAAAAAAATTTCTATTTTTAATTATTGTTGCAAAGTCAAGACATGTTGTATGATTGTATTTTGTTGGCAAAGATTGCATTTATTGATCATGTGCACTTTAATTGGATTGATTTCACAAGCCAATGGATTATGCCTTGTCAACTTTTCCCACCACCAAAAGTCTTATTTGCATCCCAAGAACTTCTCTTGGTACATTGTCAGTAGCTTTACCCCTCAAAGACTTGTGTGCTTGTATGTTTATTTAGGAGATTTGTATGTTTATTTAACATTTCCTTATTATATTCAAAGTACCTTCAAACAACCAAACGCTATTTGGCTCATAAACCTGACCCAAAACCAACTCCCGCACCCTTGTATCCCTCTCTGCTATCCACCTTGATGGTGAGATTACCAAAACCTAGAGAGAATGAAGTAGCACTTACTTGTCTCTTGACCTTTTACATACTAGCTAAAATATGTTTGGGCTATTCCACCGCTTGAATACTCCACCCATTCTTAACATGATTTCCGCTGATTAATGGCTGACTTGGCTGGCTTACCCCTACCTCCTAGAGTGTGCAATCCAATCAATACCTCTTGGCCTCTATCCAAGCTGTCCAAAATCATTGATTTGCTAAGGGACCAAATTTGGTTACGGTAGTGGTTTGCCAAAATCTGCCCCCTCCACTACATTACACTCAACTTTATGATACCATCCCAAGATACAATGGTACAAAAATATAATCTATATGGTCCCAAGTACAGATTGGCAATGGTTGGATCTACTTGGACCACCTCTTTAGCATATGAGAGCAAGTATAGTAATGAACCAGCATTAAACAGAACAACCATGATCATCGCCACCAGAGAGAAAGATATCCACTACACACCATGGCTATCCTATGATACTTTCATACCTTTGGTTGTACAGATTTTTGTACATCTTCATCAGATGTTCAATAGTCTCCTTCAAGAGGCAACATGAAATTCCTTGCAAAGGAGAGGAGCTATGGCTACCACTCCAACCATGCTCACTTCATATTTTATTTGAATAAAGAGTCTCTATTTGCAATGCTCTCGTTGGGACTTCATAGACAACGGGAGCTCCCCCCGTATCATATCTAGGACATTCTCTTCCAATTGTTAGAAATATTATTGGAGGATCTATATCACTCAGTTCTTCAGAAATTACTTTGTGTCTTGGCGTTTGCTTTGCTTTTCGTTCATCGATCTGTATGGAGATTTAGCTGTTTTTCATTCAGCCTTTGTGCTCGTTTTCTTTTTGCACATTTTGGTGCTTGGTATTCCTTCGGATATATTAGTCGGCCTCTTTTTTGGAACCTTTTCATATCACACCAGCTTCAATCCAGTAATGAAATTGACAAGAACAAAAGACACTAAGTAATTTAATATAAGCAATAGTCATGCAGCTTGCAGAAAATTAGAGAATTAGAACCATGCGACCCTTGCTTCAGCTTACTGATTATTGAGATTCAGTTTTGAAACCAAAGTCCAGTTTGACTCGGTCGGAGGAGTAGAGTCAGGTATCATTAACAAAGAAAGTTAAAGAAACACAGAAGACTCCACATTTCTGCCGACCGCTAGGCGAGCGAACTTGAAGAACTGATGTCGGTTCTCATTGGTTTCATTGATAGTAAGTGATCGACTTTTCTTAGTACGTATTGCTGGTAGAAAGAGAGTCATGGTCGAACTTGAAAGATCTTAAAAATGGACTAATAGAAAATCCTAGTCTATCATTTCCAAGACTCACCAATAAACAGGAGTCAACAGCATGTGTGTGGCTGAAGACATGATCCAGAAAAAATCGGATGTGTGCAAGTTGTAGGAGAATATGCTACATTCCTGTACAGTAGATCTGTGACTCCTTTAACGCATCAGCCAACGGTAAAGCATGATCGTCTAAACGATCAGACTATTACCTCGTGGGACGAAGCCGACGACGATATAGAGTCGACAGAAGCGACAAGGAAGATTGGAGGCCCATCAAGCCGTACAAAGATAAAATTACGAGGTAAAATGGAGTAATGGCAGTGTAATATTCTGGATAACTCCAATAAAAGTGCTGTGATATAAGTTAAGAAAAGAAATTTTTTTACATAAATTGATGAACAGATTGTAGGGTTAACGCAATACGAGGTCGATTTGGAGTGGACACACAAGTAAGAGTTATGAATCTCTCGAAATTGGCAAAGGCGATAGATTATATATTGATATCTTAAATATAGTAGCATTGTGTGGATTTCAGGACTCAATTTGAATAATACTACGAGCAAAAGATTCATGACATGCGCATCCACCTACCTAGCATGATATGCCCATATTCCTCGAAACGAAACCAAGTTAACAATAATGTCAGGGTCTAATGGTATTGAAATTTTATACCATTTGAATTTCATTAGAATATAAATTTCTGCGTGCAAAAACGGGAGAGGAGCCCAAACTGGAAGACGTTTGTTGTGATCGCCTGGACTGGACTTGCCTCAATTGATTATACCACAAAATTTAATCTCAAATATTGTGTCCTGTAAATAAACTTAAATTGAAAATTTCTTTTATTTCAAATTATTCAGATTATAATTTTCTCCTTTCCTATACGGAGGTATGAAAAATAGTGACCTAATAATTTTCACTAAATAAATGTAGTTATAAAAATCAAGACATACTCTCTATATATATTATCTTTATGCGAGAATAAAAAATATTCGATCTACATGATATTTGAAAGTGCAGAATTGATCTTAGATCATCTTCATAAATTTATACGTCATTTTTCAGAATGATTCGTTATATTATATATTTATTAAAAATAAAATATATAATTTAAATTTAAATTTAAATTAAATCTAAAAGGCTCTAAAAATTTGTAATTCGAATATTAATAACAGAAAGTCTAGAATATGATCTCTTTAAATATGTAAATTAAAAACTTATCCTTCTAGCATTAATGTCATCCATTTGTTATATATATATATATATATATATATATATTAAAAGTAAATTAAATTTAAGTAAGTATATTAATCATCATTATTCTATCTGTACTCAATTATATTTGAGATGAAAATTAATTTTAAAATTAAATTAATAATATGATACCTACTTACTAACAAAATAATACAACTTAAAAAATAATAATTTTACAGAAGATGGGGATGATGTACAGAATTTACAAAATACACTAGCCCATGCCTTACATGGACACCCACTATATCTAAGTGGGTGCCGAGGTAAGGGAGGGTTATAGGGAAGGTTGCGGAGAGGGAAAACCGACCTGGTTGACTTTGCAAAAATAGACCGACGTTTGGGTTGGGAGCTGTCGAGTCTTTCTCGCTCGGAGAAGAGAGGACCGACTGACAGACACTTCTGCACACTTCCTCCGAATCCAGCGCTTCCTTTTGAACCGAGTTCACAACCTATAGTATAGCGGTATAGTGTCAGGGTGACCGGTTCCCGAATGTTTCTAGGCTACTGTGTAGACAAGAAAGTCAAGAACGTCGGCTTGTTGTTTCCCGATGAGAAGAAGGCGCGTGCCACAACATACCGTAGGTTTCAAATGCCTTCATTGTGGAATATGACCTGGTACTGGCCATTTGGCACCAGTTTAATTTAGGGTGAACTCTTTCGTGAGTTACCTCCACTACATTTGGTGGTGAGCGGAGGAAGAGATTTACTCACGCAGAGGAGGGTCATTCTGTAGTTGAGACCGGAGGCGCCGGGGAGTAGTATCTAATGGTCGGGTCCTGGTCTTCACGCGAACGACTTTGTTGGGACTTGACTGAGTAGAGTAGTAATGAGATTCTGCGTGGACCCGAGGGGAGCAACGTGAGAGGATGGCGATGGACGTCTCGCTGCTGCTTTTCCGTGAGGTTGTTTTCGTCATGTGCTTGGGAATAATGCATAACTCGGTCAAATAGTTCGCGATATAAAACAGTGAAATTTGTGGTTCCTTATCATCATGCGCATTCCGTGCCTCCGCAGCTGCTCATCTCTCCTTGGTTTGCTGAAGAAGAGGTTGGCCAACAGTTCTCAACCTTCCAGGACCTCCTCCTCCTTTGTCAACCCGACCCTGCTTCGTGGGATTGCCAGTTTCAGGGGCTCGCTTTTGAAACCTGCTGGTAGATCATCTTCCCCTTTCGATCGCTCCGGTTCCTCTCCATGAATGCACAAATCTAGTGGTAGCCTTCACGCGTGACCCAGGAAATAAAAGTTAGCTGGTCAGTACGTGATTTTCAGCTTTGTGTGTGCTTGAGCACTCCAGATTCGCTCACATAGCGCTCAACTGGTCGCTTGCCATCGCGGACTGCAGAATCTGAAAGCCAAATGGAGGTGGTGAAGGTCGTCTTGAAGCTAAAATCCGGAGCAATTGAAAAGGTTGCTCTTACGACGGGGGAGATCTCTTATACGTATGCCGAGGTCCTCCGATCTGCGTTTCATATCAGCTCTCTTCTGGGAAATCAGGGTGCAACTAATGGACAAGGAGCCGACCCAGCTAACGCCTTAGAAACACAGGTACATTAGTCTCTAGACATGACAATTCTAGATGGTGCTTTCAGTTAAATATAGACAGTGTGTTACCGATACATAAGATTCGATAGCACTATGTCGAATACCGCAGTCATCGAAACCAATACTAGTTCTTGTCTATACTAGATAGAGTCTTAGAGTTTGTGCAGTGTAGTGTGGCCGTACATGGTGTGGATCAGAGATCACAAGTCCCTTCGTCTCAAAACTTTCCTCTTCCTTTAGAGCTCATCCTGAAGATGTAGACCCTTCTAGAGAATTGCCAAAATTAGCCTTCTGCATCTTTGTTTCATACCTTGTGAAGTGCTGGAAGAGGTCTAAACGGCAGTGAGAAACATATGTATACCCGAATGTCACAAATCAGGACCGAAAGACTAATCAATCTCTTTTGGGCTTTATGTCCCACAGCTTCAAACTAGAGGTTCTCCAAATAGGTCCGAGTTATTCTGTGGAGTTGAAAGAGGTATTCAATTTTGACGAAATTGTACAGGTTGTCAAAGATGGAGCCAGCAAGAAGCTTGATGGCCCACGCATCGGTATCATGGCCAAGCCGTGCGCAGAGTTCGTTGCTGCAATGTGGGCTGCTTGGCTCAAGGGAGCTGTTGCTGTTCCCCTTGCTCTCAGCTACCCGGAAGCTGAGCTTATGCACGTCATGACAGATGCGGTAATGTGCAGTGAAGACTGTAGTATGTCATAGCTTGATTTTATCATGTTGACGGGCTCGTGCTGACAAACGGGTTTTAATGGGTTCTGTATTCCATAACTCAAATGTGTCATAGCTTGCTCCCATTTCTCTTATATGTCATAGGTTGGTAGAACTTGTAGGAAAACTTTGTAACTTTTGCTATAGCCAGCGGAGTTCTCTTATGTCGTCAGTGACAATGATGGTACCTTTTCTCATTGCTTATGATTGGATTCGGTTGCTAAAATGCCTCGCCGTTGTTTTGGAGACGTACTGTAAAAAGTTTCCTTTTTCTGTTCACCGTCTTTTAAGGTTATGGAGGAATAGAGTCATTTTATTAAAGATTAATTCAGTCCTCTTAACTATCCCCAGATGCTTGGGGTTTGGTTTCATCGAAGGGGATATGATGTCCGAGCTTTCTGTCATAAATTGCTCTTCAGACTGTCCTAAAACTCCAAGTCGATTTCTAACATCAGTTTTTATTTTGTGATGTGAAACTGATTGTTATCTTTTTCACTTCACCAGGAAATTTCAGTGGTAGTTGCTACGGAGGAGTATCGTGAAATCTTAGAGAAGGTGGCAGAAAAGAGCTCAGCCAAGCTTTACATTCTTCCACCAGTTGCCAGTACTTCCGAAAATGGGGGCCTAGATTCGCAAAGTCTAGATAAGCTCCTGGTGAAAGTGCAGGATGGATCATCCGCCCTTTCAGGTACTGCGTTATCTACCAAATAAAGAATACACCCCCCTTACAACTTTCATCTTGACATCTTACCTCGATGTGAAGTGTTAAACTAAGGCGATTTCCATGGACTAGCCTTGGGTCTAGCTTCCTGCAAAGCTGGTAGAGGTTGTACCATAATCCCAAAACAATCTAGTTGCAATGTATTATGTTCTTGCTTTTGTGAATCTTAGGTCCACCCTCAAGATTAACCATCTTTTCTGCAGGTGAAGAGGCAGCATTGATAATCTACACAAGTGGCACTACCGGAAGACCAAAGGGTGTGGTACACACTCAAGCAGGCCTCGGAGCGCAGGTCTGTACACAAATCTTTGTTTCGATTATCTATGCAACATTCGCTAGCCTCTTGACTATGACAGTGCAACTTGTCACATTACAATCTGGATGCGAAACTCAAGCGTTCACGTTAGAACTAGCTTATTATGACACGTTAAAGCGTGTATACGTTTCACAATTGTACATTGGCTTTGTAGGTTCGGATGCTATCAGAAGCTTGGGGTTACACCTCTGAGGATCGATTCCTTCACTGCCTCCCCCTGCATCATGTTCACGGGTTGATCAACTCTCTTCTTGCACCCCTCTATGCTGGAGCAACAATTGATTTGCTGCCCAAGTTCAGCACAAGTGGTGTTTGGCAACGATGGCGCAAGAGCTACCCAGTCGATGGGCAAGTCTCACAGTCTCCAATCACTGTGTTTACTGGGGTGAGTCTTAAATTGTGAGAATGTACGAATGTCGCATACATTTTTATAATTTAATAACAGCTCCAGTAACCTGCACTGCAATCATCTATGAGATCTCGTCCTTCATTATTGGCATTACTGATTGTATCTCTCTTTGGTTAGTCTTATCCAATACTTAGTCATGCAATCAATCGCCCGATGCAGAGACTGATGTGGTGGCTTGTTACCAGGTTCCGACAATTTATGTGAGACTATTACAAGGCTATGAAACTATGGATGACGAAACAAAGAATGCTTCAGCAAATGCAGCCAGGCAACTTCGTCTAATGGTAAAACAAATTATCTGTTGTTATATTCGGAACGGTGAAAGTTGAGATGATTCCTATGTAGAGTGTTATTTCTTCAGGCCAGTGTTTCACATTAATCATTGCATCTTCAAATCTAGACAACTTCTACATCGATGGGACATTGGAGCATCTACTAATTTGTCAAATTGCGTGGCAGATGTGCGGATCTTCTGCTCTTCCGCAGCCTGTTATGGATGAGTGGGAGGCTCTTACCGGACACCGGTTGCTGGAAAGATACGGGATGACAGAGGTGAGCAAGTGATAGCAAGTGACGGTTAGAGTGTCTATTTGATCAAGTTTCGCTGTTGTGCTTATATCTTGTTACTATGACTGCATCTAGTCATAGTATTGGATAATAGGATGAGTGTGGAAAAGAAGATTCCCTCTTCTTTCGTGTTATAGAAGTTGCTCGAACAATCAATAGAGATAATAAACTCGATAAGATGAGTTTAGGGTTTACGTACTAACTTGCATTACAATTGACCGGTTGCAGTTTGGAATGGGGCTTACTAATCCCCTCCACGGCGAAAGGAGGCCTGGTTTTGTAGGAAAGCCATTTCCAGGAATTGAAGTGAGTACCTTCACTCACAGGCAGAATATCAGTATTTGTTTCATGCGTGGCTGATGGACATGTAAAGGACCTCTTCCTCCCTTATCCTGCATGGTGTTTCCGTGTTCATAAAGCGTACAGCATTTTCCCCTAACGGATGGAAATCTTGTATACTTACAGATCAGAATAGATGATACCGACTCTGATGTTAAAGGTGTCGGAGAGCTGTTGCTGAAGAGCCCGTCACTGTTCAGAGAATACTGGAAACAACCTCAGGTACCCTGCCTCCTCGACTCAAGTCTACCTGCGGAAAATGCCACCGCAACAAAGAGAGAATCCCCCAGATTAAAAATATAAATAGTTCCTGTAGGCTCAATTATATGGGTCATTAGGGTTTTCAGATTCCTGCCAACTCTTTCCGATCAAATAAAGCCTCAACGGACACATGAGGAGTATACTACCCAGAGCAAATTATTAGAGCATTTGTGTAGAATAATGTCATCCTTTGGATTGAGTATATTTACTACAACGTTCTCTCCTAGTCGAATGTTTCAGTCTGTCCGGGATAGTGATTCTTTATTGGTCTTCCTAATCAAGACTTTTATCTACCAGGTGACCAAAGACAATTTCACTGAGGATGGCTTTTTCAAGACAGGAGACACAGTAACGATCGAGGGAGGTTATGTTAAGATACTTGGCAGTACGACCCCTCCCTTGACTGCTTAATGAAGAGGCATTTGTTCGTGTTGGTTCTTTAGTGTATTTGAATTGTTTTATAAGTTGCCCATATGGGGAGTAGGGCATCCAAAGCTAAGCAGTTGACCAGCGCATGGTCCGATTATCACAAGAAGTTATATAGTTATATATATACAAAGACTATGATGTCACATGTCCGGTTTGCATGGGTTCCGTCCTAAGTGGGTGTGGATTCCACGTTCGACAAAAGACTTCTGCTCGCATCGCTCATACGTACTACGATGCCATTAGATTCCTTCTGTGAAATCATGGTCACCTATTCGCTGTTCTTGATGCAAAACCAGTCCTGGTTCAAGTTAGGTTCATGCTGGGGGTCCCTACAACGCTTGTAGTTGGTACATATTCTGACACTTGGTAAAACAAATATTCATACTATGCTGCCTTTATCGTTACTAAGGCTGTGCGCAATATTTGCAGGAACGAGTGTGGATATAATCAAAGTGGGTGGTTTCAAGCTATCTGCCCTGGAGATTGAAGCTGTTTTACTGGAGGTATGTACACCACGCCTTTCACCTCATTCCAGCCTCTTTGGTACTCACATAGTTTGGAACTTCATGCAATTCTTCTCTCGAGAATCTCACTCTCACTCGTTGCGCTATAAAAACTCATAAAATTTATCATTCGAAGAGACTTTGCGTCACGGGAACACTATATGGCTGAGGTGCTTTTATCGGAGTTTCTCCTGACACGTCAAGAGACCTTTAACTTAGCTCACAATTCTTTTCCGGGCTTCATATCGCATTTTGCTTAGTGATATTCACTTTCATGCTCCATGTTGTTAAGAGATAACAATGTCAATCAATTCTGTGCTTCTCTCGAACTAGCTTCTGTTGACATTGCATTTCGGGGTTAGAATTGTTCTCTCATCCGCATGAGACTCCCCTGGCTATTCGAAGATCTAACCATCGTACCACTGGCCGCAGCATCCAGCAATTGCTGAGTGCGCCGTACTTGGGTTACCAGACAAGGAGTACGGAGAACTCATGTGCGTAGTTATAGTTCCTCCTGAAGCTAAAGCGGCTCAAGCAGCAGCCACATCAGAACCTGTGCTCACCTTGAAAGAACTCCACAAGTGGGCTCTAGAAAAGCTGGCACCTTACAAGGTATTGTGAGCTTCCTAGTATAACCAATATTCCTTCAAGAAATGCAGTTGTGCGCTCTGATTGCAACTTCCCGTGTAGTCATTGAGGTAACTACAAAGTTCATACAGTGATCAAAGAGATGGTATTGTGTAGATGCTTTTGACCCGGTACAGACCTTGTTGGAATTGTGAATTGTGATGCATTGTGAAAATCTCTCATCGTGCGTCTGTTTGTATACAGTCTCTTAGTTTAAATGTTTGTGAACCTCCTTATTCTCCATATTCCTTTGACTGAAGGGCACTACATGTGTATTTCAGAAATACTGATTCCTGTACCGTTGCATGTGACACAGCTACCTCAGAAGTTGCTAATTTGGGAAAGCATGCCTCGCAACGCCATGGGGAAGGTAATTTGCCAAAAATTTTCCGCTCTCGTTTGATTGCCTTGATTTTCCTCCGTTTTGGTGTCTCGAGTAGTATCTGGAGACTTGGTTATAACCTTGTGCTTATCTTGTAGGTGAACAAGAAGGAGCTGAAGAAAACTCTTCTCGAACCTACTGCTTAGAACAACTACTTGTTTTGATGGCAATCCTTCCCAGTAGATTTTGGCGTAGGCTCTTCTCCTTTGAGATTAGGCGCTTGTACAGCTAGAGCATCAACCTGGGCCGCTTTCTATGACTAGTCTGGACAGCTTGATTCACATAGACTTCAAAATATTCACCGCTGTCGAGCGAGCATGTACATAATTTTTTTGTCACGTGAATAGAGGTTTGTGTCCACAAGGTAGGTAACTTCGAACTGAAAAGATATTCTTTTGAACAACGTAGTACTTGGCTCCGCCTAAAACTTACAGTGTGTATAACCATCGAGCAGAAGGATATCTGGAGATAGAAGGATATTTGGAGATAAAGTGTTGAATTTCAGGAACATCCTTCGGACGTCTTGGGATAATCGCATTTTCAAGGCAGTAACCTTCTATTAAACCAACTGAAATAAATGTTTTGTGGGTGTTTGGTTTTCGCTACTATTTTCCGGGTATTCGTCCCGATATGCTTTCGTGTGGTGTGACCATTATTGTCCACACCGTTTTGGCCTTGACTCGGATTCTGCTGGCATCCGTCAGATATACTCTATTTTCTCGTCAACACATAGCATTTTGTGTTGTGTTCTCATGCCAAGTTCACAATGTCTGAGCCATTTCTTTTCCTGTATGCTACATGGTTATGCAGTCGTGCTCAAGCGACTCAGGTTTCTACTCCATTACTCAAGGTGTTTGATAGTTAACTTGCCTCTGCAATCACACTTCTCACTCAAATACCTCTGCCAGTCTACCCGACAACGGCCCATCGGAACATGTCTTGCCGATCTATTCCACCTCAATTTAGGTACGTCTGGACATGCTTCCTTTCGTTTCGTCCATAGGCAAACTCTCGGTTCCTACTACGTGGGTTCTGGCACCCACTTTGTTCGAATGGATTCCTGTTGGCGAAGAAAGTGGATTCCAGATGCCGTTTCTCAAATATCACGCGATTTCTCAAATATCATGCCGATGCATTCGCAGTCCAGTCCATATTCTGGCTATGTTGGGCGTTGTTTCTCTTGCTTGTCCCCTCGCAGACTAAACATCATGACCGTTGCTTTCATAGTTGGAGTCAAAAGTACACCGTCTTATCAAGACTTCAGCCCTGGTATACGCGTTTCCCCAAGACGAGAGCGAACAAACTACGAATGAAGTCACCAACTCTGCTTTCGTCTTTCCGAGACTTGTTTCTTTCTATACCGGGAGCCTTATCTGTTCTGCCATAGTTCCCAAAACCCACATGTCCGACCTCCTACTGTGGCTACGACAGTCGGTGGAGTAAATATCCAGATCTTGTACTAGAACAATAGCACGAAGTTCTGCGTAAGAAACAGATTTTGCCCTTTAGCAGAGTAGAGAGATTGTGTCTCTACTTCGCTCGAATTTCCAGCAGGTGTGGTGTACAGTACAGTAGCAGATTCAAAGGATTTTGACTCCATTTTGATCAAGTTTCCAACAAGCAAAGTATACCCACATTCACTGTAATCGAATGTACAACACAAATGATGCCCACCATCTGATAGTTTAGCTTAGTGTCTTTGTCCACGAACGACTAATTTCAAATATTTTTATGTGGACGAAACATATGGGATGTACTTAAGAGAGGTAATCATTTTAGTCAGTCAATATCATTTTCCTGTTGTGTCGATTTCTATTGTAATTTACTAACGTCGTCATCCCTATTATTGCTGTCTTTTAGTATAGTATACATGAACACTCTGTTTAGGTCGTTTGGTTTGGATATAGAGCAAGGTGACTGCTTCTCCTGAAATAATCATGAAACTCTTCTTCCCGTTTACTTTTGTGATTTAAAGAATCTTTTGTATATTATATGTTTGTATTATTTGTATTAGTATCTATTTCAAATATTTCTTAATTTTGACCAGTAAACAGGGTCTTCCCATTTCCGGACCTGATTAACACTTTAATATCAGCGAAATAGCGCATTGGTGGGCAGAGGCCCTTCATCTAGTTAAGAGTATGCTCTAATTAAATATTCATACCTATAGAATCTATTGCCCTAATGGATAAACCCGAACCATAATTGACACCTAGATTCAACGGTACGTCAAGTGGACTAATCGATTTAACTGTACCTCTCCGTGCCCGAGGATTAGCGTGGCGTTTAGATGGGTGAGAGTTGTCTACTTACTTACATATCAGGTACTGTTTTGTCTCTCCATTGCAACTTATACAATTTCTCATACGGACTCTATTGGGGCTTAGCCCCATGTTACCTTTTTTGTCTCTCCCTTGTACGGCTTGATGGGGTCTTCCCATCCTTCATTTTTCCCACGCGGTCGCCTTTTTTCACTTATACAATTAGATCTAACTTAGAGTTAAGATACGCTTATTAAGTTTGTTTGACTCTAGTTCAGATACAATCATCTTGACCACTTCATATGGGCATTGTCATGCCAAAAGTGAAAGAATAAAAAGAAGACTATTTTGCAAAGTCTATAATTCTGATAAACTTCCCTCCACAAAGCAGAATAGTTTTCCGCCTCTTTCGTTTGGTTTACTGATGCTATGGAAATTCCAAAGTCAATAAGGAGGTGAGTTTCTTCTGCAAAAGTTAGTTTTCTCTACAACTCTAGTCCCTCATTCAGGTCTTGAATATATTTCAAATTGAGTTTGATTGAATCTAGATTTCTATGTTGAGGTTGCCCTAAAATTTAACGCAAGTCAGTTTACTTGAAGTTGAATTTTCACTAAATTGATCGTGGATTATTATAAAGAGTAGGACTCACGAATCTTGGCCTAGGTTCCTGGATTGGGTCTCTTCATAGTAACTGATGGTTGGGCCAAAGTTCATAAGTTTTAGAACTTATGAACTTTTCAACCTGAATTTAGAGAAGTGGGCTTAGATTTGGAGGAATTGAACCAAAGATCCGCGTGCAAAGACACAAATAATCATTTTCTCAGACACCACTAGAGGAAATGGGACTAGAAATTTGGGACCGAAAATTTCCAAGCCCAAGTTAGTGAAACTCTGTGAAATTTCCCTAACTTTAAGGCCAACGAGAACATGCACCATCCATCAATCACACGTTTTCTGTGGGTTGGTTACATCTATAAAGTAGCTCATGACAACCAAGAACATAATTATCATCCAATAATCACTTTTCTTTTCTCAAAATTTCTACTTTTATGGACTACTTTAAATTCTAAAAATATCATGAATGGGAAAATAATAAAGCAAAAGCTTATTTTTCTAACCCAATTTTAATTTTGAGTTCTGAGAGTTTATTCTCCTGAATTTTCAATTTCTGAATTTTTTTTGGACAGACATCCTCTCTCTACACATCCAACTTAGAACATATATAAAGTACAAGAGTTTCATGTCATCACAAATTAGCGATATAAAAGTATCCAAATTATATTTTAAAACTATATAAATTTTAAGAAAATAGAAGAAATTTTTTTCTCCAGACTGTCATCCAAATCAAATCAAATGCAATCCATAGGTAAAGAATATCCAAAAAGAATTACAAATATTTTGGAACTAGAATTCCTTTGCAATTAAAGTGAAATAATTTAAACTATCTCATTGAGAGTTTCTTTAAACATGAGTACATCTTCTAAATCATATTATCTACTCCATTATTTTCTGATTATTTAAGCATATATAGTTTTTGATGAATTTATATCATTCTGGACCAAGAAATCCAGAATGATATAAATTCATCAAAATGGCCGTTGGTCGTTGGTCACAATAAAATCAAAAGTTAAAGAGTCCCATTCTGGACTTGGTCACAATAAAATCAAAAGTTAAAGTTTGATGTTAGTGATCCTAGTGGTGTTCAATGTTGTTTGTATGCACTCATTACATGCTTGTTTCTTCTCAAAAAGTATTAACCGATGTGCTTGCTCAATACAAAACCATTGAATTCAAACTCTTTGTTCTTCTTCCTCCTCGTTTACTGAAGGTGTATAGTAAACTTGAAAAACCGGAAAGCACAATCATGAGCGACAAATGTGCTTATTTATTGTCCATCTCTTAAGGTCTTTGAGATCATCTATCAAGTGTAGCATGTTAAAAGCTTCACCTATTCAACGTAGCACATCAAAAGCTTCAGTACTTGGTCATTATTGTTATGTACTACGTATAGAAGTCAAAGCTCTCTGTATAAACAGATCTCTAAATCCTCCGAAAAGAATCACTACCACTTCTTTCTTGAGTTGTGATTTAGATGTAGTTAACAACCATAGTTAGCTTTATGGTTTCTTAAGTGGTATTTGTGTTCTTAACCTCAATTGCAATGCTATGTTGAAGGAGAAGAACACCAATCCTTCCACCACAATATCTCATTGTTGATGAAGAATACAAATCACAATGAAAATTCATTTGACTAGCATTCTCACATGCTTGATTTTGATCAATTATCAATTATCAGCTAGCAATCATCTAGCCAAAGCTATGGATTTTAAAGGTCATTCACTCAAGATAAAGAAGTAATTTACGCAAGGTTTCTCTTTTGCTTTTGCAACATAATAAAATTATAAAACCTTTTTTTATTGTGTGCATACCTTAAAAATTGCTTGTTCCAAATATTTAATACCAGGTCCTACAAGTTTGGAACAAAAATTAATAACCAACAAAGATATAACTTAAAGGATGAATTGGAGCAAAATAATTGATCTAAATAGCTTCTACAATCTCAAGCTCCTTTGCCTCTCTATAAAAGGTGTAGATTTAGATGTAAAGATGTTTGTACCTTTTCTACTATAGAGATAAAGGTAAGCATTGTAAAGGCTTTGGATCTATTTAAGTGTCAAATTTTTTATACAATTTTCAATCAAATAAAGTTGTGAGTATGACCAATTATTATAAATCCAAGGTTGATCTTTTAAAAATTCCTCCTCTCTAAAAAAAAAAGATGAAAAAAAATAAAATAAGTTATAGTTCTCTTTTCTCATGCCTTGAGGCATAAAAGATAAAAAGATAAGAAAATAAATTATAGACCTCTTGTCTCATGCCTTGTTATCTGTTTAGAGGTCTGCAAATTTATCTAGATTAATCTTTTTAAAATTCCTCTTCTCTTGAGGCATAAAAAGATAAGAAGAAAATTTCTTCAAGCATTTGTAATTCATACAAATCATGAGGTAACGGATGTTGTGAGATGGTTCTAGGTCCTTGTGATAAAAAGCATAATGATAAGAAAAATTCTTACCATATAATGGTATGAAATAGGTGATTCTCTCAAGGATACGGGTCAGAATTTGCTAGGTTTGAGAAGAAGTGTTACAATTTGTATTTCATTCATTGTTCCATATTTAACCTCTTTTGGAATCACTCCCAAAAGAGTTTAATATCACCAACCATGGCACACTACTGGAAAGTACAAAATCACTTTCACTAAGAATAAGTTCCAACTATTTCCTAAAGGTGATGATTTAGTCAAGTCCAAAGGAGCTTTTCATTACAAACACATTTGACTCCAAAGGCTATGTACTATGCTTCCTAGAAGCCACAACTCCAAAGGCACTTTTCATTCACAATAGGACTTCACTTTTTGATTCCTCGGTACTTTCAACGCTATAGTTCATTTTTGATACATCTAGGTAGTGCTTTGCTCCTTCAAAAAAATCATTGATCATAACTCTAATCACAAGTACAAATACCAATCCCACTCAAGCACTTGGGTTTCTACTATGAAGTTCCTCACCACTATTCACCACAGGCATACAATTGACGTAAATGTATGAAGATATTGAAAATCATAAATGTATTCAATTATGAAGATATTTGGACTACTCCTAACTCCAAGATCCTACAAGTACAAAGAACTTCTTTCAATGAAGTGTCTTTGGCTAAAGTACTATTGCTTAGAACTACCTTTGCCTTTATAATTCTTAATAAGGAGCTTAGTGCACTCCTTGTAACCTACTATTTCTAATAGATAGGTATGACAGATCTTAGTGAATTTCCTATCTTCATATTCTCTAAGCCTAATTGCTAGTTGTTCCGTCTTGTCGTTGTTTGTTCCATCCTCCAACTTTTGGGCGTGCAACTTTTTCTTTGTTATCTTTCCTTGAGCTACTTCTTCCAACATTGTTACAAATTTATCTCATGCCTCCTCTAGTTTCTTGAGGATCTTTGCTCTCTCTTCCTCTGGTTCCCAAAGGTCATTTCTATCCCAAAGGTCTTGTCACTCTCTTGACTACAACTTTGAAGTCAATTCCCAATAAGTGAAGTCCAAAAAGAGTCTTGAAATTGATTGAATGATTATATTCTCAATTGTATGGTTTTTTTCATTACTCCACGCTCCTAGCACCCTTCTCTTCATTACCTTGCTCTTCAGAACTCTAGGGATCAAACATCCTTATCAAATGTAAATGTCTCTCTATAATGAAGCACATGCATTCCTATTATAAGATTCCTTACCTCTACTTGACCAATCATCAAGCAATTATGCAAAGTGTAGGCAATCAATGTAGAGGATTATGGAGGTCCTTGCAGTTAAAACTTTGATTATGGAGCAAGCATGCAAATTTACATTGGGTCAAAGCCCCTTTATACAATTCCTACTCCATAGCAAAGAAGTCCAATAGCTAAGGAATGCAAGAAATCTTTTGATTTCACTTACATCAGTCTTTGTTAATCCTATCTACTTATCTTATCATAACTTGTCCTAATGCTGAGTTAATTAGGCACTACCCATGTGGAAGGTGTTAGACTTTTCTCTATACATGATGCACCTTTGGGTTGATTAATCCAAACGTCTTCGGCTACAAATCTTTCCTACTTCTAGGCCAAAGTTCATCTTCCTCTCCAAGGTATTCTAGGCAAAAGGTTTCATGTACTTAGAATATTTTACATCTCTTACCTTTCCCTATATTTATCCTTTGTCATGAAACTATACTAGAGCAAAGAACTTCCTTTTCCTGTACAAATCCTAATCATGAGTCTCATATTGCTTCTATAAATAGCCAATTCCAAGAGCATTGTGTCCAATTTTTCTTAGGAATTTTGATTGGTATGCTCCTTCAACACTACAAATAGATGAGTAAGTAGATGGTTGGAGTATATGTTTGCCTCCAATGCAAGAATCTTCACCTTTAGCTTGTGCAACATGTCTTGTATATTTGTGCATGTTTTGCCTTCTCAATAAAGACTCACTAATTGGTTCTTGGTCTCCTCTACCTTTGAGAGGATCTTCTCCTTCTCCTCCTCAATACTAGCATGCAAGTTGCAGAGTTTGGCCATAACTTCTTCTTTCATCCGCACTCAATCCGCTTCCCTACCCTCTTCCTCTTTCTTGCTTATGGCAGTTAGCTCCTCAATCTTGGCCTCCATTCCTTGATAATTTGCATGAATACCTCCCATATACCTCCACAACCACCCTCATGATCTTTGCATGCTGAAGCTCTTCTTTCAATGTGTCCATATCTTCTTCTTGGACCTTCAACTACTCCTCAAAGTACCTTTGTCATTGGCTTTGCTTGAGGTGGAGCACTCATTTTCTCCTTATCATCAACACATATCTTCTTTGTGCTTCCTCTATAATGCCCCTCCTCCCTTTTCTTTTCTCTTTAGGATAAAGGCCTCTTGCACCAAGCCATTTTTCTTCTTTCCTTTGGCCATGTATAAGGCAATGACTTGGGCTTAGTCCTCTCTTGCTTTTGCTCTTTCTTAGTGCACTTCTTGTGTGGTTTGATGAAGATGGTTGAGAAGTGTTTCATAATTTATTATCTCTTTGTGTAATTCATGGTAATAGGGGAAGAACTACTCTATCATTATGAGTGCAGACCAACACCATATCAATCACCAATATAGAAATTTGCACATGATCTACCCATTGCATCAAGAACTCTTATGCACTTTTGCCCATTGGTCTCTTTGGCATTGATGGTTCTACATAATCCTCCTCTACCTCCACCAGTTTGTCAATGATGATTTTTGGACCTTCTATCATCTCAAAAGTGATGGATAGACACTCTTGGTCTTGTGCCTTGTCAATTAAGGTACCTTTGTCCTTGGATTTCCCTTTGTTTTGAAGCAATTCTTTGTCCTTGAGTACATCTCCGACTTCGTGAACCTTTTTGGTCTTTGGTGGTTCTAACACTTTGTGGTTGGCTACCACTTCACCTCTTGGCTCCAAAGGTCCCCCTTTTTGGTTGATGTCTTCTTTGTGTTCATTTGTGTTTGATGGCCTTGCTTTGCCAGTGTGCTATCCAATGTTGGAGTTTCCTCCTTTGTGAAGAGCCTTGTATCCTTATTTAATAATGCTCTTGTTTGCAGGAGCAAATTGCACATCTTCCTCTTCATTTATCTTCCCTCATTATCTGAGGAGAGTATGATTTGAGTGAAGGATTCATTGCTTGTGGTCTCTTCACTCTTTTGTTGGGCTTTGTTCTCCTCTTTGGTGGAGTACTCAATTACTTACAGATTTGTCATTGTCTTCTTAGCCTTTACCTTTGGCCTAATTGGTATCTTTATTTTCTTGCCATAGCAAACATCTTTTTGGCTTCTTCCACCTTCATAAAATTTCCTTATAGAGGCAAATCCTTGTCTGCCAATCTGTACTACTTGTACATGAGCTTTGCATATGGGTGCAAAGCAAAGTACTCCTTTGAGAAAAAGTGCCAAGGAAATTTCTTCCATTCCTCTTTGGTGAGCAATTTCATGCACATATAAAAATAAATGATAAAGAAGGATAGATACATTAATCCTTTGTCCTTGTTCATATCTCCACACAAGGTGTGAGCTTGTTGGTAAAACATCTATGCTTAATTCACATACCTTCATTCATGTTAAAACTTGAAGAAGATGGCTTGGGTGTTGCTCAAGTAGGTTATTTACTTTGACTTGATCAAATTTTATCATTGCCTTTGCAATGGCCCTCCAAGCAATATTCTTGTATTCTCACATTCCACATCCATTTTTAGTCTTGTCATTCTTGAGTGCCGCTTTGAATTTGGGATCAATCTTTGCATTGGGAAGGGTCCATTGGCTCTCTAGAGTCATTGCTTCCTATGGTAAGTTCTCTAGGCCCAAAACATCTATCAATTTTTTTTTTCTCCAAGCAAAGCCATTGCCTCCCAAATTATCTATCTTGGGATCTCTATTGTCCCAAATCTCATGCAACATTGCATGGTCACCTCAAATCCCAACTCCATAATGAGAAGAATAGGTTCTTGCTATGGAGCAATTCTTCTCTATAATGAAGTGCTCGCTTATTCACTCCAAGCAATTTGAGGATTATTTTGAGCAACCTTTTATGTAGCCTTGGTGCTCTATTCACCCTAGTGCCCATGGCTGTCTAACTCAAAAGTGTCAGCTGGGCAAATGTACCAAATCTAAGGGCAAGAAACCATCTATGAGATGGTATAGTAGTGCAGGATCATCTCATATCATCTCTTGCAGAATAAGACATCTACAGGCTGACCAAGTCCAAATGCAAGAGAAAGAGAGAAGTGTTACAAGATCTTTCTCTATGAGCTATCCAATTAAAGAAGTATGGGCATATTTGTCTATGGGTTTTGTACTATAGAAAAAGAGGTAGGTAGTAATTAAGACTTAAGCGGTGTTTTGATGGTAATCAAAGTATGTACATCTAGGCTAAGAACATCTAAGGAAGGAAAGCCAATTGGCATTTCCTTCCTTAGGTGCAAACATGCAAAGGAGGTGGTAGCAGCAAGCAAAGAAGTAATTAGGGTGTATAGAAATTATTTTTAGGGTTAGAGTATCTATTTAAGTGATTAGTTCTCCCTTAGAGAGTAATCTTCCAACCAAGAGTCCATGATAAGGGATTCTTGCAAAGGTAGATTCACTTATCTCTTGTACACTTTTTGTTCACCTACGGGCTAAGGACAAGAGTATCATTGTGGCTATGAGAACCAAACTCCTTTATTGAGGTTGTATAATTGATATAGGCTCGAGGGTCTAAGTGTCCAAGGGTATTTTAAAAGAAAACCATTACTCTATCTAAATTATATGAATGTTAAGGTTTAAGTGTGAATCTTATTAAGCCATGTATGTTGTGTTATGGATCTATGCTCCTCATGCATTTGTTGCATTGTCTGCCCAAGCAAGAAGTTGTATAAGAGACTTGCTAAGTAAGACTCTATAAAACAAGGATACAAAGGACCATACTAAGAAGGCCAAAGAGATCATAGGGGCAATAGACTTGAGAGGTATCTCCAAGGGTAACTATCTAGGGGAGATTCCAATACCTGAGTGGAATTACAAACTCCTACATGAATTCTCTCTACACCTCCTACCAGAGCCAAGTATACAGCCAGCTGTATGAGGGCTGTATTGACTTTCCCTTCTCATGTAGCATCACATATATCTCACTTTGGGACTAGACTTTCCTGCCAAATTTTTTGGCACCATTGTTAGTTGATGCGTATGTTCTCTCCACTCATCTCTATAACTCACTTGGACCATATTTATTCTCTTAAAATTCCACATAGATGCTGCTATCTTCAGTCCATGGGAAGTATTACCTCCCAAGTCTACAAGCTAAGTTGTTTTAAGCTAAGTTGTTTTAAGCCTACAGGAAGTATTATATCCCACATCACCAAGTGCTCTTGTTAAAATGAAATAAAACTCTTAATGGCAAGTACTTTCGTCCAAGGAAACCCGTCTACATCAATACCACCATAGATTGCTACCCAAGCTCCTCTTATGGCCACAACAACTCTCAAAGCTCTTGTGATTCTTGTAGTTACCATTTCAAGGACATCAAACTAAGAAGGAGGAAACAATTGTATACTCCTTGGAATAGTAGTGTTCACCAGGCAAGAAGACTTTGAGTCATTCTTGCACATGTTTGAGAATGTTTGCATGGCACAAAAAATCTTAGATGATGTTGCCATGGTTGATAGTGTTTTATTGAGGTCACACACCATTGGTTCATTGGCCTCAACCTTGCCACAAGGACAAGTTATGTGTTGATACAGGCCAAAGGATGATAAGACTACATCTCACCTAGACAACAAGAACAACTCAAGGACAAGGTAAACAGACTTCACAAAGTTACAATGAAACAATGCAAGTGTTTATTCAATAATTTCAATACATATATTCAATGATCACACCAGCTCTAGATCCCACTATGGCTCTCAATTGGTTCAAAGATTCCTTACTTGAGGACATCTAAAAATTACTCATCTACAAACAAAGGTACTACAATAGCTCAAGGATTCAAGGAGGCATGATGTTGGGCAAGCTAAAAAGCTAACAAGTGGGACATGACCTTATCAGATCCCTACTATTTAATACCATGTTTTAAAGGGAATGTAATGCTTAACCCTTGGGTGGCTAGTCAGGGATTCCCATAGGCTAACTATTTCTATGGAGGTACTTTTGCACAAGCTCACTATGCAACACCTCAGCTAATGCCCACATATGAATAAGTTCCATCAACCATACCTATCCCTTTAGTGTCCACTTGTAGCTTCCTTAGTTCAGTTAGGACTACCAAAGCCCATACCTACCAATGCTCTAGCCACAAACATCAAGATGAAGGACATATTGGTAAAGTTGTAACAAAAGGAGAACCTTTACCTTGCACAAAAACCTCAAGAGAAGAATCAAGTAAACACTATTGCTAGGGGAGAGATCCCTTGTACACACTATCTTGGACAAGGACACACTAATACTCAATGTGCTACCCCATACATTCCAAATTTTTTTGTGCATTGTGGAAGGTACGTGCATATAATGGCCAACTATAGGACACTTTGACAATGCTAAGAACCAAGAGAAGAAAAGCACATGCTATGGACACTATCCTAGAGCATAATAATTTCTACCAAAACTTGTGGGATCTACCTGTTTGCAAAAGAAGAAGAAACAAAGAAGGTAAAGGACCTCCCATACCCAAGATACATTGTCATATTTGCAATGAAAATCACTATGCCAACTAGTGCCCAAACAAACCTACCCATTACACGTTTTGTTCTAGAGCACATACCATGGTGCAATGTCCAAACTTCAAAAACTTCATAACTCAAGCACAAGGTGCTCTTGCACCAACCAAACCGCAAAATCATGTTGGTCCTTACAAGGATATGCATTTCCTCACCATAGAGGAATGATCCAATATGAGAGAGACCTTATGAATGACATATATGGTATTACAAAGGCAAACATGTTCCTTGCAACATGATCCTGCACTCATGAAGCACCTTCTAAAAGTAGTAGCTCTAATATAGAAAGCTATTCTTTCAAGAGCTCAAATGAAGACACAATGTGTGATGAAGTCCCATAGCTCACTCTAGAGATGTACAAAGCTACGATACATATGTTTGATACTTTGGCAAAGCAACCACCAAACTTCTATCATACATAACTACAACATTCTTGTCAATATGGAAAATACCAAGGCAAACATCACCTTGAAACAACTACAAAAAGTCTCTCCCAAGGAGCATAGGAAGCTACATAACTTCTTCATGACATTGCAGCCTGTAGTTTGCTTCAAGGATCCCCTTACAAAGAATGTTATCCCACAATGATAGAAACCACTCATTCTTGTAGATGGTCCATCACCTCCAACTATGGGCATCCCACATATTGCCTTGGTTGAGGAAATTCTATTGGATCAACACATGATGTACACCAAGGTCTATGATTTGAATATCGCCATATTCATCCAAGGAAGCATTATTCCCAATTACCGCATTGACTCAAATCCTTGGTAAACATCATGACTAAGGGTGTGATGGAAACTCTAGGGCTGAAAATCCTTGAAAATCCCTCTCCAATGGTAACCTGCATCTAGAATCCTGAAAGCAGTCACCTTTCCTGCAAAGTGTCCTCCACATACTAAACCTTCATGAAACTCCTTTATGAGTAGGATAGACTCTTCCTTACCCACTGCTCTTCGAAGTAGACCATCTGCTCCTTGGTGAAAAAGAATATCCTCCACCATTGTGTAAGGTCTAGATCTTGCTGCAAGGGCCTTCCTCTCCCTAACATGCATCCCTTCTAGATAGTTACCTCTTGTCACAAAATCCACAATCTCCTTGTACTCCATTGGAACCTCTTGAGTGATTGAGATTGTAATGAGCTCCTCATCCGGGAAGGAATCATCCACTGGCTCATCTCCATCATGATCATAGGCTCTAGATAACAAATCAGCATTTGCATGTTTCTTTCTTGGTCTATCCTCAATGGTGTAGTCATACTCAGACAAGAGTATCATCCACCTTGCTAGTCTCCCTTCAACATTAGGCTTGTTGAAGATGTACTTCAAAGCCTTGTGATCCATGACAATTGTGGCTTTCCCTCCTCCAACCAAGACTCCCACCCTCCTCCTTATGGCTGATGGATCATAACATTGCACTCTTGGAATGTTAACCAAGGTTCCCATATTCATTGGAGAGTAGATCTTCTTGGTCAATAACTTGATGTTGGATACACTTGCTTTTTCACAATTTCCACTTTTATTGGGAGCTCCTTGATTGATAGATGTAGATGTAATGACATCTTGGAGGATGTGCAAGTTACCTTTTGGAAAAAAGTCAAAACACATTGTATTACTTATGTATCCTTTTGGGCCAATGTCCAACTCAAATCAAGAAGGAGAACCAAGTTTCAATGTGGATGCATGAAGTCCTACTCATATTGATAGTGATGAGCACATTGTAAATGCCATTTCCAATTGTCTTTTCATAACAAAGGAAGAAATGAGTGATCATGCCAAAAAACCACAATGCAATAGCCCCATTCTTCCGGTGAGTCAATGAAATGTTCTTGGTAGGCACACTTCCTTGGCCCCAAGCACAGTCTCTTTGGATCAAAGGACACTTCATTTAGAACTAACAATGAAGCTTTCCACCATACAATGTTCCCACTGCCTTACACCTAGGACATACTCAAGAAACCTTGACTACCTCTTGCTTCTATATCAAAGATGACATCAATTGTTAGGTTGAAGAAATAGATGAGGAATGCCTCCAACTTGTTGAGACTCTTCATGAAAATATTATTATTCCCTAGGATAGAAAAACATAGCCTTTTATGAGCAAAGTAGTTCTCCAAACAATTTCTAAGAAGATGAGTCCTCCAATCCACACCATTGTTGTTGACGCCATGCCAAAACCCACAAAGTGGATTGAAAAAAGAACATGAGGTCCATTAAACCATACATGAGGATGAGTTACAATAGTATATTTTGGACAAACCTCCCAAAACATTGTTTATGACCATCCCGCATCCACTTACAAGTAGTGGAAAAAATTCAAGATTTGGATATCTCTAGGATGGAAGAAACACCCAAGTATTTCAAGATTAGCACCAATATGTGCATTGAAGAACAACCTACTTACCAAGCCCTCTTCCAAGAATACTTGGATGTTTTTTCCTATAACTACATCAAACTCATGAGCATAGACCCACAAACATGTCAACATTGTATATTGCTATGTTCAAACGTGTTGATATTATCCCAAGGTCATAGTGACTTAGTTAGTGACTTAGTTCTCATTGTACAATTGTATTAGGGTTCAAGATACACATATTTACTATATAAACATGAGAGGAGTACCTCTCTTCATTCATTTCTTGCTTATTCTCCTTGTGTGCTCTCTCATACTCTCCTTCATGATCTGCTATGAAGGGTCTTGGATGTTTGTCCAATCCTTGTATTCTTTGACATTGTTAGAGCAAGTGAGGGTCTAGTAAGATGTTTACATATGGAGAAAGATAAGTGAGAGCATCTTGAGAGTTTTGGGATTCAGCTGATGCAACATGAGTCACAATTTGTGCTATTTTGACCTAAAATTGCAATTTGGAGGTCAAGATTGTAGCTTTTGCCCAAGCTGATGCACCAAGTCATAGAATTATTTTTTTCTCAACATCCAATTTAGTAAACACTCAATTTTTGTGACATTTGGAGGTCATTTTGTCATTGGTAACATCTTTTGAGAACTTTTGCAATCAATTTGAAGAGCCAAATGATTTTTTGGGGCTATAGTGCACATTTGGTTAACCCAAAGGCCAAAAAGAATCCACAATTGGTCATATTGTCAATGTGGGAATTCTTGGGTCAATTTGAGCTATCATCCATTTTTTTGTTACAATTATTGAGTGAGTTCACTTTTGAGGTACAATGTAAATTTGGACTCTATGAGTCAAGCTATGTGTTTCTTATCAATATAAGAATTACTTGTTTGCACCATGTTGTCAACCCACCTTGTCTATGGTGCATTTCTTGATTGTTCTCATGAGTATGAGTGATATAATTCTATAATGTAGTAATGGCAGAGTCCATCCATAGGTTTGATCAATGGAGAGAAGCTCAACAAGCTCAATTGGACCATTTCAAAAATTTGCATATAGATGTTCCTATGGGGTCAAGGACTATGGAGTCTTGTGATAAAGGAGGATAAAAAAAATGGTTGTGATAGTTGGTGATGCAATATTGGAAGCAACACATGCAACATGTGCATATAGATCATTTCATCATTCCATTACATTGCATTGGGTGTTTCATCATCAATGATAGGTCACATTTAGGATCTCACTTCACCAAAGATGGCTTGGGATGCTATGATGAATTTTTTCAATCTGGAATAGAGGCTAGGAATTTTCACTTGCTACAATGGCTCAATATGGCCAAGAAAGGCTCAATGTGCATTAATAGTTATGTTAACCACATGAAGAGCCGAGTGGATTAACTTGCCATTGTGGAGATTGTAATTGATCAAACTATACTAATAGAAAGTATGCTACAAGATACTCACACCAGACTATAAATAGTTTGTGACATTGATTTCTACCTAAGAGCCACTTCTCAAGTGGGATGAATTGATTGTGATGCTACTTGGTGAGGAGGTGTGATTGTTGCAAAGTGCTAGCTCCTCCTTGTTCAATGTCCCAAAAGGCTTGTTTTTGTAGGCATTGGAGAATTTTGAGGAAGGGGTTGATTCAAGAATGCTACAAGAGGTGGTGTTCTTAACGTTGGCAATCAGGTTAGTGATGAACGTGGAGCACCACAACAATATATGCAGAATATTTGAGGACAAAACATATGACCCGCTCTTGGTACCTATAACTACTATCACCAATAAGGAAACATTGCCAAATTCTGCTTCAAGAAGCTGAACAACCAGAACAAGCAACAAGGTTATGCTTGCACAAAAGAGCAAGAGCAATTGCTAGTCATCACTCTCAAAGCTATGCAATGTTCCAACTTGAAATTGATTGGTGATTGATTTGGGTGCTACTACTCACATGACACCATATAAAGAGTGGTTCACTACCTTTCAACCTATGGAGATGCCATAATACATGGTGATAAGAGATGACACCAAGTACCAGATTGAATATATTGGTCACATTTCACTCTCTATTGCATATTCTTCATTCAAAGGATTACAAAATGTTCTTCATGTGCCTACCATATCCAAATTTTTTTTCCATCTAAAGGACAGTTGGTAGAGCATGGGATGCAAATGCGCTTCAACAAAAATGGATGCTTTATTGAAGATGTTGATGGTAATCTTATAGCACAAGGTAGTAGGAATGTCAGATTGTTTAAGATTGATGCTTCTATACCTCCCTTGTAATCTATCATGTATGGATAGAGTGGTCCAATTGTCCATGACATTGCTATCTAGCACAAGCAAGTTGGGCATATGAACTTGTAATATTTTGAGGACAAGAGAACTCTTCAAGAGAGATATAAGAGAGAAAATATAGATTTCACACTCAATCCTCCGATGCTCCAAAGGAGCATCTTCTCTTTATTCTATAGCCAAGGAGGATCTCTTCCAAGGAAGTTCCACCATAGGATTAGGTACATGGATAGGTGACCTGAAAGCAAGCTCCACCCTTATATTACTTGCTTGGATGGGTGACATGCCGGTCTTGGTCTCATCTGGTTGGTTAAACAGGCTTTGTTTGGAGAGAATCTTTTATGGAATTTTCTTGTAGGAAAAGCAAAATCATGTGGATGAGGTACCATTGGAAAGCTATTGGCAAGAAAAACTAGTGGGGAGGGAAGGCCAAACTTTCCTACATTTGGGTGGGGGGGGGGGGGATATACACATTTTTGAGGCCTAATTCATCCGTTTAGGCCTCATGTATAATATCCTTACAGACATTATTAAATCAAATTTCACCTCTAGATCATCTATCTAGCTATTGGTATTACAAACCTCTCTCCTTTTAAGACGCAACGTCCTCATTGCAAAGCTATTACTCAAAAGATTTCACTAACATTGATGCGTGTGCCAAGTTGGTTGTTGCCTCCCATGTCACCTCATATAAGGGGTACCCTTTCCAATTTACCAAGTATTCCACACATGGATGGCGAGTACCCCGGATCTGCTTCTGGAAAATGCATTTGACTTCATACTCCTCTGTGTCATCAACCAAGGTTGGACAAGGTCAACTTTCTTGGATGGAAGAGAAGTGGGGCGGCCGGGGAGCATCTCATCATAAGAAGGAAACATGAACACTTGGTGGATCTTCATATGTGGCGATAGCTCAAGGTGATAGGCCATAGTTCCAATGTGACGCAGGATGGAGAAAGGTCCAATGAAAGGAGGTCTGAGCTTATGAGGACCAACTAACTTGAGGTTGGTGGTTGTAGCCATACTTGCTCTCCCACATTGAACTCCATGTGTTTGAGGTGTGCATATGCATATTGCTTTTGCCAATTTTGGGTGATCTATAACCTATGCTTGACGTGCTCCACCCTTGTTGGATTCTAGAAATAAAAGTGTTGATAGCGTCCACCTTGGTAGGCATTGGGCAGACCTTCATCAAGCTTGAAGGTGTAAAAGGATGCTCTCCATACATGAGGAAGAACAGTGTGACTTGGCATTCATTGAAAGCATTCATTGAATTGTTGTATGCAAATTCCACCAATGGGAGTAAGGTGTCCCAACTCTCTTGCTCATCCAAAGTAAAGCCCCAAATCATGTCCTCAATAGTGCAATTTTCCCTCTTTGTTTGTCCATCAGTCTATGGATGGTAAGTTGTGGACATAACCAATTTGGTTTTGAAGAACCCAAAGAATGTTCTCCAAAACAAACTGGTGAATTGAGTACCTCTATTTGTGATGAGCATTTGAGACAAGCCATGATGGGAAAAGACTGCATCTAAGTATAATTGAGCTAGTTGTGGGGCAGTCACATCCTTGGTGGCAAGACATACATGAATCATTTTTTTGAGTCGGTCAACAAAGACTACAATAGAATCAAACCTAGAGGTGGTCTTGGGCAATTCACAAAACAGATCCATGCTTACTTGTTCCCATGTTGTGTAGGAGTGGAGAGAGGTTGAAGGAGTCCAGTGGGAGCTTGATTAGAAGCCTTATTTTGTTGACAAAGTAGGCAACTCCAAACATATTTTGTCACATTGTTGCTCATCTTGGGCCAATAATACTGGCGTTTGACTGCATCCAAGGTCTTGTCCATTCCAATGTGACTTGCAATGGCAAAATCATGATATTTTGTTAGGATGGTGGTTCTTAGATCCATATCATCTGGAATCCACAACCTACCATCATGGAAGATGAGTCCTTAGGTGCTAGTGATGCTTTTGGATGCTTGAGCACCTACAATCTATGGATCAATTTTTGTAGCAACAAGAAACCTGGGCCGGAATTCAGGGTTCATCTTGATGCCTACCACCAAATTGTTTGCCATCAGCATTTGGGTGAATGCATCTGCAAATTGCTTCTTACCTTCCATATATTCGATTTTCATGCTGAATTATTGTCTCCTTTTTGCCCACCAAATCTATCAATGAGAAAGATCCTTTTGTGTCTCAAGGTAGACTAGAGGTTTGTGGTCTGTCTCTACCACAAATGCCTTCTCACCCAAATAGTGCTTCCAATGCTTGGTTGCAAGTGCAATGGCCAGCTCTTCTAGTTTGGTGGTATGATAGTTGCATTTTGCTGGTAGCAACTTACAAGAGAAATATGCAATTGGGTGCCATCTATCTTGCCATTCTTGTTGTAGGATTGCTCTTTTGCTACATCTGTATCCATCTTGATTGGACGTTTTGGGTCATACCATTTCAAGATTGGTGCATATAGTAATGTATCTTTCAACTCTTGAAAGGCCAATTTTTGAGCGGTTCTCAATATCCACCTCTTTTGCTTGCCCAATAGTGCTATTAGGGGTTAAGCAATCTTGGAGAAGTCCTTGACAAATCAATGATACAACCCCATCAATCCCAAGAAATTCTTGAGTTGAGTCTGATCTTCTAGAGCACTCCATTTTTGAATGATCTTTATTTTATTTGTTAACACTTGGATACCCTCCACACTTACTCTATGCCCTAAGTAGTCTACTTCAGATTTTCCAAACTTGCACTTTGAGATGTTGGCATACAATTGATTATGTTGTAGAATATGGAGGACTTTTTGTAGATGTTGCTTGTACTCTGTCCACACACTTTTGTAGATTAAGATGTCATCAAGTACAAACAAAATATTTCATTCCTAAGACTTATGAAAGTGGTTGGAGCATTGGTGAGGCTAAATGGCATCACCAAGTACTTAAAGTGACCATACCTTGTTTGAAAGGCAGTTTTGTGTAGGTCTTCTTTTGCAATCCTGATTTGGTAGTAACTGCTCTACAAATCAAGTTTGGTGAGTGCCTTGCCCCATTGAGATGATCAAACAAGTCATCCATGCAAGGTAGTGGATATTTATTCTTCATCATTTGTTGATTCAGTCCCCGGTAGTCAATGCACATGTGCATGTTCTGTCTTTCTTCTTCACAAACAATATAGGAGCTCCATATGGTGTATGCCGGGTTGGATAAAATCCCTTCTGCAACATATCCTTGATTTGAGCCTTACACTCCTCCAACTCTTGAGGTGATAGTTGATATGGAGCCTTACAAGGAGCTGTCTTCCCAAGATGTATCTCAATTTCATGATCTACTCTCCTTTTTGGTGGTAATCCTACAGGTAATTTATCCAAAAAGAAATCTTGGAACTCATTAACCACATCTTTCAATTTCATAGGAATTTGTCTATTGTGTTGAGCACTCTGGACTTCTTTTATTAAACCCATAAAACATCTATCTATCTTACCAATAGATGTGGTCTTTATGACATATAGAGGCAACTCTTGCCTTTGTGATCTTCCTTTAATCCCAAAGATCTCCCATTGACTAGTTTTCACTACTTTCTTTCTCCAATCCACCGTGGGGTTGTAGTGCTATATCCATGGCATACCTAAGATTGCATCATAACGAGCTAGTTGTATCACTCACCACTTGATTGCTTCTTGATTCCCTCCTATAGAGAGTATTACCTTTCTAGGTAACGACTCCATCTTCTCTATATGACCATTAGGTAACTCTACTTCATCCTTCTCATCCTTCTCTAGTTTTATCCCCAACCTTATTGCAAGAGAGTGGAACAAGAAATTCTTTGTTGCCCCAAGGTCTATCAACACTCTCACTGGATTGCCTTCTAGCACTCCATTTACCAATTAATTGTGCATTTATCTTTCTCCTTCTTTGCACACTCATCTTCTTCCTCCTCCTACTTTTACTCTTCTTCACCAAGCCAATAAGGCCACAAGGTACATTTATTGGCAATCTTTGTTTATCCGATGTGGTTTCTATATCTTCCTCTTCAATTTGTCTCTCCATGTGGTTCAGAGGTTGCTTGTATGGAGGCCAAGGGCCTCTAAGATTACAAGCATGACAATTGATGGCTATGTGCCCAATTTTGCCACACTTGTAACATCATTGTTGTTTTGATTGAGCCCTTTCTCCCTGTGGGACTCCTTCTCTCCTTTCTTCAACCCATCCTTGTTCTCCTTGGAGAGGTCTTGCTCCTCTATCTTAGAACCAAATGTTGCACAATTCCATAGGTACTGATCCACCAAAATAGTGTGTCTTGATAGTTTTGCATTGGTGTTATTGCTTCACTTCCTCCAAGCACCCATGCTATTATTTGGACGTAGGCAATGGCTTCAAAAAGTACAAGGATTTTGCACCATTACCTCTTAGTGAATTTGCTCTTTTAATCCTCTCTTCGACGTATCAAGAGCTTTGGCTGGACTCAAATTGCTTATTGCAACCTGTAGATCCAAAAATGCTTCCATGTACTCTTGTATGCTATTCTTCTACTTCAACCCTAGAGTCTGATTTGAGCCATTTGCATGAAATCTATAGATTGGAAATTCTTGAGCAGCCCTTCTTGCATGGCTGTCCAAGTGATCTCTCTTCTTTCTACCAGCAATGATAGTTCCCAAGCGTCATACCATGTGAAGGCTTTATTGGTCAAGTACTCACATGCAAACACACATGTAGAATGATCAATGATCTCCATTTTGAACCATCAAAGGTATCAATTCATTCTTGAAATCCAATTTTCCACTTCTCTTATGGAATGTTTTCCCTTGTAAGGCTTGATGTTGCATGTCTTCTTCATTTGTAGTAACAACATGGCTTGGTTGTTGATTGGAATTGGTGTCATCGACATGCATAACTCTCCAAGTACTTCGATTGTTGGGGCAGGTTGTTGAGACGGCTCCACTTCTTGCATTACTTGATCCTTCTTGACAACACTTATTTGATTTTTCAATTCCTCCATGGCAATCTTGATTTCTTGAAACTTGGTTTAACATCCCTTGCATTCCTTGCATTAACTCCTACAATTGCGGATCCATGATTCCTACACATGATCAATGTTCACTTGCTACTTCCTACTTCAATAGAGGGTTAGAATGATCATTGAGAGGGTGAAAAAACTATGGGGACTACGATTGGGACCTCAAAGTCCATCACTTGTTGATAATATTACTCACCAAAATTTAGGACTACAAGCTCCCTAAACATCACTTTTGGTCTAACTACATAATGGATTTCTACTCGCTTGTTGAAAGGGTGCAGATTTGGTACATTTAGATCCATAACATCATAAAAGAATGTAGATTGTCAAATCCTACTTTTGGTTGTATAGCACCACAGGTAGAATCATTGGGTTTGGTGAATTCATCACTTTGTCCATGAATTTTGCTCCAAAGCGATAAACTAGCAATACTTTCATTTGCTCACGTTGGATGTATATAATCTTGATGTGGAATGGATTCAAGAATAGGAAGCTAGGTATAGGAAAATTTCCTCTTTTGTGCATCCATCCCATTCGCTCTCTAAAGCCCTTCTCCAAGTCTAGCAATTGCACTATGGTCTCTACCTCAAATTACTTAGTTTTAGTAGCTTGTGTTGTTCTAAGAAGAGTGATCTACTCTCTTGGATTAAAATACTTGCTTTGATACCATTGGAATATTCCACAGATAAGAGAACTCTTCAAGAGAGATACAAGAGAGAAAACACAGATTTCACACTCAATCCTACGATGCTCCAAAGGAGCACCTTCTCTTTATTATATAACCAAGGAGGATCTCCTCCAAGGAAGCTCCACCATAGGATTAGGCACATGGATAGGTGACTTGTCAGCAAACTCCACTCTTAGTTTACTTGCTTGGATGGGTGACATGTTGGTCTTGGTCCCATCTAGTTGGTCAAATAGACTTTGACTAGAGGGAATCTTTAGGGAATCTTCTTGTAGGAATCTCAGAATCACCGGTGAGGTGTCGTTGGAAAGCTCTTGGCAAGAAAAACCAAGGAGGAAGGTAAGGCCAGCCTTTCCTCTATTGGGAGAGGGGAATCATCAACACATTTTTTAAGGCCTAATTAATCCATTTAGGCCTCCAAATTGCCTCTGAAGTTTTTTGGCCTATTTTGGCTTTTGCCCTATTAGTAGAAGTGCTCTTTTGGTGATACCTCTATCTGATCTATGTTCTCCATCATGTGTAACATCCTTCTAGATGTCACCACCCCAAGTTTCACCTTTAGATCATATGCTTAGCTATTGATTCTAAAGTTTCCAAGCATGTTTTGGTTTTTGGCCTATTTGTAGAAGTACTATTTTGGTGATACCTCTAGCTTAACTACTTAGTCCTTCATGTAGAACATCCTTACAAATATTACCAAACCAAATTTTATCTCTAGATCATCTATCTAGCTGTTGGTATTACAAAATGTTTAGATATTGAAGAGTCTTCCTTCTTTTGGTTTGGTCATTGGGTTGCCCAAACTTGTTTTTGTTGATACTTCTACCATATGTGAAGCATGTCAATTTGGCAAGCAAGATAGAAAAACCTTAAAAGCCAAGGTAGACTATAACACCCATTTGTGCATGTGTATGGTATTGTGATATTTAGCTTGGTATTACAAGTACGTAAGAGATATTATTTATATAGAGATAAAGGATGGTTCTATATTAGTCATGGTTAGCTAAAGTTAGTCATAGCTAAGATAGAGGGGACCTTAATTTAGAGGAATTAGAAAAGATGAGCACCACTATTTTTGGATTTTAGTGTGTTGACTTGGTATTATTCCTAGGTGTTTGGCTTTGAGGAAAGAGTTGAGAAGTCTTAGGCCCGCAAGCCTTTTTGTTTTGGATTCTTCTTGAGTCCAAGGATAGCCCATGTGAAGGAATCCTTGACTTAATGGTTGGGTCAAGATAAGAGCACATGCTTAGGGGAATATGCCCATGTGAATGGATATTTCTTTCAACTTTTTGACTTTACTTGACTTTTAGTCTAGTAACTTGAGTTATTGCATAATTAGTAACTTTGGTGCGTAACTATTTCACAAGTATATAAACAAGGGGTGAGGAAGTACTCATCATCCTTTCATTTGAAACTATCTCTCTCTCATTGAGTTCTCTAGTGAGCAATGTCTTGAGTCTTGGAGTGTTAGCCTTGGAGGAGTATGATGGAGTTGGGGTTCCTTGCCTTCTTAGTCCATGGTGCGCTACCATAATAGCCATCAGAGGTTCATCCTGAGTGAGAGACAGGCCAGCTCACAAGACATGCTAGCAAAATCCTTGAATTGGTTCATACCAATATATAGATTGCTTCTGAACCAAGCTTAAGTAGTTGTCATTTATTAATGATTACTCTTGCTACATTTGGGTCTAATTTCTAAAAAGCAAGACTTCTAGAGAAGTCTTTTCAAACTTTCCAAAGACTAGTAGAGAAGCAATTTGGTTCAATGTCCTTCAATTGAGATCTTTCTCTCAAATTTGACCAATACTTGAGAGATCAAGGTATCTTGAGACAAAAGATGTGTGCCTACAACCCATAATAGAATGGAGCTATAGAGCAAACAAATTGTCACATAGCTAAGGTAGCCACACGCCATGCTCAATGATAAGCACATGTCCAAGGTGTCATGCCATTTGTAGTGCCGCATCTAGATGCTCGGACACTGGAGGTCCAGTGATATTAGTTAGAGTTATTTCAGTAGTTTCTCAAAGACTACTTTCCAATAGTCAGATTTCATGTTTGGGGTACTGACTTCATGGTGGGGCCCACCATCACTTTGCACCGTTTGCATCGTTGAGTGTGCCGTCAGCGGGACCGTTAGGGTTTTAGTGCTAGGTCGAGTCCAAGGGGTATAGTTTTGAAGTGAGCTCCAGAGAGCTCATTTCTTTGATGTTGAGCCTTTGAGTTCTTGGCTATGGTGGATAGAGGCCGGCGAGCATCACCTGGATTCTCTATGCTTGAGTGGGTGTGGCTTGACTGTAATTAGTGCCCCGTTGTTGGCAGTTTATAGAGTGACAGATCAAGTACTGATCTGAGTTGAGTTGAGTTGAGAGTGGTAAGCAATTTGATTACATCAAAGAAGTGAGCTCAGGGGGAAATCAGGTGCAGGAACTTTGAGTGTTGGTGGTATCTCCAAGCTCGGTGGATCGTTGGTAGCTTGATTCAAGTTCAGCATTTCCCTAGTGTGCAGAAGCTCATTCAATTGATGCAGATTTGGCAATTAGGCGGACGGTGTGCAGAAGCGCTGGCCAAATTTTGAGCAAAGAAGGAGCAAATTTTGAGCAGTGGTTGTGATTTTGAGCTCAAGAGGTGAAGGTAGGACCACTTTGTTCCGAGTTGGGCTTTGAAAGTCAAAATGAAGGTGGAGTTGTGAAGCTATTCTCATGAATTTGTGATTTGGAGAAACCCATGTTGTCAATTTGGCTCGAGTGGAAAGTTAACGGGAGATTTGGTGGACAACCAACTTTAGGGTTTACGTCAAATTTTGGTTGGGATTTACGTTAGATTTTGGCCAGATTTAGAGGAGTTTTGCTAGTTCGGAGGACTTTTGTTGATTTGGAGAAGTTTTGCCACTTTTGGAGGAGGTTCGAAGTGGCAATAAGAAAGGCCTCATTTGGCTGAATTTTAGCGTTTTGAGGCTTCGAGGCATAGAGCTGTGGGCTATGAGAGGCTACAAAGGCCTAGAAGGGCCAGCAAGCCAACTTGCTGGCATGAGGCTAGTTAGTTTAGAGTAGATCTTGGTCATTGGTTGGCAAAATCTGCCTTTCCTGCTAGATTGTGTGCAACAAGGTTTGACCCTTAGATCTCTTGTTCCTAGACTGGTGCCCTAGCCAACTGGTCCACACTCACTTGTTGTCCTAGTGATTGTGCCACTATTATCTACACACATGTAGCTTTGGCTAGGAGAGGCAGTTTGATCCCATTCTTGGTGATCCTGGTAGCTTAGGACTTAGATACGAACTTCTCTTATGTCAAATGCCAAATGGTGGTAGAGTTAGTCCCATGTTGTGTTATGAGATGGAGGGTTTTTGTTTAGATTTCTTGTGATTGGACCCCCTCCATTCTCTGCTTCCTGTTTGTGCACCACGTTTGTGTGAGGTGCCCTGACTTTTGAGCGTTGGTGCTCTGGTGTGCTCTCGGTGGTGAGGCTAGAGTGATGACCAGTCAGACTACCTTTGTTTCTCTCCGGTGAGGCAAGAAGCGATGACTTGCAAACTGTGAGAGTGCGTGTTATGATGGTAGGTTACAAGTTGCCCTTTCCCCTAGTGTAGTTATCTCGGTTAGAGTTACATTAGTGGGTGGTGCTTAGTTGGTGTTGGCACTTAGTGGGGTACTTGCGGTTGCGACTTGCGGTTGCAGTTGGTGGTTTGGGTTTGCTGTTGTGGTTACTTTGTCCCGACGGAGTTCTTTGGAGATTCCAGAGGAGTTAGCCCTGCAATATGCAGTAGGTTTACTCGGAGTGGTGCTCAATATCAGCTTGTATCTCAAGTCCCAATGAGGGAGGAGATTGACTCTGAGTTGGAGTTTGACACAGGAGCTAATTCAGTTGAGAGTGCACTTGGTGTGTCCGCACTATTGTTGTGGGACATGGATGAGATTTATGGGGCCTCCAAAGGCCTTAGGTGTTACTCTGGTACAGTGGGTACCATTGAGTTGGATGACTTCATCCAGGAGTTTGATAGTTGGTGTGATTTGTAGCAGATGCGGAACCCGACTTTGTTCACACCATTCATGGCATAGAAGGGGTTGTTTCAGCATCTAGAGGGTCCGCCAATGGATGACTACCATGAGTTCAGGAGAGCTCATTTGGAGGAGATTGAGTTATAGAGATAGTATGGTCTCCACACTATGTCTCCATCACTTCAGGCTCGGTGGCCAGGAGTAGATTGGCTGTACCTACGAGTTCTAGCTCGAGTAGTGTGGGTGGAGCTAGTGGAGGTGCACTAGTTGGAGATAGTGCTACTACGAGTGGAGGCACCGCTGCAGGAGGTGGTGTGGTACCGGGGTTTAACCCCAAGGTGGAGTTCTTCTTGTGTTTGAGGCAGAACTACCAAGGAGTGCGGACTGACAAGCTGAGGAGCTTGCAAGAGTTCCAGCGGAAGGCTGGAGAGAGCCTACGTGAGGCATACACTCGCATGAGGCGGCTGATCAGTTTCACTCAGGGAGTTACTGAGGCCCAGGCAGTCTAATTTTGGTATGGGATACTGGACATGGAGTTGCAACATAGAGTTCGTGATGCTACGTTATTACAGGCTACTTTGCCTACTTTGGCAGTGGTCTTTGGTTTGGCTGAGCGTATTGAGCTCAACATGGTGGAGGAGAGAGTGGTGACATCTGGATTTGGTAGGGAGACCTCATCCATGGCTGTGACTTCTTCTAGAGTGCAACAAAGTGCACCATGCCCAGTTGGTTTTTGAGGACAAGGTAGACAACCCAGATCCTATGGAGCGAGTGGAGGGCCTAGTGGAGTTAGACCCTTACCCTCATTTTTGGGTCAGCAGCAACCAGTGAGTGGTGGGGTTGCTTGTTGGATTTGTGGTGGACCTCACCATCGGAGAGAGTGTACTCAGAGCAGTGGACCTGATACCTTGGGTACATCACAGCCAGCACAGAGGCAGTGTGAGCATTGCTACAGATTTGGTCACACTAGTGACCGATGTTTTGACCTACACCCGGAGTTACGGAGTGGTAGGGCTGCTATGGCTGGTAGTAGAGGAGCTCCAGTTCATGGAGGACGAGGTGGTAGTAGAGGATCTACACCTAGTAGGGGTGCAATACCTGCCCTTACTTTTGATACAACTATGGCTACTCGGATTGAGCAGTTGGAGTAGAGATTGGCTAGTATGGCTATTGCTCAGAGGAGATCAGATTTGGGTGTTGAGGCTTCCACCTCATATGCTGGTGATAGAGATGCTTTGGACTTCATGTGTGAAGCATCACAGGTGGATGCATATGTAGCAATGACTAGGAGTGCAATACATGCTCTAGAGCCTAGAGGAGCATCAGTGGAGTTGGACCCACAGAGAGGAGAGGTTGGGAGACAGGTCAAACTTCCCCAGTCTTTCACGCTATCTGAGGCATTGCAAACAACATTCATGGTTCCTAGACGTCCTAGTGTAGGTGTGGTAGGTGGTGATGGAGTACATGATGGACTACCTGCTAGTTAGCCACCTGCTACTACACAGATTGAGTCTAGTATGATGTTGGGGGCGGCTCAGCTGATTATGCGATGTCCTTTGTTTTTGGCCAGTGATATGTTTACATTGGGAGTTGACCCAGCCCCAGCATTCCGGTTGGCTGCCACCTTGTATGAGAGTAGGGATGGTGCAGTCCCTACTACTAGAGCAGAGGTAGTTGGTAGTGGAGCTGACTTGGTTGAGGAGCATGGGATCCATTCAGTGACTAGTGGTTTATGGCGGGCAGCAGCGGCTAGACTGGAGGAGTTGCCAGCTAGACTGGCCTTTGAGAGAGCACGGTTCACACTTGGTGTTGTCCTATTGGATAACCAGAGGGGGATTTTTCATTTGGTGGGACCTTCAAGGAAGGTCTATACACCACAGAGAGTCTTGTTAGACTCTGGTGTGCAGCCCCTTATGTTGGGGAAGGTTGCAGTTGTTGGTCTGGAGTTAAGGAAGACCTGTGAGCCGGCCTGTCTCTCACTCAGGATGAACCTCTGATGGCTATTATGGTAGCGCACCATGGACTAAGAAGGCAAGGAACCCCAACTCCATCATACTCCTCCAAGGCTAACACTCCAAGACTCAAGACATTGCTCACTAGAGAACTCAATGAGAGAGAGATAGTTGCAAAATGAAAGGATGATGAGTACCTCCTCACTCCTTGTTTATATACTTGTGAAATAGTTACGTACCAAAGTTACTAATTACCGTAGTAACTCAAGTTACTAGACTAAAAGTCAAGTAAAGTCAAAAAGTAGAAAGGAATATCCATTCACATGGGCATATTCCCCTAAGCATGTGGTCTTATCTTGACCCAACCACTAAAGCAAGGATTCCTTCACATGGGCTATCCTTGGACTAAAGAAGAATCCAAAACAAAAAGGCTTGCGGGCCCAAGAGTTCTCAACTCTTTCCCCAAAGCCAAACACCTAGGAATAATACCAAGTCAACACACTAAAATCCAAAATAGTGGTGCTCATCTTTTCTACTTCCTCTAAAGTAAGGTCCCATCTATCTTAGCTATGACTAACTTTAGCTAACCATGACTAACATAGAACCATCCTTTATCTCTATATAAATAATATCTCTTAAGTACTTGTAATACCAAGCTAAATATCACAATACCACACACATGCACAAATGGGTGTTACATTTACCCCCGGACTAAGTTTTCACTTTGTCCTCAAAGTGAAGGTCTCTCTACCTTCTATGGTACATCTTCAACTTATCATGGTTAATCCTATCAAAGTGTCTTCCTCCCAACTCCTTGAGATCATAAGTGTAATTTCCCCACACCTTCTCTACTATGAAAGGTCCAAAGTACTTAGGCAAAAACTTCTTTTGTACTCTCTTGAATCGAATGGAATCAAACAACATTACCCAATCACCTTCTTTGAAAGGCTCCACCTTCTTCTTGCCTTGCCTCTTGTCATAGCTCTTCTTTTGTTTCCTTTGGGCTTGCTCCACTCGAACCATAGCAACTGCTCTTGCCTCTTCCAACTCCATGAGTTGATCCTTCCTTGACTTCTCTGCATCACTTCCTTGTGCTTTCTTCAATCTCCTATGAATGCTTTGGAAGGTAGGAAGATCAAAGTGAATAGGTAAGGTAGACTCAATACCATACACCAATTGGAATGGAGAATATCCAGTGGAAGTCTTCATGGTTGTCCTATACTCCCACAAAACTGCATGAATCCTCTTGTCCCAATGATGTTTAGCCCCCTCCATTTCTGCATCTTTGGCCAACATCATGCACAAGGTCTGATTGGTTCTCTCTGCCAAGCCATTGGAATTTGGCTTATAGGATGTAGTTACTCTATGTGTGATAGAGAAATGTCGTAGCATGGCTGTAGTAATGCTTCCTGTAAACTCTCCTCCTCTATCAGAAACCAACTCCAAAGGGCATCCAAACCTAGTGATAATGCGTTCATAAAGAAATCTACCCACTTCATCTTCATTCTTGTCCCTCAATGGTCTAGCCTCAACCCACTTGGTAAGGTAATCAGTAACTACCACAATGTACCGATTGTTCCTTGGGGTTCTATTGAGAGGTCCTACAAAATCAATTCCCCACTTCTCAAAGGGTCCTAGCAATGGAATTGATCTAAGTGGTGGAGTGGATGTAGACTTTCTAGCAAAAGCTTGACAAACATGACAAGTTTTGCAATAATCAAGACAATCCTTGAAAATCCCTCTCCAATGGTAACCTGCATCTAGAATCTTGAAAGCAGTCACCTTTCCTGCAAAGTGTCCTCCACATACTAAACCTTCATGAAACTCCTTTATGAGTAGGATAGACTCTTCCTTACCCACTGCTCTTCGAAGTAGACCATCTGCTCCTTGGTGAAAAAGAATATCATCCACCATTGTGTAAGGTCTAGATCTTGCTGCAAGGGCCTTCCTCTCCCTAGCATGCATCCCTTCTGGATAGTTACCTCTTGTCACAAAATCCACAATCTCCTTGTACTCCATTGGAACCTCTTGAGTGACTGAGATTGTCATGAGCTCCTCATCCGGGAAGGAATCATCTACTGGCTCATCTCCATCATGATCATAGGCTCTAGATAACAAATCAGCATTTGCATGTTTCTTTCCTGGCCTATCCTCAATTGTGTAGTCATACTCAGACAAGAGAATCATCCACCTTGCTAGTCTCCCTTCAACATTAGGCTTGTTGAAGATGTACTTCAAAGCCTTGTGATCCGTGACAATTGTGGCTTTCCCTCCAATCAAGTAGTGTCTAAACTTCTTGAGACCAAAGATCACTGCCAACCCTTCTCTCTCTGTGACAGAGTAGTTCTTCTCTGCTGAAACCATCTGCCTACTAGCATAAGCTATTGGATGATCATGCCCATCTTGGTCTAATTGACTAAGAGTGCATCCTATAGCTACATTAGAAGCATCAGTGTAGAGGATGAAAGGCTTACTCCAATCAGGTTTAGCAAGAATTGGAGCTACAACAAGGGATTGCTTGAGCTCCTCAAAAGCTTTGAGAGCCTCCTTGTCTTCCAAAATCACCATGTAATCTACACCCTTCTTCATGTAGATGGTCAATGCATAAGCCTTGTTGGAAAATGAGAAGATGAACCTCCTATAGTACCCAACCATTCCCAAGAATTGGCGTAACTTTGTCAAGCTTGAAGGGAATGGCAGGTCTGAGATTTTCCTCACCTTCTCAGGATCAACTGCTATTCCATCCTTGGAGATGATGTGCCCCAAAAGTAGACCTTCTTCACATCCAAAAATGCACTTCTCTGGGTTGAGTGATGCATTTGCCTCATCCAAGCGTTGCAAGACTTTGATTAGGTGCTCAAAGTGCTCCTCCTTGCTCCCATAGACACAAAAGTCATCAATGAAATCTCTCACAAATTTCCCAATGAAAGGTTCAAATACCTTGTTCATGAACCGTTGGAATGTGGCTGGAGCATTGCAAAGCCCAAAAGGCATGACCTTGAAAGCGTAAGTTCCCCAAGGTGTGGTGAATGTGGTGAGTTGTTGATGCTCTGGTGCAATCTTGATTTGGTTATATCCACTATAACCATCTCCAAAACTGTACCTCTCATGACCTGCAACCTCCTCCAAGATCTCATCAATGAATGGCAATGGGTAGTAGTCCTTCTTGGTAACAGCATTGAGCTTCTTGTAATCCACACATACCCGAAGCTTGCCATTCTTTTTCTTCACAATGACAATTGGAGACACCCATTCTGAATTCTCCACCTCAAAGATAAATCCAGCCTCCTTGAGCTTATCAATCTCCTCCTTCACAACCAAAGATATTGGTGGGCTAATGCGACGTTGCTTTTGGCGGATTGGTCTTGCATGTGACTCCACCTCTATCTTGTGCTCCTCCAAGGTGACTTCCTTCAAATCCTTGTAACTAAAAGCAAACACATGGATGAACTTGCGGAAAATCTCCTCAAATCTCACCTTCTCCTCCTTGGTAACATTTGGGCCATACTTGAGGGTAGATAACCTTCTCTCTACCTCCTCAAGTGTCAATGGTGATTTATCTGGGTCCTTCAAAACCTCTGGCTTAGGTGCAAAATCCATAGCACACAAAGGATACACATCTGAATCAGATTCAGATTCATCCTCCTCCGTGGAAGTCTCCTCTTCCATGCTTGTGTCCACACCTGAAGCTCCTCCTTCAGAATCAGATTCCCAATAATCAGAAGATGGGGTATCTGAATGTGAGGTGTTGGTGGTGTTAGTCACAGGAACAGTGACTCTATGGTTTGATGGCCCAATCCTTAAGTACCCTTTGTGCCATCGATCAGTTGTGCGTGCTGCTCTCAACCATGGCCTCCCAAGAAGTAAGTCATAGCTTGAATCCTTCAAGACTTGGAAAGTCATGAGATTTTGAACTCCCATAACTGAAACTACCACCTTATCCATCACTCCTACTGGTCGAACTTGTTGCTTGTTTGCCATGCTCACCACAAATGTTGAAGCTCTTGAGGGTATCATACCCAACTTCTTCATCAACCTTTCTGACATGGCATTCACTGCTGATCCTCCATCAACCAATGCATCCTTGATGTTGTGACCATTCACTCTCACATCAATCTTGGAGGCATATTCACAAGCTTCCCATGGTGCTGGCTTGGCATCCACCACCCCCATTGATATTGGAACTTTTGCCTTCTTCTTCTTCTTGCTCCTTGTAGAACTCAAACCACCTCTAAGCTCCTTTCTCAAGGTAGGGTTCAAAGCAATTAATTGGCCCACTGTGATGTTAGCCTTGTGACTACCAACATCCTCCAACACATTGTAGTTCCATTGTTGCTTGGAGATCAAGAAGTCCTCCATCCCCAACTTCTTCCTTGGAGTCTTTGTTGTTGATGGTGTTGAGGTGCGAGTGCTCCTAGTAGACATAGGAGTATCCTTGCTTGAAGTAAATCCTTGAGAAGAGTGAACATCCTCTGCAAAACGAGCTCTCTTCTTCTCTTGTGCCAAAAGCTCCAAATTAGGACCCTTGGAGTTTGAGCACTCTCCCTTCTCATACTTGCTCTCAACCACATCTATGGATGCTATCCCCTTACCTTTGTTGGGATTAGGAGCCACTTGGGTTTCACTACCTCCCTCTTTCCCTCTATTGGCTCCCTCATAACTCCTTCCTCCATGGTAAGTGGAATTTGGGCAATTCCTTTGGATATGGCCTCTTCCCCCACAACCAAAACAATTTCTATCATTGAAATTGTTGGCTGGTTGGCCTCCTCTATATGGATGGTTTCCATAACTCCTAGGCCCTCTCCCTACATTCTGATCCACCTCTCTCTTCTCCCATAATTGCACCACATTGATCTTGAGATCCGCAAGTTGTTCTGTGATGGTTTGGAGTGGATCTTTTGGTGGAGGTGCAAGAACTGGAGCAACTACTACTTGTGGTGCAACCCTTGTCACCAAAGTATCAGAAGTTCCACCATACTTGTAGCCTTGAGGAGGATGCACAACCTCCTTCACCACCAAATCACTTTCATCCCCTTCCAAACTCTCCTCCATACGAATTGCGATCTTGATAGCTTCAACCTTGGAAGAAGGTTTCTCATATCTCACCTTGCTTCTAATTTGTGGTCTCAATCCTCCCACAAAATTCTTGGTGAGCATGGCCCCTATGCCAATCATTGTAGTCTCCACATCATCCCCACCCTTCCTCAACACTATGCGAAATCTGGACTCCAATTTTTCCACTCTTTCCACATAGACTCTCACTTTCTCTCCATCTCCTTGCTTGAGAAATGTAACCTCACTCATCAATCTCTCATAACTCTCATCAGGAAGAAAGTTCTCAATGAGTGCTGAAGTCAAAGTCTCCCAAGACTCCTCTTCCCCCTCTCTCCTCTCTCTCTTTTGGTATTCTGACTCATACCATGTAAGTGCTGCATCCTCAAAGAAATCTGGTAATAATGAGGCCCACTCATTCTTCCTCCTCTCATTGTTTCCTATGCAAGCTCTCTTGAAGTCTCTCACAAAGGCCTCCACATCTTCTCCATCCTTGCCAAAGAAAACCGGAAGTTTCCCCATCTTAACCCCTCACTATCTTTCTTTTCTCTCAAAATTTTTTTTTTTTTTTTTTTTTTTTTTCTTTTCTCTCACTCTATTACTAATAGAGTATATACATGACTAACACCATCTGAGAATAATCCACTCTAGGGAACACAAAAGGTTCAGGTTGCTCCAAGATTTCTATAGCAACATCAAATCCTAGAGTGCATATTAATCTAACTCTCATGGATAGTTTATCCATAAGTTGAAAGATTATCTCCATCACTAATCTTGAGAACTAGCTGATGAAGGTGGTAGTATTTCTGTAGCTGTACTAAGACTCTCTCCAAGATCCTTCACCAAAGTTTCCAAAAGTGCTTTTACTCCACTACACTCATGTCCTTTTGGAAGTCCTTCAACTCCACAAACCTCACACAACTCCTTGGTCTTAGATCTTCTCCCTCCCAATCTTGGTGAAGAAGGTCCAACATGCAAACCCAAGTCAAGTAAGCCTCTCCTTTCCCTCAATCTCTTGCTCTCAAAGGTCAATGGACATGAACTTGCCTTATGTCCCTTCTCTCCACATAGAAAGCACTTAGACTCACTCTTTCCTCCAAGTGGTGTAGGTTTTTGGATCCTCTCAACACTCTCTTCAAATTCTATTGTAAACTCTCTTTTCCTCAAATCCACCCCTACAATCACCTCAAACCCTTGGGGAACCTTGCATAATCTCAATTTCCACTCTTGATGACTCTCCATGTTCCCCAAGATGAATCTAAACACTCAAACATGCTTTTTGTTGATCTCAAACTTCTCATGCATGAGATCTCCACTCTGCAGAATTGACCCTTCCTCACAATGTCACTCAAATCTCCCAACTAATATGTCACAGTCCTCTGAAATTTTCCACACTTGATCACAACTCTAGGGCGTCCCTCCCTGCAAAATTTTAGATCTTTTCATCGAGCCATTTGGCCTAGACACCTTTCTATTCAGCACCCATATTTCAGATTTGGTCTGAAAACCACCCCCCTCACTTCAAAAACTCATAACGCACTGCGCAAAAATGATCTCTCTCTAATTTTTGTGGCACCAGGTAGGATACAATGCACTGAATTTTCTTGGAAATTTTCAGGACAATTCACTAAACATTGAAGAAATGGCAGACTCTGTACAATTTTCCAGAGAGCATGCAGTTGCGGGAGCACTTTACCCTATCAACTTTCAAAAATTCTAGCCCAGTGCGCATAGAAGCTCTCTCAATAATTTCAAGTGTGCTAACTGAAAGATAACCCAAGCTATCATGTGTAGAAATCTCAAGTCCAGATCTCAAACTTGAGATTTTGCCCAAAATCACCTTAATCCCCAAAATCTGCAATCCACCTCACACAATCTCTCCAATTCCTCTCATGTGTACAAGATGTACAAAATCACCTCAAAGACATCATAATGAACTACAGGGTATACAAATGGATCTTGGTTCTCTAACATAAGTTCAGCCCTCTCCTCTCCTAATGTTCTCTCCAAGTGAGCTCTCATAGCCTCCTTCTGCCTAATGTAGAATTGGACGCGGAACATTATCTTGCCTTCTAGAGAGGTCCCGGCAACGGAACCAAAAATGTGAGCCGGCCTGTCTCTCACTCAGGATGAACCTCTGATGGCTATTATGGTAGCGCACCATGGACTAAGAAGGCAAGGAACCCCAACTCCATCATACTCCTCCAAGGCTAACACTCCAAGACTCAAGACATTGCTCACTAGAGAACTCAATGAGAGAGAGATAGTTGCAAAATGAAAGGATGATGAATACCTCCTCACTCCTTGTTTATATACTTGTGAAATAGTTACGTACCAAAGTTACTAATTACCGTAGTAACTCAAGTTACTAGACTAAAAGTCAAGTAAAGTCAAAAAGTAGAAAGGAATATCCATTCACATGGGCATATTCCCCTAAGCATGTGGTCTTATCTTGACCCAACCACTAAAGCAAGGATTCCTTCACATGGGCTATCCTTGGACTAAAGAAGAATCCAAAACAAAAAGGCTTGCGGGCCCAAGAGTTCTCAACTCTTTCCCCAAAGCCAAACACCTAGGAATAATACCAAGTCAACACACTAAAATCCAAAATAGTGGTGCTCATCTTTTCTACTTCCTCTAAAGTAAGGTCCCATCTATCTTAGCTATGACTAACTTTAGCTAACCATGACTAACATAGAACCATCCTTTATCTCTATATAAATAATATCTCTTAAGTACTTGTAATACCAAGCTAAATATCACAATACCACACACATGCACAAATGGGTGTTACAGACCGATGTGGAGAGGTGTCCATTTCAGATCCAGACATCTCTAGGTGGTGGTTTGACACAGTACATCACACGTGGAGAGCTTGTTGTCCAAGTTCAGCCTGGTCATCTGATTGATAGCTCGGTGGTGAGAGCTCAGGCTATTGCAACGATAGCTGAGTCATATGATGTGATTGTTGGGGGAGCAATGTTATACCCCATGGGTTTCAGCATTGACTATTGGGAGGAGATAGCGTCTTATAGACCTGGTTGGCAGTCTGGTGAGGGATGGGTATGTCGCCTACTAGTACGCTTCAATAGTGGCAGTCTTGGCTCACTACAGTCCGGGACCATGGCATCATCAGTTTTAGCTTTCAGTGGTGCAATTACTTGGCCTGGTGACTTTTTGGAGAGGAACGCCCATGCAAAGGATACTCTAGTACCAGAGGAGATCACTCGGCTTTGGAGTACAAGTGGGATTGTTCCATCCACCTTGGATGTTCCATTATGGAGTTCAGAGGAGGCATTGCAGCAGCATGCAGATCAGTTGGTGCAACAGGCTTGGAGTGGAGCCTTCGTACCATCAAGAGATGAGTGTGAGGATGAGCCTCCAAAGGTGATTGCTTTGACACCTCTGGATACCACACTCATTGCTTGGCAATATCCAGTAGAGGGGATATGCCTATTGGAGTTGTTTGGTGGGATCAGTACCAGACTAGCTACGGTGTTATAGGCGGGTATCCGAGTACAGAGGTACTTGTATGTAGAGAGAGATGAGACTGCTAGGCAAGTCTCTCTACATCATGTGGCACACTTGGCCTATTGGTATCCGAAGTTATTACCAATGTTAGCAATCAGAGGTTACCAGAAGGTCCTACCAGGAGACATTTCCTTATTGGGGGCGCATGACCTAGAGAGACATGGGCCTATTCACTTGGTGATTTCTGGATGGCCATGTCAGGGACATACACGTGATGGTAGAGGATTAGGTCTTCAGGATCCTTGTTCTGGTGTGTTGTGGGAGATGTTACTGATACTACGACATCTCCAGGTTCATCAGTCTGTTTCTCTAGCTTACCTTTTAGAGAACATTCCTTTGATGGGTGATTCTCGCACTAGAGTGGTGGCGAATACACATCAGGTCCATTCTTGGATAGGACCTACTGTATTGTTAGATGCAGCTAGAGTGGGATCACGGGCTCATCGTCTTCATCTTTGATGGACAAACCTCTTACCCAAAGAGGTTCTACAGCGTGCTTATGATGGGATTCAGTGATTGGACCACATTCTTGTTGATGATATCTTGGATGTTGGGCGTCAGTCTCAGACAGTGGTAGTGGCTGATAGGTCACCTATGGTAGTGGTGAACCTAGTTGGACAGCCTAGAGCTACATTTCCCACACTCATGAGTTTCCGAGGCTCTCATGCTTTTTGAGAGGGAGGACCTGTACTTGTTTGGGACTCACAGTTACAGTAGTTGGTGGAGCCCAATGCTGATGAGAGAGAGCATGCAATGGGTTTTTGCACCAATATTACCGCTATTCCAGTAGTGTCAGAGGCATCTAGGCGTCAGGTGTGGATATGGACCTGAACTGTTTGACCTGGATTATGAGCCTTGGCTTGGCAGAGTAGCGTAGGATGCGCTTGATAGGCATCACCACTCGGACACTTGTGAGCCCTGTGCCTATCGAGACGATTCAGGCACATGTTGGGGGCGATGGACCAAGTGGACATGGTATTCTTGGGACATATCTAGTAGCTACTAGGGAGAGTGGCCTACTTGGAGTCCATCCAGGTGAGCGTGGGCTACTTGGATTACACCCTTGGTCCACTTGGGATGCAGCTAGAGGACGTGTGGAGCTTGCAGCCAAAGTGGAGGGAGTTTTTCACATAGAGGTTGGGACCTCTAGTGGTTGGGAGCATGACACTATTGCTCCCAAGAGCCCAGTGTAGCAACTAGTCAGTACGTCTTCCACTCCTACTACAGTTACAGAGGATACTTGGGAGCCAGATCTTGGACCCAAGCTTATTGGAGAGGAAAGACAGAGGGTTTGGAGGTTCTTGAGGAGTCACACGAGTTGTTTTGCCTTCAGTATGAAGGATTTGGGTGCTCTAAAGGGACATGGTATACGGATTGAGCTGACTAGCAACACACCAGTTTTTTGATGTCCTTATCGATATAGTGATATGGAGAGGACATTGATTCAGAGCCGGAGTAGTGACCTTTTTGAGGCTGGGTTGGTGGAGATTTCACATGGAGAGTATGCATCAACGACATTGATGCCAGCCAAGAAGGATATGCATGGCAACTATACAGATAGGCAGATGTGTGGAGATTACCGTCCTATCAACCGATAGACCAAGGCTGATTGGTATGCCATGCCTACACCGGAGGAGATTTTTGATGCGATTGGGCATGCAAAGGTCTTCAGTACTTTGGATCTTCGAGCGGGATATCATCAGTTGCCGATCAGGGAGGAGGATAAGTCCAAGACAACATTTTGGGCTATTGATCCTCACGGCAAGGATGTGCTATATCAATGGAAGTTCTTACCATTTGGGTTAAAGAACACTCCTGCTGAGTTCTAGAGGGTCATGGATAGGATCCTAGCTGGATTGGATTTTGCTCGGTGCTCTATTTATGACATTTTGGTTTATAGCACTACTGTGGAGGAGCATGAGAGACAATTGTTGGAGGTGTTTGAGAGGTTGAGATCTCATGGACTCAAATTACATCCTGGGAAGTGTAGGTTCTTCTACGAGCAGGTTGAGTATTTGGGTCACACTATCTACCCCGGAGGACTTGGTGTCCAGCAGACCAAGGTGGAGGCTATTGCACGTATTCCTTGGCCTATAGATGTGAGCAGAGTGCGGGCATTCCTTGATTTGGCAAACTTCTATCGCCGCTATGTTAGAGGATTTAGTGCCATTGCCAAGGCCTTGACGAAGCTGACCAAGCTTACACAAGAGTGGTGTTGGGGAGATGAGTAGGAGAGAGCTTTTGTAGAGCTCAAGGAGAGGTTGACATCTGCTCTTATTTTGAGGAGACCGATTAGAGGATGACCATTTCAGGTTCACTCTGATTGGAGTATGTTGGGGCTTGGAGCGGTGCTCACCCAACATGATGATGAGGAGAAGGAGTTTGTGGTGGCCTATGCTAGTCGCTCCAACAATTCAGCGGAGGCAAAGTATAGTTCATATGAGGGAGAGTGCTTGGCAGCAGTTTGGGCAATAACACATTTTTGATGTTACCTATTTGGTAATCCCTTCACTCTCATCACTGATCATCAGCCGCTGAAGTGGTCGATGGAGTCCGACAAGCTTTTAGGGAAGCTTGCACGATGGGCTCTAATTTTATAGGAATATGATTTCATGGTTGTTCACAGACTTGGAGTGGTGAACCGTGATGCAGATGGGTTGAGTAGAAACCTATGTCCCAGCCAGCAGGATCAGACCGGAGCACGTTGGCATGGTGAGACAGATGAGGAGATGGTGCCAAGTTGGCATGCATTGGCCTTTCTGTGTATATTTGTAGAGACTTTGGTGGTATCTCTCTCAACGCATACGAGAGGAGTTATTGAGGTCACATATCCAGAGAGTGAAGATATTGGTGTAGTTCAGCAAGACATTCATGATGATGTCTTAGTGATGGACTATTTTTGCATTGGTGTTGTGGGTGGCACAGTTGGGGCCAAGGAGAGAGACCGTGTTCTTCAGCGAGCCAGACGGTTCAGATTGGAGGGTAGACACCTTTTGCGTGTATGGGAGGATGGTAGAGTGCGAGTAGTACCACTTCCATCTTAGAGACCACAGTTGGTCCGTCATGCTCATGAGGAGCTAGGACATTTTGGAGTAAAGCATACATATAGCTTACTCCATAGTCATTATTGGTGGCGCGGTATGCAGACCAAGGTATAGCAGTTTGTTGCTAGATGTGTGGTTTGTGACGAAGTTAGAGCATTATTCAATGCTCCTACGCCACAATTACACCCATTACCTATCATGGGATTGGGTTACCATTGGAGTTTGGACTTTGCCGGACCTTTACCGCTGACTGTGAGACATCATCAATATGTTTTGGTGATGGTGGAGCACTTCTCCAAGTGGATTGAGTTGGTGGCACTTCCTGACAAGTCTAGTGAAGGGACAACTTACTTGTTCCTGGATCAAATTCTTAGTCATTTTGGTGCACCAGCTGAGGTTTTGACTGATCAGGGTACAGAGTTCTTGGGGGAGTTTCAGGTCATGTGTGACAAGGCTTTGATTGATCTTCGTACTACATCCCGAGATCACCTTGAGGCAGATGGCTTAGCAGAGAGAGTGGTTTAGACGGTGAAGAGAGGATTGCAAAAGTATGGTTTGCAAAGAGGCCACTTAGGAGATTGGGATCTCCAATTACCTTGGTTGGCCATGGGCTATTGGTTCAGCCGGCAAGCTTCCTTAGCATCCTTCTCTCCATCTATGGATGAGATCCTGATTTACTTGCAACCATTCATCAAGATACTATTGTAGTTTTGGACTTGGATGACCCCAATGTATGGATGAGCGCATGTTCTCAACGGGCAGAGATCTTTTGGAGAGTGATGCCGATGGCCTTTGAGAACTTGGTGATTGCTCAGCAAAGAGATACTTTATGCTATGCTACCATTCGAGGAGGAGGTTATAGACCCTTGATCCATCAATTTCATCCAGGTGACTATGTATATCTACAGCAGACAGCACTGACGACACTTGATGTTTCTACATGCCGCACTATCTTGAGAGTGTGCGAGGTTTTGCCACCTAGAGTCCTTGTATTAGAAGGACATGATGGTGTTGTTTGCAAGGATCATGTGCGCAATTGTGCACCATGCCACCTCCCAAACATTGATGGTACTATAGACCCAAGCTTGGCACTTGTACGTGCAGGCTTGAGGTGTATGTTATGTGGCTCTTCTGGTGGAGCTGCTACTATGTTAGTGTGTGATAGCTGTTTGAGAGGATGGCATATTATAATACCAAGAGCTAGCCATATGATCTAGATGTGAAATTTGGTTTGGTAACATCTAGAATGATGTTATACATGATGGTCAAAATAGATAAGATAGAAGTATCACCAAAAGAGTACTTCTACTAATAGGGTAGAAACCGAAATAGACTTGAGAACCTTAGAACCAATAGCTAGACATATGATTTAAAGGTGAGAATTGGTTTAGTAACATCTGGAAGGATGTTACACATGATGGACTAAACAGATCAGAAAGAGGTATCACCAAAAGGGGACTTCTTCTAATAGAGTAGGAACCAAAATATGCCCGAAATCTTTGAAGGCAATTTCGGAGGCCTAACCGGATGAATTAGGCCTAAAAAATGTGCAGATTCTCCCCCTCAATACATGTCACCCATCCAAGTAAGTAATCCAAGGGTGGAGCTTGCTGACATATCACCTATCTATGTCCCTAATCCTAGGTTGGAGCTTCCTTGGAGGAGATCCTCTTTGTCTATATAATAAAGAGAAGGTGCTCCCTTGGGGCATCGAATGTTTTGAGTGTGCAATTTGTGTTTTCTCTCTTCTCTTGTCCTTGGAGTATTACACATATGGCATGTATGACTCCTCCCCTCACAATGGATCCTCAAGGACAGTGGTTATGTCCTAGATGTACTTGACCTATAGCTAGTTCATTCTTTATATGGTATAGATTGCAGACAAGCGACTAACGATGGGGCTCCATAGCACCCGTCCTCTTGATCTTTGCCCATTAGAGGGTATACCATATACTTAGAATAGATGGCTATCTGGAGTTAGAGGGGCCTAACCGCCAGCTAGGGGGGCGATTGTGGCACTTTAGAGTCTATGTATGACTTATGTGTGAGTTGTGCTTCTATAGTGTATGATGTTGTGAGCAATGTATATACGCACGATAGCTGTCACGCCATTTGTAGTGCCGCATCTAGATGCTCGGACACTTGAGTTCTAGTGATAATAGTTAGAGTTATTTCAGCAGTTTCTCAGAGACTACTTTCCAACGGTCAGATTTCATGTTCGGGGTACTGACTTCACAGTGGGGCCCATCGTCAAGTGTGCCATCAGTGGGACCGTTAGGGTTTCAGTGCTAGCTCAAGTCCAAGGGGTATAGTTTCAAAGTGAGCTCTAGAGAGCTCACTTCTCTGATGTTGAGCCTTCGAGTTCCTGGCTATGGTGGACAAAGGACAGTGAGCATCACTTGGATTCTTTATGCTTGAGTGGGTGTGGCTTGACTGTAATTAGTGCCCCGTTGTTGGCAGTTTATAGAATGATAGATCAAGTATTGATTTGAGTTGAGTTGAGTTTAGAGTGGTAAGCAATCTGATTATTGTGGCACTTTAGAGTCTATGTATGACTTATGTGTGAGTTGTGCTTCTATAGTGTATGATGTTGACAGCGATGTATGTTGTGTACCAATGTATATACGCACGACAAAGGTCTATTAAGTTGAAGCTTTTTCATGTGTATTGTATTTAATGAATCACACACCAACAACTAGAATTCACTCACATATAAATTTGGAGGCATTTACAAGAAATAAGCTTGACTATTCCTTCCCCGAGATCTTTGGTTGTATGTGTTATGTACACGTGTGGTGCTCCAATTTCTTCAAAATTTGCTTTGTTGATCATATAGAGCAAAACCTCCCAATAGTGACATACATCTGTACTGGCTATTGATGTCACTATTGAGAGGTTGTCACTAACTAGAGGAAAGTGCGTAGCCTCTTTCTCGCATGAGTCTCAATGATCTCGAATGTTCTAGAACTTGGGTGCCTAATCTACACATCTTTTTCCCACTCTCGCTACTTATCTGCATGAGTCTAGACGTTCTTGAGCATTTTGGAACTTAGGTGCTAGAAAGTTCTTGAGTTTGGAACTTGGGTGCCCGGCCTACACACCTTTTTCCCACTCTGGCTATTCATCCGCATGAGTCTTAGAGTTCTTGTGTATTCTGGAACTTGGGTGCCCGACCTACACACCTTTTTTCCACTCTCACTATTTATCTGTGTGATTCTCTACGTTCTTGAGCATTCTGGAACTTGGGTGCCCGACGCACACATGTTTTTCCCACTCTTGCTATTTTTCCTTTTGATCGCAAGGTGAATGGTGTAGGGGTTACTGTATTGCTGAATTTGAATTTGATTTTTCCTTTTGATCATGCAGTGAGTGGTGTTGGGGTTACTGTATTGCTGAATTCAAATTTGATTATCTACAGGCATGTTGGTTAATGTCAAGAAGCAGAGGCATTTGGACGTGATGATGAAGTTAGAGGTTATCAATTTTCTCAGTCAACCTAGAGCCACCCATGAACAAGCGGCATTGCATTTTGTAGTGGCGTGTCTGACTGTGACCAAAATCTGGAAAGAGAGGGAACTCATTAAGCAGGTGGCATCTGATTCACATCAAATTGGGTTGAAAAAAGTTTTGACATCAACTCGAGTGCAACTGCTTACCAATATGGTGCATCAATAGCATATGCGCGTTGAGATTGATGCACCCATGCTGAATGTAACTGGTGAGGTGCTCAAGAATAAGGCTTTATTTTTTAGAGACAAGATCTTGGAGGACTTCACCAAATGTTTGAAACCATCAGATGTAGTTGCTCTGTAGGTATTTGTTGCCTTGAATGGATGGCTTGAGAAGTATTTGAATTGTGTCTTGACAACTAGCAAGAAGAAGTGTGGAGAACACAACAGCCTCAATCCGATACAAGTTGAGAAGCGTTTGCATGAAATTTGTGAAATGCTGAATGATGTCCCTCTTGAATGCATTATCAACATTGATGAGTTAGCTCTACAGCATTGCACCACATCATCAAGATTATTTTGCACAGTCAACATGGATGGTCATGGTGTCAAAGAACAAATCACAATGAATCTCGGAGTTAGCGCTTCAGGCAAGAAGTTTTGCACTCAGGTTATTACAAAGAGCGCGCGTCCATGCACTTTGAAGAATATTCCAGATATAAGTAAGGCGTTTGGTATTATCTACGACCACCAAGCCAAAGCATGGCAAGACACTTCCTTATATATGCACTTGCTGCACACATACAACAAAATTGCCGAGCAATGCAAGAACATCTTCTATATCCTCCAGGATAACTATTCATCACATGTTTGTGCGGCTAAATTTTTTGATCCAACGGGCTCACAAGAAAGGCTCTTCAAGTATCAAAACCTATGCATCATTTTCTTCCCACCCAATGCTACTAGTGATTTTCAACCTCTTGATCAAGGTGTCATTTGCTCTTTCAAAGCACACTTTTGTCATGCCCAACTGAACCATCTTCTTTTTGAGTATGAAATTTGGCAAACTAGTGAACGTGCACTTGATTCTCAATTTCTGATCAACAACCACACGCACTTGCACAACGTGCTTAGTTGGGTCAAATCAGCATCAGATGGATCAAAGAGAACACTATTTGACGATGTTTTGTCAAAAAAATTGTCTCCTTGTTGTTACAAACATCATTGCCAATCAGTATATTGATCACTCTGCACCTAGCTCCAATCAAGTTGTCAATGATTTAGTGATAATGCTGAGAGAAATCTGACTGGAGGAATCTTTCTTGGCATCATTGGGTCTTGATGACAAAATTTTTGAACAGGTTGCTGAAGAACTCATTAAAATGGATGCGCTTGATGCTACTGGTGACAATGAGGTTGATGATGATAACATTGTCCAGTCTGTTCTTGAACAACACAACCTAATGCAGAATTCCAAAAATATTGATCACGATGATGTTGAGGAGATCCCACCTTTGATAAGCGTTGAGCAAGCAAATTGGGCCATCACTAATTTAATCAACTTTCCCTCTCTCAAATCATTGCTATCTCCAGAACTTCAAAGCAACCTGCTTTCTAACCTTCAAAAAGCTCGTCGGCCGTTGATTCATCAATAGAAAGTTGAGAAAAATATGTTGTTGAAAAAATCCGAGTTATCAATGTATTTTACCTTGGACCAACTAAATTAACCTTAGTCAATGGAGAGAACTGTGGATTTGAAGTTTAATAAAGATGCCACATTCCCCCTTCACACAACCCATAATAGTGCTCTTGAAATACAGATAGGATAGGTTACCTCCATATTTACACTATAGAATTGTCATTATTGGCACCATCATGTCACTATTTCACAATTGTGACGTGTTGTTATTATTATTGGGCATATTTATTGGGTCTAGACTAATTGTTCTAGGGTTCTTGGTCACTAAAGATAGGATGTTACTCATACGAGGTGGCACTATTTGGAGGTTTTACTCTGTATCAAGATTAAGTGCTAGAGAACCATTGAGAATTGTAGAATTACTTGGAGAAGTGCCTCAAATGAAGAGGTACTTAGAGGACTGATACTAGCTAATCCCAAGTACTTGTAGGCTAGCCTACTTGCCGGATGTTCAACACTTACAGTGATGTAGAATAATCCTAAATACTGGCATAAAAAAATCAGTTTAGAGGCCAAAGGAGTTACATGGCCAAGTATCAAGGTGGCAAGCAAAGTTATGTCACAAAGGATATGAGAAGCACTCAGTGAGGTGTAGAATGACCCAAGTGCCTTAGTGTAAAAGACCTAAGACCAAGGAGAGAAATAGGGGAATGGAATATCACATTGGGATAGTTGAGTGTGGAAATTTATTTGTTGCGCTTAATAACAAACATATGATGACTATATGGTCTTGGTCTATCTTTGTCAAGGATGTGACGAGGTCTAAGCTCATATATTCTCAATGGGAAGATGGAGTTGGTCCGGTTGAAGGAATCCACTTGGCTTTTGGTTTTTGGCTTTGTTGCATTAGTAGCTCCCAAAATATTAGACAAGCTCCCAAATCTTGCATGCCATGTTAGGCCACAACCATTGATATTGTAGTGTACTTAAGGTATTGTCCACCCCATGTGACCAACAATTAGTAAGTCATGGGTCTCTTGAAGCCACACAAGTTGTAATTTATCTCTCATTGAAACATAGATCTGTGATCCGGCTGTCCCTCACCACCTCTAATGGCTATTATGGTAGTGCACCATGGACTAGGAAGGCAAGGAACCCCAACTTGATCATACTCTTCCAAGGCTAACACTACAAGACTCAAACCATTGCTCACTAAAGAACTCAATGAGAGAGATAGTTGCAAATGAAAGGATGATGAGTATCTCACTCCTCATTTATGTACTTGTGAAATAGTTATGGACCAAAGTTACTAATTACTAGAGTAACTCAAGTTACTATTCTAAAAGTCAAATAAATTTAAAAGTCTAAAGGAATATTCATAATTGCATTCAATTTTTCAACTCTTTCCTCAAAGCCAAACTCCTAGGAATAATACCAAGTCAATACACTAGAATCCAAATAGTGGTGCTCATCTTTTCCACCTCTTCTCAAGTAAGATCTCCTCTATCTTAGCTATGAATAACTTTAGCTAATCATGATTAATGTAGAACCATCCTTTATCTCTATATAAATAATATCTTTGAAGTACTTATAATATCAAAATAAATATCACAATAGTACATACATGCACAATTAGGTGTTACATTTACCTCCGGACTAAGATTTCACTTGTCCTTGGAGTGAAGGTCTCTCTACCCTTTATGATACATCTTCAACTTATCATGGTTAATCCTCTCAAATTATCTTCTTCCTAACAACTTGAGATCATAGGTGTAATTGCCCTACACCCTCTCCAATATAAAAGGTCCAAAATGCTTAGGCAAAAAATTCTTTTGCATTCTCTTGAATCAGATGGAATCAAAAAACATTACCCAATCACCTTCTTTGAAGAGCTCCAGCTTCTTCTTTCCTTGCCTCCTTTCATAGCTCTCCTTTTGTTTCCTTTGGGCTTGCTCCACTCAAACCATAACAATTGCTCTTGCCTCCTCCAATTCCATGAGTTGTTCCTTCCTTGACTTCTCTGCATCACTCCTTGTGCTTTCTTCAATCTCCTATGAATGCTTTGGAGGTAGGAAGATCAAAGTGATAGGTAAGGTAGACTCAATACCAAATACTAAATGAAATAGGGAATATCCAATGGAAGTCTTCATGGTTATCATGTACTTCCACAAAACCGCATGAATTCTTTTGTCCCAATGATATTTAGCACTCTCTGTTTTTGCATCTTTGGCCAACATCATGCACAAGGTCTGATTGGTTCTCTTTGCCAAGCCATTGAAGTTTGGTTTATAGGATGTAGTTACTCTATGTGTGATATAGAAATGTCATAGCATGGCTGTAGTAATGCTCCCTATAAACTCTCCTCCTCTATCAAAAACCAACTCCAAAGGGCACCCAAACCTAGTGATAATGCATTCATAAAGAAATCTACCAACTTCAACTTCATTCTTGCTCTCAATGGTCTAGCTTCAACCCACTTTGTAAGGTAATGAATAACTATTAAAAGGTGCCAATTGTTCCTTGAGGTTCTATTGAGAGGACCTATAAAGTCAATTCCCTACTTCTTAGAAGGTCTTGGCAATGGAATTGATCTAAGACAAGGAGTGGAAGTAGACTTTCTAGCAAAAGCTTAACAAACATGATAAGTTTTGTAATAATAAAGATAATCCTTGAGAATCCCTCTCCAATGGTAACTTGCATCTAGAATCATGAAAGTAGTCACCTTTCCTACAAAGTGTTCCCCACACACTAAACCTTCATGAAACTCCTTTATGAGTAGGATAGACTCCTCCTTATTGTAATACCAAGAGCTAGCCATATGATCTAGATATGAAATCCAGTTTGGTAAGATCTCGAATGATTTTATATATGATGGAAAAAATAGATCAGATAGAAGTATCACCAAAAGAGTACTTCTACTAATAGTGCAGAAACCAAAATAGACTTGAAAACCTTAGAACCAATAGCTAGACATATGATTTAAAGGTGAGAATTGGTTTGTTAACATCTAGGAGGATGTTACACATGATGGAATAAATAGATAAGAAAGTGGTATCACCAAAAGGGGACTTCTACTAATAGAGTAGGAATCAAAATATGCCTGAAATCTTTGAAGGCAATTTTAGAGGCCTAAATGGATGAATTAGGCCTCAAAAATGTGATAATCCTTTTTCACCCGATACTTTGTCTTGACAAGAGCTTTTGAATGGTACCTCACCCATGTGATTATGAGATTCTTACAGGAATATTCCCTAAAAGATTCCCTCTAGTCAAAGCTTGTTTGACCAACCATATAGGACCAGGACCGACATGTCACCCATCCATGTAAGTAATCCAAGGGTGGAGCTTGCAGACAAGTCAACTATCTATGTGCCTAATCCTATGGTGGAGCTTCCTTGGAGGAGATCCTCTTTGTCTATATAATAAAGAGAAGGTGCTCCTTTGGGGCATCAGAGGTTTTGAGCGTGAAGTTGTGTGGTTCTCATGGTGTGTTTCTCTTCAAGTCTCCTATCCTCTTGGTATTACACTTACCCACTGATCTTTGAAGTGGACCATATGTTCCTTGGTAAAAATAAATATACTCCACCTGTGGTGCCCACATTTTTTGTTTTTTCAGATTAAAGGAGAAGAAGTGTATAGAGAAGTCGGATTGTGCCTGTATGGCCGAAGAAGGCAAAGAAAAGAGTCTTTGGGTTGAAACCCAAAGTAAAGTGACTTCGGGTCATAAGGCGAAGTACTCGGAAATGCCCTGTTAGCCTACAATACAAAGTAAATTGTCTTTGGATTGGGGGAGCTCAACTCGAGGCAAAGATAGTCTAACAACCTTTTGTCGGGGTGAGAAATTCAAGAAGGGGCCGTTTCAAAACTGGCGGCTCATACGCGCGAATGTTGATTGACAGTGACAGGTGCATGCCGGAGGTGTGATTTCTTGGTAGAAACTCAAAGTGACAAAGAACAAAGAAGTGCAACTCTATAAAAAACAAAACTGCAACGACAAAATGTCAAGCAATTTTCCTTCGCCATTGAGGAGTCGTCTTGCAGGTGATTGGGGAAAGGGAAATAGAGTTGGACTCGTGTTAGTGCGCAAGGGAGAAGTCACGAGAGTGAAATCAAGAGAAAGTGAGAAAGCAGAAGAGATGGGAGGAGGGAAGAAGAATTCCAAATTTGCAGTGAGAAATCATGCAATTCGGAGATTAGATGTGATAGCGAGGATCGAAGTCTTGAGCCGACTTTGGATCACCTTTCTAGCATGGAACTGGAACGTAAGTTTCCAAGGATTCATGACAGAAATCATCAAGAGTAAGTGTCTCGATGGACCCACGGAAGAAGGGAAGAGAGGAAATCCGGCTCGCTGGACAGAGTCGGACTGGAGACTCGTACTCGGGAAGGAGGTGGGCTCGAAGCACGGAGCCACATTCTTGGAGAAAGGAGAGATAGCCTAAGAAACTCAAGAGGTGAGAAATGCCTTCTCGTTGAAGAGAACAAAGAATGGGTACAAGGTGGAGAGTTACAAGGATCCAGTGAAGAGAGGGATCGTGAGTGCTCTCATGGCAATTTTGAAGCCGAAGAGAATGACTTATGTGATGAAACACCAAGCGGTGTTCTTCCATAAGTTGTTTGCAAGAGAGCCTATAAATTGGGCGAGGTGTTTTCATGGGAGAACGAGGCAGATGGTGTAGAATCTGAGGGATAAGTCGCCTCCACACTACATTGTGCCGTTTGCAGCACACTTCTACCTCGGGCTCAATTTGCTGAACTTGGTGGAGCGGAATCGGATGGTGTCGCATTTCCATCCTGATGTGCAAAAGGAGGTCGATGTCGAGGAGCAGCAATACATTCTCCAACTCCGGAGCACGGACGACTACTACGCAAAGACAGGGAAAAATGTGGAGGTCGTAGTGAGTACCCCGACAAAGAAGAGAACTTGGCAAGCAGAAGCCAAAGAAAACAAGAAACCTCGGAAGATGCAGAGAAGTAACCCGAGGCAAGGAATGGTGGTAATTGAGTCGGAAGATGAAGACTCAGAAGGCGAGGCCGAGCTCAAAACGGAGGACTTGGAACATGAGGAGGAACCTGAACTGACACTACAGAGTGGAGATACGAGCAGTGATAGTGAAGACGGAGGAGAGATGACCTTGGCGCCAGCGGCGGCAGAATACGAAGAAGAAGTGCAAGCCAAGGTAGAAGCGGAAGACAATACAGCGCTGGAAGATGAAGTACCGGTGCCAAAGGACAAGAAGATCGCCGAGTAGACAAGAAGTGTGAGGCGGGGCCAAGTAGAGTGAAGGAAGAGGTAGAAGAAAGCTCGGGCAGTGAGGCATCAATCCCAATACAAAGACTCCAGAGAAGAAGGCGAGTATCAGGAGAACACGAGGAGAAAAGAGAGACCACTCCGCGGGAGGAAGAAGTTGCCAGTGATGGAGTGGAGTACCTGCGAGAGGTAGTGTGTCCACTGTTGGTGAAGTTGGAGCAGAAGAAGAAGGAGATGTAGTCGACTTGTCCGGAGGTAAAGATTGTATTGTAGGTGGTAGCAAGATTAGAAGAGGAGAACTCGGAGTTGAAGAGGAGTGTAACCCGAGGTGAGGAGGAGAGAGAAGTACTGCAAGCGGAGGCAGTAGAGAGAAGTCAGGTAATCAAAGACCTGAAGAGGGAAGTGAGCTATCAAGAAGATTGTGCCAGGAAGAGTGATATCGCAAGAGAGAGACAGGTAGCTGAATACGAAATCTTGAAGCAGCAATTTGCTGATTCAAGAGTAGAGCTTATCCATGCTATGGCAAGGGTAGCAGCAAAGGATCAAGAGCTTGCTAGAATGATGGAGAGTATGGAGGAGAAGAAGCAACTTTGGCAACGAGAGTTGGCTGCGCAATATAGAGAAGAAGAGAGATTACGAGAGTTACTTCGTAATCAAGAAGAGAAGATTGAACAGAAGGAGAAAGAGAAGGAAGCGGTGAAAGCTGAGTTTGAAGAAGAGTTGGCGATGTACCAAGAGGAATGGCTTGCAGATTGGGAACAAGAAAGGAAGACAAGATTGGAGCCATTGCATGAGATAGTCCTTAGGGTGAACGCGATATTAAGTACAGAAGCCAACGTTTGAATTGAAGAAGCGCGTCTGCACGAGTTGAAGTTGTTGGTGCAGGAGATGAGGCGAAGACAAGCGAAGGACACGGAGATGAATACCTTGTTAATAAAATTAAGAACTCGTGTAGATAGGAAGGTTTTGGAGGTAGAGGATAAAATTTCCATTAGATTAGACTTAGTGAAAGTAGAGCTAGAAAAACTTCGGAAAGATGTTAAAGCAAAACCCAAAGTAGATAACATAGGAGTCCAAATGTCTTTGGAGTTGCCCTCAGAGACATTAGAGAAGAGTGGGTCAGGAGATAAGGAGTTAGATAGATTACCCACTAGTGAAATTTCAGATCAGGAAAGAGAATTGCTAGATCTAGTAGAAGAAGTAGAAGATGTGAAACCCGAAGACAGAGTAGTAGGAAGTAAGATTACTTCGGGTTCGGGTTTGAAAGCCAATGAAGAAGTAGACATTGGATCATAGTGGTAACAGATTTGAGATTTGAATAGACAGATATGAAGAGTTGCATTGTCATTTCGGATCTGTAGGTTAGAACAATTGTCGTAGAAACGGTATAGTTGTTAGAATTGTCGATTGATTCACTACTTAAGAGTGGCATTTGCAGAGAATTGTTGTTCAGTGCTCATAATTTCTAAGAATAGATAAAGCAAAGTGCTGTGAAGCAGTGCTCGTCGCTTGAGCTTGATTCCGAGTATAAGCTTTGCAATTGTGTTTGTGAGTGTTTGGAGAAATTTGAAGTGCAAGTCAGAGTGTTTGTTGGATGTTGGATTCCACAGCCTTGATCTTCATTTCCCTCCGGGCCTCTCCCTCTGGTGTTCGTGCCCTTTGGGCCAGCGGGTTCGGGAGAGATTCAATTTCGAACAAGAGTGTGTTTGATCCTAAGTGAAGTGCAATCGGAGCAATGCCTTGACAAATCTGAGAGGAATTGTAGTGTTGGTAGTATTTTGCATTTGTGAGTGTAGTGCGAAGTTGATGTGAAGCAATTTCAATCGAGGAAGTTGTGCCTTCAATGGAGAGGTGGAACACAATTCTAAGGCGAAGTCATTTTGCAGTGAAGTGCCATTTTTAGGAGAGCCTGAATCATCACAATCAAGATTGTTTGGAAAGAATTGATGGATTTGTGATTAAGGAGTGTGAATTTGTGACAAGACTGCAAATCAGTGCTTGTTACTCTCTTTTGGGTGTGGTTTCTACCTGAGAGACTAAAGAAGAACTCAAGAAGAACTACATTGTTATGTCTGACTTCATATTTGGACATTTCTAACTCGTATCTCTACGGGAACAAACTTTACTTACCTGATTACTGCAAAAGTGATATTTGTCGGGTTGTCACATGATTTTTGGCGCCACTACCGGGGATACAAATCTTGGAAGTGGAAGAATACAAAGCCAAATTGGAAACTGGGTAGCAACGCAATATGAATGTCTGCATTGAGAGAACAACGGGAAGAGAGAGCTCAAAGACAAGCACTTCAGTGTGAAGAAGATGAACATATGAACGCCCCATCCATCGTTGACAAAACTGAACAAGAGGTGTTGGAGTTTCAACTCCTTCACGAAGTGCAAGAAGCCTTGCGAGAACTTGACCACAAGAAACGCAAAGGCAGGTGGCAAGGCTACTTTGCATCTCCCTCTTCTTCCAAGAAGAAGAAAGAATTGAGTGGGCAAACATATGCATTGCGGCCCAGTACACCAACTTCCCCTTTAGCTGTAAAGGATGTTGTTTCCTTGAAGACCTTTGTTCAAGAAAAGACAACACAAACACTTACTGAAGACGAGTATCAACATCTTCTACAAATGATTCCTCGGTTGTCCCGAAGGAATTTTGAAGGACCCATCAAAGGTGTTGATCCTGAATCTTCCACTCGGGTTGAAGTTGACACCCTCATAGCAGAAATTGTCGAAGAAGACCCTATCGTGAATTTGATGAATTGGAATCCCTGGGCTGACAACACGACGTCAATTCCAGCCAATCCTTCCGTTTCGTCAAGTTCCACATTACCTCAGCCAATCCTAGTGCATCAAATGATGACTTCGCTTCCTGTCACCCGACATGCCTATCAGAAGTATAAGGGGACAGAACAAGACAAAGACCCCAATGAATTCATCAAAGAATTTGAAGTCATCTCCTTTGCTAACAAGGAGCATGACTCGGCGGATCGACTGAGAATTTTCCCAAGTCTGCTCCGCAAGAAAGCTCGGAGCTGGTACACCCATGTGACCCAAAAGGGGTTTGTACCAGCGGACTGGGCAGACTTGAGAAACAACTTCCTGGAACGATTCTGTGAAGTTGACTACGATACGAGTGTCTTCGCGGCACTCAACGATTTGGACCGCGGCAAGAAGGAGAAGTTGAGAGACTACTCTGAGTGGTTCATGGCACTACTAAACCAAGTTCCCAAGCAATCGGGGGTGGTGGGTTACTCCGATGCCCAAGCCATTACTTGGTTCCTCTGGGGCCTTTCACCAGAGATACGAATCTTTGCCAGGGAGAGGAACATAACTTCCCTAGACAAAGTACTCAAATATGTCGCTTGTTATGAAGCGGCACACTCTCACTCTGCCGGTAACCGGAAGAAATTGGGAGAAGAAAGGCAAGAAGCCCAGAAGGAGAGCTTTGTGCAGCACCTCCCCTTCTTTGGACGAATCCTCTACGTCTTTGAGCTCTTCTTCAGAATCCAAAGAAGAATCAAAGCCAAGACGAGTCAAAAGACGTGGAGGCAAGAAACTAGTGACTCCTCCAGCAAAGAGTGTACATAAGGCGGATACCAAGCTGGATTGTGACAACCCGGCAAATATCACTTTTGCGGTAATTGGGTAAGTAAAGTTTGTTCCCGTAGAGATACGAGTCAGAAATGTCCAAATACAAAGCAAAGTAACAATTTAGTTCTTCTTGAGTTCTTCTTTAGTCTCTCAGGTAGAAACCACACCCAGAAGAGAGTAACAAGCACTGACTCGTAGTCTTGTCACAAATTAACACTTCTTAATCACAACTCCATCAAATATTTCCAAACAATCTTGATTGTGATGATTCAGGCTCTCCCGAAAACGGCACTTCATTGCAAAATGACTTCACCTCAGAATTGTATTCCACCCCTCCACTGAAGGCACAACTTCCTCAATCGAAATTGCTTCAACTTCGCACTATACTCACAAATGCAGAATACTACCAACACTACAATTCCTCTCAGATCTGTCAAGGCATTGCTTCGATTGCACTTCACTCAGGATCAAACACACAAAATGAAGATCAAGGCTGTGGAATCCAACATCCAACAAGCACTCTGACTTGCACTTTGAATTTCTCCAAACACTCACAAACACAATTGTGAAATTGATACTCGGAATCAAGCTCAAGCAACGAGCACTACTTCACAGCACTTTGCTTTATCTATTCTCAGAAATAATGAGCATTGAACAACATTTTCCTGCGAATGCCACTCTTACGTAGTGAACAATCGACAGTTCTAACAACTATACCGTTCTACAACAACTCTTCTAACCTGCAGATCCAAAATGACAATGCACCTCTTCATATCTGGCCCTTCAAATCTCAAATCGTTTCCTACTCCGATCCGATGTCTACTTCTTCCTCAGCTTTCAAACCCAAACCCAAAGTAATCTTACTTCCTACTACATTTTCCTCGGGTTTCACATCTCCTACTTCTTCGACCAGATCCAACAATTCTCTTTCTTGATCTGAAATTGCACTAGTGGGTAATCTATCTAACTCCTTATCTCCTGACCCACTCTTCTCTAATGTCTCTGAGGGCAACTCTGAAGACATTTGGATTCCTATGGTATCTACTTTGGGTTTTGCCTTAACATCTTTCTGAAGCTTTTCTAACTCTATTTTCACTAAGTCTAATCTAATTGAAATGTTATCCTCTACTTCTAACACCTCTCTATCTACACGAGTTCTTAGTTTTATTAACAAGGCATTCATCTCTGTGTCCTTTGCTTGTCTTCGCCTCGTCTCCTGCACCAACAACTTCAACTCGTGCAGTTGCGCTTCTTCAATTTGAACGTTGGCTTCTGTACTTAACAATGCATTCACTCTGAGGACTATCTCCTTCAATGGCTCCAATCTTGTCTTTTGTTCTTGTTCCCAATCTGCAAGCCATTCCTCTCTATACATTGCCAACTCTTCCTCGAACTCGGCTTTCACCGCTTCCTTCTCTTTCTCCTTCTGTCCAACTTTTTCTTCCTGATTACAAAGTAACTCTTGTAATCTCTCTTCTTCTCTATACCGCACAAACAACTCTCTTTGCCGGAGTTGCTTCTTCTCCTCCATACTCTCCATCACTTGATCGAGCTCTTGTTCCTTTGATGCTACCCTTGCCATAGCATGGATAAGCTCTACTCTTGAATCAGCAAACTGCTGCTTCAAGATTTTGTGCTCCGCTACCTGTCTCTCCCTTGCGATGTCACTCTTCCTCGCAAGATCCTCTCGATAGCTCACTTCTCTCTTCAGGTCTTCGATTACCTGACTTCTCTCTATTGCTTCCACTCGTAGTACTTCTCTCTCCTTCTCACCTCGAGTCATACGCCTCTTCAACTCCGAGTTCTCCTCTTCTAATCTTGCTACCACCTGCAATACAGTCTTTACTTCTGGACAAGTCGACTGCATCTCCTTCTTCTTCTGCTCCAACTTCACCAACAGCGGGCACACTACCTCTTGAAGGTACTCTACTCCCTCACTGGCAACTTCTTCCTCCCGCGGAGTAATTTCTTGTTTCTCCTCGTGTTCTCCTGATACGCGCCTTCTTCTCTGAAGTCTTCGTATTGGGATTGGTGCCTCACTACCCAAGTTGTTTTCTGCCTCTTCCTTCACTCTACTCGGCCCTGCCTCACACGTCGCCTTACGTCTTGAGCAAACTCCTCACTGTACTGCGATCTTCTTCTCCTTGAGCATCGGTACTTTGTCTTCTAGCACCGCATTGTCTTCGGCTTCTACTTCTTCTTTGTATTCTTCAGCCGCTGGCGCCGAGGTCATTTCTCCACCGTCTTCACTGTCACTGCTAGTCTCTCCGCTTTGTAGTGTCAGCTCAGGTTCCTCCTCATGTTCCGAGTCCTCCATCTTGAGCTCAGCCTCGCCTTCTGAGTCTTCATCTTCTGACTCAATCACCACCATTCCTCGCCTCGGGTTATTTTTCTGCATCTTTTGAGGTTTCTTGTTTTCTTCAGCTTCTGCTTGCCGAGTTCTCTTCTTCATCGGGGTACTTACTACGACCTCCACGTTTTTCCCTGTCTTCACGTAGTAGTCGTCCGTGCTCTAGATTTGGAGAATCTATTGCTGCTCCTCGCCATCGACTTTCTTTTGCACATCCGGATGGAAGTGCAACACCATCCAATTTCTCTCCACCGAGGTCAGCAAATTGAGCCCAAGGTAGAAGTGCACCGCAAACGGCACAATGTAATGTGGAGGTGACTTATCCCGCAGATTTTACACCATCTGCCTCATTCTCTCGTGAAAACACCTCGCCCAATTAATTGATTCTCCTGCAAACAATTTGTGAAAGAACACCACTTGGTGTTTCATCACATAAGTTGTTCTCTCCGGCTTCAAGATTGCCATCAAAGCACTCACAATTCCTCTCTTGATAGGATCTTTGTAACTTTCTACCTTGTACCCATTCTTCGTTCTCTTCGACGAGAAGGCATCTCTCACCTCTTGCGTTTCTTGGGCTATCTCTCCTTTCTCCAAGAACATGGCTCCCTGCTCCAAACCCGCTTCCTTCCCGAGTATGAGTCTCCAATCCGACTCTGTCTAGCGAGCCGGATTTCCTCTCTTCTCTTCTTCCTCGGGACCATCAAGACACTTACTCTTGATGATTTTTGTCATGAATCCTGGAAAACTTACGTTCCAGTTCCATGCCAGAAAGGTGATCCAAAGTTGGCTCAAGACTTCGATCCTTGCTACTACATCTAATCTCCAAATTGCATGATTTCTCACTGTGAATTTGGAGTTCTTCTTCCCTCCTCCCATCTCTTCTGCTTTCTTACTGTCTCTCGATTTCTCTCTCGCAACTTCTCCCTTGCGCACTAACCCGAGTCCAATTTTATTTCCCTTTCCCCAATCACCTGCAAGACGACTCCTCAACGGCAAAGGAAAATTGCTTGATTTTTATAGAGTTGCACTTCTTTGTCTTTCGTCACTTTGAGTTTCTACCGAGAAATCACACCTCCGGCATGCACTTGTCACTATCAATCAACCTTTGCGCGTATGAGCCGCTAGTTTTGAAACGGCTCCTTCTTGAATTTCTCGCCCCGACTAAAGGTTGTTAGACTATCTTTGCCTCGGGTTGAGCTCCCCCCGATCCAAAGACAATCTACTTCGTATTGTATGCTGACAGGGCACTTCCGAGTACTTTGCCTTATGACCCAAAGTCACTTTAAGTCACTTTACTTTGGGTTTCATCCCAAAGACAATTTCCTTCGCCCTCTTTGGCCATACAAGCGCAATCCGACTTCTCTATACACTTCTTCTCCTTTATTTTGAAAAAAAACAAAAAATGTAGGCACCACATGGATGCCCTAATCAAGGAGTTTTTGGATTTCAAGATCCAGATGATTGGGGCTAAGGATCAAAGAAAGGCCCCAGCATTTGGACAATCTAATGTGTGGTGCACCGCATGTGGCAAATCCGACCACGCCAACACAGAATGCAATACTCATAATGCGTTCCCGGTGCAGCAAATTGATTGGTTTCAGGGATGGAACCAAGACGAGGACAAAGAGGCGGTGTACCAAACTCAAGAGGTACAGTCTCAAGTGAGCATATCGTATCAAGGTCCGAGGTTTGGACCCAGGGAGTATAACCCCAATGCTCCTCCATGAAGACCACCAATGAGCAACCAAAATTGGCCTCAGAATGTTGCACCTGGAGCCTGTTATAATTGTGGCTCGATGGGACATTGGTCCCCAAATTGTCCCGAGCCAAGAAGGCAAATTGGGTACGTTCTCCTATGCGGAAATTGTAAAGGATCGGGGGATACGGGCAACCAATGTCCTTACCCACCAAACCCGAAGCCACCTGTAAAGTATGTACAGACTCCTGCTGAGCGTGCAGCACTTCAGCCAAAGGGGGATACGAATGTAAATTGTATTACTCTTGAGGAAGAAAGACCTCAAGAAAGGAGTCCGGCCTCAGAAGGAGAATGGCCGGACCTTGAAATTTTTAAGGTTGAGACACGCTCCAGCAAGAAGAAGCATGATCCTGAAGAACTGAGTACGACTTTGTCGTCCTCCCAAAAGGCAAAGAGACTTTTCCCAAAGCCATTCTTTCGGTCGAGGAAAAGATCCTCACAAAAGCCAAAGCTAAAGCCTTGCAAAAAGAATTAAAGGAGGCATTACTCAGGACTCGAGAACTGAGTTTGGAAGAGGAGACAAAGATGAAGTCTCCAATTTTTCCGGCGAACATCCGATCCGAAGTAAAGGGTCTGATCCAAGCCAAGGTGGGCCAACCCAAGGAACCTCGGGTTAAGGCCATCAGCAAGCCCGTCACCATTTTGAAGCGTCCCAAAGTCAAGAGGGAACATGGAGAGACTTTGGACCCAAAGCCAAAGACGAAGACGGTCAAATTGGGAAGAGTTCCCCAATATGATATTGTAGCCAATCTGGCCACCACAAATGCCAACGTTCCATTCAAGCAATTGTGGGAAGATAACAAGCTGTACAAGAGACAGCTTAATTTGGCCCTCAAGAAGGTGAGGTCAATGTCAAAGAAGGACCTGCCTGCTATTTATCGTATTGAACAAGAAGATTTGGGATCTCCCGAGGTAGACGTGGAGATTGCAAGGTGCATGATCACATCGATACCCATTGACTCTGGGCCCGGTGTGAATGTCATGACCAAAGATACTGCGAATCGACTCGGGTATCATACGTTTGAACCCACACCTTGAGTTTTGAAGTTTGAAGACCAAACCAGGAGACGGCCCTTAGGCATGCTGTCAAACATTACCACGATCATTGGAGGGGTACCCTTCAAGTTGAATTACATTGTGTTGCGACCAGTGACAAAAACTGGTTACCCTCTGTTGATCGGCAGACCCTGTTTGTACAGTGCCCAAGTTGTAGTGGATTGGCATCAGCAGAAGTTAAGATTCAAGGACATTTCGTCTGAAGATCAGAAGCTGGTGACTATGAGTTGGACAAAGGTTCCCCATCTCAGGGAAACAAGTTTGTCGGAAGAGGAGGACAAATCCAAAGACTCATCGTCTTCGTCCTTAGACAAATCCAAAGACAAAGTCCAAGTTAATTACTTGGAATGCTACGAGGTAGATGTTGAAGACAAAGATCCATATGACCTTGCCTTGGGTGAACCTGACTTGGAGGAAGGGGGTTTGATGGCCGCTCGCCTTGGATTAAGCCGAGTAAGCCACGTTGAAGGAGTCATCAACCCCAATGACTGTCAAGATGTGTTACTAACTGAAGGAAAAATTTTAAAAATCTTGAAGACAGTTACTTTGGAGGAGTTGGCAGGATACACTGCCCTAATTATAGAGTTCCAGGATGTATTCGCCTGGTCGATTGATCAAATGCCGGGTATTCCATGAGAATTTAGAGAACACCGGATTGATTTGGTTGAAGGTGCAGTTCCGGTTTGGCAGCGACAATACCGCCTGAACCCGAAGTACTCGCTTTTGGTAAAAGATGAAATCGACAAGTACTTAGGGGCCAGAATCATCTTCCCTGTCTTAAGCAATGAATAGGTCTCCCCCATTGTCATTGTCCCGAAGAAGAAAACAGGGAAGATCCGAGTGTGCCAAGACTTCCGAAAGTTGAACGCAGTTACAAGGAAAGATCATCATCTCTTGCCTTTTACCGATACAATTTTAGATCAGGTAGCTGGGCATCCTTGTTATAGTTTTCTCGATGGATTTTTAGGGTACAATCAAGTATCCATTCAAGAAGAAGACAAGGATAAAACTACATTCACAACTGATTGGGGCACTTTTGCTTACAATCAAATGCCCTTTGGGTTGTGTAATGCTCCCGCTACTTTCCAGTGGATGATGAATTCAATCTTCAAGGATTTCTTGCACAAATTTGTGGAAGTTTTTATTGATGACTTTTGTGTGTTTGGACAAAGAGATGTACATTTAGATTACCTTTGCCAAATGTTTGAAAGGTGTCGTTTTGCCGGCTTGTCATTACACCCGGAGAAATGCTTCTTTGCAATGAAGGAGGGAATTCTTCTGGGGCATCGGGTGTCAAGCCGAGGTATTGAAGTCGATGTTGAGAAGGTTAAGATAACCACAGCTTTGGAATCACCGAAGAACATCCGGGAGCTGAGAGCCTTCTTGGGACATGTGGATATTACAGACGCTTTGTGTCAAACTATGCAGTGCTTGCTGCACCACTTACAAAGCTTCTAAAGAAATCCGAAGACTATCTGTGGGAAGCAAATCAAGAAGAAGCTTTCCAGGTGTTGAAGAAGAAATTGGTTGAAGCACCAGTCATGAGGGCCCCAAATTGGGACGTCCCTTTTCATGTGTATGTGGACACTTCATCCATGGCCATCGGGGTTGTCTTAAGTCAGAAGGATGAGAAGAAGAAGGACTACCCAGTGTATTATGCCAGCCGACAACTTTCAGTTTCTGAAAAGAATTATTTGACGATTGAAAGAGAAGCACTCGGAATGGTGTATGCCTGCAAGAAATTCAGTCATTATTTGTTGGGGTATGAGTTTGTCTTCTATGTTGACCATTACACATTGCAACATTTGGTCAAGAAGGCAGATTTATCGGGACAAATTGCAAGATGGATCTTGTCATTACAAGAGTTCACGTATACTGTACAAGTAAGGAAGGGAGCTTCGCATTCAAATGCGGACTTCTTGTCCAGGTTAGAAACTCAAGACCGGGAGTGGGAAATTGACGATCAGTTCCTTGACAAAGAGTTGTATCACTTATCAGCAATGCAAAGTACAAGGTATGCAGCTAAATATAATTATCTGAATACTCTCTAGTGTCCTGAGGGGATGGACCCGGAACAGCGGGCAGTCTTTCTCAAGAAAATGGGGCCGTACCAGCTTAAACACAACATTTTATTTAAGATGGGCGAAGACGACGTACTTCGGCGATGCTTGGAGTCATATGAAGTAGGAGGAGTAATTGAATCTTTACACTCCAAGGCATCTGGAGGACACTATGCTCTGAAGAATACTGTAAAGAAAATTCTTTCGGTAGGGTATTGGTAGCCTACAATGTACAAAGATGTACATGCTCATATCCGAAGCTGTGATGCTTGTCAGAGAACGGGGAAGCCGATGGCTACTTCTCAATGGCCTTTGAGACCAATTTTGCCTTTGGCCCCATTTGAGAAATGGAGAATTGATTATGTGGGTCCTATTCAACCAGTGACCCGAGTCACAAGAAAGCACTACATTTTGGTTTGCACTGATTATGCTACCAAGATGGTCGAAGCAGAAGCAACTCGCAAAGATGATGCTGAAACTGTGGCGGAGTTTTTCTTTCGAAACATCATCTCCCGATATGGGTGTCCTCTGGAATTGGTCAGTGACCAAGGAACACATTTTTTGAACTCTGTAATGGAGGCATTAACCAAGTACTTTCAGATTAAACATCGGAAGATGACTCCTTATAACCCAAAAGCAAATGGCTTAAGAGAAAAAGCGAATGGGTTACTTTGTAAAATTTTGAATAAGGTGATTGTCAATTATGCCTATGACTGGGATACAAAATTACCAGCCGCGTTGTGGGCATATCAAACGATAGAGAAGATTACAACCAAACAAACTCCATACTTCTTGACATATGGCTTGCATCCCATACTGCTAGTTGAATTTGAAGTTCCGACATATCGGGTTCTGTGCGAAGAACAAATGTCGGAAGAAGAAAGTCAAGATCTTTGGATTCATCAACTGATGTGGTTAGAAGAGAAAAGAGACGATGCAATGCACACCACAAAAGAAGTACAAGCACAGAGGAAAGTCAGGCATGATAAGAGAATCAAGCCTATGACTGTACGAGAAGGGGATTTGGTTTTCTTATATGACAATCGCCGAATATTTTTTCCAGGCAAGTTGCATTTGAGATGGATGGGTCCTATCAAGTTCTTCATCTTTACAAAAATGGATCCATGCAACTTGTCAATTTGGAAGGTAATCCTTTTGCCACTCGAGTAAACAAGTGGAGAGTTCAGAGATATTGGACCATAGACTTGGACGTTTCTAAAGCACCCGAGGTCTATGTTCATGGGGATGCTCACATTTGAGGGAGGGAGTATGTGGTGCCCACATTTTTTGTTTTTTCAGAATAAAGGAGAAGAAGTGTATAGAGAAGTCGGATTGCGCCTGTATGGCCAAAGAAGGCAAAGAAAAGAGTCTTTGGGTTGAAACCCAAAGTAAAGTAACTTCGGATCATAAGGCAAAGTACTCAGAAATGCCCTGTCAGCATACAATATGAAGTAAATTGTCTTCGGATTGGGGGAGCTCAACCCGAGGCAAAGATAGTCTAACAACCTTTTGTCGGGGCAAGAAATTCAAGAAGGGACCATTTCAAAATTGGCGGCTCATACGCGCGAAGGTTGATTGATAGTGATAGGTGCATGCCGGAGGTGTGATTTCTCGGTAAAAACTCAAAGTGACGAAGAACAAAGAAGTGCAACTCTATAAAAAATGAAACTGCAATGACAAAATGTTGAGCAATTTTCCTTCGCCATTGAGGAGTCGTCTTGCATGTGATTGGGAAAAGGGAAATAGAGTTGGACTCGTGTTAGTGCGCAAGGGAGAAGTTGCGAAAGTGAAATCAAGAGAAAGTGAGAAAGCAGAAGAGATGGGAGGAGGGAAGAAGAACTCCAAATTTGTAGTGAGAAATCATGCGATTTGGAGATTAGATGTGATAGCAAGGATCAAAGTCTTGAGCCGACTTTGGATCACCTTTCTAGCATGGAACTGGAACGTAAGTTTCCCAGGATTCATGACATAAATCATCAAGAGTAAGTGTCTCGATGGACCCGAGGAAGAAGGGAAGAGAGGAAATCCGGCTTGCTGGACAGAGTCGGACTGGAGACTCGTACTCGGAAAGGAGGCGGGCTCGGAGCAGGGAGCTACATTCTTGGGGAAAGGAGAGATAGCCCAAGAAACTCAGGAGGTGAAAGATGCCTTCTTGTCGAAGAGAACGAAGAATGGGTACAAGGTGGAGAGTTACAAGGATCCAGTGAAGAGAGGGATCGTGAGTGCTCTCATGGCAATTTTGAAGCCAAAGAGAACGACTTATGTGATGAAACACCAAGCGGTGTTCTTCCATAAGTTGTTTGCAGGAGAGCCTATAAATTGGGCGAGGTGTTTTCACGAGAGAACGAGGCAGATGGTGTGGAATCTGCGGGATAAGTCGCCTCCACACTACATTGTGCCATTTGCAGCACACTTCTACCTTGGGCTCAATTTGCTGAACTTGGCGAAGCGGAATCGGATGGTGTCGCATTTCCATCCTAATGTGCAAAAGGAGGTCGATGTCAAGGAGCAGCAATACATTCTCCAACTCCGGAGCACGAACGACTACTACGCAAAGACAGGGAAAATGTGGAGGTCGTAGTGAGTACCCCGACGAAGAAGAGAACTCGGCAAGCAGAAGCCGAAGAAAACAAGAAACCTCGGAAGATGTAGAGAAGTAACCCGAGGCAAGGAATGGTGGTAATTGAGTCGGAAGATGAAGACTCAGAAGGCGAGGCCGAGCTCAAAACGGAGGACTTGGAACATGAGGAGGAACCTGAACTGACATTGCAAAGTGGAGATACAAGCAGTGATAGTGAAGACGGAGGAGAGATGACCTCGGCGCCAGTGGCTGCAAAATATGAAGAAGAAGTGCAAGCCGAGGTAGAAGCGGAAGACAATACAGCGCTAGAAGACAAAGTACTGGTGCCAAAGGACAAGAAGATCGCAGTATAGCAAGGAGTTTGCTCGAGACATAAGGCAAAGTGTGAGGCGGGGCCAAGTAGAGTGAAGGAAGAGGCAGAAGAAAGCTCGGGCAGTGAGGCATCAATCTCGATACAAAGACTCTAGAGAAGAAGGCGAGTATCAGGAGAACACAAGGAGAAAAGAGAGACCACTCCGCGGGAGGAAGAAGTTGCTTGTGATGGAGTGGAGTACCTGTGAGAGGTAGTGTGTCCGCTGTTGGTGAAGTTGGAGCAGAAGAAGAAGGAGATGCAGTCGACTTGTCCAGAGGTAAAGACTGTATTGCAGGTGGTAGCAAGATTAGAAGAGGAGAACTTGGAGTTGAAGAGGAGTGTAACCCGAGGTGAGGAGGAGAGGGAAGTACTGCGAGCGGAGGCAGTAGAGAGAAGTCAGGTAATCGAAGACCTGAAGAGGGAAGTGAGCTATCAAGAAGATCTTGCGAGGAAGAGTGATATCGCAAGAGAGAGACATGTAGCTGAATACAAAATCTTGAAGCAACAGTTTGCTGATTCAAGAGTAGAGCTTATCCATGCTATGGCGAGAGTAGTAGCGAAGGATCAAGAGCTCGAGCAACTCTGGCAACAAGAGTTGGCTGCGCGATATAGAGAAGAAGAGAGATTACGAGAGTTACTTTGTAATCAGGAAGAGAAGGAAGCAGTGAAAGCCGAGTTCAAGGAAGAGTTGGCAATGTACCGAGAGGAATGGCTTGCAGATCGGGAACAAGAAAGGAAGACAAGATTGGAGCTATTGCAGGAGATAGTCCTCAGGGTGAACGTGATGTTAAGTACAAAAGCCGGCGTTCGAATTGAAGAAGCGTGTCTACACAAGTTGAAGTTGTTGGTGCAGGAGACGAGGCGAAGACAAGTGAAGGAAACGGAGATGAATGCCTTGTTAATAAAATTAAGAACTCGTGTAGATAGGAAGGTTTTGGAGGTAGAGGATAACATTTCCATTAGATTAGACTTAGTGAAAGTAGAGCTAGAAAAACTTCGGAAAGATGTTAAAGCAAAACCCGAAGTAGATAACATAAGAGTCCAAATGTCTTTGGAGTTGCCCTCAAAGACATTAGAGAAGAGTGGGTCAGGAGATAAGGAGTTAGATAGATTACCCACTAGTGAAATTTCAGATCAGGATAGAGAATTGCTGGATCTGGTAGAAGAAGTAGAAGATGTGAAACCCAAAGACAGAGTAGTAGGAAGTAAGATTACTTTGGGTTTGGGTTTGAAAGCCGATGAAGAAGTAGACATCGGATTGTAGTGGTAACAGATTTGAGATTTGAATAGACAAATATGAAGAGTTGCATTGTCATTTTGGATATGCAGGTTAGAACAGTTGTCGTAGAAACGGTATAGTTGTTAGAATTGTCGATTGATTCACTACTTAAGAGTGGCATTCGCAGAGAATTGTTGTTCAGTGCTCATAATTTCTGAGAATAGATAAAGCAAAGTGCTGTGAAGCAGTGCTGGTCGCTTGAGCTTGATTCCGAGTATAAGCTTTGCAATTGTGTTTGTGAGTGTTTGGAGAAATTCAAAGTGCAAGTCAGAGTGTTTGTTGGATGTTGGATTCCACAGCCTTGATCTTCATTCTGTGTGTTTGATCCTGAGTGAAGTGCAATCGGAGCAATTCTTTGACAAATCTGAGAGGAATTGTAGTGTTGGTAGTATTTTGCATTTGTGAGTGCAGTGCGAAGTTGATGTGAAGCAATTTTGATCAAGGAAATTGTGCCTTCAGTGGAGGGGTGGAACACAATTCTGAGGCGAAGTCATTTTGCAGTGAAGTGCCATTTTTGGGAGAGCCTGAATCATCACAATCAAGATTGTTTGGAAAGAATTGATGGATTTGTGATTAAGGAGTGTGAATTTGTGACAAGACTGCAAATCAGTGCTTGTTACTCTCTTCTGGGTGTGGTTTCTACCTGAGAGACTAAAGAAGAACTCAAGAAGAACTACATTGTTATTGTTTGACTTTGTATTTGGACCTTTCTAACTCGTATCTCTACAGGAATGAACTTTACTTACCCGATTACTGCAAAAGTGATATTTGCCGGGTTGTCACACCACCATTGTGTAAGGCCTAGATCTTGCTGCAAGAGCCTTCTTCTCCCTAGCATGCATCACTTCTGGATAGTTATCTCTTGTAAAATTCCACAATCTCCTTATACTCCATTGGAACCTCTTGAGTGATTGAGATTGTCATGAGCTCCTCATCAGGAAGGAATCATCCACTTGTTCAACTCCATCATGATCATAGGTCTAGATAACAAATCAACCTTTGCATGGTTCTTCCCTGGCCTATCCTCAATTTTGTAGTCATACTCAGACAAGAGTATCATCCACCTTGCTAACCTTCCTTCCACATTAGGCTTGTTGAGGATGTACTTCAAAGCTTTGTGATCTATGAAAATGGTGGCTCTCCCTCCAATCAAGTAGTTCTAAACTTCTTGAGACCAAAGATTATTGCTAACCCTTCTCTTTTTATGACTGAGTAATTCTCTTTTGCTTAAACCATTTGCCTACTACCATAAGCTATTGGATGATCATGCTCATCTTGGTCTAATTTACTAAGAGTGCATCCTTTAGCCACATTGGAAGCATCAATATAGACCATGAAAAGCTTACTCTGATCAGGTTTAGTAAGAATTGGAGCCACCACAAGGGATTGCTTGAGCTCCTCAAAAGCTTTGAGAGCCTCTTTGTCCTCCAAAATCACCATGTATTCTACTACTTCTTCATGTAGATGGTCAATGCATAAGCCTTGTTGGAAAATGAAAAGATGAACCACTTATAGTACCCAACCATCCCCAAAAATTGGTGTAACTTTGTCAAGCTTGAAGGGAATAGAAGGATTGAGATTTTCTTCCCCTTCTTAGGATCAATTGTTATTCCATCCTTGGAGATGATATGCCTCAAAAGCAAACCTTCACAACCAAAATTGCACTTCTTTAGGTTGAGTGATGCATTGGCTTCATCCAAGCATTGCAAGACCTTGATCAAGTTCTCAAAGTGCGCCTCCTTGCTCCCATAGACACAAAAGTCTTCAATGAAGTCTCTCACAAATTCCCCAATTAAAGTTTCAAACACCTTGTTCATGAACTGTTGGAATATGGCTAAAGCATTGCAAAGCCCAAAAGGCATGACCTTGAGAGCATAAGTCTCCAAAGGTATGGTGAATGTGGTGAGTTGGTAATGCTCTAATGCAATCTTGATTTGGTTATACTCACTATAACCATCTCAAAATTGTATCTCTCATGGCCTACAACTTTCTCCAAAATCCAAGACTTTCTCACAAATTCCCCAATTAAAGGTTCAAACACCTTATTCTGAACCGTTGGAATATGACTAAAGCATTGCAAAGCCTAAAAGGCATGACCTTGAGAGCATAAGTCTCCAAAGGTGTGGTGAATGTGGTGAGTTGTTAATGCTCTAATGCAATCTTGATTTGGTTATACCCACTATAACCATCTCAAAATGAGAGATACATGATATCATGAGAGATATCATGAGAGATACAAAAAAATTGTATCTCTCATGACCTAAAACTTTCTCCAAGATCTCATCAATGAATGGCAAAGGATAATAATCATTCATAGTAACAACGTTGAGCTTCTTGTAATCCACACATACCTGAAACTTGCCATTCATTTTTTTCACAATCACAACTAGAAACACTCACTCTAAATTTTCCACCTCAAAGATAAATCCAACCTCCTTGAGCTTATCAATTTCATTTTTTACAGCCAAAGCTATTGGTGGGCTAATGAAATTATGCTTTTGGCAGACTGGTTTTGCATGTGACTCCACCTCTATCTTGTACTCCTCCAAGATGACTTCCTTTAGATCCTTGTAATTGAAAGCAAACACATGAATGAACTTGTGGAAAATCATGTCAAATCTCACTTTTTCTTCCTTGGTAACATTTGGACCATACTTGAGGGTAGATAACATCTTCTCTATCTCCTCAAGTGTCAATGGTGATTTATCTAGTCCTTCAAAAACTTTAGCTTAGGTGCAAAATCCGTAGCACACAAGATTCACATTTGAACTAGATTCAAATTCATCCTCTTCCATGGAAGTCTCTTCCTCCATGCTTGTGTCTGTACCTAAAGCTCCTTCTAAATTTGATTCTCAATAATCAAAAGATAGTGTATTTGAATATGAAGTGTTGGTGGTATCAATCACAAGAATTGTTACTCTATGATTTGATGGTCCAATCCTCAAGTACACTTTGTGCTCTCAATCAATTATGTGTGCTGCTCTCAACCATGGTCTCCTAAGAAGCAAATCATAGCTTGAATCCTTCAAGATTTGGAAAGTCATTAGATTTTGAACTTTCATTACTGAAATTACCACCTTATCCATCATCCTCATTGGTCAAATTTGTTGCTTGTTTGCAATGCTCACCACAAATGTTGAAGGTCTAGAGGGTATGATACCTAACTTCTTTATCAACTTCTCAAACATGGCATTCACTATAGATCCCTCATCAACAAGTGCATCCTTGAGGTTGTGACCATTCACTTTCACATCAATCTTGGAGGCATATTCACAAGCATCCCATGATACTAGTTTGGCATCCACCACCTCCATTGATAGTGGAGCTTTTGCTTTCTTCTTCCTCTTGCTCCTTGTAAAACTCAAACCACCTGTAAGTTCATTTCTCAAGGTAGGATTCAAAGTAATCAGTTGGCCCACTATGATGTTAGCCTTGTGACTACCAACATCTTCCAACACATTGTAGTTCCATTTTTGCTTTGAGATCAAGAAGTCCTCCATCTCCAACTTCTTCCTTGTAGTCTTTGTTGTTGATGATGTTGAGGTGCTAGTGAAAGTGATCATAGTAGACATAGGAGTATCCTTGCTAGGAGTAAATTCTTGAAAAGTGTGTACATCCTCTACAAAATGAGCTCTCTTCTTCTCCTATGCCAAAAGCTCCAAATTAAGACCTTTGGAGTTTGAGCACTCTTCTTTCTCATACTTGCTCTCAACCACATCTATGGATTTATCCCCTTACCTTTGTTTGGATAAGAAGCCACGTGGGCTTCATTGCCTCCCCTTTTCCTTCTTTTGGATCCCTCATAACCCCTTCTTCCATGGTAAGTGTAATTTGGACAATTCCTTTGGATGTGGCATCTTCTTCCACAACCAAAACAATTTTTATCAATGAAATTTGAGTTGGTTGGCCTTCTCTTTATGGATAGCTTCTATAACTCTTAAGCCATCTCTCCACATTCTGATCCACCTCTCTCTTCTCCCATAGTTGCACTACATTGATCTTGAGATCTACAAGTTGTTTTGTGAGGGATTGAAGTGGATCTTTGGTAGACGTGCAAGAACAAGAACAAATACTACTTGTGGTGCAACCTTGCCACCAAAAATATCAGAATTTCAACCATACCTGTAGCCTTGAGGAGGATGTATAACATCCTTCACCACCAAATCACTCTCATCTCCTTCCAAACTCTCCTCCATACAAATTGCAATCTTGACAGTTTAACCTTGGAAGAAGGTTTCTCATATCTTACCTTACTTCTCATTTGAGGTCTCAACCCTCTCACAAAATTCTTGGTAATCATGGCTCCTATGCCAATCATAGTAGTCTCCATATCATCCACACCCTTCCTCAACATTATGTGAAATTTGGACTCTAACTTCTCCACTCTTTCTACATAGACTCACACTTTCTCTCCATTTCCTTATTTAAGGAAGGTAACCTCACTCATCAGTCTCTCATAATACTTATATGGAAGAAAGTTCTCAATGAGTGCTGAAGTCAAACTCTTCCAAGACTCATCTTGCCCATCTTTCCTCTCTCTCTTTTGGTATTTTGACTCATACCATGTAAGGGCTGCATCCTCAAAGAAATCCAATAATAATGGGATCCACTCATTCTTCTCTCACTAATGTTTCCTATGCAAGCTCTCTTGAAGTCTCTCATAAAAGTCTCCATATCTTCTCCATTCTTGCCAAAGAAAACTGGAAGTTTCCCCATCTTAGCCCCTCACTTTTTTTCTCTTTTCTCTCAATTTCTTTCTTTTCTTTTACTGTATAACTAAAAGAGTATATACATGAATAACACCATTTGAGAGTAATCCACCTAAGGGAACAAAAAAAGTTTAGGTTGCTCCAAGATTTTTATAGCAACATCAAATCCTAGATTGCATATTAATTGAATTCTCATGGATAGTTTATCCATAAGTTGAAAGATTATTTCTATCACTAATCTTGAGAACTAGCTGATGAAGGTGATAGTTTTTCTATAACTAAACTTAGACTCTCTCCAAGATCTTTCACCAAAATCTCCAAAAGTATTGTTAGTCCACTAGACTCATGCACTTTTGGAAGTCCTTCCACTCCACAAACCTCACACAACTCTTTGGTCTTAGATCTCCTCCATCCTAATCTTTGTGAAGAAGGTCCAAACTACAATCCCAAGTCAAGTAAGCCTCTCCTTTCTCTCCATATAAAAATCACTTAGAATCACTCTTTCCTCCAAGTAGTGTATGTTTTTGGATCCTCTTTTACTTTTCAAATTCTATTCTAAACTCTCTTTTCCTCAAATCCATTCTTACAATCATCTCAAACCCTAAGGGAACCTTGCATAGCCTCAAATTCCACTCTTGATAACCTTCCATGTTCCCAAGATGAGTCTAAACACTCAAATATGCTTTCGGTTGCTGTCACATTCCTCATGCATGAGATCTACATTGTCCAAAATTGACTACTCCTCACAATATCACTAAATTCTCTCAATTGCTATGTCATAGTCCTTTGATATTTTTCATAATTGATCACAACCTAGGGCATCCTCCTCTAAAAAATTTTAGATCTTTTCATTGAGCCATTTGGCCTATGCACCTTTCTATTCAGCACACATATTTTAGATTTGATCTGAAACTAATCCCCCTCACTTTAAAACTCATATCTTCATGCACAAGAATGGTCTCTCCCTATTCATATTAGAAGCCAAAATTTAGAATACTATGCACTGAATTTTCTTGGAAAGTTTCAAAAAAATCCAATGGAAAATGAAGAAATGGAAAACTTTGTACAAAATTCCAGAGAGCATGCAATTGGCAAAAATAGTTTACCCTACCACCTTCCAAAAAGTCTAGCTCAATGTGTATAGCAGCACTTGTAGTAATTTTAAGTGTCCCAACTAACACATAATCCAAGCTATTCTTTGTGAAAATTTCAAGTCTAGATCTCAAACTTGAGATTTTGCCCAAAATCATTGTAATACCCAAATCTGCAATCCATCTCACACAATCTCCCCAAATCCTCTCATGTGTATAATATATAAAATATCACCTCAAAATTATCATAATTAACTATAGAGTATAAAAACGGGTCCAAGTTCTCTAATGTAAGTTTAGCCCTCTCCTCCTCTAATGTTCTCTCCAAGTGAGCTCTCGTAGCCTCCTTCTGTCTAATATAAAATTGTGCGTGGAACATTATCTTGCCTTCTGGAGAGATCATGGCAACAAAAACAAAAATGTGAGTTGGTGTATCTCTCACTCAAGATGAACCTTTGATGGTTATTATGGTAGCGCACCATGGACTAGGAAGGCAAGGAACCCCAACTCCATCATACTCCTCAAGACTAACACTTGAAGACTCAAACCATTGCTCACTAGAGAACTCAATGAGAGAGAGATAGTTGTAAATGAAAAGATGATGAGTACCTCCTCACCCCTTTGTATATACTTATGAAATAGTTATGCACCAAAGTTACTAATTACTTGAGTAACTCAAGTTACTAGGCTAAAAGTCAAATAAAGTCTAAAGTTTAAAGGAATATCTATAGTCATGGGAATATTCTCCTAAGCATGTGGTCTTATCTTGACCCAACCACTAAGTTGAGGATTCTTTCACATGGTCTATCCTTGGACTATAGAAGAAACCAAAGAGATTGCAACTCTTTCCTCAAGCCAAACATCTAAGAATAATACAAAGTCAATACACTAGAATCCAAAATAGTGGTACTCATCTTTACCACCTCTTCTAAAGTAAGGTCCCTTCTATCTTTGCTATGAATAAATTTAGCTAATCATGACTAATGTAGAGAAATCCTTTATCTCTATATAAATAATATCTCTCAAGTACTTATAATATCAACTAAATATCACAACAATACATACATGCACAATTGGGTGTTGCAAATCCGATTCTCACACAATAGAATGCTTTGTTTGAATGAGAAAGTGTTGTAATCCTTATTTTGTGTTGCAAGAAAATTTGTACTAGGTGAAAGAAGAGGTTTTGTTGTAAAGTCATCTTGAACTTGATGTGGATCTTTGAGTCTATCAACATTGTGGTAATTGTTGCTATTGTGAGAGTTTGAAGAGGAGTCTTCAGATCAAGTCATTGTGACAAGGCATAAAAAATGACATGGAACTTTCTTGGGTTGTATTTAAGCTTAAAATTAGACAAAAAGGGTTTCTCCTCCCATTAGTGATGCCAATTTTTTATTTGCTCCGAATGTAAGGTCTACAACAAGGGTTTGTGATTGGTCAGCATTATCACTTGTTTTCCCAAGAGATAATTTCACTACACTTTTGTTGCATACACCATTGCAAATTGTTCATGATCTTGAGCAAAATAATTCCTTTTTGCTACATTTAGTCATTGATATACAAAGGCTATGGGATACAAACCATTTAGGAATGCAACATAGCTCCAATAGTAAAGTTAGAAGCATTAAATTCAACCATATAAGGTAGTTGAGGTTGTATGATTGGCATGAAGACACGATATCCATAAGCTTCTTGAATGCCTCTTCTTGCTTGGTATTCCATTTGAAGCTTATTATCTTCCCCAAAAGGTCAATTAAGGGTGCAGCCACATGAGCAAAATAATGGATGAATATGTGAGTAAACTTGCTAATCCATTAAATCCCCAAACTTCTATGGTATCCTTAGGAGTACGGCAATCAATAATTGCCTCGATTTTCTCCTCATCCATCTTGATCCACTCTACTAAAACTTTATGACACAATACAATAACTTCCTTTTGCCAAAAAGTGCACTTGGCTTCTTGCAATAGAATTTCCATTTCACAGTCTTCTCAAAACTTCTTAGATGTGGTTTTTTGTTCTACTTCCATCTTATTATTACAAATCAAAATCTCATCCAAAAACAATACCATGTATTGATCCAATAGCCCATCTAACACCCAATGAATTTGATTCATGAACACTATTAGAGCATTAGTGAGCCCAAATAGTAAAACTCTCCATTCAACATACCAATATCTTTGTCATAATCATTGGAACTAGCATTGAAGCTAGTTTGCTCAAACACTAGAGTGGTAGTGTTGGCAATCATAGTTATTTTGGTAATTGCTCATGGACTACTTGTTGGCAACCAGATTTCATATTAGAGCTATTGATCACATGGTGTGACCCATCATCACTTACACCATTCACACTATTAATGTGCCATCAATGGCATCACTAGGCCTAGAGACCTAGGTCAAGCAAAGAGGTATTCTTTTGAAATGCAACTCCAAAGAGCTCACTCCTCTAATATTGAGCCATTGAGTTCTTGGCTATGGTAGACAGAGACCAAGGAGCATCACATGGGGTCTTGTAGCTAGAGTGATGTGGTTTGATTGTAATCGATGCCCGATTGTTGGTAGCTTGTTGAGTGAAGATCAAATAGAGATCTGGTTTGAGTGTGATTTGAGTGGAAGATTGAACTCATTACATCAAAGAAGTGAGAGTCATGGAGAAATCAAGTGCAAGAACTCAGGACATTGGTGGTATCTCCAAGCTTGGTTGATCGAGCAAGAACTAAGGGCATTGATACATTTGATCGTGGTCCTAGATTTTCTTGAGAGTTATTTGTGCGGAAGCCCTATTCAAGTTGATCCCCATCCTCTCAATTTGGCCCAAGTTGACAGTTAGTGGAGGATTTGGTGGTCAGCTAACTATAGAAGAGGTGCATCAAATTAGCAAAGTTTTTTAAAATTTGGAGGTTGTTACGATTTGGAGTTCAAGTTGGCAAAGGTTGTCCAGAGTTAGAGATTGCTCAAATTGCCCTAACTAGTGCTTGAGTTAGTGAAGCTTGGCCAAACTTGGAGAAGCTTCAAATTGGCAAGAAGAAGGGCTTCTTTTGGCATTTAGAGGTTAGCATGAAGCTAGCCAGTTTAGATGAGTTCTTGGTAGGTTTTGGTTATGTTTTGGTAAAATCTATCCTTCTTTCTAGACTGTGTGCAATAGGGTTTGAACCCCAAATCTTTGGTTCCTAGATTGATGCCCTAGCCAGCTAGTCCACCCTCACTTGCTATCCTAATGACAAGTCAATTGATACATATATACATGTAGCTTTGGCTGGGAGAGATAATTTGATCCCATCCTTGGTGATCATAATAGCCTAGGATTAGATAGACAATCCTATCATGTCAAATGCCAAATAGTGGCATATTCAGTCCCATGTTAATTTATGAGATGGAAGTGTTTTGTTTAGATTTCTTGTGATTGGCTCCCCTCCATTCTCTACTTCTTGTTTGTGTGAGGTGCCCTAACTTTAGAGCATTAGTGCTCTGGTGTACTCTCGATAGTGAGGTTGGAGTGATGACTAATTAGACTATATATGTTTTTCTTTGGGAAGGCAAGAAGTGGTGCCCTTTAGACCATGAGAGTGCATGTTGTGATGGTGTTACAAGTTGTCATTTCCTCTAGTATAGTTGTCACAATTGAAGCTATATTAGTGAGTGGTATTTAGTTGGTGCTGGCACTTGATGGGGAACTTGTGGTGATTACAATTGTGATTTGAGTTACATTGTCACAATGGAGTACTTTGGAGATTCCAAAGGAGATATTGCTGTAGTATGTAATAGGCTTACATGGAGTGGCTTGATATCAGTCTGTATCTTAGGTCCCAATGAGGGAGGAGATTGACTTTAATTTGGAGTTTGATACAAGAGTTGATTCAATTGAGAGTGCACATGAAATGTCAGCACCATTGTTATGGGACATGGACAAGATTTATGGGGCCTCCAAAAGCCATTAGTGCTACTCTAGTATAGTGAGTATACATTGAGTTGGATGACTTTATCCAAGAGTTTGGTGTGATCTATAGCAGATGTGGAATCCAACTTTGTTCACACTTTTCATGGCATAAAAGAGGTTTTTCTAGCACTTGGGAAGGTCTACTATCATGAGTTCAAGAGAGCTCACTTGTAGAAGATTAAGCTATGGAGACAATATTGGTCTCCAAACTACATCTCCATTGCTTTAGGTTTGTTTTCTAGGTAGATTGATAGTACACAAATGTTCTTACTTCAATAGTGGTGGTGTAACACTAATTGGAGATGATGTTACTATGAGTGGGGGTACCGTTATAGGAGGTGGCAAAGTATTGGGGTTTATGCCATGGTAGAGTTCCTCTAGTGTTTGAGAAAGAACTACCAAGGAGTGCAAAGTGACAAGCTAAGGATCTTGCAAAAGTTCCAATGGAAGGCTGGAGAGAGCCTATACAAGGCATACACTTGCATGAGATGGTTGATCAATTTCACTTAGTGAGTTATTGGGGCCCAAGTAGTCCAAATTTGGTATGGGATCTTGAATAGAGAGTTGCAACATAGAGTACATGATTTTATGTTGTTATAGGCTACCTCACCTAATTTGTTGGTGGTCTTTAGTTTAGTTAAGCATATTGAGCTCAACATGGTAAAGGAGAGAGTGATGAAATTTGGATTTGGTAGGTAGATCTCATCCACAATTTTTACTTCTTTTAGAGTGTAGTAGAGTGCACTACACCATGTTAGATTTTTGAGTGCAGAGTAGATAGCCTTGATCTTATGGAGCAATAGAGGGTCTGATGCATGTAGACCCTTACTTTCATTTTTGGGTTAGCAATAGCTAATGAGTGGTGGTGTTGCTTGTTGGACTTGTGGTGGACCTCACTACAAGAGAGAGTGCACTCAAGATAGTGGACATGATACCTTTGGTGCATCACAACCAACATGGAGATAATATGACCATTTCCATAGATTTGGTCACACTAGTGACCAATGCTTTGACCTTCACCCAGAGTTTTGGAGTGGTAGGGCTACTATGACAAGTGGTAGGGAGCTCCAGGTCATAAAGGACTAGGTAGTAGAGATGGTAGTAGAGGATCCACACTTGGAAGGGGTATAATACCTACCCTTGCTTTTGATACAACCATGGTTACTTGGATTGAGTAGTTAGAGTAGAGATTGGCTAGCATGACCATAGCTCAAAGGAGGTCAACTTTAGGTGTTGAGACCTCCATCTCTTGTGTTGGTAACAAAGATATCTTAAAACTTTATGTATAGAGTAGCACAGGTATATGCATCTGCTGTAATGACTAAGAGTGCAATATGTGCTCTAAAGCCTAGAGGAGCATTAGTGGAGTTGGACCTACAAAGAGGAGAGGTTGGTAGATAGGTCAAACTTCCTCAATCTTTCACACTCTTTAATGCACTATAGAAGATATCCATGGCTCCTAAACATCCTAGTGCATGTGTGGTAGGTGGTGATGGAGTGCATGATGGACTAGATGCTAGTCAACCACTTGCTACTACACAAATTAAGTCTAGCATAATGTTGGGAGTGGCTTGGTTGATTATGCATTTCTCTTTGTTCTTAGCCAATGACATGTTTACATTAGGAGGTGACCTAGCTCTAGTGCTTTCATTGGCTACCACACTTTGTGAGAGTAGTAATGATATGCTTCTTGCTTCTAGAGTGGAGCTAGTTGGTAGTAGAGTTGACTTGGTTGAGGAGCATGGGATTTGTTCATTAGTAGTTTATGGTAGGTAGTATCAACTAGGTTGGAGGAGTTACCAACTAGACCTACCTTTGAGTGAGCTTGGTTCACACTTGGAGTTGTCATATTGGCTAGCTAGAGGGGGAATTTTGGTTTGGTGTGACCTTCATAGAAGGTCTATACACCACAAAAGGTCTTATTAAACTCTAGTGCACATCCCTTTATGTTGGGAAAAGTTGTACTTATTGGTCTTGAGCTACAAAAGACCAATGTAGAGAGGTGTCCATTTCAGATCCAAACATCTCTAGGGGTGGTTCTACATAGTACATCATATGTGGAGAGGTCATTGTCTAGATTTAGCCTGGTCATCCAACGGGTATCTCTAAGGTGAGAGCTCAACCATGGTGACAATACTTGAGTCATATGATATGCTAGTTGGTGGAGTAGTGTTATACCTCATGGGTTTTAGTATCGACTCTTGAGAGGAGATAATCTCTTATAGGCTAGGTTGGTTTTCAGGTGAAAGATGGGTATGTTACCTACCCATATGCTTTTGTAGTGACAATCTTGACTCACTATTACCAAGGACCATTGCACCTCTTTCAACTTTCAATGGTTTTGTTACTTGGACTAGTGACTTAATGGTCGGGAATGCCTAAATGGAAGATACCCCAATACTAGAAAAGATCAATTGGATTTGGAGTACAAGTGGGACCATTCTATCCACCTTGGATATTTTATTGTGAAGTTCTAAGGAGGCACAGCATGCAAATCAATTGGTACGGTAGACTTGGAGTGGAGCCTTTGTATCACTAGGAGACCAATGTGAGGATGAACCTCTAAACTCTATTACTTTATCATCTTTAAATAATACACTCATTGCTTGGTAGTATCTAGAAAAGGGAGTATGTGTATTGGAGTTGTTTGGTAGGATTAGCACTAGACTTGTTGCGGTACTATAGGCAAGTATATGAATACAAAGGTACTTATATGAGGAGATAAATGAGACTACTAAGAAAGTCTCTCTACATCATGTGGTACACTTGGCCTATTGGTATCGTGAGTTATTATTGATATCATTAGCCAAGGGTTACTAAAAGATCCTACCGTCATAGATTTCCTTGCTGGGGGTGTAGGATTTGGAGAGATATGGTCCTATTCATTTGGTGATTTTTGGATGGCCATGTTAGGAACATACCCATGTTGGCCAAGGTTAAGGTCTATAAGATCCTTTTTTTGGTATGTTTTAGGAGATATTATGTATACTATATCTCAAGGTTCATTAGTCCATTTCTCCAACCTACATTTTGGAGAATTTTCCTTTGATGGATGATTCTCATACAAGGTAGTGGCAAGTACAAATCAAGTTCATTCTTGGAAAGGACATGCCATGTTGTTAGATATAGCTAGAGTGGGATCACATGCTCATCATCTTTATCTTTGGTGGAGGAATATCTTACTTAGAGAGGTTTTACAATGTGCTTATGATAGGATTCAACAACTAGACCACCTTACTATCAATAATATTTTGGATGTTAGGTGCCAATCTTAGATGGTGGTAGTGGTTGATAGGTCACCTATGGTAGTGGTGAACCTTGTTGAACAGCTTAGAGCTACTTTACCTCCGCTTATGAGTTTTCCAAATTCCCATAATTTTCAAGAGGGAGGTCCTGGACTTGTTTGGGACTCAAAGTTATAACAATTAGTAGAGACCAACAGCAATGAGAGGGAGCAAGTGATGGGTTTTCATACTTGTATTACTATTGTTATAGTAATGTCAAAGGCATCTAAGCATCAAGTGTTAGATCAAGCTATGGACTTGAACTATTTGACCTAGATTGTGAGCCTTGGCTTGGTAGAGTAGCATAGGATGCACTTGATAAGCATTACCACTTAAACACATGAGCTCTATGTCTACCAAGATGATTCAAGCACACGTTGGGGATGATGGACTGCATGGGCATGGTATTCTTATGATACAACCAGTGGCTACTTGAGAGAGTGGTCTACTTGGAGTCCATCCACATGAGCGTAGTCTACTTGGGTTACACCCTTGGTCTACTTGGGATGCAACTACAAGACATATAGAGATTGCAGCTAGAGTATAGGGAGTTTTTTGCATTGAGGTTGGGGACTATAGTTTTTAGGGGCATGAAATTACCACTCCCAGAGGCCTAGTGTAGTAGCCAATTAGTTCATCTTCCACTCTTACATCAGTTCAAAAGATACTTGGGAGCTAGACATTGGACCTAAGCTTACAAAGGGGAAAGATAGAGAATGTGAGGTTCTTGAGAAGCTACATGAGTTGTTTTGCTTATAGTATGAAGGATTTGGGTGTTCTGAAAAGACTTGGTATTTGGATTGAGCTAATTAGTGATACACTAGTATTTTACATCACTATAGATATAATGATATGGAGAGAGCATTGATTCATAGCCAAAGTATAGACCTTTTTGAGGTTAGTTTGGTGTAGATTTTACATAGAGAGTATAATTTAGCTATAGTGATGCTAGCCAAGAAAGATATGCATGGCAACTACACAATTGGTTAGATGTGTTGAGATTATTGTCTTGTCAACCAAATAACTAGGGCTAATTTGTATGCCATGTCTACACCAAATGAGATCTTTGATATAGTTAGGCATGAAAAGGTCTTTAGTACTTTGGATATTTCAGCAAGATATCATAAATTGTAGATCAAAGAGGAGAACAAGTCCGAGAGAGTATTTTGGATGATTGATCTTGACAATAAGGATGTATTATATCAATGGGGGTTCTTACTATTTGGGTTAAAAGGAACAATCTTTCCAAGTTCCAAAGGGTCATGGACAAGATCCTAGTAGGATTGGATTTTGCTTGGTGCTATATTGATGATTTTGATCTATAGCATTATTGTGGAGGATCATAAGAGACATTTGTTTAAGGTGTTTGAGAGGTCAAGATCTCATAGACTCAAATTACATCTGGGGAAATGTAGATTCTTCCATGAGTAGGTTGAGTATTTGGTTCACATTATCTACCTTGAAGGACTTGGTGTTCAACAGACCAAGGTAGAGGCTATCACATGTATTCCTTGGCCTATGGATCTGAGCAAACTGCAAGTATTTCTTGGGTTGGCAAAATTCTAATGCACATATGTTAAAGGATTTAGTGTCATTGCCAAGGCCTTAACAAAGTTGACCAAGCTTACACATGAGTGATATTGGGGAGATGAGCCATAGAGAGTTTTATAGAGCTCAAGAAGAGGTTGACCTCTGCCCTATTCTTAGGAGACCAATCAGTGGACAACCATTTCATGTTCATATTGATTGGAGTGCGTTGGAACTGGAGTAATGCTCACCCAACAAGATAATGAGGAGAAGGATTTTATGGTGGCCAATGCTAGTTGCTCCAAAAATTCAATAGAGACAAAGTATAGTTCATATGAGGAAGAGTGCTCAGTAGCAATATGGGTAATCACACATTTATGATATTATCTATTTGGTAACCCCTCACTCTCATCATTGATCATCAACCACTAAAGTGGCTAATAGAGTTTGACAAGCTTTCAGGGAAGCTTGTATGATGTGCTTTGATATTACATGAATATGATTTTACTATTATTTATAGACCTGGAGTGGTGAACCGTGATGCAGATGGGTTGAGTAGAAACCCATGTCCTAACCAATAAGATAAGCCAGAGTACATTAGCATGGTGAGACAGATGAGGAGATGGTGATAGGTTGGCATGCATCTACCTTTCTATTTTTATTTTTTGAGGCCTTGGTGGTGTCTCTATCAACACATACAAGAAGAGTCATTGAGATCATAGATCTAGAGGGTGTAGATATTGGTACCAATCAGCAAGATATTCATGATGGTGTCTTAATGATGGATTATCTTTGCATTGGTGTTGTAGGTGGCACAAGTGGTGCCAAGGAGAGAAATAATGTTCTTTAGCAAGCCAAGTGGTTTAGATTGGAGTGAAAACACTTTCTTCATGTATGAGAGGATGAAAGAATATGAGTAGTACCACTTGCATCTCAAAGAACATAGTTGGTACATTATGCTCATGAGGAGCTATGACATTTTGGAGTAAAAAATATATATAGTTTACTCCATAGTCATTATTGGTGGTACTATATGCAGACTAATATCTAGCATTTTATTGCTAGATATGTGGTTTGTGACCAAGTTAAAGCATCATTTAATGCTCTTATGCCATAATTGCACCTATTATCTATCATGGGATTGAGTTATCACTTGGACTTTGCTAGACTTCTACCATTGATTATGAAACATCATTGGTATGTTTTGGTTATGGTGGAGCACTTCTTTGAGTGGATTGAGTTGGTGGCACTTCTTGACAAGTCCAAGAATGACTAAGAATCCAATCCAAAAAACTGTCCTTTCATTGGACTTGTCAAGAAGTGCCACCAACTCAATCCACTCAGAGAAGTGCTCCTTGTTCTTGGATTGGGTTCTTAGTCATTAAGGTGCACTAATTAAGGTTTTGATTGATCAAGATACAAATTTCTTAGGGGAGTTTCAGGTCTTGTGTGACAAGGCCTTGATTGATCATCATACTACCTCCCAAGATCATCTTAGTAGAGAGAGTGGTTTAGACAATGAAGAGAATATTGTGTAATTGTGGTTTGCAAAGAGGCCACTTGGGGGATTGGGATCTTTAGTTACTTTGGTTGGCCATGGGTTATTGATTTGGCTGGCAAGCCTCCTTAGCATCCTTCTCTCCTTACTTTTTTACTTTATAGACAAGATCCATATTACCTATAAACATTCATTGTGATGTTGCTATAGTTTTGGACTTAGATAATCTAAACATATGGGTGAGCAAATGTTCTCAATGGGCAAAGATCTTTCAAAGAGTGATGTTGATGGCCTTTGAGAACTAAGTGATTGCTTAGCATAGGGATAACTTATGTTATTCTACTATTTGAGGAGGTTATAGATCCTCAATATGTCAATTTCATCTATGTGACTATGTATATCTACAATAGACTACATCAATCCTTTATGTTACTACATGCCACACTATCTTGCAAGTGCATGAGGTTTTTGCTTTTGGAGTCCTCATGCTGGAAGGACATGATGGTGTTTTTTGGAATGATTATGTATGCAATTGCCACCTCCAAACATTGTTGGCACTATGGAGCCAAGCTTGGCATTTGCATATGCAGGCTTGCAATGTATGTGATGGTGCTCTTTAGGTGGAGTTGCTACTATGTTGGTGTGTGATAGTTATTTGAGAGGATGGCATATGGCATGTTCAACTCCTCCATTCATGGTGGTTCCTCAAGGAAAATGGTTATGTCCTAGATGTACTTGACCTATAGCTAGTTTACTTGCTACATGGCATAGATTGCAGATATGCAACTAATGATAGTGCTCAATAGCACTTGGCCTCTTGATGTTTACCCACCATAGAGCATATCACATACTTAGAGTAGATGGGTATCTAGAGTTAGAGGGACCTAGCTGCCAACAAGAGGAGATTGTGGCACTTTTGAGTTCAGGTATGACTTATGTGTGAGCTGTGCTTCTATGTTCTATGATGTTGATAGCAATGTATGTTGTTTAGTAATGTATGTATGTATGACAACTATCACAACATTTGTAGCATTGAAGCTAGTTTGCTCCAACGTTGGAGTGGTAGTATTGACAATCATAGTTATTTTGGTAGTTGCTCAGGGACTACTTGTTGTTGGTGGCTAGATTTAATGTTAGGTCTATTGATCATATAGTAGGACCCACCATCACTTGCACCATTTAATGTGCCATAAGTGGTGCCATGAAGGCTAGAGATCTAGGTCAAGCAAAGGAGTGTACTTTCAAAGTGTAGCTCTAGAGAGCTCACTTCTTTGATGTTGAGCCTTTGAGTTCTTGGCTATGGTAGACAAAGGTTGGTGAGTGTCACCTAGAGTGGATAAGGCTTGATTTTAATTAATGCTTGATTGTTGGTAGATTTTAAGTGTGATTTAATGGAAAAATGAAGTGTTTATTATAACACTTATGTGTGAGTTGTGTTTCTATGGTGCATGTATTGACAAGAATGTATGTTATGTCATGATGTATATATGCATGACATCTTGTACAAAAGGTCATCTTTTGCACAATCTTCTCTTTCAATTAGAATATACCAAGAGCTACTTTGAAGATCTAACTTTGAGAAGTATTAGACTCCAATCAATTGATCCAACAAGTCATCAACTCAAGGCAAAGGATACACATTCTTCATAATTTTTTTATTGAGACCACCATATTCAATATAGAATTGAAGTCCTTTATCCTGCTTTAGGACAAATAAGACTAGTGCTCCTCAAGGAGAGATACTATGTCCTTCTCCAACAACTCAATCAATGTTATTCAAAACTCTTCTAACTCCTTTAGTGAGAGTCAATAGATTGGTCTACTCACTAGAGTACTACATGATAATAGCTTGATCTTGAAGTGCATACCTCAATCAAAGAGTAGCCTCCTTCAAAAGATCCTTCAAAAACACATCTAAAAATTTGTGAACTGTTTGATCAACCATTGCTTGTTGAGGCTTTTGATCCTCACCAGATTCTCCATGTACAATTGGCTTGATCCACATAGAAAACATGGGAATATCTTCTCCCAAAGCTTTCTTTATAATGGTTACATTGATAAACATCCCATCTTGGGATTGGCTACTCTTAAGTGTCTTCCTTAGAAGTGCCAAACAACCTAATCAATAGTTCTTACCTTGATGTTGTACTTGAATTTATTGTCAGTCCCAATCAAATTAAACCTTATAAGATTCAAGCCAAGGAAGACCTAGAATCATATCATGGTGTAAGGACGCTACTACAAATCTCATGCTCTCAAAATACTCCTTTCTAATCTTGAACAAGATAGGAGGTATGGAGTGCAAGACTCCTCCTTCCATCTGCCATCATCAATTTGCTACTTGATACCAATTTGACAATAATATCTAGTTCCTTTTGCTAATTGCATGGATATGTAATTTGCAAAACTCCCACAATTTGCCAAAATCTTTTGTCCACAATTGGATACCATATCTTGCAAGTGAATCAAACTTGCATAGGTTGAGCTTTGAGTCTTGTTAGAACAAATCAAGTGCATAATAAGTGGCTCAATATCTCCTATTGGGAATCTTCCTTTCACCTATCATCACATTCCAAGAACTCCATTTGGATAATAGGTTGAGGTCTTCCATTCTTTCTTGGACATTTACCAATGCAATGTTCTGTCTAACAACCATAGAAACAACCACCATTTTGTCGCAATTGGTCTTGATTCTATTGTGTATAGTGATCTTGGTTGGATGGCATTAATTTCCATTGGTACTTGCTCTTCTACATGTGCCTAGTGCATCTATAGGTTTTTCAGAGGTCTAGTTCAAGTTGTCTAGACCAAGTTGTTATAACCAAGGAGTCAAAGTGCTTAGCCATTTGCATGGCTTCTTCTAGATGCTTAGGTTTATGATAGTTACTTCTAATTTGGTGTTTGATTTCAAGCCTCTCATAGACCAATCTAAAGCTTCACCTTCATGTATATCTAGAATCAACATCATGGTACCTTGGAATTGAGAGATGTAACTCCATACAAAGCTAGACCATCTCAATTCTATCAGTCAATCTCTTGCCACTCATGCACCATTCATGGCATAGAACCTCCTAATGATTGCACTCTTGAAGTCCTCCCACGTCAAAATTGGTGCAACAAATTCTCATTGAGTTTGCTCCACCTAAAGTTGCCAACATAGTTTAGCTACTTCTTCTTATTGACTTGAAGCCAAGAGAATTTGTCTTTGATCATCTAGAAGATTTATGGCTTCAAAATACTACTTACAACTAAATAAAAATTTCTCTATTGCACTCGGTAAATTCTTACCTTCAAATGGCTTCGGTTATGAAATTACACTAATTTTTTTCTTCTTTTTGGAACTTTTCTCTCTCCATTTTCTATTTCTATTTTTGTTGCTCATCACTATCTCACTTGTCCAACACTTGAGTAAGATGCTTGATCTATTAGAGCATCGTAATGATAACTTTTAGCATCACCTCTAGGATTACTATTCTATTAAATAACCCTCTTATAGTTAACTAAATCATTACATAGATGTAACATGTCCATTGCTCTTCATACTTTGTCATGTTATGGTTTGCATAGCCTATGAAAAAGTAAATTAGCATGGTTATCTCCATATTTATGGAGTAGGTTGTGTGATGGATTCCACTGTTGAGTTGTTGCCATATGAGCAATCTATGTACATGTATGCAATTGGCATGTTGGTTACAATCTTGTCCTTTTCAAGGGCTCTTCTAATGTATAAAGGTGGTGGAGAGTTGAGAGAGGGGGGGGGGGGTTGTGTTGTAGTGGGAGGAGTATCAAGCAAAAGGAGGATGTTTAGAGTACGAGTTGTAGTACAGCATGGAGATTAGGGCATCAAAAGTAGCAATTGAGTAGGAGATGTCCCATGCTCTCTATCTGCCAACCCCAAATCTTTTTCTCAATAGGCTTTAGACCCTACACCATGACGGCTTACGAGATTGGATGGTGACACATTTCAGGGCAACATTCATGGAATCGGTGATGGGAAACCCGGATCTTGTTGTCCTCCAGTGCTTACTTATGAGCAAATCTAGGAACGAATGATTTATGTGCTCTTATAGATAGAGAAGGACTTAATTTTGATCATGAGTTTGAAGCTGGAATTCTGGGGTTCATTTGTAAAAAAGTGAAGAGACTAAATGACAAACTTGCAAGAGATTGAGTCCCAAGTGGAGAACTCAAGAGTTTTTGATGATTAGAGGAGTTTAATGAGGGAATTTGAGACATGAAGACCACAATTGAATAGAGGAGCTAACAAGCTACAATTTGAAGAAAGAAAGTAGATGATTTAAGTAGATTCTAGAGAGATATGATCAATTGAATCAAGAGGGTAAAATTCATACCTAGGAGCACAAAATAGACAAAAAACCAAGAAACATTTTTATGATCTATTAGTGGGTTTAGAGATTAAATAAAGTGATTATAGTGTTGAGTGTAATAAATTCCAATTTTACATCAATCTAAAATTAGATCTGGTTGATTGAAGTTGGTACTGTTGGGATGTAAGGTGTTGGAGAAGTGTTTACAATCAAGTTTGGAGTTTTTATCATTCTCCAAGTTGTGGTTTGAGTCACCTTGTGAAATTTTCCAATGTTGTTTCTGGTTTGATTTTTCACCTTTATGCAAAGGTTTCATGTGAATTCCTCAAAAAGGGAATTCAAGGTCTTGGATCAAGTATACTTGGGTCTGTAGAGCTCACAAGTTAGCCCAATCCATATTGATCCATATCTAAGGATTGGGGTTTGGATTAGGCCATCAAACTCTGCAAATGGTTAGACAAGGACACAATTACCTAATGTAGAAATTTTGGTTGGCTTTGGGTCTATGGAGAGAGAGAGAGAGAGAGAGAGAGAGAGAGAGAGAGAGAGAGAGAGAGAGAGAGAGAGAGAGAGAGAGAGAGAGAGTTGATGCAACAAGTTCTCCTAAAATACTATTGTAAGCTCGGTAGAGCAATTCTATCTTCAATCATGATTGAGTTGCAATTCTCCTATTTTTGTGATAATGATTGAGAATTTTAGATTTCTGGAGTGTTTGTGAGGAGCAAGTGTACCTCTGATTCAAAAATCTGGGGAAAAATTACCAAGAACTATGAGCAAACGCTAAATTAGGGATTTCAAAATTAGGGTGAAAATTACAAGAAAGTAACAAAGTTTGAGAGCTTGTAAGGAGAGCTGTAGTGATCAGATTGTAGCCTTTGTCATGTCATTGGAAAGCCTATCTCATAGGGTTTCCATTAAATTATAGAAGACTTGAATCCAAATCACAAAAGGTAATAATTAAATCCATATGATTTATGCAAATTTTTGCCTATCAAAATTACCTAGAAGTTCCCAACTTGGATTATAAGTTGGTTAAAATCTGAAGAACAGATTGGAAGAGACTTAGAGTACATGTTGAAATTAGCTTGATGATAGAGCAAGGAGTCTCTGAAGCTCATTTTTGACAAAATTCATAGAGAGTTTTTGTCTAATTTTTGTGATCAGATCCTCTTTTTGCTTGCATACCTGTTTGTACACTGAATTGGGTTGGATTGGTGTGCAGGCATTGTGCTTAGGTTCCTTTCTTCTAGGTGTACTTTGTTTTTCTCTTTGGTAATGCTGGAAATGATGATCAACACACCATGAGAGCATGTTATGATGACATGTTAGGTTGCACGTTACTCCCCTACCCAATAGGAAGAATCTTAGAAACAAGAGTGGACGGTTCTATTGGTTGGGTACCACATGTGCTCAGATTAGTGGTGACAAGTCTACGCATGGCCTCTGGTCCATAAGCTCCACATCTACGCACATTGTGTGTTCACAGAGAGAGAAAGGCAAAGTACAACAAAGTTACCACCAAAACTATCAAGGGTGCCCTAGACAAGTTGATTATGTTTAGAAAATTCTGACCAAATCTTGAAATGATGAATTGGGTAAAATGATGCTTTGGTAGTACACTGACATAAAAATCCTGATGGTCTGGAGGAAATTGGTTTGGTGGTCCATAGACTCCATCCGTCCCATTCTTGCTCTGATACCAATGTAAAAGACAAAAGAGAAATCACTTAGGCTAGTAACTCATTAACTTCTACAAACTAGTTTGTTAACTCAATATTATTACATATCCTCCCACCAATGCAAAAGACTAAGGAGAGAAATAAGAGAATAGAAGATATGAATGGAAATCAATTGAAATGCTCAAGTGAGTGAAACTCCAAATGCTTAGCTTGAGCTCAACTTTAGTATTTATAGGCAACATGAGTACAAGATTCCCAAGAAGTTTCCAAGGAAGGTCCCTTCTAGAAGTTGCCTTACTTGGAGTGCAAGGTAAGTTAGTTGTTTACATGGCATGCATGCTAAACTAGCCATCAAATTGGCATACAACTTATTATATCCTTGGAAAGTTCCTAATAGCTTCTCACCAAGAAGCTTCTTGGATGTTTCTAGAATATTCTACCCACAAGCTTCTTAGATGCTTCTAGAACATTCTAAGACAAGTTTTACCTCCTTTTTGCTATATTTAGCTCAGGTGTCTTACTCATTAGCTTCTACTAACTTGTTTGCTAACTCCATATTATTACACCAAAGACCATAACCATAATCACTAAATTGCCACCACCAAATGGTAACCCCAACATCCTAACACCATCTAATAATGCTAACTAAGTACCTTTACCATGGCATTTATATTATGAGAAAGTGCAACCTTTAACCTACAATTACAACATATATTCTCACTGTTTAAAGGTAGGTAGTATGATAAGTCATCCCTCTAGCCTCACTACCAAGAGCACATTAGAGCACCAACACTCTAAATATTAAAGCGCCCCAAACAAACATGTGCACAAATAGCTCACATAATCTCATCAAACTAACTCTGCCACCATTTGGCATTTGGACAGAATAGAAATATCTATCTAAAGATAGATAGTTTGATTATTCATAACTCTAGCCTGACTACCAAGAGCACACTAGAGCACCAAAAACTCTAAATATCAAGGTCCTCCAACAAACATGTGCACAAGTAGCCTCACAAAACTCCCACCAGAATAACTCCACCACCATTTTGGCTCTACTCCTACCCTATCGGCATGAGATATCCCTTTCAACTCAAAAAAATCCAAACAAACTAACTTGCCATCATTTGGCATTTTTAAGTAAAACATATGAACATTTATCTACTCCTACCCTACTAAGATCACCAAGGATCATAACAAATATTCTCTCCTAGCTAAAGGTACACATTTATAAATATGAGTACATTACTCTTAAAAAAATAATTTGAGGTGCACCAATTGGCTAAGTAGCAAATTTAAGAACCAAAGGTCTAAGGTTCAAACCTTGCTACATATTATTAGATGGCCTAATTTTGACAAATTACTACCAAAAATTAGCTAACTTTGCAAGTCTATGTATTTGTAGCCTCTCTAGCCAACCATATGCCTTAAAGCCTCAAAATGGGTTCCTAAATCTAACCTTAATTTTGACCTTGGCCAAAATTCACAAGCACAACTTCAATTCTTCAATCCACTCCTTAAATTAGCCTAAATCTCACAATCTGATCAAGAAAATTGAGCAACACTTTAGCACATGATCCACCCAACTTACCAAGCCTAGAGATACCACCAATACATATTCAAATTCTTACACTCTATTTCCCCTCTGAATTCTTTTATGTAATAAAAAATCAGAACTCAAAGTACATGTATTCTACAAACATGCTCTAATTACACTACTTCAGCAGAACTCACTCTAGCACAAAGACTCCATGTTATGCTCATGAGCTCTTGTCTACCATAGCTAAGAGCTTGAAGGCTCAACATAAAAGAAGTGAGCTCTTTGGAGCTCCACTTCAAAGTAGACCCCTCCTTGGGGAAACCAAGGAGTCTAAGCACATCCACCAATATGAATGGTGCAAGCTCAACATAAAAGAATTGAGCTCTTTGGAGCTCCACTTCAAAGTAGACCCTTTCTTAGGAAAACCAAGGAGTCTAAGCACATCCAACAATATGAATCGTGCAGGCTCAACATAGAAGAGGTGAGCTCTTTGGAGCTCTACTTCAAAGTAGACCCCTCCCAGGGGAAACCGAGGAATCTAAGCACATCCAACAATATGAATGGTGCAAATTGTGTGGCTCTACCAGTACAATCAAAAACCCTAATGTACTAGAATGCTGCCATTAAGTAGTCCATGAGTAGTTGTTGATACAATTGTGACCACCAAGATAAGCACTCCAACATCCTAGCAAACTAGCTTAGGTGCAGCAAATGTAGTAATATCTATGAAACATAATATATAGTCTTACAATCTTGAACTCCAACCTCTAGTAGTAAATGTTATAGCTTATAACATCTATAACACATAAGTTCTAGTCTTTAAATGGATGGTAGTAAAGTTTTAATAATATCCAAACCAGATATAATCTTAATATGAGTCTATCATGATTGTATTAGTTTATCAATACCCAAAGATAATCACACCATGCATCATCCATAATCCACTATAGCTAAAATGAAATAAGAAAATTTTAATTTAATGAAGAAAAGATTATGTGATTGGTGATTTAATCTCCAAGTAGATACCATTTAACAATTAAAAACCTTATGAGATTAGAATTATAAATTCTATTCTCCAAAGGATGATCCGTCAAAACACTTATAAATTCAAATTTAAATATATTATCATTGTCCAACTCTAGATATATTGTAGAGCATCTGATGATCCCTGTATTGAGATTGAGTAATCACCAAAGTATACGGATATGTGGACTGATCATTCTTTAATCTTCTAGATGCCAAATTATATGGAGAAATGAATAACAAAAAATTGATATTTATTAAAATTGCACAATAACTTATTGTAATTATTATTATTACAAAATATTTCTACGCAATCAAAAGGGGGCTCTAATGGTCGGTTGCGGACCAAAAGATGTTCAAAGTGATTCACGTACTTTAGGAACATTTTCAATTATATTTTAATTCCAAGGATGGGAAAACATGAGTTGAGTGGTGCCTTTGTACATTGTCTTGCATGTGAACTACAGGTGGCATACATATATACAATTACAGATATGTATTTTTGAACAAATCATTACCATAATTCTATCGCCATATATATCCGATATATATCATGGATATGTATGTGAACGACAGGTGGCATACATATATACAATTACAGATATGTATTTTTGAGTAAATCATTACCATAATTCTATCGCCATATATATCCGATATCTATCATGGATATGTGTAAGAAATTCGCTGACCCCATCTCATAGTGATTGTTAAGGAAAATTGCAAAATGTTAGATAATTTGTTAAACGGATTCCTCTAGAACCGTTTACCGTACTAGTACATGAAATCACTCATGCTCGAGAAAAGTAGAATAAAACATTAAAGGGAACATCGAACAAGTTTGCGCATACAAACAGTGTATCGAGTTCGTCTAGTATGACAAAACGGAGAGGAGGGAGTCTGCGCATTGCAAAATTTGAGCGAAATTTAGGCTTGAAATCGATTTGCTATAGACGGTGCTTGTAACGGATGCGCTGGTAAGTTTCCGAGAAAATGTCCATACACGCTATGAACCTTTCACATCCCAATATCGAGTGAGCCAAAAACGCCTTCTTTCTTTCCCTGACACGAGCCTTGACGTCCCATGGAAGACAGCGGTACAAATGAAGGCATGGTATCAGAGATGAACTTAAAAGGACTCTAAACTGGGTACCAAGTTGGCAGAATGACTTAACAGTACCCTTTATGATTGACGTGGCACGTAAGTCTTAACTAACGCCCCAAATTCATTGACCAGCTAGACATTGTTCTTGTGAATAATATAATCAATATTTTTATACAATCTCGACTGTTATGCAGATCAAAACAGTTTATGATTGACACAAACGTTGTTTGCCAAGACATAGCCATCACTGACAACTATGACACAGAATGAAATGTAGGACCACCTCGCGGGAAGGGTACTGTTAAGTCTTTCTTCTTACTTGGGGTACCGTGAAGTCTTGGTGCCAAGTTTGGGGTAGAGTTAAATCCATCTCTGCGCAAGCAATCGGCATGACTCTCTTTTCTTGAGATGCACCGGCAGGCCTTGGAAGACAAACCGATCGGTCGGATACCGTCTTGAGAACAGTTTAAAGGAACAGACTGTAAATCCAGTTTAACAAGCAAGAAGCTCGATCTCCCTGTGTAGCGGAAATCCGCAGTACCTATATGGCGCTGCCTAACGTACAGAGCAGGCGACAACGAACAGCCAGTCAATTCCCTTAAGTGTTTGCTGTAGGCCGGACCATAGGCACATGAGATTCCAAACTCGCCGAAGCATTTGCCAGTCCAGTCTCACCACGTACTTTACCTTAAGATCGCACTCTTTTCTGTATTTGGTATATAGTTTTCCCTATTTACACTGTCTGAGCTAAATGATCTCAAGTCGTTTTCTTTAGAGATTTCTAATTAATGTGGACCACACTATTTGAGTTCAACAATTTTCGAGTGGTTCTGTCTAATTAATGTGGAGCGCATCAGCACACACTAATTAGGAAACCTGGATAGTTGAAACAAATAATGTGAACTTACAGGAGTCTAGAGTGAAATATATCAATGTATATCTTAGTATTCAAATACACCGACAAAATAAGAGTTTTACTGTAACATATTCTATTGAAAGAATTAAGTCGTGAATTTAGAGTGTATTCAATCTAAATTTGAATATAAGCTTGTGAGGCCATAGGAGACGGCGATAAACATTCTCTAGAATGAAAGCAAGTTTTTCATTCTTGAAAGATATATGGGACAAACCTTGCAAAAATATCCTCTATTCATTGTAACATTTGAGGAATATTCCCATAATTTTGAGATAAATGGAGAAGATTCTTTGCAAAGTGAAACTGTAATTCGTATCTTAGGAAGCTTCAAACGGAAATTTTTTCTCGAGTCCTATGTTAGTGTAGACCACAAAGAATTAAATATACACGCCAATTACAGGTGCACACTAATTACGGAAAAGAGTGCAATGCAGACACATATTTGAAAAGAACCAAAAAACTGAATAAAATACATAGATATGTATCATCTGCCAGAGACTTCCTATAAGTATGTATGTGGATAAAGTAGGGTATCTGGACCTCAAGCTCACAACTTTTAAGTTGAACATGCTGATTATTTTACCGAACTTTGAAACTAAGGAGCAAGATAATTTACCGACCATGACAATGCTAATCCTATCTTTTGTTTGGTTCCCGTACTCAGTTAAATATCAAGAGTATTTTCCTAAACTACAACTTGATGTTAACTGTGCCCATCGATTATAAGTAGAAGAATATGAAATTGACATCCAAGTTTGAGATAAACCACTGTCTGGAGACGTTGTTTCGGACACCTAAGTGCAGGTTACAATTTAGACAAAAGGAACTGAATATGTTGAAGACGATGTCATTGACCTCCGTGATGAATAATCCTACGGTTCTTAACCCTGACCACCAAATCTGCACCCAGAATTTGCTTTGCGTGCATCAACACCAAATTTTTTCAATTGGCGGTATTGACCATGAGACCGCTGAAGATCTTCAGGAATCAAGAATCAAGAGATAGGATGGTATAATCTTCATATACCTCGACCACTGGGAGTTACCAGTAGAACCTTCAAAATGAAATATTTTGAAGTTGCGTAGTCCTAATTTTGGCAAAAGGCCATATAGTATACCCGAAAGAAAAACCAGAATACAAGCACACCAAGAAGTGCAAATGGAGAACTTGAGCTTGAGGTCCAAGAAAAAAGAATTAACACAATAGAGAAGGAGACCTTATAGCAAAAACAAGAGGTGAACATGGCTGGCTAGATAACATGTGCTCATCTCTTATCTGAGGAACCTTGTGCTATATTACAAAGGAGACAATGAAAGTGATGGTAGAGATAGTCAAAAATCTCCACAGCCATCCACAGGGATAAAAGTAACATAGTAGAGCTGTGGTGTATAATGTGTTGATGAAGTATCACAAGATAATACTCCTAGCGGTTAGATTAGAGTTCATCTTTAGTCATCATTTCTTGTTAGTCACCACTTTAAAACTAAAGTAAGCAGGACTTGTGTCCCACAAACCATTCTTTGGTGAACTTTGGTATCTCCACTCTCATTTTTCACCTCATAATATAATATTCCTCCCTCCCCCTAGTAGTAATAATTATTGCAATTGTACTAAGGACTCCAGTTGTTATGGTTTGCAACTACCACATCAAACAAGATAAGTTGGAAGTCCATAAAAGAAACTATATATGTCCTCACCCTTCAAAGAGGTGGTCCCAGTAGAGGAGCTACTAATGCCCATGCTCCTAGATATGCTACTAGTGCAATAGCCTCTTACAACATTAGACCACATCCTCCCATGGCTATTAGAAGAGCTATCTACATCACTCTTTTGATAGTTGTGGGAGCATACATGGTCTTAAAGAGTGGAGAAAGTGTGGCATATGGTACTATCAAAGGCACATAAATAGGGAGAAGTATCTCTATGGGTGCTTAAGTATGTGCCAGATATGAGGCTTTGGAGACATAGCATCTTGTAAGGATGAAGTAATCCACTTGTGTATTTTGCAAACAAGGGATTAGATGTGCATATGTTGTAGCTTGAACCAAACTATATGAGAAAAATAAGCTGCAACAATCACCCTTCCATAGAGGAGAGCTCAATACACACTAACTTTCTATTGGGAGTTGGACATTGGTAGGAATTCTAAGGGAATGAGGACTATACATGGACTCTAGATCTTGCATTTACAAATCTAGACTTGTAAATACAAAGTCTTTAGGCTATATGTGAAAGCAAAAAATGTTCAAACTACATTTTCCAAAGGGCCCAAGATATAAGTATCATCTAAAGGGGATGGAAAGAGATATAATGGGAAAGTAATTGTAACCTCCCTGTAATAATATGGAGTTAGCAAAAGAGTTAGTAAGAGCTAATGAGTTAGCAAAATCAGCTAATTATAGCTAAAAGAAGGTAGAACTAGCATATTCTAAGAATTTTAAGAATACTCTAGAAGCATCTAAAAAGCATTTTTGTAGAATGTTGTGGTACCCACATTTTTGGTTTTTTATGGTTTTTATAAAGTTTTGAAGAAGAAGTACGTTAGTAAAGTCGAAGGAGGGCTAAACGGGAAGTAAAATAAGAAGAAGCATGTGTTTGGCTTAAACACAAAGTTGATCTTGGGTCAAATCCAAAGTACCCGGGGTGGACGAGAGAGAAAGACAAAGAAGGGGACTTTGTATCGGGTAGTGTAGCCTGACCCGAAGAACCCGTAACAAACTTCTTTGGGGTTTGCCAATCAAGAAAGTATCCGAGAAGAAAATGACGCTGTCGGGATCAAGAAGTTCTTGATAGTGATAGGAAACAACCTCACAAAATTGGTAATTGGAGTGGAGAAACAATTGAAGAATGACCAATCAGCCCAGGACTATAAAATTGAGATTTCTGCAAGGAAGCAGCGCAATGTCCAGATGCTACCATGTCCTTATTCAGAGTCGACCTGAAGTAATGCAAATTGCAAATCTGCAAGAAGACAAGTGTGTTAGGATCTCGGGAATGATCTTCCACAAGAAGAGAGTGAGGAAACACATGATGGCCCCAAAAGTGAGTAAGCAGAGTGCAGTGAGAAGACTTGCATTGCATAGATCAGATATAGTGGCACGGATCGAGGTCTTAGCAAGGCATAGATTAGATGTAGTGGCACGGATCACATTCTTGGCCTGAAATTGGAATTTCAGTTTTCTAGGTTTCATGGTAGAAATTGTAGCAAGTGTGGGCCAAAGCACAAGGAGAAGACAGGAAATTCGGCTCGATAGACGGAGCCAGATTGGAGAATAGTCTGGGGGAGAGAAGCAAGAGAGATAGTAGGTACCACCTTCTATTGGAAGTGTGATGCCTCAGACGAGACTGCTAAGGTAAGAAATTCCTTCAATCTACATTGCACCGAGAATGGGTATAAGGTGGATATCTATAGAGACCCTGAATGAAGAGGGATTGTAAGCATGATGATTGCAATGTTCAAGCCAGAGCAAACTACCTATGTCACAATGCAATAGGTGGTGTTCTTTCACCAAATGTTTGCAGGAGAAGCAGTAGATTGGGCAAAATGTTTGCATCAACAAGTGGGGCAGATGATTTTGGGTTGGAGAATGGACATACCACCACATTACTTGTGCTCTTCATATCTCATGCTATTTTGGGCTTAATTTACTGACTTTGGAGGAGAGAAACCAAATGCGATCAAACTTTTATTTGGATTTGCGTAGGGAGGTAGATGCTGATGAACAATATTATATGGAGAGAGTGCAAGAAGGAGATGAGTACAACAAGAAGAGTGGGAAGGAGAGAATTGTAACAATTGACATCCTGAGGGCAAGGAAGAGAACAAAGCCTGAAAGTCACCTGGTGGTAGGACAGCTGTAGAAGATGCAAAAGATTAACCCGAAGGCAATGGTGGTGAAAGCAAAGGAATTGAATCTGGAAGAAGAAGGAGAGTCTGAAGGAGAAAATGAGTGGAAGGGTGAAGCTTTGGTAGGAGAAGAAGAGTTCAAATTGCAAAATGAAGAATCAAGTAGTGGCAATGAAGGCAAGGCAAAAATTCAACAAGATGGAGTGTGGACACAAGGAAGCCGAGTCCAGAGGTCTCCACTATCAAACAAGGATGTGAGAAAAAGGAAGAAGAAGGAGTCTTGACATGTCCAAGAACTGCTGAGGTAGGGTCTAGTAAAGTCATCATAGAAGAAGTACAACAAAATGCAGTATCTATCAAAGGTTGTGTGTCCGTTGTTGGTGTTTCTATAGCAAAAGAAAGCAGAGGTGGGAAGTGCTCACCTTGATGTGCGAGACAAGTTAGCAATAGTAGAGAAGTGGAATGCGGAAACCTTGTTGTTGAGAAGCAAGCTAACAAGGGTAGAGATGGAAGCCGAAGAACTTTGAGTGGAGGAGATTCATTGGAGTAAGCATTTTGAAGCAATGAGAGAAGATTTGGTGAAGTGTTGCAAGGAAGCTAAGGAGACAATGGCATTAGTCATAGTGTTGAAGGGAGAGATTGCTGATGCACAAGTAGAATTGATACATTCAAAGGCAAGTGTAGCAGTAATGGAGCAAGAGTTGCAGGGTCTAAAGAAGAAGGCTACTAAGAAGGATCAAGCCTAGTAGTGAGAGTTAGCAGAACGTGGTAGCAAAGAAGATTGATTGTGAGGATTGTTAAGGATGGCAGAAGAACAAATTGCCATAAATTGACATGAGAAGGAGGCAATGAAGGTTGAGTTTGAGGACAAATTATAGATGTATCACAACAAATTGGAGGAAGAAAGAAAGAGGGAGAAGCTGAAGACCGTGGGGGAAGCCAATGAAGTAGTAGGAGTAGTAAATGAGATAAAAGCGATGCTCAACATGGAGGTTGAAGGGAAATTGGAAGAAGCCAGGTTGCACAAGTTGAAGTTGTTGGTGTAGGAGACAAGAAAGAGGAAAGAGAAAGACATAGAGCTGAATAATTTGTTAATTTGTCTACGAGAACAAGTAGATAGGAAAATATTAGAAGTAGGAGACATTGTGTGTCTCAGATTGGATCTTGTTAGGAAAGAGTTGGATAAACTTTGTAGTGAAGTACAAGTAGTTATAAGACCCAAAGTAAGAGAGATAAGAGTGCAGGTGTCTTCTGATTTGACACTTGACACTTTAGAGAAGAGTGGGTGGTCGGAAGGAAAAGAGTTAGAAAGGTTACCCATGACCTCAATTGTAGTTCACAATGAAGAAGTGGTAGAAATAGAAGAGTTAGGAGTAGAATTGAGTAGACCTGAAGAAGGAGAAATTCTCAAAGGAACATTGAGATTAGAAGCCAAAGTCAAAGTTGACATTGGATCAGATTAGTAACAGTTTTGAGATTTGAAGAGGCAAATATGAAGAGGTGCATTGTAATTTTGGATCTGTAGGTAAGAAAAGTTGTTGTAGAATGGTATAGTTGTTAGCAACTATCGATTGCTCTACTATTTAGAGGTGACATTCATAGTATATTTTTGTTCAGTGCTCATAATTTCTAAAAATAGATTTAGTGCTCATTGCTTGAGCTTAATTCCGGGTATAAACTTTGTATTTGTGTTTGTGAGTGTTTGGAGAATTTTGAAGTGCAAGTCAGTGTGTGTGTTGGATGTTGGATTCCGTAGCCTTGGTATGCATTTTGTGTGTTTGATCTTGAGTGAAGTGCAATCGGAGCAATGCCTTGACAGATCTGAGAAGAATTGTAGTGTTGGTAGTATTCTACAGTTGTGAGTGCAGTGTAGTGTTGATGGGAAACAATTTTGATCAAGGAAGTTGTGCCTTTAGTGGAGGGGTGGAACATAATTCTGAGGCAAAGTCATTCTGCAATGAAGTGCCATTTTTGGGAGAGACTAAATCATCACAATCAAGATTGTTTGAAAAGATTTGATGGAGTTGTGATTATAGGTGACAAATTGTTGTGACAAGACTGCAAATCAGTGCTTGGTACTCGCTTCTGGGTGTAGTTTCTACCTGAGAGATTAAAGACGCAACCAAGGAGAACTACTTGTTACTATTCAACTTTGTATTTGGACATTTCTTACCAGTATCTATGCGGGGACAAACTTTACTTACCTGATTACCACAAAAGTTATATTTGCCGGGTTGTCACAAATGTCTAGAAATATCTAGGAAGTTTCTTTGCAATAAGCTTTTAGGAACTTTCCAAGATTTGAATAGCTTGTATGTCAAGTAGACGGCTATTTTGGCTTGCATTCTAAGAAAGGTGGCTTCTTGGGAGTCTTATACTTAGCTTCTCTATAGATACCAAAGCCTAAGCTCATGCTTGACATTTAGAGTTCTCCTCAAGCAAGAGTTTTCAATGTGATCTTCCATTCTTCTATTTCTCTCCTTGATCTTTACAATCCCATAAGTTGTATACTGGGCTATAGTAAATAGAGGCTTCCTTCTCCCTCTCCAAAGGATATTGACATGCACCCTCAATAAATACTAGCTATGTGAGCTTTGATGTAGTAGTGTGGGGGCTATACAACAAAGGTGTCTTGTTGCCATAGAAATTATGCACAAAGGGACTTAAGGCAGGTATTTGATCCTCATACTAAGCAAAGAGCATAAAGTAAGTTGGATAACAAATGGTATTCAATGCATTTGAGATATCCACTTGGAAAACCACCCAACCAAGATGGATTTCCAAGGAAGCTTGAATAATTGCAATAATTATCTTGCAACCACTTGGAGTAGTCATTGCATATTGATGTGGAGACAAAATGGTTGAAAAAGAGTGATGAACCAACAAACAAATATTGTGTGAGACTAAATAAAGGAAACATCCAAAATGGCTATAGTGCAAACATTGGATGTTCAATTTGACAAAGGAAGAAAATGAGATGCACAAAGCAAAAAAGCAGCTCATGGGAGCATTGGACCCGAGGTAATGTGTTGGTAAAATGCAAAGAGAAAGGCAAAGCTAAAATCTAGCATGTCTGAGGAAAGACAATAAGTAGATGCTCAAAAAAAATCTCAATGGCCCATCCATAGAGAAATGTGTGGAATGGAGAGAAGCATGAGCAAAGAAGAACTTCATAAGCTCTAGCTCCTTATCTAGATGATAATCATGGATGAAAGAAGAAAGATCATATGTGGCCGGAGGATAAAGAGTCTATAGGGAAGAAAAAGTATAAGTGGAGAAGGGTGTTGGTCTAGAGGATGATATTACATGAACTGATTGCTGATACTCACCTACTTGACCTATCATTAGAGAAAAATGTAGACAATGATGCTTTGGAGCAAGGCATGGACTATGGAGACTTTGTGATCCATTTGGTTGTTGCTTGGGCCCAGATGGTGTACTCTTCTTGTAAAGTTGGCCAATCTCCCCAAAAACTGATGAGTCTAAGAGGAAGAAGTCTCATGGTGCATCAGATAGTGTCCTCCTAATGTAAAGTTGGCCAATGCTCCGCAAAAATTGATGAATACAAGAAGCAAACTCATGGTGTTTGATACACCTCCATGCTTAGGAAGAGCAAAGTCCTTTGGAGAGAGGAGGCTAATAAGGTCCAAGTGTAGATATCTCTCCCTTGGTCATTTGCCAAGATAGCTCATAGTATAAGGAGAGTGTGGCACCTACTAGATATAAGGCATATAGATCTTGGTGTAATTGCGGGGTCTACTTAACCTGGTGGGAATGCTTAAATAGGATTAAGAGAGCATAACCATGAGCATGAGTCTGGTGGAACTTGTAAAGAGAAGAGAGGAGTATGAGAAGTTCTTGGGAGTAGGTAGAGAAGTGGACTTTGCTATCATCCATGAATATCAAGATAAAAATGGGTGTCTTGAGTTCTATGAAATCTAGAGCTACAAATCTCTAATGCATAACTACACAAGAAGTAACTCTGTACAACTATATTGGTCACATCTTTAGGTAGATAGGCCGAGATGTGGCCTCCGGACTCATCCTTAGGTATTTAGATAAAATGGATGTCTTGAGTTCAGTGAAATCTAGAGCTACAAAACTCTAGTGCATAGATATGCACAATGGAAGTGTATCAAAATAACTATATTGATCACATCTGCAGGTAAATACACCGGAGAAGTGACCTCTGCCCTCATTTGGAGGCATCTAGATAAATATGGATGATAAAATGGATGTCTTGAGTTCTGTAAAATCTAGAGCTATAAATCTCTAACGTGCCTATATATCTTTGTAAAACTATATTGATCACATTTATAGGCAGCAATTTTATTTGCTACTATTCTATTCTTAACAAAATGATGTAAAAGCATGGCTAAGCCCTATAGTATTCAAAAGCATGGCGTGAGCAGTTTCGGGTGAAGGATTTATACATTCTGATGTCAATGAGTTCTTTATTCTGCGAATGTATTCTTCAAAACGTATGCGAATGGAGTTTAGCTTTGATAAAACTTGCTTTGTCGAAGATAAGAATCCAGATAAAGTATTTCTAAAATATTAGTGTCGATTTAAAATCACTACCTTTGAGAATATGAGTCGTTGAACGGGTAACATGGATGGATCAGAGGGTACTTCATGAAATTCCAGGATATAAAACTTTGTAGTTGCAAGTAACATCCTTTGGATGATTGAATTCACTCACGTTAAATCTTCTGTAGAAAGCGACTGCCTTCTAGTCGTCTCGTCGTCGAAAGTCTTAAGTTCTTTAAAGTTGGGAGATATTGATGGTTATAGAGATATCTCGCAGGGAGCGTCAACTGTATACATTAAGCCGACCATTTACAATAAAAGCTAACGCATGCTGTATGTTGGACATCAGAGAAAGGCTGCATTTAATGGAGGAGAGCAGGTGAAAAGTAAACGTGGACGGGGAAACAATGTAAAGTAGACAATGGAAGGGGTAGGTGTGACCAGTTAGGGGACTTCGAAGACACAAACATTTATTGAAATCCAACGAGGACGAAAGGACTACATGTAGTTTCGAAGCAAGTACATATATTCTTCGTAACATATATGTCCATTGTTGTACATACGCATACGAAAATCGTATGCGTATGTAGCAAAATTAACACCGGCAATGCTTAGACACATGACCAGTTGAGGGAACTACATGATTGCTTCACTTCGTGAACTCTGGTAGATCCAGTAAAAGCACTTCTGTCTACCCTCTAATAGACTATATGATCCATAAGTCATAAATGGTTGTAAAGATAGACATAAATCCATTTGTAACCTTCAGAACGGTTCTTACGCACCTAGCTTGTTCTAACGAACTGAATTGAAAGTTTGAGTTCGAAGAACAAATCCCTCCTCATGTCGGAAAGTAATGTAAAACAGTACAGAATAACCTGGATTGCCGCGAGAACAAACCACATAATTTCTATAAATTCAGCTGAGTCCCCCGGGGACCTGACCTGATTGAGAGAGTCCGTGTAAGTAAGAGGAATATTTGTGGCTTGTAGAGCAAACCGAAGAAAATGCGGTGGAGTAGTAGTACGGTAGGACGGAGACTCACAAGGACAAGATTGTGAATGAAGGAGCAGAGGAAATGAATATATATAACGGGAAATATCGAAAATGATCTTATAATTTTACAAAATTATGAAAATAACTCTCAATTTTTGATAATAACCAAAAGAGAAAATATAGAATATGACGATGTAGTTTTACTAAATTACCATCCATTTTTTATAGTAACAAAAATGACCTTGCCAACCACATTGAAGGCACAGTTTCCTATTTCCTGTGTCGTGTTCACTACTCTCCTTACATAGCCAAATCACAATGTACTGATGATGGCAACATGCTCTACCACAAAACTCCCTCTTGGTGCATGCTTTGAGAATGGAAAGGGTGACCAGCAACTTTCCATAATTACCTCAGTCAGTTACATTATAAAAATTGAAAAAAACTAGATAGGATGTTCACAATTCTTTTAGTTATGCCCAACACGAGAGCAATGGCTACAGCATAGTGGTATCTTCTCCTGCTCTTCATTCTCTCTACAAATTCACATTTTCCTTGGGTGTCCGGGAGGACGTGCATTTTTGGAGGAAGGAGAGGAAGATTCTCATCGCCATTGTTAGTGTCATCAGCATCATTATTGTCGTAAGCTCCGTCATTAACACCATCTGCTTCACAAACCTCCTTTCCTTGATCCTCTCCCACAAAGACTCATGTAGGATTGGCAAAATTGCTTTTGAGTATGCTTTGTGGTATACCTTGGACGTGAAGCACTCATTGCAAAAAACATAATATTCTGGCAACTGAAAAGCAAAGCCCCTCTTGCATAAGCACATGGTAATCCAGAGGACTGCCATACAAGGCAAGTGCATGTTTGGGTAGCGAGTCAATTATGTGCGTTGTGGTCTTTGTAATGCTCTCAAACTGGGTTTTTGTTGAAGGGAGAATGCGGAAGTGTCAGGAATAACTTTGAGAGTTTGAGATCTGGCTCTCCGCAGATGGCACCAAAAGGTAAATTGAACATTTTAATGCTTTCTCTCTATGATCAACAAACCACTTCATGAGCTGCTGACAAAACAGTTTGAACATATCATAAACAGGAAGCTCTCTTGCATCCATAAACCATAAATTGAGGGACTCAGGGATGACGGATGTGAAGTGTCCAAAGTGTGCACCCATGAAGTAAGTCTTTGCACAATTCCTAATTGCTGTCTCACCAATCCACACAACGGCTTGAAGCAAAATCTTGTTGATTTTTCCAAGATGTTCTTCAAACGTAATAGTTGATTGTGTGTATATTGTTTTCCATAAATGGTTGATAAGCTCAACATTCTTGAAGTGCCACTTGAAATTGTTAACCAAATGCCTCATACAAATTCCTTGGTGAGAATTTGTGAAGGTATCATTGATACCTTCAATAAGGCCTTTTTGTTGATCAGACAAGAATGTAAGTGTGGGAACTTTAGCTCCATCCAAATGACGTTCAAAGTTATTTAAGAGAGATTGGAGGAACCACTTTCAAATTTTATCATTTTTGTAGTTGACAACAACAATTGCAATAAGAAAAAGACAACCTTATAGTGGTGGTGAGAAGGAGTCCAAGATACTTCATTTTTCAAATATATCCCATCTATACCAAGCAAGCATTGGCATGCAAACAAGAAACCTTCAATAGATAACCCACAGCTCACAAACATACATGAAAACCTGCCACCCTTTGCTTCCACAAAAGCCATACTGCATGGGTTTGCCTTTTTTAGCTCTTTGTAGTAGTTAAAGAGCAATTGATATCCTTCCTCATATGAGCCTTGAATTGATTCCATTTCTTTTTCTTTTGCTCTCCATGCTTGAGTATAGGTGTCTGTCACACCAATATCCTAGTGCAGATCACGGATAAGTTCATTCGGCTTGTACTCAAGCATGTCCCTTAACTTCTCCTTGATGTATTTTGATAACCAATTCATAGATGCTTGTTGATTTCCAAGATGATGAAGACTACTGCATGTGTGGATAGTGTTAATAGTGCGGATCATGAAAGCCGGTGCATCTACAACCTTTGCTTTGTGTAAGCACTAGGTGAAATCATTGATGTCACCTCCTTGTCCTTTGCACTTCACCATCACCATGTACCGTAGTTTTTTGGACTTGACAACTTCAATTTCAAAATGCTCCTTAATAGCAATCTTTGCAACAACATTGTAGACCCAATGTATTCTTAAAGCATGCACCAACAACAAGTGTTGTGGTAGAGCATATTTGCAACCTTTGCTCCATGTAAGCGCCAAGTGCAATCATCAGCGTTGCCTCCTTGGCCTATAACACCCATTTGTGCATGTATGTGCTATTGTGATATTTAGTTTGGTATTGGTATTGGTATTGGTTTGGTAATTAGTCATAGTTAAGAAAGAGGGGACTTTACTTCAAAGGAAGTGGAAAAGATGAGCATCACTATTTTGGATTCTAGTGTGTTGACTTGGTATTATTCCTAGGTGTTTGGCTTTGAGGAAATAGTTGAACTCTTGGACCACAAGCCTTTTTGTTTTGGATTCTTCTATAATCCAAGGATAGCCCAAGTGAAGGAATCCTTGACTTAGTGTCTAGGTCAAGATAAGACCACATGCTTAGGAGAATATTCCTATGAGTATAGATATTCCTTTAGCTCTTTGAATTCATTTGACTTTTAGCCTAGTAACTTGAGTTACGCCAATAATTAGTAGCTTTAGTGCATAAATATTTCAAAAGTATATAAACTAGGGGTGAGGAGGTACTCATTATCCTTTCATTTGCAACTATTTCTCTCTCATTGAGTTCTCTAGTGAGCAATGGTTTGAGTCTTGGAGTGTTAGCCTTGGAGGAGTATGATGGAGTTGGGGTTCTTTGCCTTCTTAGTCTATATGGTGCGTTACCATATTATTCATCAAAGGTTCATCTTGAGTGAGATAGGGTGACTCACTAGTCTCTGCATTTCACCATGTACTGCAGTTTCATGGACTCAACAACTTCAATTTCAAAATGCTCCTCAATAGCAGTCTATGCAACAGCTTTGCATAGAGCCAATGCATTCTCAAAGCGTGCACCAGCAGCAAGTTTTGTGATAGAACATGTTGCCACCATCAGTACATTGTGGTTTGGCTATGTAAGGGGAACGGTGAACGTGAAACAAGAAATAGGAAACTATGATATCAGTGTGGTTGGCACGGTCATTTTTGTAAATTTGTAAAATTAGAGTGTCATTTTTGATATTTTTCCTATATACAATATGAGAACTGGCCAATAAGCCCCATAATACACCAAAGATAAAATATGCATCAATACAAGTGCAACAAAAGGCACAAAAAGAAAAGAAACATTGAAGGCCACATGAGAAAGTTATACAAACATAGATAATAAAGTAAAATTAAGGAAAATTAACCCTAACAACTTAAAAAAGAGAGTAAAATGAGCAAAATAGGAACCTAAAACTAAACTGCAAAATGTTCAATAATATAACTGAATTGTGTGATATACAATAAGTGAGTAAAGGAGAACATGATTAAATGAATATGCATGTGGATATCTATCCAATACTTGACAAAGAACATAGAGCCTTGGCGGTTGTGTTTTTGTGTGTGGAACTATCAGGGTTTATTCAGAATTGATGTTGCCTTGACTTACTTGAGTTTGTAACACTAGGGAATTTAGTAAAAAATTGATGGTTATCTATATGATAAATAACAAAGTTCATAACTATTTTTAGTGAACTTTGTAATTGGATGAAGTGCTAATAAATGAACGCCCTACATGATGCAACGGATTTTTAGTGCAAGTTGCATTCATTTATAAAAATCAGGTGAGATATTACAGATGTTTAGGTGTGCCTTATCAAAATAAATGTTAGTCAAAAGAGGCAATGTGGCTTCTTGATGTTTTGAATGTTTTTTGGAGTGATTTGTGAAATTTTTTGGCACATACTATCTACTCCAAACATGCCACTCTTAGCTATTTGAACTCAATTTCACCATTGGTGTGCTAATGGTGTATGAATACTCCTATCAATAAACTAAGCGGCAAGTTTAGTAGTTTCAAATTTGTGTGGTGGTTCTTTTCAATAGATCAGTGCGGCAAGAGAGATAGCAAGTTATAGAAAATTATATTTGCTGCCTTGTAGCAACCCAGATATTGATTGAGGGTCAAGAAATTTTACTCCAAAAGGGCAACAAGAATTATGCAATGGGAGATCAAGTACCTTATTGCAATGCATGCTCACTTTTGGATTCAAAACCAAGATCTTTAGACTCATATTTGGATTTGCTCCCAATACAATCATTATGGAAGTTTGGAGAATTGTTGAGGATGTCTTCTTTCATGCCTAGCAAAACAAAAAAGGACAAACGGTTCTGCATGGCAATGCACCATTATGGCCAAATATTGCGTTATTTGGAAGAATTGAATATATGGTGGGAATTGCAAAAAGCATATTCAAAAAACCACTACTTTTAGTTTCATGGCCACATTTCTAGTTTAGGAAGGCCAAGGATTTCCTACTTCTATGATAAGTGATAAACTATACAATAAATGTATGAGGTACATGAAATCATAAAAAGAAACTTGGGAGTTGAAAAACAAGTCTATTGGAGAAAGCCTCATGGAAAAGGAAAATGGCAAAGGATGGAGAACCATAGATGACAAGTTGAGTGGAATGTGCATACATTTTGCTAGAATGGAAGCCATGTTTAGGAATAGAGTAAACATTACTCTACCTACTATGATAAGTTTGGGAGATTTAAATCCCAATTCATGCAAGGTTGGTACCAAGGAGGTTCATGAATGCAAAGAAATCATCTTGATTGGCTCTCAATTCCCATTTCCTTTGGAGGTGGTGCTCTTGGACTTGTTGTAATACCAAGAGCTAGCCATATGATCTAGATGTGAAATTTGGTTTGGTAACATCTAGAATGATGTTATACATGATGGTTAAAATATATTAGATAGAAGTATCACCAAAAGAGATCTTCTACTAATAGAGCAGAAACCAAAATAGACTTGAGAACCTTAGAACCAATAGCAAGACATATGATTTAAAGGTGAGAATTGGTTTGGTAACATTTGGAAGGATGTTACACATGATGGACTAAACATATCAGAAAGAAGTATCACCAAAAGGGGACTTCTACTAATAGAGTAGGAATCTAAATATGCCTGAAATCTTTGAAGGTAATTTTGGAAGCCTAAACGGATGATTAGGCCTTGAAAATGTGCAGATCTCCCCTCCTAATGGAGAAAAGGTTAGCATTCCATCCCCCTGGTTTTTCTCATTGAGAGCTTTCCAACGGTACCTTACGTGATTTTGAGACTCCTATAGAAAGATTCCCTAAAAGATTCCCTCTGGTCAAAGCTTGTTTGACCAACCAGATAGAACCTAGACCAACATGTCACCCATCCAAGTAAGTAATCCAAGGGTGGAGCTTGCTGACATGTCAGCTATCTATGTGCCTAATCTTATGGTGTAGCTTCCTTGGAGGAGATCATCTTTGTCTATATAATAAAGAGAAGGTGCTCCTTTGGGGCACTGAATGGTGAGCGTGTAATCTGTGTTTTCTCTCTTCTCTTGTCCTTGGAGTATTACACTTGTGCTCCTAGTTTGTTCCTAACACCCAAGGGGTGGAAATTTTACCTAATGTTTTCATGGAGGGCTTGGAGCATGAATCTGATCACCTAAGGAAGAGTCATAATTTGTTGCACCAAACAAGGACTCACCTTTTGTTACACCACTTCCAATAGCTTCTACAAGGGATATTTCAGAGGTTGCTTTCATTGACAAAGAAGGAGAATGTGACCCAAAGAGGAGAATAGGTGGAACATACACATAAGTAAGGTATCCAAAATGTCACCTAGTATATCATTATCTCAAGATTTAGCAAAAATCACCATGTTGAAGGCAAACACTATAGAATCTAGGAAGAGGTTACAACTAGCTGAAAAAGAAGCCACCAACATGAGGAAAAGAGATAACATTAATGAAAATAGAAGCAGAGCATGTTAGATTAGAGATTGAAAAGATGAAAGTTGAGATTGAGAAGAAATTGAGTGCTGATAAAAGGAAAGCTAGGGCAGAAAAACACAAGTTCAAGGAGATGAGTCTAGACCCAAAGCACACTCATGAAATCAAGATGAGTCTCTTGCATGGAGGAACATCTTTTGAGGAAAATCTCTTGAGGAAATAAGTCAATATTTCAAAGTGCAAACTCAAATTTGGTAGGAAATCAAGCCTTCTACTACACATTTTAATCCTGAGCCAAAACATCAAGCATCAAATTCATACTCTAGTGAAAATGAATATGATGCCACCATTGAAGGCATTTCTATTTAATCAAAATATGTTTATAATCAAAGATGATCTTGACTACTACATTGAATATGTATTATGATTAAGTTTATGAGATTTGAGATTTTTGTGTAACCTCTAAAGGTTGCTAGAACAAGGACTTCTCACTTTAAACTACTGAATAAAAGTGTCATTTGGAGTCACCTATAGGAACCCAAAAGAGCATCACATTCCCAACTAATCCTTGAAATGGAGCACATTGTTGCCCATCATCATTTGCCATTGCCAGCTCATGTAGGTATGCTTGTTAATGCTTGATGTCACCTACTGCCGCATGATGGTGCGCGCCAAAGCATGTGTAATTTTTTTGATTGTGCCTAGTAATGATATTTGGGTATGTGAGGCATGCAATGGCACCCATTGTTAATAGGTAGCACACGTAGGCACACATTAACATCCAAACATAAGTGAGTTGACACCTGATTGAAGAATACCTAATGTTGTGCAATACCGCTTAGTGATGCATGCCAAAGCACATGTAAGTTTTAGGATGGTACACAATGATGCTAGTTGGGTATAGGAGACTTGCAATGGTGCATATTGTTAGCGGATAATATGCATAGGTACCAATTGACACCTAGACATAAGTGAATAAAGTTTGTATTATTTAACGAATTCAAATTCAAGTGATATGAGGTATGAGAGTGATGCAAAGTGAAAAAATAAATAAATAGAGAATCAAAAATATGATCCATATCACATAATATGAGGTATGAGAGTGAGTCAAAGTGAAATTGAGAATGTAATTAAATGTATAATAAATATGATACATATGATATATATAAATGTGTAGTCCCTAAAGCTAGTCATTGTGCTAGAGAAGAAGGAGGTGAATGAGAAGAGAAAGATGCAACATGGAGTCTATGTGCAACTGAATCCTCAAGTTTTCATTGATGTAAATCATGTCGAATCCTAAATGAACTTAATGACCACCAAAGGCTCCACTCACTCTCATTGTAATACCAAGAGATAGCCATATGATCTCAATATGAAATTTGGTTTCGTAACATTTGGAATGATTTTATACATGATGTATAAAATAGATCAGATAGACGTATCACCAAAAGAGTACTTCTACTAATAGGGCAGAAACCGAAATAGACGTGAAAACCTTAGAACCAATAGCTAGACATATGATTTAAAGGTCAGAATTGGTTCAATACCATCTAGAAGGATGTTACACATGATGGACTAAATAGATCAGAAAGAGGTATCACCAAAAGGGGAATTCTACTAATAAACTAAGAATTGAAATATGCTTGAAATCTTTAAAGGTAATTTTGGAGGCCTAAACGGATGAATTAGGCCTCAAAAATTTGCAACTTCTTCCCCAAAGATGGAAAACCTGGCTGGCCTTCCCCCTGCTTTGTCTCATTGAGAGCTTTCCAATGGTACCTGACCCATGTGATTTTGAGATTTCTATAAGAAGATTCCTTAAAAGATTCCCTCTTGTCAAAACTTGTTTGACCAACCAGATAGAGCAAGACCGACATGTCACCTATCCAAGTAAGTAATCCAAGGGCAGAGCTTGCTGACATGTCACCTATCTATGTGTCTAATCCTATGGTGGAGCTTCCTTGGAAGAAATCCTCTTTGTCTATATAATAAAGAGAAGGTGCTTCTTTAGGGCATCAAATGATTGAGGGTGAAATTTGTGTTTTCTCTCTTCTCTTGTCCTTGGAGTATTACACTCATCCAAGGATCAGTTCCTGATACCACTAGCTAGAAGGTCAAATAGATCACTATTGTAAAAACTCAATCTATTGGACATCCACTCCTCTTCTACCCAACTAACAACAAGCTTATCATCATGGATAAATCTATCCAAAACTATCATCAAGGGGTCAAATGACCAAGTGTATGATGATCTCTATGACCTATAAGGATGGAAGTAGGGAAGGTGGATTGCACCATGTGGATGCTTCTTATAGTAAGAGAGTGCATAACTATCCAAGATCAGAAGATCACAAAGAGGTAAACCTAATGAATTGAGATCCTCATAGGATCTAGCTCTAAGTCCTTTGGACTCAAGTAGTACACTCCTCCTCTCCCTCACTCAAGTAGTACACTTCCTCTTTAGGAATGTAACCTCTCTCCACAAAGAGATGAGTGGGTATCTGCCCAAAGAAGGTGACTTTGAACCTACATCCCTAGGTCTTCTCAATTGACTTTGCAAACTCCCCACCACTTTAGCAATAGCTTAAAATGCTAACTCCTCCCAACCGGAATCCTCCACACCAAATCTCCTCAACTTTGTTCAAGTGTTGAGAACCAAATGCTCATGTACAATCTTGGGCCAAATAGTTAGTCCCACAAGTGCATTCATCATCTAGAAGAAAACTCTAAATGAAAGATCATATATTGTCTTGCCATATACTTCTTTGCAACCCTATCTCTATATGGAGACCAATCTGAAACATCTATGTAAGGAACCATTCTCCTTCTTGGTATCCTCACTCTTGGCATTGCAAGTGCATCCCAAATTATATCTTTTTTAAACTGAAATTGCCTCCCTTAAACCAACCTTGTGCAAGAATTCTTGTCCCAAGAACACACAAAATCTATACATGCAAGTACTTGGAAAAGTCCCCAAAAAACACGTGTAAGCATGTAAATTTATCAAGGAAGCCATGGGACACTACCCAACAACGTTTAGCAATATTGGAAAATTAGGACACCATAGGAAGTCACTCATGGATGGTGAGAGACAGAGGAACGACACTTGACATTGTAAGAAGCTGCCCATTGATGCTAAAGGACAAGGTAAGAAAAAAAGGCAAAAACTGGAAAATACCCAATGACACTTGTAAATGTTGCATGGCAAGAAAAGGCATTGGGTAACCAATGCAAGGTTTTAGGGTTTAAGGCTGGGTGACACAAAGCAACATCCAAAGATGCAAGATAACACTTTGGAGATGCTATGAGATAGGCCAAGCACCACTAGAAGAAGCTCATAAACATGTGGCACAAGGCAAACAACATAGGTTGGTGCCAGTGATGCCCGTAGGTGCTGATGATTTGACTAAAAAAACATAAGGAAAAAATTCAAGTGGGTTTTGAAAACAAACAAAAAGCAAGAAAGAGAGAAGAATGGGAGAAAAATAAATACCTATGGCCAAGGGTAGTGTAGCACAAGGGTTACTTTCAAGCCAAGAACATTCAAATCAACCTCCTTGATTCTAGCAACAATAGTTCAAACTTGGTGTTTATCCATCCAAGACTATTTTATGAAGGTAGATGGGTGTTGAATTGTGCAAAACCAATTAACCAATCTGCTTCTTGAGTATTGATCATATCTTCATCATCAACAATCTTCTCATAACCCCAAATTTTTGCCATGGGAAATTTTTGTCTGCACTTCCAAACTTGCTTTCCTCTCAACACTTGATCTCTTTTAAAATTTTCTTTCCTCTCAATTGCTCCTACCAAGCATTCTCTCTTTCAATTCTCTTTATCTCCCAAACCTCTCAATCTCACTTTCTCTCTTGAACCGTTCCCAAATGGCACTCCTTCTAGTCCTGAATAGCAACAAGCCTCTCTCAAACTCCTCCTAAAGTACACTCCTTTTTTTACTCTCCTTCTATTTTTAAGGTGCTTTCATAAATGGCACACCCCTTTGAATGGAATTCCTACTTCAAAAACCCAAAATTGTTTAGTCTTCAAACACAAAGTCTATTTTAGAATTGCCCTCCTCCTTCAAAATCCAAATTTTTCTCCAAGAATGTGCAAAATGGTGACTTCTTTGCAGCAAGTGTGAGTTTATATAGCAACTTGGATGAATCCTAAATCTATATTTTTTTAGGAAAAACTCACATTTCCCCACAAAAGAACCCAAATTATGGAAAATATACCAAATTTTGAGCGACAACCAACCGCAACATGCAGCATGACATGTTGTCAATTGGCATACCCAAACCATTGCCTGAAGAATGAGTACAAAATTGTGCCATCATGCGATGATGAATGCCAACTTTTTTTCATAAACCTAAACAAACCACACCAAGCAGCAACAAGCACCAACCTTAAATTGGAAACCCTTTCCATCTTCACCATGCAGCAACCAACGTCTACTTGCACATTTTCTTGTCCATGCTTAGCATCAATCTGCACCAACCTTCCAAACCAGCTCCTTTTTGTTCACATTGGGTGTCACCTAATGCGTTCTAACATCCACTTTGGGCATCAATTAGTGTTGACGGATCAACCAAGGCATTTTCTAAGGCATCAACCGGTGTCAATGAGCAACAATTGATTGGTACCAAACTTGGAATACCAAATGTAATTCATGGAATACTACATTGTAAATAAAACAATTTCATGCATAAGAACAAGACTAATGCTTAGAATTCTCCAAACAATACTAGATCATGAAGAAGAATAAGAGAAGGACTTGGTGCTTATCATAAAGGATATTCTTTATTACAAAGGAACATGTTCTTATTCCATATCCTCAAGATGATGAGCAAGGCATTGTTGCATCACCCTTGACCTACTTTCCTCTCTACCAAGCTCCATTCTATTCAGAGAAATTTCTATATCTACTTGAGTTTCCTTGGTGAATATGCAATCATCTTCTAACCAAACATCACACCTATTGACACAAAAGTTATGTAAAATAATACAAACTGAAATCCACTTTAACAAATATGCATTTCTACTATTGTCTTTAAATTTTACTCTCAACTCTTGAAGAGAAAGCTATCTAGCTTTCAATACTCCTATACAATGCTCATTTATCACCCTTGCCTTTGCCAAATATTTGTTAAACTCTTGCTTGTCCTCTATTTGGCCTTGCTTGAAGGCGGGGAATAGGTAGTGCATGGATACATAACCAAAATCACCTAAAAGGTACTCTTTGGCCTTGAAACTTAGACATCCTTCTTTGCAGTTCAAATCATTCCATAGTGATGATTTTTCCAAACACATCATCTCATGACATGACCTTGGCATTCCTACAAATAAAAAAATCAAAACACAAAGGTGCAAAAAATCTAATTAATTGACAAAGGAAGAATTAGATATTGAACACTTACCTCTTGTAAAATGTACAATTTGCCTTTTATCATCACAAATCACTTGACAATTTATGGAATAGGAGCACTTTGGGTTGAAATATATTTCTCCATCTATAGTAGATCAAGCTGCACAAGAAAATAGTATTCCATCTATCAAACCTACACAACCAGGGAAGCCATTGTGTGCAAAAACGTTGAGATTCCCCTTCTCTCCTTGTGCTCAAGCCATGCCACTTGACTCCTCATCAAATTTAGTATGGCTATCATGACTTGATCTGTAAAGGCAATTGTTGAACCTGCACTAATGCCCCAAATTTTTAAACCCCTTGCAACACAAGGTCCATTATGGGATGCCCAAATCTGACAAGAGCAAGAGCTACTTGGATCCATACCAATTTTTGCTCTTGCCAGTAGTTCTTTTGAAATACACCTTTATCAAATCTAATAATGTTGAAATAAAATCAACATTCATCCTAGTCAATTAGTGGAATGCCTTCACATCTAGGCCTCTAGAATATTTAATCACAACTTCTTAACTATGAGAGTATGTAACTCTAGGTTGTAAGTACCTATGCATATGTGCATACTCCCATCCATTAATCACTAGTTCTAGCATATCTAAATCTCACTCTTCATCTTCTAGTTCATCCAACATTATCTCCAAATTTAATTGATAATCCATTGTATACATTCCCTAAAATTTTCTAGTTAGTTCTCCATGAGTGCTACCTCTTGGCATGCTCTACTATATTTCCTCAATTCTCATATCCACCCACAAAATAACATAGTGAATTCACACTCTCTTTACATTCTCTATAGAGTGAAAACTCAACGGAGATTCTTTGAGAAAAATGAATCAATATGAATTTACACTCTCTAAAATGTAGAGAGACCACTCAAGCAAGTAAAGACACATTCTTTAGACTAAGAGCACCATGTTTGAGCAAATAAATTGATTGCTATGTATTCACATTGGTAGAGAGATCCTTTCAAGTCAAGAAACAAAGTAAATTGGATTTCACTACAATTGAGTTCATTCTCCATCCTTCACACCCATAGTCAATTTCTTGATCTCTAGATTTAGATCATTATATCAAGAAATCATCTTTTGCTTTGGTAGCTTGCACCTAGATTCAAATTAAATCAAGCACTTAAATAGAGCCTAAATTTTAAATTAATGCTTAAATTAACCTAAATTGTAATTAATGCTTTACAATGTGCCAACAGAAAACTTCATATCCCTTATTTCCTACAAACCACCTATTATGGACTTTGCTAATAATAAGGAACTTGGATGAAAGTATATAGTGGGTTCCTTTCTTCTTTGCGCACAAACCCTATACCAATTTTATTGACACTCTGTAAAAACGTATATAATGCACAAAGCTTTGTAAAACTATTTTGAATCCCCTTGCTATTCCAATATAAGCTTCAGATATGCTATCCAGGAGACAATAGTTCATGGAGATAAAAAAGATCAGATTTGGAGGTTTGAAGGAAATCAAGACCAAGGATGAAGGTTTGGAGCTAAAACATTGGGAGCTTCACCACAAGAGTGGTGTGTTGCAAAATCAATTCCGATGCATGTTAGAAACAAGAACAATAATAACAAACAATGAGGGGTACTTGAAAGTGGGTGATCAACTGTATGTGATAGAGCATGTAAGGAAAAACTACCATTACTCTCAATAATCCTATACATACTAGATTTGCCTTGGAAGAGCTTCATCATGCATGGACAAGGTAGAGGACTTTATGCATGGGAGAGAGGCTTCATATATGCAATATTGTTGGCTTTTGGGATGGAGATAGAGATCATTCAAAAATATGTGAATTTGGATCAAGAGCTCAAGCAATACATTCGATTGCATCAAGCTTTGTTAATATAGCTTTGAGAGAAATTGATCCAAGAGAATCCATTCCTTGTGACAATTTCTAAGGTTTGGGTAACTACTTGGGAGAGTATGATTGCTATGAGATTACTTTTCACTTGGATAGGAAGTATAATATTGGTGGCTAAAAGCCTTCAACCATAGGGGCAATACTCAAACATATGTGATTAGGAAAGTATCAAGTTGATTACTAGGTTGTTGTACCAATACTAGGTCATAAGAGTTAGCAAGGTTGAAGAGCAATAATTGGTGGCAAATTGGATGGGGCACCTTGTAAAGTGATGGCCATTTTAGGGATTTGGGCAGATCATGTTCTTGTATTGAAATTTTTTCTTCCAAATTGTTCTTATACCATAATGTTTGTATACCAAAGTGTCTTGTACTAGTATCTTTTTCAACTAGTGAGTTCTTGTACCAAATGGTTCATATACACAATAGTGATTGCAAGATGAAGACTCTCTATTGATAGCAAATGGTTTCTCTCCACATCTATTCTTCAACTTTACACTTCCATTTTGTTTCAATGTATGTTTTTCTTAGGAGTTTGCATCTTTTGGCATTGGATTTGTTTTTCCTTGTTTTTTTGTATTTCTTATCAATTGGAGGACTTCTCAATTGATTCTTTCAAAATGCCTCTACTTCATTATCTTGTTGTGGCCCATGAAAAAGTAAACTAGTATGGTTTATCTCCATAAAGATGGAGTAGGTTGTATGATGGATCCCACGGTTAAGCTATTGCCCTATGAGAAATCTATGTGCATTTAAGTGTTTGACCATGTGGAATATGATCTTATCCTTTTCAAGAGCTCTTATGTATATAGGGGGTGGAAAGTTGTAAGAAGGTGTGTTTTAGTTTTAGGAATCTCTAGTGGGAGGAGGACATTGAGATCAAGAGTTTAGCAAAATATGGACACCATGGCATCAAAGGAAGCATTTGAGTAGGAGATGTCTCATGCTCATGATATGCCACTCTCAAATCCTTTTCTCATCAGGCCTCAGATTCTACATTATGATGGCTTACGGGATTGGATTTTGGTATTCATGTAGTTGGTGATGGAAAACCCAAATCTTATCTTCCTTGTGATGCTTATTACAAGCAAGTCTAGGATTTAATAATTTATATGCTCTTATAAGAAAAGAAGGATTTAAATTCATTCATGAGCTTCAAGGTGGAGTTTTGGGGTCCATTTGTCAAAAAGTGAAGAGGCTAGATGAAAAACTTGCAAGAGTTTGGGTCCCAATAGGGGAAGCTTGGACTTTTTCAAGGATTGAAGTAGCTAGAGGAGTGCATTCAAGGAGACAAGACCATGGTTGGAGAGAAGAGCTAACATGCTATCATTGAAAAACAATAACAAAGGGAATTGAGAATATTTTGAGTGGATTTGGGTCAACTAAATCAAGGGCGTTGAATTCTCACCTAGATGAGCAAACAAGAAAATTATGAGAGTTGTGTCATACCTTTCCATGATCTATTGTTGGGATTAGTGAGTTGATTAAGTTTCCACTATTTTGAGCTTAGTAAATTCTATTTTTCAAATCTGATCATCTGAAGTTGGAGCAAGGGAAATCAACTTGTTGAGGAGAAGATTATGATCAGGTTTGAGTGCTTGATTGTTTCTTAGGTTTGAATCAAGCTATGAAATTTTCCAGCATTGTTTGTGGTTAGGTCTTGCACTTCTATAAAATAATTTCATGCAAATTTCTTAATAAGAGAATTTAGGGTCTTGGGTCAAACATACCTAGGTTTGTAGAGCTCACAAGTTAGCACAACTTTAGGAATTGATCCATATCTAAGGATTAGATTGAGCTATAAAAATTTACAAGGGTTTAGGCAAGAGTACAGATAGCTATCATGGAAAATTTGGTTATCTTAGGATTCATAGAGTGTGAAAATTGATGCTATTAGTTCCACTAGCTAAACTATTGTAAGATCAATAGAAGCATTTCTATCTTCAATCACTATATGCAAACTCTTCTATTATGACCATGATTGAAGATTTTAGGTTACTAAAATGGCTTTGAGGACTATATATATTTTTAATCAAGACATCTGGTGGAAATTGCAAAGACCCAAGAGCAAACCTTCACTTATGGATTTTGAAATTAGGGTGAAAACCTACAAAAACCTTGCCAAATGGAGACATTTTCAAGGGAGTTGTAATACTTAAATTGTGGCTTATTTCATATCATTAGACAGATTATCTTACAAGTTCTCCATTAAATTATAAATAATTGGTATCCAAATCACAAAGAAAAAGTTATGTTCATATAAGTTACATGAGTTTTCCCCATCAAAAAGACATAGAATTTCCTCACTTGGATTAGAAATTGGTTGAAATCTAGAGTACATATTGGAGGAAGATTTGATTATAGATTAAAATTAGCTTGAGGAAAGAGCAAGAAGGCTCTAAAGCTCATTTTTTATAAAAAGTATGGAGATTTGTTGTTAAATTCTTGTGATTGGATCCTTTTTGTGCTTGTATGCTTGTTTGTATGCCGAGTTGGCTTGGATTAATGTGTGAGCATTGCACTTAGGTCCTTCCTTCTAGGTGTGTTATTTTTTTGTCCTTGGTAATGCTGGAAGTGATGACCAAAAGACCAAGAGTGCATGTTGTGTTGATAAGTTAGGTTGCCCATTACTCCCCTACCCAAAAGAAAGAATACTAGAAGCAAGAGTGAAAGGTTCTAATGATTGGGCAACATGTATGCTTAGATTGGTAGTGACAATCTATGCACAACCTTTGATCCACAACCAGGCATCCAATTTGTTCCCAAAGAGAGAAAGGCAAAGTACAACATTGTTCTTTGGCACAAGTAGCTAGAGGAACTACTACAAGCGTGACTCCTCATCTAGTCCCCCATACCTCTTATGAGCAATGGGGGTTGATCAAGGTGATAAATATTCCAAAAAACTCCTTTGTGGGCTTAGATCCCCTCTAGATCAACCCATATTGTAGCATGCTCCTTTATGGACTAAGATTTCTCTTGTTGTAGCTACTTCTACTCCTTTGCTACATCCTTTGCAATTCCTTGGCAAGGACCCTACTTAAGATGATTCCTCCATGGCAGATCCCCCATCCATTACCTCTCCTCCTTGCTCCCCAAATCCACCACCTTTGATCCCCTATCCCTCCAGATCCCCTCTTTTACTAGTAGATATCTCTTCTCCAAGACCCTCAATACTCATTGGACCTCCTTACATCCCACCTCACTAGCATCCTAGGTAAGTTGGTTTGGCATAACATTGAGGATGAGCTAGAGGTTTAGGATGAGAGGTGAAGACAGTTCATTGCCTATCCCATAGAAACTTTTCATACTCCAACCTTCTCTCTACATGCCCTCATAACTCCTAATCTTGGCTCCACTCTCTAGATCCACTTCATGCTCTCTTACCAAGCTTACCCCATCTTCATATTTCAAAGGGATCCCTTATACATATGCCAAGATACTTTTGGCTCTTTGCTATCTAGTGTGCTCCATACTTTCCATACTTCTACATGCCATCTTAGTAGATGATCAAGAGAGAAATGTCTAGCTCTCTTCCCTCAATGGACTTTGCTTCTTCTTGCTCATGGGGTGCATCTAGACATCAAGAGACCGCTTCTTAGATCCATTGGTTTTTACAAGGAGAGTGGCCTACTTCACATGAGATGTATATCATCTGAGCACAAGCGGTAGCTAGACAGATCATGGAGTCTTCATAGGCTCATGCTCCACCTTTAGAGCATTGCCACTTACATCATTCATTGATATAAGGATAGGTAGGAAAGTATTGGCAAGCAGTCAAGGCACTATCACCCCCTAGACCAACACCATTTCTATCAACACCCTTTCTACTTTACAAGATCTCCATCCATCAACCACATATTATCTTCCTTTCTTTTGTCCATGATTACTACCTAGATGAGGAGCTATAGCTTGTGGAGTCCTTTTTTGCCCATGTTTTACTCCACTATTCATGTTTCTTGATAGGTGGTTTATCAAGACTAGTTTTTGAGCATTTACAAGATTGTCTTTCCCTTGATCTCTAGACTCAAGCTTCCACTTTCTCCTTTCTCTGGCCAATGTCTTTTCTCTAGTTTGGTGCCCTTGGGTGCTACTCGTTTGTTTGGTGCATCTTGTCTCCTTGCTCTATCAAAGGAGATATCAAGTTTGCATCACATAGTCATTGGGGATGTTTTCTTGCATTTAGTGTCACCCCTCATTTGTCTTCAATTACATCACTCCTTTTCTTCTTTCTTGTCTTCTCATCAGTATTCAATTGCCACACTAGGAAGTTATGAGATGGTTATTGTGGGCATTAGAGCTTCCTTGGACCTCCATTAAAATTGGGTGGTAGGCCAAGTAGATGTCTCAAATGATTGCAATAACATTTCTCATCTGGCCGTGTTTTGAGCTCTTTGTTTGGTTGGGGATCAGATTCCTTCCTTGATTCTATTTGTGTGTATGTTTTATGGCATTGAGATATCATTGTTGTACAACCACCATACTATGACCATAGAGTTCACTAAATTAGCATGTATAGAGTGTAAAAGCCAAGGAGATCCTTCAAGAGGGTCATAATTTTCCATTGCATGCTACACAACTTGCATGAGGTTGTAGCTTCCTTTCCCACATGTCTTTTTCCATCCTTATTGGATAGTACCTACATTGTGGGGCTTTGGAAGATGTAGTCTATGCAATGCAAGCTTTCACAATTAGTTTTGAGACCTTGGGTTTACAAGTTGAAACCTATAAATGCAAGGTTTGGAACCCATATACAATCCTTACTCCCTCTCACTTCCCATCAAGATTCCAATTCCCAATAGGAGGTTTGAAGGCATTGGGCTCTCTCCTTGGAGATGAGGATTATTGTGGCTCTTATATCTCATATACTTTGATTTAGGCTACTACCCATGCTCACCTTCTCTCCCGGTTGGGGAATACACAAGTGTGTGTATTCCCCAACCGGCCTACTCCCTATTTTTGAGTTGTCATGTCTTGAGAGCATCCTATTTGGCACATGCATAGCCTCCCACGTGGGTCTTCCTCCAATATCTACAATCCTTTGATAGACACATGCACCATACCTTCTCCACACTCTTAGAGCCTTGTATCCTTCCACATTTATCAGATGAATAGCACCGTTTGCATATAGCTCTTCCTATAGCTATAAGAGGATGTGATATCACTTCACAAGAGGCTATTGTACCAATAGCTTACCTAGGAGCATGGGCTCTAGTGTCTCTCCTTTTGGTAGATAGGTTTTTCATTGAGGAGTGCCTATTTTTATGGCTATTCATCATGATAGTTGACTCAAGCACCCTTCCTTTCTAAACATCTCTTTGATTGGCTTTGGGTTTTGCCAAGATTAGCACATACATCACTTCTCCCCTTTGTGGACTTTATATCCCTAGACTCTAGAAAGGTTCATGTGGATCTCAATGAGCATATGCACACTCACATCCTTGCTAGCATCCTCACTAATGCACCTTTACCAAATAGCTAGGATCCTCTCTTGTGGTGAGAAGAGCACCAAAGCTTGGCTTCATGCTTCTCCTTTGATTGAGGACTTTTGGTTCATATTGGAGGAGTTCACCATGGCCCTCCAAATTTGGCTTGGTCTACCATATCTAGCACTCTTGGCCATATCAGACCAGTGCTTGTGTGGTTCTACATTTGACGTAGAGAGCATCCATATCTTATGTTGTGCCATAGGAGGAGAACCTACCAAAGTCCATGATGCCATTAAAGATCCTATTCTCTACTTGCACACATGTTCAGATTGAGCGATGGATGGTCATGCAAGTTCTGCCTCACCAAAATGGTGCAGACAGATATTGTCATTTTAGGGATGGCCGACCTATAATGTATGATGTGGTTGTGGAAAACCTACTCAATCTAGAGTCCTTGGCATGAGCTAGCATCCAAGCCGGAGCTGGAGTGATCATTGCTACTAAGAGGAAGGAGGACCACTATGCCCCATGGCCTGCCTCTAACACCTTTGTCCCCCTAGTAGTGGAGATTTTGGCCACCTTCATCATCAATTTGCAAGTCTCCATTGAGAGGCTGCATGGGACTCATTACAAAGGAGAGGCACCTTGGGTTTCTCACCCACCATGCTTTCCTCTTAGTTTTGGTAGAGGGTCTCCGTCACCCTATAGAGGTCACATGCTCTGAGTCTTCACATTGAGCATCAGTAGTGGGTGCTTTTGTTCCATTGATTGCTCTTCCCTCACATTTGTTGGACATCTCCTTGGAGGATCTCTATCACACAGTTTAGTTATAGGTTCTTACTTTGCTCATTGTACATCTTTGTAGAGTTTCTGGGTTGGTTTTTCTTCTTAGTGGTGTGTTCCTCTTGTATTTGTGTGCTTCCTATTTTCTCTGGCTCTTCTTGTCTATTAGTGCATATTGGTGCCCCTTTTTGTAGTCTTTGGCTCTTCTTGTCTATTTGAGCATTTGTAGGTGCATGTATTCCATGTATACTTTTACTTTTGGGTATTTTATTGGGCCTATTAGCATTCTTTTTGCCAACCATGAAGGATGAAGCCGCCCAGTCCACTGTAGTACATATTTGGGAAATATTGAAAATGACCCTCTATTTTTCATAATTATGAAAATTACCATGCCAACCACACTAAAATCAATGTTTCCTATTTCTTGTTTTTCATTCACCATTCCCCTTACATAGCCAAACCACAATGTACTGATGGTGGCAACATGCTCTACCACAAAACTCACTATTGGTGCACGCTTTGAGAATGTGTTGCTCTATGCAATGTTGTTGCATAGACTGCTATTGAAGAGCATTTCAAAATTGAAGGTGTCAAGTCCACAAAACTGCAATACATGGTGAAGTGCATAGGCAAGGGAGGCAACACTAATGATTGCACTTGGCACTTACATGGAGCAAAGTTTGCAAACATGCTCTACCACAAAAATTGCTACTAGTGTATGCTTTGAGAATGCATTTGGCTCTACGTTATGTTATTGCATAGATTGTTATTGAGGAGCATTTCAAAATTGAAGTTTTCAAGTCCATGAAACTGTGGTACACAATGAAGTGTAGATGCCAGAGAGGTGATGCTGATTATTACATTTGGTGCTTATACAAAGCAAAGGTTGTAGACACACCAACTTTCATGATCCACACCATTAATACTATCCACACATGCAACGGTCTTCATCATCTATAAAACCAACAAAGCATCTATAAATTGTTTATCAAAATACATTAGGGAGAAGTTAAGAGACATGCCTAAGTACAAGCCAAATGAAATTATCCGTGATTTTCATTGGGATATTGGCGTGACAACCAACTATACTCAAGCACAGAGAGTGAAAGAGAAAGCAATGGAATTATTTTGAAGCTCATGTGAGAAAGGATATCAATTGTTGCATGACTATTGCAAAGAGCTGAAAGAAGCAGTATGGCATTTGTAGAAGGGGAGGGTGGCAGGTTTTCACGTATGTTTGTGAGCTTTGGAGCATCTATTGAAGGTGCCTGCTTGGTATAGATGGGACACATCTGAAAATGAAGTATCTTACAATCCTTCTCACCGCCACCAAATCAACTGTGAAAGGTTGTCTTTTTCTTGTTAAGATTGTTGTTGTCAACTCCAAAAATGATGAGAACTGAAATTTTTTCCTCCAATCTTTGGGAAACACCTTTGAATGTCACTTGGATGGAGCTGAATTTCCCACAATTATATTCTTGTTTGATCAACAAAAAGGCCTTATTGAAGGCATCAATGATACCTTTGTAAATTCTCACCATGGGTTTTGTATGCGGCATTTGGTCAACAATTTCAAGCAGCACTTCAAGAATGTCAAGCTTATTAGCCTTTATGGAAAGCAACAACATACATATCATCAACTATTACCTTTGAAGAATGTCTTAACAAAATCAATGAGATTTTACCCTAAAGTTGTTGTGGGGATTCGGGAGTCAAGGATCAGGTATTGGGTAGAGGCCTACTTCATGGGTGCACACCTTTGGACACTTCATATCCAACATTGTTGAGTCCCTCAATTCATGGCCTATGGATGCAAGAGAGCTTTAAGTTTATGACATGTTCAAAATTTTTGTCAGCAACAAATAAAGTGGTTCATTGATCATAGAGAGAAAGCATTGAAATGTTCAATTCATCTTCTTGTGCAATTTGCGGAGAGCCAGATCACAAACTCTCTAAGTTGTTCCCAATGCTACCACATTCTCCTTTTAATAGCAACCTAGTTTGAGTGCATTTTGAGGACCACCATGCACCTAATCTACATTGCTACCCAAACATGCACTTGTTGTGTATGGCAGTCCTTTGGGTTGTTGTGAGCTCATGTAGGAGGGGCTTTGCTTTAATTGCCAGAATATTAGGTCCGTTGCAAATGAGTGCTTCACCTCCAAGGCATACCGCAAAGCGTACTCAAAATCAGTTTCCTCAATCACGCATAAGTCTCTATGGGGAGAGGATCAAGGAAAGGAGGTCCATCAAGTAGATGGTGTTAATGATGGAGCTTGTGACAATAATGATTTTAGTGACACTAACAATGGTGATGAGAATCTTCCTCTCCTTCCTTCAAAAACAAGCCATCATTCTAGATGCCCAAGGAAAATGCAAATTTGTAAAGAGAATAAAGAGCGAGAAAAGAGACCACTATGCTATAGCCGTTGCTCCCATGTTGAGCATAACCAAAAGAATTGCAAACATCCTATCTATTTTTTTTCAATTTTATAATGTAGCTAACCAAGGTAATTATGGAAACTTGATGGTCACCCTTTGTATTCTCAAAGCATGCACCAATAGTGAGTTTTGTGGTAGAGCATGTTGCCGCCATCAATAAGGTGTGGTTTGGCTATGTTGTCATGCCATTTGTAGTGTTGCATCTAGATTGCTTGGACACTAGAGTAGCAATGATAATTAGAGGTATTTTGGCAATTACTCATAAATTACTTGTAATCGGTTAGAGTTTGTGTTTTGGGTATTGACTACATGGTGGGACCCATCGTCACTTGCACCATTCACATTGTCAGGTGTGCCATTAGCAGGACCGTTGGTGTGAGACCTAGGTCAAAATCAACAGTATACCTTGGGAGTGTAGCTCTAGAGAGCTCACTTCTCTATTGTTGAGCCTTCAAGTTCTTGGCTAGAGTGGACAAAAAGTCGGCAAGCGTAGTGTAATACCAAGGGTTAGCCATATGATCTAGATGTGAAATTCTGTTTGGTAACATCTAGAATGATGTTATACATGATGGTCAAAATAGATCAGATAGAAGTATCACCAAAAGAGTACTTCTACTAATAGGGCAGAAACCAAAATAGACTTGAGAACCTTAGAACCAATAGATATATGATCTAGACATATGATTTAAAGGTGAGAATTGGTTTGGTAACATCTGCAAGGATGTTACACATAATGGACTAAACAGATCAGAAAGAGGTATCACCAAAAGGGGACTTCTACTAATGGAGTAGGAACCGAAATATGCCTGAAATCTTTGGAGGCAATTTTGGAGGCCTAAATGGATGAATTAGGCCTCGAAAATGTACAGCCCCCCCCCCCCCGATAGAGAAAAGGCTGGCCTGCCCTCCCCTTTGCTTTGTCTTGTCGAGAGCTTTCCAACGGTACCTTACTCACGTGATTCTGAGATTCCTACAGGAAGATTCCCTAAAAGATTCCCTCCAGTCAAAGCTTGTTTGACCAACCAGATAGGACCTAGACCAGACAGGTCACCCATCCAAGTAAGTAATCAAGGGTGGAGCTTGCTGACATGTCACCTATTTGTGTCCCTAATCCTATGGTGGAGCTTCCTTGGAGGAGATCCTCTTTGTCTATATAATAAAGAGAAGGTGCTCTCTTGGGGCATCGAATGTTTGAGTGTGCAATCTGTGTTTTCTCTCTTCTCTTGTCCTCGGAGTATTACACGTAGCCTAGAATCTCTTTGCTAGACTGGGTGTGGTTTGACTATTATCAGTGCCCAATTGTTGGCAGATCATTGAGTGGTAAATCAAGTACTGATCTGATTGAGTGTGATTCGAGTTGATGAAGAATTGATTACAACAGAGAAGTGAGAGTTAGGGGAAAATTGGGTGCAAGAACTAAGGGTGGTGGTGGTATCTCCAAACCCGGTGGATTGTGGTATGTTGATCACAGTTCTGATTTCTTAGGGAGTGACTGTGTACAAAAGTGTTGGCCAAATTTGGAGCTAGAGAGAGTTGATTTCAAGCGGTAGTTGTGATTTTGAGCTCAAGAGGTGAACACATGACTAATCTGGTGCGAGTTGAGCTCAAAAAGTGAAATTGAAGGTGGAGTTAAGAACCCACTCCTATGAATTAGATATTGAACAAAATCAAATTTTTCAATTTGGCTCATATGAAGAGTTAGCGGAGGATTTAGTGGTCAGCCAAATTTAGGAATTTATGTCAAATTTTAAGTCATATTTTGTGAAGGGTTTATGTTAGATTTTGGCAAGAAGAACTTTGATCCCATTCTCCAATGATCCTTGTTACTCAAGAGTAGATAGGTACTCCGATTATATCATATGCCAAATGGTGGCAAGGTCAATCTAGTGTTGTTTTATGAGATGGAGGGTTTTTGTTTAACCTTCTTGTGATTGGACCCCTCCATTCTCTACTTCATGATTGTGCACCATGTTTGTGTGAGATGCCCTAAATTTAGAGCTCTGGTGCTTTGGTGTGCTCTTGGTAGTGAAGCTGGAGTGATGACTAGTCAGACTATGTATGTTTCTCTCCGGTGAGGAAAGAAGTAATGACCTGCTAACCGTGAGAGTGCGTGTTGTGATGGTAGGTTAAAAATTGCCCTTTCTCCTAGTGTAGTTTTTGTAGTTAGAGCTACATAAGTTGGTGTTGGCACTTGGTGGAGTTCTCATGAGGGTTACAATTGCGGGTTGTAGTTCTTGGTTATTTTGTCATGATGGAATTTTTGGGGATTCCGGAGGAGATAGCATTGCAATACGCAATGGGTTTACTTGGAATGGCACTCAGTATTAGCTTGTTTCTCAAGTCTCAGTGAGGAAGGAGATTGATTCTAAGTTGGAGTTTGACACAAGAGCTGACTTAGTTGAGAGTGCAATTATTGTGTATGCACCATTGTTGTGGGACATGGACAAGATTTATGAGGCCTCCAAAGGCCTTAGGTGTTATTCTAGTACAATGGGTACCATTGAGTTGGATGACTTTATCCAAGAGTTCAATAGTTGGTGTGATCTATAGTAGATGAGGAACCCGACTTTGTTCATACCTTTCATGGTATGGAAGTGCTTGTTTTAGCATTTGGAGGGTCCACCAATGGACAATTACCATGAGTTTAGGAGAGCTCAATTGGAAAAGATTGAGCTATGGAGACATTATTGGTCTTCGAACTATGTCTCTGTCACTTCAAGCTTGGTTGCCAAGAGTAGATTGGTAGTACCCACGAGTTCTAGCTTGAGTAGCATTGATGGAGCTAGTGGAGGTGCACTAGCTAGAGATAGTGCTACTACGAGTGAAGGTACCGCTACATGAGGTGGTGTGGTACCCCATGGTGGAGTTCTTCCAATGTTTGAGGTAGAACTACCAAGGAGTGCGGACTGACAAGTTGAGGAGCTTGCAAGAGTTCAAGGGAAGGCTAGAGAGAGCTTATGTGAAGCATATACTTGCATGAGACGGCTGATCAGTTTCACTCCGGGAGTTATTGAGGTCCATGCAATCCAATTTTGGTATAGGATACTAGATAGTGAGTTATGACATAGAGTTGGTGATGCTATGTTGCTATAGGCTACTTTGCCCACTTTGGCGATGGTCTTTGGTTTGGCTGAGCGTATTGAGCTAAACATGGTGGAGGAGAGAGTGGTGATATCTGGATTTGGTAGGGAGACCTCATCTACACACTGTGACTTCTTCTAGAGTGCAATAGAGTGTACCATGCCAAGTTGGTTTTTGAGGACAAGGTGGACATCCCAGATCCTATGGAGCAAGTGGAGGGCCTATTGTAGTTAGATCCTTACCTTCATTTTTGAGTCAATAACATCCTGTGAGTAGTGGTGTTGCTTGTTGGACTTGTGGTGGACCTTATCACAGGAGAGAGTGCCATTCGGGTAGTGGATCTAATAGCTCTAGTACATCACAGCCAACACAAAGGCAATGTGAGCATTGCCACATATTTGGTCACACTAGTGACCAATGCTTTGACCTACACCCAGAGTTATGGAGTAGTAGGGCTGCTATGGCAAGTAGTAGAGGAGCTCCGGGTCATGGAGGACAAGGTGGTAGAGGTGGTGGTAGACGATCCACACCTAGTAGAGGTGCAATACTTGCCCTTACTTTTGATACAGCCATGGCTACTCGTATTGAGCAGTTGGAGTAGAGATTGGCTTGCTTGGCCATAACTTAGAGGAGATCAGATTTGGGTTTTGAGGCTTCTATCTCATATGTTGGTGATAGAGATGCTTTGGACTTCATTTGTGGAGCAGCATAGGTGGATGCATCTAAAGCAATGACTAGGAGTGCAATATGTGCTCCAAAGCATAGAGGAGCATCAGTGGAGTTGGACCCATAGAGAGGAGAGGTTGGGAGCAGGTCAGACTTCCCCAGTCTTTCATGCTCTTTGAGGCCCTATAGACATCATCTATGGCTCCTAGACATCTTTGTGTAGGTGTGGTAGGTGGTGATAGGATGGATGATGGACTACTTACTAGTCAACCACCTACTACTACAAAGACTAAGTCTAGCATGATGTTGGGGGCGGCTCAGCTGATTATGCGCTATCCTTTATTTTCAGCTAGTGACATGTGCACATTGGAAGTTGACCCAACTCTAGTGTTCAGATTGGCTGTCACGCTTTGTGGGAGTAGGGATGATGTGGTTCTTGCTTCTAGAGCAAAGGTGGTTGATAGTGGAGTTGACTTAGTTGAGGAGTATTGGATCCACTCAACGACCAATGGTTTATGGCAAGCAACAACAGCTAGATTGGAGGAGTTGCCAGCTAGACCGGCCTTTGAGCAAGCGTGGTTTACACCTGGTGTTGTCCTATTGGATAACCAAATGGGGATTTTTTGTTTGATGGGACCTTGAAGGAAGGTCCATACACCACAGAGGGTCTTACTTGACTTTGGTGCATAGCCCTTTATGTCGAGGAAGGCTTCAATTGTTAGTATGGAGTTACAAAAGACCAATATGGAGAGATGTCCATTTTAGATCCAGACATCTCTAGGTGGTGGTTCAACATAGTACATCACACATGGGAAGCTTGTTCAGCCTGGTCACCCGACTGATAGCTTGGTGGTGAGAGCTTAGGCTATTGCAATAATAGCTGAGTCATATGATGTGCTAGTTGGGTGAGTAATGTTATATCCCATGGGTTTTGGTATAGACTATTAGGAGTAGACAACCTCTTATAGACAAGGTTGGCAGTTTGGTGAATGGTGAAGGACAAGTATGTTGCCTACTAGTACACTTAAGTAGTGGTAGTCTTGGCTCACTATAGTCTGGGACCATGGCGACTTCAGCTTAAGCTTTTAGTGGTTCTATTACTTGGCCTAGTGAGTTATTGGAAGGGAACACCCATGCAGAGGATACTCCAAGACCAGAGGAGTTCACTCAGATTTAGAGTACAAGTGGGATTGTTTCATCCACCTTGGATGTTCCTTTGTGGAGTTCAAAGGAGGCATTGTAGCAGCATGCATATGAATTGGTGCAGGCTTGGAGTGGAGCCTTTGCACCACCAAGAGATGAGTGAGAGGATGAGCCTCCAAATTTGATTACCTTGACACCTCTAGGTACCACACTCATTGCTTGACAATGTCCAATGGAGGGAATATGTCTATTGGATATTGGAGTTGTTTGGTGGGATTAGCATTGGACTAGTTGTGGTATTACAAGCAGGTATACAAGTACAAAGGTACTTGTATGTGGAGAGAGATGAGACCACTAGGTGAGTCTTGCTCCATCATGTGGCACACTTGGCCTATCGGTATCCTAAGGTATTACTAGTGTCAATTATCAAGGGTTACTAGAAGGCCCTACCAGCAAACATTCCTTATTGGGGATGCATGATCTTGAGCAACATGGGCCTATTCATTTGGTGATTTTTGGATGGCCATGTAAGGAACATACACATGCTGGCAGAGGTTTGGATCTTTAGGATCCTTGTTTTGGGGTGTTTTGGGAGATGTTACAAATACTACAACATCTCAAGGTTCATCAATCTATTTCTCCAAACTTACATTGGAGAACGTTCCTTTAATGGGTGATTCTTGCACCAAAGTGGTGTCAAGCACACATCAGGTCCATTCTTGGATGGGACCTGATGCATTGTTAGATGCAGCCAGAGTGGGGTCACGGGCTCATCATCTTTGTCTTTGGTAGAAAAATCTCTTACATAGCAAGGTTCTATAGTGTGCTTATGATGGGATTCAGCAACTAGACTACATCATTGTTGATGATATCTTGGATGTTAGGTGTCAATCTCAGATGGTGGTAGTGGTTGGTAGGTCACCTATGGCTATGGTGAACCTAGTTGGACAGCCTAGAGCCACTTTTCCCACACTCATGAGTTTCCCAAGCTCTCATGCTTTTTGAAAGGGAGGTCCTAGGTTGGTTTGGGATTCACAGTTACAACAATTGGTGGAACCTTATGTCAATGAGAGAGAGTAGATGATGGATTTTTGCACTAGTATTACTATTGTTCCAACAATGTCAAAGGCGTCCAAGCGTCAAATTTTAGGTCAAGCTATGGACTTGAATTGTTTGACATGGATTGTGAGCTTGGCTTGGTAGAGTAGCATAGGATGCGCTTGATAGGGATCACCACTTGGACACTTGTGAACCGTGTGCCTATCAAGATGATTCAGGCACATGTTGAAGGCAATGAACTTGGTGGACATGATATTCTTGGGACACAACCAATAGCTAATAGGAAGAGTGATCTACTTGGAGTCCATCCAGGTGAGCTTGGGCTACTTGGATTACACCCTTGGTCTACTTGGGATGCTGCTAGAGGATGTGTGGAGCTTGCACCCAAAGTGAAAGGAGTTTTTCATACAAAGGTTGGGACCTCCAGGAGTCAAGGGCATGACACTACTGCTCCTAAGGGCCCATTGTAGCAGCCGGTTAGTATGTCTTCCACTCCTATGACCATTATAGAGGATACTTGGGAGCCAGATCTTGGACCCAAGCTTATAGGAGAGGAAAGACGGAGGGTTTGGAGGTTCTTGAGGAGCTACACAAGTTGTTTTGTCTTCAGTATGAAGGATTTAGGGACTCTAAAGGGACTTGGTATATGGATTGGGCTGACTAGCAATATACCAATTTTCTGATATCCTTATCAATATAGTGATATGGAGAGGAAATTGATTTAGAGCTGAAGTAGTGATCTTTTTGAGGTTGGTTTGGTGGAGATTTCACATGGAGAGTATGCATCAATGATAGTGATGCTAGCCAAGAAGGATATGCATGGCAACTACATAGATAGGTGGATGTGTGGAGATTACCATCTACCAACCAATAGACTAGGGTTGATCGGTATGCCATGCCTACACTTGACAAGATCTTTGATGCAATTTGGCATGCAAGGGTCTTCAATAATTTGGATCTTCAAGCAAGATATCATTAGTTGCCAATCATGGAGGAGGATAAGTCCAGACAACATTTTGGGCTATTGATCCTCACAACAAGGATGCATTATATTAGTGGAAGTTCTTACTATTTGGGTTAAAGAATGTTCCTATTGAGTTCTAAAGGGTCATGGATATGATCCTAGCTGGATTGGATTTTACCCGGTGCTATATTGATGACATTTTGGTCTATAACACTACAGTGGAGGAGCATGATAGATAGTTGTTGGAGGTGTTTGAGAGGTTGAGATTTCATAGACTCAAATTACATCTTGGGAAGTGTAAGTTCTTCCACAAGCAGGTTGAGTATTTGAGTCACACTATCTACCCCAAAGGACTTGGTGTTCAACAAACCAAGGTGGAGGCTATTGCATGTATTCCTTGACGTATGAATGTTAGCAAAGTGTTAGCATTCCTTAGGTTGGTAAACTTCTATTACCACTATGTTAGAGGATTTAGTGCCATTGCCATGGCTTTGAAAAATCTGACCAAGCTTACACAAGAGTGGTGTTGAGGAGATGAGCAGGAGAGAGGTTTTGTAGAGCTCAAGGAGAGGTTGACATCTCCTCCTATTTTGAGGAGACCAATCACAGGATGACCATTTCAGGTTCACATTGATTGGAGTATGTTGAGGCTTGGAGCAATGCTCACCTAACATGATGATGAGGGGAAGGAGTTTGTGGTGGCCTATGCTAGTTGCTCCAACAATTCAGCAAAGGCAAAGTATAGTTCATATGAGGGAGAGTGCTTGGCAGCAATTTGGGCAGTAGCACATTTTTTATGTTACCTATATGGTACCCTCTTTACTCTCATCACTTATCATCAGCCACTAAAGTGGTTGATGGAGTCCAAAACACTTTTAGGGAAGCTTGCATGATGGGCTTTGATTTTACAAGAGTATGATTTCATAGTTGTTCATAGACCGGGAGTGGTGAACCGTGATGCAGATGGGTGAGTAGAAACCCATGTCCCAACCAGCAAGATCAGACCAAAGCACATTGGCATGGTGACTCAGATGAGTAGATGGTGTCATGTTGGCATGCATCTGCCTCTTTGTGTATATTTTTTGAGGCTTTGGTGGTATCTCTCTCAAAGCATATAGGAGGAGTTATTGAGGTCACATCAAAAGAGTGAAGATATTGGTATAGTTCAGCTGGACATTCATAATGATGTCTTAGTGATGGACTATCTTTTCACTAGTGTTGTGGGTGGCACAGTTGGGGCCAAGGAGAGAGACCGGGTTCTTCAGCGAGCCAAACTGTTCATATTGAAGTCAGATACCATTTGCATGTATGAGAGGATGGTAGAGTGAGAGTAGTACCACTTCCATCTCAAAGGCTACAGTTGGTCTATCGTGCTCATGAGGAGCTAGGACATTTTGGATTTAAGCATACATATAACTTACTCAAGAGTCATTATTGGTGGTACAATATGCAGACCAATGTATAGTAGTTTGTTGCTAGATGTGTGGTTTATGACCAAGTTAGAGCATCATTCAATGCTCTAACGCCACAATTGCACCCATTACCTATCATGGGATTGGGTTACCGCTGGAGTTTGGACTTTGTTGGAACTTTACCATTGACTATGAGACACCATTGGTACGTTTTGGTGATGGTGGAGCACTTCTCCAAGTGGATTGAGTTGGTGGCACTTCTTGACAAGTCCAATGTAGGGACGGCTTATTTGTTCCTAGATTGGGTTCTTAGTCATTTTGGTGCACCAGTTGAGGTTTTGACTGAACAGGGTACAAAGTTCTTAGGAGAGTTTCAGGTCTTGTGTGACAAAGCTTTAATTGATCATCATACCACCTCCCAAGATCACCCTAAGGCAGATGGCTTAGCAGAGAGAGTGGTTCAGACAATGAAGAGAGGATTGTGGAAGTATGGTTTGCAGAGAGTCCACTTGGGAGATTGGGATCTCTAGTTACCTTGGTTGGCCATGGGCTATCCATTCAGCCAGCAAGCCTCTTTAGCATCCTTCTCTCCTTACTTTCTACTCTATGGACAAGATCTAGATTTACCTGCAACCATTTGTCAAGATGCTACTGTAGTCTTGGACTTAGATGATACAGATGTATGGGTGAGCACGTGTTCTCAATGGGCAAAGATCATTTGGAGAGTGATGTTGATGGCCTTTGAGAACTTGGCGATTGCTCAACATATGGATACCTTACTTTATGCTACTATTCAAGGAAGAGGTTATAGATCCTCAATCCGTTGATTTCATCCAGGTGACTATGTATATCTACAATAGACAACACCGATGACACTTGATATTTTGACAGGCCGCACTATCTTGAGAGTGCGCAAGGTTTTGCCATCTGGAGTCCTTGTATTGGAAGGATCATGTGCACAATTGTGCGCCATGCCACCTCCCAAACATTGATGGTACTATGGACCCAAGCTTGGCACTTGTACGGGCGGGCTTGAGGTGCATGTTATGTGGCTCTTTTGGTGGAGTTGCTGCTATGATAGTGTGTGATAGCTATTTGAGAGGATGGCATATGGCATGTATGACTCCTCCCCTCACGGTGGTTCCTCAAGGACAATAGTTATGTCCTAGATGTCCTTACCTATAGCTAGTTCATCCTTTATATGGTGTAGATTGCAGACAGGTGATTAACAATGGGGCTCGATAGCACTCGACATCTTGATCTTTTGCACACCATACGATATACCATATACTTGAGGTAGATGGCTATCTGGAATTAGAGGGACCTAACCACCGATTAGGCAGGCCATTTTGACACTTTAGAGTCTATGTATGACTTATGTGTGAGTTATATGTCTATGTTGTTGACAACGATGTATGTTGTGTAGCGATGTATATATGCATGATGTAAGGGGAAAGGTGAACTTGAAACAGGAAATAGGAAATGGTTATGTCACTGTGGTGGGCAAAGTCATTTTCGTTATTATTGAAAAATTGAGTGTCATTTTCATAATTTCACAAAATTACAAGGTCATTTTTTATATTATCCCAACATATTTTTGAATCTTATCTAGAGGGGTAAACTTCCTAATGTAGTGAGCTTTTGTTCACAAAACTCGTAAACTACGACTTTTGTTATGCATAGGTTCTATTATCGTGGTCGTGATCCAATAACTATATTTCTTTTGTCGCCAAGGCAATCCAAACTACACACTGTATCATCAGCTGCTGCAATTCTTGCTTTTTATTTCACCGACCATTATGTTGTACGTACAATGCTCCAGAGTTAATGAGTAAGAGGAATAAAATTGGGTACACAGACCTATCTGCACATACGGGCAAATAAGAGAATGGCGACCGCTAATCGATGGCAACGTTCTAGTTTTCTCCTCGACCTACGTTTCCCTTTATGATTTACAAGGAATCTTCGCGTCCATTTCCTTGAATGAACCTAAATTCCCGGCAAATAGAGTGTCCGAGCTACTTGATATTAAAGAGACACGTGAATGCCGCTTACACCCGATACTTGAAATTTGCTAGCTAAATAAAAACAGGATGGCTTTTAGGGTTTTCTCTTGTGAATCTCCATTTCTTAGATTATTTCTCTCCTTTGTATTCAACTTCAATTCCTTTTCCCGCATTTCTGTTCGGCAATCCAATTCCCTACCAAGCGCAAAGCAGTCGATTCTTCTCCGGTCATGGGTATTGTCTAGAATACATCTTTTCCCGGCCGTATGTATTGTCCACGACATGTATAACATGGCAACGTGTACGTAAAACAGGAGGAGAAGTAGAACGAAGCAATTGATTCAGCAGCTGATCAAAAGTTGACGGGATGTATAGGTGTCATGTCTGTCGTCATTGTTGTACTTGTTTGAATGCCATACCCGAAGAGGTACGGTAAGATGATTACAACATAAAAGATCATCGACATGCCATACGTATGTATATAGACAGACAGAGTAAAAAGTATAGTAAAGAAGTCTAGTCATGAGAATGTCGTGGATATCTTTAAATGTTCACCACTCACGTGCTTACTGGTTCTATTCTATGTATATTTACTCCAAGTAGGAGTGAAATCAGATCTGGTGTCGACGGAAAGCCATCAGCACCAGTCCTCGATCTCAATCCGTAACAAAGAGGCAGGCCATATCTCTCTGATGTCATGATCATCCTGTGTAAGCTTCTTCACGTGCCTTGGAATTTAACGATTCTAGTCAGGGAAGAGAGGGAGCATGACTATGTTGTGGACATTGAGTGACCTCAAACTTGTAGGTAGAAGGCAAAATTTAAAAGCGTGGGTCAGATCATTATAGAGAAAATACCAGAAAAAAGCGACTATAGTGACATGAGTATGTTGTGAGTATATCTGTTCCATTGACGTGAACAACGAGGAGAGCGTAACACTCATACTTACAGGTCTTCCATACAGTAGGTCATCCTCCATGCCTTTGATACCAATTAGTGTACTCTGACTGTCGGGGGTGATTCGCAGGCTACATACATTCATCGGTCAGGTCTACTGCATGTCGGATTCATGTTTGCTATATAATTGCATGTCGGCTTCAGATTTTCAAATCAAGTGGTATTGCATGTGGGAATAGAACATGGGTTACATTGCATGCCGGTGCTGGTCGACATGATGATACTTCCTTCGCTATCCAGCAGACATTGTAGGGTGATAATCGACTTGCTCAAACAATGTACTGTACGGTGTCTAAATCCTCTTATCCTAATGTTCCGTATGGAAACCTCTAGATATCATGAAAGGTTGCTCAACGATATCAATCTACAGTACATGGTTGTTCAGTTACAGCTACTATTTGAATACAAGATGCTACTGGTGTATGCTCATTGAATTTCCACTGGTCCAGTGCAGATTATATGCTGGAAAGGCAGGATGATCTACCGCTGACTTGTATACTTGACTATCATATTCTACAGTAGAAGAATTTATCAGCTCAAGCGTTCAGAGAATCTTCGCCTATCAGTCACCGAAATCCAACCGCAAGATGGCGGATTCTGTCGCTGAATAGTAATGTATTCGACGGTAAAGCAGAAGGAAAGTTCATCCCCGGGTTTCACAATCTCCTGAGCGTCTCTCATTGTTAAATTCGAGCGATTTATGTGAGAAAACATCGTTAGTGATACTTCTACTGTAGTGTCCGTACCACCCATCTAAGCTTGAGAAAGGAATGATTCAGGTTTATACAGTATTGAGAATTAAATTGCAATGATTAGGTAGGAGCATCGGACGCGATGTTTTAGTAGATTTCAATCATTAGGAGCCATAAACGCGATAAAAAAAAATTTTTCTTCTTTGCTAGAACTATATATGCAGAGGTTATTCAAAGGAGTTCCATTACAACAATATTACGGTTTTAGAAAGCTTTCTCAAGCGAATGGAAGATTATTCGTTTAAAAGTTCCGGATTACATAGCTTAAAGATACGCCTTTATCAGTATAAGTTTATTCCTCACATGAACAATCATGATTTTCATCTTGTAGCTTATATTCTGAGTTCACATTCTCACATGTTGGCGAAAAGGTGGACAGTTCGATTAAAATACAATTAGGAGTGATACATCCGCAATTTGTATTGTTGGAGAACAACTGAATGCAAAGTTCAGAGCAGAAGTTTCGTAGACTAAATGGAGTAAACAAAAAGTCTAAGAACGTCATAATTATTTCACTAACCTAAGATTAGCAACGGAATATTGAAAAAGTCAATAGTATGTAATAATTCCACTTACTTGTTTGTCCAGAAGTTCTAGATACAAGTATATAATGAGGAAAAACCTTTGAAAGCCATTCTCCCTAGCTTGTCCAAACAAGCAGGCGGCATGACGGTAGCATCTGATAGTCATGAAGAAAGAATTTGCACTGTAGTTCTTCCAACGGCCGCAAAGAATAACCAGTAGGAATTCGATACGACTCTATTGCCCGGAGTGCGATCCTCAATGCTATGAAACTCTCCTCGCGCATCCCGATCAGCAGAATAACACAACACTGCAACAAAAAGTTAGCCGAAATGATCCAACTAGATGTCAAGCTTAGAGAAAATGTTTGCCTGAAGCGCTCTATAGATTGTTCTTTTCGAGGCAATAATCTTGAGAGGATTCTTCTGGTAAGAATACCATTCGACTAGGACTTTCTGAATAATCGGTGCATTTCAATAAATAAAATAACTATATAAGATGCAGGATATCAAAGGAGTTCCTCAACAAATCTCATGAACTCAGGAATTAAATGTAAGCCACTTCTGTTTTTAAAACTCAGTCAGAACCTGCTACGTTAGCTAGATTCCTTTTGTAGCGAAACTTCCTGAGGTTTATATAAGTGTACAGGGCAGGCGGGGTGTAATTGAGATTATTTGTTATGAGTCCGTTTATTGGGGTTTTTCTTTTTTCCTTTTTATCCGGTCAGAAGAGTCCTGCAGCAGCATGTCAATGAATTAAACAACGCAGCAGGGTCCTCAACTTCGGCTTTTCTTCAGCGAGTTCCTTTTCAAATAACATATGATATAATACCCGAAGGAAAGCGAAAACGACTACAAGGCACAAATAAACAAGTGCAAAAGGAGATAGAGGGTGCAAGGCTCAACGATCAAAATAACAAAGAATACAAACAAGAAATAGTAAACTGACCCTGATGCCACGAAAGAGGAAAATGCAATATAACAATCTACGCGACAGAGACTAAGAAGAAAATAATTAACCTCAAAATAATTTATGTGTTGAAAGTACTCGAATGATATTTCTTGTAATGGGAAGAGGACTCTAGCGGTGATGGGTATTCCTAGGATGTCCTATTGTCTAGTTTCTAAGATGTTCTATTTTCGGACACCGGGTCATGCCTTGGTATTATGAATCAAAGAAGAATTTGTGCAGGTAAATTGAAGATCTGCACTTTATATCTGCGTCCTAGAAATTGAAAGTTGGTCTTGCAACTTTTGCATGACCTAGTACGGAGAAACTATTGTTTTGTTTCTGTATTTTTTACCAACGTTTGCAACTACGGTTATTACTTTGTACGTGTGGCTTCTCCGTGTACTCCCAGTTACCAGGAACGAGCGAAGGTTGACTCCGTTTGGCTTATGCATTAGACATCACCTGGAGGACAATTGCATCCAAAGCTATCATGGAAAGATAAACATGAAAAAAGCGACCACATAGAACACATGAAGGGTGAAGGAGGGAAGACCCCATCAATCCAAATAAGGAAGAGAAAAAAAAGGTAAAATGGTACCAGGTCCCCGTAGTATCAATAGAACTTTGCCCTATCACACCCAAGATGCCCAAGCTATGCAAGTTGTAAGGTCTACAAATTATGGAACATTCAAAGAAGCATCATCTAGTGTGATTGCTCTCCTATGGATTGCACCAACCAATGCTCCTTGTAGAGCAATGGACATAAAGTTGTCTAAAGTATGTTATATAACATGGGAGTGAGAGTGGTACCTTTTAATATCTAATATGATAAGCTCTCGCGCACTCCTTGAAAAATGTGTTGAACACCACACCGTGTCCATACTTCCATATAACTCCAAGGTTAGAGGAACAAAGAGGTGACCTCGTTACATACCCCTATACTTGGAGACCTTGTGTGCTATTGCTCCACTCGCCGCACATCCAGGAGGATGACTAATCATTCCTTCCAAAACTATATCACGCATATGGTCTATAACCATGCCATCCGGTATTATCACCTGATCATCTCGGACCAAGTATAAGTTTGCTCTAACACATGTCATCTGCAAAGCATACAAATACTCCCTCTAAGCAAGTTATCCACTCTCTTGTGCCATAGCAAACACTACATCCTTGATGGCCTCATGGGTAGTTATCCTTTGTCCTCCAGAAGGACATCGTGTCATATGGACCACTGCTACATCTAGTGTAGAAACACACTCACAAGTGAGTAATGAAGATGCAGACAGGTTACCCTCATCATCGTAAAAGAAGGTGGTTGGTGTGAGACAAAATGCCCTAATGCACGGTCAAGCTAGGATCCATGAGCTTGCACCCTTGCCGGAGCAAGAGCAAAGATGTGCTCTAGTGGTCATAGGAATGGATTGTCAACTAAGAGAGAATGTAGCATATGTTGATATTATTACTCCATCAAGGAAGAATGCAAACCTTTGGTCCAATCTGATGTCGTGCGTATATACATCGCTACACAACATACATCGCTGTCAACATCATACACTATAAAAGCACAACTCACACATAAGTCATACATAGACTCTAAAGTGCCACAATAATCAGATTGCTTAACATTCTCAACTCAACTCAACTCAGATCAGTACTTGATCTGTCACTCTATAAACTGCCAACAATTGGGCACTGATTACAGTCAAGCCACACCCACTCAAGCATAGAGAATCCAGGTGACGCTCGCCGGCCTCTGTCCACCATAGCCAGGAACTCGAAGGCTCAACATCAGAGAAGTGAGCTCTCTGGAGCTCACTTCGAAACTATACCCCTTGGACTCGAGCTAGCCCTGAAACCCTAACGGTCCCGCTGACGGCACACTCGACGGTGCAAACGGTGCAAAGTGACGGTGGGCCCCACCGTGAAGTCAGTACCCCGAACACGAAATCTAACCGTCGGAAAGTAGTCCCTGAGAAACAGCTAGAATAACTCTAACTACCATCACTGGAATTCCAGTGTCCGAGCATCTAGATGCGGAACTACAAATGGCGTGACACTGATGGTAATGAAGCACAGGATGGAAGGTCCTCTTATGCCTGTGGGGCTAGATCATCTTTTGTATGCAGCAACTACACTTGGAGAGAAAATTATTCCTCCTCCACCTTAGTCACATATGTCTCCAAAATTGTCCTATAAGCAACCACAAAATGAGAGGAAAATAGTGGTGCCAAGAGAACACAACTACCCCAAAATGCTATAGGTGCAATCTATTATCTCCATAGATAATAGACCTACCCCTCAGCACAAGATCTGTAGAGATGTTGGTCTACTTGTCAAATCCTTTGTTATACCCTAAAATGTCCTGGTCTGATGATATCCCAAAAGACTCTCATAATCCTCTTAGCAAAAGCTTTCAAACACTATTGTAAAGTCAAGGAAGAGGGAATAATACGGAGAAGGTAAGTCCGTCAATGGCAATACTATAGAAGAATATATCGAATACCACTTGCAGATCTACTAGTTAAAAATAGAAGTGCTTTAGAACTAAGATATACACAAGAGCCTGAAGATTTAGACAAGCTACATACTCTATTTCCCGTTTGAAGTGACGAGCTTTCCTTTGTTGCTTCTAGCCGCAATAAACAAATGAATAAATAGACTAATAAAGAGAGCTAGCGAGCGAGCGCTATTTTTCGACTAGACGAGGAGAAGAGCTATGTCGAGAGAGAGATAGCGAGCGAGCGCTGTTTTCGACTAAACGAAGAGGAGATGTATCCAATATAATCTTTCTGTGCTTAAATCACATCGAAATTAGGGGACAAGGGAGATGTGGAAGGCTGCAGAAACTCACTCTCTGCTGAAGCAGGTGGATAAACATTTGAATAGATTTATGTAACGGACTTCAATAGTCCTTCCTTCCTTGATTTCCCTACCCAGTAAGTACATATCGTATGCTTTCTGCTTTTCCCTCTTAGGGAGCCCAGCAAAGAAGATGGGTACAGTGGTATTTCCTTCTTCCACGCTGCTCTTATATGTTTTGAATTTGCCGGAAATTCGTTAGCAGAAAGGTCAAATCCAGGTGAATACTGCTGCTTCAACATGTCGGTAAGATCCTGGAGTATTGTTGTTCCTCTAAAGTCCCCTCCAGGTTTGGGAAAAGAGAGAGAAGTGCAAGGACATGTCCACAAATGGGTTCCCGTGATGTACACATTCAACAGTAATGAACTGGCAGAATATCTTGCGGGGTAGGCATTGCGAATCAGGTGGAGAGTTGTCTCAGTTGCAAAAGTGCTCCACGTAATCTCAATGGACCTAGCTAAAATCAGGTGTGGAGGATTCTTGACTTTTTCTCTGGCAATGGAAGGATGTACAGTGGTCCCATCACAGCCAACAACCCACTCCGCCACATGAATATACGAGTGGGGGGACCTCATGATGGTCACGAGAGGAGTACTTTCTCTCGGTTATGGACGCTTCTTCAAGCTAAACTGTTCTGCAGCACAGTGGAAATTCAGGAGTGTCACTTCATTTGTCATTACCATGAACTGTCCAAACATGTGACTCCAGTACTAGACACAACATTGTGTCACCGCAAATGGGATTGTATGTCACGGGCCTGTCTATCCAGGTCGGTCTGGACGTTTGTAGTGTGCAGAAGGCATCGCATAGCACGGCACCCAGGCTAAACTTTCCCATGGCCAAACTTTTCACTCTACGGCCGGTATATGAGACTGGAACGGTCGGACTAGAGTAAAACCCTGGGCCACCTTCTTCCTTCTTGTTCAGCAATGATAAAATCTGACGCCAATATATTAGCTCGCGTCGTGTCAGGCTATTTTATTGGGCGGGCGCAAAGGTCATCTTCAGCGTCCCGCCACATGGAGACGAGAGTGACACAGCTCTGACGTCCTTGTTAGAAAGCGGACCTCCCCCGTTGCGTTATTTTGTCTCTAGTCTGAGCGCGAGCGGACATTCCATTATGCGAACACGTACTAATTGAGGTTATAGCTAGTTGGGTGGTGGTGTCTCCATTACCCGCACAAGCATGCCCTGAAAATTAGTAAGGCAGAATATCAAGTCAAATTGAAATATGAAATTGTAGTAAATTTTATTAGGAAATCGGTACTTCCCTTTCCAAATCAACATCGGAATCAATTGGAAGAGAATGCATATGTACACTTTCACAGTTGCGCTAGTTGTACACTTCACATAGCGCTAGTTGCGTAGTATGGATCTTAGTGGTAAACACATTGAACTATGGAGTTGTGATTTGCTACTGAATAAATACACACATCAACTTTTGATGGATCTAAGCTTTCTGATTGGTCGTAATCTGAAATGTGAAGTACAAATATCGATTCTCTTTCATTATTATGTTATCTGGATTGAAGACCGCATAGTAAATATGATCCGGGACCATGGCCAGTTGCTTATATGAATGGCTCCAGGTCGATAATATGTAAATTGTTACAGTAGATACGTCGATATAGACATACGTCGTGGTCGTCGCACGTTGTTTCAAGAATGAATTCTTACAGGTAGCAAACTCTGATTGGAAGCCACTTACTTCCGGTGAACAACCGAAAGTGGATGAATATATCATTGAATGAATATATCTTCAGCTGTGTTAGAAGGGGCTGCCTGCCGCTGCAACTCGTTAACGATCTGCTGAAGATGCTTGATTGTCCCCAGGTTGAACCGAGGGAATCTTCCACTACAAAGGAAGAAATAAAACTTACTTTTGGTAAAACCTAAGATAAAGAACATCGTGTATCGATCCGACAGATCCTGAGCTTAAACGATTATAATTGTCCTACTACTTGCATCAGATACTACGGTAGATAAAGTCTCTGAACGTAAGGTGTATAAACTCAGCGGATTATGAGTTGTATAATCTCTTGTAACTTTTGGAGGAAAAGGGCACCATTGAACCCTTCATCTTCTTGTTGAACCTCTTTCTGAAGACCTGAAGTTTCAAAACTTCTCAATCTATAACTTCTTTTATAGGATGATTTTCTTTTTGGGTGTAATCATGGGCCACCCATAAAGTTCGATTCTACGTAGTAACGTAACTCGATTTTGAAGTCTAAGGATAAGAAAGCTCCATGTTCTAGGTGTGTGTAGCTAGCCTTTCGCTGGACCCAATGGAAGGGCAGGGACTTTTCTCCAAATACATGGGCCGTGGTTTCCAGGACCGTTCAATTATTTCCCCTGGAACATGTGAGCGTTTAATTTAAAGTGTTGAGTACTGGCCTGGGTCACTGTGTTCAATCTCAGTTTTTTTTCTTCTTCTTCTTTTCCTCATGACAAATAACTTCTTAATTGTGGGCTCCCTTTCTTATTCAGTCACGATCTTTCATGATCAGTCTACCAAGTCTCTATAGTCTAGGTTCTAGATTGATCATTAGCCCTCGACTATGCTCTCATGAGCCTAATCATTATAGAACTTTTCAAATCTCTTCCGGGTCCATAGGACGTACATATCGAAATCGGGCTGGACTGCAGCAGCAGTTGTTGAATCGAGTTCAGCTAGGGTGCAGTTAAATTAGCCCAGTCTTTAGACCTGTTCTAACCCAGAAATGGATGTTGCTTAACTTGTCCGCTGTCGCGGAGCCTGGTAGCCAGGCAGGTCGGATTTTCACATCACTTGAGCTGCTGCAGTGTTCCAGTCCAGTCTAGCTAAATAAAATCCCTCCCTTTGGTCCTGCACCACAGGGAGGGCCATGCCGACTACTGTACACACATGAACGAGATTTCAACTGCCGTGAGGGTGGAGTTCAAGTACTAGGTAGCAACACTTTATTCTAGCGCGAGAGTGTGGAGGTTTCAAGTACGGCTGTACCGTTAGACGAGTGAGTAGTACTCCTGCGTCCACAGAAGTTCATTGCTTGATAAGAAGGCAGTAAGGAAGGTAGGACGAAAGAAGGAAAGATTTGGATAGATATCCCGCCCGAGATTTGGATAAATGAAATTCCTGTAAAGGTGTAGGTGCCTGCCTCTCAAATTTCCACGTTAATACGATTGGGTTAAGATCTATGCAACATATGTTCATGTACGGTTGTTAGAATACCGCTGCATGGATTATGTTGAGATTTGTCGAACGTGAGCTTCTGATATTAGGCTAAGTTTGAGCTGTGTGAGACTATACCAACCCGGTGATTCCGCTCATGTTTCTCATATATATTGAAAGATTTACCGGTCTCATCAGCTGCAGACTCGAGTTTCTGTTATGTGTATGCATGCAACATGAAGCAGCCGCACCTCTAACCTTTCAAGCACACATACCTGGAGTACCAATCAGATGCATCGATCTAGCTCCGTTCGCGGTAGCTGGGGAGTAACCTGCTTACCTGGTCAGATATGTAGATCGTCAACGTTGACGACCGTGCTAGGTAGCTAAAGTCTCTGAGCGTCCCTTTAAATCTGTTGCTTCAAGAGCTCAAACCCCCCATTCGGATGGCAAACATCGCTACATGCATATGCATCGAGTTTCAATCCAGGGTGAATGCACATGAGCTATAAGCTAGCTCCATTACTTATTGATCGCAGAAGGAGCTTGTCAACATGCGATAAGGGTTTTCCATTTTCTGATCATTTCACTCCATCCGGACAGGTTTGCGAATTGCTCCCATCCCAAGATATAGTCACCGGGGCCTTCCCAACTGTACTACTGCAGCTGCAATTCATCACTGCAAGTGATTACATAACGGGAGCTGGCCAGCCTGAAGCCGTTTCATATTGACCGAGTTGCTTCTCGGAGACATTATTCTCACTTATTCAGCGTCGACTTTGAGGATAGTTTCCGTCATATGCATCTGACGCTACAAACCAGCATTTGTGAATCTGTTGGACTAAAGCGGAAGTCGTGGTTGAGTATCAGCGAATGATTTCTACTTTCGCTTTCGTCTCGGCCAAACTACGGGCAAGCAAGCTCGAGGATATGTCGAGTCTACGTTCTGGAAATCATTCGCTGCATGAGAAGATTTGTGGTAGAGTTTAAAGATGCATGGAGGAAAAAAATTGATAGTTTGAAAGAGGATTCATTTCCAGATACCTCTCTGAGCACGTCACATCGGAGGAGCAAGTAAGTTCCGCTATTACACTGAAAATCTAGGGAGAGATAGAGGATATCTCGAGACAGAGAGATGGATGCACCAAGAAGGTTAGGTAAGAGCTGTTACAGTACTCTTCTCAAAATTATCTTATTCCTCGGGTTGGCTGTTCCAGCTTTGAGCGTAGTACCTTTCATAGGGCAAGCGCTCAGACCTGAAGCTGCTGAAGGTGAAGCTCAGCGTCTACAGCAAGAACAACCATTTCCAGTCGACAACGAGTCACTGTTTGTGGATATCAGCAATAACATGGAGGCCGGGACAGATAACAGCGTCATCAACGTGGATTGCATAGCTGAGTCGAGCAGTCGTGAACCTCTGGATTTTCTAGGCCATGGTATTGTAAAGTCTACTCAGGCAGTGATCTACTACATGAATCTGAGAGTGTTTACTCCAGACATCGTGACCTGCACTTTCGAATGGTCTGGAAAGAAGAAGACTCTGGACTTGTATGACAATCGAAATCTTGAGTTGCAGTACAAATACGTCCGTTGGAGTGTCATGGAAAATGGCTTCTCGTTGTATCACCCCATCTCCGAGCGTTTTCACTTGTACAAGACATGGAGTTAAATCATTTGCATCAACCGTGAGGTCAATAAGAATTCGACTGATTTAGAGTGCACAGTTCATCTTATTTGGCCGGATCCTTGATTTAAAGTTTTAGCTTTACAGCTCTATACATTTGCAACTCCCGAAGTTTCCCGTTCAAGTTCAGTTCATGCAACATGATAAGTGCTTCCGGGATTTTATCATGTACAGTCGTCGGAAAGTTCAAACTGGATAATATACTACCAGTAGCTGCTGTTCAACAATTTACAGCTTTTCTTCTCACTGGCACACGCTTTTCCACCTCTTATCTATTCCTACTCACATATCTACTTAAGAGGACTTCCACTTCCCATGGAATTCGCTTGCTTGCTTATAATGGTTCGATTCCAGTGATCAAGGTTCTTGGTTTATAGGCTTGTTGAATTTAATTCTTTTCGAATTCTCATTACTATCTCGAATTTTTGTCAGCGTAGAAGATCAGATTCTACCTACTCATTATCGGTTCGCAATAAATGCTTGATGCTCTTGCTTGGTGGTGTCCCCAGTTTACTAGGCAAGAAATTTATCTTGAGAAAAACAATAAATCCCCCTCTGGTATCTTTCTGGAACATGGTTTATTGAATGAGTTCGAACATCACTGGCATGATGAGGATCCATTGTCTCCACTCCAGCTAAGAAAAGTGCACTACCAATGAATGTTTCGCTGGGGCGCTGACATTTGAAATGATGTCAAGAATCCAAAGATCTAGGGGGAACGAGTTTTATGTTCTGGTACTTACTCCATATCGAAATTGTCAGACAATTCTAGTTGATTAATGCTTCATGCCAAGTACTGTGACCTACACTGATTGATCTATATCTAGTAATCAATGATAATATGTGCTCATGTGGTATTTAAGCCAAAGTAGTAACACCTTGTACGATTTACACTGCCACCCAAAACCAGTTCAAATTTGGCCTAAGAAGTGCTCAAGAAATCCTCAGGCTAGAACGATCTAAGGGCTCGAGCTCAGCCATTTGTGCAACTTGACGTTACGGTGCGTACGAAGGATCACGCATCATCAACGCTTCGTGGAATTGTGCTCGCTTCCCCAAAGCGCTAGGATTGTAGATCGTTAATTAGGCATATTTGGCTCGGATGATTCGTGCAGGTCCAACCAAACAATCGGGTTCAGTCATTCTTCACTTGCCAACTCATGCGAGAAATTCGATACGAAATTGTAAAGGTGACCGTTAGGTTCTACTGTTGGAGAAATGTGACATCTTACTGATCATGCCACGGACAACAATCTATTGGCTATTTCTAACAGGTTGTTATTATTGTTAGCATAACAAGAGATTGTTGGGGAAGTGTAAAATCTGTCGACAGTTTCAAGAAGCTCGGGTTCACACTCACAGAAAGTATTTATGTCTGCTAACAACAACAAAAAATCAAACTCAGTACTTTGATAATACATAACTGACAGTACCACTAGACGCCACATAAGTCCAGACTCAATTATTAAGAGTACATCTGATAATACATAGTTCACAGTACCCAGAGAAGACACACGAGATATCTGGATATACATATGATGGAAGATGCGGAAAAGCATCAATCTCCTGATCGATGTCTCTCGCATGTCTCTTTATTGCGGGAACATTTTGCACATGTACAGAAACCACTCACTAAAGAGAGAACAATGCCAATAAATGATCTGATTAGCTCAGTTTAGGCCATCCGTTGTCTGGAGACCTTGACGCTCGCTGCTTCTCTGCTTATCTGCTTATCTGACGTCAAAATATGAACGGGAACACGAACTGGATAACGGGAGAGTTGGAATTTATGCTAGCCTTACAAGCGCTTCCTGAATGAATCTGATTAGTAAGCCTCAACCATAGGAACATATTCCAGTGTACAGACCATTCGCTGTGGCAACCATGGCTCGCCTGCTATGATGTCTCACTACATCAAGGGAGCTGCAACCGGAAACCAAGATGATCGTTGTAGTAAGATAAATTAAAGATTACCGACAATTGAACATTAAGCGAGTTGGGGCAAGCATATTTTGATGAAAGATCTAGACTACCTTTCTGTACTGGGCAGTACTGCGTATTGATCATGAGATGCTTCTGTGTCTGACTCAGATCTGGAGTTCTTGATCAGCTGCTGTTAAATAGCTTACTTGCATGTCAAATTTATGGAAGATTTGTAGGTCTGATAACAATTGATCAACCAGTTGAAAGCGCAGCTCGTATTTTAGGGAACAGAGTTTCGGAAGTCACTGCAGTACCATGGAGTAGTACTATGACTACATGAGATAAAGAACCTCTAGGAATCTAAAATTTCACAGGGAGGAACATGCATACGCACTCAATGATCATGACTAGTAGTACATGTATTCATATAAACAGGGACCGCAAGTTAAGGAGCAGAACGGCGTTGTGACCTATTGCTCCCAGATTGTGCATAGGAATACATGCTGATGAGTTCTTGTGTGCTTCCCTTAACGATCGTTACTGTCGCTAGTCATTCTCTCCATGATACCGCGTAGGCTCCCGTTCACTCTGGAGGTTGGCCGTGAGTATGAATATTTCTTGTACTGACAGTATCGAGAATCTATCGTTGATCTATGTTATGATGGTTTTCGAATTTGTTGTCATTAACTGCTAGTTCCTGCTGGTTCTAGATAGCTGTCATCACGGTGATGATAATTCTATAAATCTTCCATACCACTACAGCTCACTCGGTCAATCTGTTCCTTCGTCTTCCCCGATATACCTGCTGTGTCCATTAGGTCTACATGCATCGGGTCCGGACTATCAACAAGTAGTTGTCTCTTCAACCTCCTCCATACATTGGAGACTAAATCGAGCTATCATCGCATGTACTGTCCACCTCTTTGCCGAATCATCAAATCAACATATAGAAATGAAGTTGAGCGAGGTCCTGTCATCCATTCTAGCCAGTCTTCTCGTGTTTATGTAAACGAGGAAATGGTAGAGGTGTCTGTCTATCCATACCTGCTGGTGGGTTTACGTCGACACTTGCTTCGACACTCGCAGTTACTGCACGACATTGTGAAAGAATTCAGCTGCTGTCAAAGTGGCTAGTATCACCTAGTAGTTTGAATCACCAACTTGTACATCCAGCACTCACTCCTTCTGCCCAACTCAGCCAGCCAGCCAGCCAGCCAGCAAGCTTATCTGAATCTTCTTCTCAATCAATCAGCTGCAGCCTCCATGAGTTTAGCCAGCCAGCCCACCACAACAAGTCCTCCTATATTAAACTCATTCCAAGCGAGCATAATACACACGAGTTCTCGGCTGCAAGATCGAAGCAAGCAGCAGCAGCAGCAGCAACCACAGGACTGCAATATCGTCGAGGCAGCTGCTGCTGGTGGGGTCTCCACCATCCATCACTTTTGTCATCCTTGCCTGTCTTCTTTCCTAGGTCTATTATGCACCAGTGTATAATATGCTTCTCCTCTAGTCCTGCCCTTTCGCGAGAGCATCTCTCACACTTGCTTGCATAAATCCGATGCAAGTGCATGTGCCTTGTCCGTTTGCCTGTCTATTTCGACTTTCATTTCCATTGGTAGGACCAGCGGACTCAGAACTTTTGACTCCTGGCCTTTCGGTTCCCTGTTTTGTTCCCTGCATAGTAGCTAATTTACCATGTTCATCTGTAGCTACTTACTCATCTAATCCATAATAATTCACCTCAGCTTCTTCGTGGTACTTAGGGTCAAAAGCTTTCTTCCTTCCAGTGGTAGTGACACAGTTGGTTTTAATTTGCATTACCACCGTTCGTTAGTAGTTTCCAGCTTTATTGCAGATCTAGATTCTGTGAAGAATTTTGTTCACTTGTTTGATTTGCTCTTCGCTAAATCATAAAAGTCAGCTTCCTTTCTATGGTAGGGTGAATGGGTTCCTTCCAACTAGTGGTGCCTCAGTTGGTTTTAGTTTGCATTACTACACAACATATTTGTTAGCATTCTCTAAAATACTTATTAGTTTCAGATCCAGATCGTGTGTCTGACTGAGCTCAAATTTAAATTTTCCTCGGGAGGCAGCTTTGCAACACCATACATGCAGAACACCTCCGATCTATGAGATGGTCCCAACTTCCTCTCATGGAAGAATACTATATTCTCAACTGTGTCTAGATCTTCTCTTTTTCTTTGGAGCTCTTTACGTCCCAGTATTGTAGCTCCCTCATCAGCGAGCATTACTGTGTATATACCATCAATCGAGCAGGCCGACCGACTGTGCAAACGTGAGGAAGAGGAGGTAGATTCAAGCTGGTAATATGGACCTGAAGCGTTGCCACAATTGACTCATCTCATTAATCTTCAGGGGTGAAATCTATATTTTAAGCGAGAGCAACAATCAAAAGTTGTCGGCGCCTCACTAATGGAAAGCAGGGTGCTCCTCCTAGAGGAGACTACGGTTTGGTGGTCCCATTTCCCGACGATATTGCAGCTTTTTCGTCAATGTTGTTTTCTGGGCGGCCTCTTGCCTCGTGAGAGAGATCTTGGCTGGACAAATGTTGATGAGAGAAAATCCGGATCTGTCCCCTTTGTTTGACTTGTTGCAGTAGTTTCAGGCTTGGTCGTTGAATACTATTTCGTGGCGTCATTTCCTTGGATCTCATCAACCGAAACCTGCTCTTTCAACATCTTCTTATGAGACGGACCTTACCCCGCAATTATACTAGTTTAAGCTTCAAATTTTAGCTTTCTTTTCTGTAGCTCGGACGTTATCGGTGTTTTCGTTTATCTTCCAAGCTTGTTTCTCGAGGTCAGCCTTCTGATTGATGCTTGCTTCGTTGCTTGTCCGATCTACTGATTTTCAACCTATAGTACATCTACAATAAAACAATGTTTTTCCCTTATTTGCGGAATTATAGTAGCTTCACTGTCGACTAGTACTCTGGTGCTCATTCATCGCAATCGACTTCGGAAGTGTTGATGGTCAGCAAAGATCCGAATAAAGAGTTGTAACTGTAAGTGCCTTTCGTTTATTTGGACATGTGACGTCATCTTTGTCTTGGTAATGGAGTAATAAATTGCACGCCGCACGCTACACGTATCTACCTATCTAGCTACTATATATGAATTTATACATGAGCATGTCAACAAAAACCTATAAGTAGATTTTTATTTTTTTTAATGCGACCGATAACATTTAGGGTGGGAAGATTCATCAAACCCGTACAAGGGTAAAATGGGGCTAAGCCCCAATAGTATCGGTATGAGATAAATAAATAAATAATCTGTGGTTGGCTTCTAAATTTGTTACTTCGTGTTGGTACCTACAGTTTATAACGTTACGGGATCGTCAGTCTTGCAGAAATCTGTTTCTACCTTTTCATAATCTTTCCCTAGAGATTTCGATACTATGGTGAAATTGCTCAAGAAATATCATTCCCAAAACAAGGGATGATACAATATTAGTAGTATTTATCCTCATATGCATGTGTATGGTGAAAATTCACTTCGTTTGCGGCTGATGGCTGATGCTTTGCACACTTTTCTAATGCAGAATCAAGCTTATAATTGAAATGGACCACAGTGAAATGGTTCCAACAGGTTACGGAAATTGCTAGAGTTTATCATCGTATACCGCGAAATTGACTGCCCAAAACTCTAAAATTGTATAAGAATAAAATTTCATTCGTCAAAGGAGCTTACGATAATTGTTAAGCTGAGAAAACTCATTGCCCTCGCTGACATAGTCATTAATACCAAACAAAAATTTCGGTTCTGAGTAGTAGACGATCAAGCTGAACAATTGATCCAATTTTCTCCTCATGCCTAATTCAGTGTAGCCAGCCGTGTCTCCTTACCATCACCACCATATACATATAGTTACTGCAGAGTCCTTCCAAATTTCTCGAACTCAATTGACTCGATACTACTACAGTACATCATGTAAGAAACTAGTGTAGCTCAAGACTACTACCCTAACTGTCGATGCGTTACCGAACCAGAGATCATGCATCGTATTGAGCAAAGACAACTTCTACTGTACCTTAACTTCTTGCCAGAGGAACATGCAGATACTGTAGTTTAATGGACCGAAAGATGGATGACGATGTGTTCTCCCAAGGAAATCATTGGCATGTTGGTCTTCCTTCAGACTAGAATTTGAGCATAATGTACAGTCAATTTCCATCATTGCGAATTGTGCTCCGAACTATAATCTAAACATATACGGGATTCTCTAGTAAAACTCGTTACCCCCTAAATCCGCAGATTCTTCAAGGATGTCTAGTACTCATTGCTGAAGATACTCCGTTAGCATGGCATACACTTGTCATTAGGTTCCCTGATTCCAAATTCGGCTTCCACATTGGGTTTCACTCAAGCTCGCAGATATCGATGTGCGTTTTTACCGCTGGATTTTTAGTCAGGCTATGTGCCATTCTAGAACTTCCATCGTCTGAATGAGTAGTACTCTTATTCATTTCTTTATGACTATAAAACACCCAAACTTTTCATTTAAGTACCCTTGAATACCTATTCCACTCGATCTCTTTCGTGGTGCACTCAATGCACGAAGAAAATAAGAAGAAATATAAGGGCATCGGATGGAACGTAGAGCATTCGTTGCCATGGCCCCCTTACTTTTCGTGTAAAGGGTCGCAAAAGTATCTAGCTAGAATGGCTGCAGATTCTGTTAGCATAAACACTTTTGGAAGACTCTTACTATATGTTGATTGTTGATGAAGTATCACGAGCTAATACTCCTAGCTGCTAGTGTACGCGGGAGCGTTAATCTTAGTCAGAGTTTATTCTTTAATCACCATTTCTCATTAATCACCACTTTACACTATGGTGAAGAGAGACTCAGCATATATTTATGTATCTTCTTCTCACCTATATATATTCGAGCAGGACTTGTGTCCCGCATGCCATTCTTTGGTGTCTCCATTCTCATTTTTCATTTTGTAATATGGTATCAGAGCTTTGGTGAACTTTGGTATCTCCACTCTCATTTTTCATTAGGCAATAAGGTACCAGAGCAGAAGAAACATTGAGACCCTTTGAATTCAATTTTGCAAGGTCTCGATTATCAAGTGATTTGATCTTGTATTGGTTTATTCTATGAGTATTAAACTCAACTCTTCCCCTTGAAAGCCAAGATATTGATATTGTTTTATATTGTCACAGTGGTTAAAACTTGTCCTGCAGGTGCCCCTTCAGATCCTGATGTCAGTGATTGGAATAAAAGTGCAAATCAAGCTATGCATTATCTTTCTTTGTGTGTTTCTCCATCACTGTTTGGTTACATACAAGGCACAAGGCGCTGATACTCCCAAGGAGTTTTATGATGCATTAACAAAAAAAAATTCGAAGGCAAGAAAACTTTAATTGAAGCAGCAATTAATGGAGGTTAAAAGTGGAGGTTAAGAAGGACAACTCAAGTGTAATTGATTAGGTTTTATCACATTTGTGGTCTGGTTGAGGAGTTGAATAGCATTGGAGTTATAGCTGAGGATGATGATTTGATTTTTCATACTATTCAAAATCTACCAAAGGACTATGATATTTTGATACATCTGTAACCATTAGAGACACTTATCCTCTATTTGACAAGCTAGTCCCAATGTAAGGCTCTAAAGAGATGCAGCTGCAAGGTGGTGGCAATTGTCTTGTTGCTCAAGTTCAAGTTCTGTTTGCTGGGAGAGGTCGAGCAAGAGGCAAAGGATGTGAAAGTTTATTTTGTGGAGCTGCTGTTGGTAGTGGTTGTTAGATTATAGCAATTGATTCTTTTAACATCCTCGTATGATCACGAGATCTCAATTAGTAAGATGTGGAAGATTACTTTGTGGAGCTGCTGTTGGTAGAGGTTGTTGGATTATGGAAACTTGTTTTAACATTTTAACATCCTTTTATGCTCATGAGGTCTCAATTAGTATGATCAAAAGATCTCAATTAGGATTGGTCCTAGTCAGTCATGTTTGTTCATGTTAAATAGATGTTTTATATTTTGGTGACTGTTGACTTCTAAAGGTTTTACTTTCAAGTCCCAACACATGAGCATTCGCTAATTTCTATTATTCTATGATTGCACGGTTTGACAAAAGTGAACTTTCTCTTTCTCTATCTATTTTTCTCACATGGTATTGGAGTTTAATTGACTTTACAGTTTTAGATTCCTCAAATTCTCGGATTTATAGGAGGGTAGTAAAGGATGCTTTATTATCCTCTAAAATTTTTTTACTACAATTTATGGAGATAAATCATTATATTTTCTCAAAAAAGCAAAATAAAATTCTCATAAACTAAAATTTGGACGCAGTGAAAATCTTTCTAAAGATTGATTTCACAAGAAATAGTTCCTTTGTCATCCTTAGCACCTGTAACCGCCTGATTCAATGCAAAGCGACCCATAATCTTCAATCGAAAAATGATTTTAGAATTCAAAAAGTCTTGACCTCACTGAATTCTTGACTCGCTGCCCTATCAGAATGGAGCAACACATTTGAAAGGAATTTCAAATTGAAGAGCATTCCACCGACCTGACTGAATAGTTGACCAAACGCCAAGCACCTTGGAACTTTGGAAGACAAAAGTATTTTTCTAATTTTGGCAATATCAGTACCTCAAAGATCCGACCCAAATTCGTCTGATTTCAAGATTGTTAATTCCTGATGCCAAACTACATCATGTTTACTCCCTTAAGGGTCAACTATTTACAATCAACATCATTGCATCAAGATTCAAGATTCAAGGCCTCAAGACTAAATAGAGAATCATTTGTTGACTCTCATAATCAAAAACTTTGTTTTATTTAACATTTCGTTGAGATGTTGTGGCAAACAACCATGCTAAAGGTAGAAGACATTCCCAAGTTTAATGGTACTTATTATTTTATATGGAAATTATGCATGAGCTTGTTTCTTCAAGCCACAAGTCTCGTGGGGTAGTCGATGGAACTCAACCCCAACCCACTCAGCCTATTGCCCTTCCTCCGACACAAGCTGGTCAAACAATTGGTACTACAGCTCCAACCTTGCCATTAATATAACCTTGTAGCATTGCTAATTGGTGCCTTTGTATTATCTTTATTATGAATCAACTTGACAATAATCGGATTCATCATGTGAGGTTTGCGCAATTTACTTTTGAAGCATGGATTATTTTTGAGCAATTACATGAAGCTCAAGATGCAATCACAAGGATGAACTTGCATGATGAGCTCAAACCAAAGGAAGGTGACAATGTTACTACATAAGTTCATCGATTCAAAACTTTGGTTGATCAATTATCTTTTATTGGAGTTTAAACCTCTAACGAAAAACGAATGCTAGATATGATGTGCAGCATGCCAAATAGTTTTCAAAATATTTTGACTTCACTGCAAGGTCAAAAAAATATAACCTTGCAGAAGCTTATAACATATCCATCCCCTTCAAGAGGAGAAATAATAACGACTCAATTGTTCAAGTACACAACTTTATTGTTTACTTCTAAGGGTAATTTCACTACAAAAGGTAAGTTTAATGCATGAAATGGGAAGAATTGGAATTTTCAGAAAGGAAAAAGTGGATTTTTTAATCCTTCCGGTGCTTGATCTGGTTTCTAACTAGATTTTTTATCCTCATTAGGACCTTCTACAGCAAATAGATAAGTCCAAATAAGAAGATGAAATGTTTCTATTGCAATCTTACTGGACACTATTTCAAGGATTTGTAGAAATGAATTGCTGATGATCTGCAGCAAATTTAAACCGATCAAGAGCTCAAGAAAGTTCAACTGTTTACTTATATATTTTATTTGCCTATAATATTAAATCTTGCTCAGACCAAGATTGCTCTTGGGAGCTTGATATGGGAGCTACACATAATATGGCTCACTCAAAAAACAATTTTACTACTTATGAACCTTATGATATACACAAAAAAGGTGTATCTTGGTGATAACTCCATGTAAGATATTCTCAGTTCATGTCAAGTGACTGTTTGATTCCCCCAAGGTGCTTTGAAAATTTTGAGAAATGTTTTGCATATACACGGCTTAAGGAGAAATCTTTTCTCCATCAAGTTTTTGGACCTTGCAGATGGATCTGCTTTGATGAGCAACAAACATTGTATACTGCATGATCCTCATGGCAATTTAATTGCAAATTGCCCATTGAAAATAGATTTATATCAACTTGGAGTCACATTTTTCCTCCTTGGAGCAGCACTTGGCCCATTATGCATATTAATCCTCCTAATTTATGGTACAATCTATTGAGCCATATGAGCATTGATTGACTATCGTCTTTTCTTGAAAGATATGGTGGTCAACATTCCCAATTATAAGAAAAAAGACAATAGCCTTCCCAATGTAATGCATATCTATATGGAAAAAATCACAGCAAATATTTTCTATTTTATTTGTCACTTGAGCCAAGGAGTTACTTGGTCTTATTCATTTGGACATTTTTGGTCCTATATCTCCTACTACACATTCTGGTTACCACTATTTTATTTTGTTACATGATGATTTTTCATGTAACAAAATAAAATAGTGGTAACCAGAATGTGTAGTAGGAGATATAGGACAAAAATTTCCAAATGATCAAGACCAAGTAACTCCCAATAACTTTTTTTTGTTGATATTATTTTCTTTACCTCATGCAAAACAAGTATGAAGCTTAAAATCATTTTACTAAGTATTCTACCAATGTTGGGACACATCATTTTCATGCAAAATCCTTTGATGTGACAATGCTAGAGAATACAAAAGTACCACCTTCAATGACTATTGTCCTTCCCAAGGTATTAAGAGGCAATTTTTTGTAGCTTACACTCCTCAACAAAATGGTGTCATAATGCAAGAGCCGCACACTTATCAATGCAATTCTTTGCATGCTATATGAATCTAATCTACCCAAGACCTACTTGGGAGAAGCTATTATTATAGCCAATTATTTACAGAGCCGTTGCCATAGTAAAGCACTATCTTCCAAAAATTACCACCTATGCATAATGGTTTGGCTACAAGCCTACTTAAAAGTGTATGGCAACCATGCTTTTGCAAATGTTAATGATAACCTGCATTCCAAACTTGATCTTTATACAGAAGCATGTATTTTCCTAAGGTATAGTGAAGAAAGCAAAGGCTATCAATTAGAACATAGGAATGATCATAAAATCATCATTTCTCAAGATGTTGTGATTCTCAAAGATATAAATTTGAACTTATAACTTATAGTTATCTGATCATTCACATGAAGATGAGGACCTCACTCTCCAATCTGATCTTTCTATCTTCAGAGCATCTCTTCACCATGGCAATCTTTTATTACTTCCTCCAAATTTACTAACTTCAACGGGAGTTCTCTTACATATTTCCCCTTTGGTAGGAGTTCTTCCAACTTCTAGAAATTCTTAGCCAGCTTCTCAACCCTCTACTCCTACAATGTTGCCTACAGTATTGACCCTTCTTATTTCTCCCTCCTCTCTTCATGAAAGGATGTACTCCGCTTTATTATCAAAGATAACCAAGACCGCCCTCTATTCTTATTTTTGCTCCTCTATATGTGCTTAGACATAATTCTTGTATTTCCAAAGTAGTTGAGAAGTACAATCAAGTGGTGGAAGCTAGCAAGAATAAAGATTAAAAAAAGGGCATTTCTATCTACTCTTCATTCTTTCAATGAGCCTTCTTGTTATACCATTAGCAAGACATATTATCTAGAGGTGGATATTGGCTTGGTAAATTTGGAAGGATTATATATGATATAGTTTAAGTAGATTAGAAAGAGGTTTCACCAAAAGAGTACTTCCACTAATAGGGCAGAGGTCAAAAATACCCTAAAAACTTTAGTGCCAATTTTAGAGGCCTAAATGGGTGAATTAGGCCTCAAAAATTGTAAGAGTCTCCCATCTTATTCGAGGAAAAAGGCTTTGCCTTCTCCTTCCTTGTTCATTAACAGATTTCCAATGGTACCTCATCCATACTATTTTGAGGTTTTTATAGGAAGATTCCCAAAAGATTCCCTATAGTCAAACTATTTAACCAACCAGATAGGACAAGGATCAACATATCACCAATCCATGTAACTAATCTAAGGGTGGAGCTTGCTGATTTGTCACCAATCCATGTATCTGATCCAAGGGTGGAGCTCCCTTTGAGGGGATTCTCTTTGCTATATAATAAAGACAATGTGCTCCTTTGGGGGATGATCATAGTATTGAGAGATGAAGCCTTATGTTTCTCTAGTGTTTCTCTTGTGGTTTCTCCTATCCTTGGAACATTACACTTCTACCTACAATGTAGCTATTTTAGGACTTGATGCAAAGAATTGGAAAGATGTTATCCATATCAAGTTACAAAACATGGTTACAATGCAAGCATGGATATTCATCTCTTTAGCTATTGGCCATACTCTTGTTGGATGTTGGTGGCATTCAAAATAAGACCTATTATTGATGGAACATTAAAAATTACAAAGCTCATTTGGTGGCAAAGGGATTTACACAAATCTTTAGCATTGACTATACTAAGACCTTCTCTCTAACTGTTAAAATTCAGTCATTGTGGATTCAATTTGCCTTAGCTATGCACTTTGATTTGGAGTTGAATCAATTGGATGTTGTTGCTAATTTTCTTTATTAAAAAAACTCCATGAATAGATTTGCATGGATCTTCTTGAAGGTTTGACGATAATTGATCCTACTTTTGTTTGCATGCTTAACCAATCAATTTATGATCTGAAGCAATCAGCAGAAATGTAGAATAAACATCTATATTATGTTTTATTGGATATGGGCTTTATCAGCTCCACAATTGATAACAATATTTTTGTTTTTCAAAAAGACTCTACCATGCTCTTTTTGATTATATGTTGATGCTCTCATATGATGATCCTACTTGAAGTTGTGTTTCTTGAGACTATCAAAGGTTTACTCAATCAAGAGTTTAAAATTACAAACTTAGTTGAAGCTTATCATGTCCTTTGTATGCATCTCCAATGATACAAAAACAAGGATGGATGAAGATCAATGAGATAAGCTACATTTGAAACAAGCTTGAATAATTCAATTTGTTGAATTGTAAACCTATTTCAACTCTTGCCATTCATCATTTGTCTCTGAATCTTGATCAATCATCCTCTACACCCCCAAGTTGAAATCAACTATATGAAGAAAATTCCCTATCAGAGTATTGTTTGCAGTTAAATGTGTGCAATGATCTATTCTCAACTTGATATTGCTGATTTAGTTCAGGTCAAGAATAGATCATTTGCTTAGTACATGTCCAATCTTGGATCTACACATTGGGTAGCAGTTAAACACATGTTCTGCTATCTACAAGGGACTTTAAATATTTCCCTCTACATTCTTTTCAGCTTCACCATTGCATCTACAAGGATTTCCAATTTGCTTATGGTGATAATCTACTTGTGGACTAATCTACAAATCGACTTGTGGACTTTGCTTCCTGCTTGCAAGAGGAGCAATAAGTCAGGCAAGTAAGAAGTAGAAGTCAATTGCATTATCAAGTACGGAAGTTGAGTACATGGTTTTAACCAAAGCCAACACTAACGCAATTTGGATAAGACATCTAATTTCAGATATTAGTTATCCTTAGAAGCCAATAGGATTTTATATGAAAAAAATTATGGAATATCTATTGCTTCTACAAGCAAGAACCATGATAAGACCAAGCATATTGCTATTCAATAGCATTTCATCAAAGACCAATTCCTCAATTGAGAAATTAACATCAATAATTTACCTATTGAAGATATGTGTGTTGATGTATTGACAAAGGGTTTATGTAAAAGACCAAGCCCAAGGAGAGAAATAAGAGAATGGAAACTCACATTGGGACACTTGAATATAGGAAAAATCCAAATGCCTAGCATGAGCTTTGGCTTTGGTATTTACAGGTAGCATACAAGGCTCTTGAGAAGCTTCTCAAGAAGTTTTCTTGAGCCGCTTTCTTAGAGTGCAAGCCAAGTTAACCAAGAAGCTTCCTTCTAGAAACCACCTACTTGGCATGCAAGCTAAGCTAGTTGGAAGCTTCTAGAAGCTACTTGCTTGGGGTGCAAGTTAAGCTAGTCAAGAAGCTAACTAGATGCTTCTGGAATATTCTGGGCTAATTTGGCTTATTCTCTACTTCATTAGCCTTACTAACTACACACTAAACTCCATATTGTTACATATTCCACCACCGCTAAGTGGTGAAATCCTCGACGCTATTGAAGCTTCAAACTCTAGATAGCCATCTATATATTCTAGAGGTAAGAAAGAGGTTCCCATGTGGCATCATGGAGGGTATACCCTTTCTAAAGGACCTTGTACTTTGTATGTTGTCGGCATCTTTGTTGAATATGACAACATCAAGGATACAATCAACTTTGTACTCCTCATGATCATTGATAGGGATGGGAAGAGGAGGAGATTGGACACAAGAGGAAAAGGAAGATGGGTTAGGAAAAAAGGGTTTTAACTTGGAAATATGAAAGACATGGTGGATGCGCATATAACAAGGTAAGGCAAGTCTATAAGCAATAGGAGAGATGATTTAGGTGACATCAAAGGATCTTATCCAATTAGGGGCAATTTTATGAACTTGAGTATCAAGTGAGAGGGGTAGTTTACTAGAGGATAGCATGACTTTATCACCAACTTCAAAGGTAAGATCACAACGATGGTGGTCTGCATATTGTTTTTGACGATTTTGGGCAACAAGGAGGTGAGATTTGGCTTGTTGTGGAGATTGGAAGATGGTCAAGAAGGTTGAAGTATGAGGGACTTGAGATGTGGGAGGAGCAAGAAGAGAATCTGGAACAAGCGGATCTTGGCTAAAATTGAGAAAGAAAGGAGAAAACCCGGTGCTTGCCTCCTCTTGCACCTTGATCCCTTCCGATGAGATCTTGTGACCCAAGAAGATGGCTTCCCTCTGCCAAAAGGCACACTTTAACTTCTTGCAATAAAATTTCCATTGTTGTAGTCATCTTGAGACTTCTTGCACATGATTCACATGTATTGTCTTTGTCTTGCTATAGATTAAGATATCATCCAAGAACACCACCACATACCGATCCAATAGTCCATCCAACACCTGATGCATCTGATACATGAAGACTATTGGAGCATTAGTGAGCTCCAAAAGGTAGAACTCTCCACTCAAAATGCCCATACCTTGTACAAAAGGTAATCTTTTGCACATACTCCCTATGAATGGAGATTTTCCAATAGCCACTACGGAGATCCAACTTGGAAAATTATTGTGCTCTACTCAATTGATCAAGCAAGTCATCAATCTGAGGTAAGGGATATGCATTCTTCACTATTTGCTTATTGAGTCCACGGTAATCAATACAGAAACAAAATCCTCCATCCTTCTTTAGAACAAATAATACCGGTGCTCCCCAAGGAGAAGTACTATGTCATATGAAATCCTTCCCCAAAAACTCCATAAGTGTTATTTGCAACTCCTCCAACTCCTTTGGTGAGAGCCAATAGATTGGTCTACTCATTGGAGTACTCTTTGGCAATAACTCAATCTTGAAGGGCATACCACAATCAGAGGGTAATCCCTTCCAAAGATCATCCGGAAACACGTCCACAAACTCTTGAACTATCTGATCAACCATTGCTTGATGAGGCTTTTTGCCCTCCTCAGATTATCCTTGTGCAATCGGTTGGATCCACATCACAAAAACATACTTATCTTCCTCCAAAGCTTGCTCTATGGTGGCTTCACTAACAAACTTCTCATCTAGGGACTCATCTTTCTTCAAAGCTTGCTCCATGGCTGGTTTCTTGGTAAACTTGTCATCTTGGAACTCATCTCCCTTCAAAGCTTGCTCTATGGCTAGCTTCTTGAAAAACTTCACATTTTGGGATTGTGTGGATTTAGGTGTCTTACTCAAAGGTGCCAGACAACCTAATTGGAAATTCCTACCTTGGTGTTGTACTTGAATTTGTCGTTCGGTCCAATCAAATTGAACCTTATGAAAATCAAGCCAAGGTAGTCCTAGAATGACATTGTAGTGTAGAGGTGCTACTACACACCTCATATACTCCAAATTCTCCTTCACAATCTTGAAGGTAACAAGATGCAAGGTATGGAATGTAGAACCCTTTCTACCATCTACCATCATCAATCTACTTCCAATTATTGGCTTGATAGGAATACCCAATTCCTTTGCTACTTGCATGGACATGCAATTCTATGAACTTCCAAAATCAACCAAAATCCTACAACCTTAATTAGATATTGTACCTTGCAAGTGAAGCAAACTTGTATAGGTCAAGCCTTCAATCCCATTGGAACTAATCAAGCTCTCAATAGGCGGCTCAAAATCACCTACTAGGATTCCTCATTTCTTTGATCATTTTGCTCTACAAACTCCATCTGGGCATCTTGTCGAGGTCGCCCATCCTTGAATGGACATTCAACAATGCGATGTCCCAATTGGCAACAATAAAAACAACCACCATTTTGCTGTAGTATCTCTCTATCTACAGCGCCAAGTGGTCTCCGTTGAATGGCATCAATCTCCATTGGTGTCGGCTCCTCCACCCGTGTGTAGTGTATTGGTAGGTTCTGTGGAGGTCGAGGTTGAGATCAAGTTGTTGCAACCAAGGAATCAAAATGTTTGGCAAATTGCATGGTTTCCTCCAGGTGTTATGGCTCTCGCATGGTGACCTCTAATTTTGTTTTTGACTTCAAGCCCCTCATAAATCAATCCAGAGCTTCACCTTCTAGTATATCTAGAATTTGCATGATGGTGTTTTGGAATTGCGTTGTAAAAGACCCAAGACCGAGGAGAGAAATAGGAGAATGGAAATTCACATTGGGACACTTGAATTAGGGAAAACTCCAAATGCCTAGCATGACTTTGGCTTTAGTATTTATAGGTAGCATACAAGGCCCTTGAGAAGCTTCTCAAGAAGCTTCCTTGAGCCACTTTCTTAGAGTGCAAGCCAAGTTAACTAGGAAGCTTCTCAAGAAGCTTCCTTCTAGAAGCTACCTACTTGGCGTGTAAGCTAAGCTAGTTAGAAGCTTCCTTCTAGAAGCTACTTACTCGGAGTGCAAGTTAACTAGTCGGGAAGCTTCCCAAGAAACTTCCTAGATGCTTTTGGAATATTCTAGGTTAATTTGGCTTATTCTCTACTTCGTTAGCCTTACTAACTATGGTGACGTCCTCATCGCCATTGAAGCTTCAAACTCCTGGATGACCGTCTATGCATTCTGGAGGTGAGAAAGAGGTTCTCATGTGGCATCATAAAGGGGATACCCTTTCCAAAGGACCTTGTACTCTGTGTGTTGATGGCGTCTTTGTTGGATGTGGCGACGTGCAAGGATACAATCAACTTTTTATTCCTTGTGATCATTGATAGGGATAGGAGGAGGAGAAGGTTGGACTCAAGAGGAGAAAGAAGAGGGGTTAGGAACAAAGGGTTTCAACTTGGAAACATGAAAGACATGATGGATTCACATATGACAAGGCAAGGCAAGTTGATAAGCAACAAGAGAGACAATTTGGGTGACATCAAAAGGTCCTATCCAATTAGAGGCAAGTTTACAAACTTGGGTATCAAGTGGTAGGGGTAGATTACAAGAGGATAGCATAACTTTATCATCAACTTCAAAGATGAGATCACAACGATGGTGGTCCGCATATCTTTTTGACGGTTCTGAGCAACAAGGAGGTGAGATTTGGCTTGTTGGAAAGATTCAGATATGGTAGTTAAGAAGGTTGAAGTATGAGGGACTTGAGATGGAGTAGGAGCAAGAAGAGAATTTGAGACAAGCAGATCTTGGCCAAAATTAAGAAAGAAAGGAGAGAATCTAGTGCTTGCCTGTTTAGAATTGTTGTATGCAAACTCCATAGTTGCAAGACATTCATCCCAATTGGTATGGTGAATGTTGATAAAGGCACAAAGCATATCTTCCAAGGTGCAATTTGCACGTTCAGTTTGTCCATCAGTTTGAGGATAATAGGTTGTGGACAAAGCAAGCTTGGTGCCAAGTATCTGGAAGAAGGCTTGCCAAAACTTTCTGATGAAGCAAGGATCACGGTCCGAGATGAGTATATGTAGCATCCCATGATGTTTGAATACATTATTGAAGTAGAGTTGCGCCAAGGTTGGAGCATCCACACTATCAACTATTGGTGCCAAATGGATTTTCTCACTAAGCTTATCCACAAACACCACAATTTTTGCATGACCTTGTTGTGTCTTGGGCAAGGAGGTGATGAGATCTAAGCTCACATGTTCCCAATGAGTAGTTGGAATGGGAAGTGGCTGAAGGAGTCCACTCAATTTCTCATTATTGGCCTTTTTGCGTTGACAACTCTCACACGGACAAACTCCCAAACATCTCGCGTCATGTTGGGCCACCACCATTGGCATTGGAGGGTACCTAAAGTCTTATCCACCCCCATGTGACCAGCTATTGGTAAATCATGGGCTTCTTGAAGGTGCACAAGTCGGAGATCATCTTTAGTTGGAACATAGATCCGGTCTGCATGGAATAGAAGGCCTTCCTTGAAGGAGAAGGTGTTGTACTCCTTGTTGTCTATTTTCAGATGACTATGTACCATTTGGAAGAAGGGATCTTGTTGTAGAGTTGACCAAAACTCGTTATGGACCTTGGGGTCAATTGACACCATTGTAATTGCCACCGTGATGAGAGGAAGAGACCTCAAATCAGGTTGTCGTGATAGAGCATCAAGGATGACATGGAACCGATCTGGTTTGTACTCAAGTTTGATGTCAAACAATTGGAGTTACTCTTCCCATCAATGATGTTGACTCTTCATGTGTTCCAAGTGTAAGGTCTACAACAATGGCTTGTGATCAGTTTGCATGACCACTTGTTTCCCCAAGAGATAATGTCTCCATACCTTGGTAGCATATACCATTGCAAGTTGTTCCCAATCTCAAGCAGAGTAATTTCTTTCAGCTGTATTTAGTCGGCGAGATACAAAGGCAATGGGATGTAGTCCATCTAAGAATTCTTGTTGCAACACAACTCCAATTGCAAAGTTAGAAGCATCAAAATCAACCACACAAGGTAGTTGAATATAATATGGTTGAAGAATGGGTCTTGAAGACACCATATGCTTTAACTTCTAGAATGCTTCTTCATGCTTGGTGGTCCACTAGAAACTTGAGTTCTTTCCCAAGAGATCAGTCAATGGTGCTTCCACATGAGCGTAATAGTGGATGAACCATCAGTAAAAACTGGCCAATCCAATGAATGCCCATAATTTTGTAGCATCCTTCGGGGTAGGCCAATCAGTAATGGCCTTGATCTTCTCTTCTTCCATCTTGATCCCCTCTTATGAGATCTTATGACCCAAGAAAGTAACCTCCTTCTGCCAAAAGGCACACTTTGACTTCTTGCGGTAAAATTTCTATTGTCGTAGTCGTCTTAGGACTTCTCGCACATGATTCATGTGTTCTACCTTTGTCTTGCTATAGACTAAGATATCATCCAAGAACACCACTACAGATTGATTCAATAGTTCCTCCAACACCCAATGCAATTGATCCATGAAGACAGTTGGAGCATTAGTGAGTCCAAAAGGTAGAACTCTCCACTTGAAATGCCCATACCTTGTGCAAAAGGCAGTCTTTTGCACCCCCTCTCTCTCAATAGGAATTTGCCAATAGCCGCTACAAAGATCTAGCTTGGAAAAGAAGTGTGTTCCACTTAGTTGATCAAGCAGGTTGTCAATCTGAGGCAAGGGATATGCCGTCTTCATGGTTTGCTTATTGAGCCCACGGTAATCAACAAAGAAACAAAGTCTCCATTCTTCTTTGGAACAAATAGTATTGGTGCTCCCCAAGGAGAGGTATTATGTTGTATGAATCCTTCTCCAACAACTCTGTAAGTGTTGTTTGCAACTCTTCCAACTCCTTTGGTGAGAGCCGATAGATCAGTCTACTCATTGGAGTACTCCTTGGCAATAACTTAATCTTGAAGGGCATACCTTGATTGGAGGGTAATCCCTTTGGCAGACCATCCAAAAACATATCCGCAAACTATTGAACTATCCAATCAACCATTGCTTGATGAGGCTCTTGGCCCTCCTTGGATTGTTCTTGTGCAATTGGCTTGATCCACATCGGGAATACAAACTTATCTTCCTCCAAAGCTTGCTCTATGGTTGCTTTACTAACAAACTTCCCTTCCAGAGATTCATCTCTCTTCCAAGCTTGTTCCATGGTTGCCTTCCTAGCAAACTTCCCATCTTGGGACTCATCTCCCTTCCAGATTTTCTCTATAGCTACCTTCTTGACAAACTTCCCATCGTGGGACTGACTATTCTTAGGTGTCTTACTCAGAGGTGCCAGACAACCTAATTGGAAATTCCTACCTTGATGTTGTACTTGAATTTGTTGTCAGGTCCAATCAAATTGAACCTTATGAAATTCAAGCCAGAGGAGAACCAATGATATCATAGTGTAGAGGTGCCACTACAAACCTTATACACTCCAAATACTCCTTCCCAATCTTGAAGGTAATAGGATGTAAGGTGAGGAATGCAGAACCCTTTCTACCATCCGCCATCATCAAACTACTTCCAAACACTGGCTTGATAGGAATACCAAATTCCTTTGCTACTTGCATAGACATGCAATTCTCTGAACTTCTAGAATCAACCAAAATCCGACAACCTCGATTAGATATTGTACCTTGCAAGTGAAGCAAACTTGCATAATTTGAGCCTTCAATCCCATTGGAACTAATCAAGCTCCCAGAAGGTGGCTCAAAATCTCCTACAAGGATTCCTCGTTCCCTTGATCATTCTGTTCCACAATCTCCATCTGGGCAACTTGTCAAGGTCGCACATTCCTAAATGGGCATTTAGCAATGCAATATCCAACTTGGCAACAATAAAAACAACCTTCGTTTTTTTTGCAATCTTTCTCTATTCACTGTACTAAGTGGTCTCCGTTGGATAGCATCAATCTCCATTGGTGATGTTTCTTCCACTTGTGCATAGTGTGCTGGTAGGCCTTGTGTAGGTCGAGGGCGAGACCAAGTTGTCACAACCAAGGAATCAAAGTGCTCAGCCAATTGCATTGCTTCTTCTACATTTTGTGGTTCTTGTATGGTCACCTCCAATTTGGTTTATGTCTTCAATCCCTGCACAAATTGATCCAGAACTTCACCTTCTTGTATATCTAGAATCTGCATGATGATGTTCTGAAATTGTGTGATGTAGCTCCTTACTAAGCCAACTTTCTTCAACTCCACCAATTTATCTTGTGCAACGTGGGTTGCATTTCTAGTTTAAAAGTGACCCAATATTGCATCCTTGAACTTTGCCTATGTCAAAATTGGTGCAAAAATTCTATTATTCAGCTCGCTCCACTCAAAATTGCCACCAAATTTTTGCCACACCATCTAATTGGCTAGAGGCCAAGAGAATTTGTTTCCGTTCATCTTGAAGATTGGTGGCTTCAAAGTAACGTTCACTGTCAAACACAAAATTCTCCACCGTGTCCATAAGATTCTTGCTTTCAAACACCTTGGATTTTGGAAATCAAATGCAATCTTCTCCATCTTGAATTGGTGCTCTCTCTATATGTTCTTGTCATTGCTGATCTTGTTCATCCAACAATCGAGTCAGGTGCTTGATTTGTTGGTGCATCGTAAGGATGACATCCAATATTGCTGCCATAGCTACTACTCTATCTCACTACTCCTAATTTATCTAATTGATTAACACATAGATGCATCATGTCCACTGTTCTCCATAAGTTACAACTGAAAATATCAAGGGTTCCTCAGACACGGTGATCATATGTAGAAAATCCTACCCAAAGCGCGAGGTGATGAATTGTGTGAAACGATGCTTGGGTAATATTTGGACACAAAAATCCCAATGGTTTGGCGGAAGTGGATTTGGTGGTCCATAAATTCCATCCATCCCATTCTTGCTTTGATACCAATGTAAAAGACCAAGACCGAGGAGAGAAATAGGAGAATGGAAACTCACATTGGGACACTTGAATGAGGGAAAACTCCGAATGCTTAGCATGACTTCGGCTTTAGTATGTATAGGTAGCATACAAGGCCCTTGAGAAGCTTCTCAAGAAGCTTCCTTCTAGAAGCCGCCTACTTGGCATGCAAGCTAAGCTAGTTAGAAGCTTCTAGAAGCTTCCTTCTAGAAGCTACCTACCGTTACAAGTTAACTAGTCGGGAAGCTTCTCAAGAAACTTCCTAGATGCTTTTGGAATATTCTAGGCTAATTTGGCTTATTCTCTACTTTGTTAGCCTTACTAACTACATCGCTAAACTCCATATTGCTACATGCATGATGTAACTTCATACAAAGCCAATCTGTCTCAACTTTGCCAACCTATCTCGTGTAGCTCGTGTGGCATTTATAGCTTAGCACCAACTAATTATTGCACTCTTGAATTTTTCTCACGTTAAGATTGGTGCAACAATTTGTCGTTCAGCTTGCTCTACTCGGAATCTCTACCATAGCTTTGCTACTCCATCCAATTGGCTAGAAGCCAAGAGAATCTATTTTTGCTCGTCTTGCAAAATGGGAGCTTCAAAATAAGGTTCATGTCAAATGAATAATTCTCCACTACACCTAAGAGATTCTTGCCTTCAAATACCTTGGGTTTAGGGAATCAAATTTGATCTTCTCCTTCTCAATTTGGTACTCTCTCTACATGTTCTTGTTGTTGAAGATCTTGTTCATCCAGCAATCAAGTAAGGTGCTCAATTTGTTGCTACATAGCAAGGATAACATTGGGCATTGCCGCCATAGTTGCTACTCTATCATGCCACCCTTAATCTATCTAATTTATTAACACATAGAAGCAGCATGTCCACCCTTCTCTATAAGTTACAACCGGAAGCACCAAGTGTTCCTCAGGATATGGTGATCATATGCAAAAAATCTTGTCCAAAGTGTGAGGTGATGAATTGTATGAAATGATGCTTGGGTAATATCTGGTTGGTGGAAGTGGATTTGGTGGTCCAAAAATTCCATCTATCCCATGCTTGCTCTGATACCAATCTAAAATACCAAGCCTAAGGAGAGAAATAGGAGAATGGAAACTCACATTGAGACACTTGAATGTAGGAAAACTCCAAATGCTTAGCATGAGCTTTGGATTTTGTATTTATAGGTAGCATACAAGGCCATTGAGAAGATTCTCAAGAAGCTTCCTTGAGCCGCTTTCTTAGAGTGCAAGCCAAGTTAACCATGAAGCTTCTCAAGAAGCTTCCTTCTAGAAATTGCCTACTTGGCATGCAAGCTAAGCTAGTTGGAAGCTTCTAGAAGCTACTTGCTTGGGGTGCAAATTAAGCTAGTCATGAAGCTTCCCAAGAAGCTTTCTAGATGCTTCTAGAATATTTTGGGCTGATTTGGCTTATTCTCTACTTCATTAGCCTTACTAACTACGTCTCTAAACTCCATATTGTTATAGTTTACCTAACAAACTTTATCAAAAGCATATTTGCCACATTAGGAATAGAATGATAATAAAATTCTCAATTGATTGGGAGTGTTAGATTATAGCGAATTGTTATTTTAACATCCTTGTATAACCACAAAATCTCAATTAGTATGATCAAGAGATCTCATCTAGGATCAGGTACTAGTCAGTCATGTTTGTTCATATTGAACAAATGTCTTATATTTTGGTGATTTTTGGCTTCTTAAGGTTCTACCTTTCAGGTTCCTAACACACAAGCATTTGATAATTTCTATTATTTTATGATTGCATGGTTTGATAGAAATGAACACACTCTCTCTCTGTTTTTCTCACTAAGGTCAATCCTCACAAGGATAGTATACAATACAATGCAAGTCCACCATGGAGATATTTTGCAAGTACTATAAATCAAAGCCTCATTATGAGAAGATTTGTTTTAAGAAGTAAGATGATATTAGAACAAGTAAACTCCCTCAAAGTAACTATATGGAGAAGGATTCCTACTCTAAAGACATCTATTAATGATGATTCATATTGCATCATCAATGACCAAGAGTGAAGGAGTGTGGTTCATCAACTAAGGGCTCTCTAACTATATGATACATCATGCTAGTATTTTTAGTTCTAAATAACCATAATCTAAATTATTTTTTATGAATATGGGTGATGATATTTAACATATTATTATTCATACAAGCTTTATCCCTTTTCATCTCCATTAAGCAATGTCAGTAGTTTAGGAGAAGTCCTTCACATGCCTACAATCACCAAGAATTTAGTTTCTATTGGCCAGATTATTGAGAAGGTTTTTCAAGTTTTATTTTAACAAAGAGGGAGTATGTTTATCAACAAGTATGAGAAATGTGCTATCCCCATAGGATGCAAAATTGGATAAAAAATATAGAGGATGTTTAAATTAGACATCAAGATCCACACTATTACAAATCAAAATGCTATGTTTATTCATAGCTTAACTGATTTTTTAGATCTTGGGATTTGGCATAAAAGAATGGATCACATAAACCTACAAAGATTAAAGGTACTACATACCTCCGATCTGGTTACAGGGCTTCCAATATTTTCTGATCCTTAACCTATATGGGTTTGTGAAGCTTTTCAATTGGTAAGCAAGCTAGACAACATTTTAAGCATCATGGTACAAGGGCCTCTAGGGCATAGAATGCTTCAAAAAAGAGTCTAACATGTTCTTAATACTTTGTCTCATGTATTGATGTTTCAAGTCCCCTAGTATTCAAGCATCTTGTGGAGAAGCAATATGGTTCTAATATCTTACGTTTATGTCTTGATGGAGATAATTTATTTCAAATCAGTTTGTTTCTTTTCTACATGAGCAAAGTATCAAGCAGGAAGCTACTTGTAGCTACACACCTCAACAAAATGGAGTTGTTGCACAAAAGAATCCACATATTGTAGAAGTTGCAAGAGCCATGCTCAATGAGAAGGCAATCCCAAGTGTTATTGGGTAGAAGCAATTAACTGTGCAACTTAACTGATGAACAATTGCTTATTGTAATAATGTACAAAATGACACCTTTTCAGCTCTTAAGAAACCTGATTTATCAAATTTGAGGGTTTATGGTTGTATTTTCCATGTTCATGTCCCAAAGCACAAAAATGTGTATTTCTTGGATATGTCTCAAATTCCAAATATAGGTGTTATAATCATGCTTTAAATATTTTTATTATCAGTTTCAATTATGTATTTAAGGATTTAAACTCTTGGTTTCAGGTTTTAGAAGTTGCACACCTTATTAACCAATTTACAAGTTGCACACTTGTACCATCTACTTCTTTGAATGGTCCAACTAGCAATTTTGTTTCACAAGCTAGTACTTTAAGTACCACATGTGTTTTTAGTGAGCACTCTTGATCTTTATTTCTAAATCCCTGGTCATGACAAGCTTCAGTCCAAGACTCTCAACCTGTAGGAAATTTACTCCATACTTTATCCAATAATATATCTACTCCTTTGCTCAAACAAATGGTTAACCAACCACATATTTAAGAAATTCCAAGTATTAGATGAGGTTATAAGTAGTACATCTCATCCTAAATAGGAAAAGACAATTACATGCTTTCCAATGAGATGCTTTCAAGTTGAAGGGTTTTAGCACAACACCATGCATTTATGGTGAAGGCTATCCAAGGATGAGAACCAAATTTTCTAAAGGAAGCAATACATCATGAAAACAAGGTGCAAGCCATGGAGTTTGAAGTTGCAACACTACATCAGCAACAAACATGGGAGCTGGTGGACTTACCTCCTAGTAAGAAGGCAATTTGCTACATGTGGATTTTTCAAGCCAAGAGACATTCTGATTGTTCAATGATTAGGTACAAGGCACGACTTGTGGCAAAGAGCTACACACATCAGTATAGAATCAATTTTGATGAGACTTTAAGCCCTATTACCTAGATGTCATCAATTCATACTCAAATTTTCAATAAGTGGAAGCTCTATCAGATAGAATTCAATAACTCTTTCCTCAATGGAGATTTGGAGGAGGAGGTCTATATGATCCAACCACCTAGATATGAATTATTAAGATATCCAAAAAAAAGTTTTTTTATTGAAAAAGTCTCTTTATGGAGTTAAGCAAGCTAAATTAGATTGCCAAGATAAATTCCTATCTTCTATTGATTTCAAATTTGCAATTTAGATTCTTCACTGCATTCTTCAATTTAGATTACATACTACAAGTTGGTGACAATATGGTTTTGTTGATCATCTATGTTTATGGCTTGATCATTGTTGGTAGTTGTCAAGATCTCATTCCACATGTACAAGATCAATCAAAGGGAGAGTTTGACATGAAGGACTTAGGAGAACTCAAATACTTCTTGGGTGTTGAGTTTATTCAAGATGGCAATAACCTTGGTGACTACAATGTCAATATTCTCTCAGCATGTTACAGAAGTTTGGTATGATAGCATGTAAGCCTATTTCTACTCCTCTCCACAACTCCCATTAAGTTAAGTGTTGAAAATGTCAATATTCTCTCAGCATGTTGCAGAAGTTTGGTATGATAGCATGTAAGCCTATTTCTACTCCTCTCCCCAACTCCCATTAAGTTAAGTGTTGAAGATGGTGAGTTGTTTGTTGATCCATATATGTACCGAAAGATTATTGGAAGTTTGATTATCTGACTCTTACTAGACCAGATCTAGGCTATATTGTTGGTCCAGTGAGTCAGTTTGTACAAGCACCAAGGACTCCACATCTTGATACGATCTGAAGGATTTAACATTATGTGAAGTTCATCATTCAATTTTGTCTTCACTATTCAGCTGGTGGGTTATCCATTGTACAAGGTTTTATTGATGCAGAATGTGCAGAAAGTGCTCAAGATCAAAGATAATTGTCAGATTATGTTTTCAAACTTGGAAGTTTGCCAATTAGTTGGTCATCAAAGACCTATTGTTGCTTTATCATCAGAAGAAGCCAAATATAGTGGTGCAACTAATGCTACACGTGAGGCTATTTGGTTTCACACCTTATTAAAAGATTTGGGATAAACATCTCATGATCCTATAATCTTATATACATATAACATTAGTAGTATTACTTGCTAGCAATCTAGTAGTTCATGCAAGGACCAAACATATCGAGGTCCATTATGGTTTCATTAGAGAGAAGGTATTGGATGGGGAATTAGATCTGCAGTATATTCTTACTGATCAGCAAGTCCCGGATATTTTCACCAAACCTTTTCCCTGAGATAAATTTGAATATTTCAGATCTCATCTAGGAGTCAAAAATATTGCCGTTAGCTTGAGAGAGAGAGTGTTGATGAAATATCAAAATATAATACTCCTAGGGGGCTAGTGTACGAGAGAGTTAATCTTTAGTTAGAGTTTATTCTTTAATCACCATTTCTCAGTAGTCACCACTTTACAACTATCTTCTTTCTATACTTATACGTATTCGAACAGGACGTGTGTCCCGCAGACCATTCTTTGGTGAACTTTGTTGTGTCCACTCTCAATTCTCATTTTGCAATATTGATATCCTGGTCAAGAACGTAATATTACGTATTTTCAATGCAATATGTATGAATGTGATTGAAATCTCAATGTTTATTGAAGTGTTGAAGCACTGTTGAATGTTTATTGAAGTGTTGTATACGCCGATATTCGAAAAGAAGGTTACCACCTGCATACTCCAGCTTGTAAGTCACTTGGTGCTAAGCTCTCCATAAGACTATTTAAAGCTTATGGTATATGCCGACTGGATGAAACAATTGGCATGAACATTTGCCGAACCAAGACACCCATTTCACATAAATAATGCCAATTTATGCTAGAAGCTGAAAATTTTCTTGAGCGTTTTCAGGTGGACATATGAAAAATATCAAGTTTGCATAAGAATCAATCGTTAGCGCATCTTCTCCTAATTTTCTCCAAATTGAGTTTAAGTTGACTAAAATTGACAACAAGTTCATGTTTATATAGCGGTTTGCAGAAAAATCTAAGCAATGAATCCAACAATTTTAGGAAAAAATTGAACAATTTTTGGATTATTTGTTTGAATTTTGAATTGAATTTCATGAATGCAAACTATAACCGATATTTCTCTGTTAAATATCAAGAGCGAAAATGTATCTGTGATGGTAAATGTGCATATTAGCATTGCTAGTAAGCACTCGCAAGCCAAGTGCCTTACTTGCTTTTAGCTGCACATTCACTTTGGTCTTGTATGTACCACCCTAGACCATCTTTGCATACCTTGTGCCACGCAGATTTGCCATTAGAAATTCTATCAGAACTTAGTAAGATTTTAACTAAAATTTACCATTTTGGTAGGGAATCGTTGTTGGATCTTTTCTTTTACCATGCAAATATGTTTGAGAAGAATCTTTTCTTTGCGTGGCTTGAAACAAAGAATATTAACATCCATCATCAAAACTCTAACTTACTCTAGTCAACTAGAGGAGAGAATAAAAACTTGTAAGTACTCTACTGCAAGGTTTCAACTTAGGTTTAACGAAAACGCATTCAACCATCATTTCATTGCCAAGTCTCTACATCATTACACTACTCAATGTAGTGGAATGATGATTATGTAACTTACTTCTTACACAAGTTCTTTTCAAATTATATTCTTACATCTCAGTCTTGAAATACTCACTAAGAGCTGATTAATCAATCATGAAGTGCTGGACTGTTGGAGAGAAAGGCTCATTGATATGAATAAAATTATACGATATATTCATGCTACAAACATACAAGAACAATTTCTTGTTCGTGGGTCAAACAATATCTTCCAAAGTCACTGTCAAAAGTAGGTTTCACGTTCTCGTGTCAAAGTTCATTTTGATTCTGAACAATACCTTCTTACGGGCAGATATTGTCTAAGGTTTGAAAAAGGCAGGCTAATATTTTGAAATAGGGAGATAATAAATGTAAGCGGAAAAATATGAAGTGTTTCGACAATCGCATAGGTAAGATGATTTGGATTTTATACGACAAGTTGAGGTAAGAACAGATCTTATATATATGTATGGAAGGTAATCATTATGAAATATATAGAAGAGCCGCTTTGATCAGACCCAGATTTAGTGAAGAACTTCTTTTCCTTCCCCATGTATATTACTATATCTAATGAATTGACCTGAATGCTAATTCATTAGAAATAAGTTGTCCGGCATAGAGTAGTAGCATAAATGATAAAAAATTATTATAGTAGGACATTATCAAAGTTTTGAGTAATTTGAGTTATTATATTAGCTATGTTTTATTATGATATTTTTGTTTACACGGAATATGTTGTCCATTCCAAAATAAATAAATAATATGCTAACCTCGTAGATGGACCTACATATAATATGATGTTGCACAAGTCATTTCATCAACTTATGTTTACATTTCCCAAGTTAGTCTTTAGGTGCCTTTAATTGCAAGATCGACATATTCATCGCTGGGAGAAAGTTGCTATTTAAAGGTTAAACTTACACTCCTTTACCGAATTTTCACATTTAATCAAAGCTTCTGTCAAGTAATATCATACAAGTAACAGCTATTGTTATTAAGTGTTTTTGTAAGTGTCGTTACATTCTGCAGGTCCCATTTCAAGAGTAGCTTATTTCCTTGACAAAGAAGAAAAGAGCAAGTTTGGCAGTTATGCATTTATCTCCAGCTTCAAACTAGCTCACTAACTTGAAATCGAAATTTCTTAACAGTTCAATATGCGACAGTTTGATACAACACTTTATACGATTGATCAAGGAGAAATCAATCGCAAGAACATATGCTGTGATAAGAAAGGATAGGGATAACTAGAAGAAACATGGCAGGTTGTTTCTTTGGAACGTTCTTTGCATGATATATATATATATATATATATATATATATAATACATCGAATTGTAAGGTGACACTGAACAATTTTAATTTTGTCCTTCGAATTTCATAATTTTCTCGACATGCGTTTGACATAAGTACATATATCTACGACCAGTTCGCCTACGTTCCAAAACTCAAATCAGAGGGGCCAGGATTGGAACCCATGTAATTTACATTGTAGAAAATACCATTCAAGCACAACTTGACTATCAAAAGTAAATTCTCCTGGAAGTTGTGGGATCACGGCATAATTCCCTGAACAGACCGAACAATTTTTGGCGTAAGTATCCGAATGGACAATATGATCGTTTCTAATCGAACAACGTAACCTGTTCCTGGATGCTGGAGATTTTGCTTAGAACTTCTTATATTAGTAGAGTATATTTGTCGATAATTTCCTCTCGTTTCCATTACGTTTCTCAGGTGTGACCGTGGCAATAGAATATACTGCACGCATTCAGATCTTTCAACAACTTCAGTCATGCAACGTGACTGGAAATGAAAGTTGTAATGGTCTTGTGATGGATTGTCCTCTCTGATTCATCGTTAGTATGGGAAGCATTTTATAACTGCAATGCAAAGACCGTTACAGGCCTAGAATGTCCTCGGGACTCCGTCCTATTAAACTGATTGGATACCGTTTACAATGTCATCTCCAACTTGTAACTGGTCCGTCCAAGATGAGTTCTGTACTGTTCGTCTCGGTCTGCTCCTGATGTCCTGGATGTGTGAGATTTTGTTCTTGCTTGACCACTTCCGTACAGCACTTCACTCCAGAGTATAAAGGCTTTATACTCTGGTTTGGGATGGATGCAACACCAAGACGAGCAACGTCAGAGCTTAGCGTAAATCAGGTAAACATGACGCCAAAGGGGGAATATCCAGAGATGAAAACTTGTGAACTATAGATTCAATTAAGTACAGATGAGCGGCATACAAGCCCAACTTGAGGTTTAGACTTCCAGCACTGAGGTTAAAGTCTCTGTACTGCCGCGGAAACGCAACTGCTTCCAGCGTCAGGAAGAGGTGTGGCATCGTTTGGCATCTTCTGGGGGATTACACTTTTACGGTCATAAATTTGTCGGCCGAAGGACCAAATGACTTCTTTCAGTTCTTTGGCTAGCCTCGCTTCGTTTCGTTTTATCAACCATTCAATAAACAAACTTGGTAGTTTCGACATACCAATGCAGAAAATATAGCTCGCGTTATGTCAAATGTTTCTTGCGCGGGCAGAAAATATCTCAATAAAGTTGCTGAACATGTTATGTTTCTCAAGTCAGTCTTCGACATGTGCATCAGATACTCTTAAACCGTGTGTTATCAGAACTGGGAAAAGTTTAGGGTAAGGATAACGAGGAAAGATAATAGTTTTGTTGGAATGTACATCTCGGGAAGTGAAACAGGCTTGATACGACTTGTCACCAAGTTACTGCTTCTGGTGAGTTATGCTGCATTTTTCTCCAAAGAGACTAAGACTGGTACGGTAGGTAGGTGTGAGCATCCTCCGAAGGTGATGCAACTGTAGCGAGCTATGAAACTTTTTACACCATCTATGTAACCTTCCATTGCGGGAACAAGTTCTTGCTCTCTACCATCTTTCCTATTATGTGGGTGAAAGCTTTATGCAGCAAGCGACGCTAGCACGTCCCTTCTGTTTTAGTGCTAAGACTAAGCTATGTATCGGTGTGGAAAATGGGGAACGCCACAGGGTGAACACTCTCATTTGCTGCTGGTTTTCCTGGCTTCATTACCCCTAGCATTTAGGCCACAATGTGGCTCCTTCAACAGCAGTTGCGAAAAGGTAAAGAAAGTCATGAACGTTTAGGATAGCCAATTCACAACAGACCGCATAATGGGTGATAATAATTCTTACCACTCTTTCAAGATGGCTGCAGTATGGTTGAATCCACACGATATTTGCACTCCAGACATTCCCTTGGTTGCTACAAGAGTGGGCTCATTGTAATCAAATTCATCACCCAGACCTAGCTGTCCTCCAGATGATCGACCATCAGTTCCATAAGATCCTTGAGAACCTCCCCATCCCCAGGCAAATATTCGTCCATCATCTGTGAGAGCACATGTGTGCTTCCACCCACATGCCACCTCTAAAACATTTAAAGTCTTCAGAGCCCCATCAATTTTCATGGGGAATACGGTTTGATCTGTGTACTTGTACCCAAATCCAAGGCAACCATTCTCGTTGGATCCCCACATATACAGATCTCCATGTCTGGTAACAGCACCGGTGTGATAACCACCACAAGCAACACTTGCACTAGACGGCAACCCTGTTACAGCACATGGCACAGATACATCTCTTTCATGACCAATTCCCAACTGGCACATCCTCCCACTTCCAAACGTATGAACAACCCCATGAGAATCCACACATGAAGAATGCATCAGTCCAGCAGCAATCTCTTGTACCTGACTACTTCCCAGAGAATCCACCAACCTTGGCTGAAACTCAGTCGAATTCCTCCAGAACCGAAACCTGCTGGAATCTTTACCGTGACCAAGCCTCCCACCCTGTCCATTTCCCCAGCTCAAAACCTCACCATCTACAGACAAACCCAACGAATGCTCACATCCCAGGGACAGCCTCTTCATCCTTACGCCCTCCAGAGCCTTCACTTTTTGTGGAATCCATACCTTGCTCTGGGCCTTCTTTCCGAGCCCCAGTTGACCATGTGAATTACTTCCCCATGCATACACACTGCCGTCCTCGGCTATGGCGACCGAATGGTTATAACCAGCTGCCACATGCACAATCGAGCTCACCTTCGCTTCAGCTGGTTCTTCCACGGAGTGCCTGCTTGAATCAGACACTCCGAGCTGGCCGTGATCATTCAAGCCTGTGGAGAACACACGGCCATTTTTCGTAAGCACGAGAGTGTGGGCACCTCCACATGCAACAGCTATGGGCTCCTCCTTTGAGAGAGCACTACACACAGTGGGTGTCCAACATGACTTCGGCGGGGAGGAGTGACCTAGGCGCCCATGATCGCCATTGCCCCATGTAGCGATCAAATGTTTTCCTCGCTTGAAGTATCCTCCAGATCCCGAAGTGTTATGGAAGCTGATTCCTGAAAATCTCTCTGCACAATGTTTCAATGTCACTTCCACCAATTTTGCTCTCTGCCTCCACATTCTCACATTCACACCGTTGCTTACTGTCTTTCGATTACCTAACCCTCTCGGGTATTATTTTGTTTCTCCTTCTGCTCCACACCATCCAATTACGGTTACACCAGGAGCGCGAGATCTGCCGGTGACAGAATGGCAATCCCCTTTCTCCTGATCCTACGAAAAAATTTCCTTCATCCTCAAGTATGGACAACCACATTAGTTGTGTACCTCAAGTTGAAGTTCGAACGGGTTTCAAGAGCTCGTCGATTGAATCGTTCACAATCAAATGGTGAAACGAGAAGTTTAAGGTGAAGAGCAAATTAAAATCCAGACTAACTTCGAGATGACCTAGAACAGGGCTGCTCCGAATTGACAGCAGAATGACAATTTGGATTGAAGCAGTTCGAGCAACTGAACAATTTATGAACTGTAAATTGCTCTTCTCTGTCTCTCACTGACTTTTCTGGAGTGAAGCCCCTCATGCTCAAGTTTAGTTCCTATCTCCTTAAAGAAGATTAGCCAACCAGGTGGTAGAACATCACATAAATCTTTTCAAGAAATTGTAAAGGTCGAACACAAAGAATAGAAACTGGGACTCGCATCAAACAGCTGTTTTGAATGCTGGACTCAGTAGTGATTTCTAGATAACGCGTGAATTATTCAGCAGTGATTTCTAGATACCCCACGTGAATTATTCTGTAGTGATTTCTAGATACCCCATGTAGTAAGATCTAAGGTAATCTACAACACTTAAATGAGTATTATCATGGCTTCAATATATCTCTTGCGGATTTAAAAGATACTAGTTGGATGCGCCTCCATGTATCAATTCAAAATTTACACCGGCGTCAATGCATGGGATGCTGTGTTAATGACGGGGCTAGTTTTGAATGTTGGAAGGTGCACAAAGCACATTGATTAGATAAGATTACCATAACATGATAAGTCTTACAACATGCTTACTAAACTCACCAACCCCTCGTTAACCCATGTGCACCCTTACATCCCGTTTTCTTCTAGGTACATCTTCCGTTGGTTTGATAGTATAGAGGTACAAAGAACAGACTCAATAAAAAGTAAAAGGCGAGACGAGCATTTTTTCAAATTCCTATTTATAGTTTATTCTGAATAATGGACATTTACTGTTTTGAAAAAATGTATTGAATAAGAAAATTATAATAGTACTATATATATATATGAGCGCCATAGCACTTACATCATTCTGCAGTAAAATAAATTTCTCAACGTGATAATATAGAGGCTTACCTCTTGGGCTTTTGCCTTGCATTGATTGATGAGATCTCATCTGTTTGTTATCCTTTGAGATAACAAAAAGATATCTATATCTATGTGCCCATATATGATAGCCACTAAATGACTTAAACAGAGGGAGCCCTAAACGAGATAATGAGACAAGGTAGACATCATTGAAAGCAGTGTATTCCATAATAATAATAAATCAATTTGCTATTAAATATGGTATTTTATAAGAGTAAATATATAAAATTACAAGCTGAATCGGAAAGGTAGGATAGCAAAGATAATTGTATTTAGCATTTGGACATGACGTTTGATTTATAAACTTAGGCATAAACAATAAATAACAATAATAGCGTTCCGCTGCCCGATGCATTAGAAAATGTCAACTGATGATTCGCACAAGAAATAAAATTTTCATAATAAATTTATTAACTTATATACAACCTCCGAGACGATGTGTTAAGATCTCATGTGAAGTGTGAAATTTCTCAGTCCTGCATACAACTCCAACAAATACTAAAAATATTTCATAACACCACTTAACAAACCTATTTGCCAATGCCAAAATCACATGTGACTATAACATGACACCCGGCAAGGACAATTGATAGTCATCCCTTCATGAAGAGGTACAAGTAATTTAACAAGCAATAAAAAGTTATTTTTAATTGATATCAGTAGATTTTTAGCTAAGTTGTTGAGCAAGCTAAAGACTTTGTTGGGTTAGGTAAGTTCTCTACTATCACTTGAATGTTATAGAACTTAGTTTTTGCAGTGAACAAAGTCTTTGGTCTGCTTAGTGACTTAGTTGACTTGCTAATAAGTTTTTTGATGTTCTCTTAATATTAGTAAAAATAGTTATTATTCTTGTTATACAAATCATTCCCTCATGAGGAGGATGTATTTAATATTGTACCAATTTCAAGCAGGTACAAACATAAGACTATTGGATGATTGTCATCATATAGGATTAGGAGGATCAGGATATTGTTATCTCCTAATCCTCCAAAAAATTTCCTGAAGTGGATAAGATATTACAAGACCAATCTTATGTGATGATTACAAAATAAGTTCAAGTATTTTTATTTAACTTTCATTGCAAGTACTATATATTTAGCTTTTATCTACTTTTTGGCTATATTAATATATTCATACAATGTTTGTGCATAGTGATAAGCTTAATGTAAAACACTCAAGACATTAAGGATCAACTACCAACATAAGTACTTAATCTTTGAGCGCAAGATAAATTAAGTAGGGATACCTATAAATAAACAACTTAGCCCATATTTGAAAATAATAATCTACAATAGATTCTCTACTCAATTTCTTGCTCTATTTTGATTGGTATAGCATAAAAGCTAAAGCATCTGTGTAATGGATATCTTGTGAATATTTTATCAAAAGCCTCAAGGTACTATCTTGAGCCTAATATACTATCGTATATGAGGCTATTAGGCGTATCGTTATACTTCTAGATGAGAGGATGTGGTGTTAGATGGTTTCTTCTAGGTGTGCAACTATCTTACTTTGAGAGTTGAGGTTGGTATGAATGAAGGAGCTATAGAGTTGAATGTGCATTGTACAATAGCTTGGATACCTTTGAGTTTATAAACTATAGCCACAAAGGTCATGATAAGTACAAGGTTTCATAATGAACAAGGTTTAAAGGGTAGATATGTGTTGCTATTTGATCTCCCATAATAAATGTAACTGTAATTCAAAGGTAGTAAAATACTATACAACAATTACTTGAGAAATTGTATCACAAGTAAATCATATAGAATATCAAAGTAGAAGACTATAAGACACTAGGGTGCATATTAGTCTCCATAAGTATTTTAGTGATAGTTAGCTAAGTTAAATAATAATTCAATCATAATTAATTTAGAGGTATATTTAATTAAGTAAGGATGAATATATAAGGAGATAGATCCAAATATTTTATTTAAGGAGAAATGTCCAATCAAAGTGATTACTAGGGAATCTAAAATTAAATTATATTAGAGTGGGTCTCCTTATAGAATTTTATATAAAGTGAGACCTCTCAAGAGAATTAAATATTAAAATGTGACCTTATAGAGGATTTTATTTAGAACATATTAGAATAGAACCTATATCTTGGACTTTGTATTGTCTTGGGTCATATCATCTTGGTACATATGAGATATCAAAAGAGGAAGATATCAAAGTCTTATTGACTTGACCAAGTGAGTATATCATTGATAAGTAAAGTAGATTTGACTTGAAACTTTAATAAATTGTAATTTTTTTATTTGGAGAAGGTCCTAGATTCATTAATTATATACTTTGAAGCTTCCAAATAAGGCATATAAGGAAAAAAATTGCATGAAGACCTATTGAACTGAGATACCTTACTTAGGATAATTATGGTAATGTAGGAATTTACGAAGGCACTTATTATTGCAACTTTGGAGTGTGTGTAAAGAAGTGCTTTAGAGAGGAAAGACATCCATTTATTAATGAGGTGGGAGCGGAGAGAAAGTGAAGAGAATGAGCCTTTGTGAGTATTATCTATATTTGAGGAGTAAAGAGTAAAACTTCATGGTTTATTTTATTGCTTGAGAATATACCTTTTATGGTTATTGATATGGGAAGAATCTCTAACTCTATAAGAACTTTATGTGAGTGTTAGTGAAGGATTTCTTATGTTCACAAAGGTGAAGTATTTCTTTATGATCCATTTTGCAAGAGCTTTGACATAAGAGAGTGAATGAGTGAGTAGGGGGATTGAACAAGAGATCTTCTTTTGAGTTGGTATTCCTAATGGTGATTGTTATTAACTTTTCCTTCCTTCTAGCACATGGTACATACAAGAAATCAGAAGAGATTCCCTTGTGTAAGAGACAAGCCTGGTATAGTTTTTATTTGCAAAATAAGAAAGAAGTTTCAAGAAAAAGAGAGGAGAAAGAGGAGACATAAAAAATTAAATAGAGTGATTGAGATAGTAGGGGAATTTTTTTTGATTCAAATAGATTCAACTCTTCTTTAATGCTTCTAGCTAATACTACACTACAAGCCTTCCATTCATGCTATTGCCATAGTAACTCTTTATTATCTTTCTAATTGATTAGTCCAATAGTTAATAATACACATAAAATCATCAAGATATTTGTATTAATCACAAGCGTAAAGAATAGTTTTTGTAAATTTTATTTTTTTGAACCTTTTATTTTGGTAGAATTTACTGAGATCTTTCTCGTTTTAATTTTATTCAATCTTCTATTCTTTAGAAATATGTAATTAGTTAAAAAAAATTTGTTTTTCATGATTTATTGATTATTTTAGTTGTTATCCATATCCATCTCTTCTAACTTATTATTACAATTCTTTATGTACATTTTGTGATGCATGTAAGGTAGGAGAAGAAATATGCCTTTAATGCTTTACTATTTCGATCATTTAGGAATTTTTGCTAATTTAATTTAATTAGTTATTGATATAGCAGTTTTAAAAGTGAGAGGAGTGTTAAATTCTAGAGTATATGTGTTTCGTTCTTAACTACTTGTCTTCAATTAATAGCAGATTTTTTCTACAATTATATAGAAATATCTTAATAATTCCAGGTGAGCTATAACATATTGGATCTTTATAATTATATATTAGAAAAGATCTTATTTTCTCTTGTAATCTAAAAAAATTATTTTTAATCTTATAGAATTCCACATAAACTATTAGCTATCCAAATTTTGCACAATTTATCATTTAATAAAATTTAATAAATAAAATTAAAATAAAATAAAAGCCAAAAAAATCTAGCAAGTAATTAGAGTTTATTATATAAATGGAACTCAAGTTATGATTAAAATTATAATAAACAAAATATCAGAAATTGTTATTGCTATAGTAGATATATTTTACTTTATTTTATTTTATAGCATTTTATAGTCTTTATTATTTGCTTACACAATTTCATAGCATAGAGTCAATTAAAATTCATAATATAATTTATTTTTATTTTGCACGTGTGAAATTTATTTTTGGATTTTTTAATTCCAAAATTATTTATTTAAAAATTATAATTAATTAATTTGATATTTTTGCATTCATTGAGATATTTAAATCACCAAGTTAATTTGAATCCTATTCCTTTTGACGCTCAAGTAAAGTTTGCTTCTTAAAGCCACATTCTACCCCAAAATTGAGATTGAATTATTATATAATTTTGAATAATTTTAGGCAAAGTAATTGGTTAATTCACTCTCATACTTCTTTGAGGTCAGAGGCGGTGGATTTAGCAAGCATCAATCTCATTCTCATTCATCAATCCTATTTTGTCTCACCCTTGTACGGCTTGATGGGGTCTTCCCACCCTTCGTGTTTTCTAAGCGGTCGCCCTTTACTGCTGAATCTCATTCATTCTTTAGCTCCCCTTTGGAAATATAAAGTGTTTTTTTTAAGATAATCGCCATAATCAAGAATCAAAGCATCTTGGTTACAAAATTATCACAATTTATTTTTCAGAGGTGTTTTGGGACAAAAATTGTCAGGACTTATGCTTTTGGGCCAAATTATATTTCAGTGTACACCCAAAAGTCAAATATCAAATAGAACCTTTTAGAAATATAGCTATCAAAGAGTCAGATTGATTGATAGAATCAATAATTCATGATAAATTCATAAGCATCACAAATATACCTCTCTATAGTTACTTGTACCAAGAAACATCACTGCAAAAACCAAAGTTAATAAATACTGGATTTTGGAAATTTTTACCTATTTTGAGTTATAAATAAAAATATCTAATTTTTTGATGAAGTCATTACATTTATTTATAGCTCCCCTTCTTCACATTCAGCTTCAAGGACACAGATTTGAAGAAATATTGAGAATTTCCTTCAAAGACTCAATTTTAGTTAATTTTTGGTTTCAATACGTTGAAAAATATTGATTGATGTCTAGGCGTGACATGCATAGCTTGCAGTCATCAAACTTAAAGGTTCAAGGATTTTTGAAAACCACATTTTAGATTAATTGTCATCTGGCAGAATAAAGTTATACTAGGTAGGGGTTCATAAGTGCATGCACATCTTGAAGCCATCTAAACACAATAGAGTCTTCAATTCTCGGTCTACGAGTACCCGTAGGAATCCTTTCTACGTAAATGATGGGTAGAGCATGGGGATCCGTCAAATTTTTACTAGTAAAAGTACCATAGCCATAAATTTTTTATAAGTTTTGGAAAACGTGAAGCAGCTATTTACGGGTTAAAGATAACCTGAAAGAACGGTAACCTCAATTTTGAAACATGTTAAGGATATCCCGTCAAAAAACCGTACCCTAAATTTGAAACATTCTTCATCTATAAAACCTCTGACGGAAGCCTTCATTTTCTATTGGAGCCTCTTGTATGGGTACCCGTAAAGCCTTTACTACATTTCACTACCTGCGCGTGGAACCGAGAATTGGAGTCCCCTAATAATTCATAGTGCATATGTAAACGTAGGTGCTTTCTTATCCAAGATAGCCTTAAACACCAACCTATGTACAAGAAACGCAAGTGTCCGTATACACAACATAATTATGCTTCTCTTGAAAGCAAAATTAGTAAATCTTGAAGGGAAAAAGCATCCTTGATAGCTTTGCTTCTTCCTTTTATCATGATAAATAAAATTAGGGAGCTTTATGTCAGAATGAAAACGATCAAAGTATAACAATACAGATAATATATATTTAAAAGATATATTCGCAATTTTATCTTCTTAGAGCATCTATCTTTATACACCAACAAAGTATCTCAAATCTAAACCAAAGAAAACTTAGACACAAAGTCTTTTTATAAAGAGATACATTTACTGCAAAATATTACCACGAAAGGGCAAGCGAAAAACACCTAAGTGTCATCTTGCATTTTATAAAGATTGATATTACCAATATTAAAATATTTTCTTTCAAATTTACCTTTACAGAAGCTATTTTTTAGGAAAGCTATAATGTTAAAAGATAAGTACACGTCTATTTTTGCACACCCCGAGCGTCGCAAAGGATAAAGAGGTAAATAATGATTTAGAGGAAGAAGTTCCCCCATAAGTAAAAGATGGCTCTCAAGAGGTAGTCAAACCTAAGGTTGACTGTATACTTGGACATTTAAAGGAGATTCTATATAAAGCCTAATCTTACACAAGACGAGATATTTATGACCAATGAAGCTTGTATCTCCATAGCTGTTATTATGTTAAAGTTCTCTAGTTTTTTTTATAGATATTTTATAATAAATCTTGTTCGATGGTCTTTTATTTCAGAAATTTTATTCATGTAGATATCACTAGAATATAACATAAAATAGAAGTTGTCAGTTTTCAATTCAATTCTAAGCACAAGTATTTTTTCCCTCAAGCAAGAGGTAGTGAGAGTAAATGGAGCAAGTTCTGCCAAAAGTAAAATACAAGAATGCTCCATGAGAGGTTCAACCTTGCTTTTATTTATGAAGAGGAGAAATTCGTAGAGATTTGGTTGAAAGTCGATATCCTACATAATAGTACTTGCGTATGAGCTACGGAGTGCAGATCTTGAAATGTTGTTGATAAAATTTTGCAATATAAAAATGAATTTTCTCCTATTTAAGCAAAAGGTCTTTGGCAGTGAATATTTTGATGATTAATATAAAGGAATCCTGCTCAATATGCAGATTATAGTAAATTTAGAAACAGTTGAATTCATCATTTTATAACATGGGGGTCAAGTTTGATCAAAATTTCAAAAAATAAAGGTAAACTAAAACTTAAAGGAGGTGATTTAGAGACTTTCACTAAAAAGAGGTAGCATTATTATATTTTGTATTTGGAAAAATAGGTTTTAAAATTTTGAATAACCAAAAAGATTAAGAATTTGAGAAAGCAAGGAAAGGTTCATAAATGTAGACATTGTTCTTGGTTATTTATAGCGGTTGTTCTTGAATGGAAAGCTTTGAAATTTTTTTAATAAATTGAGAAGAATTAATTATGCAAAATTATCTAGACCCACCAATATTATCCGAAGTATATAAATCTCCCATCCAACACATTATTTGATTTCAAGTGTGCCGCGTAAGTAAAAGAATGGTCTGGTTTTCTTTGCAAGCTAAGCTAATTTCTTTTCCTATACTTAACATTGGAGATCTTTCACTTTCTTTAGTTCCTGAAAGAATAGTATGAGTAAGTGAATTGAAAGTGAATAAGTTCACTTATTTAGGATATATACATAAGATTCTTAAGAAAATATAACGCATGACTTAAAGAAAGTGAAAGACTTAACTGTTAGGTCCCGTTGTAGAGAAAGGAACCTGAAGTGTTCTTTTCTGTTGAAGAAGAAATAGAGGAAGTACAGGAAATATCAAGAGAATTGATATTTCCACACCCCCACTTGGAGCTTGGCATCCGTCGGATCTCAGACCACCCATCTTCGTCGTTCATGAGGGTCAGCTTCATCACCAGTTCCCATCTCTCTTAAAATCTGGTGGGGGTATGAAATGAAATGCTTATTCGTGTAATATCTCTTCAATGATTTGGATGTTGGGTGTGGTAGAGTCTGACGTAAAAGTGTGGGATTAGCAGGTTTAAAATTGGTATCAGGACTCTGGCCGGCAAATCAAGAAATGAAATGCTTATCCGTGAAATATATCGCTCTATGATCTTGGTAAACGAATGTTTCATTGGATAGATTGAGAAATGTGGAAATATCAAATGGGGATGTGAAAATATCAATTCTCAATATCAATGCAGTCATACCTCTACTAAGTTATAGTGCCGATGGAGGAGTCCTAAAGTTATGACTTAAGAGAGGTATCATACTCTACGTCCTCCCACCAAACAAAAATCGTAGAAAATAGCTTTTCTCTACATTTTTTGCTTGTCTCCTCGGTGCTATTATTGGCGGATCCACCTACAGCAGGTGCTGGACAGAGACAACCGTGGGGAGTAGAACATCCACAAGGTTCATCAGTTGACGGCTATGCGATGGTGCCTTGTTGCCTCGTCCGAGATAATCCAAAATCCATTGCAAATTGCTTCACGTTGTTCAACACCGAGGCAGCTGTGGAGAGAGAGTTGGAGGAGACACTCAACTCTCTATGTCTACAGATTCGGATGTCAATTGCCTTCCTTTTGAATCCGGCTGAGGAAGAGCGAGCTGCACATGTGGAGCTGATGGACGAGGAAATTGTTAGCTTGGTTCAGCAAGAGGAGGAGGATGACGGGAATGGTGATGTAGAAGAGCAATGGGAGCAAGTGGTTTACTCGTTAAATGAGAAGCTCCATAGCATTAGCGTCCTCCTCTCCATGCTTGATCTGATTGATGAGAACCATCACATTGATTGTAAATGTCTTCTCAAGTTTTAGACATCCTTTTGCCACCAACCCATCATCAGGCTACCCTTGAATCCTAGATGTCATAAATGTCTCAAGAATTCCCCTCCACAACATTATAGTTTGTTAGAAATCAAGGGAATCAACAACTTTTTTACCTCCACAAAGTTTATTTTTGGCCAAATTCTATAACTTATAACTTAGTTGCCATAGAATGAGGTTTGTTCCAAGAAAATCCAATAACTTAGTAGAGGTATGATTGTACATAACATCTCTCGCATGAGAAATATGTATATTACACATTAAGCACACAAGAGATAGTTACGTGTACCCATCCCATGCCCTTTTCTTTGATCTCGCTCCCGTCCACAAATAACATAGCTTCTATCAAGTCATACCAATATGGTGCCCATAAGGTATCATGAGATTGAAACAAGTCATCGATCAATCATGGATATGATTGTATCAATCATGTATAACAATCCTATCGACTCAAGCACAAGAGTGCTGCAAATATGATTTCAACGCTTCTTTCTAATTTCAGTTGATGACAATGTCTAGTTTCTCTTCTTGTGGATTATTTTCTGGCTTTAGATCTGCAACAATTGCTTCACATTGAGACGGAGGTACAGTAGGTGGTTTCAATTAGCATTTTGACTGATTTCTAAAGGTAAAGTTGCAATACTGGTAAAAATAATCTAGGTACCTATCAAAAGTAATCACCTAAACAATAAGCGGTGTTGTAAACTTTGAATGGATGAAAATTTTAGGCAAATACTAGTGCGTTTCAAGAATAGCTTTTTTACCCAATGTAAATATCCTATAAAAATAAGTATGGAAGATTTGCAAATTCAAAAGATCTCGGGTGAAGGGTAATTGAGATTACTATGGGAGTGTCCCATCACTATAAAGTATAAGCAAGAGATCCAAAAGGTGACCTATGGAGTTTTATGATGGAATCCCATGGTTGCATTACTATTAATCATTTTCACTTAGCTATTAATTGTTGTTAGAGATGGCGTATGTGGCCATAGTGACATATTGTTGGGACTTTGATGACATGGCCAAAAGAAAAGAAAGGAGTTTGGATTCAAAATGAGTTTGTCACCCAATAGGGATGAGACATGAATCCTCTCACATTTGACAATTTTGAACTTTGAGTTAAAATGAAGAACTCAAGGATCACGAGCGGCTAGTTGTGTCAAGAGACTTAAGAGAACTAGTAGCTTCAAGAGGATTCCAATTGGAGAAATGAATGCTTTGGAGTGGGAAGTGCATCTCTCATGTCTCTTTTTTTTATATCTCTTAGTGTAGCGCGTAAGGAAGGAGCTAATGATGCAAAGAGATCCAATTCGAGTAGAATGTCCAAATTAAAGATGAGTAGTGAGTACAAAGATACTCAAATAGATGGGATTGGGGGATTGGTAGGGAGGTGGTAAATAGATCCAATTACAAGAAGAAACCTTTTTCTTGTAATTGTAACTACAAACTAAACTAACCCAAAAGAGAAAGATGATGAGTCCTAGTCCAAGATGGAGGAGAGTGTTGTATGAGGTAGAGGTCATAAGCCACATTGCCTTGTGCAATTCCAAGTTAGAAGAGAGTGTGGAGTGAGGCAAAGACAAGATCCTCCTCCTTAAGGCACATTGCCTCTTGCAACTCCAATCTTGAAGTGAGGCTAGAAGAGAGTGTTGGTGAAGTAGATCCAAGATTGTGAGGCAGAGAGAGAAAGACAAGTTTGAAAATCAGATCATACTCTCCAAATTTAATGGTTCTAAATTTGACTTTAATCTCTATTTTCTGAGGAGGAATCAAGAGGATTCCTTGGTCCATGTCCTTATGAGTGCTATAAATAAGTCAGTATGGATGGGGTTGGTCCATGTCCTTAGCAAGAGTCTAGCCTAGCTAGGGTCCATGTTTGATAGGAATAATAGTTCATGTAGGTTAGTATGTTAGTAGGAGTTATCACAGAGTAGAGGTTGAAGAAAAAACAAAAATAAGAGTTCATGTGGGTTAGTGAGTTAGTAAGAGTCACACAAGAGTAGAGGTCAAGGTCAAAGGAAAGAACATATGAAAAAAAAGAGGTCAAGGAAAATCAAAGGTCAAAACAAAACAATGGGTTTTGTCCTTAGAAATGATTTGGTAATTTTTTTTCCTTAGAAACAAAGAAATTAGAAAAAATGTTGAGAGAAAGTAGAGATGGAAAATCATGCCTTTAGAAATGATTTTAGAAATTTTTGTCCTTGAAATAGGATCAAGAAATTAGAAACAATCTAGAAAGAATATCATGGGCTTTATTATTTGTATTTAGCTTTTATCATTAACAAAGGAGTTAGCAAAGGGGTGGAGAAGGAAATCAATTCACAATAGGTGTAGAGAAGGAAAAATTAATTGATTTTCTATAGTCTCATGTTAGTAAAAGTAACACAAAAATGAATCTGTAGCAGTGTTGAGAAGGAAAACCACTCTAGATAGTAAAAGTCACATAAGAGATTACATAGGATCAAGAAAAACACTCTCTAGTAATGGAGAAGGTGGATTTTTGATCTTTGTAGATGTTTGCAAATGCAAAGATACAAATACACAAAAGAAGAAAAATGTATAGAGAATCTCACTTTGCAAATGTATAGAGGAGCTAAGAATCACATAAGAGTACATGCTATAGGAGTTGAGAATCTACATAAGAGCACATGGCAGTAAGGGATTTTGAGCTTTGTGTGTAGTAAATATAATGATTTTTAGAGAGTGGTGTAATTTCATCATTATGTCCCATCTGAGTGCAAGGTAAGAGTTGAAAAATGAGATAAAAAAGGCAATGCGGGCCCATTTGTCAATATGGCAAAGTGAGGTTGAATTTGACATTGACATCAAGGATGGGTTTAAAGATTTTGATGATATGGATGAAGATTGCAATAGTGCTCACATTGAACAATATGGTATACTATTAAGATGGTGGGACTTTACTAATACCCCTTGCTATTTGGTGGACCAAATGATTGCAAATTACCTTAGCCAATTTGTTACTATGCTTTTCTAGAATCTAGATCCAATTCCTTTCAAACAATTAACATGGATGGATGTAAATTCATTTTATACATTGCTTGCTTTAGTTAAAGATCATGAGGTATTCAAGGAGAAAATCCGGGGAGGGAAGCAAAGCCTTGTATGGATCCAATTTGCTATTGCCTTGAATAGATTTGGTCAAAGTGGGAATGGGGCCTGTATAGCTAGAGGTACAAACTTGTGGGTATTAGTGTTGGGATCCTCTACACAACGCAATGATAGACTAATCGATGCAATTATAGCAAATCAAGTAAAAGAGGTTGTGTGACCTGATATAGAAGAAAGAGAAAGGATCTCAAAAGTATTTGGAGTAAAAGGATTCCTTATGAGATTGGTTGACAAAACCCTTTCCCCATGGGTTCAACCATCAAAAATAGATGGTGAAATTTATTTTAGTATGAAAGGATCTTACTTTCCATCAATGGACAAGTAGTCTACAAAAAAATGAGGAGAATAATATACTTCTTTAGTGGTAAGGATCCATTTGGTATGGTTAAGTTTAGTGTGGATATTGTCCTTGGTGTTCAATAGATTGCATCAACATTAAATTGCTATGATTCTTGCATGCTCCATAGTGAGTTCCTTCAAATGTTCATGAGTTTAGTATTTTATCTCACATTTGTATTTGGAGTAAATATGCTTTTGGCTCAGATGCCTTGCTCTTGCCATGACGTGTCTGAAAAGATAAGAGGAATGGAATCCTTATGGAATGATTTCAATATAAGAGGAGCTAATGAGTGCTTTAGTCCACATCAATTACTTTGTGGGGATTTTTCCTATCTGCCCATGAGTCATTTGGTACTTTCTTTCAGAGTGCAACACTCTCAAGATCAAATAGACTTCAACAAATATGTAGCTCACACTTGCATGCTCAATGAGTACTACATAGGGATTTTGAAAGGTAGATGGAATTCATTGCATGAATTGAGAGTTCAACTAAAACCAAATAAAAGTAGAAATAGATATATTTGTTAAGGTGGATTAGTGTATGGATTATTTTGCATAACTTTTTGATAAACAAAAGTGACTTGTGGGAGGATGAAGAAGAACTTGCAAAGAGTTCAGAGGCAAACAATCCCACTATAGCTCAAGATATATTGGAAGAAGACAAACAAAGTTTCAATAAAGAGGATATTGGATCACATGTTATGAGTGGTCGCCTTTCCTATAATAGGCTTGTTGGATTTGTGAACCCTTGAGCCTTCATAATGAGAACTTCTCAAGAGAGAGTATTAGAGACTTTAACACAATTCAATGTATCATATTCTTCTTAAGAAAAATTCACATGGACTTGGACTTGGACAAGGACACATAATTTGACATAATGTACTATACAAATTTTTTTAAATTCAAGAATTTTTCAATCTTGAATTCATGAATTCTTCAATCTGGAGATAGAGTTTTGTGATTCTATCATTGGTCATAGAGTTCCTATGGTTCTGAATGATATGGTTTGGTTCTTGGACATGGAGTTCCTATGATATGGTTTTAAGGTTCAATTATGAATGTTCATGATATGATTATGAATGATAAGGTTTGGTTTTGAATGATACAATGATACTTGATTGTGGTTTGTATGATTAGGTTATTTTTTAATATGGTTTTATATAATACACTCATTATTTTCTAGTCATCCAAATGTGCACAAGATAAGCTCTCACCTAGTTCTAAAACATTCCACTAATCCAACTAGTACTCATCCAACTAGTGCACAGACAGTCACTGACCTAGTTCTAGTGCATAAGACAATAACCATGTCACAAAGATTTGACTTCACTATGTCAAATTTTTGTGACTTATATGTGTAACAGACATGTGTAATCATCACTAGGTATGTCACATTGGATGAAAGCACAAGATAATAAGCATGTCATGAAGATTTGACTTCACTAGGTAAGCTTGTCAACAAAATTCAACTTCACTTTTTTTAAAGTCATGCACAGGCCTCAACCGTGCAAACCAAAAATGCCAAAGAAATAAAAATGCTGCACAAACTACCTCCAAATACCATGTAAACTATTTGCCCAGAGGCATGAGGTTTATGCGGCATTTGGGGCACTTTGCATGGTGCATGGATGGTGGGTTGTGTGGCTTTGGGAGGCTTGGTTTGCACAACATTTTGGTGGTTTGCATGATGTTTAGGCTATTTTTTGAGCTAATTTTCTAGTTTGTGCAGTTTTTTATATTAGTATATAAGTGATATCTGTCCTTTACTTCTTGACATATATTTGCTAACACCCACATGAACACCTTCTTCTTTTGGTGTCAAACAAGGACATATATAGCTAATTTTACGGTGAATGTATTGATCTCATCATATTTAGCTTACATATTGAGATAAGAACCAAGCACAAAAAATCTCCAAAAATAAATTTGATTCTTGATTCGTGACCTAGAGATTCTTTGAGCGGTTAAAGGGGATATGCCATAGACTGATCTTTGCTTTACAATTAAAAAATGAACCTTCTACTTTTGGAGTAATACTAATGGCTATAAGGAAGTCATACAAGGCTTGCATATACTTCTAGAGTTCACTTCTTCACTTCCATAAATATGTAAGGTTCAGTAGTTGGAATACACACTTCTTGTCAAACCTGGATAGACTCATATATTTCCCTCAATTGGGAAGAAAAAGGATTTGCAATTATTAAATTACAATTTGGAACTTGAATTTTGACTACTTGGGTATACAAGACTCATGAAGAACACGATATTAATGACTTTTCATTGGTATAAAGCATGAAAAATGAACACTCACCATAATATAATGAGTGTACCAAACAATAATAAGCACAATGTGCAATACCAAGTGTAGTCTACATACTACCTAGGCTACTTGATCTAAAGCATTGTGAAGTCTCCTATATAGGGTGGGTGATATAAAGAAATGACTATAGTACCACATCTACCTACTCTCATGAGGATGCATCTGAGGCTCATGGAAGGCTCTTCATAGAAGTTCATAAAGATCTGAACTATAATCCCTAAAATGGTAGGATGTCCTCTCTTCTTCTAGAAATGTATTAGCAACATAGGTGGAGATTCTAAATCTATCTAGAGGATCTACAAGCCTCTCTAATAAGGAAGTGCATGAAGCAATCTAGGTGTATCAACGTGAGAAAATCTTGGAAGATGTATATCTCCATGAAGGTGGTTTCTACTATTAGGAAGAGCATCAATATCTATAATCAATATATCTCTAGAAGATAAACCTAACAAGATAAATGTATTGTCTTGTCTAACCATGAACCCTATGTACTTGTCCAAATATCCATCCATGTTAGCAAGGCAAGAAATGATACATGCACCAGTGTGTACTCTTGCTAGAAGAAAACCACTATCCCATATAGATTGCAATAGGACCTCCACCTCTTTTTTTGGACCACTATTCCAAAGGATAACCTCAAAGTATGTGATGCAATACTCCATGAACTCCTTCACACTAGGATATATGATATACCATAAAGAAGTACTAGCTTTGTAATATTGCCATCCTCTCATATTGGTCTCTGCACACCACTCCAAGAATGGAGGTAATATAAGTCTAGTAGGATCTCTCAAGTCAACAAGACAATGAAAGTCTAATACTATAATCCTCCTCCTCAAATCTTTGTGGAAAATTTTATGTGGGATGAAAATTCTAGACATGCTCATCCTATCTTTAAGGATGGTGAGCCTCAAGATTTCATCTTGCAATAACTGCTTCCTCTCTTGAAGCTAGAGGAACTCACGTGAAATACCAAAAAAGCACAAAGGAGTGGCCATATCATCACTTTTGTGAGGTCTCCAAGATACAATGTCCTCTCCCATACAAAAATAAGGCTCTCTTTAGGCCTGCCTATGAGAGTCAACAAATTTTGACTTCCACAAGTGGCTCTTCCAAGTGGGGCTAGAAGATGAAGTCTGAGTAGCTATGGTCTCACAATGTCCACAATGTCTCCACTTAATGGTGGTAGTAGTAGCTCTAGTCTTACAGTGTCATACACATCTAAAGGGGAAGTCTGAGTAGCTCTAGTCTCACAATGGACACCACATGGGGTGTGAGTGCCCATATGCAAAACAAAGTGAGAGTGAATCTCTATAAGATCCTACCTCATGATCCCTAAACCCTATTCCTCCATGTATACTATATGTCATATGAGTACCCACATCAATGTAGGGAACTGCATGGCAAAGTTTAACATCTCAATCTCCAACCATGTAGTCATCTCCTTGCAAGTATCTTCATATGCAAGCCTAAGAGAATCTTGCAAAGTCCTTGTATCATCTAGATCTAGAGTCCTTGTATCATCTAATTGCATCTAGATTTCTGTGTGTACTCTCCAATCGCTCCATAGAAATGGCAAACTCTCTTAAATAAAACATTTCCTGAATTCTATATCCCTTAGCCATCAACTCCCTTTCTCCTATAAGTCTGTCCAACTCATCAATCCTCTCACTCTTTCACCAATAAGGCTATCCAAGTCATAACGGAAGTGTGAGCATGTGGAGTGCTCTCATGGGCCTCAAATGCATAAAGAGCTCTCTCATGGGGTTCAAGTGGAGGGGAGTGCTCTCATGTGAAGAATGAGTATGATTACTTGTACACAAAATCTACAAATGATCAAACCTCACAACCATTCATACATATCATCTTATAACAAAATCATATCAATGCAATTTAACTGACAATGACTTTAAAGAACACTCTTATACAAGCATAACCATCATATGCTCCAACATAAATCCACAAATATATAAATATATCTATATATAGATACAAGTCCATGCTCTATACAAGTCACTCTCACTCACACTCAATGCCATCATCATGGTCATAAGGTGCCTCCTCTTTGTCATCCTCACACATAATGCCATAAACTTCTCTTTGGGACCATATACAAGCTCTTCTTCACCCACAAGTCTCCTCTTCATGAAAAAGTGGGTGAGGATCTGACTTACATGGGTCACACAAAAGCACCTCAAAACCAAGTGGTAAAGTTGCCTTAAAACTACAACTAGCTTGGACTCAATAGTCACTAAAATAAACTATGCCCAACCATAGAAGACAAAGGTAGAGTGGTCCATCGTACTCTTCACTATCAAAATGACATTCACATGTACTACTCTACAAAGCCTAGATGGAATAAGAAGGGAGCATTGTATCTACAAGAATGGTCTAAATGCAATGTATGTACAATGTTGTGCTAAATATCTTCTTGCACTATGGTCCCTCATTGGAAACCAATCTTCAACCAAACCTTATGGTATTGTCTTCCTCTTGGGCATGCTCCCTCTTGCCAAAAAAAATGCCTCTCAAATCATCTCAATATTCAAGACTAACTCCCTTCCTCTAATGATCCTTTGATGAGTATCCTTGTTCCATGTTTGTGAAAATTTGATACACAATTGCACTTGCGCATCATAATACAAAAAGTGGTTCAGAAATACAGTGCTCTTATGTTAAACATGGGACAAAACCACAAAATTTAGAGTTCAAGGGTTTAATTCAATATAAAGGTGGCCAAGAACACCTAGCCATACTCCTATCAATGTACATGCAGTTGATTATATATATATATATGCTCAAATTGGCAAATGCAAGTGCTCTATGCTCAAACACTCAAGTACTCTATGCTCAAATACTCAAATTGGTACAGATATACTAATGGGCTAAAACTTAAATTGCATATACACCTCAACTTTTGTTTCATTTTCCAAGCAACACCAAACACAAATGCAAGTGCTGAACAAAGTACTCTATGCTCAAATGCTTAAATTGGTACAGAAATACAAATATGCTTGAAGAAGACTACATATACACTCCAAGGTGAATGAGACCTAAACTTTTATTTTCATTTTCTAAACAACAAAAAACACAAATGCAATTGTTGAACAAAATAGAGTACCCTATGTTATGTTTTATATTTTATACATAAAAGAAGTTGCCTTTTCCTTATGTTTTATGGGTTTAAATATGGAATTGCTAGTCATGTAGACTTGTGAAAGGAATGAAGGAAAGGTACAGCAACCCCATGTAACATCGTGCAAATTGCTATAGCTCCATGCAAATTGGCCCAAGGTGCCAATTGTGCAAATATAGTGGTTTTCACAAGTTTGCAAGATGTCCAATATTCTAAATTCAAATTTTCAATCCAAAATCATAAAATATGACTTTGGAATTCACAATTTGAGAATGAAAAACTCTTGTAGGGGCGTGGATACTCCATTCCAAGTGTGATTTTCAATTTAAGTGCATCCAAATTGTTCTCTTGTATTGCTTCTACAACTTCCTTGATTTTTAGTCTGTCTATCCAACACCATTTCTTGTAGGGCATGTAATCAATCAATGTGTTAAATCTCATTAACCAAGGTCCTTTAGTTGTTTTGGTTACTCTCTACTCTTCTCCTTCAAGCACTCTATCATACCCTTGCATTGCCATGGTTGCTATGTTGTTCTTTGCTCTCTATTTTGTTTGTCTTTGTTCTCTTCCTTTACTCTTCCTTTTGCTCTCCACAAGTCACCAACATTGGGCATCCGGTCAAATATCTATGAGCTTGGTAGTGCAAGTTTGAGATTTCTGCAAGTTCCTACTAATTGTGCAAGTTCCTACTAATTGTGCAAGTTTCTACAAGTTTCTTGCAATTTCTTGCAAGTAGCAAGTTTTTGCAAGTAGTGAGTAACTCATTCCTACAATTGCCAATAGCAAGTTTGATGCTCTTGTTCTTTGCAAATTCCCTCAAACCTCACTTTCTCTTGGCTTCTTCTCCTCATTTTCCGGTTCTCTTTTCTCTGGGTCAATTTCTAAAACCTTCTTCTTCTCTTGATTTTTCCCTTCTCTTCTCTCGGGGTCAATTTCCTAAACCTTTCTTCTTTTCTTCAATATTCCTTTCTCTTCTTCTCCTCTCAAAAATTCCTTTCTCTTCTCTTGTTGGTGGATTTCATAAACCCTTCTTCTTCTTGCCAAAATTCCTAAATCTTTGCAAAATTTCATTCTCTCCAAATTTTCCCTGAACACTTTGCATATTCCCTAAAACCTTTCTCTCATCATTTTTTACTGTCTTTGAAACCTTCTAAATTTCTTATTTTTGAATGTGAAAACTTTCCAAAACCCTCTCTTAGCCATGAAAACCTCTCTTCTTATATGCAAAAACCAAAAAATTCTAAGTTTCATACCTCTAAATGCAAATGTTCCAAAACACTCAAAACAAATTCTTGATATGCTTCTGTGCAACCAGATTTTTTGTCCCCATATCTATGAAGTTTAGTACTTTCAAACAACATTGTCTTCTCCAATTTAAAAAGTGAGGGTGAAGAGTGTTCCCTCACCCAACTTTCCAACCCAACCAACCAACCCATCTCTTCATTTCTTCCTGTTTGAGTCACACTCCATCATTAAAAATATAGCATCAAACATAAATCAAACTAGACTATGACTTGACAATGAACAATGTAGAATCATGAATCAAGCATAAATCTGAACAAAGCACAATCATCCATAGAAGTAGATAAAAAATAAGACAATTATATATTAAGAGATAAGCGGAAATACCTATTTGTCTCAAAAACACATTTCAAGTGGCACTAGCATTGGACTAATGTTATTCCTACCACTCTCAAATAAAGATACTCACTATTCTCTACACTTTATTGTTACTCACTATTGTCTAAATTTTTGTTATTTTCTATCAAGGAAGTGCTTTCATCCAAGGGTGGAACGACACTCATGAGGTTCATGATACACTTAATTTCCTTGGGTATTTTCCCTACTTTTGTTAACTCTATAAATGTTTTCTAAAACCTTTTGGATTAGGAACTCCTTTCTTTGATTCTAAACTTGTTCATCTTGACAAGTTTCTTCTAGGCCCTGGAATTCAATGTATTCTTCTCCATTTCACTTTGAATTATTAACATCTCCATCTTTGCAAGTTTTTAGCTTCAATTTCAACAAGCCCACATCTCTCCCTTGCTTTTACAATTTATATTTAAAGTTTGGTAAATAATTCAAGATCATGTGCAAAAGGTGCTTTTATGGAGGAGGCTGGTGCTTAACTCAAAAGATCTTCCTCCTCTTCCTTGATTCACTCCATCATTCTTACCATCAAGCTCTTCCTTGATCTTCTTTGGTGGCTAGTGGGCTCACACATAGAATACTTGATGGAGAATGATGTGAGGAGGTTATGCTCACCTCTTCCTGTCAACTTGGGCTCTCCTCATGCATGTGCTCAACTTCAAAGTCTCAAGATTATGGTACATAAGAATCATGAAGAATGCACTCTGATTCTTGTGTGTTAGGTTCATGATAATCAATATCGGAATGCAAACCAGTTCTTGATGCAAGTGTGGTCTGCTTTGGGTGCATTGTGACTTGGGATGAAGAGTCTTCTTCCAATATCATCTTTGAAAATCCATGCTCCTCTTCTAGAGTTACAAGGGCAAGTGGAACAATATTAACTTTGCTACCAAACAAACTATCCATTATGGCATAGTGGGGGCAAATATGACTAAGCTTGTCATCAATTTTCCTCAGTCCTTGTCAATGAGTCCTTCATCCATGCACTTATCTTTCCAATTCCAAGCAGATCTGTATGATGCTGTGTAATGGGTCCACTTCTTGGTTAATCTCTCTCTGTTCATCAATTTAGGCTCTTTCCAAACTTTACAAGGTAAGTGGCCATGTAGCTGAAGGTTGTACTCTTATTCATTGGTTTCTTGCAAGGGATTTGTAATATTCCAAGTATAGGAGACCACTCAAGAGAAACACAGGAGAAGAAACACAAAGCTTCACACTCAATACTCCGATATCCCAAAAGAGCACCTTGTCTTTATTATAAAGCAAAGAGGATTCCCCCAAAGGATGCTCCACCCTTGGATCAGATACATGGATTGGTGACATGTCAGCAAGCTCCACCCTTAGATTAGTTTCATGGATGGGTGACATGTTGGTTCTTGTCCTATTTGGTTATCAAATAAGTTTGACCAAAAAGAATCTATAGGGAATCTTCTTGTAGGAAGCTCAAAATTGCATGGGTGAGATAATGTTGGAAGAAAAATAAATTTTTGGTGGGAGGGAGGGGGGGGGGAGAGGAGAGAATGCAACACTCTTGTCTTATAGGGAGGGTAAGTTTCCATTTTCATGGCCTAATTCATCACTTTAGGCCTCTAAAATTGGCTCTAAAGTTTTCAGGGTGTTTTCAACTCTTGCTCTCTTAGTAAATGTACTCTTTTGGTGACACCTCTATCTGATCTATATATTCCATCATATATAATATCCTTCCAGAAATTACCAAGCCAATTTTCACCTCTAGATAATATGTCTAGCTAATGGTATTACATGATTTCATTGATCTGCTTGAATGCTCTAGGTCCTCAAGATAATCTAAAAGTTGACTATAGTGGTGTGATACCATTCTAAACCTGTCCTTGTGTGACCCATGAGAATTAATAACCGATTGTGAGGATGGCCCCATGGACACTCTCTTTGACACCCCAACATGTCCAACAATACCACCATGTTAAGGAGATCTTGGAATCTGCATGGATGTGGAGGAGCAATGGCAGCAAGGATTGTTGAATCTGAAGTGCTAATAGATCTAAATGGAGCATAAGCTACAAGGGTTATTGAATGAGAGCAAGTTGATAGCAAGTGGCTTTTGGAGATCACTTCTCGGGTGACAACAATGTATAAAGAATAAGGATAAGGAATTTGAGAATAGATTATAAAATTAGTGAAAGATAATTGTTTAGGATTCTTGGATAATTCTCCTTATAAAAGATCAAAAGATTGAAGTTTTTGTATTGGATCAGAGTGTAAAGGGTGGGGAGATTGAGGCCTTTGTAGAGGATTGAGAGATTCAAGAGTTTGAGATGATTGGGAATCAAGGCTAAGTAAACTTCTTGAGGCAATGTGCTCCATCATATCCATATTGTAAAAGACCAAAACCGAGGAGAGAAATAGGAGAATGGAAACTCACATTGGGACACTTGAATGAGGGAAAACTCCAAATGCCTAGCATGAGCTTTGGCTTTAGAGAAGCTTCTCAAGAAGCTTCCTCAAGCCACTTTCTTAGAGTGCAAGCCAAGTTAACTAGGAAGCTTCTCAAGAAGCTTCCTTCTAGAAGCCGCCTACTTGGCGTGCAAGCTAAGCTAGTTGGAAGCTTCTAGAAGCTTCCTTCTAGAAGCTACTTACTTAAGGTGCAAGCTAAACTAACCAGGAAGCTTCACAAGAAGCTTCCTAGATACTTCAGGAATATTCTAGGCTAATTTGTCTTATGTGCTACTTTGTGAGCTTGATTGACTTTGTCGCTAAACTCCATATTGTTACATATTCCCCCGCCGCTAGTTGGTGATGTCCTTGTTGCCAGTGAAGCTTCGAATTCTTGGATGGCCGTATGTGCATTGTGGAGGTGAGAAAGAGGTTCCCAAGTGGCATCATGAAGGGGATACCCTTTCCAAAGGACCTTGTACTCCGTATGTTGGCGACGGCCTCGTTGAATGTGGCAATGCGCAAGGATACAATCAACTTTGTACTCCTCATGATCATTGATAGAGATAGGAAGAGGGGGAGGTTGGACTCAAGAGGAAAAGGAAGAGGGGTTAGGAACAAAGGGTTTCAACTTGGAAACATGAAAGACAGGATGGATATGCATGTGACAAGGCAAGGCAAGATGATAAGCAACAAGAGAGACAATTTGGGTGATATCAAAGGGTCCTATCCAATTAGGGGCAAGTTTACGAACTTGGGTATCAAGTGGGAGAGGGAGGTTACTAGAAGATAGCATGACTTTATCACCGACTTCAAAGGTGAGATCTCAACGATGGTGGTCCGCATATTGTTTTTGGCGATTCTAAGCAACAAGGAGGTGAGACTTGGCTTGTTGGAAAGATTGGGATATAGTGGTCAAGAATGTGGAAGTATGAGGAACCTGAGATGGAGGGGGAGCAAGAAGAGAATCTGGAACAAGCGGATCTTGGCCAAAATTGAGAAAGAAAGGAGAGAATCCGGTGCTTGCCTGTTTGGAATTGTTGTAGGCAAATTCGGCAACAGCAAGACATTAATCTCAATTGGTATGGTGGACATTGACAAAGGCATGCAACATATCCTCCAATGTATGATTTGCACGTTTGGTTTTCCATCAGTTTGAGGATGATAGGCCGTGGACAAAGCAAGCTTGGTGCCGAGTATCTGAAAGAGTGCTTGCCAAAACTTCTTGGTAAAGCGAGGATCACGGTCGGAGATGAGTACGCATGGCATTCCATGATGCTTGAAGACATTGTTGAAGTAGATTTGCGCTAAGGTTGGAGCATCCACGGTATCACAGGTTGGTGCCAAGTGGATTTGCTTACTAAGCTTATCCACAAACATCACGAGAGCGGTGTGTCCTTGTTTTGTCTTTGGCAAAGATGTGATGAGATCCAAGCTCACATGCTCCCAACAAGCTAATGGAACGGCAAGCGGTTGAAGGAGTCCACCCGGCTTTTGGTTGCTGGCCTTGTTACGTTGGCAGCTCTCACACGATCGAAAATATTCTTGAACATCCCGTGTCATGTTGGGCCACCACCATTGACGTTAGAGGGTACCCAAGGTCTTGTCCACACCCATGTGACCAGCGATGGGTAAATCATGGGCTTCTTGAAGGCGCACAAGTCAAAGATCACCTTTGGCTGGAACATAGATCCGGTCCGCATGGAATAGAAAGCCTTCCTTGAAGGAGAAGGTGTTGTACTCCTTGTCACCTGTTGTTAGCCGACCATATACCATTTGGAAGAAGGGATCTTGCTGAAGAGCTAACCAAAACTTGTTATGAATCTTGGGATCAATTGACACCATCGTAATTGCTGCCGCGATGAGAGGAAGAGACTTCAAATCAGGTCGTCATGATAGAGCATCAGGGATGACATGGAACCGACCTGGTTTGTACTCAAGTTTGATGTCAAACAATTGGAGTTGCTCTTCCCATCGATGATGTCAACTCTTCATGTGCTCTAGGTGTAAGGTCTGCAACAATGGCTTGTGATCAATTTGCATGATCACTTGTTTCTCCAAGAGATAATGCCTCCATACCTTGGTGGCATATACCATTGCAAGTTGTTCCCAATCTCAAGCAGAGTAATTTCTTTCAGCTGTATTTAGTTGGCGAGACACAAAGGCAATAGGATGTAGTCCATCTGGAAATTCCTGTTGCAACACAGCTCCAATTGCAAAGTTAGAAGCATCAAAATCAACCACAGAAGGTAGTTGAGGATCATATGGTTGAAGAATGGGTCTTAAAGATACCATATGCTTTAACTTCAGGAATGTTTCTTCATGCTTGGTGGTCCATTGGAAGCTCAAGTTCTTTCCCAAGAGGTCAGTCAATGGTGCAGCCACGTGAGCATATAGTGGATGAACCGTCGGTAAAAACTGGCCAATCCATTGAATGCTCGTACTTTGGTAGCATCCTTTGGGGTAGGCCAATCAGTAATGGCCTTGATCTTCTCTTCTTCCATCTTGATCCCCTCTGATGAGATCTTATGACCCAAGAAGGTAACCTTCTTCTGCCAAAAAGCACACTTTGACTTCTTGCAGTAAAATTTCCTTTGTTGTAGTTGTCTTAGGACTTCTCGCACATGATTCCTGTGTTCTGCCTCTGTCCTACTATAGATTAAGATATCATCTAAGAACACTACCACAGACTGATCCAATAGTCCCTCCAACACCCGATGCATCTGATCCATGAAGACTGCTGGAGCATTAGTGAGTCTGAAAGGTAGAACTCTCCACTCAAAATGTCCATACCTTGTGTGAAAGGCAGTCTTTTGCACGTCTTCTCCTTCAATAGGAATTTGCCAATAGCCGCTACAAAGATCTAGCTTGGAAAAGTAGCGTGCTCCACTTAATTGATCAAGCAGGTCATTGATCCAAGGCAAGGGATATGCATTCTTCACGGTTTGCTTATTGAGCCCATGGTAATCAATACAGAAACAAAGTCCTCCATCCTTTGGAACAAATAGTACCGGTGCTCCCCACGGAGAGGTACTATGTCGTATGAAATCCTTCTCCAACAACTCTGTAAGTGTTGTTTGCAACTCCTCCAACTCCTTTGGTGAGAGCCGATTGATTGGTCTACTCACTGGAGTACTCCTTGGCAATAACTTGATCTTGAAGGGCATACCTTGATCAGAGGGTAATCCCTTTGGCAGATCATCCGGAAACACATCTGCAAACTCCTGAACTATCCGATCAACCGTTGCTTGAACTATCCAATCAATCGTTGCTTGATGCGGCACCTGGCCCTCCTCAAATTGTTCTTGTGCAATCGGCTTGATCCACACCACAAATACAGACTTATCTTCCTCCAAAGCTTGCTCTATGGCTGCTTCATTAACAAACTTCCCTTCTAGGGACTCATCTCTCTTCCAAGCTTGCTCCATGGTTTTCTTCTTGGCAAACTTCCCATCTTGGGACTCATCTCACTTCCAGATTTGCTCTATGGCTACCTTCTCAACAAACTTCCCATCTTGGGACTGACTATTCTTAGGTGTCTTACTCAAAGGTGCCAGACAACCTAATTGGAAATTCCTACCTTGGTGTTGTACTTGAATTTGATGTCGGGTCCAATCAAATTGAACCTTATGACGTTCAAGCCAAGGTAGACCTAGAATAATATCATAGTGTAGAGGTGCCACTACAAACCTCATACACTCCAAATACTCCTTCCCAATTTTGAAGGTAACAAGATGCAAGGTGCGGAATGCAAAACCTTTTCTACCATCCACTATCATCAAACTACTTCCAATCACTGGCTTGATAGGAATACCCAATTCCTTTGCTACTTGCATAGATATGCAATTCTCTGAACTTCCAAAATCAACCAAAATCATACAACCTTGATTAGATATCATACCTTGCAAGTGAAGCAAACTTGCATAGGTCAAGCCTTCAATCCCATTGGAACTAATCAAGCTCCCAGTAGGTGGCTTGAAATTTCCTATTGGGATTCTTCATTTCCCTGATGATTCTATTCTACAAACTCCATCTGGGCAACTTGTCGAGGTCACCCATTCCTAAGTGGACATTCAACAATGTGATGTCCAACTTGGCGACAATAAAAGCAACTTCTATTTTGTCGTAATCTTTCTCTATCTGCTGTGCCAAGTGGTCTTCGTTGGATGGCATCAATCTCCATTGGTACCAGTTCTTCCACTCGTGGTACTGGTAGGTTTTGTGTAGGTTGAGGTCGAGACCAAGTTGTTGCAACTAAGGAATCAAAATGCTCAGCTAATTGCATGGCTTCTTCTACATTCTGTGGCTCTTGCATGGTCACCTCCAATCTAGTTCGTGACTTCAATCCTTGCACAAATTGATCCAGAACTTCACCTTCTTGGAGATCTGGAATTTGCATGATGATATTCTGAAATTGTGTGATATAGCTTCTCATTGAGCCAATCTGCCTCAACTCCGCCAATTTATCTTGTGCAGCTCGGGTGACATTTATAGTCTGAAATCCACCAAGTATTGCATCCTTGAATTCTGCCCATGTCAAAATCGGTGTAACAATTTGTTGCTTAGCTCTTTCTACTCGGAATCGCCACCAAAGTTTTGCCACACCATCCAACTGGCTAGAAGCCAAGAGAATTTGTTTCCGCTCGTCTTCAAGATTGGTGGCTTCAAAGTAACATTCACAGTCAAACACAAAATTCTCCACTGTGCTTGGAAGATTCTTGCCTTCAAACACCTTGGGTTTTGGAAATCGAATGCGATCTTCTCCATCTCGAACTAGCACTTTGTCTATCTGTTCTCGTCGTTGCTGGTCCCGTTCATCCAACAATTGAGTAAGATGCTCGATTTGTTGTTGCATTGCAAGGATAACATCCGGTATTGCCGCCATCTCTACTACTCTATTCCACTACCCTCAATTTATCTAGTTAATTAACACATAGATACAACACGTCCACCGTTCTCCATAAGTTACAACTGGAAGTATCAAGGATTCCTCTGACACTGTGATCATATGTAGAAAATCTTGCCCAAAGCGTGAGGTGATGAATTGTGTGAAACGATGCTTTGGTAATATCTGGACATGAAAGTCCCAATGGTTTGGTGGAAGTGGATTTGGTGGTCCATAAAATCCATCCATCCCATTCTTGCTCTGATACCAATGTAAAAGACCAAAACCGAGGAGAGAAATAGGAGAATGGAAACTCACATTGAGACACTTGAATGAGAGAAAACTCCAAATGCCTAGCATGAGCTTTGGCTTTGGTATTTATAGCTAGCATACAAGGCCCTTGAGAAGCTTCTCAAGAATCTTCCTCAAGCCACTTTCTTAGAGTGCAAGCCAAGTTAACTAGGAAGCTTCTCAAGAAGCTTCCTTCTAGAAGCCGCCTACTTGGCGTGTAAGCTAAGCTAGTTGGAAGCTTCTAGAAGCTTCCTTCTAGAAGCTACTTACTTAAGGTGCAAGCTAAGCTAACCGGGAAGCTTCCCAAGAAGCTTCTTAGATACTTCCAGAATATTCTAGGCTAATTTGTCTTATGTGCTACTTTGTGAGCTTGATTGACTTTGTCGCTAAACTCCATATTGTTACACATATCCATGATACTCTCTACATATGAGACAAGGTTGACTTCCCAAATTTCTCATGCTGCCGTGTCAAATTAACTTCACAGTCCCTTGTACTCTTTGCCCTTTGTACTCTTGGCACCAACTACATTTAGTGGAGTGCTAGCCAAAGCTTTTTTCTAACAAACTTAGAATTCTACATTTCCCCCCATCCCGCCACCTTTCTCTCTCCTCATTTTTCTAACATCTAATCCTCCCACCTTGATCCTCTGTCCTATACCACCTTCTCTCTCACCTTTCATATCAATCTAGCTCATTGAATTTCTATCTGCCATTGTGAAAACACTAGAGCTCTCTTCTCAAGAAGCATGGAAAAATTTTAAATTTCTGGTCAGATCTACAATTCATTACACCACTTACACACTCACTAAGTACTCTCAACTTGCTAAGGACTCAAATTTTGAAAATTTCCCCTTCAAAATCTCCAATTCATAACTTAGAAGCTCACTCTCCCTCAAAACTCAAGAATCCCTCTAGTGCACTTCTTGCAGACTTTTGAAACTTGCAATTCCCACCAAATCCACAAGAACCAAAAAGTTTCCACATCACTCTTTAGCTTGTTTTAACATCTTCCAAGTGGAATCTCTTCCTTGACATGGTACATATAATTAAGAGTAATCAAGATGACATGCTTATCATCACCCCATAACTTTTCAATATTTGGAAAAGGAAACTACTGGTAGATCTGTAAATTTATTTACAGCAATTTCCTTTTTGGCAACTTAAAAAATTGAAGGACCTGTTGTACAAAGTTATAGGACACTTGCTGCTCATGTAAATAGCACATAATATCTATGCTTGAAATGCGCTACTTTACTTGTACCTTTAACTTCTACGACCCACAACCCATAAAATTGTTTGGATCATGTTTTTCACAGTCCATAAAATTTTGTATGACTATGGATATTTTTGTGTAAAATTTTACTTACTCCTATTATATTACCTATAAGGTTTTACAGACCTCTCCATTTTTTTTACAAATTTCAATGGGTAGAAAAAAAGCCAACTAAAACCTCTTAGTGCAAGCTAATTGTCTTATGGTTGGCCTTGATTGTCATGAGAGTGATCATAACATTTTTTTATTTCCTATAAGTAATGAAGAAAGGGAAACTGCAAAGGATAACAAGAAGGATACAAAGACCAATCAAGCTGCACAAGGATATAAGAGGTAAAATATTGACAAACCACAAAAGATGCATGAGAAATCTGTCTTACTACACCTAAGATATTTGAGCTATGCATGTCAGATTGCACCTAAGATATTTGAACTATACAAGTAGTACAATAGTATGGTCTATATAATATTGTTGGAGCTGTGAAGAAGCATCACTTAGTGTGATTACTCTAATACAAACTAGAGAGAAGGGGCTTGTGTTGTCTATAGAGCAATAAACACATATTATCTAAAGTATATAATAAAGTAGAAAAGTGAAAATGATACTCTTACATCTAATATGATATACTTTGGTACATTTCTTAACAAATATATCAAAATTCATATCCATTGTTCCATAGAACGCCAAAATTAGAAGAACAAAGAGGTTATCTTGTTGTATAACCCTATACTTAGAGAGCTTGTTTGTTATTATTTTGCTCGCTGCCCTTTTAAGAGGATGAGTAATCACACCTCCAAACTACATAATCATAATATCTGCTATGGTCACATGATCATCTCAAACAAAACATAAATCTGCATTGGACCAAGTTGTCTACAAAGTATATCAACACTCCTTCAAATTGAAATATCTACTTTTCCGTGTCATAAAAAACATTATATCCTTAATGGTATCATGGGTAACTATCCTTTTTATGAAGGACATTATATCTTAAGTAATGCACTATTTAAGTCATGTCATTCATGTTAATGGAGATTTGTAAAGAAAGTATAATAAATAACATGATATATTTATTTTATACTGAAAATTTAAATAGTGATTTAAAATGATTTGTACATTTAAATATTAGTGAAGTAATACATTATAAAATGTTTCATTATAAATATCAATACAAGTTAATAAAACATAATAATTTTAATTTGATTCAAATCTATGAACAATTAACATACCATTTATATATAATTTAAAAATGTTCTGTTATCATTATATAATTTAATTTAATAAAGAAAATCATTTACATCCTGAACGGATGTATACATGAACTAGTTTTGGGCATACCAAAAACTTAATAAAAATCCTCCTTATTAATTACGGAAAGAAGAATAATCTATTTCGGGAGAGCAGACCGTGCACTCAATGGACCTAGTTTGTTACGAGTTGTAAGTGGTTTTGGAGATTACGACGCAAGACCTCAACGCGTAGACTGCTAATACCTCGCAGAAGTCATTACCCTGACCTTGTGGGTTTCAGAGACTAACATGGTAAATGAAGATTTGAGTTACTGGCAGTAATTTCGTTTTGACAACGGTTCTGTGTAGTTGGTTGCGCATGCGGGAATGTGCCTCCAGTAATGTACTGGTTACGAATACCGTTTGGAGAGAGCAAGACTCCTTTACTAATGTTCTCTGAAGCACTAAAGCTTTCAATTTGACAGGGATGGAAGATTCACTCTGAAAGGCCTTTGCGCGTGCAAATCTCGATGGGTGGTGACATGCTCTTTGGTTGTCATGCGGAAACCCCTTCCAGAAACATATTCAATGCTTGGACATCTCACTCTATATGCAAGAACTCAAATAGTTCATAGCGAGAAATTTTAACCATTGCACGTTTGAGTTACGCAAGTAATTCAAAGGGTTCGAAGCACATCGGTACATGACCGGGCCATATGCTACGCACTATTAGTGGTCCTCCTGCAGTTTACGCATACTGAAGAGATTATTCCCACCACGTGATTGTGCACACAAGCAAGCGACTTCAAGCGTCCAGCTGTTTGTTCCAAAACTTGCCAAGACAACTTCCTACACAACCGAAGGGGGAATCTAGACTAATAAAGTGGATACGAACAAACGATTATAGCAAGGATTACTGAAGACTCTGAAAGTGAGGTGGTCCTCTCTGTAGCAGTTACGTGCGATCCTTGGTTGCGTGGAAGTAGCTGAACGTGAATGGTTTAGTCAACCACGCCTCCCATAGCAATGGGAGGCCCTGAAGCTCAGCTCCTCATGATTTCTATTGGCCTCAAACCGGTGCTAGTAGGGTCAGCCCAGGTGACGAGCCCATGGGTTGGTGCTAGCTAGTTGCTGTGGAGTGCAAGAAAATACACACGTTACGGACGGAACCCCAACTTGTCTTAAACGTTAAACTGATGAACGAACTGCTTGCTTCGTGGGTGCTCTGAGTAGTCTCCCAGGACCCCAAAGCAGTTCATTCATTCTTCTCTTTCATTTCATATTCACTCACTGACAGTAGGATATTATATACTACCTGCCTCTCCTATTTAGTGTATATAGTCTGTATACTTTGAATGTACAGTGATGAGACTTGTACAGCTGATGTGATTTGATTTGAGGACTTGTCAGTAGCATACGTGAAACAATACACACAAGTGATAGTACTACTCGGTTTGGGTTACAAATTGGGGCTGTGGTGATTAAGGTGGTTTATGATGGCTGTTGCTGGGACACACGGTCTTGTGGCTGCACTTCCTGTGCAAAAATCGTCGAGATGGCGAGGATTCAAGTCAAGGGAAATATGGGAAAGGTCGCAGACTGGAGCGGTCACGAGTACTTCATGCAGCTCAACTTTCAGTTCAGCACGCGTTGCGAGCCCCGCCAATTTCAAATCAGGTGCAACAAGAAGAGCAGAGAGGGCCTCGGTTTCAACGAGCGGAATCAGTTTGACAACTAGCTTTTGGGACAGGGACAATTGCAAAAGATTACGCCGAAGTAAAAGTGTCGAGAGCCCACAAGGCTTCTCAAAATCTGTACCTATTGTGGTATGTACCTCAATTATACTTACAGTATTATACTCAATTATACTCAATTATACTATTCAGCAGAAGAATGTAAGGGACCATATCTCTCTCCTTGTGATCTCGTAATTGCATAGGAGTACAGATCGAGTTGTATCTGAGACTTGGGAAGAACAGTATATGACTCGTGGACCGTTCTTATGTGGCAAAGTTACATGAGAGAGCTAAAGGACGACCTATCCGATTCAAACTAAATGTAGCATAGCATATCTGATCAAAAACTAAATGATGGATCCTCCTTTTCTGGACGAAGCCGCAATAGCATCCTCCTCATCTCTCCCGGTATTGGCAAGAGCTTCTTGGCCAAATATTCAGTGAGAGAGGTCAACAGAAAGAGGACCCAATCTGCAGAAAAAGATCAGTCTTAACAGCAGAGAGCGAGTTCTTGAAAGAGGAAATTGCCATGAAATATTGTGGGTGCAATTGAGAAACGACATGGTCTCATTGTCCGTCTATATGATGTCATACAGGAGGCTAGATTAATCGGCCCAGCTATATTTCAGGCAGCTAAGCTCCGGGTGCTGCTTTTGGGAAGAGAAAGGAAGAAAGGGCCTGCAGAGGTTGTGGAGCATCCGCGTATATACACAGTAACTCACAGTGACGTTACCGCACAACTGACGCTAGCTATTGCTGATGAAATCAACAAGAGTCAGGTAAAAGGCGTTTCCAGCATTTGCAGATAGGTTGCATCCAGCAGCATGAATATATCTGAGATTTCTGATCTTTGTGTGCAACCCTGTGAACATGTCATGCACCTTAATATATATGCAAAGTTTTGCAGCTCAAATTCCATTTCACTTTGATCGTTCTCATTTGTTTTCAAATTATTTAATGTGTAAACTACTATTCAAATCTTTAAGGTATGAAACAGCCCTAATTGGTTCTGACTTGAAAAGGATTGCAGTTTATGGGCTGGTACAGCAGATTACAACGAGACGAGGTTTTGGCAGAATGGAGAAAGACCAGAGGGGTTCTCGCACTGCACGTTCACTGTCACATAAGTGGAGGCAACTGGCTTCACTACTTCATTGCGAAGCTCCGCTTTTTCATCTTCCAAAAGGAACTACCAATGGTATGTTCTTTAGAAACACATGAATCATTGAGTGTAAAACTTGCTTGGACCCGAAGTAGTTCATCTTTCTGGCTATACGCTCTGGTTTGGTGCATCAAAATTTAGAAATTTAGATATTACTTGACAGACAAATAACGCTTGCTTCAGCAAGCTAAAAAAGTGTGCACCATCTGGCAGGTTCTGGAGGCAATCTTGCATGGGGACACCGAATTGTTCAAGAAACACCCTGAACTGCAAACTGCACCGGTGTATGTGTATTTCCATTCAGATGTAGAACAGTATAATCGGTTGGAATATTGGGGTCCCCTTGTTGAAGCTACGAAGGTGTGGTCCTTTACCCATATCCTGCCTGCATTAGGACTCCATTCTATGCCATTTATTACTTGCGCCTTAGAGCGTACATGTGACATAAAAGCCTAATAACTTTCTTTTGCAATTGAAATGACAGAGACCACCTCAGATGGACGCCACCAAGAAAGGATTTAACAACATAAAGGATGAATTCTCACCGGATGAAGTATGTGTGGATCCATGTCAATGTTGTTCTCGTCATGAAACTGTCATGCCAATCCCAGAGTCTCTTCAAAGATTCTTGAAATTAAAGGAGGATTCTCAACGGGGGCAACAAATTTAGACGGGGACATTTTACTATTCTCAACATATCCAACAGGAATGCCAAAACCCGACGACAAAACGCACTTTGTTCACATTCATGTATATTAGTATCACATTCATGTATATTACCAGTGTTCTAACTTTGGTCCATTGTTCTGCTGTAAGCCGTTATAAAACTTGCGCGGTTAATGGGAAGAGCGAGTCACTTTCAGATGTACATATAGATACGCACATATATACACGTATGCTCTTAGGGTAGATATTCGATGATATTATTTCACTGTAGGAGAGTAGAAACTTAGTGGGTTAGATAGCAGAATCCTAACCCTTACTTAAATATGATGTAAACTGGACTGGTGCTTTCTCATGTACAGATTGACTGAGCCAAGAGGCAGATTTTAATCCAATTTTTCCGTAGATTTTGTACATATATTTTATTTGCACACCGTACTTGTTTGCTTCGAGGCTTTATGCGCTGGCGGTTTGGCAAAGATACGACATTCTCGATAAGTCTCATACTGTAATTCAACACTTAAGTTAGATTTAGCAAAAACATTATCTGACTGTATTCCATCGTACATTTGTGTCATACTGATTAAGTGATTAAATGTGGGTATGTACACCAATAAGAGTCTATGCCTTACTTCAAACACTTCTATATGAATGGACCTAGTTGGATCCACTCTTTTTGCCATGAATTAAATCCACGGCAATAAGAGGAGTTCTTCCTACGCTGAAAAATAATCGAATTTGAGGAGGTAGCAATTCTTTCAGGCGACTCTACATATATTCACTTATTCATCCTGAAACTTAGGGAAGGTTGATTTCAAATCAAAAGTGCAATGCAATTCCGCCATGCATCCTTGCATGATTACAAATGAATTTAACCTTCAGTTTTATAATCCACAATTCCTCCATTCTGAATTTTTAATATCAGAAAAAGCTCCACGACTTTCCAAGTTAATGGATGATTTCTAAACAAAATCTATGTATGTATAGTCTTCTCCTGAACTTTCCAGTTTGATAGCTTATGTACAAATAGAACTTTTGCATGTATGGTCTTGTGGCCACAATCAAAACACAAGCTTAAAATCTTAAAAAGAGCCACTTTGATATGGAGTAACTAACTTTCTCATACTATATTAGTAATGACAGTTGGTTCATAATAAAAAGCTATGTAGAAAAAAACTCATGAATAAATAAAAAGCATATTTACTAAGTGTTGAAGAGTATCACCAAAAATCATTGTCCGGGAAGTTTGAGGTTCTTACATGAAGTGATATGTGCTAGCAAAAGCTCATTGATCTCCATCAGGACATGATGTTTTGCATTGGCAATCAGCATACTGTTAACAAGGAAATCATCAATCATAGCACTTGAAAATTATTGCCAAATTATGTCAGCTTGGTTGGGTGCATTTAAGGCAAAAATGATGGCAAAAAATTAAAAAATTGACGAGCAACAAGACTCTTCTCCTCAAAGAGTCTTATAATGCTCTTTAGTCAAGGAGACAATGTTTTGAGCCACTACATCAGCATGGAATGTCAAATGAGTCACCTCTTCAATTGTTCTAAGGTCCAAGAAACTTGTGACACCTCAAATATGAAGGACTAAAAGTTGAAGGTGAAAGTGCTCAATATTCTTGGGATTGACAATGTAAAGCTGAGACATAGTTCTCCAATTCTGTACTTATGTGGCTCCCAATGCTTGCCTTTCCAGATGTAATGTAGTGGTATCTCCATGTACAAGAACTGCTAGGCTCCTTCATGTGTTAAGCCAAAACCAAGCCAACAGCTTAGAGTTTGGGTGAGCCATAATTGCCTATTCTTTTCCTAGATAGACTCAAACTATTTGTTGGCCCTCAAGATGGCAATCCAACAAAATCATCATGTCTGAGTTGTGATCCATTAGAAAAGAGCTACGTCACCATGTAGCCTCAAAAGATCTCACCCACAATGCAGTTGAAATTTTTTCAATCTCATGCGGGATTTGACTTGCCAAACATCTTGATGGTGCACACTTATATCCGCCTTTCATGACATGCTTGTAGATGTATTTTATGCTTTTCAAAATTTTACAAACCTCAACATTGATGTGGGCATTGTACTTGAGGAGGAGGCTAGGGTTTTTTGGGACCACAAACCCTAAACCCTAAACACTACAATACCCAACTTCTATTGAGTTCCTTATGTCTCAACAACTGTAAATATCATCGCCATCCTTGTTCTCCTTGGTGAAGGACTCAAAATGCTAAGGGAACTTCTTGTAATCTCCCAATGATAGGAGACCTTAAGAGAAACACAAGAGAAAACACAAAGGTCTGCACTCAATCTTTGATGTCCCAAAGGAGCACCTTGACTGTATTCTATAGCCAAGGGGTCTCCCTGAAGGAAGCTCCACCCTTGGATTAGATACATGGATTGGTGACATGTAAGCAAGCTCTACCCTTAGATTAGTTGCATGCATGGGTGAAATGTTGATTTTGATCATATCTAGTTGGTCAAACCATCTTTGACTGGAGGGAATCTTTAGAGAATCTTCTTGTAGGAATCTCCAAATTGCGTGGGTGAGGTACCATTGGAAAGCTCTTAATGAGAAAAACCTGGGAGGAAGGAAGGCCAACCTTTCCTTTATTTGGAAGAGGAGGGTTTTTGCACATTTTCAAGGACTAATTCATTTGTTTAGGCATCCAAAATTGACTCTAAAGTTTTTGGGCTATTTTAGACTCCTGCCCTATTAGTAAAAGTCCTCTTTTGGTGACACCTCTATCTGATCTACCTAGCCCATCATACATAAAATCCTTCTAGATGTTACCAAGCCAATTTTCTAGATAATATGTCTAGCTTATGGTACAAATTTAGGCTATTTTCAACTCTACCTATTAGTAGGAGTACTCTTTTAGTGACACCTCTATCTGATCTACCTAGCCCATCATACATAAGATCCTTCCAAATGTTACCAAGCCAATTTTCACCTCTAGATTACATGTCTAGTTATTGGTATTACACTTCTTGGCACAAGTAGTGCTACCTTCTTTATATTTGAAATTCATGCACCATGACTTGGATATGAATGCTCCAACATAGGCCATGAATCAAATGGGTCTTGACACACTTGTAGAGCACTAGTTTTGAAGTGCAATCTAGAAATTCAATCTCAACAACCTTGTCAATGAGCTCTAAACCGTTCAACTTTGAGTTAGGCCCAAGTATGAGTAACATGTGACAATCCAAGAAGTATCACTTTTGCGGTAATCAACAAGTAACAATTCATTCTCACAAAGATATGAGTAAAAAATGGTCAAATACAAAGTACAATGTAACAATAATTTCTTCTTGAGTTTTTCTTTAATCTCTTGAGTAGAAACCACACTCAAAAGAGAGTAACAAACACTAAATTCATAGTCTTGTCACAATGAAATGTCACCCATAAACCACAATACTTCAAATCTTCCCAAATCAATCTTGATTTTGATGATTCAGTTCTTTCAAAGAAGGCTACTTCACCATGAAATGACTTTGCTTTGGAATTGCATTCCACACCTCCATTGAAGGCACAACTTCCTCAATCAAAATTTATTTGCATCAATCCAACACTGCACTCACAAATCTAAAATACTACCAACATTACAATTCCTCATGGATTTGTCAAGGCATTGCTTTGATTGCTATCCACTTAGGATCAAACATAGAGAATGAAATCAGAGATCTTCTTTCAAAGAAGGAACTGAATCATCAAAATCAGATTAGATGTAGAATCCAACATCTAACACAATCAGACTTGCACTTTGAACTTCTCCCAACACTCACAAACACACACAAGAATTAAGCTTGAATTAAGCTTGTTAAACTTGGGGTTAAGCTAAAACAACAAGCATTGAGTTACAACACTTTTCTTTACTCAACTTCCAAAATATGAAGACTAAACAACAACATCATTGCAAATGACTCCTTTAAGTAGGCTTCACACTTCAACTACTTCATAGAAATCTCCAGATACAAATCATCTTCTATGTCACGCCATTTGTAGTGTTGTATTTAGATTGCTTGGACATTGGAGTTTCAATGATAGTAGTCTGAGGTATTTTAGCAGTCACTTACAGACTACTTTCTGATAGTCAGATTTTGTGTTTGGGGTACTGACTTCATAGTGGGGCTCACCGTCACTTTGCACCGTTTGCACCGTCGAGTGTGTTGTCAGTGGGACCGTTAGGGTTTTAGACCTAGCTCAAGTCCAAGGGTATACTTTCAAAGTGTAACTCCAAAGAGCTCACTTCTCTAATGTTGAGCCTTTGAGTTCTTGGTTATGGTGGACAGAGGCTGGCAAGCGTCACCTAGATTCTCTTAGCTAGAGTGGGTATGGCTTGACTATAATCAGTGCCCAATTGTTGGCAGTTTATAGAGTGACAGATCAAGTATTGATTTGAGTTGAGTTGATTCAAGTGTTATAAACAATTTGACTACATCAAAGAAGTCAGGGGGAAATCGGGTGTAGGAATTGAGAATGTTGGTGGTATCTCCAAGACTCGCTGATTGTTGGTAGCTCAATCGGAGCTCAAGTTTTCCCTAGTGTGCAGAAGCTTGTTCAATTGATGTAGATTTGGCAGTGAAATAAATGGTATGCGGAAGCGCTGGCCAATTTTTGAGCAAAGAAGAACCAAATTTTGAACAATGGGTGTGATTTTGAGCTCAAGAGGTGAAAGCAAGACCAATTTATTGCAAGTTAGGCTCAGAAAGTGAAATTGAAGATGGAGTTGGGAACCTAGCCTCGTGAATTTGTGATTTGCAGAAACTTGTTTTTTCAATTTGGCTCAAGTGAAGAGTTAGCGGAGGATTTGGCGGTCACCAACTTTAGGTTTTACATCAGATTTTATGTCAGATTTTTGTTGGAGTTTACATCAGATTTTGGCCAAATTTGGAGGAGTTTTGTTGGTTAGCCAGATTTAGAGGAGTTTTGCAAGTTTGGAGGAGTTTTGCAGATTTGGAGGAGTTTTGCCAAATTTGGAGAGCGTTCAAAGTGGCAAGAAGAAAGACCTCATTTGGCTGAATTTTGGCATTTTGAGGCTTTGAGGTATAGGGCTATGAGAGGCTACAAAGGCCTAGAAGGGCTAATGAGGCTAGCTAGTTTAGAGTAGATCTTGGTCATTATTTGGCAAAATTTGCCCATCTTGCTAGATTGTGCGCAACAAGGTTTGACCTCTAGATCTCTTGTTCATAGACTGATGCCTTAGCCAACTGGTCCACACTCACTTGTTGTTCTAGTGACTATGCCACTATTATCTATGCACTTGTAGCTTTGGCTAGCAGAGGCAATTTGATCCCATTCTTGGTGATCTTGGTAGCTTAGGACGTAGATACAAACTTCTCTTATGTCAAATGCCAAATGGTGGTAGAGTCAGTCCCGTGTTGCTTATGAGATGGAGGGTTTTGTTTAGATTTCTTGTAATTAGACCCCCTCTATTCTTTGCTTCATGTTTGTGCACCACATTTGTGGGAGGCGCCCTAAATTTAGAGCATTGGTGCTCTGGTGTGCTCTTGATAGTGAGGCTAGAGTGATGACCAGTCAGACTACCTTTGTTCTCTTTGGTGGGACAGGAAGTGATGACCTACAGACCATGTGTGGTCTGTAGGTCTGTGTGTTTTGATGGTAGGTTATAAGTAGTCATTTCCCCTAGTGTAGTGACCTTAGTTAGAGTTACATTAGCGGGTGGTGTTCCATGGGTGGCACTTGGTGGTGCTCAGTTGGTGTTGGCACTTGGTGGAGTACCTGCGGTTGCGGTTTGCGGTTGCATTTTGTGGTTCCAATTTGCGATTACTTTGTCACGACAAAGTTCTTTGGGGATTCTAGAGGAAATAGCTGTGCAATACATAGTGGGTTTACTCAGAGTGGCACTTGGTATCAGCCTGTATCTTAGGTCCCAATGAGGGAGAAGATTGACTCTGAGTTGGAGTTTGATACAAGAGCTGATTTAGTTAAGAGTGCACTTGGCATATCCGGACCATTGTTGTGGGACATGGACAAGATTTATGGGGCGTCCAAAGGCCCTAGGTGTTATTCTAGTATAGTGGGTACCATTGAGTTAGATGACTTCATCCATGAGTTCAATAGTTGGTGTGATTTGCAACAGATGTGGAACCCAACTTTGTTTACACCCTTCATGGCATGGAAGGAGTTGTTTCAACACTTGGAGGATCAACCAATGGACAACTACCATGAGTTCAAGAGAGCTCATTTAGAGGAGATTGAGTTATGGAGACAATATTGGTCTCTAAACTATGTCTCCATCACTTCAAGCTTGGTTTCTAGGAGTAGATTGGCTGTACCCACAAGTTCTAGCTCAAGTAGTGTTGGTGGAGCTAGTGGAAGTGCACTAGCTAGAGATAGTGTTACCACAAGTGGAGGTATTGCTGCAGGAAGTGGTGTGGTACTGTGGGTTTAACCCCATGGTGGAGTTCTTCTAGTGTTTGAGGTAGAACTGCCAGAGAGTATGGACTGACAAGCTGAGGAGCTTGTAGGAGTTCCAACTGAAGGTTGGAGAGAGCCTACGCAAGGCATACACTTGCATGAGGTAGATGATCAATTTCACTCAGGGAGTTACTAAGGCCCAAGCAGTCTAGTTTTGGTATGGGCTATTAGATAGGGAGTTGCGACGTAGAGTTTGTGATGCTACTTTGTTATAGGCTACTTTGCTTACTTTGGCAGTGGTCTTTGGTTTGGCTGAGCGTATTGAGCTCAACATGGTAGAGGAGAGGGTGGTGACATCTGGATTTGGTAGGGAGACTTCATCCACAACTATTACTTCTTCTAGAGTGCAATAGAGTGCACCATGCCTAGCTGGTTTTTGAGGACAAGGTGGACAACCTAGATCCTATGGAGGGCCTAGTGGAGCTAGATCCTTACCTTCCTTTTTAGGTCAGCAATAGCCAGTGAGTGGTGGTGTTGCTTGTTGGACTTGTGGTAGACTTCACCATAGGAGAGAGTGTACATAGGGCAGTGGACTTGATACCTCTAGTGCATCACAGCCAACACAGAGGCAATGTGAGCATTGCCATAGATTTGGTCACACTAGTGACCGGTGCTTTGACCTACACCCAGAGTTACAAAGTGGTAGGGCTGCTATGGCAGGTAGTAGAGGAGCTCCTGTTCATGGAGGACAAGGTGGTAGAGGATCTACACCTAGTAGAGGTGAAGTACCTGCCCTTACTTCTAATACAACTATGGTAACTTGGATTGAGCAATTGGAGTAGAGATTGGCTAGTATGGCCATTGCTTAGAGGCGATCAGATTTGAGTGCTGAGGCTTCTATCTCATATGCCGGTGATAGAGATGCTTTGGACTTCATGTGCGGAGTAGCACAAGTGGATGCATTTGCAACAATGAATAGGAGTGCAGTACGTGCTCCAGAGCCTAGAGGAGCATCCATGGAGTTGGATCCACTAAGAGGAGAGGTTGAGAGACGAGTTAGACTTCCCTTGTCTTTCATGCTATTTGAGGTATTGTAGATGATATCCATGGCTCCTACACATCCCAGTGCAGGTGTGGTAGGTGGTGATGGGGTGCATGATGGACTCCCTACTAGTCAGCTACCTACTACTACATAGACTGAGTTGAGCATGATGTTGGGGGCGGCTCAGTTGATTATGCGGTGCCCTTTATTTTTAGCCAATGACATGTTTACATTGGGAGTTGACCCAATCCCAATGTTCCGATTGGCTGCCACACTTTGTAAGAGTAGGGATGATGCGTTTCCTACTACTAAAGTAGAGGTGGTTGATAGTGGAGCTAACTTGGTTGCGGAGCATGGGATCCATTCAACAACCAGTGGTTTATGGTAGGCAACAGCGGCTAGACTGGAGGAGTTGCTAGCTAAACCAGCCTTTGAGAGAGCATGGTTCACACTTAGTGTTTTCCTATTGGATAACCAGAGGGAGATTTTCTGCTTGGTAGGACCTTCAAGGAAGGTTTATACACCTTAGAGAGTCTTGTTAGACTCTGGTGTGCAACCCATTATGTTAGGGAAGGTTGCAGTAGTCGGTCTAGAGTTATAGAAGATTGATGTGGAGAGATGTCCATTTCAGATCTAGACATCTCTAGGTGGTGGTTTGACATAGTACATCACACGTGTGGAGCTTGTTGTCTAGGTTCAGCCTGGTCATCTGATTGATAGCTAGGTGGTAAGAGCTCAGGCTATTGCGATAATAGTTGAGTCATACAATGTGCTAGTTGGGGGAGCAATGTTGTATCCCATGGTTTCAATATTGACTATTAGGAGGAGACAACCTCCTATAGACCAGGTTGGCTGTCTGGTGAGGGACAGGTATGTCACTTACCAATATGCTTTAGTAGTGACAGTCTTGGCTCACTACGGTCTGGGACCATGGCAACATCAGTTTCAACTTTCAATGGTACAGTTACTTGGCCTAGTGACTTGTTGGAGTGGAACACCCATGTAGAGGATACTCCAATACCAGAGGAGATCACTTGGATTTGGAGTACAAGTGGGATTGTTCCTTCCTCTTTGGATGTTCCATTGTGGAGTTCAAGGGAGGTATTGCAACAACATGCAAATCAGTTGGTGCAATAGGCTTGGAGTGGAGCCTTTGTACCATCAAGAGATGAGTGTGAGGATAAGCCTCCAGAGTCGATTGCTTTGACACCTCTGGATGACACACTCATTGCTTGGCAGTATCCAATAGAAGGGATATCTCTATTAGAGTTATTAGGTGGGATTAGCACCAAACTAGTTGCGGTATTATAGGTGGATATACGAGTACAAAGGTACTTGTATGTAGAGAGAGATGAGATTGTTAGGCAAGTCTCTCTACATCATGTGGCACACTTGGTCTACCGGTATCTTGAGTTATTATCAATGTCAACAGTCAAAGGTTACCAGAAGGCCCTACCAGTAGACATTTCTTTATTGGGGGTGCATGATCTGGAAAGACATGGGTCTATTCACTTGGTGATTTCTAGATGGCCATGTTAGGGACATACATGTGCTAGCCAAGCTTTGGGTCTTCAACATCCTCGTTATAGTGTGTTTTGGGAGATGTTACGAATACTACGACATCTCTAGGTTTATCAGTTGTTTGTCCAACTTACCTTTTGGAGAACATTCCTTTGATGGGTGATTCTTGCACCAGAGTGGTGGCGAGTACACATCAGGTCCATTCTTGGATGGGACCTACTATATTGTTGGATGCAACCAAAGTGGGATCATGGGCTCATTGTCTTTGTCTTTGGTGGAAAAACCTCTTACCCAAAGAAGTCCTACAATGTACATATGATGGGATTCAACGACTAGACCACATCCTTGTTGATGACATCTTGGATGTGGGGCGTCAATCTCAAACGGTGGTAGTGGCTGATAGGTCACCTATGGTAGTGGTGAACCTAGTTGGATAGCCTATAGCCGCTTTTCCCATACTTATGAGTTTCCTATGCTCTCATGCTTTTTGAGAGGGAGGACCTGGACTAGTTTAGGACTCTTAGTTACAACAGTTGGTGGAGCCCAATGCCAATGAGAGAGAGCGGGTGATGAGTTTTTGCACTGGTATTACCATTGTTCTAGTAGTATTAGAGGCATTCAGGCGTCAAGTGTTAGGTCAGGTTATGGACCTGAATTGTTTGACCTGGATTGTGAGCCTTGGTTTGGCAAAGAAACATAGGATGCGCTTGATAGGCATCACAACTCGGACACTTGTGAGCCCTATGCCTACCAAGACGATATAGGCACATGCTGGGAGTGATGGATCGAGTGGACATGGTATTCTTGGGACACATCCAGTAGCTACTAGGGAGAGTGGTCTACTTGGAGTCCATCCAGATGAGCGTGGGCTACTTAGATTACACCCTTGGTCCACTTGGGATGCAACTAGAGGACGTGTGGAGCTTGCAACCAGAGTGGAGTGAGTTTTCACATAGAGGTTGTGACCTCTAGTGGCTGGGTGCATGACACTAAAGCTCCCAAGGGTCCAGTGTTGTAGCCAATCAGTACGTCTTCCACTCCTATGATAGTTATAGAGGATACTTGGGAGCCAGATCTTGGACCCAAGCTTACAAAAGAGGAAAGACGGAGAGTTTGAAGGTTCTTGAGGAGCTACACAAGTTCACCTTGGGTTAAAAAACTTCTATCCCTACTATGTTAGAGGATTTAGTGCCATTGCTAAGGCCTTGATGAATTTGACCAAGCCTACACAAGAGTAGTGTTGGGAGATGAGCAAGAGAGAGCTTTTGTAGAGCTCAAGGAGAGGTTGACATATTCTCCTATTTTGAGGAGACCAATCAGAGGACAACCATTTTAGGTTCATACCGATTGGAGTATGTTGGGGCTTGGAGCAGTGCTCACCCAACATGATGATGAGGGGAAGGAGTTTGTGGTAGCCTATGCTAGTCGCTCCAAGAATTCAGTGGAGGCAAAGTATAGTTCATATGAGGGAGAGTGCTTGGCAGCAGTTTGGGTAGTAGCACATTTCCAATGTTACCTATTTGGTAACCCCTCACTCTCATCATTGATCATCAGCCATTGAAGTGGTTGATGAAGTCCAACAAGCTTTCAAGGAAGCTTGCACAATGGGCTTTGATTTTACAAGAGTATGATTTCATGGTTGTTCACAGACCTAGAGTGGTGAACCGTGATGCAGATGGGTTGAGTAGAAACCCATGCCCTAGCCAGTAGGATCAAACCAGAGCACGTTGGCATGGTGAGATAGATGAGGAGATGGTGCCAAGTTGGCATGCATTGGCCTTTTTGTGTATATTTTTTGAGGCTTTAGTAGTATCTCTCTCAACGCACACAAGAGGAGTTATTGAGGTCATAGATCCAAAGAGTGAAGATATTGATATAGTTCAGCAAGACATTCATGGTGATGTCTTAGTGATGGACTATCTTTGCATTGGCCTTGTGGATGGCACAATTGGGGCCAAGGAGAAAGACCGTGTTCTTCAGGAAGCTAGATGGTTTAGATTGGAGGGTAGACACCTTTTGCATGTATGGGAGGATGGTAGGGTGAGAGTAGTACCATTTCTATCTCAAAGACTACAGTTGGTCCGTCATGCTCATGAGGAGCTAGGAAATTTTGGAGGAAAGCGTACATATAGCTTACTTTAGAATCACTAGTGGTGGCACAGTATGCAGACCAAGGTATAGCAGTTTGTGGCCAGATGTGTGGTTTTTGATTGAGTTAGAGCATCATTCAATGCCCATATACCACAGTTACACCTATTATTTATCATGGGATTGGGTTGCCGTTGGAGTTTGGACTTTGTTGGACCTTTACCATTGACTGTGAGACATCATCAATATGTTTTGGTGATGGCAGCCAACAAACCTCGTTAACATCCTTCTCTCCTTACTTTCTATGCTATGGACAAGATCCAGATTTACTTGCAGCCATTCATCAAGATGCTACTATAGTCTTGAACTTGGATGATCCAAATGTATGGGTGAGTGCATGTTCTCAACGGACAAATATCTTTTGGAGAGTGATGTAGATGGCCTTTGAGAACTTGGTAATTGCTCAACATAGGGATAACTTACGTTATGCTACTATTCAAGGAGGAGGTTATAGACCCTTGGTCCATCAATTTCATCCAAGTGACTATGTATATCTACAATAGACATCACTGACAACACTTGATGTTTTGACAGGCTGCACTATCTTGAGAGTGTGCGAGGTTTTGCCATCTAGAGTCCTTATGTTAGAAGGACGTGATGGTGTTGTTTGGAAAGATCATGTGCACAATTGTGTGCCATGCCACCTTCCAAACATTGATGGTACTATGGACCCAAGCTTAGCACTTGTAAGGGTAGGCTTGAGGTGTATGTTATATGGCTCTTTTGGTAGAGCTACTATGTTAGTGTGTGGTAGTTGTTCGAGAGGATGGCATATGGCATGTATGACTCCTCCCCTCACAGTAATTCCTCAGGGATAGTGGTTATGTCCTAGATATACTTGACCTATAGCTAGTTCATCCTTTATATGGTATGATTGCAGACAAGCAACTAATGATGGGGCTCGATAGCACCCGACCTCTTGATCTTTGCCCATCATAGGGTATACCATATACTTGGAGTAGATGGCTATCTGGAGTTAGAAGGACCTAACTGCCAGCTAGGGGGGCAATTGTGGCACTTTAGAGTCTATGTATGACTTTTGTGTGAGTTATGTATCTATGGTGTATGATGTTGATAGTGATGTTTGTTGTGTAGTGATAGATATACTCACGATAGCTATCACACCATTTGTAATGTTGCATCTAGATTGCTTGGACATTGGAGTTGCAATGATAGTAGTTAGAGGTATTTTAGCATTCACTTATAGACTACTTTTTGATGGTTAGATTTTGTGTTTGGGGTATTGACTTCATGGTGGGGCTCATTGTCACTTTACACCATTCGCACCATTGAGTGTGCCGTCAGTGAGACCATTAGGGTTTTAGACCTAGCTCAAGTCCAAGGGTATACTTTTGAAGTACAACTCCAGAGATCTCAATTCTCTGATGTTGATCCTTTGAGTTCCTAGCTATAGTGGATAGAGGCCGGTGAGCGTCACCTAGATTCTCTTAGCTGAAGTGGGTGTGACTTGACTATAATCAGTGCATAGTTGTTGGCAGTTTATAGAGTGACAAATCAAGTATTGATCTGAGTTGAGTTGATTTGAGTGTTGTCAACAATCTGATTATTGTGGCACTTTAGAGTCTAGGTCTGTGTGAGCCATGTGTCTATGGTGTATGATGTTGACAGCGATGCATGTTATGTAGTGATGTATATACTCACAACATCTACCATTTTAATTCTCTACTTCAAATATGCAGATCCAAAATGACATTGCACTTCTTCATATTTTTTCTTTCAGATTTCAAAATTATTACTACTCTGATCTGATGTCTACTTCTACTTTGGCTTCTAAACACAATGTAACTACAATCACTTCTTGCACTTTGGGTTCATCTACCACCACTATCTCTTCTTCTATTTCTATCTTATCTTCAGTTTGAACTAAAATTGAAGTCATTATGATGTTATCTACCTTCTCCTTCTCTACTCTAACTTCTTTTGTTGACTTGGGTAACTCAATCAAAGACACCTACAGTCCTACCTCTGCTACTATGTATTGCTACTATCTTTACATTACTCCAAAGCTCATCTAGTTCTAATCTCACTAAATCTAATCTGAGACAAACATTGTCTCGTATCTCCAACATTTTCCTATCTACCCTATCTCTCAAGTGAATCAATAATTCATTGATATTTGTGTCCTTTGTTTGTCTCTTCCTCATCTCTTGCACTAGCAACTTGAACTTGTGCAATCTTGCTTCCTCCATTTGGACATTAGACTCAACATCACCTTCATCCTCTTAGCAATATCTCTTATCCACTCCAATCTTCTCTTTGGAACTACCTTCTCCCTTTTTTGCTCAATGTCCAACTCATTCCAAAACACGTTCACTTTATCTTCAACTTAGCTATCAACGCTTCTTTCTCCTTCATGTACTACATAATTTGAGCCTCCATACTCATGGTCAGACCATGCAATCTCTCCTCCTTGCTATGTCTATTCATTAACTCTCTTTGCTAGGCTTGATCCTTCTCTGCTTCCTTTGACCTCTAACTCTCCAATTCTTGCTCCATCATAATAGTAATTGCCTTGGAATCCACTACTTCTAGATGAGCATCCATCAATTCTTCCTTCAGCTTCTCAAATGCCATCTTTTGTGCTCTCAATTCTTCTTCTTGACGTTCTAAAACACTGCCATGCTTCTAAAAATCTTGCAAATTCTCCAAACTCTGCTTCCAAAGTATTGCATCAACCCAAAGTACTTTGGCTTCCTCTTCTCCTTGGATTACCTTCTTCTTTAACTCCAAGACTTCTTCATTCAAATGTTACACCACATGCAACTCATTCTTTACCTTTGGATATGCTTCTTTCATTTCCTTCCTCTTCTTCTACAATTGCAATAACAACTGATAGATTATCTTTGATAGAGATGTAACTCCATTGATTTCTCATTTTTCTTTTTCTTTTTCTTTTTTGGCTTTGGTTGGCACTTCTTTGACTGGAGCCTTACCCTAAAGTCTCAATCTTTTTATCTTCAACGTGACTTGTCCCAACTTTCTTCTTCTTCAATTGCTAACTTGGTCCTGCAATTGCAATTGCACATTCCTTTTTGTTCTTGTCTCCTTTGGGAACACCAATTCTGGGTCCTTCCTCTTACTCCTCTAGAATGTCTTCCTCAGGCAGGTCTAGGTACTGGCCATCTCCTCCTTCCATGAGTTCAATTTAGGCATGGAACTCCTTCTCCTCTTCTTCAGCCTCTCTATCCATAGACTGTTGGACTTTGGGCTCTCCATCACTCCCGCTTGACTCTTGACTATGCAGTGTGAGCTCTTCTTCTTTTTCCAATTCTTTGCTTTTGCTCTCAGCCTCTCCTTCTAACTCTTCTTCAAATGAAGGATCCACCACCACTTCACACCTTGGGTTTAGTCTCCTTGTCTTTCTTGATTGAACCGGAGGAGCTACATTCTTGGGTCAATTTCTCTTCCTCAACGTCGGCCTTGGAACAACTACTGCCTCAATTCATTCTCTCCTTGTCTTGGAAAAATCTTCATCACTTCCTCAAATCATCTTGATATAGTATGGCTCATCGAAATCTACTTCTCAATGCAAGTTCTGATGAAAATATAACACCATTCTCTTTTGAGTTGAGCAGATTCAACCCAAGGTACAAATGAGCAGCAAATGGAACAAAGTAATGTAGAGGCATCTTGTCTTCTAGTTCCTAATCATTTGTCTGGTTTGGAAGTAAAAACACCTTGCAAAGTTCACTGTCTTTCTTGTGAACATTTAATGAAAGAAGACAACATGTTGCTTCTTAGTCATTCCTTAGTTGATCTTTCCTTGCAACTCACAGATTTTTTGTGATTTGATCCTATCACTCTCAAGTTTAAACTTTTCTGAAAGTAGTCATTTTCTTTAAATGATACATTCTTGATTTGTGGGACCCAAAGGAAAGTTGCTATGGGTTCTTTGGATCGGGTTGATTGTCCCGATGTGAAGTAAACTTACTTTGGTTCTACCCCCCAAGTTTGCTCTGAGTCTTTGTCCTTTGACACAAAGTTTACTTCTTTGAGTTTACTCCAATCATACAATTCTCTTTTTTTGCCATTAGGCTTCTATTTTGCTTAACAATACACTTCTTCTTCAAAAACTTGTCAAAACAAAAAAAAGTGGGTACCACACATATGATAGTGTGGTAGCCCATGCTTTTGAAATTCATTATTATATATAATTACATTGACCTGGCCAAAACTTTTGCTGCATTCAATATCATCCATAAGAGCATTGAGCTTGCCGTTGTAAACTTGAGCAACCAAATTAAGCTAGAATCTAAGTGCTTGTCTTGATCCAAGATTGGATGGGATTTTTGTCCAATTTTGGTTGCAAGTAAATGTAATGAATAAATTTGGCTTTCCAAAGGATTGGAAAACAACCATGGCATCTTGATACTTGGTGTGCATGTTCTTTGGGCTTCTATTATGAAAAGCAAGAAGTATGACAATTTTTTCAAGATTTTGGTTGTTTGCTTTGGCCTTGTTGTGGACATATTCAATTATTTTTTTGTAGGTATTGGCATGAAGATTATCTTGGTGAAAATGGTAATATTGATACCTTTCTACCTGCACGCAAAGGAAATTATCTACATACCACTACATATAATCTTTCGTGCAAAATGAATATTACTAAAGCTGGGACAAATGGCCATATGATAGGCAATGTACTATTGCAATATCAACTTGTTTAGTATTTTTGTGCACAAGAAGGATTTTTTTCATGTTTAAGTTCCACTCAGAGTCACCAAGAGGGAATAGCAAAGGATAGGCTAGTGGATCCAAGATTGGATGCATGTTGTCAATACATTGTAGTAAAAAATTTGTGAGGATAAACATTGAACTTACTATCCTCTTTCTTGTTCTCAGGAGAGGGGTTGGTGGTAAATTTATTAGCAATGTGAATAGCACTTGCATCATTATAACAATGCTGATCTTGGTGTCGGTCAGTGTAGATGAGCATGCAAACCTCCTTATGATTGGAAGTAAGAAGCAAGCGCATTTCCTTAACCATGAGCTTGTAATACTTGACATAGGGATTAACTATGAAGATGTGTTCTATGAGTTCTTCCATGATTTCAACATTACAAGAGGATTTTTTAGCTAAACCTATTTAAATCTCATAGTCTGATCAATGTCATAAAACAAAACTTTGGCATAAGAAGAAATGGTTCATAGATCCGGTTCCAAGGTTCCACTTCCATGGTAGATTTGATAATGAATGATGAAATAATTGGCCCTTAGCTAATCTATTCCTTGGTTGTTAATGGCTACCTTTGAGGTGACCATGGCTAGGGCCAAATTGATTTGGTAAATGTTGTCTTTGAAGTTTTTGACCTAAAATCATCTCCAAGATAGTAGTCACTAAGGAGTGTAGTGATCTTGTAGGGAGGGAGGACAACCTCATCCTTTTGGCAGCAAGAAGAGAAGCCAAGGGAAAAAGAAAAATGTAGAGCTCCACAATAGGTGCATGATTTATGCATTGTTCCAACATAATTGTCCTCTATTGGGCTGTCCCAAAGAGCAAGTGGTAGTGGATTATATTGCAATGGAAGTCCAAAAATATAGCAATCTAAAATTAGGTGCACATTATGGGCAACGTTTTGTAGAATGTACCAATATCTTTGCACATGCGGTATTTTAGGATGGTAAAACCAAAAGAAAGTAAATAGCATATATCATTGACTTTTGTCAATGTGGAATGAATTATTGCACACGTTGGATTACAAGGCAAGCAATCTATGGCAACTCATTACACTCATAGTCAATGTGTTCTCAAGTCTTCAAGGGAAAGCTGAAGATTGGAAGGATTGTAATAGTTCAACTGACTCTTGTACTGTAGTATAGGAACTTGTCAAGTTATAGCATAATATATATCTCAGATTGGGCATGATTTAAATTTCCAAACCAAACCATGCAGGATAAAAAAATAGCATTTCATTAGCATAAACAAAATCCTTATTCTAGGCAATTAGTTAATATATCTACTTCCAATGTATTCCAACTATACTAGTCATAAAACTATACAATCAAATGCATAATCTAATATCAAGTAGTTTGTATCGTAACACTATGCTATTTACCTGATAATAGAACTCCTTCTACAAGGACTCCAACACCAATGGATACATCAATATGTTGTGAGTTTCCACAACAATAGCTCTTAGTTGTCTCTAGAGCCTCGCAATTACATCAATGTACAATTGAATGAAAATGAAACACTTATCAGACAAGAGAATGTGTATTATGACAAGATTTGTAAAAATTAAGCCGAGAAAAGCATTATTTGGTTTGTGTGAGCAAGAAATAAAGATGTGATTCGAAACCTTAGAAGGGAGTAATAATATCCCATGGAAAAAACTATGATTATGTGAATACCAATTGCATGAGGTGAAAAGCATAAAATTCAGTCTTCTATATATATATATATATATATATATATATATATATATATATATATATATATATATATATATCCTCATCTTTCTCCATTTAAAATTTACCCCAAAGATCTCAATGCAAGTGGTACAAGTATCTTGTATCTAGTAGGAACAAGCAATTGGTATATATCACTAACCTCTTCCTATCTCACTAGTTTAACTACAAAAAATGTAGATTTTAAATAGTCCTATGAGGAAGTCAAAACCTCCTATTGCAATTACTCAATGCCATGTCTTTTGGGATCTATGTGCATGCTCAAGCAAAAGTGAGTTGAGTAGCTATTGCAAACATGAATGGTGCAAACACAAGAGCATCCATTAGGTCTTATTCAATCTTTGGTCACCTATCATTGAGTAGATGTAATATATTGTCCCATTTGTGTTGGGTAGATTGATCTATTGTTTGCTCAAACAACATGGATCCCAATTGTTTTGTCCAATCCAACACAAACCCAAAGATGTGTTATGCATCTTTTTAATGTCAAAGTAGAGACCTAACTCTTGCTAAAGAAATTATAACATAGTCATGATTCTTTATTAGACCCTTTGACTTGACCAAAAAAAATGCAATATATTTACATTCTAAATTTTCTATACTAAAGACTTGTACCCATGTCATATCTCAATTGTAACTTTTGGAGAACCCAACTCTAAATACATGGAGAATTTTTAGAGTCAACATGGGTGGTTTGTTTCTAATGTTGTTCAAGTGCATGTCTTGTAGAGGCAAGATTAAAAGTAAACAATAGTTACAAAGGTTGAGTTAGCTTGTTCATTGATGAAAAGCATGAACTCAAAGAATGAGATGCTACATCAATAATAAGAAGTATTATAGATAAGGATATTCTCTAACAATCCACTTGTAGATAATTTCCTTCAAGACTAGGAAAAGTTACTCAATTTATTTTTTGTTAAAATACACTATTTTCTTGCTCCTTTAAGGCCTCCAAGTTCAATATCTATATGCTATAAAAATTGCAACCAGTCATAGAAAGTTTCTTGTCCTTAGAACCATACAACACTTGAACATTGAACTATTGCAAATCCTATCCTCAACATAAAATGGAATAGTCCTTCCCAATCACCTGCCATTTGGAAGTTGAAAGAATATAGGAGATACTTGATGCTAATACTGGACAGGATTGGAGCATAACGGTTATGCTCCAAGTGATTTGCACCGTGGACATGAAAATAACAATGGCTAAAAATCAAAAAAAATTATAGGCATAACCAAGATTCTTAGTATGCCCCAAGATGCTCAACATAGTTTATATTGAAAAAGCCCATAGTCAAAGAACATTGCTCACACAAAATAATGATCCCCATCTATAGTTTGTTAAGTGAAAAATTACTTTGCAAAAAGCATTTGAAAATTTTTGTTGATGCTAAAACCAAGAACATTCTCAAGCACGGAGTAGTTTATCAAACATTTCAATTAGAAAGTTATAGAAATGTATCAAGATATGTGGGAATATTTTCACCTCAAACTTCTCCAAGTCCACCTAATTATTCATCCTTTGGATTACAAAGATGCTTTTATTTGTTTTGCTACAATGAGAAATTTATTGCGATCACCATTCTAATTCAAGGCCTCTCAATTGCAATTGATCTTCATTCAAATCTATATATGTGTAACATCAATATATAACCTTGTACTTAGGGTTGATTCTTGTTGGGTTGCAACTCCTAGCTTGAGTGCTTTTAGATCATAATTGAAGGATGAAATCTATTTTCAAGCATGAGTAGATATGAGATTCAATTCATCTTTCCCTATGAAGCAAGGCTTTGTTCTAAGTGCTAATGGCAATTTGTGGAGCCTTCAGCTAAAATGTAATATGAATCAAGACATAAATAAATCTTACATATGATTCTCTTAAGGAATTGCACACTCCATTATGCTACTGATTAAATCTCCTCTTGTTTATGCTTGGTCTTGCTAAGTCTAGGTGCAAGAACCTCAAATCACAAGGTCATTCCTTCACATACTAAAGCAATAATGTAATACTCTAGAAGTTCACCTGACCCAACCATGGCCGCAATTCCACTCAATAGTAGCAATCTTATTACTCTAGTCACACAATAAAGACATAAGAAGAAGGTTGTTCAAAAGTCATTCATAGTCTTACACGCACTCACTTGCATTAGCTCCAGTACATAATCAAGCTCAAAGGACCAACACATCAAACACAAGAATTTGTTTTGTTATCATATCTTCCATGTTCACTCTCCCCTTAGTAGCAAAGGTAGTAGAAACTCTAACATCCAATAGCAAAAAGTGCACATTAGAGAAATAGTTAGTTTATCTGAGGAAAGAACACAATAGTTACCATGATAGATTTGAGTCTAACAACAATTACAAGATTTGAACATGCTTATGATGCTTAAAGAGCAATTGCAACACAATCAGTTTTGGTCAATTTTCATTTTTAGTCAATACTATTCTATAAAATCTAATATTGTGCACCATTTTACTCCCCCATTGAAGCAAATGCATGAATTTTACCAAATTATAGCTTGTAAGTTGGGTCTTATGTGACTATGAGCTATTCAAACCACACAACCACATCCATCTTTGCGATGGGCCATACAGTTCAGCTGCAATTGAGGGCAGGTTATGGCCAACACGGGCAGGTTTGATTTGGAGCCAATGTGGAACTGTGTCCAAGTTATGTCACACATGTCCTTGGTGCATTAATGGCTTGGGAAATGGATTGCTCCAATGTTTAAAAAACAAATAAATTTAATGTTTATATGGTTTGATTTTTAGGATCTACAATAAATACAAGTTGCCACCTTGGAAAAAAAGTTCAATTTGCACATTTAGAACTTTCAATCTTTCATTTAAAATAATTTTTGAGAAATTCTGATGAAAACCGAAGAGGAGTTGCTTGTAATACAATTTGGTAAGCAAATTAGTATTGCTTGTAATACAATTTGGTAAGCAAATTAGTAATATAAAGATGTAGAAATATATAGCAAAGGAGGCTAAGTATATTTCTCTACCATCTTCTTTGAACTCTTTGTGCAACCTCCTCACATGCAACTAAAATTTTTTGCCCAATTTACAAGCTCCTTGCTTGCAAGTAAAATATGTTTGCCAAATTTATGAACTCCCATACATGAACTTTGAGAAGATCACCTAGTTGTTGTTTAGACAGGTTGTACTCTTTGGCTCAAATAGTTTCATGATTGCCTCCACAAAAGTGCTTTGAGCTAAATCTTTATGATTGCACACTCTTGATTCATTGTTGGTGGACCTCTTTTCTCCAAAGGAGGTAGCAATTGATCAATCACCTCCTTGTCAATGGCCACAAACTTTGTGTTTAGAGTCATGATCCCATATGGACCCCCATTTGCTTTGAGGACAATTCACCAATTTTCTTTTCCAATTGGAGGTATTTCCTCTTAAGTCCTTTTCACTCTTCCCTTCTCCTCTTCATCTCATTGATCTTAGCAAAATCACTCAACTCTCAATTCTAGTGCAAGAAAAAGAGTTGCTTACTTTAAATCAACTCACTCTTGTAGTAAATTGCCTATTTTTTGTATAGTTGTGTTATAAAGGAAGGATTCAACAATCTTCCTCATGGGTTTCTTGAAAAACACCATATTTTCTATCAAATGCTAATGTTGAAAATAAATAACTACCAAGGATTTTGCAAATTATGTAGAACGCAAATATTTGAATGGCTACTTGCTCTTTGGCTTTGAGATTGAGAATGTGGGTAGAAAGTGAAATTACTCTAAGTGCACTTGATTTTTATAGCCAAGGTGTCTCAGTTAGTAAGAGGGGAATCACTCTCTATACATGCAAGCCCCTTGATAAATGCAAACGGTCTTTGGTAGAGTTATTTATCCAAGTGGTGGTGCATTCAAATTTGTTGTACAAATATTTGGGTCTAAAGGTCCTTTGTACTTGACTTTTTTGACTCTGACCACCCTTTGGACTTGACTCCTTTGGCATTCTTCCTTTAGAGGCATTTGGCTTTGTACTTGTTCACTTTGTACCATTGCATGTATAGACACCTCTGAAGGAAACTCAACTAAAAGTTTTCCTTCCCCTAACAAGCAATTATTCTACCATGTCCTTATGAAAAAGAGATAAAACAATTTATTTTATTTTTTTGTAAAAATGTGTACCTCACATGAGAAAATAAAGAGATATAGTAAGGTATGAAAGCACATACCTCCCTTGCAATGAGATAACATAATAGATATATTAAGAGCAAGTATAAGAAGGATAAGTGCTCAAATTCCAAAGGTGTCAACTTGGAACTCTTAGCATAAGAAAAAGAAGAAAGCTCATTTTGTAGAAGATAATTTTTTTCAATGATGACACCTAGCAAAGACACTCTTATGTCCATTAAGGGTACTCACACCACTAACTCAACACCATCAATCACATAGACTCAACAAAAGAAGCTTGAAATTAAAAGAATTCTTTTTTTTATCTCCAAGCAACAATGGAGCTACAATGTATTGAAGAATAATAAGTAATACAAAAAAAAATTCATAATAAAATAATTGATTGCTTTGAATCTTACATTGAGGAAGGAATATATATGGGGTTTGAGTTTTGAAGCAAACAAAAGAAGAAAGCAAAGGAGAAGGTTAAAGAATCAATGGGGTTATGAATCCATAACCAATGAGTAAATATGCTTCTAAGATTGATGTGAGTTTGCGTGGTCACAACATCAAAGATACATGTGTTGATAAAAGATCTTTTAATTTAATTTCAATGAATCATTAGATTTTTACCATTGAATTTTGTGATTTATGTGCTACAAACCTAGTAAATGTAGGCCATTCAAATGTTAAATCAGTTTAACTTAAATTAGTCTTAAAACATCAGTAATGGTAGATAATAATTACCTTATATATTCATTATCCCATTCAAGAAAAAGCACATAAATTATTAGAGTTACTAATACTTATGATTGAAACTAAAAAATTCAAAAAATCTAAATTTTTATAATATAATAACAATTTTTTAATTCACAAAATATAAGAAATCATCTAGCTTTATGTTTAATTTTCTCTAACTATCACCAAATTATTAACTTTATTGTTTATAAAATTAGAAGCTTTGTTACTAAAGAAGACACTCATAAGATATGGATGATCTATTGCTCAAAAAGTTTGCTCTTGTTTAGATTCTATCTAGAATATGTATATCAAATAATCAACTCAAATTTATTTAATGAAAAAAAAGATAAAATTATAAGGAGTAAAAAATAAAAATTACATATGTCCTTATTGTGAAAGTTGTAGGACAAATCCCCCATTGTAATAATGAAAATTCCAATATGCTTTAATAAGGAGTCAAACTATATTGTATTCTATTATCATATTCTATCATGTTACTTCAGATTCACTTTTTACTCTAAATTTACCTTAAAACTCTCTTTTTGTTATCTATTCCAATATATAGCTTAAGTCAAGTCAAATTTTCTCTTTAGATTGAACATTGAGATTATGTTATCTCAACCTATTGACAATGAGATGTTGACCTTTTGAGTCATCCTTAGACTCTAAACTAATTATCAAATATTTCTCAATATATTCTTACTTTCTTTGTACTACTTTCTCTACCAATTTTTTTCTACGGTCTTTTCTCTCCTCATATAACTCATGAAACAGTGAAATCAATAAAGAAATTATAAAACACATATGTACTTCCACTTGCATTGATAATTTCTATCGTGAAAACTTATCTCTATTGGTGTTAAATTTTTATGAGAGTGGACTTGAGACAGCAAGGGCAAGGGTTGCAAAATAAGCATCACATTGCTAGTTTTATGGAATTCTATAAAAGTGGTTTTAGTCAAATTATGCAAAGTCTCTTACTTACTAGTCTGAAAATAGTGTTTACTTGTCTTAAGATAAGAACCAGAGGCACAGTTTAATACTTTATTAGGAAAACTTTGAAAGAAAATACTCATGCATACTGTAAATTAATTCACTGAAACTAAAACTGAATGGCATATTTTTCGAGATATGCGTAAATCTAAGAGTATGTGTTTCTGAATGTTCATGACTACCTAGAGTAGTGTGACGAGTAAAATGTAAAACATGATAAAAATATGAGACAGTTTCATATTATTGATATCCAATTTAAAAGTATTCCGTTCTCTGATAAAAAGGTGTCTGATAGATTGAAAAGAGATATGTTGTTATCAGATTTCAAAGAAAATTGATGAGATAATCGAAATTTTAATTGGGAGGCACCATAAATATATTTAAGAAAATTCATGGAATAAACTCCCAAAGAAATGATCCATTAACGTATATTGAAATTAATACTGCTTGAAAATAAAACTGAAAAGAGAGAAGACCTAGAGCCAAATTATTGAGCATCCTTGTATCCCTCATTTGAAGTTCGTAAACTATTCAAAACATTTCAACCTTTTATAGTAATGACTTGTTATGATTAATGAACTATCCATGTTAAACTCCGTTACTTAGATGCGTAGAGTTTTAAATAACCCGCATTTATCCCTTCTTTGTTTACTAGATTGAGCTTGCTATTAAAAATGGACTATATTAATTCACAATAGGCTATTAAATTACAATAGAAAACTTTATCTTTCAGCTTATAATTTGTTGTAAGAGTGCGCAATAAAACTATATTTCTTTGCATGATAGCTAGATCTTCACATAGGGATAACTAATTCACCAATAAATTAGGGTCTTTAGCAGAAATATAAAACCCTTTGGGTTTGAAACCTGGACCCACATACTAGTTCTAGAAATTTTCATGAGGATACATTAATTTTCTTGTCATTTAAGTTGTGTCCGTGTAAACCCCGTTTCTTCAACTTTTCAATTCATTGCGTCTAAATTTATTTTCCTCTCGGTGCAATCCCCGTCCGGGATATCTGATTCCTTCCAATATGAGAAAAATATAATGGACAACAGTCACATTGGTACAACTGGCGGACGTGTTAACGTCTTTTTTATTTATATAGATATAAGCAAGAAAGTAATAAGAAGTAATGGAAAGGGTATAGAAGGATTGCAATTAAGAGCTGCCGGTACTCGGGATGGAGAAAGGGGGCCTCTTCTGTCTGTCTCAACAGTCCATTCGCCGCTTCACATTGCCTGCCGCGTTATGATGAAGTCAGTGAACAATCGAATAGGGACGGTCAACTTTGAAGTAGGAGATGGCGATCCAACAATGTGGAAGAGATGGACTTCTACTTCCTCTCCTAAACGCAATTGAACTGCACCATAAACATGCAATAAATTGCACTGCCTGACTGGCTGCGTAGAAGTTCATCTCCAAGTGCTTCTTCTTCTCCAGCTGTGATCATGGCTTTCTCAGTTGCAATCACCGAGGTGACTGGGCTCAGGATGGTAATGTCCCCTCCTGCCCAGCTGCTGCGATTTCGACATGGACTGGGAACGAATGCTTTGCTGCGGAACAAGAAGCAGCTTGCTGTTATCCCCATCCGCGCCAGCAGCTCTGGCGCTGTGCCAATTCCGGAGTCGAAGCCTGCTGCTGGTGTTGGCGAATTTTTTGCACGGCTTAATGGGTCTCAGGCACCTCCAACCCTGAGCGACATTGTGTGGCCGTCTGCTGGTGAGGAGTAACTGATCTTTTTCGTTCTCCAGTTAGATAACTTTCTTTTGATTGTGGACCTCCGGTTCCTTCATTTCGTTCAAACACTGGAGGCGTTAAATGTAAATGTGGAAGGACTACCTGGCTCGTAAATTCGAAATTTCATCAAGTCCTGCGAGGAAGGAGGGGCGTGAGATTAGTCTGGGAGCAAATCTCTCACTAAATTGTAAGTGATTAGAACGAGAATTATACTGTTGAAACTGGACGATCGCAGTGATGTGCCTCTGAAAGAACCGGCACTCTTATGCTGTGAAGAATAGAAACATGCTTAAAACTGCAATCTACCAAGGAAGGAGGGAAGAGACTCAATTTGGCCCTTCGGAAGCGTGAATTTTCCGCTAACTTTGTCCATCATCAATCTGAGCTTGACTTCCTAGCAGATATCTGGGCTCGGGCTGTGAATTCTAGATTCCGTCCTTATATGAAGGAGACCTTTTCTGCAGCGGGATATAGTACACTCAAAACATGGATTTATCGGGATTTGATAGTTATGGCTAACAGTGTGTGTAAATATTTCAGGTGGGTTTGTGGCTATGGCAGCTATGGGGTACGTCGACGCCGTGCTCGCTCCCAAGGGCTTGACCTTCACCCTTGGGTCCTTTGCTGCCGTCTGCACTCTTCTCTTCGCTGCGCCAAAGTCGCCAGTGTCACAGGTGGTGTAATGTAACTGATACTTGGAAGCTGCAAATGTAAACGCTTTGATTTTGCCGACCATGGCTTATAGTAGTCAGAATGATTGTGACGAGGTGTGGTGGGTGTCTGTCTCTTTGCAGAAGTACAATGTATTTGTCTCCCATTTCGGTTGTGCGGCAGTAGGAGTTGTGGCGCTCGCAGTTTTTGGACCAGGCTGGGTGGCTCGAGCAGTGGCCTTATCAGCTGCTATTGCGTTCATGCAATTCACTGGCTCATTGCATCCTCCAGGTAAGCTATACATTTTCACTGGATTGCAGAAGGAAACATTCTTAGAGAGGAGTGGATATGTCACACAGAGAGGCTGGGTCCAGTTTTCTTTGTTTCTAGCCAGATTGATATCTTGCTCCTTTCTTTGCTTGCAGCCGCAGGCTTGCCTCTTATCATGATCGATGCCCCTAAGTTCCATCAATTGCGGTGGTGGTATGTGCTGTTCCCTGGTGTCGTCGGTTGCTTGTTCTTATTTTTACTGGTGAGGCCACTCACGCCTTCCTGCTGATTCCGACTTCTGTCTTGTTCAGCTGGAGACTGAAAATATTGTAGTGCTGCTCTTACGAGAGCGCTGTAAAATGCGTGTGCTCTGAACTGGTCTGATGATTATGTTATCACCTTCGCCAACTCAACGAATCCTTGCTGGCGCAGATGCTTACAATTCTTACTAGAAGTTTTGTTGAGGACAGAACATAATTACACTTTAATCTATTATTGTAACTTCTGTGAATTTTGCAGCAAGAAGCCGTGCAATGGCTGAAAGAGAACTGGAAATTTTGAGACGGCCCTTCCGCTACTCCTCCATGTCACGATAGCACAGTAATCAAACACACCTCGCTTGTAGCTCAGCGCCAGGGAAGCTAGTGAGAACTAGGTGAAAAACCTCCAAAGTCTTCCATCGAAATCTTGTCAATCTGACGACATTACTTGTACAGGAAACGCTTCTCTGCACCCCTTGTGAGATGTCTGTCCCAGAAGACGGAAGTATCTCGACCTGGTTACGTGCAAGCGATTCTTAATCAACCATCAGAGCGTACAATGTTTAAAGAACGTGGCAAATAAATTGCAGTCATCTCTTTACAACAAAATTTACTTGGACTAACCAGGTGGTTCTATCGATCTCAAGAATGTAGTTGTCAACTTGGAGTAACAAACAATCAGTTTGCTTGGTCACATTTATAGAAACTAGCGGTGGTTTGATGTTCGTTTGGGCCAGTCGTTCCAAGTACAAAATACCTTATTTAACCTTGGATAAACTAAATCCTTGGTTACATAGAGACGATCGCTGAAAGCAACAGAATATAGATCACACCGAGCGTTCACAAGCGACCATAGCTTCCATCTGGAACTTAGACAATTTCCACACAGTTCTAAATAAGGTAGGTAGAAGCCGGAGTTCCTGTTAGGTTGGAATCAAATCCGGGACAAACGGACAAAACAAGTACAGATTTTTGAGAAGTGTTAACTTGGGTACACAATCCTTCATGTGTTATACGTGGTCGCCTTTCTGTTCTTCTGTGTGAGGTACACAATAAGGTGACGATCGAACACAGCATGCTCGTAACATAACTTTGTAGACCTCCGCCATTGTAGCGATGAAATTGTCGAACACATCAGTAGGATTGACGCAGTCTTAGCTTAAAGATGCCTTCCCATAAGATGGTAAATGTGTATCAATCTCCATAATGAGACTAAAAACGTGTCAGCAACTCATACAGAGAACCTTTAGCGCGTTTTGTTGGAAGCCTTGGAACACAATTCGAAGGAAGAGAGATTGCACACAAACAGCCTCGGAAATCCAGTGCAACCAGCACACTTTGATCTAGGATAGACGAGTAGAAGAAAAATGCTTCCCCAAAGAGCCCAAGTCCACTAAGTGCCGCATTGTGGGACGGCCATGAGGACAATTCCAAGGAGAATCCAGCTCTGCGAGATGTGATAATATCTGTGAAGAGATGAAGTTGAGGAACCAACAAGTTATCAGACACCAAAAGAATATACACGGGTCCATATTACTTTCTCTTTTTAGTTTTGTCTTTTCTTAAAAGTGTACGGAACCCGTTCGCTAGAGGACGTATATATATATAAAAAGTAATAGCATGATTAAATCAAAAGGGCGGCATATATGAGGCTTTGCTTACCCGCTCCATTTCCGTTTTACTGAGAGGGTCACCGATCATGGTGGAGGACCTGCAAGCTCGTGAGGCCAGCATGGCCCTCACACGCGAAGGACGAGGAAACCATTTTGACATTGGTGATAGTCCTGAGATATTATCGTCATGAGATTCTCCAGAATCTGGTCCAAAAGACATAGCTGGCTCGTCGGCAAGGAGGGAAATAAGCTCTTGAAAATCTGCGCAATAGGAGATCAGAAAGGTGATTGGCGTAAAGCTGATTTGCAGTTGAGATCCCAATACCGTCAAACGCTCACCACTGTCAACAGGAATTAACAGTCCATGTTCCAGCACATATCTAGCTTAACAAATTAATGTAAAAGAAAACATTAAGTAATGGAATACACAACCCGTTGTACATCTCAAGTGTACCATGTGTGTAGAGGGAAGTAACAGACATACCTCCAACACCGAAGGTAATATTTTTACTGAAAGGAATAGCTGACAACCGTAGTCTCTGGCCCACTGGAGCATCTTCAAGTTCAAGAAAGTCAAAACCGTTCTTCCTGATTAAGTACACATATGAAGAGTCCGAGTGTAAATTTTCGATGTGTGTAAATTTTCGATGTAAAGAACACTGATCGTCCGTAAGTAGATTCAACTCCTATCGATTAGTAGGTAGATATACCTTTTTGAGCACATAAAACATTGACTTCGGGCAGGTTAAGATAGAGAGCGTTAATCTGTCCCTCTGGTTGATCTTCAATCTTTGTTCTAGAGTTTCTGGATGCGGACAATTCGATCGTCCCCAAGGTAAACATACAATGAATACATGAGAAAGAAACAGTTTTGGTGCATAAGCTATCGATTGAGGACAGATGTACTGAAGCACCTGAAAACTTCCGCGTGTGTTGTAACGGTGATTTCATCTGCGGCTGAAAGCTCCAAAGGAAGTGGCCTGTCCAAAACCATGAAAGACAGGTCACACTCAAGTAGTGTGGTGAGTTCCTGATTGCATCCAAAGTGCACCGCATACAATAACTTCTTCAATTATGCACGAGAGACAACGTCTATGGACACACCTGAGAAGTGGTTGTCGGTTTAGGACAGTGCTCTTTGTAAGCCGTTCAAAATTGTATTTCTCATCTGAGGCATGCTGCAAGACGACGTAACAGACTCCTAAACCAATTGCAAAAGTCATGTGCACAACTCAATTTCTTATAGATGGCACAAGGAACGCCTTGTATTGCACATTGACTAGAGATAAACCTTTGAAACATTATTTACCACTTACTTCGACAATTACTGGTCGTACTGGTCCCCTAGCCAGCCATGATTTAGCCATAGCCAAACTAGTTAAACTAGCTCAAACTAGTCCTCTTACCCTACACTACTCCAGAAGTACGAACCTGATCAACAATAAAAATATCTTGATCAATCTTGGCCAGTATGAAGCCCATGTTAAACTGACCGAGCACCTGTTTCAACAGTCCAAAATAAGTTCACATTACTTTCACAAATAGGATGCATCTTCAAGGAAAAGTCTTCATTGCAAAGACTTAGTATCTCCAGAATCAGCTCTGAGAGTAACAACAGGTAACATTTGCAGTTTTGATCCTAATAATAAACTTCAGTTGCACATGTTGACGAAGGTCAAAGCAAATTTGAGTGTTTGGCTTGACCTGCATACGCTTGAAGTCTGCTTTGTTGAACATCCGTTCCAATTCCTTAGTTGCTGCTGCTAGTGCGGTTTGCTTTTCTGTTCCTTCTTTCTCACGACCACTTGAAGCTAGTGTTGCAGCTGTGAAACAACTAATTCCAGAGAAGTTATACAAATCTCAGTAAACGATACCAAGATCCAGGATATTCAAGTATCCGATGTTGTTCTTCACATGGAGGGCCAGAGCCTTACACTACTGCCAGAAAGCATTTCTTCTTCAACTAAGCGAATGAAAATCGCATGGTGCCTGTGATTCCTGTTACCTGCTGCTTTTTGATAGTTCCTGTCTTCTGATTATATCCTTGATGATACTTCGAAGAATGGAAACGCGTTTGAAGTTCTTCCGCAATTTCTCGATATTGAATTCAACTGTTAAAGTTGAACATCCAGGTTCTTCCAGCTCTTCTTGATGGTAAGGGAGGCTGATGTCAGGCGGCCCCTCCACATCCACAATGCAGCTTCTCGCTTTGAAGGGGGATATGACTTCGTTTAGGTCAGCTCCTACGTTGTGTGAACTACAGATTCGTCCTTCACCAATAGTATTTGAGGGTGGTTTCGATCCAGCTAATTTACTCCTCATTTCTGCCAATTCATTTGCTACAAGTTCAAAATTTAACCTCGGTGGACGACACTTTTCTTCACCGACCTTCGCACAAGGACGCATTATACAGGTTTGTGGATCCATGTCTTCAAAATGCTCTCCGTGAGGAGACCTGTGGTTTTCTGTATCAGTTTCGAAGTCCGGCTCTGACGTGTTGGCTTTCACTCCGCTATGATCAAGCTCACTGCGTTTACAACTGGAAGAAGCTTCCTTGAAGCTGTTGGCGGAGGAGAGTTCCCGGGCCATATGGTCCTCATTTGTATCCACTGAATCAGAATCTGAACTTCTCTCTTCTTGCACCTGCATAGGTGCAACGGACGAAAGAAAAAAATAAATTCTGTCAAGATTATAAGACCTGTGCAGTGCAAATGTCCTGTTTTACATTATAGAAGCACAACTTAAGGTATAATCAAACGGCATCACACCAACCTTTGTGCTAAATGTGGGCACAATGGCGCTTCCCGCACTGTAAGAAAAAGTATTTTCCACCGAAAGGGTCCCCCGTGCATGTTGATACAGAGCACCATGACCTGTTATATCACCATCCTCAACCTCTGAGTCATCAAGGCCGTTTGAATATTTTCCCCTACTAATAGAGCTGCTACTTTTGACAGCTGCAACTCCTTCGAACAATTTCTTCAGAAGAGGCTCTTCACTTAGCAAACCTTCTTTGAGATCTGCCTTCCTCTTTCCTTTAGATACACAAGATGTAAGTGTTGCTTGAACCTTTCTTGCTGGCTGTGCAGCCAGGATACTCTCTCCAACAGCCCCAGCACTTATACCAACTTTGTCTGTTAAACCCTTCTTGATGTTTGACAGGCCCAGTGAACTCCGTTGAAACGAGGTAATATCGTCTGACTGTCTCCCTACAGGGCTCTTATTCCAATTTCCGTTCGTATGCTTCATCCCGCTGCCAGTAACTTTCTCACTATCACTCTCCGAATCACTTTCGTCACCTGCTTCCGGATGAGCACATTTGTGTATACGTTTCTTTATAGGCAACTTATCAGTAGAAGCAACATCACCAGCTATAGTTAACTTCTTCGGAGTATTCAACATATACGTGTACTTGTTCGGAGAGTAGACTTTCTCCAAAGCCTCTCGAAGTGCCACCATCAGTGCACCTTCAGAGTGAAGAAATATTTTACGCTTGTCAGGAGTAACATTCACATCATAGAATGTGGTTGGAAGAATGAAGTTAAGAACAATCATCGGATACTGCAGAGAGTTGAATGATTTGTACAGTTCGTTCAGCAGCTTTGCCACTTTGGGCATATCTACCGGTCGACCATTCACGTAGAAAAACTGGCGATCTCCTGAAGCTCGACCACAGCCAGTACCTGCTTTAGAAACAAAACCTTCCACAAAGCAATTCTCGCTAATCGCAAGATCCAACCACTCCACGCATGCAGCCGCTTTTGTTCCAAAGATTGTAACGATGTTGTCCTTTATAGAGGAGCTACCCTGTGTTTGCAATACAGTAGTACGCCCACCACGACCTGTTTGGTTGCTGCATAGGAGCTTGACACCCTTGCATATTAAAGCATACGCCTGGAAAAGAAAATGTTATCAGAGTCCCAATCTCATTCACCAACCCGCACACGATAATTGAGTACTAGGAGAAGGAAAGATGTTAAAATTATGAAGAAAGAAAAAAAGATTAGCTCACAAAAATCATCTTTCTCTTTGTATCGAAAACAGTCTGGGCATCAAAAACTTGGAAAAAATTCCTACTTGCAGCACAGTCAACAAACGACCATACTCGCGCCGAATATTACGATTGAACTCCTTAAAGCGCACTGGGAGTGTTGAAAACAGCTTTGCTACTGAAACAGTGGTTCCAATGGCACGAGCGAGTTTCTCCTCTGAAGTTATAACGCCAGAGTGGTCGTACACCACGCGAGTAGCAATAGCTTCCTCCTTCGTTCTTGTGATAACGCTCACATTCGCTAACGCACACAAAGAGCTTAGTGCCTCTCCACGGAAGCCGAAGGAAGACAACGACTGCAGGTCAGCGAATTCTGAAATCTTCGAGGTGTGGTATTTCAGAGTCAAAGCCTGAAACAACAAACACCGTCCTGAAAATTCGTCTAGCCGTACCACACTGAGATACCTGCTTTTTGAGATTCAAAAAGTCAAAGGATCCAAACCCAAATCCCAAAGATACAGCAGTACAAAAGAGCGTCCTTTTTAGAACAGTTCTCGATACATCCTGATGATTATAACTTTATGCTTGAAGTTACTACACTAAGGAAATTCAGGATTGTAGGAACAGACCTTTACACTTCCTATACCATCACCCTCCTGTACTTGGAGGTGCCAAAGCAGCAGGAATTGTATAGATTGTAAAGTGCACATTCAGATAAGTCCATGTTTCCTTTAAACCTAAGAATATAGGGGGTGGGGGTTCCTTACGAACGTTCTCAATATTCTTACGGAAGTCAGAAAGTATGAAAAGAGAAAACCCACCTGATAATTCTCCGGAGATATCCCTGAACCATTGTCAGCAACCTCAATGAGCTCCGTCCCATGATCTTTAAGGCGAATTTCAACGCTGGTTGCCCCTGCATCCAAACTATTTTCAACCAGCTCTTTCACGGCAGTAGCAAGGTCTAGAACGACCTGGCCTGAGCAGATTCTGTGAATTGCACCTTTCTCGATCGGCTTGATCGTCTTTCCTGCCATCGATTCCACAGCCTACTCGTTGATTAACAAAACCTCTGTTATTCCACAGTTCCAGCAGCCTAGCTCGACACATGTCCACATTTTTTTTAAATGCCAAACATCTCAACTCAACTCAAAAGCCTCATCAGAAGACTTGATTCAAGACCTGATTTGCATCAATGAATCCTTCATCACAAATGCGGAACACGGTGATTCCCCTTGACGAAAGTCAGGTCCCCTCGCAATTTCTGCTTCTAGCCAATTCTGTCTATTCGGTGAAACAGTACACAGTACTGCGGCTCGATGAAACTGAGGCTTAATCATGTCAAGTACTCCTGAGGTGTAAATACTCCTGAACGTGCCTGGAAATAACAACCTCTCACCGTTAAAATGCCGATGCAGGTCAAAGAGCTTAGCTTTTGCAATGTTTCAGTAAGCATTTGGTGATCTTTCCTTTCCTCAATTCAGTGGTATTATGGTACATGATAAACCAGAGAAAAGGGCGAAAAGAGCGACCAGCGTAGGATGGGAAGAACCCATCAAGCCCGTACAAGGATAAAACATTAGAGGTAAAATAATTAAAACTGTGTTATACGGACCGAATATACAGAAGCTTTTAATTGAATATCTTACAATTCATTCCATTTAATAGAAACGTGTATTAAAGCATTGAACCTCGTCAATTGGTATTTAGTAGTGGTATTTAGTAGTGTTAGTTATGGGAAAAGGGCCAAAGACCCAGTATAATACCCCGAAATAAAACGAAAAGGAGTAGGAGGCACCAACAAGCGCGGTAGATAGAGAGGGCGAGTACACCGGTTCCAAAAGGGCTGAAAATAACAACGACAGCAGTAAAACGGCCCCCAAAGTCACACAAGAACGCAACAAAAATTTATGACAAAGTAAAAAACTAAAAACAAAGTAATTTTCAATTGAAGTGAATTGCTTGGTAGAGGGATTCCAATGATATATTTGGTAATTGAGGAAAGAGAACTCTAGTTGTGTTGGGTGCTCTTACTATTGCTGTTATGAAGATCCAAGGCTTGAGAGTATTGTAAAGTGATGGAGATTCACTATCTACAGTAGGATGTGAATATGGTTGGAGAGATAGTTAATTCTCCCTTCTTCTACAAGGAATCTCAGTATACTTCCTTGAGGAGACTGTCCAAATGGTGATCAAGATACATAAAATCTCAATAGGCAAAGGTACAAAGGTATAGGAGGATAGCCGAGGTGTGGAATGGTCTTTGTGCCTTGTGGAGCAATGGTGATTGCTACTCTTGCTCCTTGTTTGCCAAATCATACTAATCATTGGTGGTTTGCAACCATCACGTCATGGAAGTACATCAACCATTCATGAATGTAATGATACACGCTTTCACATGATGAGAAGTTAGTCTTAGTAGATCCAACCATTGCTCAATCTGAACCTAAGTTTATGTATCTTGTAGGATTGTGTCATTGTATCTTGGATGGTATCATGAACTCTATTAAGCCCTTTACCTACTACACAATGTAAAATGCATATACCTTGTGTATCACTTATAGAACCAGATGTGCATTGGTCAAGGAGCACTAGAACTATTGGATGTGAAAGACCCAACCACAATCCAAGAGTTGTTGTAACTCTTGAGTGTAAATTAGAAGTCCTTAATCAAAAAGGAGACCTAGAGTAAGGCTCCATAGCCTTTCCCTCCACAAAAGAGGATCCTAGCTCTATCAAAATACCAATGCATCAATGAAGATGTTAGTAAGGGTGTGAGTGTATATATATTCACTAAGATCTTTCTAAATCTTCATAGAGTCTAAGGATACACAGTTAATAAAAATAGAATATGAAATGCATGCTAGGCTTGGTAATAGGTCACAAGCCAATCAAGGAGATGATTGAAAGTCATAAGTGTTTGAATGAACTATAATGATAGGTTCTTACAAAAAGAGACATCCCTAATGTAAGAACCTATTGGCTAAAAGGAGGACCACTAGAGCCCATGCTCCAATATATACTAATAATGCATTAACCTTGTGCTATATGAGATTGCATTTGCCCATAACTATGAGCAGAGCTATGTGTAACCTACATGTACAAGACCAAGGAAGGAATATGAGAATTAGAGATCACATTGGAACTCTCAAATGAGTGAAACTCCAAATGCTTAGCTTTGGCTTGGGCTTTGGTATTTATAGGCAACCTAAGTACCAAGCTCCCAAGAAGCTTCCAAGGAAGGTTCTCTCTAGAAACAACCTTTATTGGAGTACAAGCTAAGGTAACCATTTACTTAGTATGCAAGTTACTAAATCCTTGGAAAGTTCCTAAAAGCTTATAGGATGTATCTAGAATATTCTTAAATTTTTGTAAATATATACTACTTCTACTTCATGTTAAATTTATTTAGCTTCAACTAACTCCATATTATTATATATTCCCCCATTGCTAGTTGGTTATATCCTTGTTTCTATAGAATTTTCAAACTTCCTTTAGCTGCTTGTGTATTTTAGACATGAGAAATAGATTCACATGTGGCATCTTGTAGAGAGTACCATTTCCAAAGGATCTTATATTCAATTTATAATTGGCAGCCATGTTGGATTTTATAATGTGCAAGTATACAATCAACTTAGTATTATTCATAATCATTAATAAAGATTGGAAGAAGAAGAGGAATAGGTTATGTATGAGTAGGAAAAGAAGATGGATTAGACACATAAGGATTTTAACTTTGAGAGAAGGAAGATAAGATGGATCTTCATGTGACTACAAAGTGAAAGTTTGTAGGCACTAAGAGAAATGATATGAATAATATCAAAAGGAATTACCAAATTAGGAGGAAGTTTACAAACTTGGGTGTCAAGAGATAGAGGAATTGCAACAATATGAAGCTTACTGATGAGTTAGTCAAGACTAACAAGTAGCAAATAGGCCAAATTAGCTAAGAAAATACTAGAAACATCTAGGAAGCTACTTGGCACCTTCTAAGTGTTGGGTAATGTGCATGCCAAGGAGGAAGCTTTTTGTGAAGCTTCCTAGCTAGCTTAGCTTGCACGCCAAGTAGATGGCTTTTAGAAGGAAGCTTCTTAGGAAGCTTCTTGGATAGCTTAGCTTCCTGGCTAGCTTAGCTTGCACACCAAGTAGAAAAATTCTAGAAGAAAGCTTCTTGAGAAGCTTCTCAAGAGCATTGTATATTTCCTTATAAATACCAAAGCCTACACTCATGTTAGGCATTTGGAGTTTCTCTCATTCAAGAGTCCCAAAGTGATTGATCACCTTGATCTTCCATTCTCCTATTCCTTTCCTTGGTCTTGGTCATTTACAAGAAGATTCCAAGAAGAAAGTATAACATTGTAACCAATTTCAAAAGTGAGATCATGATAATGGCCATGAGTATATTTCTTTTGCCAATTTTTAGCAACTAGAAGATGAGGCATGGCTTGGTGTAAGGATGTAGATAGCATGGACAAGAAGGTGAAATTATGAGGAACATGAGATGGTGGTAGAGCAAAAAGAGAATATAGAATAAGTGGATCTTGCCCATAATTTAGAAAGAAAGGAAAGAAGCTTGTTTTTGCTTACTTGGAATTATTTTAGGTAACTTGACAACCACAAGATAAGTATTCTAATCAATGTAGTGAACATTAACAAAAGCACATAGTATATCTTCCAAAGTTCAATTTGCCTGTTCAGTTTACCTATCAATTCTAGTATGGTATGTTATAAACAAGGTAAGCTTGGTGCCAAGAAGTTTGAAAAGTGTTTGACAAATTTACCAATGAATCAAGGATCACAATCAAAGATGAGACCCTTTGGAATCCCATGGTATTTGAAGACCATATTGAAGTAGATTGGCCAACATTGGATAATCTATGGTATCCACATCAGATACTAGGTGAATCTACTTGGTAAGCTAATCAACAAACACCAAAATTATTGTATGACCTTGATTTGTCTTTGGCAATGATTTGACGAGGTCTAGACTTACATGTTCTCATTGGGCAGATAAAATTGGGAATGGTTGGAGTAGTCCATCTGGTTCTAAATTCTAGCCTTATTGCATTGATAGCTCTCACAATATTGGACAAACTCTTAGACGTCTTTTATCATGTTTGGCCTTCACCATTGATGTTGTAGGGTACTCAAGGTTTTATCTATGCCCAAATGACCAACAATTGGTAAGTCATGTGCTTCTTGAAGTTGCACAAGTTATAGATCTACTATAGTTGGAACATATATTTGGTTCTTGCAAAATAGAAGTCTATCCTTGAATGAAAAAAATTATTCTTATTTTTATATGCTACAAGATGACTTTGCATGAGATGAAAGAAGAGATATTGTTGTAAAATTATCTTGAACTCTATTTTGACCTTTGAGTCAATTGATACCATGGTGATAGCTGCTTCTATGAAAGATTCAAGGAAAGTCTTCAAATTAGGTTGTCATGATAGGCCATAGAGAATGATATGGAACTTCATAATTTTTACTCAAGTTTGATATCAAAGAAGTATAGTTTAAGGCATCAAGAATGATATGGATCTTTCATAATTTTTACTCAAGTTTGATATCAAATAAGTATAGTTTAGGACATCAAGAATGACATGGAACTTTCATAATTTTTACTCAAGTTTGATATCAAATAAGTATAGTTTAGGGCATCAAGAATGATATGGAACTTTCATAATTTTTACTCAAGTTTGATATCAAATAAGTATAGGTATCTCTCCCATTGCAAACTCTTCATGTACTCCAAATTTAATGTCTACAACAAGGGTTTATGATTGATACACATAATTATTTATTTCTCCAAGAGATAATGTCTCCATATCTTTATTGTATCATTGCAAGTTGTTCTTGATATCAAGCTAAATAATTCTTTTATCTTGTGTTTAGTCTTGGAGATACAAAGGCAATTAGATGCAATCCATATGGGACTTCTTGATGCAACATAATTCTAATAGCAAAGTTAAAAACATCAAAATCAACCATACAAGGTTGTTGAGTATCATATAGCTAGAGGATGCATTGTGAAAAAAAACTATTCTTAAGTTTAAATAAAAAATTTCTGCTTGGTGGTCCACTCAAATCTTCTTGTCTTCTCCAAGAGATCAATCAATGATGTGGCCACTTGAGTATAATAATGAATGAAAATTTGATAAAAACTCACCAATTCATTAAATTTCTAAAATTTAATGGCATCTTTAGGAGTAGGCCAATTGGTAGCGGCTTTGATTGACTCCTCTTCCATCTTAATCTCCTTCATTGAAAGCCTATGGTCCAAAAAGCTAACTTTCTTCTTCCAAAAGGTACACTTGGACTTCTTGTAGTAGAACTTCCATTTTTGTAGTTATCTTAAGATTTCTTGTACATGGTTCTTATTTTCTTACCTTTGCCTTACAGTAAATTAAAATTTCATTGAAGAATACTATTGTATATCAATTCAATAGCCCTTCTAACATCCAATGAAAGTCCATGATCCATGAAAGTTACCAGAGCATTAGCATAATAATACGAAGTCTGTAGACAAGTTAGCAGAGGCTAATAAGTTAGTAAAATAAGCCAAATGAAATTAGGAATTCTAAGAATATTCTAGAAGCATTTAGGAAGCTTCTTGGTTAAAATGTTCTAGAAGAAATTTGGAAGCTTCTTAGTGTGAAGCTTCTAGGTAACTTTCAAGAATTGAGTAATTTGCATATCAAGTTAATGGCTAACTTATCTTGTACACCAAGTAGGCAACTTCTAGTAGGAAGCTTCCCTGGTAGCTTCTTGGGTAGTTTGGCTTGCACTCCAAGAAGGTGGCTTTGAGAAGGACGCTTCCTTGGAAGTTTCTCAAGAGCCTTGTGTTGCTTTGCTATTAATACCAAACCCTAGCTCATGCAAGACATTTAGAGTTTCACTCACTTGAGCATTTCCAATATGACTTTCCATTTTGAATTCCATTCTCTTATTTCTCTCTTCCATTTTTTACAATGGTATCAAAGTAGGAATAGAATGGATCAATAAATTAGTCTTCCTCAAACCATAGGGACTTGTGTATTTGTAAGCTACTAAAGCACCATTTCTAAGAGTTCATCACGTCTTGCTTTGACCAAAATTTTATGAATTTTATCACCTTGTCCAATGAACCATTGATCCTGCCAATCATAACTTACAAAGATCAATGAATGTATTGCATTTAATTAGATAATTGCAAGTATATAGTTAATAGAGTAGTTATCATGGTGGAAATGCTTAAATTATCATGGATATGCAGTAAAAAATCAAACCTATTAGTTGAATGTTGGAAAAGAGAGATTGCAATGGATAATGACAAGAGCAAGAGCAATTAAAGAGAGCAACATCTCAAGAAAGAGAAGATTGTGTCCAACATCCAAAAGCAAAGGTCTTTGAAGGCAAGAATCTACCAGGTTAGGTGTGATAGAGAAATCTAAGTTTGATTGTGAATATTATTATGAAGCCACAAATTTCCTAGATGATTGAAGACAAATCCTCTTGGCTTCAAGTCAACTAGATGGAGCATTAAAATTATTGTGGCAATTCTAAGTAGAAAACACTATATGGCAATTTCTTGCTCCAATTTTGACATGGGAAAAATTCAAGATTCAAGATTATGGTTATTGGTGATTCCAAGCCATGATGTTGCTCATGCTACACAAGATTGATTGGAAAATTGAGGTGGAGAAATTTAGTGAAAAATTACACTTCTCAATTCCAAAACACCATGATGTTGATTCTGGACATACAAGAAGATAAAGCATTGGATTGGTTTGTGATAGGCTTGTAATTGTGCACCAAATTGGAAGTAATCATATGCAAACCTAGGCATCTAGAAGAAGCCATATAGATTCTTGAGTGCTTTAACTCTTTGGTTACCCCACAAATTGGTCTTGACCTAAACTTCCACTGAACTTGCAAATACACCAAGCAAGGATGGACAAATTGGCACCAAAAGAGATTGATGCCATCCAATAGAGACTACTTGGCATGGCAGCCAAGAGTGGTTATAACTAAATGGTGGTTGCTTCTATCGTTGCCAAATTGGACATTACACTGTTGAATATCCATTCTTGCATGGATAACCCCAACAAGTTACCCAAATGGACATTGTGTAGCATTATGATCAAGGAAACAAAGAGTCTCTTTAGGAGATATCAATCCACTTATTTGGAACCTATTTAGTTCCAAGTAGATTGAAGGCTAGACTTATGCAAGTTTAATTCACTTGCAAAGTATAATATCTGATTGTAAAATTTGGTTGGTTTTGGGAGTTTTCAGAATTGCATGTCCATGCAATTAGAAAAGGAAGTAGGTATCTATTAAGTGAATATTAGGTAACAAATTGATGATGGTAGAAAGTGTTTTGCATTCCAAACCTCACCACCTATTGCATTCAATATTGGGAAGGAATATTCTAAGTACATGAGATTTGTAGTCACACTCTTCAATGTTCTAAGGATAGGAGAACCCCCAAGAGAAACAAAAGAGAAGAAACACAAGGCTTCAATGCTGAATACTCTAATGTCCCAAAGGAGCACCTTATCTTTATTATATAGCAAAGAGGATCCCTTCAAAGAGAACTCCACTCTTGGATCAAATACATAGATTGATGATATGTCAACAAGTTCCACTCTTAGATGATGGGTTACATGTTGAGCCTTGTCCTATCTATGGTCAAACAAGTTTGATTGGAGAGAATCTTTAGCAAATTTTCTTGTAGGAAACTCAAGATAGCATGGGTGAGCTACCATTGGAAAGCTCTCAACGAGACAAACATGGGAGGTGAAGAGAACACCTCTTTCCTTGGAAGGGGGAAGATCTTGAAATTTTTGAGGCCTAATTCATCCGATTGGGATTCCAAAATTAGCTTTGAAGTTTTCAAGGTGTTTTAAACCTCTGCCCTATTAGTGGAAATACTGTTTTAGTGACACCTCTATTTGATCTACTTAGAACATCATATAAAATCCTTTCAGATATTACCAAGCCAATCTCTACCTCTAGATAATATGTCTAGCTAATGGTATTGCACTCTTAGACTACAATATCATTCTAGGTCTTCTTTGGCTTGAATGTTATAAGGTTCAATTTCATTGGACCCAACAACAAATTCAAGTGCAACACCAAGAATTATAAATTAGGTTCTTTGACACCTAATAATATCAATCCTAAGATGGGAAGTTTGTTATTATAGTAATTGTAGAGTAAGCTTTGGAGGAAGGTACTCTTCTTTTTGCAATATGGATCAAAGTTCTTGCACAAGGAGATTATGATGAAGATCAAAAGTCAATGGTTGATGAAATAGTTCCAGGATTTTTGGATGTATTTTTGGATGTCCTTCCAAAGGGGTCACCCTTAGATCAAGGTATGCCTTTCAAGTTTAACCTATTTCTAGGTAGTACTTATATGAGTAGACTTATCTATCAACTCTCACCAAAGGAGTTAGAGGAAATTTGAACATTGACAAAATTGTGAGAGAAGGATTTCATACAACATAGTATGTCCCCATGGGGAGCACCAATACTCTTTGTACCAAAGAAGGATAGAGGGCCTTGCTTTTGTATTGACTACCATAGCCTTAATAAGCAAAACCTATGAAGAATATATATCCCTTGCCTTAAATTGATAACTTGTTGGATCAATTAAGTGGAGCACAATACTTCTCAAAGTTTGATATGAAAAGTGGTATTAGAAACTTCTCATTGATTAGGAGGATCTGCAAAGGACTACCTTTTGCATAAGATATGGGCATTTTGAATAAAGAGTTTTACCTTTTGGGCTCACTAATGTTTTGATTTTTTTCATGGATCAAATGCACTGGATGTTAGAAGAGCTATTGGATCAATGCATAGAGTTGTTCTTTGATGACATCCTAATCCTAGTAAGATAGAGGTTGAACATAAGAACACTATATGAGAAGTCTTATGATGACTATGTCAAAGGAAGTTTTATTGTAAGAAATCAAAATGTGCTTTATGGCAAAAGGAGGTTAACTTATTAAGTCATCAAAGAGGATCAAGATGGAAGGAGAGAAAATCAAGGCCATTACCAATTGGCTTAATCCTAAGGATGCCATGGAAATTTGAGCATTTAATGGATTGGCAAGTTTTTACCCATTATTCATCCATTATTATGTTCATATGGCCATACCATTGATCAATCTCTTGGGAAAGACATCAAGCTTTGCATGGATCTCATAGCACAAAGGAGCATTCAAGAAATTTAAGCATATGGTGTCCTCACAACCTAATCTCCAACCATATGATCGTCAACTACCTTGTGCGGTTGATTTTGATGCGTTTAACTTTGTCATTGAAGTGGTGTTGCAATGGAATTTCCAAATGGTTTACATCTCATTGCCTTTGTGTCTCATCAACTAAACACAACAAAAGGAAATTATTCTACTTGGGATCAAGAACAATTGGCAATTCCGTACACCATAAAGGTATGGAGACATTATCTCTTGGGAAAACAAGTGACCATGTAAATCAATCATAAACCTTTGTTGCAAACCTTACATTTGCAGCATATGAATAGTCTAGATTATTAATGGGAGGAATAAGTATAGTTTTATTGACATTACACTTGAGTACAACCTAGAAAGTTCCATGTCATTCTTGATGCCATATCATGAAGTCTTGATTTGAAGACTCTTCTTGAATCTCTCATGTTAGCAACAATCACCATTGTATCAATTGAGTCAAAGGTACACATAGAGTTGAAGATTAATTTAAAAGAGGAACCCATCTTTCAGTTGGTGCAAAGTTGTCTTGTAGTATATGACAAGGAGTATAACAATTTTTCCTTCAAGGAGAGCCTTTTTTTTGTGAGTACCAGATTTGTGTTTCAACTATGGGTGACCTCTAACTTATGCAGCTTCAAGAAGACCATGACTAACCCAATCATTGGTCACTTAGATGTGAGGAAAACATTGAATACCCTCTAGCATCAATGGTGGTGGTCAAACATGGCATAAGAAGTTTGAGAGTTTGTTTGATCTTGTAAGAGTTGCCAATGCAACAAGATCAACAACTAGAAACCAGGTGGACTAATTTAATTCCTTCCCATTCCAATTGCCTAATGGGAACATATTAGTCTTGACCTCATCACATTCTTGCCCAAAATAGATCAGAGTCATATTGCTATTGTGGTATTTGTTGATAAACTTAGTGAGTAGATTCACTTGGCACTCATCATGGATATCAAGTATGCACCAATGCTAGCCAGATTTACTTTGATATTATCTTCAAGCATCATAGGATACCAAGGGTTCTCATATCTGACCATCATCCTTCATTCATTGGTAAATTTTGGCAAGTGCTCTTCAAGCTACTTGGCACCAAGCTTGCTTTGTCTATGGCTTATCATACTCAAATTGATGGGCAAACCAAATGCACAAATTGCACCTTGGAATATATAATTTTTACCTTTATCAATTTTTACCATACCAACTAGGATACTTGTCCTGTGGTTATTGAGTTTACATATAATAATTCCAAGCAAGCAAGTATTGGCCTCTCTCCCTTATTCCTTAATTTTAGGCAAGACCCACTTGTTCTAGATTCCCTTCTTGGTCCCTCACCTTCTCACATTCCTTATACTTCCACCTTCTTGTCCACATTATCTAAATCCCTATACCAAGCCAAGTCTCATCATCTCATTGCTCAAAATTGGGAAAAGTTATATGTTGATAAGCATTGGCATGATCTCACCTTTCAACTAGGTGATAAGATTGTGATTTCTTCTAGTAACCATTCTCTTCCACTTGATACCAAAGTTTTTGAACTTACTCCTAATTGGATTGGTCCATTTGATACTACTCAGATCATTTCTCTTGTTTCCTATCAACTTACCTTGCATAGTCATATATGGATCCATCCTATCTTCCATGTTTCAAAGTTAAAAACTCTTTGTTTCTAATCCATCTTCATTTTCCACTCATGTCCAATTCACTCCTCCTCCCATCCTTCTCAATGATCATGAGGAATACAAAGTTGATTGTATACTTACACATTGCAATATCCAACATGGCCACTAATGACACAAGGAATATAAGGATATCGTCTTCATGATGCCACATGAGAACCCTTTTCTCATCTCCATAATACACAAATGGACATCTAGGAGTTAGAAGATTCCATGGAAACAAGGACATCACTAACTAGCAATGGAGGAATATGTAATAATATGGAGTAAGCAAACAAATTAGCATAGGTTAATAAGTTAGTAAATGTAATACCAAGAGCTAGCCATATGATCTAGATGTGAAATTTGGTTTGGTAACATCTAGAATGATGTTATACATGATGGTCAAAAAGATCATATAGAAGTATCACCAAAAGAGTATTTCTACTAATAGAGCAAAAACCAAAATAGACTTGAGAACCTTAGAACCAATACCTAGACATATGATTTAAAGGTGAGAATTGGTTTGGTAACATCTGGAAGGATGTTGCACATGATGGAATAAACATATCAGAAAGAGGTATCACCAAAAGTGGACTTCTACTAATAGAGTAGGAACCAAAATATGCTTGAAATCTTTGAAGGCAATCTTTGGAGGCCTAAATGGATGAATTAGGCCTAAAAAATGTGCAGATTCCCCCCCCCCCCAAAAGGAAAGGCTGGCCTTCCCTCCCCCTGGTTTTTCTTGTCAAGAGCTTTCCAACGATACCTTACTCACATGATTTTGAGACTCCTATAGGAAGATTCCCTCCAATCAAAGCTTGTTTGACCAGCCAGATAGGACCTAGACCAACATGTCACCCATCCAAGTAAGTAATCCAAGGGTGGAGCTTGATGACATGTCACCTATCTGTGTGCCTAATCCTATGGTGGAGCTTCCTTGGAGAGATCCTCTTTGTCTATATAATAAAGAGAAGGTGCTCCTTTGGAGCACCAAATGTTGAGTGTGTAATCTATGTTTTCCTTCTTTTCTTGTCCTTGGAGTATTACAGTAAATAAGCCAATTGCAATAAGGAATTTGAAGAATGTTGTGCTACCCACATTTTTGTTTTTTTTCTTATTTTTGAAGAAGAAGTGTACAAAAGAAGTCATATTGTGCTTGTATAACATCAGAAGGCAAAGAATGGTGTCTTCGAGTTGTAACTCAAGGTAAAGTGACTTTGTGTCAAAAGATGAAGTACTCGGATTTGCCCTATCAGCATTCAACCTGAAGTAAGGAGACTTTGGCTTGGGGGTGCTCAACCCGAGGTGAGGACAATGTAATAACTTTCCTTTGGAGTTGGACATTCAAGAAGGTACCGCACACAAAAATGGCTGGCCTATGAGCGGGGGAAAATTGATAGTGATAGGAGCAGAAGGAGGTGTGATTTCTCAGTAGAAACTCAAAATGAAGAAAGACAAAGAAGCCATGCCACTATAAGAATCAAGATAGAGACAAAGAGATGACAAGTAATTTTCTATCACCATTAAGGAGTCGTCCTGAGGGAGATCGTGGGAAAGGAAGTGTAGTAAGAGACACGCTGGTGTGTTGAGAGGAATTCAAGAGAGTTAGTCTAGGAATCAGTTGGAAGAGTAGCCACTAACCCAGAGAAGAGGAGAGTAAGATGGGAGGTGGGAAGAAGAACTTGGAAATCATATTGAGAAATCATGTGCTTTGGAGATTAGATGTGATAGCCAAAATTGAAGTCTTGAGCAAGCTTTGGATCATATTCCTGGCATGGAACTGGAACATTAGCTTTCCAGGTTTCATGACTAAGATCATCAAGAGTAAATGTCTCGATGGACCCAAGGGAGAAGATAAGAGAGGAAATCTGGCTTGTTGGACAGAGTTGGATTGGAGGTTAGTACTTGAAAGGAAGGCGGGTAAGGAGCAGGGAGCTACATTCTTGGGGAAAAGAGAGGTAGTTGAAGAAACCCAAGAAGTGAGAGATGCCTTCTCTTCAAAGCATACAAAGAATGGTTATAAGGAGCTATAAGGACCCTATGAGGAGAGGCATTGTAAGTGCAATGATGGCTATCTTCAAGCCAGAGCAAACTACTTGCGTGATGAAACATCAAGCGGTGTTCTTTCATAGGATGTTTGTAGGGGAACCAATCAATTGTGCAAAGTGTTTTCATTAGTGTACAAGACAAATGGTGTGGAACTTGCAGGACAAGTTGCCTCCACACTACATTGTGTGGTTTGCAGCCCACTTCTTCTTGGGACTGAATTTGCTGAATGCGATGAAGAGACACAAGATGGTGTCATACTTCTACTCCAATTTGAGAAGAGATGTTTATGCAACAATACATCTTGCAGATACAGAGCAGTAACAAGTACTACACGTAGAGAAGGCAGAGCATGCAGTTGAAAGTGAACACTCCAAAGTCAAAGAAGAGGAGTCAAAGGGAAGAAGAAGAAGAAGTGGGGGCAACAAGACCTCGGATGACCAGGAAGATGAACCTGAGGAAAGACTTGGTAGTAATTGCATCATTAGGTGAAGAATCAAAAGGGGAAGCCGAGTACAAATCAGAAGACTCGGAGAAGGAAGAAGAACCTAAAATCATATTGTAGAGTGGTGAAGCAAGTAGTGAGAGTGAAGATGGTGTGGAGACGAAGCCGGTACCAGAGGAGGAAGAAGAAAAGATGGAGATCACAGAAGATTGTAAACCGAGCCAAGAAGATGAATTTCTAGAGAAGGAGGAGAAGAGGGTGACCATTCAGAGAAGAGTCCATCCCAAAAGGAAGGCAAAGTATGAAGCGGGACCGAGTAAGAGAAGGGAAGTGGAGAGTGGAAGTTTGGGGAGCAAAGAATCCACCCCAATAAGGCCATTGTGGCTGAGAAGGCAAGTTTCAAGTGAAGAAGAAGCAAAGAAGGAGAAAAGTCCACAAGTTGAGGTAAATCAGAGTGAAGGAGTAGAGTATCTATGGGAGGTTGTATGCCCATTTTTAACCAAGTTGGAGCAGAAGAAGAAAGAGATGCAGTCTAAGTGTCCAGAAGTGAAGACTATTTTGTAGGTGTTAGCGAGATTAAAGAAAGAGAACTAGGAGTTGAAGAAGAGTATAATCCGAGGTGAGGAGGAGAGGGAAGTACTATGAGTAGATGCAATAGTACAAAATCAAGTGATGGAAAACTTAAAGAAGGAAGTGAGAATTAGAGAGCAAGTAATAGAGCAAAATGTCATAGCAAGGGAAAGACAGATAGCGGAGTATGAAATCTTGAAACAACAATTTGCTGATTCATGATTAGAAATTATGCATGCTATGGCAAGAGTAGCAGAGAAGGAGCAAGAGGTTGATAGAGTGATGGAGAGTGTAGAAGAGAAGAAGTGGCTCTAGCAAAGAGAGTTGATAGTGAGATAAAGGGAAGAAGAAAGATTACGGGAGCTACTTCATAGTCTGGAAGAGAAGATTGTTCAAATGGAGAAGGAGAAGGAGATTGTGAAAGCCAAATTCAAGGCTGAACTGGCAATGTACAAAGAAGATTGGTTGGCAGATCAAGAACATGAGAGGAAGATGAGACTCAAGCCATTGAAAGAGATTATCACAAAGATGAATGCAATGTTGAGTATAAAAGCTAGTGTAAGAATTGAAGAAACAAGATTGCACAAGTTGAAGTTGTTGGTGCAAGAGACAACAAGGAGAAATGCAAAGGATAACAATTTGAATGCCTTGCTGATTAGTCTCAGAACTCGTGTAGATAGGAAGATACTGGAAGTAGAAGACAATATCATGATGCGATTAGATTTAGTAAAGTTGGAGATAGGATAAACTTCAGAAGGATGTAAGAGCAAAGCCCAAAGTAGATGACATAGGAGTACAAATATCTTTGGAGTTACCATTGGAGATATTAGAGAAGAGTGGGTTAGAAGATATGGAATTAGATAGATTACCTACTAGTGTAATTGCATATCAAAAAGGAGTGTTAAAATTGGTAAAGGAATTAATAGTTGGGAATTCCGAGGATAGATTAGTATATGAGGTTACTTCAGGATTAGGATTGGAAGCCAAGGAAGAGGTAGACATTGGATCGGAGTAGTAATAGTTTTGAGATTGGAAGAGGCAGATATGAAGAGGTGCATTGTCATTTCAGATCTATAGGTTGTTAAAGTTGTTAGGAAGCAGTTTAGGAAGTGAGTTAATTGCTGAAGTGCTTCATTATTTAAAGGTTGCATTCGTAGTATGTTGTTGTTCAATGCTCATAATTTATGAGAATAGATAAAGCAAAGTGTTGTGAAGCAGTGCTCGTCGCTTGAGCTTAATTGTGGGTATCAACTTTGTGTTTGTAATTGTGAGTGTTTGGAGAATTCTGAAGTGCAAGTCAATGTGTTTGTTGGATGTTGGATGTTGGATTCCATAGCCTTGATCTTTACTATGTGTGTGTGATCTTGAGTGAAGTGCAATCGGAGCAATGCCTTGACAAATTTGAGAAGAATTGTAGTGTTGGTAGTATTCTGCAATTGTGAGTGCATCGTAGTGTTGATGTGAAGCAATTTCAATTAAAGAAGTTGTGCCTTTAGTGGAGGAGTAGAACACAATTTTGAGGCAAAGTCGTTTAGCAATGAAGTGCCATTTTGGGAGAGCCTGAATCATCACAATAAATCTTGTTTGGAAAGATTTGATGGAGTTGTGATTATGTGTGACAAATTGTTGTGATGAGGCTGCAAGTCAATACTTGTTACTCTCTTCTAGGTGTGGTTTCTACTTGAGAGATTAAAGACACAAAACCAAGAAGAACCGAGATTGTTACTATTTGACTTTGTATTTGACCAATTCTAAATCGTATGTCTACGGGAACAAACTTTACTTACCTAATTACCGCAAAAGTGATATTTGCCAGGTTGTCACAAATGTTCTAGAGCATCTAGGAAGTTTCTTGGTCGAATGTTCTAAGAGCACTTTTGAAGTTTCTTAGTGAGAAGCTTCTAGGTACCTTCCAATAATGAGATAACTTGCATATCAAGTTAATGGCTAGCTTAGCTTATTTTCCAAGTAGACAACTTCTAGTATAAAGCCTCCTTGGCAACTTCTTGTGTAGCTTAGCTTGCACTCCAAGAAGGCTACTTTGAGGAGAAGCTTTCTTGGAAGTTTCTCAAGAACCTTATGTTGCTTTTGCTATAAATACCAAAGCCCAAGCTCATGCTAGCATTCAAAGTTTCTTTCACTTGAGCATTCCCAATATGACTTTCTATTCCAACCTTCCATTCTCCTATTTTTCTCCTTGGTCTTTTACAATTAATAAGCCCAAAAGGCAAAATGAATTCAAAATGGCATACCTTATACAAAGGTAATCTTTTGTATGTCTTTTTAATCAACTGGAATTTGGTAGTAGCTACTTCAAAGATCTAACTTTGAGAAGAATTGTGCTCTACTTAATTGATCTGATCAATCATCAATTCAAGGCAAGTGATATATATTCTTCATGGGTTTTTTATTAACATCATGGTAGTCAATATAGAATTAAAACACTCCATACTTCTTTGGTACAAATAGTATTTGTGCTCCCAAAGGAGATGTACTATGTTGTATGAAATCCTTTTCCAACAATATGGTCAATGTCATTCAAAGTTCTTCTAAATCTTTAGGTGAGAGGTAATAGATTAGTCTACTCATTGGAGTTCTACTTAGCAATAACTCAATCTTGGAATGCATACCTCAATTAAAGGATAATTCCTTTGGAAGATCATCTAAAAGCTCCTAAACTATTTGATTAACCATTGATTTTAGAGGATTCTTATCCTCATTAGATTCTCCTTACACACTAAGCTTGGACCACATAGCAAAAACATGAATATCTTCCTCCAAAGCTTATTCTAAAATTTTTTTACTAATAAACTTTCATCTTGAGATTGATTGATTTTTCTTAGGTGTCTTTTTCAAAGGTGCCAAACAATCTAAAAATTAATTATTACCTTATGTTGTACAATTGATTGATTTTTCTTAGGTGTCTTACTCAAAGGTGCCAAACAATCTAAACATTAATTATTACCTTATGTTGTACAATTGATTGATTTTTCTTAGGCGTCTTTCTCAAAGGTGCCAAACAATCTAAACAATAATTATTACCTTATGTTGAATTTATCATCAGACCTAATAAAATTGAACCTTATGAAATTCAAGATAAGAAAAACCTAAAATGAAATAGTAGTGTAAGGAGCTCCAAATATTCCTTCCAAATCTTGAATATAACAAAATGTGAGGTATAGAATGCAAAATCCTTTCTACCATCTGTCATCATCAATTTGCTTCCTACTTGATAAGAATATATAATTCCTTTATTAATTATATAAACATATAATTCATAAAACTCTCACTATTAACCAAAATCTTACCATCATAATTTGATAGCATACTTGGCAGTGAATCACACTTGCATAGATCAAGCCTCCAATCCCATTTAGATAAATCAAGTTCCCAATAAGTTGTTTGATATCTCCTATTGGAACTCTATATTTCCTTGATCCTCATGCTCTAAGAACTCCATTTGAGCAATGTGGCAAGATCATCCATTCTTAGTTGGACATTTGGCAATGCAAAGTCCAATAAAAGCAACCACTATTTTATTGATATGCAATATCAAGTGGTTTGTGTTGGATGGCATCAATCTCCATTAGTGCTAGTTCATCCACTTGTGTGTGGTACCCACAATTTTTTTGTTTTTGATTAGTTTTAAAGAAGAAGTGTATTTTTGAAGCCAAATTGAAGCCAAATAGAGAAAGAAGAATCATGTGTTTGGATTTGTAACACCCATTTGTGCACGTGTGTGGCATTGTGATATTTAGCTTGGTATTACAAGTACTTGAGAGATATTATTTATATAGAGATAAAGGATGGTTCTATATTAGTCATGATTAGCTAAATTTAGTCATAGCTAAGATAGAGGGGACCTTACTTTAGAGGAAGTAGAAAAGAGAGGCACCATTATTTTGGATTCTAGTGTGTTGACTTGGTATTATTCTTAGGTGTTTGGCTTTGAGGAAAGAGTTGAGAACTCTTGGGCCTACAAGCCTTTTTGTTTTGGATTCTTCTATAGTCCAAGGATAGCCCATGTGAAGGAATCCTTGACTTAGTGGTTGGGTCAAGATAAGATCACATGCTAGTGGAATATGCCCATGTGAATGAATATTCCTTTCTACTTTTTGACTTTACTTGACTTTTAGTCTAGTAACTTGAGTTACTATGGCAATTAGTAACTTTGGTACGTTATTATTTCACAAATATATAAACAAGGGGTAAGGAGGTACTCATCATCCTATCATTTGCAACGATCTCTCTCTCATTGAATTCTCTAGTGAGCAATGTCTTGAGTCTTGGAGTGTTAGCCTTGGAGGAGTATGATGGAGTTGGGGTTCCTTGTCTTCTTAGTCCATGGTGCGCTACCATAATAGCCATCAGAGGTTCATCCTTAGTGAGAGACAGGCCGGCTCACAGATCTGACCTAAGGAAGTCAACTTTATGTCAAAGGAAGAAGGACTTGGATTGGACTTAAAGGGTGGTAGACCCAAAGAAGAGATGCTTTGCATTGGGGTGATCAACCCAATCCAAAGACACTATAACAACTTTTCTTTGGGCCACATAAATCAAGAAGATACATGTAAAAAAAATATCTACTTCAAGAGTAAGATTAAATTGACAATGACAAAAGAAAGACACTCAAAGGTGATTTACATTTGAAGTTCAACTGAAGAATGATTGGGAATCATAGAAGTATAAACTCACAACTTCATCTAGCAAATTCTGCAATGTTGAGTCAATATCTTATCCCTCTTAGGAGTTATCTCATAAGAGTCATACCTATGAGTTGAGTTGTAAGAGTGATTTCCGAGAAACCATATAGCAAAATGCACATGATGCCAATGAAGAGTAGTAGGTAGGTTCCTTCACCTGTGGAGGAGAACCGAAAATTCAAAGGTTGGATATAATGGCAAGGATCAAAGGCTTGAGTAGGCTTTAGATCATGTTTTTGGGGTGCAACTAGAATTTAAGTTTTCCAGGTTTCATAGCAAAAATCACTACCAGCAATTGTGAGGATGGTCCTAAAGCAGAAGGAAAGAGAGGAAATATGGCTTGTTGGACCAAGTCAGATTGGAGATTGGTTATGGGGAAAGAAGCTCCCGATGCATCCGGGGTTACCTTCTATTGGAAGTGTGATTCTACATAAGAGACTTTAAAGGTTAGAGGTTCTTTCAATGCTCCTTGCACAAAGAATAAATATAAGGTGGATAGTTATAAAGACCCAATAAGGCAAGGTATCATCTGGGCTCTAATGGCAATGCTGAAACCATAGCACACCACCTACCTAACAAAGCAGCAAGTGGTGTTCTTCCATCAAATGTTTGTGGGAGAGAAGGTGAACTAGATGAGGTAATTTCACCTACAAAAAAAGCAAATTGTGGTACCCACATTTTTTGTTTTTGATAAGTTTTAAAGAAGAAGTGTATTGTTGAACCCAAACTGAAGCCTAATGAAGAAGGAAAGAGAAGAATTATGTGTTTGGAGTAGACCCAAAGAAGTTGACTTCATATTAGAGGAAGAAGGATTGAGATTGGACTTATGGGATGATCAACCCAATCCAAAGGAACGGTAACACCTTTTCCTTGAGCCTAGCAAATCAAGAAGGTATGTGTAAAGAAAATGGCTACTTTGGGAGGATGAAAGTTGAGAGTGATAGGAAATTTGGAACGTACATTTTTTTAATTTTTATTAAAGAAGAAGTGCATTGTTAAAGCTAAAGTAGGGCTAAGTGAGGACAAAAGGAGAAGAATTGTGTGTTCATGATTGACCCATAGAAGTTGACTTTGTGTTAGAGGAAGAAGGATTTGGGTTGGACTCATAGAAGATATCCAAAGTATGATTACCTTGCATTAGGAGAATCAACCCAAAGAACCATAACAACTTTCCTTCAAATCACACAAATCAAGGAGGTACTATTAAAGAAAATAACTACTTTGGTGAGAGGAGGGAAAATGAAATTGACAATGATAGGAAACAAACACATAGTCTATGAGTGGGGCTTGCAAATTGATTGAATTTGAAGCTTTGCAATTTGTAGATGATATCCTATTGCTATCAATAGTTGTCCCAAAGGAATGCAAATCAAGAGTCCACACTATAGTTTGGTTTTCAAGAACTTTAAAGGAGTTAGAATCTTGGGTTTTGGAGAGGGTTTGAGTTTTCAAAGATCCAAAATTTGTAAACACATGATGCCAAGGTAAGAGTAGTAAGCAAAGTCTTGTATTGGCCATGAAGAATCCTATAATTTCTAGAGTGGAGATAATAGGCAATATCAAAGTACTTAGCTGACTTTGTATCACATTTTTGGTTTGGAACTAAAACCTAAGTTTTCCAAGGTTTATGGTTGTGGTACCCATGTTTTTATATTTTTGACGAGTTTTAAAGAGAAATTGTATTGCTGAAGCTGAATTGGAGCTTAATGAAGAAAAAAGAGAAGAATTGTGTGATTGGCATAGACCCAAAGATGTTGACCTTGGGTTAGACGGGCTTGGGTTGAGCTTAGGAAAGTAAAAACCCAAAGAAAGAATGCTTTGAATTTGGATGCACAACCCAATCAAAAGAATCTATACTAACCTTTCCTTGTATCTAGCAAATCAAGAAAGTATGTGTAAAGAAAATGACTACCTCGGGATCAAGATGAATTGAGAGTGACAAAAACTAGACACACAAAATTTGCATGTCAATTGTAGATTGACTAAAGAATAACCACACAACTAAAAACTATAAGATTGAGACTTCATCTTGAGAGTTCTAAAATGTCATTGCAATATCCCATGCCTATCAATAGTTGTCCTAAAGGAGTTAGGATCTTGGGTTTCGGGGAGTGTTTGATCTTTTAGAAACCAAGAGTGAGAAAGCACATGATTCTACCAAAGAGTAATAAGCAAATTTTGGTGTAATTCATTGATTAGACATAATGGTAGGATCAAATTCTTGAAACTTTGCATTACTTTTTTGGCATGGAACTAGAATTTGAGCTTCCTAGGGTTCATGGCAAAAATTACTGCTAATAATTGTAAAGATGGTCCCAAGATAGAGGGAAAGAGAGGAAATTTGGCTTGCTGGATTGAGTCAGATTAGAGATTAGTCTTGGGGAGAGAAGTAGGAGAAGTAGGAGGAGTCACCTTTTATTGGAATTGTGATTCTTTAGAAGAAACACCCAAGGTACGGAATTCATCCCTTGCACCTCAAACCAAGAATGGGTACAAGGTGGATAGCTATAGGGACCTAATACAAAGGGGTATAGTCAGCATGATGATGGCCATGTTTAAGCCAGAGCAAATCACCTATGTAATGATGCAAAAAGTTGTGTTATTTCACCAAATGTTTGTACAAGAAGCACTGAATTGGGCAAAGTGTTTGCACCAACAAGTAGGTCAGATGATTAATAGTTGGAAAATGGACCTACCACCTCATTACTCATACCTTTTGCAGCCCATTTCTATTTCAGACTAAACCTACTCAACTCAGAGGAGAGAGGAAGGATGGTGTCTCACTTTCATCCCAATTTACAATGAGTAGCAGATGCAGATAAGTACTACTAAATTAGGTGAGTCTGTTGTTGTACTTTTCTTTTCTCTCTCTAGGAACACACAGGGTGCCTAGCTGTGGAGACTACAGATCAGAGGCTAGAGGTAAACTATAATGACTCGACAAAACATACATGTGACCCTTATTGCCGGAACTCTCCTTTCTCAGGACTAATATTCTTGCTATCGAGAAGGATAGTACTGGGCAACCTGACCTGTCATCACAACACGGACTCCTGGTCTGCTAGTCATCACTTCCAACATAAACAAGGAGAAATACACAGCACTCCTAGAAGGAAATAATCTGAGCGCAATGCCCGCACACCAATCCAAGCCAACTGGGTGTACAAACAGGCATACAAGTATAGAGAGGATCCAATCACAAGAAAAAGACAACAACTCTCTGTACTTTTTTTCAGGAAAGAGCTTCAGAGCCTTTGTGCTCTGTCATCAAGCTCATTCCAACCTGTACTCCAAGCCTCCTCCCATCTGTACTTCAAATCTCAACAAATTCCTACTTCATGTGGGGATTTTCTATGTCTTTTTGATGGGAAAAGTCTGTGCGGCTCATATGCAAGTAACTATTTCTACATAGCTTGGATTCAAGTGATCTAGGATTCAATGGAAAGACTGTAAGATAAGCTTTCCAATGATATAAAATACACTTCAATCGGATCACTATAACTCTCCTGAAAATCTCTCAAAGTTGGCCAGGATTTTTCTTGGACTTCACCCTAATTTCGAAATCTTCTTTTTAGGGTTTGCTCCTGGTTCTTGGCAAATTTACCCCAAATTTCTGATTCAGAAATACACTTGATCCTCACAAACACTCTGGCAACCTGAAACTCTCAATCATAGTCATAGGACATGAGAGTTGATATCCAATCAAGATGAAAGGAAAATTTGCTCTACCGAGCTTATGACAGTATTTTTAGCAGGATGTTTTGCATCAGATCTCACTTTACACAAATCTAAAACCACGTAAATTTTCCACAATAGCTGGTTGTGTTTTTTTCTAACCTCCTGCAAATTTTCGTAGCCTACTCCAACTCCAGTTTTTAGATGTGGATCAATTCCAGAGCTGGGCTAACTTGTGAGCTCTACAAACCCAGGTATACTTGATCCAAGATCCTAATTTCTCTATTTGAAGAATTCACATGAAACTTTCAGACAGAGGAGCTTAACCTATCCACCAACAACTCTAGAAATTTTCATGAGGAAATTCGAACTACAACTTGGGGAGTGACCAAAACTCCAAACCTGATCATTAGCTCTTCTCCGACACCTTACATCCCATAAGTTTCAACTTCAATCAATTGGATATGATTTGAGATTGACCAAAAACTGGAATTTATTGTGCTCAGTACTGTAAAAACATTGTCTTCTCTCCAATCCCACTGACAGATAGTGAAAAGGTCTCAAGAAACTCCCTCAATTGACTACTTTGTGCTCTTGGGTATCAATTCAACCCCCCTTTACTCAATTGATCATATCTCTCTTATACTTAGCTCAAATTGAGTTATTTCTATCTGCAAATTGTAGCCTGTTGTCTCCTCTTTCCAACCATGTCCTCCATTCCTCGAATGCCATCCCCAAACTCCCCTGATGGTCGAAAAACTTCTGACTTCCCCCTTGAGACCCAAGTTCTTGCACATTTGTCTTTTACTCTTTTTACTTTTTGACAAATGGACCCCACAACTCCACCTTGAAGCTTATGAGCAAAATTTTAGGCATTCCTCAACTATAGAAGAACATAAATTTTCAAGTCCCATACATTCTCATAAATAAGCACCAGAAAGATGATAGGATCTGGGTTTCCCATCACCGACTCCACAAACACCACCCCGAAACGTACTACCAACCAATCCCGTAAGTTGTCACGGTGTAAAATCTAAAGCCTGATGAGAAAAGGATTTGGGAGTGGCAGATCAAGAGCATGGGACATCTCATACTCGAATGCTTCCTCCAATGCTCTAACACTTGCTCTCTACTACAACTCTCTCCCAACTTCCTTCTCTCCTCGAGACTCTCCAAACTAAAACACACCCGTCTCTCTACTCGCCCTCATCTTTATTCATCAGAGCCCTCAAACATGATAAGATTGTAACCCATGTGGCCAATCACATACATGTACATAGATGGCTCACATGGCAACATCTCATCCATCGAAACTAGCATGCAACCTACCCCACTAACGTGGAGATAAACTATGATAAGTCACTTTTTACGGGCTATGCAAACCACAACACGACACCGTGAAGGCGATGACCTCTACATCAAGAGCGGGAAGGAGAAGATAGTGTTGGTGGAAATCCCAAGGCTCAAGAAGAGAGGTAAGCCCAAAGGAATAATATCACTATTTCTGCCATAGCATACAAGGGGGCTGAATTCAAAGCTAGAGATGGAGGTGGTAAAGAACCAATCTTTGGAGGAAGAGTTGGAAAGAGAAGCCAAGTCAAAGTGTGAAGATTTGAAAGAGGAAGAAGAGTTCACCCTGTAGAGTAGAGAGTCTAGTAGTGAAAGTAATGGAGAACTCAAAGTCCAGCAATTAGTGGAAGAGGTTGTTGAAGAAGAAGATGAGGAGTTCTATGTAGCAATTGACCGTATGGAAGAAGGAGACATGCCGTATTTGGATACTTGTAGAAGAGTTGAAGGAGACCAAGTAGAAGAGCCTACCTTGGTGTTTCCAAGGGCAGCAAGATCAAAGAGGAGTATGCAGGTTGTAGCTACAGGGCCGAGTAAACCCAAAGAGGAGGGAGAAAGCTCAAAAGGAGTGATATTGAAAGTACAAAGATCATGACTTTGGAGTAAGGCACCTGTCAAAGAAGTGCATACCAAAGCCAAAGAATGTGAAGATGAAGGAGTATTCAATGGATTCACCTATCTATCAAAGATTGTATGTCCTTTTTTGTTGCATTTGGAGAAGAAGAAAGAAGAGTTGAGGAGAGAGCATCATAAAGTGACGGATGAGATCAACATATTGAAGTTCTTGAATAAAGGCAACTTGGAGTTGAGGAGTAAGTTAACCTAAGGGGAAAAAGAAGCCAAAGAACTTTGGATGGATAATGTTCTTCAAAGGACAAACTTTGATAACTTGAAGGAGAGTTGTGTGAAGTACAACAAAGAACTCAAATGTTGAACTAAAGAATTGAAGGACTAGAAGGCATCATTCAAGAAATTGAAAGGGAGAATTTGTTGATGCATGATTGGGGGTGCTACATTCAAAGGTGATGGTAGTGGTAATGGAGCAAGAACTAAAGAGCTTGAGAAAGATCACAAAAGAGAAGGGTCAGTCCTGGCAACATGAGTTGGCAAAGAGACATCAAGAGGAAGACAAATTGCAAGGGCTGCTTGAAGTGTAGATACTCAATTGGTCTCGTATGTGGAGGAGAAGGAAGCATTGAAGGCAGAATTTGAGGATGAGTTGAAGATGTATTGGAATGAGTTGGAGATAGAGAGGAGTCAAGAGAAGATAGTTCCAAGGAGTGAGACGGATTCAATAAGAGAAGTCATTGTGGAGTTGAAGGTGATGTTGAGCACTAAAGCCAAAGCTAAGGTGGAGGAGTCAAGATTGCACAAATTGAAGTTGTCGGAGGAGACAATAGAGGTTAGGAATTCCTTCACCACTCCTCACACCAAGAATGTATATAAGGTGGATAATTACAAGGACCCAATGAGACAAAGTATTATTAGGGCTATAATGGCAATGTTAAAACCCGAGCATACCACCTATGTCACACCATTTGTAGTGTCACATCTAGATTGCTTGGACACTAGAGTTGTAGTGATAGTAGTTAGATGTATTTCAGTAGTTTCCCATAGATTACTTTCCAATGGTCAAATTTCATATTTGGGGTATTGACTTCATGGTGGGGCCTACCGTCACTTTGCATTGTTTGCACCATCGAGTGTGTTGTCAACGGGGACCGTTAGGGTTCCAAACTTAGCTCAAGTCCAAGGGTATACTTCTGAAGTGCAGCTCCAGAGAGCTCACTTCTTGGATGTTGAGCCTTTGAGTTCTTGGCTATGGTGGTTAGAGGCCGGCAAGCATCACCTGGATTCTCTTAGCTAGAGTGGGTGTGGCTTGATTGTAATTAGTGTCCAGTTGTTGGCAGTTTATAGAATGATAGATCAAGTATCGATCTGAGTTGAGTTGATTTGAGTGTTGTAAACAATCTGATTACATCAGAGAAGTGAAGTTAGGGGGAAATTGGGTGCAAGAATTGAGAGTGTTGGTGGTATCTCCAAGACTCGCTGATCATTGGTAGCTTGATTGGACCTCAAGTTTTCCCTAGTATACAGAAGCTTGTTCAATTGATGCAGATTTGGTAGTGAGATAGATGGCATGTATTGGCCAATTTTGAGCAAAGAAGAAGCAAATTTTGAGCAATGGTTGTGATTTTGAGCTCAGGAGGTGAAGACAAGACCAATTTGTTACGAGTTGGGCTTAGAAACTGAAATTGAAGGTGGAGTTGGGAAACTACCCTCATGAAATTGTGATTTGGAGAAACCCATTTTTTCAATTTGGCTTGAGTGAAGAGTTAGCGGAGGATTTAGCAATCAGCCAACTTTAAGGTTTATGTCAGATTTTACCTAAGGATTTTGATGGAGTTTATGTCAGATTTTGGCCGAGTTTGGAGGAGTTTTGCAAGTTTAGAGGAGTTTCACAGATTTGGGAGGAGTTTTGCTAGATTTGGGGAGGGTTCAAAGTTGCAAGAAGAAAGGCCTCATTGGCTGAATTTTGGTGTTTTGAGGCATAGGGCTACGAGCTATGAGAGGCTACAAAGGCCTAGAAGGGCCAGCAAGTCAGCTTGCTAGCGTGAGACTAGCTAGTTTAGAGTAGATCTTGGTCATTGTTTGGCAAAATCTGCCTATCCTGCTAGATTGTGCGCAATAGGGTTTGACTCCTTGATCTCTTGTTCCTAGATTGGTGCCCTAGCCAACTGGTCCACCCTCACTCTTTGTCCTAGTAACTGTGCCATTATTATCTATACACTTGTAGCTTTGGCTAGGAAAGGCAGTTTGATCCCATTCTTGGTGATCATAGTAGCTTAGGACGTAGATACAAACTTCTCTTATGTCAAATGCCAAATGGTGGTAGAGTCAATCCCGTATTGCTTTATAAGATAGAGGGCTTCATTTAGATTTCTTGTGATTGGACCCACTCTATTCTTTGCTTCCTATTTGTGCACCATATTTGTGTGAGGTGCCTTAAATTTAGAGCGTTGGTGCTCTAGTGTGCTCTCGGTAGTGATGCTAGAGTGATGACTAGTTAGACTACCTTTGTTCTCTCCGGTGAGGTAGGAAGTGATGACCTACAGACCATGAGAGTACGTGTTGTGATGGTAGGTTATAGGTTGCCTTTTCCCCTAGTGTAGTTATCTTAGTTAGGGTTACATTAGCGGGTGGTGTTCCATGGGTATTGGCACTTGGTGGTGCCCAGTTGGTGTTGGATCTTGGTGGAGTACTTGTGGTTGTGGTTGCAGTTGATGGTTCCGGTTTGCAGTTACTTTGTCACGATGGAGTTCTTTGGGGATTCCAAAGGAGTTAGCCCTATAGTACGCAATGGGTTTACTAGGAGTGGCACTCGGTATCAGCCTGTATCTCTGGTCCTAATGAGGGGGGAGATTGACTATGAGTTGGAGTTTGATACAAGAGTTGATTTAGTTGAGAGTGCACTTGGCGTGTCCGCACTGTTTTTGTGGGACATGGACAAGATTTATGGTGCCTTCAAAGGCCCTAGGCATTACTCTAGTATAGTGGGTACCATTGAGTTGGATGACTTCATCTAGAAGTTTGATAGTTGGTGTGATTTGCAGCAAATGCGGAACCCGACTTTGTTTACATCTTTCATGGCATGGAAGGGTTGTTTCACCACTTGGAGGGTCCACCAATGGACAACTACCATATGTTTAGGAGATCTCATTTGGAGGAGATTGAGTTATGGAGACAATGTTGGTCTCCAAACTATGTCTTCATCACTTCAAGCTTGGTTGCCAGGAGTAGATCGGTTGTACCCACGAGTTCTAGCTCAAGTAGTGTTGGTGGAACTAGTGGAGGTGCACTAGCTAGAGATAATGCTACCACAAGTAGAGGTACCATTGCAAGAGGTGGTGTGGTACCGGGGTTTAATTCTAAGATGGAGTTCTTCCAATGTTCAAGGTAGAACTTTCGGGGAGTATGGACCGACAAGCTGAAGAGCTTGTAGGAGTTCAAGTAGAAGGTTGGAGAGAGCCTATGCGAGGCATACACTTGCATGAGGCAGCTGATCAGTTTTACTAAGGAAGTTATTGAGGCCCAAGCAATCCAATTTTGGTATGGGATACTGGATAGGGAGTTGTGATGTAGAGTTTGTGACGCTATGTTATTATAGGCTACTTTGCCTACTTTGGCAGTGGTCTTTGGTTTGGCTAAGCGTATTGAGCTCAACATGGTGGAGGAGAGGGTGGTGAAATTTGGATTTGGTAGGGAGACCTCATCCACAACTATTACTTCTTCTAGAGTGCACCACGCCCAATTGGTTTTTGAGGACAAGGTGGACAGCTCAGATCCTAGAAGTGGAGGGCCTACTATAGTTAGACCCTTACCTTCCTTTTCAAGTCAGCAGTAGCTAGTGAGTTGTAGTGCTGCTTGTTGGACTTGTGGTGGACCTCACTATAGGAGAGATTGTACTCAAGGCAGTGGACCTGATACCTTTGGTGCATCACAACCAGCATAGAGGCAGTGTGAGCATTGCCACAGATTTGGTCACACTAGTGACCGATGCTTTGATCTACACCCGGAGTTACAAAGTGGTAGGAATACTATAGCAGGTAGTAGAGGAGCTCCAATTCATGATGGATGAGGTGGTGGTAGATGATCTACACCTAGTAGGGGTGCAGTACCTGCCCTTACTTTTGATATAGCTATGGCTACTCGGATTGAGCAGCTGGAGCAAAGATTGGCTAGTATAGCCATTGCTTAGAGGAGGTCAGATTTGAGTGCTGAGGCTTCCACCTCATATGCTAGTGATAGAGATGCTTTGGGCTTCATGTGCAGAACAACACAGGTGGATGCATCTACAGTAGTGACTAGGAGTGTAATATGTGCTCCAGAGCCTAGAGGAGCATCAATGGAGTTTGATCCACAGAGAGGAGAAGTTGGGAGACAAGTCAAACTTGCCCAGTCTTTCATGCTATCTGAGGCATTGCATACAACATCCATGGCTCCTAGATGTCACAGTGCAAGTATGGTAGGTGGTGATGGGGTGCATGATGGACTACCTACTAGTCAACCACTTGCTACTACACAAATTGAGTTGAGCATGATGTTGGGGGCGGCTCAATGATTATGTGGTGCCCTTTGTTTTTAGCCAATGACATGTTTACATTGGGAGTTGACCCATCTCCAATGTTCTGATTGGCTGCCACACTTTGTGAAAGTATGGATGATGCAGTTCCTACTACTAGAGCAAAGGTGGTTGATAGTGGAGCTGACTTGGTTGAGGAACATGGGATCCTTTCAACGACCAGTGGTTTATGGTAGGCAATAGCGGCTAGACTAGAGGAGTTGCCAGCTAGACCAACCTTTGAGAGAGCGCTGTTCACACCTGGTGTTGTCCTATTGGATAACCAAAGGGGGGTTTCCCTCTTGGTGGGACCTTCAAGGAAGGTCTATACACCACAAAGAGTCTTGTTAGACTCAAGTGCGGAGCCCCTTGTGTTGGGGAAGGCTGCAATAGTCGGTCTAGAGTTACGGAAGACCGATGTGGAGAGGTGTCCATTTTAGATCCAAACATCTCTAGGTGATGGTTTGACACAATACATCACACGTGGAGAGCTTGTTGTCTAGGTTCAGCCTCGTCATCTGATTGATAGCTCAGTGATGAGAGCTCAAGCTATTGCAACAATAGTTGAGTCATACAATGTGGTAGTTCGGAGAGCAATGTTGTATCCTATGGGTTTCAGTATCGACAATTGGGAGGAGACAACCTCCTATAGACCAGGTTGGAAGTCTTGTGAGAGATGAGTATGTTGCCTACCAAATACGCTTTAGTAGTGGTAATCTTGGCTCACTATAGTCTAGGACCATGGCAACATCAATTTCAGCTTTCAATGGTGCAGTTACTTGGCCTGGTGATTTATTGGAGGAGAATGCCCATGCAAAGGATACTCCTCTATCAAAGGAGATCACTCGGATTTGGAGTACAAGTGGGATTGTTCCGTCTACCTTGGATGTTCCATTGTGGAGGTCAAAGGAGGCATTGCAACAGCATGCGGATTGGTTGGTGCGATAGGCTTGGAGTGGAGCCTTTGTACCACCAAGAAATGAGTATGAGGATGAGCCTTCAAAGTCAATTACCTTGATACCTCTAGATACCAAACTCATTGCTTGGAAGTATCCCATAGAGGGAGTATGTCTATTGGAGTTATCCAATGGGATTAGCACCGGACTAGCTACGGTCCTATAGGTAAGTATACAAGTACAAAGGTGCTTGTATGTGGAGAGAGATGAGACTAGGCGAGTCTCTCTACATCATGTGGCAGACTTGGCCTATCAATATCCAGAGTTCTTATTGATGTCAGCAATCAAAGGTTACCAGAAGGCCCTACCAACAAACATTTCCTTATTGAAGGCTATGATCTGAGAGAGATAAAGGCTTTGTGGTACCCACAATTTTTTTTTTTTTGAAATGGAGAAGAAGAAGTATAGAGAAGTCGGATTGCACCTGGATGGCCAAAGAAGGTGAAGAAAAGAGTCTTTGGGATGAAACTCAAGGTAATGTGGCTTTGGGTCATAGGGCAAAGTACTCAAAATTGCCCTGTCAGCATACAACTTGAAGTAAGGAGTCTTCGTATCGAGGATGCTCAACCCGAGGCGAGGATAATGTAACAACTTTCCTTGAGGATGAGAGTTTCAAGAAAGGACCGTTCAAAAACTGCAGTCATATGCATGAAGGACTCTTAATAGTGACAAGAGCATGCAAGAGGTGTGATTTCTTGGTAGAAACTCAAATTGAAGAGAGATGAAGAAGGCGCAACTCTATAAAAATTGGGCTAAGGACAAAGCAATGATGAGCAATTTTCCTTTGCCGTTAAGAGGTCATCTTGCAGGAGATTGTGGGAAGGGAAGTAGAGTCAAAGACGCATTGGTGTGTAGAGGAGAATTTGAGAGAGTTAATCTGGAAGTCAAAAGGAAGAGTAGTCCCCAACCCAATGAGGAAGAAAGAAAGATGGGAGGAAAGGGAAGTACTACAAGTAGATGCAGTAGTACAGAATCAAGTGATTGAGAACTTGAAGAGAGAAGCAAGGAATCGAGAGGAACTCATAGAGTAGAGTAACACAGCAAGGGAAATACAAGTAGTTGAGTATGAAATCTTGAAGCAGCAGTTTGCTGATTCAAGATTAGAGATTATCCATGGTATGGCAAGAGTAGCCAAGAAGGAACAAGAGCTCAATTGGGTGATGGAAAGTGTAGAAGAGAAGAAGCAGCTGTGGCAATGAGAGTTGACAGTGAGGTATAGAGAAGAAGAGAGGTTGAGAGAGTTACTTTGCAATCAAGAGGAGAAGATTGTACAAAAGGAGAAGGAGAAGGAGTCTATGAAAGCCGAGTTTGAAGCAGAATTGGCAATGTACCAAGAAGATTGGCTTGCAGATCAAGAACGGGAGAGGAAAATGAGATTAGAGCCAATGAAGGAGATTGTAATCAAGATGAATGCAATGCTGAGTACAAAGGCCAGTGTATGTATCAAAGAGACAAGGCTGCACGAGTTGAAGTTGTTGGTGCAAGAGATGAGGAGGAGACATGTGGAGGACAAAGAATTGAATGCTTTGTTGATTAGTCTAAGAACTTGTGTAGATAGGAAGATATTGGAAGTAGAAGACAATATCATGATTAGATTAGACTTAGTGAAATTAGAGATAGATAAACTTTGGAAGGATGTTAGAGCAAAACCCGAAGTAGATGAAGTAGGAGTGCATATGTCTTCGGAGTTACCATTGGAGACATTAGAGAAGAGTGGGTTGGGAGATAAGAAGTTAGATAGATTACCCACTAGTGGAATTTTAGATCAAGAAAGAGAATTGTTAGAATTGGTAGAGGAATTAGGAGTTGTGAAACCCGAGGATAGAGTAGTATTGAGTGAAGTTACTTTGGGTTTGGGTTTGAAAGCCGAGGAAGAAGTAGACATTGGATCAGATTAGTAACAAAATTAAGATGTGAAGAGGCAGATATGAAGAGGTGCATTGTCATTTTGGATCTATAGGTTTGGAGAGTTGTTAGGAAGAGGTACATTAGGAAGATAACTGTCGATTGCTTCACTATTTAAGAGTGGCATTCGCAGTTGTTTGTTTCCCAGTGCTCATTATTTTTGAGAATAGATAAAGTGAAGTGTTGTGAAGTAGTGCTCGTTGCTTGAGCTTGATTCCGAGTATCAACATTGTGATTGTGTTTGTGAGTGTATGAAGAATTTTGAAGTGCAAGTCAGTGAGCTTGTTGGATGTTGGATGTTGGATTTTGCAGCCTTGATCTTCATTCTGTGTGTTTGATCTTGAGTGAAGTGCAATCAAAGCAATGCCTTGACAAATCTGAGAGGAATTGTAGTGTTGGTACTATTCTACATTTGTGAGTGCAGTGTGAAGTTGATGTGAAGCAATTTCAATCAAGGAAGTTGTGCCTTCAGTGGAGGGGTGGAACACAATTCTGAGGCAAAGTTGTTTTGTAGTGAAGAGCTATTTTTGGGAGAGCCTGAATCATCACAATCAAGATTGTTTGGAAAGATTTGATGGAGTTGTGATTAAGAAGTGTTTATTTGTAGCAAGACTGCAAATCAGTGCTTGTTACTCTCTTCTAGGTGTGGTTTCTACTTGGGAGATTAAAGAACTCAAGAAGAACTACATGTTATTGTTTGACTTTGTATTTGACCAATTCTGACTCGTATCTTTGCAGGAACAAACTTTACTTAGCTGATTACCGCAAAAGTGATATTTGCTGGGTTGTCACATGATTTTTGGCACCGCTGCCGGGGATTAAAATCTTGGAAGTGGAAGAATACAAAGCCAAATTCAAAACTGCGTATCAAAGCAATATGAATGTTTGCATTGAGAGAACAATGGGAAGAGAAAGTTCAAAGACGAGCGTTGCATCGTGAAGAAGACAAATGTTTGAAGATCCAAGCCACTTTTGATGAAACCAAACAAGAGGTGTTGGACTTTCATTTCCTTCACGAAGTGCAAGAAGCCCTGCGAGAACTTGACCAAAAGAAACGCAAAGGCGGTTGGCAAGGCTTCTTTGCATCCCCCTCTTCCAAGAAGAAGAAAGACTCAAGCGGCCAAACACATGCATTACGGCCCAGTACACCGACTTCCCCTAGAGCTATAAAGGAAGTCGTATCTTTAAAGAACTTTGTTCAAGAAAAGACAGCACGTACACTTATGGAAGAAGAGTGTCAACATTTTCTACGAACCATTCCTGAGTTGTCCCAAAGGAATTTTGAAGAACACATTGAAGGTGTTGAGCCTGATTCTTCCAAACGGGTTGAGGTCGACACCCTCAGAGAAGAAATTTTCAAAGAAGACCCTACCTTGAATTTGACGAATTGGAACCTCTAGGCTATCAACACGGCGTCAATTTCAGCCAATTCCTCAATTCTGTCAAGTTTAAATTTACCCCAGCCAATCCCATCAAATCAAATGATGACTTTGCTGCATATCATCTGCATGCCTATCAAAAGTACAAGGGAACAAGACAAAGATCCCAATGAATTCATCAAAGAATTTGAATTCATCTCCTTTGCTAACAAGGAGCATGACTTGGTGGATCAATTGCAGATTTTCCCAAGTCTGCTCTGAAAGAAAGCTTGGAGCTGGTACATCCATGTAACCCAAAAGGGGTTTGTATCGGTGGATTGGACAGACTTGCAAAACAATTTCTTGGAACAATTCCGGGAAGTTGATTATGACACAAGTGTCTTTGCGGCACTCAAAAATTTAGACCAAGGCAAGAAGGAGAAGTTGAGAGACTACTCTGAGCAGTTCATGGCACTTTTGAACCAAGTCCCAAAGCAATCGGGTGTGGTGGGTTTGTGACAACCCGGAAAATATCACTTTTGCGGTAATCGGGTAAGTAAAGTTTGTTCTCGCAGAGATACGAGTCAGAAATGTCCAAATACAAAGCAAAGTAACAATTTAGTTCTTCTTGGTTGCATCTTTAATCTCTCAGGTAGAAACCACACCCAAAAGAGAGTAACAAGCACTAATTCTCAGTCTTGTCACAAATTCACACGCCTTAATCACAACTCCAACAAATCTTTCCAAACAATCTTGATTGTGATGATTCAGACTCTCCCAAAAACGGCACTTCACTGCAAACGACTTCAAAATTATGTTCCACCCCTCCACTGAAGGCACAACTTCCTTGATTGAAATTGCTTCACATCAACTTCGCACTGCACTCACAAATGCAAAATACTACCAACACTACAATTCCTCTTAGATTTGTCAAGGCATTGTTTTGATTGCACTTCACTCAAGATCAAACACACAGAATGAAGATCAAGGCTACGGAATCCAACATCTTACAAACACATTGACTTGCACTTCAAAATTCTCCCAACACCCACAAACACAAGCACAATGTTGATACTCAGAATCAAGCTCAAGCAACGAGCACTGCTTCACAGAACTTTGCTTTATCTATTCTCAGAATTATGAGCACTGAACAACATAATACTTTGAGTGCTTCCCTTAAATACTGAAGCAAATGGTAGTTCTAACAAAAATACCGTTTCCTAACAACTCTATAAACATGCAAATCCAAAATGACAATGCACTTCTTCATATCTGCCTCTTCAGATCTTGATTCTGTTTCTAATCCGATCCGATGTCTACTTCATCATTGGCTTTCAAACCCAAACCCAAAGTAACCTCACTTACGACTATCCTATCCTCGAGTCTCATAACTCCTACATCCTCTACCAATTCTACTAATTCTCCACTCTGATCTACAATTGAGGTCTTGGGTAACCTTTCTACTCCTTTATCTTCCAACCCACTTTTCTCTAAAGTGTCAAATGTCAAATTTGAAGACACTTGCACTCCTACTTCTGCAACTTTGGGTCTTCGTACTTCTTCTACCTCACTACAAAGTTTAGCTAACTCTGTCCTAATCAGGTCTAGTCTGCGACACACATTGTCCCCCGCCTCTAGCATCTTCTTATCTACACAATCTCGTAGCCGGATTAACAGATTATTAAACTTGGTGTCCTTCGCCTTCCTCTTGCACATTTCCTACACTAGCAACTTTAACTCGTGCAACCTTGCTTCTTTGAGTTTACACTCCACTTATGTACTCAACATGGCCTTAATTTTGTTAACAACACCTTCTACTTCACTAGTTTCTTCCATCACCATACACTTCTCCTTCTTGCTCTCCTTCCAATTCACTACGATATATCTAAAGCTCATCTTCAAACTCCGCTTTCAATGCTTCCTTCTCCTTTTGATGTACAACAAGTTGTTCCTCTGCCTCGTGCACCAACCCTGTCAAACGATCTTCTTCTCTACTATGCTCTGTCAACTATCATTGCCAGGCCTGATCTTGCTGTGCTGCCCTCTTCTTAAGGCTTCCCAACTCTTGCTCCATCACCGCAGCAATTGCCTTGGAGTGTATTAATTCAACACGCACCGATGCAAGTTCTTCCTTCAATCCCATAGTCATCACAGTCATCTCCTTCACTTCTTCAGGATTCTTGACTAGCTCTTCCCTTGTCCCTCAAAGTGCTTACTCCAAAGAACCTCCTCAACCTGAAGTTCTTTGACCTCCATCTCCACTCTTGTCAGCTTACTTCGTAACAACGAAGTTTTGGCACTCCAGGCTTTTACCACCGCTAATTCATTGGGTCAAGCTTGGCACTTATCATCTCTAGCTTCTTTTGCTGCAACAACGGGCATACTACTTTGGACAAATAGTCCATTCCTTTGATCCTTGCATCCTTGGCTTGGACTTTGGGTTCTGATTCTTCTATACTTGGTACCTTGCTCTGAAATCAAGATCTTCGCACCTTCAAAGTTTCCTCCTCAGAACTTTCTTCCTCCTTCTGAGTAAGGTTATTGGGCCCCACTGCCAATACACTTAGGACATTATCATGCTTGGCAGCTTGAGGTTGTGCTTTGACTTCTTCTTCTTTCTTCTCACTGCATCGTTCCAACATGGAAACCTTGGGACTTGGCTTTCCGACAGCTTCCATCGGCTGTATCACTTGCTGAACTTCTGCCTTGCCTTTGTTGCTTTTACTTGATTCTTTGCTTCATAGTGTAAACTCCTCTTCTTCACCTGACACTCCTCCCTTCGATCCGGTTTCTCCTTCCGATTCTTCTTCTTCCTCTTGCACAACTTCCTTTGACTTCACCATCACTGCCATTGGGTTAAGCCTTGGAACTTTCTGGGGTTGTACAATCGTAACACAAATCTCAAGCTTGATCCTCTTCCTTGCCCTTGGAAGGTCAATTGCTATGATCTTTTCTTTCCCACTCTCTTTGTAGTACCTATCTCCCTCTCGCACTCTCTCCATATAATATTGCTCATCTACATCGGCTTCCTTGCGCAAATTTGGATGAAAGTGCGACCTCATTTGACTTTGCTCTTCCAAAGTCAGTAAGCTCAACCCAAAATAAAAGTGCATTGCGAATGGCTCAAAATAGTGTGGTGGCATATCCATTCTCCACCCTGAAATTATCTGCCCCACTCTCTAATGCAGGCACTTCGCCCAATTTACTACCTCTCCTGCAAACATTTGGTGAAAGAACACCGCCTATTGCATAGTAACATAGGTGGTTTGCTCTGGCTTGAACATGGCCATCATCATGCTTACAATTCCTCTTTGCTCAGGATCTCTATAGCTATCCACCTTATACCCATTCTTTGTGTGGGGTCTATTGAACGACTTCTTAACTTCGGCAGTTTCTTCTGAAGCATCACACTTCCGATAGAAGGTGGTACTTCCTACCTCTCTGGCTTCCCTTTGCAACACTACTCTCCAATCCTCCTCCGTCCATCAAGCAAGATTCCCTCTCTTCCTCTCATGTTTTGGCCCATCCTTACAATTGTTGGCTACAATTTCTACCATGAAACTTGGAAAACTGAAATTCTAGTTCCAGGCCAAGAACGTGATACAAAGTCTTGTCAAGACTTTGATCTGCGCTATTACTTCTAATCGACAAATTGCAAGCCCTCTCATTGCACTTTGCTTGCTCACTTTTGGTGCCATCGTGTGCTTCCTCACTTTTCTCGTGTGGAAGATCGTCCCCAAAATCCTAACCCACTCCTCTTCCTGCAGATTTGCGATTTGCATTACTTTGGGTTGACTCTAAATAGGCACCAGGTAGCAACTAGACATGGCTCCTTCTTCTTGTGCACCTTGTAATTTTATAGTCCTGCGCCAATCAGTCACTCTTCAGTCACTACTCCTCTCAAATTTCTGATTTGGTGAAGTTGTTGCCTGTCTTTATCAAGAAGTTCTTGATCCCAAGGTCATTACTTTCTTCCTCTGTACTTTCTTGATTACACTGACTCCGAAGAAGTTTGTTATAGGTTCTTTGGATCTGCTCGTGCCGCCCGATACAAAGTCTCTCTCTCTCCGTCTTTGTGTTTGGCTTCTTCTTCACGTCTTGACCCAAAGTCAACTTTGGGTTTCATGCTGACGGGGCAAGTTTGAGTACTTCACCTTATGACCCAAAGCCAAGTTACCTTAGGTTTTATCTTGAAGACTCTTTTCTTCACCTTCTTTGGTCATACAGGCTCAATCCGACTTCTCTATACACTTCTTCTTCTCTATTTTGAAAAAAACAAAAAATGTGGGTACCACAGGGTTACTCCAATGCCCAAGCCATTACTTGGCTCCTGGGAGGACTTTCACTAGAGATTTGGATCTTTGCAAGGGAGAGGAATGTAACTTCCCTTGATAAGGTACTCAAACATGTCACCCGCTACAAGGCGGCTCACTCTCACTCTGCCGGCAATCAAAGAAACCGGGAGAAGAAAGGCAAGAAGCCCACAAGGAGAGCTTTCATAGTACATCCCCTTCTTCAGAGGAATCCTCCATGTCTTCAAGCTCTTCTTCGGAATCCAAAGAAGAATCAAAGCCAAGACGAGTGCAAAGATGTGGGGGTAAGAAACCAGTGACTCCTCCAGCAAAGAGTGTACATAAGGCAAATACTAAGCTGGACGCCCTCATCAAGGAGTTTTCAGATTTCAAGATCCAGATGATTGGAGCTAAGGACAGAAGGAAGGCCCCAGCATTTGGCAGATCCAATGTATGGTGCACCGCATGTGGCAAGTCAGGCCATGCAAACATGGAATGCAATACTCGTAATGCATTCCTGGTGTAGCAGATTGATTGGGTTTTGAGATCAAACTAGGAAGAGGAAGAAGAGGCGGTGTACCAAACCAAGAGGTACAGCCTCAGGCAAGCACATCGTATCAAGGTCCAAGGTATGGACCAAGGGAGAATAACCCAAATGCTCCTCCACAAAGACCACCAATGAGCAACCAAAATCAACCTCAGAATGTTGCACCCGGGGCATGTTACAATTGTGGCTCAATGGGACATTGGTCTCCAAAATATCAGGAGCCAAGAAGGCAAATTAGGTATGTTCCCCTGTGAGGAAATTTTAAAGGATTAGGTCATACGGGCAACCAATGCCCTCACTTACCGAACCCAAAGCCGCCTATAAAATATGTACAGACCCCTGCTGAGCATGCAACGCTTCAGGCAAAGGATGATACTAATGTAAATTGTATAACACTTGAGGAGGAGAGACCTCAGGAAGGGAGTCTGGCCTCAGAAGGAGAATGGCCGGACCTTGAAATTTTGAAGGTTGAGACACATGCAAGTAAGAAGAAGCCTGACCTGTGAGCCGGCCTATCTCTCACTCAAGATGAACCTCTGATGGCTATTATGGTAGTGCATCATGGACTAAGAAGGCAAGGAATCCCAACTCCATCATACTCCTCCAAGACTAACACTCCAAGGCTAACACTCCAAGACTCAAGACATTGCTAACTAGAGAACTCAATGAGAGAGAGATAGTTGCAAATGAAAGGATGATGAGTACCTCCTCACCCCTTGTTTATATACTTGTGAAATAGTTACGTACCAATGTTACTAATTACCGTAGTAACTCAAGTTACTAGACTAAAAGTCAAGTAAAGTCAAAAAGTAGAAAGGAATATCCATTCACATGAGCATATTCTCCTAAGCATGTGGTCTTATCTTGACCCAACCACTAAGTCAAGGATTCCTTCACATGCGCTATCCTTGGACTAAAGAAGAATCCAAAACAAGAAGGCTTGCGGGCCCAAGAGTTCTCAACTCTTTCCTCAAAGCCAAACACCTAGGAATAATACCAAGTCAACACACTAAAATCCAAAATAGTGATGCTCATCTTTTCTACTTCCTCTAAAGTAAAGTCCCTTCTATCTTAGCTATGACTAACTTTAGCTAACCATGACTAATATAGAACCATCCTTTATCTCTATAAATAATATCTCTTAAGTACTTGTAATACCAAGCTTAATATCACAATACCACACACATGCACAAATGGGTGTTATATTTATCCCCGGACTAAGTTTTCACTTTGCCCTAAAAGTGAAGGCCTCTCTACCTTCTATGGTACATCTTTAACTTATCATGGTTAATCCTATCAAAGTGTCTTCCTCCCAACTCCTTGAGATCATAGGTGTAATTGCCCCACACCTTCTCTACTATGAAAGGTCCAAAGTACTTAGGCAAAAACTTCTTTTGCATTCTCTTGAATCAAATGGAATCAAACAACATTACCCAATCACCTTCTTTGAAAGGCTCCACCTTCTTCTTGCCTTGCCTCTTGTAATAGCTCTCCTTTTGTTTCCTTTGGGCTTGCTCCACTCAAACCATAGCAACTGCTCTTGCCTCTTCCAACTCCATAAGTTGATCCTTCCTTGACTTCTCATCACCTCCTTGTGCTTTCTTCAATCTCCTATGAATGCTTCAGAAGGTAGGAAGATCAAAGTGAATAGGTAAGGTAGACTCAATACCATACACCAATTGAAATGGAGAATATCCGGTGGAAGTCTTCATGGTTGTCCTATACTCCCACAAAACTGCATGAATCCTCTTGTCCCAATGATGTTTAGCCCCCTCCATTTCTGCATCTTTGGCCAACATCATGCACAAGGTCTGATTGGTTCTCTCTGCCAAGCCATTGGAATTTGGCTTATAGGATGTAGTTACTCTATGTGTGATAGAGAAATGTCGTAGCATGGCTGTAGTAATGCTTCCTGTAAACTCTCCTCCTCTATCAGAAACTAACTCCAAAGGGCATCCAAACCTAGTGATAATGCATTCATAAAGAAATCTACCCACTTCATCTTCATTCTTGTCCCTCAATGGTCTAGCCTCAACCCACTTGGTAAGGTAATCAATAACTACCACAATGTACCGATTGTTCCTTGGGGTTCTATTGAGAGGACCTACAAAATCAATTCCCCACTTCTCAAAAGGTCCTAGCAATGGAATTGATCTAAGTGGTGGAGTGGATGTAGACTTTCTAGCAAAAGCTTGACAAACATGATAAGTTTTGCAATAATCAAGACAATCCTTGAAAATCCCTCTCCAATGGTAACCTGTATCTAGAATCTTGAAAGCAGTCACCTTTCCTGCAAAGTGTCCTCCACATACTAAACCTTCATGAAACTTCTTTATGAGTAGGATAGACTCTTCCTTACCCACTGCTCTTCAAATTAGACCATCGGCTCCTTGGTGAAAAAGAATATCCTCCACCATTGTGTAAGGTCTAGATCTTGCTGCAAGGGCCTTCCTCTCCCTAGCATGCATCCCTTCTGGATAGTTACCTCTTGTCACAAAGTCCACAATCTCCTTGTACTCCATTGGAACCTCTTGAGTGACTGAGATTGTCATGAGCTCCTCATCCGAGAAGGAATCATCCACTGGCTCATCTCCATCATGATCATAGGCTCTAGATAACAAATCAGCATTTGCATGTTTCTTTCCTGGCCTATCCTCAATGGTGTAGTCATACTCAGACAAGAGTATCATCCATCTTGCTAGTCTCCCTTCAACATTAGGCTTGTTGAAGATGTACTTCAAAGCCTTGTGATTCGTGACAATGGTGGCTTTCCCTCCAATCAAGTAGTGTCTTAACTTCTTGAGACCAAAGATCATTGCCAACCCTTCTCTCTCTGTGACAGAGTAGTTCTTCTCTGCTGAAACCATCTGCCTACAAGCATAAGCTATTGGATGATCATGCCCATCTTGGTCTAATTGACTAAGAGTGCATCATATAGCTACATTAGAAGCATCAATGTAGAGGATGAAAGGCTTACTCCAATCAGGTTTAGAAAGAATTGGAGCAACAACAAGGGATTGCTTGAGCTCCTCAAAAGCTTTGAGAGCCTCCTTGTCCTCCAAAATCACCATGTAATCTACACCCTTCTTCATGTAGATGGTCAATGCATAAGCCTTGTTGGAAAATGAGAAGATGAACCTCCTATAGTATCCAACCATCCCCAAGAATTGGCGTAACTTTGTCAAGCTTGAAGGGAATGGAAGGTTTGAGATTTTCCTCACCTTCTCAAGATCAACTGCTATTCCATCCTTGGAGATGATGTGCCCCAAAAGTAGACCTTCTTCACATCCAAAAATGCACTTCTTTGGGTTGAGTGATGCATTTGCCTCATCCAAGCGTTGCAAGACTTTGATTAGGTGCTCAAAGTGCTCTTCCTTGCTTCCATAGACACAAAAGTCATCAATGAAGTCTCTCACAAATTTCCCAATGAAAGGTTCAAATACCTTGTTCATGAACCGTTGGAATGTGGCTAGAGCATTGCAAAGCCCAAAAGGCATGACCTTGAAAGCGTAAGTTCCCCAAGGTGTGGTGAATGTGGTGAGTTGTTGATGCTCTGGTGCAATCTTGATTTGGTTATATCCATTATAACCATCTCCAAAACTGTACCTCTCATGACCTGCAACCTCCTCCAAGATCTCATCAATGAATGGCAATGGGTAGTAGTCCTTCTTGGTAACAACATTGAGCTTCTTGTAATCCACACATACCCAAAGCTTGCCATTCTTTTTCTTCACAATGACAATTGGAGACACCCATTCTGAATTCTCTACCTCAAAGATAAATCCAACCTCCTTGAGCTTATCAATCTCCTCCTTCACAACCAAAGATATTGGTGGGCTAATGCGATGTTGCTTTTGGCGGATTGGTCTTGCATGTGACTCCACCTCTATCTTGTGCTCCTCCAAGGTGACTTCCTTCAAATCCTTGTAACTAAAAGCAAACACATGGATGAACTTGTAGAAAATCTCCTCAAATCTCACCTTCTCTTCCTTGGTAACAGTTGGACCATACTTGAGGGTAGCTAACCTTCTGTCTACCTCCTCAAGTGTCAATGGTGATTTGTCTGGGTCCTTCAAAACCTCTAGCTTAGGTGCAAAATCCATAGCACACAAAGGATACACATTTGAATCAGATTCAGATTCATCCTCCTCCATGGAAGTCTCCTCTTCCATGCTTGTGTCCACACCTAAAGCTCCTTCTTCAGAATCTGATTCCCAATAATCAGAAGATGGTGTATCTAAATGTGAAGTGTTGGTGGTGTTAGTCACAGGAACTGTGACTCTATGGTCTGATGGCCCAATCCTCAAGTACCCTTTGTGCCATCGATCAGTTGTGCGTGCTGCTCTCAAGCATGGCCTCCCAAGAAGTAAGTCTTAGCTTGAATCCTTCAAGACTTGGAAAGTCATGAGATTTTGAACTCCCATAACTGAAACTACCACTTTATCCATCACCCCTACTGGTTGAACTTGTTGCTTGTTTGCCATGCTCACCACAAATGTTGAAGGTCTTGAGGGTATCATACCCAACTTCTTCATCAACCTTTCTGACATGGCATTCATTGCTGATCCTCCATCAACCAATGCATCCTTGATGTTGTGACCATTCACTCTTACATCAATCTTGGAGGCATATTCACAAGCCTCCCATGGTGCTGGCTTGGCATCCACCACCCCCATTGATATCGGAACTTTTGCCTTCTTCTTCCTCTTGCTCCTTGTAGAACTCAAACCACCTCTAAGCTCCTTTCTCAAGGTAGGGTTCAAAGCAATTAATTGGCCCACTATGATGTTAGCCTTGTGACTACCGACATCCTCCAACACATTGTAGTTCCATTGTTGCTTTGAGATCAAGAAGTCCTCCATCCCCAACTTGGAGTCTTTGTTGTTGATGGTGTTGAGATGCGAGTGCTCCTAGTAGACATAGGAGTATCCTTGCTTGAAGTAAATCCTTGAGAAGAGTGAACATCCTCTGCAAAACGAGCTCTCTTCTTCTCTTGTGCCAAAAGCTCCAAATTAAGACCCGTGGAGTTTGAGCACTCTCCCTTCTCATACTTGCTCTCAACCACATCTATGGATGCTATTCCCTTACCTTTGTTGGGATTAGGAGCCACTTGGGTTTCACTACCTCACTCTTTCCTTCTATTGGCTCCCTCATAACCCCTTCCTCCATGGTAAGTGGAATTTGGGCAATTCCTTTGGATATGGCCTCTTCCTCCACAACCAAAACAATTTCTATCATTGAAATTGTTGGCTGGTTGACCTCCTCTATATGGATAGTTTCCATAACTCCTAGGCCCTCTCCCTACATTCTGATCCACCTCTCTCTTCTCCCATAGTTGCACCACATTGATGTTGAGATCCGCAAGTTGTTCTCTGATGGTTTGAAGTGGATCCTTTGGTGGAGGTGCAAGAATTGGAGCAACTACTACTTGTGGTGCAATCCTTGTCACCAAAGTATCAGAAGTTCCACCATACTTGTAGCCTTGAGGAGGATGCACAACCTCCTTCACCACCAAATCACTCTCATCCCTTCCAAACTCTCCTCCATACGAATTGCAATCTTGATAGCTTCAACCTTGGAAGAAGGTTTCTCATATCTCACCTTGCTTCTAATTTGTGGTCTCAACCCTCCCACAAAATTCTTGGTGAGCATGGCCCCTATGCCAATCATTGTAGTCTCCATATCATCCCCACCCTTCCTCAACACTATGCGAAATCTGGACTCTAACTTTTCCACTCTTTCCACATAGACTCTCACTTTCTCTCCATCTCCTTGCTTGAGAAATGTAACCTCACTCATCAATCTCTCATAACTCTCATCAGGAAGAAAGTTCTTAATGAGTGCTGAAGTCAAAGTCTCCCAAGACTCCTCTTCCCCATCTCTCCTCTCTCTCTTTTGGTATTCTAACTCATACCATGTAAGTGCTGCATCCTCAAAGAAATCTGGTAACAATGAGCCCCACTCATTCTTCCTCCTCTCATTGTTTCCTATGCAAGCTCTCTTGAAGTCTCTCACAAAGGCCTCCACATCTTCTCCATCCTTGCCAAAGAAAACCGGAAGTTTCCCCATCTTAACCCCTCACTATCTTTCTTTTCTCTCAAAAAATTTGTTTTTTTCTTTTTTTTTCTTTTTTTTCTCTCACTCTATTACTAATAGAGTATATACATAACTAACACCATCTGAGAATAATCCACTCTAGGGAACACAAAAGGTTTAGGTTGCTCCAAGATTTCTATAGCAACATCAAATCCTAGAGTGCATACTAATCTAACTCTCATGGATAGTTTATCCATAAGTTGAAAGATGATCTCCATCACTAATCTTGAGAACTAGCTGATGAAGGTGGTAGTATTTCTGTAGCTGTACTGAGACTCTCTCCAAGATCCTTCACCAAAGTCTCCAAAAGTGATTTTACTCCACTACACTCATGTCCTTTTGGAAGTCCTTCAACTCCACAAACCTCACACAACTCCTTGGTCTTAGATCTTCTTCCTCCCAATCTTGGTGAAGAAGGTCCAACATGTAAACCCAAGTCCAGTAAGCCTCTCCTTTCTCTCAATCTCTTGCTCTCAAAGGTCAATGGACATGAACTTGCCTTATGTCCCTTCTCTCCACACAAAAAGCACTTAGACTCACTCTTTCCTCCAAGTGGTGTAGGTTTTTGGATCCTCTCAACACTCTCTTCAAATTTTATTGTTAACTCTCTTTTCCTCAAATCCACCCCTACAATCACCTCAAACCCTTGGCAAACCTTGCATAATCTCAATTTCCACTCTTGATGACCCTCCATGTTCCCAAGATGAATCTAAACACTCAAACATGCTTTTTGTTGATCTCAAACTCCTCATGCATGAGATCTCCACTCTGCAAAATTGACCCTTCCTCACAATGTCACTCAAATCTCCCAACCAGTATGTTTCAGTCCTCTAAAATTTGGCACACTTGATCAAAACTCTAGGGTGTCCATCCTTGCACAATTTCAGATCTTTTTATTGAGCCATTTGGCCTAGACACCTTTCTATTCAGCACCCATATTTCAGATTTGGTCTGAAAACCACCCCCTTCACTTCAAAAACTCATTTCTCCCTGCGCAAGAACGATCTATCTCTAATTTTTGTGGCAGCAGGTAGGATACAATGCACTAAATTCTCTCGGAAATTTTCAGGAGAATTAATTGAAAAGTGAAGAAATGGCAAACTATGTACAATTTTCCAGAGAGCATGCAGTTGCGGGAGCACTTTACCCTATCAACTTTCAAAAATTCTAGCCCAGTGCGCATAGAAGCTCTCACAATAATTTTAAGTGTGCTAACTAAAAGATAACCCAAGCTATAATGTGTAAAATTTCAAGTTCAGATCTCAAACTTGAGATTTTGCCCAAAATCACCTTAATCCCCAAAATCTGCACTCCACCTCTCACAATCTCTCCAATTCCTCTCATGTGTACAAGATGTACAAAATCACCTCAAAGACATCATAATGAACTACAGGGTATACAAATGGATCTTGGTTCTCTAACATAAGTTCAGCCCTCTCCTTTCCTAAGGTTCTCTCCAAGTGAGCTCTCATAGCCTCCTTCTGCCTAATGTAGGATTGAACGCGGAACATTATCTTGCCTTCTAGAGAGGTCCTGGCAACGGAACCAAAAATGTGAGCCGGCCTGTCTCTCACTCAAGATGAACCTCTGATGGCTATTATGGTAGCGTACCATGGACTAAGAAGGCAGGGAACCCCAACTCAATCATACTCCTCCAAGGCTAACACTCCAAGACTCAAGACATTGCTCACTAGAGAACTCAATGAGAGAGAGATAGTTGCAAATGAAAGGATGATGAGTACCTCCTCACCCCTTGTTTATATACTTGTGAAATAGTTACGTACCAAAGTTACTAATTACCGTAGTAACTCAAGTTACTAGACTAAAAGTCAAGTAAAGTCAAAAAGTAGAAAGGAATATCCATTCACATGAGCATATTCCCCTAAGCATGTGGTCTTATCTTGACCTGTGAGCCGGCCTGTCTCTCACTCAGGATGAACCTCTGATGGCTATTATGGTAGCGCACCATGGACTAAGAAGGCAAGGAACCCCAACTCCATCATACTCCTCCAAGGCTAACACTCCAAGACTCAAGACATTGCTCACTAGAGAACTCAATGAGAGAGAGATAGTTGCAAAATGAAAGGATGATGAGTACCTCCTCACTCCTTGTTTATATACTTGTGAAATAGTTACGTACCAAAGTTACTAATTACCGTAGTAACTCAAGTTACTAGACTAAAAGTCAAGTAAAGTCAAAAAGTAGAAAGGAATATCCATTCACATGGGCATATTCCCCTAAGCATGTGGTCTTATCTTGACCCAACCACTAAAGCAAGGATTCCTTCACATGGGCTATCCTTGGACTAAAGAAGAATCCAAAACAAAAAGGCTTGCGGGCCCAAGAGTTCTCAACTCTTTCCCCAAAGCCAAACACCTAGGAATAATACCAAGTCAACACACTAAAATCCAAAATAGTGGTGCTCATCTTTTCTACTTCCTCTAAAGTAAGGTCCCATCTATCTTAGCTATGACTAACTTTAGCTAACCATGACTAACATAGAACCATCCTTTATCTCTATATAAATAATATCTCTTAAGTACTTGTAATACCAAGCTAAATATCACAATACCACACACATGCACAAATGGGTGTTACATTTACCCCCGGACTAAGTTTTCACTTTGTCCTCAAAGTGAAGGTCTCTCTACCTTCTATGGTACATCTTCAACTTATCATGGTTAATCCTATCAAAGTGTCTTCCTCCCAACTCCTTGAGATCATAAGTGTAATTTCCCCACACCTTCTCTACTATGAAAGGTCCAAAGTACTTAGGCAAAAACTTCTTTTGTACTCTCTTGAATCGAATGGAATCAAACAACATTACCCAATCACCTTCTTTGAAAGGCTCCACCTTCTTCTTGCCTTGCCTCTTGTCATAGCTCTTCTTTTGTTTCCTTTGGGCTTGCTCCACTCGAACCATAGCAACTGCTCTTGCCTCTTCCAACTCCATGAGTTGATCCTTCCTTGACTTCTCTGCATCACTTCCTTGTGCTTTCTTCAATCTCCTATGAATGCTTTGGAAGGTAGGAAGATCAAAGTGAATAGGTAAGGTAGACTCAATACCATACACCAATTGGAATGGAGAATATCCAGTGGAAGTCTTCATGGTTGTCCTATACTCCCACAAAACTGCATGAATCCTCTTGTCCCAATGATGTTTAGCCCCCTCCATTTCTGCATCTTTGGCCAACATCATGCACAAGGTCTGATTGGTTCTCTCTGCCAAGCCATTGGAATTTGGCTTATAGGATGTAGTTACTCTATGTGTGATAGAGAAATGTCGTAGCATGGCTGTAGTAATGCTTCCTGTAAACTCTCCTCCTCTATCAGAAACCAACTCCAAAGGGCATCCAAACCTAGTGATAATGCGTTCATAAAGAAATCTACCCACTTCATCTTCATTCTTGTCCCTCAATGGTCTAGCCTCAACCCACTTGGTAAGGTAATCAGTAACTACCACAATGTACCGATTGTTCCTTGGGGTTCTATTGAGAGGTCCTACAAAATCAATTCCCCACTTCTCAAAGGGTCCTAGCAATGGAATTGATCTAAGTGGTGGAGTGGATGTAGACTTTCTAGCAAAAGCTTGACAAACATGACAAGTTTTGCAATAATCAAGACAATCCTTGAAAATCCCTCTCCAATGGTAACCTGCATCTAGAATCTTGAAAGCAGTCACCTTTCCTGCAAAGTGTCCTCCACATACTAAACCTTCATGAAACTCCTTTATGAGTAGGATAGACTCTTCCTTACCCACTGCTCTTCGAAGTAGACCATCTGCTCCTTGGTGAAAAAGAATATCATCCACCATTGTGTAAGGTCTAGATCTTGCTGCAAGGGCCTTCCTCTCCCTAGCATGCATCCCTTCTGGATAGTTACCTCTTGTCACAAAATCCACAATCTCCTTGTACTCCATTGGAACCTCTTGAGTGACTGAGATTGTCATGAGCTCCTCATCCGGGAAGGAATCATCTACTGGCTCATCTCCATCATGATCATAGGCTCTAGATAACAAATCAGCATTTGCATGTTTCTTTCCTGGCCTATCCTCAATTGTGTAGTCATACTCAGACAAGAGAATCATCCACCTTGCTAGTCTCCCTTCAACATTAGGCTTGTTGAAGATGTACTTCAAAGCCTTGTGATCCGTGACAATTGTGGCTTTCCCTCCAATCAAGTAGTGTCTTAACTTCTTGAGACCAAAGATCACTGCCAACCCTTCTCTCTCTGTGACAGAGTAGTTCTTCTCTGCTGAAACCATCTGCCTACTAGCATAAGCTATTGGATGATCATGCCCATCTTGGTCTAATTGACTAAGAGTGCATCCTATAGCTACATTAGAAGCATCAGTGTAGAGGATGAAAGGCTTACTCCAATCAGGTTTAGCAAGAATTGGAGCTACAACAAGGGATTGCTTGAGCTCCTCAAAAGCTTTGAGAGCCTCCTTGTCTTCCAAAATCACCATGTAATCTACACCCTTCTTCATGTAGATGGTCAATGCATAAGCCTTGTTGGAAAATGAGAAGATGAACCTCCTATAGTACCCAACCATTCCCAAGAATTGGCGTAACTTTGTCAAGCTTGAAGGGAATGGCAGGTCTGAGATTTTCCTCACCTTCTCAGGATCAACTGCTATTCCATCCTTGGAGATGATGTGCCCCAAAAGTAGACCTTCTTCACATCCAAAAATGCACTTCTCTGGGTTGAGTGATGCATTTGCCTCATCCAAGCGTTGCAAGACTTTGATTAGGTGCTCAAAGTGCTCCTCCTTGCTCCCATAGACACAAAAGTCATCAATGAAATCTCTCACAAATTTCCCAATGAAAGGTTCAAATACCTTGTTCATGAACCGTTGGAATGTGGCTGGAGCATTGCAAAGCCCAAAAGGCATGACCTTGAAAGCGTAAGTTCCCCAAGGTGTGGTGAATGTGGTGAGTTGTTGATGCTCTGGTGCAATCTTGATTTGGTTATATCCACTATAACCATCTCCAAAACTGTACCTCTCATGACCTGCAACCTCCTCCAAGATCTCATCAATGAATGGCAATGGGTAGTAGTCCTTCTTGGTAACAGCATTGAGCTTCTTGTAATCCACACATACCCAAAGCTTGCCATTCTTTTTCTTCACAATGACAATTGGAGACACCCATTCTGAATTCTCCACCTCAAAGATAAATCCAGCCTCCTTGAGCTTATCAATCTCCTCCTTCACAACCAAAGATATTGGTGGGCTAATGCGACGTTGCTTTTGGCGGATTGGTCTTGCATGTGACTCCACCTCTATCTTGTGCTCCTCCAAGGTGACTTCCTTCAAATCCTTGTAACTAAAAGCAAACACATGGATGAACTTGCGGAAAATCTCCTCAAATCTCACCTTCTCCTCCTTGGTAACATTTGGGCCATACTTGAGGGTAGATAACCTTCTCTCTACCTCCTCAAGTGTCAATGGTGATTTATCTGGGTCCTTCAAAACCTCTGGCTTAGGTGCAAAATCCATAGCACACAAAGGATACACATCTGAATCAGATTCAGATTCATCCTCCTCCGTGGAAGTCTCCTCTTCCATGCTTGTGTCCACACCTGAAGCTCCTCCTTCAGAATCAGATTCCCAATAATCAGAAGATGGGGTATCTGAATGTGAGGTGTTGGTGGTGTTAGTCACAGGAACAGTGACTCTATGGTTTGATGGCCCAATCCTTAAGTACCCTTTGTGCCATCGATCAGTTGTGCGTGCTGCTCTCAACCATGGCCTCCCAAGAAGTAAGTCATAGCTTGAATCCTTCAAGACTTGGAAAGTCATGAGATTTTGAACTCCCATAACTGAAACTACCACCTTATCCATCACTCCTACTGGTCGAACTTGTTGCTTGTTTGCCATGCTCACCACAAATGTTGAAGCTCTTGAGGGTATCATACCCAACTTCTTCATCAACCTTTCTGACATGGCATTCACTGCTGATCCTCCATCAACCAATGCATCCTTGATGTTGTGACCATTCACTCTCACATCAATCTTGGAGGCATATTCACAAGCTTCCCATGGTGCTGGCTTGGCATCCACCACCCCCATTGATATTGGAACTTTTGCCTTCTTCTTCTTCTTGCTCCTTGTAGAACTCAAACCACCTCTAAGCTCCTTTCTCAAGGTAGGGTTCAAAGCAATTAATTGGCCCACTGTGATGTTAGCCTTGTGACTATCAACATCCTCCAACACATTGTAGTTCCATTGTTGCTTGGAGATCAAGAAGTCCTCCATCCCCAACTTCTTCCTTGGAGTCTTTGTTGTTGATGGTGTTGAGGTGCGAGTGCTCCTAGTAGACATAGGAGTATCCTTGCTTGAAGTAAATCCTTGAGAAGAGTGAACATCCTCTGCAAAACGAGCTCTCTTCTTCTCTTGTGCCAAAAGCTCCAAATTAGGACCCTTGGAGTTTGAGCACTCTCCCTTCTCATACTTGCTCTCAACCACATCTATGGATGCTATCCCCTTACCTTTGTTGGGATTAGGAGCCACTTGGGTTTCACTACCTCCCTCTTTCCCTCTATTGGCTCCCTCATAACCCCTTCCTCCATGGTAAGTGGAATTTGGGCAATTCCTTTGGATATGGCCTCTTCCCCCACAACCAAAACAATTTCTATCATTGAAATTGTTGGCTGGTTGGCCTCCTCTATATGGATGGTTTCCATAACTCCTAGGCCCTCTCCCTACATTCTGATCCACCTCTCTCTTCTCCCATAATTGCACCACATTGATCTTGAGATCCGCAAGTTGTTCTGTGATGGTTTGGAGTGGATCTTTTGGTGGAGGTGCAAGAACTGGAGCAACTACTACTTGTGGTGCAACCCTTGTCACCAAAGTATCAGAAGTTCCACCATACTTGTAGCCTTGAGGAGGATGCACAACCTCCTTCACCACCAAATCACTTTCATCCCCTTCCAAACTCTCCTCCATACGAATTGCGATCTTGATAGCTTCAACCTTGGAAGAAGGTTTCTCATATCTCACCTTGCTTCTAATTTGTGGTCTCAATCCTCCCACAAAATTCTTGGTGAGCATGGCCCCTATGCCAATCATTGTAGTCTCCACATCATCCCCACCCTTCCTCAACACTATGCGAAATCTGGACTCCAATTTTTCCACTCTTTCCACATAGACTCTCACTTTCTCTCCATCTCCTTGCTTGAGAAATGTAACCTCACTCATCAATCTCTCATAACTCTCATCAGGAAGAAAGTTCTCAATGAGTGCTGAAGTCAAAGTCTCCCAAGACTCCTCTTCCCCCTCTCTCCTCTCTCTCTTTTGGTATTCTGACTCATACCATGTAAGTGCTGCATCCTCAAAGAAATCTGGTAATAATGAGGCCCACTCATTCTTCCTCCTCTCATTGTTTCCTATGCAAGCTCTCTTGAAGTCTCTCACAAAGGCCTCCACATCTTCTCCATCCTTGCCAAAGAAAACCGGAAGTTTCCCCATCTTAACCCCTCACTATCTTTCTTTTCTCTCAAAATTTTTTTTTTTTTTTTTTTTCTTTTCTTTTCTCTCACTCTATTACTAATAGAGTATATACATGACTAACACCATCTGAGAATAATCCACTCTAGGGAACACAAAAGGTTCAGGTTGCTCCAAGATTTCTATAGCAACATCAAATCCTAGAGTGCATATTAATCTAACTCTCATGGATAGTTTATCCATAAGTTGAAAGATTATCTCCATCACTAATCTTGAGAACTAGCTGATGAAGGTGGTAGTATTTCTGTAGCTGTACTAAGACTCTCTCCAAGATCCTTCACCAAAGTTTCCAAAAGTGCTTTTACTCCACTACACTCATGTCCTTTTGGAAGTCCTTCAACTCCACAAACCTCACACAACTCCTTGGTCTTAGATCTTCTCCCTCCCAATCTTGGTGAAGAAGGTCCAACATGCAAACCCAAGTCAAGTAAGCCTCTCCTTTCCCTCAATCTCTTGCTCTCAAAGGTCAATGGACATGAACTTGCCTTATGTCCCTTCTCTCCACATAGAAAGCACTTAGACTCACTCTTTCCTCCAAGTGGTGTAGGTTTTTGGATCCTCTCAACACTCTCTTCAAATTCTATTGTAAACTCTCTTTTCCTCAAATCCACCCCTACAATCACCTCAAACCCTTGGGGAACCTTGCATAATCTCAATTTCCACTCTTGATGACTCTCCATGTTCCCCAAGATGAATCTAAACACTCAAACATGCTTTTTGTTGATCTCAAACTTCTCATGCATGAGATCTCCACTCTGCAGAATTGACCCTTCCTCACAATGTCACTCAAATCTCCCAACCAGTATGTTTCAGTCCTCTAAAATTTGGCACACTTGATCAAAACTCTAGGGTGTCCATCCTTGCACAATTTCAGATCTTTTTATTGAGCCATTTGGCCTAGACACCTTTCTATTCAGCACCCATATTTCAGATTTGGTCTGAAAACCACCCCCCTCACTTCAAAAACTCATAACGCACTGCGCAAAAATGATCTCTCTCTAATTTTTGTGGCACCAGGTAGGATACAATGCACTGAATTTTCTTGGAAATTTTCAGGACAATTCACTAAACATTGAAGAAATGGCAGACTCTGTACAATTTTCCAGAGAGCATGCAGTTGCGGGAGCACTTTACCCTATCAACTTTCAAAAATTCTAGCCCAGTGCGCATAGAAGCTCTCTCAATAATTTCAAGTGTGCTAACTGAAAGATAACCCAAGCTATCATGTGTAGAAATCTCAAGTCCAGATCTCAAACTTGAGATTTTGCCCAAAATCACCTTAATCCCCAAAATCTGCAATCCACCTCACACAATCTCTCCAATTCCTCTCATGTGTACAAGATGTACAAAATCACCTCAAAGACATCATAATGAACTACAGGGTATACAAATGGATCTTGGTTCTCTAACATAAGTTCAGCCCTCTCCTCTCCTAATGTTCTCTCCAAGTGAGCTCTCATAGCCTCCTTCTGCCTAATGTAGAATTGGACGCGGAACATTATCTTGCCTTCTAGAGAGGTCCCGGCAACGGAACCAAAAATGTGAGCCGGCCTGTCTCTCACTCAGGATGAACCTCTGATGGCTATTATGGTAGCGCACCATGGACTAAGAAGGCAAGGAACCCCAACTCCATCATACTCCTCCAAGGCTAACACTCCAAGACTCAAGACATTGCTCACTAGAGAACTCAATGAGAGAGAGATAGTTGCAAAATGAAAGGATGATGAGTACCTCCTCACTCCTTGTTTATATACTTGTGAAATAGTTACGTACCAAAGTTACTAATTACCGTAGTAACTCAAGTTACTAGACTAAAAGTCAAGTAAAGTCAAAAAGTAGAAAGGAATATCCATTCACATGGGCATATTCCCCTAAGCATGTGGTCTTATCTTGACCCAACCACTAAAGCAAGGATTCCTTCACATGGGCTATCCTTGGACTAAAGAAGAATCCAAAACAAAAAGGCTTGCGGGCCCAAGAGTTCTCAACTCTTTCCCCAAAGCCAAACACCTAGGAATAATACCAAGTCAACACACTAAAATCCAAAATAGTGGTGCTCATCTTTTCTACTTCCTCTAAAGTAAGGTCCCATCTATCTTAGCTATGACTAACTTTAGCTAACCATGACTAACATAGAACCATCCTTTATCTCTATATAAATAATATCTCTTAAGTACTTGTAATACCAAGCTAAATATCACAATACCACACACATGCACAAATGGGTGTTACAGACCCAACCACTAAGTCAAGGATTCCTTCACATGGGCTATCCTTGGACTAAAGAAGAATCCAAAACAAAAAGGCTTGCGGGCCCAAGAGTTCTCAACTCTTTCCTCAAAGCCAAACACCTAGGAATAATACCAAGTCAACACACTAAAATCCAAAATAGTGGTGCTCATCTTTTCTACTTCCTCTAAAGTAAAGTCCCTTCTATCTTAGCTATGACTAAATTTAGCTAACCATGACTAATATAGAACCATTCTTTATCTCTATAAATAATATCTCTTAAGTACTTGTAATACCAAGCTTAATATCACAATACCACACACATGCACAAATGGGTGTTACAGACCCCGAAGAGCTGAGTATGACCTGGTCATCTTCCAGAAAGGCAAAGAGACTGCGTCCAAAGGCAATTCTTTTTGCCAAGGAGGAAAAGATCCTCGCTAAAGCCAAAGCTAAAGCCTTGCAGAAAGAACTTAAGGAAGCAATACTCAAAACTTGGGAAATGAGTTTGGAGGAGGAGACAAAGACAAAGCCTCCATTTTTTCCGGTAGACATCCGATCCGAAGTAAAGGGTCTGATCCAAGCTGAGGTGGGCCAACTTGAGGAACCTCAGGTCAGGACTACTAGCAATCCTATCACCATTCTGAAGCATCCCAAAGTCAAAATCAAACATGGAGAGACTTCAAACCCAAAGCTAAAGGCAAAGACGGTCAAATAGGGAGGAGTACCCCAATATGACATTGTAGCGGATTTGGCAGCCACAAATGCCAACGTCACATTTAAGCAATTGTGGGAAGACAACAAGTTGTACAAGAGGCAGCTGAATTCGGCCCTCAAGAAAGTAAGGTCAATGTCAAAGAAAGACCTGCCCGCTATCTATCATATTGAGCAAGAAGATCTAGGATCTCCCGAGGTCGACGTAGAGATTGTAGGGTGCATGATCTATCAATACCCATTGATTCGGGTTCCGGTGTGAATGTCATGACCAAAGATACTGCAAATCGACAGGGGTATCATACGTTTGAGCCAACACTCCGAGTCTTGAAATTTGCAGACCAAACCAGGAGATGGCCCTTGGGCATGTTGTCAAACATTACCATGATCATTGGAGGGGTGCTCTTCAAGTTGAACTACATTGAGTTGCGACCAGTGACCAAGACTGGTTACCCCTTGTTGATCGGAAGACCCTGGTTGTAGAGTGCCCAAGTTGTGGTGGATTGGCACCAGCAGAAGTTACGGTTCAAGGACATTTCATCCGAAGACCAGAAGCTGGTGACTGTGAGTTGGACAAAGGCTCCTCATCTTGGGGAAACTAGTTTGTCAGAAGATGAGGACAAATCCAAAGACTCATCGTCTTTGTGCTTAGATGAATCTGAAGATGAAGTCCAAGTCAATTACTTGGAATGCTACAAGGTGGATGTCAAAGACGAAGATCCATATGACCTCACGTTGAGTGAACATGACTTGGAGGAAGGGGGTTTGATGGTAGCTCACCTTGGGTTAAGCGGAGTAAGCCACGTTGAAGGAGTCATCAACCCTAACGACTGTCAAGATGTTGTTTTGACTGAAGGGAAAATTTAAAAAATTTCAAAGACAATCACTTTGGAGGAGTTGGTAGGATACACTACCCTGTTTATAGAATTCCAAGATGTATTTGCCTGGTTTATTGATCAAATGCCGGGTATTCCAAGAGAATTTGGAGAACACCGGATTGATCTAGTTGAAGGTGCAGTTCCGGTTTGGCAAAGACAATACCGCTTGAACCCAAAGTACTCCCTTTTGGTGAAAGATGAAATCGACAAGTACTGAGGGGCCAAAATCATCTTCCTTGTCTTAAGCAGTGAATGGGTCTCCCCCATTGTCATTGTCCCAAAGAAGAAAATAGGGAAGATCCGAGTGTGCCAAGACTTCCGTAAGTTGAATGCAGTCACAAGGAAGGATCATCATCCCTTGCCTTTTACCGATACAATTCTAGACCAAGTAGTTGGTCACCCTTGTTATAGTTTTCTCGATGGATTCTTAGGGTACAATCAAGTATCCATCCAAGAAGAGGACAAGGATAAAACTACATTCATGATCAATTGGGGCACTTTTGCTTACAATCAAATGCCCTTTGGGTTGTGTAATGCTCCCGCTAATGCTCATGTTGTGTAATGCTCCCGCTCCTGCCCCTGCTTTCCAACGGATGATGAATTTAATCTTCAAGGATTTCTAGCACAAATTTGTGGAAGTATTCATTGATGATTTTTGTGTGTTTGGGCAAAGAGATGTACATTTGGATTACCTTCGCCAAACATTTTGCCAGATTGTCATTACACCTAGAGAAATGCTTCTTTGCAATGAAGGAGGGAATTCTTCTGGGGCATTGGGTGTCAAGCCAAGGTATTGAAGTCGATGTTGAGAAGGTTAAAGTAATTGCAGCTTTGGAATCCCCGAAGAACATTTGGGAGCTAAGAGCCTTCTTGGGACATGTCGGATATTACAAACACTTTGTGTCAAACTATGCGATGCTTGTTGTACCCCTTACAAAGCTTTTGAAGAAATCCAAAGACTACCTGTGGGAAGCAAATCAAGAAGAAGCTTTCTAGGTGTTGAAGAAGAAAGTGGTTGAAGCACCAGGTAAGAGGGCACCAAATTGGGACGTCCCTTTTCATGTATATGTGGACACTTCGTCCATGGCCATTGGCGTCGTCTTAAGTCAGAAAGACAAGAAGAAGGACTACCCGGTGTATTATGCTAGCCGACAACTTTCAGTTTCTGAAAAGAACTATTTGATGACTAAAAGAGAAGCACTCGGAATGGTGTATGCCTGCAAGAAATTTTGCCACTACTTGCTAGGATATGAGTTTGTCTTCTATGTTGAACATTACGCATTGCAACATTTGGTCAAAAGGCAGATTTATCCAAGCAAATTGCAAGATGGATCTTGTTGTTACAAGAATTCACATATACTGTACAAGTAAGGAAGGGAGCTTTGCATTTGAATGCAGACTTCTTGTCTAGGTTAGAAACTCAAGACTAGGAGTGGGAAATTGACAATCGGTTCCCTGATGAAGACTTATATCAATTAACAGCAATGCAAAGTATGAGGTATGCAGCAGAATATCATTATCTGCATACTCTCTATATGTCCTGAAGGGCTAGACTTGGAGCAGATGGCAGTCTTTCTCAGGAAAATAGGGCCATATCAGCTCAAACACATCATTCTATTCAAGATGTGCAAAGACAAAGTACTTTGGCAATGCTTGGAGTCATATGAAGTTGGAGGCATAATTGAGTCTTTACACTCCGAAGCATCGGGATGACATTATGCTCTGAAGAATATTGTAAAGAAGATTCTTTCCTCGGGGTATTGGTGGCCTACAATGTACAAAGACACGCATGCTCATATCCAAAGCTGTGATGCTTGTCAGAGAATGAGGAAGCCGATGGCTACTTCTCAATGGCCTTTGAGACCAATTTTGCCATTGGCTCTATTTGAGAAATGGCAAATTGATTTTGTGGATCCCCTTCAACCAATAACCCAAGTCACAAGGAAGAGATACATTTTGGTTTGCACTGACTATGCTACCAAGATGGTCGAAGCTGAAGCAACTCACAAAGATGATGCTGAAACTGTGGCGGAATTTTTCTTTCAAAACATCATCTCCCGATATGGGTGTCCTTTGGAATTGGTCAGTCATAGAGGGACACATTTTTTGAACTCTATGATGGAGGCATTAACCAAGTCCTTCCAGATTAAACATAGGAAGATGACTCCTTATAACCCGAAAGCAAATGGCTTAACAGAAAAGGCAAATGAACTACTTTGTGAAATTTTGAATAAGGTGACTATCAATTATGCCTATGACTGGAATACAAAATTACCAGCCACGTTGTGGGCATATAGAATGATAGAAAAGATTACAACCAAAAAAACTCCATACTTCTTGACATACGGCTTACATCCCATACTACCAGTTGAATTTGAAGTACCGACATATTGGATTCTTTGCGAAGAACGATTGTTGTCGGAAGAAAGTCAAGATCTTTGGATCCATCAACTCATTGTGGTTAGAAGAGAAAAGAGACAATGCAATGCAAACCACAAAGGAAGTACAAGAGCAGAGGAAGGTCAGGCACAATAAGCATATCAAGCCTGTGGCTGTGCGTGAAGGAGATTTGGTTTTTTTATACAACAATCGCCAAATATTTTTCCCAAGCAAGTTGCATTTGAGATGGATGGAGCCTTATCGAGTTCTTCATCTTTATGAAAATGGGTCCATTCAACTTGCAGACCTGGAAGGCAATCCTATTGCCACTCAAGTAAACAGGCGAAGAGTTCAGAGATATTGGACTATAGACTTGGAAGTCTCTAAGACACTCGAAGTCTATGTTCGTGAGGACACTCACATTTGAGGTAAGGGGTATGTGGTACCCACATTTTTTGTTTTTTTTTTTAATGGAGAAGAAGAAGTGTATAAAGAAGTCAGATTGCGCCTAGATGGCTGAAGAAGGTGAAGAAAAGAGTCTTTGGGATGAAACCCAAGGTAACGTGGCTTTGGGTCATAAGACGAAGTACTTGGAATTGTCATGTCAGCATACAACCCGAAGTAAGGAGACTTTGTATTGGGGGTGCTCAACCCAAGGCAACGACAATGTAACAAATTTCCTTTGGGGCAAGAGATTCAAGAAAGGACCATTCAAAAATGGCGGTCATACATGTGAAAGACACTTGACAGTGACAAGAGCATGCAACAGATGTGATTTCTCTGTAGAAACTCAAATTGAAGAGAGACAAAGAAAGTGCAACTCTATAAAAATCAGGCTAAAGATAAAGCAATGACAAGCAATTTTTCTCTGCCGTTAAGAAGTTGTCTTGCAGGAGATCATGGGAAGGGAAGTAGAGTCAAAGACGCATTGGTGTGTAGAGGAGAATTTGAGAGAGCTAATCTGGAAGTCAATAGGAAGAATAGTCCCCAGCCCTATGAGGAAGAAAGAAAGATGGGAGGAAAGGGAAGTACTACAAGTAGATGCAGTAGTACAAAATCAAGTGATTGAGAGCTTGAAGAGAGAAGCAAGGAATCAAGAGGAACTCATAGAGCAAAGTAACTAGCAAGAAAAAGACAAATAGTTGAGTATGAAATCTTGAAGCAACAATTTGCTGATTCAAGATTAGAGATTATCCATGCTATGGCAAGAGTAGCCAAGAAGGAACAAGAGCTTGATCGGATGATGGAGAGTGTAGAAGAGAAGAAGCAGCTGTGGCAATGAGAGTTGACGGTGAGGTATAGAGAAGAAGAGAGGTTGAGAGAGTTACTTTGCAATCGAGAGGAGAAGATTGTACAAAAGGAGAAGGAGAAGAGGAGTCTATGAAAGCCGAGTTTGAAGCCAAATTGGCAATGTACCAAGAAGATTGGCTTGTAGATCAAGAATGGGAGAGGAAAATGAGATTGGAGCCATTGAAGGAGATTGTAATCAGGATGAATGCAATGCTGAGTACAAAGGCCAGTGTGCGTATCAAAGAGACAAGGCTGCACGAGTAGAAGTTGTTGGTGCAAGAGACGAGGAGGAGACATGCGGAGGACAAAGACTTGAATGCTTTGTTGATTAGTCTAAGAACTCGTATAGATAGGAAGATATTGGAAGTAGAAAACAATAACACAACTTAGTGAAATTAGAGATAATAAACTTCAGAAGGATGTTAGAGCAAAACCCAAAGTAGATGAAGTAGGAGTGCAGATATCTTTGGAGTTACCATTGGAGACATTAGAGAAGAGTGGGTTGGGAGATAAGAAGTTAGATAGATTACACACTAGTGGAATTTTAGATCAAGAAAGAGAATTGTTAGAATTGGTAGAAGAATCAGGAGTTGTGAAACCCAAGGATAGAGTAGTATTGAGTGAAGTTACTTTAGGTTCGGGTTTGAAAGCTGAGGAAGAAGTAGACATCGGATTGGATTAGTAACAAAATTAAGATGTGAAGAGGCAGATATGAAGAGGTGCATTGTCATTTTGGATCTACAGGTTTGGAGAGTTGTTAGGAAGAGGTACATTAAGAAGATAACTGTCAATTGCTTCACTATTTAAGAGTGGCATTTGTAGTCATATGTTGTTCAGTGCTCATTATTTCTAAGAATAGATGAAGTGAAGTGTTGTAAAGCAGTGCTTGTTGCTTGAGCTTGATTTCAAGTATCAATGTTGTGATTATGTTTGTGAGTGTATGAAGAATTTTGAAGTGCAAGTCAATGTGCTTGTTAGATGTTGGATTCCGTAGCCTTGATCTTCATTCTATGTGTTTGATCTTGAGTGAAGTGTAATCAATGTAATGCCTTGACAAATCTGAGAAATTGTAGTGTTGGTAGTATTCTGCATTTGTGAGTGTAGCGTGAAGTGGATGTGGAGCAATTTAGATCAAGGAAGTTGTGCCTTCAATGGAGGGGTGGAACACAATTCTAAGGCAAAGTTGTTTTGCAGTGAAGTGCCGTTTTTGGGAAAGCCTGAATCATCACAATCAAGATTATTTGGAAAGATTTGATGGAGTTGTGATTAAGAAGTGTTAATTTGTGACAAGATTGTGAATTAGTGCTTGTTACTCTCTCTTGTTGTGGTTTCTACCTGAGAGATTAAAGAAGAACTCAAGAAGAACTACATGTTACTGTCTGACTTTGTATTTGACCAATTCTGACTTGTATCTCTACGGGAACAAACTTTACTTACCTAATTACCGCAAAAGTGATATTTGCTGGGTTGTCATAGGCCTATTCACTTAGTGATTTTTAGATGGCCATGTTAGGGACTTACATGTGTTGGCTAAGGTTTGGGTCTTTTGGATCCTTGTTTTGGTGTGTTTTGGGAGATGTTACGGATGCTACAACATCTCCAGGTTCATTTGTCCATTTCTACGGCTTACCTTTTAGAGAATTTTCCTTTGATGGGTGATTCTTGCACCAAAGTGGTGGCAAGTACACATTAGGTCTATTCTTGGATGGGACCTGCTGTGTTGTTAGATGTAGCCAGAGTGGGATCATAGGCTCATCGTCTTCATCTTTGGTGGACAAACCTCTTACCTAGAGAGGTTCTATAGTGTGCATATGATGGGATTTAGCAACTAGACCACATCTTTGTTGATGACATCTTGGATGTGGGGCGTTAGTCTGAGACGGTGGTAGTGGCTGATAGGTCACCTATGGCAATGGTGAACCTAGTTGGACAGCCTAGATCCGCTTTTCCCACACTTATGAGTTTCCCAAGCTCTCATGCTTTTTGAGAGGGAGGACTTGGACTTGTTTGGGACTCACAGTTACAATAGTTAGTGGAGCCCAATGCCAAAGAGAGAGAGCGTGCAATGGGTTTTTGCACTGGTATTATTGTTATTCCAACAATATCAAAGGCATCCAAGCATCAAGTGTTAGGTCAGGCTATGGACCTGAATTGTTTGACCTGGAGTGTGAGCCTTGGTTTTGCAAAGCAGCATATGATGCACTTGATAGGCATCACTACTCAGAAACTTGTGAGCCCTATGCATATCAAGATGATTCATGCACATGCTGGGGGTGATGGACCAAGTGGACATGGTATTCTTGGGACACAGCCAATAGCTACTAGGGAGAGTGGTCTACTTGGAGTCCATCTGAGTGAGCATGGGCTACTTGGATTACACCCTTGGTCCACTTGGGATGCAGCTAAAGGACGTGTGGAGCTTGCAGCCAAAGTGGAGGGGGTTTTTCACACAGAGGTTAGAACTTCTAGTGGTCGGAAGCATGACACTACTGCTCCTAAGGGCCTAGTGTAGTTGCCAATCAATACGTCTTCCAATCCTACAACAATTATAGAGAATACTTGGGAGCTAGATCTTGGATCCAAGCTTACAAGAGAGGAAAGACAGAGAGTTTGGAGGTTCTTGAGGAGCTACATGGTTGTTTTGCCTTCAGTAGAAGGATTTGGGTGCTCTAAAGAGACCTGGTATAGCGATACACCAGTTTTCCAACATCCTTATTGCTATAGTGACATGGAGAGGACATTGATTCAGAGCAAGAGTAGAGACCTTTTTGAGGTTGGTTTGGTAGAGATCTCACATAGAGAGTATGCATCAGCTACAATGATGCCAGCCAAGAAGGATATGCACGGCAACTGTACAGATAGGCGGATGTATGGAGATTACCGTTCTATCAACCAACAAACTAAGGCTAATTGGTATGCCATGCTTACACCAGAGGAGATTTTTGATGCAATTGGGCATGCAAAGGTCTTCAATACTTTGGATCTTTGAGTGGGATATCATCAGTTGCCGATTCGGGAAGAGTAAAAGTCCAAGATAGCATTTTAAGCTATTGATTCTCATGGCAAGGATGTGTTATGTCAGTGGAGGTTCTTACCATTTGGGTTAAAGAATTCTCTTGTTGAGTTCAAGAGGGTCTGTAACACCCATTTGTGCATGTGTGTGGTACACCTATGATCTCAAGGAGTTGGGAGGAAGACACTTTGATAGGATTAACCATGATAAGTTGAAGATGTACCATAGAAGGTAGAGAGACCTTCACTTTGAGGACAAAGTGAAAACTTAGTCCGGGGGTAAATGTAGCACCCATTTTTTCATGTGTGTGGTATTGTGATATTTAGCTTGGTATTACAAGTACTTAAGAGATATTATTTATAGAGATAAAGGATGGTTCTATATTAGTCATGGTTAGCTAAAGTTAGTCATAGCTAGGATAGAGTGGACCTTACTTTAGAGGAAGTAGAAAAGATGAGCACCACTATTTTGGATTTTAGTGTGTTGACTTGGTATTATTCTTAGGTGTTTGGCTTTGAGGAAAGAGTTAAGAACTCTTGGGCCCGCAAGCCTTTTTGTTTTGGATTCTCTTTAGTCCAAGGATAGCCCATGTGAAGGAATCCTTGCTTTAGTGGTTGGGTCAAGATAAGGAGAATATGCCCATGTGAATGGATATTCCTTTCTACTTTTTGACTTTACTTGACTTTTAGTCTAGTAACTTGAGTTACTACGGTAATTAGTAACTTTGGTACGTAACTATTTCACAAGTATATAAACAAGGGGTGAGGAGATACTCATCATCCTTTCATTTGCAACTATCTCTCTCTCATTGAGTTCTCTAGTGAGCAATGTCTTGAGTCTTGGAGTGTTAGCCTTGGAGGAGTATGATGGAGTTGGGGTTCCTTGCCTACTTAGTCCATGGTGCGCTACCATAATAGCCATCAGAGGTTCATCTTGAGTGAGAGACAGGCCGGCTCACATTTTTGGTTCCGTTGCCGGGACCTCTCTAGAAGGCAAGATAATGTTCCGCGTCCAATTCTACATTAGGCAGAAGGAGGCTATGAGAGCTCACTTGGAGAGAACATTAGGAGAGGAGAGGGTTGAACTTATGTTAGAGAACCAAGATCCATTTTTATATCCTGTAGTTCATTATGATGTCTTTGAGGTGATTTTGTACATCTTGTACACATGAGAGGAATTGGAGAGATTGTGTGAGGTGGATTGCAGATTTTGGGGATTAAGGTGATTTTGGGCAAAATCTCAAATTTGAGATCTGGACTTGAGATTTCTACACATGATAGCTTGGGTTATCTTTCAGTTAGTACACTTAAAATTATTGAGAGAGCTTCTATGCGCACTGGGCTAGAATTTTTGAAAGTTGATAGGGTAAAGTGCTCCCGCAACTGCATGCTCTTTGGAAAATTGTATAGAGTCTGCCATTTCTTCAATTTTCAGTGAATTATCCTGAAAATTTCCAAGAAAATTAAGTGCATTGTATCCTACCTGCTGCCACAAAAATTAGAGAGAGATCGTTTTTGCGCAGGGCGTTATGAGTTTTTGAAGTGAGGGGGGTGGTTTTCAGACCAAATCTGAAATATTGGTGCTGAATAGAAAGGTGTCTAGGCCAAATGGATCAAGGAAAAGATCTGAAATTTTGCAGGGAGGGACGCCCTGGAGTTGTGATCAAGTGTGGAAAATTTCAGAGGACTGTGACATATTGGTTGGGAGATTTGAGTGACATTGTGAGGAAGGGTCAATTCTGCAGAGTGGAGATCTCATGCATGAGAAGTTTGAGATCAACAAAAAGCATGTTTGAGTGTTTAGATTCATCTTGGGGAACATGGAGGGTCATCAAGAGTGGAAATTGAGATTATGCAAGGTTCCCCAAGGGTTTGAGGTGATTGTAGGGGTGGATTTGAGGAAAAGAGAGTTTACAATAGAATTTGAAGAGAGTGTTGAGAGGATCCAAAAACCTACACCACTTGGAGGAAAGAGTGAGTCTAAGTGCTTTCTATGTGGAGAGAAGGGACATAAGGCAAGTTCATGTCCATTGACCTTTGGGAGCAAGAGATTGAGGGAAAGGAGAGGCTTACTTGACTTGGGTTTGCATGTTGGACCTTCTTCACCAAGATTGGGAGGGAGAAGATCTAAGACCAAGGAGTTGTGTGAGGTTTGTGGAGTTGAAGGACTTCCAAAAGGACATGAGTGTAGTGGAGTAAAAGCACTTTTGGAAACTTTGGTGAAGGATCTTGGAGAGAGTCTTAGTACAGCTACAGAAATACTACCACCTTCATCAGCTAGTTCTCAAGATTAGTGATGGAGATAATCTTTCAACTTATGGATAAACTATCCATGAGAGTTAGATTAATATGCACTCTAGGATTTGATGTTGCTATAGAAATCTTGGAGCAACCTGAACCTTTTGTGTTCCCTAGAGTGGATTATTCTCAGATGGTGTTAGTCATGTATATACTCCATTAGTAATAGAGTGAGAGAAAAGAAAAGAGAAAAAAAAAATTTGAGAGAAAAGAAAGATAGTGAGGGGTTAAGATGGGAAAACTTCCGGTTTTCTTTGGCAAGGATGGAGAAGATGTGGAGGCCTTTGTGAGAGACTTCAAGAGAGCTTGCATAGGAAACAATGAGAGGAGGAAGAATGAGTGGGCCTCATTATTACCAGATTTCTTTGAGGATGCAGCACTTACATGGTATGAGTCAGAATACCAAAAGAGAGAGAGGAGAGAGGGGGAAGAGGAGTCTTGGGAGACTTTGACTTCAGCACTCATCGAAAACTTTCTTCCTGATGAGAGTTATGAGAGATTGATGAGTGAGGTTACATTTCTCAAGCAAGGAGATGGAGAGAAAGTGAGAGTATATGTGGAAAGAGTGGAAAAGTTAGAGTCCAGATTTTGCATAGTGTTGAGGAAGGGTGGGGATGATGTGGAGACTACAATGATTGGCATAGGGGCCATGCTCACCAAGAATTTTGTGGGAGGATTGAGACCACAAATTAGAAGCAAGGTGAGATATGAGAAACCTTCTTCCAAGGTTGAAGCTATCAAGATCACAATTCGTATGGAGGAGAGTTTGGAAGGGGATGAGAGTGATTTGGTGGTGAAGGAGGTTGTGCATCCTCCTCAAGGCTACAAGTATGGTGGAACTTCTGATACTTTGGTGACAAGGATTGCACCACAAGTAGTATTTGCTCCAGTTCTTGCACCTCCACCAAAAGATCCACTCCAAACCATCAGAGAACAACTTGCGGATCTCAACATCAATGTGGTGCAACTATGGGAGAAGAGAGAGGTGGATCAGAATGTAGGGACAGGGCCTAGGAGTTATGGAAACTATCCATATAGAGGAGGCCAACCAGCCAACAATTTCAACAATAGAAATTGTTTTGGTTGTGGAGGAAGAGGCCATATCCAAAGGAATTGCCCAAATTCCACTTACCATGGAGGAAGGGGTTATGAGGGAGCCAATAGAGGGAAAGAGGGAGGTAGTGAAACCCAAGTGGCTCCTAATCCCAACAAAGGTAAGGGGATAGCATCCATAGATGTGGTTGAGAGCAAGTATGAGAAGGGAGAGTGCTCAAACTCCAAGGGTCTTAATTTGGAGCTTTTGGCACAAGAGAAGAAGAGAGCTCGTTTTGCAGAGGATGTTCACTCTTCTCAAGGATTTACTTCAAGCAAGGATACTCCTATGTCTACTAGGAGCACTTGCACCTCAACACCATCAACAACAAAGACTCCAAGGAAGAAGTTGGGGATGGAGGACTTCTTGATCTCAAAGCAACAATGGAACTACAATGTGTTGGAGGATGTTGGTAGTCACAAGGCTAACATCACAGTGGGCCAATTAATTGCTTTGAACCCTACCTTGAGAAAGGAGCTTAGAGGTGGTTTGAGTTCTACAAGGAGCAAGAAGAAGAAGGCGGCAAAAGTTCCAGTATCAATGGGGGTGGTGGATGCCAAGCCAGCACCATGGGAAGCTTGTGAATATGCCTCCAAGATTGATGTGAGAGTGAATGGTCACAACATCAAGGATGCATTGGTTGATGGAGGATCAGCAGTGAATGCCATGTCAGAAAGGTTGATGAAGAAGTTGGGTATGATACCCTCAAGACCTTCAACATTTGTGGTGAGCATGGCAAACAAGCAACAAGTTCGACTAGTAGGGGTGATGGATAAGGTGGTAGTTTCAATTATAGGAGTTCAAAATCTCATGACTTTCCAAGTCTTGAAGGATTCAAGCTATGACTTACTTCTTGGGAGGCCATGGTTGAGAGCAGCACGCACAATTGATCGATGGCACAAAGGGTACTTGAGGATTGGGCCATCAAACCATAGAGTCATTGTTCCTGTGACTAACACCACCAACACTTTACATTCAGATACACCATCTTCTGATTATTGGGAATCAGATTCTGAAGAAGGAGCTTTAGGTGTGGACACAAGCATGGAAGAGGAGACTTCCACGGAGGAGGATGAATCTGAATCTGATTCAGATGTGTATCCTTTGTGTGCTATGGATTTTGCACCTAAGCCAGAGGTTTTGAAGGACCCAGATAAATCACCATTGACACTTGAGGAGGTAGAGAGAAGGTTATCTACCCTCAAGTATGGCCCAAATGTTAGCAAGGAGGAGAAGGTGAGATTTGAGGAGATTTTCCGCAAGTTCATCCATGTGTTTGCTTTTAGTTACAAGGATTTGAAGGAAGTCACCTTGGAGGAGCACAAGATAGAGGTGGAGTCACATGCAAGACCAATCTGCCAAAAGCAACCTCGCATTAGCCCACCAATATCTTTGGTTGTGAAGGAGGAGATTGATAAGCTCAAGGAGGCTGGATTTATCTTTGAGGTGGAGAATTCAGAATGGGTGTCTCCAATTGTCATTGTGAAGAAAAAGAATGGCAAGCTTTGGGTATGTGTGGATTACAAGAAGCTCAATGCTGCTACCAAGAAGGACTACTACCCATTGCCATTCATTGATGAGATCTTGGAAGAGGTTGCAGGTCATGAGAGGTACAGTTTTGGAGATGGTTATAGTGGATATAACCAAATCAAGATTGCACAAGAGCATCAACAACTCACCACATGCACCACACCTTGGGTAACTTATGCTTTCAAGGTCATGCCTTTTGGGCTTTGCAATGCTCCAGCCACATTCCAATGGTTCATGAACAAGGTATTTGAACCTTTCATTGGGAAATTTGTGAGAGATTTCATTGATGACTTTTGTGTCTATGGGAGCAAGGAGGAGCACTTTGAGCACCTAATCAAAGTCTTGCAACGCTTGGATGAGGCAAATGCATCACTCAACCCAGAGAAGTGCATTTTTGGATGTGAAGAAGGTCTACTTTTGGGGCACATCATCTCCAAGGATGGAATAGCAGTTGATCATGAGAAGGTGAGGAAAATCTCAGACCTTCCATTCCCTTCAAGCTTGACAAAGTTACGCCAATTCTTGGGAATGGTTGGGTACTATAGGAGGTTCATCTTCTCATTTTCCAACAAGGCTTATGCATTGACCATCTACATGAAGAAGGGTGTAGATTACATGGTGATTTTGGAAGACAAGGAGGCTCTCAAAGCTTTTGAGGAGCTCAAGCAATCCCTTGTTGTAGCTCCAATTCTTGCTAAACCTAATTGGAGTAAGCCTTTCATCCTCTACACTGATGCTTCTAATGTAGCTATAGGATGCACTCTTAGTCAATTAGACCAAGATGGGCATGATCATCCAATAGCTTATGCTAGTAGGCAGATGGTTTCAGCAGAGAAGAACTACTCTGTCACGGAGAGAGAAGGGTTGGCAGTGATCTTTGGTCTCAAGAAGTTTAGACACTACTTGATTGGAGGGAAAGCCACAATTGTCACGGATCACAAGGCTTTGAAGTATATCTTCAACAAGCCTAATGTTGAAGGGAGACTAGCAAGGTGGATGATACTCTTGTCTGAGTATGACTACACAATTGAGGATAGGCTAGGAAAGAAACATGCAAATGCTGATTTGTTATCTAGAGCCTATGATCATGATGGAGATGAGCCAGTAGATGATTCCTTCCCGGATGACAATCTCATTCACTCAAGAGATTCCAATGGAGTACAAGGAGATTGTGGATTTTGTGACAAGAGGTAACTATCCAGAAGGGATGCATGCTAGGGAGAGGAAGGCCCTTGCAGCAAGATCTAGACCTTACACAATGGTGGAGGATATTCTTTTTCACCAAGGAGCAGATGGTCTACTTCGAAGAGCAGTGGGTAAGGAAGAGGCTATCCTACTCATAAAGGAGTTTCATGAAGGTTTAGTATGTGGAGGACACTTTGCAAGAAAGGTGACTGCTTTCAAGATTCTAGATGCAGGTTACCATTGGAGAAGGATTTTCAAGGATTGTCTTGATTATTGCAAAACTTGTCATGTTTGTCAAGCTTTTTCTAGAAAGTGTACATCCACTCCACCACTTAGATCAATTCCATTGCTAGGACCTTTTGAGAAGTGGGGAATTGATTTTGTAGGACCTCTCAATAGAACCCCAAGGAACAATTGGTACATTGTGGTTGTTACTGATTACCTCACCAAGTGGGTTGAGGCTAGACCATTGAGGGACAAGAATGAAGATGAAGTGGGTAGATTTCTTTATGAACGCATTATCACTAGGTTTGGATGCCCTTTGGAGTTGGTTTCTGATAGAGGAGGAGAGTTTACAGGAAGCATTACTACAGCCATGCTACGACATTTCTCTATCACACATAGAGTAACTACATCCTATAAGCCAAATTCCAATGGCTTGGCAGAGAGAACCAATCAGACCTTGTGCATGATGTTGGCCAAAGATGCAGAAATGGAGGAGGCTAAACATCATTGGGACAAGAGGATTCATGCAGTTTTGTGGGAGTATAGGACAACCATGAAGACTTCCACCGGATATTCTCCATTCCAATTGGTGTATGGTATTGAGTCTACCTTACCTATTCACTTTGATCTTCCTACCTTCCAAAGCATTCATAGGAGATTGAAGAAAGCACAAGGAAGTGATGCAGAGAAGTCAAGGAAGGATCAACTCATGGAGTTGGAAGAGGCAAGAGCAGTTGCTATGGTTCGAGTGGAGCAAGCCCAAAGGAAACAAAAGGAGAGCTATGACAAGAGGCAAGGCAAGAAGAAGGTGGAGCCTTTCAAAGAAGGTGATTGGGTAATGTTGTTTGATTCCATTCAATTCAAGAGAGTGCAAAAGAAGTTTTTGCCTAAGTACTTTGGACCTTTCATAGTAGAGAAGGTGTGGGGCAATTACACCTATGATCTCAAGGAGTTGGGAGGAAGACACTTTGATAGGATTAACCATGATAAGTTGAAGATGTACCATAGAAGGTAGAGAGACCTTCACTTTGAGGACAAAGTGAAAACTTAGTCTAGGGGTAAATGTAGCACCCATTTGTGCATGTGTGTGGTATTGTGATATTTAGCTTGGTATTACAAGTACTTAAGAGATATTATTTATAGAGATAAAGGATGGTTCTATATTAGTCATGGTTAGCTAAAGTTAGTCATAGCTAAGATAGAGTGGACCTTACTTTAGAGGAAGTAGAAAAGATGAGCACCACTATTTTGGATTTTAGTGTGTTGACTTGGTATTATTCTTAGGTGTTTGGCTTTGAGGAAAGAGTTAAGAACTCTTGGGCCCGCAAGCCTTTTTGTTTTGGATTCTCTTTAGTCCAAGGATAGCCCATGTGAAGGAATCCTTGCTTTAGTGGTTGGGTCAAGATAAGGGGAATATGCCCATGTGAATGGATATTCCTTTCTACTTTTTGACTTTACTTGACTTTTAGTCTAGTAACTTAAGTTACTACGGTAATTAGTAACTTTGGTACGTAACTATTTCACAAGTATATAAACAAGGGGTGAGGAGGTACTCATCATCCTTTCATTTGCAACTATCTCTCTCTCATTGAGTTCTCTAGTGAGCAATGTCTTGAGTCTTGGAGTGTTAGCCTTGGAGGAGTATGATGGAGTTGGGGTTCCTTGCCTACTTAGTCCATGGTGCGCTACCATAATAGCCATCAGAGGTTCATCCTGAGTGAGAGACAGGCCAGCTCATAGGTCATAAATAAGATCCTAGCTAGATTGAATTTTGCTTGGTGCTATATTGATGACATTTTAGTCTATAGCACTACTATGGAGGAGCATGAGAGACAATTGTTGGAGGTGTTTGAGAGGTTGAGATCTCATGGACTCAAATTACATCTTGGGAAGTGTAGATGCTTCCACAAGCAGGTTGAGTATTTGGGTCACACTATCTACCTCGGAGGACTTGGTGTTCAGCAGACCAATGTGGAGGCTATTGCATGTATTCCTTGGCCTACGGATGTGAGCAGAGTGCAAGCATTCCTTGGGTTGGTGAACTTCTGTTGCCGTTATATTAGAGGATTTAGTGCCATTGCCAAGGCCTTGACAAAGCTGACCAAGCTTACATAGGAGTGGTGTTGGGGAGATAAGCAGGAGAGAGCTTTTGTGGAGCTAAGGAGAAGTTGACATCTTCTCCTATTTTGAGGAGACCAATTAGAGGACAACCATTTCAAGTTCATATTGATTGGAGTATGTTGGGGCTTGGAGCAGTGCTCATGCAACATGATGATGAGGGGAAGGAGTTTGTGGTCACCTATGCTAGTCGCTCCAAAAATTTAGCGGAGGTGAAGTAAAGTTCATATGAGGGAGATTGCTTGGCAGCAGTTTGGGTAGTAGCATATTTCTGATGTTACCTATTTGGTAACCCCTTCACTCTCATCACTGATCATCAGCCACTGAAGTGGTTGATGGATTGTATGGGAGGATGGTAGAATGAAAGTAGTACCATTTCCATCTCAAAGACTATAGTTGGTCCGTCATGCTCATGAGGAGCTAGGACATTGTGGAGTAAGCATACATATAGCTTACTCCAAAGTCCCTATTGGTGGCACGGTATGCAGACCAAGTGTAACAATATGGAGTTTAGCGATGAAGTTAGTCAAGCTTACGAAGTAGCACATAAAGACAAAGTAGCCTAGAATATTCTGGAAGTATCTAGGAAGCTTCTTGGGAAGCTTCCCGGTTAGCTTAGCTTGCACCTTAAGTTAGTAGCTTCTAGAAGCTTCCAACTAGCTTAGCTAGCACGCCAAGTAGGCGGCTTCTAGAAGGAAGCTTCTTGAGAAGCTTCCTAGCTAACTTGGCTTGCACTCTAAGAAAGCGGCTTGAGGAAGCTTCTTGAGAAGCTTCTCAAGGGCCTTGTATGCTACCTATAAATACCAAAGCCAAAGCTCATGCTAGGCATTCGGAGTTTTCTCTCATTCAAGTGTCCCAATGTGAGTTTTCATTCTCCTATTTCTCTCCTCGGATTGGTCTTTTGTATTGGTATCAGAGTAGGAATGGGATGGATGGAATTTATGGACCACCAAATCCACTTCCACCAAACCATTGGGATTTTTGCGTCCAAATACTACCCAAGCATCATTTCACACAGTTCATCACCTTGCACTTTGGACAAGATTTTCTGCATATGATCACCATATCGGAGGAACCCTTGGTGCTTCCAATTGTAACTTATGGAGAATGGTGGACGTGCTGTTTCTATGTGTTAATAAATTAGATAGATTGGGAGTGGTGGGATAGAGGAGCAACCATGGCGGCAATACCTGATGTTATCCTTGCTATGCAACAACAAATTGAGCACCTTACTCAATTGTTGGATGAACGAGATCTTTGACAACAAGAGCAGGTGGAGAGAGTACCAATTTGAGAAGGAGAAGATCAGATTAGATTCCCTAAACCCAAGGTATTTAAAGGCAAGAATCTCCCGGGTGCAGTGGAGAATTTTGTGTTTGATTGTGAACGCTATTTTGAAGCTACCAATCTACAAGATGAGCAAAAACAGATTCTCTTGGCTTCTAGCCAATTGGATGGAGTAGCAAAGCTATGGTAGAGATTTCGAGTGGAGCGAGCCGAACGACAAATGGTTGCACCGATCTTGACATGGGCAGAATTCAAGAGCGCAATAATTAGTCAGTTCCAAGCTATAAGTGCCACATGATCTACACGGGATAAGTTGGCAGATGTGGTACCCACATTTTTCATTTTGGACGAGTTTAGAAGAAGAAATGCACTATTGAAACCAAATTGAAACCAAATGGAGAAGAAATGAGTGCAAACTTGTGATTTGATCAGACCCGAGGAAGTCAACTTCATGTAAGAGGAAGAAGGGCTCGGTTTGGATCAGACCCGAAGAAGTTTACTTTGTGTCAGAGGAGGGAAAAACTCGGATCAGACGTTAAGGAAGGCAGACGCCAAAGGAGAAATAGAAGTTGCAGGTCAGGATTCTTGCGGGGGCTATATCTCAGTGGTCACAACTCCAAATCAAGCGTGTTATATTTCATTGGAAGCATCTTGTCTAGGGCTTTCCATTGCCACCAAAAGTGCAAATTTTAGAGGTATGTAGAAGAAGTTACAAGCATTTGAAGTTTCTAGAGTAGATGTACTTCGGGTCAATGTGACTTTGGATTTTGTATTTCATACTTTGTACTTCAGACTTCGGGTTTACATGACTTCGGGTCTAAATACTTTGCCTCAAGACTAAGATGACCGACTAAATTTGAGGAAGTTGGACCTCAAAGTGCAGTGAAGGTGACTTGCGGGAGTTTTGCGGGAGGGATCAGAGGAAGTTAGAGTAGAGAAAGAAGATAATTAGGATACCCATGACTTCAATTTAAGTTCTGATTGAAGATGGAACATGAATTTGAAGGAGAAGTAGCAGTAGTGAATAAACCCAAAGTACAGGATGAGACTATAAGTGTCTTTGGGTCAGTAACATGAGTGATTAGGGGAAAGTGGGTTACAAATTGAAGGTGTAGATAGTGTCCCTATGCTTTCAATTACAATTCTTGATGAAGATATAGTAGAATTAGTAAAAGAATTGACAATAGTTAGACCCGAGGTAAGAGAGATAGGAGTGCAAGTGTCTTCGGATTTGACATTTGACACTTTAGAAAAGAGTGGGTTGGGAGATAGAGATTTAGAAGGCTTAACTATGATAGGAATTTCATATCAGGAAGGAGGAATGTTAGAATTAGTGGAGGAAGTAGGAGATGTGAAACCCGAGGAAAAAGTGATAGGAAGTAAATTTACTTTGGGTTCGGGTTTGAAAGCCGAAGAAGAAGTAGACATCGGATCGGAGTAGTAACCGATTTGAGATTTGAATAGACAAATATGAAGGGTTGCATTGTCATTTCGGATCTGCAGGTTAGAAGAGTTGTTGTAGAACGGTATAGTTGTTAGAACTGTCAATTGATTCATTACTTAAGAGTGGCATTCGTAGAGAATTGTTGTTCAATGCTCATTATTTCTGAGAATAGATAAAGCGAAGTACTATGAAGTAGTGCTCGTTGCATGAGCTTGATTTCGAGTATCAACTTTGCAATTGTATTTGTCAGTGTGTGAAGAAATTTGAAGTGCAAGTCAGAGTGTTTGTTGGATGTTGGATTCCATAGCCTTGATCTTAGTTCTGTGTGTTTGATCCTGAGTGAAGTGCAATCGAAGCAATGCCTTGACAAATCTGAGAGGAATTGTAGTGTTGGTAGTATTTTGCATTTGTGAGTGCAGTGCAAAGTTGATGTGAAGCAATTTTGATCAAGGAAGTTGTGCCTTCAGTGGAGGAGTAGAACACAATTATGAGGCGAAGTTGTTTTGCAGTGAAGTGCCGTTTTTGGGAGAGCCTGAATCATCACAATCAAGATTGTTTGGAAAGAATTGAAGGATTTGTGATTAAGGAGTGTTAATTTGTGACAAGACGGTGAGTCAGTGCTTGTTACTCTCTTCTGGGTGTGGTTTCTACCTGAGAGATTAAAGACGCAACCAAGAAGAACTGAAATTGTTACTTTGCTTCGTATTTGACCAATTCTGATTTGTATCTCTGCGGGAACAAACTTTACTTACCCGATTACCGCAAAAGTGATATTTGCCGAGTTGTCACAACAGAGTTGAAACAGATTGTCTCTGTAAGAAGTTACATCATGCAGTTCCAAAACACCATCATGCTAATTCCAAATATTTTGGAAGGTGAAGCTCTGGATCGATTCATGAGGGGCTTGAAGGCAAGAACCAAATTAGAGGTAACCATGGAACACTTGGAGGAAGCCATGCGGTTGGCTGAACGTTTTGATTCCTTGGTGGCAACAACTTGGTCTCGACCTCGACCCCCACAAAGCCTACCAATACACTACACACAAGTGGAGGAGCCAGCACCAATGGAGATTGATGCAATTCAACAAAGACCATTGGGCATGGAAGACAAGGAGAAACTACGACAAAATGGTGGTTGTTTTTATTGTCGCCAGTTGGGGCATCGCATTGCTGAATGTCCACTTAAGAATGGACGACCTCGACAAGTTTCCCAAGTGGAAGTTGTGGAGCGGAATGATCAGGGAAACAAGGAATCCCAATAGGAGATTTTGAGCCGCCTATTGGGAGCTTGATTAGTTCCAATGGGATTGAAGGCTTGACCTATGCAAGTCTGCTTCACTTGCAAGGTATGATATCTAATAGGGGTTGTAGGATTTTGGTTGATTCTGGAAGTTCAGAGAATTGCATGTCTATGCAAGTAGCAAAGGAATTGGGTATTCCTATCAAGCTAGTGATTGGAAGTAGTTTGCCGATGGCTGATGGTAGAAAGGGTTTTGCATTCCGCACCTCGCATCCTATTACCTTCAAGATTGGGAAGGAGTATTTGGAGTGTATGAGGTTTGTAGTGGCACCTCTACACTATGATATCATTCTGGGTCTACCTTGACTTGAATGTCATAAGGTTCAATTCGATTGGACCCAATGCCAAATTCAAGTACAACACCAAGGTAGGAATTTCTGATTAGGTTGTCTGGCACCTCTGAATAAGACACCTAAGAATAGTCAGTCCCAAGATGGGAAGTTTGTCAAGAAGGTAGCCATAGAGCAAATCTGGAAGGGAGATGAGTTCCAAGATGGGAAGTTTGCCAAGAAGGCAACCATGGAGCAAGCTAGGAAGAGAGATGAGTCCCTAGAAGGGAAGTTTGTTAAGGAAGCAACCATAGAGGAAGCTTTGGAGGAAGATAAGTATGTATTCACGGTGTAGATCAAGCCAATTGCACAAGAACAATCTGAGGAGGGCCAAGTGCCGCATCAAGCAATGATTGATCGAATAGTTCAGGAGTTTGCAGATGTATTTCCGGATGATTTGCCAAAGGGATTACCCTCCAATTGAGGTATGCCCTTCAAGATCAAGTACTTGCCAGGGAGTACTCCAGTGAGTAGACCAATCTATTGGCTCCCACCAAAGGAGTTGGAGGAGTTGCGAACAACACTTACAGAGTTGTTGGAGAAGGATTTAATACGACATAGTACCTCTCCTTGGGAAGCACCAGTACTATTTGTTCCAAAGAAGGATGGAGGACTTCGTTTCTGTATTGATTACCGTAGTCTCAATAAGCAAACCGTGAAGAATGCATATCCCTTGCCTCGAATCGATGACTTACTTGATCAACTAAGTGGAGCACGTTACTTTTCCAAGTTGAATCTTTGTAGCGGCTATTGGCAAATTCCAATTGATAGAAAGGATGTGCAAAAGACTGCCTTTTGCACAAGGTATGGGCATTTTGAGTGGAGAGTTCTACCTTTTGGACTCACTAATGCTCTAGCAGTCTTCATGGATTAGATGCATTGGGTGCTGGATGGACTATTGGATTGGTCAGTGGTGGTGTTCTTGGATGATATCTTAATTTATAGCAAGACAGAGGCAGAACACGTGAATCATGTGCGAGAAGTCCTAAGATGACTACGACAATGGAAATTTTACTGCAAAAAGTCGAAGTGTGCTTTTTGGCAGAAGGAGGTTACCTTCTTGGGTCATAAGATCTCATCAGAGGGGATCAAGATGGAGGAAGAGAAGATCAAGGCCATTACTGATTGGCCTACCCCAAAGGGTGCTACAGAAGTATGGGCATTCAATGGATTGACCAATTTTTACTGGCGGTTCATCCACTATTATGCTCATGTGGCTGCACCATTGACTGACCTCTTGGGAAAGAACTTGAGTTTCCAGTGGAACACCAAACATGAAGAAGCATTCCAGAAGTTGAAACATATGGTGTCTTCAAGACCCATTCTTCAACCATATGATCCTCAACTACCTTGTATGGTTGATTTTGATGCTTCTAACTTTGCGATTGGAGCTGTGTTGCAACAAGAATTTCCAGATGGACTACATCCCATTGCCTTTGTGTCTCGCCAACTAAATACAGCTGAAAGAAATTACTCTGCTTGAGATTGGGAACAACTTGCAATGGTATATGCCACCAAGGTATGGAGACATTATCTCTTGGGGAAACAAGTGATCATGCAAACTGATCACAAGCCATTGTTGCAGACCTTACACCTGGAGCACATGAAGAGTCGACATCATCGATGGGAAGAGCAACTCCAATTGTTCGACATCAAACTTGAGTACAAACCAGGTCAGCTCCATGTCATCCTTGATGCTCTATCACAACGACCTGATTTGAACTCCCTTCCTCTCATCACGGCAACAATTATGATAGTGTCAATTGACCCCAAGATCCATAACAAGTTTCGGTTAGTTCTACAGCAAGATCCCTTCTTCCAAATGGTACATGGTCGTTTAACAATTGGTGACAAGGAGTACAATACCTTCTCCTTCAAGGAAGGCCTTCTATTCCATGCGGACCGGATTTATGTTTTTAGACAAAGGTGATCTTCAACTGGTGCGCCTTCAAGAAGCCCATGATTTACCCATTGCTGGTCACATGGGTGTGGACAAGACCTTGGGTACCCTCCAACATCAATGGTGGTGGCCCAACGTGACACTAGATGTTTAAGAATTTGTCATATTGTGTGAGAGCTGCCAACGTAACAAGGTTAGTAACCAGAAGCCGAGTGGACTCCTTCAACCACTCGCCATTCCATCCGCTCGCTGGGAGCATGTGAGCTTGGATCTCATCACATCCTTGCCAAAGACAAAACAAGGACATACCGCAATCGTGGTGTTTGTGGATAAGCTTAGTAAGCAAATCCACTTGGCACCAACCTATGATACCGTGGATGCTCTAACCTTAGCGCAAATCTACTTTGACAATGTCTTCAAGCATCATGGGATGCCACATGTACTCATCTCAGACCGTGATCCTTGATTTACCGGGAAGTTTTGGCAAGCACTCTTCCAGATACTCGGCACCAAACTTGCTTTGTCCACAGCCTATCATCCTCAAACTGATGGGCAAACCAAAGGTGCAAATAATACATTGGAAGATATGTTACGGGCCTTTGTCAATGTCCACCATACCAATTGGGATGAATGCCTTGCAGCTGTAGAATTTGCCTACAACAATTCTAAACAGGCAAGCACCGGATTTTCTCCCTTCTTTCTCAATTTTGGCCAAAATCCGCTTGTTCCAGATTCTCTTCTTGCTCCCCCTCCATCTCAAGTTCCTCATACTTCCACATTTTTGACCTCTATATCCCAATTGCTCCAACAAGCCAAGTCTCACCTCCTTGTTGCTCAGAATTGCCATAAACAAAATATGCGGACCACCATCGTTGTGATCTCACCTTTGAAGTTGGTGATAAAGTCATGCTATCCTCCAGTAACATCCCTCTCCCACTTGATACCCAAGTTTGTAAACTTGCCCCTAACTGGATAGGACCCTTTGATATCACCCAAATTGTCTCTCCTGTTGCTTATCGACTTGCCTTACCTTGTCACATGCATATCCATCTTGTCTTTCATGTTTCCAAGTTGAAACCCTTTGTTCCTAACCCCTCTTCCTTTTCCTCTTGAGTCCAACCCTCCCCTCTTCCTGTCCCTATCAATGATCATGAGGAGTACAAAGTTGATTGTATCCTTGCACGTCGCCATATCCAACGGAGTACAAGGTCCTTTGGAAAGGGTATCCCCTTCATGATGCCACATGGGAGCCTCTTTCTCACCTCCAGAATGCACAGACGGCCATCCAAAAATTCAAAGCTTCACTGGCGACAAGGACGTCACCAACTAGTGGCAGGGGAATATGTAACAATATGGAGTTTAGCGATGAAGTTAGTCAAGCTTACGAAGTAGCACATAAAGACAAAGTAGCCTAGAATATTCCGGAAGTATCTAGGAAGCTTCTTGGGAAGCTTCCCGGTTAGCTTAGCTTGCACCTTAAGTAAGTAGCTTCTAGAAGGAAGCTTCTAGAAGCTTCCAACTAGCTTAGCTTGCACGCCAAGTAGGCAGCTTCTAGAAGGAAGCTTCTTGAGAAGCTTCCTAGCTAACTTGGCTTGCACTCTAAGAAAGCGGCTTGAGGAAGCTTCTTGAGAAGCTTCTCAAGGGCCTTGTATGCTACCTATAAATACCAAAGCCAAAGCTCATGCCCGGCATTTGGAGTTTTCCCTCATTCAAGTGTCCCAATGTGAGTTTCCATTCTCCTATTTCTCTCCTTGGATTTGGTCTTTTACACCAAGGTACAACAGTTTCTTGCCAGATGTGTGGTTTATGACCGAGTTAGAGCATCATTCAATGCTCCTACACCACAGTTACACCCATTACCTATCATGGGATTGGTTACCATTGGAGTTTGGACTTTGCCGGACCTTTACCGTTGATTGTGAGACATCATTGGTATGTTTTGGTGATGGTGGACAACTTCTCCAAGTGGATTGAGTTTGTGGCACTTCTTTACAAGTCCAGTGAAGAGACGGCTTACTTATTCTTGGATCAAGTTCTTAGTCATTTTGGTGCACCAGCTAAGATTTTGACTGATCAAGGTGGTACGGAGTTCTTGGGGGAGTTTTAGGTCTTGTGTGACAAGGTTTTGATTGATCATTGTACTACATCCCAAGATCACCATTAGGCACATGGCTTAGCAGAGAGAGTGGTTCAGACTGCAAAGAGAGGATTGCAAAAGTATGGTTTGTAGAGAGCAACTTGGGAGATTGGGATCTCCAATTACCTTGGTTGGACATGGGCTATTGGTTCAGCCGGCAGGCCTTCTTAGCATCCTTCTCTCCTTACTTTCTACTCTATGGATGAGATCCAAATTTACTAACAACCATTTGTCAAGATGCTATTGTAGTCTTGGACTTGGATGATCTAGATGTATGGGTGAGCGCATGTTCTCAATGGGCAGAAATCTTTTGGAGAGTGATGCCAATGGCCTTTGAGAACTTGGCAATTGCTCAACATAGGGATACCTTATGTTATGCTACTATATGAGGAGGAGGTTATAGGCCCTCAATCCGTCAATTTCATCCAAGTGATTTTGTATATTTACAGCAGACAACACCAACAACACTTGATGTTTCAACAGGCCGCACTATCTTGAGAGTGGTTCTTGATCTAGTCCAAGGGTAAACTTTTAAAGTGCAGCTCCAGAGAGCTCACTTCTTTGATGTTGAGCCTTTGAGTTCTTGGCTATGGTGGACAGTGGCTGGCAAGCATCACTTGGATTCTCTTAGCTAGAGTGGGTGTGGCTTGATTGTAATCAATGCTCACATGTTGGCAGTTTATAGAGTGACAGATCAAGTACTGATCTGAGTTGAGTTGATTCAAGTGTTTTAAACAATCTGATTATTGTAGCACTTTAAAGTTTGTGTATGACTTTTGTGTGAGTTGTGCTTCTATAGTGTATGATGTTAACAGCAATTTTTGTTGTGTAGTGATGTATATATGCACAAAACCTATGTCATGAAGCAACATGCGGTGTTCTTCCATCAACTATTTGCGAGAGGGAAGTTGAACCGGGCAAGATGTTTTCACCAGCAAACAAGGTAGATGATTGGGAGCTAGAGAACACAAACACCCCCACACTATTTTGTACCATTTGCTACACACTTTTACTTGGGTTTGAATCTACTCAACTCAACATAGAAGGCAAGGATTGTGTCCTCACTTCCATCTAGATCTTTGTCAAGAAGCAGATAAAGGTGAACAACTTTACATAAAGGAAATTCAAGATAGAGATGCTCATTACACAAAGATAGGATAGGAGAAGAAGATGCCCATTTCTGTTCCATGGCCAAGGTCAAAGAAAAGAAGTTGACTCAAGGAAGAGGCCTCACCAATTCAATAATGGAAGACTCGGAGATTGAACCCAAGGTAGGAGATGGAGGTAGCACACTTGACTCGGGAGAAGAGTCTAAAGGTGAAGTTGAGTCCTAAGGAGAGGACTTAGACAAAGGCAAAGAAGAAGAGCTCACCCTATAGAGTGAAGGCTTGGAGTACTAGAAGTTAAGATGAGCCTAAAGTACAACAACCGTTGGAAGAGGTTGTTGAAGAAGAAGAACATGAGCTCCATGCACTGATCAATTGTATGAAAGGAAGAGAGATTCCATGTCTGGAGTTACCTACGGAGGAGATAAAAGAAGAGCTAAGGATAGTATTTTTATTGGGAGTAAGGTCAAGAAGAGGTATGCAGTTTGTAACTATAGAACCAAGTCAAGGGATAGAAGAGGAGGATCACTCGGAGGAAATTAGAGTGAAGATACAAAGATCAAAAATTTGGAAGAAAGCTTTAGCAAAAGAATCACCTACAAAAGCTAAAGATGAAGAAGTGGGAGAATTTAGAGGAGTTGTATATCTATCCAAGATTGTTTGTCCTTTACTTTTGTAGCTGTAGGAGAAGAAGAAAGAAGTGGAGAAAGATCATCCAAAGGTGAAGGATGAATGGCAAGTAGTGGAGTATTTGTGTAAAGAAGTCTCAAAATTGAAGGGGAAGTTAACCAAAGGTGAGGATGAAGCCAAGGTATGTCGGGTTGATGTCATAGTTCAGAATCAGCATTTGAAGGAGCTATAGGTGAAATTTGAAAAGCCCAACATTGAACTTGAGCAACAAGCTAAAGAATTGAAGGAGGAGAAGGAAAAAATTGAGAAATTAAAGGAAGAATTCACCAATGCTTGATTAATGGTAATACATGCAAATGCAAGGGTGGTTTTGATGGAGCAAGAAGTGGAGAGTCCGGGGAAAGTTGTAGCAGAGAAGGATCAAGTATGGTAGGGTGCATTGATGATTAGACATCAAGAGGAGGAGAGACTATGAAGACTGATCAAAATTGTAGAGACTCAATTGGTTCAATATGTGGAGGAGAAGGAAGCACTTAAGGTAGAGTTTGAGGATAAGTTGAAGATATATATTGGGTTGAGTTGGAATCAAAGCAAAGTCAAGAGAAAGTAATTTTGAAGAAGACATTTGAATCCATAAAAGAGGTTGTAGGGAGAGTATAGGCAATGTTGAGTACAGAAGCAGAAGTTAGTATGGAGGAAGTGAGATTGCATGAGTTGAAATTGCTTGTGCAGGAGATGAGGAAGAGGAAGGTGAAGAGTGTTGACTTGAACACTCTTCTAATTTGCCTAAGAGACTGTGTAGATAGGAAGATGTTAAAAGTAGGAGACAATGTTTGCCTCAAACAAGATTAGTTAGATCAAAGTTAGATGAACTTCAAAATGACTTGAAGGAAGGAGCTCAAGGCAAAGTAAAAGAGATAGGAGTATAAAGTGTCTTTAGGTGAGTTACTCGATGTTATTGAAGAAGTAGCGGAGAGAAGGAGAATGTAGAGGGTAAGATTGTGATTTTAGATGTAGTTCAGATGTAAGATGTTACAATAGAAGAAGAAGTGGTAGTTGAACCCAAAGTACAAGTAGTTACATTGGGTGTAGAAGCCAATGTAGAAGTAGATATCAGACCGGATTAGTAACGGTTTTGAGATTTAAAGAGGTAGATATGAAGAGATGGATTGTCATTTTTGATTTGTAGGTTGGTAAAGTTGTGGTTATAATGGTATGTTGTTTGGTAACTATCAAGTGCATAGCCTATTTAAGAAAAGCATTTTCAATGTTATATTTTTATTCAATACTATAATTTCAAAGTTTAGTAAAGTGAAGTATAGTAACTCAATGCTTGTCATTTCAACTTAATTTCAAGTATCAATCTTGTGTGTGTGTGTGTGAATTTGTGGGTGGTGTTTGGAGAAATTAAAGGTGCAAGTCTGAGCTTTTTGGATGTTGGATTCCACAATGCTAATTTCATTTTGTGTTTTGATCCTAAGAGGATAGCAATCAAAGCAATGCCTGGATGAATCTATGAGGAATTGTAGTGTTGGTAGCATTTTTCATTTGTGAGTGAAACATTGGATTGATGTGAAGCAATTTCAGTTGAGGAGGTTGTGCCTTTAGTGGAGGGATGGAACACAATTTTGAGGCAAAGTTGTTTCATAATCTTCTTTAGGAGAATTGAATCATCATAATCAAGATTTGTTTGGAAAGAATTGGATAAATTGTGATTGTAGGTGTTATGATTTGTGACAAGATTGCAAATTAAGCACTTGTTACTCTCTTCTAGGTGTGGTTTCTACCTAAGAGACCAAAGTAGAACTTGAGAAAAACTATTTGTGACATTTACTTTGTATTTGACTATTTTTGAATTGCATTTCTATGGGAATGAATTGTTACTTTTTGGTTACCACAAAGTGATACTTGCTAGGTTGTCACAAAGACACACAAAACCTATGAGTGTCAATTGCAAATTGATTGAAGAATGACTATGCAGTAGAACACTATAAAATTAAGACTTTGTTGATGAATATCTAAAATGTCTGGACAATATCCTATACCTCTTAATAGTTGTCTTGAAGGAGTTAGAATCTTGGGGCCAAGTGAGGGTTTAATCTTTCAAAGACCAAGGATTAGAACACACACAATGCCTGCAAAGGGTAGTAAGGAGAAACCTTCACTTGCGGTGAAGAGTCTGGCAATTTGGAGATTGAATGTAGAGACAACAATCAAAGTCTTGAGTAGACTTTGGATCACATTTTTAGCATGGAATTGGAACCTAAGTTTTTGAGGATTCATGGCAGAAATAACTGCCAATAATTGTGAGGATGGCCCCAAGACAGAAGGAAAGAGAAGAGATTTAGCTTGATGGACTGAGTTGGGTTGGAGATTAGTCTTGGGGAGAGAGAAGTAGGAGGAGTCATCTTCTATTGGAAGTGTGATCCTTTGGAGGAGATTGTAGAGAAGAAATTTAGCTTGATGGACTAAGTTGGATTGGAGGTTAGTCTTGGGAAGAGAAGTGAGAGAAGTAGGAGGAGTCACATTTTATTGGAACTGTGATCCTTTGGAGGAGATTGTAGAGGTGAGGAATTCTTTTAGTGCTCTTTGCACTAAGAATGGGTACAAGGTAGATTTTTATAAAGACCCAATAAGGTGACATATAGTTAGGGCTCTAATGGCAATGTTTAAGCCATCTCTATAACAAAGATTTCACCAAATGTTTGCATGGGACAAGGTGGATTGGGCAAAGTGCTTTCACTAGAGAGTAGGCCGGATGATTGGGGGTTGGAGGCTAGACTTGCCACCCCACTACTTTATGCCGTTTGCACCCCATTTCTATTTGGGATTGAACTTACTAAGCTCAAAGAAGAGGGGAGAAATGGTGTTGCACTTTCACTCCAATCTAAGTCAAGATGTGGATGCAGATGAACAATATTACATAAGGTAGATTGTAATACCAAGGGTTAGCCATATGATCTAGATGTGAAATTTGGTTTGGTAACATCTAGAATGATGTTATACATGATGGTCAAAATAGATCAGATAGAATTATCACCAAAAGAGTACTTCTACTAATAGGGCAGAAACCGAAATAGACTTGAGAACCTTAGAACCAATAGCTAGACATATGATTTAAAGGTGAGAATTGGTTTGGTAACATCTGGAAGGATGTTACACATGATGGACTAAACAGATCAGAAAGAGGTATCACCAAAAGGGGACTTCTACTAATAGAGTAGAAACCGAAATATGCCTGAAATCTTTGAAGGCAATTTTGGAGGCCTAAACGGATGAATTAGGCCTCAAAAATGTGAAAATCCCCCCCCCCAATAGAGGAAAGGCTGGCCTTCCCTCCCCCCTGGTTTGTCTCGTCGAGAGCTTTCCAACGGTACCTTACTCATGTGATTCTGAGATTCCTACAGGAAGATTCCCTAAAAGATTCCCTCCGGTCAAAGCTCGTTTGACCAACCAGATAGGACCTAGACCAGATAGGTCACCCATCCAAGTCAGTAATCCAAGGGTGGAGCTTGCTGACATGTCACCTATCTATGTCCCTAATCCTATGGTGGAGCTTCCTTGGAGGAGATCCTCTTTGTCTATATAATAAAGAGAAGGTGCTCCCTTGGGGCATCGAATGTTTGAGTGTGCAATCTGTGTTTTCTCTCTTCTCTTGTCCTCGGAGTATTACATAGATCCATGGAGGCAATGAATAATTTTCCAAGATGGAGTAGGAGAAAGTAGTGGCGGTGAGTATCCCAAGGCCAAGGAAGCAAGGTAGACCTAAGGACAAGGTATCACTAGTCCAGCCACAAAAGACAAGATGGCTCAACTTGAATCAAGAAATGGCGGTGGTAGACTTGTTGTTAGGTGCGGAATCCAAAATCAAGGCTGAGTCTAAGTACAAAGACTTAGAAGAAGAAGATGAACTCACGTTATAGAGTCAGCATTTGAGCAAGAGCAATAGAGAGCCCAAGGTCTAGTAGTTGGTGGATGAAGGAGCTAAGAATGCGTAGATTGAATGCATGGAAGGAAGAGATGGCTAGTATCTAGAGTTGCCCAAAGAAGATACTTTGGAGGAGAGGGAAGAGGAGCCAACATTGGTGTTTCCGCAAGGAGTCAGATCAAAGAGAGGTTTTCATTTTGCACTTGCAGGACCAACCAAGTGGAAGAAGATGAAGATAGCTAAGAGGAAATAAGCTTGAAGGCAAGAAAATCAAGGCTTTTGGAGGAAGGCACTAGTAGAAGAATCACCACCAAAGCCAAGGACAAAGAAGATAAAGGTAAAGCAGAGGAGTATTGCAGGGTGGAGTATTTGTCCAAGATTGTTTGCTTGTTGCTTGTGGAGTTGCAGAAGAAGAGGAAAGAGGTAGAGCATCCCAAACTAAAGGATGAATTGGATGTAGTAAAGTACCTTAGCCCAAAAGTCTTGGAGTTGAAGGTGAAGTTAACCCAATGAGAAAAGGAAGCCAAAGTACTTCAGATTGATGTTGCACTTTGGAAGCAAAGTTTTAAGAAGTTGCAAGAGAGTTTTGAGAAGCAAGGAAGTATTATTGAGCATTAAGATGAAGCATTGAGAGAGTAAAAAATGGCATTTGAAAGACTGAAGGCCAAGTTCAATGACGTGTGAATTGAAGTAGTGCACTCCAAGATGATCATAATAGTAACGGAATAGGAGTTGGAGAGTCTAAGATTGGTGGTAATAGAGAAACACCACGCCTAGCAATAGGAGCTTGTGCGCAAAATTTAAGAAGAAGAAAGGTTGTAGGATCTATTGGGAACCACGGAGGCTCAATGAATTCAATATGTGGAGAAGGAAACATTGAAAGCAAAGAGTGAGGAAGAACTGAAAATGTATTATGATGAGTTGAAGGCAAAGAGAACTTGTGAGACTACATGAAAATCAGTAGGAAAGATTGTTGGAAGAATGAAGGTGATGTTGAGTGTTAAGTAAGAAGTGAAATTGGAGACTGCATGAGTTGAAGAGGAGGAGAGACTATAAGTTGCATGAGTTGAAGTTGTTAGTGTATGAAACTAAAAAGATAAATCCCTAGGACATTGATATAAACAAATTTTTGATTTGCCTTAGAGAGAAGGTAGATAGGAAGATGATTGAAGTAGGAGATAATTTTTATCTTGTATTTGATTTAGTGTGGTGCCCACTTTTTTGGTTTTTTCTATTTATTAGCATTTGAGGGAAGAAGTAAGCATGGAAAGCCGAATTGCGAAAGAAGAATAGATGGAAGTGACTTTGGAGGAAATCCAAAGAAGGCGAGATCAAATCTGATGATGGAGGTACTCAGAAGAGAGGTACGATGGAAAAATTCCGAAGAGCATCATCTTCGGGTCGAAAAGCGCAGGTGATACAAAGACCGTCTAACAACCTTGGTACATGGCAAGAAAGTACACTTCAAGAAACAGTGGAGGTAGAAGAAGCATGTCTTGATAGTGATAGGACATCAACACGCAGAAGAGGGGAAGTCAAATTTGAAATCAATTGAAGAATGATTCCAATTTGGGGTAATATAAAATTGCGATTGCGTAGGGACAAGTTAAATATGCCAAGTAAATTTCCAATCCTTTGAGTAGTCGTCCTGCAGTAATGCATGTCTGGATGCCAATTGAGAGTGCAATTTTCTGAAATCTAGAAGGGGTTAGAGTGTCTTGTCCAAGAGAGTGCATCGTCTTTCAATGTTGAGGAATAAGAGAGCAGATCATGGCAAAGAAGGTCACAAATGCTCTGGCGGTGCAAAGTTTTGCAATTCATAGGTTAGATGTGGTAGCCAGAATTGAGATCTTGAATAGACTTTGTATTATGTTTTTAGCATGGAATTGGAATTTCAGTTTCACAAGAGTGATGGCAGAGATAGGTGCCAGTAATTGTGAGGAAGGTCCCGAAGTTGAAGGGAAGAGAGGAAATCCGGCTTGACAGACTGAGTCGGATTGGAGGTTAGTATTAGGAAAGGAAGCAGGAGAACCAATGGGGATCACCTTCTATTGGAAGTGTGATGCTGCAAAAGAGACGGAGGAAATCCAAAACTCTTTCTTTGCTCCAAGAACCACAAATGGCTACAAGGTGGAGTCCTATCGGGATCCGATTAGGAGAAGTATCGTGGGGGGGATGATGGCCATGTTCAAGCCAGAGTGAAAAACTTATGTGAACATGCAACAAGCGGTCTTCTTCCACCAGATGTTTGTAGGGGTAAAGGTGAATTGGGCGAAGTGTTTTCACCACCAAACGAGGTAGATGGTGATCAATTGGAGGATAGGTTCACCTCTCCATTATTTTGCACCATTTGCAGCACACTTCTACTTCGGGTTGAATTTGCTAACAATGGAGGAGAGGCATTGCATGGTGTCCCATTTCCATCTTGATTTAAGACGCAAAGCGGTGTCGTGGGGAACGTTCGGTCTTGAGAGTGCGCCGAGCACATGGCTGCTTGTGCTTAGTTTTCCTGAGGTTGACTCACCCTGAAGGTTTTGTTTTATCCTTGACTTTTGTAAAACCAATCTTGTCATGCGAGGCTGGTGTTATGGTTTCTACTTCTGCTTGGTCTCATATCCTATTTTCTCGTCAGGTTCAAGCTATGGTTCGGGATCTGGCAGTTCATAGACCTAGGTCTGGTGGCCCTTTGATAAAATAAAATAAACAACAATTGAGTGATCTAACTGAACATAAATCCGGCACTCAAATCATTTAATTATGCTTTTCACCTGGACCAGACTGAGAGATCCTAGAATGGAGTTTCCTCAACTCTAGTCACAATTCATAACACAAATCTGCTTCCAAGACTCATTTCACATTTTGAAGATTCCTATCCTGGTCCAAAACACAGTCCTAAGGCATCTCCAAAAGCCTTTAGCCCTTCAAGACTCCTTTCACATTTCGAAAATTCCTATCCTGGTCCAAAACACAGTCCTAAGGCATCTCCAAAAGCTTTCAGCCCTTCAAACCTCCCTTCACATTTCAAAATTTCTGTCCTGGTCCAAAACACAGCCCTCATGCATCTTGAAAACCTTCAGCCTTCAAGACTCCTTTCACATTTCAAAAATTCCTATCCTGGTCCAAAACACAGTCCTAAGGCATCTCCAAAAGCCTTCAGCCCTTCAATACTCCCTTCACATTTCAAAATTTCTGTCCTGGTCCAAAACAGCCCTGTACTCTCACATTTCGAAATTGCTCTCCTGGTCCAAGCACAGCCCTGCACTCTCACATTTCGAAATTCCTCTCCTGGTCCAAGCACAGCCTTCACTCTCACATTTCAGAATTCCTCCCCTGGTCCAAACACAGCCTTCACTCTCACATTTCAAAATTGCTCTCCTGGTCCAAGCACAGCCCTGCACTCTCACATTTCGAAATTGCTCTCCTGGTCCAAGCACAGCCCTGCACTCTCACATTTTGAAATTCCTCTCCTGGTCCAAACACAGCCTGCACTCTCACATTTCAAACTTGCTCTCCTGGTCCAAGCACAGCCCTGCACTCTCACATTTCGAATTCCTCTCCTGGTCCAAGCATAGCCCTACACTCTCACATTTCGAAAATTCCTCTCCTGGTCCAAGCACAGCCCTGCACTCTCACATTTTAGAATTCCTCTCCTGGTCCAAGCACAACCCTGCACTCTCACATTTCAGAATTCCTCTCCTGGTCCAAACACAGCCCTGCACTCTCACATTTCGAAATTTCTCTCCTGGTCCAAACACAGCCCTGCACTCTCACATTTCGAAATTCCTCTCCTGGTCCAAGCACAGCCCTGCACTCTCACATTTCGAAAATTCCTCTCCTGGTCCAAGCACAGCCCTGCACTCTCACATTTCAGAATTCCTCTGCTGGTCCAAGCACAGCCCTGCACTCTCACATTTCAGAATTCCTCTCCTGGTCCAAACACAGTCCTGCACTCTCACATTTCGAAATTTCTCTCCTGGTCCAAGCACAGCCCTGCACTCTAACATTTTGAAATTCCTCTCCTGGTCCAAGCACAGCCCTGCACTCTCACCCCTCCTGTCCAACTCAAAAATCCTGGCCTTGATTGTTCCTCTCTTCCACCCTTCAGTTCTTGAGAAATTTTCTCCCCTGCACTCTCAAGCCCTCTTGTCCAACTCCAAAATCCTGGCCCTGATTGTTCCTCTCTTCCACCCTTCAGTTCTCAAGAAATTTTCTCCCCTACACTCTCAAGCCCTCCTGTCCAACTCGAAAATCCTGGCCCTGATTGTTCCTCTCTTCCACCCTTCAGTTCTCGAGAAATTTTCTCCCCTGCACTCTCAAGCCCTCCTGTCCAACTCAAAAATTTCTCTCTTGTGTGTGTTCCTCTGTCCAAACCCTCTAGCTTCTCGAGAATTTCTCCTCCTGCCAAACCCTCTCCTGTCCAACTCAAAATTTCCTCTCCTGATTTTTCCTCTGTCCCTAAAAAGCCTTCCTGACTACTCCTTCATGATCATTCCAATCCCTTTCGATTCACTTCCTTCCTGCCCACCTTCTGTCCTCTGCCCCCAAACTCCTCCTGTCATTCCCGAAAAAAAAAACCCCTTGCTCTCTTGAAACTCCTCTGTCCCTTTTCAAAAAAAAACCATACTCCTTTCTTCTCTCGGAAATTTCTGCCACTCCTCTCAAAATCCTCTGCTAAACCCTCTCGAAATCTTTTGGCATTTTGTGAAAACCCTCAGCCCTTCTCTGTCTCCTCACTTTCTCCCAAAACCAGGTAGCAAAACCACACCCGAGACATATTATCATAAATCCATGTTCCTTACAACAAATAAAAGAGAAAAGAAAATTTATCACACCAAAAGCCTCAAGGGTACACGTGGGCTATTTTCCCAACGACAGCGGATGAAGAAGAGCGACAATATATGACACACTTGCAAGCCAATGATGAACACTTCTTGAAGACATGACAATGGAAGCTGGAAGAAGTCACAAGTCCAAAGAAGAAGAAGCGCAGTAAACCCAAAGAAGCAAAGTCAACTTCAGCTCAAAGGAAGACTCAAAGACTAGTTGTGCATAGTAAGAAGATGGTGAGAAAAGCATCATCGGAATCAGAGTCTGAAGAAGAAACGGAGTCGCAAGGAGAGGAATCAGAAGAGGATGAACTCACCTTACAAAGTGAGGAGTGTGGAAGTGAGAGTGAGGGGGAACTTGAGGTTCAGCAAGTGGTGGGAGTCAGTGAAGCTTGTAATGCGATGATTGACAGAGTACCAGGAACAACAAGTCATTGTGTAGCCCTGGTGGTAGATAAGCAGAGACCAGAGGAAAAGGAGGAGTATCCTACGGAGCCGAGTTCAATTGTTAAAGGAGAAAAGAGTTCAAAAGTGGTGTCTCTAAAGATACGAGGATCGCAACTTCGGCAGAAGGAGCCAATGGAGGAGCTGAAGTTTAGGAGGAGCTGAAGACGATGGAGGAGCTGAAGATGAAAATGGTGACAAAGATGAAGATTACTTTGGTGGGATACTGTGTCTAACAAAGGTTGTCACACCGTTGTTGGAGCTACTGAAGGAGCATCAGAAAGTAATTCCCCAAGATTGTAGAAAGGTGATGAATGAGTTGCAGGTGGCGAAGCATCTGTTGAGTGAAGTGAAGGGGTTGCAGGAGCAACAAGTCCAAAGAAATGAAGAAATAGGAGAACTTCAGAGGGAGGAAGTCTTGAAGAAGAAGACTTTTGAGATATTACAAGAGAGTTGCAAGTCAAGAGGGAAAGAACTCCAGAAGCAAGTAGGGGAATTGAAGGAGCAAGCGATGTGGCTGAGCAAAATGAAGGAGGAAGTGAGTGATGTGCGCATCAAGAATATTCATTTGAAGGCGACGGCAGCAATAATGGAGCAGGAGTTGGACAGCTTGAAGAAGAGTGCAGCACGAAGTTGATGTGAAGCAATTTTGATCGAGGAAGTTGTGCCTTTAGTGGAGGGGTGGAACACAATTCTGAGGTGAGATCGTTCTTTGAAGTGAAGTGCCGTCTTTGGGAGAATCTGAATCATCACAATCAAGAGTTGTTTGGACAGAATTTGCTATGTTGTGATTATGTGTGTGTGTATTTGTGACAAGTTGTCAAGATTATGAGCTTGTTACTCTCTTCTGGGTGGAGTTTCTACCTAAGAGATTAAAGAAGAAATCAAGAAGGACTACAAGTTACTGTTTGACTTTGTATTTGACCAATTCTAAATTGTATCTCTACAAGAACAAAATTTACTTACCCGATTACCATAAAAGTGATATTTGACGGGTTGTCACACAATTTTTTGCACCGCTGCCGGGGATACAAAACTCGGAAGTGGAAGAATACAAAGCCAAATTCAAAACTGGGCGTCAAAGCAATATGAATGTTTGCATCGAGAGAACAACGGGAAGAGAGAGTCCAAAGACAAACGTTGCATTGTGAAGAAGAAGAACATTTGAAAATCCAATCTACTTTGGCCGAGACTGAGTGAGATGCGTTGGACTTTCAACTTCTTCACAAAGTTCAAGAAGCTTTGCAAGAACTTGAACAAAAGAGATGTGAAGGAAGGTGGCAAGGCTACTTTTTTCCCCTTCTTCCAAGAAGAAGAAAGACTCGAGCGGGCAGACATATGCATTACAACCCAATACACCGTCTTCCCTTAAAGTTGTTAAGGAAGTCAAATTCATTAAGAAGTTTGTTCACAAAAAGACAACACAAACACTTACGGAAGAAGAGTGTCAACATCTTGTACAAATGATCCCTTGGTTGTCCCGAAGAAATTTTGAAGACCAGTTTGAAGGTGTGGAACCTCTTACTTCTAATTGGGTTGAAGTCGACACAACCAAAGAAGAAGAAATTGTTGAAGAAGACCCCACTTTGAACTTGACTACTTGGAACCCTTGGGTAGACAACACGGTGTCCATACCAAGCAGCTCTTTGGTTCCTACAAGTTCAAACTTACCACAACTGATTCTGCCGCATCAAACAATGACTTTGTTACCTATGACCCGACACGCCTATCAGAAGTATAAGGGGACAGAACAAGACAAAGACCATAAAAAATTTATCAAGGAGTTCAAAGTCATTTCCTTTGCCAATAAGGAGCATGACTCCGTGGATCGACTGCAGATTTTCCAAGTCTGCTCCGAAAGAAGGCTCGGAGCTGGTACACCCATGTAACTCAGAAGAGGTTCACATTAGCAGACTGGGCAGACTTACGAAATGGCTTCCTAGAACAATTTTGGGAAGTAGATTATGATACAAGTATCTTTGCGGCACTTAATGATTTGGATTGAGGGAAGAAGGAAAAATTGAGAGATTACTCTAAGTGGTTCATGGCTTTATTGAACCTAGTTTCGAAACAATCCGGTGTGGTGGGTTATTCCGATGCCCAAGCCATTACCTGGTTTCTTGGAGGGCTTTCACCGGAGATTCAAATCGTTGCCAGGGAGAGGAATGTAACTTCCCTGGACAAAGTCCTCAAACATGTTGCCCGATATGAGGCGGCTCACTCTCACTCATCCAACAACCAAAGAAATCGGGAGAAGAAGTGCCAGAAGCCTAGACAAAGAGCTTCTCGCAATACCTCCCCTTCTTTGGAGGAATCCTCCACATTTTTGAGTTCCTCTTCGGAATCTGACAAAGAAACCAAGCCGCAAAGAATACAAAGACGCGGAGGAAAGAAGCCAGTAACCTCGCCAGCAAAGAAAGTACCTAAGGCAGATCAGAAGTTGGAGACTCTTATTAAAGAGTTTACAGATTTTAAGATCCAAATGATTGGGGCTAAGGACCAAAGAAAGCCCCCTTCATTTGGTCGACCAAATGTATGGTGCACTATGTGTGGTAAATCCGGCCATGCTAATATGGAGTGTTTGACCCGCACTGCATTTCCAATGCAACAAATTGATTGGGTCCCTGGGTGGGACCAGAATGAGGAAAAAGAGTCTGTATACCAAACCCAAGAGATATAGTCTCCAACAAGCACATCATATCAAGGTCCCAAGTATGGACCACGAGAGTACAATACTAATGCTCCCCCATAAAGACCACTGATGGGCGGCCAAAATAAACCTCAAAATGTTGCATCAGGTTACAATTGTGGCTTGATGGGACATTGGTCTCCAAATTGTCCGGAGCCAAGATGGCAAATTGGGTACGTGCCTCTTTGTGGAAATTGTAAAGGATTGGGGCACACAAGAAATTAGTGCTTGCAACCACCCAATTCAAAGCCCCCTATAAAGTATGTACATACTCCCGTTGAGCATGCTGCGCTCCAAGCAAAGGGGGATACAAATGTAAATTGCATCACACTTGAGAAGAGAGACCTCAAGAAGGGAGTCCCGCTTCAGAAGGAGAATGGCCGGACCTTGAAATTTTGAAGGTAGAAACCCGCACGGGGAGGAAGAATTGAGCTCCCGAAGAAGTGAGTACTACGTCTTCGTCTTCACAAAAAATGAAGAGACTACGACCAAAAGCTATCCTTTCTGTTAAGGAGGAAAAGGTCCTAGCAAAAGCCAAAGCAAAAGCCTTGCAGAAAGAAATTAAGGAAGCAATACTCCGCACGTGGGAGATGAGTTTGGAGGTGAATACAAAGACATAACCTCTAGTTTTTCCGGCAGATATCAGGTCCAAAGTAAAGGACTTGATCCAAGCCAAAGTTGGTCAACCCGATGATCATTGGGTCAAGGACATACACAGTCCAATTACCATCCTTAAGCACCCAAAAGTCCGCTTTGAACAAGCACAAACTTCAGATCCAAAGACAAAGGCAAAGCAGGTGAAATTGGGAGGAGTTTTGTAGTACAATATTGTGGCAGATATGGTGTCTACAAGTACTAACATCACATTTAAACAATTGTGGGAGGACAACAAGCTGTACAAAAAGCATCTAAGTTCAGCACTCAAGAAAGTAAGAGCGATGACCAAGAAAGACTTGCCTACAATTTATCATATCGAACAAGAAGATTTAAGATCTCCCAAGGTGGATGCGGAGATAGCAAGCTGTTTGATCACATCCATACCCATTGATTCGGGGTTGGGTGTGAATGTCATGACAAAAGACACGGCACATCAACAGGGGTATACAATGTTTGAACCAACACCCTGAATTCTGAAATTTGTGGATCAAACTAGGAGACGGCCCTTGGGCATGTTGTCAAATATCACCACGATCATAGGAGGGGTGCCCTTCAAATTGAATTACATTGTGCTGCGACCAGTAACCAAAACTGGTTATCCTCTCTTGATTGGAAGACCCTAGTTGTACAATACCCAGGTCATGGTGGATTGGCACCAGCAAAAATTAAGATTTAAAGACATTTGTCCAACGAGCAAAAGCTGGTGATCGTAAGTTGGACAAAGGTTCCTCACCTTGGGAAAACTACTTTGTCAGAAGACAAAGATGAATATGAAGATTCATCATCTTTGTCTTCCGAGGACTCCGAAGACAAAGTCCAAGTTAATTACCTAGAATGCTATGAGGTAGAGGTCAAAGACAAAGACACATACGACATTGCCTCGGGTAAACAAGACTTGGAGGAAGGGGGTTTGACAGCAGTATGTCTTGGATTGAGCCAAGTGAGCCACATGGAAGGCGTCATTAACCCCGATGACTGTCAAGATGTGGTCTTGACTGAAGGAAAAACTTTGAAGATTTTGAAGACAGTCACTGCAGAGGAGTTGGCAGGATACACTACCTTGTTTATAGAATTCCAAGATGTATTCGCCTGGTCTATTGATCAAATGCCAGCAATTCCACAAAAATTTGGAGAACACCGGATTGATCTGGTTGAAGGTGCAGTTCCGGTTTGGCAAAGACAATACCGCCTGAACCCAAAGTACTCCTTCTTGGTGAAAGACAAAATTGACAAGTACTTAGGGGCCAGAATAATCTTTCTTGTCTTGAGCAGTGAGTGGGTTTCCCCCATTGTCATTGTTCCAAAGAAGAAGACAGACAGATTCAAGTGTACCAAGATTTTTGCAAATTGAATGCAGTCACAAGAAAGGACCATCATCCTTTGCCTTTTACTGATACAATTTTGGACCAAGTAGCTGGTCACCCTTGCTATAGTTTTCTCGATGGATTTTTAGGATACAATCAAGGACCATCATCCTTTGCCTTTTACTGATACAATTTTGGACCAAGTAGCTGGTCATCCTTGCTATAGTTTTCTTGATGGATTTTTAGGATACAATCAAGTATCCATCCGAGAAGAGTACAAGGATAAAACTACATTCACCACCGATTGGGGCACCTTTGCATACAATCAAATGCCCTTTGGGTTGTGTAATGCTCCTGCTACTTTCCAACGGATGATGAATGTGATCTTCAAAGATTTTCTGTGCAAATTTGTGGAAGTCTTCATTGATGATTTTTTTGTGTTTGGACAAAGAGATGCACATTTAGATTACCTTTGCCAAAATTTTGAAAGATGTCATTTTGCTAGTTTGGCATTATACCCGGAGAAATTTTTCTTTGCAATGAAAGAGGGAATTCTTTTGGGGCATCAGGTGTCAAGCCGAGGTATCAAAGTTGATGTTGAGAAGGTCAAAGTAATCTCAGCTTTGGAATCCCCAAAGAATATCCGGGAACTGAGAGCCTTCTTAGAACATGTTGGATACTACAGACGCTTTGTGTCAAATTATGCGGTGCTATCTGCACCCTTTACAAAGCTACTAAAGAAGTCCAAAGACTACTTGTGGGAAGCCGCGCAAGAAGATGCTTTCCAAGTATTGAAGCAGAAACTGGTTGAAGCACCAGATATGAAGGCCCCGAATTGGGATATCCCTTTTCATGTGTATGTGGACACTTCATCCATGGAAATCGGAGTTGTCTTAAGTCAAAAGGACAAGAAGAAGAAGGACTATTTATATTATGCTAGCCGACAATTATCAATCTCAAAAAAGAACTATTCAACAAATGAACAAGAAGCACTCGAAATGGTGTATCCTTGCAAGAAATTTTGCCACTACCTGCTGGGATACGAGTTCATCTTCTATGTTGACCATTATGCATTACAACACTTGGTCAAGAAGGCAGATTTGTCCAAGCGAATTCCACAATGGATCTTGTTGTTACAAGAATTCACATACATTGGACAAGTAAGGAAGGGAGCTTTGCATTCAAATGCGGACTTCTTATCCAGGTTAGAAACTCAAGACCAAGACTTGGAAATTGATGATCGGTTTCTTGATGAAGAGCTATATCATTTAATGGCTGTTTGAAGTACAAGGTATGCGGCCAAATATCACCATTTGCATACGTGTCATTGTCCTGAGGGGCTGGACCCGGAGCAAAGGGCAGTCTTCGTTCAGAAAATGGTACCGTACCAATTAAAACACAACATTTTGTTCAAGATGGGCAAAGATGAAGTACTTTGGAGATGTTTGGAAGCATACAAAGTTGGAGGAGTCATTGAATCATTACACTCGGAAGCATTGGGACGACATTATGCCCTGAAAATACGGTGAAGAAAATTCTTTCAGCAAGGTATTGGTGGCCTAAGATGTATAAAGATACTCATGCCCATATTCAAAGTTGTGATGCCAGTCAAAGAACAAGGAAACCGACGGCGACTTCCTAGTGGCCTTTCAAACCAATTTTGCTCCCGGCACCATTTGAGAAATGGGGTATTGATTTTGTGGGCCCTATTCAACCAATAACCCGTGTAACAAGAAAGAGGTACATCTTGGTATGTACTGATTATGCTACCAAGATGGTAGAAGTAGAGGCAACATGAAGAGATGATGCAAAAACAATTGCATAATTTTTCTTTTGAAACATCAATTCCCGTTACGGGTGTCCTCTAGAATTGGTCAGTGATCGGAGAACCCATTTTTTGAACTCAATGGTGGAAGCGTTAACCAAGTACTTCCAAATTAAACATCGGAAGACCACGCCTTACAACCCAAAAGTGAATGGACTCACGGAGAAGGCCAATGGATTGTTGTGCAAAATTTTGAATAAGGTGACAATCAATTATACCTATGACTGGGACACAAAGTTACTTGCAGCTTTGTGGGCATATCAAACAACTGAAAAGATTAGTACCAAGCAAACTCCTTACTTCCTGACATACGGATTGCATCCTATATCACCAATTGATTTTGAAGTACCAACATATCAAATTCTTTGTGAAGAACGCTTGTCGGAGGAAGAAAGCCAAGATCTTTGGATCCATCAACTGATGTGGTTAGAAGAGAAAAAGGATGATGCAATGCAAACTACAAAGGAAATTCAAGAACAATGGAAGGTTAGGCATGATAAAAGAATCAAACATGTGGCTGTTCAAGGGGGGGACTTGGTATTGTTGTATGACAATCACCGCCTATTTTTTCCAGGAAAATTACATTTGAGGTGGATGGGGCCGTATCGCGTGATGTACATTTATGTCAATGGCTCTATTCAATTGGCAGACCTGGGCAGCAATCCTTTTGCCACTTGCATCAATGGGTGGAGTGTAAGAAAATATTGGACCCCAAACCCAATTTGTATAAAGACCCGGTTGTCGGTGTTTGCGGGGATGCTCACATTTGAGAGAGGAGGTATGTGGTGCCCACATTTTGTGGTTTTTTCTATTTATTAGCATTTGAGGGAAGAAGTAAGCACAAAAAGCCGAATTGAAAAAGAAGAATGGATGGAAGTGACTATGGAGGAAATCCCAAGAAGGCGAGATTGGATCTGATGATGGAGGTACTAAGAAGAGGGATATGATGGAAAAAAGTCCAAAGAGCATTGTCTTTAGGTCGAGAAGCGTAGGTGATATGAAGATTGTCTAACAACCTTGGTACGTAGCAAGAAAGTACACTTCAAGAAACAGCGGAGGCAAAAGAAGCATGTCTTGACAGTGACACGACATCAACACGCAGAAGAGGGAAAGTCGAATTTGAAATCAACTTAAGAATGACTGCAATTTGGGGTAATATAAAATTGCAATTGCGCAGGGACAAGTTAAATATGCCAAGTAAATTTCCAATTCCTTTGAGTAGTCGTCTTGCAATAATGCATGTCCAAAAGCCAATTGAGAGTGCAATTTTCCAAAATCTAGAAGGGGTCAGAGTGTCTCGTCCAAGAGAGGGCATCATCTTTCAATGTCGAAGAACGAGAGAGCAGATCATGGCAAAGAAGGTCATAAATGCTCTGGCAGTGTGAAGCTTTGCAATTTGTAGGTTAGATGTGGTAGCCAAAATTGAGGTCTTGAATAGACTTTGTATTACATTTTTAGCATGGAATTGGAATTTCAGTTTCCCAAGAGTGATGGTAGAGATAGGTGCCAGTAATTGTGAGGAAGGTCCCGAAGTTGAAGAGAAGAGAGGAAATTTGGCTTGATGGACTGAGTTGGATTGGAGGTTAGTGTTGGGGAAGGAAGCAAGAGAACCAACGGGGATCACCTTCTATTGGAAGTGTGATGCTGCAAAAGAGACGACGGAAATCCAAAACTCTTTCTTTGCTCCAAGAACCACAAATGGCTACAAGGTGAAGTCCTATCGGGATCCAATTAGGAGAAGTATTGTGGGGGCAATGATGGCCATGAATGAACAACTTACGTGAACATGCAGCAAACGGTCTTCTTCCACCAGATGTTTACAGGGGTAAAGGTGAATTGAGCAAAGTGTTTTCACCACCAAACGAGGCAGATGGTGATCAATTGGAGGACAAGTTTGCCTCCCCATTATTTTGCACCATTTGCAACACACTTCTACTTCGGGTTGAATTTGCTAACAATGGAGGAGAGACATCACATGGTGTCCCATTTCCATCCTGATTTAAGACGCAAAGCGGATGAAGAAGAGCGACAATATATGACACACTTGCGAGCCAATGATGAACACTTCTTGAAGACATGACAATGGAAGATGGAAGAAGTCACAAGTCCAGAGAAGAAGAAGCGCAGTAAACCCAAAGAAGCAAAGTTACTTCCAACTCAAAGGAAGACTCGAAGACTGGTTGTGCAGAGTAAGAAAATGGTGAGAAAAGCATCATTGAAATCAGAGTCTAAAGAAGAAACGGAGTCGCAAGGAGAGGAATCAGAAGAGGATGAACTCACCTTACAAAGTGAGGAGTCTAGAAGTGAGAGTGAGGGGAAACCTAAGGTTCAACAAGCAGTGGGAGTCAGTGAAGCTTGTCATGCAATGATTGAAAAAGTACCAAGAACAACGAGTCATTGCGTAGCCCTGGTGATGGATAAGCAGAGACCAGAGGAAAAGGAGTAGTATCCTGCGGAGCCGAGTTCAATTGTTAAAGGAGAAGAGAGTTCAAAAGCAGTGTTTCTGAAGATACAAAGATCACGACTTTGGCAAAAGGAGCCAATGGAGGAGCCAAAGTACAAAGACAAAGACGGTGACAAAGATGAAGATAACTTTGGTGGGATACTGTATCTAACAAAGGTTGTCCACCGTTGCTAGAGCTATTGAAGGAGCATTGGAAAGTAATTCCCCAAGATTGTAGAAAGGTGATGAATGAGTTGTAGGTGGTGAAGTGAAGGGGTTGCGGGAGCAACAAGTCCAAAGAAATGAAGAAATTGGAGAACTTCAGAGGGAAGAAGTCTTGAAGAAGAAGACTTTTGCGATGTTACAAGAGAGCTACGAGTCAAGAGGGAAAGAACTGTAGAAGCAAGCAGGGGAATTGAAGGAGCAGGCGATGTGGCTGAGCAAAATGAAGGAGGAAGTGAGTGATGTGCGCATCGAGAATATTCATTTGAAGGCGACAGCAACAATAATGGAGCAGGAGTTGGACAGCTTGAAGAAGAGTGCATCACGAAGTTGACGTGAAGCAATTTTGATTGAGGAAGTTGTGCCTTCAGTGGAGGGATGGAACACAATTCTGAGGCAAAATCATTCTTCAAAGTGAAGTTCCATCTTTGGGAGAATTTGAATCATCACAATCAAGAGTTGTTTGGACAGAATTTGCTATGTTGTGATTATGTGTGTGTGTATTTGTGACAAGTTGTCAAGATTGTGAGCTTGTTACTCTCTTCCGGGTGAAGTTTCTACTTGAGAGATTAAAGAAGAAATCAAGAAGAAATCAAGAAGAACTACAAGTTACTGTTTGACTTCGTATTTGACCAATTTTGAATCGTATCTCTATTGGAACAAACTTTGCTTATCCGATTACCGCAAAAGTGATATTTTCCGGGTTGTCACATTTAGTTAGATCAAAATTAGATGACCTTTGTAGTGGTTTGAAGGTAGGAACTAGATGCAAAGTAGTTGAGGTAGGAGTGTCGTTTACTTTGGGTGAGTTACTTGGTTCATTGAGTTAGTTAGAGTTGGGAAGGATGAAGTAATTAGTAGACCCATGACTTCAATTTCAGTTTAGACTGAAGATGTGATAGAAGTAGAAGAAGAAGTTGTATTAGTAGATGAACTCAAAGTGCAAGAGGCAATTGTAGTTATATTGGGTATAGAAGCCAAAGTAGAGGTAGACATCAGATCATATTAGCTACAATTTTGAGATTTGAAAAGGTAAATATGAAGAAGTGGAGAGACACTTTGGATCCATAGATTTGTAAAGTAGTAGCTGATAGATAGGTAGTTAGATAACCATTAAGTGTGATACCTATTTAAAGGAGGCATTTGTAGTGAGTTATTGTTCAGTATTCATACTTTTGAAGTTGAGTAAAGAAAAGTGCTATTACTTAGTGCTCATTATTTTGGCTTAAATTTAAGTATCAATCCTATGTATGTGTAACAATATGGAGTTTAGAGACATAGTTAGTAAGTGTGGTGCCCACATTTTTTGTTTTTTTCAAAATAAAGGAGAAGAAGTGTATAGAGAAGTCGGATTGCGCCTGTTTGGCCAAAGAAGACGAAGAAAACTGTCTTCGGGGTGAAACCCAAAGTAAAGTGACTTTGGGTCATAAGGCGAAGTACTCTGAAATGCCGTGTCAGCATACAATACGAAGTAAATTGTCTTTGGCTCGGGGGGAGCTCAACCCGAGGCAAAGACAGTCTAACAACCTTTTGTCGGAGTGAGAAATTCAAGAAGGGGCCGTTTCAAAATTGGCGGCTCATACGCACAAACATGGGGTGACAGTGAAAAGTGCATGCCGGAGGTGTGATTTCTCGGTAGAAACTCGAAGTGACGGAAGACGAAGAAGTGCAACTCTATAAAAATTGAAACTGCAATGACGAAATGTCGAGCAATTTTCCTTCGCCGTTGAGGAGTTGTCTTGCAGGTGATCGGGGAAAGGGAAATAGAGTTGGACTTGTGTTAGTGCATAAGGGAGAAGTCAAGAGAGAGATCGAAAGAAAGTAGAAGAGATGGGAGGAGGGAAGAAGAACTCCGAATTTGCAATGAGAAATCATGCAATTCGGAGATTAGATGTAGTAGCGAGGATCGAAGTCTTGAGCCAACTTTGGATCACCTTTTTGGCATGGAATTGGAACATAAGTTTTCTAGGATTCATGACAGAACTCATCGAGAGTAAATGTCTCGATGGTCCCGAGGAAGAAGGGAAGAGAGGAAATCCGGCTCGCTGGACAGAGTTGGATTGGAGACTCATACTCGGGAAGGAAGCAAGCTCGGAGCAGGGAGCCATGTTCTTGGGGAAAGGAGAGATAGCCCAAGAAACGTAGGAGGTGAGAGATGCCTTCTCGTCGAAGAGGACAAAGAATGGGTATAAAGTTGAGAGTTATAAGGACCCAATGAGGAGGGGAATTGTGAGTGCACTAATGGCCCTCCTGAAGCCGGAGAGAACTACCTATGTGATGAAACACCAAGCGGTGTTCTTTCACAAGTTATTTGCAGGAGAACCGATAAATTGGGCAAGGTGCTTTCACGAAAGAACGAGGCAGATGGTGTGGAATCTGCGAGATAAGTCACCTCCACACTACATTGTACCATTTGCAGCCCATTTTTACCTCGGGTTAAATCTGCTCAATGTGGCTGAGCGTAATCGAATGGTGTCTCATTTCCATCCTGATTTGAGAAGAGAAGTCGACGCGGAGGAGCAGCAATACATTCTCCAAATCCGGAGCACAGACGATTCCTACGCGAAGATAGGGAAGAACGTGGAGGTCGTTGAAAGTATCCCGACAAAGAAGAGAACTCGGCAAGTAGACGCCGAAGAAAGCAAGAAACCTTGGAAGATGCAGAAAAATAACTCGAGGCGAGGAATGGTGGTGATTGAGTCGGAAGATGAAGACTCAAAAGGCGAAGCCGAGCTCAAGACGAAGGACTCGGAATGTGAGGAGGAACCTGAGCTGACACTGCAGAGCGGAGATACAAGCAGTGACAGTGAAGACGGTGGAGAAATGACCTCGGCACCAGCGGCTGAAGAATATGAAGAAGAAATTCAAGCCGAAGTAGAAGCCGAAGACAATGCGGCGCTGGAAGACGAAGTACCGGTGCTCGAGGAGAAGAAGATCGCAGTACAGAGAGGAATTCGCTCAAGACGTAAGGCGAAGTGGGAAGCGGGACCGAGTAGAGTGAAGGAAGAGGTAGAAGGAAGCTCGGGCAGTGAGGCATCAATTTCAATATGAAGACTCCAGAGAAGAAGGCGAGTATCGGGAGAACACGAAGAAAGAAGAGAGACTACTCCGCGGGAGGACAAAGGTATCAGTAATGGAGTAGATTACCTGCAGATGGTAGTATGCCCGCTGTTGGTGAAGTTGGAGAAGAAGAAGAAGGAGATGCAGTCGACTTGTCCAGAGGTAAAGACTGTATTGCAGGTGGTAGCGAGATTAGAAGAAGAAAACTCGGAGTTGAAGAAGAGTATAACCCGAGGTGAGAAGGAGAGAGAAGTACTACAAGCGGAAGCAGTAGAGAGAAGTCAAGTAATCAAAGACATGAAGAGAGAAGTGAGCTATTGAGAGGATCTTGCGAGGAAGAGTGACGTCACAAGGGAGAGACAAGTAGCTGAATTTGAAATCTTGAAGCAGCACTTTGCTGATTCAAGAGTAGAGCTCATCCATGCTATGGCGAGGGTAGTATCGAAGGATCAAGAGCTCGATCGAGTGATGGAGAGTATGGAAGAGAAGAAGCAACTCTGGCAGCGAGAGTTGGCTGCGATATATAGAGAAGAAGAGAGATTACGAGACTTACTTCGTAATCAGGAAGAGAAGGTTGCACTGAAGGAGAAAGAGAAGGATGCGGTGAAGGCCAAATTCGAAGAAGAATTGGCGATGTACAGAGAGGAATGGCTTGCAGATCGGGAACGAGAAAGGAAGACAAGATTAGAGCCATTGCAGGAGATAGTCCTCAGGGTAAACGCGATGTTAAGTACAGAGGCCAGCGTTCGAATTGAAGAAGCACGTCTGCACGAGTTGAAGTTGTTGGTGCAGGAGACGAGGCGAAGACAAGCAAAAGATACAGATTTGAATGCCTTGTTGATTAAATTGAGAACTCGTGTAGATAGGAAGATCTTAGAAGTAGAAGACAATATCGCGATTAGATTAGACTTAGTAAGAATAGAGTTAGAAAAGCTTCGGCAGGATGTTAAAGCAAAACCCGAAGTAGATAACATCGGGATCCAAATTTCTTTGGAGTTGCCCTCAGAGACATTAGAGAAGAGTGGGTCGAAGGATGAGGAGTTAGATAGATTACCCGCTAGTGCAATTTCAGATCAGGAAAGAGAATTGTTGGATTTGGTAGAAGATGTAGGAGTTGTGAAACCCAAGGACAGAATAGTAGGAAGTAAGATTACTTTGGGTTCGGGTTTTAAAGCCAAGGAAGAAGTAGACATCGGATCGGATTAGTAACCGATTTGAGATTTAAAGGGGCAGATATGAAGAGGTGCATTGTCATTTTGGATCTGCAGGTTAGAACAGTTGTTGTAGAACGGTATAGTTGTTAGAACTGTCAATTTGCTTCACTATTTAAGAGTGGCATTCGCATGAAATTGTTGTTCAGTGCTCATTATTTCTGAGAATAGATAAAGCAAAGTGCTGTGAAGCAGTGCTCGTCGCTTGAGCTTGATTCCGAGTATCAACTTTGTAATTGTGTTTGTGAATGTTTGGAGAAATTTGAAGTGCAAGTCAGAGTGCTTGTTGGATGTTGGATTCCACAGCCTTGATCTTCATTCTCTGTGTTTGATCCTGAGTGAAGTGCAATCGAAGCAATGCCTTGACAGATCTGAGAGGAATTGTAGTGTTGGTAGTATTCTGCATTTGTGAGTGCAGTGCAAAGTTGATGTGAAGCAATTTTGATCGAGGAAGTTGTGCCTTCAGTGGAAGAGTGGAACACAATTCTGAGGTGAAGTCGTTTTGCAGTGAAGTGCCGTTTTTGGGAGAGCCTGAATCATCACAATCAAGATTGTTTGGAAAGATTTGATGGAGTTGTGATTAAGGAGTGTGAATTTGTGACAAGACTGCGAGTCAGTGCTTGTTACTCTCTTCTGGGTGTGGTTTCTACCTGAGAGACTAAAGAAGAACTCAAGAAGAACTGAAATTGTTACTTTGCTTCGTATTTGGACATTTCTGACTCGTATCTCTGCGGGAACAAACTTTACTTACCCGATTACCGCAAAAGTGATATTTGCCGGGTTGTCACAGTAAGGCTAACAAAGTAGAGAATAAGCCAAATTAGCCTAGAATATTCTAAAAGCATATAGGAAGCTTTTTGGGAAGCTTCCCGACTAGTTAACTTGCACTCCAAGCAGGTAGCTTCTAGAAGCTTCTAACTAGCTTAGCTTGCACGCCAAGTGGACGGCTTCTAGAAGGAAGCTTCTTGAGAAGCTTCCTAGTTAACTTAGCTTGCACTCTAAGAAAGCGGCTCAAGGAAGCTTCTTGATAAGCTTCTCAAGGGCCTTGTATGCTACCTATAAATACCAAAGCTGAAGCTCATGCTAGGCATTTGGAGTTTTCCCTCATTCAAGTATCCCAATGTAAGTTTCTATTCTCCTATTTCTCTCCTTGGATTCGGTCTTTTACATTGGTATCAGAGCAGGAATGGGATGGATGGAATATATGGACCACCAAATCCACTTCCACCAAACCATTGGGATTTTTGTGTTCAAATACTACCCAACTATCGTTTCACACAATTTATCACCTCGCACTTTGGACAAGATTTTCTGCATATGATCACCATATCTAAGGAACCCTTGGTGCTTCCGGTTGTAACTTATGGAGAACGGTGGACGTATCTATGTGTTAATAAGTTAGATAGATTGGGAGTGGTGTGATTGAGTAGCAACCATGGCGGCAAGACCCGATGTTATCCTTGCTATGCAACAATAAATTGAGCACCTTACTTGATTGTTGGATGAACAAGATCTTCAATGACAAGAGCAGGTGGAGAGAGTACCAATTCAAGAAGGAGAAGATCGGATCAGATTCCCTAAACCTAAGGTATTTGAAGGCAAGAATCTTTTGGGTGTAGTGGAGAATTTTGTGTTTGATTGTGAACGTTATCTTGAAGCTACCAGTCTACAAGACGAGCAAAAACAAAATCTGCAAAGCTATGGTGGAGATTCCGAGTGGAGCAAGCTGAACAAAAAATTGTTGCACCAATCTTGACATGGGCAGAATTCAAGAGTGCAATAATTAGTCGGTTCCAAGCTATAAATGTCACACAAACTGCACGGGATAAGTTGGCAGAGTTGAAACAGATTGGCTCTGTAAGAAGCTATATCACATAGTTCCAAAACACCACCATGCAAATTCCAGATATATTGGAAGGTGAAGCTATGGATCAATTTGTGAGGGGCTTGAAGGCAAGAACCAAATTAGAGGTAACCATGCGAGAGCCACAACAGTTGGAGGAAGCCATGCGGTTGGCCAAATGTTTTGATTCATTGGTGGTAACAACTTGGTCTTGACCTCGACCTCCACAGAGCCTACCAATACACTACACACAAGTGGAGGAGCCAGCACCAATGGAGATTGATGCCATTCAACAAAGACCACTTAGCATGGTAGATAGAGAGAAACTGCAACAAAATGGTGGTTGTTTTTATTGTCGCCAATTGGAGCATCGCATTGCTGAATGTCCACTCAAGAATGGATGACCTTGACAAGTTGCCTAGGTGGAGGTTGTGGAGCGGAATGATCAAGGAAACAAGGAATCCCAATAGGAGATTTCAAGCCGCCTACTGGGAGCTTGATTAGTTCCAATGGGATTGAAGGCTTGACCTATGCAGGTTTGCTTCACTTGCAAGGTACAATATCTAATTGGGGTTGTAGGATTTTGGTTGATTCTGGAAGTTCAGAGAATTGCATGTTTATGCAAGTAGCAAAGGAATTGGGTATTCCTATCAAGCCAGTGATTGGAAGTAGTTTGATGATGGCGGATGGTAGAAAGGGTTTTGCATGTTGCACCTCGCATCCTGTTCCCTTCAAGATTGGGAAGGAGTATTTGGAGTGTATGAGGTTTGTAGTGGCACCTCTACACTATGATATCATTCTGGGTCTACCTTGGCTTGAACATCATAAGGATCAATTTGATTGGATCTGATGCCAAATTCAAGTACAATACCAAGGTAGGAATTTCCATTTAGGTTGTTTGGCACCTCTGAGTAAGACACCTAAGAATAGTCAGTCCCAAGATGGGAAGTTTGTCGAGAAGGTAGCTATAGGGCAAATCTAGAAGGGAAATGAGTCCCAAGATGGGAAGTTTGCCAAGAAGGCAACCAGGGAGCAAGCTTGGAAGAGAGATGAATCCCTAGAAGGGAAGTTTGTTAGTAAAGCAGCCATAAAGCAAGCTTTGGAGGAAGATAAGTCTGTTTTCACGGTGTGGATCAAGGCGATTGCACAAGAACAATCTACGAAGGGCCAAGAGCCTCATCAAGCAATGGTTGATCGATAGTTAAGGAGTTTGCAGACGTGTTTCCGGATGATCTGCCAAAGGGATTATCCTCTGATTGAGATATGCCCTTCAAGATCGAGTTATTGCCAAGGAGTACTCTAATGAGTAGACTGATCTATCGGCTCTCACCAAAGGAGTGAGTTGTGAACAACACTTACAGAGTTGTTGGAGAAGGACTTCATATGCCATAGTACCTCTCCTTGGGGAGCACCGGTACTATTTTTTCTAAAGAAGGATGGAGGACTTTCTTTTTGTATTGATTATCATGGGCTCAATAAGCAAACCGTGAAGAATGCATATCCCTTGCCTCAGATTGATGACTTGCTAAGAAGAGCATGCTACTTTTCCAAGTTGGATCTGTAACACCCATTTGTGCATGTGTGTGGTATTGTGATATTTAGCTTGGTATTACAAGTACTTAAGAGATACTATTTATATAGAGATAAAGGATGGTTCTATATTAGTCATGGTTAGCTAAAGTTAGTCATAGCTAAGATAGAGGGGACCTTACTTTAGAGGAAGTAGAAAAGATGAGCACCACTATTTTGGATTTTAGTGTGTTGACTTGGTATTATTCCTAGGTGTTTGGCTTTGAGGAAAGAGTTGAGAACTCTTGGGCCCGCAAGCCTTTTTGTTTTGGATTCTTCTTTAGTCCAAGGATAGCCCATGTGAAGGAATCCTTGACTTAGTGGTTGGGTCAAGATAAGACCACATGCTTAGGGGAATATGCCCATGTGAATGGATATTCCTTTCTACTTTTTGACTTTACTTGACTTTTAGTCTAGTAACTTGAGTTACTATGGTAATTAGTAACTTTGGTACGTAACTATTTCACAAGTATATAAACAAGGGGTGAGGAGGTACTCATCATCCTTTCATTTGCAACTATCTCTCTCTCATTGAGTTCTCTAGTGAGCAATGTCTTGAGTCTTGGAGTGTTAGCCTTGGAAGAGTATAATGGAGTTTGGGTTCCGTGCCTTCTTAGTCCATGGTGCGCTACCATAATAGCCATCAGAGGTTCATCTTGAGTGAGAGACAGGCCGGCTCACATTTTTGGTTCCGTTGCCGGGACCTCTCTAGAAGGCAAGATAATGTTCCGCGTTCAATTCTACATTAGGCAGAAGGAGGCTATGAGAGTTCACTTGGAGAGGATATTAGGAGAGGAGAGGGCTTAACTTATGTTAGAGAAACAAGATCTATTTGTATACCCTGTAGTTCATTATGATGTCTTTGAGGTGATTTTGTACATCTTGTACACATGAGAGGAATTGGAGAGATTGTGTGAGGTGGATTGTAGATTTGGGGATTAAGGTGATTTTGGGCAAAATCTCAAGTTTGAGATCTGGACTTGAAATTTCTACACATGATAGCTTGGGTTACCTTTCAGTTAGAACATCTAAAATTATTGTGAGAGCTACTATGCGCACTAGGCTAGAATTTTTGAAAGTTGATAGGGTAAAGTGCTCCCGCAACTGCATGCTCTCTGGAAAATTGTACAGAGTATGCCATTTGTTCAATTTTCAATGAATTCTTCTGAAAATTTCCAAGACAATTCAGTGCATTGTATAATACCTGCTGCCACAAAAATTAGAGAGAGATTGTTCTTGTGCAGGAAGTTATAAGTTTTGGAAGTGAGGGGGGTGGTTTTCAGACCAAATCTGAAATTTGTGTGTTGAATAGAAAGGTTTTTAGCCCAAATGCCTCAATATAAAGATCTAAAATTTTTCAGGGAAGGATATTCTAGAGTTTTTATCAAGTGTGAAAAATTTCAAAGGACTGTGACATACAAGTTGGGTGATTTGAGTGACATTGTGAAGAAGGGTCAATTCTGCAGAGTGGAGATCTCATGCATGAGGAGTTTGAGATCAACAAAAAGCATGTTTGAGTGTTTAGATTCATCTTGGGAACAAAGAGGGTCATTAAGAGTGGAAATTGAGATTATGCAAGGTTCCTCAAGGGTTTGAGGTGATTTTAGGGGTGAATTTGAGGAAAAGAGAGTTTACAATAGAATTTGAAGAGAGTGTTGAGAGGATCCAGAAACCTACACCACTTGGAGGAAAGAGTGAGTCTAAGTGCTTTCTGTGTGGAGAGAAGGGACATAAGGCAAGTTCATGTCCATTGAACTTTGAGAGCAAGAGATTGAGGGAAAGGAGAGGCTTACTTGACTTGGGTTTGCATGTTGGACCTTCTTCACCAAGATTAGGAGGGAGAAGATCTAAGACCAAGGAGTTGTGTGAGGTTTGTGGAGTTGAAGGACTTCCAAAAGGACATGAGTATAGTGGAGTAAAATCACTTTTGGAGACTTTGGTGAAGGATCTTGGAGAGAGTCTTAGTTTAGCTACAGAAATACTACCACCTTCATCAGCTAGTTCTCAAGAGTAGTGATGGAGATAATCTTTCAACTTATGGATAAACTATCCATGAGGGTTTGATTAATATGCACTCTAGGATTTGATGTTGCTATAGAAATCTTGGAGCAACCTGAACATTTTATGTTCCCTAGAGTGGATTACTCTCAAATTGTGTTAGTCATGTATATACTCTATTAGTTATAGAGTGAGGGAAAAGAAAAGAGAAAAAAAATTGAGAGAAAAAAAGAAGATAGTGAGAGGTTAAGATGGGGAAACTTCCGGTTTTCTTTGGCAAGGATGGAGAAGATGTGGAGGCCTTTGTGAGAGACTTCAAGAGAGCTTGCATAGGAAACAATGAGAGGAGAAAGAATGAGTGGGCTTCATTATTACCAGATTTCTTTGAGGATGCAGCACTTACATGGTATGAGTCAAAATACCAAAAGAGAGAGGAGAGATGGGGAAGAGGAGTCTTGGGAGACTTTGACTTCAGCACTCATTGAGAACTTTCCTCCTGATGAGAGTTATGAGAGATTGATGCATGAGGTTACATTTCTCAAGCAAGGAGAAGGAGAGAAAGTGAGAGTCTATGTGGAAAGAGTGGAAAAGTTAGAGTCTAGATTTCGCATAGTGTTGAGGAAGGGTGGGGATGATGTGGAGACTACAATGATTGGCATAGGGGCCATGCTCACCAAGAATTTTGTGGGAAGATTGAGACCACAAATTAGAAGCAAGGTGAGATATGAGAAACCTTCTTCCAAGGTTGAAGCTATCAAGATCACAATTTGTATGGAGGAGAGTTTGGAAGGGGATGAGAGTGATTTGGTGGTGAAGGAGGTTGTGCATCCTCCTCAAGGCTACAAGTATGGTGGAACTTCTGATACTTTCGTGGCAAGGGTTGCACCACAAGTAGTGGTTGCTCCAGTTCTTGCACCTCCACCAAAAGATCCACTTCAAACCGTCACAGAACAACTTGCGGATCTCAAGATCAATGTGGTGCAACTATGGGAGAAGAGAGAGGTGGATCAGAATGTAGGGACAGGGCCTAGGTGTTATAGAAACTATCCATATAGAGGAGTTCAACCAACCAACAATTTCAATGATAGAAATTGTTTTGGTTGTGGAAGAAGAGGCCATATCCAAAGGAATTGCCCAAATTCCACTTACCATGGGGGAAGGGGTTATGAGGGAGCCAATAGAGGGAAAGAGGGAGGTAGTGAAACCCAAGTGGCTCCTTATCCAAACAAAGGTAAGGGAATAGCATCCATAGATGTGGTGGAGATTAAGTATGAGAAGGGAGAGTGCTCAAACTCCAAGAGTCTTAATTTGGAACTTTTGGCACAAGAGAAGAAGAGAGCTTGTTTTGCAAAGGATGTTCACTCTTCTCAAGGATTTCATCCAAGCAAGGATACTCCTTTGTCTACTAGGAGCACTTGCACCTCAACACCATCAACAACAAAGACTCCAAGGAAGAAGTTGGGGATGGAGGACTTCTTGATCTCAAAGCAACAATGGAACTACAATGTGTTGGAGGATGTTGGTAGTCACAAGGCTAACATCACAGTGGGCCAATTAATTGCTTTGAACCCTACCTTGAGAAAGGAGCTTAGAGGTGGTTTGAGTTCTACAAGGAGCAAGAAGAAGAAGAAGGCAAAAGCTCCAATATCAATGGGGGTGGTGGATGCCAAGCCAGCACCATGGGAGGCTTGTGAATATGCCTCCAAGATTGATGTGAGAGTGAATGGTCACAACATCAAGGATGCATTGGTTGATGGGGGATCAGCAGTGAATGCCATGTCAGAAAGGTTGATGAAGAAGTTGGCTATGATACCCTCAAGACCTTCAACATTTGTGGTGAGCATGGCAAACAAGCAACAAGTTCGACCAGTAGGGGTGATGGATAAAGTGGTAGTTTCAGTTATGGGAGTTCAAAATCTCATGACTTTCCAAGTCTTGAAGGATTCAAGCTATGACTTACTTCTTGGGAGGCCATGGTTGAGAGCAGCACGCACAACTGATTGATGGCACAAAGGGTACTTGAGGATTGGGTCATCAAACCATAGAGTCACAGTTCATGTGACTAACACCACCAACACTTCATATTCAGATACACCATCTTCTGATTATTAGGAATCAGATTCTGAAGGAGCTTCAGGTGTGGACACAAGCATGGAAGAGGAGACTTCCACGGAGGAAGATGAATCTGAATCTGATTCAGATGTGTATCCTTTGTGTGGTATGGATTTTGCACCTAAGCTAGAGGTTTTGAAGGACCCAAAAAAATCACCATTGACACTTGAGGAGGTAGAGAGAAGGTTATCTACCCTCAAGTATGGCCCAAACGTTACCAAGGAGGAGAAGGTGAGATTTGAGGAGATTTTCCGCAAGTTCATCCATGTGTTTGCTTTTAGTTACAAGGATTTGAAGGAAGTCACCTTGGAGGAGCACAAGATAGAGGTGGAGTCACATGCAAGACCAATCCGCCAAAAGCAACATCGCATTAGCCCACCAATATCTTTGGTTGTGAAGGAGGAGATTGGTAAGCTCAAGGAGGCTGGATTTATCTTTGAGGTGGAGAATTCAGAATGGGTGTCTCCAATTGTCATTGTGAAGAAAAAGAATGGCAAGCTTCAAGCATGTGTAGATTACAAGAAGCTCAATGCTATTACCAAGAAGGACTACTACCCATTGCCATTCATTGATGAGATCTTGGAGGAGGTTGCAGGTCATGAGAGGTACAGTTTTGGAGATGGTTATAATGGATATAACCAAATCAAGATTGCACCAGAGCATCAACAACTCACCACATTCACCACACCTTGGGGAACTTACGCTTTCAAGGTCATGCCTTTTGGGCTTTGCAATGCTCTAGCCACATTCCAACGGTTCATGAACAAGGTATTTGAACCTTTCATTGGGAAATTTGTGGGAGACTTCATTGATGACTTTTGTGTCTATGGAAGCAAGGAGGAGCACTTTGAGCACCTAATCAAAGTCTTGCAACACTTGGATGAGGCAAATGCATCACTCAACCCAAAGAAGTGCATTTTTGGATGTGAAGAAGGTTTACTTTTGGGGCACATCATCTCCAAGGATGGAATAGCAGTTGATCCTAAGAAGGTGAGGAAAATCTCAGACCTTCCATTCCCTTCAAGCTTGACAAAGTTACGCCGATTCTTGGGGATGGTTGGATACTATAGGAGGTTTGTCTTCTCATTTTCCAACAAGGCTTATGCATTGACCATCTACATGAAGAAGGGTGTAGATTACATAGTGATTTTGGAGGACAAGGAGGCTCTCAAAGCTTTTGAGGAGCTCAAGAAATCCCTTGTTGTAGCTCCAATTCTTGCTAAACCTGATTGGAGTAAGCCTTTCATCCTCTACACTGATGCTTCTAATGTAGCTATAGGATGCACTCTTAGTCAATTAGACCAAGATGGGCATGATCATCCAATAGCTTATGCTAGTAGGCAAATGGTTTCAGCAGAGAAGAACTACTCTGCCACGGAGAGAGGAGGGTTGACAGTGATCTTTGGTCTCAAGAAGTTTAGACACTACTTGATTGGAGGGAAAGCCACCATTGTCACGGATCACAAGGCTTTGAAGTACATCTTCAACAAGCCTAATGTTGAAGGGAGACTAGCAAGGTGGATAATACTCTTGTCCGAGTATGACTACACCATTGAGGATAGGCCAGGAAAGAAACATGAAAATGCTAATTTGTTATCTAGAGCCTATGATCATGATGGAGATGAGCTAGTGGATGATTCCTTCCTGGATGAGGAGCTCATGACAATCTCAATCACTCAAGAGGTTCTAATGGAGTACAAGGAGATTGTGGATGTTGTGACAAAAGGTAACTATCCAGAAGGGATGCATGCTAGGGAGAGGAAGGCCCTTGCAGCAAGATCTAGACCTTATACAATGGTGGAGGATATTCTTTTTCACCAAGGAGCAGATGGTCTAATTTGAAGAGCAGTGGGTGAGGAAGAGTTTATCCTTCTCATAAAGGAGTTTCATGAAGGTTTAGTATGTGGAGGACACTTTGCAGGAAAGGTGACTGCTTTCAAGATTCTAGATGCAGGTTACCATTGGAGAGGGATTTTCAAGGATTGTCTTGATTATTGCAAAACTTGTCATATTTTTCCAGCTTTTGCTAGAAAGTCTACATCCACTCTACCACTTAGATCAATTCCATTGCTAGGACCTTTTGAAAAGTGGGGAATTGATTTTCTAGGTCCTCTCAATAGAACCCCAAGGAACAATTGGTACATTGTGGTAGTTACTGATTACCTTACCAAGTGGGTTGAGGCTAGACCATTGAGGGACAAGAATGAAGATGAAGTGGGTAGATTTCATTATGAATGCATTATCACTAGGTTTGGATGCCCTTTGGAGTTGGTTTCTGATAGAGGAGGAGGAAGCATTACTACAGCCATGCTACGACATTTCTCTATCACACATAGAGTAACTACATCCTATAAGCCAAATTCCAATGGCTTGGCAGAGAGAACCAATCAGACCTTGTGCATGATGTTGGCCAAAGATGCAGAAATGGAAGGGGCTAAACATCATTGGGACAAGAGGATTCATGTAGTTTTGTGGGAGTATAGGACAACCATGAAGACTTCCACCAGATATTCTCCATTTCAATTGGTCTATGGTATTGAGTCTACCTTACTATTCACTTTGATCTTCCTACCTTCCAAAGCATTCATAGGAGATTGAAGAAAGCACAAGGAGGTGATGTAGAGAAGTCAAGGAAGAATCAACTCATGGAGTTGGAAGAGGCAAGAGTAGTTGCTATGGTTCGAGTGGAGCAAGCCCAAAGGAAACAAAAGGAGAGCTATGACAAGAGGCAAGGCAAGAAGAAGGTGGGGCCTCTCAAGGAAGGTGATTGGGTAATGTTGTTTGATTCTATTCAATTCAAGAGAGTGCAAAAGAAGTTTTTGCCTAAGTACTTTAGACCTTTCATAGTGGAGAAGGTGTGGAGAAATTACACTTATGATCTCAAGGAGTTGGGAGGAAGACACTTTGATAGGATTAACCATGATAAGTTGAAGATGTACCATAGAAGGTAGAGAGACCTTCACTTTGAGGACAAAGTGAAAACTTAGTCCGGGGGTAAATGTAACACTCATTTATGCATGTGTGTGGTATTGTGATATTTAGCTTGGTATTACAAGTACTTAAGAGATATTATTTATATAGAGATAAAGGATGGTTCTATATTAGTCATGGTTAGCTAAAGTTAGTCATAGCTAAGATAGAGGGGACCTTACTCTAGAGGAAGTAGAAAAGATGAGCACCACTATTTTGGATTTTAGTGTGTTGACTTGGTATTATTCCTAGGTGTTTGGCTTGGAGGAAAGAGTTGAGAACTCTTGGGCCCGCAAGCCTTTTTGTTTTGGATTCTCTTTAGTCCAAGGATAGCCCATGTGAAGGAATCCTTGACTTAGTGGTTGAGTCAAGATAAGACCACATGCTTAGGGGAATATGCCCATGTGAATGGATATTCCTTTCTACTTTTTGACTTTACTTGACTTTTAGTCTAGTAACTTGAGTTACTACGGTAATTAGTAACTTTGGTACGTAACTATTTCACAAGTATATAAACAAGGGGTGAGGAGGTACTCATCATTCTTTCATTTGCAACTATCTCTCTCTCATTGAGTTCTCTAGTGAGCAATGTCTTGAGTCTTGGAGTGTTAGCCTTGGAAGAGTATGATGGAGTTTGGGTTCCGTGCCTTCTTAGTCCATGGTGCCCTACCATAATAGCCATCAGAGGTTCATCCTGAGTGAGAGATAGGCTGGGTCACAGATCTTTGTAGCGGCTATTGGAAAATTCCTATTGATAGAGAGGATGTGCAAAAGACTACCTTTTGCACAAGGTATGGGCATTTTGAGTGGAGAGTTCTACCTATCGGACTCACCAATGCTCTAGCAGTCTTCATGGATCAAATGCATTGGGTGTTCAATGGACTATTGGATCGGTCCATGGTGGTGTTCTTAAATGATATCTTAATCTATAGCAAGACAGAGGTAGAACATGTGAATCATGTACGAGAAGTCCTAAGAACTATGACAATAGAAATTTTACTGCAAGAAGTTGAAGTGTACCTTTTGGCAAATGGAGGCTACCTTCTTGGGGCATAAGATCTCATTAGAGGGGATCAAGATGGAAGAAGAGAAGATCAAGGCCATTATTGATGCCTACCCCAAAGGATGTTATAGAAATACGGGCATTCAATGGATTGGCCAGCTTTTACCAACAGTTCATCCACTATTATGCTCATGTGGCTGCACCATTGATTGACCTCTTAGGAAGGAACTCAAGCTTCTAGTGGACCACCAAGCATGAAGAAGCATTCCAGAAGTTAAAGCATATGGTGTCTTCAAGACCCATTCTTCAACTTTATGATCCTCAACTACCTTGTGTGGTTGATTTTGATGCTTCTAACTTTGCAATTGGAGCTTTGTTGCAATAGGAATTCCCAGATGGACTACATCCCATTGCCTTTGTGTCTTGCCTACTAAATACAGCTGAAAGAAATTACTTTGCTTGACATTGGGAACAACTTGCAATGGTATATGCCACCAAGGTATGGAGGCATTATCTCTTGGAGAAACAAGTGATCATGCAAACTGATCACAAGCCATTGTTGCAGACCCTACACTTGGAGTACATGAAGAATCAAAGAAACTTGAGTTCAAACCAGATTGGTTCTACGTCATCCCTGATGCTCTATCACAACAACCTGATTTGAAGGCTCTTCCTCTCATCATAACAGCAATTACGATGGTGTCAATTGACCCCAAGGTCCATAATGAGTTTTGATCAGCTCTACAACAAGATCTCTTCTTCCAAGTGGTACATGGTTGTCTAACAACATGCGACAAGGAGTACAACACCTTGTCCTTCAAGGAAGGCCTTCTATTCCATGCGGCCAGATCTATGTTCCAGCCAAAGGTGATCTTTGACTTAAGCACCCTCAAGAAGCCCATGATTTACCAATAGCTGGTCACATGGGAGTGGACAAGACCTTAGGCACCCTCCAACACCAATGGTGGTGGCCCAACATGATGTTCGGGCCTTTGTCCAGTTGTGTGAGAGTTGTCAATGTAACAAGGCCAGTAATTAAAAGCCAAGTGGACTCCTTCAGCCACTTCCCATTCCAGCTACTCGTTGGGAACATGTGAGCTTAGATCTCATCACCTCCTTACCCAAGACACAACAAGGTCACACAACAATTGTGGTGTTTGTGGATAAGCTTAGTAAGCAAATCTATTTAGCACCAACTGTTGATATTGTGGATGCTCCAACCTTGGCGCAACTCTACTTCAATAATGTCTTCAAACATCATGCGATGCCACGTGTACTCATTTCTGACCGTGATCCTTGCCTCACCGGAAAGTTTTGGCAAGCACTCTTCTAGCTACTTGGCACCAAGCTTGCTTTGTCCACAGCCTATCATCCTCTGAACTGAACATGAAAATTGCACTTTGGAAGATATGCTTTGTGCCTTTGTCAACATTCACCATAACAATTGGGATCAATGTCTTGCAGCTGCGGAGTTTGCATACAATAATTCTAAATAGGCAAGCAATAGATTCTCTCCTTTCTTTCTCAATTTTGGCCAAGATCCGCTTGTCCCAAATTCTCTTCTTGCTCCTACTCCGTCTCAAGTTCCCCATACTTCAACCTTCTTGACCACCATCTCCAAATCTCTCCAACAAGCCAAATCTCACCTCCTTGTTGCTCAGAATTGTCAAAAACAATATGCGGACCATCATTGTCGTGATCTCACCTTTAAAGTTGGTGATAAATTTATATTATCCTCTAGTAATCTAACCCTCACACTTGATACCCAAGTTTGTAAACTTGCCCCTAATGTCACCCAAATTGTCTCCCAAATGTGATGTCACCCAAATTGTCTCTCCTATTGCTTATCGACTTGCCTTGCCTTGTCATATGCGCATCCATCCTATCTTTCATGTTTCCAAGTTGAAACCCTTTGTTCCTAACCCCTCTTCTTTCTCCTCTTGAGTCCAACCTCCTCCTCTCCCTATCTGTATCAATGATCATGAAGAGTATGAAGTTAATCAAATCCTTGCATGTCGTCGCATCCAATAAGGACGCCGCCACCATATGGAGTACAAGGTCCTTTGGAAAGGGTACTCCCTTCATGATGCCACATGAGAACCTCTTTCTCACCTCCAAAATGCACAAATGGCCATCCAAGAGTTTGAAGCTTCAATGACGACGAGGACGTCACCAACTAGCGGTGGGGCAATATGTAACAATATGGAGTTTAGTGACATAGTTAGTAAGGCTAACAAAGTAGAGAATAAACCAAATTAGCCTTGAATATTTTGAAAGCATCTAGGAAGCTTCTTGGGAAGTTTTCTGACTAGTTAACTTGCGCTCCAAGCAAGTAGCTTCTAACTAGCTTAACTTGCATGCCAAGTAGGCAGCTTCTAGAAGGAAGCTTCTTGAGAAGCTTCCTAGTTAACTTGCCTTGCACTCTAAGAAAGCGGCTCAAGGAAGCTTCTTGAGAAGCTTCTCAAGGGCCTTGTATGCTACCTATAAATACCAAAGCTGAAGCTCATGCTAGGCATTTGGAGTTTTCCCTCATTCAAGTGTCCCAATGTAAGTTTCCATTCTCCTATTTCTCTACTTGGATTTGGTCTTTTACAATATGTGTTTGTTAGTGTTTGGAGAAGTTCAAATTACAGTTTGAGTATGCTAGATGTTGGATTCTATAGCTCTGATTTCCATTCTATTTGTTTGATCTTGAGTGGAGTGCAGTCAATGCAACACCTTGACAAATTTGTGAAGAATTGTTGTGTTTGTAACATTCTACATTTGGGATCACAATGCTGGATTGATGCAAAGCACTTCTATTGAGGAATTTGTGCCCTTAGTGGAGGGGTGGAACACAATTCCAAGGCAAAGTTTTTTGGTGGTGAAGTAGCTTTCTTTGGGAAAATTGAATTATCACAATTGAGATTGGTTTGGAAGAAATTGATGAACTGCAATTATGGGTGTGATTTGTTTGTGACCAGATTGCAAATTGAGCACTTGTTACGCTCTTTTGGGTGTGGTTTCTATCCAAGAGAGTAGAGATGCAACCAAGAAGAAGTATTGTGTGACTTTTACATTGTATTTGACCATTTCTAGTTTGTATCTCTATGGGACCAAACAATTACTTACTTATTACTATAAAAGTGATGCTTGTTGGATTGTCACACAAATGATCATGAATTAGAGGATGAATGTGCCTCCACACTACTTTGTACCATCTGTAGCCCATCTTTATTTCAAGTTGAATCTCCACAACATGGAGGAGAAGAAGGTGATGGTGTTGTATTTCCATCCAGTCAAGATGCGGAAGCGGATGAGCAATATTACTTAAGGTAGATCCAAGGAAGAAACAAAGACTTTGCAAAATAGGATGAGAAAGAATTGTGTCAATATCCATTCCAAAGCCAAAGTTGAGGAAGAGGAATTGACCCAAGAATGCAGTATCCCCAATTCAATCAAGAAAGACAAGGAGATTGAACCCAAGGCACAGAGCAATGGTGGAGTTGTCGTTAGGAGAAGAGTATCAAGGTAAAGCCAAGAGCAAAGGTGAGGACTCAAAAGAAGAAGACAATAAATTTATGCTATAGAATAAGGAGTCAAGCAAGGGTGATGGAGAGCCCAAGGTTTAGCAATTGGTGTATGAAGGGACTAAAGAAGATGATAGGGAGTTCCATGCAAAAATTGAATGCATGGAAGGAGGAGATAGGTAGTACTTGGAGTTGGCCAAAGTGGATATCTTGGAGGAGGGGGAACAGGAGCCAACATTGGTGTCTCCTTTAGGAGTGAGATTGAAGAGAGATCTACAGTTTGCAACTACAGGACCAAGTTGAGCAAATGAAGAAGAAGATAACTTGGAGGAAATAAGTTGAAGATGAGAGTATCAAGACTTCATGGTAAGGCACTAATGGAAGAATCACCTATTGAAGTTGAGGAAAAAGAAGACAAAAAGGGTGAAGTGGAAGAGTTCAAAGGAGTGGAGTATTTGTCAAAGATAATTTGTCTATTGCTTTTGGAATTGTAGAATAAGAAGAAGGAGATGCAACAAGATCAACTGGAGGTGAAAGATGAGTTGCAAGTGGCGAGGTGTTTGAGTGAGAAAGTCTTGGAGTTGAAGGAGAAGTTAAGCCAAGAAGAGGAGGAAGCTGAAGTACTTCAGGTTGATGCGGTACATCAGAAGCATAACTTCAAGAATTTTCAAGAGAGTTTTGAGAAGCATGGTAGTATTATTGAGTGTCAAGGATAAGAATTGAAGGAGTAGAAAATGACATTCAAAAGACTAAAGGTGGAGTTCAATGATGTGCAACTTGAAGTAGTGCATTCTAAGGCTATCATAGTAGTAATGGAGCAAGAGTTGGAGAGCTTGAGAATGGTTGCAATAGAGAAAGATCAGGCCTAGCAATGGGGATTTGTGAGTAGAAGTCAAGAAGAAGAAAGGTTGAAGGATCTAGTGAAACATGCAAAAGCTCAATTATTGAATATGCAAAGGAGAAAGAAACATTGAAAGTGGAGTTTGAACAGGAGTTTAAGATGTATCAAAATGAGTTGGAAGTAGCAAGAACTCAGGAGGAGTTAGTTTGGAAGAAGATACTTGACTTAATAGGAGAGATTGCTGGGAGGTTGAAATCAATGCTAAATACCAAATAAGAAGTAAAGTTGGAGGAATCAAGATTGCACAAGTTGAAGTTACTTGAGCAAGAGACAAGGAAGAGGAAAGCAAAGGACACCAAACTGAGAAAAATGTTAATTCACTTGAAAGATAGAGTAGATAGAAAGATCATTGCAGTAAGAAACAATGTCTATCTTAGATTAGACTTAATTAGATCAAGATTGGAAGGAATTTATAGTAGTGTGAAGGAGGAAACGTGATGTGATGTCATTGATGGAGGAGTGTTTGTGATTTTGGGTGAATTACATGAGTCAATAGAAGAAGTTTGGACAGGAAAGGAAGAAATAGTTAAGCAGATTATGACTTTAGTTTAAGTTTAGACTACAGATATGATAGAAATAGACAAAATGTAAAAGTAGTAGATGGACCCAAGGTCAAGAGGAGATTGTACTTACATTGGGTGCAGAAGCTAAAGTAGAAGTAGACATGGAATTGGATTAGAGTAACAAGTTTGAGATTTGGAGAGGTAGATATGAAGAAGTGGAGTGACACTATGGATCTACAGATTTGTGAAGTAGCAATTGAAGTAGTTTAGGTAACTATTGAGTGCATTGCCTATTTAAAGGCATTAATTGTGAGTTGTTACTCTTTATCATTCATTTCAAAGCTGAGTAATGCAAAGTGCTATAACTCAATGCTTGTCATTTTAGCTTAATTTTGAGTATCAATCCTGTGTGTGTTTGTGAGTGTTGGGAGAAGTTTGAGTTGTAATCAATGAGTGTTAGATGTTAGATTCTAGAGCCTTGATGTTCATTCTATGCATATGATCTTGAGTGGATAGCAATTAAATCAATCGTTTGAAAAATTTGTGAGGAATTATAGTGTTCGTAGTATTTTGCAATTGTGAATATAGTGTTGGATTGATGCAAAGCAACTTTGGTTGAGGAAGTTGTGCTTTTAGTGGAGGGGTGGAACACAATTCCAAAGCAAAGTCACTTCATGGTGAAGTATCCTTCTTTGGTAGAACTGAATCATCACAATCTATATCAATTTGGAAAGGATTCAAAGAATTGTGATTCTGGGTGTTGTTAATTTATGACAAGATTGCAAATTGAGCACTTGTTACTCTCTTTTGGGTGTGATTTCTACCCAAGAGGCTAAAGATGCAACCAAAAAGAACTTTTTGTTACTATTCACTTTGTATTTGACCATTTTTGACCAATATATCTGTGGGAACAAATAATTACCTATCAACACTGCAAAATGATACTTGTTGGGTTGTTGCATGAATTTTGCACCGTTACCAAGGATACAAATATGCAGGTGAAAGAATGAAAAGCCAATTGCATGCTAAATGTCCATCAAATATGAATGTTTGCATCAAGAGAAAAATAGGAGGAGAGGGCTCATATACAAACTTTACAATGTGAAGAAGAAGAATGCCAAAAGAGCAAATTCACTAGCAAAGAATCTGAGAAAGAGGCATTTGATTTACAACTTCTTCATGAAGTTCAAGAAGCCTTGCAAGAACTTGAACAAAAGAAAGAAGAAGTTGGGTGGTGAGACTAATTTACATCTCCTCATCCCAAGGGAAAGAAAGATGCAAGCAAACAAACATACTTGTTGTGACACAACACATTGACACTGACAAAGGGAGCTGGTTACTTGAAGGATTTGATTTGTGGGAAGACACCATGAATATTGACTAAAGAAGAGTGCCAATATATCTTATATATGATCCCCCAAATAGTTCATCAAGATCTTGAAGAGCAAATTGATGATATTGATTCTCTTCCTCAAACTTGGGTTGAAGTCAAAGTACCTTTCAATGAAGAACCAATGTTGAATTTGGTATCTTGGGACCCCTGGTCTGAATCCAAAGCACAATCACCAACTAGTACCTTGGGTCAACCAAGTTTGGCACCATCTCAACCTTCTCATCAGACTAATAACATGACTTCTTTCCCTATTACCAAACAAGCTTGCCAGAAGTACAAGGGGACGGAATGTGATGAAGACCCTAATGAGTTCTATGACAACCCGGCAAATATCACTTTTGCAGTAATCGGGGAAGTAAAGTTTGTTCCCGCAGAGATACGAGTCAGAATTGGTCAAATACAAAGCAAAGTAACAATTTCAGTTCTTCTTGGTTGCGTCTTTAATCTCTCAGGTAGAAACCACACCCAGAAGAGAGAAACAAGCACTAATTTGCAGTCTTGTCACAAATTCACACTTCTTAATCACAACTCCATCAAATCTTTCCAAACAATCTTGATTGTGATGATTCAGGCTCTCCCAAAAATGGCACTTCACTGCAAAATGACTTCACCTCAGAATTGTGTTCCACCCCTCCACTGAAGGCACAACTTCCTTGATTGAAATTGCTTCACATCAACTTTGCACTGCACTCACAAATGCAGAATACTACCATCACTACAATTCCTCTCAGATCTATCAAGGCATTGCTTCAATTGCACTTCACTTAGGATCAAACACATAGAATGAAGATCAAGGCTGTGGAATCCAACATCCAACAAACACTTTGACTTGCACTTTGAATTTCTCCAAACACTCACAAACACAATTGCAAAGTTGATACTCAGAATCAAGCTCAAGCGACGAGCACTACTTCACAACACTTTGCTTTATCTATTCTCAGAAATAATGAGCATTGAACAACATTTCTCTACAAATGCCACTCTTAAATAGTGAACAAATTGGCAGTTCTAACAACTATACCGTTCTACAACAACTGTTCTAACCTGCAGATCCAAAATGACAATGCACCTCTTCATATCTGCCTCTTCAAATCTCAAAATTGTTACTAATCCGATCCGATGTCACTTCTTCTTTGGCTTTCAAACCCGAACCTGAAGTAATCTTACCTCCTACTACTCTGTCCTTGGGTTTCAGATCATCTACTTCTTCTACCAGATCTAGCAATTCTCTTTCCTGATCTGAAATTTCACTAGTGGACAATCTATCTAACTCCTTATCTCCCAATCCACTCTTCTCTAATGTCTTTGATGTTAACTCCAAAGACATTTGGACTCCTATATTATCTACTTCAGGTTTTGCTCTAACATCTTTCCGAAGTTTTTCTAGCTCTATTTTCACTAAGTCCAATCTAATTGAAATGTCATCCTCTACCTCTAAAACCTTTTTGTCTACACGAGTTCATAATTTGATCAACAAGGCATTCATCTTGGTGTCTTTTGCTTGTCTGCACCTTGTCTCTTGCACCAACAGCTTTAACTCGTGCAGTCGTGCTTCTTCAATTCGAATGTTGGCTTCCGTATTTAACATCACGTTCACCTTGTGGATTATCTCCTTCAATGGCTCCAATCTTGTCTTCCTTTCTTGTTCCCGATCTGCAAGCCATTCCTCCTGGTACATCGCCAACTCTGCCTCAAACTCGGCTTTCACCATCTCCTTCTCCTTCTCCTTCTGTACAACTTTCTTTTCCTGATTACGAAGTAACTCTTGTAATCTCTCTTCTTCTCTATACCGTGCAGCCAACTCTCTTTGCCAGAGTTGCTTCTTCTCCTCCATACTCTCCATCATTCTATCGAGCTCTTGATCCTTTGCTGCTACCCTCGCCATAGCATGGATTACTTCTACTCTTGAATCAGCAAACTGCTGCTTCAAGATTTTGTATTCAGCTACTTGTCTCTCTCTTGCTATGTCACTCTTCCTCGCAAGATCCTCTCAATAGTTCACTTCCCTCTTCAGGTCTTCCATTACCTGACTTCTCTCTACTGCCTCCGCTCGTAGTACTTCTCTCTCCTCCTCACCTCGGGTTATACCTCTCTTCAACTCTGAGTTCTCTTCTTCTAATTTTGATAAGACCTGCAAAACAGTCTTCACCTCTGGACAAGTCGACTGCATCTCCTTCTTCTTGTACTCTAGTTTCACCAACAGAGGACACACCACCTCTTGCAGGTACTCGACTCCATCATTGGCAACTACTTCCTCCCGCGGAGTGGTCTCTCTTCTCTCCTTGTGTTCTCCTGATACTCGCCTTCTTCTCTGGAGTCTTCATATCGGGATTGATGCCTCACTGCCCAAGCTTTCTCCTGCCTCTTCCTTCATGTTACTCGGCCCCGCTTCACACTTCGCCTTACGTCTTGAGCGAGCCCCTCGCTGCACTGCGATCTTTCTTTCCTCGGGCACCGGGACTTTGTCTTCCAACAGCAAGTTGTCTTTGGCCTCCAACTCGGCTTGCACTTCTTCTTCTTCTTTGTTAGCCGCTGGCACCGATGTCATCTCTCCTCCTTCTTCATTGTCACTGCTCGTATCTCCACTCTGCAATGTCAGCTCAGGTTCCTCCTCATGTTCCAAATCTTCCCTTCTTGAGAACGACCTTGCCTTCTGAGTCTTCATCTTCCGACTCAATTACCACCATACTTTGCCTTGGGTTAATTCTCTGCATCTTCTGAGGTTTCTTGCTTCCTTCGGCTTCTCCTTGCCGACTCCTATTCTTTGTCGAGGTACTCACTATGACCTCCATGTTCTTCCCTGTCTTTGCGTAGTAGTCGTCCGTGCTGCGGATTTGGAGAATGTATTGCTGCTCCTCAACGTTGACCTCCTTTTGCACATCAAGATGGAAGTGCGACACCATCCGAGTCTGCTCTGCCGAGTTCAATAAATTGAGCCCGAGGTAGAAGTGTGCTACAAACGGCACAATGTAGTGTGGACTTATCCCGCAAATTCCAAACCATCTGCCTTGTTCTCCCATGAAAACACCTCACCCAATTGATGTGTTCAAAAAATGTGTTCCTTGGTCACTGACCAATTCCAGAGGACACCCATATCGGGAGATGATGTTTCGAAAGGAGAATTCCGCCACAGTTTTAGCATCATCTCTGCAAGTTGCTTCCGCTTCGACCATCTTGGTAGCATAGTCAGTGCACACCAAAATGTATCTCTTTCTTGTGACTTGGGTCATTGGTTGAATGGGACCCACAAAATCAATCCCCCATTTCTCAAATGGGGCCAAAGGCAAAATTGGTCTCAAAGGCCATTGAGAAGTAGGCATCGGCTTCCCTTTTCTCTGACAAGCATCACAGCTTCTGATATGAGCATGTACATCTTTGTACATTGTAGGCCACCAATACCCTGACGAAAGAATTTTCTTTACACTATTCTTCAAAGCATAGTGTCCTCCCGATGCTTTGGATTGTAAAGATTCAATCACTCTTCCTACTTTGTATGACTCCAAGCATTGCCGAAGTACTTCGTCTTTGCCCATCTTAAATAAAATGCTGTGTTTAAGCTGGTTTGGCCCCATTTTCCTTAGAAAGACTGCCCGCTGTTCCGGGTCCATCCCCTCTGGACAATGGAGAGTATTCAGATAATTATATTCAGCTGCATACCTTGTACTTCACATTGCTGATAAGTGATACAACTCTTCGTCAAGGAACCGATCGTCAATTTCCCACTCCTGGTCTTGAGTCTCTAACCTGGACAGGAAGTCCGCATTCAAATGCAAAGCTCCCTTCCTTACTTGTACAGTATACGTGAACTCTTGTAATAACAAGATCCATCTTGCAATTTGTCCCAATAAATCTGCCTTCTTGACCAAATGTTGCAATGCATAATGGTCAACATAGAAGACAAACTCATACCCCAACAAATAATGACAAAATTTCTTGCAGGCATACACCATTCTGAGTGCTTCTCTTTCAGTCGTCAAATAGTTCTTTTCATAAACTGAAAGTTGTCGGCTGGCATAATATACCGGGAAGTCCTTCTTCTTCTCGTCCTTCTGACTTAAGACAACTCCGATGGCCATGGACAAAGTGTCCACATACACATGAAAAGGGACATCCCAATTTGAGGCCCTCATGACTGGTGCTTCAACTAGTTTCTTCTTCAACACCTGGAAAGCTTCTTCTTGATTTGCTTCCCACAGATAGTCTTCGGATTTCTTTAGAAGCTTTGTAAGTGGTGCAGCAAGCACTGCATAGTTTGACACAAAGCGTCTGTAATATCCGACATGTCCCAAGAAGGCTCTCAGCTCCCAGATGTTCTTCGAGGATTCCAAAGCTGGGATTATCTTAACCTTCTCAACATCGACTTCAATACCTTGGCTTGACACCCGATGCCCCAGAAGAATTCTCTCCTTCATTGCGAAGAAGCACTTCTCCGGGTGTAATGACAAGCCGGCAAAACGACACCTTTCAAATGTTTGGCAAAGGTAATCTAAATGTACATCTCTTTGTCCAAACACACAAAAGTCATCAATAAAAACTTCCACAAATTTGCACAAGAAATCTTTGAAGATTGAATTCATCATCCGTTGGAAAGTAGCGGGAGCATTACACAACCCAAAGGGCATTTGATTGTAAGCAAAAGTGCCCCAATCAGTCGTGAATGTAGTTTTATCCTTGTCTTCTTCTCGAATGGATACTTGATTGTACCTTGAAAATCCATCGAGAAAACTATAAAAAGGATGCCCAGCTACCTGATCTAAAATTGTATCGGTAAAAGGCAAGGGATGATGATCTTTCCTTGTAATTGCGTTCAACTTTTGGAAGTCTTGGCACGCTCGGATCTTCCCTATTTTCTTCTTCGGGACAATGACAATGGGGGAGACCCATTCACTGCTTAAGACAGGGAAGATGATTTTGGCCCCTAAGTACTTGTCGATTTCATCTTTCACCAAAAGCAAGTACTTCGGGTTCAGACGGTATTGTCGTTGCCAAGTCGGAACTACACCTTCAATCAGATCAATCTGGTGTTCTCAAAATTCTTGTGGAATACCCGGCATTTGATCAATCGACTAGGCAAATACATCCTGGAACTCTATAAATAGGGCAATGTATCCTGCCAACTCCTCCGAAGTAACTATCTTTGAGATTTTTAAAATTTTTCCTTCAGTTAGTAACACATCTTGACAATCATCGGGATTGATGACTCCTTCAACGTGACTTACTCGGCTTAATCCAAGGTGAGCTGCCATCAAACCCTCTTCCTCCAAGTCAGGCTCACCCGAGGCGAGGTCATGTGGATCTTCGTCTTCAACATCCACCTCGTAGCATTCCAAGTAATTAACTTGGACTTCGTCTCCGGATTCGTCTAAGGACAAAAACGATGAGTCTTTGGATTCATCCTCCTCTTCCGATGAACTTGTTTCCCCGAGATGGGGAACCTTCGTCCAACTCACAGTCACCAGCTTCTGATCTTTGGATGAAATGTCCTTGAATCTTAACTTTTGCTGATGCCTATCCACCACAACTTGGGCACTATACAACCAGGGTCTACCAATCAACAGAGGGTAACCAATTTTTGTCACAGGTCGCAACACAATGTAATTCAACTTGAGGGGTACCCCTCCAATGATCATGGTAATGTTTGACAGCATGCCCAATGGCCATCTCCTAGTTTGGTCTGCAAACTTCAAAACTCGGGGTGTTGGTTCAAACGTATGAAACCCGAGTTGATTCGCAATATCTTTGGTCATGACATTCACACCGGACCCAGAGTCAATGGGTATTGATGTGATCATGCACCCTGCAATCTCTGTGTCTACCTTGGGAGATCCTATATCTTCTTGCTCAATACGATAGATAGCCGGCAGGTCCTTCTTTGACATCGACCTCACCTTCTTGAGGGCCGAATTCAGCTATCTGTTGTACAGCTTGTTATCTTCCCACAACTGCTTGAATGTAACGTTGGCATTTGTGGTGGCCAAATCTGCTACAATATCATATTGGGGAACTCCTCCCAATTTGACCGTCATTGCTTTCGGCTTTGGGTCCGAAGTCTCTCCATGTTCCCTCTTGACTTTGGGACGCTTCAAAATGGTGACGGGCTTGCTGATGGCCTTAACCCGAGGTTCCTCGGGTTGGCCCACCTCGGCTTGGATTAGACCCTTTACTTCGGATCGGATGTCCACCGGAAAAACTGGAGACTTTGTCTTTGTCTCCTCTTCCAAACTCAGTTCCCGAGTCTTGAGTAGTGCCTCCTTTAGTTCTTTCTGCAAGGCTTTAGCTTTAGCTTTTGCGAGGATCTTTTCCTCCTTGGCAGAAAGAATTGCTTTTGGGTGCATACTCTTTGCCTTTTGGGAAGACGATGAGGTTGTACTCAATTCTTTGGGATCACGCTTCTTCTTGCTGGAGCGTGTCTCAACCTTCAAATTTCAAGGTCCGGCCATTCTTCTTCTAAAGCCGGACTCCCCTCTTGAGGTCTTTCTTCCTCAAGAGTGATACAATTTACATTCGTATCCCCCTTTGGCTGAAGGGCTGCACATTTAGCGGAGGTCTGTACATACTTTACAGGCGGCTTTGGGTTTGGTAGGTGAGGACATTGATTGCCCGTATGCCCCGATCCCTTACAATTTCCACACAGGGGAACGTACCCAATTTGCCTTCTTGGCTCGGGACAGTTTGGAAACCAATGTCCTATCGAGCCACAATTATAATAGGCTCCAGGCGCAACATTCTGAGGCCAATTTTGGTTGCTCATTGGTGGTCTTTGTGGAGGAGCATTGGGGTTATACTCCCTGGGTCCAAACCTCGGACCTTGATACGATGTGCTTGCTTGAGGCTGTACTTCCTGAGTTTGGTACACCGCCTCTTCATCCTTATCTTGGTTCCATCCCGGAACCCAATCAATTTGCTGCACCGGGAATGCATTACGAGTATTTCATTCTGTGTTGGCGTGGCCGGATTTGCCACATGCGGTGCACCACATATTAGATCGTCCAAATGCTGGGGCCTTTCTTTGGTCCTTAGCCCCAATCATTTGGATCTTGAAATCCAAAAACTCCTTGATGAGGGCATCCAGCTTCGTATCCGCCTTATGTACACTCTTGGCTGGAGGAGTCAATGGTTTCTTGCCTCCACGTCTTCGACTCGTCTTGGCTTTGATTCTTCTTCGGATTCCAAAGAAGAGCTTGAAGACGTAGAGGATTTGTCCAAAGAAGTGGAGGTGCTGCGCAAAGCTCTCCTTCTGGGCTTCTTGCCTTTCTTCTCCCAATTTCTCCGATTTCCGGTAGAGTGAGAGTGAGCCGCTTCATAATGAGCGACATGTTTGAGTACTTTGTACAGGGAAGTTACATTCCTCTCCTTGGCAAAGATGCGTATCTCTGGTGAAAGTCCCCCAAGGAACCAGGTAATGGCTTGGGCATTGGAGTAACCCACCACCCCCGATTGCTTGGGAACTTGGTTCAGTAATGCCATGAACCGCTCAGAGTAGTCTCTCAACTTCTCCTTCTTGCCTTGGTCTAAATCATTGAGTGCCGCAAAGACACTCGTGTCGTAATCAACCTCCCAGAATCGTGTCAGGAAGTTGTTTCTCAAGTCTGCCCAGTCCGCTGGTACAAACCCCTTCTGGGTCACATGGGTGTACCAGCTCCGAGCTTTCTTGCAGAGCAAACTTGGGAAAATTCTCAGTCCATCCGCCAAGTCATGCTCCTTGTTAGCAAAGAAGATGACTTCAAATTCTTTGATGAATTCATTGGGGTCTTCGTCTTGTTCTATCCCCTTGTACTTTTGATAGGCGTGTCGGGTGACAAGCAGCAAAGTCATTGTTCGATGCACTGGGATCGGCTGAGGTAATGTGGAACTTGACGGAACTAAAGGATTGGCTGGAATTGACGCCGTGTTGTCAGCCCAGGGATTCCAATTCGTCAAATCCAAGGTAGGGTCTTCTTCGACAATTTCTGCTATGAGGGTGTTGGCTTCAACCCAAGTGGAAGATTCAAGATCAACACCTTTGATGGGTTCTTCAAAATTCCTTCGGGACAACCGAGGAACCGTTCGTAGAAGATGTTGACACTCATCTTCAATAAGTGTGTGTGCTATCTTTTCTCGAACAAAGTTCTTCAAGGAAACAACTTCCTTTACAACTCTAGGTGAAGTTGGTGTACTAGGCCGCAATGCATATGTTTGCCCACTCGATTCTTTCTTCTTCTTGGAAGAAGAAAGAATCCTACTACTCCTCCTACCTATCTTACCTCCTACTACTCTGTCCTCGGGTTTCAGATCATCTACTTCTTCTACCAGATCCAGCAATTCTCTTTCCTGATCTGAAATTTCACTAGTGGGCAATCTATCAAACTCCTTATCTCCCAACCCACTCTTCTCTAATGTCTCTAATAGTAACTCCAAAGACATTTGGACTCCTATATTATCTACTTTGGGTTTTGCTCTAACATCTTTCCGAAGTTTTTCTAGCTCTATTTTCACTAAGTCTAATCTAATTGAAATGTTATCCTCTACCTCTAAAACCTTTCTGTCTACACAAGTTCTTAATTTGATCAACAAGGCATTCATCTTGGTGTCTTTCGCTTGTCTGCGCCTTGTCTCCTGCACCAACAGCTTTAACTCGTGAAGTTGTGCTTCTTCAATTCGAACGCTGGCTTCCGTACTTAACATCGTCTTCACCCTGAGGACTATCTCCTTCAATGGCTCCAATCTTGTCTTCCTTTCTCATTCCCGATCTGCAAGCCATTCCTCCCGGTACATCGCCAACTATGCCTCAAACTCGGCTTTCACCGTCTCCTTCTCCTTCTCCTTCTGTACAACTTTCTCTTCCTGATTACGAAGTAACTCTCATGATCTCTCCTCTTCTCTATACCGTGCAGCCAACTCTCTTTGCCAAAGTTGCTTCTTCTCCTCCATACTCTCCATCACTCTATCGAGCTCTTGATCCTTTGTTGCTACCCTTGCCATAGCATGGATTACTTCTACTCTTGAATCAGCAAATTGCTGCTTCAAGATTTTGTATTCAGCTACCTATCTCTCTCTTGCTATGTCACTCTTCCTCGCAAGATCCTCTCGATAGTTCACTTCACTCTTCAGGTCTTCCATTACCTGACTTCTCTCTACTGCCTCCGCTCGTAGTACTTCTCTCTCCTCCTCACCTCGGGTTATACCTCTCTTCAACTCCGAGTTCTCTTCTTCTAATTTTGATAAGACCTGCAAAACAGTCTTCACTTCTAGACAAGTCGACTGCATCTCCTTCTTCTTGTACTCCAGTTTCACCAACAGAGGACACACCACCTCTTGCAGGTACTCGACTCCATCACTGGCAACTACTTCCTCCCGCAGAGTGGTCTCTCTTCCCTCCTTGTGTTCTCCTGATACTCGCCTTCTTCTCTGGAGTCTTCGTATCGGGATTGATGCCTCACTACCCGAGCTTTCTCCTACCTCTTCCTTCACGTTACTCGGCCCCGCTTCACACTTTGCCTTACGTCTTGAGCGAACCCCTCGCTGCACTACGATCTTCCTTTCCTCAGGCAATGAGACTTTGTCTTCCAATGGCGAGTTGTCTTTGGCCTCCAACTCGGCTTGCAATTCTTCTTCTTCTTCGTTAGCCACTAGTACCGATGTCATCTCTCCTCCTTCTTCACTATCACTGCTCGTATCTCGACTCTGCAATGTCAGCTCAAGTTCCTCCTCATGTTTTGAGTCTTCTGTCTTGAGAACGGCCTCGCCGTCTGAGTCTTCACCTTCCAACTCAATTACCACCATACTTTGCCTCAGGTTACTTCTCTGCATCTTCCGAGGTTTCTTGCTTCCTTTGGCTTCTCCTTGCCGACTCATCTTCTTTGTCGGGGTACTTACTACGACCTCCACGTTCTTCCCTATCTTTGCGTAGTAGTTGTCTGTGCTCTGAATTTGGAGAATGTACTGTTGCTCCTCGACGTCGACCTCCTTTCGCACATCAGGATGGAAGTGCGACACCATCCAAGTCCGCTCCACTGAGTTCAATAAATTGAGCCCAAGGTAGAAGTGTCTTGCAAATGGCACAATGTAGTGTGGAGGCAACTTATCCCGCAAATTCCACACCATCTGCCTTGTTCTCCCGTGAAAACACCTCGCCCAATTGAAAGGTTCTCCTGCAAACAACTTATGGAAGAACACCGCTTGGTGTTTCATCACATAAGTCGTTCTCTCCGGCTTCAAGATCACCATGAGAGCACTCACGATCCCTCTCTTCACTAGATCCTTGTAACTCTCAACTTTGTACCCATTCTTTGTTCTTTTTGACAAGAAGGCATCTCTCACCCCCTGCGTCTCCTGAGCTATCTCTCCTTTCCCCAAGAACGTGGCTCCTTGCTCCGAGCTTGCCTCCTTCCCGAGTATGAGTCTCCAATCCGACTCTATCCAGCCAGCCGGATTTCCTCTCTTCCCTTCTTCCTCGGGTCCATCGAGACACTTACTCTCGATGATTTCTATCATGAATCCTAGAAAACTCACGTTCCAGTTCCATGCCAGAAAGGTGATCCAAAGTTGGCTCAAGACTTTGATCCTTGCTATCACATCTAATCTCCAAATTGCATGATTTCTCACTACAAATTCGGAGTTCTTCTTCCCTCCTCCCATCTCTTCTACTTTCTCACTTTCTCTTGATTTCACTCTCGCGACTTCTCCCTTGCGCACTAACACAAGTCCAACTTTATTTCCCTTTCCCCGATCACCTGCAAGACAACTCCTCAACGGCAAAGGAAAATTGCTCAACATTTTGTCGTTGCAGTTTTGATTTTTATAGAGTTGTGCTTCTTTGTCTTCCGTCACTTTGAGTTCCTACCAAGAAATCACACCTCCAACATGCACCTATCACTGTCAATCAACCTTCGCGCGTATGAGCTGCCAATTTTCAAACGGCCCCTTCTTGAATTTCTTGCCCCAACAAAAGGTTGTTAGATTGTCTTTGCCTCGGGTTGAGCTCCCCCCGATCCGAAGACAATTTGCTTCGGGTTGTATGCTGACAGGACAATTCCAAGTACTTTGCCTTATGACCCAAAGTCACTTTACTCCTCTCTTCACTTTCTTCGGCCATATAGACGCAATCCGACTTCTCTTTACAACATCTTCTCCTTTATTTAAAAAAACAAAAAAATGTGGTTACCACAAGTTCATTGAGGAGTTTGAAGTGATCTCCTTTGCCAACAAGGAGCACAACTCTACTATTTGGTTGAAAATTTTCTGAAGTTTGTTATGGAAGAAAGCTCAGAGTTGGTATACCCATGTAACTCAAAAGGAGTTCAAGCCAACAAATTGGATAGAACTTTGGGACAACTTCTTGGAAAGATTTTGGGAAGTGGACTATGATATGATTGTTTTTGCCGCACTCAATGATTTGGACCAAAACAAGAACAAGAAGTTGAGAGATTACACCAAACGGTTTATGACCTTATTGAACCAAGTGCCAAAGCAATCCAATGTGGTAAGGTACTCCAATGCCCAAGCCATTACCTAGTTCCTTGGTGGTCTATCACCAAACATTTGGATCTTTGCAAGGGAGAAGAATGTAACTTCTCTTGATAAAGTACTCAAACATGTTGCTTGAAACAAGGATACAAGGCGGCCCACTCTCATTCAGCCGGTACCCAAAGGAACTAGGAGATGAAAGGCAAGAAGCCAAGATGAAGAGCTTCTTGCAATGCTACCTCTTCTTTAGAAGAATCCTCTACTTTGTCTAGTTCTTCTTTGGAATTAGAAGAAGATGTAAAGCCAAGAAAGAACAAAAGACAAGGACAAAAGGAAGTATTGATGCTCTGTAACACCCATTTGTGCATGTGTGGTATTGTGATATTTAGCTTGGTATTACAAGTACTTGAAAGATATTATTTATATAGAGATAAAGGATGGTTCTACATTAGTCATGATAAGCTAAAGTTAGTCATAGCTAAGATAGAGTGGACCTTACTTTAGAGGAAGTGGAAAAGATGAGCACCACTATTTTGGATTCTAGTGTGTTGACTTGGTATTATTCCTAGGTGTTTGGCTTTGAGGAAAGAGTTGAGAACTCTTGGGCCCGCAAACCCTTTTGTTTTGGATTCTTCTATAGTCCAAGGATAGCCCATGTGAAGGAATCCTTGACTTAGTGGTTGGGTCAAGATAAGATCACATGCTAGTGGAATATGCCCATGTGAATGGATATTCCTTTCTACTTTGTGACTTTACTTGACTTTTAGTCTAGTAACTTGAGTTATTGTGGTAATTAGTAACTTTGGTAGGTAACTATTTCACAAGTATATAAAAAAGGAGTGAGGAGGTACTCATCATCCGTTCATTTGCAACTATTTCTTTCTCATTGAGTTCTCTAGTGAGCAATGTCTTGAGTCTTGGAGTGTTAGCCTTGGAAGAGTATGATGGAGTTGGGATTCCTTGCCTTCTTAGTCCATGGTGCACTACCATAATAGCCATCAGAGGTTCATCTTGAGTGAGAGACAGGCCGGCTCACAACTCCTAGTTAAAGGTGTCAATAAGATAAGCGCTAAGCTGGAGACTCTTATTAAGGAGTTTTTGGATTTTAAAATTCAAATGATTGGGGCAAAGGACAAAAGAAAACCCCCTTCATTTGGAAGACAAAATGTGTGGTGTACTAAGTTAGGTCATGCCAGCACACAATGCTTAACCACTCAAATTGCCTTTGTAGTGCAGCAAATTGATTGGGTTCCAAGTTGGGACGAGAATGAGGAGGAAGAGTTGGTGTACCAAACTCAAGATGTACTATAACACCATTTGTGCATGTATGTGCTATTGTGATATTTAGTTTGATATTATAAGTACTTGAGAGATATTATTTTTATAAAGATAAAGGATGGTTCTATATTTGTCATGATTAGCTAAAGTTACTCATAACTAAGATAGAGGAGATCTTACTTTAGAGGAAGTGGAAAAGATGAGTATTACTATTTTGGATTGTAGTGTATTGACTTGGTATTTTTCCTAGGTGTTTGACTTTGAGGAAAGAGTTGATAACTCTTGGACACACAAGCCTTTTTGCTTTGGATTCTTCTAAAGTCTAAGGATAGCCCATGTGAAGGAATCCTTGACTTAGTAGTTGGGTCAAGATAAGATCACATGCTTAGGTGAATATTCCCATGAGTATGGATATTCCTTTAGACTCTAGGCTTTAAACTTTAGACTTTATTTGACTTTTGGCCTAGTAACTTGAGTTACTCTAGTAATTAGTAATTTTGATGCATAACTATTTCACAAGTATATAAACTAGGGGCAAGGAGTTACTCATCATCCTTTCATTTGCACCTATCTCTCTCTCATTGAGTTATCTAGTGAGCAAGGGTTTGAGTCTTGGAGTGTTAGCCTTGGAGGAGTATGATGGAGTTGGGATTCCTTGTCTTCTTAGTCCATGATGTGCTACCATATCAACCATTAGCGGTTCATCCTAAGTGAAAGACAAGCCGGCTCATAATACATCTCAAGCAAGTACATTGTATCAAGGGCTGAGGTATGGACCAAGAGAGTACAAAATGTGCCCCAACAAAGAATGCCAATGGGAAACCAAAATAGGCCTCAAAATGTTGCATGGAGAGCATGTTACAATTGTGGCTTGATGGGCCATTGGTCCCCAAATTATCCTAAGCAAAGGTAGCAAATAAACCATGTTCCACTTTGTGGAAATTGCAAGGGTTTTGGCCACACGAGCAACCAACATCCTTAGCCATCAAACCCAAAGCCTCTAGTAAAATATGTTCAGACTCTAATCAAGCGAGTTGCCTTACAACCAAAAGGTGATGCTATTATAAATTGCATTACCCTTGAAGAAGAACATCTTCAAGGAGAGAGTCTGGCCTTAGAAGGAGAATGGCTAGACCTTGATGTGTTGAGATTTGAGACACGCTCTAGGAAGAAGGAGTGTGATCCTAAAGAAGGAAGCACTACTTCTTCATCTTCAAGAAAGATGAAGAGACTTTGGCCTAAGTCAATCCTCTTTGGATGCTTCTTTAGCTTTATGGGTGCTTACCCAAAAGGACAAGGATATATTGGTCTGAAAAAGAGGAGAAGACCTTGGCAAAAGCCAAAGCTAAAGCATTGTAGAAGAAAATTCAAGAGGCAATTAAGAGAACTCAAGAGATGAGTTTGGAAGACCCAAAGATAAAACCGCCAATTTTTGTGGCTAACATCCTATCCAAGGTAGAGGATCTGATTCAAGCCAAGGTCGGTAAACCCAAAGTACCTTAGATCTGGACCATTGGTACTCCAGTCACCATTTTAAAGCAACCCAAAGTAAAGTTGGATCAAGGAGAGACTTCAAACCTAAAGACAAAGTCAGAGAAGGTAAAACTCAATGAGTACCCCAATACGATGTTGTGGTAGATTTGGTATCTACTCAAGCAAACATAAAATTTAAATAATTATGGGAGGACAACAAGTTGTATAAGAAGTAGCTGAGTTTAGCCCTCAAGAAAGTAAGGGCGATGACCAAGAAAGATTTACCCGCAATATACCATATTGGACAAGAAGATTTGGGATCTCCTAAAGTAGATGTGGAGATTACAGGTTGCATGATCATATCTGTACCCATTGACTTGGGTTCAAGTGTGAGTGTCATGATAAAGGATACCACACACCAATTGGGGTATCATACATTTGAGCCAATGCCCCAAATTTTGAAGTTTGCAGATCAAACTAGGAGATGACTTTTGGGCATGTTGTCTAGTATAATCACAATCATTGGAGGAGTACCATTGAATTAAACTACACTATACTAAGGCCAATGACCAAAATTGGTTACCCATTGTTGATTGAAATCCCTTGGTTATATAGTGCCCAAGCTATGGTGGATTGGTACCAACATAAGCTAAGGTTCAAGGACATCTTGTCCGAAGACCAAAAGTTGCTGACAATGAGTTGGACAAAGGTTCCTCATCTTGGGGAAACTACTTTGTTGGAAGATGAAGATGAATACAAAGATTCCTTGATTTTGTCTTCAAACGACACAAATGAAGAAGTCCAAGTCAATTATTTGGAATGCTACAAGGTGAGGTCAAAGAAGAAGACCTATATGATGTTGCCTTTGGGTAACAAAAATTTGGAGGAAGGGAATTCAAAACCCCTTGACTTGGATTGAGCCAAGTTAGCCATGCTGAAGGAGTCATTAATCCCAATGATTGTCAAGATGTAGTCTTAGATGAACACAAAATTTTGAAAATATTCAAGACAATCACTTCATACGAGTTGGAAATATACACTGCCTTGTTTATTGAGTACCAAGATGTATTCACCTACTCTATTGATCAAATGCCAAGAAATCCCAAGTAATTTGGGGAACATCTGATTGATCTTATTGAACACACAATTTTGGTTTGGCAGCAATTATATCATCTAAACTTGAACTACTCATTGTTGATGAAATTGATAAGTACTTGGGATCCGGAATAATTTTTCCAATCTTAAGCAATGAATGGGTTTTGCCTATTGTCATTGTACCGAAGAAGAAGAAAAGGAAGATTTGAGTGTGCCAAGATTTTTCCAAGCTAAATGTAGTCATAAGAAAGGATCATCGTCCTTTACCTTTCACAAATACTATTTGGACCAAGAAGTAGGTCATCCTTGCTGCAATTTTCTCAATGGATTTTCATGCTACAATCAAGTATCCATTTAAGAAGATAAAGACAAGACCACATTCATTACTGATTTGGGGCACATTTGTATACAGTTAACTGCTCTTTGGGTTGTGTAATGCTCTTGTTACTTTCCAATGGATGAAATGAATGCAATTTTAAAAAAAAAATTTGGAAGTTTGTGGAATTTCTCATTGATGATTTTTGTTTGTTTGTCCAAGCAAAGATATATTTGAAATACCTTCACCAAATGTTTGAAAGGTGTTGTTTTGTGGCTTGTTGTAAAGAAATGGTTCTTTACAGTGAAGGAGTGAATTTTGTTGGGGCATTGGGTCTCTAGCTGAGGAATTGAAGTTGATGTCAAGAAGGAGAAAGTCATCTGTGGTACCCACATTTTTCATTTTGGACAAGTTTTAAAGAAGAAATGCCTTGCTGAAACCAAATTCAAACCAAATGGAGAAGAAATGAGTGCAAACCTGTGTTTTGATAAGGCCTTAGAAAGTTAACTTTGTATTGGAGGAAGAAAGACTCGGATTGGATTAAACTCGATGAAGCTTACTTCGTGTCAGAGGAGGGAAAAGCTCGAACCAGATGCCGAAGGAGGGTTTCTTTGCATCGGAATGAAGGTTACAAGTCAAGAATACTGAAGGGGCCATATCTCAATGACCACAAGTCCAAATCAAACGTTTTATATCTCGTTAGAAGCTTCTCGTTGAAGGCTTTCCATCGCCACCAAAACCACAAAGTTTGAAGGTTTGTAGAAGAAGTTACAAGCATTTAAAGTTTTGAGAGTAGATGTATAAAGTAGTTTGGTGTCTTCATTTAAAGTTTTGAGAGTAGATGTACAAAGTAGTTTGGTGTCTTCGGGTCAATGTGACTTCGGACTTTGGACTTCGGGTTTACATGACTTAGGTTCTTAAAATTTGCCTCAAGACAAATATGATTCAACCCAAGGAAGTCGGACCTCGGAGTGCAGTGAAGGTGACTTTAGGAGTTTTTCCAGAGGGATCAGAGGAAGTTAGAGTAGTGAAAGAAGATAGTTATGATACCCATGACGTCAATTTCAGTTTTGATTGTAGATGGAACATGAATTGAAGGAGAAGTAGTAGTAGTGAATAAACCCAAAGTGCAAGATCAGACTGTAAGTGTCTTTGGGTCAGTTACATGAGTGATTAGGGGAAAGTGGATTACAAATTAAAGGTGTAGATAGTGTACCCATGCTTTCAATTACAATTCTTGATGATGACATAGGAGAATTAGTAAAGGAATTGATAGTAGTAAAACCCAAAGTAGATGAAGTAGGAGTGTAGATGTCTTCGGAGTTACCATTAGAGACATTAGAGAAGAATGGGTCGGGAGATCAGGAGTTAGATAGATTACCCACTAGTGGAATTTTAGATCAAGAAAGAGAACTGTTAGATTTGGTAGAGGAATTAGGAGTTGTGAAACCCGAGGACAAAGTAGTAGTGAGTGAAGTTACTTTGGGATCGGGTTTGAAAGCCGATGATGAGGTTGACATCGGATCGGATTAGTAATAGTTTTGAGATAGGAAGAGGCATATATGAAGAGATGCATTGTCATTTTGGATCTGCAGGTTTGTAGAGTTGTTAGGAAACGGTACTTTTGTTAGAACTATCGATGGCTTCACTATTTAAGAGTGACATTCGCAATATTATGTTGTTCAGTGCTCATAATTTTTGAGAATAGATAAAGCGAAGTGTTGTAAAGCAGTGCTTGTTGCTTGAGCTTGATTCCGAGTATCAACTTTGCGTTTATGTTTGTGAGTGTGTGAAGAAATTTGAAGTGCAAGTCAATGTGCTTGTTGGATGTTGGATTCCGTAGCCTTGATCTTTACTCTGTGTGTTTGATCCTAAGTGAAGTGCAATTGAAGCAATGCCTTGACAGATCTGAGAGGAATTGTAGTGTTGGTAGTATTTTGCATTTGTGAGTATAGCATAGTGTTGATGTGAAGCAATTTTGATCGAGGAAGTTGTGCCTTCAGTGGAGGAGTAGAACACAATTCTGAGGCGAAGTCGTTTTGCAGTGAAGTGCCATTTTTGGGAGAGCCTGAATCATCACAATCAAGATTGTTTGGAAAGAATTGAAGGTGTTGTGATTAAGGAGAGTTACTTTGTGACAAGACTACAAGTCAGTGCTTGTTACTCTCTTCTAGGTGTGGTTTCTACTTGAGAGATTAAAGATGCAACCAAGAAGAACTACATTGTTACTATTTGACTTCAAATTTGACCAATTCTAACTCGTATCTCTACAAGAATGAACTTTACTTACCTTGGTTGTCACATCATCTCAACTTTAGAATCCCCCAAAACTATTTGGGAGTTGAGAGCCTTCTTAGGACATGTCGGATTCTATAAATGCTTTGTGTCTAACTATGTGGTGCTATCTGCACCTTGCACAAAGCTTTTGAAGAAGTCCAAAGATTATTTGTGGGAAGTAGAACAAAAGGAAGCTTTCCAAGTATTGAAAAAGAAATTGGTGAAAGCATCAATGATAAGGGCTCCAAATTGGGATGTCTCCTTTCATGTGCATGTAGAAACTTCATCCATGGCATTGAGAGTAGTACTGATTTAGAAGGTCAATAAGAAGAAGGACTACCCTATTTATTATGCAAATTGACAACTTTTAGTTTGTAGAGAAGAACTACACTACTACTGAAAGGGAAGCACTCAAAATAGTGTATGCTTACAATAAGTTTTTCTACTACTTGTTAAAATACAAGTTTGTATTCCTTGTGCACCATTATGCATTGCAATATTTGGTGAAGAAGGGGGATTTGTCCAGGCAAATGGCAAGATAGATCTTGTTACTACAAAAATTCACATACACTATACAAGTAAGGAAGAGGGCTTTGCATTCAAATGCGGACTTCCTATCCAAGTTGTCAAGACCAAGATTTGGGAGTTGACAACCAATTTCTTGATAGCAATGCAAAGTACAAGGTATGCAACTAAATATCATTATCTGCATACTTCCACTATCTTGAGGGGCTAGACCCGGAGCAGAGGGCATTCTTTCTCTAGAAAATAGGACCATATTAGCTAAAGCACAACATTTTAAACAAAATAGGTGAAAACAAAGTACTTTGTAGGTGCTTGGAAGCATACAAAGTAGGAGGAGTAATTAAGTCCTTACACTTGGAAGCATTAGGAGGACATTATGCCGTGAGGAACACAGTGAAGAAAATTCTTGCAGTAGGTATTGGTGGCCTACAATAGTCAAGTCCATATCCAAAGTTGTGATGCCTTTTAAAGAATAGGAAAGCTGATGGCTACTTCTCAATGGCCTTTGAGACCAATTTTTCCATTGGTCCCATTTATTTTGTGTGCCCAATTCAACAAGTGACTCAATTCACTAGGAAGAGATACATTTTAGTATGCACTAACTATACTATTGAAATGGTTGAAGCTAAAGCAACTTGGAGAGATGATGCAGAAATTGTAGCCAAAATTTTCTTCCACAATATCATTTCTTGTTATGGATCTCCTTTGGAATTGGGGAAATATCACTTTTGTGGTAATTGGGTAAGTAAAGTTTGTTCCTGCAGATATACTGGTCAAAAATTTCCAAATATAAAGCAAAGTAACAATCTTCAGTTCTTCTTGGTTGCGTCTTCAATCTCTCAGGTAGACACCACACCCAAAAAAGAGTAACAAGCTCACAATCTTGACAACTTGTCACGAATGCACACTCCTTAATCACAACATAGCAAATTCTGTCCAAACAAATCTTGATTGTGATGATTCAGATTCTCTCAAAGACGACACTTCACTACAAAACAACTTTGCCTCAGAATTGTGTTCCACCCCTCCAGTGAAGGCACAACTTCCTCAATCAAAATTGCTTCACATCAACTTCATGCTGCACTCACAAATGCATAATACTACCAACACTACAATTCCTCTCAGATTTGTCAAGGCATTGCTCCGATTGCAGTTTACTCAAGATCACACACACAGAATGAAGATCAAGGCTATGGAATCCAACATCCAACAAGCAAACTGACTTGCACTTTTAAATTCTCCCGACACTCACAAACACACACAAAAAGTTGATACTCGGAATTAAGCTCAAGCGATGAGCATTGAAAACAACACTTTACTTTATCTATCATTAGAAATATGAGTACTGAACAACATAACACTATGAATGCCACCTTTAAATAGTAAAGCAAACAACTGTTCTAACAAAAATAGTGTTCTATAACAACTCTTCTTACTTGCAGATCCAAACTGACAATGCAACCCTTCATATCTACCTCTTCCTATCTCAAAATTGTTACTACCCTGATCTGATGTCTATCTCGTCATTGGCTTTCAAACCTGATGATCTTCTTATTACTTCTCCTTCTTCGGGTATATCTACAACTACTAAATCCTTCACTATTTCTACTATCTCTTCCTACAATCTACAATTGAGGTCATGGGTAATCCATCTACTTCCTTATCTCTTGACCCACTCTTCTCTAATGTCTCAAATAACAAGTCCGAAGACACTTGAATCCCTACTTCTACAACATTAGACTTCCTCTCCTCTATCACACTACTCCTAATTCTCTCTAACTCTGACTTGACTAAATCTAATCTGAGACTTACATTGTCTCCTACTTCTAACATCTTCTGATCTACTTGCTACCTTAATCGGATCAGTAAAGTGTTCATATGCACATCTTTGGCTTTCCTCTTCCAAGTTTCCTGCACAAGCAACTTTAAAACTCGTTTAGATGTGCTTCTTCTAATCTCCCTTCAGCCTGTGTGCTCAAGATTACTTGCAACTTTCATGCAACTTCTCCACTAATTCCGACTCATAACCTTGAGATTGCTCTACCTTCAACACTTTGCGGTACATCTTCAACTCATCTTTGTACTCATTAGCAAGCATCTTCTTCTCCTCTGCATACTGTGAACTTTGTAACTCAACACTTTGTACCAGCTCATGCAATCTTTCTTCTTCTTGATGCCTGACTGCCAACTCTCTCTACCATGCTTGATCCTTCCCAGCTGCACTCTTCCTCAAGCTTTCCAACTCTTGGTCCATTATTGTAGCTATCACCTTCACATGAATACTCTCGATGCGCACATCACTGACCTCCTCTTTCATCTTGGTCAGCAACATTGCCTACTCTTTCAATTCTTTGGCTTGCTTCTGCATTTCCTTACCTCTTGACTCAAAAATCTCTTGCAACTTCTTGGAAGTCTTCTTCTTCAAGATTTCATCCACCCAAAGTTCTTCAACTTCTTTATCTCTTTGAATCACATGCTCTTGCAAACCCTTCACTTCAACCAGTAGATACTTCACCACCTATAACTCATTTGTCACCTCCATACAATCTTGGGGAATTACCTTCTGGTGCTCCTTCAACAGTTCCAACAACGGAGTGACAACCTTTGATAGATATTGTATTCTGCCAAAATTTTATTTGTCTTTGGCCCCATATTTGTACTTTGCCTCTTCCATTGGCTCCTTCTACCAAAGTTACGATCTTTGTATCTTCAGAGACATTGCTTCCGAGCTTCCTTCTTCCTTACCTACTGAACTCGGCCCCACAGGGTACTCCTTCCGTCTTTCAGCCCCCTTCTCTTCCACAACCAATGCTATGCAATGAGTTGTTTTTCCTGGTACATTGTCAATCATCACATGACAAGCTTCACCCACTCCAACCAATTGCTGAACCTCATGTTCCTCCTCACTCTCACTTTTGGATTCCTCATTTGTAAAGTGAGTTTGTCTTCTTCTAAGTCCTCTCCTCGAGAATCTATCTCCCCTTTAGACTCGGTTTCCGGCGGTGCTTCTTTCACCATCTTCTTCCTCTACAAAACCAATCTTTGGGTCTTCCTTTGTGCTAGAGGCAACTTTTCATCTTCAGGTTTACTACGCTTCTTCGGGCTTGTGACTTCTATCTTCCATTGTCCCGTCCTCAAGAAGTGATCATCACTGGCTCGCATGTGTGCCATATATTGTTGCTCTTCTTCATCCGCTTCTCGTCTCAAATCAGGATGGAAATGTGACACCATGCAACGCCTCTCCTCTATTGTCAGCAAGTTCAACCCAAAGTAGAAGTGTGTTGCAAATGGTGCAAAATAATGTGGAGGTGAACCTATCCTCCAATTGACCACCATCTGCCTCATTTGTTGGTGAAAACATTTTGCCCAGTTCACCTTCACTCTTGCAAACATCTGGTGGAAAAAGAACACCTATTGCATGTTCACGTAAGTCGTTTGTTCTGGTTTGAACATGAACATTATTTTCCCCATGATACTTTGTTTAATCAGGCCCCGATAGGACTCCACCTTGTAACCATTCATTGTATGCGGAGTGAAGAACAAATTTAGGATCTCCATTGTCTCCTTTGCAGCATCACACTTCCGATAGAAGGTGATCCCTGTTGGCTCTCTGCTTCCTTCCCCAACACTAACCTCCAATCCGACTCAGTCCATCGAGCCGGATTTCCTCTCTTCCCCTTGACTTCGGGGCCTTCCTCACAATTACTGGCAGCTATCTTTGCCATGACTCATGGGAAACTAAAATTCCAATTCCATACTAAGGAAGTAATACAAACTCTATTCAAGACTTTGATTCTTGCTTTGACGTCCAACCTACAAATTGCAAAAATTTGCATTGCAAGAGCATTCATGACCTTCTTTGCCATGATCTGCTCTCTTGTTCTTCAGCACTGGAAAACTATTCCTTCTCTTAGACAAGACACTCTAACCCCTTCTGGATTTTGGAAAATTTCACTCTCAATTGGCTTCCTGACACGCATTACTACAGGACGACTACTCAAAGGGATTGGAAATCTACTTGACATGTTCAACTTGTCCCTGCGCAATTGTAATTTTATATTACTCCAAATTGCACTCATTCTTCAGTTGATTTCAAAATCAACTTCCACTTCTTCTGTGTGTTGCTATCCTGTCACTCTCAAAACATGCTTCTTCTGCCTCCGCCATTTCTTGAAGTGTACTTTCTTGCCACATACCAAGGTTGTTAGATGGTCTTTGTATCGGCCTTTGCTTCCCGATCCCAAGATGATGCTATTCCGGTTTCTTTCTTTGTACTCCTCTCTTGAGTACCTCCATCATTGGATCCACAGTTGACTTCTTTGGATTTCCTCTGAAGACACTCCTGTCCATTCATTCTTTTGCAATTCAGCTTTCTTTGCTTACTTCTTCTCCCAAATGCTAATAAACAGAAAAAAAAAAATGTGTGCACCATAGACTCAAGGATTCATTTTTTGAACTCACTTGTGGAGGATTTAACCAAGTACTTCCAAATAAAACTTCAAAAGACAACTACAACCCAAAAGCTAATGGACTAACAAAAAAGGCAAATGGATTATTGAGTAAATTTTGAACAAGGTGATTGTCAATTATGCCTATGATTGGGATACAAAGCTATTGAAGCTTTGTGGGCATACAAAACCACCAAAAATATTACAACCAAGCAAACTTTATATTTCTTGACAAACGGATTGCATCCCATACTACTAGTTGAATTTGAAGTACCATCCTATTGCACCATTACTATCCTGTATGAAGAACAATTGGTGGAGGAGGAAAGTCAAAATCTTTGGATTCATCAACTGATGTGGTAAGAAGACAAAAGAGATGATGCAATGCAAACCATGAAGGAGATACAAGAGCAGTAGAAAGTCAAGCATGATAACTGAATAAGGCTTGTTGCTATTGGATATGGAGACTTGGTGTTGTTATATAACAATCAGCAAATATTTTTTCCAAGCAAGTTGCACTTGAGGTGGATGGGGCATACCATGTAATGCACATTTATGAGAATAGCTCTATTCAATTGGCATACTTGGAAGGAAATCCTTTTACTACTTGAATAAACAAGTAGAGAGTCCAAAGATATTGGACCATGGACACAGAAGTGTACAAAGAAGTAGCAACCAATGTTTGTGGGGACACTCACATTTGAGGAGGGGAGTATGTAGTAGCTAAAATCTTTGCTTTGATGAGTTTTAAAGAAGAAGCATGTTGTTGAAGCCAAATTGAAGCCAAATCGAGAAAGAAGAATTATGTGTTTTAATCCGATCCAAGGAAGTCAACTTTGTGTCAAAGAAAGAAGATTCAGATTGGACTTAAAGGGTTGTAAACCCAACAAAATGACACTTTGCATTGGGATGATCAACCCAATCCAAAGAAACTATGACAAATTTTCTTTGGGCCACACAAATCAAGAAGGTACGTGTAAAGAAAATGGCTACTTTGAGAGTAACATTAAATTGATAATGATAGGAGCAAGACGCGTAAAATTGGTGATTTACAATTGAAATTTGATTGAAGAATGACCAAGAATGTAGAAGTATAAAATTGTGACCTCATCACATAAATTTTGCAATGCTGAGTCAATGTCTTATCTCTCTAAAGAGATATTCCAAAGGAGTCATACCTATGAGTCAAGTTGTAGGAGTGATTTGTGAGAAACCGCATAGCAAAATGCACACAATGCCAATGAAGAATAGTAGGATGGTTCCTTCACTTACAATGAGAAACCCAACAATTCAAACGTTGGATGTAGTGATAAGGATCAAAGTCTTGAGTAGACTTTAGATCACATTTCTGGCCTAGAACTAGAATTTAAGTTTTCTAGGTTTCATGGCAGAAATCACTACCAACAATTGTGAGGATGCTCCCAAAGTGGAGGGAAAGAGAGGAAATCCGGCTTGCTAGCTAAGTCGGATTGGAGATTGGTTCTTGGGAAAGAACTTGGAGATGCATCCAAGGTCATCCTCTATCAAAAGTGTGATTTTGAGGAAGAGACTACAGAGGTTAGAGATTCCTTCAGTGCTCCTTGCACAAAGAATAGATATAAGGTGGATAGTTATAAAGACCTGATAAGGTAAGGTATTGCTAGGGCTATAATGGCAATGTTGAATCAAGAGTGTACCATCTATGTAACAAAGTAGTAGGCAATGCTCTTCCACCAGATGTTTACGGGAGAGAATGTGAATTGGGCAAGGTGAACAAGGCAAATGATTGTGAACTAGAGGATGAATGCACCTCCACATTACTTTGTACTATTTGCAACCCATATTTACCCTAGGTTGAATCTTCTCAATGTAGAGGAGAAGAAGGTGATGGTGTTGCATTTCCATCCGGATCTATGTTGAGATGTAGATGTGGATGAACAATATTTCATAAGGTGCAAATCTAAGGAGGCAACAAAGACTTTGCCGGAATGGAGCAAGAAAGACTTGTGTCAGTATTCATTTCAAAGCCAAAGTTGAGGAAGAAGAATCAACCCAAGAATGTAGTATCTCCAATTCAAACAAGAAAAGCAAGGAGATTGAACCCAAAGCACAAAGAAATGGTAGATCTATCATCAAGGGAAGAATCTAAAGGCAAAGCTAAGAGCAAAGGCAAGAACTCAAAAGACAAAGAAGATGAACTCACTTTGTAGAGTAAAGAGTCAAGCAAGAGTGACGGAGAGCCCAAGGTTTAGCAATTGGTGGACGAAGTGGCTAAAAAAGCTGATAGGGAGTTCCATGTGCAAATTGAATGCATGGAAGGAAGAGATTGCAAATACTTAAAGTTGGCCAAAGTGTATCCCGGAGGAGAGGGAAGAGGAGCCAACATAGGTGTTTCTATGAGGAGTAAGATTGAGGAAAAGTCTACAATTTGCAATTGCTGGACCAAGTTGAGCAAATGAAGAACAAAATAGCTTAGAGTAAATTAGTTAGAAGTGAGACTATCAAGAATTTAGGGTAAGGTATTGATGGAAGAATTTCCTACTAAAGCCAAGGACAAAAAAGACAAAAAAGATGAAGTAGAAGAATTCAGAGGAGTGGAGTATTTGTCAAAGATCATTTGTTTGTTGCCTTTGGAATTGCAGAATAAGAAGAAGGAGATGCAACAAGATCATCTCAAGGTGAAAGATGAGTTGTAGGTGGTGAGGTGTCTAAGAGAGGAGGTCTTAGAGTTGAAGGAGAAGTTAACCCAAGGAGAGGAGGAAGTTGAAGTACTTTGGGTTGATGCGGTATTTTGGAAGCAAAAGTTTGAGAATTTGCAAGAGTGTTTTGAGAAGCATGGTAGTATTATTAACCATCAAGGCGAAGAATTAAAGGAGTAGAAAATGACATTCAAAAGATTGAAGGCAGAGTTTAATGATGCACAACTTGAAGTAGTGCATTCCAAGGCTATTGCAATAGTAATGGAGCAAGAGTTGGAGAGCTTGAGATGGTTGTAGTATAGAAAGATTTTGTCTGGAAATGGGAACATGTGAGTAGAAGTTGAGAAGAAGAAAGATTGCAGGATCTAGTGAAACATGCAAAAGCTCAAATTGTTAACTATGCAAAAGGAAGCATTAAAAGTGGAGTTTGAAGAGGAGTTGAAGATGTCAAAATGATTTTAGAGAAAAAAGAAATTGGGAAGAGTTAGTTTCAAAGGAGACATTGGACTCTATAAGAGAGATCATTGAGAGGTTGAAAGCAATGCTAAGTACCAAAGTAGAAGTGAGGTTGGTGGATTAAAAATTGCATGAGTTAAAATTACTTGTGTAGGAGACAAGGAAGAGGAAAGCAAATGGTACCAAATTGAACAAATTGTTAATTTGTTTGAGAGATAGAGTAGATAGAATGATCATTGAAGTAGGAAACAATGTCTATCTTAGATTAGACTTAATTAGATCAAGATTGGATGGAATTTGTAATAGTGTGAAGGAGGAAACCTCATGCAATGTAATTGACATAGGAGTGCAATTGACTTTGGGTGTATTACATGAGTCAATAGAAGAAGTTTGGATAGAAAAGGAAAGAGTAGTTAAGCAGATTATGACTTTAGTTTTAGTTTACACTAAAGATAGGATAGAAATAGAAGAAGATGTAGAAGTTGTAGATGAACCCAAAGTGCAAGAGGTGATTGTAGTTTCATTGGGTGTAGAAGCTGAAGTAGAAGTAGACACTGGATAGGAGTAGAGTAATAATTTTGAGATTTAGAGATGTAAATATGAAAAAGTGGAGTGACACTTTGGATCTACAGATTTGTGACATATCAATTGAAGCGGTTAAGGTAACTATTGAGTGTATTGCCAATTTAAAGGACACATTTGCATTTTTATTCAGTATCATTTAGTTTGAAGTTAAGTAAAGCAAATTGCTATAACTCAATGCTTGTCATTTCAACTTAATTTTGAGTATCAATCCGATGAGTGAGGGAGAAATTCAATTGGATTCTACAGCAATGATGTTCATTTTGTTTGGATCCTAAGTGGATACTAATCAAAACAATGCCTTGAAAAATCTATGAGGAATCATAGTGTTGGTAGTATTTTTCATTTGTGAATATAACATTGGATTGATGCAAAGCAACTTTGATTGAGGAAGTTGCACCTTCAATGGATGGTGGAACACAATTTAGAGGCAAAGTCACTTCATGGTGAAATAGCCTTCTTTGGGAGAATTAAATCATCACAACCACTATCAATTTGGAAAGGATTTGAAGAATTGTGATTATTTGTTAATTTGTGACAAGATTGGAAATTGAGCACTTATTAATCTCTTTTGGGTGTGTTTTCTACTCAAGAGGCTAAAGACACAACCAAGAAAAATTATTGGTTAGTGTTCACTTTGTATTTGACAATTTTTGACCAATATCTCTATGAGAACAAAGGATTACCTATCATTTATTGCAAAAGGGGATACTTGTTGCATTGTCATAAGGTGTTTGCATGTTATTTAAAGGTCTAAGTCTTGGCAAGTTTTGGCAACCAAGGAATCAAAGCACTCAATTAATTATATGATTTCTTCTAACTTTTTGGGCTTGTATATGGTTGCTTCCAATTTGATGTATGATTTCAAACATTTCACAAACCAATCCAAAGCTTTGCCTTCTTGTATCTCTATAATTTACATTATTTTGTTTTGGATTTGAGTAATCTAGCTCTACATAGAACCAATCTACCTCAATTCTACAAATCTATCTTATGCGGCTTGTGCAATATTTATTAGTTGGAATCTCTTAATTATTGCACACTTAAATTCTTCCCATGTCAAGATTAGAGCAAAAAATTGCCATTAAACTTACTTTGCATAGAATTGTCATTATAGTTTTTGACACTCCATCTAACTAACTCAAAGTTAAGAGAATACATTTATGTTTATGACAACCCAATAAGTATTACTTTTGTGATAACAAGTAAGTAAAGTTCAATCCCACATAGATACAAGTCAAAAATGGTCAAATACAAAGTAAATAGTAACAATTTAGTTCTTGTTGAGTTCATCCTCAGGTAGAACCATACCTAGAACAAAGTAACAAGCATTGATTTGAAGTCTCATCACAAATTAACATTGCATAATCACAATACTTCCAATTCTTTCCAAACAAACTCTGATTGTGATGATTTAGATTCTTCCAAAGAAGCCTACTTCACTACAAAATGATTTTGCCTCTAAATTTTGTTCCACCTCTCCACTAAATGCACAACTTCCTTGATTGAAATTTCTTGGAATCAACCCCGTAGTACGCTCACCAATGAATAATTCTACCAATACTACAATTCCTCATGGATTCTATCTAGGTATTGCTTCAATTGCTATTCAGTAAGGATCACACACACAAAATGAAATCATAGTTGTGTAATCCAACATCCATTAATCTAACTTGCACTTCAAAATTCTCCAAACACTCACAAATACACCCACAAAATTGATACTCAAAATTAAGCTAAAACAACGAGCACTAAGTTATAGCACTTCACTTTACTCAACTTCAAAAATACAAATACTGAACAACATAACCTACAAATGCCTCCTTTAAATAGGCAGAGCACTTTGATAGTTATTAATAAAAATATAGTTCTACAACAACTTTACCGACTTGAAGATTCAAAATGACAAACCACCTCTCCATATTTGCCTCTTCAAATCTCAAAACTATTACTAATCTGATCCAATCCAATGTCAACTATGACAACCCAACAATTATCACTTTTGTGGTAATCAGGCAAATAAAGTTTGTTCCCACAAAGATATGAATAAAAAATGTCCAAATACAAAGACAAATGGTAACAAGTAGTTCTTCTTGGTTGCATCTTAAGTCTCTTAAGTAGAAACCACACCCAAAAGAGAGTACCAAGCACTGTCTCACAGTCTTGTCACAACAATTTGTCACCCATAATCACAAATCTGTCTAATCTTTCCAAACAAACTTGATTGTGATAATTCAATCCATACTAAAAATAGCTATTTCATTGTAAAATGACTTAACCTCAAAATTGTGTTCCATCCCTCCATGAAAGGCACAACTTCCTTGATTGAAATTGTGTGACAACCCGGCAAATGTTAGTTTTGCGGTAATCGGGTAAGTAAAGTTTGTTCACGCAGAGATACAATTCAGAATTGGTCAAACACAAAGCAAAGTAACAATTTTAGTTCTTCTTGGTTGCATATTTAATCTCTCAAGTAGAAACCACACCCAAAAGAGAGTAACAAGTTCACAATCTTGACAATTTATCACAAATACACACTTTTTAATCACAACATAGCAAATTCTGTCCAAACAAATCTTGATTGTGATGATTCAAATTCTCCCGAAGACTGCACTTCATTACAAAAATGACTTTGCCTCAGAATTGTGTTCCACTCCTCCACTGAAGGCACAACTTTCTCAATCAAAATTGCTTCACATCAACTTTGCACTGCACTCACAAATGCAGAATACTACCAACACTCCAATTCCTCTCAAATCTATCAAGGCATTGCTCCAATTGCACTTCACTCAGGATCAACACATAGAGTAAAGATCAAGGCTGTTGAATCTAACATCCAACAAGCACACTAATTTGCACTTCAAATTTCTCCACACACACACAAAAAGTTGACACTCGGAATTAAGGTCAAGCAACGAGCACTAAAAACAACACTTCACTTTATCCATCTTCAGAAATATGAATACTAAACAACATAATACTGCAAATTCCACTCTTAAATAGTGAAGCAAATGACAGTTCTAACAAAAATATCGTTCTACAACAACTCTTCCTACCTGCAGATCTGAAATGACAATGCACCTCTTCATATCTGCCTCTTCAAATCTCAAATCTGTTTCTACCCCGATCCAATGTCTACCTCATCATTGGCTTTCAAACCCAATGATCCCTTGATAATTTCACCATCCTTGGGTCTACCTTATCCTAATCCTAACTCTTCTCTTTCCATAATTTCTTCACTACAAACTATAATTGAGGTCATGGGCAATCTTCCTATCTCCTTATCTCCCAACCGACTTTTCTCTAATGTATCAAATGACAAGTCTGAAGACACCTAAATTCCTACTTTTGCAACATTGGGTCTTTGTATGTCATGCACCTCCCTACAAAGTTGATCTAGTTCCATTCTAATCAGATCTAGTCTGAGACACATATTGTCTCCCACCTCTAACATTTTCCTATCTACACAATCTCTCAGCCAAATTAATAAATTATTCAACTCTATATCCTTTGCTTTTCTCTTGCGCATCTCTTGCACCAACAACTTCAACTCGTGCAATCTTGCCTCCTTGAGTTTACCTTCAACTTCTGTGCTCAACATTGCCTTGATTTCATTGACAACTCTGCCTACCTCATCAGCTTCTTCTATGACCATAAGCTTCTCCTTCTTCCTCTCTTTCTCCAATTCACCACGATGCATCTAGAGTTTGTCTTCAAATTTGGCTTTCAATGCTTCCTTCTCCCTTTGATTCATAGAGATTTGCTCCTCTGCTACTTGCACCAATCCTTGCAACCGGTCTTCTTCTCTACTGCACTTTGCTAACTCGTGTTGCCAGGCTTGATCTTTCTCTGCTGCCTTCTTCTTGAGACTCTCCAACTCCTGCTCCATTATTGCTGCAATTGCTTTCAAGTGAATTAACTCTACACGCGCATTTGCAAGTTCTTCTTTCAACATTGCAACCAACGTAGTACTCTCCTTTGACTCCTTGTGACTCTTTACTAATTCCTCCCGGGTCACTTCAAAATGTGTACTCCAAAGAACCTCCTCAACTCAAAGTTCTTCAACTTCCATCTCCACCCTCGTTAACTTACTTTGCAACAACGAGGTTTCCGCACTCCAAGTCTTTACTACTGCCAACTTGTCTGGCACCTCAAGGTTGGCACTTACCATTTCCATCTTCTTATGTTGGAGCATCATCAACAATGGACATACTACCTTAGACAGATAGTCCACTCCTTTGCAGTTTGCTTCATCGGCTCGGTCTTTGGGTTCTGACCACTCCACTTCTTGCACTTTGCCCCGCATTCGTAATCTCTGCACCTTCAAAGTTTCTTCTTTTGAACTTTCTCCTTCTTCCAAAGTAACTTTACTGGGCCCCACTTCAGATACAATTGTAACGTTCTTCCCCTTGGCAGCCCGGGGTTGTGCCACGCCTTCCTCTCCCTTCTTCTTCTCACTTCCTCATTCAATCAGGGAAACCTCACGACTTGGCTTTTTGGCACGGTCGTTGGCTTTTGCGTTTGCTGAACCTTTGCTTTGCCTTTGTTGTCACTGCTCGACTCCTCACTTTGCAATGTGAACTCCTCTTCCTCTCCCGACATGTCTTCCTTCGATCCAGTTTCTCCTTTAGACTCTTCTTCTAATTCTGGCATGGCTTAGACATGTTCTTCCTTTGTTCTTAGTACCACTACTGCTGGGTTAAACTTTGGAACCTTCTAGGGTTGGACTGTCGCAACACAACTCTTAGGCTTGGCTCTCTTTTTAGCCCTTGGAAGGTCAATTGCTATGATTTTCTCCTTCCCACTCTTTTTGTAGTACTCATCTCCATCGTGCACTCTCTCCATACAATGTTGCTCATCTACATCTGCTTCCCACCGTAAACCCGAATGGAAGTGCAAGTGCATTCGATTTTGTTCTTCCAAGGTTAGCAAGTTCAACTCAAAATAAAAATGCGCTGCAAAGGGCACAAAGTAATGTGGTAGCATATCCATTCTCCATTCCAAAATCATCTGCCCCACTCTCTGATGCAAATATTTTGCCCAATCTACTGCCCCTCTTGCAAACATTTGGTGAAAGAACATTGCCTGCTGCATAGTAACATAGGTTGTTCTCTCTAGCTTGAACATTTCCATCATTGCACTTACTATTCCTCTCCACTCGGGATCTCTATAACTATCCACCTTATACCCATTCTTGGTGTGAGGTTGATTAAACAAATTCCTCACTTTGGTAGTCTCTTTTGAAGCATCACACTTCCAATAGAAGGTGGTGCCTCCTACCTCTCCTACTTCTCTTCCCAAAATGACTCTCCAATCCGCCTCCATCTATCGAGTGGGATTCCCTCTCTTCCCCTCATGCTTTGGTCCATCCTTGCAATTGCTTGCTGTGATTTTGACCATGAAACCTAGAAAATTGAAGTTCTAGTTCTAGGCCAGGAACGTGATACAAAGTCTCGTCAAGACTTTGATCTGCTCTATTACTTCTAATCTCTGAATTGCAAGCCCTCTCACCGCACTTTGCTTACTCATTTTTGTGGTCATCGTGTGCTTCCTTGCCCTCTTCTTGTGGAAAATTGTTCCTGAGATCCCAACCCACTCCTCCTCTTGCAGATTTGCAATTTGCATTACTTTGGGTCAACTCTGAATAGGCACCGGGTAGCAACTAGACAATGCTTACATCCTCGCACGACTTGTAATTTTATAGTCTTGCACCGATTGGTCGTTCTTCAGTTGCTCCTCCTCTTCAGTCTCCAATTTGGTGAAGTTGGTTCTTATCACTATCAAGGACTTCTTGATCTTGATGTCATTACTTTCTTCTCACTTACTTTCTTGATTGCTCCGGCTCTGAAGAAGTTTGTTACCGGTTCTTTGGAACCAATCACACCACCTGATACAATGTCTCTCCTTCTTCTTCTTCATCTTCGTGTCTTTGGGTTTGACTTTGTGTCTTGACTCGAGAGCAACTTCAGGTTTTACTTCAAACCTCCGCTTCTTCTTGTTTCTTCCCAACTTAGCCCTCTTTAGGCTCTATCCACATACTTCTTCTTCACATTTTCCTAAATACTGTTCCAAAACAAAAAATGTGGGTACCACAAATTGCTTCATATCAACTCAGTGTTGTACTCACAAATGCAAAATACTACCAACACTACAATTCCTCTCAGATCTATCAAGGCATTGCTCCAATTGCACTTCACTCAAGATCAAACACATAGAATGAAGATCAAGGCTGCAAAATCCAACATCCAACACACACATTGACTTGCACTTCAAATTTCTCTCACATGCAGGGAATTTAAATTTAAATTTAATGTGCATGGAAGAACAAGAACTGCAAGAAGATATTGATCGAATCAAGGAAGTTGAGTTGCCAAGTTTAGAGATGCTTGGGCAAGACAAAGATGTGCCAATTGAAGAACTGACTCAAGATTTGGAAGAAGCAGGGAATTTAAATTGTGTGGAATTTAAATTGGAAGCATTTAGTCTTATTAATTGTTTACACTTCTCTCCACATAGAATTTAAATTTAAATTGAATTTAAATTTAAATTTAAAGTTTGAGTCGGTTCTTCAATTGGCACATCTTTGTCTTGCCCAAGCATCTCCAAACTTGGCAACTCTCCTTCCTTGATTTGATCAATATCTTCTTGCAGTTCCCGTTCTTCTTCTTCCAACTACTATACTTTGGGTTCTCCGTTGCTTCCAGACTCCTTGCTCTGCAAAGTTAACTCTACTTCTTTGTCCTCTGCCTCCATTGACTTTGACTCAGTCCCTCCTATTGATTCTTCATCTATTGTAGGAGTCTACAGCCTAATTCTTTGAACTACCTCCGTTCTCCTTGTCTTTGTAATCTGCACAAGCAAACTCCATTCTTTGGATCTTTTCCTTTTCCTTCTCTTTGGAAGCAACATCTAAGCCAATCGATCATGCCCAATCTTCTAATACTGCTTGTTATTGCGGCATAACACTTGTATGTACAACTTCTCCTCCTCATCCGCATCCTTTTATAAATCTAGGTGGAAATGCATTACCACTTGCTTTCTCCCCTCTCCTTGCAGCAGATTCAACCTAAGGTAAAAATGAACCACAAATGGTATGAAGTAATGGAGTGGAGTCTGATCTCTCCAATTCAATGCCATCAGCCTTGTTTGTTTGTAGAAACTTGTTGCCCAATTAACTTGCTCACCCACAAACATCTGGTGAAAGAAGATCACCTAGTGCTTTGTAATGTAGGTGGTGCGCTCTGGTTTGAAGATTGCCACCAGACTCGCCATGATAGAATGCCTGATTGGATTGTGATAGTTTTCCACCTTGTACCCGTTCTTTGTTCTAGGCACACTAAATGAATCTTTTACTTCCTTAGTCTCTTCTCCCAGGTGTTCTTTTGCAAAGAAAGAAGCACCCATCTCCTCTTTGGCTTCTCTACCTAACACTAACCTCCACTCCAACTCTGTCCATCAAGTCAGATTGCCTCTCTTCCTGATGGCTTTTGGGTCTTTGGGATAGTTGCTTGCAACTATCTTGGTCATGAATTTTGGAAAACTAATGTTCTAGTTCCATGCCAAGAACGTGATACAAATTCTTGACAAGACTTCAATCCGTGCCACCATATCTAACCTCTTCACTATGGGATTTTTCACTCCCAATGAAGAGCACTTCCTGAATCCTCTCATCTCTTCTCTTCATAGCTTCAAACACTCTTAAGTTAATTCCTCGTCCCTTCGCTGTGAAACTCTCACTCTTGCAGGCAACCCAAGGATTTCTTTATTGGGCTTCTTAAGGGCATAGGATATTCTTGTAGGGTTTCTTTCATTGCTTGGGGAAAACCTTGCTTCTATAGTGATGCAATCCTCCATCGTTTGTCAACTGTACTTTGATTGATAAATCACACCTTCTGCATGAGTTCCTCCTATCATTGTCAAGGTGTGCTAGTGTTGCTATTTCATAACTGGTTCTTGATTTGCGGTCCAAAGAAAATCTGTTATGCCTTCTTCACATTGGGTTGATCACCCCCAGGCAAAGTCTTCTTTACTTTGGCTTTGGACCAAACCCTTTGTATTTGGATCTCTAAAAGTTTTATACCCAAAGTAACTTTTCTTTGGCTTTCTCGAGAACTCAATTTCTTCCTCTTCTGTTCCCAAAATGGATTCAGCTCCTTGTCAACTATACCTTTCTTCATTCAAAACTCCTCAAAACCAAAAAAATAAAAAATGTGAGTACCACATCAACCTCAACTTTGGCTTCCAAACTCAATGTTACTCCTAACACTTCTCTCCTTTGGGTCTCTCTTTCTACTACTAATTCCTTCATTATGTCCACTACTTCTTCACTATGTAATGCAATTACAGACATAGGTAACCTATCTACTTCTTTATCCTGCAACCACTCCTCGTTAATGTCTCAAGTAACTCACCCAAAGACACATGCACTCTTACTTGTATAACCTTGTATCGGGGTTTCTACTTTCAAATTATTTCAAAGTTCATCTAATTCTAATCTAATTTAAGACTAATCTAGTTTAAGACTACATTATCTCCTACCTCAATAATATTCCTATCTACTCATCTCTCAAACAAATCAAAAGATTGTTCAACTTTGCATCTTTTGCTTTCCTCTTTTGAGTTTCATGCACCAACTTCAACTTGTGCAGTCTCACCTCTTCTAACTTATCCTTGGCTTCAATACTTATTATTCCTTTCAACTTCTTCATGATTGTGCCTATTGCATTCAACTCCACACTTGGAACTACCTTCTCCTTACTACTTTCCACTTCCATTTTGTTTTGATACATTATCATCTCATCCTCAAATTCAACATCTAGTGCCTCATTCTCTTGCGCATAATGGACTTATTGATCTTCAACTCCTCAAAGCAACCCTTGCAATTGTTCTTCCTCCTGATTATGTTTTGCCAATTCTTGTTGCCAAGCTTTGTTCTTCTTTGTGTAATACCAAGAGCTAGCCATATGATCTAGATGTGGAATTTGGTTTGGTAACATCTTAGAATGATGTTTTACATGATGGTTAAAATAGATAAGATAGAAGTATCACCAAAAGAGTACTTCTACTAATAGGGCAGAAACCAAAATAAACTTGAAAACCTTAGAACCAATAGCTAGACATATGATTTAAAGGTGAGAATTGGGTTGGTAACATCTAGAAGGATGTTACACATGATGGACTAAACAGATCAAAAAGAAGTATCACCAAAAGGGGACTTCTACTACTAAAGTAGGAACTGAAATATGCCTGAAATCTTTGAAGGCAATTTCTGAGGCCTAAACGGATGAATTAGGCCTGGCAAATGTGCAGAGTCCCCCCCACCCCAACAAAGGATAGGCTGGTCTTCCTTCCCCTTGCTTTGTCTCATTGAGATCTTTCCAACGGTACCTTACTCACATGATTCTGAGATTCCTACAGGAAGATTCCCTAAAAGATTCCCTCCGGTCAAAGCTTGTTTGACCAACCAGATAGGACCTAGCCCAGACATGTCACCCATCCAAGTAAGTAATCCTAGGGTGGAGCTTGCTGACATGTCACCTATTTGTGTCCCTAATCCTATGGTGGAGCTTCCTTGGAGGAGATCTTCTTTGTCTATATAATAAAGAGAAGGTGCTCCTTTGGGGCATCAAATGTTGGAGTGTGCAATTTTTGTTTTCTCTCTTCTCTTGTCCTTGGAGTATTACAATGGTATCAGAGCGAGTGTTCTAGTCCAAGAGAGTGGATCAGCCCTCTTGGAATAACACGAACTACTAAAACTGAGTAATTTGAGGTGGAGAACATAGAGTAATTTCTAGACTTAGGAAGGACTTTAGAGAGCGGATGGGATGGATGCGCCGGGAGGACAATTTCCCGCACCTAGCTTTCCATTCTCGAACCCATTCCACATCAAGGTTATGTACATCCAGCATGAGCAGATGAGGGTATCGCTAGTTTATCACTTTGGTGCAGAATTCATGGACAGAGTGATGAACTCACCAAACCCGGTGATTCTACCTGTGGTGATATATGACAGAGAGTGGGATTTGACAATCTATATTCTATTATGATAATATGTATAAGAATGTTCCAAATCCTCTCCCTTTCAACACTCAAGTAGAAATCCGTTATGTAGTGAGGCCGAAAGTGATGTTTAGAGATTTTGTGGTTAGGAATTTTGGTGAGGAGTATTATCAACGAGTAATAGCTTCTGAGGTCCCAATGGTAGTTCCGATAGTTTGTGCACCTTCTAGAGTGATTATACTGACTCTGTATTGAAGTAGACATTAGCAATTGAGTGTTGCAGTAACCATGGATCCGCAATTGCAAGAGCTGGTGCAAGGAATGCAAGGGATGTTGAATGAATTTCAAGAGATCAAGATGACCATGGAGACATTACAAAGTCAAGTGCAGATCCTCAAGAATGATCAAGCCATGCAAGAAGAAGAGCCATCTCAAAACCCAGTACCTGCAATTGAAGTACTTGGAGAGGCACCCGTGCCTACAAACTCTATCAACGATGAAGCCACATTGCTACTCCGGATGAAGAAGACCTCCAACATCGAGCCTTACAAGGGGCAGCGTACGATGGGAGTAGTGGAAAATTGGATCTCGAGAATGAATCAATATTTCTGATTGTTCTCAACAGAGATCACAGAGCATGCTGCAAGCGTGTTTGCATGTGGGTACTTGACCGATAAAGCCCTCACATGGTATGATGCTTAGGAATGATCCATGCTGGCAGAGAGATGGGAGGTCACATGGATAGCAATGCAAGAAGGACTGCTGAAGATTGGAGAGTAGTGTTGGGAAGGGAAGCCAGAGAGGTAGGAGGTACCACCTTCTATCGGAAGTGTGATGCTTCAGAAGAAATTGCCAAAGTTAGGAAGTCATTCAATCGACCTCGCACAAAGAATGGGTATAAGGTGGATAGCTAGAGATCTTGAGCATAGAGGAATTGTAAGTGCAATGATGGCCATGTTCAAGCCCAAGCGAACCACCTATGTTACTATGCAACAGGTAGTGTTCTTTCACCAAATGTTTACGAGAGAGGCAGTAGATTGGGCAAAGTGCATGCATCAGAGAGTGGGGCAGATGATTTCAGGATGGAGAATGGATATGCCACCACACTATTTTGTGCCATTCGCAGCACATTTTTATTTTGGGTTGAGCTTACTGACTTCAGAAGAGCAAAGTCAAATGAGGTTGCACTTTCACCCAGATTTGCACAAGGAAGCCGATGCAAATGAACAATATTATATGGAGAGAGTGCAAGAGTGGGAGAGAAAATATCATAGCAATTGACCCTCCAAGGCAAGGAAGAGGACCAAGCTTGAGAGTTGTGTTGCGACTGTACAACCTCAGAAAGTTCCAAGGCTTAACCCGATGGCGGTGATAGTGAAGTCGAAGGAAGTCGTGTAGGAGGAAGAAGAAGAATCGAAAGGAGAAACCGGATTGAAGGGAGGAGTGTCAAGCAAAGAAGAGAAGTTTATGCTATGAAGTGAAGAATCAAGTAGTGGCAGCAAAGGCGAGGTGGAAGTTCAGCAAGTGATACAACCAATGGAAGAGGTCAAAAAGCTGAGTCTTGAGGTTTCTATGCTAGAACCGAGCAGTAAGAAGAAAGGAGAAGTAGTCAAAGCACAACCTCAAGTGGCCACGCGTGATAATGTCCTGAGTGTATTGGTAGTGGGACCTAGTAACCTTACTCAAAAGGAGGGAGAAAGTTTTGAGGAGGAAACTTTGAAGGTGCAAAGATCTTGACTTTGGACCAAGGTACCAAGTATAGAAGAGTCGGAACCCAAAGTCCAAGCCGAGGATGCAAGGAGCGAAGGAGTGGACTATTTGTCCAAAGTAGTATGCTCGTCGTTGGTGATGTTGTAGCAGAAGAAGCTGGAAATGATAAGTGTCAAGCTCGATGTACCCGATGAATTACCGGTGGTAAAAGCCTAGAGTGCCGAAACTTTGTTGTTACGAAGTAAGCTGACAAGAGTGGAGATGGAGATTGAAGAACTTTGGGTTGAGGAGGTTCTTTGGAGTAAGCACTTTGAGGTGATAAGGGAAGAGCTAGTCAAGAATTGTGAGGAAGTGAAGGAGATGATTGCAATGACTGCGGGATTGAAGGGAGAACTCGCAGCGGTGCGTGTCAAGTTGATACACTCCAAGGCAATTGCTGCGGTGATGGAGCAAGAGTTGGAGAGTCTTAAGAAGAGGGCAGCGGAGAAAGATCAGGCCTGGCAATGAGAGTTGACTGAGCGTAGTAGAGAAGAAGATCATTTGAGAGGGTTGATGCGCAAGGTAGAGGAACAACTCTCTGTACATCGGAGGGAGAAGGAAGCATTGAAAGCTGAATTTGAAGATGAGCTTCAGATGTATCGTAGTGAATTGGAAGAAGAGAGGAAGAAGGAGAAGTGTACGGTGATGGAAGAAACTAATGAAGTAGAAGGTGTTGTCAACAAAATTAAGGCCATGCTCAGTACAGAAGTGGAGTGTAAACTCAAGAAGTGAGGTTGCATGAGTTAAAGTTGCTAGTGCAGGAAACGCGTAAGAGGAAGGCGAAGGACACCGAGTTGAATAATCTGTTAATCCGGCTGCAAGATCGTGTAGATAGGAAGATGTTAGAGGTGGGGGACAATGTGTGTCTCAGATTAGACCTTATTAGGACAGAGTTAGCTAAACTTTGTAATGAGGTAGAAGAAGTACAAGGACTCGAAGTTGCAGAAGTAGGAGTGTAGGTGTCTTCGGATTTGACATTTGACACTTAAGAGAAGAGTGGGTCGGAACATAAAGTAGTAGAATGGTTACCTAAGACCTTGATTGTAGATCAGAGTGACAAAGTAGTAGAATTGATAGAAGAGTTAGGAGTTATGAGACCCGAGGATAGGATAGTCGTAAGTGAGCTTACTTTGGGTTTGGGTTTGAAAGCCAATGATGAAGTAGACATCGAATCGGATTAGAAACAGAATCTAGATTTGAAGAGGCAGATGTGAAGATGTGAGTTGTCATTTTGGATCTGCAGGTTAGAAGAGTTGTTGTAGAACAGTATTTTTGTTAGAACTGTTATTTGCATCAGTATTTAAGGGAAGCACTCGTAGTCTTATGTTGTTCAGTGCTCATTATTTCTAAGAATAGATAAAGCAAAGTGTTGTGAAGCTGTGCTTGTCGCTTGAGCTTGATTCCGAGTATCAACTTTGTGCTTGTGTTTGTGAGTGTGTGGAGAAATTTGAAGTGCAAGTCAAAGTGTTTGTTTGATGTTGGATTCCGTAGCCTTGATCTTCATTTTGTGTGTTTGATCTTGAGTGAAGTGCAATCAAAGCAATGCCTTGACAGATCTGAGAGGAATTGTAGTGTTGGTAATATTCTGCATTTGTGAGTGCAGTGTAGTGTTGATGTGAAACAATTTTGATCAAGGAAGTTGTGCCTTTAGTGGAGGGGTAGAACACAATTCTAAGGTGAAGTCGTTTTGCATTGAAGTGCCATTTTTGGGAGAGCCTAAATCATCAAAATCAAGATTGTTTGGAAAGATTTGATGGAGTTGTGATTATGGAGTGTTAATTTGTGACAAGACTATGAATCAATGCTTGTTTCTCTCTTTTGGGTGTGGTTTCTACCTCAGAGATTAAAGACGCAACCAAGAAGAACTAAAGTTGTTACTTTGCTTCATATTTGACCAATTCTGAATTGTATCTCTACGGGAACAAACTTTACTTATCCGATTACCGCAAAAGTGATATTTGCCGGGTGGTCACAACATTGTATTAAGGTCCAAGGTACGGACCAAGGGAGTATAACCCCAATGCTCTTCCATGAAGACCACCAATGGGCAACCAAAATTGACCTCAGAATATTGCACCTGGAGCATATTACAATTGTGGCTCGATGAGACATTGGTCTCCAAATTGTCCAAAGCCAAGAAGGCAAATTGGGTATGTTCCCCTATGTGGAAATTGCAAAGGATTGGGTCATACAAGCAACCAATACCCTCACCCATCAAACCCAAAGCCGCCTATAAAGTATGTACGGACCCAAGCTGAACGTGTAGCACTTCAGGCAAAGGGTGACACAATTATAAATTGTATAACACTTGAGGAGGAAAGACCTCAAGAAAGGAGTCCGGCCTCGGAAGGAGAATGGATGGACCTTGAAATTTTGAAAGTTGAGACATGCACAAGTAAGAAGAAGCGTGATCCCAAAGAGCTGAGTACGACCTCATTTTCTTCCAAAAAGGCAAAGAGACTATGCCCAAAAGCAATCCTTTTTGCCAAGGAAGAAAAGATCCTTGCTAAAGCCAAAGCTAAAGCCTTGCAGAAAGAAATCAAGGAAGCGATACTCAGGACTTGGGAAATGAGTTTGGAGGAGGAGACAAAGACAAAGACTCCAGTTTTTCCGGCGGACATCCAATCCAAAGTAAAGGGTATAATCCAAGCCAAGGTGGGCCAACCCAAGGAACCTTGGGTCAAGACCACTAGCAATCCTATCACCATTCTGAAGCATCCCGAAGTCAAAATTAAACATGGAGAGACTTCAAATCCAAAGCCAAAGGCAAAGACGGTTAAATTGAGAGGAGTACCCCAATATGATATTATAGCAGATTTGGCAGCCACAAATAAAAACGTCACATTTAAGCAGTTGTGGAAAGACAACAAGCTGTACAAGAGGCAGCTGAATTTGGCCCTCAAGAAAGTAAGGTCGATGTCAAAGAAAGACCTATATATCATATTGAGCTATATATCATATTGAGCAAGAAGATCTAGGATCTCCCAAGGTTGACATTGAGATTGCAGGGTGCATGATCACATCCATACCCATCGATATGGGGTCGGGTGTGAATGTCATGACCAAAGATACTGCAAATCAATTGGGGTATCATACATTTGAGCCAACATCCCGAGTCTTGAAATTTATAGACCAAACTAGGAGATGGCCCTTGGGCATGCTATCAAACATTACCATGATCATTGGAGGGATGCCCTTCAAGTTGAACTACATTGTGTTGCAACCAGTGACCAAGACTGGTTACACTTTGTTGATTGGAAGACCTTGGTTGTACAATGCCCAAGTTGTGGTGGATTAGCACCAACAGAAGCTACAATTCAAGGACATTTTGTCCAAAGACCAAAAGCAAGTGACTGTGAGTTGGACAAAGGTTCCCCGTCTCGAGGAAACTATTTCATCAAAAGATGAGGACAAATCCAAAGACTCATCGTCTTCAACCTCAGACAAATCCAAAGACAAAGTCCAAGTCAATTACTTGGAATGCTACGAGGTGGATGTCGAAGACGAAGGTCCATATGACCTCACCTCGGGTGAACCTGACTTGGAGGAAGGGGGTTTGATGGCAGCTCGCCTCAGGTTAAGCCGAGTAAGCCACGTTGAAAGAGTCATCAACCCCGATTACTGTCAAGATGTTGTCTTGACTGAAGGGAAAATTTTAAAAATTTCAAAGACAGTCACTTTGGAAGAGTTGGCAGGATACACTACCCTGTTTATAGAATTCTAGGATGTATTTGCCTGGTCTATTGATCAAATGCCGGGTATTCCACAATAATTTGGAGAACACTGGATTGATCTGGTTGAAGGTGCAGTTTTGGTTTAACAGAGACAATACCGTCTGAACCCAAAGTACTCCCTTTTGGTGAAAGATGAAATCGACAAGTACTTAGGAGCCGAAATCATCTTCCCTTTCTTAAGCAATTTATGGGTCTCTCCCATTGTCATTATACCAAAGAAGAAAATAGGGAAGATCCGAGTGTGCCAAGACTTCCACAAATTGAATGCAATCACAAGGAAAGATCATCATCCCTTGCCTTTTACCAATACCATTTTGGACCAAGTAGTTGATCATCCTTGTTATAGTTTTCTTGATGGGTTTTCAGGATACAATCAAGTATCCATCCGAGAAGAGGACAAGGATAAAACCACACTCACAACCGATTGGGGCACTTTTGCTTACAATCAAATGCCCTTTGGGTTGTGTAATGCTCCCGCTACTTTCCATCGGAATTGGGATAGACATTGGATCGGATTAGTAACAATTTTGAGATTCAAAGAGGCAAATATGAAGAGGTGCATTGTCAATTTGGATTTGCAAGTTTGTAGAGTTGTTAAGAAATAGTATTTTTGTTAGAACTATTGATTGCCTCACTATTTAAGAGTGGCATTTGCAGGAAATTGTGGAAATGCCAAATGGTAGCAGAGTCAGTCCTATGTTGTTTTATGAGATGGAGGGTTTTTGTTTAGATTTCTTGTGATTGGACCTCCTCCATTCTCTGACTCACATTTGTGCACCACGTTTGTGTGAGGTCTCTTGACTTTTGAGCATTGGTGCTCTAGTGTGCTCTTGGTAGTGAGGCTGGAGTGATGACCAATCAGATTACCTCTGTTTCTCTGTGGTGAAGCATGAAGTGATGACCTGCAGACCATGAGAGTGCATGTTGTGATGACAGGTAATAGGTTGCCCTTTCCCCTAGTGTAGTGATCTCGGTTAGAGTTACATTAGTGGGTGGTGCTTAGTTGGTGTTGGCACTTGGTGGGGTACTTGCGGTTGCGATTTGCAGTTGTAGTTTGTGGTTCCGGTTTGCTGTTGTAGTTTGTGGTTGCGGTTACTTTGTCACAACGGAGTTCTTTGGGGATTCCAAAGAAGATAGCCCTGTAGTACGCAATGGGTTTACTCGGAGTAGTACTCGGTATCAGCTTGTATCTCAGGTCCCAATGAGGGAAGAGATTGACTTTGAGTTGGAGTTTGACACAGGAGTTGATTCAGTTGAGAGTGCACTTGGTGTGTCCGCACCATTGTTGTGGGACATGGACAAGATTTATGGGGCATCCAAATGTCCTAGGCATTACTTTGGCATAGTGCTTCAATGCTCATTATTTTTGAGAATAGATAAAGCAAAGTGCTGTGAAGTAGTGCTCATCGTTTGAGCTTGATTCCGAGTATCAACGTTGTGATGTGCTTGTGAGTGTGGATAAATTTGAAGTGCAAGTTAGTGTGCTTGTTGGATGTTGGATTCCATAGCCTTGATCTTCATTCTGTGTGTTTGATCCTGAGTGAAGTGCAATCAAAGCAATGCCTTGATAGATGTGAGAGGAATTGTAGTGTTGGTAGTTTTTTCTGCATTTGTGAGTGTTGTGCGAAGTTGATGTGAAACAATTTTGATCGAGGAAGTTGTGCCTTTAGTGGAGGGGTGGAACAAAATTTTGAGGCAAAGTTGTTTTGCAGTGAAGTGCTATTTTTGGGAGAGCCTGAATCATCACAATCAAGATTGTTTGGAAAGATTTGATGGAGTTGTGATTAAGGAGTGTTACTTCGTGACGAGACTGCAAGTCAGTGCTTGTTACTCTCTTTTGGGTGTGGTTTCTACCTAAGAGATTAAAGAAGAACTCAAGAAGAACTACATGTTATTGTTTGAATTTGTATTTGATCAATTCTGAATTGTATCTCTACGGGAACAAACTTTACTTACCCAATTACCGCAAAAGTGATATTTGCTGGGTTGTCACAACTAACTTTAGCTAGTCATGACTAAGTAGAACCATCCTTTATCTCTATAAGTAACATCTCTCAATTACTTATAATACCAAAATAAATATCACAATAGCACATACATGCACAAATGGGTATTAGAAGACAAGGTCCATCCAACTTGGATATATGTTGCCATTTGTAGTCAGAACCACTATGAAAATTAATGTCCTAATAAGCCCGCTTGTTGTGTGTTCTGCATAAGAGTGCATACTATGGAAAATTGCTCTACATTTTGAAATTTCATCACCTAGGTTCATGGAGTGCCCATATAGAACAAAAAACAAAATCATCATATACTAAATCCTCATGGCCCTAACAAGAATATGCACTTCATTGCAATTGAAGAGAACTCCTTGAAAGGAGATACATTGTTCATAGAAAATCATACCCTCATGGAGGCAAACATCTTTCTTACTACACAATCTTGCACGTTTGTAGTTTTGGATCCAACAAGCAACCCATCTTCCAAAACCTTTGCGGGAGGACACATCATAGTTAGTCTTGGAGATGTACCGTGCTATGATTCCCATGTTTGACACATTGGCCAAACAACCTTCTACTTTGGTCATTCACAATTATTACATTTTAGCAGATTTGGCTAACACTTGGGCCAATATTACTCTCAAACAACTTTGCAAGGTAGCCCCTATAGAGCATTGGAAGCTTCAAATATTCTTGTTAAAAGAGCATCCTATAGTATGTTCCAACAACCCCGGCAAATGAACTGATTCTCCCAAGCACTCACACTCTTGTAACTTCAACCTCACATGTAGGAAGCCCACAACATTGAATTAGAGGAAAATCTCTAACTACAAGAAGAAATCTCAAACCATTATGATCAATGAGGTGATATATGAGCATCAAGTATTGTTCACAAAGATCCACAACCCTATTATTCTTGTAATGATTAAAGGCAATATCATCCCAAATTGTCAAATTGACTCAAGCTTCTCCATCAAAATTATAACAAAGGGAGTTATGAAAATGTTAGGATTGATGTTAAATGGCTGACGGAAGAAAGCATTGCCCTATTGGGATGTTAACCAAAGTACCAACACTCATTGGTGAGCAAACCTTCCTAGCGGATTTCTTGGTCATGGATACCCCTCTTCTTGCACAATTTCCACTATTATTAGGAGTCTCATGGCTAGTAGATACGGACATGATTATTTCTTGGCAAATCAGAAACTTAACTTTTGGGAAGAAGTCAAAACATATTGTTCTTATGATGTATCTTACCAACTAGAATTCTTGTTTGGATCAAGAAGGAGAACCAAGCTTTGCAATTGACGCATGAAACCCCACTTATGGTAATAGTAATGAGGAGATTGCAAATACCATTGCTAACTATTTGTATATAGCCAAGGAAGAGATGAGTGGTCATGTTGTATCCAAGGTTATGATGATGATAAACTTGTTTGATCCTCTCTCCACATCATGTACCAAATTCACATTTGCATCAATACTACTAAACAACTTCAATGCAAAGAATTATCACAACAAATCCCAACATTGTTCTCATTACAATTACACAAGAGCATGTGCATACTACCTCACTCTCTTGATACTTCTACATTTTGAGGATGACATTGATTGTCAAAATGACAAAACCAATAATGAATTTTTTTACCTCAATGGCAATCTTCTAGATGATATTTTCATTCCCAAGGATAACAAAATAGAGGTCCTAAGGATGACATGAGTTCCTCAGCCAGTTTTGGAGAGATCTGCCTTCTTTACCAAATGTTGCAAAGCATAATGGTCCACATAGAAGACAAACTTGTATCCCAACAAATAGTGGTGAAACATTTTGTAAGCATACACCATTATGAGTGCTTCTTTTTTGTCATCAAATAATTCTTTTTTGTGACTAAAAGCTATTGATTAGCATAGTAGATTAGATAGTCTTTCTTCTTCTTATCCTTCTAACTCAACACCACTCCAATTGCCATGAACAAAGTGTCCACATACACATGAAAAGGGACATCCAAATTTGGGGCCCTCATAATTGGTGCTTCATCTGGTTTCTTCTTCAACACTTGGAAAGCTTCTTCTTGTTTTGCTTCATACAAATAGTCTTTGGACTTCTTCAAAAGTGTTGTTAGTGGTGCAACAAGCATTTCATAATTTAATACCAAGCGTTTATAGTATCTTACATGTCCCAAGAAGGCTCTAAGATCCCAAATATTTTTAGAGGATTCCAAAGCTAAGATCACTTTCACCTTCTCTACATTAACTTCAATACCTTGGCTTAAGACCTAGTGCCCCAAAAAATGCCTTCTTTCATTGCAAAGAAGTATTTCTTTGGGTGAAGTGACAAGTTGGCAAAATGACACCTTTCAAAAGTTTGGCAAAGATAATCCAAATGTACCTCTCTTTGCCCAAACACACAAAAATCATCAATGAATACTTCTACAAATTTCCACAAAAGATCTTTAAAAATTGCATTCATCATCCGTTGGAAAGTAGCGGGAGCATTACACAACAAAAAGGGTATTTGATTGTAAGAAAATGTGCACTAATTGGTAGTAAATATGGTTTTATCCTTATCTTCTTCTTGGATGGATACTTGATTATAACTTAATAATCCATCAAGAAAACTATAGCAAGGATGACCAACTACTTGGTCCAAAATTGTATTGGTAAAAGGTAAAGGATGATGATCCTTCCTTGTAACTGCATTCAACTTGCAAAAGTCTTGGCACGCTCAAATCTTCCCAATCTTCTTCTTTGGAACAATGACAATGGGGGAAACCTACTCATTGCTCAAGATTGGAAAAATTATCTTGGCCCCCAAGTACTTGTTGATTTCATCTTTTACCAAGAGCAAGTACTTTGGGTTCAATCGGTATTGTTGCCAACAAACCAAAATTGCACCTTCAACCAGATCAGTCCAATGTTCTAAATATTGTCATAGAATACTTGATCAATAGACCAAGTGAATACATCTTGGTACTCTATAATATGGCAATGTATCTTACCACCTTGTCTGCAGTGATTGTCTTTGAAATTTTCAAAATTTTGCCTTTGGACAAGACCACGTCTTGATAATCATCAAGGTTGATGACTCCTTCAACATGACTAACTTGGCTCAACCCGAGTCATATGAAGTTAAGACCCCCTTCCTCTAAATTGTTATCATTGGAGGTGATGTCATATGGATCTTCATCTTTGATCTCTACCTCATAGCATTCCAAGTAATTGACTTGGACTTCTTCATCGGAATCCTTGGAAGATGAAGATGATGAATCTTTGGATTCATCCTTATCTTTTGATGAAGTCATTTCTCCAAGGTGGGGAACTTTTGTGCAACTCACAGTCACTAGCTTTTGGTCTTTGGACAAGCTGTCCTTGAACCTCAACTTTTGCTGGTGCCAATCCACAACAACTTGGGCATTGTACAACCAAGGTCTCTCAATCAATAGTGGATAACCAGTCTTGGTCACTTGTCTCAACATAATGTAATTCAACTTGAAGTGCACTTCTCCAATGATCATGATTATGTTAGACAACATGCCTAATGGTCATCTCCTGGTTTGATACACAAATTTCAAAATTTGGGGTGTTGGTTCAAATGTATGATACCCCAATCAATGTGTGGTATCCTCTATCTTGACATTCACACTGGAACCCAAATCAATAAGTACCAATGTGATCATGCAACATGCAATCTTTGCATCTACTTGGGAGATCTCAAATCTTCTTATTCAATACAATAGATGGCTGGCAATTCCTTATGGGTCATTGCTCTTACTTTATTGAGGGCTGAACTCAACTGTTTCTTATACAACTTGTTGTCCTCCCACAATTGCTCAAATGTGACATTGGCTAGCATGGATGCCAAATCTGCCACAATATCATATTGAGGTACTCTCCCAACTTCACCTTCTTCACCTTTGACTTTTGTTTAGAAGTCTCTCCTCATTCCAACCTGACTTTGGGTTGCTTTAAAATGGTAATCGGAGTACTAGTGGTCTTAACCCAAGGTTCTTTGGGTCTACCCACCTTTGCTTGGATCATATCCTTGACTTTGGATTGGATATCAGCCAAAAACTAGAAGCTTTGTCTTTGTATCCTCCTCCAAACTCATCTCTCAAGTTCTTTGTACCACCTCCTGAATTTCCTTTTGCAAGGCCTTGCCTTTGGCTTGTGCCAAAGCTTTCTCCTCCTTCATAGATAGGATTGCTTTTGGACATAATTGCTTTGCCTTTCTTGAAAATAAAGACATAGTACTCACTTCTTTGAGATCATGCTTCTTCTTCACCAAGTGTGTTTCAACTCGCAATAATTCAAGATCTGGCCATTCCCTTCTGCAGCCGGACTTCCTTCTTGAAGTCTCTCTTCCTCAAGAGTTATACAATTTACAATAGCATCTCCTTTTGACTGAAGCATAGTGCGCTCAACTAGAATCTATACATACTTCACCTATGGCTTTGGGTTGAGGCACTGATTTCTTGTATGGCCCAAACCTTTACAATTTCCACAAAGGAGAATGTATCCAACCTGATGCCTTGGCTAAGGAAAATTTGGAGACCAATACCCATAGAGCCACAATTGTAATATGCTCCCATTGCACCATTTTGAGGCCTAGAGGAGCATTATTGTTATACTCCCTTTGCCCATACCTTGAACCTTGATAGGATTTTCTCACCTGAGGCTGTACCTTGTGTCTGCTACATGTCCTTTTCTTCCTTATTTTGGTCCCAACCTAGAACCCAATCTATTTGCTGCACTGGAAATGCAGTTTGGGTCAAACACTCCGTGTTTGCATTGCTTGATTTGCCATATGTAGTGCTGGTCTTCCAAATGAAGGAGGCTTTCTTCAGTCCTTTGCCCCAATCATTTGAATTTTAAAATCTGCAAACTTTTTTAAAAGTGTCTCTAACTTAATGTTTGTTTTATTTACAAATTTTGGTGGAGGTGTCAATACTTTCTTTCTTGCTCACCTTTATTTTCTTCTTGACTTTGAGTCTTCTTTGGATTATGAAGAATTGGAAGATGTAGAGGATTCTTTGAAAGAATGGAAGGTAGTGCAAGAAGCTCTTTGTCTTTGCTTCTTGCCTTTTCTTCTCTTGGTTTCTTCTATTGCCAGATGAATGAGAGTGGACCATCTTGTATCTAGCAACATGTTTATTTTCTTCTTGACTTTGAGTCTTCTTTGGATTCTGAAGAATTGGAAGATGTAGAGGATTCTTTGAAAGAATGGAAGGTAGTGCAAGAAGCTCTTTGTCTTGGCTTCTTGCCTTTTCTTCTCTTGGTTTCTTCTATTGCCGGATGAATGAGAGTGGACCGTCTTGTATCTAGCAACATGTGAGTACTATGTCCAAGGAAATTACGTTCCTCTCCTTGGCAAAGATAATGATCTCTGGTGATTATCCACAAAGGAACTAGGTGATGGCTTGGGCATTAGAGTAACCCACCAGATCAAATTCCTTTGGCACTCAATTCAATAAGGCCATGAAATGCTTAGAGTATTCCTTCAACTTCTTCTTTTTTCCCTGGTCCAAATCATTGAGTGCCACAAAGACACTTGTATCATAATCAGCTTCTTGGAATCATTCTAGGGAGTTGTTTTGCAAGTCTGCCTAGTGGGCTAGTCTGAACTCCATCTAGGTCACATGGGTATACTAGCTCTTGGCTTTCTTTTGGAGCAGACTCAAGAAAATCCACAGCCAATCAGCAGAGTCATGTTCCCTGTTGCCAAAGGAGATGACATTGAATTCCTTGATGAATTCATCAGGATCTTCATCTTGTTCCGTCCTCTTATACTTTTGATATGCATGTTGAGTGATGGGTAACAAAGTTATTCTATTACTTTGAAGGGTAGATTGCAATAATGTGGGACTTTATGGACCCAAGGTACTAGTTGGTGATTGTGCATCTGATTTAGCCTAGGGGTTCACCAAGTTCAAAGTTCGGTCTTTGTCAACAAGTTATTATTTTTTATGGGTATGCCAACTTCAACCTGAATTGGAGAAAGAGGCTCAATATCTTAAATGTGCTCATTAGAATTCCTTCAAATTAGTCAAGGAACTGTATGTAAAAGAAATACTCTTCTTAACACTCTTCTTCAGTTAAAATTTGTGTTGTCTTCTCACAAATGAATTCTTTTATGAAATCAGCTCCCTTGATAGCTCTAGAGGAAGTCGGTGTATTGGGTTGCAATGAATATGTTTTTTCACTTGCATCTTTCTTCTTGTTGGGATTTGGAGATGCAAAGTAGCCTCACCACCCGATCTCTTGTTTCTTTTGTTTGAGGTCCTTTAAGGCTTTGTCGTGCGTATATACATCGCTACACAACATACATCGCTGTCAACATCATACACTATAAAAGCACAACTCACACATAAGTCATACATAGACTCTAAAGTGCCACAATAATCAGATTGCTTAACAATTCAACTCAACTCAACTCAGATCAGTACTTGATTTGTCACTCTATAAACTGCCAACAATTGGGCACTGATTACAGTCAAGCCACACCCACTCAAGCATAGAGAATCCAGGTGACGCTCGCCGGCCTCTGTCCACCATAGCCAGGAACTCGAAGGCTCAACATCAGAGAAGTGAGCTCTCTGGAGCTCACTTCGAAACTATACCCCCTGGACTTGAGCTAGCCCTGAAACCCTAACGGTCCCGCTGACGGCACACTCGACGGTGCAAACGGTGCAAAGTGACGGTGGGCCCCACCGTGAAGTTAGTACCCCGAACATGAAATCTAACCATCGGAAAGTAGTCCCTGAGAAACAGCTAGAATAACTCTAACTACCATCACTGGAACTCCAGTGTCCGAGCATCTAGATGCGGAACTACAAATGGCGTGACAGCTGTCGTGCGTATATACATCGCTACACAACATACATCGCTGTCAACATCATACACTATAAAAGCACAACTCACACATAAGTCATACATAGACTCTAAAGTGCCACAATCGCCCCCCTAGCTGGCGGTTAGGTCCCTCTAACTCTAGATAGCCATCTACTCTAAGTATATGGTATACCCTCTAATGGGCAAAGATCAGGAGGCCGGGTGCTATGGAGCCCCATCGTTAGTCGCCTGTCTGCAATCTATACCATATAAAGAATGAACTAGCTATAGGTCAAGTACATCTAGGACATAACCACTGTCCTTGAGGAACCACCGTGAGGGGAGGAGTCATACATGCCATATGCCATCCTCTCGAACAGCTATCACACACTAACATAGTAGCAGCTCCACCAGAAGAGCCACATAACATACACCTCAAGCCTGCACGTACAAGTGCCAAGCTTGGGTCCATAGTACCATCAATGTTTGGGAGGTGGCATGGCGCACAATTGCGCATATGATCCTTCCAAACAACACCATCACGTCCTTCTAACACAAGGACTCCAGATGGCAAAACCTCGCACACTCTCAAGATAGTGCGGCCTGTAGAAACATCAAGTGTCGTTGGTGCTATCTGCTGTAGATATACATAGTCGCCTGGATGAAATCGACAGATCGAGGGTCTATAACCTCCTCCTTGAATGGTAGCATAGCGTAAAGTATCTCTATGCTGAGCAATCGCCAAGTTCTCGAAGGCCATTGGCATCACTCTCCGAAAGATCTCTGCCCGCTGAGAACATGCGCTCATCCATACATCAGGGTCATCCAAGTCCAAAACTACAATAGCATCTCGACGAATGGCTGCAGGTAAATCTGGATCTCGTCCATAGAGTAGAAAGTATGGAGAGAAGGATGCTAAGGAGGCTTGCCGGCTGAACCGATAGCCCATGGCCAACCAAGGTAACTAGAGATCCCAATCTCCCAAGTGGCCTCTCTGCAAACCATACTTTCGCAATCCTCTCTTCACCGTCTGAACCACTCTCTCTGCTAAGCCATCTGCCTCAGGGTGATCTCGGGATGTAGTACGATGATCAATCAAAGCCTTGTCACACAAGACCTGAAACTCTCCCAAGAACTCTGTACCCTGATCAGTCAAAACCTCAGCTGGTGCACCAAAATGACTAAGAACTCGATCCAGGAACAAGTAAGCTGTCCCTTCACTAGACTTGTCAGGAAGTGCCACCAACTCAATCCACTTGGAGAAGTGCTCCACCATCACCAAAACATACCGATGATGTCTCACAGTCAGCGGTAAAGGTCCGGCGAAGTCCAAACTCCAACGGTAACCCAATCCCATGATAGGTAATGGGTGTAACTGTGGCGTAGGAGCATTGAATGATGCTCTAACTCGGTCACAAACCACACATTTGGCAACAAACTGCTGTACCTCGGTCTGCATACCGCACCACCAATAATGACTCTAGAGTAAGCTATATGTACGCTTTACTCCAAAATGTCCTAGCTCCTCATGAGCATGACGGACCAACTGTGGTCTCTGTGATCAAAGTGGTACTACTCACACTCTACTATCCTCCCATACACGCAAAAGGTGTCTACCCTCCAATCTGAACCGTCTGGCTTGCTGAAGAACACGGTCTCTCTCCTTGGCCCCAACTGTGCCACCCACAACACCAGTGCGAAGATAGTCCATCACTAAGACATCATCATGAATGTCTCGCTGAACTGTACCAATATCTTCACTCTCTGGATCTGTGACCTCAATAACTCCTCCTGTATGCGCTGAGAGAGATACCACCAAAGTCTCTGCAAATATACACAGAAAGGCCGATGCATGCCAACCTGGCACCATCTCCTCATCTGTCTCACCATGCCAACGTGCTCCGATCTGATCCTGCTGGCTGGGACATGGGTTTCTACTCAACCCATCTGCATCACGGTTCACCACTCCAGGTCTGTGAACAACCGTGAAATCATACTCCTATAAAATCAGAGCCCATCGTGCAAGCTTCCCTGAAAGCTTGTTGGACTCCATCAACCACTTCAGCGGCTGATGATCAGTGATGAGAGTGAAGGGGTTACCAAATAGGTAACATCGGAAATGTGCTACTGCCCAAACTGCTACCAAGCACTCTCCCTCATATGAACTATACTTCGCCTCCGCTGAATTGTTGGAGCGACTAGCATAGGCCACCACAAACTCCTTCTCCTCATCATCATGCTGGGTGAGCACCGCTCCAAGCCCCAACATACTCCAATCAGTGTGAACCTGAAATGGTCGTCCCCTGATCGGTCTCCTCAAAATAGGAGCAGATGTCAACCTCTCCTTGAGCTCTACAAAAGCTCTCTCCTGCTCATCTCCCCAACACCACTCCTGTGTAAGCTTGGTCAGCTTCGTCAAGGCCTTGGCAATGGCACTAAATCCTCTAACATAGCGGCGATAGAAGTTCGCCAACCCAAGGAATGCTTGCACTCTGCTCACATCCGTAGGCCGAGGAATACGTGCAATAGCCTCCACCTTGGTCTGCTGAACACCAAGTCCTCCGGGGTAGATAGTGTGACCCAAATACTCAACCTGCTCATGGAAGAACCTACACTTCCCAGGATGTAATTTGAGTCCATGAGATCTCAACCTCTCAAACACCTCCAACAACTGTCTCTCATGCTCCTCCACAGTAGTGCTATACACCAAAATGTCATCAATATAGCACCGAGCAAAATCTAGTCCAGCTAGGATCCTATCCATGACCCTCTGGAACTCAGCAGGAGCATTTTTCAACCCAAATGGTAAGAATCTCCACTGATATAACACATCCTTGCCGTGAGGATCAATAGCCCAAAATGCTGTCTTGGACTTATCTTCCTCCCTGATCGGCAACTGATGATATCCCGCTCGAAGATCCAAAGTACTGAAGACCTTTGCATGCCCAATCGCATCAAAAATCTCCTCCGGTGTAGGCATGGCATACCGATCAGCCCTGGTCTGTCGGTTGATAGGACGGTAATCTCCACACATCCGCCTATCTGTATAGTTGCCATGCATATCCTTCTTGGCTGGCATCACTGTCGCTGATGCATACTCTCCATGTGAAATCTCCACCAAACCAGCCTCAAAAAGGTCACTACTCCGGCTCTGAATCAATGTCCTCTCCATATCACTATATCGATAAGGACGTCGGAAAACTGGTGTGTCGCTAGTCAGCTCAATCCGTATCCCAGGTCCCTTCAGAGCACCCAAATCCTTCATACTGAAGGCAAAACAACTCGTGTGACTCCTCAAGAACCTCCAAACCCTCCGTCTTTCCTCTCCAGTAAGCTTGGGTCCAAGATCTGGCTCCCAAGTATCCTCTGTAACTGTAGTAGGAGTGGAAGACGTACTGACTGGCTGCTACACTGGGCCCTTGGGAGCAATGGTGTCATGCTCCTGACCACTAGAGGTCCCAACCTCTGTGTGAAAAACTCCCTCCACTCTGGCTGCAAGCTCCATACGTTCTCTGGCTGCATCCCAGGTGGACCAAGGGTGTAATCCAAGTAGCCCACGCTCACCTGGATGGACTCCAAGTAGACCACTCTCCCTAGTAGCTACTGGATGTGTCCCAAGAATACCATGTCCACTCGGTCCATCGCCCCCAGCATGTGCCTGAATCGTCTCGATAGGCACAGGGCTCACAAGTGTCCGAGTGGTGATGTCTATCAAGCGCATCCTACGCTGCTCTGCCAAACCAAGGCTCACAATCCAGGTCAAACAGTTCAGGTCCATAGCCTGACCTAACACCTAACGCCTGGATGCCTCTGACACTGCTGGAACAGCGGTAATACCGGTGTGAAAACCCATCGCCCGTTCTCTCTCATCAGCATTGGGCTCCACCAACTGCTGTAACTGTGAGTCCCAAACAAGTCCAGGTCCTCCCTCTCGAAAAGCATGAGAGCCTGGGAAACTCATGAGTGTGGGAAATGCAGCTCTAGGCTGTCCAACTAGGTTCACCACTGCCATAGGTGACCTATCAGCCACTACCATTGTCTGAGACTGACGCCCAACATCCAAGATATCATCAACAAGGATGTGGTCAAGTCGCTGAATCCCATCATAACTACGCTGTAGAACCTCTCTGGGTAAAAGGTTCGTCCACCAAAGACGAAGACGATGAGCCCGTGATCCCACTCTGGCTGCATCTAACAATACAGCAGGTCCCATCCAAGAATGGACCTGATGTGTACTCGCCACCACTCTAGTGCGAGAATCACCCATCAATGGAACGTTCTCCAAAAGGTAAGCTGGAGAAACAGACTGATGAACCTGGAGATGTCGTAGTATCCGTAACATCTCCCAAAACACACCAGAACGAGGATCCTGAAGACCCAAACCGCAGCCCGCCCGTGTATGTCCCTGACATGGCTATCCAGAAATCACCAAGTGAATAGGCCCATGTCTCTCTAGGTCATGCGCCCCCAATAAGGAAATGTCTCCTGGTAAGGCCTTCTGGTAACCTCTGACTGCTGACATCGGTAATAACTCCGGATACCAATAGGCCAAGTGTGCCACATGATGTAGAGAGACTCGCCTAGCAGTCTCATCTCTCTCTACATACAAGTACCTCTGTACTCGGATACCCGCCTGTAACACCACAGCTAGTCCGGTGCTGATCCCACCAAACAACTCTAATAGACATATCCCCTCTACTGGATACTGCCAAGCAATGAGTGTGGTATCTAGAGGTGTCAAAGCAATCGCCTCTGGAGGCTCATCCTCACACTCATCCCCTGATGGTACGAAGGCTCCACTCCAAGCCTGCTGCACCAACTGATCTGCATGTTGCTGCAATGCCTCCTCTGAACTCCACAATGGAACATCCAAGGTGGATGGAACAATCCCACTCGTACTCCATAGCCGAGTGATCTCCTCTGGTACTGGAGTATCCTCTGCATGGGCGTTCCCCTCCAACAAGTCACCAGGCCAAGTAACTGCACCGCTGAAAGCCAAAACTGATGCTGCCATGGTCCCAGACTGTAGTGAGCCAAGACTGCCACTACTAAAGCGTACTGGTAGGTGACATACCCGTCCCTCACCAGACTGCCAACCAGGTCTATAAGAGGCTGTCTCCTCCCAATAGTCAATACTGAAACCCATAGGGTATAACACTGCTCCCCCAACTAGCACATCATAGGACTCAGCTATCGTCGCAATAGCCTGAGCTCTCACCACTGAGCTATCAGTCGGATGACCAGGCTGAACCTGGACAACAAGCTCCCCACGTGTGATGTACTGTGTCGAACCACCACCAAGAGATGTTTGGATCTGAAATGGACACCTCTCCACATCGGTCTTCCGTAACTCCAGACCAACAACTGCAGCCTTCCCCAACATAAGGGGCTGCGCACCAGAGTCTAACAAGACTCTCTGTGGTGTATAGACCTTCCCTGAAGGTCCTACCAAACGAAAGATCCCCCTCTGGTTATCCAATAAGACAACACCAGGTGTAAACCGCACTCTCTCAAAGGCCGGTCTAGCTGGCAACTCCTCCATTCTAGCCGCTGCTGCCTGCCATAAACCACTGGTCGCTGAACGGATCCCATGCTCCTCAACCAAGTCAGCTCCACTACCAACCACCTCTGCTCTAGTAGTAGGAACTGCACCATCCCTACTCTCACACAATGTGGCAGCCAACCGGAACACTGGGGCTGGGTCAACTCCCAATGTAAACATGTCACTGGCTGAAAATAAAGGATGCCGCATAATCAGCTGAGCCGCCCCCAACATCATGCTAGACTCAGTCTGTGTAGTAGCAGGTGGCTGACTAGCAGGTACTCCATCAGGTACTCCATCACCACCTACCACACCTGCACTGGGACGTCTAAGAACCATGGATGTCGTCTGCAATGCCTCAGATAGCGTGAAAGATTGGGGAAGTCTAACCTGTCTCCCAACCTCTCCTCTCTGTGGGTCCAACTCCACTGATGCTCCTCTAGGCTCTGGAGCACGTATTGCACTCCTAGTCACTGTTGCAGATGCATCCACCTGTGCTGCTCCGCACATGAAGTCCAAAGCATCTCTATCACCAGCATATGAGGTGGAAGCCTCAGCACCCGAATCTGATCTCCTCTGAGCAATAGCCATACTAGCCAATCTCTGCTCCAACTGCTCAATCCGAGTAGCCATAGCTGTGTCAGAAGTAAGGGCAGGTACTGCACCCCTACTAGGTGTAGATCCTCTACCACCACCTCGTCCTCCATGAACTGGAGCTCCTCTACTACCTGTCATAGCAGCCCTACCACTCCGTAACTCCGGGTGCAGGTCAAAACACCGGTCACTAGTATGACCAAATCTATGGCAGTGCTCACACTGCCTCTGTGCTGGCTGTGATGCACCAGAGGTATCAGGTCCGCTGCCCTGAGTACACTCTCTCCTATGGTGAGGTCCACCACAAGTCCAACAAGCAACACCACCACTCACTGGCTGCTGCTGACCCGAAAATGAGGGTAAGGGTCTAACTCCACTAGGCCCTCCACTCGCTCCATAGGATCTGGGCTGTCCACCCTGTCCTCGAAAACCAACTGGGCGTGGTGCACTCTGCTGCACTCTAGAAGAAGTCACAACCGTGGATGAGGTCTCCCTACCAAATCCAGATGTCACCACTCTCTCCTCCACCATGTTGAGCTCAATACGCTCAGCCAAACCAAAGACTACTGCCAAAGTGGGCGAAGTAGCCTGCAACAACGTAGCATCACGAACTCTACGTTGCAACTCCCTGTCCAGTATCCCATACCAAAACTGGACTGCCTGGGCCTTAGTAACTCCTTGAGTGAAACTGATCAGCTGCCTCATGCGAGTATATGCCTCGCGTAGGCTCTCTCCAGCCTTCCGCTGGAACTCTTGCAAGCTCCTCAGCTTCTCAGTCCGCACTCCTTGGTAGTTCTGCCTCAAACATAGGAAGAACTCCACCATGGGGCTAAACCTCGGTACCACACCACCTCCTGCAGCGGTACCTTCACTCGTAGTAGCACTATCTCCAGCTAGTGCACCTCCACTAGCTCCACCAACACTACTCGAGCTAGAACTCGTAGGTACAGCCGACCTACTCCTGGCCACCGAACCTGAAGTGATGGAGACATAGTGAGGAGACCAATACTGTCTCCATAACTCAATCTCCTCCAAATGAGCTCTCCTGAACTCATGGTAGTCGTCCATCGGTGGACCCTCCAAGTGCTGAAACAACCCCTTCCATGCCATGAAAGGTGTGAACAAAGTCGGGTTCCGCATCTGCTGCAGATCACACCAACTATCAAACTCTAGGATGAAGTCATCCCACTATACCATAGTAACGCCCAGGGCCTTTGGAGGCCCCATAAATCTCGTCCATGTCCCACAACAACGGTGCGGACACACCAAGTGCACTCTCAACTGAATCAGCTCCTGTGTCAAACTCCAACTCAGAGTCAATCTCCTCCCTCACTGGGACCTGAGATACAGGCTGATACCGAGCACCACTCCGAGTAAACCCACTGCGTACTGCAGGGCTAACTCCTCTAGAATCTCCAAAGAACTCCGTCGTGACCACGTAACTGCAACAGCAAACCCGAACCACCAACTGCAACCGCAAGTCGCAACTGCAAGTGCCCCACCAAGTGCCAACACCAACTAGACACCACCCACTAATGTAACTCTAACCGAGATAACTACACTAGAGGAAGGGCAACTTGTAACCTGCCATCATAACACGCACTCTCACGGTCTGCAGGTCATCACTTCCTGCCTCATCGGAGAGAAACAAAGGTAGTCTGACTGGTCATCACTCCAGCCTCACCACCGAGAGTACACCAGAGCACCAACGCTCAAAAGTCAAGGCACCTCACACAAACGTGGTGCACAAATAGGAAGCAGAGAATGGAGGGGATCCAATCACAAGAAATCTAAACGAAAACCCTCCATCTCATAACACAACACGGGACTGACTCTGCCACCATTTGGCATTTGACATAAGAGTAGTTCGTATCTAAGTCCTAAGCTACCAGGATCACCAAAAATGGGATCAAATTGCCTCTCCTAGCCAAAGCTACATGTGTATAGATAACAGTGGCACAGTCACTATGACAACAAGTGAGGGTGGACCAGTTGGCTAGGGCACCAGTCTAGGAACAAGAGATCTAGGGGTCAAACCCTGTTGCGCACAATCTAGCAAGAAAGGCAGATTTTGCCAACCAATGACCAAGATCTACACTAAACTAGCTAGCCTCACGCCAGCAAGCTGGCTTGCTGGCCCTTCTAGGTCTTCGTAGCCTCTCATAGCCCACAGCCCTATGCCTCGAAGCCTCTAAACGCCGAAATTTAGCCAAATGAGGCCTTTCTTGTTGCCACTTCGAACCTCCTCCAAAATTGGCAAAACTTCTCCAAATCTGCGAAACTCCTCCAAACTAGCGAAACTTCTCCAAATTTGGCCAAACAGCGAAACTCCTCCAATTCTGGCCCAAAAATCTGACGTAAAATCTGATGTAAACCCTAAAGATGGATGTCCGCCAAATCCCCCGCTAACTTTCCACTCGAGCCAAATTGACAAAACGGGTTTTTCCAAATCACAATTTCATGAGAAGAGCTTTCCAACTCCACCTTCAATTTCACTTTCTGAGCCCAACTCGCAACAAATTGGTCCTGCCTTCACCTCCTGAGCTCAAAATCACAACACTGCTCGAAAATTGCTCCTTCTTTGCTCGAAATTTGGCCAGCGCTTCCGCACACCGTCTGCCTAACCGCCAAATTTGCATCAACTACACGAGCTTCTGCACACTAGGGAAACATAGAACCTGAATCGAGCTACCACGATCCACCGAGCTTGGAGATACCACCAACACTCAACATTCCTGCACCCAATTTCCCCCTGACTTCACTTCTCTGATGTAATCAGATTGCTTAACAATTCAACTCAACTTGATCTGTCACTCTATAAACTGCCAACAACTGGGCACTGATTACAGTCAAGCCACACCCACTCAAGCATAGAGAATCCAGGTGACGCTCGCCGGCCTCTGTCCACCATAGCCAGGAACTCGAAGGCTCAACATCAGAGAAGTGAGCTCTCTGGAGCTCACTTCAAAACTATACCCCCTGGACTCGAGCTAGCCCTGAAACCCTAACGGTCCCGCTGACGGCACACTCGACGGTGCAAACGGTGCAAAGTGACGGTGGGCCCCACCGTGAAGTCAGTACCCCGAACACGAAATCTAACCATCGGAAAGTAGTCCCTGAGAAACAGCTAGAATAACTCTAACTACCATCACTAGAACTCCAGTGTCCGAGCATCTAGATGCGGAACTACAAATGGCGTGACAGCTTCTTAAACTTTGTGAAGAAATTAGAAATCCAATGCCTCCTTCTCAGCTTCATCAAAGGTGATTGGTTCTTTTGGTGTTCTTCTTCTTCACAATGCAAAGTTCATTTACAAATTCTCTCTTCTTGTTGTTCTCTTGATGCAAACATTCATACTTGTTGGACACTCAATTTAAGATTTGGCTTTGTATTCTTCCACTCCCAAGATTTGTATCCCCAATAGTGGTTCTTCCTCCTTCTCTTCTAGAAAATTTTCTTTGGGTTATTCCAAGTAAGGAGTGCCTTCTCCTTCCATGCACTCAATTTCTGCATGGAACTTCTGATCCTCCTTTGTAGCCACTTCTTTGGTTGACTATTAGACTTTGGGTTCACCTTCACTTCCATTGCTTGACTCTTTACTCTTCAAAGTCACCAAAGTTGGACTCTACTTCTTCCTCCAACTCAACTCCCAGTGATAAATCAACCACCACGTATGTACACCAGTCCAAACCAATTGGGCATACAAATAAGCATGCAAGCACAGAGAGGATCCAATCACAAGAATATGGCAACAACTCTCTAATATTTTTTTCAAAAAAGAGCTTCAAAGCCTTCTTGCTCTGTCATCAAGCTCATTTCAACTTGTGCTCCAAGTCTCATCCAATTTGGACATCAGATTTCAATAAATTTCCACTCCAAGTGTGGAATTCCTATGTCTTCTTGATGGGGAAAACTCTATGCAACTCTTATGAATATAACTTGTTTTTGTAGCTTGGATTCAAGTGTTTTAGAATTTAATGGAAAGCCTATGAGATAAGCTTTCCAATGGCATAAACTAGGCTTAAATCAGATCACTACAGCTCCCTTGGCAACCTCTCAAATTTGGCCAGGTTTTGTGCAACTTTCACCCTAATTTTGAACCCCTATTGTAGGGTTTGCTCATGGTTCTTGGCAAATTCTCCCCAAATTTTTGATTCAAAAGTAAAATTTATCCTTAAAAAAACTTTTGAAATCTGAAGTCCTCAATCACAATTGCAAGATAGGAGAATTGACATCCAATCAAGATGGAAGATAAAAATGCTCTCCCGAGATTATGACAGTATTTGCAATAGAATGTTTTGCATCAAATCTCACTCTCCATAAATCTAGAAACAACCAAATTTTTCACAATAGCATTTTGTGGCCTTTTCTAAACTCCAGCAAATTTGTATAGCCTAATCCAATCCCAAGCCTTAGATGTGGATCAATTCTTGAGCTGGGATAACTTATGAGCTCTACGGACCCAAGTATACTTGATCCAAGACCCTGAATTTTCTATTCAAGAATTCATATGAAAGCTTCACATAGAGGTGCAACTTCTAACCAACAACAAGACTGGAAATTTTCATAAGGTATATTGAACCACAACTTGGGGAGTGACCAAAACTCCAAACCTGATCATCAGCTCTTCTCCAACACCTTGCATCTCAAAAGCTTCAACTTCAATCAATCAAATCTGATTTGAGATTGATCCAAAACTGGAAAACTCAGAGTTTATTATGCTCAAAGCTATAAAAGCTCTATCTTCTCTCCAACCTTACAAATAGAGCACAATTTTTTTTGAAGAAGCTCTCCCAATTGCCTACTTTGTGCTCTTGGGTATAAATTCTACCTCCTTGACTCAATTGATGGTATCCCTCTCAAAATCTGCTCAAATCATCTGATTTTAGTCTTCAGATTGTATCATGTCAGCTCCTCTCTCCAATAGTGGTCCTCACCCCTCTAATGCCTTCCTCAAACTCCCCCAATGGTCAAACAACTCCATATTCCTTCTCTTGGGACCCAATCTCTTGGATATTTGTCTTTTAGTTTCTTCACTTTTTGACAAATGTTCCCCACAACTCCACCTTGAAGCTTATGAGTGAAAATTCAAGAATTCCTCAACTATAGACGCACATAGATTTTCAAGTCCCAAACATGTTCATAAGTAAGCACCAAAAGGACAATAAGATCCGGGTTTCCCATCATCAACTCCATGAACACCGCCCCAAAATGTACCACCATCTGGTCTTGTAAGTTGTCTTGGTGTAAAATCTGAAGCCTGATGAGAAAACAATTTGGTAGTGGCAGATTGGGAGCATGGGACATCTCATGCTCAAATGCCTCCTCCAATGCTCTAACACTTGCACTCTGCTACAACTCTCACTCCCAACGTCCTCCTCCCCCTCAAGACTCCTTGACTCCACACTCCTGTCTCTCCGCTCTCCCTCACCTATATACATAAGAGCCCTTGAACATGATAAGATTGTAATCTACATGGCCAATTGCATACATATCCATAGATTGCTCACATGGCAACGTCTCATCCATTAGATCTATCACACAACCTACTTTACTAATGTAGAGATAACCATGATAGCTTTTTTTTACGTACTACGTAAACCACAATACACCAACATTTGGTCTTGGTGAAGCATTGATCTCCTTCTTTAATTTCTTCCATGTAATGTTGCTCTTCTTTGTCCAGATGAAAATGTGACACCATCTTCTTCCTCTCCTTGGGACTGAGTAAGTTCAAACTCAAGTAGAGATGTGCTACAAAAGGTACCAAGTAATGGGTTGCACACCCGTCTCACCAATACCATATCATATGATGCATCCTCAAATAGAAACATTTCACACAATTCACACTCTCCTTCAAACATTAGGTGAAAGAATATGGCTTGCTGCTTTGTTACATAGGTTTTTCAATCCAGATATTGCCATTACTGCTCCGATGATACTACACCTCATTGAGTCTATAACACCCATTTGTGCATGTATGTGTTATTGTAATATTTAGTTTGTTATTATAAGTACTTGAGAGATTTCATTTATATAGATATAAAGGATGGTTCTAAATTAGTCATAATTAGCTAAAGTTAGTCATAGCTAAGATAGACAGGAGTTTTCTTTAGAAGAAGTGGAAAAGATAAACACCACTATTTTGGATTCTAGTGTATTGACTTGGTATTATTCCTAAGTTTTTGGCTTTGAGGAAAGAGTTGAGAACTCTTGGACCCACAAGCTTTTTTGCTTTGGATTTGTCTATAGTCCAAGGATGGCCCTTGTGAAGAAATCCTTGACTTAGTGGTTGGGTCAAGATAAGATTACATGCTTAGGAGAATACTCCCATGAGTATAGATATTCCTTTAGACTTTAACATTTTGACTAGTAACTTGAGTTACTCTAGTAATTAGTAAATTTGGTGCATAGGTATTTCACAAGTAAATAAAATAGGGGTGAGGAGGTATTCATCATCCTTTCATTTGCAACTATCTCTCTCATTGAGTTCTTTAGTGAGCAATGGTTTGAGTCTTGGAGTGTTAGCCTTGGAGGAATATGATGGAGTTGGGGCTCCTTGCTTTCTTAGTTCATGGTGTGCTGCCATAATAGCCATCAAAAAGTTCATTCTGATTCAGAGATAGGCCGGCTCATATTTTTGGTTCCATTGTCGGGATCTCTTTAGAAGGCAAGATAATATTTTGTGTACAATTCTATATTAGACAAAAGGAGGCTATGAGAGCTCACTTGGAGAGAACAGTATGGGAGGAGAAGGTTGAGCTCATATTAGAGAACTTGGACCCATTTGTATACCCTATAGTTCATTATGATGTTTTTGAGGTGATATTTTACATACTATACACATGAGAGGATTTGGAGACATTTTGTGAGGTGGATTGCAAATTTTGGGAATTATGGTGATTTTGGCAAAATCTCAAGTTTAAGATCTGGATTTGAAATTTTCATAGTAGATAGCTTGGATTATCTTCTAGGTGGGATACTTAAGATTATTTCAAGTGATGCTACACGCATTGAGCTAGCATTTTGGAAGGTGGTAGGGTAAACTATTTTCATAATTGCATGCTCTCTAGACTTTTGTACAGAGTTTACCATTTCTTCATATTTCATAGGATTATTTTGGAATTTTCTACAAAGATTTAGTGCATAGCATCCTAGCTTTTGACCCAAGAATTAGGGTGAGATTATTCTTGCACAAGATGTTATGAGTTTTTAAAGTTGGGGAGATGGTTTTCAGAACAAATCTGAATAGAAAGGTGCCTAGGCCAAATAGCTCAATGAAAAGATTTTAAAATTTGCAGGGAAGGACACTTTGGGGTTTTTACCAAGTGTGCAAAATTTCAAAGGACTATGACAATTGAGTCTTACTAAAACCTTCCATATCTTTTCTATCCTTGCATAAGAAAATTGGAAGTTTCCTACCTTAACCTCTCATTATCTTTCTCTTCTCTCCAAATTTTCTTTTCTTTTCTATGGTCTTTCACTTTATAACTAATAGACTATCCTAACACCCATTTGTGCATGTATGTGGTATTGTGATATTTAGCTTGGTATTACAAGTACTTAAGAGATGTTATTCATATAGAGATAAAAGATGGTTCTACATAAGTCATGATTAGCTAAAGTTAGTCATAGCTAAGATAGAGTGGACTTTACTTTAGAGGAAGTGGAAAAGATGAGCACCACAATTCTGGATTCTAGTGTGTTGACTTGGTATTATTCCTAGGTGTTTGGCTTTGAGGAAAGAATTGAGAACTCTTGGGCATGCAAGCCCTTTTGTTTTGGATTCTTCTATAGTCCAAGGATAGCCCATGTGAAGGAATCCTTGACTTAATGGTTGGGTCAAGATAAGATCACATGCTTAGTGGAATATGCACATGGATATTCCTTTATACTTTTGACTTTACTTGACTTTTAGCCTAGTAACTTGAGTAACTTTAGTAATGAGTAACTTTGGTGCGTAACTATTTCACAAGTATATAAACAAGGGGTGAGGAAGTACTCATCATTCTTTCATTTGCAACTATCTCTCTCTCATTGAGTTCTCTAGTGAGCAATGTCTTGAGTATTAGAGTGTTAGCCTTGGAGGAGTCTGATGGAGTTCGGGCTCTTTGCCTTCTTAGTCCATGGTGCGCTACTATAGTAGCCATCAGAGGTTCATCCTGAGTGAGAGATAGACCGGCTTACATTTTTCATTCCGTTGTCTAGACCTCTCAAGAAGGCAAGATAATGTTCTACGTACAATTCTGTATTAGACAGAAGGAAGCTATAAGAGCTCACTTGGAGAGAAATTTAGGAAAGGAGAGAGTTGAATTTTTGTTAGAGAATTTGGACCCATTTGTATACCTTGTAGTTCATTATGATGTCTTTGAGGTGATTTTTTACAACTTGTACACTTGAGAGGATTTAGAGAGATTGTGTGAGGTGGATTGCAGACTTTGGAGATTAAGATGATTTTGGGCAAAATCTCAAGTTTGGGATCTGGTCTTGAAATTTATACACATGATAGCTTGGGTAATGTGACAACCCGGCAAATATCACTTTTGCGGTAATCGGGTAAGTAAAGTTTGTTCCCACAGAGATACTATCCAGAATTAGTCAAATATGAAGTCAAAAGTCACAATTGCAGTTCTTCTTGATTGCTTCTTTAATCTCTCAGGTAGAAACTACGCCCAGAAGGAGAGTAACAAGCTCACAATCTTGACAACTTGTCACAATACACACATATAATCACATCATAGTAAATTCTGTCCAAACAACTCTTGATTGTGATGATTCAGATTCTCCCAAAGACGGCACTTCCCTGCAAAGACCGATATCGCCTCAAAATTGTGTTCCACCCCTCCACTGAAGGCACAACTTCCTCAATCAAAATTGCTTCACATCAACTTTGTATTGCACTTACAAATGCAGAATACTAACAACACTACAATTCCTCTTATATCTGTCAAGGCATTGCTCCGATGCACTTCACTCAGGATCAAACACATAGAATGAAGATCAAGGCTGTAGATTCCAACATCCACAGACCGACTGACTTGCTCTTTAGAATTCTCCACACACTTGCATATACAAACACAAAATTGACAATTGGAATTAAGCTTAAGCAACGAGTACTGAGAATAGCACTTCGCTTTATCTATCTTCAGAAATATGAATACTGAATAACATAAGACTGCAAATGCTCCCCTTAAATACTGAAGCAAACGGCAGATTTGCCTACCTAAGCACCGCTTCCTAACATCTCTTCCTACCTACAGATCCTAAGTGACAATCTATCTCTTCATATCTGCCCTTTCCTATCTTAGAATTGACTTCTATCTCGATCCGATGTCGACCTCATCATCGACTTCCAAACCCGATGATCTTCCTACTATTTCACCTTCTTTGGGTATGACTGATTCTACTAATTTCTTCACTAATTCTACGACTTCTTCACTACAATCTTCAATTGAACTCTGGTTTACTCCATCTACACTCTTATTTCCCGACCCACTCTTCTCTAATGTGTCAATTCTCAAGTTCGATGACACTTGAGTTCCTACATCTACAACATCGGGTCTAATTACAATCAATTCTTTTGCTAATTCTACTATATCCTCATCACAAATTGTAATTGAAAGCATGGGTACACTATCTACGCCTTCAATTTGTAACTCACTTTCCCCTAATCACTCATGTTACTGACCCAAAGACACTTACAATCTGATCTTGCACTTCGGGTTTATTCACTATTGCTACTTCTCCTTCAATTCTTATTCCATCTTCAATTGGAACTGAAATTGATGTCATGGGTATCCAAGCTATCTATTCTTTCTCTATCCTAAATCTCTCTAATGCTTCTGGCAAGATTCCCGAATTCATCTTCATTGTACTCCGAGGTCCAATTATCTTAGATACAGTTGTCTTTGTCTTGAGTCAAAGAGGCTTCTAACTCAAAGTTGTGTAAACCCAAAGTTCAACATCCGAAGACCAAAGTCTGAAGTCAGAAGTCCAAAGATCCACCCCGAAGACTGAAGATGCCAACCCGAAGACACTAAACTACTTTGTACAGTTACTCCCAAAACTTTAAATACTTGTAACTTCTTCTACAGACCTCCAAACTTTGTGATTTTGGTGGCAACGGAAAGCCCTAAACAAGACGCTTCCAACGAGATATAGCACACTTGATTTGGACTCGTGAAAATTGAGATATAGCCCCCACAAGAATCTTGACCTGTAACTTCCATTCCTCCTTTGGGTTTGCCCTCTTTCAATCCTTGTTGAGTCCGTCTTCATCGGACACAAAGTCGACTTCTTCGGGCTTGATCAAAATACAAATTTCCTCTCATTTCTTCTCCATTTGGTTTCAATTTGGTTTCAGCAAGGCACTTCTTCCTCAAAACTCGTCCAAAATGAAAAATGTGGGTACCACAGGTAATCGTTTAGTTATCACACTTGAAGTTATTGTGAGAGCTGCTATGCATACTGGGCTAGAATTTTTGAAAGTTGCTAGGGTAAACTGCTTCGGCAACTACATGCTCTCTGGATAATTGTATAGTCTACCATTTCTTCAATTTTCAGTGGATTGTGCTGAAACTCTGCAAAGGAATCCAGTGCATTATATCCTGCCTGTTGACACAAAAATTAGACAGAAATCATTCTTGAGAAGAGGGTTATAAGTTTTTTAAGTGAGGGGTTGGTTTTCAGACCAAATCTGAAGTATGTGTGCTGAATAGAAAGGTGCCTAGGCCAAATGGCTTTATTAAAAGATTTGAAATTTTGCAAGGAGGTATGCCTTGGATTTGTGATCAAGTAGGAAAAATTACAGAGTACTATGACATACTGAGTGCAAGATTTGACTGAAATTGTGAAGAAGGGTCAATTCTAAAGAGTTTAGATTTCATGCATGAGGAGTGTGAGAGCAACAAAAAGGATGGTTGAGTGTTTAGGCTCATCTTGGAAACATGGAGAGTCACCAAGAGTGGAAATTGAGGCTATACAAGGTTCCCTAAGGGTTTGAGGAGATTGTAGGGGTGGATTTGAGGAGAAGAGAGTTTAGAATAGAATTTGAAGAGAGTGTTGAGAGGATCCAAAAACCTACACCACTTGGAGGAAAGAGTGAGTCTAAGTGCTTTTATGTGGAGAGAAGGGACATATGGCAATTTCATGTCCATTGACTTTTGAGAGCAAGAGATTGAGAGAAAGGAGAGGCTTACTTGACTTGGGTTTGCATGTTGGACCTCTTTCACCAAGAGTCGGAGGGAGAAGATCTAAGACCAAGGAGTTATGTGAGGTTGTGGAGTGGGAGGACTTTCAAAAGGACATGAGTATAGTGGAGTAAAAGCACTTTTGGAGACTTTGTTGAAAGATCTTGGAGTGAGGCTTAGTACAGCTATAGAAATAAAACCACCTTCATCAGCTAGTTCTCAAGGTTAGTGATGAAGATAATCTTTCAACTTATGGATTAACTATCCATGAGAGTTGATTAATATGCACTCTAGGATTTGATATTGCTATAGAAATCTTGGATCAACCTGAACCTTTTTTGTTTCCTAGGGTGGATTATTCTCAAATGGTGTTAGTCATGTATATACTCTATTAGTTGGAGCAAGAGAAATGAAAAGAAAAAAAGAAAAAAAATTGAGAGAAAAGAAAGATAGAGAGAGGTTAAGATGGGGAACTTCCAGTTTTCTTTGGCAAGGATGGAGAAGATGTGGAGGCCTTTGTGAAATACTTCAAGAGAGCTTGCATAAGAAACAATGAGAGGAGGAAGAATGAGTGGGCCTCATTATTACCAGATTTTTTTGAAGATGCAACACTTATATGGTATGAGTTAGAATACCAAAAGAGAGAGAGGAGAGATGGGGAAGAAGAGTCTTGGGAGAGTTTGACTTTAGCACTCATTGAGAAATTTCTTCCAAAGAGAGTTATGAGAGATTGATGAGTGAGGTTACCTTTTTCAAACAAGGAGATGGAGAGAAAGTGAGAGTCTATGTGGAAAGAGTGGAAAAGTTAGAGTCCAAATTTCACATAATGTTGAGGAAGGGTGGAGATGATGTAGAGACTACTATGATTGGCATAGGGGCCATGCTCACAAAGAATTTTGTGGTAGGATTGAGACCACAAATTAGAAGTAGGGTAAGATATGAGAAACCTTCTTCCAAGGCTAAAGCTATCAAGATTGCAATTCATATGGAGGAGAGTTTGGAAGGAGATGAGAGTGATTTGGTGGTGAAGGAGGTTGTGCATCCTCCTCAAGGTTACAAGTATGGTGTAACTTCTAATACTTTGGTGGTGTAATACTCCGAGGACAAGAGAAGAGAGAAAACACAGATTGCACACTCAAACATTCGATGCCCCAAGGGAGCACCTTCTCTTTATTATATAGGCAAAGAGGATCTCCTCCAAGGAAGCTCCACCATAGGATTAGGGACACAGATAGATGACATATCAGCAAGCTCCACCCTTGGATTACTTACTTGGATAGGTGACCTGTCTGGTCTAGGTCCTGTCTGGTTGGTCAAACGAGCTTTGACCAGAGGGAATCTTTTAGGGAATCTTCCTGTAGGAATCTCAGAATCACATGAGTAAGGTACCGTTGGAAAGCTCTCGACGAGACAAACCAAGGGGGAGGGAAGGCCAGCCTTTCCTCCGTTGGGGGGGGGAATCTTCACATTTTCAAGGCCTAATTCATCCGTTTAGGCCTCCAAAATTGCCTTCAAAGATTTCAAGCATATTTTGGTTCCTACTCTATTAGTAGAAGTCCTCTTTTGGTGATACCTCTTTCTGATCTGTTTAGTCCATCATGTGTAACATCCTTCCAGATGTTACCAAACCAATTCTCACCTTTAAATCATATGTCTAGCTATTGGTTCTAAGGTTCTCAAGTCTATTTCGGTTTCTGCCCTATTAGTAGAAGTACTCTTTTGGTGATACTTCTATCTGATCTATTTTGACCATCATGTATAACATCATTCTAGATGTTACCAAACCAAATTTCACATCTAGATCATATGGCTAACCCTTGGTATTACAGGTGGCAAGGGATGCACCACAAGTAGTAGTTGCTCCAGTTCTTGCACCTCCACCAAAGGATCCACTTCAAACCATCACAAAACAACTTGTAGATCTCAAGATCAAGAGAAGAAGAGAGTTTGTTTTGTGGAGAATGTGCACTCTTCCCAAGGATTTTCTCCTAGCCAAGATACTCCTATGCCTACTTGGAGCACTTGCACAAGCACTTCAATGCCATCAACAACAAAGACTCCAAGGAAGAAGTTAGGGATGGAGGACTTCTTGATCTCAAAGCAACAATGGAACTACAATGTCTTGGAGGATGTTGGTAGTCACAAGACTAACATCATAGAGGGCCAATTGATTGCTTTGAATCCTACTTTGAGAAAGGAGCTTAAAAGTGGTTTGAGTTCTACGAGGAGCAAGAGGAAGAAGAAGGCAAATGTCTTGTGAGCAATGTCTTGAGTCTTGGAGTGTTAGCCTTGGAGGAGTATGATGGAGTTGGGGTTCTTTGCCTTCTTAGCCCATGGTGCGCTACCATAATAGCCATCAGAGGTTCATCTTGCATGAGAGACAAGCCAGTTCATAGTATAAATATGATTAAAACCATTTAAGCGATCAACTATAAGAAATACAAAAGGCTCAAGTTGTTCTAGAATTTCCATTGTATGGTCAAATCTTAGAGTGCATATTAATTAAAATCTTATGGATAGTTTATCCTTCAACTGAAAAATTAACTCCAAATTTAGTCTTGTGGACTATCTTATGAAGGAAATTTGTCTTTAACGGTATTAAGACATTTTCAACAATCTTTCAGTAAGGTTTCCAAAAGTGATATTGTTGCATTACACTCATGGTTCTTTGGAAGTCCTCCACAAACCTCACATAACTCCTTGGTCGTAGATCTCCTCTCTTCTAATCTTTGTGAAAAAGATCCAACATACAATCCCAAGTCATGTAGACCTCTCATTTCATTCAACTCTTGCTCTCATAGCTCAATGGACATGAATTGGCTTATGTCCCTTCTCTTCATATAAAAATTATTTAGAATCACTCTCTCTCTTTCCTCCAAGTGGTGAAGATTTTTGATCCTCTCAACACTCTTCAAATTTACTCTAAACTCTCCATTCTTCAAATCAACCACTATTATCACCTCAACCCAATAGAAACCTTACATAACCTCAATTTCCACTCTTGATAGCACTCCATGCTCCCATGATGAAGCTAAACACTCAAATATGCTTTTAGTTGTTCTCAAACTGCTCATGCATGAGAGCTCAACCCTTTGGAAATGGACTTCTTCTCAAAATGTTAGGCATTGATATTAAATGGTACTTCCCACTCCTTTGCAACCTTTCACACATAAGCTACACTCTAGGTTGTCTTTTTTTGCAGAATTTTAGCATTTTTCATCAAGCCATTTTGACTAAGCACCCCTTTATTCAATACACATATTCCCAAATTTGGTCTAAACCATAACTCTCCCTACAAAAATGATCACTCCACATTTTTGAACCAAAAGGTAGCACATCTACAACTAATTATCTTAAAAAGTTTCAAGGCAATTTAACCCAAATCAAAAAAATAGTGAACTCTATACAAAATTCTAAAGAGCATGTAGTTTTTTAGAGCAATTTAACTTATTAACTTCTAAATTTCTAGCTCAATGCATGTTGCAACTTTCATATTAATTCTAACTATCATAATTGAAAGATAAACTAAGCTATCATTTATGAAAAATATCAAGTCCATATCTTAAACTTGAAGTTTTGTTCAAAATCACCATAATCTCCAAAATCTAGAGTCCATCTCACACAATCTCTCAAGTCTTCTCATGTGTATAAGATGTACAATATCACCTCAAAACCATCATAATGAACTATAAGGTATGAAAATGGGTCTAGGTTCCCTAACTTAAGTTCAGTTCTCTCCTCCCATGTTCTCTCCAAGTTCTTGTTAATCTCCAACAATTTGGTCAAGGCTATAACCCATGCTCACCTCCTCTTTTGAATGGAGAATACAAAAATGGTTTATCCCATTATAAAACAGTTTTATCTCCATAAAGTCTCATATTTGGCATGTACTTACTCATGCACAAAGGTATTATTGCTCCATTTACACATGAATGATAATACTATCTACCACACTTTCTCTACTTCTTTTCGTGACATGCATGGTCCCATAATTATTAGATGAGTATTGTATTGTATTGTAAAAATATGGAGATAGTAGAAGTTAAATATAGCTAATATGAGGCAAAACAAGTATACATTGTGGTACTCACTTTTTTTTTTGTTCTATTTTGTTAAAGTTTGAAGAAGAAGTGAATTAAGAAAGCTAAATTACAAAGGAAAGAATGGACTTGTGTGTCTTTAGAGTAAACCCAAAGAAGTCAACTTGGGGTTGGGAATCGGAAATACTTAGACGGGGTTATGAAGAGACAAATCCAAAGAAGTGCATCTTTGGACCAAGAAGCAAAGGCCAATACAAAGACCATGTAACAACCTCTCTATATGTTAGGCCAGGCAAGAAAGTACACTTCAAGAAATGGTGGAGGTACGAGAAGAATACCTTGACAATAATAGAAAACCAACAAGCAGAAGAAGTGAGAGTTGATTTTGAAATTGACTGAAGAATGACTGCACTTTGGGGTACTAAAAAATTGGGATAGCGCATAGGGAAATCAAATATGTCAAATAGATATCTTGTTCCTCTGAGTAGTCATCTTGCAATAATGCGCGTCAAGAAGCTAATTGAGAGTGAAATTTTCCAAAGTCCAAAAGGGGTTGGAGTGTCGTGTCTAGGAGAAGGGATAATTTTTCAGTGCCAAAGAACTAGAGAGCAAATCATGGCAAAGAAGACTAAGAACGCACTTGTAGTGAGGATTTTCATAATTGGAGGTTAGATGTTGTAACTAGGATCAAGGTCTTGAATAGGCTTTGGATTACAATCCTAGCATGGAATTGGAATTTTAGTTTCCCAAGTGTCATGGTAGAGATAGCTGCTAGTAATTGTGAGGAAGGCCTTGAAGTCAAGGGGAAGAGAGGACTGAGTCAGATCTGGCTCAATGGACTGAGTCAGATTGGAGGTTAGTATTGGGGAAAGAAGCAGGAGAGGCAACTAAGGTCACCTTCTATTGGAAGTGTTATGCTACACAAAGAAGACCACAAAAATTAGAAATTCATTCTTCACCTTGTGTACTAACAATGGCTACAAAGTGGAGTCCTATTGGGGACCCATTCAAGCGGAGCATTGTGGGAGAAATCATGGCTATGTTCAAACCCAAAAGAATGATATATGTGAACATGCAGCAGGCAGTCTTCTTTCACCAGATGTTTGCAAGGGTGAAGGTGAATTGGGCAAAACACTTCCACTAGCAAATGAGGGAGATGATAGTCAATTGGAGAACCAATTTACCTCCACATTACTTCATACCATTTGCAACACACTTCTACTTGGAATTAAATTTGTTGACAACGGAGGAGATGCATTGCATGGTGTCACCATTTCCATCCTGATCTACAACAAGAAGCGGATGAAGAGGAGCAGTAATATATGTTACAATTGTGAGCCAGCGATGATCAGTTCATCAGAATGGGACAAAAGGGAGATGGTAGAAGGAAGAAGTCCAAAGACAAAGAAGCAGACTAAACCCGAAGAGGTAGCATTGCCCCAAACACAATGAAAGACCCAAAGACTCAATCCATGAGGTAAGAAGACGGTGAAGGAGGAGACTTCAGAGACAAAGTCTGAAGAAGAGATAGAGTTTGGAGGAGGAGACTCAGAAGAAGCAAAGCTCACACTACAAAGTGAGGACTTTGGAAGTGAGAGTGATGGTGAAGAGGAAGTTCTGCAATTGATTGAAGCAAAAGAAGATAAGGCATTCCATGCAGCTATTGATTGTATGGAGGGAGAAAATAACCCTTGTTTAGAATTGGCCATGGAGAAGATGGATGAAGAGCCAAAGACCGGAAGGAAGGCAGAGCCAAGAAGTCAATAATGGTTGAACCTATAGGTCCAAGCTCAATCTGTAAGGAAGAAGAAAGCTTGGAAGCAATATTGCTGAAAGGAAAGATTGAGACTTTAGGGGAAAGCTTTGGTAGAAGAAGCAAAGTACAAAGACAATGTCAAAGATGAAGAAGGCTTTGAGGGAATAAAATACTTAATGCAAATTGTGACTCCATTGTTGGAGTTGTTGAGTATGTAGAAGAAGGAAATCTTGCAAGATCGTATGAAGGTGAAGAATGAGTTGCAGGTGGTGAAGTATTTGCTAGACAAAGTGAAGGAATTGAAGGAGAGAAGAAGAAGCTAAGGAACTTCAGGCTGATGTAGTCTTGAAGAAGAAGACTTTAGAGAACTTGCATTAGAGTTTTGAGAAGAGGAGAAGAGAGATGCATAGTCAAGCCAAAGGGTTGAAGGAGCAGATGGCATTGCTGGTGAAGATGAAAGAAGAGGTCATTGAAGTTCACATCAAAAGTATTCATATGAAGGCAATGGTAGCTGGATGGAGCAGGAGTTAGAGAGCTTGAAGAAGAGTGCAACAAGAAAAGATCAAGCATGGTAGAGGGAGTTGGCAATCCAACACCAAGAGGAGGAAAGATTGCAAGGCTTGGTAAGAAATGCTGAGATGCAGAGTTCTCAGTATGCAGAGGAGAAGAAGATGCTTGTGGCTGAGTACGGAGACAAGTTGAAGATGTACAGAGAAGAGTTGAAAGCAGAACACTCTCATGGGTATGCATCAAAGTCAATAGGAGAAGTTGTTGGAAGATTGTGAGCAATGATGAGCACAGAGTCTGAAAGAAGGTTGGAGGAAGCAAGACTATATGAATTGAAATTTCTTGTGCAGGAAACTTGGAAGAGGAGAGCAAAAGATGTAGATATGAACACTCTTTTGATTCATTTGAAGGAGCAAGTAGATAGGAAGATAATTGAGGTAGGAGACAATGTGAGTCTTAGATTAGATTTAGTGATATTGGAGTTAGAAAGACTTTGGAGTAGTGTGATGGAGGAAAAAAAGTCCAAAGTAGTAGAAGTAGGAGTGCACATGTCTTTGAAGTTATCCTTTGAGACATTAGAGAAGAGTGGGTTGAGAGATAAAGAGTTAGAAAGGTTATCCATGACCTCAATTGTAGTTCATAGTGAAGAAGTAGTAGAAATAGTGAAGGATTTGGTAGTTGACGATAGACCCAAAGAAGGAGAAATACTTGGAGGATCATTGGGTTTGGAAGCCAAAGAAGAGGTAAACATTGGATTGGATAAGGAACAAATTTGAGATCGGAAGAGGTAGATATGAAGAGGTGCATTGTCATTTTGGATCTTAAGGTTTGTAGAGTTGTTGTAGAACAATATAGTTGTTAGTAAATGTCTATTGCTCTACTATTTAAAGGAGGCACTCACAGTTTTATGTTGTTCAATATTCCAAATTTCTGAACCAAAGCCAAAGACGAAGCAGGTGAAATTGGGGGGAGTTCCAAAGTACAATATTGTGGCAGATATGGCATCTACAAGCGCGAATGTCACATTTAAACAATTATGGGAGGACAATAAGCTTTATAAAAAGCAGCTAAGTTCAGCCCTTAAGAAAGTAAGGGCAATGACCAAGAAAGACTTGCCCGCAATTTATTGTATTGAACAGAAAGATTTTGGATCTCACAAGGTGGATGTGGAGATAGCAGGTTGTATGATTACATCCATACCCATTGATTCAGGGTTGGGTGTAAATGTCATGACAAAAGACACTGCACAGTGATTGGGGTACACAACATTTGAACCAACACCCCGAATACTTAAGTTTGCGGATCAAACCAAGAGACGGCCCTTGGGCATGCTGTCAAATATCATCATGATTGTAGGAGGGGTGCCCTTCAAATTAAACTACATTGTGTTACGACCAGTAACCAAAATTGGCTACCCTCTCTTGATTGGGAGACCCTGGTTGTATAGTGCCCAGGTTATGGTGGATTGGCACCAGCAAAAATTACTATTTAAAGACATTTCGTCTAAAGAACAAAAGCTGGTGATGGTAAGTTGGACGAAGGTGCCTCATCTTGGGGAAACTACTTTGTCAAAAGACGAGGATGAATCCAAAGATTCATTGTCTTCGTCTTCCAAGGACTCTAAAGCCAATGTCCAAGTAAATTATTTGGAATGCTACGAGGTAGAGGTCAACAATGAAGACCCAAACGACATCACCTCGGGTGAACAAGACTTGGAGGAAAGAGGTTTGACGGCAGTACGACTCGGATTGAGCCGAGTAAGTCATGTAGAAGGTGTCATTAACCCCGATGACTGTCAAGATGTGGTCTTGACTGAAGAAAAGATTTTGAAGATTTCAAAGACAATCACCGCCGAGGAGTTGGCAGGATACACTGCCTTGTTTATAGAGTTCTAGGATGAATTTGCCTGGTCTATTGACCAAATGCCGAGAATTCCACAAGAATTTGGCAAGCACCGGATTGATCTGGTCGAAGGTGCAATTCCGGTTCGGCAAAGACAATACCGCCTGAACCCAAAGTACTCTCTCTTGGTAAAAGACAAAATTGATAAGTACTTAGGGGCCGGAATAATTTTCCATGTTCTAAGCAGTGAGTGGGTTTCACCTATTGTTATCGTTCCAAAGAAGAAGACCGGGAAAATTCAAGTGTGCCAAGATTTTTGCAAATTAAATGCAGTCACCAGAAAGGACCATCATCCTTTACCATTTACAAATACCATTCTGGACCAAGTAGTTGGTCATCCATGCTATAGTTTTCTCAATGGATTTTTAGGGTACAATCAAGTATCCATTCGAGAAGAAGACAAGGACAAAACCACATTCACGACTGATTGGTGCACTTTTGCTTACAATCAAATGCCCTTTGGGTTGTGTAATGCTCCTGCTACTTTCCAACGGATGATGAACTCAATATTCAAAGATTTCCTACATAAATTTGTGGAAGTCTTCATTGATGATTTTTGTGTGTTTGGGCAAAGAGATGTACATATAGATTACCTTTGCCAAACTTTCAAAAGGTGTCGTTTTGCCGGCTTGTCATTACCCCGGAGAAATGCTTCTTTGCAATGAAGGAAGGAATTCTTCTGGGGCATCAGGTGTCAAGCTGAGGTATTGAAGTGGATGTCGAGAATGTTAAAGTAATTGTAGCTTTGGAATCCCCAAAGAACCTTCAAGAGCTGAGAGCCTTCTTAGGACACATTGGATACTATAGACGCTTTGTATCAAATTATGCGGTGCTTGCTGCGCCCCTTACCAAGCTTCCGAAGAAATCCGATGATTATCTGTGGGAAGCAACTCAAGAAGAAGCTTTCTAGGTGTTGAAAAAGAAACAAGTTGAAGCACCAGTCATGAGGGCCCCAAATTGGGATGTCCCTTTTCATGTATATGTGGACACTTTGTCCATGGCCATCGGAGTTGTCTTAAGTCAGAAGGACGAGAAGAAAAAGGACTACCCGGTGTATTATGCCAGCCGACAACTTTCATTCTCGGAAAAGAACTATTCAACAACTGAAAGAGAAGCACTCGGGATGGTGTATGCCTGCAAGAAATTTTTCCACTACCTATTAGGATATGAATTTGTCTTCTATGTGGACCATTATGCACTGCAACACTTGGTCAAGAAGGCAGATTTGTCCAGGCAAATTGCAAGATGGATCTTGTTGTTACAAGAATTCACATACACTGTACAAGTAAGGAAGGGAGCTTTGTATTCAAATGCGGACTTCTTATCCAGGTTAGAAACGCAGGACCAAGATTTGGACATCGATGATCGGTTTCCTGATGAAGAGCTATATCATTTAATGGCTGTTCAAAGTACGCAGTATGCGGCAGAATATCATTATTTGCATACGTGCCATTGTCCTGAGGGGCTAGACCAGAACAAAGAGCAGTCTTTCTTTGGAAAATGGGACCATACCAATTGAAACACAACATTTTGTTTAAAATGGGCAAAGATGAAGTACTTTGGAGATGCCTGGAAGCATACGAAGTAGGAGGAGTCATCAAATCCTTGCACTCGAAAGCATTGGGGGGACACTATGCCCTAAAAAGTATGGTAAAGAAAATTCTTTTGGCATGGTATTGGTGGCCTACGATGTATAAAGATACTCATGCCCATATCCGGAGTTGTGATGCCTGTCAAAGAACAAGGAAACTGACGGCAACTTCACAGTGGCCCTTGAAACCAATTTTGCCTCTGGCCCCATTTGAGGAATGGAGTATTGATTTTGTGGGACCTATTCAACCAGTAACCCGTGTCACAAGGAAGAGGTACATCTTAGTATGTACCAATTATGCCACCAAGATGGTGGAAGCAGAGGCAACACGAAGAGATGATGCAGAGACAGTAGCAGAATTTTTTTTCGGAAACATCATTTCCCATTATGAGTGTCCTCTGGAATTGGTTAGTGATCGGGGAACTCATTTTTTGAACTCAATGGTGGAGGCGTTAACCAAATACTTCCAAATTAAGCATCGGAAGACCACGCCTTACAACCCAAAAGTGAATGGACTCACAGAGAAAGCCAATGGATTGATGTGTAAAATTTTGAATAAGGTGATAGTCAACTATGCCTATGATTGGGATACGAAGTTACATGCAGCGTTGTGGGCATATCGAACAACTGAAAAGATTACTACCAAGCAAACTCCTTATTTCCTGACATACGGATTGCATCCCATTTTACCAGTAGAGTTTGAAGTCCCGACATATAGAATACTTTGTGAAGAATGTTTGTTGGAGGAAGAAGTCAAGATCGTCGGATCCAGCAACTGATGTGGTTGGAAGAGAAAAGGGACCATGCAATGCAAACTACAAAGGAAATTCAAGAACAACAGAAGGTTTGGCACGATAAAAGACTCAAACCTGTGACTGTTCAGGAAGGAGACTTGGTATTACTATATGATAATCACCGCCTATTTTTTCTAGGAAAATTACATCTGAGGTGGATGGGACCGTATCATGTGATGCACATCTATGATGATGGTTCTATTCAACTTGCAAACTTGGATGGCAATCCTTTTGCAACTTGCGTCAATGGTTGGAGGGTTAGAAAATATTGGACCCTGAACCCAACTTTGTATAAAAACCCGGTTGTCGGTGTTTGCGAGGACGCTCACATTTGAGGGAGGGGGTATGTGGTACCTACATTTTTTTGTTTTTCTATGGTTAGTAGTGTTTAAGAGACGAAGTAAGCACTAAAAGTTGAATTGCAGACAAAGAATGGACAAAAGTAACTTTGGAGGAAATCCGAAGAAGATGACATCGGATCCGATGATAGAGGTACTCGGAAGAGGGGTACGCCGGAAAAAGTCCGAAGATCACCGTCTTTGGGTTGGAAGATGAAGGAAAGACAAAGACCGTTTAACAACCTCTATATGTGGCAAGAAAGTACATTTCAAGAAACGGCGGAGGCAGAAGAAGCATGTCTTGATAGTGACCGGGAGTGCACGCCAAAGAGAGAAATTCACAGACAAAATTGATTGAAGAATGACTATGATTTGGGCCAATATAAAATTGCAACTACGTAGGGGGAAGTTGAATACTCTGAGTAAATTTCCAATTCCTTTGAGTAGTCATCCTGCAGTAATGCATGTCCAGAAGCCCATCAAGAGTGAGATTTTCTGGAACCCTGAGGGAGTTAGAGTGTCTTGTCCAAGAGAGGGTCTTATTTTCCAACATCGTAGAATGAGAGAACAAATCATGGCGAAGAAGGTGGCCAACGTGCTGGCGGTGAGAGGTTTTGCAATTTGAAGGGTAGATGTAGTGGCTAGAATCAAAGTCTTGATTAGACTTCGTATTACGTTTTTAGCATGGAACTGGAATTTCAGTTCCACGGGAGTGATGGCAGAGATTGCTGCTAGTAATTGTGAGGAGGGTCCCAAGGTGGAAGAGAAGAGAGGCAATCCGGCTCGATGGACTGAGTTGGATTGGAAGTTGGTATTGGGAAGAGAAGCAGGAGAACCAACAGGGATCACCTTCTATTGGAAGTGTGATGCTGCAGAGGAGACAGCGGAAATCCAAAATTTGTTCTTTGCTCCGAGAACCATGAATGGCTACAAGGTGGAGTCCTATCAGGACCTGTAACACCCATTTGTGCATGTGTGTGGTATTGTGATATTTAGCTTGGTATTACAAGTACTTAAGAGATATTATTTATATAGAGATAAAGGATGGTTCTATGTTAGTCATGGTTAGCTAAAGTTAGTCATAGCTAAGATAGATGGGACCTTACTTTAGAGGAAGTAGAAAAGATGAGCACCACTATTTTGGATTTTAGTGTGTTGACTTGGTATTATTCCTAGGTGTTTGGCTTTGGGGAAAGAGTTGAGAACTCTTGGGCCCGCAAGCCTTTTTGTTTTGGATTCTTCTTTAGTCCAAGGATAGCCCATGTGAAGGAATCCTTGCTTTAGTGGTTGGGTCAAGATAAGACCACATGCTTAGGGGAATATGCCCATGTGAATGGATATTCCTTTCTACTTTTTGACTTTACTTGACTTTTAGTCTAGTAACTTGAGTTACTACGGTAATTAGTAACTTTGGTACGTAACTATTTCACAAGTATATAAACAAGGAGTGAGGAGGTACTCATCATCCTTTCATTTTGCAACTATCTCTCTCTCATTGAGTTCTCTAGTGAGCAATGTCTTGAGTCTTGGAGTGTTAGCCTTGGAGGAGTATGATGGAGTTGGGGTTCCTTTCCTTCTTAGTCCATGGTGCGCTACCATAATAGCCATCAGAGGTTCATCCTGAGTGAGAGACAGGCCGGCTCACATTTTTGGTTCCGTTGCCGGGACCTCTCTAGAAGGCAAGATAATGTTCCGCGTCCAATTCTACATTAGGCAGAAGGAGGCTATGAGAGCTCACTTGGAGAGAACATTAGGAGAGGAGAGGGCTGAACTTATGTTAGAGAACCAAGATCCATTTGTATACCCTGTAGTTCATTATGATGTCTTTGAGGTGATTTTGTACATCTTGTACACATGAGAGGAATTGGAGAGATTGTGTGAGGTGGATTGCAGATTTTGGGGATTAAGGTGATTTTGGGCAAAATCTCAAGTTTGAGATCTGGACTTGAGATTTCTACACATGATAGCTTGGGTTATCTTTCAGTTAGCACACTTGAAATTATTGAGAGAGCTTCTATGCGCACTGGGCTAGAATTTTTGAAAGTTGATAGGGTAAAGTGCTCCCGCAACTGCATGCTCTCTGGAAAATTGTACAGAGTCTGCCATTTCTTCAATGTTTAGTGAATTGTCCTGAAAATTTCCAAGAAAATTCAGTGCATTGTATCCTACCTGGTGCCACAAAAATTAGAGAGAGATCATTTTTGCGCAGTGCGTTATGAGTTTTTGAAGTGAGGGGGGTGGTTTTCAGACCAAATCTGAAATATGGGTGCTGAATAGAAAGGTGTCTAGGCCAAATGGCTCGATGAAAAGATCTAAAATTTTGCAGGGAGGGACGCCCTAGAGTTGTGATCAAGTGTGGAAAATTTCAGAGGACTGTGACATATTAGTTGGGAGATTTGAGTGACATTGTGAGGAAGGGTCAATTCTGCAGAGTGGAGATCTCATGCATGAGAAGTTTGAGATCAACAAAAAGCATGTTTGAGTGTTTAGATTCATCTTGGGGAACATGGAGAGTCATCAAGAGTGGAAATTGAGATTATGCAAGGTTCCCCAAGGGTTTGAGGTGATTGTAGGGGTGGATTTGAGGAAAAGAGAGTTTACAATAGAATTTGAAGAGAGTGTTGAGAGGATCCAAAAACCTACACCACTTGGAGGAAAGAGTGAGTCTAAGTGCTTTCTATGTGGAGAGAAGGGACATAAGGCAAGTTCATGTCCATTGACCTTTGAGAGCAAGAGATTGAGGGAAAGGAGAGGCTTACTTGACTTGGGTTTGCATGTTGGACCTTCTTCACCAAGATTGGGAGGGAGAAGATCTAAGACCAAGGAGTTGTGTGAGGTTTGTGGAGTTGAAGGACTTCCAAAAGGACATGAGTGTAGTGGAGTAAAAGCACTTTTGGAAACTTTGGTGAAGGATCTTGGAGAGAGTCTTAGTACAGCTACAGAAATACTACCACCTTCATCAGCTAGTTCTCAAGATTAGTGATGGAGATAATCTTTCAACTTATGGATAAACTATCCATGAGAGTTAGATTAATATGCACTCTAGGATTTGATGTTGCTATAGAAATCTTGGAGCAACCTGAACCTTTTGTGTTCCCTAGAGTGGATTATTCTCAGATGGTGTTAGTCATGTATATACTCTATTAGTAATAGAGTGAGAGAAAAGAAAAAAAAAAAAAAAAAAAAAAAATTTTGAGAGAAAAGAAAGATAGTGAGGGGTTAAGATGGGGAAACTTCCGGTTTTCTTTGGCAAGGATGGAGAAGATGTGGAGGCCTTTGTGAGAGACTTCAAGAGAGCTTGCATAGGAAACAATGAGAGGAGGAAGAATGAGTGGGCCTCATTATTACCAGATTTCTTTGAGGATGCAGCACTTACATGGTATGAGTCAGAATACCAAAAGAGAGAGAGGAGAGAGGGGGAAGAGGAGTCTTGGGAGACTTTGACTTCAGCACTCATTGAGAACTTTCTTCCTGATGAGAGTTATGAGAGATTGATGAGTGAGGTTACATTTCTCAAGCAAGGAGATGGAGAGAAAGTGAGAGTCTATGTGGAAAGAGTGGAAAAATTGGAGTCCAGATTTCGCATAGTGTTGAGGAAGGGTGGGGATGATGTGGAGACTACAATGATTGGCATAGGGGCCATGCTCACCAAGAATTTTGTGGGAGGATTGAGACCACAAATTAGAAGCAAGGTGAGATATGAGAAACCTTCTTCCAAGGTTGAAGCTATCAAGATCGCAATTCGTATGGAGGAGAGTTTGGAAGGGGATGAAAGTGATTTGGTGGTGAAGGAGGTTGTGCATCCTCCTCAAGGCTACAAGTATGGTGGAACTTCTGATACTTTGGTGACAAGGGTTGCACCACAAGTAGTAGTTGCTCCAGTTCTTGCACCTCCACCAAAAGATCCACTCCAAACCATCACAGAACAACTTGCGGATCTCAAGATCAATGTGGTGCAATTATGGGAGAAGAGAGAGGTGGATCAGAATGTAGGGAGAGGGCCTAGGAGTTATGGAAACCATCCATATAGAGGAGGCCAACCAGCCAACAATTTCAATGATAGAAATTGTTTTGGTTGTGGGGGAAGAGGCCATATCCAAAGGAATTGCCCAAATTCCACTTACCATGGAGGAAGGGGTTATGAGGGAGCCAATAGAGGGAAAGAGGGAGGTAGTGAAACCCAAGTGGCTCCTAATCCCAACAAAGGTAAGGGGATAGCATCCATAGATGTGGTTGAGAGCAAGTATGAGAAGGGAGAGTGCTCAAACTCCAAGGGTCCTAATTTGGAGCTTTTGGCACAAGAGAAGAAGAGAGCTCGTTTTGCAGAGGATGTTCACTCTTCTCAAGGATTTACTTCAAGCAAGGATACTCCTATGTCTACTAGGAGCACTCGCACCTCAACACCATCAACAACAAAGACTCCAAGGAAGAAGTTGGGGATGGAGGACTTCTTGATCTCCAAGCAACAATGGAACTACAATGTGTTGGAGGATGTTGGTAGTCACAAGGCTAACATCACAGTGGGCCAATTAATTGCTTTGAACCCTACCTTGAGAAAGGAGCTTAGAGGTGGTTTGAGTTCTACAAGGAGCAAGAAGAAGAAGAAGGCAAAAGTTCCAATATCAATGGGGGTGGTGGATGCCAAGCCAGCACCATGGGAAGCTTGTGAATATGCCTCCAAGATTGATGTGAGAGTGAATGGTCACAACATCAAGGATGCATTGGTTGATGGAGGATCAGCAGTGAATGCCATGTCAGAAAGGTTGATGAAGAAGTTGGGTATGATACCCTCAAGAGCTTCAACATTTGTGGTGAGCATGGCAAACAAGCAACAAGTTCGACCAGTAGGAGTGATGGATAAGGTGGTAGTTTCAGTTATGGGAGTTCAAAATCTCATGACTTTCCAAGTCTTGAAGGATTCAAGCTATGACTTACTTCTTGGGAGGCCATGGTTGAGAGCAGCACGCACAACTGATTGATGGCACAAAGGGTACTTAAGGATTGGGCCATCAAACCATAGAGTCACTGTTCCTGTGACTAACACCACCAACACCTCACATTCAGATACCCCATCTTCTGATTATTGGGAATCTGATTCTGAAGGAGGAGCTTCAGGTGTGGACACAAGCATGGAAGAGGAGACTTCCACGGAGGAGGATGAATCTGAATCTGATTCAGATGTGTATCCTTTGTGTGCTATGGATTTTGCACCTAAGCCAGAGGTTTTGAAGGACCCAGATAAATCACCATTGACACTTGAGGAGGTAGAGAGAAGGTTATCTACCCTCAAGTATGGCCCAAATGTTACCAAGGAGGAGAAGGTGAGATTTGAGGAGATTTTCCGCAAGTTCATCCATGTGTTTGCTTTTAGTTACAAGGATTTGAAGGAAGTCACCTTGGAGGAGCACAAGATAGAGGTGGAGTCACATGCAAGACCAATCCGCCAAAAGCAACGTCGCATTAGCCCACCAATATCTTTGGTTGTGAAGGAGGAGATTGATAAGCTCAAGGAGGCTGGATTTATCTTTGAGGTGGAGAATTCAGAATGGGTGTCTCCAATTGTCATTGTGAAGAAAAAGAATGGCAAGCTTCGGGTATGTGTGGATTACAAGAAGCTCAATGCTGTTACCAAGAAGGACTACTACCCATTGCCATTCATTGATGAGATCTTGGAGGAGGTTGCAGGTCATGAGAGGTACAGTTTTGGAGATGGTTATAGTGGATATAACCAAATCAAGATTGCACCAGAGCATCAACAACTCACCACATTCACCACACCTTGGGGAACTTACGCTTTCAAGGTCATGCCTTTTGGGCTTTGCAATGCTCCAGCCACATTCCAACGGTTCATGAACAAGGTATTTGAACCTTTCATTGGGAAATTTGTGAGAGATTTCATTGATGACTTTTGTGTCTATGGGAGCAAGGAGGAGCACTTTGAGCACCTAATCAAAGTCTTGCAACGCTTGGATGAGGCAAATGCATCACTCAACCCAGAGAAGTGCATTTTTGGATGTGAAGAAGGTCTACTTTTGGGGCACATCATCTCCAAGGATGGAATAGCAGTTGATCCTGAGAAGGTGAGGAAAATCTCAGACCTGCCATTCCCTTCAAGCTTGACAAAGTTACGCCAATTCTTGGGAATGGTTGGGTACTATAGGAGGTTCATCTTCTCATTTTCCAACAAGGCTTATGCATTGACCATCTACATGAAGAAGGGTGTAGATTACATGGTGATTTTGGAAGACAAGGAGGCTCTCAAAGCTTTTGAGGAGCTCAAGCAATCCCTTGTTGTAGCTCCAATTCTTGCTAAACCTGATTGGAGTAAGCCTTTCATCCTCTACACTGATGCTTCTAATGTAGCTATAGGATGCACTCTTAGTCAATTAGACCAAGATGGGCATGATCATCCAATAGCTTATGCTAGTAGGCAGATGGTTTCAGCAGAGAAGAACTACTCTGTCACAGAGAGAGAAGGGTTGGCAGTGATCTTTGGTCTCAAGAAGTTTAGACACTACTTGATTGGAGGGAAAGCCACAATTGTCACGGATCACAAGGCTTTGAAGTACATCTTCAACAAGCCTAATGTTGAAGGGAGACTAGCAAGGTGGATGATTCTCTTGTCTGAGTATGACTACACAATTGAGGATAGGCCAGGAAAGAAACATGCAAATGCTGATTTGTTATCTAGAGCCTATGATCATGATGGAGATGAGCCAGTAGATGATTCCTTCCCGGATGAGGAGCTCATGACAATCTCAGTCACTCAAGAGGTTCCAATGGAGTACAAGGAGATTGTGGATTTTGTGACAAGAGGTAACTATCCAGAAGGGATGCATGCTAGGGAGAGGAAGGCCCTTGCAGCAAGATCTAGACCTTACACAATGGTGGATGATATTCTTTTTCACCAAGGAGCAGATGGTCTACTTCGAAGAGCAGTGGGTAAGGAAGAGTCTATCCTACTCATAAAGGAGTTTCATGAAGGTTTAGTATGTGGAGGACACTTTGCAGGAAAGGTGACTGCTTTCAAGATTCTAGATGCAGGTTACCATTGGAGAGGGATTTTCAAGGATTGTCTTGATTATTGCAAAACTTGTCATGTTTGTCAAGCTTTTGCTAGAAAGTCTACATCCACTCCACCACTTAGATCAATTCCATTGCTAGGACCCTTTGAGAAGTGGGGAATTGATTTTGTAGGACCTCTCAATAGAACCCCAAGGAACAATCGGTACATTGTGGTAGTTACTGATTACCTTACCAAGTGGGTTGAGGCTAGACCATTGAGGGACAAGAATGAAGATGAAGTGGGTAGATTTCTTTATGAACGCATTATCACTAGGTTTGGATGCCCTTTGGAGTTGGTTTCTGATAGAGGAGGAGAGTTTACAGGAAGCATTACTACAGCCATGCTACGACATTTCTCTATCACACATAGAGTAACTACATCCTATAAGCCAAATTCCAATGGCTTGGCAGAGAGAACCAATCAGACCTTGTGCATGATGTTGGCCAAAGATGCAGAAATGGAGGGGGCTAAACATCATTGGGACAAGAGGATTCATGCAGTTTTGTGGGAGTATAGGACAACCATGAAGACTTCCACTGGATATTCTCCATTCCAATTGGTGTATGGTATTGAGTCTACCTTACCTATTCACTTTGATCTTCCTACCTTCCAAAGCATTCATAGGAGATTGAAGAAAGCACAAGGAAGTGATGCAGAGAAGTCAAGGAAGGATCAACTCATGGAGTTGGAAGAGGCAAGAGCAGTTGCTATGGTTCGAGTGGAGCAAGCCCAAAGGAAACAAAAGGAGAGCTATGACAAGAGGCAAGGCAAGAAGAAGGTGGAGCCTTTCAAAGAAGGTGATTGGGTAATGTTGTTTGATTCCATTCGATTCAAGAGAGTACAAAAGAAGTTTTTGCCTAAGTACTTTGGACCTTTCATAGTAGAGAAGGTGTGGGGAAATTACACTTATGATCTCAAGGAGTTGGGAGGAAGACACTTTGATAGGATTAACCATGATAAGTTGAAGATGTACCATAGAAGGTAGAGAGACCTTCACTTTGAGGACAAAGTGAAAACTTAGTCCGGGGGTAAATGTAACACCCATTTGTGCATGTGTGTGGTATTGTGATATTTAGCTTGGTATTACAAGTACTTAAGAGATATTATTTATATAGAGATAAAGGATGGTTCTATGTTAGTCATGGTTAGCTAAAGTTAGTCATAGCTAAGATAGATGGGACCTTACTTTAGAGGAAGTAGAAAAGATGAGCACCACTATTTTGGATTTTAGTGTGTTGACTTGGTATTATTCCTAGGTGTTTGGCTTTGGGGAAAGAGTTGAGAACTCTTGGGCCCGCAAGCCTTTTTGTTTTGGATTCTTCTTTAGTCCAAGGATAGCCCATGTGAAGGAATCCTTGCTTTAGTGGTTGGGTCAAGATAAGACCACATGCTTAGGGGAATATGCCCATGTGAATGGATATTCCTTTCTACTTTTTGACTTTACTTGACTTTTAGTCTAGTAACTTGAGTTACTACGGTAATTAGTAACTTTGGTACGTAACTATTTCACAAGTATATAAACAAGGAGTGAGGAGGTACTCATCATCCTTTCATTTTGCAACTATCTCTCTCTCATTGAGTTCTCTAGTGAGCAATGTCTTGAGTCTTGGAGTGTTAGCCTTGGAGGAGTATGATGGAGTTGGGGTTCCTTGCCTTCTTAGTCCATGGTGCGCTACCATAATAGCCATCAGAGGTTCATCCTGAGTGAGAGACAGGCCGGCTCACAGACCCGATCCAAAGAAGTATTGTGGTGGCGATGATGGCCATGTTCAAGCCAAAACGAACTACCTACGTGAACATGCAGCAGGCGTCTTCTTCCATCAGATGTTTGCAGGAGTTCCAGTTAATTGGGCAAAGTGCTTTCATCACCAAATGAGGCAAATGGTGGTGAATTGGCAAATGGGCTCACCACCGCATTACTTTGCACCGTTCGCAGCTCACTTCTACTTTGGGCTGAATTTACTATTCGAAGACGAGCGTCATCATATGATGTCTCACATGCATCCCAATTTGAGACGAGAAGCAGACAATGAGAAGCGCCAGTATATGCTGCATCTTCGAGCAAATGACGAATACTTTGCGAGGATGGGACAGTGGAGAATTGAAGACATTACCAGTCCAAAGACAAAGAAGCGCATCAAACCCGAAGAAGCAAAGTCACCGCCCAAGCAAAGGAAGACTCAATGGCTGATGTTGAAGACGGCAAAGGTCATAAAAGAGGTATCATTGGGATCGGAGTCTGGCAAGGAGACTGAGTCGCAAGAAGAGGACTCGGAAGAAGAGGAGCTCACATTGAAAAGTAAGGAGTCGGGGAGCAAAAGTGATGGACAACCAGAGGTCCAACAATCAGCAGCAATAAGTGAAGCTTGTCAAACGATGGTATTAAACAAGTCAAGAGCAAAAGAGGAAGTAGAGAATCCCACGGGGCAGAGTTCAAGAGGCCAAGACAAAGAAAGTGCGGACACAATAAAGATACAAAGATTGTGACTTTGGATGAAGAAGCCGATGATGGAGGTGAAGACTCCAGACAAAGAGGGCAATGACAAGGAAGAGCACTTCAGCAGGATATCCTACATGACAAAGGTGGTAACTCCACTGCTGGAATTGTTGAAGGAGCATCAAAGAGTAATTCCCCAAGATTGCAGTAAGAGGATGAACAAATTGCAGATGGTGAAGTATCTAGTGAGTGAAGTGAAGGAGCTGTAGGAACAACAAGTCCGAAGATCGCCAGAAGTGGAAGAACTTTGGAGGGAGGAATGCTTGGTGAAGAAAACGCTAACCTTGCTACAAGAGAAGGAGAAGGAATTGCAATGGCGAGCTAGAGAATTGAAGGAACAAACGTTGTGGCTTGATAAGATGAAGGAAGAAGTGAGTGATATGCGCATTGAGAATGTTCATTTAAAGGCGATGAACATCATAATGGAGCATGAGTTTGATAGCTTGAAGAAGAGTGCAGCAGCAAAGGATCAAGCATGGCAGAGGGAGTTAGCAGCTAGGCAAGAGGAAGAAGAACAATTACAAGAGCTAGTCAGAAGTGCTGAGTTACAGAGTACACAGTATGCACAGGAGAAGAAGATGCTTGCTGCGGAGTACGAAGACAAGTTGAAAATGTATTGTGAAGAACTGAAGGTAGAGCGCTCTCAAGGATATGAGTTTGAATCAGTAGGAGAAGTTGCGGGGAAGTTGAGAGCCATCTTAAGCACTGAGGCTGAAGGGAGATTGGAGGAAGCCCGCCTACACGAGTTGAAGTTGCTTGTGCAGGAAACTTGGAAAAGAAAAGCCGAAGATGTGGATATGAACACGTTGCTGATTCGCTTGAGAGAGCGTGTAGATAGGAAAATGTTAGATGTAGAGAACAATGTTAGTCTTAGACTGGATTTAGTCAATTTGGAATTAGAGAAGATTCGGAAGAGTGTGACAATGGATACAAAACCCAATGTTGCAGATGTAGGAATACAAGTATCATCGGACTTGAGGATTGACACATTAGAGAAGAGTGGGTCAGGAGATAAGAGTGTAGATGGATTACCCATGAGCTCAATTGTAGATTGTAGTGAAGAAGTGGTAGAATTAGTAAAGAATTTGGTAGAATCAGCTATACCCGAAGAAGGAGAAGTAGTAAGAAGATCATCGGGTTTGGAAGCCAATGATGAGGTAGACATCGGATCGTGATAGAAGTCAATTTTGAGATAAGAAGAGGCAGATTGTCCCTTAGGATCTGCAGGTAGGAAATAATGTTAGGAAGTGGTGCCTAGGTAGGCAAGTCTGCCGTTTGCTTCAGTATTTAAGTGGAGCATTTGCAATACAATGTTATTCAGTATTCATATTTTTGAAGATAGATAAATTGAAGTGTTGTTCCCAGTACTCGTTGCTTAAGCTTAATTCCGATTGTCAATTTTGTGTTTGTGTTTGTGAGTGTGTGGAGAATTCCAAAGAGCAAGTCAGTGTGTTTGTGGATGTTGGAATATGCAGCCTTGATCTTCATTCTGTGTGTTTGATCCTGAGTGAAGTGCATCAGAGCAATGCCTTGACAGGTCTGAGAGGAATTGTAGTGTTGTTAGTATTCTGCATTTGTGAGTGCAGCACAAAGCTGATGTGAAGCAATTTTGATCTGTGAGCCGGCCTGTCTCTCACTCAGGATGAACCTCTGATGGCTATTATGGTAGCGCACCATGGACTAAGAAGGCAAGGAACCCCAACTCCATCATACTCCTCCAAGGCTAACACTCCAAGACTCAAGACCTTGCTCACTAGAGAACTCAATGAGAGAGAGATAGTTGCAAATGAAAGGATGATGAGTACCTCCTCACTCCTTGTTTATATACTTGTGAAATAGTTACGTACTAAAGTTACTAATTACCGTAGTAACTCAAGTTACTAGACTAAAAGTCAAGTAAAGTCAAAAAGTAGAAAGGAATATCCATTCACATGGGCATATTCCCCTAAGCATGTGGTCTTATCTTGACCCAACCACTAAAGCAAGGATTCCTTCACATGGGCTATCCTTGGACTAAAGAAGAATCCAAAACAAAAAGGCTTGCGGGCCCAAGAGTTCTCAACTCTTTCCCCAAAGCCAAACACCTAGGAATAATACCAAGTCAACACACTAAAATCCAAAATAGTGGTGCTCATCTTTTCTACTTCCTCTAAAGTAAGGTCCCATCTATCTTAGCTATGACTAACTTTAGCTAACCATGACTAATATAGAACCATCCTTTATCTCTATATAAATAATATCTCTTAAGTACTTGTAATACCAAGCTAAATATCACAATACCACACACATGCACAAATGGGTGTTACATTTACCCCCGGACTAAGTTTTCACTTTGTCCTCAAAGTGAAGGTCTCTCTACCTTCTATGGTACATCTTCAACTTATCATGGTTAATCCTATCAAAGTGTCTTCCTCCCAACTCCTTGAGATCATAAGTGTAATTTCCCCACACCTTCTCTACTATGAAAGGTCCAAAGTACTTAGGCAAAAACTTCTTTTGTACTCTCTTGAATCGAATGGAATCAAACAACATTACCCAATCACCTTCTTTGAAAGGCTCCACCTTCTTCTTGCCTTGCCTCTTGTCATAGCTCTCCTTTTGTTTCCTTTGGGCTTGCTCCACTCGAACCATAGCAACTGCTCTTGCCTCTTCCAACTCCATGAGTTGATCCTTCCTTGACTTCTCTGCATCACTTCCTTGTGCTTTCTTCAATCTCCTATGAATGCTTTGGAAGGTAGGAAGATCAAAGTGAATAGGTAAGGTAGACTCAATACCATACACCAATTGGAATGGAGAATATCCAGTGGAAGTCTTCATGGTTGTCCTATACTCCCACAAAACTGCATGAATCCTCTTGTCCCAATGATGTTTAGCCCCCTCCATTTCTGCATCTTTGGCCAACATCATGCACAAGGTCTGATTGGTTCTCTCTGCCAAGCCATTGGAATTTGGCTTATAGGATGTAGTTACTCTATGTGTGATAGAGAAATGTCGTAGCATGGCTGTAGTAATGCTTCCTGTAAACTCTCCTCCTCTATCAGAAACCAACTCCAAAGGGCATCCAAACCTAGTGATAATGCGTTCATAAAGAAATCTACCCACTTCATCTTCATTCTTGTCCCTCAATGGTCTAGCCTCAACCCACTTGGTAAGGTAATCAGTAACTACCACAATGTACCGATTGTTCCTTGGGGTTCTATTGAGAGGTCCTACAAAATCAATTCCCCACTTCTCAAAGGGTCCTAGCAATGGAATTGATCTAAGTGGTGGAGTGGATGTAGACTTTCTAGCAAAAGCTTGACAAACATGACAAGTTTTGCAATAATCAAGACAATCCTTGAAAATCCCTCTCCAATGGTAACCTGCATCTAGAATCTTGAAAGCAGTCACCTTTCCTGCAAAGTGTCCTCCACATACTAAACCTTCATGAAACTCCTTTATGAGTAGGATAGACTCTTCCTTACCCACTGCTCTTCGAAGTAGACCATCTGCTCCTTGGTGAAAAAGAATATCATCCACCATTGTGTAAGGTCTAGATCTTGCTGCAAGGGCCTTCCTCTCCCTAGCATGCATCCCTTCTGGATAGTTACCTCTTGTCACAAAATCCACAATCTCCTTGTACTCCATTGGAACCTCTTGAGTGACTGAGATTGTCATGAGCTCCTCATCCGGGAAGGAATCATCTACTGGCTCATCTCCATCATGATCATAGGCTCTAGATAACAAATCAGCATTTGCATGTTTCTTTCCTGGCCTATCCTCAATTGTGTAGTCATACTCAGACAAGAGAATCATCCACCTTGCTAGTCTCCCTTCAACATTAGGCTTGTTGAAGATGTACTTCAAAGCCTTGTGATCCGTGACAATTGTGGCTTTCCCTCCAATCAAGTAGTGTCTAAACTTCTTGAGACCAAAGATCACTGCCAACCCTTCTCTCTCTGTGACAGAGTAGTTCTTCTCTGCTGAAACCATCTGCCTACTAGCATAAGCTATTGGATGATCATGCCCATCTTGGTCTAATTGACTAAGAGTGCATCCTATAGCTACATTAGAAGCATCAGTGTAGAGGATGAAAGGCTTACTCCAATCAGGTTTAGCAAGAATTGGAGCTACAACAAGGGATTGCTTGAGCTCCTCAAAAGCTTTGAGAGCCTCCTTGTCTTCCAAAATCACCATGTAATCTACACCCTTCTTCATGTAGATGGTCAATGCATAAGCCTTGTTGGAAAATGAGAAGATGAACCTCCTATAGTACCCAACCATTCCCAAGAATTGGCGTAACTTTGTCAAGCTTGAAGGGAATGGCAGGTCTGAGATTTTCCTCACCTTCTCAGGATCAACTGCTATTCCATCCTTGGAGATGATGTGCCCCAAAAGTAGACCTTCTTCACATCCAAAAATGCACTTCTCTGGGTTGAGTGATGCATTTGCCTCATCCAAGCGTTGCAAGACTTTGATTAGGTGCTCAAAGTGCTCCTCCTTGCTCCCATAGACACAAAAGTCATCAATGAAATCTCTCACAAATTTCCCAATGAAAGGTTCAAATACCTTGTTCATGAACCGTTGGAATGTGGCTGGAGCATTGCAAAGCCCAAAAGGCATGACCTTGAAAGCGTAAGTTCCCCAAGGTGTGGTGAATGTGGTGAGTTGTTGATGCTCTGGTGCAATCTTGATTTGGTTATATCCACTATAACCATCTCCAAAACTGTACCTCTCATGACCTGCAACCTCCTCCAAGATCTCATCAATGAATGGCAATGGGTAGTAGTCCTTCTTGGTAACAGCATTGAGCTTCTTGTAATCCACACATACCCGAAGCTTGCCATTCTTTTTCTTCACAATGACAATTGGAGACACCCATTCTGAATTCTCCACCTCAAAGATAAATCCAGCCTCCTTGAGCTTATCAATCTCCTCCTTCACAACCAAAGATATTGGTGGGCTAATGCGACGTTGCTTTTGGCGGATTGGTCTTGCATGTGACTCCACCTCTATCTTGTGCTCCTCCAAGGTGACTTCCTTCAAATCCTTGTAACTAAAAGCAAACACATGGATGAACTTGCGGAAAATCTCCTCAAATCTCACCTTCTCCTCCTTGGTAACATTTGGGCCATACTTGAGGGTAGATAACCTTCTCTCTACCTCCTCAAGTGTCAATGGTGATTTATCTGGGTCCTTCAAAACCTCTGGCTTAGGTGCAAAATCCATAGCACACAAAGGATACACATCTGAATCAGATTCAGATTCATCCTCCTCCGTGGAAGTCTCCTCTTCCATGCTTGTGTCCACACCTGAAGCTCCTCCTTCAGAATCAGATTCCCAATAATCAGAAGATGGGGTATCTGAATGTGAGGTGTTGGTGGTGTTAGTCACAGGAACAGTGACTCTATGGTTTGATGGCCCAATCCTTAAGTACCCTTTGTGCCATCAATCAGTTGTGCGTGCTGCTCTCAACCATGGCCTCCCAAGAAGTAAGTCATAGCTTGAATCCTTCAAGACTTGGAAAGTCATGAGATTTTGAACTCCCATAACTGAAACTACCACCTTATCCATCACTCCTACTGGTCGAACTTGTTGCTTGTTTGCCATGCTCACCACAAATGTTGAAGCTCTTGAGGGTATCATACCCAACTTCTTCATCAACCTTTCTGACATGGCATTCACTGCTGATCCTCCATCAACCAATGCATCCTTGATGTTGTGACCATTCACTCTCACATCAATCTTGGAGGCATATTCACAAGCTTCCCATGGTGCTGGCTTGGCATCCACCACCCCCATTGATATTGGAACTTTTGCCTTCTTCTTCTTCTTGCTCCTTGTAGAACTCAAACCACCTCTAAGCTCCTTTCTCAAGGTAGGGTTCAAAGCAATTAATTGGCCCACTGTGATGTTAGCCTTGTGACTACCAACATCCTCCAACACATTGTAGTTCCATTGTTGCTTGGAGATCAAGAAGTCCTCCATCCCCAACTTCTTCCTTGGAGTCTTTGTTGTTGATGGTGTTGAGGTGCGAGTGCTCCTAGTAGACATAGGAGTATCCTTGCTTGAAGTAAATCCTTGAGAAGAGTGAACATCCTCTGCAAAACGAGCTCTCTTCTTCTCTTGTGCCAAAAGCTCCAAATTAGGACCCTTGGAGTTTGAGCACTCTCCCTTCTCATACTTGCTCTCAACCACATCTATGGATGCTATCCCCTTACCTTTGTTGGGATTAGGAGCCACTTGGGTTTCACTACCTCCCTCTTTCCCTCTATTGGCTCCCTCATAACCCCTTCCTCCATGGTAAGTGGAATTTGGGCAATTCCTTTGGATATGGCCTCTTCCCCCACAACCAAAACAATTTCTATCATTGAAATTGTTGGCTGGTTGGCCTCCTCTATATGGATGGTTTCCATAACTCCTAGGCCCTCTCCCTACATTCTGATCCACCTCTCTCTTCTCCCATAATTGCACCACATTGATCTTGAGATCCGCAAGTTGTTCTGTGATGGTTTGGAGTGGATCTTTTGGTGGAGGTGCAAGAACTGGAGCAACTACTACTTGTGGTGCAACCCTTGTCACCAAAGTATCAGAAGTTCCACCATACTTGTAGCCTTGAGGAGGATGCACAACCTCCTTCACCACCAAATCACTTTCATCCCCTTCCAAACTCTCCTCCATACGAATTGCGATCTTGATAGCTTCAACCTTGGAAGAAGGTTTCTCATATCTCACCTTGCTTCTAATTTGTGGTCTCAATCCTCCCACAAAATTCTTGGTGAGCATGGCCCCTATGCCAATCATTGTAGTCTCCACATCATCCCCACCCTTCCTCAACACTATGCGAAATCTGGACTCCAATTTTTCCACTCTTTCCACATAGACTCTCACTTTCTCTCCATCTCCTTGCTTGAGAAATGTAACCTCACTCATCAATCTCTCATAACTCTCATCAGGAAGAAAGTTCTCAATGAGTGCTGAAGTCAAAGTCTCCCAAGACTCCTCTTCCCCCTCTCTCCTCTCTCTCTTTTGGTATTCTGACTCATACCATGTAAGTGCTGCATCCTCAAAGAAATCTGGTAATAATGAGGCCCACTCATTCTTCCTCCTCTCATTGTTTCCTATGCAAGCTCTCTTGAAGTCTCTCACAAAGGCCTCCACATCTTCTCCATCCTTGCCAAAGAAAACCGGAAGTTTCCCCATCTTAACCCCTCACTATCTTTCTTTTCTCTCAAATTTTTTTTTTTTTTCTTTTCTTTTCTCTCACTCTATTACTAATAGAGTATATACATGACTAACACCATCTGAGAATAATCCACTCTAGGGAACACAAAAGGTTCAGGTTGCTCCAAGATTTCTATAGCAACATCAAATCCTAAAGTGCATATTAATCTAACTCTCATGGATAGTTTATCCATAAGTTGAAAGATTATCTCCATCACTAATCTTGAGAACTAGCTGATGAAGGTGGTAGTATTTCTGTAGCTGTACTAAGACTCTCTCCAAGATCCTTCACCAAAGTTTCCAAAAGTGCTTTTACTCCACTACACTCATGTCCTTTTGGAAGTCCTTCAACTCCACAAACCTCACACAACTCCTTGGTCTTAGATCTTCTCCCTCCCAATCTTGGTGAAGAAGGTCCAACATGCAAACCCAAGTCAAGTAAGCCTCTCCTTTCCCTCAATCTCTTGCTCTCAAAGGTCAATGGACATGAACTTGCCTTATGTCCCTTCTCTCCACATAGAAAGCACTTAGACTCACTCTTTCCTCCAAGTGGTATAGGTTTTTGGATCCTCTCAACACTCTCTTCAAATTCTATTGTAAACTCTCTTTTCCTCAAATCCACCCCTACAATCACCTCAAACCCTTGGGGAACCTTGCATAATCTCAATTTCCACTCTTGATGACTCTCCATGTTCCCCAAGATGAATCTAAACACTCAAACATGCTTTTTGTTGATCTCAAACTTCTCATGCATGAGATCTCCACTCTGCAGAATTGACCCTTCCTCACAATGTCACTCAAATCTCCCAACTAATATGTCACAGTCCTCTGAAATTTTCCACACTTGATCACAACTCTAGGGCGTCCCTCCCTGCAAAATTTTAGATCTTTTCATCGAGCCATTTGGCCTAGACACCTTTCTATTCAGCACCCATATTTCAGATTTGGTCTGAAAACCACCCCCCTCACTTCAAAAACTCATAACGCACTGCGCAAAAATGATCTCTCTCTAATTTTTGTGGCACCAGGTAGGATACAATGCACTGAATTTTCTTGGAAATTTTCAGGACAATTCACTAAACATTGAAGAAATGGCAGACTCTGTACAATTTTCCAGAGAGCATGCAGTTGCGGGAGCACTTTACCCTATCAACTTTCAAAAATTCTAGCCCAGTGCGCATAGAAGCTCTCTCAATAATTTCAAGTGTGCTAACTGAAAGATAACCCAAGCTATCATGTGTAGAAATCTCCAGTCCAGATCTCAAACTTGAGATTTTGCCCAAAATCACCTTAATCCCCAAAATCTGCAATCCACCTCACACAATCTCTCCAATTCCTCTCATGTGTACAAGATGTACAAAATCACCTCAAAGACATCATAATGAACTACAGGGTATACAAATGGATCTTGGTTCTCTAACATAAGTTCAGCCCTCTCCTCTCCTAATGTTCTCTCCAAGTGAGCTCTCATAGCCTCCTTCTGCCTAATGTAGAATTGGACGCGGAACATTATCTTGCCTTCTAGAGAGGTCCCGGCAACGGAACCAAAAATGTGAGCCGGCATGTCTCTCACTCAGGATGAACCTCTGATGGCTATTATGGTAGCGCACCATGGACTAAGAAGGCAAGGAACCCCAACTCCATCATACTCCTCCAAGGCTAACACTCCAAGACTCAAGACCTTGCTCACTAGAGAACTCAATGAGAGAGAGATAGTTGCAAATGAAAGGATGATGAGTACCTCCTCACTCCTTGTTTATATACTTGTGAAATAGTTACGTACTAAAGTTACTAATTACCGTAGTAACTCAAGTTACTAGACTAAAAGTCAAGTAAAGTCAAAAAGTAGAAAGGAATATCCATTCACATGGGCATATTCCCCTAAGCATGTGGTCTTATCTTGACCCAACCACTAAAGCAAGGATTCCTTCACATGGGCTATCCTTGGACTAAAGAAGAATCCAAAACAAAAAGGCTTGCGGGCCCAAGAGTTCTCAACTCTTTCCCCAAAGCCAAACACCTAGGAATAATACCAAGTCAACACACTAAAATCCAAAATAGTGGTGCTCATCTTTTCTACTTCCTCTAAAGTAAGGTCCCATCTATCTTAGCTATGACTAACTTTAGCTAACCATGACTAATATAGAACCATCCTTTATCTCTATATAAATAATATCTCTTAAGTACTTGTAATACCAAGCTAAATATCACAATACCACACACATGCACAAATGGGTGTTACAGATCGAGGAAGTTGTGCCTTCAGTGGAGGGGTGGAACACAATTCCGAGGCAAAATTGGTCTTTGCAGTGAAGTGCCGTCTTTGGGAGAATCTGAATCATCACAATCAAGAGTTGTTTGGACAGAATTTGCTATGTTGTGATTATGTGTGTGTGTATTCGTGACAAGTTGTCAAGATTGTGAGCTTGTTACTCTCTTTTGGGTGTAGTTTCTACTTGAGAGATTAAAGAAGAAACCAAGAAGAACTACGATTGTGACTTTTTTCTTCGTATTTGACCAATTCTAGATAGTATCTCTGTGGGAACGAACTCTACTGACCCGATTACCACAAAAGTGATATTTGCCGGGTTGTCACACCTCCTATCTCTCTTGCTTCTCTCCCCAAGACTATTCTCCAATCCAACTCAGTCCATCGAGCCGGATTTACTCTCTTCCCCTTGTGCTTCAGCCCATCCTTGCAGTCACTTGCTGCAATTTCTACCATGAAACTTGGAAAACTAAAGTTCCAATTCTAGGCCAAGAATGTGATACAAAGCCTCGCTAAGACCTTGATGTGTGCCACTACTTCTAATCTACACATTGCAAGTCCCCTCACCACACTCTGCTTATTCACTTTTGGGTCCATTGTGTGTCACTTGTCTTCTTGTAGATCTGCAATTTGCATTTCTTTGGGTCAACTCTGAATAGGGATGTGGTGCCTACATTTTTCGTATTTTTCAAAATCAAGAAGAAGAAGTGTATAGAGAAGTCGGATTGCGCTTGTATGGCCAAAGAAGGCAAAGAAAAGAGTCTTTGAGATGAAACCCGAAGTAAAGTGACTTTGCGTCATAAGGCAAAGTACTCGGAAATGCCCTATCAGCATACAACCCAAAGTAAGGAGTCTTCGTATCGGGGGGAGCTCAACCCGAGGCAAAGTCAGTCTAGCAACCTTTCGTTGGGGCAAGAAATTCAAGAAAGGACCATTCAAAAACCGGTGGCCCATATGCGCAAAGTTTGATTGACAGTGACAGGTGCATGCAGGAGGTGTGATTTCTCGGTAGAAACTCAAAGTGAAGAAAGATGAAGAAAGCGCAACTCTATAAAAATCGAACCCGCAACGACAAAATGTTGAGTAATTTTCCTTTGCCGTTGGAGAAGTTGTCTTGTAGGTGATTGTGGGAAGGGAAATAGAGTTGGAAATGTGTTAGTGTGTAAGGGAGAAGTCGCAAGAGTGAAATCAAGAGACAGTGAGAAAGCAGGAGAGATGGGAGGAGGAAAGAAGAACTCCAAATTCGCAATGAGAAATCATGCAATTTGGAGGTTAGATGTGATTGCTATGATTGAAGTCTTGAGCCAACTTCGGATCACTTTCTTGGTGTGGAACTGAAACGTGAGTTTTCCAAGTTTCATGACAGAAATCATCGAGAGCAAGTGTCTTGATGGACCCAAGGAAGAAGGGGAGAGAGGAAATCCGGCTTGCTGGATAGAGTCGGATTGGAGACTAGTACTCAGGAAAGAAGCAGGCTTGGAGCAAGGGGCAACGTTCTTGGGGAAGAGAGAGATAGCTCAAGAAACCCAAGAAGTGAGAGATGCATTCTCGTCAAAGCGGACAAAGAATGGGTACAAAGTCGAGAGCTACAAAGACCCTATGAAGAGAGGAATTGTGAGTGCTCTGATGGCAATCCTGAAGCCGGAGAGAACAACGTATGTGATGAAACACCAAGCGGTGTTCTTTCACAAGTTGTTTGTAGGAGAACCGATCAATTGGGCGAGGTGTTTCCATGGGAGAACCTGACAAATGGTGTGGAATCTGCGGGATAAATTGCCTCCACACTACATCGTGCCGTTTGCAGTGCATTTCTACCTTGGGTTGATTTGCTGAACTCGGTGGAGCAAACTCGGATGGTGTCACATTTCCATCCCGATTTGAGAAAGGAAGTCGATGTAGAGGAGCAGCAGTACATTTTGCAAATCAGAAGCACCGACGAGTACTATAAGAAGACAGGGAAGAATGTGGAGATCAAAGTGAGTACTCTGAACTCAAAGAAGAGAAGTCGGCAAGGCAAAGCCAAAGACACAAAGAAACCTTGGAAGATGAAGACTCGAAAGGTGATGCCGAGCTCAAGACCGAAGACTCGGAGCACAAGGAGGAACCCAAGCTAACGCTACAGAGTGGAGATATGAGTAGCGACAGTGATGAAGGAGGAGAAATGACATCAGTGCTAGCTGCTACAGCAGAAGAAGAAGAAGTGCATGCAGAGATTGAGGCCGAGGACAACACAAAGTTGGAAGACGAAGTACTTGAAGCAGAAGAAAAGATTGCAGTTCAGAGAGGAGTCCGCTCGAGACGTAAGGCAAAGTACAATGCAGGTCCAAGTAATGTGCAAGAAGAAGCGAATGCAAGCTCGGGAAGTGAGGCATCCATTTAGATACAAAGACTGCAAAGAAGAAGGCAAGTATCGGATGAACACAAGGTACAAAGGGAAGTGGCCACGCAAGAAGAAGTAACCTTGAGCGATGGAGTCAAGTACTTGCGGGATGTGGTATGTCCTCTGTTGGTGAAGCTGGAGTACAAGAAGAAGGAGATGCAGTCGACTTGTCCAGAGGTAAAGACTGTATTGCATGTGTTGTCCAGATTAGAAGAAGAGAACTCGGAGTTGAAGAAGAGTATAACCCGAGGTGAGGAAGAGAGTGAAGTACTACAAGTAGAGGCAATAGTGAGGACTTAGGTAATTGAAGACCTGAAGAGAGAAGTGAGATATTGAGATGATCTTGTGAAGAAGAGTGACATAGCAAGGGAGAGACAAGTAGCAAAATACAAGATCTTGAAGCAATAGTTTGCTGATTCAAGAGTAGAAGTTATCCATGCTATGGCAAGAGTAGCAGCGAAGGATCAAGAGCTCGATAGGGTGATGGAGAGTGTCAAGGAGAAGAAGCAACTCTGGCAAAGAGAGTTGGCAGCACGGTATAGGGAAGAAGAGAGATTACGAGAGTTACTTCGTAATCAGGAGGAGAAGATGGTACAAAAGGAGAAGGAGAAGGAAACGGTGAAAGCCGAGTTCAAAGCAGAATTGGCAATGTACAAGGAGGACTGGCTTGCAGATCAAGAGCAAGAGAGGAAGATGAGATTGGAGCCATTGAAGGAGATTGTCCTCAGGATGAATGCAATGTTGAGTACAGAGGCCAGCGTTTGGATTGAAGAGACGGGGCTGCACGAGTTGAAGTTGTTGGTGCAGGAGACGAGGCAAAGACATGTGAAAGATACAAATTTGAATGCATTGTTGATAAGTCTTTGGACTTGTGTAGACAGGAAGATCTTAGAAGTAGAAGATAATATTGCAATCAGATTAGACTTAGTGAAAATAGAGATAGAAAAACTTCGGAAAGACGTTAGAGCCAAACCTGAAGTAGATAACATAGGAGTGTAGATGTCTTTGGAGTTAGAGATGGAGACATTGGAAAAGAGTGGGTCGAGCGATGAAGAGTTAGATAGATTACCCACTAGTGCAATTTCAGATCAGGAAAGAGAATTGTTGGATTTGGTAGAAGAAGTAGAAGATATGAAACCCGAAGAAAGAGTAGTAGGAAGTAAAGTTACTTCGGGTTTGGGTTTGAAAGCCGATGATGAAGTAGACATCGGATCGGATTAGTAACAGATTTGAGATTTGAAGAGGCAGATTTGAAGGGGTGCATTGTCATTTTGGATCTGCAGGTTAGAAAAGTTATTATAGAACAATATAGTTGTTAGAACTTAAGCTTGATTCCAAGTATCAACTTTGTGTCTATGTTTGTGAGTGTTTGGAGAAATTCAAAGTGCAAGTCAGTGTGCTTGTTGGATGTTGGATTCCACAACCTTGATCTTCATTCTGTGTGTTTGATCCTGAGTGAAGTACAATTGAAGCAATGCCTTGATAGATCTGAGAGGAATTGTAGTGTTGGTAGTATTTTGCATTTGTGAGTGATGTGCAAAGTTGATGTGAAGCAATTTTGATCGAGGAAGTTGTGCCTTCAGTGGAGGGGTGGAACACAATTCTGAGGCAAAGTCATTTTGTAGAGAAGTGCCATTTTTGGGAGAGCCTAAATCATCACAATCAAGATTGTTTGGAAAGATTTGATGGAGTTGTGATTAAGGAGTGTGAATTTGTGACAAGACTGTGAGTCAGTGCTTGTTACTCTCTTTTGGGTGTGGTTTCTACTTGAGAGATTAAAGACGCAACCAAGAAGAACTAAATTGTTACTTTGCTTCATATTTGACCAATTCTGACTCGTATCTTTGCGGGAACAAACTTTACTTACCCGATTACCACAAAAGTGATATTTGCCGGGTTGTCACAAGGGATAGGGTAGCATCAGGACATTGCACTACTTCCTTGCAAAAATCTTGATTTTATAGACTTATGTTGGTTGGTCATTCTTCAATTGTTTCTCCGCTCTAGTCACCGATTCAAAGAGGTGGTTTCCTATAACTATCAAGAACTTCTTGATCCTGAGGTCATCACTTCCTTCCCGCATACTTTCTTGATTGGCCAACCCCAAAAAATTTTGTTATAGGTTCTTTGGATCAGGCTACCCCGCCTCATATAAAGTCCCCTTCTTTGTCTTTCTCTCTTATCCATCTTGGGTCCTTTGGTCTTGACCCAAAGTCGACTTCACGTTTGGCCCAAACACACGCTGTCGTGGGGAACGTTCGGTCTTGAGAGTGCGCCGAGCACATGGCTGCTTGTGCTTAGTTTTCTGAGGTTGACTCACCCTGAAGGTTTTGTTTTATCCTTGACTTTTGTAAAACCAATCTTGTCATGCGAGGTTGGTGTTATGGTTTCTACCTCTGCTTGGTCTCATATCCTATTTTCTCGTCAGGTTCAAGCTATGGTTCGGGATCTGGCAGTTCATAGACCTAGGTCCGGTGGCCCTTTGATAAAATAAAATAAACAACAACTGAGTGATCTAACTGAACATAAATCCGGCACTCAGATCATTTAATTATGCTTTTCACCTGGACCAGACTGAGAGATCCTAGAATGGAGTTTCCTCAACTCTAGTCACAATTCATAACACAAATCTGCTTCCAAGACTCATTTCACATTTCGAAAATTCCTATCCTGGTCCAAAACACAGTCCTAAGGCATCTCCAAAAGCCTTCAGCCCTTCAAGACTCCTTTCACATTTCGAAAATTCCTATCCTGGTCCAAAACACAGTCCTAAGGCATCTCCAAAAGCTTTCAGCCCTTCAAAACTCCCTTCACATTTCGAAATTTCTGTCCTGGTCCAAAACACAGCCCTCATGCATCTCCAAAAGCCTTCAGCCCTTCAAGACTCCTCTCACATTTTGGAAAGTTCTCTCCTGGTCCAAAACACAGCCCTTAGGCATCTCCAAAAGCCTTCAGCCCTTCAAGACTCCTTTCACATTTTGAAAATTCCTATCCTGGTCCAAAACGCAGTCCTAAGGCATCTCCAAAAGCCTTCAGCCTTCAAGACTCCTTTCACATTTCAAAAATTCCTATCCTGGTCCAAAACACAGTCCTAAAGCATCTCCAAAACCTTCAGCCTTCAAGACTCCTTTCACATTTCAAAATTTCTCTCCTGGTCCAAGCACAGCCCTGCACTCTCACATTTTGAAATTCCTCTCTTGGTCCAAGCACAGCCCTGCACTCTCACATTTCAGAATTCCTCTCCTGGTCCAAGCACAGCCCTGCACTCTCACATTTCAGAATTCCTCTCCTGGTCCAAACACAGCCTTGCACTCTCACATTTCGAAATTTCTCTCTTGGTCCAAGCACAGCCCTGCACTCTCACATTTCGAAATTCCTCTCCTGGTCCAAGCACAGCCCTGCACTCTCACATTTCAGAATTCCTCTCCTGGTCCAAACACAGCCTGCACTCTCACATTTTGAAATTGCTCTCCTGGTCCAAGCACAGCTTTGCACTCTCACATTTTGAAATTGCTCTCCTGGTCCAAGCACAACCATGCACTCTCACATTTCGAAATTCCTCTCTTGGTCCAAGCACAGCCCTGCACTCTCACATTTCAGAATTCCTCTCCTGGTCCAAACACAGCCTGCACTCTCACATTTCGAAATTGCTCTCCTGGTCCAAGCACAGCCCTGCACTCTCACATTTCAAAATTCCTCTCCTGGTCCAAACACAGCCTGCACTCTCACATTTTGAAATTGCTCTCCTGGTCCAAGCACAGCCCTGCACTCTCACATTTCGAAATTCCTCTCCTGGTCCAAACACAGCCTGCACTCTCACATTTCGAAATTGCTCTCCTGGTCCAAGCACAGCCCTGCACTTTCAAGCCCCTTCCTGTTCAACTCGAAAATTCCTCTCCTCTGTGTGTGTTCCTCTGTCCAAACCCTCCAGCTTCTCGAGAATTTCTCCTCCTGCCAAACCCCCTTCTGTCCAACTCAAAAATTTCTCTCCTGTGTGTGTTCCTCTGTCCAAACCCTCCAGCTTCTCGAGAATTTCTCCTCCTGCCAAACCCTCTCCTGTCCAACTCAAAAATTTCTCTCCTGTGTGTGTTCCTCTGTCCAAACCCTCCAGCTTCTCGAGAATTTCTCCTCCTGCCAAACCCTCTCCTGTCCAACTCGAAAATTCCTCTCCTCTGTGTGTGTTCCTCTGTCCAAACCCTCCAGCTTCTCAAGAATTTCTCCTCCTGCCAAACCCTCTCCTGTCCAACTCGAAAATTTCTCTCCTGTGTGTGTTCCTCTGTCCAAACCCTCCAGCTTCTCGAGAATTTCTCCTCCTGCCAAACCCTCTCCTGTCCAACTCGAAAATTTCTCTCCTGTGTGTGTTCCTCTGTCCAAACCCTCCAGCTTCTCGAGAATTTCTCCTCCTGCCAAACCCCCTCCTGTCCAACTCAAAAATTTCTCTCCTGTGTGTGTTCCTCTGTCCAAACCCTCCAGCTTCTCGAGAATTTCTCCTCCTGCCAAACCCTCTCCTGTCCAACTCGAAAATTTCCTCTGTCCCTAAAAAGCCTTCCTGACTACTCCTTCATGATCATTCCAATCCCTTTCGATTCCCTTCCTTCCTGCCCACCTTCTGTCCTCTGCCCCCAAACTCCTCCTGTCATTCTTGAAAAAAAAAACCCCTTGCTCTCTCGACACTCCTCTGTCCCTTTTCAAAAAAAAACCCTACTCCTTTCTTCTCCTGAAAATTTCTGCCACTCCTCTCGAAATCCTCTGCCAAACCCTCTCGAAATCTTTTGGCATTTTGTGAAAACCCTCAGCCCTTCTCTGTCTCCTCACTTTCTCCCAAAACCAGGTAGCAAAACCACACCCGAGACATATTATCATAAATCCCTGTTTCTTACAACAAATAAAAGAGAAAAGAAAATTTATCACACCAAAAGCCTCAAGGGTACACGTGGGTTTTTTTCCCGACGACAACGCTTCTTTTGATTTCTTTCTTGTTTAGCACTCCTTTGGCTTTACTAGCATACTTCTTCTTCAAAACTTCCTAAAAACTATCCAAAACCAAAAAATATGAGCACCACTTGTTTTCTCTTCTCAAGGGTCTTGGAGTCTTTGCAATGTTCTACAATTTGCCATAATATGCCCGTATCTCCCTTAATATACATAGAAATTTGGAATGTTTAGTGTGGCGCATTGGGCATTAGTATGTACTCTTCACATACAATGAGTACATGAGATTTCTCCTTTGGAAGCAATATTAATTGGATTATTCTCTTATGTGTGTTGCACTTAGTGAAAGTTCTCCAAGCGTTCTAGTTTTACTAGTATAACTTCCATTTTAGTGGGTTTTATGAGAATCACATTAGTAACAATGGGTGTTATTAGGGGTATTATGAGAAGAATTGTGGGCATGTGATTGTATATGGGCATTGCTTGGGATGTCACATATGGGCCTAGTGCAACTATGGGTGCTCTCCCATAAAAGTAGGCTACCTACAAGAATCCTTTTCAAGTATCATAAGGGTTATGCATCACACTTCTCTTAAATCCTAATATCATAGAACATGGGTCTAGTAAGGCCATATTATATTCATTAGCTTGAGCTCAACATGATGCTTCTTCAAATGCATGTACTAGAGTTTTTGCCTTGTTGTAGATTAAAAAATTTTAAATATCCTTTGGTAGGGCATCCTTAAACCAACTAAGAACCATAGTAGGGTCTGGTGTTGGTATGATCATTGACAATATGTATTGAAATCATTGGATAAATGCTTCTATGGTTTCATTGTGTCCTTTGTGAGGACAATTTATTTTATCTCAAAGTTGTTCTTGTTGTCTTGGAGAGATGTAATCTTGTTGTCCTTCTACTTGTATCATTGTATAGCTTGTTTTTGTGGTTGCAATTAGACCACTTAACTAGTGTTGAGCAATACCATTGAAATGTTGGCCAATTTGTTGTGCTATGGCGGCATCATTATGATATTTTGGGCTATAAAAATATTCTCATACATGTGTAGGAATGACTCAAAGTCTTCCTTACTTGTGAATACTACCGTTCTTGGAGGTATGCAATTGTTTCCTCCTCCCAAATTCATGGTAGCTTGGGATATAGGAGTTGCAAAAGTTGTAGTTGATACTATAGAAGAAATGTGCACCATTGTGAGGTGCAAATTTGAAGTAGGAAAATTTCCTTGGGCAAAAGTGCTTGCCGTTAATGGAAATGGTGTTTGAACTTGGATTGTAGCAAAAGTATTGGCTACTACAAGAGGTATAACTTCCATTGATTTGAAAGCCAATGAACTTATATGCACAAAAGAAAATGTTTCTCCCAAGCTTCATATTTGTTTGTAGATATGGGAGACAGTACTTCTCTTGTACAAAGATTTTGTGTGCTCTTGTATGACAATAAGGAGTACACATGGCCAAGAAGTATTGTAGAGCATAGTGGAAAGGACATATGAGATCCCCAAAAATGGTGCCAAAAATGTTGCAGGGCAAAAGTAGTCCTATAGTGCATGAATAGTGGACTACAAGAAGTAAGGAAGGTGACTTACATAGCCCCGTGCATGGCCAACCTTTGATATGGCTCAAGGAGGGATGGTAGTTTGGATTCCTATAGTCAAGTGTTTCTTTAATGGAGAGTAGGAAATCCCTATAGACACTTACCTTGGAGATGGTTCAAGGATCTATCACCTCCATAAACACTTTGACCTTTTGTAATGTCTCATTCATCCTCAAAATAGTAGTTGATAAGAGGAAAGCTTATTATCTTTCTAGTTAATTAAGACCACATTGCAACAAGGGATGAGGAGTATTGTTCCATGAATGAAATTATACTAACTATAACATTTGCTATATATTTAATCACCTATTTGCATCAATCATATGGAATTCCCCTTTTTATTTATTACCTTTCGATGGCTTTAGTCTTCTTTACTACAATTCCAAATATAGTGTATGTTTGATGTTTGATAGTCACTCTTGTAGTCCAAGTTTACTCTATGCTTGTGAGGAGAGACTGACCTCCAAGGCCCTCAAGACAAAACTAACCTTGGCCTTTGAAGTTCTATCTATCTTAAATATTTAGGCTAACCCTAAAAAGAATTTTACTTTGGTTCTAATTGCTATGCTTACAATAGGTAGCCGCTGCTTATCATGTTACTTCTATCCCCTTTGTTAGATGTTTTCTTGGATAATCCTAATATAACTTCATTGTGTACTATTGGTTCTTAATTACAATCCTAAATTGGGTCTTCTCCTAGATAGGTCCTTGCATATAGTTTCTTGCCTAAGGCTTCCCGTAGATGGGTTCCTACCTTTTGCTCCATGATAATTGGCTCTCATCATAAAACTATCAATTGGATGATTGGGCTGAATTTGGACAATGAGCTCCTCATATGTGATGTATTGTGTGGAACCATCCACTCAAGATATTTGGTTTTGAAATGGATACCTCTTAACATTGGTCTTTCATAGCCCAAGACTCAGAATTGCGGCCTTCTCTAATATAAGGGATTGAGCACCAAAGTCTAATTAGATCCTATATGGTGTATAGACCTTCCTTGAAAGTCCAACCAAACTAAAAATACTAATTTGGTTGTCTAGTAAGACAACCCTTAGTATAAACCTAGCTTGCTCAAATGCAAGTTAGTAGGTAACTCCTCTAATCTAGTAGTTATTGTTGCAATGTGCCATTGGTAGCAAAATAGATCTCATATTCTTCAACCAAATTGGTTGCAACATCATGCTAGACAAACCTTGATAGAAGTAAATAGTTGACTAGCATTTGGCCTATCTTGCATTCCATCTCCACCTATCATGCTTGCATTATGACATCTAGGAGCCATAGATGAGGTCTATAGTACCTCAAAAAATTATGAAAAATTTAGGGAAGCCTGACTTTTCTACTAGCTTCCTCTCTTTGTAAATCCAACTTCATTGATGCTCCTCTAGGTTCAAGAGCACGTACTACTCTTTTATTCACTACAATGGATGTATCATACCTATACTAATCCACACATGAAGTTGAAAAATCATTAGCATAAGAGGTGGAAGCCTCAACAATTAAATCTGATCTCCTTTGAGCTATTACCATGCTAGCCAATCTCTACTCTAGTTGCTCGATCCAAAGAGCTATGGTTGCATTAGAAGGAAGAGTAAATATTGTGCTCCTACCAAGTATGGGTCCTCTACTATCACCTTTATCACCATGTTGAGCTCAATATGCTCTACCAAACCAAAGACAACTACCAAAGTTGGCAAGGTCACTTTTAATAAGGTGGCATCATGTACTCTTCATCTTAGCTCTTTCTTTAGTATCTCATACCAAAATTAGATACCATGTGCCTTAATAAAGTAAATACCATGTACCATAAGTAAAATTGGTCAATTTTATACAAGTATATGCCTTGCATAAACTATATCCAACCTTCCATTGGAAATCTTATAAGCTCTTTAGCTTGTCACTCTACACTCCTTAGTAGTTCTATCTCAAAGTATTTGAAGAACTTCACCATGGGGTTAAAGCTCAACACTCCACCACCACTTGTAGTAGCACCATCTCCAACCAATGCACCAACACTAGATATACCAATACTACTAAAACTTGAACTTGTAGGTATTGCCTATTAACCTTTAGAAACTAAGCTTGAGGTGATAGAGATGTAGTTTGGATACCAATATTGTCTCCACATATCAATCTCCTCCAATTATACTTGCTTGAACTTATGGTAACCATCCATATGTGGACCCTCTAAGTGTTAGAATGCAATGAGCAATGTGAATTAAATCAAGATCCACATCTATTGTAAATCACACCAACTATCAAACTCTTGGATGAAATTATTCAACTCAATTGTACCTATTGTACCATGAAAGCACTTGGGGCCTTTGGAGGTCACATAAATATTTTTTATGTCACACAACAATAGTGTAGACACACAATGTGGAATTTCAATTAGACCAATGCTTGTATCAAACTCAAAACCACTAGTGTAGTACTATCTCTAGCCAATGTACCACCACTAAATACACCAATGCTATTAAAATAAGTACTTGTGGGTATTGTGTATCAACTTACAAAAATTCTAACCTTTACTAACCTTCCGGTGATGAAGATATAGTTTAAAGACCAATACTATCTCCACATGTTAATCTCCTCCAAATATGCTTGTTTGAACTTATGGTAATCATCCATAGGTGGGCCTTCCAAGTGTTGAAATAATCCTTTCCATGCGATGAACAATATGAATCAAGTCTAGTTTTATATCCATTGTAGATCACACCAACTATCAAACTCTTGGAGCACTTTATAACCTACCATCACAAAATGCACTCTCATGATGAACAATTTGTCACTTATTGCCTTAGTACTAAGAGCGCACTAGAGCACCAATGCTCTAAATTTCAAGGCATCCCAAACAAATGTGAAGCAAAGAATGGAAGAAGTCCAATCACAAGAAGTCCAAATGATAACATTCCTTATCTTACAAAAATCCACATAGATCTACTCTACTATCATTTGGCATTTTGATATAATATAAGTGTATATCTACTCTTATCCCATTAGGATCACCAACAATGGGATCAAATGCATTCTCATAACTAAAGTTACCTAGCTATAGATATGTGTCCACTAGTTTCTAAAACAATAATTGGGAGTAGACTAGTTTGCTAAGGAATCAATTTAGGAACCATAGGTCTAAGGCTCAAACCATATTGAGGGGTGATTTGATTTTTGACAAACTATTGCCATAAAATTGACTAACTTAGCTAGCCCCTACCTTGAAGCATCATTGCTCAATCTAACCATATTGAGGGGTGATTTGATTGTTGACAAACTATTACCATAAAATTGACTAAGTTGGCTAGCCCCTACCTCAAAGCATCATTGCACAAGATTGATAGATTTAAGGTTCAAATCCTCTTGTGCACAATATTGAGAGATAATTTGATTTTGTGGCTAGTCTCATGTTAGTATGTTGGCTTGTAGCATTATTGTATATTATTGATAGATGATATGCCATAAAATTGACTAACTTGGCTAGTCTCATGTTAGTATATTGGCCCTCGTAGCCCATACCTCGAGATGTTGGCACTAGTAGCCTATACCTCAAGGTGTTATTGTACAATATTGATAGGTGATATGCCATAAAATTGACTAACTTAGCTAGTCTTATGTTAGTATATTGGTCCTCATAGCTCATACTTTGAGGCATCATTGCACGATATTGATAGGTGGTATGATTTTGACAAACTACTAATATATAATTGCTAACTTTGCTAGTCTCATGCTAGTAAGTTGGCCCTCTAGCACATACCTCCAAGCCTTAAAATGCTAAAATGTGCTAAAATGAGGCCTTTTGTGTTGCAAATTCAAACCCTTTTCAAATTGGATCTAACCTCCACCAAATCTAGTAAACCTTTATCAAATCTCACTCTGATTCGAGAATTTGGGAGGGTGTGTTTCATCAAATATAGCCAATTCAAACTCCTCTACCAAATCTTCTTCAAATTTGGCAACTGTCTCCAAATCCAAATCAATAGTTATGGATCTCCAAATCTCCAAATCTCTAATTTGGGAAGATGGGTTCTAAAATACAACCTCAATTTTGATCATGTACTAAATTTGCAAGCTCAAATCATCATTTTGACCTCTTACTCTCAAATTGACTTCCAATTGCATCATTTGGATACCTATTTCTCAAATCTACCTCAATTTTAGACTTAGATTATTAAAATTATATAGTATTCTTATACACAATCTTCACCACAATCAATCAAATTTCCAACAAAGCAACAACATTTCTACACACAACTACTATCCAAAAAAATTGAACAATAAATTTATTGATTGAAAGTACCATCAATTGATCTCCAAACTTGGAGATACCACCAATACCAACTCAAATTTCTACACATAATTTCTCCTCTTTGTAACTTCTACCAAATCTGGTCAATTTCCGGCAGATCTCACCCTATTGCAAGAATTTAAGAGGTTGTACATTTGGCTAATTTGAACTTCTTTTCTATCAAATCTTCTTCTAAATCTAGCAAATGTTTCCGTTTTAGTAACTGGATATCTCCAAAGTACTAATTTGGGAGCATGGGTTTTTAGATCCAACCTTAATTTTGGTCTTAACTCAAATTTGTGAGCACAAATTTGACCTTTCCTTCATAAATTTAATTCTCAATTGCATCACTTGGATACTCATTCCTCAAATTGACCTCAATTTCATAATGTGATTTGGATATTAAGAAGCATTTCTACATAATATCTTCACAACCATCAATTTTCTAGCAAAACCAATAGTTATTTTGGTTTTGCTATCAATAAAATTAAACAACAAATTCATTGATTGAGAGTATCATCAATTGACATCTATGTTTAGAGATATCACCAATATACACTCAAATTTATGCATCCAATTCCCTTGTATATAAGCACTAATCACCAAGTTGATCTCTTATTTTCAAATAGATTCTCCAATTGAATCAATTAGATATCTACTCTTCAATTTGCTTCAATTTCATATTCGGATCACAAAAATTATACAACACTTTTTGTGCACAATCTTTCAAATTGTCAATTGTCCAACAAAACAAATTACACTTCTGCACACAATCACTATTCAATAAAATTGACCGATAAATTCACCAATCAAATGTACCATGGTTAACACTCAAGCTTGATATCGATGAAGAGATACATATGGAAATATCACTAATATCCATTCAATCTTTTACACCCAATTTCACCTCTAGCTTCTCTTATGAAATAGAGCTCATAAATCATAACTCATATTGTATACACATTACTCTAGCTTCTCTTATGAAATAGAGTTCATAAATCATAACTCATATTGTATACACATTACAGGCAAGTATTAATTGTACTCATCAAGCCTCATCTCTAGCATAGAAAATCCAAGTTCCACTTCTTAACTTTGTCCACCATAACCAAGAGCTTGGAAACTTAACACATAAGAAGTGAACTCTCTAGAGCTTCACCTTGATATATATCTCTCTTTTGGGAGGCCAAAGAATTTAACCTTAATTGCACAACCGACCACATATTAAATTGTAATGGCATCTACAAACAATGCAATCGGAAAATTAGTATAATACATGACCACCACTAAGTTGTCCATATTATTATGTAGTAGTTAATATTATTAGTACAGCAAAGATAATCATTCTTATTTTCTAACAAACTAGTTTTGGTGATGTAAATATCATGACAAATAATAAAAGAGATAAATAATTTAGACATAAACTTTTTATTGAAATGCATGAGAAGAGAACTTGGTATTAAATACAATGCATCATCGAAGTAACCTAGCTAAAGGAGGGAGATATTAAGAAGTTTCAAATGACTTCTACTGAATTATTTCACAGAATTATGAATGTTATGTAAAATATTGCTTAGAGGGAGTAAGTCCATCAAGTTTAACAAGATTGAAATCATCTTCATAAGTACCTCTTTATTTTTACTGTTTTCTAATTTCAAAAATTCAGTGCAATTAAAAATTCAATGTATTTATTTATTTGATACTCGACTTGCTTTTCTATAAAATGTTTCAACACTGTTGACTGGAATCCTTTCACCAGTAGTTAAATATCGCATGGAAACCTTTTGTGTCTACAGCATTACAGCGAGAATTGTGAATTCTGGCATTGCCGAAATTTGTGTGTGAAGATGACACGCAGAAATGCAGTTGAAATCCGTCACGTCATAAAGGGACTCTCAGGTGACGTCTGGCTGAAGCCAGCTACAGTTCTGTACAATCTGATCTACTGTGGTTGAATAGATCCATGTGGAAATCAAGAGAATCAAGAGGTGAAGCGAGAGGTGATGGCGATAGGTACACACAAAAGCATGTACTGCACGCGCAGACGGAGAGGTGCTAGAAGATCAACGTCGACCGCAGCAGCAGCAAGGTTTACAGACAGCTCACTCTCAAATGTAATTGCCACTAAAATTCACGTTAAGTAATGATCCCTTTCCGTCACATGGTCTTTCGTGCAGCAGTAGCTCATGACATGCGCTTATTCAACTGTAAGAGCACTGTAGAGACTTGTTCAGCATCTCAGATGTCTTTCAAGTGACCTCGGAGCTGAAGGTTGACTATTGCGGAGAGTATAAAGAGGCTGCTACATGCTCATTTTGTGGCCAAGTTCAACTGGGCTGTCTCATCTCGGGAATTCCAGTGCATGTCACTGTGTGAATATATAACTGTATACGTACGAGAGGTTCATGCCCCTCTCGTGATGGTCCAGTTATATTGCGGGGCCATCCAGCTACAGAACCTACAGGAGGTAGCCCTGATGTCAGTCATGTCACATGACTGTATCTTGAATACAGTAACTTCAGCTCTTGGATTGCTCTCATCTTCCTCCAATAGTATACGTATCTTATTAGTAAGCAATCTTGTCATCCTTGACTTTCAGAGCGTGGTCGATGACGAGGGAGAGCGCGATGTGCGCGAAAGAGGTATCTAATCTATTGGGCCTACGTGCACAGTCTTAGATTGTGCATGAGATCTGATCGATGTAGAAAGATATGAGGATATTGATCGGGCTAGAGGAGTCGGAGGAGATGAGTGATGCACTCTCGCTCGTGTACTGCAGGTAACTAGGTCTCTTTTTGTCATGTTTCGTTAAATATATTGCGAGCAAAACCTTGGACTCATTTGAGAATAAAGGTACCAGGACCTTCCTGCTGCTGTGTCGACGACGTACACTACAGTAGTATGAAGGAATCAGAGATATTTTGAGTGATAGTGGTGTCACTTCACAAGGAACTCGTTGCTTGTCTGTTGGGGAAACGACAGGCAAACGATCGAGCGCGCAGGCTGCACGGAATTTGCAGTGCCCGAGTACTACGTACCGCCTCTCTCTCTCTCTCTGCGATGCGATGCAGTCTTAGTGAATTTTCACTCACCACAGTACTTCTACTACTGCTGAACGAGAAAAAGTGAAGAAGTGAACAGGCGAAGAAGAAAAGGGAGATGTTGACTAGGATGTTCTTTATTCAACTGAGCTATGCTGTGCATGCATATTCCCAATGCATGCGCAGCATAGTTCAGTTGAATAAAGAGCATCCTAGTCAACATCTACCTTCTTTTGGCATTCATTCAGTCCTTCCTTCCTCACAGGACAGTTGGGGAGAGCTACCTTTTGGGTCAAATTCAAAATTTGCCGAAGACATTCCTTCATGATGAGACCGGTGACTTATCTGCACAATGGACATTCTTTCCAATCTTTGATCATTCCTGGATCTGCTGCTGTAAGTATGAAAATGGTATAACACGGCTGTCATGTCGTCCCATTTCATGCCCTTGACGCTTCGAGCTCCAACTCATCCTCATTGTCCAACTATACCATAGGACTTTTGGTAACACCAACCAAGAATGTTCCGAGTTCCAAAGCTTTTCCTCCACCTTTTTAGTGTAAACATATCCGGCCTCTCTCATCGCATCCCAGGAGTTGGGACCACTTCCCTTTCAGCCACCCTGTGTGTCTCTTCACCTTGGTCGAACCATTTGAAGAATATAGACAATACCGTAGACAGATGTAGATATACAGTAGATAGGTGAACAAACAATCTAAGCTTTTCATGAAGATTCGGATGTTCCCCTAGCAGATTACATTATCAAACAAACGGTCTTTTTGACGGAGTTGAACAACCTCCTGCAGCTTTACGGATCTGATCAAACTGTGGATCGGATCGCGCTCACTCGTAAGCTTCTTCTACTTTCTCAGGTTTCCTAGCAGAGGTGAGATGTAAGCAAATTATAGACCATTCAACTTTCTGGACGCAGATGTTGAATGGTCTATAGGTTGAATGTTCCGAGTTCCAAGCTTTTCCTTCAACTTTTCAGTGTATACACATCCGGCTTCTCCATAGCATCTCAGGCGTTGGGACCACTTCCCTTTCGGTCACCGCGTGTGTCGCTTCACCTTGTTGTTCAATCCTTTTGAGGAACAATGAAATAAAAGTCCTTTGCAGCAAAGTAGTGAATAACCGGCCTTTTCGACTGTGCAAGTAAGTAAATTTTATCAGATAGACAGATGAACAAACTAAGCTTTTGATGAAGATTTGGATGTTCCCCTATTGGATTGCATTATCAAACAAACGGTCTTTTTGATGGAGTTGAACAACCTCCTGCAGCTTTACGGATCTGATCATACTGCGGATCGGATCACGCTCACTCATAAGCTGATTCTACTTTCTCAGGTTTCCTAGCAGGGGTGAGATGTAAGCACATTATAGACCATTCAACTTTCCTGAGGCAGATGTTGAATGAGTTTCACCCACCCTCCTCCTTTCCTTTCCATGAAACCAAATAGACCGAGACTGTCAGAGACGTAGTTCACAAAAGGAAAGGAAGCTAGCGTAGTGGAGAAATCCAATAAAAGGAAGGGAATGGATTGCCCTACGAACATAGTTTCACCTTCTCATGGATAGAGACAAGACTGTCACCGCTTCATACTGCGCAGGGTTAACGAAAGTGAGTGGATATCTCTGCGGGACCAGACATGAGACACCACCGAACGACTAGAATGAAAGATTCTTCCTTCAATCATTGCCGGGACTAGAATGGTGAATTCAGTAAACGTTCAGCTGCTGCAGAAGGCTGCAGCTGCCGCCGGTATCTAAGACTCAGGGGAGCTCAAAAGTACCTCCCTGTCGTACTAGAGAAGCCAGGGATTCTTATCCATGTCGCTCTCGAGTTCTGCGCGAATGGGCCACTGTAGCTCTTTAGCGTTCCCTTATTGGCTGAAGAATGATTGGTTTAATGCTGGCTTTGACGATTAGAAACCCATGCGCACCCATGTGGTGTCCATGTGTTGTAAACTGTGAGGAGCCGGCAACTAACAGTCCACGAATAGCACCAGGACTCATGCATCCCCACGTTATACTTTCGTACAAAGTAGAATAAGTGACAACTCAATTGATGAGAGAAACACGAGCGCAGAGGGGCGGCACTCAATGTTTTATTGAAATGATGATTCAGAGATAGGTGTGCGGTGGATGTACAAGTTGTTTTATTGTCAAATCAATTTGACACGAATTTAAAAGTAAATTGCCCATAATCCAATCATTACAAACCCTTATCCACAACACCCAAGCAAAACCTATGCACATGAATTGTATTGTTTTGAGGAGTGAGGCTGGGCGCAGATTGAATGGGTGCACTTCAAAAATCTGAGATTATATTTCTACTCATCGCACTAGTGTCAACTGTTCACTGTTGCATGTAGCCGAGTTTCTCCATTTCCCGCTTTTCTGTTTCCCTCTTTTCCATCTCTCGCTTATCGGCTTCCCAACTTCCTCTTGGCGCAACCCGTTCATGTTTTGGCTCGTAGTCCTGTAGCCAACAATAAGGAGCAACTATTGCTTGTCATTGGACAGGAAATAACATGATCTGTACGGGTTTGTTACTGAGCCGATCATTTACAAGGTTCGAACTACTAGAGACTTAGAGAACTTGTGGCAATGGAAGTTGTTAGAAATACGGGACATCCTCAGGTTCTTGCAGACTCGCCGATGAGATGGATTATCCACATAGGACCGATACCAAGATAACATCAAGTCACTCTCTACTATACTCTGCCTCCCTCAAGTCCCTCAATTGTGGACGAGGATAAGCATCCATACAGTTTCAGGCAATCACTTCACACCACTTCCGTTTGACAAGAAGCCCGAGTGACGTTAAACAAGCGGTCCGTACCTCAAACTTCTCGAGGAGCTCACGTGCAGTTGGAGCGGAGAGGATGATGTTCCTGCCGGACGGTTTGAGGAAACCCTCTTCAACAGCTTTGTCGAATAGAGCTAGCAGCGAGTTGTAGTATCCATCTACGTTCAACAACCCTACCTGCACATCAAAAGTGAAAGCTTGTTTTTATATATGCTTGTGTCACTTGACTATTAGTGGCCATGAACAACCGAGAGAAGGTCAAGTGAATCTCTCGAACAAATGAACGTGAAAAATTGGCTAACACGAACGCGATCTGAACAAGACAATGCGGACGGGTCGTAGATGTCCGTGGTCTACTCAGAGGAGACTACGCATATTATTTAATTGACAACGTTTTTAATGGGATTACCGGCTTGTCGTGTATCCCTAATTGTACCCATGTGATCATCTCGAGCAACTCCTCCAAAGTACCATATCCACCTGACATACGGAAAGAGAAGAGTAAGCTACTGTAGCGCACCTTGAACATGCATACCGATAGCCTACGTACTGATGACGAACGCTCATAATACCGCGTAAGTAATTTCCCTCTCCAAATCATACTTTGGCAACCTTCAGAGTTCTCATACCGTGGTGCAATATTCATGGCTGATATGATGAAGAAAGGAGAGACTTGAGGAAGTAAAGACATAACAAACGAATTTGACTATCGAAGTCCTAGACATACTATGGTGATTTTACAGCAGAAGAAATATCAATCAGCCAGTAAGTGGCAATTCCTCACTGAGACATAGATTATAGGGGGGTGGTGCATGCAGCACATGAAATGGATACATTCTATCGAAGGAACTATCCATGATGCAGATGGACTGCAAGTACCAGCCGCAACCCAGCTCATTCATCCTCGAACTGTTAATTTAGAGACGATTACATGCTCTTGTAACATGAGCCCTGTCGATTATTGTAGTTCACTAGATAATTCGGAAGCACTAGCAAAGAACACCACAGATTTATAATAGCAGGCTCACAATGTTCAGATAGACATCCTGGATTGCCTGTCTGGTCTTGAGGCCAAACGGGAAGAACGGTCGAACTCTGATAGACGTAAAATTCCTAATCTCGAGAGCAATCAATGCAGTCACTAAGCAGGGGAAGAGAAAAGTACGAGGACGAGCGAAGTCAATAAATAGACTGGGAAGTAGTGACTTTTCACCTCACGCACTTGAGTTACAAGAAACAGTCGCAAGAAGCGCTGATTAAATTACCTGGAAGTGCTATGAAAGCATCAGCTTGGCGTGCCATTTCGGCTTTCCGTTCATGCATATCAGATACAGCTCGCAATTCCCCTACAGTTTGTCCAGATATCTACAGAATACAACGTCACTCTCAGTACAGGCTCGTTACCCCAGTCCTTACCATCACTTGATCAAAGGCTTTAGAAGTGTCCTTCCTCGGGGATTGTTCTACGGAAATTAAATAGAGCAGCTTACCAGGTGAAAAAATCCTCTAGAGCACTCATAGGGCTCTCAAAATTTGTGTCAGAATTTGGATGGAAATAGCTGAGCAAAACAAACTCGATATTTGATCCTAGGCGTTTCACTTGCTAGAATCTCTTCTTGATCAAGAAATTCTTCGTGGCACTACATTTCATTTATAGACTTAAGGACTCGAGTCTAGAATTGTACCTCCTGAGCCATGAGCGCCTTCGGAATAACGCTGTTTCAGCACAAGTCAAGCAAAGACGGACGCAATTATGAGATTTTCAATCCGAATCCACCTTTTGCTTCTGAGATTGTGAAAAGAGTGTGATTCCAAAACGAGACTGTACCAAAGTGTGCCCATGAACCCCACTGGAAAAGAAAAATGCATGGTTGCCAGGCAATGAGATAAGATCACGACGGCAGTTCGCACAAAACATTCCACAATCTGGATGGAATTTGAGACCAAAATGTTCCTCCCCATTGGAATTTCACAGACAGCTTAATAGCAGTTTAAGATCGTCCACGGTTACGATGGAAACTAACTAGCGTGTACACATACATACCCAATGACATGGCCGCCACCATCGTGGACCGTTTGCGAAATCTGGCCCATTAAGCCGACACTTCCTCCTCCGTAAACCAGATCAATTTTTCGCTTCACCTGCACAATTGCAAAACCCACTCGGACGTCAGCAAACCTCTTTAACACTCAAAAGAAATAATCCTCTATCCCTCGCAGCTGAAGCTAAAACAGGTCGTAGCCTTTAGCAGGAAGCACTCTTAACTTATCAAGGTCAACCGTATTCCCCTTTCTTGCGAAAAAGGATTGACGATGTTGTGTGTTGGATATGAATTGCGTCCATGTTCAAGACGCCATGCCAGACTAACGGATAGAAGTTGAAAAAGATTGGCGTAAACGCACATGAAATGCAGGACTTTTGCTTTGTTGTTAATCTTGACGATGGACTGTCCTGTCCTGGATTGAATTCCTGACCTACAGCGCCTTCCTAGGTTACTAAAATCCGACTCACGAGTAAGTGAAGGAAAAAAAATTCCGAGTGGTATGTGAGACGGCATGCCGGTTTTGGATGAAAGATAGACCGGGTGTTTCATATTGACGTGCCAACTATCACAGGAAGCAAAACAGATATCCAAACCCCTAATTCTACAAGGCAGGTACGGATTGCAAGGGAAACGATATAGAAATGAAACATTCCTCTGCCTGAAGGAAGTTCCTGGAAACGAGTGTACGGTTGAGTCCATGGATGAAGATCCATCAAGAAACCACTACTTTAAATGATTTTCCCATTCGAGCACATGGACTTAAAGTCCACCCCAGCGATGCAATTGGTGGTCCGTCAGATACTTTTAAGATTGAATGCGGAAAGTTTGAGAAATGTGCTTGTGCGAGGGGAAGGGAGTGGTGGCAGAAGGCTGGTACCATTTCCTTGCCCAGATCCAGAGCGACACTGCGGTATAGGCTCTTCTTTCCATTACTGCTTCCGCAAAAGACACAGATTCGCTTGAATCGTGACGTTCTACGATCCATCTTCGGTCCCTTGAACTCTTCTTTCTCAACCATGGATGGAATCTCAACGAAGACTAAAGCTGAACAACAGGGCAGGCAGGCTAGCGTACGCGCAAACGCTACTCAACGTCAACCTCAAACCTTCCTTCCTTCAGGCGATTAACCACTTCACGGCCTCGGACACAACACACACACACACACACACGAAGCAAGCCCTTTAGGAAACTGAAGGAAGCAGCGCTGGCTGCTGCGTCTGAAGAAGCTCGAAAGTCTGCAGTACGCCTCACACCGTCCTACATCTCCTTATATGGCCTCCGCTCTCTCCTCCGAGTTCAAGGCTTCACCCCGCCCCTTCCTTTCCTTTCCCTGATATTTGTTGTTGCTCAGGGAATGTAACCGGCTGACTAGAACTGATCTGATGGATGGATTCTTCTCCTCCCCTGTTCCACCTCCTTCCTTCCACTAACTTCCGTCCTTCCTTATTACTCCCTTCTTATGTGTTGTAGGTAGCTACAAGGTGTGTACAGTAATACCTTCCCTTGCCTTTGGCGTGACCAGTGATAGCCCGCCTGCCTTTCTTCCTCCGCATAATTCTCTTTCTTTTCCTGTTCCCCATTGTTTGCCCGACACAGATTCGCCATCCCCGCTACGAGGAGGGAGGGGGAACTTTCTTCGCCAATGGGTTCTTATTGACATGAATGAATGATGTTTGGAACCTACTGTACATGGCATAAAATGCCTATGGGTAATAACTAAGTGTAGCCAGCACTGTAATTATATGGTACTCGTCCCTTACGGCTGGCCACTATTACCTGGATGGATGGATGGAGACAAAGTTGTCGTCTACTGACTCACTGACTATGTCTCGTCGTCTCGTTCCCGTCTTTCACAACATACGGGACGAAGCGTTCGGGGAAAGATCGGATGGAGCAAAAGAAGAGCACTTTTTCCTTTCCGCTTCTTCGCACTCATATAACACGGACTATTATTCTTCTTTCTTTCTCCGAGACTGGCTTCACTTGAATGCAGTACGTAGTACTTCGCTGAACTGGGAGTACTAGCGGTACTGATGTACGTGCTCGCTGTGAAAAGAAATGCAAGGGTGTTACGGGGATGCAACCACAGACGTGACCTCGACGGATACGATGAATTGATCGCGCAACCGTTAGTCGAGTTTAAAACCTGTGAGCTGGTACCAGTAAGGCAAAGATGGGTCCCCAGACACAAGGGGGCCACCTTCCGGACGAAATACAGAGAGAGAAGAGCGTCCTAGCTGTTACCACTGAGCCATCAGACGGCAGTAAACTCCATGAAATCAACTCCAGTTACCTATTGGAACACGTGGACTAGCATCTATGGATGTACGCAGGCCGACCACAGTAGGTACAAAAGAATTTTTCCTACTTTCCTTCTCTGCTGCTGGCTGCTGTACTTCCAGTACAGTGAAAATTCATTCTCCCTCCCTTCCCTCATGAGATCATCATGCCGCCCGCATTCATCCATCCTCTCTCTCAGTCGTCCTTCTGGCTGCCACGAAGAGACGAGGAAGACGACACGCTCATTCACCAAGATCATGATACATCTATCTATCCCCATCCAAAAGTTAGCGACCACGTTCCTTCGGTCTAATTCTCATCTCGTCCAATTGGGACCCGACGATGGCAAACGAACAGCATCTCAGACTAGCCTCCTCCCTTGACGTTTACCTTCTCTTTTATTCCCTCCCTCCGGTATTCCCATCCCGTGCTGGAACTGGAAACCTAGAAATTATGCTCCCGCTTGTCGGACAGGTGGTGCATGAATTCTTCTAAAGCTTTGCACCAGACAGCCTACGCAGGAGCAGGCAACTTCCTACTCTGGAATGCATAGATCAATTCCACCATAATACAGTGCTCAAATGGAGAATTAAACGGGATTTCAAAAGTCCGACAAACATATCCATGAAAGATTTTATAGAATACTATTTTCTAAGGTACGTTTGGAGCTACACCGGAAGGGGAACTTCACATGAACAGTTTGAAATGCTTGAAAATCTTATTTATAGAGTACCAAGGAAATCTGGAACCAGCAGTTTTAGAGTCCACAAATCTTATGGGTATGAAATCGGACCCTTAAACTGCGCTGTTGTGTTGACACAACAGAACAGTTTAAGACTTCACAGAACGAACCTGGGACTCCCTATTGTTAGCATCTGCTGCTTCATTGCCATAACTTTACGAGCAAAAACACTTCCTGCTTTCATCTCGTCATGATGATAACTAGCACCCGTATGCATGTCAGCATTCCTCAGATAGCGAGAGGATTAACGGCTTACTTTTAAGTTGAGTGGATGTCCGAATCGAGTTTTAGACATCGGCCTTAGCTTCGTCATTTTCTTCCAACTACTTCGTTCGTTCATACATGCGATCTGGCCTAGTGGGCACGGAAGGACTAGAGCAAACCTGTAAGTGGATTAGAGGTGGAGCTCATTGCAGAATGAATTATCTTTGAGCATCCTCCACTTTCTAACGCCGAGTGTATACGAAGCTACATGGCCTGACTTGATGTGATGATTACTTATCGGTCCTAATAATTAAACGTCTGAGTGGTTTTTGAAGTAATACTGTTGAGAGACGAGTGACAAAACACTACGAAGACTACATTCTCTATGCCTCTTGTATGCAAAGGAGAATTTGTTTTCTCATGGTAGCAAATTACACGCGGATAAAGAGGTGGTGCGGCACGTGACTGGATTTTCCGCAAAATGCATAATAGCATGTATCTTAAAAGGATGGAGGAGTGAGTCCTGTGACACCGTTGACTATCTTTTACTCATGATGCATACAATATGCAAATGAAATGTCTGCTCTTATGACAGGAAGACGCCTTCAAGAAAACACAGAAATAGCTTATGAAAGTCAACCTCTTCTTGGAAATATATATGATGCTTATGCCACTCAAGTTACGACTTTCAAGGCCATTTCGAACTCAGAAAATTGTACTACTCTCCTTACCTAGAAGATCTTATCATATCTGTAAGCCAATCTTCTTCTAAAGGAAGTTTGTGTTTCCTCTTAGATATCGCATAGAAAGTGGAATGGAGATGTAGCTAAGCCCCTTTAAGTACTTTCATCTTAAGTTACATTCAAAACCGTCTTTGAAGTTCCATGAGACTATTTGAATACCTACACCACTAATTGTAACACAAGAACATCATAGTTGAGTGATAAAACAGATGTAGCTCCACTCATCTCCATTCTTCTGAATATCTAATGAATATCTTAGGAAAAGTGAAAGGCAACATAGTCCATCTGCGCCATGTCAAAGTGCTTTTCTTTCTCCCGGACCATTATACTTGAGACAGTCATGAATTTCAAATTCGTGGATTTACGGTATCCCTTATGGGAATGGATCGATTCCTTCAAATGTTTTCACGGTATCCTAAAGCTGAATAAAATACACCAAATGGAATAGGTCCATAGTTATTTATAGAATTTGATAGAACACGTCTCCACCTTCTTTATTCTATAAAATTTGATGGAACGCCTCCCCCCATAGATTTTTACAAGAACACCCAGAAATATTTTCTCGGTTCCACTACGGAATGCCAATTGAAACACCTAGTTTACAAAGGACAACAACAAGAATAAAGACTAGAAAATGAATTTTATCCGATATTTAACGAGAGAACTGAAATTGCCTACTTTACTTTTGGTCCTTTTTAACGGTCAACTCAAGCTCCAATGGAACCTTTGCGCTTTGGCTGGATTGAAAGTGACGTTAGGAGCTTTCAAAACTGGTTTTCATGGGATGACTATGCGTAGAGGGCCAGGTTCATCAAATTTTATGGGTATATATAAATTATGCAAAGAATAACTGAATGGTGCACATCAAGCTTATTATAGGTTAGATATTTTATAAGCGTCTTTTCATCTTATGTTTACTAGTAGGGTTAGAATTAACACTCACTTTTCTGATCACATCGGTAAGTATATAGGAGACACCAAAATGTTCTATTTGGTGTCTTATTTATGTCTTATTGGAGTAATTAATGTTAATTTCTTACTCAAATTTTAACAGCTCAACCTTGTGAATTTTATAGTCCAATTACAATGTAAATCTTATGAATTTTGTACTCAAATCAGGAAATTTTAAATGTTTTGGATCAGTTTGGATAAAAATTTGTTCTTGTTCTCACTTCAATAGAATTGTTTTTCATATAATTCTTTCCTTTGTTGGAAACTGAATTTCATGGTTCACTTAGCTCTTTCACTCATTGCATATTGTATTTGATGGTTGTAGGGTTGACATTAAATTTTTATGTATCAATATCAATCATAGCTAGTTATGGGAGTACACTCATTTCAACATCATTGCAAAGTGGTGAATTCAAAGAACTCTTGAGTATCATATTACAAGCATCCTCTTTTTCTTCAATTTCCTCAAGGTTCAAGCAAACAAAGATGGAGGAACATAGATTTTTGATGATTTTTCATCACTACGCTCAAATATTGAACTAATTAGATTAAATTTACGATGAAACATGCAAAGAACCTAGACAAAAGACCACAATTTTTATTACATTATCACTTCTTTGATGAAACCATAGAGAATATATTATGAATCAATGAGTGGAGAGAAGTAAACATAAGATAGATAAATAAAATCCTACACATAAGAAAGTAGAAAGAAAAATGCATATGGAATGTTGCACCAAAAATGGATTGGAAAAAAAATAGAGAATATTAAAAATCAATAAATTATCTATATGCTTAGTTTTATAGAATAAAAAATATACATTTGGATCATGAGCTAAAATTTTATCTATGTACTTTTATCATTAGTATAAGGCATGGAGATAAGAGAAATATCATAGTATTCATTGTGCAAGTTGAAGAAATTGGATTCAAAGAAAAGAGTTGAGAGGAGAATATTTGAGGGAGACCTTCTTTATCCAAAACAATCTAATCCTATGATTATTATGAATCATAGAATCATTATGATTCCTAGTTTACATAGTTTAAAATAATGGAGTCAATTAGCTTATGCTTATTTTGAACTACTTAATGCGATTGTTTTACACATGAAATCTTCTTCTTGAGATAAAAATAATATCTTTTTTTTGGGTGGGAAATATTCCTAAAATATTTCCAAGAGGGAGATGCTGATGGAAAATCCCATAAACAAAATAGGTCTCCAAATAACATCCATTATCATAGCTCTCAAATGATATTCCAAGCCATGCAAATGTGAAGATCAAGTTAATAGAAGCTAGAGTATAAATTAGCAAAAAGTGAAGCTCACTAACTAGCAAAGATATGGAAACCAAAGCCATAGTGGAGGTAGAGAGTAAGGTGCTCAAGAAAAGTATGTATGTAGAAGAAAGGTAGAGAATTGGGATTTAGATAATGGAAGGCTGAATTCCATGAGATGAATCCTAATGAGATTACTTGCATATCCTTTGAGATTGCTCAACCTCATAATATGACCTAAAATTTTCTATGCCAAATAACACCATATGGAGTTCCAAGTACAAAATAATAAGAAATATGGAGTATTATCTTAGTAGATTTGAGTAGTAACTAGGCCTTTAAATTATAAATGGTTGTAAAAATATAGCAATATGGAGTATTATTTTAGTAGATTTGAGTAATAACTAGGCCTTTAGATTATCAATGGTTGTTCATACCATACTTTCATCATTCAGTTTAAGATATTCTTTCAAAATTAGTTTGATACAAAAAAGCATTGGTTACCATAATTATATGCTTACATATACTTGAATATATTTGTATGTATAGTGTATGCTAGTAATTGCTTGGGTAAGAGCTAAAGTGCATTTGATGTATGCTAGCTTGTACTGGTGTCTATAGGATATATTTATAATTGCTTGGATATATAACAATGTTTGATATTTTTGTGGTGTATGCTAAGAGTGCACTAATATGTGATAAATTTTTATTTTTTTCATTTCATGTAGAAGAGATTAGAAAGATGTCGAAGAACAAAGTTTCAAGAAGAACTTTTTTATAACAAAACTAATCTATGATTCTTATCTATAAAGAGTACATGTACATAATGTTGTAATTGAAGAGTGAAGTTCTTTAAAGAGTTTCATCTTGTGTGTTGCCAAGGTGAACATAAAAGTACCTTACCACTAAATCAAAATTTAAAGCAAGGAATGAATCCATAGTGGTCTATAAGTCCACATATATGCACTCTCCTTGAGGTGGATCTTCAAAGCCTTAGCTAAATCCTTGTGTGGATCAATATTATTCTAAGTAAGATTACCTTAATCCATTCCTTCATGCCAAAGTTAATAGAGAATTGGAAAAATGGTCAAATCTATCTAAAAGATCTACAAATATATCTTAAGAAGAAGCATGTCATGTACATATTATATTTTAAGACATAGTAACTTTTAGAAATTGGATACAAAAATCAAGATCTTTTGTAAATAAGGATGTTTAACACTGTCAAGATGTCTAATAAGGATAGAATTATCTTATGCAAAGTAGAATAAGGTCTAATTTTATAATTTTACCATGCTTCCAAATTGGATATTATCCTTGTTAGAAATCTCATTAAGTTAATCCCCTAAGTTTACTCCTTCAAATAGAAACTCTATTCCATGTAGATTAAAGGAGGTAGACCAACTCAATTTCTTGTGTTATCCATGTAAACAATAACCTCTAAATTGTGCTAGTGGTCAAAAAGGGTCTTGTCTAAGGTGGGAAATGTTCTCTATGAGACTATACCGGAGGCAGCAAGAGATGCAAGAAAAGGACCTATTGCAAGATCCAACAATATGGGACGTATAATCAAAGTCACCTATAGGTTTAGTAATTAGGGATATGGGATGAATCCTCTATGGGAAGTATATTAGTGCAGGATGAGTCCTCTACAAGATAATGCTTTGTAAAGTAGTTAGGTGGGCAATTAAAGTTAAGATGGCACTCTAATTATGTCAAAGTTGTAATCTAGTAGAGATGATGAAAGGTTAGGAGCCACCTAGAATTGATGGCAGTAACATGAGGAGAAGCAATAGCAATAACTATAGTAGAGGCAATATCAGGAAATAGCAAATTCTTTTTGGGTTTTAGGTTTACAAGTATATAAGAAAGCTCAGGCCACTTAGTGAGGGTTTGTCCTCCTTGCATTGTTACCATTATTATTTGTAAAGGTTGTGGTTCCTATTCTGTTCTTCAAGGAGAACCATGTTTGATTGAGTCAAAGGTTAGTAAATCTATTGAAGGACTTGTGTAATCATTGGGTCTTTGTGCTAAAGCTAATACCAATCATGGTTGTAAGAGTGCTTGATGTGACTTACTACTGGCTGAACTAAGCAGCAAATGTTATAAGGAAAACCTGTTAGATGTATTGTGATGTTTGAGTGTTAAGTCTTGTTTCCCATTCATGAATTTGTATTATGTGTATTGATGCTCCTCATTATGCTTGTTGCATTCTTGTTTAGATCTTAGAATGTTCACAGTATTGCCCGTAGCATCTCATTACTTACCTAGAGGGTGACAACCAAGGAAGCCAAAGGACTCATAGGGGGACAGACCTATGAGTTGATTCATGTGTCCAAGGGTAAACATTGTCCCATAGTGAGCTAGGTTCACTATGGGATCTCTACTTGCAAACCACAATGTGCAATGGATTGTCCCGTACTTCCTTGTCTCATAGCATCTCAATACCAACAAGATTGGAATAACTCACTGATATTTTTGGGGATATGATATGGGGATGCGGCTGTTACATAGGCACCAAAGAGGGAAAAGCACATATTCAAAGCACTCCCTATATCATATCAACTAGACTTAGAAATCCATGTAAGGGATCCTCAAATTCCTACAGCCATACATGATGATTTTCATTATGTACTTAGATATGATAAAGTTCCTCCTATAAGTATTTGTTTCTAGGGCCCTACAAGAATAATAGTGCCTATAGACACTTCCTCTTGTTGGATGTCACTTGGTACTTGATGATAGCCAACACAACAAAGTGTCACAAGGTCCCATACCAATTGTTGCTATGGTAGAAAATAAGGAGAGAATGGGCCTTCCCATACCTTTGGATGCCATTCCTAGAAGCCTAAAGGAGACCCTAAACAAAAAATTGGATCTGAAGATACTCTAATTAGATCCCATCAAATATTTGGAGTACAAGAAAAAGCTTCATGCCTTGCTTCACGTAGAGAGATGCCTAGAGAGAGTTTGAGAGACCATGGAAAAAGCTAGAGGATTGCTAGCAAAATTGGTGTATGACTCAAGATCCTATCGTTTTCTAAGTGGCTGTCCAAAGTAAGGTCCTTGCCCAAGTACATCATTGCATAGCTTGAGGTGACATCAAGGAGGATAGCACTTGCAATCCCTTTTATTAGGGAATCATGTGCATGTTCTTCATGTACCTCCTACAACAAGCTAGTATTTGGAGATGTTGCTTGTGAAGAGCTTTGGAGTTAGCTCATATGCATGGTTCATAGAGATATGGGAGTCCATATTCAAGGGCCATAAGGCAAGAGACCCCAAGAACATTCTATACAATGCGGACCAAATTCTTTCCATATGCCTCCAAGAAGCGGAGGTAGCATTGGAAGGCTTGCTTGGAGTGCAAGGACTTAGAAGAGGGTTGTGTTGACGGTCAAAAAGGGCGTGCCTAGGGTGGGAAATGTCCCAAAGGTAGAAAGAGATGTGTGAAAATAACTTGTAGTAGGATCCAAAAATATGAGACATGCGGTCACAATCACCTATAAGCTTAGTAATGGGAGATATGGGATGAGTCCTCTATAGAGGTATCTTAGTGCAAAGTGAGTCCTTTATGGGATAGTGCTCTGTAAAGTAGTGAGGTAGGCAGTTAAAGTTAAGATAATATTCTAACCATGTCAAAGTTACAATCTAGTGGAGATAATGAAGGATTAGGAGCCAATTGGCATTGATGGCGGTAATGCAAGGAGAAGATGGCAGCAACAATAAAACCAATATTAGGAGATAGAAAATTATTTTTAGGGTTGGGTTTAGAAGTATGTAAGGGAGATCAAGCCACTCATTCTCCTTGCATTGCAACTACTATTCATTGTGAGTTCATATAATCCAAGAGTGGGAGGCTATGATTCTTCTTCTATTCTTTGAGTGAACTCTATTTGATTGAGACAAAGGTTAGTAGATCTATCAAGGGACTTGTAAAATTTTTGGTCCACAAGTTGAAGATAATATCATTTGTGGTTGTAAGAGTGCTAGATGTGACTTATTGTTGGTTGAACTAAGCAACAAATGGTATAAAGAAAATCAGTATATCTATTGTGATGTTTGAGTGTTGAGTCTTTTTTCCCATTCATGAGTGTGTATTATGTGTGGTGATGCTCCTAGCTATGCTCACAATTTTGTTTAGATCTTAGAAACTATTCATAGTATTACCTATAGCATCTCATTACTTACTTGGAGGTGAAAACCAAGGAAAACAAAGGACTCATAGGGAGATAGATCTTGAATCAATTCTTGGATTAAGTGTTCAAGGGTAAGCCTTGTCCTGCAATCAAGCTAGAAGTGCTATGAGATCTCTTCCCATTGAGCATTACAAGAATCCTGCCCATAGATTGCTAAAGGATCTTTTGCCCACATACAATTCCAAGAACTTCTCCCCATAGTGCATAATGGTATTGTCCTCTACCCTTAACTACGTGACTTGACAAATAGCTCACACAATATATGTAATAATATAGAGTAAGCAAAAAAGTTAGTAGAAGCTAAGGAGTTAATAAAATCAACTATATATAGAAAAAATGAGGTAGAACTAGCATAACCTATGAATGCTAAGAATATGTTGGAAGCATCTAAGAGCTTTGGATTTTAGGTACCTTCCAAGGATTAGGTAAATTGCACATCAAGTTAATGACTAGCTTAGCTTGTATGCCAAGTAGGCAGCTTATAGAAGGAAGCTTCCTTGGCATCTCCGTAGGAATCTAAGCTTGCAATCCAAAATGACGGCTTTGAGAAGGAAATTTATTCTGAATCTTCTCAAGAGATGTGTATTGCTTTGCTATAAATACCAAATCCCAACCTCATGCTAGGCATTCAAAGTTTCCCTCACTGAATATTTCCAATGTGATATTTCATTCCAACCTTCCATTCTCCTATTTTTCTCCTTGGTCTTTTACAATATCATATAAACTAAGCATTCCAAGCTAAAGCACATACTAGAAGGTACTCATAGTTTTTTAAGAAGTTCATCTAAACTCCTCTATCAACTTATACCATTGGCAAATAAAGTAATACCAAACATCCAATACCCAAGAAAAGGATCTTCTTCTTATCTTATAAACAATAATTGATCCAATGATTAAATTTCCAATGTAGAAATGTAATTTTCATCAAGTTTTCAGATAGCTAGCTCATCTCTCAAACTCATCTTCCTCTCATCAAGTATCTCAATCTGAATCTTCTAAGGAACTAAGAGTGCAAGATCATGTAAATTTCAAGGTCTTTAGCACTCAAATTTTTAGCAATATTAGGTATACCCTCATATTATGCTTTTAACTAAAGGGGTCTATACTGCAAAGATCACACTTGAATAGTCTATATTTACATCCCAAGAGTGTATATCTCACAAGTATCATCCAAATCTCAGGAATGAGTGTGTCAAGGATTTTTTTTTGGATCTCAAGAGTTTGTATATGAAAGGAGCACAAGTCATAGAGCTCATCTATAGCACATGCTACTTCCTCTAAAAAATTAATGATGATATCATAGACTCCTTGATATTAGCCAATTCAACACAAAATCTCTTTCTTTGTAATACAAAAGCATCTAAATCAACTAGTCCAATCTCTTTCTACTATAGTCCTTTTATAGTAAGCTCTTTCTTTACTATGACTATTCCTCTCTTTGTCTCCTACTTTCCTCTTGCAATCTCTCACTCTCTCCATATTCTCTATCCCTTTCTTCCTACTTAACACAAGTTGTATTGTTGGCTTATACTCACTTGCTCTTACTACTAGATCATCTAAAAGGAATTCATCCAATTCTTTCATTACTATATCAACTAAAAAGTAGCCTTGAAAGGATGGACACAAAAGTGGTGATATATGCCCAAATAAATATACCTCAATAAGGAAAACTAACTAAAATGACTCTATTAAAAGAACTTGAAGTATAAAAGGAGTAGAAGAAGTTGTAAAGGTCATCTAGTAAGAGTGCATTAATGAAAATATTGAAAAATATGATATTCAAAGAAATCTATTTCTTGATAACACTTGCATTCATTGTCTTCTCGTTATCCATGAGATCTCTCTTCAAGAAAAAGTAAAATATTCAAGGATAATTTAATAAGGTAGTGAATAACTAACCCATAAAGTCTCCTTAACCTTTAGCCAATCTCAATGACAAAGTGGCATTGCTAGACTATCAACTTCCGCTCCACTCTAAGTAAGATAAGCCTTATTAACTCAAAATCCTCTATCATTAACCTTTAGAATCTTGGTCTTTAAGTTAAGGGTAATATGACCTTATAATACCTGTGGAATCCTAACCAAGAAAAAAAAAATTTTCTCACATGGAAGAATAGTATCCAAGCTAGATATATGCATCATCTTTCCAAATATCTCCTTGTGAATCTTCATGAGAAACAAATTTCTTTTGCATGCATATCAATAGATTTTGTCCTATTCTTACTAAAATAGAAAAGAAGATATCTCTTACAAGATATGTAAATTGTAATACTCCAAGGACAAGAGAAGAGAGAAAACACAGATTACACACTCAGACATTCAATCCCCAAAGGAGCACCTTCTCTTTATTATATAGACAAAGAGGATCTCCTCCAAGGAAGCTCCACCATAGGATTAGGCACACAGATAGGTGACATGTCAGCAAGCTCCACCCTTGGATTACTTACTTGGATGGGTGACATGTTTGGTCTAGGTCCTATCTGGTTGGTCAAACAAGCTTTGACAGGAGGGAATCTTTTAGGGAATCTTCCTATAGGAATCTCAAAATCACGTAAGGTACTATTGGAAAGCTCTCGACAAGACAAAGCAAGGGAGAGGGAAGGCTAGCCTTTCCTCCAATGGGGGGGGGGGGCGGGAGATGCACATTTTTGAGGCCTAATTCATCAGTTTAGGCCTCCAAAATTGCCTTCAAAGATTTCAGGCATATTTTGGTTCGTACTCTATTAGTAGAAGTCCCCTTTTGGTGATACCTCTTTCTGATCTGTTTAGTCCATCATGGGTAACATCCTTCCAGATGTTACCAAACCAATTCTCACCTTTAAATCATATGTCTAGCTATTGGTTCTAAGGTTCTCAAGTCTATTTCGGTTTCTGCCCTATTAGTAGAAGTACTCTTTTGGTGATACTTGTATCTTATCTATTTTGACCATCATGTATAACATCATTCTAGATGTTACCAAACTGAATTTCACATCTAGATCATATGGCTAGCTCTTGGTATTACATAAGGTCAATGCAAATGATCAATATAAATCTTCCCATCTTGGTAGCCAAATCCCAAGTCCTTACAAACTTTATACACAAAGGAACGTGCCAAGAAAAAAACATTTAGTGAATACTTTGCTTAGATAATATGCATTATATTTGCTTGTATGTCATTTTGTATGTTGGTTTGCTTTGAGTAGTATGTTTGTGGTTGTTGGAATTTTGGCTTGGATTTTTGGAGTATGTTAGTGTTTGCTTATGTAGGTTTGCTTGGATATACAAATATATATGCATTAAGTAAGCTAGACTATGTTGGTATGCATTGTGCTCATTGTGAACATTTCAAAAAGTGAACAAGGAATTGTGGGGTTTTTTTTACAAAATTTTGTTGGGTCAATATATGGATTTATTTGTAAAAATTTATAATTTAGCATGAACCTCAATAAAGACTGAGTGTTAAAAAAAATTTATGCACCATGGTTTATATTAGTTCCATCTTGATTGCAACATTGAGTCCCATGGCAATGAGATATACTTCCTTAATCTAGTCCATATTATCACTAATTTATAATTTATCCACAAAGCTCCATTCTTGTGTAATAATAAATTAAATGAAAGCTAATCAACTAGCTATTTCCTTGGTGTCTCATAAGTTACCTCATCCAAAATGCAATCATTTATACATTTTTCATCTTTAAGAATACTCAGAAAACCAATTACAAGGGCATAATAAGATCCAAAGTCCAAGCACACATTCAAAATCAAGATTCCAAAATATCTTTATTCATAAGAGAGGAAGAATCTCCTTTGTTATCTATTGAAAGCAAGATAATTTTGCATAAATTTTAATCCTTGTGCCTTTATATTGTGTCACTTAATACCTTGTTCTAGATTCATATTTGAATCCAAATCCACTATACATAGTTCTTTTTCTCTTTCTATATACATGGTGCACTAAATGTCTCATATGAACTTATCCACAATCAAGTATTGATTTTCTTCAAAATAATACCATATTTCTTTGCAATTTAACTTTGGTCAAAAAGTTGATTTATTCAAACTTATCATGTCATGAATACTGACATATTTCTACACGTAAAACTTCTTGTAAGCACAAGATATGCCTTGCCTTGGAGTCAAGACAAATCACAAGAAATTATTGAAAAGGATGTGGTTATATGTTTTCTTATGTAAAATGAAAAATCTTCCATTTATTGTTTCAAACTATTTGGTGAGTATAGTCCTTTTTAGTTGAAATAAGTCTCCTTGAAATTTTTTGGAGTACTAGCATCTTTTTGCACTGAAATATATTTTACCATCAATTATATGTTGTGCAATATGATGTTTTTGGCTAAAATATGTTTCCTTATCAACTTATAGGCTATTTTGCAATAAGAAAAGAAAATCACTCATAATTTTATGGAACTAGAGTGTCTTTTATTACCAAATTCATAAGAGAGTTGTGCTCTCTCCTCTTTATTAAGCTAATTTTCTTTTCTTCTTAAGTTCATCACACTCATTTAAGCACTCTATTGATAAAATGGAGTTTTGAATCTATATTGATTCCCCAAATATCTGAACTTCTTGCTATCTATGCTCCATTTCTTTGTTGCTAAATTTATTAATAGTCAAATAAAATTAGATCCATATAGGGATCTCTTTTTTCTCTTGAAACATGAAAACTCCTCAAATAGATCAAGTAATACATGTAAAAACTCAATGTTCATTCTTGTCATCTATCTATATAGGAGTCATGGATCACATTCTTTGAAGGATTTATCCACAAATTTTATAACCTGTGAATTGTCTTTTGATGTAGAAATCAACCTTGAATTGTCAAATCACTCAACTATAATAACTAAACCTCCATATTATTTTCCTTGTCATCCTTCCTCTCAAGTCAGCTCAGCATTGGTCCAAATTAGAGATTCATTGTCTTTGATTTCTTCTTTATTGAGCACTCTCATGCTTTATGTATGCTTTACATTGCAATTTCCAAGTTATCATTCTTCCCAATATAGTGAATATCCCTGGTATCCACTTTGAAAATTGCAAATTCTCTAAGTGCACATATTTATCCAAGTTAGGCTACAACATAAAGTCTCATCAACTTATATGAAAAAAGTAAACTCAAAGCTAGCAATACTTGCAAAAAATATTCTTGTATAGAAATTTATCTATATTGGGTGAGGAAGAAAAGTCTCACCAACTTAAGAAAAGTAACAACTAAAAGCCTGTAAAGTGAAAGTTAATAACTCTTGAAAAAACATCTCACTCATGAAGAGTATGATTTATTTGAGCATATTATGAATTTATGTTTTACTTGAACAAAAAAATTAACTTCTTTTGCTTGTGCTTATTAGTGAATTATTGGGTTTATTTATAAGGAGACATTTCTCCAAGAATATCTCATCATAGTATCAAGTGGTGATCTTGAAGTGATTTTGGACCAGACCAATAAGGAGTCAAAAGATGAGTACAAGCAATGGAGGAAGCAATGGTTCCAAACTATCCACTACATGGTGTTTATATCTCAATATCTATGATTGGTCATATCCAAGATTGTGACTCACCAAAGAAAGCTTCTGATGTATTGAGAAGTAATCAGCAATAGAAGTGAGAAGCTGCAATTCTTGAAATAGTTCAATTTTGTCAAGAAGGAGTTAGATGTTGAATGATTATGTCAACTAAGTGAAACAACTCACCAGCCAATTAAGCTTTGTTAAGATTAACAATGATCCAAAAATTATAATTAGAGACATATTACAAGGACTGCCTAGCAAATACAAGCATTTCATCACATTGATTTTGACTAAAGACCTTCTTCCTTGGTTTCAAGGACTTATTCTAATGATGTTTGTGAAGAGATATTGTTGATTAGTAAGAAAAACCAACAAGAATGTGTCTTCTTTGTTGATACTATGGATTTTAGGGTTTTAGTGGAAAATGGTTTAAATTAGATGTCCTTGCACCCCAAGTTATAGATTGCAATGTACAGCCATAGCAGATCAATTGTATCAAAGATTTATATTTAGCATAAGCAACTTGGGCATATGAACTTATAGAGGTTGAAAATAATTTTTAGTTTAGACCTTATAAATTCACTTGTATTTATCCTTCTAGAATCTAAATATATGCTAGTTTCATAAACATACTACACATCCCTTTAAGGAATTAGGTAAGAAATAAAAAGTTTTTGAGCTTGTGCAAACTGATTTATGGATTGCATCTCCATCAAACATGATTTTTTTGAGTAATTTTTTATCCTTTATTGATGATACTTCTTACCATACTTGGATTGACTTCTTAAAGTAAAAGAATAGCTTTAAAATTTTTATTAGCATTCTAGATCTTTACAAATCTGGTGGAGAAATAATATGGAGGATCCATCCTCTTTTGATATCAAATGGTGGAAGGGAGTTTCTACCTAGAGAGTTTGATGCCTATTTTTTGTGATCAAGGCATTCAATTCTAGAAAACTTCAACTACACCTTGTAACAAAATGGAGTTGAAGAATGAAAGAATCATCACATAGTTGACATTGTGCAAGCTATGTTGAATAAGAAGAATCTACATAGATCATATTAGGTAGAAGCAATGGCTATTGTGGTGTATTTGATAAAATAAAATCCTATGGTAATTTTTCATAATCAAATACCAAAAGAGATCTTTATAGGCTATAAACTAGACTACTTCTTTTTCATGGTTTTGGTCTTTTTATTTTTTATTTGCAAATACTTGATGAGAAACATAGGAATTTAGGAAGTAGATAAATCTATCTTGCTTTGATATGCAATAGATTAAAAAGTGTATAGATGTTATGATCCTTCTTCAAAGGATCTTTAAGGTAGTATAGATGTTGTGTTTGATGAGAGAGAAGTGTGGTTTGCACCAATTTATACTTCAATATATTACCATCTTTTGACTCTTGTCCAAGAAGTCTATCCGTCTTTGTTCCTTATAATCAGACAAATAATGAAGAAATACTTGAGCTACTAATGCTAGAGTCTACCTAGAAAAATCTAGCAAATCTTCTTGAAGTACAAGAGGTGATGAAAGAGAATTTCTATAATGTATGCTCTCTTCATCATGTTATGTAAATAGATATCCTTTGGACATAGTCTCACAAATTGTCAAAAGTATGTCAAATTGGCTGCAAGTGGAGGTGATTAGTCCACAAACCATACCTTCAGCTTAGTGCCAGTCCAAAAGAGAGCATCATGTACTTCAACTGTTAATACATGAAGTTTTCTTATTGATCAACATGTTTATATAACTCAAGTTCTTCAAGAACAAGAGTTTAGTATGCTTGAGAAGGTGATGCACAAGGTTGAGTGATTGATGCTAAGGAAGCAAAACTGATAATGTTATAAGACTAGTAGACTTTAGATTTGGTGGATTGAACCTATTGGTAAGAAACCAATGAGATGAATATGTGTATTCAAGATCAAGCACAACTTTGGTGGTACTATATCTAAATACAAGGAAAAACGTGTAGCTAAGGGCTATGCATAAAAGCATGGAGTGGACTACAAAGAGAAATTGAGTCTAGTTGTGAAGATGATTACCATTCAAGCTACAATAGCCATTGTTAACAAAACAATTTGAAAAATGCATTAGATGGACTTCAAAAATATATTTTTGAATAGAAACCTTGATGAAGTCTATGTAGCATGAAGGAACCTACATGTAGCAACCACCAAGGTATGAAGATCCAAAGTTTCCTTTCCAAGTTTGTAGATTGAAGAAAGCTCTCTATGGATTGAAGCAAGCACCTAAAGCAAAGCTAAAACTATATTTGGAATCTCTTGGGTTTGTATCTTGTATGCTTGACTCTACCTTGTACTCTTTGAGAACCAGATCTTGGATTGTACTTATCACCATGTGTATTAATGACTTGATCATCATTGGTGATTATGAGTACCTTATTTCCCAAATTAAGGATTGCTTGAATTTTGAGTTTGAGATGTAAGACTAAGGGAAACTTAAGTATTTCCTTGTTGTGAAGTTTGTTAGGAAATGAAAGATTCTTGGCTTATTCACCATTAATATGCTATGAACATGCTTGAGAAGTTAGGTATGGTTGGTTGCAAATCAATAGCCACTTCTCTTGAGCAAGATCTAAAGCTAAGCATTGATGATGATGAGCTATTAGATGATCCTCATGTGTACCAACAAATAACTATAGGAAGTCTCATCTAATTGACTATTACTAGGCTAGATTTGAGCTACAAAGTTAGAGTAGTTAGCTAATTCATGTAGTTGCCACAATAACAATAAGTGGAGGCAAGTGAAGTGGAATTTTTATGTGTGATTTCCTAGGTCAGTTTGGACTTCACTATGTATATAGTGGTTCCTAAATTCTTTATGGCTATATCAATGTTGATTGGGCAATATGAGAATGGAAGATCAGAAGAGAAAGTTGTGATAACCCGTCAAATATCACTTTTGCAGTAATCAAGTAAGTAAAATTTGTTCCCATAGAGATACTAGTCAGGATTGGTCACACGCAAAGCAATTGTCACAAATATGGTTCTTCTTAAGTTCTTCTTTAGTCTCTTGGGTAGAAACCACACCCAAAAGAGAGTGACAAGCATTGACTTGTAGTCTCGTCATAAATTAACACTCACTAATCACAAATCCCTCAAATCTTTCCAAACAATCTTGATTGTGATGATTTTGATTCTCTCAAAGACGGCTACTTCACTGCAAAACAACTTCACCTTAGAATTTTGTTCCACACTTCCACTAAAGGCACAACTTCTTCTATAAAAATTGCTTCACATCAACACTGTTCTGCACTCACAATTGCAGAATACTACAAACACTACAATTCCTCTCAGATCTGTCAAGGCATTTCTCCAACCGCACTTCACTTAGAATCAAACACACAGAATGAAGATCAAGGCTGAAAAATCCAATATCCAATAAACACAATGACTTGCACTTTAGAATTATTCACACACTCACAAACACACACGTAGAATTGATACTCAGAATTAAGCTCAAGCGACAAGTATTGAATTCAGCACTTTGCTTATCTATCTTCAGAAATTATGAATATTGAAAAACATTACACTACAAATGCCTCCTTTAAATAGTGAGGCAATTGACAGTTACTAACAACTATACCATTCTACAACAACTCTACCAACCTATAGATCCAAAATGACAATGCACTTCTTCATATCTGCCTCTTCAAATCTTAAAATTGTTACTAATCTGATCCGATGTCAACTTCAACTTTGGCTTCCAAACCCAATGTTCCTTTGAGAATTTCCACATCTTTGGGTCTACTCAGTTCTACTCCTAACTCTTCTATTTCTACAATTTCTTCACTACAAACTACAATTGAACTAGTGGGTACCTTATCTAATTCTTTATCTTCCACCCCACTCTCCTCTAATATCTCAAAGAACAACTCCAAAGATGTTTGTACTCCTACCTCTACTACTTTGGGTCTTCTAACGTCTTGTACAACACTACAAAGTTTATCTAACTCAGTCCTAACAAGATCCAATCTGAGAGACACATTGTCTACTACTTATAACATTTTTCTATCTACTTGTTCTTGCAGACAAATTAATAAATTGTTCAACTCCGTGTCCTCTGCCTTCCTCTCTCTTGTCTCTTGCACCAACAATTCTAGCTTGTGCAATCTGGCTTCTTCCAAATTACCTTCAACCTCTGTGTTCAGCATTGCCTTGATCTCATTTACCACCCCGGCTGCATCATTGGCATCTCCCAGGATCTCTAGCTTCACCTTCTTCCTTTCTTTCTCCAATTCATTGTGATCCATCTGGAGCTCGTCCTCAAATTCAGCCTTCATCACCTCCTTCTCCTATTGATTTATAGCAATTTGCTCTTCTACCACCCTCAACAATCCTTCAATCAATCTTGTTTGCTACCACTCTTTGCTAACTCCCGCTGCCAGGCTTGATCTTTCTCAGTGGCCTTCTTCTTGAGACTCTCCAACTCTTGCTCCATTACTGCTACACTCACCTTTGTGTATATTAACTCTACTTGCGCATCAGCATTTTCTCCCTTCAGCACTGTGACCAATGTTGTCATCTCCTTAGCTTCCTCGTGACACTTTACCAAATCCTCCCTTATTGCTTCAGAGTGCTTACTCCAAAGAATCTGCTCCAACCAAAGTTCTTTGGCTTCCACTCTACTCTTGTTAGCTTGCTTCTCAACAAAGAGGTTTCCACACTCCACTTCTCTACTACTGCCAACTCATCTTGCACATTGAGGTTAGCACTCACCATCTCTACTTTCTTTTGTTGCAAGAACACCAACAATGGACACACAACCTTTGATAGATACTCCACTCCGTCACACTTCTTGTTATTGGCTTGGACTTCATCTTCTTCTATAAGCAACACTCCTACTTGCGCCTTACCCCAAAGTTATGATCTTTGTACTTTCAAGGTTTCCCCTTCCGAGCTCTCCTCCTCTTTCATGGTGACTCTATTGGGCCGCACCTTGGCTGCATGCACATTGTTCTTACTCCTAGCAGTTTGTAGATGTGCCAAGAGTCCTTCTTCCTCCTTCCTCTCACACCTCCGTTCGATAGTAGAGACCTTTGGACTCGGCTTCCCTATATCCACCCTCTATCTTTAGGTTTGATAAACCTTCACCTTGCTTTCACTGCCACTACTTGATTCTTCACTTCACAAGGTGAACTCTTCTTCCCCTCTCGATGCTTCTCCCTTTGACTCGGTTTCTCCTTTGGACTCCTCTTCTCCTTCTGGAGTCAATTCCTTCACTTTCACCACCACTACCTTTGGGTTAAGCTTCCATATCTTTTCTGGCTGTACTGTCGCACGGCTACTTTTAGGCTTAGTTCTCTTTCTTTCCCTTGGGATGTCAATTGCTAAAATTCTCTCCTTCCCACTTTTCTTGTAGTACTCATCTCCTTCTTGCACTCCCTCCATATCATATTGTTCATCTGCATTCGCCTCTTTGCACAAATCTCAAAGAAAGTGCAATTGCATTTGGTTTCTCTCCTCCAAAGTTAGTAAGTTCAGCCCAAAATATAAATGAGCTGCAAAGAGCACAAAGTAGTGTGGTGGCATATCCATTCTCCAACCCAAAATCATCTGCCCCACTCATTGATGTAGACATTTTGCCCAATCTACTGCTTCTCCTACAAACATTTGGTGAAAGAACACGGCCTGTTGCATCGTAACATAGGTGGTTTGCTCCGGCTTGAACATTGCCATCATTGTGCTTACAATCCCTCTCTGCTTGGGGTCTCTATGACTATCCACCTTATACCCATTCTTGGTGCAAGGATGATTGAACAAGTTTCTCACCTCAGCAGTCTCTTTTGAGGCATCACACTTCTGATAGAAGGTGGTACCTCTTATCTCTCCTACTTCTCTCCCCAAGACTATTCTCCAATCTGACTCATTCCATCAAGCTGGATTTCCTCTCTTCCCCTTGTGCTTTGGCCCATCCTTGCAATCACTTGCTGTGATTTCTACCATGAAACCTAAAAAACTAAAGTTCTAATTCTAGGATAGGAACGTGATACAAAGCCTTGCCAAGATCTCAATCTATGCCACTACATTTAGTCTACACATTGCAAGTCCCCTCTCCGCACTCTGCTTACTCACTTTTGGGGCCATTGTGTGTTTCCTCACCTTCTTCTTGTGGAAGATCGTTCTTGAGATTGTAACCCACTTGTCTTCTTGCAGATTTTCAATTTTCATTCTTTAGGTCGACTCTAAATAGGGATAGGGTAGCATTTGGACATTGTGTTGCTTCCTTGCAAAAATCTTGATATTATAGTCCCACGCTGATTGGTCATTCTTTAGTTGTTTCTCCGCTGCAGTCATCAATTTGAAGAGGTTGTTTCCTATCACTATCAAGAACTTCTTGATCTTGAGGTCATCACTTTCTTCCCGCATACTTTCTTGATTGGCCAACCCCAAAGAATTTTGTTATAGGTTCTTTGGATAAGGCTACCCTGTCCGGTACAAAGTCCCCTTCTTTGTCTTTCTCTCTTGTCCATCCTAGGTCCTTTGGACTTGACCCGAGGTCAACTTTAGGTTTGGCCAAAACAGACACTTCTTCTTATTTCTTTCTTGTTTAGCACTTTGTGAGCTTTACTAGCATACTTCTTCTTCAAAACTTCCTAAAAACTATCCAAAACCAAAAAATGTGGGCACCACAAAAGCCACATTGAAACTCTCAATTGATAGATACTCCAAATACCTAGCATGAGCTTTGGCTTGGTATTTATAATGAATTAATACAAGGCTCTTGAGAAGCTTCCAATGAAACTTCCCTCTACAAATTACCTACCTTGCATACAAGCTAAGCTAGCTATTAACTTTGTGTCCATGGGGCCAATCCTTGGATGATATCTAGAAACTTTCCACCAAGAATCTTCTTAGGTACTTCAAAAACATTTTACCATGAAGCTTCCTAGATACTTCTAGATTATTCTTAGAATTCCTATCTATATTTGACTTATTTTACTAGCTCATTAATCTATGCTAACTTTTATGTTAGCTCTATAGTATTACATATTCTTACACTACTAGTTGGTGGCATCTTTGTTGCCATAAAATCTTTGAAATCTTATATGACTATTTGTGCATTTTGGATAGAAGAAAGAAGCTCTCATGTGGCATCATGAAGAGAATACCTTTTCTAGGGACCTTATATTCAATGTATTGTTGGCAGCTATGTTGCATGCCATGATGTGCAAGTATAGAATCAACTTTGTATTCCTCATGATTGTTGATAGGGATAGGAGGAGAAGAAGATTAGACACAAGTGGAAACAAAGATAGGTTAGAAACAAAGTGTTTTAACTTTGAAACATTGAAAATAGGATGGATCTACATATATGACTAAGGAAGTGCAAGTTGGTAGGCAACAAGAGAAATAATAAGAGTAATATCAAATGGACTTTTCCAATTAAGAACAAGTTTAAGAATTTGGATGTCAAGTGGGAGAGGAATGTTATTGGAAGATGCATGACCTTATTGCTAAGTTGAAAGGTGAGATTGTGACAATGGATATCAACATATTGCTTTTGCTTATTTTAGCAATGAGAAGATGAGACTTGGCTTGGTGTGAAGATTTAGATGACATGGACAAGAAGGTGGAAGTATGAGAAATATGAGATGGCAAGGGAGCAAGAAGAGAATTTGGAAGACGTGGATCTTTCCCAAAATTATGGAAGCAAGAAGAGACCCAATGCTTGCATGCTTGGAATTATTGAAGGTGAATTTGATAGCCATAAGACAAGTATTCCGTGTTGGTGTGGTGAACATTGACAAAGGCATAAAATATATCTTCCAGGGTGCAATTTGAATGTTTGATTTGCTTATCAATTTGAAGATGATAGGTTGTAGACAAAGCAAGCTTGGTGCCAAGTAGCTCCAAGAGCACTTACCAAAATGTACCAATAGATTGAGGATTACAATCGGAGATCACACTCAAAGATTGAAGCCTTGGTATCTCATGGTGCTTGAAAACAATGTCAAAGTAGATCTTGGTTAGCATTGGAGCATCTAAGGTATTTATAGTGGGTGCCGAGTAAATTTGCTTGTGATCACAAACATCATAATGGATATATAGCCTTGATCTGTCTTGGGAAAGGATGTGATGAGGTTGAGTCTTACATATTCACATTGTGCAACTAGAATAGGACATGGTTGAAGTAGTCTACATGATTTCTGGTTGCTAATCTTATTGTGTTGGCAGCTCTCACAAGATCAAAAAAACTCTCAAACCTCTTGGGCCATGTTTGGCCATCACTATTGATATTGTAGGGTACTCAAGGTTTTGTCCACATCTAGGTGACTAGTAATTGGTAAGTCATGGGCCTCTTGAAACCACATAAGTCAGAGATCACCCATAGCTTGAACATAGATTTGGTTCTCATAAAATAAAGTGCTTTCCTTGAAGGAAAAAATGTTGTGTTCCTTGTCATGTGCTACAAGATGACTTTGCACTAGCTGAAAGAAGGGGCCTTGGTGTAAAATAGTTTTGAAATCTATGTGTACCTTTGAGTTGAAAGACACCATGGTGGTTGTTGCTATCATGGAAGATTTAGGAAGAATCTTCAAATTAGGTTGTCATGACAAGGCATAATGAATGACATGCAGGTTTTTGCGTTTGTATTCAAGCTTGATGTCAAAAAACTATAATTATTCCTCCCATTGATGTTGTTTACTCTTTATGTGCTCCAAATATAAGATTTGCAACAAAGTTTTGTGATTAGTTTTCATGATCAATTGTTTCCTCATGAGAAAATATTTCCATACTCTTTTAGCATATACCATTGCCAATTGTTCTCAATCTCAAGAAAAATAATTCTTTTCTATTTTTTTTAGTTAACAAAACACAAAGGTAATGAAATGTAATCCATCTAAAAACTCCTTGCAATATTGCTCTAATAGTCAAGTTAAAAGAATCAAATCAATCACACAAGGTAGTTGAGAAAAATTTGGTTTGGATGATGGGCCATGAAGACACCATATGCTTTAATTTCTTGAATGCTTCATTGTGCTTGGTAGTCCACTTGGAGCTTGATATTTCCCAAGAGATTGGTCAATAGCAATGAAACACATAAGCATAATAGTGGATGAATTTTTGGTAAAAACTTACCAATCCATTAAATGCCCAAACTTTTATGGCATCCTTAGGAGTAAACCAATTGGTAACGACCTTGATTTCTCTTCTTTTGTCTTGATCTCCTCCATTGAAACTTATGATCCAAGGAGTAAATTCCTTTTGCCAAAAGGCACACTTTGACTTCTTGCAATAGAAGTTCCACTAGCTTAGTTGTCTTAAAACTTATAGTACATGGTTCCTATGTTTGACCTCAATTTTATTGTAAATGAAAATATCATCCAAGAACACCACTATTTCATTTGATCCATGAAAATTGCCAAAGCATTATTGAGCACAAAAGGTAAAGTATCCATTCAAAATGCCCATACCTTGTGCAAAAGGTAGTCTTTTGCACATCCTTCCTATCAGGAGAATTTGAAAATAGCTTCTTTGAAGACCCAACTTTGAGAAGTATCATGCTCCATTTAATTGAACCAACAAGTCATCAGTTCAAGACAAGGGATGCGCATCCTTGATGGTTTGTTTATTAGGAGCACAATAGTCAGTGCAAATCAAAATTTTCATTCCTTCTTTGGTACAAAGTGTATTGGTGCTCCGCCAAGGAGAAATACTACATCATATGAAATCCTTCTCCAACAACTCAATTAGTGTTGTTTGAAGCTCCTCTAGCTCCTTTGGTGAAAGGCAATAGATTCTACTCACTAGAGTACTACTTAGCAATAGCTCAACCTTGAAAGACATACCTTGATCAAAGGGTAATCTGTTTGAAAGATCATCTAGAACCACATACACAAAATCCTAAACTATATGATCAACCATTGGCTTTTGATCTTTATCTAAGTCTCCTTGCACAACAAGTTTGTTCCACACCAAAAAAACCCTAATGTCTTTCTCCAAAGATTTCTCTATAGTTGTTATATTGAAAAACTTTTCATGTTGGGATTGACTATTCTTAGGTGTATTACTCAAAGGTACCAAACAATCTAATCAATAATTCTTACCTTGGTGTTGTACTTGAATTTATTGTTGGGACCAATCAAATTGAACCTTATGACATTGAAGCAAAGAACTACCTAGAATAATACCATAGTGTAAGGGGGTGATTATGAACTTCATGTACTCAAAATATTCCTTCTTAATCTTAAATTCAATAGGTTGTGAGGTTTGGAATATAGAGCACTTTCTACCATCCACTCTCATCAATTTTTTGACTTGTAATAGCTTTATATGAATGTATAATTCCTTCACTAATTGCATTGACATACAACTTTGAGATCTCTCAAAGTCAATCAAAATTCTAAACCATAATAGGATATCATACTTGCATCAAACTTGCATAGTTCAAGCCTTCAAATCTCATTGGAACTTATCAAGTTCCCAATCAAGTGGCTTGACATCTCTTCCTCGTACTCTTTGTTTCCTTGATTATTATGCTCCATGATCCAAAGTGGATGTTCAACAATGCAATATCTAATTTGGCAATAATAGAAGCAACAATCATTTTTTGGTAACCACTCTTAGTCTACCACACCAAGTGGTCTTTGTTGGATGGCATCAATCTCCATTGGTGTTGGCTTGCCCACTTGTACTTGGTGTGTTTGTAGGTTCTGTGGAAGTCTAGGTCAAGACCAATTTGTAGTAACTAAGGAGTTAAATCACTCAACTATATGCATAGCTTTGTCTAGATTTTTAGGTTCATGCATGGTTCTTCCAATTTGGTATGGGATTTCAAGCCTCTCACAAAGCAATCCAAAGCTTCACCTTCTTGTCTATCCAAAATCAACATCATGAATTTTTGGAATTGAGAAATGTAACTTCTCACTAAACCAATCTGCCTCAATTCTACCAATCAATCTTGTGTAGATCATGCAACATTCACGGCTTAGAATCACCCAATGATTGCACTCTTGAGATCTTCTCATGTCAAAGTTGGAGCAACAAATTTCTATTGTTGAGTGTGCTTTACCCAAAATTGCCACCATAGTTTTGGCACTCCATCTAATTGACTTGAAGCTAAGAGGATTTATCTCCAAATAATTACAAGATTTATGGCTTCAAAGTAATCTTCACACCATAGTGTTGCCACTCCATGTAATTGACTTGAAGCTAAGAGGATTTTTCTCCAATTATCTACAAGATTTATGGCTTCAAAGTAATTTTCACAATCAAACACAAAATTCTCTATTGCCCATGGTAGATTATTTTCTTCAAAGACCTTTGGTTCTGGAAATCACAGTTGATCTTCTCTCTCTCAAAATGCTACTCTCCCTTATTGCCATTGTTGTTGACTATCACAAAGTCTCTTTCCAACAATCTAGTAAGAGGCTCAATCTATTGCTGCATAATAGTGATAACTTTGAGCATTGCCACTACAACTACTACTCTATTACATTACAAACTTGCAATTCTCTACGTTAATACATGGATGCAACACATCCATTGCTGTTTGTAAGTTATAACTAGAAGGATCAATTGTTCATTGGACAAGGTGACCATATTCATAAGTCTTGGTCAAAGTGGGAAGTGATGAATTGTTGGAAGTGATGTTTGGCAACACATGAATACAAAAATCCCAATGGTTTGGGAGAGATTGATTTGGTGGTCCATATATTCCATCCATCCTATTCCTACTCTTTTACGAATGTAAAGATTGAAGAGAGATATAATAGAATGAAAGATTAGACACTCTCAATTGATGGAAATTCCAAATACCTAAAATAAGCTTGGGCTTTGATAATTATAGTGAAGTAATACATGGCTCTTGATGAGCTTCTAAGGAAGCTTCCTTCTCAAAGTTTCCTTCTTGGAGTTAATCAAGTTAAGCTCCACAAGAAGCTTACAAAGAAATTTCTTTCTAGAAACTACATCCTTGGCCTACAATCTAAGCTAGCCATTAGCTTTGTGTGCAAGTTATCTAATCGTTGGAATGTACTAAGAAGCTTCTCACCAAAGAAATTTCCTTGGTGTTTTTAGAACATTCTACCAAAAACCTTCCTAAATGTTCTAGAATATTCTAAAAATTCCTAAATATATTTGGCTTATTTTACTAACTAATATGCTAATTCCAAATTATTACATGGAAGTAAGGCAATAAGCTAAGCTTTTAAGAAGTAACATATGGTTACTTTATCTTCAATTGAAGCAAAATACTATCAAACTGTGAACATGGTTTGTGAATTAGTTTAGCTACAAAGTTTACTTTCAAATATTGGTGGTGATATAGAGTGTTTTGATCTTGCTGTTATATATAAGTAGCATGAAGTCAACTTTTATTCTTGAGGTGCATTATCACTTTTTTTGGGAAAAGGTCCTTGGAGGAAAGATTAATTACTATCACTTTGGTAGGGAAAAGGTCCTCAAAGGTGAGGTTAATCTTAAATATATTAGTATAAGAGACTAGGTTATTATATCTTTGAAAAAGAAATGCCTATAGATAAGTCTGATACATTTAGACACTTTTTAGGAGTATAAAATATTGAGTTGAGCTTGAAGGAGGTAGGTTATAGATCCACATGCTCAAGCATATGAACAATAAATACTTGTGGAGGTTGTTAGGATAGTATAGTCAATATAGTTAGTTAGATTTTTAACCAAAGATTAGGGTTTCTTATTATCCTTACCTCTATTTATAAGGAGCTAAGTCTACACATTTCATTCTCTTGTTTATATCCTTTCCTACTTGCTTTGCTTCTTTCTTGGAATGAATCCTTGTCTCTTGTGGTTTCTACTATTCATATTATGAAGTGGAACTCAATCTTCATTAGATAAATATGATTATATCTCAAAATCCTTGGTATGTCCATTTTTTGCCTTTTCTTCCTACATGTGAGAAGTTTGAGGTATACATCTTACTAAAAACTATGTTAAAATATGGTCTATCAACCATTATGTTAGAAAAACAAGTCCTTTTCTTTTAATCATATGGTTTTTCTGTTCTTTGAACTTTTTCAAGGATAACATATCAAGAACTACATATTATTTCTTAGAGTAGTCTTAGTGATAATGCTAAAAATTTAATCCTTGATACTAGGTGTATTCTCATGTAATAATATTACTTAGCTAAACTTAATAGTTTGCTCCAATATTAACTTCTTGATTATGATGTTGTAATATTTTAAATTTACTAAATTGAAAATTGCCTTAATAACTTTAGGTCAGTTATTTAAAAAAATTTGAACCCTAGAATAAAAATTTAATGCAAAATTACAATGAGCTCTAAGTCAAATGATTTACTCAAGTCATCACCCACCAAAGTGACTTGTTTTTTATTTGATATCATATCATGATATCAAATCTAGAATAGTATATTAAAAACACCATAATTAATAGATACTTCATATACAAAACAAAGATATTAGTATTTGAGAGAAATTTGATTCTAAATATAGGTACATATTATTTTCTACAAAATAGGAGTATCATGAAGATGCAAGGTTTTATATTCCTCCTTATAATGTAAAATCTAGTATTCACATATCTTTTCTTTCAATTTATTATGTTTATTAAGGTGACTCGTGCAACTTATTTGTTTGAGACAAGATATCTTGGATTAGAATTTGGATAGTAAATGGATTAAGAAAATTAGCAAGCAATAATGGAGATATAGTCATCCTCAATTGAGATTAAATATTATGTCTTGTAATTTTAATGATGAATTAATGGTTTTTCTATATAATAAAAAGTCAAAATAATTAGAAGTCCATATCAAGTTTATCCATTAGTATTTGTCGAGTCTTGTGAAGATACAAAATTAAGCTGCAAGTGCATCTTAAGATGTTCCAAATATAGCTAATATTGAAATGGAAATTAATTTTTATTCTCTCACTAATCTAACAATCAAAACCTTAGTCCAAGATCAAAGCTTAAAATTATCACAAATACTTAATCATGAGAGTATCATCTTTTAATATGTAGTTTGAAGGATCTATAGATGGTTTGGAAGGTTCTTTATATGGATTCAATTTGCAATATGAAATATGAAAATATATTATATTATACTAATTAAAAAATTTCCAAACTTAAAAGGAATTAATCATTCTAAGTAGCATAGATTCACAATAAAATAAATTTTTTACTATATTTAACAATCATTTTTGGTGGTAAAAAATTGCATATAATCCTTAACAATGCTATATGAGTCTTTCAAATGGCTGATGTATGTAATTGTTCAATAAAATATAACAATACATTAAAGGATAATCATTTAATTTATGAGACTGCAATCATCACTGTAATACTTGATATTCTATAATGTGATTATCTCTAATGTTTGATAGATTTATTGAGAACCAACTCCCTAGAATAGATAATATACAACAATCTCTAATATTTTTTATCAATAATAAATCTGTTAAAAAATTTCAATAGAGATAAAGAATTTACTCTAATAAATACTACCTAATAACATGATTTTTGAATATCTATTAATAGAGATAAAGAACTCACTCTAATACATGCTACTTGACAATAAAATGTCTAAATAGTGATGATTACATATAAGAAATTTACTTTCTAAGAAAATCTTGTATATTAGTCTGGTTTACTAAATTATAATATTTCAAGGCTTGTTGGTGGACTATCTTTTGTTGAAATTGGAATGCCAGCCATAAGAAATCTTGGCTTGTGGTTGAGTCTTCTTCATGTTTTAGTATGACAGTTCATAAAGTAGAAATATGTTATTTTTTTTGTAAGATCAAGCTCCCCTTCTTCATCTGCATTAGTATCCTCCTCATCACTATTCTGATTATTTTCCATTGCAAGAAGTGTCTCATCATAGAATTCTTTGTACGTAATATTTTCCTCAAGCAGGTTGATCAAATTTTCAATAGACATAATATTTTGGATGCAAAGCAAGGCAATATGTTATTGAGCACTCACTTGAATGCTAGTTTCTTCATCTATCGATTGTGTGAGGTTTTGATCATCCATATCCACCACCATCAATTGAATGCTTGGAAAGCCATCCAACCAATGTTTGCTAAGGATTTGGCAATATTGCCAATAATTTTGAATTGTCTCTTTACTTATTGTGTTCCATGTTGCAATAGACCAATCCATAGCCTGCAGTTGATCAAATTTTTAAATATTTACTTCTTTTGCCTTGTCTTGCTCAAGTGCATGTTGAAGTTGAAATGTCCAATAATGGTGCTTGGATGTTGCAATGATGCCAACATCCATTGGCTGAATCTTTGAGGTCATATTTGGTGGCAAGAAGTATATCTCAATAAGCTTCAAATTGAGGTTTGAAGCAATATGAGACGGTGCATTCAGAAATTGAGAACACATTTTTTTTTTGTATTCTTGTGCATTTTGATATCCAACTTATTGATCCATTCTTGCAAAATAAATTGACTATTTATTTAGCGTGATCAATATGTATAGTATTTCCAATATTGTACATATTGAACATTTCATTGAACAAAACACAACTATAGCATTGGACATGCCTTATCAGGTTTTTATATCCAAATGGGAGAGCTACACCAACTCTATAATAAAATATCATATTATATATCACCTATTTTGAGTATTGTGTAGACATCTCCTATAATGGCAATAAAATCATCATAGTTCATTCAATTTCAAGCTATGTGTAAGCAAATCTAACATGATATCTGATCATTAAATTGACTCACGTAAGATTGGTAGAACTCACTCAACCTTCTCACTTCAACCCCATTCACATGCCAAGATGTATGAACTTAGCTTGTTAGTAAAGAACTAGACGGAAATCATTATTGTGAAGAATTTTGATCTCAATATGTAGAACTCACTCAAACCAAGAGTAGTATAGTAGTCAATAGCAATAACATGAGCAACAACACATGTTTCAAATCCTATTGATAGTATTTGATCGCAAAGACCTACTTAAGACTTCATTGCAATTCCAATGCTTAGATGTTACTTGTTAATTTTATACATTTGTTAATCCCATATGCATTAGTGTTTGGTGAATTTTTTGATAGAAATCTTGGACTAGCTACAAAGAAGTTCTTTAATTGCACAATCAACATAATTCTTGGAGGTTCTCTTCCCCAATCTAGCATATTATGCTCATGATTATTAAGCTCAAGAATATTCTAGAAAGAAAGGCAAACATTGCACAAAGTAAGTGCTAAAGCATTCAATTATTCAATGACGTGCATCTCCTAGCCATAAATTCAGATTTCATACCTTAAAAAGAAGAGTAGTCATACTTTTTTTATTGTTCCAATAACAAAAACTAAGGTCTTGGCTGGAGTTCTTCCAAGAGCACCTTGGCTTTGCAGCTCTACCAAGAAAAATTTGGGGAAATTTATGGTTTCCATCTGCATTTGAAGTAAATGTAAGGGTAATATGCATCTTTTCTTTTTTCTTCCCTTCCATATGCTATTGAGAGATTGTTGTGTTGGGTGCTATGTTATAAAATAGCCTTGTTTTGTCCATGTTGAAAAATTGTACCAAGATATTTATCTATAGCTTTGCTCAAAGTTTGGAATGCATCTTTGATTGTTGCATTATCAATAGATCCACTTTCACCATGCAACCGGAAGCAACAAAGGTGATGATAAGCATGGAACTTTTGAAGCCATCACCTTAATTGAAGCATCTAAGCTCCACCAATATCAAGATTTTTCCTAATATTACATGCTTTCTCTTGAATAAGATGGCTTGTAAGAGATGTACCATTTACATTACACCAAATCACCCAATTTGCCAAAGTTGTCTCAAGTTTCGGATGAATTGGAGCAATGCAACATCTTTTATTCTCAATCTTTGCATTTACAAGCACTTTCTAATTGTCTGCCTTCCCAAGAATCTTTCAAATAGTTGATTGTGCAAGAGCTTTTGCAAGATTGAACATAACTTTTATATATTGATAAAGTTGAAAATGCATCAACTTCAAATGCTTTACCTTGTATTCACATTAGTGTCTCTGTTGCCTAGTTGTTAGCATCCCATTTGTCACACAATTTTTTACTTTGGAGAGGATTGTGTAAATGGTACCTTGGGAAATGTTGATATTGATGTTGATGTCAAAGCTTGCTTTGGAACCAAGCAAAAATTTCTCTTTGGGTCTTCCTTGGGTTCACTCTACTATGCTCCACAAATGCTTGGCAATTTTTAGTAGCAAGTTTTGATGCTTTATGTGAGTTTTGCATGCCATTCTCTTGATCACAACAATCAATAACATTATAGCCATCCTTATTTGACTCCATGACAATGATCTTTTGTGGGTTCTCTAATGCTAACAAAGTTTCTAAAGTGATGTCTCTTCTTGCATCCTCCATTTTCCTCATAACAAACGTTAGTGATTGTGCTCATCAAAAAATCTTCTTTGTAAGTCTTCTTGCAAAAATGATGCACAAGTAGCACTTGCAATTGGGCACTTTGAGAAAATAAAAAACCAAGTCATACTTGATTTAAGTGTGTGTGATGTGGCTACACCTTTTAACACAAAGAATTATATATAGTAATTGTTGTAATTGTGATGTGGCTACATATCTTCATTGGAAACCACACAAGGTACTAGAGCTAGGAAATTGATGACATACAAGTAAATAAGGGTAAAACCCTTTGGAGTGATGTGCAATTTGTTTCATTTTCTGTTTTGTTTTGGTATACACATGATCGATAACATGATATGCTCTAATATTTGATAGGATTCTTGTCCACATAATGTATAATATATTAGAAGTACAAATATGGTTGAAACTATCAAAATCTCATTAACCATAAGTTATAAGTTATAAATATTTTATTGCAAACTTTTTCTCAATAGATGTATATATTAAATTCAATGTAAAAAATATCCACCATTGTAATATACTTTCTTTTTTTGAGATTATAGTAATAAAATTTATCTTTAGGTGAATATAGATTGTACTATTACTCTCTTACACATATAAGATGTAAATTTATTAATAAATATCTTTATTTTCTTTGAAGATTATTGATATTTATTTTATTTCTCAGTACTTGTAAAAAATATTAAGGACGTAATATCTTTAAGTTAAGAAGATGATGTTTTATCATTTTAAACTTCAAAGTCAAAGAAAATTATTTCTTTAGTTTGTATGGTTGGAAAGTCAAGATAAAACTAAAATTAAGTTTTATCTCATTAAATTTTCTCTACATAAGATACATATATATTTGATATTCAATGATGTCAAAAACTAGACAAAATTAATTTATGGATCACAAAAAGTGCTTGACCTTATCAAGATTAGAAGCAAGAGCCAAATCTTGGATTATATTTAATTATAACATGTATAAAATGCATCTCTAGAATAAAATAAAATTTCCATATTATAGAATTTCCATATTAAATGATTCTAGGTTGGATACTACCTCAAGTATCCATTCAAAGATGCATTTTATACATTCAAAGACATTCAAATCCATAATAATAATAAAATAATCTCCAAATCTTTTATCAATTGTGATATGATTTTTAATTGAAGAGCAAATCTGAATCATTTTTTTTTTATACTTGAGTATTGGACTTTTGAGTATACAAGATCATGCTCAAAATCTTCAAACATGGTAAATAAATATTACAATCATAATAATTTTGGTTTTTAAAATCTTCAACCTTTTAAATATTATGAATGTTATACTTTTACAACATATGTTTTTCAACAAGTAAAACTACTTTATGGAGAATTAATATGCAAGAATATATTCAAAAGTCTTTTGCTTGAATAAGTATTTAATCATTAATAAGTATTAATAATCCTATTTTCATAAATAATTATGACTGAAAAGAGGATAAAGTATATCATAACTAAGAGATTCAATCTGAAGAATAAGCACATGTATTATAGATAATTTTGTCACTAAAATTTTATATATCAATATAAATAAATTAAATATATTGAAAGAATTATAATTTAAAAATTAATTTTAAATAAAAAATATTATTAAGCTAGAACTTGTTAAATAGGTCAAAATATGGAATAGAGGATGGAAATTGTTGTCCAAAGGCTATAACTAATTTACCAAAGGCAAAATGGTGTTAATGGATCCATTGATTATAAAGTCCACATCAATTATGTTCTGTTGAACATAAATATATTCTTAAAAGCTCAATAAAATCATAATTATATTACATTATATTTACATAAAGCCACTTTGGATGTATCAAGCCTTGTTGAGGATACCCAAACCTGGGCTAATCTTATTGAAGCTTGAAATTTTGAAATAGCAAGTTTGTAATAATATAGAATTAGCAAAGGCTAAATATAACCAATAGATGATAGAACTAACATATAACTAAAAAAATCTTAGAATATTCTAGAAGCATTTAAGAAGTTTCTTTCTATGAACTTTCCAAGCGTTGAGTAATTTGTATGTGAAGTTGACAACAAGCTTAGCTTGACACCAAATAAATGACTAGCTTAGCTCACACTCCAAGTAAGGTAGCTTCTAGAAGGAACCATCCTTGGAATCTTCTTGGGAGTTTTGTACCCCAAGTTGCACATAAATACCAAAGACCAAGCTCAAGCTCAAGCTACACATTTGGAAATTTTTGTCATTTAAGAGTTCAATGTGAGTTCCATGATCCTATTTCTCTCCTTGATCTTTTATATTAGTATTAGAGCTAGAATGAGATGGATTGAATTTATGTACTACCAAAGCATCATTTTATGCAATTTATCATTTCACACTTTGGTCAAATTTTCTAAATGTTATCACCTTGTCCAATGAACCATTGATCCTTCAAATTGTAACTTATAGAGAGAAGTGGACATGTTGCATTTGCATGTTAACCTAGGCATTTGTAAGTAGTAGTTTGATAGAGTAGTAGCCATGGCAATACTCCAAAGTTCATTGCTATGCAACAATAGATAGAGCATCTTATTCAATTGTTGGGAGAGAGAGATAATGAGCATCAACAATATCAACAAATGTAGAGAGCAAATTTTTGGTAGGAAGAAGATCAATTGCAATTCTCAAAGCTTGAGCCATTTAGAGGCAAGCATTTATTGTGTGTAGTAGAGAACTTTGTATTTTATTATGAATAGTACTTTGAAGTTACAAACCTTCTAGATGAGTAAATACAAATCCTATTGAGTTTGAGCCACTTAGATGGAGTGGAAAAATCATGGTGGCAATTTTGGGTAGAGCAAGCTCAAAAATAGGTTGTTGCTCCATTATAGATATGTGAAGAATTCAAAAGTGCAATATTTACGAGATTGGAAATGGTGAATGTTATAAAAGTTGCAAGAGATAGATTGGTGAATTGAGGCATATTGGTCCTTTGAGAAGCTACATCATTTAATTCTAAAATACAACAATGCAGATTCTAGATATACAAGAAGGTGAACTCATGCACCAAATTGGAAATAACTATGCATGAGCCTAGATATTTGGAAGAAGCTATGCATTTTGCCAAGTGCTTTGATTCCTTGGTTGCCACAACTTGGTCTCAACCTAGACAATCAAAAAATGTTTAAACACACCACACAAAAGTGGACTAACCAACACTAATGAACATTGATGTTACCCAATGGAGACTACTTGACATTGCAAATAAAGAAAGATTGCAATAAAATGATGGTTGTTTTTATTGATGCTAAATTAGCCAATGCATTGCCAAATATCTATTAGGAATAGAAGACCTTGACCTCTTGCACAAATAGAGGTTTTGGAGCATGAGGATCATGAAACAAAGAGTCCTTATAAGAGATATCAAACCACTTATTGGAAAATTGATTGGCTCTAACAAGATTGAAGGTTGAATAGATGCCAGTTTGATTCACATGTAAGATTTGATATCCAACCATAGTTGTAGATTTTTTGTTGATTGTGGAAGTTTTGAGAATTATATGTTTATACAATTAGCAAAGGAATTATGTATTCCTATCAAGATAGTATTAGATAGCATATTGATGATGGTAGAGGGTAGAAAGTGTTCTCCATTTAATACCTCATATCTGATTGCATTCAAGATTGAGAAAGAGTATTTAGACTATACTATATGAGATTTGTAGTAGCTCCATTCCACTAAAATATCATTATAGGCCTTCCTTTGGCTTGTGTATCATAGTGTTCAATCAAATTGTGCTTGATAACAAATTCAAGTACAACACCAAGGTATGGATTTATCAACAATAAAAAAGGAAAGATATTTATGGGAGATTTATTCTTTATAAGATGGTGCAAGATATGGGAAGAAGATCAATTACATAAACCAATTGTATAGGATGTGTGAGCAGATCCATCTACAAGTATAGGAGTGGAGTTGCAGGAAAACTCCTCTATGTGTTGTACACTAGTATGGATAGATTCTTCTATGGGGCAAAACATTACAAAACTAATTAGGTAGGTAATCAAATCCAAGATGGTGCTCTAAAAATATCAAGGTTGTAGTCTATTAGAGATGAAGGATTGAGAGCCCATTGGCATTCATGGCAATATTGCAATATTGCAAGGAGATGATTGCTGTAGTAGAAGCAATATTAGGGGTAGAAAATTCTTTTTAGTGCTAGGATCTCTAGTGTATAAGGGGGCTTGAGCCACTCAGTATGGATCTGTCCACACTACGTTGTAACCATCATTCTTTTGTGATAGAAGAATTTGTTTCAACTTATGTCTTTGAGGAGAAACTTGTTTTGATCAAGTCAAGTATTAGTGAGTTGTCAAGTGACTAATGTAATTGTTGGATCCACGGGCTGAAGTGAGTACTAGTTGTGGTTGCAAGATACTCTAATTGTATCTAACTATTGGTTCATCTAAGTATCAAATACCATAAATAAAACCTGTTCTCTTTGTTGATGTAATGAATGTTGAGTCTAATTTCAACTCTTGAATGTCTATTATATGTAAATTTTTGCTTCTTTCTATGCTCATTGCACTCTTGTCTAGGTATTAGAGTGTCTTAAAATTTGCCCATAACATTTCCCTTTACTGCATTCTAGTCTTAGATCTTAGAGTGTCATAGGCATTGCCATAACATTTCCTTACTTACTTGGAGGAAGGATGATAACCAAGGAAGCCAAAGGGCTCACAAGGGGACATACCTTTGAGTTTATTCCTAAGTTAAGTGTCTAAAGGTTAACTTTGTCCCATAGTTAAATTAAGATTGCTACAGGTCTCTACCTATAGGACAATTATGGAAACTTTACTTGCAAGATAGGCAATTTTGGGAACTCCTTGTAGTTCAAGATTGGATTATCTTGCACTTTTGTGAGACAATAGCATCCCATACACTTGCATACGGGATTGGATTAACCTATCAAAGTTTGAAGTGCTGCTACTGGCTGACATGTATGTCCTCTCTACTTCCTTCTACAACTTGTTTGGGCCGTGCTTATTTACCACTACCCCATAAGAACATGGTTGTTTTTAGTTTGAGGGAAGAACTACCTCCCATCCCTTTCAAGTAAGATTGATCTCAGTTTGAAGGAAGCACAACCTCCCATTTCTACAAGTCCTAGTGATCCCAATCTAGGAGAAACATTACCTCCCACATTTACAAGCAAGCTTCAAATTTTAGAGTCAAGCACCTCTTCCATTCATGGCAAGCACTTCTGCTGAGGAAATTTGTCTACCTTAGTACAATACCCTTTGGTTGCACATGTACCACCTAATTCAGACTTTTCTACCCTTGTAGCTCCCACTACAATGGTATCAACCTCAAGAGGAGCACACAATTTTATACTCCTTGGAACAATAGTGTTCATAGGGCAAGAAGATTATGAATCCTTCCTATTGATGTTTTAGAATGTTATATCTCACAAAATATTATGGATGATATTTCCATGGCACAAAAAAATTGGTCAATGTTTCATTGACATCATACAACATTGGTTTAGTAGCCTAGCTTGTACCATGAGAACAAGTTATGCATTAATACAAGTGGAAGGGTGATAAGAAGATGTTTTGCCAAGGCAACAAGAATAACTCAAGGACAAGATAAAACAACTCTACAAGGGACACAATGAAACCATGCAAGCTATTATTCATTGATTCCAATATATATTCTCAATGATTACACAAGCTCTAGGGCCTTCTACAACTCTCAATTGGTTTAAGAATGCATTACTTAAGAATATCTAAAAATTCATCATCTACAACAAAGCTACTACCCTAGCTCAAGCATTCAAGGAAGTACAATGGTGGGCTCAAGCTAATGAGCCAGACATGGAATTACCATTATTCTATAATCTCAAGATTTAAAGGGAATGTTATGAATAACCTACACACTATCACTCAATGATTCCTATAGCAGAATCACTTTTATGGAGGAGCTCCTAGAGTTGCACTGGCCATATACATGGTACCATAGTTGGTACCCATATATTATCACTTGCCAATAGCAACTACCATTGTTCATCCCATAGCTACCTTGGGATTACCTATTCCTATGGTCACCAATGGTCCCGCACCTACTAACAAGATAGATGACACCCTAGTGAAGTTGGAACAATTAGAGAATTTCCACTTAACACACTAATATTAGGAGAAGAACCCAATGAATACTACTTCTAAGGGAAATTTCCTATACTCATTATCTAGGATGAGGGCACACCAATACTTAGTGTGCCACCCTAGACATTCCTAATTATTGTGCTTATTATGGGAAACATGGGCATTTCATGGCTCACTAAAAAGTACTCCGGAGATACAAGGGACCTTGAGAAGATATAGTGCATGCTTGAGATCCCACAATACAACAACTTCAACCAACACTTATAAGAATTGCCCTTCTAAAGAAGGAGAGGACATGGAAGAGGCAAAGGGCCCTTGGACTCAATATATATGCTATCATATTTATAGTGAGAATCACTATGCCAACCAGTACCCTAGTGAGCCAGCCCATTGTGCATTCTGCTCCGAAGCACATACCATGGCACAATGCTCAGGCTTCTAGAACTTTATCACTCAAATCAAGTAAATGCCTCTTTAGAATGAACCTTACAATAATAATAGCCCTAACAAAAATGTGCATTTCACAGTAGTGGAGGAAAGTGATCCCATGTGTAATATAGTGGCAACCACTAAAAGTGCTATCATGGAGGCAAATGTATTTCTCACCACATGTGCCCACACTTATGCAATACTTGATCCAAACATAACTCTTCTTGTGATAGTTACTCCTCCAAAAGTATGGATGAAGAAGCCGTGCGGGATGAAACTCCTCAGCCCTCTCTCAAAATGTATAGACATGTTATACCTATGTTTGACACACTAGAAAAATAGCCACCCAATTTGATGATACATGACTATGACATTGTTGTTGATCTAGCTAACCTCCTAGCCAATACCACTATTATTCAACTTTGTAGAATTTCCTTATCAAACATAGGAAACTATAGAAGTTCCCACAAAAAGAGCAGCCTATGGGGTGGTTCAAAGATCTACTAATTGCAATTTAACTATACCATACAAGATTAAACTATAGCATATGGGTTCCAACATCATTGATCTACTCCTTATCACATGCAAGAAAATGGTCAATATGGACAAGCCAATGGAATTCTCTTAACACTCCTGAAGAAAATGGTAAGCATAAATCCCATAGATTGGGATCAAAAGCTTCTAAGTGATCTTTAGGCTTACCATACCATCATAAAAATCCCTATGGGCTACACTCTATTCTAGCTTGTCTATGGGAAAGAAGTGATTTCATCAATAGAATTTCTAATTTTCTCACTTTGTGTCCTTGCAAGCAATTAGACAAGGATGTCTCAGTCTCTTGGAGGGGAGACAACAACACAAGAAAGAGTTTTCATGCTACATACTCTAACAAAAATATGTCTATGGCACTCTACACAAAATACACCACTTAAGTGAAGCAAAAGAGCTTACTTTGATTGTAAAACCCAGGAGGTCACACTTTACAAATGGGATTGAGTGTTAAAGTTTAATGAAAAGGTTGGCCAATTTCTCACAAGTTTGTGGAAAAATAGCTTGATTCTTATCAAATACGGGAAGTATTTGATAATGAGTTAGTCTAGTCAAAATTGTTTGATGGAGAACTCTTGGAATCCTGTACCAATGGCACAAAGTGCAGACCATATAGCCCACACTACATCTTGCTAAGAGACAAAGAAGAAAAGATACCATAGGAAACTTGGTGTTTCTTCATTACAAAGGAAGAAACAATGGGAACACCTTGGCGAGAAGATCTTCCTTTGAGATTCAAAGGACTTCCTTTACAAATACAAGATTGTCTTTGGGCTCCTCAATGGATAGTGCAGCCTAGACCAATAGATCCAAATTATATATTTGAATGTGGCTATTGGAACCTTATACATACCAATGTACTTAATAATTGTGCTAGTTCACATTGAAAGGAAAAACAAAGCTACTTGAAGGATGACTAATCTCCAACTTTAAGATGGCATGATAGATAGGGCAGTCTCAATTTGAGTGAAAAGATGCCACATTCATGAAGACATTTCCACTCCTAAAGTAGGATGGCAAGATATGCATAGGAATTTTAATGCCAAACAAGAAAGCACAACATTCACAAGAGGTGATTCTTGTAAAAGTCTTGTAGGATTCTTGAGATCTTTTAATTTACAATTCCAACTTTGTGAGAGAGAAAATTGCTAAGCAATCTAGCCAAGAAGAAATCTATCAAGTGATTTTGTGCATTTTATAAAAGAAAACTCAAAATAAGTAGGGCAAAGTCAAGGATTCTATGCAAAAGGGGTAGTAGCTCATAGCTAAACTAATTTTAAGAAGAATCCTTGATAGGCTTGATTTGACATGTTGAGAGAATATCATCATGGTAATTTGCAAATTTCAATAGAAGGTTGTTGAAATTTGAAAACCGCTAAGTTGATAGAGTCTTGCTAGTGCAAGAGTTAGAGAAGGCCATCAAAAGGGTTTTTCAAGAAGTAGATATTTGTGCAAACTCACAACAAGTCTACAAGAGGAACAATGAGAAGGAAAAGGTTGAAGAACTTCAAATAGATTAAAAAGTGATCCACTTGCTAATTCCTATAGTAGATGTGGTACCCACATTTTTCATTTTGGATGAGTTAAGAAGAAGAAGTGCCTTGCTGAAACCAAATTGAAACCAAATGGAGAAGAAATGAGGGGAAACTTGTGTTTTGATCAAGCTTGAGGAAGTCTACTTTGTGTTAGAGGAAGAAGGACTCGGATTGAATCAGACCCAAAGAAGCTTACTTTGTATCAGAGGAGGAAAAAACTCGGATCAGACGCCGAAGGAGGGCAGACCCAAAGGAAGAAGGGAAATTGCAAGTCAGGATTCTTGCAGGAGCCATATCTCAGTGACGACAAGTCCAAATCATGCGTGCTATATCTCGTTGGAAGCATCTTGTTTAGGGCTTTCCATTGCTACTAAAATCGTAGGGTTTGGAAGAAGTTACAAGCATTTGAAGTTTCAGGAGTAGATGTACAGAGTAGTTTAATGTCTTTGGGTCAATGTGACTTCGGACTTTGGACTTCAGGTTTACATGACTTTGGGTCTAAAGACTTTGCCTCAAGATGAAGATGACTATATCCGAAGTAGTTGGACCTTGGAGTGCAGTGAAAATGACTTCGGGAATCTTGCCAAAGGCATTAGAGGAAGTTAGAGTAAGGAAAGAAGATATTTTGGATACCCATGACTTCAATTTTAGTTCTGATTGAAGATAGGATAGAATTAGAAGAGAAATAGAAGTTGTGAATAAACCCAAAGTGCAAGATCAGACTGTAAGTGTCTTCGGGTCAATAACATGAGTGATTAAGGGAAAGTGGGTTATAAATTGAAGGCATAAATAGTGTACACATGCTTTCAATTACAACTCTTGATGAGGATATAGTAGAATTAGCAAAGGAATTAATAGTAGCTAGACCCAAAGTAGATAAAGTAGGAGTGCAGATGTCTTCGGAGTTACCATTGGAGACATTAGAGGAGAGTTGGGCGGGAGATAAGGAGTTAGATAGATTACCCACTAGTGAAATTTCAGATCAAGAAAGAGAATTGTTAGATTTAGTAGAGGACTTAGTAGTTGTGAAACCCGAGGAAAGAGTAGTAGGAAGTAAAGTTACTTCGGGATTGGGTTTCAAAGCTGAGGAAGAAGTAGACATTGGATTGGATTAGTAATAGTTTTGAGATTTGAAGAGGTTGATATGAAGAGATGCATTGTCATTTTGGATCTATAATTTTGTAGAGTTGTTGTAGAACGGTATAGTTGTTAGAATTGTCGTTTTCTTCACTATTTAAGAGTGACATTTGCAAGAAATATGTTGTTCAGTGCTCGTTATTTCTGAGAATATGTGACAACCCGGCAAATATCACTTTGCGGTAATCGGGTAAGTAAAGTTCGTTCCTGCAGAGATACGAGTCAAAAATGTCCAAATACAAAGTCAAACAGTAACATGCAGTTCTTCTTGGTTGCATCTTTAATCTCTCAGGTAGAAACCACACCCAGAAGAGAGTAACAAGCACTGACTCGCAGTCTTGTCACAAATTCACACTCCTTAATCACAACTCCATCAAATCTTTCCAAACAATCTTGATTTGTGATGATTCAGGCTCTCCTAAAAATGGCACTTCACTGCAAAATGACTTCGCCTCAGAATTGTGTTCCACCCCTCCATTGAAGGCACAACTTCTTTGATCAAAATTGCTTCACATCAACTTCGCACTGCACTCATAAACGCAGAATACTACCAACACTACAATTCCTCTCGGATCTGTCAAGGCATTGCTTCGATTGCACTTCACTCAGGATCAAACACCCAGAATGAAGATCAAGGCTATGGAATCCAACATCCAACAAGCACTCTGACTTGCACTTTGAATTTCTCCAAACATTCACAAACACAATTACATAGTTGATACTCGGAATCAAGCTCAAGCGACGAGCATTGCTTCACAACACTTTGCTTTATCTATTCTCAGAAATAATGAGCACTAAACAACAATTTCCTACGAATGCCACTCTTAAATAGTGAAGCAATCGACAGTTCTAACAACTATACCGTTTCTACAACAACTATTCTAACCTGCAGATCCAAAATGACAATGCACCTCTTCATATCTGCCCCTTCAAATCTCAAATCGGTTACTAATCCAATCCGATGTCTACTTCTTCCTTGGCTTTCAACCTTGAACCCAAAGTAATCTTACTTCCTACTACATTTTCCTCGGGTTTCAGATCTCCCACATCTTCTACTAGATCCAGCAATTCTCTTTCCTGGTCTGAAATTGCACTAGTGGGTAATCTATCTAACTTCTCATCCTTCGACCCACTCTTCTCTAATGTCTCTAAGGGCAACTCCAAAGACATTTGGATCCCGATGTTATCTACTTCGGGTTTTGCCTTAACATCCTACCGAAGCTTTTCTAACTCTATTCTCACTAAGTCTAATCTAATCGCAATATTGTCTTCTACTTCTAAGATCTTCCTATCTACACGAGTTCTCAATTTAATCAACAAGGCATTCAAATCTATATCTTTCGCTTGTCTTTGCCTCGTTTCCTGCACCAACAGTTTTAACTCGTGCAATCTCGTCTCCTCAATTCGAATGCTGGCCTCTGTACTCAACATCGCATTTACTCTGAGGACAATTTCCTTCAATGGCTCCAATCTTGTCTTGCGTTTGCATTCCCGATCTGCGAGCCATTCTTCTCTGTACATTGCCAATTCTTCTTTGAATTCGGCCTTCACCGCTTCCTTCTCTTTCTCCTTCTGTGCAACCTTCTCTTCCTGATTACAAAGTAAGTCTCGTAATCTCTCTTCTTCTCTATATCTTGCAGCCAACTCTCGCTGCTAGAGTTGCTTCTTCTCCTCCATACTCTCCATCACTCGATTGAGCTCTTGATCTTTCGATGCTACCCTCGCCATAGCATGGATGAGTTTGACTCTTGAATCAGCAAACTGCTGCTTCAAGATTTCATGCTCCGCTACCTGTCTCTCCCTTGCGATGTCACTCTTCCTCGCAAGATCTTCTCGATAACTCACTTCTCTCTTCAGGTCCTCGATTACCTGACTCCTCTCAACTGCTTCTGCTCGCAGTACTTCTCTCTCTTCCTCTCCTCGGGTTATACTCTTCTTCAACTCCGAGTTTTCTTCTTCCAATCTTGATAAGACCTGCAACAGTCTTTACCTCTGGACAAGTAGACTGCATCTCCTTCTTCTTCTTCTCCATCCTCACCAACAGCGGGCATACTACCATCTGCAGGTAATCTACTCCATTACTGACAACTTCATCCTCCAACGGAGGGGTCTCTCTTCTTTCCTCGTGTTCTCCCGATACTCGCCTTCTTCTCTGGAGTCTTTGTATCGGAATTGATGCCTCACTGCCCGAGCTTCCTTCTACCTCTTCCTTCACTCAACTCGGTCCCGCTTCACACTTCACCTTACGTCTCGAGCAAATTCCTTGCTATACTGCGATCTTCTTCTCCTCGCACACTGGTACTTTGTCTTCCAGCGCTGCATTGTCTTCGGTTTCTACTTCGGCTTGCATTTCTTCTTTGTATTCTTCAACCGCTGGTATCGATGTCATCTCTCCTCCTTCCTCACTGTCACTGCTCATATCTCCACTTTGCAATGTCAGCTCAGGTTCCTCCTCACGGTCCGAGTCCTCCGTCTTGAGCTTGGCTTTGCCTTATGAGTCTTCATCTTCCGACTCAATCACCACCATTCCTCGCCTTGGGTTATTTTTCTGCATTTTCCGAGGTTTCTTGTTCTCTTCGGCTTTTGCTTGCCGAGTTCTCCGTCGCTTCGAGTTTCTACCAAGAAATCACACCTCCGGCATGCACCTATCACTGTCACCCCACCTTTGTGCGTATGAGCCGCCAATTTTGAAACGGCCCCTTCTTGAATTTCTCGCCCCGACGAAAGGTTGTTAGACTATCTTTGCCTCGGGTTGAGCTCCCCCCGAGCTGAAGACAATTTACTTCATATTGTATGCTGACACGGCATTTCAGAGTACTTCGCCTTATGACCCGAAGTCACTTTACTTCGGGTTTCACCCCGAAGACAATTTTCTTCGTCTTCTTCGGCCTTACAGGCGCAATCCGACTTCTCTATACACTTCTTCTCCTTTATTTTGGAAAAAAACAAAAAATGTGGGCACCACAGAATAGATAAAGCAAAGTGCTATGAAGTAGTGCTCGTTGCTTGAGCTTGATTCCAAGTATCAACTTTGTGTTTGTGTTTGTGAGTGTTAGGAGAATTTCAAAGTGCAAGTCAGTGTGCTTGTTGGATGTTGGATTCCGTAACCTTGATCTTCATTCTATGTGTTTGATCTTGAGTGAAGTGCAATTGAAGCAATGCCTTGACAGATCTGAGAGGAATTGTAGTGTTAGTAGTATTCTGCATTCGTGAGTGCAGTGTGAAGTTGATGTGAAGCAATTTCAATTGAGGAAGTTGTGCCTTCAGTGGAGGGGTAGAACACAATTCTGAGGCAAAGTTGTTTTATAGTGAAGTGCCATTTTCAGGAGAGCCTGAATCATCACAATCAAGATTGTTTGGAAAGAATTGATGGAGTTGTGAGTAAGGAGTGTTAATTTGTGACAAGACTGCAAATCAGTGCTTGTTACTCTCTTCTAGGTGTGGTTTCTACCTGAGAGATTAAAGACGCAACCAAGGAGAAATGAAATTGTTACTTTGCTTTGTATTTGACCAATTTTGAATTGTATCTCTATGGGAACAAACTTTACTTACCCGATTACCACAAAGGTGATATTTGCTGGGTTGTCATAGTAGACTCCAAAGCAAAGTCATTCCACATTACTGAGGATACAATACAAGAAGTATTCTTGCTGCAAAGAAAGTAGGAAGACATCTCCTTGGCATGGACGGAATTGCAATTCAACTTGCAACACTTATAGGGCCTATTTTCCGCAAATGTTTTCCTCCAAAACTACTAATAACACATTCAGAACCATGCACAAAATTAGGTTCCCAATGGCAATGGTTGACATATCTATCACTTCACTTTACCATGAAGAATTTCCATTGGCTTACAGGAGGCCAAGGGAACGTATCATATCTAAGTGCACCCCTCATGGCCACTCTCATCCAAAGCATTATTTACGGAGAAGCATCTGATTATGTTCCTATATTGTTTACAAAGCTACAAGAATGCTATGTAGGGTTCAAGAAAGCATTCTTGATAGAAGACAAAGGGAGGGAAGCCCTTCACAATAGGACCAGTTCTAATGGCAATTATGGAGCACTTGGCCCTAGGCACTTTCTAGTTAAAAGAAAACCTTGTCAAGGAGGTAGCCCTCATCTCAAATGCTGATTTTAAAGAAGAGCTACCAAGAGATGACAAAGTGTGTAGGAGGACAATATGTGGGCTCCCATGCAATTGTGCAAGTGGTCTCTGACCTCACCAAGTGGATTGGAAAGGAGTGGAAGAACATCTTGAAGTTGAAAATACATGTCATTATGCAACCAAGGAAATGGAGCTACATGACCACCAATTCTCATAGAAGTAGAGGCTACGGGCAGTAAACATAAAAAGATGACTAGCATGGAGAAGGGTGTAACAATATCTCCAACCTCAATGAAGGAGAAAAGGAAGTTAAGGGTAACAATGAAGAAGCCCACCAATGATGGCAAGCAAGCAAAACCAGCTCTAGCCAAGGTGAGAGGCTTAGATGCCAAAGGCAAGAAAGGAAGCTCCAAGAAGCCCCACTAAGCACAAGCAATAGGAGAAGGTGGATATCATCAACCTTTAGGATGATTCACCATAACCTTATAGAGATATGCTCACCCAACTAGGGGAAAAGAAGGGAACAAAAGGATCTCCTCAAAAGGAGGGGTGTAATGTTACCAACCTAATTTTATCATTAATTAATGATATGGGATTCTTGGCATGGGGGCTTCTATACCACCAATATCTCCAAAGCAAAGGTTGTTTCTTGTTTTGGAGGCCACTCTTATATTGCACTTGATGCTTATGGAGTGGCCGAGCAATTTGTAGGATGCCAATGCAGCAACCAGGAGACTATGGGATGAGGATCCCATAGAACACAACCAATTAGAGTTGTCTATCAAAGTAATAGATGCCCTTGCTAAGAATCTAGTAAGCAAGGAATACTATAATCAATGGCTAGAGAAACCTAACTCAAGATGGAAGCATGGGATGGTTTCCATATTAATGGAGTTAAGATGTGGCCATTTTGCTTGTAGCCAAATGCATTCATTATGGGAAGCATGGGATCATGTAGTAAAGGAGAATTCATATAAATACCAAGAGGTAGCTTTTTTGGGTAGTGCAGGAGGCCGGGTGGTAGAAGCAATCTATCACTATTGGGAAAGAGTTAAGGGAGGCACTAACTCAACTTCAAGCTCTTTGGACCAACAAGGAAATTGTTGATAAAAAATTTGAAGTCAAAAAGTTGAAGACCAAGCAACTAGAGGAAGATCTTTGCACACTATGGAACCAAGCATCCCATGCAAAGGAGGACTCCAAAGTAATTATAAAGAAGATACAAGAACTATCTACAAGGATAGTGTAGTGGAGTGGAGTGGAGTGGAGTGGAGTGGGGTGGGGTGGGATGTGGAGACCCAAGGATGATGGAGCAGGCCCCTCAGAGACACAATCTGGAGGTAGTCCCATAGGTAAGAGTTCACCTACCTTGAACTCTTCAAGGCCTTCTACTCCATGTAATACCCTTGGTGGTAAGAGGGGACCTGGTCCCAACTCACCTCATAGAAGGAATGAAAAGTCATCAAGAAGCCATATGAGGAAACATGAGGGTAGTCCCATAAGGATAAGAACTAGGGGAGATAGGTTCCTTAAAGAGGAGATCATTGAAACTATGGGTAAAAATAGTCACATTCCTAGAGAAAATATGGGACAAGAGGAAATGACAAAAGAAGAATTGGTAATAAACAAATACCAAAATATGGGGAGTGCTATACATGCAACCTATATAGTGGATCTCTTGGAGCTGATCAAGGAAGAACTTCCAAGTGCTTGTTAGGAAGAAACCATTCTAGATATCCTAGATGACAAGATGAGCCAATTAAGCCTATATATAGATGGAGAAGAAGTTTTTACAAGACCAACACTACAATAATCCTAGATGAAAGATAATACGTGATCTTTTGCAAGATAAGGGGGGTATCAAATAGCCCTTGATGTGGCTGAGATTTTCAAGCAATGGGTGGAAGGAATAGGTCCAATATTTCCTGACTTCTTGTACTTCATGTGTGCCACACAAGCCCTCGAGTTCTAAACACACTTGCAAAAAGAGCTAATTGCTCCTCAGATGTAGAGGATTCAAGGTTGGAGACTTGTGCTTAGGAGGTGAGTGCCCTACAATCATTGGGTAGGCAACCTTCCCTCCAACCAGAATAGTTGAGCCCAGTCTCATAGGGGACTTGCAAATTCCAAGAATGGCTGAAGGTAGTTATTCCTCCAAGCCATAGATCTAGTTATAACCTAATTGTAGTCAAAGATCTCCCATTTTTCATGAACTTCCAAGCTCCTAGAGTGATTGATGTGGATCAAGTAAAGGAAGCAGCAAAAGCTTTGCGCCAAGAAGATAAGTAATGGTCAGCTTGGTACACATTCCTCTTGTGACCAAGTCTGATGTAGGATATGCAAAGGGAAGTCTTTGCAACTTTTTCTAGGCTATAGTGGGAGGCACTGATTTTCACATTGGTAGAGCATATATACCGATTTGACCTTACCGTACTCATTATAGGGTTGGTAGTAAATTGGCATGTTAATTTAAGGGTAACGGTCAATATAGAACAAATTTCCATGTTTTTGTGAAATGGAATCAAATTTTGAGATCTAAGAAAGACTAGGTGTATACTTGTCATAGTGCAAAAAAATTCAAAGACAAGATGTCTGGGAAGAAAAGTTCTATGAGTAAAGAAATTGATAAGAATATATAGTGGTAGAAGAAATTAATGAAGAGTTCAATGGCATACTAATAGGTTAGGATTATTTAGCATCTAAGGGAGGAGAGCCAATTAGCCATTATGGTGTAGATTGCTAGGGTAGCAATAGCCACAAACTATTATAGTATTTTATAGTAGGCTTGAAAATTCTTTTTAGGGTTGAGATCTAATAATTAAGGAGTAGTTGCTTCCTTTGAGGGGTAATCTTGATTTGGTCAGCAAAGACTACTAAAAGGAGTTCTCAAGGCTCTCAAAGATTTGTAGATTAAATCAAATAGACTCCTACAAGAAATATAGACTTAGCACCATATGGAAGTGAGATCCTTCCTCTTGCAAGATTTTATTATGCAATTTAGAGCCTAAGTTTGATGTAAGACAAGGCTAATAAACTATGGTGCACCTTCTCTAGCTATGTGTCAAATGGTAAGGTTGAAAGTTGCAAATATTTAAATGGTTGTTGAGGAATCAATGCTCCTCTGTGGATTGTTGCACTGATCCTATATCTGGTCCAAGTTATTAGAACCACATTTATTGATGTATTAATAAACCAATCTAAGTGACATACCAAGGAGGCTGATGGGTTCTAAGGACGACCAACCTTCAAACCATCCTTGAGGGTAAATGTCTAAGGGGAATTCCTTTCTTTGAATGGAATTGTAGTCACTATGGGAGCCCCGGCTACATCACCTCCCCGTGCCATGGGAACAATAGGCCATGCAAGGATTGTACTGTCACTTTCCTTGCCTTCCAACGCTCCCACATTTCCACTACAGGATGGGATAACCTAGTTGACATTTTGGTGCCCCTTCTAGCTGATTTGTATGTCCTCTCCACTTCCTTCTACAATGTGCTCTAGTCATATCTACTCATTGCCACTCTGCAAGGCCAAGGTGTTTTTGGTTAGGGAGAAGCATTACCTCACACTCTCATTAGCAAGATAGTTTTAAACTTAGAGGAGATAATACCTACAATATCTATAGAAAAACAATTAAGTGCACAAAAATCATGTGATAATTCCGCAAGTATCACTTTTGTGATAATCAATAAGTAAAGTTTGTTCCCATAGAGATATGATTCAAAAAATGGTCAAATACAAAGTAAAATGTAACAAAGTAAAATATAACAAACAGTCTGGTTGCATCTTTAATCTCGTAGGTAGAAACCACACCCAAAAGAAAGTAACAAGCACTTAATCACAATCTTGTCACAATAAAATGTCACCCACAAATCACAATACTTCAAATCTTTCCAAAAAATCTTGATTGTGATGATTCAAACTCTCCCAAAGAAGGCTAATTCACTACAAAACAACTTTCAAAATTGTGTTCCATCCCTCCATTGAAGGCACAACTTCCTCAATTAGAGTTGCTTCACATCAATCCAATGCTTTGCTCACAAATGCAGAATACTACCAACACTACAGTTCCTCATAGATCCATCAAGGCATTGCTTTGATTGCTATTCACTCAGGATCAAACACACAAAATGAAATCAATATTGTGGATCCAACATCAATAAGCTCACTGCCTTGCACTTCAAATTTCTCCAAAGACTCACAAACACACACATATGATTGATTCCTAAAATTAAGCTGAAATGATGAGCACTAAGTTACAACATTTTGCTTTACTCAACTTTAGAAATATGAATATTGAACAACAACACACTACAAATGCTTCCTTTAAATAGGCTTTGAATTTGATAGTTACTAACAAAAATACTATTCTACAACAACTTTACCAACCTACAAATCTGAAATGACAAACCACTTCTTCATATCTGCCTCTTTATATCTCAAAAGTATTACTACTCCACTCTAATGTCAACTTGGACTTTGGCTTCCAAAGCCAATGTATCTACAATTAATTCCCCTTCTTTGGGTCTATTTAATACTACTACTCTCTGTTTTATTTCTATAATCTCTTCAGTCTGAACTACAATTGAGGTCATCTACTTCTTTATCAACTAACTCAACATCTCTTAATGTCTTAGGCAACTCCCTTGAAGATACTTGTACTCCTACTCCTACAATTTTGGACTTCTTATTTACCTTCATCTCACCACAAAATCTATCTAAATCAGATCTAACTAAATCGAATCTAAGACAGACATTGTCTCCTACTTCTAACATCTTCCTATCTACATGATCTCTCAAGAAAATCAAAAGATTGTTCAAATAGATATCCTTTGCCTTCCTTCTTCTTGTTTCTTGCACCAACAATTTTAATTCATGGAGCGTCGCCTCTTCTAACTTACCCTTGGCATCAATACTCAACATCACCTTCATATCCTCAAGGACTGCTCCTACTGAACCTGACTCCACACTTGACATTATCTTCTCCTTACTTTGCTCTACCTCCAATTTGTTCCAATACATTGTCAACTTGTCCTCAAATTGGCCTTTAATGCTTCCTTCTCTTCCACATATTGGACTAGTTGACCTTCTATACTTCTGATCAACCCTCACAATCAATCTTCCTCTTGATGTTTATTTATTGACTCTTGTTACCAGGTTTGATCTTTCTATGCTGCACTCTTCATTAGACTCTCCAACTCTTGCTCCATTATTGCTACAATTGCCATTGAGTGTATGACTTCTACTCTTGCATCAACTTCTTGCTTCATCTTCTCAAACAACACCTTCTGCTCCTTCAACTCTTCACCGTACTCATGAAGTTCTTGTGCATGGTATCAAGGCTTTTATTCCAAAGAACTACTTCAACCTAAAGTTCTTTGGCTTCCTTCTCTCCTTTGGTTAGCTTACGCCTCAACTTAGAGGTCTCTCCACTCTAGTGACCACTTCCAACTCATCCTTCACTCTAGGATGATTCTTCTTTAACTCCACTTTCTCCCTCTATAGTTGCACCAACAAAGGACACACAATCTTTGATAGATACTCAACTTTGACATGTCTTACTTCTTCATCTCCCACATCTTTGTCTTGGGTAGGTGCTTCTTCAACTTGTGCTTTACCCTTAAGATGCAATTTTGTAGCTTCAACATCACCCCATCTGAGCTTTCTCTTTCATCTTTAGCTTTGCTTGGACCTACAACTACAGCTTGAGCACTTCTTTTTGATCTTTCTGCCCTTTGGAAATAACAAGGTAGCCTCTTTTGCTCATTTGTCTTCTAACTTAAATGCAAGAAACTCCAAACAAGGCTAGTCTCTTCCGTCATTTGGTCAATTGCCTCATGGAACTCCAACTCTTCCTCTCCAACAACCTCTTTCCCCAATTGCTGAACTTTGGGCTCTCCTTCATTCTCATTGCTGGACTCTCCACTCTTTAGAGTGAACTCTTCTTCCACTCTTGAGTCGTCACACTTTTGACTTGGCTTCTCCTTCTGGTTCTTCCTCCAAAGACGGTTCCTTCACTTCTATTGGCATTGGCATTGGATTCAACCTTCTTATCTTCTATGGATGTATCAACATTATTCTTCCTTTGGGTCTACTTCTCTTTCTTGGCATGGGATGTCCATTGATATTATCCTATCCTTCCCACTCTTGAGGTAGTAGTCATTGCCTTCTCAAACCCAATTGATATAATATTGCTCATCTCCATCCACTTCTCTTTGTAAGTTGAGGTGAAATGGAACACCATCCATTCTCTCTCCTCCAAGCTAAGTAAGTTTTATCCAAAGTAGAAGTGAGCTACAAGGAGTACAAAGTAATGGTGGCATATCCATTCTCCAACTAGTAATCATTTGCCAAACACGTTGGTGCAAACACTTCACCCAATCTATCGCCTCTCTTGCAAACATTTGGTGGAAGAACACTGCTTGCTACAGTTTTACATAGGTGGTTTTCTCTAGCTTAAACATGGCCACCATCATGCTGACAACCCCCCTTTGTATTGGGTCCTTATAACTATCTACCTTGTACTCATTCTTGGTGCAAAGTATGCTGAAAGAATTCTTCACCTTGGCAGTTTCTTTTGAAGACTCACACTTCCTATAGAAGGTGACCCTCCCTACTTCTCTTGTTTCTCTCCCCAAGACTAAAATCCAATCCAACTCAGTCCATCAAGCCGGATTTCCTCTCTACCCTTTATGCTTGGGCCTATCTCTACAATTGTTGGTAGCAATTTTTGGCAGCAATTTCTGCCATGGAACTTGGAAAGCTCAAATTCATGTTCCAGGCCAAAAATGTGATGCAAAGTCTGTTCAAGACTTTGATCCTTACCATTACATCTAATCAATGAATTGCAAGACCCCTCATCACACTTTGCTTATTCCTCTTTAGGGCCATCATGTGCTTCTTCACTCTTGGTCTTTAAAAGATCAAACCCTTCCCAAAACTTGAGATTTTAACACCTTCAAGACACCTCTTGAGAGGCATTGGATACTGTTGTGATATTTCACAATACCCGTAATGATGTCTCAATTTAAATAGTCTTTTGCTAATTGGTCATTTTTCAATCAATCTTCAATTGACACTACAATTCTATGTGTCTGTTTTTTGTCACTCTCAATGTCTTCTTGATCTTGAGGTAGTCACTTTCTTTATACATACTTTCTTGATTGGCTAAACCCAAGGAAAGTTGTTACAGGTTCCTCAGATTGGATTGCGCATCTTGATACAAAGTTCTTTGTCTTTGGCTTCATGCTTCCATCCATTTGACTTGAGCCCTTTTGACTTTGACCCAAGGTTGACTTTGGATCATGCCAACCATACAATTCTTCTTGTTTCTTCTGATTCAACCTTCCTTTGGCTTTAACAATGCACTTCTTTCTTGAAACTTGTTTAAAAAAAACATGGGTACCACATACCTCCTCCCTCAAATTGAGCATCCCCATGCACATTGGCTTTGGGTTCTTTATAAAAGTCTGAGTCCATGGTCCAATATTTTTAACTTTCCACCCATTCACTCTAATGGCAAAGGGATTGCCCTCCAGTCTACAAGTTCAATAGAACAATTTTCATAAATGTGCATTGCATGATATGGCCCCATTGTGACTACCCAGCAAATATCACTTTTGTGGTAATTGGGTAAGTAAAGTTTGTTCCCATAGAAATATAATTCAGAATTGGTCAAATACGATGTTAAATGTCACAATTTAGTTCTTCTTGGTTGCATCTTTAATCTCTCAGGTAGAAACCACACTCAGAAGAGAGTAACAAGCACTGACTCGCAGTCTCATCACGAATTAACACTTCTTAATCACAACTCCTTCAAATCTTTCCAAAAAATCTTGATTGTGATGATTCAAGCTCTCCTAGAAATGACATTGCACTGCAAAATGACTTTGCCTCAGAATTGTGTTCTACCCCTCCACTGAAGGCACAACTTCCTTGAACAAAATTGCTTCACATCAACTTTGCGTTGCACTCACAAATGCATAATACTACCAACATTAAAATTCCTCTCAGAGCTGTCAAGGCATTGCTTTGATTGCACTTCACTCAAGATCAAACACACAGAGTAAAGATCAAGGCTACGGAATCCAACATCCAACAAACACACTAACTTGCACTTCAAATTTCTCCACACACTCACAATTACAGACATAGAGTTGATACTCGGAATCAAGCTCAAGCAACGAGCACTACTTCACAACACTTTACTTTATCTATTCTCAGAAATAATGAGCACTGAATAACATAAGATTGCGAATGCCACTCTTAAATAGTGAAGCAAACGATAGTTTTAACAACTATACCGTTCTACAACAACTCTTCTAACCTATAGATCCAAAATGACAATGTACCTCTTCATATTTGCCTCTTCAAATCTCAAAAGTGTTACTACTCCGATCCGATGTCTACTTCTTCTTCGGCTTTCAAACCCGATCCTGAAGTAACTTCACTCACTACTACTCTATCCTCGGGTTTCATAACTCCTAACTTCTCTACCAATTCTAACATTTCTCCTTCTTGATCTACAATTCCCATCATAGGGAATCCTTCTAACTCTCTTTCTCCTAACCCACTCTTCTCTAATACCTCCAATGGTAACTCCAAAGACATCTACACTCCTACTTCATCTACTTCGGGTCTAGCTACTATCAATTCCTTTGCTAATTCTACTATATCCTCATCAAGAGTTGTAATTAAAAGCATGGGTACACTATCTACGCCTTCAATTTGTAACCCACTTTCCCCCAATCACTCATGTTACTGACCCGAAGACACTTACTGTATGCTCTTGCACTTTGGGTTTATTCAATACTACTATTTCTCCTCTAACTCTATCCTATCTTCAATCAGAATTGAAATTGAAGTCATGGGTATCCTAACTATCTATTTTTTTCTCTATCCTAACTCTCTCTAATGCCTCTGACAAGATTCCCAAAGTCACTTTCATTGCACTACAAGGTCCGACTATCTCAGATCTAGTCATCTTTGTCTTGAGGCAAAGAAGCTTCTAACCCAAAGTTGTGTAAACCTGAAAACCGAAGTTCAAAGTCACATTGACCCGAAAACACCAACCCGAAGACATTAAACTACTTTGTATATCTACTACCAAAACTTCAAATGCTAGTAACTTCTTGTATAGACCTCCAAACTCTGCAATTTTTGTGGCAATGGAAAGCCTTGAATAGACGCTTTTAACGAGATATAACATGCATGATTTGGACTTGTCTCCACTGAGATATGGCCCATGCAAGAATCCTACAACTTCCTTTCTTCCTTCGGCGTCTGATCCGAGTTTTTCCTTCTTTGACACGAAGTAAGCTTCTTTGGGTCTGATCCAATCCAAGTCTTTCTTTCTCTAACACAAAGACTACTTCCTGAGCTTGATCAAAACACAAGTTTCCCCTCATTTCTTCTCTATTTGGTTTCAATTTGGTTTTAGCAAGACACTTCTTCTTCTAAACTTGTCCAAAATGAAAAATGTGGGTACCACACCCATCCACCTTAAGTGCAGCTTGCTTAGAAAAAGTATTTGGCAATTATCATATAAAAAAACCAAATTGCCCTCTAGAAAAACAATAGGCTTGATTCTCTTATCTTGCATGGCTTTATGCTGATCTTGTACTTCCTTTGTGGTTTGCATTGCATTGTCTGTTTTCTCTTCTAACCACATCAATTGATATATCCAAAGATCTTGAATTTCTTCCTCTGACAATTGTTCCTCACAAAAGATCTGATATGTCGGTACTTCAAATTCAATTGGTAGTATGGGATGCACTCCATTTATCAAGAAATATGGAATCTATTTGGCAGTAATCTTTTTGGTGGTAATCTTTTTGGTGGTTTGATATGCCCACAAAGTTGCAAGTAACTTCATGTCCCAATCGGGCACAATTGACTATCAGTTTATTCAAAATTTTGCACAACAATCCATTTGCTTTCTCTATTAGTCTATTCACTTTTGGATTATAAGGAGTTGTCTGCCAATGTTTAATATGGAAGTACTTGATTAGCACTTCCACCATTGAGTTCAAAAAATGAGTCCCCTGATCACTGACCAGTTCCAGAGGACATTAGTAACATGAAATGATGTTTTGGAAGAAAAATTCTGCAATAGTTTTTGCATTATCTCTCTAAGTTGCCTTAGCTTTAACCATCTTGGTAGCATAATCAGTGCAAACCAAGATGTATCTCTTCCTCATGAATCAAATCACCGGTTGAATTGGACACACAAAATCAATTCCTTATTTCTCAAATGGGACCAATGGCAAAATTGGTCTCAAAGGTCACTAGGAAGTAGCCATCGGCTTTCTTGTTCTTTGACAAGCATCACAACTTCAAATACGGGTGTGACTATCCTTATGCATTATAGGCCACCAATACCCTACCATAAGAATTTTCTCACTATATTCTCTAGAACATAGTGTCCTCCTAATGCTTTCAAATGTAAAGACTTGATTACTCCTTTGACTTTGTTTGCTTCCAAACATCTTTGAAGTACTTCACCTTCACCCATTTAAAAAAATATGTTGTGCTTGAGCTGGTATGGTCCCATTTTCCTAAGGAAGACTGCCCTCTGCTCCGGGTCCAGTCCCTTAGGACACTTGCAAGTAGATAGTGATATTCAGCCGCATACCTCGTACTTCATATTGCCATCAAATGATACAACACTTTGTCACAGAACTGATCATTGACTTCCAATTTTGGGTCTTGAGTTTCTAACCTGGATAGGAAGTCTGCATTCAATTCAAAGCTCCCTTCCTTACTTGTATAGTGTATGTGGATTCTTGTAACAACAAGATCCATCTTGCAATTTGCCTAGACAAATCTGCCTTCTTTACCAATTGTTGTAAAGCATAATGGTCCACAAAGAAGAAAAGCTCGTATCCCAACAAATAGTGGTGAAACTTCTTGTAGGCATACACCATCTAGAGTGCTTCTCTTTTAGTCATCAAATAATTCTTCTTTATAGTTGGAAGCTACCAATTGGATAGTAGTAAATTGGATAGTCTTTGTTCTTCTCATCCTATTGACTCAAGACTACTCCAATTGCCATAGACAAATTGTCCACATATACATGCAAAGGACATCCTAATTTGGGGCCCTCATAATTGGTGCTTCAACAAGTTTCTTATTCAACACTTGGAATGCTTCTTCTTTTTCTACTTCCCACAAGTAGTCTTTGGACTTCTTCAAAAGCTTTGTCAATGATGCAACCAACATTGCGCAGTTGGACACAAAGCGTTTGTAGTATCTAGCATGTCCCAAGGAGGCCCTCAAACTCCTAAATATTTTTAGGTGATTCCAAAGCTTAGATCACTTTCACCTTCTTGACATCAACTTAATACCTTGGCTTGAGACCCAATGCCCTAGGAGAATCCCTTCTTTCATTGTGGAGAAGCATTTCTTTAGGTGTAATGACAAGCCTGAAAAATGAAACCTTTCAAAATTTTTGCAAAGGTAATCCAAATGTACTTCTCTTTGCCCAAACACATAAAAATCATCAATGAGGACTTCCACAAATTTCCATAGAAAATCTGTAAAGATTGCATTCATCATTTGTTGGAAAGTAGCAAGAGCATTATACAGCCCAAAGGGCATTTGATAGTAAGCAAAAGTGCCCCAATTGGTAGTGAATGTGGTTTTATCCTTGTCTTCTTCTTGGACAGATACTTGATTATAGCTTGAAAATCCATCGAGAAAATTATAGCAAGGGTAAAAAACTACTTGGTCTAAAATTATATTGGTAAAAGGTAAGGAATGATGATCCTTCCTCATAATTGTATTTAATTTTTGGAAATCTTGGCACACTCAAATCTTCCAAGTCTTGGAAGACATGTTCCAATCTTTGGAACAAAGACAATGGAAGAAACCCACTCACTACTCAATACTAAAAATATTATCCCTGCCCCCAAGTACTTGTTGATCTCCTCTTTCACTAGGAACAAGTACTTTGGGTTCAAGTGATACTATCTTTGCCAAACCAAAATTGCACCTTCAACAAGATCAATATGATGTTCCCCAAATTGTCTCTGAATTCTTGGCATTTGATTGATAGATTAGGTGACTACATCCTGGTACTCAATAAACAAGGCAGTGTATCCTGCCAACTCCTCCAAAGTGATTGTCTTAAATTTTTTTTTGTCTTTGACCTCTACCTCATAGCATTCCAAGTAATTAACTTGGACTTCTTCTTCAGAGTCTTCAAAAGACAAAGACACTGAATCTTAAGATTCATCTTCATCTTCTTATGAAGTCATCTCCCCAATGTGTGGAACCTTTGTCCAACTTGTCATCACCAGCTTCTAGTCTTCAGATAAGATGTCCTTGAACCTTAGCTTCTATTGGTACCACAACAACTTAGGCATTGTACAACCAAGGGGTCTTTTGATCAACAATGGGTAACCAGTTTTGGTCATGAGTCTCAACACAATGTAATTCAACTTGAAGGGCACTCCTTTGATGATTGTAGTAATATTAGACAACAAACTCAATGGTTGTCTCTTGGTTTGATCCACAAATATGAAAATTTGGGGTGTTGGTTCAAAAAAATGATACCCTAGTCGATGTGCAGTGTCCTTTGTCATGACTTTACACCAAAACCCAAATGAATGGGTATCAATGTAATCATGCAACCTATGATCTCTGCATCTACTTTGGGAGATCCAAATCTTCTTGCCTAATATGATAGATGGTTGGCAAGTCTTTCTTGGTCATTGCCCTTACTTTCTTGAGGGCCAAACTCAGCTGCTTCTTATATAACTTGTTGTCCTCCCACAATTGCTTGAATGTGACATTTGTGGTACCCATATTTTTTTGGTTTTGTTATATTTTGAAGAAGAAGTGTACAGTTGAAGTCGGACCCAAATGGCAACAAAAGAAGGAGAATTGTGTCTTTAGGTTGAACTTGAAGTAATTTACTTTGTGTCAAAAGAAGAAGAACTTGGATCGGACTTGTTATTGGAGAAACCCAAAGGAAGGAAACTTTGCCTTGGAGTGATCAACCCAATGTAAAGATAGAGTAATAAAATTCCTTTGGGTTTGCCAGCCAAGAATGTACAAGCAAGGAAATGGCTAAGGCATGAGCAGGATAAAATTGACAATGATAAGAGGAATGCATACAAAATGTGTGATTATCAAGTAAAGAGTGAATGAAGAATGATCACATAGCAAAGAACTATAAAATTGAGACTTTGTTGAGTGATTTTTGAAATGTCATGCAACTATGCTATGCCACTAAGTAGTTGGCTTGCAAAGCCAGACAAGAGTTCAATGTTTAAGAATCTTGAGGGAGTTAGAATTTTGCACCCAAAAGACGGAAGACTTATCTTCCAACTACCACGAGTGAGTGATCACACAATACCAATGAGGGGAGGAAAGAAGAGTCACTCACTTGCAATGAGAAATCCTATGATTTGAAGGTTATATGTCATAGCAAGGATTGAAGTCTTGAGTAGACTTTGGATCACTTTTGAGGCCTAGAATTGGAACTTGAGTTGTCCAAGTTTCATGGCAGAAGTAGTTGCAAGCAATTGTAAAGAAGGGCCGGATGAGGAAGGGAAGAGAGGCAATCTGGCTTGATGGAAAAAGTAAGATTGGGTATTGGTCCTGGGGAGAGAGGGTGGTGAGAAAACTGGAGCTACATTCCCTAGGAAAGGAGAGACTGCAGAAATCTAAACTTCCTTTAGTGCTCCACGTGTGAAGAAAAGGTATAAAGTGGATACCTACCTTGAAGATTGCAATGATAGCAATCTTTAATCCTGATTGAACCACTTACATAGTGATGCACTAGGACATATTCTTTCACCAGAGTTTGCAAGAGAATTTGTGAATTGGGCAAAGTGTTTTCACTAGCAAACAAGGTAGATGGTTTGGACTTTGAGAGATCAATTGCCACCTCACTACCTAGTTCTATTTGCAATGCATTCTTACCTTGGATTGAACCTGTTGAGTGCAGAAGAGAGGGAAAAGATGGTATCACACTTCCACCCAAACCTGAGAAGAGCAACAATACATCCACCAAATCCAAAGAAGCAATGATCACTTTGCCAAGACATGCTAGCACAAGAGAGTGGAGGTGAAGATCCTGAAGACAAAGAAGCAAAGTCAATTGGAAGAGATGGTATCCCTAATATACCCATAGAAAATGAGAAGGTTGGTGTTGAGGCACGAGTTTGTCTTGAGAGACTAGTTTTTGGGAGAAGAATCAAAAAGGGAAGCCAAGGAGAAGTCAATGGAGTAGAAGAAGAAGAAATAGAACTCACACTATAGAGTGAGGAATCTAGCAATGGGAGTGATGGAGAACCTAAGGTGCAGTAGCCATTAGAGGAAGTGGTTGAGAAGGACGATCAGGAGTTCCATGAAGCAATCTATTGCATGGAACATGTCACATTTGGAGTTGCCTATGGTGGAAAGAAATGAGCAAAAAGACAAAGAGCTGAGGTTGGTATTTCCTCAAGGAACCAAAACAAAGAAGAGTATATAGTTGGCTATAGCAAGACCAAGTAAAGAAAAAGATGAAGATGCCAACTTAGAGGAGGTTACTTTGAAGGTACAAAGATCAAGACTTTAGGGTAAGGTGCGAATTGACAATACACCAACAGTATTACCCACATTTTTGTTTTTTTTCTCAATTTGGAAGAAGTTGAATATAGAAGCCGAATTGCGACTATATGGCCAAAGAAGGCAAAGAAAAGTGTCCTTGTGATGAAACCCGAGGTAATGTGACTTTGGGTCATAAGGATAGGTACTTGGAATTGCCTTGTCAACATACAACCCGAAGGAAGAAGTCTTTGTATTGGGGTGCTCAACCCGGGGTAAGGACAATGTAACAACTTTTTGTCAGGGCCGAGACATTCAAGAAAGGACCATTCAAAACCAGCAGTCATATGTGTGAAGGACACTTGACAGTGACATGAGCATGCAGGAGGTGTGATTTCTTGATAGAAACTCAAATTGAAGAAAGACAAAGAAGGCATGACTCTAAAAAAATTGGGCTAAAGACAAAGCAATGATAAGCAATTTTCCATCACCATTAAGAAGTCGTCTTGTAGGAGATTGTGGGAAGGGAAGTAGAGTCAAAGACACGCTAGTGTGATGAGAAGACATTGAGAGAGGTAATCTTGGAATCAGTAAGAAGAATAGTCCCTAGCCTTGAGTGGAAGAGAGAAAGATAGGAGGAGGGAAGAAGAACTCCAAATTTGTAGTAAGAAATCATGCGATTCGGAGGTTAGATGTAATCACAAGAATTGAGGTCTTGTGCAGGCTTTGGATCACATTCTTGGCATGGAACTGGAATGTTAGTTTTCCAAGGTTCATGACTAAGATCATTAAGAGTAAGTGTCTCAATTGCCATGAGGAGGAAGGGAAGAAAGGAAATCCGGCTCAATGGACAGAGTTGGATTGGAGGTTAGTACTTGGGAGAGAAGCAGGCACGGAGCATGGTACCATGTTCTTGGGGAAGGGAGAAGTAGCCAAAGAAACCCAAGAAGTGAGAGATGCCTTCTCTTTGAAGTGCACAAAGAATGGTTACAAAGTAGAGAGCTACAAGGAACCTATCAAGAGAGGGATCGTGAGTTCTCTAATGTTGATCTTGAAGCCGGAGAGAACGACTTATGTGATGAAGCACCAAGCGGCATTCTTCCACAAGATGTTTGCAGGAGAGCCAATTAATTGGGCAAAGTGTCTTCATGGGAGGATGAGACAGATGGTGTGGAATTTGCGGGACAAGTCGCCTCCACATTACATTGTGCCATTTGCAGCCCATTTCTATCTGGGGCTGAACTTGCTCAATGCAGTGGAGCGTAATAAGATGGTGTTGCATTTCCATCCCGACTTAAGAAGAGATGTCGATGCGGAGGAGCAGCAATTCATTCTTTAGATCAAGAGCAATGATGAGTACTACGTGTGGACGGGGCATAGTGTGCAGTTGGAAGTGAGTACTCCAAAGTCAAAGAAGAGGAGTTGACAAGGAGAAGAAGAAGTAGAGGAAGCGAGACCTTGGAAGGCTAGAAGGGTAAACCCCAGGAAAAAAATGATGTTAGTCATGTTGTCGGACGAAGAATCGGAAGGCAAAGCAGAGTGCAAGTCCAAAGATTTGGAGAAGGAGGAAGAACCCGAGTTCACACTTCAGAGTGGAGACACAAGTTGTGATAGCAATGATGGAGTGGAGATGAAATCAAAATTCAAAGAAGAGGAAACCAAGATGGAGACGGAGGAGAAAAGTAACTCAAAATTGGAAGACAAAGCTCCAGAGCAAGAGGAGAAGAGAGTTACAATTTAGAAAGGAGTTCATTCTAGACGGAAGGCAAAGTATGAGGTGGGGCTGAGTAAGGTAAGAGAAGAGGAGGATGGAAGTTTGGGGAGCAAAGAATCCATACCCATAAGGCAACTGTGGCTTAGAAGGCAAGTGTCAAGTGAGGAAGAGGCAAAGATGGAGATAAGACTGCAAGTCAAGGTAACTCTAAGTGAAGGAGTAGAGTATTTACGGGAGGTTGTGTGCTTGTTATTAGTGAAGTTAGAGCATAGGAAGAAGGAGATGCAATCAAAGTGTCCGGAAGTGAAGATTGTGTTGCAAGTGTTAGCTCGATTAGAAGAAGAGAACTCAAAATTAAAGAAGAGTATAATCTGAAGTAAGGAGGAAAAGGAAGTACTACAAGTAGATGTAGTAGTAAAAAATCAAGTGATTGAGAATTTGAAGAGAGAAGCAAGGAATAGGGAGGAACTCATGGAACAGAGTGACATAGCGAGGGAAAGACAAGTAGTTGAGTATGAAATCTTGAAGCACTAGTTTGCTGATTTGAGATTAGAAGTTATCCATGCTATGGCAAGAGTAGCAGAGAAAGAGCAAGAGCTCAATAGGGTGATGGAGAGTGTAGAAGAGAAGAAGCAACTCTGGCAAAGAGAGTTGACAATGAGATATAGAGAGGAAGAAAGGTTGAGAGAGTTACTTTGCAATCAAGAGGAGAAGATTGTGCAGAAAGAGAAAGAGAAGGAAATTGTGAAAGCCAAGTTCAAAGCGCAATTGCCAATATACAGGGAAGATTGGCTTGTAGATCGAGAACAAGAGAGGAAAATGAGATTAGAGCCATTGAAGGAGATCTATCCAGATGAACGCGATGCTAAGGAAAATGAGATTAGAGCCATTGAAGGAGATCTATCCAGATGAACGCGATGCTAAGTACAGAGGCCATCATGCACATTGAAGAAATGAGACTGCATGAGTTGAAGTTGTTGGTGCATGAGACGAGGAGGAGAAATGCAAAGGATAAAGATTTGAACGTGTTGTTGATCAGTCTCAGAACTTGTGTAGATAGGAAGATATTGGAGGTAGAAGACAATATCACAATTAGATTAGATTTAGTTAAGTTAGAGATAGATAAACTTTGGAAGGATGTAAGAGCAAAACCCAAAGTAGATAACATAGGAGTGCAGATGTCTTTGGAGTTACTATCGGAGGTATTGGAGAAGAGTGGGTTGGGAGATAAGGAGTTAGATAGATTACCCACTAGTGGAATTGCAGATCAAGAAGAAGAAATGTTAGAATTGGTAGAGGAGTTAGGAGTTATGGAACCCAAGGATAGAGTAGTAAAAGTGAAGTTACTTTGGGTTTGAAAGCCAAGGAAGAAGTAGACATCGGATCGGATTAGTAACAGATTTGAGATCCGAAGAGGCAAATATGAAGGGATGCATTGTCATTTTGGATCTGCAGGTTAGAAGAGTTGTTGTAGAACGGTATTTTTGTTAGAACTGTCATTTGCTTCATTATTCAAGAGTGGCATTTGTGAAAAAATGTTGTTCGGTGTGTCACGCCATTTGTAGTTCCACATCTAGATGCTCAGACATTGGAGTTTCAGTGATAGTAGTTAGAGTTATTCTAGCAATTTCTCAGAGACTACTTTCCGACGGTTAGATTTTGTGTTTGGGGTACTGACTTCACGGTGGAGCCCACTGTCACTTTGCACCATTTGCACCGTTGAGTGTGCCGTCAATGGGACCGTTAGGGTTTCAGTGCTAGCTCGAGTCCAGGGGGTATAGTTTCAAAGTGAGCTCCAGAGAGCTCACTTCTCTGATGTTGAGCCTTCGAGTTCCTGGCTATGGTGGACAGAGGCCGGCGAGCATCACTTGGATTCTCTATGCTTGAGTGGGTGTGGCTTGACTATAATCAGTGCCTAGTTGTTGGCAGTTTATAGAGTGAGAGATCAAGTACTGATCTGAGTTGAGTTGAGTTGATAGTGTTAAGCAATCTGATTACATCAGAGAAGTGAAGTCAGGGGGAAATCAGGTGCAAGAACGTTGAGTGTTGGTGGTATCTCCAAGCTTGATGGATCATGGTAGCTTGATTCAAGTTCAGTGTTTCCCTAGTGTGCAAAAGCTCGTTCAAGTGATGCAGATTTGGCAGTTAGGCGGATGGTGTGCGGAAGCGCTGGCCAAATTTTGAGCAAAGAAGGAGCAATTTTCGAGCAGTGTTGTAATTTTGAGCTCAGGAGGTGAAGGCATGACCAATTTGCTGCGAGTTGGGCTCAGAAAGTCAAATTGAAGGTGGAGTTGGGAAGCTCTTCTCATGAAATTGTGATTTGGAAAAACCCATTTTGTCAATTTGGCTCGAGTGGAAAGTTAGCGGGGGATTTGGCGGACAGCCATCTTTAGGGTTTACATCAGATTTTACATCAGATTTACGTCAGATTTTGGGCCAGATTTGGAGGAGTTTTCGCTATTTGGCCAGATTTGGAGGAGTTTTGCTAGTTTGGAGGACTTTTGCAGATTTGGAGAGGTTTCGCCAACTTTGGAGGAGGTTCAAAGTGGCAACAAGAAAGGCCTCATTTGGCTGAATTTCGGCGTTTCAAGGCTTTGAGGCATAGGGCTGTGGGCTATGAGAGGCTACGAAGGCCTAGAAGGGCCAGCAAGCCAGCTTGGTGGCGTGAGGCTAGCTAGTTTAGAGTAGATCTTGGTCATTGGTTGGCAAAATCTGCCTTTCCTGCTAGATTGTGCGCAACAGGGTTTGACCCCTAGATCTCTTGTTCCTAGACTGGTGTCCTAGCCAACTAGTCCACCCTCACTTGTCGAGTAGTGTGGGTGGAGCTAGTGGAGGTGCACTTGCTGGAGATAGTGCTACTACGAGTGGAGGTACCGCTGCAAGAGGTGGTGTGGTACTGGGGTTTAAACCCATGGTAGAGTTCTTTCTATGTTTGAGGCAGAACTATCAGGGAGTGCGGACTGACAAGCTGAGGAGCTTGTAGGAGTTCCAGCGGAAGGCTGGAGAGAGCCTACGCAAGGCATACACTCGCATGAGGCGGCTGATCAGTTTCACTCAAGGAGTTATTGAGGCCCAAGCAGTCCAGTTTTGGTATGGGATACTGGACAGGGAGTTGCGACATAGAGTTTGTGATGCTACGTTGTTGTAGGCTACTTCGCCCACTTTGGCAGTAGTCTTTGGTTTGGCTGAGCGTATTGAGCTCAACATGGTGGAAGAGAGAGTGGTGACATCTGGATTTGGTAGGGAGACCTCATCCACGGCTGTGACTTCTTCTAGAGTGGAGCAGAGTGCACCATGCCTAGTTGGTTTTCAAGGACAGGGTGGACAACCCAGATCCTATGGAGCGAGTGGAGGGCCTAGTGGAGTTAGACCCTTACCCTCATTTTTGAGTCAGCAATAGCCAATGAGTGGTGGTGTTGCTTGTTGGACTTGTGGTGGACCTCACCATAGGAGAGACAGTACTCAAGGCAGCAGATACCTCTGGTGCATCACAGCCAGCACAGAGGCAATGTGAGCATTGCCACAGATTTGGTCACACTAGTGACCGGTGTTTTGACCTACACCTGGAGTTACGGAGTGGTAGGGCTGCTATGGCAGGTAGTAGAGGAGCTCCAATTCATGGAGGACGAGGTGGTAGAGGTGGTGGTAGAGGATTTACACCTAGTACCTGCTCTTACTTCTGACACAACTATGGCTACTCGGATTGAGTAGTTGGAGCAGAGATTGGCTAGTATGGCTATTGCTCAGAGGAGATCAGATTCGGGTGCTGAGGCTTCTACCTCATATGTTGGTGATAGAGATGCTTTGGACTTCATGGGCGGAGCAACACAGGTGGATGCATCTGCAGCAGTGACTAGGAGTGCAGTACGTGCTCCAGAGCCTAGAGGAGCATCAATGGAGTTGGACCCACAGAGAGGAGAGGTTGGGAGACAGGTCAGACTTCCCCAGTCTTTCACGCTATCTGAGGCATTGTAGATGACATCCATGGTTCCTAGACGTCCCAGTGCAAGTGTGGTAGGTGGTGATGGAGTACATGATGGACTACCTGCTAGTCAGCCACCTGCTACTACACAGACTGAGTCTAGCATGATGTTGGGGGCGGCTCAGCTGATTATGCGGCATCCTTTGTTTTTAGCCAGTGACATGTTTACATTGGGAGTTAACCCAACCCCAGTATTCCGGTTGGCTGCCACGTTGTGTGAGAGTAGGGATGGTGCAGTTCCTACTACTAGAGCAGAGGTGGTTGGTAGTGGAGCTGACTTGGTTGAGGAGCATGGGATCCGTTCAGCGACCAGTGGTTTATGGCAGGCAGCAGCGGTTAGATTGGAGGAGTTGCCAACTAGACCGGCCTTTGAGAGAGCGCGGTTTACACCTGGTGTTGTCCTATTGGATAACTAGAGGGGGATTTTTTGTTTGGTGGGACCTTCAGGGAAGGTCTATACACCACAAAGAGTCTTGTTAGACTCTGGTGCGCAGCCCCTTATGTTGGGGAAGGCTGCAGTTGTCGGTCTGGAGTTACAGAAGACCGATGTGGAGAGGTGTCCATTTCAGATCCAGACATCTCTAAGTGGTGGTTCGACACAGTACATCACACGTGGGGAGCTTGTTGTCCAGGTTCAGCCTGGTCATCCGACTGATAGCTCGGTGGTGAGAGCTCAGGCTATTGCAACGATAGATGAGTCATATGATGTGCTAGTTGGGGGAGCAATGTTATACCCCATGGGTTTCAGCATTGACTATTGGGAGGAGACCGTCTCTTATAGACCTGGTTGGCAGTCTGGTGAGGGACGGGTATGTCGCCTACCAGTACGCTTTGGTAGTGGTAGTCTTGGCTCACTACAGTCTGGGACCATGGCAGCATCAGTTTTAGCTTTCAGTGGTGCAGTTACTTGGCCTGTTGACTTGTTGGAGGGGAACACCCATGTAGATGATACTCTAGTACCAGAGGAGATCACTCGGCTTTGGAGTACGAGTGGGATTGTTCCATCCACCTTGGATGTTCCATTGTGGAGTTCAGAGGAGGCATTGCAACATCATGCAGATCAATTGGTGCAACAGGCTTGGAGTGGAGCCTTTGTACCATCAGGAGATGAGTGTGAGGATGAGCCTCCAGAAGCAATTGCTTTGACACCTCTGGATACCACACTCATTGCTTGGCAGTATCCAATAGAGGGGATATGCCTATTGGAGTTGTTTGGTGGGATCAGCACCAGACTAGCTGCGGTGTTACAAGTGGGTATACGAGTACTGTGACAACCCGGCAAATATCACTTTTGCCGTAATCGGGTAAGTAAAGTTTGTTCCCGCAGAGATACAAGTCAGAATTGGTCAAATACAAAGCAAAGTAACAATTTTAGTTCTTCTTGGTTGCGTCTTTAATCTCTCAGGTAGAAATCACACCCAGAAGAGAGTAACAAGCACTGACTTGCAATCTTGTCACAAATTAACACTTCATAATCACAAATCCATCAATTATTTCCAAACAATCTTGATTGTGATGATTTAGGCTCTCCCAAAAATGGCACTTCACTGCAAAACGACTTCGCCTTAGAATTGTGTTCTACCCCTCCATTGAAGGCACAACTTCCTCGATCTAAATTGCTTCACATCAACTTTGCACTGCACTCACAAATGCAAAATACTACCAACACTACAATTCCTCTCAGATCTGTCAAGGCATTGCTTTGATTGCACTTCACTCAGGATCAAACACACAGAATGAAGATCAAGGCTGTAGAATCCAACATCCAACAAACACTCTGACTTGCACTTTGAATTTCTCCACACATTCACAAACATAAACACAAAGTTGATACTCGGAATCAAGCTCAAACGACAAGCACTGCTTCACATCACTTTGCTTTATCTATTCTCAGAAATAATGAGCACTGAACAACAATTTCATGCAAATGCCACTCTTAAATAGTGAAGCAATCGACAGTTCTAACAACTATACCGTTCTACAACAACTGTTCTAACTTGCAGATCCAAAATGACAATGCACCGCTTCATATCTGCCTCTTCAAATCTCAAAATTGTTACTAATCTGATCCGATGTCTACTTCTTCTTTGGCTTTCAAACCCGAACCCAAAGTAAATTTACTTCCTATCACTTTTTCCTCGGGTTTCAGATCTTCTACTTCTTCTACCAGATCTAGCAATTCTCTTTCTTGACCTGAAATATCACTAATGGGTAATCTATCTAAGTCCTTATCTCCCGACCCACTCTTCTCTAATGTCTCTGATGGTAACTCCAAAGACATTTGGACTCCTATGTTATCTACTTCGGGTTTTGCTTCAACACCTTTCCGAAGTTTTTCTAGCTCTATTTTCACTAAGTCTAATCTAATTGAAATGTTATCCTCTACCTCTAATATCTTCCTATGTACACGAGTTCTCAATTTGATCAGCAAGGCGTTCATCTTGGTGTCTTTTGCTTGTCTTCGCCTCGTCTCCTGCACCAACAACTTTAACTCGTGCAAGCGTGCTTCTTCAATTCGAACATTGGCTTTTGTACTTAACATTGCATTCATCTGGAGGACAATTTCTTTTATCGGCTCCAATTGTGTCTTCCTTTCTTGTTCCCGATCTACAAGCTATTCCTCTCTGTACATTGCTAATTCTTCCTTGAATTTGGCCTTCACCATCTCCTTCTCCTTCTGAACTACTTTCTCCTCCTGATTACAAAGTAATTCTTGCAATCGGTCTTCTTCTCTATACCTTGTAGCCAACTCTCTTTGCCAGAGTTGCTTCTTCTCCTCCATACTCTCCATCACTCTATCGAGTTCTTGATCTTTCGCTGCTACCCTTGCCATAGCATGGATAAGTTCTACTCTTGAATCAGCAAACTGCTGCTTCAAGATTTCATATTCAGCTACATGTCTTTCCCTTGCTGTGTCACTCTTCCTCACAAGATCCTCTCAATAGCTTACTTCCCTCTTCAGGTCTTCAATTACCTGACTTCTCTCTACTGCCTCTGCTCGCAGTACTTCTCTCTCCTCCTCACCTCGGGTTATACCTCTCTTCAACTCCGAGTTCTCATCTTCTAATCTTGATAAGACCTGCAAATCACTCCTGGACAAGTCAACTGCATCTCCTTCTTCTTGTACTCCAACTTCACCAACAAGGGGCACACTATCTCTCGCAGGTACTCCACTCCATCACTGGCAACTACTTCCTCCTGCGGAGTGTTCTCTCTTCTCACTTCGTGTTCTCCCGATACTCGCCTTCTTCTCTAGAGTCTTTGTATCGGAATCGATGCCTCACTGCTCGTCAGCTCAGGTTCCTCTTCATGATCCGAGTCCTCCGTTTTGAGCTCGGCCTTGCCTTTTGAGTCTTCATCTTCTGACTCAATTACCACTATTCCTCGCCTCGGGTTACTTCTCTGCACCTTCCGAGGTTTCTTGCTTTCTTCGGCTTCTCCTTGTCGACTCCTCTTCTTTGTCGGGGTACTCACTACGACCTCCACATTCTTCCCTGTCTTCTAGTAGTCGTCCGTGCTCTGGATTTGGAGAATGTATTGCTGCTCCTCGACATCAACCTCCTTTTGCACATTCGGATGGAAATGCAACAACATCCGAGTCTGCTCCGCCGAGTTCAGCAAATTTAGCCCAAGGTAGAAGTGTGCTGCAAACGGCACAATGTAGTGTGGAGGCAACTTATCCCGCAAATTTAACACCATCTGCCTTGTTCTCCCGTGAAAACACCTCGCCCAATTGATTTGTTCTCCTACAAACAACTTATGGAAGAACACCGTTGGGTGTTTCATCACATAAGTCGTTCTCTCCGGCTTCAAGATCGCCATGAGAGCACTCACGATCCCTCTCCTCATTGGATCCTTGTAACTCTCAACTTTGTACCCATTCTTTGTTCTTTTCAACGAGAAGACATCTCTCACCTCCTGAGTCTCTTGGGCTATCTCTCCTTTCCCCAAGAACATGGCTCCCTGCTCTGAGCCTGCCTCCTTCCTGAGTACAAGTCTCCAATCTGACTTTGTCCATCGAGCTGGATTTCCTCTCTTCCCTTCTTCCTCGGGTCCATCAAGACACTTACTCTCAATGATTTTTGTCATGAATCCTAGAAAACTTACGTTCCAGTTCCATGCCAGAAAAGTGATCCGAAGTTGGCTCAAGACTTCAATCCTTGCTATCACATCTAATCTCCAAATTGCATGATTTCTCACTGCAAATTTGGAGTTTTTCTTCCCTCCTCCCATCTCTTCTACTTTCTCACTTTCTCTCGATTTCACTCTCACGACTTTGCCCTTGTGCACTAACACGAGTCCAACTCTATTTCCCTTTCCATGATCACCTGCAAGACGGCTTCTCAGTGGCAAAGGAAAATTACTCAACATTTTGTCGTTGCAGTTCCGATTTTTATAGAGTTGCGCTCCTTCATCTTTTGTCGCTTTGAGTTTCTACCAAGAAATCACACCTCCGGCATGCACTTGTCACTATCAATCAACCTTTGCGCATATGGGCCGCCAGTTTTAAAACAACCCCTTCTTGAATTTCTTGCCCCGACAAAAGGTTGTTAGACTGTCTTCACCTCGGGTTGAGCTCCCCCTGATCCAAAGACAATTTACTTTGGGTTGTATGCTGACAGGACATTTTTGAGTACTTCACCTTATGACCCAAAGTCACTTTACTTCAGGTTTCATCCCGAAGACTCTTTTCTTTGCCTTCTTCAGCCATACAAGTGCAATTTGACTTCTTTGTAAACTTCTTCTTCTTTATTTTGAGAAAAAAATGTGAGCACCACAAGTACAGAGGTACTTACATGTAGAGAGAGATGAGACTACTAAGTGAGTCTCTCTACATCATGTGGCACACTTGGCCTATCGGTATTCGGAGTTATTATTGATGTCAACAGTTAGAGGTTACCAGAAGGCCTTTCCAGGAGACATTTCCTTATTGGGGGTGCATGACCCCCCTCTAGACATGGGCCTATTCACTTGGTGATTTCTGGATGGCCATGTCAGGGACATACACATGTTGGTAGAGGATTGGGTCTTCAAGATCCTTGTTCTGGTGTGTTTTGGGAGATGTTACGGACATTACGACATCTCAAGGTTCATCAGTCCGTTTCTCTAGCTTACCTTTTGGAGAACGTTCCTTTGATGGGTGATTCTCGCACTAGAGTGGTGGCGAGTACACATCAGGTCCATTCTTGGATGGGAGCTGCTGTATTGTTAGATGCAACTAGAGTGGGATCACGGGCTCATCGTCTTCATCTTTGGTGGATGAACCTCTTACCCAGAGAGGTTCTACAGCGCGCTTATGATGGGATTCAGCGACTAGACCACATTCTTGTTGATGATATCTTGGATGTTGGGCGTCAGTCTCAGACAGTGGTAGTGGCTGATAGGTCACCTATGGCAGTGGTGAACCTAGTTAGATAGCCTAGAGTTGCATTTCCCACACTCATGAGTTTCCCAGGCTCTCATGCTTTTTGAGAGGGAGGACCTGGACTTGTTTGGGACTCACATTTACAGCAGTTGGTGGAGCCCAACGCTGATGAGAGAGAGCGGGCGATGGGTTTTTGCACCGGTATTACCACTATTCCAATAGTGTCAGAGGCATCCAGGCGTCAGGTGTTAGGTCAGGCTATGGACTTGAACTGTTTGACCTGGATTGTGAGCCTTGGCTTGGCAGAGCAGTGTAGGGTGCGCTTGATAGGCATCACCACTTGGACACTTGTGAGCCCTATGCCTATCGAGACGATTCAGGCACATGCTGGGGGCAATGGACTGAGTGGACATGGTATTCTTGGGACACATCCAGTAGCTACTAGGGAGAGTGGTCTACTTGGAGTCCATCTAGGTGAGCGTGAGCTACTTGGATTACACCCTTGGTCCACATGGGATGCAGCCAGAGGACGTGTGGAGCTTGCAGCCAAAGCGGAGGGAGTTTTTCACACAGAAGTTGGGACCTCTAGTGGTCGGGAGCATGACATTATTGCTCCCAAGGGCCCAATGTAGCAGTCAGTCAGTACGTCTTCCACTCCTACTATAATTACAAAGGATACTTGGGAGCCAAATCTTGGACCCAAGCTTATTGGAGAGGAAAGACGGAGGGTTTGGAGGTTCTTGAGGAGTCACACGAGTTGTTTTGCCTTCAATATGAAGGATTTTGGTGCTCTGAAGGGACCTGGTATACAGATTGAGCTGACTAGCGATACACCAATTTTCCGACGTCCTTATCGATATAGTGATATGGAGAGGACATTGATTCAGAGCCGGAGTAGTGACCTTTTTGAGGCTGGTTTGGTGGAGATTTCACATGGAGAGTATGCATCAACAACAGTGATGCCAGCCAAGAAGGATATGCATGGAAACTATACAGATAGGCGGATGTGTGGAGATTACCGTCCTATCAACCAACAGACCAGGGCTGATTGGTATGCGATGCCTACACCGGAGGAGATTTTTGATGCAATTGGGCATGCAAAGGTCTTCAGTACTTTGGATCTTTGAGCGGGATATCATCAGTTGCCGATCAAGGAGGAGAATAAGTCCAAGACAACATTTTGGGCTATTGATCCTCACGGCAAGGATGTGTTATATCAGTGGAGGTTCTTACCATTTGGGTTGAAGAATGCTCCTGCTGAGTTCCAAAGGGTCATAGATAGGATCCTAGCTGGATTGGATTTTGCTTGGTGCTATATTGATGACATTTTGGTTTATAGTACTACTGTGGAGCAGCATGAGAGACAATTGTTGGAGGTGTTTGAGAGGTTGAGATCTCATGGACTCAAATTACATCCTGGGAAGTGTAGGTTCTTCCATGAGCAGGTTGAGTATTTGGGTCACACTATCTACCCCGGAGGACTTGGTGTTAGCAGACCAAGGTGGAGGCTATTACATATATTCCTCAGCCTACGGATGTGAGCAGAGTGCGAGCATTCCTTGGGTTGGCAAACTTCTATCGCCGCTATGCCATTGCCAAGGCCTTGAAAATGCTGACCAAGCTTACACAGGAGTGGTGTTGGGGAGATGAGCAGGAGAGAGCTTTTGTAGAGCTCAAGGAGAGGTTGACATCTGCTCCTATTTTGAGGAGACCAATCAGGGGACGACCATTTCAGGTTCACACTGATTGGAGTATGTTGGGGCTTGGAGCGGTGCTCACCCAACATGATGATGAGGAGAAGGAGTTTGTGGTGGCCTATGCTAGTCGCTCCAACAATTCAGCGGAGGTAAAGTATAGTTCATATGAGGGAGAGTGCTTGGCAGCAGTTTGGGCAGTAGCACATTTCTGATGTTACCTATTTGGTAACCCCTTCACTCTCATCACTGATCATCAGCCGCTGAAGTGGTTGATGGAGTCCGACAAGCTTTCAGGGAAGCTTGCACGATGGGCTCTGATTTTACAAGAGTATGATTTCACGGTTGTTCACAAACTTGGAGTGGTGAACCGTGATGCAGATGGGTTGAGTAGAAACCCATGTCCCAGCCAGTAGGATCAGATCAGAACACGTTGGCATGGTGAGACAGATGAGGAGATGGTGCCAGGTTGGCATGCATCGGCCTTTCTATGTATATTTGTAGAGGCTTTGGTGGTATCTCTCTCAGCGCATACAGGAGGAGTTATTGAGGTCACAGATCCAAAGAGTGAAGATATTTGTACAGTTCAGCGAGACATTCATGATGATGTCTTAGTCATGGACTATCTTTGCATTGGTGTTGTGGGTGGCATAGTTGGGGCCAAGGAGAGAGACCATGTTCTTCAGCGAGCCAGATGGTTCAGATTGGAGGGTAGACACCTTTTGCGTGTATGGGAGGATGGTAGAGTACGAGTAGTACCACTTCCATCACAGAGACCACAATTGGTCCATCATGCTCATGAGGAGCTAGGACATTTTGGAGTCAAGCGTACATATAGCTTACTCTAGAGTCATTATTGGTGGTGCGGTATGCAGACCAAGGTATAGCAGTTTGTTGCCAGATGTGTGGTTTGTGACCGATTTAGAGCATCATTCAATGCTCCTACGCCACAATTACACCCATTACCTATCATGGGATTGGGTTACTGTTGGAGTTTGGACTTTGCCGGACCTTTACCGCTGACTGTGAGACATCATCGGTATGCTTTGGTGATGGTGGAGCACTTCTCCAAGTAGATTGAGTTGGTGGCACTTCTTGACAAGTCTAGTGAAGGGACAACTTACTCGTTCCTGGATCAAGTTCTTAGTCATTTTCGTGCACCAGCTGATCAGGGTACAGAGTTCTTGGGGGAGTTTCAGGTCTTGTGTGACAAGGCTTTGATTGATCATTGTACTACATCCCGAGATCACCTTGAGGTAGATGGCTTAGCAGAGAGAGTGGTTCAGACAGTGAAGAGAGGATTGCGAAAGTATGGTTTGCAGAGAGGCCACTTGGGAGATTGGGATCTCCAATTACCTTGGTTGGCCATGGGCTATCGGTTCAGCCGGCAAGCCTCCTTAGCATCCTTCTCTCCATACTTTCTACTCTATGGACGAGATCCAGATTTACCTATAGCCATTTGTTGAGATGCTACTGTAGTTTTGGACTTGGATGACCCCGATGTATGGATGAGCGCATGTTCTCAGCGGGCAGAGATCTTCCGGAGAGTGATGCCGATGGCCTTTGAGAACTTGGCGATTGCTCAGCATAGAGATACTTTACGCTATGCTACCATTCGAGGAGGAGGTTATAGACCCTCAATCCGTTGATTTCATCCAGGTGACTATGTAAATCTACAGCAGACAGCACTGACGACTCTTGATGTTTCTACAGGCCGCACTATCTTGAGAGTGTGCAAGATTTTGCCATCTGGAGTCCTTGTGTTAGAAGGACGTGATGGTGTTGTTTGGAAGGATCATGTGCGCAATTGTGCGCCATGCCGCCTCCCAAACATTGATGGTACTATGGACCCAAGCTCGGCACTTGTACGTGCAGGCTTGAGGTGTATGTTATGTGGCTCTTCTGGTGGAGCTGCTACTATGTTAGTGTGTGATAGCTGTTCAAGAGGATGGCATATGACATGTATGACTCCTCCCCTCACGGTGGTTCCTCAAGGACAGTGGTTATGTCCTAGATGTACTTGACCTATAGCTAGTTCATTCTTTATATGATATAGATTGTAGACATGTGACTAACGATGGGGCTCCATAGCACCCGGCCTCCTGATCTTTGCCCATTAGAGGGTATACCATATACTTAGAGTAGATGGCTATCTGGAGTTAGAGGGACCTAACCGCCAGCTAGGGGGGTGATTGTGGCACTTTAGAGTCTATGTATGACTTATGTGTGAGTTGTGTTTCTATAGTGTATGATGTTGACATTGATGTATGTTGTGTAGCGATGTATACACGCACAACAGCTGTCATGCCATTTGTAGTTCTGCATCTAGATGCTCGGACTCTGGAGTTCCAGTGATAATAGTTAGAGTTATTCTAGCAGTTTCTCAAAGACTACTTTCCGACGGTTAGATTTTGTGTTTGGGGTACTGACTTCACGGTGGGGCCCACCGTCACTTTGCACCGTTTGCACCATCAAGTGTGCCGTCAGCGGGACCATTAGGGTTTCAGTGCTTGCTCAAGTCCAGGGGGTATAGTTTCGAAGTGAGCTCCAAAGAGCTCACTTCTTTGATGTTGAGCCTTCGAGTTCTTGGCTATGGTGGACAGAGGCCGGCGAGTGTCACCTAGATTCTCTATGCTTGAGTGGGTGTGGCTTGACTGTAATCAGTGCCCAGTTATTGGCAGTTTATAGAGTGAGAGATCAAGTACTGATCTGAGTTGAGTTGAGTTGAGAGTGTTAAGCAATCTGATTATTGTGGCACTTTAGAGTCTATGTATGACTTATGTGTGAGTTGTGTTTCTATAGTGTATGATATTGATAGCGATGTATGTTGTGTAGCAATGTATATACGCACAACAAGTGCTCATAATTTCTGAGAATAGATAAAGGAAGTGCTGTGAAGCAGTGCTCGTTGCTTGATTTTGAGTATCAATGTTGTGATTGTGTTTGTGAGTGTGTGGAGAAATTCAAATTGCAAGTCAATGTGTTTGTTGGATGTAAGATTCTATAGCCTTGATCTTCATTTTGTGTGTTTGATCCTGAGTGAAGTGCAATCAAAGCAATGCCTTGATAGATCTGAGAGGAATTGTAGTGTTGGTAGTATTCTGCATTTGTGAGTGCATCGTAGTGTTGATGTGAAGCAATTTTGATCAAGGAAGTTGTGCCTTCAGTGGAGGGGTGGAACACAATTTTGAGGCAAAGTCATTTTCTAGTGCAGTGCCATTTTTGGGAGAGCCTGAATCATCACAATCAAGATTGTTTGGAAAGATTTGATGGAGTTGTGATTAAGTGTGACAAATTGTTGTGACAAGACTGCAAATCAGTGCTTGTTTCTCTCTTCTGGGTGTGGTTTCTAACTGAGAGATTAAAGAAGCAACCAAGAAGAACTACATGTTACTGTTTGACTTTGTATTTGGACATTTTGGATTGGTATCTTTATGGGAACAAACTCTACTTACCTGATTACTACAAAAGTGATATTTGCCGGGTTGTCACATGATTTTTGGTGCCGCTGCCGGGGATACAAATCTCAGAAGTGGAAGAATACAAAGCCAATTTTGAAACTGGGTGTCAAAGCAATAAGAATGTCTACATCAAGAGAACAACGAGAAGAGAGAGTTTGAAGACAAGCGTTGCATCGTGAAGAAGACAAACATCTGAAGATCCCATCTACTTTTGATGAAACCAAACAAGAGGTGTTGGACGTTCAACTTCTTCACGAAGTGCAAGAAGCCCTACAAGAACTTGACCAAAGGAAACACAAAGGCGGTTGGCAAGGCTTCTTTGCATCCCCATCTTCCAAGAAGAAGAAAGACTTGAGTGGCCAGACATATTCATTAGGGCCCAGTACACCAACTTCTCCTAGAGCTATTAAGGAAGTCGCATCTCTAAAGAACTTTGTACAAGAAAAGACAGCACGGTCACTGATAGAAGAAGATGTCAACACCTTCTACGAATGATTCGTTGATTGTCTCGAAGGAATTTCAAAGAACACTCCAAAGGTGTTGAGCCTGATTCCTCCACTTGGGTTGAAGTTGACACCCTCAAGGAAGAAATTGTTGAAGAAGACACTACATTGAAATTGACAAATTGGATCCCTGGGCTGTCAACATGGCGTTGATACCAGCCAGCTCCTCGGTCCCATCAAGTTCAACCTTACCCCCGCCGATCCCACCAAGTCAAACAATGACTTTGTTACCTATCACCCGACACGCCTATCAAAAGTATAAGGGGACAGAACAAGACAAAGACCCCAATGAATTCATTGAAGAATTTGAAGTCATCTCCTTTGCCAATAAGGAACATGACTTGGCGGATCAATTGCACATTTTCCCAAGTCTGCTCCAAAAGAAAGCTCAGAGCTGGAACACTCATGTAACCCACCGCAAGCCGTGAATAAAGACAAAGACAAAGAAGAAGAAGAAGATTTTGGAGAAGTAGCATACTTATCCAAGATTGCCTATCCCTTGCTGATGATGTTGAAGAAGAAGGAAGAGTTGAAGAAGGATCATCTAATGTTAAAGGACAAACTGCAGCTGGTGAAGTATCTTAGTGAAGAGATAGGGCAGTTGAAGGAGAAGTTAATCAAAGAAGCAAGCTGAGCAGCTTCGGGTCAACAAAGTCTTGCGCAATAGAAGAGAATTGAGAACTCCAGTAGGCTTTCAAGAAGCAAGGAAGTGAGCTTGAGATGCAAGCTGAGTAAGCAGAAGACAGCTTGGGAGAAGTTGAAGGGAGAGTTTGATGAAGCACGCATCAAGGTTATACATTTGAGTGCAATTGGTGTTGTGATGGAGCAAGAGTTGGAGAGTTTGAAGTTGATGGTAGTGCAAAAGGATAAAGCTTGGCAGCGGGAGTTAGCAAGAAGAAATAGAGAAGTAGAGCAACTGCAAGGACTCGTCAATAACATAGAAGCCCAACTTGCTTGATACATGGAGGAGAAGGAAGCATTGAAAGCCAAATTTGAAGATGAATTAAAGATGTATTGTGAAGAGTTGTAGGTGGAGAGAGCTCAAGATCATACATTAAAGCAAGTAGGAAGAGTAGTAGAAAAGCTCAGCGTGATTGAAAGCGAAAGCCAAAGTGAAGGTAGAAGAAGTACGCTTGCACAAGTTGAAGTTGTTAGTGTAGGAGATGAGGAAGAGAAAGGCAAAGGATATGGATCTGAAAAATCTTATGATGTGCCTCAAGGAAATTACTCCTAAAGTAGGAGATAATGGTTGTCTCAGATTAGATTTAGTGAAATTTGAGTTAAAGCAATTTGGGGTAGCATGGAGTTAGGAATCCAAGGCAAAGTAAGAGAGGTAGGAATACATTTATCTTCAGAGGAGTTATCTGAGCAAATAGGAGTAAGTGGGCTTGAAGCTAAGGAGATAGATAGAATACCCATGAGTTCAATTGCAGTTCAGACTGAAGAGATTAGAGAAATAGAAGAAGATGTAGAAGTTGATAGAGCCAAAGTACAGGAAGCAAGGGAAGTTACATCGTGTTTAGAAGAAGAAGAGGTAGACATTGGATTGGATTCATAACCAATTTGAGATAACCAACAGATATGGAGAGTGGGTCGTTGCTATTTTGAATATGGAGATTGTTAGAGAATGGTATATTTGTTAGATAATTGTCAAAGTGCTCTACCTATTTAAAGGAAGCATTTGCAATGTTGTGTTGTATAGTATTTATATTTTCATAGTTGAGTAAAGCGTAGTGTTGTAACTTAGTGCTCATCATTTGAGCGTAATTTTGAGTATCAATCCTCTGTGTGTTTTTGTGAGTGTTTGGAGAATTTTGAAGTGCAAGTTAATGAGCTTGATGGATGTTTATTATTTAGTTTATCGATTTCATTAGGTGTGTTTGATCCTCAGTGGATGGAAATCAAAGCAATGCCTTGATGGATCTGTGAAGAAATGGAGTTTTGGTAGTATTTTGCATTGGTGAGCGCAGTATGGGGTTGATGCAAAGCAAGTTTGATTGAGGAAGTTGTGCCTTTAGTGGAGGAGAACACAATTTTGAGGTGAGATTTTTTTGTAGTGAAGTAGACTTCTTTGGAATCATCACAATCAAGATTGTTTGGAAATATTTGATGGAGTTGTTACTATGAGTGTTAATTTGTGATGAGACTACAAATCAATGCTTGTTACTCTCTTTTGGGTATGGTTTCTACTTGAGAGATTAAAGAAGAACTCAAGAAGAACTACATTGATATTGTTTTACTTTGTATTTGATCATTTTTGACTTGTATCTCCATGGGTACAACTTTACCGCAAAAGCAATACTTGCCAAGTTGTCACAACATTGGCCTATATGGATGCTAGATCTGCCACAATATCATATTGGGGTACTTGTCCCAATTTCACCTTCTTCATTGTGGTCTTCAGGTTGAACGTCTCTCCTCATTCCAACCTGACTTTGGGTTGCTTCAAGAAAGTGACCAGAGTACTAGTGGTCTTAACTCAAGGTTCTTTTGGTTTACCACCTCAGCTTGTATCAAATCCTTAACTTTGCATTGGATGTCAACCAAAAAAACTAGAGGCTTCATCTTTGTATCCTCCTCCAGACTCACCTCCCAAGTTGTCTCTACTGCCTCTCTTGTCTCTCTTTTGTAAGGCCTTGGTTTTGGCTTTGGTTAGAATTTTATCCTTGTTTGCAAAAAGTATAGCTTTTAGCCACAACCTCTTTTCCTTTTAGGAAGACAAAGAAGTAGTGCTCACTTCTTTGGGATCATGCTTCTTCTTTCTTGAGCATGTCTCAACTTTAAAAACTTTGAGGTCCGGCCATTCTCCTTCCATTCTCCTTCCACCCTAAAACTCCCTTCTTGAAGCTTTCCTCTTCAAGAGTTAGACAATTTACATTTGTATCTCCTTTACTAAAGTGCAGCTTGCTCAACTAGAGTCTGCACATACTTCACCAATGGCTTTGGTTGGGTGGTTGAGGACATTGATTTCTTGTATTGCCCAAACCTTTACAATTTCCAAATAAAGGAACATACCTAATTTGACACCTCGGCTCAAGACAATTTGGAGACCAATGGCCCATAGAGCTACAATTGTAACATGCCTTTAGTGTAACATTTTGAGGCTATTGTGGCCATCCATTGGTGGTCTTCATTGAGGAGTATTAATTTTATACTCCCTTGGTCCATACCTTGGACCTTAATACAAGGTGCTTGCCTGAGGCTATACCTCTTGGGTTTGGAACACTGCCTCATCTTCCTCAGTTTGGTTCCATCTTGGGACCCAATCAATCTGCTACACTAGAAATGCAATTTGGGTCAAATACTTTGAGTTAGCATGGCCTGATTTGGCACATGTAGTGCACCAAAAATTTGGTCTTCCAAATGAAGGAGGCTTTCTTTGGTCCTTCACCCTAGTCATTTTAAAATCTGCAAACTCTTTTATAAGAGTCTCCAGCTTAGTGTTGGTTTTAGTTACAACTTTTGTTGGGATTGTTGATACTTTCTGTCCTCTTCACCTTTGTGTTCTTCTTGGCTTTGAGTCTTCTTTGGATTCCAAAGAAGAATTAGAAGACATGGAGGATTCAACTAAAGAAGGGGATGTACTACAAGAAGCTCTTTGTTTGGGCTTCTTGCCTTTCTTCTTGCAATTTCTTCAATTACCGGAAGAGTGAGAGTGGGCCACCTCGTATCAAGCACCATGTTGAGAACCTTATCCAAGATAGTTACGTTCCTCTCCCTAGCAAAGATTTGAATCTCTAGTAATAATCTTCCAAGGAACTAGGTGATAGCTTGGGGATCGCAGCAACCCACCACACCAAGATTGCTTAAGCACTTGGTTCAATAATACCATGAATTGCTCAAAGTAGTCTCTTAACTTCTCATTCTTTCACTGGTCTAGATTGTTCAGTGCCACATAGACACTCATATCATAATCCACTTTCCAAAATTGTTCCAAGAAGTTGTCTCTCAAATCTGCCCAATCAGCTAGTTTGAATCCCTTGTGGGTCACATGTGTGTACCAACTCTAAGCTTTCTTTTGAAGTAGACTTGGGAAAATTCATAGGTGATCAGAAAAGTCATGCTCCTTGTTGGCAAAGGAGATGACATTGAATTCTTTGATGAATTCATCAAGGTCTTCATCTTGTTCCATCACCTTGTAGCTTTGGTATGCATGTTAGGTGATGGCCAACAAAGTCATTATGTAACTCTACAGATTAGGCTGTGGTAGTGTTGAACTTGATGGGCCCATGGGACTGGTTGGTAATGGCGCTTCTTGGTTCACCTAGGGGTTCCAATTCACCAAGTTCAAAGATGGGTCTTTGTTGACAGGTTTTCTTCTGTGGGTATGTCGACTTCAATCCGAGTTGGAGAAAGAGGATCAACACCTTTAAACTGCTCTTCAAGATCCCTTTGAACCAGTCAAGGAATCATATGGACAGATGTTGACACTCTTCTTTCATCAAGACTTGTGATGTCTTTTCACAAATGAATTCTTTTATAAACCCGGCTCCTTTGACATCTTTTAAGGAAGTTGGTGTATTGGGTTGCAATGAATATATTTGTCCACTTGCATCTTTGCTCTTCAGAAGATGCCAAGTAGCCATGCCACCCAACTTTGCATTTCTTTTGTTTGAGCTCTTGCAAGGCTTGTTGAACTTTGTGAAGAAGCTAGAGATCCAATGCTTCACTTGTATTGGGCTCTTTTAGCATTCTTCTTCTTCATGTTGCAAAGTTTGTTTACGAGCCCTCTCCTCTTGTTTTTCTTTCAATGCATACCTTCATATTGATTGTACACTTAGTGTAAGATTTTGCTTCATATTCTTTGACTCTCAAGATTTGTATCCTTGGCAGTGGCACCAAAAATCATCTATCAACCTAACAAGTATCACTTTTGTGGTAATCAATAAGTAAAGTTTGTTCCAATAGAGATACAATTTAGAAGTGGTTAAATACAAAGTAAAATGTAACAGATAGTTCTTCTTGGTTGCGTCTTTAATCTCTCAGGTAGAAAGCACACAAAGAAGAGAGTAAAAAGCACTAAATCACAATCTTGTCACACTAGAATGTCACACAAAAATCATAATACTTCAAATCTTTCCAAACAATCTTGATTGTGATGATTCAAGTGAAGAAAGCTACTTCACTATGAAATGACTTAACTTCAAAATTGTGTTCCACCCTCCATTGAAGGCACAACTTCCTCAATCAAAGTTAATTCACATCAATCCAATGCTGCGTTCACAAATGCAAATTACTACCAACATTATAGTTCCTCACAGATTTGTCAAGGCATTGATTTGATTGCTATTTACTTAGGATCAAACATACCAAATGAAATCAGCACTACGGAATCCAACATCCAACAAGCTCATTGACTTACAGTTCAAATTTCTCCAATTACTCATAAACACACACATAGGATTGATACTCGGTATTAAGTTGAAACAACAAGCACGGAGTTACAATAGTTTGCTTTACTCAACTTCAAAAATATGAATAATGAAAAAAATACACTACAAATGCTTTCTTTAAATAGGCTTTGCACTTGATAGTTATTAACAAAAATATTTTTCTACAACAACTTTACCAACTTGCAAATCCAAAATGACAAACCACTTCCTCATATCTCAAAAATATTACTACTCCAACCTAATTTCAACTTGGACTTTGGCTTCCAACCTTGATGTATCTATAATTATTTCCCCTTCTTTAGATCTATCGAATACTATTACTGCCTCTTCTACTTCTATAACCTCTTCAGTCTGAACTACAATTGAGGTCATGAGTAATTTATCTACTTCTTTATCAGCTAACCAAATATCTCTTAATGTCTCAAGCAACTCTCCCAAAGACACTTATACTACTCTTACAACTTTGGACTTCTTATTTACCTTCATCTCACTACAAAGTTTATTTAAATCCAATCTAACTAAATCTAAACTGAAACAGACATTGTCTCTTACTTCTAACATCTTCCTATCTACATGATCTCTTAGGCAAATCAAAAGATTGTTCAACTTGATATCTTTTGCCTTCCTTCTTCTTGTTTCCTACACCAACAATTTTAATTCATGCAACCTTGCCTCTTCTAACTTACCCTCTGCATCAGTACTCAACATCAGTTTCATCTACTGAATGATTGCTCCTATCAAATTTGACTCCATACTCAAAACCATCTTCTCCTTACTTTGCTCTACCTTCAATCCATTTTGGTACATCATCAACTCATCCTCAAATTCAGCCTTCAGTGCTTCCTTCTCTTCCACATATTGGACTAGTTGACCTTCTACACTTCTGATCAACCTTCACAATCAATCTTCCTCCCAATGTATATTTGCTTACTCTCATTGCTAGGCTTGATCTTTCTATGTTGTGCTCTTCCTCAAACTCTCCAACTCTTGCTCCATTGCTGCTACAATTGCACTTCAAGTGTATGACTTCTACTCTTTCATCAACAACTTCTTGCTCCATCTTCTTGAACAATGCCTTTTGCTCCGTCACCTCTTCATTGTGTTTCATGAAGCTCTCTTGCAAGGTATCAAGGCTTTTATTCCAAAGAACTACTTCAGCCCAAAGTTCTTTGGCTTCTTTCTCCCCTTGGGTTAGCTTATTCTTCAACTCCAAGGTCTCTTCACTCTAGTGCCTTACCACTTCCAACTCATCTTTCACTCTGGGATGATTCTTCTTAAACTCCACTTTCTTCCTCTATAGCTACACCAACAAAGGGCACAAAATCTTTGATAAATACTCAACTCTAATGTATCTTCCTTCATTACCTCCCACATCTTTGTCTTGGGTAGGCACTTCTTTGGCTTGTGCTTTACTCCAAAGACGTGATCTTTGTACCTTCAAAGTCACCTCATCCAAGCTTTCTCCTTCATCTTTGGCTTTGCTCAGACTTGCAACTACAGCTTGAGCACTTCTTTTTGATCTTTCTGCCCTTGGAAATACCAAGGCAACCTCTCCTGCTTGTTTGTCTTCTAACTTGAATGCAAGTAACTCCAAACACGGCTCATCTCCTCTCTTCATTTGGTCAATCATCTTGTGGAGCTCTCCTTCTCTTCCTCTCTAATAACCTCTTTCCCCAATTTCTAAGTAATTTTAATCTAAAGTAGGAGTGAGCTGCAAAGGGTACAAAGTGGCATATCTATTCTCCATATGGTAATCTTCCACTCAACGTATTGGTGCAAACACTTTGCCCAATCTACCACCTCTTGTGCAACATCTGGTGGAAGAACACCGCTTGCTACATCATTACATAGGTTGTTTGCTTGGTTTAAACATAGCCATCATTGCGTTGAAAATCCTCCTTTGTTTTGGGCCCTATAACTATCTACCTTGTACCCGTTCTTGGTGCAAGGTCAGCTGAAATAATTCTGCACCTTGGCAGTTTCTTCCAAAGACTCACACTTCCTATAGAGGGTGACTCCCCCTACTTCTTTTGCTTCTCTCCCCAAGACTAATCTCTTATCCAACTTAGTCCATCAAGCTGGATTTTCTCTCTGCTCTCATGCTTGGGCCTGTCTCTACAATTGCAACAATTTCTGCCATGAAACAATGGAACTCTCAAATTCCTATTCCAGGCCAAAAATGTGATGCAAAGTCTGTTCAAGACTTTGATCCTTGCCGTTACATCCAATCAAAAAATTGCAAGAACCCTCACTACACTGTGCTTATTTCCCTTTGGGGCCATCATGTACCTCCTCACTCTCTGTCTCTAAAAGATTAAACCTTGCCCAAAACCTGAGACTCTAACTCCTTCATGAAGACTCTTGAGAGGCATAGGATATTGTCATGACATTTCAAAATGCCCGCAATGACATCTCAATTTTATATTCTTTTGCTGATTGGTCATTCTTTAGTCAATCTTCAATTGACATGACAATTTTGAGTGTCTATGTTTTGTCCTTCTCAATGTCTTCTTGATCCCAAGGTAGTCACTTTCTTTACATGTACTTTCTTGATTGGTGTGGTACCCATATCTTTTTGGTTTTGGATGGTTTTAATAAAGTTTTGAAGAAGAAGTATGTTGGTAAAGCCAAAGGAGGGCTAGACAGGAAAGAAAATGTGAAGAATCATGTGTGTGAACCAAATCCCAAGTCGACCTTGGGCCAAGTCCAAAGGACTTGGGATGGACAAGAGGAAAGACAAATATGAAGACGAGGACTTTGTATTGGGTAGTGCAGCGTAATCCAAAGAACCTATAACAAAATTCTTTGAGGTTTGCCAATCAAGAAAGTATGTGGGAAGAAAGTGGTTGTCTCGGGATCAAGAAGTTCTTGATGGTGACAAGAAACAAATTCACAAAATTGGTGAGTGGCACAAAGCATTAACTAAAGAATGATGAATCAGCAAAGGACTATAAATCAAGATTTTTGCAAGAAAGCATTGCAATGTCAAGATGCTATCCTATCCCTATTCAAAGTCAACCCAAAGGAATGCAAATTGCAAATTTGCAAGAAGAAGAGTGGGTTAGGATCTCGGGAACGATCTTTCACAATGAGAGAGTAAGGAAACACACAATGGCTCCAAAAGTGAGTAAGAAAAGTGCGGTGAGAGGACTTGCAATGCATACATTAGATGTAGTGGTGAGGATTAATCTTTTAGCAAGACTTTGTATCATGTTCTTGGCCTGGAACTGGAATTTTAATTTTCCAAGTTTCATGATAGAAATTGCCATAAGTGATTACAAGGATGGGCCAAAGCACATAGGGAAGAGGGGGAATCCGGCTCAATGGACTGAGTCGGATTGGATTAGTCTTGGGGAGAGAAGCAAGAGAGGTAGGAGGTACCACCTCCTATTGGTACTGTGATGCCTTGGAAGAGATTGCCAAGGTAAGAAATTTTTTCAATCAACCTTGCACCAAGAACGAGTAGAAGGTGGATAGCTATAGAGACCCCAAGCAAAGAGAGGATTGTGAGCACAATGATTGCAATGTTCAAGCCAAAGAAAACCACCTATATCATGATACAACAAGCGGTGTTCTTTCCCCAAATGTTTGTAGGAGAAGTAGTGGATTGGGCAAAGTGTTTGTATCAGTGCGTGGGGCAGATGATTTTGGGTTGGAAGATGGACATGCAACCACATTATTTTTTGCCCTTCGCAGCTCATTTCTACTTTGGGCTGAAATTACTGACTTTGGAGGAGAGAAACCAGATGCAATTGCACTTTTATCCGGATTTGTGCAAGGAGATGGATGCAGATACATGATATTATATGGAGCAAGTGCAAGAAGGGGACAAGTACTTCAAGAAGAGTGGGAAGGAGAGAATTGTAGCAGTTGATATCCCCAGGGCAAGAAAGAGAAACAAACCTAAAAGTCACCTTGTGGTAGTACAACCACAGAAGATGCAGAAGCCTAACCCAAAGGCAATGTTGGTGAAAGCAAGGAAATTGACTCCGGAAGAGGAGGAGGAGTCAAAAGGAGAAACTAAGTCAAAGGGAGAAGCTTTGGGAGGAGAAGAAGAGCTCAAACTGCAAAGTGAAGAGTCAATCAATGGCAGCAAAGGCAAGGTGGAGGTTCAGCAAACCCAAAGACGGAGTGTGGACGCAGAGAAGCCAAGTCTAGAGGTGTCCACCATCAATCAAGGACATGAGAAGGAAGAAGAAAGAGTCTTGGTATGTCCAAGAACTGCAAGGGGAAAGAGAAGTGTGCATGCAGCTAACATCAGGCCCAGTAAAGTCACCACCAAAGAGGAAGAGAGCTCAGATGTGGAGACATTGAAGATACAAAGATTGCAACTTAAGAGTAAGGCGCCAGTAGAAGAGTTACCTACAAAGGGTGACAAAGTCTAGGCCAATGACAAGAAGTAAAATGGAGTGGAGTACTTTTTAAAGGTTGTATGTCCATTGTTGATGTTTCTACAATAGAAGAAAGCAAAGATGGCGAGTGCTAACCTCAACATGAAAGATGAGTTAGAAGTAGTAGAGAAGTGGAGTGTAGAGACCTTGTTGTTAAGAAGTAAGTTAACACGAGTAGAGATGGAGGCCAAAGAACTTTGGGTAGGGGAGATTCTTTGGAGTAATCACTCAGAAGCAATGAGGATTTATAAAAGAGTCGAGAAGAAGTAAAAGAGAAGATGGCGTTGGTAGAAGTACTAAAGGGAGAAATTGCTGATGCGCAAGTAGAGCTAATACATTTGAAGGCAAGTGTGGCAGTAATGGAGCAAGAATTAGAGAGTCTAAAGAAGAAGGCAGTTGAGAAAAATCAAGCCTAGTAGCAAGAGTTATCAGAATGTAATAGAGAAGAAGACTGATTGCAAGGGTTGTTGAGAGTGGCGGAAGAACAGCTTGCATAAAATCAACAAGAGAAGGAGGTGACAAAGGCTGAGTTTAAGGACAAGTTGCAGATGTATTGCAATGAATTGGAAGAAGAAAGAAAGAAGAAGAAGCTCAAGATAGTGGTGGAATCTAATGATGAAGTAGGAGTGGTAAGCGAGATAAAGGTAATGCTCAGCACAGAAGTCAAAGGGAAGCAAGAAGAAGCCAGACTGCACAAGTTGAACTTCTTAGTACAAGAGACAAGGAAGAGAAAGGTGAAGGACACAGAGTTGAACAATTTATTGATTCATCTACAAGAATGGGTACATAGGAAGATGTTAGAAGTAGGAGACAATGTGTGTCTCAAATTAGATCTTGTTAGGACAAAGTTGGATAAACTTTGTAGTGAAGTGCAATTAGTTAGGAAGTCCAAAGTAAGTGGAGTTCAGGTGTCTTTGGGTGAGTTACTTGAGATAGTAGAGAAGAATGGGTAGGAAGATACTAATGAAGATAGAGTAGATAGAATGCAATTGTAGTTTGTAGTGAAGAAATTGTAAAAAAAAAAGAGAAAAGTTAGAAAAGTTGATAAAAAGAGAAGAGTTAGAAGTGGAATTGAGTAGACCCAAAGAAGGAGAAATACTTGAAGGAACATCAAGTAATGGGTGTAACTGTGGCATAGGAGCATTGAATAATGCTCTAACTTGGTCACAAACCACAGATCAGGCAACAAACTACTGTACCTCAGTTTGTATACCACACTACCAAAATGACTTTGGAGTAAGCTATATGTACGCTTTACTCCAAAATGTCCTAGCTCCTCAAGAGCATGACGGACCAACTGTGGTCTTTGAGATGGAACTGGTACTACTTGCACTCTACCATCCTCCCATACACGCAAAAGGTGTTTGCCCTCCAATTTGAACCGTCGGGCTCGCTGAAGAACATAGTCTCTCTCCTTGGTCCCAATTGTGCTACCCACAACACCAGTGCAAAGATAGTCCATCACTAAGACATCATCATGAATGTCTCGCTGAATTGTACCAATATCTTCACTTTTTGGATCTCTGACCTCAATGACTCCTCCTGTATGCACTAAGAGAGATACCACCAAAGCCTTTGAAAATATACACAAAAGGCAGATGCATGCCAACCTGGCACCATCTCCTCATTTGTCTCACTATGCCAACGTGCTCCCGTCTGATCCTGCTGGCTGGGACATGGGTTTCTACTCATCCATCTGCATCACGGTTCACCACTCCAAGTCTATGAACAACCATGAAATCATACTCCTATAAAATCAGAGTCCATCGTGCAAGCTTCCCTAAAAGCTTGTCGGACTCCATCAACCACTTTAATGGTTGATGATCAGTGATGAGAGTGAAGGGGTTACCAAATAGGTAACATCGGAAATGTGCTACTACCTAAACTGCTGCCAAGCACTCTCCCTCATATGAACTATACTTTGCCTCTGCTGAATTGTTGGAGGAACTAGCATAAGCCACCACAAACTCCTTCCCCTCATCATCATGCTGGGTGAGCACCGCTCCAAACTCCAATATACTCCAATCAGTATGAACTTGAAATGGTCATCCTCTGATTAGTCTCCTTAAATAGAAGCAGATGTCAACCTCTCCTTGAGCTCTACACAAACTCTCTCCTGCTCATCTCCCTAACACCACTCCTATGTAAGCTTGGTCAGCTTTATCAAGGCCTTGGCAATGGCACTAAATCCTCTAACATAGCAGCGATAGAAGTTCACCAACCCAAGGAATGCTCGCACTCTGCTCACATTTGTAGGCCAAGGAATACGTGCAATAGCCTCCACCTTGGTCTGCTAAACACCAAGTCCTCCGGGGTAGATAGTGTGACCCAGATACTCAACCTGCTCATGGAAGAACTTGCACTTCCCAAGATGTTATTTGAGTCCATGAGATCTCAACCTCTCAAACACCTCCAACAACTGTCTCTCATGCTCCTCCATAGTAGTGCTATAGACCAAAATGTCATCAATATAGCACCAAGCAAAATCCAATCCAGCTAGGATCCTATCCATGACCCTCTGGAACTCAGCAAGAGCACTCTTTAACCCAAACGATAAGAACCTCCATTGATATAACACATCCTTGCCGTGAGGATCAATAGCCTTAAATGCTATCTTGGACTGATCCTCCTCTCTGATTGGCAACTGATGATATCCCGCTCAAAGATCCAAAGTATTGAAGACCTTTGCATGCCCAATCACATCAAAAATCTCCTCCAGTGTAGGCATGGCATACCAATTAGCCTTGGTTTGTCGGTTGACAGGACGGTAATCTCCACACATCTACCTATCTGTGTAGTTGCCATGCATATCCTTCTTGGCTGGCATTACTGTCGCTAATGCATACTCTCCATGTGAAATCTCCACCAAATCAGCCTCATAAAGATCACTACTCCGGCTCTAAATCAATGTCCTCTCCATCTCACTATATCAATAAGGACATCGGAAAACTGGTGTATTGCTAGTCAGCTCAATCTGTATACCATGTCCCTTTATAGCACCCAAATCCTTCATATTGAAGGCAAAATAACTTGTGTAACCCCTCAAGAACCTCCAAACCCTTTGTCTTTCCTCTCCAATAAGCTTGGGTCCAAGATCTGGCTCCCCAATATCCTCTATAATTGTAGTAAGAGTGGAAGACGTACTGATTGGCTGCTACACTGGGCCCTTGGGAGCAATATTGTCATGCTCCCGACCACTAGAGGTCCCAACCTTTGTGTGAAAAACTCCTTCCACTCTGGCTGCAAGCTCCACACATCCTCTAGCTGCATCCCATGTGGACCAAGGGTGTAATCCAAGTAGCCCACGCTCACCTAGATGGGCTCCAAGTTGGCCACTTTCCCTAGTATCTACTAGATGTGTCCCAAGAATACCATGTCCACTCGGTCCATTGCCCCTAGCATGTGCCTAAATTGTCTTGATAGGCACAAGGCTCACAAGTGTCCGAGTGGTGATGCCTATCAAGCACATCCTACGCTGCTTTGCCAAGCCAAGGCTCACAATCCAGGTCAAACAGTTCAAGTCTTTAGCCTGACCTAACACTTGACACTTGGATGCCTCTGACACTGCTGGAATAGCGGTAATACCGGTATGAAAACCCATCACCTGCTCTCTCTCATCGGCATTGGGCTTCACCAACCGCTGTAATTGTGAGTCCTAAACCAGTCCAGATCCTCCTTCTCAAAAAGAATGAGAGCCCAGGAAACTCATGGGTGTGGGAAATGCGGCTCTAGACTGTTCAACTAGGTTCACCACTGCCATAGGTGACCTATCAGCCACTACCAATGTCTAAGACTGACGGCTAACATCCAAGATATCATCAACAAGGATGTAGTCAAGTTGTTGAATCCCATCATAAGCACGTTGTAGAACCTCTTTGGGTAAGAGGTTCATTCACCAAAGACAAAGTTGATGAGCCCGTGATCCCACTTTGGCTGCATCTAATATTTCAGCAGGTCCCATCTAAGAATGCATTTGATGTGTACTCGCCACCACTTTAGTGCGAGAATCACACATCAAAGGCGCATTCTCCAAAAGGTAAGCTGGAGAAAAGGACTGATGAACTTAGAAATGTTGTAGTATTCATAACATCTCCCAAAAAACACTAGAATGAGGATCTTGAAGACCCAAACCGCAGCCCGCATGTGTACGTCCCTAACATGGCCATCCAAAAATCACCAAATGAATAGACCCATGTCTCTCTAGGTCATGCGCCCCCAATAAGGAAATGTCAGCTGGTAGGGCATTCTGGTAACCTTTGATTGCTGACATTGGTAATAACTCTGGATATCAATAGGCTAAGTGTGCCACATGATGTAGAGAGACTTGCCTAGCAGTCTCATCTCTCTCTACATACAAGTACCTTTGTACTCGTATACCCACCTATAACACCACGTGTAACACCACAGCTAGTCCGATGCTAATCCCACCGAACAACTCCAATAGACATATCCCCTCTACTAGATACTGCCAAGCAATGAGTGTGGTATCTAGAGGTGTCAAAGTAATCAACTCTAGAGGCTCATCCTCACACTCATCTCTTGATAATATGAAGGCTCCAATCCAAGCCTGTTGCACCAACTGATCTGCATGCTGCTACAATGCCTCCTCTAAACTCCACAATGGAACATCCAAGGTGGATGGAACAATCCTACTTGTATCTCCAAATCTGAGTGATCTCCTCTAGTATTGGAGTATCCTTTGCATGGGCGTTCTTCTCCAACAAATCACTAGGCCAAGTAACTGCACCACTGAAAGCTAAAACTAATGCTGCCATGGTCCCGAACTATAGTGAGCCAAGACTTCCACTACGGAAGCATATTGGTAGACTACAAAGCCTTCCCTCACTAGACTGCCAACCTGGTCTATAGGAGGTTGTCTCCTCCCAATAGTAATATTGAAGCCCATGGGGTATAACACTGCTCCTCCAACTAGCACATCATATGACTTAGCTATTGTCGCAATAGCTTGAGCTCTCACCACCAAGCTATCAGTCAAATGACCACGCTGAACTTGGACAACAAAATCCCTACGTATGATGTATCATGTCGAACCACCACTTAGAGATGTTTGGATCTGAAATGGACACCTCTCCACATCGGTCTTCTGTAACTCCAGACCGACAATTGCAGCCTTCCCCAACATAAGGGGCTGCACACTAGAGTCTAACAAGACTCTCTATGGTGTATAGATCTTCCTTGAAGGTCCCACCAAATGGAAAACCCCCCTCTGGTTATCCAATATGACAACACCAGGTGTGAACCATGCTCTCTCAAAGGCCGGTCTAGCTGGCAACTCCTCCAGTCTAATCGCTACTACTTGCCATAAACCACTGGTTGCTAAATGGATCCCATGCTCCTCAACCAAGTCAGCTCTACTACCAACCATCTCTACTCTAGTAATAGGAATTGCATCATTTCTACTCTCACAAAGCATGGCAGCCAACCAGAACATTGGGGTTGGGTCAACTCCCAATGTAAACATGTCATTGGTTGAAAACAAAGGATGCCACATAATCAGCTGAGCCGCCCCTAACATCATGCTAGACTCAGTCTATGTAGTAGCAAGTGGCTGACTAGCAAGTAGTCCATCATGTACTCCATCACCACCTACCACACCTGCATTGGGACGTCTAGGAACCATGGATGTCGTCTGCAATGCCTCAAATAGCGTGAAAGACTGTGGAAGTTTGACCCATCTCCCAACCTCTTCTCTCTGTGGGTCCAACTCCACTTATGCTCCTCTAGGCTCTAGAGCACGTACTGCACTCCTAGTCACTGCTGCAGATGCATCCACTTGTGTTGCTCCGCACATGAAGTCCAAAGCATCTTTGTCACCAGCATATGAGGTGGAAGCCTCAGCACCCAAATCTGATCTACTCTGAGCAATGACCATACTATCCAATCTCTGCTCCAACTACTCAATCCGAGTAGCCATAGCTGTATTAGAAGTAAGGGCAAGTACTACACCCCTACTAGGTGTAGATCCTCTACCACCACCTCTACAAGCTTGTCCTCCATGAACTAGAGCTCCTCTACTACCTGCCATAGTAGCCCTACCACTCTCTAACTCTAGGTGTAGGTCCAAACACTAGTCACTAGTGTGACCAAATCCGTGGCAATGCTCACACTGCCTCTATGCTGGCTATGATGCACCTGAGGTATTAGGTCCATTACCTTGAGTACACTCTCTCCAATGGTGAGGTCCACCACAAGTCCAACAAGCAGCACCACCACTCATTGGCTGCTGCTAACCCAAAAATGAAGGTAAGGGTCTAACTCCACTAGGCCCTCCACTTCCTCCATAGGATCTAGGCTATCCACCCTGTTCTCAAACACCAACTGGGTGTAGTGCACTCTACTACACTCTAGAAGAAGTCATAGTTGTGGATGAGATCTCCCTACCAAATCCAGATGTCACCACCCTCTCCTCCACCATGTTGAGCTCAATACGATCAACCAAACTAAAGCCCACTGCCAAAGTAGGCAAAGTAGCCTGTAACAACGTAGCATCACAAACTCTATGTCGCAACTCCTTGTCCAATATCCCATACCAAAACTGGACTGCTTGGGCCTTAGTAACTCCTTGAGTGAAATTGATCAGCCACCTCATGCAAGTGTATGCCTTGCGTAGGTTCTCTCCAGCCTTCCGTAGGAACTCTTGCAAGCTCTTCAGCTTGTCAATCCGCACTCCTTGGTAGTTTTGCCTCAAAAACTAGAAAAACTCCACCATGGGATTAAACCCCGGTACCACACCACCTCCTATAGCTGTACCTCCACTTGTGGTAACACTATCTCTAGCTAATGCACCTCCACTAGCTCCACCAACACTACTCAAGCTAGAACTCGTAAGTACAGCCAATCTACTCCTAACCACCAAACCTAAAGTGATAGAGACATAGTTTGGAGACCAACACTATCTCCATAACTCAATCTCCTCCAAATAAGCTCTCCTAAACTCATGGCAGTCGTCCATCAATGGACCTTCCAGATGCGGAAACAACTCCTTCCATGCCATGAAGGGTGTAAACAAAGTCGGGTTCCGCATTTGCTGCAAATCACACCAACTATCAACCTCTTGGATGAAGTCATCCAACTCAATGGTACCCACTGTACTAGGGTAACGCCTAGGGACTTTGAAGGCCCCATAAATCTAGTCCATGTCCCAAAACAACGGTGCGGACACACCAAGTGCACTCTCAACCAAATCAACTCATGTGTCAAACTCCAACTCATAGTCAATCTTCTCCCTCATTGGGACCTAAGATAAAGGTTAATACCAAGTATCACTCTGAGTAAACCCACTACGTATTGCAGCTATCTCCTTTGGAATCTCCAATGAACTCCATTGTGACAAAGTAACCACAATTGCAACCGCAAACCGGAACCACAAACTGCAACCACAAGTGCCAACATCCACGGAACACTACCCACTAATGTAACTCTAACTAAGATAACTACACTAGGAGAAAGTGCAACTTGTAACCTGCCATCACAACATGCATCACGGTCTGCAGGTCATCACTTCTTGCCTCATCGGAGAGAAACAAAGGTAGTCTAACTAGTCATCACTCTAGCCTCACTACCAAGAGCACACCAGAGCACCAACACTCAAAATTTAGGGCACCTCACACAAACGTGGTGCACAAACAGGAAGCAGCAAATGGAGGGGGTCCAATCACAAGAAATCTGAACAAAAACCCTCCATCTCATAACACAACACGGGACTGTAACACCCATTTATGCATGTGTGTGGTATTGTGATATTTAGCTTGGTATTACAAGTATTTGAGAGATATTATTTATATAGAGATAAAGGATGATTCTAAATTAGTCATGATTAGCTAAAGTTAGTCATAGCTAAGATAGAGGGGACCTTACTTTAGAGGAAGTAGAGAAGATGAGCACCACTATTTTGGATTTTAGTGTGTTGACTTGGTATTATTCCTAGGTGTTTGGCTTTGAGGAAAGAGTTGAGAACTCTTGGGCCCGCAAGCCTTTTTGTTTTGGATTCTTCTTTAGTCCAAGGATAGCCCATGTGAAGGAATCCTTGACTTAGTGGTTTGGTCATGATAAGACCACATGCTTAGAGGAATATGCCCATGTGAATGGATATTCCTTTCAACTTACTTGACTTTTAGCCTAGTAACTTGAGTTACTCCAGTAATTAGTAATTTTGGTGCGTAACTATCTCACAAGTATATAAACAAGGGATGAAGAGGTACTCATCATCCTTTCATTTGCAACTATCTCTCTCATTGAGTTCTCTAGTGAGAAATGTCTTGAGTCTTGGAGTGTTAGCCTTGGAGGAGTATGATGGAGTTGGGGTTCCTTGCCTTCTTAGTCCATGATGCGCTACCATAATAGCCATCAGAGGTTCATCGTGAGTGAGAGATAGGCGGGCTCACAGGACTGACTCTGCCACCATTTGGCATTTAACATAAGAGAAGTTTGTCCTAAGCTACCAAGATCACCAAGAATGGGATCAAACAGCCTCTCCTAACCAAACCTACAAGTGTATAGATAACAATGGCATTGTCACTAGGACAACAAGTGAGGGTGGACCAGTTGGCTAGGGCACCAATCTAGGAACAAGAGATCTAGGGGTCAAACCCTATTGTGCATAATCTAGCAGGAAAGGCAGATTTTACCAACTGATGACCAAGATCTACTCTAAACTAGCTAGTCTCGCGCCAACAAGCTGGCTCTTTTAGGCCTTCGTAGCCTCTCATTGCCCACAACCCTATGCCTCAAAGCCTCTAGATGCCAAATGAGGTCTTTCTTCTTACCACTTTGAACCTCCTCCACAATTTGGCAAACCTCCTCCAAACTAGCAAAACTTCTCCAAATTTGGCCAAAATCTGATGTAGAATCCAGCATAAACCCTAAAGTTGGCTGACCGCCAAATCCCTTGCTAACTCTTCACTCCAACCAAATTGAAAACATGGGTTTCTCCAAATCACAAATTCACGAGAATAGCTTCCCAACTCCACCTTCAATTTTACTTTTTGAGCCCAACTCGCAACAAATTGGTCATGCCTTCACCTCCTAAGCTCCAAATCACAACCATAGCTCAAAATTTGCTCCTTCTTTGCTCAAAAATTGGCCAGCGCTTCTGCACACCATTTGTCTTATTGCCAAATTTGCATCAATTGAATGAGCTTTTGCACACTAGGGAAAAACTGAACTTGAATCAAGTTACCAACGATCCACCAAGCTTGGAGATACCACCAACACTCAAATTTCATGCACCTGATTTCCCCTTGACTTGACTTCTTTGATGTAATCAGATTGTTCACCACTCTCAACTCAACTCAACTCAACTCAGATCAATACTTGATTTGTCATTCTATAAATTGCCAACAACTGGGCACTGATTACAACCAAGCCACACCCACTCTAGCATAGAGAATTTAGGTGACACTTGCCGGCCTCTGTCCACCATAACCAAGAACTCAAAGGCTCAATATCAGAGAAGTGAGCTCTCTGGAGCTACACTTCAAAAGTATACCTCCTAGACTCGAGCTAGGTCTGAATCTAACGGTCCTGCTGATGGCACACTCGATGGTGCAAACGGTGCAAAGTGAAAGTGAGCCCCACCGTGAAGTCAATACCCCAAACATGAAATCTGACAGTCGGAAAGTAGTCTCTAAGAAACTGCTGAAATAACTATAACTACTATCATTGGAACTCCAGTCTCCAAGCATCTAGATGCAACACTACAAATGGTGTGATAGATACTCCAATCAGAAGCTATCAGATACTTGGAATAGAGGAAGAAATTCCATGCCTAACCACACATAGAAAGATGCCTAGAGGGAGTCCAAGAAACCATGGAGATGCTAGAGGATTGTTGGCAAAGATGGTATATGACTCAAGATCCCATAGTGTTCCAAGCGATTCTATTCTACAATGTCCTTGCACAAGTATATCATTGTATAGCTTGAGGTGACATCAAGGAAGAGAGCACTTTCAATCCCTTCCGTCAAGAAATCAAGTGCACACTCTTTATGTACCTTATACAACAAGCTCATATATTGAGATGTCATCTATGTTGACAATAAAAAAGGAGAGAGATCTATGAGAGATTCATTCTTTGTAGGATGTGCAAGATGTAGGAAGAAGATTAACTACATGAATTGAATGTGAGGGAAGGGCATTTAAACCCACCTATGAGCAAAGGAGTGGAGTTGTAGGAAAAGATTTCTATTATGGGTTGTACACTTGTATGGAAAGAGTCTTTTGTGGGGAAAAATGTTAAGAATGTAATTAGGTAGGTAATTAAAGCCAAGATGGCACTTTGACAATGTCAAGGTTGTAATCTATCAGAGATGAAGGGTACAAGAGCCAATGTGCAGTCATGATGGTAGCATAAGGAGGAGATGACAGCCACAATAGATGCAGTATTAGGGAGTTTTACATGGAAGTATTTAGGGTTAGGATCTTTAGTATATAAGGAAGCTCAAGCCACTGAGTGGAGGGTGGTCCACCTTGAATTGTAACCATCAATTTTCTATAATAAAGGACTAAGGCTCATCTTTTTTTCTTCAAGGACAACCTTTTTTAGATAGAGTCAAGTATTAGTGAGTTATCAAGTGACTAATGTAATCACTCGGTCCATAGCCTGAAATGAATACTAGTTGTGGTTGCAAGTCACTCTGGTTGTAACTCATTGGTGGTTCATTTGAGTAGCAAATACCATAAAGAAATTCATTCTTTGTTGATGTAATGAGTGTTGAGTCTCCTTTCAATTCCTGAATATGCATTATGTTTAGATTGATGCTCCTTGTTGTGCTCATTTCACTCTTGTTTAGGTCTTAGAGTATTCAATATCTTTTGCCAGTAGCATTTCTATTCATTGCATTCTGGTCTAAGATCTTACAATATCACAAGCATTTCCGTAACATTTCCTAACTGACCTAGAGAATGACAACCAAGGAAGCTCAAGGGGTCATAGGAGGACAAACCTTCACCTTATTCTTGGGTTAAGAGTCTAAGAGTTAACTCTATCCTATAGTTGAATTGAGATCACTATAGGGTCTTTATCCATGTGAAAATTATTGGAACTCTTCCCATAGACCACTATAGGATCTTTGCTCATATTCGATTTTGGGAAATCCTCCGCACAGTTTGGGATGGGATTGTCCACCACTTTTGCAGCCTTGTAGCATCTTGTACCCTTGCCTATGAGATTGGATTAACCAGTCTATAGGATTGTTGATTAGGCTGAAGAAAACATAATATGATTATCAATTAAGCATCTTTGAAGAAAACACCTAAGAGTGATCAGTCCCAAGATGATAAGTTTGTAAGTATAATAGTTGTATGATAAGCCTTAGAGGAAGATTTACTATTTTTGCTAGTTTTGCTATATAAACTATGTGGTTGATCCAAATAGTTTTGCTATGTGGATCAGCCTATTGCACAAGGGGAAGCTAGTGAGGTTAAGAAGCCTTAAAACCACTTATTGATGATAATCCAAGAGTTTGCATATGTGTTTCTTTTTTCAAGATAGAGGCAAAACACAAGAACCATGTACAAGAATAGAAGTTCTACTACAAGAATTCCAAGTGTGCCTTTTGGTAAAAGGAAGTTACCTTCTTGGGTCATAAGGTCTTAGTATAGTGGATTAAGATAGAAGAGTGAAAATCAATAAATGGTCTATTCCTAAGGATGGCATCAAAGTTCAAGGATTTAATGGGTTGCCAAGTTTATACTAATAGTACATCCATAACTATACTCATATGGTTGCACTACTTACTGATCTCTTAGGAAAGACAACAAGCTTTGAAAGGACCACCAAGAAAAAAGAAGAATTCAAGAAGTTGAAGAATATGGTGTCCTTATGACCCATCCTCCAACCATATGATCCTTAACTACCTTGTGTGCTTTATTTTGATGCTTCTAACTTTGTAATTGGATCTATGTTGCAATAGGAATTTCCAAATAGATTGCATTCCATTGCCTTTGTATCTTGCCAACCAAACATAGTAGAAAGGAATTATTCTACTCAAGGTCAAGAACAACTTGAAATTGTCTATGTAACAAAGGTGTGGAGATATTACCTATGGAGAAACAAGTGATAACGCAAACCAATTACAAACCTTTGTTTCAAACCTTAGATTTATGGCACATGAAGAGTAGGCATAATTATGGAAGGAACAACTATATTTTGTTGTTCATCAAGCTTGAATACAAACCCAGAATGTTCCATGTCATTTCCACTTTAGTGTCCCAATGACCTAATGTCAAGATTCTTCTTGAATCTCCCATAATAGCTGTGACAACCTGGCAAATATCACTTTTGTGGTAATCGGGTAAGTAAAGTTTGTTCCCGTAGAGATACAATCCAGAATTGGTCAAATACAAAGTCAAAAGTCACAATTGCAGTTCTTCTTGATTGCTTCTTTAATCTCTCAGGTAGAAACTACACCCAAAAGAGAGTAACAAGCTCACAATCTTGACAACTTGTCACGAATACACACACATAATCACAACATAGTCAATTCTGTCCAAACAACTCTTGATTGTGATGATTCAGATTCTCCCAAAGATGGCACTTCACTGCAAAGACCAATTTCACCTCAGAATTGTGTTCCACCCTTCCACTAAAGGCACAACTTCCTTGATTGAAATTGCTTCACATCAACTTCGTGCTGCACTCACAAATGCAGAATACTAACAACACTACAATTCCTCTCAGATCTGTCAAGGCATTGCTCCGATGCACTTCACTCAGGATCAAACACACAAAATGAAGATCAAGGCTACAGATTCCAATATCCACAAGCACATTGACTTGCTCTTCAGAATTCTCCACACACTCACAAACACAAACACGAAATTGACAATCGGAATTAAGCTTAAGCGACGAGTACTGAAACCAGCACTTTGCTTTATCTATCTTCAGAAATGTGAATACTGAATAACATCATACTACGAATGCTTCACTTAAATACTGAAGCAAATGGCAGATTTGCCTACCTAGGCACCGCTTCCTAACATCCTTTCCTACCTACAGATCCCAAGGGACAATCTATCTCTTCATATCTGCCCTTTCCTATCTTAGAATTGACTTCTACCCCGATCCGATGTTGACCTTATCATCAACTTCCAAACCCGATGATCTTCTTACTATTTCACCGTCTTTGGGTATGACTGATTCTACTAATTTCTTCACTAATTCTACAACTTCTTCACAACAATCTTCAATTGAGCTCCGGTTTACTCCATCTACTGCTATATCTTCTGACCCACTCTTCTCTAAAGCGTCAATTATCAAGTCCGATGACACATGTACTCCTACTTCTGCAACATCGGGTCTAATTACAACCAATTCCTTTGCTAATTCTACTATATCCCCATCACAAATTGTAATTGAAAGCATGGGTACACTATCTACGCCTTCAATTTGTAACACACTTTCCCCTAATCACTCATGTTATTGACCCAAAGACACTTACAATCTGATCTTGCACTTTGGGTTTATTCACTACTGTTACTTCTCCTTCAATTCTTGTTCCATCTTCAATCGGAACTGAAATTGATGTCATGGGTATCCTAGCTATCTATTCTTTCTCTATCCTAAATCTCTCTAATGCCTTTGGCAAGATTCCCGAATTCATCTTCATTGCACTCCAAGGTCCAACTATCTCAGATACAGTCGTCTTCGTCTTGAGTCGAAGAAGCTTCTAACTCGAAGTTGTGTAAACCCGAAGTCCAACATCCGAAGACCAAAGTCTGAAGTCAAAAGTCCAAAGATCAAAGTCTGAAGTCTGAAGTCCAAAGTCCAAAGATCCACCCCAAAGTCCAAAGATGCCAATCCGAAGTCCGAAGATCCAACCCAAAGATCAAAGATCCAACCCGAAGACACTAAACTACTTTGTACAGTTACTCCCAAAACTTTAAATACTTGTAATTTCTTCTTCAGACCTCCAAACTTTGCAATTTTGGTATCAACAGAAATCCCTGAACGAGACGCTTCCAACGAGATATAGCACATTTGATTTGGACTTATGAACATTGAGATATAGCCCCCGCAAGAATCTCGACCTATAACTTCCATTCCTCCTTCGGGTCTGCCCTCTTTCAATCTTTGCTGAGTCCGTCTTCATTTGACACAAAGTCTACTTCTTCGGGCTTGATCAAAATACAAATTTCCTCTCATTTCTTCTCCATTTGGTTTCAATTTGGTTTTAGCAAGGCACTTCTTCTTCAAAACTTGTCCAAAATGAAAAATGTGGGTACCACAATAGCAGCAATCACCGTAGTGTTGACAAACTCGAGGTACAAACAAAGTTCAAGACTATGTTACAACAAGATCTCTTCTTTCAACTTGAGCAAATTTGTCTTGTAACACATGATAAGGAGTATGATAAATTTTCATCCAAGGATTGCCTTCTATTTTGTGAGAATAAAATCTATGTTTCAACTATGAGAGATTTACAACTTGTGCATCTTTAAGAAGTGCATGATTTACAAATTGCTAGTCATATAAGTATGAGCAAGATGCTGAGTACCCTACAATGCCAATGGTGGTGGTTGAACATGATATGAGAGTTTTGATGGTTCATTCAATCTTATGAGAGTTGCCAATGCAACAAGATAGGCAATCAAATATTGGGTGGACTTTGAGGAGCTTAAATCTCATCACATCCTTGCCAAGACGGACCAATGCCTTACATAAAATTGTAGTTCTTTTTTATAAACTTAGAAAGCCTATTGATTTGGTGTCTACTATGGATACAATGGATGCTCCAACATTGGCCAAGATATATTTTGACATCATCTTCAAGCACCATGGGATATCAAGGGTTTTCATCTTTAATCATGATCCTTGATTTATTGGTAAATTTTGACAAGTATTTTTCAAGCTACTTGGCACTAAGCTTACCTTGTCTAAGGTCTATCATCCTCAAACTAGAGGGCAAACAAAACAAGCAGATTGCACTTTAGAAGATATGCTACATGTTGTTGTCAATTTTCATCACAAAAATTGGGATACTCATCTTACGGCTACCACATTTTCTTATAATAATTCCAAGCAAGTTAGTATAAGCTTCTCTCTCTTCTTTCTCAATTATGGATAAGTTTCACTTGTTCTTGATTCTCTTCTTGCTCCACCACCATCTTAAGTCCCTCATATTTCCACCTTCTTGTCCATGTTTTCTACATCCTTACACCAAGCTAAGTCCCATCTTCTTGTTGCCCAAAATAAGCAAAAGTAATATGTTGATTGGCATAATTGTAACCTCACCTTTCAAGTAGGTAATAAGGCTGTACTTTCCATAAGTAACATCCCTCTCTATTTGCTATTACTTAGATCAAGTCTTTTATAAATAGCCCACAAACTTGCCTTTCCTAGTCATATGAGGATGTGGTGCCCACATTTTTTGTTTTTTTCAAAATAAAGAAGAAGAAGTGTATAGAGAAGTTGGATTGTACTTGTATGGCCAAAGAAGGCAAAGGAAAGAGTCTTCGGGATGAAACCTAAAGTAAAGTGACTTCAGGTCATAAGGCAAAGTACTTGGAAATGCCCTATCAGCATACAACCCGAAGTAAGGAATCTTGGTATTGGGGGGAGCTCAACCCAAGGCAAAGACAGTCTAACAACCTTTCACGGGGTGAGAAATTCAAGAAGGGACCGTTCAAAACCGGTGGCCCATACGCGTGACATACGATTGATAGTGATAGGCGCATGCAAGAGGTGTGATTTCTCGATAGAAACTCAAATTGAAGAGAGACAAAGAAAGCAAGACTATAAAAATTGGGCTCACAACAAAGCAATGTCGAGCAATTTTCCTTTGCCGTTGAGAAGTCGTCTTGCAAGTGATCATGGGAAGAGAAATAGAGTTGAAGATGTGCTAGTGTGTAGAGGAGAAGTTGAGAGAGTGAAACTGAGAGACATTGAGAAAGTAGGAGAGATGGGAGGAGGAAAGAAGAACTCCAAATTCATAGTGAGGAATCATGCAATTTGGAGACTAGACGTGATCGCAAGAATCAAAGTCTTGAGCTAACTTCGGATTACATTCTTGGCATGGAACTGGAATGTCAGTTTTCCAAGCTTCATGATTGAGATAATCCAGAGCAAGTGTCTCAATGGCCCCAAGGAAGAGGGGAAGAGAGGAAATTCGGCTTGCTAGACAAAGTTGGATTGGAGATTAGTGCTCGGGAGAGAAGCAGGCACGGAGCAGGGTGCCACATTCTTGGGTAAGGAAGAACTAGCAGAAGAGACTCAAGAAGTGAGAGATGCTTTCTCTTTGAAGAGAACAAAGAATGGGTATAAGGTTGAGAGTTACAAGGATCCAATGAAGAGAGGGATCATGAGTGCTCTCATGGTGATCTTGAAGCCGGAGAGAATGACTTATGTGATGAAACACCAAGCGGTGATCTTCCATAAGCTGTTTGTAGGAGAACCGATCAACTGGCCGAGGTGCTTCCATGGAAGAACAAGACAAATGGTGTGGAATTTGTGGGATAAGTCACCTCTACATTACATTGTGCCATTTGCAGCACACTTTTACCTCGGGTTGAATTTGCTCAACTTGGCAGAGTGAAATTGAATGGTGTCTCACTTCCATCCCGACTTGAGAAGAGAAGTCGATGTGGAAGAGCAGCCGTACATTCTTCAAATCTGGAGCATAGATGAGTACTACGCAAAGACGGGGAAGAGCGTAGAGATAGAAGCAAGCACTCCGAAGTCAAAGAAGCGGAGTCGGCAAGGAGAAGCCAAAGACAAGACAAGACCTTGGAAGACCAGGAAAGGAAACCCGAGGAGAGGCATGGTGGTGATCATGTCAGAAGACAAAGACTCGGAAGGCAAAGTCGAGTGTAAGTCCAAAGACTCAGAACGTGAGGAAGAACCGGAGCTTACGCTGCAAAGTGGAGATACAAGTAGAGACAGTGATGAAGGTGGAGAGATGATGTCGGTACTAGCCGCTACAATAGAAGAAGAAGAAGTTTGGGTGGAGCTTGAGCCAAAAGATAATGAGAAGTTGGAGGACGAGATACCTAAGGCCAAGGAGAAGAAGTCTGCAATCCAGAGGGGAGTTCGTTCAAGATGCAAGGCAAAGTGTGAAGCAGGTCCAAGTAAGGCGAAGGAAGAAGTGAATGAAAGCTTGGGGAGTGAGGCGTCGATTCCAATACAAAGACTGCAAAGATGAAGGCAAGTATCAGGTGAACAAGAAGTAAGGAAGGAGATTGCTATGTAGGAGGAAGTAGTTGCGAGCATTGGAGTGGAGTACGTGCAGGAGATTGTGTGTCCATTGTTGGTGAAATTGGAGCACAAGAAGAAGGAGATGCAGTCGACATGTCCAGAGGTGAAGACTGTCTTGCAGGTGTTATCGAGATTAGAAGAAGAGAACTCGGGGTTGAAGAAGATTATAACCCAAGGTGAGGAGGAAAGGGAAGTACTGAGAGGGGAGGCAGTAGTGCAGGGTCAAGTAATTGAAGACTTGAAGAGAGAAGTGATGTATCGAGAGGAACTTGTTAAGAAGAGTGACATAGCGAGGGAAAGACAAGTAGCAGAGTATGAAATCTTGAAGCAACAGTTTGCTGATTCAAGATTAGAACTTATCCATGCTATGGCGAGGGTAGCAGTGAAGGAACAAGAGCTCGATAGAGTGATGGAGAGTGTAGAAGAGAAGAAGCAACTCTGGCAAAGGGAGTTGGCATTATGATATAGGGAAGAAGAAAGATTACAAGAGTTACTTCGTAATCAGGAGGAGAAGATTGAGCATAAGGAGAAGGAGAAAGAAATGGTGAAAGCCGAGTTTGAAGCGGAATTGGCGATGTACAGAGAGGATTGGCTTGCAGATCAGGAGCATGAAAGGAAGATGAGATTGGAGCCATTGAAGGAGATCATCCTCAGAATGAACGCGATGTTAAGTACAGAGGCTAGCATTCGAATTGAAGAGACGCGGCTGCACGAGTTGAAGTTGGTGCAAGAGACAAGGAGGAGACAAGCAAAGGACATAGCTTTAAATGTGCTGTTGATTAGTCTCAGGACTCGTGTAGATAGGAAAATACTAGAGGTAGAAGATAATATCATGATTAGATTAGACTTAGTGAAATTAGAGATAGACAAACTTCGGAAAGACGTTAGAGCCAAACCCAAAGTCGATGGAGTAGGAGTGCAAATATCTTTGGAGTTACCATTGGAAACAATAAAGAAGAGTGGGTCAGGAGATAAGGAGTTAGATAGATTACCCGCTAGTCAAATTTCAGATCAGGAAAAAGAATTGCTAGATCTGGTAGAAGATGTAGGAGATGTGAAACCCAAGGATAGAGTAGTAGGAAGTAAAATTACTTTGGGTTTGGGTTTGAAAGCCGAGGAAGAAGTAGACATCGGATTGGATTAGTAACCAATTTGAGATTTGAATAGGCAAATATGAAGAGGTGCATTGTCATTTCGGATCTGCAGGTTTGTAGAGTCATTAGGAAGAGGTGTATTAGGAAGATAACTATTGATTGCTTCACTATTTAAGAGTGGCATTCATAGTATCATGTTGTTCAGTGCTCATAATTCTGAGAATAGATAAAGCGAAGTGCTATGAAGCAGTGCTCGTTGCTTAAGCTTGATTCCGAGTATCAACTTTGTGTTTGTGTTTGTGAGTGTGTGAAGAAATTTGAAAGGCAATTTAGTGTGCTTGTTGGATGTTGGATTCACAGCCTTGATCTTCATTCTGTGTGTTTGATCCTGAGTGAAGTACAATTGAAGCAATGCCTTGATAGATCTGAGAGGAATTGTAGTGTTGGTAGTATTTTGTGTTTGTGAGTGCAGTGCGAAGTTGATGTGAAGCAATTTTAATCGAGGAAGTTGTGCCTTCAATGGAGGGGTGGAACACAATTTTAAGGCAAATTCATTTTGCAGTGAAGTGCCATTTTTGGGAGAGCCTGAATCATCACAATCAAGATTGTTTGGAAAGAATTGATGGTGTTGTGATTAAGGAGTGTGAATTTGTGACAAGACTGCAAATCAATGCTTGTTACTCTCTTCAAGGTGTGGTTTCTACCTGAGAGATTAAAGACGCAACCAAGAAGAATTGCAAGTGTTACTATTTGACTTTGTATTTGACCAATTCTGACTCGTATCTCTACGGGAACAAACTTTACTTACCCAATTACCGCAAAAGTGATATTTTTTGGGTTTTCACAGAGGATCCATCTTATCTTCCACATTTCAAAGTTAAAGTACTTTGTTTCTAACCCATATTCCTTTCTTAATTGTGTCTAATCTTCTCAGCCTCCAATCCCTATAAATGATCATGAAGAATAAAAATTTGACTATATACTTGCACAATGAGTATGGTATCCATAATTTTTTGTTTTTGGAAGTTTTTAGAGAAGAAGTGCATTTTTTAAGCCAAATTTGAAGCTAAATTGGAAGAAAGGAGAGAATAATCATGTGTTTGGATTAGAAGAAGAAAATCCAGTCCAATCCAAGGAAATTGACTTTTAAAAAAGAAGAAGGATTTGGATTGGACTAGATGGGCAGTAGGCCCAAAATAAGGATACTTTGCATCAAAATGATTAACCTAATCCAAAGGTATCTTTACCACTTTGACTCAGACCATACTAACCAAGAAGGTACATTCAACAAAAAATGGCTACTTGATGTGAGGATGAATTTGAGAGTGACAAGAGTAAGTCATGTAGTAGGTGTGAGTTTCAATTAAGGCTCAATTGAAGAATAACTACAAATTAGAGAAGTATAAAATTAAAACTTTTTCCAAGGAAATTTTGCAATGTTAAAGATATATCCTATTACTATGTATAGTTGTCTTGAGAGAGTCATGTTAGAATCATGAGCAAAGTCACTAGATTGCTTTGTGAGAATTGGAGAGTTAGTGAGCACATAATGCCAATGAAGTGCAATAAATAGGTTCAAGCACTTTCTGTCCAAAATAATTGGAGATTAGATATGTTAGCAAGTATTAAAGTCTTAAGCCAACTTTGGATTATATTTTGGCCTGGAATTGGAATCTGAGTTTTCTATGGTTCATGGCAAAAATTAGAGCTAGCAATTGTATAGATGGTCCCTAGGTGGAAGGGCAGAAAGGAAATCTGACTTAATGGACTGAGTTTGGTACCCACCTTTTTTTTGTTTGGTTAATTTCTGTGCGGTTTTGAAGAAGAAGTGTATAAACAAAATCATATTAAACCCAAATGGCAGTAGAAGAAGAAGAAGGGTGACTTTGGGTTGAAACCCAAAGTAACTTAACTCTAAGTCCAAAATGAAGTACTCAGATCAGAACCAGCCAAGAGAGACCCAAAGTAAGGGGACTTTGTCTCAAGGTGATCAACTTGATGCAAAGATGGCATAACAACTTCACTTTGTAGAGGCAAATCCAAAAAGTACAGGCAAAAAGATGGCAAACAAGGTGCAAACCACTAAACCTATATAATGCCAGGAGGAAGTCATGTAGAAAGAGTGCATTTCTGTGACAAGCAACAGAGGAATGGCTGATCAATGAGGAACTATAAAATTGGGACATTTTTTAGGAGATTGTGAAATGTCCTACAAGTATCCTACGCCATTGAGTAGTCTATCCAAAGGAATGAATGTAGAGAAGCCGGTTGAGTGTTTGATGTTTAGCAAGGTAGAAGGAGTGAGGATTTCAAGACCTAGGGATGGTAGAATCATCTTTCAATTACCATGCACTAGAGATCATAAAATGCCAAATAAGGGTTAGAAGAAGGGTCTGTTACTCACAGTAAGAAATCCAATGATTCAAAGATTAGATATGATAGCTCAAATTGAAATCTTGAGTAGACTTTGGATCACTTTTCTAGCATGGAACTAGAATTTAAGATTTCTAAGGTTCATGGCTGAAGTAGCCTTAAGTGATTATGAGGAGGGACCTGAGGAAAGAGAGGCAATCTGGCTCAATGGATAGAGGCAGATTGGAGAATAGTGTTGGGGAGGGAGACCGGTGAGGAAATTGGGGCCACCTTTCTTGGAAAAAGAGAGTCTACAGAGGAGACAAATGAGATTCAAAAATCCTTTACATCATCGTGCACAAAGAACAGGTACAAGGTGGATACCTATCAAGACCCAATCAGGTAAAGCATCATTGGGGCAATGATGGTACTTTTCAAGCCCAATTGCACAAGTTATGTGATGAAGCATCAGGCAGTCTTCTTCCACTAGATGTTTGCAGGTGCACCAATAAATTGTGCAAAGTGTTTTTAACAAAGAACGGGGTAGATGGTGCGGTGTTGGAGACATCGAGATGCGTCTCGTTATGTGGTGCCATTTGGTGCCTATTTCTACTTTGGATTGAACTTGATGAAGGAGTCTAAGCAAAGAAAGATGGTGTCGCATTCTCATCCCAACTTACTTACAAAAGACTACAAATGGCAAGGAACAACAGTATATTCAACAGATCCAAAGTAGTGATGAGCACTATGTGCGCACACGACAATATCTATGAGTAGCAATGGTCATCCCAAAGACACAGGAAGCAAAGTTGCTCGGAGGAGAGTTTGGCACCAGTCAAGCCAAAGAAGGTGTGGAAAGTAAACCTAAGACAAGAAATCATAGTGCTGGATGAGTCATCGGGAGCATAAGAGTCTAAAGGAGAAGTTGAGTACAAGGAAGAATGCTCAGAAGAAGAAGAAGAACCAGAGTTGACATTGGATAGTGAAGAGTTGAGCAGTGGGAGCGAAGGTGAGGTAGAAGTTCAAAAATGAGGAAGAGACAATGTTGAAGAAGAAGAGAAGGAGTTACATCTAGTTGAAATAAAAGAAACTCTAGAGGCTGAGCCAATGGCAAAAGTTCAGCAGAGCAGAAAAAGAAGTGTTGCTATTGCAGTAGTAGAAGTAAGTAATGTGAGTCTGTTAGAAGAAGAAGGGGCCAGATCAGATGAAGAACCCCTAAGAGTTAGAAGATTACGACTTTGGAGTAAAGCTCTAGTAGAAGAGGTAACAAGCAAAGAGCCAATGCAAGTTGAGAAATTCATAGTCTTGAGTGGGGTAGAGTACTTGTCATGGGTGGTTTGCCCTTTGCTAGAAAAGTTACAAAAGAAGCAAGATGAATTGAAGCACGGTCACTCAAGAGTGAAGGAGGAATTGGCAATAGCACGATATATGAGTGATGAAACTTTGGAGTTGAAAAAGAAGATGAGTTGAGGAGAGCGGGAGTTAGTAGAGCTTTGTAATGATGTAGAGTTGAGGAGAAAGGAGATTGAGAGTCTAATGAGGGACTTTGCAAAGAAAGGCAAAACCATGGCAAAGCAAGAAGAAGATTGGAAGGAGCAATTAGTGAAGTCTGAGGCCTTGCGGGTAGAAGAGTGTGATACACATATAGAAGTTATTCATTTGAAGGCTATGGCTGCTGTTATGGGTCAAGAGTTGGAGTGTTTGAAGGCCAGTGCCATAGAGAAAGATTGGGCTTGGGAGCAAGAGTTGGCCACGCGTAATAGAGAAGAAGAATGATTGCGAGGGTTGGTCAAGGGAATGGAAGAACAAATTTGGTAGAGTGTGAAAGAGAAGGAAGCACTAAAGGCCAAGTTGGGAGATGAAGTAAAGATGTATCGAGAAGAATTGTTAGTAGAAAGAGAGAAGTTGCAGATGTCAAGACAAGATGTAAGCAAAGACGTTGTTGTAAGAATGAAAGCAATGTTAGGGACACTGGCTGAAGTCCAGTTGGAGGAAGCAAGACTGCACGAGTTAAAGTTGTTAGTGCAAGAAACAAGGAAGAAGAAAGCAAAGGACATAAAATTGAACCAGTTGTTGATTCGCTTAAGAGATTGAGTAGATAGGAAGATGTTAGAAGTAGAAGATAATATATGTCTTAGATTAGACTTAGTACATTCAAAATTGGAGAGACTTTGTAGTTCTATGAGGTTGGAGACAAAGTCCAAGGTAACAGAGCTAGGAGTGTAGGTGTCTTCGGATTTAGCACTTGACACTTTAGAGAAGAGTGGGTTGGGAGATATAAAATCAGAAAGGTTACCCATGACCTCAATTGTAGTTCAGAGAGAAGAGATGGTAGAAATAATGAAGGACTTAGTAGAATTAGATAGACCCAAAGAAGGAGAAATACTTGGAGGATCATAGAGAAATGGAAGCCAAAGTAGAAGTAGACATTGGATTGGATTAGAAACTGATTTGAGATTTTGAAGGGTAGTATGAAGAGGTGCATTGTCATTTTGGATTTGTAGGTTGTCAGAGTTATTAGGAAGCACTTTAGGAAGTTAGATAATTGCTGAAGAGCTCAGCCTTTTCAAAGGAGGCATTTGTTGTGTATTTTTGTTCAGTATTCATTATTCCTGAGAATAGATAAAGCAAATTGCCATGAAGTAGTGCTTGTTGCCTGAGCTTTATTCTGAGTATCAACTCTGTGTATGTGTTTGTGAATGTTGAAAGAATTTTGAAATGCAAGTCAATGAGCTTGTTGGATGTTGTATTCCGTAGCCTTGATCTTCATTTTGTGTGTTTGATCTTGAGTGAAGTGCAATTGGAGCAATGCCTTGACAAATCTGAGAGGAATTGTAGTGTTGGTAGTATTTTGCATTTGTGAGTGCAGCTCTGAGTTGATGTGAAGCAATTTTGATCAAGGAAGTTGTGGCTTCAGTGGAAGGGTGGAAAAAAATTCTGATGCAAAGTAGTTTTGCAATGATGTGCTATTTTTGGGAGAGATTGAATCATCACAATCAAGATTGTTTGGAAAGATTTGATGCTCTTGCTTCAACATACTTCATATAATACTTTGCCTTAGGTTTATATAGGTTTTTATAGATTTCTAACTTATACACATTCTTTGTGCAAGGTTCAATAAAACTATTTTTCAGCTCCTCAATTTCCTCTACAAGACCACACTTTTGATCAAATTGTTTGGAAAGATTTGACATTTTTGTGTGACAAGATTGCAAATCAATGCTTGTTACTCTCTTTTGGGTGTTAATTCTACCCAAGAGACTAAAGAAGAAATCAAGAAGAACCACATTTGTGATATTTACTTTATATTTGGACATTTCTGATGAGTATCTCTGCAAGAACAAACTTAACTTACATTATTACTGCAAAAGTGATATTTGTTGGGTTGTCACACTGAGTTAGATTGGAGACTCATGTTGGGTAGAGATGCAAGAGAGCCTAAAAGAATCACCTTTGATCAAAAGTGTGGTCTTGTAGAGGAAATTGAGGAGCTGAAAAATAGTTTTAGTGAACCTTGCACAAAGAATGTGTATAAGGTAGAAATCTATAAAAACCTATATAAACGTAAGGCAAAGTATTGTCAAAGTAGTAATGCCTATGTTGAAGCAAGAGCAAACCTCTTATGTTACAAAGCAGCAAGCAGTTTTCTTCCACCTTTTGTTTGCAAGCAAGAGTGTGAATTGTATGATTGTCTCTATCCAAGGACGCATCAGATGTTTTAGCATTGGCAAGATGATTGTGCATCCCAATACTCTTTGCCTTTTGCAACACATCTCTACTTGAGTTTAAAACTGCTCAGCTCCAAGGAGAGAAAGATGATGGTGTCACATTTCATCCAGATCTTTGTCAAGATGAAATGTAGATGAATGACATTATATGGCAGAAAATCAAGAAGGAGATGCACACTTTGCCAAAACCAAATGGGAAAATGTAGTGACACTGTCAATATCAAAGTCAAAGTAGCAAAGTAGACCCAATAGTATGGTATTTCTTGTGAAGAGAAGGACTACTCGGAGGTTGAACCCAAGTTGAGAGATGGTGATGGTAGACTTGTCATTTGGAGTTGAGTCAAAGGAAGAAGCAAAGTCAAATTGTAGAGATTTGGAGGAAGAGATGACATTGTGAATCCAAGGTAAACAGCCAATGGAAGAAGAAGCCAAGGACATATGGGATTGAGAATTCCATGAGGAGATTGATCACATGGAAGGAGGCAACAACCCTTGCATGGATTTGCCAGAGGAAGATATTTTGGAGAAGGAAGATGGATTTTAGGTAGTGATCTAGAGGAGAGTGCAATCCCAAAGACTTGTCACAGCTCTTCAAGCTGGACCAAGTGAACTTGAGGCTGGAGGAGTGGAAAGCTCAAAGATGTCAGCCTGAAAGTAAGGAGATCAACACTTTGGGTTGTAGCACTAGTGGCAGAAGATGAAGGAAAAACATTCTATGGAGTAAAATATTTATCAAATGTGGTTTGTCTATTGTTAGTGTATTTGTAGAAGTGGATGCTAGAGTAGAAGGAGTATCCAGAATTGAACAACAAGCTTCAATTGGTGAATTTTTTTAGAGAAGAGATCCTACAATTAAGGTCAAGGTTGTCAAAGAGCAAGGTGGAAGTCAAAATACTTTGGGTATAGTAGTGCCTTGATGATTTGCAGTGGAGCTTCAAGCGACATGGTGGCTATCTAGAGTCCCAAAAGGATGCTATGCGTAAATACATCGCTACACAACATACATCACTGTCAATATCATACACTATAGAAGCACAACTCACACATAATTCATACATAGACTCTAAAGTGCCACAATAATCAGATTGTTTACAACTCTCGACTCAACTCAACTCAGATCAGTACTTGATCTATCACTCAATAAACTGCCAGCAATTGGGCACTGATTATAGTCAAGCCACACCCACTCTAGCTAAGAGAATCCAAGTGACTCTTGCTGGCCTCTATCCACCATAGCCAAGAACTTGAAGGCTCCACATCAGTGAAGTGAGCTCTTTGGAGCTGCACTTTGAAAGTACACCCTTGGACTTGAGCTAGGTCTGGAACCCCAACGGTCTTGCTGACGGCACACTCAACAATGCAAATGGTGCAAAGTGATGGTGGGCCCTACCGTGAAGTCAATACCCCAAACACAAAATTTGACCATCGGAAAGTAGTCTATGGGCAACTATTGAAATACCTCTAACTACTATCATTGCGACTCCAGTGTTGAAGCAATCTAGATGTGACACTACAAATGGCATGACAACTATCATGCATATATACATCGCTACACAACATACATTGTTGTCAACATCATACACTGTAGAAGCACAACTCACACATAAGTCATACATAGACTCTAAAGTGCCACAATTGCTCCCCTAGCTGTTGGTTAGGTCTCTCTAACTCTAGATAGCCATGTACTCCAAGTATATGGTATACCCTATGATGGGCAAAGATCAAAAGGCCAGGTGTTATGGAGCTCCATTTTTAGTTGCCTGTTTGCAATCTATACCATATAAAGAATGAACTAGCTATAGGTCAAGTACATCTAGGACATAACCACTATCCTTGAAGAACCACCATGACGGGAGGAATCATACATGCCATATGCCATCCTCTCAAACAGCTATCACATACTAACATAGTAGCAATTTCACCAAAAGAGCTGCATAACATACACCTCAAGCTTGCATGTACAAGTGCCAAGCTTGGGTCTATAGTACCATCAATGTTTGGGAGGTAGCATGGCACACAATTGTGCACATAATCCTTCCAAACAACACCATCACGTCCATCCAACACAAGGACTCCAGATGGCAAAACCTCTCGCACTTTTAAGATAGTGTGGCATGTCAAAACATCAAGTGTTGTTGGTGTTGTCTGCTATAGATATACATAGTTACCTAGATGTAATTGACAGATTGAGGGTCTATAACTTCCTCCTCAAATGGTAGCATAGCATAAGTGTGGTGCCCACATTTTTTGTTTATTTTTGTTTATTAGCATTTGAGGGAAGAAGTAAGCATGGAAAGCCGAATTGCAAAAGAAGAATGGACGGAAGTGACTTTGGAGGAAATCCAAAGAAGGCGAGATTGGATCCGATGATGGAGGTACTCAGAAGAAGGGTACAATGGAAAAAATTCCAAAGAGCATAGTCTTCGGGTCGGAAGGTGCAGGTGATACGAAGACCGTCTAACAACCTTGGTTTGTGGCAAGAAAGTACACTTCAACAAACGGCAGAGGCAGAAGAAGCATATCTTGACAGTGACCGTACATCAGCATGCAGAAGAGGGGAAGTCAAATTTGAAATTGACTGGAGAATGCCTGCAATTTGGGGTAATATAAAATTGCAATTGCGTAGGGACAAGTTGAATATGCAAAGTAAATTTCCAATTCCTTTGAGTAGTCATCCTACATTAATACGTGTCCGGAAGCCAATTGAGAGTGAAATTTTCCAAAATCCAAAAGGAGTTAGAGTGTCTCATCCAAGAGAGGGCATCGTCTTTCAGTGCTAAAGAAAGAGAGAGTAAAACATGGCGAAGAAGCTCACAAATGCTCTGTAGTGCAAAGTTTTGCAATTTGTAGGTTAGATGTGTTAGCCAGAATTGAGGTCTTGAATAGACTTCATATTATGTTTTTAGCATGGAACTGGAATTTCAGTTTCCCAAGAGTGATGGCAGAGATAGCTGCCAGTAATTGTGAGGAAGGTCCCGAAGTTGAAGCGAAGAGAGGAAATCCGGCTTGATGGATTGAGTTGAATTGGAGGTTAGTGTTGGGGAAGGAAGCAAGAGAACCAACGGGGATCACCTTCTATTGGAAGTGTGATGCTACAGAAGAGACGGTAGAAATCCAAAACTCTTTCTTTGCTCCGAGAACCACAAATGGCTACAAGGTGGAGTCCTATTGAGATCCGATTAGGAGAAGTATCATGGGAGCAATGATGGCCATGTTCAAGCCAAAACAAACAACTTACGTGAACATGCAGCAAGCGGTCTTCTTCCACCAAATGTTTGCAAGGGTAAAGGTGAATTGGACAAAGTATTTTCACCACCCAACGAGGCAGATGGTAATCAATTGGTGGACGAGTTTGCCTCCCCATTATTTTGCACCCTTTGTAGCACACTTCTACTTTGGGTTGAATTTGCTAATAGTGGAGGAGAGGCATCACATGGTGTCTTGTTTCCATCCTGATTTAAGACGGGAAGTGGATGAAGAAGAGCAACAATATATGATACACTTGCGAGCCAATGATGAACACTTCTTGAAGACAAGACAATGGAAGATGGAAGAAGTCACAAGTCCAAAGAAGGAGAAGCGTAGTAAACCCGAAGAGGCAAAGTTGCCTCCCGCTTAAAGGAAGACTCAAAGACTGGTTGTACAAAGTAAGAAGATGGTGAGAGAAGCATCATTGGAATCAGAGTCTAAAGAAGAAATAGAGTTGCAAGGAGAAGAATCAGAAGAGGATGAACTCACCTTACAAAGTGAGGAGTCTGGAAGTGATAGTGAAGGGGAACCTGAGGTTCAGCAAGCACTGGGAGTTAGTGAAGCTTGTCATGTGATGATTGACAACATACTAGGAACAACGAGTCATTGCATAGCCTTGGTGGTGGATAAGCAGAGACTAGAGGAAAAGGAGGAGTATCCTACGGGGCCGAGTTCAATCGGTAAAGGAGAAGAGAGTTCAGACACGGTGTCTCTGAAGATACGAAGATCGTGACTTTGGCAGAAGGAGCTGATGAAGGAGCCAAAGAATGAAGACAAAGACGGCGACAAAGATAAAGATAACTTCGGTGGGATACTATATCTAACCAAGGTTGTCACACCATTTCTAGAGCTACTGGAGGAGCATCAGAACTTAATTCCCCAAGATCGTAAAAAGGTGATGAATCAGTTGCAGGTGGTGAAGCATCTGTTGAGTGAAGTGAAGGGGTTGCAAGAGCAACAAGTCCAAAGAAATGAAGAAATTGGAGAACTTTGGAGAGAAGAAGTCTTGAAGAAGAAGGCTTTCAAGATGTTACAAGAGAGCTGCAAGTCAAGAGGAAAAGAACTACAAAAGCAAGTAGGGGAATTGAAGGAGCCGACGATGTGGCTGAGCAAAATGAAGGAGGAAGTGAGTGATGTGCACATCAAGAATATTCATTTGAAGGCGACGGCAGCAATAATGGAGCAGGAGTTGGACAGCTTGAAGAAGAGTGCAGTTGGGAAGGATGAAGCATGGCAGAGGGAGTTAGCGGTCAAGCATCAAGAAGAAGGACGATTGCAAGAGCCGGTACAAAGTGCTAAGATATAGAGTGCATAGTATGCAGAGGAGAAGAAGATGCTCGCTGCTGAGTATGAAGATGAGTTGAAGATGTACCACGAAGAATTGAAGGCAGAGCGATCTCAAGGGTATGAGTCGGAATCAGTAGGAGAAGTTGCAAGAAAGTTGCGAGCAATCTTGAGCTTGGAGGCTAAAGGGAGATTGGAAGAAGCATGTCTACATGAGTTAAAGTTGCTTGTACAGGAAACTTGGAAGAGAAAAGCCAAAGATGTGGATATGAACACGTCGTTGATCCGATTAAGGGAGCGAGTAGACCGGAAAATGTTAGAAGTAGAAGACAACATTAGTCTTAGATTAGATTTAGTCAATTTGGAGTTAGAGAAAAATAGTAATAGTGTGATAGTAGAGAGGACATCCGATGTTGCAGAAGTAGGAATTTAGGTGTTATCTGACTTATTATTGGAGACATTAGAGAGGAGTGGGTCAGGAGATAAAGAGTTAGATAATTCACTCCTTAGTGCAATCGTAGTTCCTAGTGTAGAAGTAGTAGAATTAGTGCAGGAATTGGTAGATTTAGTGCAGGAAATGGTAGAATTAGCTATACACAAAGAAGAGAAGTGGTAGGAAGATCATCGGGTTTGGAAGCCAATGATGAGGTAGACATCGGATCAATGTAAGTACCAATTTTGAGATAAGAAGAGGCAGATATCAAGAGATGGATTGTCAGTTTGGATCTGCAGGTAGGAAGAGATGTTAGGAAGCGGTACATTAGGAAGAGAACTGCCATTTGCTTCAGTATTTAAGGGGAGCATTTGCAGTATTATGTTGTTTGGTATTCATATTTTTGAAGATAGATAAAGGAAAGTGATGTTTTTAGTGCTCGTTGCTTGAGCTTAATTCCAATTGTCAATTTTGTGTTTGTGTTTGTGATTGTATGGAGAATTCCAAAGTGCAATTCAATGTGTCTATGGATGTTGGATTCTGCAGCCTTGATCTTCATTCTGTGTGTTTGATCTTGAGTGAAGTGCATCGGAGCAATGCCTTGACAGATCTGAGAAGAATTGTAGTGTTGGTAGTATTCTGCATTTGTGAATGCAGCATGAAGTTGATGTGAAGCAATTTTGATCAAGGAAGTTGTACCTTCAATGGAGGGGTGGAACACAATTCTAAGGCAAAATTTTTCTTCATAGTGAAGTGCCGTCTTCAAGAGAATCTGAATCATCACAATCAAGAGTTGTTTGGACAGAATTTGCTATGTTGTGATTATGTGTGTGTGTAGTCGTGACAAGTTGTCAAGATTGTGAGCTTGTTACTCTCTTTTGGGTGTAGTTTCTACCTGAGAGATTAAAAAAGAAATCAAGAAGAACTACAAGTTACTATTTGACTTTATATTTGACCAATTCTGAATCGTATCTCTGCGGGAACAAACTTTACTTACCCGATTACCGCAAAAGTGATATTTGTCAAAAGTCACATAGTCACTATTGTAGATGCATCCACTTGTGTTGTTCCACACATGAAGCCCAAAGCTTCTCTATCACCAGCATATGAGGTGGAAGCTTCAACACCCAAATCTGATCTCCTCTGAGCAATGGCCATACTAGCCAATCTTTGCTCCAACTGCTCAATCGGAGTAGCCATAGTTGTATCGAAAGTAAGGGCAGGTATTGCATCTCTACTAGGTGTAGATTCTCTACCACCACCTCTACCACCTTGTCCTCCATGAATTGGAGCTCCTCTACTACCTGCCATAGCAGCCCTACCACTCCGTAACTCAGTGACTTTTGCCAAAGTAGGCAAAGTAGCCTATAACAAAGTAGCGTCATGAGCTCTACGTTGCAACTCCCTGTCCAATATCCCATACCAAAATTGGACTGCCTAGGCCTCAGTAACTCCCTGAGTGAAACTGATCAGCCACCTCATGCAAGTGTATGCCTTGCATAGGCTCTCTCTAGCTTTCCGTTGGAACTCTTGCAAGCTCCTCAGCTTGTCAATTTGTACTCCTTAGTAGTTTTGCCTCAAACACTAGAAGAACTCTACCATGGGGTTAAATCTTGGTACCACACCACCTCCTACAGCAGGACCTTGACTTGTGGTAGCAATATCTTTAACTAAAGCACCTCCCGTAGCTCCACTAACACTATTCAAGCTAGAACTCATAGGTACATCCAATCTACTCCTGACAACCAAGCCTGAAGTAATAGAGATATAGTTCAGAGACCAATATTGTCTCCATAACTCAATCTCCTCCAAATAAGCTCTCCCAAACTCATGGTAGTCATCCATTAGTGAACCCTCCAAATGTTGAAACAACCCCTTCCATGCCCTGAAGGGTGTAAACAAAGTCGGGTTCCGCATCTACTACGGATCACACCAACTATCAAACTCCAAGATGAAAGTCATCCAACTCAATGGTACCCATTGTACCAGAGTAACACCTAGTGCCTTTGGAGGCCCCATAATTCTCATCCATGTCCCACAACAATGGTGCGGACATGCCAAGTGCACTCTCAACTGAATCAACTCTTATATCAAACTCTAACTCAGAGTCAATCTCCTCCCTCATTTGGACTTGAGATATAGGTTGATACCAAGTGCCACTCCAAGTAAACCCATTGCATACTGCAGGGCTATTGCCTCTCGAATCCCCAATGAACTCCGTCATGACAAAGTAATTGCAAATTGGAACCACCAAATGCGACCACAAACTGCAACCGTAACCGCAAGTACTCCACCAATTGCCAACACCACCAACACCACCAAGTGCCAACACCAACTGAGCACCACCAAGTGCCAATACCCACAGAACACTACCCACTAATGTAACTCTAACTGAGATAACTACACTAGAGGAAAAGGTGACATGTAACCTACCATCATAACACCCACTCTCGTAGTCTACAAGTCATCTCTTCCTGCCTCATTGGAGAGAAACAAAGGTAGTTTGACTAGTCATCACTCTAGACTCACTATCGAGAGCACACCAAAGCACAAAAGCTCTAAATTCAAGGTACCTCACACAAATGTGGTGCACAAACAGGAATTAGAGAATGGACGGGGTCCAATCACAAGATATCTTAATGAAAACCCTCCATCTCATAAAGCAACATGGGACTTACTTTTCCACCATTTGGCATTTGACATAAGAGAAGTTTGTATCTACATCCTAAGCTATCAGGATCACCAAGAATAAGATGAAACTGCCTCTCCTAGCCAAAACTACAAATGTATAGATAACAATGGCACAGTCACTAGAACAACAAGTGAGGGTGGACTAGTTGGCTAAGCACTAGTCTAGGAACAAGAGATTGAGGGTTCAAACCTTGTTATGCACAATCTAGCAAGATGGGCAGATTTTGCCAAACAATGACCAAGACCTACTCTAGACTAGCTAGCCTCACGCTATCAAGTTGGCTTGCTGGCCCTTTTAGGCCTTCGTAGCTTCTCATAGTTCACAACCCACAACCCTATGCGTAAACTCCAACAAAATCTTGACGTAAACCCTAAAGTTGGCTGACCGCCAAATCCTTTGCTAACTCTTCACTTGAGCCAAATTGAAAAAATAGGTTTCTCTAAATCAAAAATTCATGAGGATAGGTTCCAAACTCCACTTTCAATTTTACTTTTTGAGCTCAACTCACAACAAATTGGTCCTACATTCACCTCTTGAGCTCAAAATCACAACCATTGCTAAAAAATTTACTTCTTCTTTGCTCAAAAATTGGCCAATGCTTTGCATACCATCTATCTCACTACCAAATCTACATCAATTGAATGAGCTTCTGCACACGCAGGAAAACCTGAGCTCCAATTGAGCTACCAATGATCAACAAGTCTTGGAAATACCACCAACACTATCAATTCCTGTGCCCAAGTTCCCCCTAACTTCACTTCTTTGATGTAATCAGATTGTTTACAACTCTCAACTCAACTCAACTCAGATTAGTACTTGATCTATCATTCTATAAATTGCAAACAACTATTCATTGATTACAGTCAAGCCACACCCACTCTAGCTAAGAGAATCCAGGTGACGCTCGCCGGCCTCTGTCCACTATAGCCATGAACTCAATGGCTCAACATCAGAGAAGTGAGCTCTCTGGAGCTACACTTCAAAAGTATACCCTTGGACTCAAGCTAGGTCTGAAATCCTAATGGTCCCACTATTGGCACACTTGACGGTGTGAATGGTGCAAAGTGATGGTGGGCCCCATGGTGAAGTCAATACCCTGAACATGAAATTTGACCGTCAGAAAGTAGTCTATGAGAAATTGCTGAAATACCTCTAACTACTCTCACTATGACTCCAATGTCGGAGCAATCTAGGTGAGACACTACAAATGGCGTGACAAGGAAGAGTTGAAGGAACAAAAGGTAGAGTTGGAGAAATTGTAGAAGAACTTCAACTATGCTCAAATAGAATTGAATAATAAAAAAAAACAACTTGAGATGCATGAGTAGGCCTTGGAGGAGCTTAGACAAATGGCAATGGAGAAGGATTGGCTTGGTAGAGAGAATTGGTGAGTCAAACACAAGAAGAGCAAAGGCTATACAAGTTGGTGCAGCAAAGAGAAGTTCATGTTGCTAAGGAGTAAGAGGAGGGAAGAAAGTTAGAGGTAAAGTATGCTAAGGAGTTATGGGTACTTTCTATGAAGCTGATGGAGGAGTTCACTCAAGGAGAGGCAAGCTTAGAGAAGGTAGGTTTAGAGATAAAAATTGAGATTGCTATGTAGCTAATGGCAATAATTAGTGTTGTGGCAGAGGCAAAGTTGGAAGAGGCATATCTACAAGAGCTGAAGTTGCTGATGTAGGAAAACAAGAAAAGAAAAGAAAAGGATACATTTTTTAATTCCTCTAAGAGATAGGGTAAATAGAAAGATGGTTGAAGGGCGGGATAATATATGTCTTAGATTACATTTATTAGATCTGATAGAAAGAAACTTACTCATACTCTAAGTGAGAGTAGGGTAATCTAACCAAAAGTAGTTGGGATTGGAGTGCAAATGACTTTGGATGAGTTACCTAAGTGATCTAAACCAATTATGGTAGAGCATGAGAATACAATTAGATTACCTATGACTTCAATTCAATTTAGACTAAAGATGTGACAATTTTAGAAGTTAGATATAGAAGTAGTTGATGAACCCAAAGTGCAAGAATCACTTGTAGTTAACTTGGAGGAAGAAGCCAAAGTAAAGGTAGTACTCAGATCAAAGTAGTTAGTAACAACTTTCAGATTTGAAGTGGTGCAAGTGTAAATATGACAATTTGTATCTGACAAGTATTAAGGAGCAATGTAGGTAGTTTAGACAATTTTGATAAAACTCTGAGTGCTCTACCTATCTAAACCAATCATTTGTAGTGTATTGTATTCATTATTGAAGTTGATTAAAGTGAAGTATTGACACTAAATGCTTGTTGTTTTAGCGTGATTCCAAGTATCGATCTATTGTGTGTGTTTGTGAGTGTGTAGAGAAATTTGAATTGCATTGAGAGTGTGTTACATTTTGGATTTTGTAGCTCTAATTTCCATTTTGTGTGTTTGATCTTGAGTAGGCAACAATCAAAGAAACGCTTTGATGGATCTATTAGAACTATAATTTTGTTAATATTAAACATTTGTGATGGGCAACAATCAAAGAAATGCTTTGATAGATCTATGAGAACTATAATATTGTTAATATTAAACATTTGTGATTGCAGGCAAACAATTGATGCAAAGTCATTTTGATTGATGAAATTGTACCTTTAGTGCAGGGGTGGAATGCAATTCCGAGGTGATGTCACTTCATGGTGAAGTAGCCTTCTTCAAATCAACTAAATCATCACAATCAAGATTGGATTGGAAAGAAATTGAAGAATTGTGATTTTGAGTGACACTAAATTTTGACAAGATTGCAAATTGAGTGCTTGTTACTCTCTTTTGGGTGTGGTTTCTACCCAAGAGATTAAAGAGAAAATCAAGAAGAACTAAATTGTTAGTTTTACTTTTTATTTGACCATTCTTGACTAGTATCTCCATGGGAACAAACAATTACTCACTGATTATTGCAAAAGTGATGCTTGTTGGGTTGTCACAATGAGACATTCAATATGGCCACCAATGCCATACAGAATAAGGTTCACTTGAAAAGATATTCCCTTCACAATGTCACATAAGAGCCTTTTATTCATCTCCAAAATGCTCAAATGGCTATAGAAGAGTTTGAAACCTCCATTGCAATGAGGATGTCACCAACTAGTAGTAGAGGAATATAATAATAAGGAGTTAGTAGAGGTTATATATAACTAAAAAGTGATAGACCTAGCATGTAGGTAGAAAACTCTAAAAATTTCTATAAGGATCTAGTAAGTTTCTTGATCAGAAACTCTTAGGAGAACCTTCCAAAAGTTGAGTAACTTGTATGCTAAGTTGTTGGCTAGCTTAACTCACACCTCACTTATGATAACTTCTAGAAGTAACCTTCCTTAGAAGCTTCTTGGGAACCTTGTACCTAGGTTGCTTAAAAAATACCAAAGCACAAGCTCAAGCTAGGCATTTTGGAGTTTTCAATCATTTGAGAGCTCCAATCTGACCTTCCATTTTACTATTTCTCTCCTTGGCCTTTTACAAATACCTTTGACTTTAATTTAGAGTATCTTTTGTACTCTCACATATATATTAAACAAGATTTATTATGTGTGGTTGGCAATTAGGTCTCCAAAGCCTAAAACAAGGAAAAAAATTACAAATAGAGTATAAGTATTAAAAAATATTTTTAGAATTAATTATTTTATGATTCAACCTACCAAGGATAGTATAGAATTTCTAGCTTCAAAGTACCTAAGGATAAAAGCTGAAGCACTTAAAAAAATTATGCTACCCCAACTACTAACTCTTGATTTTTGTAAATCAATCAAACTTTTAAAACAATCAAGATACCTACTTGTTGTTTGCACCTTTGTTAACTTCCATATGTATACAAGTTTATGAGACTTGTGTAGAAGCTTGTATTTGGTAGGTTGCCGCCTCAACATAACATTGCATCACCACACCACTCACATAGACATATTTTATACACACTTATGCAAACTTCCTAAAATATAGTGCTAGGCTACTCTTCTAGCTAAGTAATTTCCAATTTTTTATTTTATTTATTTATTGCAACTTGGAAATCATGATCTAACTAGTTATTTAACTTTAATTCATTGTCATTGATTCCAATTTGTAACTTTAATTTAATTCAATTATTAATTCCTTATCTATTTTAATTATTAGGATATTATATATATATATATATATATATATATATATATATATATATATATATATATCTTAATGGTATTTATCTTAGTGGTCTAAGATAGGATCCTAAGTAATGATTATATATAAAAACAACTTGATACTATTTATAGAATGGTGCAAAAAAGGATGTGTTTGGTGTCTTACATGCAAGTTGAATTATGTGCTCCAAAACCGCTAAAAAAGTCTTAAAAACCATTCCATACTCTAAGTCAAATGGAAAGCTAAAATTATTGATTGCAAATGAAGCTTTAATAGAAGGACATAACTATATTTTGGAGAAGGAAATTGAAACTACTTCTTGTTATCTTTCATCTTCATTGTAACAAAAGCCTATTAAATATGTGTCCTACATGATAGTGTGAACAAACTATAAACGTATTACATTCATGATCATTATTACATCTCTAGAAAATATTTATGAATTTGATGTTTAAGTCAAACTAATAGAATATCTATGAATTTCTTTTCAAACAAAGAATAAAATAAAATAAAGTGAAACTCTATAAAATTTCCGGTTTAGCTCATAGACATTAATCCAAATACTTGTTTTATGCTTGACCAAGAGAAAAATGATGGTTTATAAAATTAACATGGAAGATAATCAACTGATGTTTTTTATTTCATGAAAAAGTAAAATTGATAATGGAGAATAATTTACATATGATGAAGGTCATCGGAAAATACCTTCATCTTGACAGTTAAATTGAAATGGAGCCTAATTAGAAGTGAAATGAATAAAATAAAGATTAAGGTATGAATAATTTGCTTAAACTATTAAAAAAATGAATTTTCATAATAATAATAAAAAACTAATAAATGGACGATCATACTCAACCTCCACAAATATAGAAGTTACCTAAGAAAACTTTGATCATATTTTTTGTAAACTTAACATATGTTTAATATGCAGGTTAAAATTGATATCGAGAAACAAATAATGTTATAGAGTTTCAAAATAGAAGAAAAATTTAGATTGAAAGTATATAAGTACCAAATTAAAAAAACAACATATGCAAAGTGAAGAGTATTGAAGAATAAAAGACATAATTCATTGTAATTACTTTTGTATTTCTTAAAGGATGGATGCTAATAAAGAACTACTTTAAGGAGTGCAATCTTGGTTATAAGTTTTATTTGCTCCACTTTCTAAACTTGCATTTAATGCATAAGGTATACTCTTGGGATGAAAAATAAGTATAACAATACCAATACTATATTCTGATGGGAGAGAACTACCAATAGTACTTTCAATGTGCTTGATAAAATATAGTGAGCACTACAAAAGTTCAAATTTCTATTAATATTATAGTAAAGTAATTATCTAGATTAATTTAGTTGAATTTTGGCATACACAATAGTAGGGAGGTTAAGGTTTAGGAATTTAGGGTTGATGTTTAGGTGTAGGTTTAGGTTTAGGAAGTTTTTTAGGAGAATTTAGAAGGTTCCTAGTATCCTTCATACTCACATTTTTGAAAATTATGGTGGTAGCCAAACATGGCTCAAGATGTTTGTATATTCATTTACTCTTAGAAGTGCAAATAGACCAAGGCTTTAAATCCAAAATTAGATAACATTTTCCAACCATGACCAATCTCTACCTCTCTACCTTACAAGTGTAATTGGATCTTATTCTATGTATTTTTCACTTCTAAAGACTTTATTAGAATTTTCATGTTGGTGGATAAATTTAGTAATCTATTTATTGTATCTAAGTTACATCAAAAGAAGAGTTTATTATAAGAAGCAAGTACAATGTTGGAATATAAATAATCAAAACCCCATGAAAGATACATTTGAAAGTGCCAAGGAGTTTCCATAAAGATGTAGTTAAAAGGTTCTAAGAAATCTTTGTAAGGATTGAATAGGCTATCAAGGTACATTGGGACCTTCTTGGTACATAAGATGTTGAGAAACCTTCATAAGGATCATATAACTTGGCTAAGAAGTAAACAACTAACATTTTTAGCAAGCTTATATGCACTTCAAGCCTATAACTATAGAGTGTTGGACCATTTATGCTTTTAAATGTCAATAAATTAAATTTTTTGTCCATCTATTCTCTTCTTTTCTCCTATATGCTCTCTTGGAATTTTGTATTCTTTTTGCTATTAAAATTTTTTTGGAAAGTTAAGAATTTGGTTATTTTATTTTTATACTATTTGCTATTAAAGAAGAATGTGATAGATGGAATTTATGAGCATCCTAGAAAACCACTTATAAATTATAAGGATTTTGGTATCTCTATGATATCTTAGTACTATTTTTATGACTTGATTTTTGCTTCATTTTATCAAAGCTTCAAAGATACTATCATTATATTAGATGTGTCTTTAGTGCTTCTAATTATCACTTATGGAAGCAAGTATTGATAATGATGATAAGCCAATGATAGATTCAACTACCATATTAGAGAAATAGGTAGAATTAAAGTCTACATCAACAAGCAATGGCATTTTGTAGAAGCCAGGCATTCAAGAATGATGCATTAACTACATAAGGTTACAAGGACCAACACCAATGAAAGGTGACTTCTAGAAGGAATTTTCCTTTGAAGTTTCTTGTTAACCTTGTACCTAGGTTACCTATAAATACCAAAGCCCAAACTCAAGCTAGGCATTTGGAGTTTCCTTCCTTAGAAGTTCAAATGTGATTTTCCATTATCTTAATTATTTCCTTGATCTTTTACACTAATATCATAGCAAGATGGGGATGGATGAAATCTATGGACAACCAAATCCATTGGAACTTTTGTGTCTAAGTATTATCAAAGCATCAGTTTACATAATTTATTATTTCACACTTAATGTTTTTTCAATACAAGAGCATTGTCTAATGAACCATTGATTGGCCTTACCTCCCTATTGTCTATCTCATCAAGAGCTTTCTAACAGTACCTCATCCACGCAATTCTGAGATTATCATAAGAAGATTCCCTAAAGATTCTCTTTGGTCAAAGATTCTTTGACCAATCAGATAGGATCAGAACCAACATATCACCCATGCATACAACTAACATGTCACCCATCTATGTATCTGATCCAAGGGTGGAGCTTCCTGGTGAGAGAGTCTCTTTGCTATATAATAATGTCAAGGTGTTCTTTGGGGCAACGGAGTATTGAGTGTGAAGTTTTGTGTTTCTTCTCTTGTGTTTCTTTTAAGGTCTCCTATCCTCAGAAAATTACATGTGATGGCTTAGAGCTTTGACTTCTTGGTTGTCACAACTTGGTCTTGACATAGGTCTCCATAGAACCTATAAATAAACCAAGCATGGGTGAAAGAATCAACACCAATGAAGATTGATGTCATCCAAGAAAGACCACTTAGCACAATAAACCAAGAACAGTTGCAACAAAATGGTAGTTGTTTCTATTGTTGCCAAATTGGACATTGCATTGATGAAAGTCCAAGCAAGAATGAACAACTTCAACCAATTGTCCAATTGGAGGTCTTGGAGTATGATGATAAGGGAAATAAAGAGTCATAGTAGGAGATATCAATATATTAACTACTCTCTTAGGAAAGAAAATAATCTTTTAGTGGAGCAAGCATGAAGAACCACCACCAAGCATGAAGAAGCATTCAAAAAACTTAAGGATATGATGTATTCACAACCCATTCTCCAACCACATGATCCTCAATTACCTTGTGTACTTGATTTTGATGCTTCTAACCTTGTGATTGGAGTTTTGATGTAGCTAGAATTTCCAAATGGATTACATCCTATTTCCTTTGTATCTCAATAATTATATGCAATAGGAAGAAATGATTCCACTTGAGATCAAGAACAGCTTGAAATAGTACATTAACAAAGGTGTGGAGATTATCTCCTTTGGAAATAATTGATTATGCATACCAATCCAAACCCTTTTTATAAACAATTGGAGCACATTACGAGTTAGGATCATTAATAGGAGGAACAACTACAATTGTTTGAAATCAAACTTGAGTACAAACTTATAAAGTTCTATGTCAATTTTTATCCCTACCACTATAATTTGATTCCCAATGCACTATCACAACGTATTTGTCAATAAAATTTGAATTTAAACATGAGAAATCAACATTCTAGTATATATATGTATGATATATAATTCAAGGTTAGGGACAAGATTTGGATGTCTATTAACAATTGATTGATTAGCACATGTAATATTTGTCCACTTACCATCTTGGCACAATTTTGCACAATGGCTGATAATTGAAGCTAACATCCCTTACAAAATCACATATTATGTTTCATGGATATCTCTGGAGGATGTAACAATTTACAAATGACAAAAATTGTCACCTTTTCTTCAATTGAAGGAAGGAATATTTATGGTATCTTAATTTTTGAAAAGATGCCTTTTTCAATTTTTTTTCATAAGTATATGCTAGGTTACTCACTTTTTCAGACCAAAATAATACTTAATAGATTTTCAAAATATAGTTGTACAAACAAATGCAAGAAGGAAAAAGTATGAAAGATTGCACTCCAAAGATATAGTCCTGAATGTGTGAAGTCTTAAGAATAAGCAAAGACAAAGAGTACAAGTGCAAAGGCCTTATCATACAAAGACCATTTGCTCAAAGATCTTTGGCCTGGACATTGTTGCATCCAAAGGACACACATTAATTTGAATGTGCCACTACTTAGATAAAAATCAACTTGCAAAGAAATTTTGTATTTAAGGATAACTATTTGTATCTATGGAAGGCTTTGCATTTGTGGAGAAGAACTACCAAAAAAAGAGCTTGCATGTGTTTTGTGACCTCCCATCCACTACTCAATCATTGATTGCTTATGACTATGAATTCAAGTGCACTTTGACTAAATTTCACATTCTATAGTCAATTTCAGTTGCAAGCCAAAGAAACATTTAGAGATTCCAAGCATTCACAATTCTTTGTTACCTTTGATCTCTAGCCTTTACCTTTGCCTTTGACCTCACCACTAGATAATAAACATGGTGGTCACTCCAAAGCAAAGAAAGACAGTTTAGGGTCATTCTTTGAGTCACCAATCCTCAACAAATAGGTAGTGCATTGTAGAGCCAAAGTGATTTTGAGGAATCATCTTGCCTTCTTGCCCTAGAATTGAGATCTTAGCAATAATTCCCTCACCATAGAAATTAGGCATTGAGTAAAGAAGTATGCAAGAGACCTTTGAGGTAATTTAATGGCATGGACTAAGGAACATTAGTGGAACATTCATGGTCCAACAAACTTGCAACTTAGTGCAATAATCATCGATGTCTAATACAACCAACCCAATGTAGCATTAGAGAAGGCCTTAAGTACTTCCTTCAATGAGCCAAGAACAAATGATGGATTGAGGGTTGGGAGTTATAATGACCTAGCCCAAAGTGTTAATGTAGAAGCAATTATGAAGTTGTTCAAGCCCAAGAGTACAACATACTTGAATAACAATCAAGCTATCTTCTCCAAATACATGTACCAAGGTCAAGAAATGAATGGAGCCCATATGTTTTATGTGTAGACAAAGAGCATACTCAAAGGATTGGAGGAGTACAATAGGGTAACATATCTTTCATCCTTTGCAATACACTTCTACATGGAGTTAAACCTCCTTACCAAGGAGGAGTAAAAGAAATTCCACTCACATTGACATCCAAGGGCTACTTCAATTTGAACCAAAAGGGAAGGCAATGATCAAGAAATATTGAATTACCAATGAAAAGTATGCCCAAACAAGCAAGTTTGTAGAGGTGGATGAAGTAAGGACTACCACCATCAAGAAGAAGAAGTGATCAACACCCACAAGATTTCAAACTTTCTCCAAGGCACTACGGATGAATCTACAAGTGATTGATGTATCTTCTAAAGAGGAGGTTAAAGATTCAAAGGCCGAGGAAGAGGAGAATTAGTTCACCTTGCTTTAGTCCAAAGCATCAAGATCCAAAGAAGAAGTCAACCAATATGAAGACACACTATCTATCTCATCAGAAGAAGAGAAAAGTGCATAAAAGGAAAAGTCAGTCAAAGAAAAGAAGGTTAAAAGAGATCTCCCCTTGAAGAAGAAGTCTACTCCAAAGGCATCCAAGATCAAGAAGTAGGACCATCAAACACAAAGACCAAAGAAGTGGTTGAGGCCAAAGGTAGCCATAGGACCAAAGAAGGACACAAAGGCAAAGAAAAGGAGCTTAAGAAGACGGTAGAGAAAGTGGAAGAAGTGGACACAAAAAAGGAGAAGCACCTTTGGAGCCCTTCAGTTGATTGAGAGAAAGAGCTCTTTTCAATCACGTAAGTTGTAGGTACCAATTTATGTGATCCACATAGTAGGATCTATAAGCTGGCCAGTCTCTTACTCAAGATGAGCCTTTGATAGCTACTAAGGTAGTACATCATGGACTTAGAAAGCAAAGAATCCAACCTCTATCATACTCTTCAAAGGCTTAAACTCCAAGGCACCTCCAAGACTCAAGCCATTGCTCATTAGAGAACTCAATGAAAGAGAGATAGTTGCAATAAAAGGATGATGAGTAACTCCTCATCCCTAATTTTATACACTTGTGAAATAGTTATACACCAAAGTTAGTAGGCAAAAAAAATTCATATAAAGTCAAGAGTCTAAGGGAATATCCAAACTCATGGGAATTATCTCCTAAGCATGTTGTGTGTCTTATCTTGACACAACAACTAAGTCAAAGAATTCATTCACATGGGCTATCGTTAGACTATTGAAAAATCCAAACCAAAAAAAACTTATGGATCCAAGAGTTCTCAACTCATTCTTCAAAACAAAACATCTATAAATAATACAAAGTCAATACACTAGAGTCCAAAATAAGGGTGCTCACTCTTTCACCTTTCTCTAAAGTAGAATCACCTCTATCTTGGCATGATAACTCTAGCTAATCATGACTAATATAGAAAATTGGTTAAACTCCATATAAATAATATCTTCAACTACTTACAATGCCACATTAAATATCCCAATAAAGCATACATGCACCAATGGGTGTTACATTTACCCTACTGGACTAAGATTTCATTTTGTCCTTAGAATGAAGTTCCCTTTAACTTTTGTGACACAAATTCAATTTGTCATGGTGTCCTATCTTCCCATCCTATGTTCTTCTCACTTCCTTGAGATTATAGTGTAATTTCTCCACACCTTCTCCACTATGAAAGGTCCAAAGTACCTAGCAAAATCTTCCACCCTCTGCAATAGAATGGAGTAAAGAAGAATTGCCCAATCACCTTCCTTGGAAAGATCTACCTTCTTTTGGCCTTGCCTCTTGTTATAGCTCTCCTTTTGTTTCTTTGGGCTTATTTTACTCAACCCATAGCAATTGCTCTTGCCTCTTCCAATTCAATGAGTTGATTCTTCCTTGACTTCTCTACATCACCTCATGGTGCTTTGTTAAATTTCCTATGAATGATTTGAAAAGTAGTAAATCAAATATTTAAAGTCAATTCAATACCATATACCAAATAAAAGCGGGATTATTTGGTGGATGTCTTCATGGTTGTCATACACTCCCATAGAACTACATGAATATTCTTTTCTATATGATATTTAACTCCTATTTTTTCATCTTTGGCCTAAATCATACCAAGGTTTGATTGGTTCTCTCCACCAAGCCATTGGAGTTTAGCTTATAGGATGTAGTCACTCGATATATGATAGTGAAATGTTGTAGCATGGCTATATTGATGCTTCTTATAAACACTCTTCCTCTATTAGAAACTAGCTCCAAAGGGCAACCAAACCTAATGATGATGCAATCATAAAGAAATCTACCAACTTCATCTTTATTCTTGTTTCTCAATGATCTAGCCTCAACCCAATTGGTAATGTAATTAGTAACTAGCATAATGTACCAATTGTTCCTTGGAGTTAATGAAAAGACCTAAAAATTCAATTCTCTACTTCCCAAAAGGTCCTAGCAATGGAATTGATCTAAGAGATAGAGTGGAGGTAGAATTTCTAGCAAAAGCTTGAAAACCATTACAAGTGTTGCAATCATCAATACAATCCTTGAAAATCCTCCTACATCTAGAATCTTGAAAGTGGTCACCTTTCATGAAGATTGACCCCCACATACCAAACCATCATGAAACTCCTTCACAAGTAGGTAGACTACTCCTTAATTACTGTTCTTCAAAGTAGACCATCTGCTCCTTGGTGAAAAAAATTTCTCTTCCACCATTGTATACGGTTGAGATCTTGCTGCAAGGCAAGATCAGGCTCTCACATTAGGCTCCACATTAGGCTCATTGAAGATGTACTTCAAAGCCTTTTGGTCCATGATAATGGTGGCCTTCCCTTCAATCAAGTAGTGTCAAAATTTCTTGAGACCAAAAATCACTACCAACTTTTTTTCTTGTGATTGAATAGTTTCTCTCTGCTAAGATCATTTGTCTACTAGCATACACTTTTGGAAAATCATGTCCATCTTGATCTGATTGACTAGGATTGCATCCTATAGCTACATTAGAAGCATTAATGTAAATGATGAAAGGCTTACTCCAATCAAGTTTAGCAAGAACTAGAGCCATCACAAGGGATTGCTTGAGCTCCTCAAAAGCTTTGAGAGTCTTCTTGAAATCTAAAATTGCCATGTACTCTACACCCTTCTTCATGCAAATGGTCAATGCATAAGCATTGTTGGAAATAAGAAGATTAATCTCCTAAAGTACTCAACCATCCTTAAGAATTGGCACAACTTTGTCAAACTTGAAGGGGATGAAGCTTTGAGATTTTTCTTATCTTTTTAGGATCTATTGCTATTCAATCCTTGGAAATGATATGCCTCAAAAGTAAGCACTTTTTAAACCAAAGGTGCACTTCTTTTGGTTGAGTGATACATTTGTCTCATACAAGCATTGTAGGACCTTGATCAAATCCTCAATATGCTACCTTTTGTTCCCATAGACACAAAAGTCATCAATGAAATCTCTTACAATTTTCCAAATTAGAGGTTCAAACACCTTGTTCACAAAGCTTTGAAATGTGGTTGGATTATTACAAAGTCCAAAAGGCATGACCTTGCATGCATAAGTTCTCCAAGGTTTGTGTGAATGTGGTGAGGAGTTGATGCTACATTGCAATCTTGATATGGTTATATCCACTATAACTATGTCCAAAACTATACCTCTCATGAGTTGCAACCTCCTCCAAAATCTCATCAATAAATAACAAAGCATAGAAGTCCTTAGTAGTAATAATATTGAGCTTCTTGTGATCTATATATACCCAAGACTTACAATTCTTCTTCTTAACAATGACAATTGGAGACACCCATTCTAAATTCTCCACCTCAAAGATAAAACCAACCTCTTTGAGCATATCAATCTCCTCTTTCATAGTCAAAGCTATTGGTGGGCTAATGCAATGTTGCTTTTGGTGGATTGGTCTTGCATGTGACTCTACTTCTATCTAGTGCTCCTCTAATGAGATCCTTTAGATCTTTGTAACTAAAAGCAAACACAAGGATTGAGTTGTGGACAATCTCCTCAAATCATACCATCTCCTTCTTGGTAATATTTTGACCAGACTTGAGGGTAGATAGTCTACTCTCTTTCTCCTTAATTGTCAATTTTGATTTATTAAGAACCTGTTTAAGGTCCTTTAGGTAGATACATGTTAGGGAAGAATTGAGCTCATCTGAAGAAGATAGTGGTGTTTTGAGGGGTATTTACCTTCTCTCTTTCACTTGTGTACCACTATAGTGTGTGCTTCAGTCATCTTTGCGGAGAGAAGAGGAACAATTCATGTAATTTATGCAGATCCATTTGTGTTTGATCCAATGTGGTCAAACGATCTATTGGTGAATGGTATTGGTTATTTGGGACACTATGTATAGATTGAACTTTGGAGCTTAAATGGATCATGTTGCTACTATCTACAGTTTGAAAACTGATCTAGAGTTGGATCTGAGCATATCGACCTCGGAGGTGAAGAACTCTTCTAAACTACCTTAGGCACAAAATCTATGGCATAGAAAGGATGCACATTTTGAACCATATTCATAGTCATCCTCCTTTGATGAGTTTATTCTTCCATGCTTGTGTCCAAATTTGAATCTCCTTTACTTAAATTGGATCTCAATAATCAAATGATGTTTTATCTGAATGTTATTGTTAGTATAGTTACAAGAATTATAACTTGATGGTTTGATGACCTAATTCTCAAGTACACTTTGAGTCATCAATACATATTGCATAAAATTCTCTCAACCATGGTTTCTCAAGTAGCAAATCATAGCTTGAATCCTTCAAGACTTGGAAGGTCATGAGATTTTGAACCTCCATAACCAAAACTACCAACTTGTCTATTATCCTCATTTGTAAATAGTTTTTCTTGTTTTCAAGGCTTAGCAGAAATGTTGAAGGTCTAGAGGGTATCATAACCTACTTATTCATCAACCTTTATAGCATAACATTCATCACATATCCTCTATCAACAAGTGCATCTTTGATGTTATGACCATTCATTCTTACATTGATATTGGAGGTATATTCACAAGCCTCTTATGGTTCTAGTTTTTCATCCACCACTCCCATTGATATTAAAGCCTTCCCTTTTGCCTTCTTGATTCTCTTGCTCCTTGTAGAACTTAAACTACCTCTAAGTTCATTTCTCAAGAAGCTAGAATTCAAAGCTAGAATTCAAAACAATGCATTGGCTAACCATGATCTTGGGCTTGTGACTACCAATATTCTCCAAAACATTATATTCCCATCATTGCTTTGAGATCAAGAAATCATTCATTCCTAACTTCTTCCTAGGAGCATTTGATGCTCATAGTGTTGAAATGGTCGTGCAAATACTCCTTGTAAGCATTGGAAAACCCTTGCTAGGAGTGAATCCTTGAGAGGAATGTGTGTCAGCTGCAAAATAGACTCTCTTCTTCTCTTAAGCCAAAAGCTCCAAGTTAAGACCTTTGGAGTTTTAGCACTCCCTCTTCTCATACTTTCTCTCAATCACATCTATGGATGTTATTTGGAATAGGAACTACTTGGGCTTCACCACCTCCCTGCTTCCTTCTATTGGCCCTCTCATAACCCCTTCTTCCATGGTAAGTAGAATTTGGACAATTTCCTAGGATATGACCTTTACTTCCAAAACCAAAAAATTTATTATCATTGAAATTATTGGTTGGTTGGAATCCTCTATATAGATAAATCCCATAATCCCTGGGACCTCTCCCAACATTCTGATCCCCCTCTCTCTTCTCCCATAATTGTATTACATTGCATCTTGAGATATTTAAGTCACTCCATAATGTTTGAAGTGGATCTTTTGGTAGTGCAAGTACCAAAGAAACTACTACTTGTGGTGCAACTCTTGTCACTAAAAGATCAGAAGCTACACCATATTTGTAGACTTGTGGAGGATGAACAATCTACTTTACCACCAAATCACTCTCATCTCCTTCCAAACTCTCTTCCATACAGACTACAATCTTGATAGCTTCTACCTTGGAAGAAGGTTTCTCATATCTCACCTCACATTGGATTTATGGTTTCAAACCTCCTTCACAATTCTTGGTGAGGTATGCTCACCAAGAAATTATTCCTACTATATTATCACCACTCTACCTTGACACTATGTGAAATAGAGACTCTAACTTCTCTATTTTCTACAAATTCTCTCATTTTTTGTCCATATCCTTGCTTAAGGAAGGTAAATTCATTCATAAATATCTCATAACTTCATTTAGAAGAATTTCTCAATGAGTGTTGTAGCCAAACTCTCCTAAGACTCCTCTTGACCATCTCTTCTCTCTTCCTTTTGGTATTTTGATTCATATCATCTAAGAGTTGCATCCTCAAAGAAGTTCAATAGCAACAAGGCCCTCTCATTCTTTCTCCTCTAATTGTCTCCTATCCAAGCTCTCTTGAAGTCTCTCACAAAGGCCTCCACATCTTTTCCATCTTTGCTAAAAAAACTAGAATTTTTCTCATCTTAGCCCCTCACTACCGTTCTTTTTCTCTTTATTTTTCCTCATACTTATAACTAATGGAGTACATACATGACTAGCACTATTTGAGTGTAGTCCACCTTAGGTAGTACAAATTTTTTAGGTTGCTTAAGTATTCCTATTGCACAATCAAATCCAAAAGCAAACTCTTATGGATAGTTTATCCATCAATTGAAAGATTATTTTCATCACTAATCTTGAGAACTATCTTATAAAGGTAGTTTTCTGTAGCAATACTCCTACTCTCTCAAAGAACTTTCATTAAAGCCTCCAAAATTGCTAGTGTTTCACTACAATCATAGCTCTTTAGAAGTCTTTCCATTCCACAAACTTCACACAGCTCCTTAGTCTTATATCTTCTTCCTCCCAATCTTGGTCAAGAAGGTTTTTATACTCCGAGGACAAGAGAAGAGAGAAAACATAGATTGCACACTCAAACATTTGATGCCCCAAAGGAGCACCTTCTCTTTATTATATAGACAAAGAGGATCTCCTCCAAGGAAGCTCCACCATAGGATTAGGGACACAGATAGGTGACATGTCAGCAAGCTCCACCCTTGGATTACTTACTTGGATGGATGACATGTCTGGTCTAGGTTCTATCTGGTTGGTCAAACAAGCTTTGACCGGAGGGAATCTTTTAGTGAATCTTCTTGTAGAAATCTTAGAATCACGTGAGTAAGGTACCATTGGAAAGCTATAGACAAGACAAAGGAGAGGGGAGGGAAGGCCAGCCTCTTGTCCATTTGGAGGGGAAATTTGCACATTTTTGAGGCCTAATTCATCCGTTTAGGCCTCTAAAATTGCTTTCAAAGATTTCAGGCATATTTTGGTTCCTACTCTATTTGTAGAAGTCTCCTTTTGGTGATACCTCTTTCTGATCTGTTTATTCCATCATGTGTAACATCCTTCCAGATGTTACCAAACCAATTCTCACCTTTAAATCATATGTCTAGCTATTGGTTCTAAAGTTCTCAAGTCTATTTCGGTTTCTGCCCTATTAGTAGAAGTACTCTTTTGGTCATACTTCTATCTTATCTATTTTGACCATTATGTATAAAATCATTCTAGATGTTACCAAACCAAATTTCACATCTAGATCATATGGCTAGCTCTTGGTATTATAGACCTCCCTCCTTTTAAGATGCAACATCCTCGTTGTGCAATTGTTGCTCAAATGCTTGCACCAACACCGGTGCATATGCCAAATTGGCAGCATGCTCCCAGGTTGCTTCATAGAGAGAGTAACCTTTTCATTGTACTAGATAGTCCACCCGTAGATGGCGAGTACCACACATGCATTTTTGGAAAATCCACTCCACTTCATATGCCATCAATGAGTGTCGGACAAGGTCGAACGTCTTGTGTGAAATGACCTTGGCTTGATCGGGGAGCATATCTGCGTAGTAGGGAGACATGGAACACTGGATGGATCTTCATGTGTGGTGGTAGCTCAAGGTGATAGGCCACAACGCCGATGCGACAAAGAATCAAGAAAGGCCCAATAAAACAAGGTCTGAGCTTACGAGGTCCAACTAATGTGAGGTTGGTTGTCGATAGCCACACTTGATCCCCAACATTGAACTCCATGCGCCTATGGTGTGCATCAGCATACTGCTTTTGTCAATTTTGCACAATCTATAATCTGTGCTTGGCGCTCTCCACACCTTGTTGGATTCTAGAAACAAATGTGTTGACTGCATCGACCTTGGTAGCCATTGGATGGATCTTCATCAAACTAGAAGGTGTGAAGGGATGCTCACCATACATGAGGAAGAACAGAGTGACCTGGGTGGATGCATTCACTGAATTGTTGTAAGTGAATTCCACCAACGGAAGTAGGGTGTCTCGCCTCTCTTGCTCTTCTAAGGTGAAGCTACGTAACATGTCTTCAATCATGCAATTAGCCCGCTTTGTTTGGCCATCTGTTTGTGGGTGGTAAGCTGTGGACATGGCCAACTTGGTTTTGAAGAAACCAAAGAGTGTTCACTAAAACAAATTGGTGAATTGGGTGCCTCTATTGGTGATGAGTACTCTAGACAAGCCATGGTGAGCAAAGACTGCATCTAAGTATAATTGAGCTAGTTGTGGAGGGATCACCTCCTTGGTGGTAGGGCATACATGAATCATTTTGTTGAGCCAGTCCACAAAGACCACAATGGAGTCAAACCCTGAGGTTGTCTTGGGTAATTCACAAATGAGATCCATACTCACTTGTTCCCAACGTTGGGTAGGAGTGGGAAGAGGTTGAAGGAGCCCTGCAGGAGCTTGATTAGAGGCTTTGTTCTGTTGACAAAGTAGGCAGATGCGCACATAGTCCATCACGTTGTTGCTCATCTTGGGCCAATAGTAATGGCGCTTGACTGCATCCAAGGTCTTATCCACTCCGACATGAGCTGCAATGGCTGAATCATGACATTCTGCTAGAATGGTGATGCATAATTCTGGGACATTTGGGATCCATAATCTGCCATCCCAAAAGGTGAGTCCTTGGGTGCTGGTGACACCTTTGGATGATTGTGCTTCTACAATCTGTGGATCAATTTTTGTAGCAACCAAAATCTCTTGCCAGAATTTAGGGTTAATCTTAACCTCTGCCACCAAGTTGTTTGCCATTGGCATGCGGGTGCATGCATCTGCAAGTTGCTTCTTACCTTCCATGAAGGTGATTGTCATGTTGAAGCGTTGTCACCACTCTGCCCACCAAATTTGGCGACGAGATAGATCCTTCTGCGTCTTGAGGTAGACTAGAGGTTTGTGGTTTGTCTCTACTACAAATGCCTTCTCGCCCAGGTAGTGCTTCCAATGCTTGGTTGCTAGAACGATGGCCAACTCTTCTTGTTTTGTGGTGTGGTAGTTGTGCTCTACCGGTAACAACTTTCAAGAGAAATATCCAATTGGATGCCATCCGTCATGCCACTCTTGTTGTAGGACTGCTCCTATTGCTACGCCTAATGCATTTGTAGCCAACTTTATTAGACATTTTGGGTCATACCACTTCAAGATTGGTGCATGTAGCAAGGTGGCCTTCAATTCTTGAAAGGCCAACTCTTGTGCAGTTCCCCATGTCCACTTCTTCCCCTTGCCAAGTAGTGTCGTTAAAGGCTGTGCAACCTTGGAGAAATCCTTGACAAATCTACGATAGAATCCCGTCAACCCCAAGAAGCTCTTAAGTTGAGTCTGATCTTTTGGGGCACTCCATTTTTGAATGACCTCTATTTTATCTGTCAATACTTGAATGCCATCTGCACTTACTCTATGCCCCAAGTAGTCTACTTTAGACTTGCCAAACTCACACTTTGAGATTTTGGCGTACAATTGATTCTGTCTTAGAATCTGGAGGACCTCTCGTAGATGTTGTTTGTGTTCTATCATCATGCTACTATATACTAAGATATCATCCAAGAAGACAATAGCAGACTTATCCAAGTATGGACGGAATATGTCATTCATTAGAGTCATGAAAGTGGCAGGTGCATTGGTGAGGCCAAAAAGCATCACAAGATACTCAAAGTGGCCATACCTGGTTTGAAAGGCAGTTTTGTACACATCTTCTTCTACAATTCGAATTTGATTGTAACCGCTCTGCAAGTCCAATTTGGTGAAGTATCTCTCTCCATGGAGTTAATCAAACAGGTCATCCATGCGAGGTAAGGGGTATTTTTTCTTCACTATTTGCTGATTGAGACCCTGATAGTCAATGCACATGCGCATTGTACCATCCTTCTTCTTCACAAACAAGATAGGGCCTCATATGGTGATATGCTAGGTTGGATGAACCCTTTTTGCAGCATCTCCTCAAGTTGAGTCTTACACTCCTCCAACTCATGAGGTGATAGCGATATGGGGCCTAACAAGGAGGTGTCTTTCCCAGGAGTGTCTCAATTTTGTGATCAACTCGCCTTTTTTGTGGTAATCTTGAGGGTAGATCATCGAGAAAGACATCTTGAAACTCATCTACCACATCCTTCAATTTCTCAGGAATTTGTCCATCAAGTTGTGCACTCTGGACTTCTCTTGTTAGACCCATAAAACATTTGTCGGTCTTACAGACAGTTGTCGTCCCTATGACATATAGAGGTAGTTTTTGCCTATGTGATTTTTCTTTAACCCCAATGATTGACTATTTGTAGGTTCTCACTACTTTCTTCCTCCAATCCACCATAGGGTTGTTCTGCTCCATCCATAGCATGCCTAAAATTGCATCATAACGAGCTAACTGTATCACTTGCCACTCAATTGCTTCTTGATATTCTCCTACAGAGAGGGTTACCCGTCTAGGTAATGATTCAATCCTCTCTATTTGCCCATTTGGTAACTCTACTTCTTCACTCCCATCTCTCTCTAGATCCATTCCCAATCTTATTGCAATAGAGCAAGACAAGAAATTCTTTGTTGCTTCCGGATCTATTAATATTCTCACTTGATTACCTTCTAGGATTCCATTCATGACAATCAATTGTGAGGTTGCCTTTTGGGATCTTTGCGCATTATTCTTCTTCCTTCCCTTGCTTCTTTGCTTCCTTATTGAGCCAGTAAGGCCACGAGGTACATTTATTGGTGATCTTCATTTTTCAAAGTGATTTCCACCTCCTCCTCTTCAATGTGCCTCTCCATGTTGTTCAAAGATCACATGTACAAAGGCCAAGGACCTCTAGGGAAACTAGTGCGATAGTTGGTAGATATGTGCCCAATACGGCCACAATTGTAACAACAATGTTGTTCTCCTCAAGTCTCTTCTCCTCATGGGACTCCATCTCTTTGTTCTTCTACCCGTCCCCGCTCCCCTTGAAGCAGTCGTGCTCCTTGATCCCGAAATCAAAGGTTGCCCAATTCCATCAGTACTGGTCCACCCATGTGTGGCATTTCTACCCGATGATGTTGAGGTGGAACTACTCCTTCACCTCCACCTAATGCTCTTGCTATTATCTGCACATAAGCAATGGCTTCAAATACCATGCGAGGATTTTGCACCATGACTTCTTGGCAAATCCGCTCTTTCAACCCTCATTTGAAATTGTCAAGAGCCTCTATTGGACTCATGTCAGTAATTGCGACTTGTAGATCTAGAAATGCCTCCACATACTCTTGTACGCTATTCTTCTGTCTCAATCCCCATAGTTGGGTTCGAGCCATCTACATAGAATCCACCGATTGGAAATTCTTTAGCAGTCCTTCTTGCATTGCTGTCCATGTGACCTCCCTTCTCTCAGCCAACATGGATTGTTCCCAAGCATCATACCATGTGAGGGCTTTATCGGTCAAATACTTACATCCAAACATGCCTGCAGCATGCTCTATGATCTCTGTTAAAAACAATTGGAAATATCGATTCATTCTTGAGATCCAATTTTCCACTCCTCCCATTGTACGCTGCCCTTTGTAAGGCTTGATGTTGGAGGTCTTCTTCATCCGGAATAGCAATTTGGCTTCATCGTTGATAAGGTTCGTAGGCACGGGTGCCTCTCCAAGTACTTCAGGTGCAAGTACTGGGTTTTGAGACGGCTCTTCTTCTTGCATGGCTTGATCGTTCCTGAGGATCTGCACTTGACTTTGTAATGTCTCCATGGTCATCTTAATCTCTCAAAATTCATTCAACATCCCTTGCATTCCTTGCACCAGCTCTTGCAATTGAGGATCCATGGTTCCTGCAACACTCAATTGCTAATGTCTACTTCAATACAGAGTCAATATAATCACTTTGGAAGGCGCACAAACTATCAGAACTACCATTGGGACCTCAGAAGCTATTACTCGTTGATAATACTACTCACCAAAATTCCTAACAACAAAATCTCTAAACATCACTTTTGGTCTCACTACATAATGGATTTCTACTTGAGTGTTGAAAGGGAGAGGATTTGGGACATTCATATCCATATTATCATAATAGAATGTATATTGTCAAATCCTACTCTTTGTCATATATCAACACAGGTAGAATCACCAAGTTTGGTGAGTTCATCACTCTGTCCATGAATTCTACACCAAAGTGATAATTTAGCGATACCCTCATCTGCTCATGCTAGATGTACATAACCTTGATGTGGAATGGGTTTGAGAATGGAAAGCTAGGTGTGGGAAATTGTCCTCCCGGTGCATCCATCCCATCTGCTCTCTAAAGTCCTTCCTAAGTCTAGCAATTACTCTATGTTCTCCACCTCAAATTACTCAGTTTCAGTAGTTTGTGCTATTCCAAGAGGGATGATTCACTCTCTTGGACTAAACCACTCGCTCGGATACCATTGTAATACTCCGAGGACAAGAGAAGAGAGAAAACACAGATTGCACACTCAAACATTCGATGCCCCAAAGGAGCACCTTCTCTTTATTATATAGACAAAGAGGATCTCGTCCAAGGAAGCTCCACCATAGGATTAGGGACACAGATAGGTGACATGTCAACAAGCTCCACCCTTGGATTACTTACTTGCATGGATGACATGTCTGGTCTAGGTCCTATCTGGTTGGTCAAACAAGCTTTGATTGGAGGGAATCTTTTAGGGAATCTTCCTATAGGAATCTCAGAATAACATAAGGTACTGTTGGAAAGCTCTCGATGAGAAAAAGCAGGGAGGAGGGAAGGCCAGCCTTTCCTCCATTGGGGAGGGGGGAGGGAAGGCCAGCCTTTCTTCCATTAAGAAGGGGGGGGGGAGTGCACATTTTTTAGGCCTAATTCATCCGTTTAGGCCTCTGAAATTGCCTTCAAAGATTTCAGGCATATTTTGGTTCCTAATCTATTAGTAGAAGTCCCCTTTTGGTGATTCCTCTTTCTGATCTGTTTATTCCATCATGTGTAACATCCTTCCAGATGTTACCAAACCAATTCTCACCTTTAAATCATATGTCTAGCTATTGGTTCTAAAGTTCTCAAGTCTATTTCGGTTTCTGCCCTATTAGTAGAAGTACTCTTTTGGTCATAATTCTATCTTATCTATTTTGACCATCATGTATAACATCATTCTAGATGTTACCAAACCAAATTTCACATCTAGATCATATGGCTAGCTCTTGGTATTACAAAGTTCCAACATAAAATCCCAAGTCAAGTAAAACTTTCCTTTCCTTCAATCTCCTACTCTCAAATATCAATGGACATGCACTTGTCTTATGTCACTCCTCTATACATAAAAAGCACTTAGAATCACTCTTTCCTCCAAATGATATCACAACCCAACAAATATCCCTTTTGCGGTTATTGGGTAAGTAAATTTGTTCTCGTAGAGATAGGAGTCAAAAATGTTCAATACAAAGCAAAGTTACCAAATGAGTTCTTCTTGAGTTCTTCTTTAATCTCTCAAGCAAAAACTGCACCCAAAAGAGAGTAACAAGCACTAACTTCTAGTCTTGTCACAAAGTAACACTCCCTAATCACAAATAAATCAAATCTTTCTAAATAATCTTGATTGTGATGATTCAATCCATCCCAAAAATGGCTACTTTGCTATAAGACAACTTCACCTCAAAATTGTGTTCCATCCCTCTACTGAAGGCACAACTTCCTTGATCAAAATTGCTTCACATCAACTCAACACTGTACTGACAAATGCAAAATACTACCACCACAATTCCTCTCAGATCTGTCAAGCCATTGCTCTGATTGTACTTCACTCAAGATCAAACACATAAAATGAAAATCAAGGCTGTGAAATTCAACATCCAATAGACACACTGACTTGCACTTTGAATTTCTCTCAACACTCCCCATGCACCACACAAGATTGATAGTTGGAATAAAGCTCAAGTGACAAGCAATGCTTCACAACACTATGCTTTATTTATTCTCAAGAAAATAGATATTGAACAACATTTTCTTGCAAAGGGCTATTTTAATAGACAGATCACTTGACAGTTATCTAACTTCCTAAATTGATTCCTAACAATTTTACTAACCTACAGATCTGAAATGACAATACACCTCTTCATATTTGCTTCTTCCTATCTAAAAATTATCCTGATCTGACCCAATGTCTACCTCAACTTTGGCTTCTAAACCCAATGACCCTCCAAGTATTTCTCCTTCTTTGGATCTATCTAATTCAACTAATTCCCTTTCTATTTCTACTACTTCTTCACTCGGAATTACAATTGCACTAGTGGGTAGTGCAGCATTAAATTTGGTTCTTCTTCTTCTTCTTCTTTTTCTTCCAAGTCTTTCTCTTTGTACTCGGCTTCACCTTCTGACTCTTATGCTCTTGACAACTCATCAAGTACTATGAGCTCTTGTCTCAAGTTTACCTTCTACACCTTCTTTGGCTTGACTGGCGACACACTCTTTGCCGGATGATGTTGCTTCCTATTCTTTAGAATGGTCACTACCACTTGCAAATATTGCCGTATGCCTGCATAGTGCTCATCACTACTTTGGATTTGTCAAATGTACTATTATAAAGTCTATCTAAGTTTGACCTAAACAAATCTGATCTAAGATATACATTGTCTCCTACCTCTAACATTTTCCTTTCTACATGATCTCTCAAACAAATCAAGAGATTGTTCAAGTCCACCTCCTTTGCTTCCCTTTTTCTTGTCTCTTGCACCAACAACTTCTTTCATGCAATCTTGCCTCTTCTAACTTAACCTCAGCTTCAGTACTCAATGTCAGTTTCAAGTCCATCATGACTGCTCCTAATGCATCCAACTCCACACTCACACCTACCTTCTCCTTACTTCTCTCTACTTCCAGTTCATTCTGATACATTGTTAGCTCATCCTCAAATTTGGCCTTCATTGCCTCCTCCTCTTGCACATATTGGACCAATTGACTTTTGACACCCTTGCCATTTGCAATCTTTTGTAAGTTCAGATGGAAGTGTGACACCATCTTTCTTTGCTCAGACTCCTTCATCAAGTTCAATCCAAAGTAGAAATGTGCAGAAAATGGCACCAAATAGTGAGATATATCTTGCTTTCTCCAACACCACACCATCTACCACGTTCTTTGTTGAGAACACTTCACCTAGTTTATTGGCGCACCTACAAACATCTGGTGGAAGAAGACCACCTAATGCTTCATCACATAAGTCATGCAATTAGGCTTGAAAAGTGCCATCATTGCTCCAATGATGCTTCACCTAACTGGATCTTGATATGTATCCACCTTATACTTGTTCTTTGTACATGGTGCTATAAAGGAATTTTGGATCTCATCTATCTCCTCCGCAAACTCTCCTTTCCCAAGAAATGTAGCCCCATCTTCCTCACCAACCTCTCTTCCCAAAACCAATCTCCAATTTGGCTACATCCATTGAGCGGGATTGCCTCTCTTTCCTTCATCCTTAGGTACCTCTTCACAATCACTCAAGGCTACTTAGGCCATGAACATTGGAAAGCCTTAATTCTAGTTCCATGCTCGAAAAGTGATCAAAGTCTACTTAGGATTTGAATCTGAGTTATCATATCTAATCTTTGAGTCATTGGATTTCTTACTCCAAGCAAAGAACTCGTCTTCTCACCCTTCTTTGGCATTGTGTGATCTCAAGTGCGTGGTTATTGAAAAATAATTATACCATCCCCTGGTCTTGAGACCCTAACTCCTTCAGCCTTGCTAAACATCAAACACTCAACCGACTTCTCTATATGCACTCCTTTGGGTCGACTACTTAGTGGCAGAGGATACATGTGGGACTTTTCAAAATCTCCTCGACAAAGTCCTAATTTTATAGTTCCTTGTTGATCAGCCATTCCTCAGTCGCTTGCATTGACTCTTTTTGCATGACTTCCTCTTGGCGTTATACAGGTTTAGTGATCCATGCCTTGTCTGCCGTTTCTTTGCCTATATGTTCTTGATTTATCCCTCTCAAGGGAAGTTGTTATGCCGTCTTTGCATTGGGTTGATCACCCCATGACAAAGTCCCCTTACCTTAGGTCTCTCTAGGCCGGTTATGACCCGAGTACTTCACTTTGGACTCAGAAACTTACTTTGGGTCTCAACCCAAAGTCACGATTCTTCTCCTCCCAATGCGGTTTGGGTTCAATACAACTTCATCTATACACTTTTTCTTCAAAATTGCACAGAAACTAAAAAAACAAAAATGTAGGTACCACAAATGGCAAATGTTTTTGGATCCTCTCAAAACTCTCTTCAATTCTTCTTAAGCTCTACTTTCAACAAATCAGCCATTATTATCACCTTACATAACAATCAAATTCCACTCCTAGTGGTTCTCCATGCCCTTAAGATGAGTCTAAACACTCAAACATATTTTTGGTCAGTACTACATTCCTCATTCATGAGAACTCAACTCTCTATAAATAACTCTTCTTTACAATGTCAATCAATACTCCCAAATGGTAAAAATTTTCCTCTAAAATCTTTTATACCTAATAAGCACTCTATAGTGTCTTTCCTTGCAAAATTTCATTTTTTTCATTGAGCTATTTGAACTAGGCACCTCTCTCTTGAGTACACATCCTTTGAGATTTGGTCTAAAACCACACACTCACTTCAAATATTTATAATTGTCTCTCAAGATGTGATCTCTCTATGATTTTTAGACCAAAGGTACCTATCTTCCACTTACTTTTCTATGAAAGTTTTAGAGAAATCTAATCTTAATTTAATAAATGGTAAAATTTGTACAAAATTGTAGAGAGCATGCAATTTTCAAGGACAGTTGTCATGCGTACATACATTGCTACACCACACACATTGCTGTCAATATCATACACTATAGAGACACAACTCACAAATAAGTCATACATAGACTCTAAAGTGCCCAAATAATCAGATTGTTTACCACTCTTGAATCAACTCAACTCAGATTAGTACTTGATCTATCACTCTATAAACTGCCAACAATTGGGCACTAATTATAGTCAAGCCACACCCATTCTAGCTAAGAGAATCCAGGTGATGCTCGCCGGCCTTTGTCCACCATAGCCAAGAACTCAAAGGCTCAACATCAAAGAAGTGAGCTCTCTGGAGCTGCACTTTGAAAGTATACCCCTGGACAAGAGCTAGGTCTAAAACCCTAATGGTTCCATTGACAGCACACTTGACGGTGCAAATGGCGGGCTCCATTGTGAAGTCAGTACCCTAAACATGAAATCTGACCATCGGAAAGTAGCCTATGAGAAACTACTGAAATACCTCTACTACTATCATTGCAACTCCATTGTCCAAGAAATCTAGATGCAACACTATTAATGGCATGACAATTGTTGGGCGTATATACATTTTTACACCACATACATCATTGTCAACATCATACACTATAGAAGCACAACTCACACATAAGTCATACATAGACTCTAAAGTGCCACAATTGCCCCCTAGTTGGTAGTTAGGTCCCTCTTACTCCAGATAGCCATCTACTCCAAATATATGATATACCCTATGATGGACAAAGATCAAAAGGCCAAGTGCTATGGAGACCCATTGTTAGACGCATGTCTGCAATCTATACCATATAAAGAATGAACTAGCTATAGGTCAAGTACATGTACCTCCTACTATCCTTGAGGCACCTATATAAACCTCAAGCCTAGGTACAAGTACAAGTGCCAAGCTTGGGTCCATAGTACCATCAATGTTTGGGAGGTGGTGCACAATTGCGCACATGATCCTTCCAAACAACACCATCACATCTTTCTAACACAAGAACTCTAGATGGCAAAACCTCACACACCCTCAAGATAGTGCGGCCTGTCAAAACATCAAGTGTCATTGGTGTTGTTTGTTGTAGATATGCATAGTCTTCTGGATAAAATCTATGGATCAAGGGTCTATAACCTCCTCCTCAAATAGTAGCATAGCATAAATTATCTCTATGTTGAGCAATTGCCAAGTTCTCAAAGGCCATCGGCATCACTCTCCAAAAGATCTCTACCCGTTGAGAACATGCACTCATCCATACATATCGGTCATCCAAGTCCAAAACTACAGTAGCATCTTGACAAATGGTTGCAAGTAAATCTGGATCTTGTCCATAGAATAGGAAGTAAGGAGAGAAGGATGCTAAGGAGGCTTGCCAGCCAATAGCCCATGATGGCCAACCAAGGTAATTGGAGATCCTTATATCCCAAGTGGCTTCTTTGCAAACCATAATTTTGCAATCCTCTCTTCACCATCTGAACCACTCTCTCTGCTAAGCCATCTACCTTAGGGTGATCTCAAGATGTAATACAATGATCAATCAAAGCCTTGTCACACAAGACCTAAAAATCCCCCAAGAACTCTGTACCTTGATCAATTAAAACCTCAGCTAGTGCACCAAAATGACTAAGAACTCGATCCAAGAACAAGTAAATTGTCCCTTCACTAGACTTAATAGGAAGTGCCACCAACTCAATCCATGGAAGAACCTACACTTCCCAAGATGTAATTTGAGTCCATGAGATCTCAACCTCTCAAACACCTCTAACAACTGACTCTCATGCTCCCCTATAATAATGCTATAGACCAAAATGTCATCAATATAGCACCAAGCAAAATCCAATCCAACTACGATCCTATCCATGACCTTCATGAACTCAAAAGGAGCATTCTTCAACCCAAATGATAACAACCTCCACTAATATAACACATCCTTGCCGTGAGGATCAATAGCCCAAAATGTTGTCTTGGACTTATCCTCGTACCTAATAGGCAACTAATGATATCCCGCTCTAAGATCCAAAGTACTGAAGACCTTTACATGCCCAATTGTATCAAAAATCTCCTTCAGTGTAGGCATGGCACTTGCATCAGCCCTACTTTATTGGGTGAAAGGACGGTAATCTCCACATATTTGCCTATTTGTGTAGTTGCCATGCATATCCTTCTTGGCTGGCATCATTGTAGCTGATGCATACTACCCATGTGAGATCTCCACCAAACCAACCTCAAAAGGGTCTCTACTCCAACTCTGAATCAATGTCTTCTCCATGTCACTATAGCAATAAGGATGTAAGAAAATTGGTGTATTGCTAGTCAGCTCAATCCGTATACCAGGTCCTTTTAGAGCACCTAAATCCTTCATACTAAAGGCAAACCAACTTGCGTAGCTCTTCAAGAACCTCCAAACCCTCCGTCTTTCTTCTCCAATAAGCTTGGGTCCAAGATCTGGCTTCCAAGTATCCTTTGTAAGTGTCGCAAGAGTGGATGACATACTGATTGGCTGCTACATTAGGCCCTAGGAAGCAATAGTGTCATGCACTGTACTACCCGTTTGTGCATGTGTGTGGTATTGTGATATTTAGCTTGGTATTACAAGTTCTTGAGAGATATTATTTATATAAAGATAAAGGATGGTTCTACATTAGTCATGATTAGCTAAAGTTAGTCATAGCTAAGATAGAGAGGACATTACTTTAGAGGAAGTGGAAAAGATGAGCACCACTATTTTGGGTTCTAGTGTCTTGACTTGGTATTATTCCTAGGTGTTTGGCTTTGAGGAAAGAGTTGAGAACTCTAGGGCCCGCAAGCCTTTTTGTTTTGGATTTCTTCTATAGTCCAAGGATAGCCCATGTAAAGGAATCCTTGACTTAGTAGTTGGGTCAAGATAAGATCATATTCTTAGTGGAATATGCCTATGTGGATGGATATTCCTTTATACTTTTTGAATTTACTTGACTTTTAGCTTAGTAACTTGAGTTACTCTAGTAATTAGTAACTTTGGTGTATAACTATTTCATAAGTATATAAACAAGGGATGAGGAAGTATTCATCATCCTTTCATTTGCAACTATCTCTCTCTCATTGAGTTCTCTAGTGAGTAATGTCTTGAATCTTGGAGTGGTAGCCTTAGAGAAATATGATGGAGTTGGGGTTCCTTGTCTTCTTAGTCCATGGTGCACTACCATAATAGCCATTAGAGGTTCATCTTGAGTGAGAGACATGCCCACTCACATTTTTGGTTCTATTTTCAGGACCTCTCTAGAAGGCAAGATGATGTTCCGTATACAATTCTATATTAGACAGAAGGAGGTTATGAGAGCTCACTTGGAGAGAACTTTAGGGGAGGAGAGGGTTGAACTTATGTCAGAGAATTTGGACCTATTTGTATACCCTGTAGTTCATTATCACTTTGAGGTGATTCAGTACATCTTGTACACTTGAGAGGATTTGGACAAATTGTGTGAGGTGGATTGCAAATTTTGGAGATTAAGGTAATTTTGGGCAAAATCTCAAGTTTGGGATCTGGACTTGAAATTTCTACACATGATATCTTGGATTATCCTTCAATTTATCACACTTAAAATATTGTGAGAGCTGATATGCACATTGGGCTAGAATTTTTGAAAGTTGATAGGATAAACTATTCCCGCAACTGCATGCTCTTTGGAAAATTGTATAAAGTCTACCGTTTCTTCAATTTTTAGTGGATTGTGCTGAAAGTTTTCAAGAAAATTTAGTGCATTATATCCTACCTATTGACACAAAAATTAGAAATAGATAATTTTTGAGCAGAGAGTTATAAGTTTTAAAAATGAGGGGCATGGTTTTAGACCAAATCTGAAATATGTGTGCTGAATAGAAAGGTGCTTAGGCCAAATGGCTTGATGAAAAGATCTAAAATTTTGAAAGGAGTGAGGCCCTGGAGTTGTGATCAAGTGTGAAAACGTTCAAAGGACTGTGACATACCAGTTGTGAGATTTTACTAACATTGTGAAGAAGGGTCAATTTTGCAACATTTAGATTTCATGCATGAGGTGTGTGAGAGCAACAAAAAGCATGTTTGAGTGTTTAGACTCATGGGAATATGGAGGGTCACCAAGAGTGGAAATTGAGGCTATGCAAGGTTCCCCAAGGGTTTGACGTGATTGTAGGGGTGTATTTGAGGAGAAGAGAGTTTAGAATAGAATTTGAAGAGAGTGTTGAGATGATCCAAAAACCTACATCACTTGGAGGAAATAATGTATCTAAGTGCTTTTTATGTGGATAGAAGGGACATAAGGCAAGTTCAGATCTATTGACTTTTGAGAGCAAGAGATTATGAGAAAGGAAACTTGACTTGGGTTTGAATGTTGGACCTTCTTCACCAAGATTGGGAGGGAGAAGATCTAAGACCAAGGAGTTGTGTAACGTTTGTGGGGTAAAAGGACTTCCAAAAGGACATGAGTGTAGTGGAGTAAAAGCACTTTTGGAGACTTTGGTAAAGGATCTTGGAGAGAGTCTTAGTATAGCTACAAAAATACTACCACCTTCATCAGCTAGTTCTCAAGATGGAGATAATCTTTCAACTTATGGATAAACTATCCATGAGAGTTTGATTAATATTGTGACAACCCGGCAAATATCACTTTTACAGTAATCAGGTAAGTAAAGTTCATTCCCGTAGAGGTACAAGTCAAAAATTTCCAAATACAAAGCAAAGTAACAATCTTCAGTTCTTCTTGGTTGCATCTTTAATCTCTCAGGTAGAAACTACACCCAAAAGAAAGTAACAAGCACTGATTTGTAGCCTTGTCACCAATTGACACTCCGTAATCACAACTCCATCAAATCTTTCCAAACAATTTTGATTGTGATGATTCAGGCTCTCCCAAAAATAGCACTTCATTGCAAAATGACTTTGCTTCAGAATTGTGTTCCACCCCTCCACTGAAGGCACAACTTCCTTGATCAAAATTGCTTCACATCAACTCTACGCTGCACTCACAAATGTAGAATACTACCAACACTACAATTCCTCTCAAATTTGTCAAGGCATTGCTCTGATTGCACTTCAATTAGGATCAAATACACAGAATGAAGATCGAGGCTGCGGAATCCAACATCGAACAAGCATACAGATTTTTCACTTCAAATTTCTCCACACACTCACAAACACAAACACAAAGTTGATACTCGGAATCAAGCTCAAACAACAAGCATTGCTTCACAACACTTTGCTTTATCTATTCTCAAAAATAATGAGCATTGAACAACATTTTCTTGTGAATGCCACTCTTAAATAGTGAAGCAAATGACAATTCTAACAACTATACCGTTCTACAACAACTCTTCTAACCTGCAAATCCAAATTGACAATGCACCTCTTCATATCTACCTCTTCAGATCTTAAACATATTTCTACTCCAATCTGATGTCTACTTCCTCCTCATTGGCTTTCAAACCCAATTCCAAAGTAACTTCACTTACTACTATGTCCTCGGGTTTCATAACTCCTAACTCCTCTACCAATTCTGACAATTCTCTTTCCTGATCTGCAATTCCACTAGCAGGTAGTCTATCTAACTCCTTATCTCCCGACCCACTCTTCTCTAATATCTTCGATGGTAACTCCAAAGACATCCACACTCCTATGTTATCTACTTTGGGTTTTGCTCTGACATCCTTCCAAAGTTTATCTATCTCTAATTTTACTAAGTCTAATCTAATTGTGATATTGTCTTTTGCCTCCAATATCTTCCTATCTACACGAGTTTGGAGACTGATCAACAATGCATTCAAATCTTTATCCTTTGCATTTCTCCTTCTCATCTCCTGCACCAACAACTTCAACTCATGCAGTCTCATTTCTTCAATGCGCACGCTGGCCTTTGTACTCAGCATTGTGTTCATCTTGATCATAATCTCCTTCAATGGCTCCAATCTCATTTTTCTTTCCCGTTCTGGATCTGCAAGCCAATCTTCTCTGTAATTTGCCAATTCCGCTTTGAACTCTGCTTTCACAATTTCCTTCTCCTTCTCCTTCTGTACAATCTTCCCCTCCTGATTGCGAAGTAACTCTCTCAACCTTTCTTCCTCTCTATATCTCACTCTCAACTCTCTTTGCTAGAGCTACTTCTTCTCCTCTACACTCTCTATCACTCTATTGAGCTCTTGCTCATTTTTTGCTACTCTTGCCATAGCATGGATAATTTCTAATCTCAAATTAGCAAACTGCTGCTTCAAAATTTCATGCGCAGCTACTTGTCTTTCCCTTGCTATGACATTCTGCTCTATTAGTTCCTCCCTATTCCTTGCTTCTCTCCTCAAGTTCTCAATCACTTGATTCTGTACTACTGCATCTACTTGTAGCACTTCCCTTTCCTCCTCACCTTGGATCATACCCTTCTTTAATTCTAAGTTCTCTTCTTCTAATCGAGCTAACACCAGCAACACAGTCTTTACCTCCGGACACTTGGACTGCATCTCCTTCTTCCTATGCTCTAACTTTACTAACAACAAGCACACAACCTCCCACAGATACTCTACTCCTTCACTCGGAGTTACCTCTACTTGCGGACTTATCTCCTTCTTCATCTCTTCCTTACTTGACACTCGCCTTCTAAGCCGTAGTCTCCTTATAGCAATGGATTCTTTACTCCCTTAATGTCTATCCTCCTCTTCTATTACCTTACTTGGCCTTACTCCACACTTCACCTTCCATTTGGACCAAATTCCTCTTTGAATGGTAACTCTCTTCCACTCTTGCTTTGGAACTTCATCTTCCAATTTTGAGTTACTTTTCTCCTCCATATCCATCTTGGCTTCCTCTTCCTTGGGTATCAATGTCATCTCCACACCATCATTGCTATCACTACTCGTGTCTCCACTCTGTAGTGTGAACTTAGGTTCTTCCTCTCTCTTTGAATCTTTGGACTTGCACTTGGCTTTGCCTTCCAATTCTTCTTCCGACAACACTATTATTACCAGTCCTTTCCTTGGGTTTACCCTTCTAGCCTTCCAAGGTCTTGCTTTCTCTACTTCTTCTTCTCCTTGTCGACTCCTCTTCTTTGACTTTGGAGTACTCACTTCCAACTGCACACTATTCCTCATTTGTACGTAGTACTCATCATTGCTCTTGATCTGAAGAATGTATTGCTGCTCCTCCGCGTAGACATCTCTTCTTAAGTTGGGATGGAAATGCGACACCATCTTGTTGTGCTCCACCACATTGAGCAACTTCAGCCTTAGATAGAAATGGGCTGCAAACATATGGAGGCGACTTGTCCCGCAAATTCCACACCATATGTCTCGTCCTCCCATGAAGACACTTTTCCCAGTTAATTGGCTCTCCTGCAAACATCTTATGGAAGAACACCACTTGGTGCTTCATCACATAAGTCATTCTCTCCGGCTCCAAGATCGCCATTAGAGCACTCATGATCCGTCTCTTGACATGATCCTTGTAGCTCTCTACTTTGTAACTATTCTTTGTGCACTTCAAAGAGAAGGCATCTCTCACTTCCTATGTTTCTTTTGCTACTTCCCCCTTTCCCAAGAATGTGGCACCATGCTCCGTGCCTTCTTCTCTCCCGAGTACTAACCTCCAATCCGACTCTGTCCATCAAGCCGGATTACCTCTCTTCCCTTCTTCCTCAAGGCCATCGAGACACTTACTCTCAATGATCTTAGTCATGAACCCTGGAAAGCTAAAATTCCAATTCCATGCCAAGAATGTGATCCAAAGCCTGCTCAAGACCTCAATTCTTGCAATCACATCTAACCTCTAACTTGCATAATTTCTCACTACAAATTTAGAGTTCTTCTTCCCACCTCCCATCTTTCTCTCTTCCACTCTGGGCTGGATACTATTCTTCCTACTGATTCCCGGATTAATTCTCTTGATTTCCTCTCGACACACCCATGCATTGTCAACTCTACTTCCCTTCCCACAATCTCCTATAGGACAACTTCTAAATGGCAATGGAAAATTACTTGTCATTGCTTGGTCTTTAGCCCAATTTTTATAGAGTTGCATCTTCTTGGTCTTTCTTCAAATCAAGTTTCTACCAAAAAATCAGACCTCTTGCATGCTCCTATCACTATCAAGTGTCCTTCACATGTTTGACCGCCGTTTTAGAATGGTCCCTTCTTGAATGTCTTGCCTTGACAAAAAGTTGTTACATTGTCCTCCCTCGAGTTGAGCACCTCCAATACAAAGACTCCTTACTTTGGGTTGTATGCTGACAGGGCAATTCTAAGAACCTTGCCTTATGACCCGAAGTCACATTAATTTGGGTTTCATCTTGAGGACACTTTTCTTTGCCTTCTTTGGCCATACAGGTGCAATTCAACCTCTCTATATACTTCTTCTTCCAAATTGCAAAAAAAACAAAAAAATGAGGGTACCACAAATATGCACTCTAGGATTTGATGTTGCTATAGAAATCTTGGAGCAACCTAAACCTTTTGTGTTTTGTAAAGTGGATTATTCTCAGATTTTGTTAGTCATGTATATACTCTATTAGTTATAGAGTGAGAGAAAAGAAAAAAAATTGAGAGAAAAGAAAGATCATGAAGAGTTAAGATGGGGAAACTTACGGTTTTCTTTGGCAAGGATGGAGAAGATGTGAAGGCCTTTGTGAGAGACTTCAAGAGAGCTTGCATAGGGAAAAATGAGAGGAGGAAGAATGAGTGGGCCTCATTATTACCAGATTTCTTTGAGGATGCAGCACTCACATGATATGAGTCAAAATACCAAAAGAGAGAGAGGAGAGATGGGGAAGAAGAGTCTTGAGATAGTTTGACTTCAACACTCATTGAGAACTTTCTTCTAAATGAGAGTTATGAGAGATTGATGAGTGAGGTTACCTTTCACAAACAAGGAGATGGAGAGAAAATGAGAGTCTATGTGGAAAGAGTGGAAAAGTTAGAGTCTAGATTTTGCATAGTGTTGAGGAAGGGTGGGGATGATGTGGAGACTACTATGATTGGCATAAGGGCCATGCTCACCAAGAATTTTGTGGGAGAGTTGAGTCACAAATTAGAAGCAAGGTGAGATATGAGAAACCTTCTTCCAAGAAAATCCTTGAGAAACCTTCTCAAGGATTTACTCCTAGCCAAGATACTCCTATGCCTACTAGGAACACTCACACAAGCGCTTCAATACCATCAACAATAAAGACTCCAAGGAAGAAGTTGGGGATGGAGGACTTCTTGATCTCAAAGCAATAATGGAACTAGAATGTCTTGGAGGATATTGGTAGTCACAAGGCTAACATCACAATGGGCCAATTGATTGCTTTGAATCCTTCTTTGAGAAAGGAGCTTAGAGGTGGTTTGAGTTCTATAAGGAGCAAGAGGAAGAAGAAGGAAAAAGTTCCAATATCAATGGGGGTGGTGGATGCCAAACCAACACCATGGGAGGCTTATGAATATACCTCCAAGATTGATGTCAAAGTAAATGGTCACAACATCAAGGATGCATTGGTTGATGGAGGATCAACACTGAATGCTATGCTAGAAAGGTTGATGAAGAAGTTGGGTATGATACCCTCAAGACCTTCAACATTTGTGGTGAGCATGGTAAACAAGCAACAACTTTGACCAGTAAGGTTGATGGATAAAGTGGTAGTTTTAGTAATGGTAGCTCAAAATCTCATGACTTTCCAAGTCTTGAAGGATCCAAGCTATGACTTACTTCTTGGGAGGCCATGGTTGAGAGCAGCACACACAACTGATTGATGGCACAAAGGGTACTTGAGGATTGGGTCATCAAACCATATAGTCATAGTTCTTATGACTAATACCACCAACACTTCGTATTCAGATACACTATCTTCTTATTATTGGGAATCAATTTTGAAGAAGGAGCTTTAGGTATGGACACAAGCATGGAGGAAGATGAATCTGAATCAAATTCAGATGTGTATCCCTTGTATGCTATGGATTTTGCACCTAAGCCAGAGGTTTTGAAGGACCCAAATAAATCACCATTGACACTTGAGGAGGTAGAGAGAAGGTTAGCTACCCTCAAGTATGGCCCAAATGTTACCAAGGAAGAGAAGGTGAGATTTGAGAGATTTTCCGCAAGTTCATCCATGTGTTTGCTCTCAGTTACAAGGATTCAAAGGAATTCACCTTGAAGGAGCACAAGATAGAGGTGGGAGTACATGCAAGACCAATCTACCAAAAGCAATGTTGCATTAGCCCACTAATATCTTTGGTTGTGAAGGAGGAGATTGATAAGCTCAAGAAGGTTGGATTTATATTTGAGGTGGAGAATTCAGAATGGGTGTCTCCAATTGTGATTGTGAAGAAAAAGAATGACAATCTTTGAGTATGTATGGATTACAAGAAGCTCAATGTTGTTATCAAGAAGAAATACTACTCATTGCCATTCATTGATGAGATCTTGGGGGAGGCTGTAGGTCATGAGAGGTATAGTTTTGGAGATGGTTATAGTGGATATAACCAAATCAAGATTGCACCAGAGCATCAATAACTCACCACATTCACCACACCTTGGGGAACTTATGCTTTCAAGGTCATGCCTTTTGGGCTTTGCAATGCTCCAGCCACATTCTAACGGTTCATGAACAAGGTATTTAAACCTTTCATTGGGAAATTTGTGAGAAACTTCATTGATGACTTTTTGTAATACCAAGGGTTAGCCATATGATCTAGATGTGAAATTTGGTTTGGTAACATCTCGAATGATGTTATACATGATGGTCAAAATAGATCAGATAGAAGTATCACCAAAAGAGTACTTCTACTAATAGGGCAGAAACCAAAATAGACTTGAGAACCTTAGAACCAATAGCTAGACATATGATTTAAAGGTGAGAATTGGTTTGGTAACATCTGGAAGGATGTTACACATGATGGACTAAAAAGATCAGAAAGATGTATTACCAAAAGAGGACTTCTATTAATAGAGTAGGAACCAAAATATGCCTAAAATCTTTGAAGGCAATTTCGGAGGCCTAAACGGATGAATTAGGCCTCAAAAATGTGCAGATCCCCCCCCCAAACAGAGGAAAGGTTGGCCTTCCCTCCCCCTCAGTTTTTCTCGTTGAGAGCTTTCCAACGGTACCTTACTCATGTGATTCTGAGATTCCTACAGGAAGATTCCCTAAAAGATTCCTTCCGGTCAAAGCTCATTTGACCAACCAGATAGGACCTAGACCAGACAAGTCACCCATCCAAGTAAGTAATCCAAGGGTGGAGCTTGCTGACATGTCACCTATCTGTGTCCCTAATCCTATGGTGGAGCTTCCTTGGAGGAGATCCTCTTTGTCTATATAATAAAGAGAAGGTGCTCCCTTGGGGCATCGAATGTTTGAGTGTGCAATCTATGTTTTCTCTCTTCTCTTGTCCTCGGAGTATTACAATGGTATCAGAGCGAGTGTTCTAGTCCAAGAGAGTGGATCACCCCTCTTGGAATAGCACGAACTACTGAAATTGAGTAATTTGAGGTGGAGAACATAGAGTAATCGCTAGACTTAGGAAGGACTTTAGAGAGCGGATGGGATGGATGCACCGGGGGGACAATTTCCCACACCTAGCTTTCCATTCTCAAACCCATTCCACATCAAGGTTATGTACATCCAGCGTGAGCAGATGAGAGTATTGCTAGTTTATCACTTTGGCGCGGAATTCATGGACAGAGTGATGAACTCACCAAACCCGGTGATTCTACCAGTGGTGATATATGACACAGAGGGGGATTTGACGATCTACATTCTATTATGATAATATGGATATGAATGTCCCAAATCCTCTCCCTTTCAACACTCAAGTAGAAATCCGTTATGTAGTGAAGCCGAAAGTGATGTTTAGAGATTTTGTGGTTAGGAATTTTGGTGAGGAGTATTATCAACGAGTGATAGCTTTTGAGGTCCCAATGGTAGTTCCGATAGTTCATGCGCCTTCTAGAGTGATTATATTGACTATGTATTGAAGTAGACGTTAGCAATGGGTGTTGTAGGAACCATGGATCCGCAGTTGCAAGAGCTGGTGCAAGGAAAGCAAGGGACATTGAATGAATTTCGAGAGATTAAGATGACCATGGAGACATTACAAAGTCAAGTGCAGATCCTTAGGAACGATCAAGCCATGCAAGAAGAAGAGCCGTCTCAAAACCTAGTACCTGCGACTAAAGTACTTGGAGAGGCACCCGTGCCTACGAACCCTATCAACAATGAAGCCACATTGCTACTCTGGATGAAGAAGACCTGCAACATCGAGCCTTACAAGGGGCAGCGTATGATGGGAGTAGTGGAGAATTGGATCTTGAGAATGAATCGATATTTTTGATTGTTCTCAACAGAGATCACAGAGCATGCTGCAGGCGTGTTTGCATGTGGGTACTTGACCGATAAAGCCCTCACATGGTATGATGCTTGGGAACAATCCATGCTGGCAGAGAGAAGGGAGGTCACATGGACAACAATGCAAGAAGGACTGCTCAAGAATTTCCAATCGGTGGATTCTGTGCAGATGGCTCGAACCCGACTATGGGGATTGAAACAGAAGAATAGCGTACAAGAGTATGTGGAGGCATTTCTGGATCTACAAGTCGCAATTACCAACATGAGTCCAGCAGAGGCTCTCGACAATTTCAAATGAGGGTTGAAAGAGCGGATTCGCCAAGAAGTCATGGTGCAAAACCCTCGCACGGTATTTGAAGCTATTGCTTGTGCGTAGAGAATAGCTAGAGCATTAGGTGGAGGTGAAGGACTAGTTCCACCTCAACATTATCGGGCAAAAATGCCACACATGGGTGGACCAGTACCGATGGAATTGGGCAACCTTCGATTTTGGGATCGAGGAGCACGGCCGCTTCAAGGGGAGCGGGGACGGGTAGAAGAACGAAGAGATGGAGTCCCACAAGGGGAAGGGACTCAAGGAGAACAACACCGTTGTTACAATTGTGGCCGTATTAAGCACATATCTACCAATTGTTGCACTCGTTTCCCTAGAGGCCCTCGGCCTTCATACAGGCAATCTTTGAACAACATGGAGAGGCACATTGAAGAGGAGGAGGTAGAAACCACTTCGGAAAATGAAGATTGCCAATAAATGTACCTCGCGGCCTTACTGGCTCAATAAGGAAGTAGAGAAGCGAGGGAAGGAAGAAGAATAACGCGCAAAGATCCCGAAAGGTAACTTCACAATTGATTGTCGTGAATGGAATCCTAGAAGGTAATCAAGTGAGAATATTAATAGATCCGGGAGCAATAGAGAATTCCTTGTCTCACTCTGTTGCAATAAGCTTGGGAATGGATCTAGAGAGAGATGGAAGTGAAGACGTAGAGTTACCAAATGGGCAAACAGAGAGGATTGAATCATTACCTAGACGAGTAACCCTCTCTGTAGGAGAATATCAGGAAGCCATTGAGTGGCGAGTGATACAGTTAGCCCGTTATGATGCAATTTTAGGCATGCCATGGATGGAGCAGTACAACCCAATGGTGGATTGGAGGAAGAAAGTAGTGAGAACCCACCAATGGTCAATCATTGGGGTTAAAGAAAAATCACTCAGGCAAAAACTGCCTCTATATGTTGTAGGGACGACAACTGTCTGTAAGACCGATAGATGTTTTATGGGTCTAATAAGAGAAGTCCAGAGTGCATAACTCATTGGACAAATTCCTGAGAAATTGAAGGATGTGGTGGATGAGTTTCAAGATGTCTTTCCCAATGATCTACCCTCAGGATTACCACCTAAAAGGCGAGTAGATCACAAAATAGAGACACTCCCGGGAAGACACCTCCTTGTAAGGCCCCATATCGCCTATCACCTCATGAGTTGGTGGAGTGTAAGACTCAAAGGAGGAGATGATACAGAAAGGGTTCATCCAACCTAGTGTATCACCATATGGGGCCCCTGTCTTGTTTGTGAAGAAGAAGGATGGCACAATGCGTATGTGCATTGACTATCGGGGTCTCAATCAGCAAATAGTGAAGAACAAATACCCCTTACCTTGCATGGATGACCTATTTGATCAACTCCATGGAGTGAGATACTTCACCAAATTGGACTTGCGGAGTGGTTACAATCAAATCCGAATTGCAGAGGAGGTTGTGTACAAAACTACCTTTCGAACCAGGTATGGCCACTTTGAGTATCTTGTGATGCCTTTTGGCCTCACCAATACGCCTGCCACTTTCATGAGCCTAATGAATGACATATTTTGTCCATACTTGGATAAGTCTGTTATCGTCTTCTTGGATGATATATTAGTATATAGTAGCACGATGACAGAACACAAACAACATCTACGAGAGGTCCTCCAGATTCTAAGATAGAATCAATTGTACGCCAAAATCTCAAAGTGTGAGTTTGGCAAGTCTGAAGTAGACTACTTAGGGCATAGAGTAAGTGCAGATGGCATTCAAGTATTGACAGATAAAATAGAGGTCATTCAAAAATGGAGTGCCCCAGAAGATCAGACTCAACTTAAGAGCTTCTTGGGGTTGACGGGATTTTATCGTAGATTTGTCAAGGATTTCTCCAAGGTTGCACAGCCTTTAACGGCACTACTTGGCAAGGGGGAGAAGTGGTCATGGGGAACTGCACAAGAGTTGGCCTTTCAAGAATTGAAGGCCACCTTGCTACATGCACCAATCTTGAAGTGGTATGACCCAAAACGTCCAATCAAGTTGGCTACGGATGCATCAGGCATAGCAATAGGAGCAGTCCTACAACAAGAGTGGCATGACGGATGGCATCCAATTGCATATTTCTCTCAAAAGTTGTTACCGGCAGAGCGCAACTACCACACCACAAAACGAGAAGAGCTGGCCATCATTCTAGCAACCAAGCATTGGAAGCACTACCTAAGCGAGAAGGCATTTGTAGTAGAAACAGACCACAAACCTCTAGTCTACCTCGAGACGCAGAAGGATCTATCTCGTCACCAAATTTGGTGGGCAGAGTGGTGACAACACTTCAACATGACAATCACCTACGTGGAAGGTAAGAAGCAACTTGCAGATGCATTTACCCGCATGCCAATGGCCAACAACTTGGTGGCAGAGGTTAAGATTAACCCTGAATTCTGGCAAGAGATTCTTGCTGCTACAAAAACTGATCCATAGACTTTAGAAGCGCAATTGTCCAAAGGTGTCACCAGCACCCAAGGACTCACCTTTTGGGAGGGCCGATTGTGGATCCTAAATGTCCCAGAATTACGCACCACCATTCTAGCGGAATGTCATGATTCAGCCATTGCAGCTCATGTCAGAGTGGACAAGACCTTGGAGGCAGTCAAGCGCCATTACTATTGGCCCAAGATGAGCAACGACGTGATGAACTATGTGTGTAGCTGCCTACTTTGTCAACAAAACAAAGCTTCTAATCAAGCTCCTGCAGGGCTCCTTCAACCTCTCCCCACTCCTACCCAACGTTGGGAACAAGTGAGTATGGATCTCGTCTGTGAATTACCCAAGACCACCTCAAGGTTTGACTCTATTGTGGTCTTTGTGGACCGGCTCAACAAAATGATTCATGTACGCTCTACCACCAAGGAGGTGACCGCTCCACAACTAGCTCAACTATACTTAGATGCAGTCTTGGCTCACCATGGCTTGTCTAGAGTACTCATCACCGATAGAGGCACCCAATTCACCAGTTTGTTTTGGCAAACACTCTTTGGTTTCTTCAAAACCAAGTTGGCCATGTCTACAGCTTACCACCCACAAACAGATGGCCAAACAGAGTGGGCTAATCGCACAATTGAAGACATTTTACGCGGCTTCCCCTTAGAAGAGCAAGAGAGGTGGGACACCCTACTACCATTGGTGGAATTCGCTTACAACAATTCAGTGAATGCCTCCACCCAGGTCACTCTGTTCTTCCTCATGTATGGTGAGCATCCCTTCACACCTTCTAGCTTGATGAAGATCCGTCCAGTGACTCCCACGGTTGATGCAGTCAACACATTTGTTTCTAGAATCCAACAAGGTGTGGAGAGCGCCAAGCACAGGTTACAAATTGCGCAAAATCAACAAAAGCAGTATGCTCATGCACACTGTAGGCACATGGAGTTGAATGTTGGGGATCAAGTGTGACTATCAATAACCAACCTCACATTAGTTGGATCTTGTAAGCTCAGACCTCGTTTTATTGGGCCTTTCTCGATTCTTTGTTGCATCGGCGCTGTGGCCTATCACCTTGAGCTACCACCCCACATGAAGATCCATCCAGTGTTCCATGTCTCCCTATTATGCAAATATGCTCCCCGATCAGGCCAAGGTACTTCCACACAGGACATTAGACCTTGTCCGACAGTCATTGATGGCACAGAGGAATATGAAGTGGAGCGGATTCTCCAAAAGTGCATGCGTGGTACTCGCCATCCGCAGGTGGAATATCAAGAACAATGGAAAGGCTACCCCCTCTATGAAGCAACCTGGGAACCCGCTGCCAATTTGGCACATGCACCGGTGTGGGTGCAAGCATTTGAGCAACAATTGCACAACAAGGACGTTGCGTCTTAAAAGGAGGGAGGTATGTAATACCAAGGGTTAGCCATATGATCTAGATGTGAAATTCGGTTTGGTAACATCTAGAATGATGTTATACATGATGGTCAAAATAGATCAGATAGAAGTATCACCAAAAGAGTACTTCTACTAATAGGGCAGAAACCGAAATAGACTTGAGAACCTTAGAACCAATAGCTAGACATATGATTTAAAGGTGAGAATTGGTTTGGTAACATCTGGAAGGATGTTACACATGATGGACTAAACAGATCAGAAAGAGGTATCACCAAAAGAGGACTTCTACTAATAGAGTAGGAACCAAAATATGCCTAAAATCTTTGAAGGCAATTTCGGAGGCCTAAACGGATGATTAGGCCTCAAAAATGTGCAGATTCCCCCCCCCCCAATGGAGGAAAGGCTGGCCCTCCCTCCCCCTTGGTTTTTCTCATTGAGAGCTTTCCAACGGTACCTTACTCATGTGATTCTGAGATTCCTACAAGAAGATTCCCTAAAAGATTCCCTCCGATCAAAGCTCGTTTGACCAACCAGATAGGACCTAGACCAGACAAGTCACCCATCCAAGTAAGTAATCCAAGGGTGGAGCTTGCTGACATGTCACCTATCTGTGTCCCTAATCCTATGGTGGAGCTTCCTTGGAGGAGATCCTCTTTGTCTATATAATAAAGAGAAGGTGCTCCCTTGGGGCATCGAATGTTTGAGTGTGCAATCTGTGTTTTCTCTCTTCTCTTGTCCTCGGAGTATTACACTTGTGTGTCTATGGGAGCAAAGAGGAGCACTTTGAACACCTAATCAAGGTCTTGCAATGCTTAGATGAGGCAAATGCATCACTCAACCTAGAGAAAAGAATTTTTTGATGTGAAGAAGGTCTACTTTTGGTGCACATCATCTCCAAGTATGGAATAGCAATTGATCCTAAGAAGGTGAGGAAAATCTCAGACCTTCCATTCCCTTCAAGCTTGACAAAGTTATGCCAATTCTTGGGGATGGTTACGTACTATAGGAGGTTCATCTTCTCATTTCCCAAGGCTTATGCACTGACCATCTACATGAAGAAGGATGTAGATTACATGGTGATTTTAGAAGATAAGGAGGCTCTCAAAGCTTTTGAGGAGCTCAAGCAATCCCTTGTTGTAGCTCCAATTCTTGCTAAACCTGATTGGAGTAAGCCTTTCATCCTCTACTTTGATGCTTCTAATGTAGCTATAGGATGCACTCTTATTCAATTAGACCAAGATGGGCATGATCATCCAATAGTTTATGCTAGTAGGCAGATGGTCTTAGCAGAGAAGACCTACTCTGTCATAGAGAGAGAAGGGTTGGCAATGATCTTTGGTCTCAAGAAGTTTAGACACTACTTGATTGGAGGGAAAGCCACCATTGTCATAGATCACAAGGCTTTGAAGTACATCTTCAACAAGCCTAATGTAGAAGAGAGACTAGCAAGGTGGATAATACTCTTGTCTAAGTATGCCTACACTATTGAAGATAGGCCACAAAAGAAACATGCAAATGCAGATTTGTTATCTATGGCCTATAATCACGATGGAGATGAACTAGTGGATGATTCCTCCTCGGATGAGAAGCTCATGACAATCTCAATCACTCAAGAGGTTCCAATGGAGTACAAGGAGATTGTAGATTTTGTGACAAGAGGTAACTATCCAGAAGGGATGCATGCTAGGGAGAGGAAGGTCTTTGCAACAAGATCTAGACCTTACACAATGGTGGAGGATATTCTTTTTCACCAAGGAGCAGATGGTCTACTTCAAAGAGCAGTGGGTAAAGAAGAGTCTATCCTACTCATAAAGAAGTTTCATGAAGGTTTAGTATGTGGAGGACACTTTGCAGGAAAGGTGACTGTTTTCAAGATTCTAGATGTAGGTTACCATTGGAGAGGGATTTTCAAGGATTATCATGATTATTGCAAAACTTATCATGTTTGTCAATCTTTTGCTAGAAAGTCTACATCCACTCCACCACTTAGATCAATTCTATTGCTAGGACCTTTTTAGAAGTGGGGAATTGATTTTGTAGGTCCTCTCAATAGAACCTTAAGGAACAATTGGTATATTGTGGTAGTTATTGATTAAATTATCAAGTGGGTTGAGGCTAGACCATTGAGGGACAAGAATGAAGATGAAGTTGGTAGATTTCTTTATGAACGTATTATCACTAGATTTGGATACCCTTTGGAGTTGGTTTCTGATAGAGGAGGAGAGTTTATAGGAACCATCACTACAACCATGCTATGACATTTCTCTATCACACATAGAGTAACTACATCCTATAATCCAATTCAATGGCTTGGCAGAGAGAACCAATCAGACCTTGTGCATGATGTTGGCAAAAGATGCAGAAATGGAGGGGGCTAAACATCATTGGGACAAGAAGATTCATGCGGTTTTGTGGGAGTATAGGACAACCATGAAGAGTTCCACTGGATATTCTCCATTTCAATTGGTATATGGTATTGATTCTACCCTACCTATTCACTTTGATCTTCCTACCTTCCAAAGCATTCATAAGAGATTGAAGAAAGCACAAGGAGTGATGCAGAGAAGTCAAGGAAGGAACAACTCATGGAGTTGGAAGAGGCAAGAGCAGTTGCTATGGTTTGAGTAGAGCAAGCCCAAAGGAAACAAAAGGAGAGCTATGGCAAGAGGCAAGGGAAGAAAAAGGTGGAGCCTTTCAAGGAAGATGATTGGGTAATGTTGTCTAATTCTATTTGATTCAAGAGAGTACAAAAAAAGTTTTTTGCCTAAGTACTTTGACCTTTCATAGTGGAGAAGGTGTGGGGCAATTACACCTATGATCTCAAGGAGTTGGTAGGAAGACACTTTGATAGGATTAACCATGATAAGTTGAAGATGTATCATAGAAGGTAGAGAGACCTTCACTTTGAGGACAAAGTAAAAACTTAATTCGGGGGTAAATGTAACACTATGCATGTGTGTGGTATTGTGATATTTAGCTTAGTATTACAAGTACTTGAGAGATATTATTTATATAAAGATAAAGGATGGTTCTACATTAGTCATGAATAGCTAAATTTATTCATAGCTAAGATAGAGGGGACCTTACTTTAGAGGAAGTGGAAAAGATAAGCACCACTATTTTGGATTCTAGTGTGTTGACTTGGTATTATTCCTAGGTGTTTGGCTTTGAGGAAAGAGTTAAAAACTTTTAGGCCTGCAAGCCTTTTTGTTTCGGATTCTTCAATAGGCCAAGGATAGCCCATGTGAAGGAATCCTTGACTTAGTGGTTGGGTCAAGATAAGATCACATGCTTACTAGAATATGCCCATGTAAATGGATATTCCTTTATACTTTTTGACTCTACTTGACTTTTAGCCTAGTAACTTGAGTTACTCTAGTAATTAGTAACTTTGGTGCACAACTATTTCACAAGTATATAAACAAGGGGTGAGGAAGTACTTATCATTCTTTCATTTGCAACTATCTCTCTCTCATTGAGTTCTCTAGTGAGCAATGTCTTGAGTCTTGGAGTGGTAGCCTTAGAGGAGTATGATGGAGTTGGGGTTCCTTGCCTTCTTAGTCCATGGTGCACTACCATAATAGCCATCAGAGGTTCATCTTGAGTGAGAGACATGCCGGCTCACAGCTCCCAATCACTAGAGGTCCCAACCTCTGTGTGAAAAACTCCCTCCACTTTGGCTGCACATGTCCTCTAGTTGCATCCCAAGTGGACCAAGGGTGTAATCCAAGTAGCTCATGCTCACTTGGATGGACTCCAAGTAGATCACTCTCCCTAGTAGCAACTGGCTATGTCCCAAGAATACCATGGCCACTTAGTCCATTGCCTCCAACATGTGCTTGAATCATCTTGGTAGGCACAGAGCTCACAAATGTCTGAGTGGTGATGCCTATCAAGCGCATCCTACACTACTCTACCAAGCCAAGGCTCACAATCCAGGTCAAACAATTCATGTCCATAGCTGACCTAACACTTGATGATTGGATGCCTCTGACATTGCTCAAACAACGGTAATACCACTCTCATTAGCATTGGGCTCCACCAACTGCTTTAATTGTAAGTCTAGGTCCTCCTTCTAAATAAGCATGAGAGCTTGCGAAACTCATGAGTGTAAGAAATGCGGCTATAAGCTGTCCAACTAGGTTCACCATTGCCATAGGTGACCTATTAGCCACTATCACCATCTAAGATTGACGCTCAACATCCAAGATGTCATCAACAAGGATGTGGTCAAGTCGCTAAATCCCATTATAAGCACATTGTAAAACCTTTTTGGGTAAGAGGTTTGTCCACCAAAGACAAAGATGATGAGCTCATGATCCTACTGTGGCTACATCTAACAATACAGTAGGTCCCATCCAAGAATGGACCTGATGTGTACTTGCCACTACTCTGGTGCAAGAATCACCCATCAAAGGAATGTTCTCCAAAAGGTAAGCTAGAGAAATAGACTGATGAACCTAGAGATGTTGTAGTATCCATAACATCTCCCAAAACACACTAGAACAAGGATCCTGAAGACCCAAACCTTGGCCAGCACGTGTACGTCCCTAACATGGCTATCTAGAAATCACCAAGTGAACAGGCCCATGTCTCTCCAGATCATGCGTCCCCGGTAAGGAAATATTTGTTGGTAGGGCCTTCTGGTAACCTTTGATTGCTGACATTGGTAATAACTAAGCATACCGGTAGGCCAAGTATGCCACATGATGTAGAGAGACTTGACTAGATCTTTCTCTACATACAAGTACCTCTATACTCATATACCCACTTGTAATACAACAACTAGTCCGGTGCTAATCCCACCAAACAACTCCAATAGACATATCCCCTCTACTGGATACTACCAACCAATGAGTGTGGTATCTAGAGGTGTCAAATTAATTGACTCTAGAGGCTCATCCTCAAACTCATCTCTTGACGGTACAAAGGGGCCACTCCAAGCTTGTTGCACCAACTGATCTACATGATGCTGCAATGCCTCCTTGGAACTCCACAATGGAACATCCAAGGTGGATGGAACAATCCCACTCATACTCCAAATCCAAGAGATCTCCTCTGGTATTGGAGTATCCTCTACATGGGCGTTCCCCTCCAACAAGTCACCATGCCAAGCAATTGCACCATTGAACACTGAAACTGATGTTGCCATGGTCCCAAACTATGGTGAGCCAAGACTGCCACTACTGAAATGTACTGGTAGGCAACATACCCATACTTCACTAGACTACCAACCTAGTCTATAGGAGGTTGTCTCCTCCCAATAGTCAATATTGAAACCCATGAGGTATAACACTACTCCCCAAACTAGCACATCATATGACTCAGCTATTGTCGCAATAGTCTGAGCTCTCATTATTGAGCTATCAATCAGATGACTGGGCTGAAGCTGAACAACTAGCTCTCCACGTGTGATGTATTGTGTCAAACCACCACCTAGAGATGTCTAGATCTGAAATGGACACCTTTCCATGTTGGTCTTTTGTAAACCTAGACCAACAACTTCAGCCTTCTCCAACAAAAGAGGTTGCACACCAGAGTCTAATAAGACTCTATATGGTGTATAGACCTTCCCTAAAGGTCCCACCAAATTGAAAATCCCCATCTGGTTATCCAATAGGACAACACCAATGGTGAACCGTGCTCTCTCAAAGGCCGGTCTAACTAGCAACTCCTCCGGTCTAGCCACAGTTGCTTGCCATAAATCACTAGTTGTTGAACGGATCCCATGCTCCTCAACCAAGTCAGCTCCACTATCCACCACCTCTAGTCTAGTAGTAAGAACCACATCATCCCTACTTTAACAAAGCATGGCAGCCAACCACAACACTAGGGTTGGGTCAACTCCCAATGTAAACATATCATTGGCTGAAAACAAAGGGTACCACATAGTCAGCTGAGCCGCTCCCAACATCATGCTTGACTCAATTTGTGTATCAATAGGTGGCTATCATGCATCCCATACCCAACTACCACACCTGCACTGGGACATCTAGGAGCCATGGATGTTGTCTACAATGTCTCTGAGAGTGTGAAAGACTGGGGAAGTCAAACTTGTCTCTCACCCTCTCTTCTCTATGGGTCCAACTCCATTGATGCTCCTCTAGGCTCTCGAACACGTTTCGCACTCCTAGTCACTGCTGCAGATGCATCCACTTGTGCTACTCCACACATGAAGTCCATATCATCTCCATCACCAATATATGAGGTGGAAGCCTCAACACCCAAATCTGATCTCCTCTGAGCAATGGCCATACTAGCCAATCTCTGCTCCAACTGCTCAATCTGAGTAACCACAGTTGGATCAGAAGTAACTGCAAATACTACACCTCTACTAGGTGTAGATCCTCTACCACCACCTCTAAAACCTTGTCCTCCATGAACTAGAGCTCCTCCACTACCTGCCATAGTAGCCCTACCACTTTGTAACTCTTGGTTACGGAGTTAAAGCACCGGTCACTAGTGTGACCAAATTTGTGGTAATGCTCACACTTCCTCTGTGTTGGTTGTGATGCACCAGAGGTATCAAGTCCACTACCTTAAGTACTCTCTTTCTTATGGTGAGGTCTACCACAAGTCCCACAAGCAACACCACTACTCACTAGCTATTGTTGACCTAAAAATGAAGGTAAGGAGCTAACTACAATAAGCCATCCACTTGCTTCATAGGACCTAGGTTGTCCACCCTATCCTCAAAAACCAACTAGATGTGGTGCACTCTACTGCACTCTAGAAGAAGTCACAGTTGTGGATGAGGTCTCCCTACCAATCCATATATCACTCTCTCCTCCACCATTTTGAGCTCAATACGCTCAACTAAACCAAACACCATTGCCAAAGTAGGCAAAGTAGCCTATAACAACGTAGCATCACGAACTCTATGTCACAACTCCCTATCCAATATCCATACCAAAACTAGACTGCCTAGGCCTCAATAACCCCTTGAGTGAAACTGATCAGCTGCCTCATGCGAGTTTATGCCTTGCGTAAGCTCTCTCCAATCTTCTGCTGGAACTCCTGCAAGCTCCTCAGCTTGTCAGTCCGCACTCCTTGGTAGTTTTGCCTCAAACATTGGAAGAACTCTACCATGGGGTTAAACCCCATTACCACACCACCTCCTATAGTGGTACCTCTCTTTGTAGTAACATTATCTCCAACTAGTGCACCTCTACTAGCTCCACCAATGCTACTCAAGCTAGAACTCATGGGTACTGCCAATCTACTCTTGGAAACCAAGCTTGAAGTGATAGAGACATAGTTTGGAGACCAATATTGTCTCTATAACTCAATTTCCTCCAAGTGAGCTCTCCAAAACTCATCGTAATTGTCCATTGGCAGACCCTCCAAATGCTGAAACAACCCTTTCCATGCCATGAAGAGTGTAAACTTGGGTTCCGCATCTGCTGCAAATCACACCAACTATCAAACTCCTAGATGAAGGCATCCAACTCAATGGTACCCATTCTACCAAAGTAACACCTAGGACCTTTCGAGGCCCCATAAATCTTGTCCATATCCCACAACAATGGTGCGGACACACCAAGTGCACTTTCAACTAAACCAGCTCTTGTGTCAAACTCCAACTTAGAGTCAATCTCCTCCCTCACTAGGACCTAAGATGCAAGCTGACATTAAACATCACTTTGAGTAAACCCACTACATACTATAGGGCTAACTCCTCTAGAATCTCCAAAGAACTCCATCATGACAAACCGCAAACCGGAACCACAAATTGCAACTGCAAGTACCCCCACCAAGTGCCAATACTCACAGAACATCGCTTACTAATGTAACTCTAACTGAAATAACTACACTAGGGAAAAGGGCAACCTATAACCTACCATCACAACACATACTCTTATGGTCTACAGGTCATCACTTCTTGCCTCACCGGAGAGAAACAAAGGTAGTCTTATTGGTCATCACTCCAGTCTCACTACCAAGAGCACACTAGAGTACCAACGCTCAAAAATCAGGGCACCTCACACAAATGTGATGCGCAAACAAGAAGTATAGAATGGAGCGGGTCCAATCACAAGAAATCTAAACAAAAACACTCCATCTCATAAAGCAACATGTGACTGACTCTATCACCATTTGGAATTTGACATAAGAGAAGTTTGTATTTACGTCCTAAGCTACCAAGATCACCAAGAATGGGATCAAATTGCCTCTCTTAGCCAAAGCTACAAGTGTATAGATAATAGTGGCACAGTCACTACGACAACAAGTGAAGGGTGGACTAGTTGGCTAGCGCACCAGTCTAGGAACAAGAGATCTAAGGGTCAAACCTTGTACTGCACAATCTAGCAAGATAGGCAAATTTTACCAAACGATGACCAAAATCTACTCTAAACTAGCTAGCCTCACGCCAGCAAGCTGGCTTGTTGGCCCTTCTAGGCCTTCATAGCCTCTCATAGCCCACAGCTCTATGCCTTGAAGCCTCTCAAAAGCAAAACTCCTCCAAATCTGGCAAACACTCCACCAACTCTGGCCAAAATCTGCGACTTCAAAACTCCTCCAAATCTGGCCAAAATCTGATGTAAAATCTGACATAAACCCTAAATTTAGCTGATTGCCAAATCCTCCACTAACTCTTCACTCAAACCAAATTGAAAAAATGGGTTTCTCCAAATTACAAATTCATGAGGGAAGGTTCCAAACTCCACTTTCAATTTCACTTTTTGAGCACAACTCGCAACAAATTGGTCATGCTTTCACCTACTGAGCTCAAAATCACAACCACTAGTAAAAATTGCTTCTCTTTGTTTGAAATTTGGTCAACACTTCCGCACACCATCTATCTCATTGCCAAATCTACATCACTAAATGAGCTTCTGCACACTAGGGAAAACTTGAGCTCCGATTGAGCTACCAATGATCATCAAGTCTTGGAGATACCACCAACACTCTCAATTCTTGCACCCAATTTTCCCTTGAATTCACTTCTTTGATGTAATTAGATTGTTTACAACTCTCGAATCAACTCAACTCAAATCAGTTTATATAGTGATAGATCAAGTCATTATATAAACTGATCTGTCACTATATAAATTGCCAACAACTAAGCATTGATTACAGTCAAGCCACACCCACTCTAGCTAAGAGAATCCGGGTGACGCTTGTCGGCCTCTGTCCACCATAGCCAAGAACTCGAAGGCTCAACATCAGATAAGTGACCTCTTTGGAGCTGCACTTTGAAAGTATACCCTTGGACTTGAGCTAGGTTTGAAACCCTAATGGTCCCACTGACGGCACACTCGACAGTGCAAATGATGCAAAGTGACGGTGGACTCCACCGTGAAGTCAATACCCCAAACATGAAATTTGACCGTCAAAAAGTAGCCTATGGGAAACTATTGAAATACCTCTAACTACTATCATTACAACTCCAATGTTCGAGCAATCTAGATGCGGCTCTAAAAACGGCATGACACAATTTACCCTATCACCTTCCAAATTTTCTAACATATTGCATGTATGAAATAATCCAAGCTTTAATCTATAAAAATTGCAAGTCTAGATATCAAACTTGAACTTTTACCCAAAATCACTAAAATTTCCAAAATCTTCAGCTCATAGAATCTCTCCAAGTCCTCTCTTGTGTATAGGAATTCTTGTCACCTCAAAAGTATTATAATGAATTACAAGGTATATAAATGAGTCTAAGTTCTCAACACTCTCTCCCTTAATCTTCTCTTCAAGTGAGCTCTTATTCCCTCCTTTTGTGTAATATAGAATGTTACTTCAAACATTGCTTTTTAGAGAGATCTCAATAATTGAACCAAAAATGTAAGCTGGCTTGTCTTGCACTCAAGATGAGCTTCTAATAGCTATTAAGGTAGTACATCATGGACTAAGAAGGCAAAGAACCCAAAATCTATTGCATTTTTCCATGGCTAAAACTCCAAGGCATCTCCAAGACTCAAACCATTGCTCACTAAAGAACTCAATGAAAGAACGATAGTTGCAAATGAAAGGATATGAGTAGTTCCTCATCCCTAATTTATATACTTGTGAAATAGTTATGCACCAAAGTTACTAATTATTATAGTAACTGAAGTCACTAGGGATAAATTCATATAAAGTCAAAAGTCTATGTGGGTATCCAAACTCATGGAATTAAGCTCCTAAGCATATGGTCTTAATTTTAACCCAACAAATAAGTCAAGAATTTGTTCACATGGGCTATCCTTGGACTATTGAAAAGTCCAAACCAAAAATACTTGTAGACTCAAGAGTTCTCAACTCATTCTTCAAAGCTAAACATCTAGGAATAATACAAAGTGAATACTCTAGAGTCCAACATAAGGGTGCTCACTTTTTCACCTTTCTATAAAGTAGAATGACCTTTGTCTTGGCTATGATTAACTCTAGCTAATCATGACTAATATAGAAACTTGGTTAAACTCCATATAACTAATATGTTCAACTACTTATAATACTCAATGCCAATAAATCATACATGCATCTATGGGTGTTACACATCAACTGAAAAGTTTATGGACAAGATGATGCCTCAATACTAAGACTTATATAAAAGCATCACCAATTATGCATCCTTAGTGAAGCAACTTCACAAAAGCTCTTACTTGATGAAGGTAGAACAAACCAAGGCAAAAGAAGACATTGCAAAGGTGAGGAATCTATACAAGGAAGGAGGCCCAAGAGTGAATGACTTAGTATCAAAGAATTTCAAAGTAGCAAAGTGAGGTATCTTGGATCAAGAGCAAAGAAGAAATCTAAAAGCTATAAGGGGAGATGAGAGTCCTTTGACTAGAATACCACCAAAAGTAGCAAGTGTACAAAGAACAATTGAAGGCCCAAGATAAAGAATTTTTTAACATTTGTGGGCAGATAGAAACTACCAATGTAAGTTTAGTGATATTTCAAATATAGATTGCTTAATATCAAAAGGAGGTGAGTTTAGGTGAGCTTTGATTTGAGAAGTTTCTAGCCAAAGCAAGAAAGTAGAAAAAGGAGAAAATAGTAGATTGCCTTCTATTGAGTGAGGAGTTGATAGCTAAAGCTTAAGCAATCTATATTAGCTTAAAGGAAGAGAAAGAGAAGATCCTCAAACAAATGGAAGATGCACAAAACAAGCTAGTAGGAATTTCTGAAGAATAATCACTTATGAAGGTTCATTGGACAAAGCTACACAAATTCAAGCTGCAAATACAAAAATTGGGAGAGAAGGTCTACTCCAAAAAATTAGATTTGTTAGCTATTCACCTTAGAAACATATTGATAGGAAGTTTATACAAACCTTAGACTCCTTTTTCCTAAAAATTGTAGAAAAGAAAGAAAGGTTAACATTTTTCATTAGGGGTTGTAGAGGCAAAGGTGGTTCTTTGTAGTAGCTATAGCTAAAGATCTTGTGAACACCTTTGAGAAAGAATGCTTTGGGAGTTGTATAGACCTTTTTAGTTATCACCTTTAGAGTTGTCCAAAGGAGTGTAAAGTGCAAGTTGTCTTTGGGGAAGATTTAACACCTTCTTGCACATGTGTAAGGCACCTTATTAACTTGCATGTGATTAAGATAGGATTAGAATCCTTATGGATAATGTAGATGGAGTTAGAAGTCCCAAATCCACTTAAATTTTGGATTCATCTCGAGAAAAGAAAGGAATGTATTTAAGGCTTTGGCTATATGTTATTTATGTTCACTTTTATGCCCATCAAGGTTTAACAAAGAAGAGTCCAAGTTCTTTATCACTATGTTTTATAAATTTTGAAAAGTGGTGAATGTCTATGTTTAGTAAAGGTAGAAAACTTTATAGTAAGGTCACAATTGCTAGAATGTAGGGAGAGACACTACTGCTTGATCAGAATGTGTGATTTCTAGGGGACTCAAAGGAGCAAATCAACACATTGAGGAGTCAATTCTGATTTAGAGCATTGAGACTACCATGGAATCTAAAGATACAGATTTAGCCAATGCAAAGATGTCTTTGGAGTTGTGCTTTTGGAAGGATAACATGTGACCTTTGGTATTGATCTCGTCATTGTGAAGGGATCTTTGGGGTGAAGTTAATAATCACCTTTAGGATTAATTTAGAATCTACTTATAGCAAAAGTAATGTTTAGTTTCTTCTTTTTGAACTGCACCACAAGTTGTGACACTCAACTTCAACTCAAAGTAGTTCTTACCCAAGAGGTTAAATAGGAATTAATAAAAAAATCTCTTCAATCCAAGTCGTTTTTCTAATCTATATCCTCAATGAAATGAGATGCTCTTATTCTTTTCTACTATTTGGTTGATATTAAGATGCCACATACTTTTTGGCACCACTATTGGGGATACACTCCTTAGAGTACCTAGAGGCAAAGCTAGAAAATGCAATGATTTTTTTTAGTGAATCAAGTACTAGTGGACATTCAAACCCAACATAACTTGAGAGTGGTCAAGAGAAATTAGAAGCATAAAGTTGAGTGGCATGCAACACAAGAAAGAAAAGCTCAAGAAAAACTTGAGAAAAAATAATGATAGATATTGAATAGATCCCTTGACATGTAGAAAATGATTTTGGATTCAATAATATAACCTATGAATTGTTCAAAGCTCCATATAATCCAACCATTTCTTCTCAATCTGGTGTAGTAGAAGAAGATTCTCTATTATGATGAGAAGGAAGGTTCCACTAGAGACACAATCAAGAAGAGCACATAAGGAATTTGTAACAAGCACCTTATTCAAGCTTGGGTATTGATAAAAAATATTCACCACTGGTCCCACATAAGCTCTTTGTCAAAGACTAGGAACTTGACAACAAAGTATGCTCGGCAGATCATAGTGAAATTTGTTATTTTCAAAACTCCAAAGGTTTTGATCAAGAAAAACCTTTATCTAAAAAACCAAGGGGAAAGGTTTCCCAAAACTTGTACTTAATTCCAATTTATTCTATTCTTTTTCAAATGTATTCCCACTTCTTCTACCTTTGTCTCCATCATAATGCTAAATCATGCACCTTTCATGTGACAACGCCACTAGAAATTTCAAGAGAAGGATGAGGAAGAGGATCCTAACACATTCATGAAGGAATTTGAGGCAATCTATATGAGCATTAAGAAAGATGCAAATGATGATAGACTCCAAATATTCTTGAGCTTATTGAGAAAGAAGGCTATCAATTTTTACATCAGAACCCTAAAAATATGGAGGGTTGGCCAATGGTCAAGAATCAATTCCTTGAGCATTTCCAAGAACTAGATTATAAGGAAATTGCTTTGCCACTCTTGACAATTTGGAATGCAAAAAGAATTAGATGCCTCATGATTACAACAAAAGGTTTCAAAGCCTTCTAAGTAAAGTACACACAAGAGATGGTATATTAAGATACTTGGATCCACAAGCAATAGCATGGTTCCAAGAGGAACTACTTATAGAACTTCATGTCTTTGCCAAAGAATAAGAACATGAGACATTGTACAAGGTAGTTTATTCTATAGAGTTGTACAAGTGGCCAGGCTAAACCTTTTGTGTAAGCTAGATTGAGAAAAAAAATTACAAAGATGCTAAAGAAAAAATCAACTAAAAGTATTCTTTCTTTGTCTTTAAGGATATCCAATAAAACATCTTCATTAGAGTATTTATCACTCAAAGATGAGGAAGAGCAGAGGGAGAAAAGAAGGAGTACCCAACTACTACTTCATAGACCTCTACATAATTAGGTTTAAAGTTGGAAGAGCTCATTAAGGAGTTTGCTAACTTCAAGATGCAATTGGTTGGAATGAAGGAAAGGTGGACCTTGTTTGTATATTTGACCAAATACCTAGTGCATAACTTTTGGTAAGCTGAAAAATTCTAACATTGAATGTTTTTCTATTTGTAGTTTTTCCTCAATGCATTAGGTTGAATGAGCTCTAGCATGGGAAGAGCATGAATTCTATGTGGAGGAGGATATTTTATACTACTACAAGTACCTTCTAATACAACTCCAATTCCTCTTATCACCATTCCTTGATATGTCCCTAGGGAGTATACTACCAAAAAACTGCAAAGAAGAATATTACTACCAAGGCAAAACACTACCTGTAATAATATGGAGTTAACCAAAGCTAATATGGAGCTACATATAGCTAAAACAAGGTATAACTACAATATATCTAGGAAATTTGAAGAATGTTCTAAAAACATCCACAAAGCTTTGTAAGAAGCTTCCAGAAACCTTCCAAGGATGGAATAACTTGAACACCAAGCTAATGGTTAGCTTAGTTAGTATGCCAAATAAACAACTAGCTTAGCATGCACACCAAGTAAATGGTTATCTTAGCTTGCACTCCAAGTAAGGTGGGTTCTAAAAGGAACCTTCCTTGGAAACTTCTTGGGAGCCTTGTATTCAAGTTACCTATAAATACCAAAGCCTAAGCTCATGCTAAGCATTTTTAGTCTCCTTCATTTGAGCATTTCCAATGTGACTTTCTATTCCAATCTTCTATTGCCTATTTCTTTCCTTGGTCCTTTACATTGGTATTAGAGAAGGAATGGGATGGACAAAAATTATGGGCCACCAAATTCATTTCTCCTAAACCATTGGGATTCCTATTCCTATGTCTATGTACTGCCAAAGCATCATTTCATGCCTTGAGTCAAATTTTTTGAATGCATTCACCTTATCCAATAAACATTGATCCTTTGAAGTATAACTTATAGGGAGTAGGGAACATGTTGCATCTATGTGCTAACTCAAAACATGTAGCTAGTAGAGTAGTAATGATGGTGGAAATGCCCAAAGTTATCATTGATATGTAGCATAGATCAAATACCTTATTTGATTGTTGAAAGAGAGAGATTGCAAAAAGCAACCACAAGAGCAAGTAAAGAGAGCAAAATTTTGAGAAAGAGAAGAGCAAGTCCAATTTCTAAAGCCAAAGGTAATTGATTGCAAGAATCTATTGGGTATCATAGAGAAATTCATGTTTGGTTATGAATGTTATTTTGAAGCCACAAATCTCCTAGATGAACAAAGATAGATTCTCTTATCTTTGAGCCAATTAGATAGAATGGCCAAGCTATGGTTACAATTTTGGGAAGAGCAATCTCAACAACAATTTGTCACTCCAATCTCAACATGGGAAGAATTCAAGAGAGCAATAATCAAGAGATTTCAAGTGGTGAATGTTATACAAGCCACACAAGACAAAGTGGTAGAATAGAAACAGATTGGTTCTATGAAGAGCTACATCATGCAACTCCAAAACACTATAATGCAAATCTAAGAGATACAAGAAGGTTAAGCTATAGATTGATTTATGAGGCACTTGAAATTATGTATTAAATTGGAAGTAATTATGCACTTGTCAAAACACTTGGAAGAAGCTATGCAATTATGCAATCAGGTGAGCATTTTGATTCTTTGGCTGGTTCTTTGATTTTGCAATTTGGTCTTGACTTAGATCTTCACAAACATACCAACACATTAAAAATAGGTGGCAAAAAAAGCACCAATGGAGATTGATGCCATCCAATTGAGACTATTTTGTACTAAAAGAAGGACAATTATGACAAGAGGATGATTTATTCTATTATCACCAAATTGGATATTACATTGCCAAATTTCCAACTTAGAATGGACAACCTTAACCATTTGCCCAAGCAGAACGTAGGGAGAGTGATGATCAAGGAAACAAAATGTCCCAATATGAATTATTGAGCCATAACCTTATTAAGCCTAATGGGATTGAAGGCTCAAATCGTGCAAGTTCACTTACAAGGTATGATATTTGATTGTGGTTGTAGGAGTTTTGTTGGTTTTGGGAGTTTGGAAAATTGCATGTCCATACAATTAGCAAAGAAATTATGCATCCCTAGCAAGCTAACATTAGGTAGCACATGGATGATAGAAAATAGTAGAATGAGTTCCATATTTTGTACTTCACATCCTATTGTATTCAAGATTGGGAGTCAATATTCAAAGTATATGACATTTGTTGTAGCTCATCTACACTACAATATCATTTTAGGTCTTCCTTTGGTTGAACACCATAAGATTCAATTTGATTGGACTTGATGACATCCAGATCTTTATTGAGATGCAAACAAAGAAGAACAATGCTACCTGGCATAAATTAAAGAAGGAGCTTTGTAATACACTAGAACTGGACATGAGAATATAGTGACAATGTAGAGACCTAAGTTGAAGAAGCAAGATTGACCTAAGGATATTGTGTTACCATCAAAGAGAAGAACTACTTGAAGACTAAACTTGAGTTGAGATACAATAGTGGTGGATCTGTCGTCAGGCATTGAAGAAGAGAAGGAAATAGAATCCAATAATGAAGACTCAAAGGACAAAATGACTTTGCAGAGTAAGGAGTCAAGCAGTAGTAGTGATGAAGAATGTGACATCCAGCAGTCAGCAAAAGAAGAAGAAGTTGAAGGAGGTTCAGATCAAGAATTCCATGAAGATATAAATTGCATGGAAGGAGGTGACAACCCTTGTCTGGAATTGCTGAAAGAAGAAATTTTGGAGGAGGATAAGTTGAGATTGGTGTTTCACAGGGGAGTGAGGTCCCAAAGAGTAGTCAAAGCTGTCCAAACTGGACAAAGTGAACCCAAAGTGGAAAGGGAGTATAGTTTTGAAGATAACTCATTGCAGATAAGAAGATCAAGACTTTGGGTTGTAGAACCTTAGGTTATCAAAGAAGAGGAAGTGGACAAAGATGTTTTTAAAGAGGTAACTTATTTCTTTGAGTATAGTTTGTCTCCTATTGATGTATTTGCAGGAAAAGGTGCAAGAGATGAAGGAGATGCATTTTGAGTTGAAGAATGAGCTCTAGGTGGTGAAGCCATTGAATGGTGAAGTACAACAACTAAAGGAGTAGTTGGTCCACAGTGAGAAGGATGCCAAGATACTTTGGGTGGATGCAACTATTTGACAATAGTGTCTTCATGATCTAAAGGGAATCTCTGAACAACATGGGAGTTATTACAAGCATCAAAAGGAGGAACTAAAAAAGCAAAAGGAGGAAATTGAACAATCAAAGAAGCAATTGAGTATGGCAAAGCAGATTTGAACCTTTTTAAAGATCAACTCAAAATGCAAGAACAACTTTAGAAAAACTTAACAAGTTGTTGGGATAAAGGTAAGGCTTGGCAAAGAGAATTGGCAAGTAGGGAGAGAGAAGAGCAAAGTTTGTTGGAGTTGGTGAAGAGAAGTGTTGCTCAAGTGGCTAAGGAGAAGTAGAGAAAAGGAAGTTAGAGGTGAAGTATGTTGAGGAGTTGAAGGTACTTTGTATCCAGTTGAAGGAGCAATGAATCCAAGAAAATTATCATCAATGAAGGAGAATTCAAGTTTAGTAGAAGAGGTGGCCATCTAATTTAAACGTGATCCTTAGCACTCAAGCCAAAGCCAAGTTACAAGAAACATATTTACATGAGCTGAGGTTATTAGTGCAAGAAACCAAAAAGAAGAAAGCAAATGATGTAGTTCTGAATACTTTGCTCATTAGTCTTAGGGATAGAATAGATAGGAAGATGATTGAAGTAGGAGATAATGTCTATCTTAGTTAGATTGGAATTAGATGAGCTTTGTAGCAATATGAAGACATGAACCCAATGTGAAGTAGTTGAGATTGGAGTGCAAGCAACTTTTGGTGAATTACCCGAGTCAATTGAAGAAGTTAGGATAGAAAAAGAGAACATAATTAGTAAGATTATGACTTCAATTGCAGTTTAGATTGAGGATAGGGTAGAATTAGAGGAAGACGTAGATGTAGTGAAGGAAATTGAAGTGTAGGAGGCACTTGAAGCTAATTTAGGTGTAAAAGCCATAGGAGAAATAGAAGTCAGATCAGATTAAGAGTAATTGCTTGAGATCTAAAGAGGTAAACATGAAGAAGTAAAGTGATACTTTGGATCTATGGATTAGTAAGTAGCAGTTGAAATGGTTTAGATAGTTTTGTAATTGTTGAGTACTCTGCCTATTTAAAGCAAGGCATTTTTAGTATTTTATGTTTAGTATTATATTTCTGAAGTTGAATAAAGCAAAGTGTTTTAACTCAATGCTCATCATTTTAGCTTTATTCCAAATATGAATCATGTGTTTGTGTGTGTGAGTGTTTTGTGTGTGTGTGTGTGTGTGTGTGTGTGTGTGTGTGTGTGAGTGTTTGTGAGTGTGTGGAGAAATTCAAATTGCAAGTTATAGAGTGTTAGATGTTGGATTCTACCACTTTGATTTTCATTCTACGTGTTTGATCCTAAGTGGACTGCAAGAAAAACAATGCCTTGACAAATTTGTGAGGAATTGTAGTGTTGGTAGTATCTTGCATTTGTGATGTGGGATTTATGCAAAGAAAATTTGATTGAGGAAGTTGTGCCTTCAATGGAGGAGTGGAACACAACTCCAAGGTGAAGTCACTTCATGGTGAAATAGCCTTCTTCAAAGAACTGAATCATCACAATCAATGTCAATTTGGAAAGGACTTGAAGAATTGTGACTATAGGTGTTGTTAACTTATTACAAGACTGCAAATTGAGTGCTTGTTACTCTCTTATGGATGTGGTTTCTACCCAAGAGGCTAAAGATACAACCAAGAAGAAATCTTTCTTACTTTATTTTGTATTTGACCAGTCTTGACTCATATCTAGGTGGGAATGAATGATTACATATCAATTACTACAAAAGTGATAATTGTTGGGTTGTTATAAATTTTTTAGCAATGGTTCATCCATTATTTCACTCCTATGCCTGCACTATTATTGAACTCTTGGAGAAGATAACAAGCTTCAGATGGAATACCAAACAAGAAGAAGCATTTAAGAAGCTTAAGGATATGTGGTCTTCACGACCCATCCTCTAACCATATGATCCTCAACTACCTTGTCTGGTTGATTTTGATGTTGTTAACTTTGCAATTGTAGTTGTGTTACAACAAGCATTCCTAGATGGATTGCATCCCATAGCCTTTGTATCTCAATAGTTAAATGCAACCAAAAAGAATTACTCTACTACAAAAAATAACAAGAACAATTATCAATGATGTATGCAACAAAAGTGTGAAAACATTATCTATTAGGGAAATAGGTGGTAATGTAGACCAATCTTAAACTCTTGTTGCATACAATACATTTAAAACACATGACTAGTAGATGTCATTGATGGGAAGAGTAATAACAATTGTTTGACATCAAGCTTGAATACAAACCAAGAAAGTTCCATGTCATTGCTGATGCCTTATCAAAACAACCTGATTTAAAGACTCTTTTTGAATCTCTCATCACAATACCAATTACCATAATGTTGACCAACTCAAAGACCCACATCAACTTTAGGACTGCTTTACAACAAGACCTCTTCTTTCAACTAGTATGAAATTGTCTTGCATCACATGACAAGGAATACAACTCTTTCTCCTTCAAGGAGAGTCTTCTATTTTATAAGAACCAACTTTGTGTTCCATTTGTAGGTGATTTTTGACTTGTGTAGCTTCAAGAGGCCCAAGACTCACCAATCATTAGCCTCATGAGTGTGGACAAAACCTTGCATACCTTACAACAGAAATGGTGGTGGTTGAACATGGCATGAAGGGTTTGAGAGTTTGTCCAATCTTGTGAGAGTTGCTAATGAAACAAGATTGTGACAACCTTGCAAATATCACTTTTGCGGTAATCGGGTAAGTAAAGTTAGTTCTCATAGAGATACTAGTCAAAATTGGTCAAATACAAAGTCAAATAGTAACATGTAGTTCTTCTTGATTTCCTCTTTAATCTCTTAGGTAGCAACTACACCCAGAAGAGAGTAACAAGCTCATAATCTTGACAATTTGTCATGAATACATATACCCATAATCACAACATAGCAAATTCTTTCCAAACAAATCTTTTTTGTGATGATTCAGATTCTCCCAAAGACGGCACTTCACTATGAAAAAAAATTTGCCTCAAAATTGTGTTCCACCTTTCTACTGAAAGCACAACTTCCTCAATCAAAATTGCTTCACATCAACTTTGTGCTGCACTCACAAATGCAAAATACTACCAACACTACAATTCCTCTCAGATCTATCAAGGCATTGCTCTGATTGCACTTCACCCAATATCAAACACACAAAATGAAGATAAGGTTGCAGAATCTAATATCCAACAAGCACATTGATTTGCACTTCAAAATTCTCCTCACACTCACAAACACACACAAAGTTGACACTCGGAATCAAGCTCAAGCTACAAGCACTAAAAATAGCACTTCACTTTATCTATCTTTAGAAATATGAATACTGAACAACATTTCACTGCAAATGCCACTCTTAAATAGTGAAGCAAACAACAATTACTAACAACTATACCGTTCTACAACAACCCTTCTAACCTACAGATCCAAACTAACAATGCACCTCTTCATATATGCCTCTTTGAATCTCAAAACTATTACTACTCCGATCCAATGTATACCCCATCATCGGCTTTCAAACCCAATGATCTTCCTATTACTTCTCCTTCTTCAAGTATATATAATTCTACCAAATTCTGCACTATTTCTACTTCTTCTACACTAGGAACTACAATTGAGCTCTTGGTTAATCTATCTAGTTCTTATCTCCCGACCCACTCTTCTCTAATGTGTCAAATAACAAGTCCAAAGACACTTGAATTCCTACTTCTTCAACATCGGACTTTCTCTCCTTTGTCACACTACTCCTAATTCTCTCTAACTCTGACTTGACTAAATCTAATCTTAGACTGACATTGTCTCCTACTTCTAACATCTTCCAATCTACTCGCTCACTTAATTGGATCAGTAAAGTGTTCATATCTACATCTTTGGCTTTCCGCTTCCGAGTTTCTTGCACAAGCAACTTTAACTTGTATAGACGTGCTTCTTCCGACCTTCCTTCAGCCTCTGTGCTCAAGAATGCTTTCAACTTTCTTGCAACTTCTCCTACTGATTCCGACTCATAACCTCAAGATCACTCTGCCTTCAACTCTTCACGATACATCTTCAACTCATCTTAGTACTCAACAGCAAGCATCTTCTTCTCCTCTGCATATTTAGAACTCTATAACTCAGCACTTCATACCAAATCATGCAATCTTTCTTCTTCTCAATGCCTGACTGCCAACTCTCAATGCTTGACTGCCAACTCTCTTTGCCATGCTTGATCCTTCCCTGCTGCACTCTTCCACAAGCTTTCTAACTCCTACTCCATTATTACGGCCATTGCCTTCACATGAATACTCTCGATGTGCACATCATTGACCTCCTCTTTCATCTTGGTTAGCAACATTGCCTTCTCCTTCAATTCTTTAGCTTGCTTCTGCATTTCCTTACCTCTTGATTCAAAACTCTCTTGCAACTTCTCGAAAGTCTTCTTCTTCAAGATTGCATCCACCCAAAGTTCTTCAACTTCCTTGTCTCTTCGGGTTACACGCTCCTACAAACCCCTCACTTCAACAAGCAGATACTTCACTACCTGTAACTCATTTGTCACCTTCATACAATCTTCAGGAATTACCTTCTGGTGCTCCTTCAACAGTTCCAACAATGGAGTGACAACCTTTGATAGACATTGTATTCCGCCAAAGTTCTCTTTGTCTTTGGCCCATCTTTGTACTTTGCTTCTTCCATAGGCTCCTTCAGCCAAAGTCACGGTCTTTGTATCTTTAGAGACATTGCTTCCAACCTTCCTTCTTCCTTACCTACAGAACTTGGCCCCGCAAGGTACTCCTTTTGGCTTTCAGCTCCCTTCTCTTCCATAACTAGGGTTATGCAATGATTCGTCTTTCCTGGTACATTGTCAATCATCGCATGACAAGCTTCATCCACTCCAACCGATTGTTGAACCTCGTGTTCACCCTCACTCTCACTTCTGGATTCCTCACTTTGTAAAGTGATTTTGTCTTCTTTTGAGCCCTCTCCTTGAGACTTTGTCTCCCCTTTAGACTCAGTTTTTGATGTTGCTTCTTTCACCATCTTCTTACTCTGCAAAACCAGTCTTTGGGTCTTCCTTTGTGCTAGAGGTGACTTTGCTTCTTTGGGTTTATTGCACTTCTTCTTCTTTGGGCTTGTGACTTCTTCCCTCTTCCATTGTCCTGTCCTCAAGAAGTGATCATCATTGGCTTGCAGGTGTGCCATGTATTGTTGCTCTTCTTCATCCGCTTCCTATCTCAAATCAGGATGGAAATGCGACACCATGCAAAGCCTCTCCTCTATTGTCAGCAAGTTCATCCCAAAGTAAAAGTGTGCTGCAAACAGTGCAAAATAATGTGGAGGTGAACTTTTCCTCCAATTGACCACCATCTACCTCGTTTGTTGGTGAAAACACTTCACCCAGTTCACCTTCACTCCTGCAAACATCTAGTGGAAAAAGACTGTCTGTTGCATGTTCATGTAAGTTGTTTGTTCTGGTTTGAACATGGCCATTATTGTCCCCATGATACTTTGTTTAATCAGGTCCCAATAGGACTCCATCTTGTAACCATTCCTTGTGGGTGGAGCAAAGAACAAATTTTGTATGTTCGCCGTCTCCTCTGCAGCATCACACTTCCAATAGAAGGTGATCCCCGTCGGTTCTCTTGCTTCCTTCCCCAACACTAACCTCCAATCCAACTCAGTCCATCAAGCCGGATTTCCTCTCTTCCCCTTGACTTTGGGGCCTTCCTCGCAAGTACTGGCAGCTATCTCTGCCATGACTACTGGGAAACTGAAATTCCAATTCCATGCTAAGAAAGTAATAGGAATTCTATTCAAGACTTTGATCCTTGCTATGACTTCCAACCTCCAAATTGCAAAACTTCACACTACCAGAGCATTCGTGACTTTCTTTGCCATGATCTGCTCTCTTGTTCTTCGGCACTAGAAAACTATTCCTTCTCTTGGACAAGACACTCTCACACCCTTTTGGATTTTGGAAAATTTCACTCTCAATTGGCTTCTTGACACGCACGATTGCAGGACAACTACTCAAAGGGATAGGAAATTACTTGACATATTCAACTTGCCCTTATGCAATTGCAATTTTATATTACCCCGACTAGCAGTTATTCTTTAGTTGATTTCAAAATCAACTTCCCCTTCTTCTGCGTGTTGCTATCCTATCACTATCAAGACATGCTTCTTCTACCTCCACCGTTTCTTGAAGTGTACTTTCTTACCACGTACCAAGGTTGTTAGATGGTCTTTGTATTGGCCTTTGCTTCCCAATCCAAAGACGATGCTCTTTGGACTTCTTTCTTTGTACTCCTCTCTTGAGTACCTCCATCATTGGATCCAAAGTCTACTTCTTTTGATTTCCTCCAAAGACACTCCCATCCATTCCTTCTTTCAAAATTCAGCTTTCTTGGTTACTTCTTCTCTAAATGCTAATAAACAGAAAAAAACAAAGAAATGTGGGCACCACAAAGATAGGCAACCAAAAACTAGATGGATTATTGTAACCACTACCTATTCCATCTACTCTATGGGAGCATGTGAATTTAGACCTCATCACATCCTTGCTAAAGATCAACCAAAGCCATACATCAATTGTGGTGTTTGTTGATAAGCTCAACAAGCAAATTCAAGTGGCACCTAGCATGGATACAGTAGAGATGCTCTAACCTTGGCCCAAATTCACTTTGATATGGTCTTCAAGCACCATGGGATGCTAAGGGTTCTCATCTCTTATTGCAATCTCCAATTTACTAGAAGATTTTGGCAAGCACTCTTTGATCTACTCGGAACTAAGCTTGCTTTATCTTTGGCCAATCATCCTCAAATTAATAGGTAGACCAAACAAGCCAATTGCACCTTAGAAGACATACCTTGTATCTTTATCAACATTCATCACACCTATTGGGATACTTGTCTTGTGGCTACTAAATTTACCTAGAATAATTTGAAGCATGCAAGCACAAGATTCTCTCCTCTTTTCTCAATTATAGACTAGATCCACTTGTTCCAAATTCTCTTCTTACTCCACCCTTGTCTCATGCTCCTCATGCTTCCACCTTCTTGTCAAGGATATATGCATCCTTACACTAAGCCTAAGTTTCATCTTCTTGTTGACCAAAATTGTCAAAAGCAATATGCTGATAAAGAGTGTTATGATTTTACCTTTCAAGTAGGTGATAAGTTCATGCTTTCCTCTAATAACATCCCTCTCCATCTTGATGCTCAAGTTTGTTAACTTGCTTTCAATTGGATAGGTCCATTTGATATTATTCAGATCATTTCTCCTATTGTCTACAAACTTGCCCTTCCTAGTCATATGAAGATCCATCTTGTCTTCCATGCTTCCAAGTTGAAACACTTTGTTTCTTACCTATCTTCCTTTCATACTTGTGTCCAAATCCACTCCTCTTCCAATCCTTGTCAATGATTATGAAGAATACCAAGTTGAGCATATAGTTCCAAGACTACAAAGTTGCACATCATGACATCTAACATGGCTGCCAATGACACATTGGATATAAGATCTTATGGGAAGTGTATCCTCTTCACAATGCCACATGGGAACCTCTTTCTCATCTTCATAATGCACAAGCAGCTATACAAGAGTTCCAAGATCCTAAGGCAACAAGGACTTCACTAACAAGTAGTGGCAGAATATGTAATAATATGGAGTTAGCCAAAGCTAATATGGAGCTACACATAGTTGAAATAAGGTAGAACTATCATATATATATAGAAATTCTAAGAATGTGCAAGAAGCATCCATAAAACTCCTTTGAAGCTTCTAGGAACCTTCCAAGGATTGAGTAACTTGTATGCCAAGTTGACTGCTAGCTTAGCTTGTACACCAAGTAAATATGCTTGAGCATATACTTGTACATTATGACATCCAACATAAACACTTATGACACACTAAATATAAGATCCTTTGGAAAGGGTATTCTCCTCATGATACCACATAGGAACTTCTTTCTCATCTTCACAATGCACAAGCAACTATATGAGAATTCAAAGACTCCATGATGACAAGGACATCACAAACTAGCAATGGAAGAATATGTAGTAATATGGAGTTAGCCAAAGCTAATATGGAGCTACACATAGTTGAAATAAGGTAGACCTATCATATATATAGAAATTCTAAAAATGTGCTAGAAGCATCCACAAACCTTCTTGAGAAGCTTCTAGGAACCTTCCAAGAAATGAGTAACTTGTATGTCAAGTTGACTAGTAGCTTAGCTTGTACACCAAGTAAATATGCTTGAGTATATAATTTTATGTTATGACATCCAACATGGATACTAATGACACACATATAAAGGGTATTCTACTCACGCTGCCACATAGGAAATTCTTTCTCATCTTCACAATGCACAAGCAACTATATGAGATTTAAAGATTCTATGGTGACAAGGACATCACCAACTATAAGTGGAAGAATATGTAGTAATATGGAGTTTGCCAAAGCTAATATGGAGCTATATGTGGCTGAAATGAGGAAGATTTATCATATATCTAGGAAATTATAAGATGTTCTAGAAGCATACACAAAGCTTCTTGAGAAGGTAAGAGGAATCTTCCAAGGATTGAGTAACTTGTATGCCAAGTAAATGGATAACTTAGCTTGCATTCCAAGTAAGGTGGGTTCTAAAAGGAACATTCCTTGGGAGCTTCTTGGGAGCCTTTTCCCAATTTTTCCACAAATACTAAGGCCCAAGCTTAGGCTAGGTATTTAGAGTCTCACTCACGTGACGTTTCCAATGTGACTTTCAATTTGATCTTCCATTCTCTATTTCTCTCCTTTGTCTTTTACACTAACCCTATTGCTTGTTACAATTGTGGAGCTCCAAGTGTGGTGCTATGGATTTTTAGAAGTGTGAATTTTCTAGTTATTTTCAATATTTTTTGCCTAAGTTGAAGGAGAAATGAGAGTTTTGGAGCTTTTATAAAGAAAAGAGACTTGCCAAATGAAACTTTTTAAAAATAAGGTTCTCCAAAGGAAGTTCTAAATGCCAAAGAAAAAGATAACTACAAAGGAAAGAGTTGTTTACACAAGTAAGCTTGAGTAGGTGCTCAACAATATACTTTTGGAAGTGAGTATACCTTGGAAAAACATGATTCCAAGAAAGTACAAGGCACACAAGAAATACTAGACTTAAGAAATTCAGCGTTTCTTTGAAGAGCTATCAATGAAAGAATGGTTTGTTTGCAATCAAGAACAACTTGTGAAAGATGAATTAGGATAAGTCACAAACTCATAGATGCAAGTAAGATATGAAGATCCATATGTGACCACCAGACCTCAAGCATGATCTCACTTTCTTAAACAATTTTCTACCAAAATTAGTGAAGATAGCAAGCACACTAGGTTTTTGGAGGTCAAGAGAGTAGAAGGTAAACCCCAAAGAAAATGAGTACCTAAACATGGCCATCTCCCGCCCTCCAAAAGGCAAAGGTTGAGGATGGGAGAAACCATTGAACCTAAAGACTTTGAATTTGATCCTTGGGAAATGCATAGGAGGAGAACCTTCTCGGAGGGTAAGGATGTAACATTCTTGATGTGAGATTTGTCCCATACCTTATTGAGATAGGATAAGAGATTTTGTAGACCACCTTTCAAGATCAATCTAGTTTAAGAGTAAATCCAAAGCTCAAGATAAATGACTACTAAAAGCAAGTACATGGAAAGGATGCAAGATTCAAAGGTGGAATAAGATTGGATTGCATGTTCATCAATACCAAGCATGTAGCAAAGTTGGTTTTCCCTTTGTTCATTGTACCAAAGGACAATAAGAATGCATGGGATTTAAGTAGTTATCAAGACCCAACTTGATGCAAAGTTTTTCTAGCCATCCTTAAGATAGTAAGGCCTAGCACAAAAACCTATCTAATACTTAACCAAGTCACGTTCTTTGAACAAGTATTTGTAGGAAAGCAAATTGACTCAACATTGAGCTTCTACCATCAAGTCAGAATACCAAAGGAGATAAAGGAGAGATGGATAAGAAGAGTCTTGGGAGGTTTTGACTTCAACACTCAGTGAGAACATTCTTCTAGATGAGAGTTATGAGAGATTGATGAGTGAGGTTACCTTCCACAAACAAGGAGATGGAGAGAAAGTGAGAGTTTATGTAGAAAGAGTAGATAAGTTGGAGTCCAAATTTCACATAGTGTTGAGGAAGTGTGAGGATGATGTAGAGACTACCATAATTGGCATAGGAGCTATACTCACCAAGAATTTGGTGAGAGTGTTGAGACCATAGATTAGAAGTAAGGTGAGATATGAGAAATCTTTGTCCAAGGTTGAAGCTATCAAGATTGCAATTCGTATGGAGGAGAGTTTGGAAGGAGATGAAAGTGATTTGGTGGTCAAGAAGGTTGTGCATCCTGCTCAAGACTACAAGTATGGTGGAACTTCTGATACTTTGGTAATAAAGGTTGCATCACAAATAGTAGTTGCTCCAATTCTTGCACCTTCACCAAAAGATCCACTTCAAACCATCACAAAACAACTTGTAGATCTCAAGATCAATGTAATGCAACTATGGGAGAAGAGAGAGGTGGATCAGAAAGAAGGGGTGGGCCTAGGAGTTATGGAAACTATCCATATAGAGGAGTTAAATCAACCAAAAATTTCAATGATAGAAATTGTTTTGGCTGTGGAGGAAGATGCCACATCCAAAGGAATTGCCCAAATTCCACTTACCATGGAGGAAGGGGCTATGAGGGAGCCAATAGAAGGAAAGAGAAGGGTAGTGAAACCAAAGTGAATCCTAATCCAAAAAAAGGTAAGGGAATAGTATCCATAGATGTGGTTGAGAGCAAGTATGAGAAGGAGGAGTGCTCAAACTCCAAAGGTCTTAATTTAGAGCTTTTTTCACAAGAGAAGAAGATTATTTGTTTTGTAGAGGATGTACACTCTTCTCAAGGATTCACTCCTAGCAAAGATACTCCTATGTCTACTAGGAGCACTTGCACCTCAACACCATCAATAATAAAGACTCCAAGGAAGAAGTTGGGGATGGAAAACTTCTTGATCTCAAAGTAAAAATTCTCAATGTGTTGGAAGATGTTGGTAGTCACAAGGCTAACATCATAATGGGCCAATTGATTGCTTTGAACCCTACTTTGAGAAAGGAGCTTAGAGGTGGTTTGAGTTTTGCAAGGAGAAAGAGGAAGAAGAAGGCAAAAGCTCCAATATCAATGGTGGTGGTGGATACCAAACCAGCACCATGGAAGCTTGTGAATATGCCTCCAAGATTGATGTGAGAGTGAATGGTCACAACATCAAGGATGAACTTGTTGATGGAGGATCAGCAATGAATGCCATGTTAGAGAGGTTGATGAAGAAGTTGGGTATGATACCCTATAGACCTTCAATATTTGTGGTGAGTATGACAACCCGGCAAGTATCACTTTTGTGGTAATCAATAACCAAAGTTTGTTCCCATAGAGATACAAGTAAAAAATGGTCAAATACAAAGTAAAATAATAACACTTAGTTCTTCTTGATTGCATCTTTAATCTTGCAAGTAGAAACTATACCCAAAAGAGAGTAACAAGCACTGATCACAATCTCATCTTAAATTAACAACTCTCTTAATCACAACTCTGATTGTCCAAACAAATCTTGATTGTGATAATTCAGATTCTCCCCAAGACGGCTACTTCATTGTAAAACAACTCCACCTTAGAATTGTGTTCCACTCCTCCATTGTAGACACAACTTCCTTAATTGAAATTGCTTCACGTCAAACTCATGTTGCACTCAAAAATGTAGAATACTACCAACACTACAATTCTTCACAGCTCTATCAAGGCATTATTTTGATTACACTTCACTTAGGTCAAACATACAAAATGAAGATTAGCATTATGGAATCTAACAAACATACTGACTTGTACTTTGAAATTCTCCGATCACTCCCAAACACACACAAGTTTGATACTTGGAATTAAGCTCAAACAACAAGCACCAACAACATACAACATTGCACTTTATCTATCTTGAAAAATTTTAATATTGAACAACATTTTGCTACAAATGCCACCTTTAAATAGGCAAAGCACTCAACTACTTCCTACAAATCTCCAAATCTGAATCATCTTACTACCACTTCAAATCTCTAGATATGAAATGAAAACTCACTCCTTCATATATGTTGATTCAAATCTCAAATAGGTTATGAATCCAATCCAATGTCTACTTCTACTTTGGCTCTTAAACCCTATGTTACTTTTATCACTTCCCCACTCTTTGGGTCTCTCTAATACTACTCCTACATCTTCTTTTTCTGCTACTTCTTCACTCTAATCTGAAATTAAGGTCATGGGTAATCTATATACTTCCTGATCTCACAACCCACTCTCTCCTAATATCTCAAGACACTTGCACTCCTACTTTACAACTTTGGACTTCTTTTTAGTCTCTAACTCACTACAAAGATTATCTAATTCTGCTTGTACTAAATCTAATCTAGACTAATGTTGTTTGCTACTTCATTGATCTTCTATCTACTCGGTCCTTGAGATGAATTAACAGCTTGTTTATATTGGTGTCCTTTGCTTGCCTCTTCCTTGTCTCTTGCACTTTGGGTTCATTCACTATTGTTATTTTCTCTTCTAATTCTATCCTATCTTCAATTAGGACTGAAATTTGAAGTCATTGCTATCCTAACACTATCTCCTTTCCCTACTCTTAACTTACTCAAATGACTCTAGCAAGACCCCCAAAGTCACATGCATTTGATGTTTGACTACCTTGGATAGGGTCACCTTTGTCTTGAGGCAAAGTAGCTTCTAACCCAAAGTCTCTACACCCAAAGTGCTCAACTACTCTATACATCTACTTCAGAAGTAGATGTATAGAGTAGGAGGTCTATAGCTATAGACCTCCAAACTTTGCATTTTTATGACAAAAGCAAGCCTTGAAAAAGATGCTTCCAATGAGATATAGCACACATGATTTGGACATGTGGTCACTAAGATACGGGCCCCACAATAATCCTGCCCTCCAACTTTCATTCCTCAATGAAGTATCCCTACTGTCCTTCCAATCCAATCCAAGTTCTTCTTCCTCTAATACAAAGTCAACTTCCTTAGGTTGGCTCAAAATGCGCAATTTTTCTCTTGTTCCTTCCTTTTTGCCTTCAATTCTCCACCAACAACACACTTCTTCTTCTTTAAAACTCAACAAAAGCAAAAAAAATATGGGTATTATAGTGAGCATGGCAAACAAGAAACAAGTTTGACCAGTAGGAGTGATGGATAAGGTGGTTGTTTTAGTTATGGGAGTTCAAAATTCAAGGTATGATTACTTCTTGGAAGGCTATGGTTGAGAGTAGCTCCCATAATTGATCAATGGCACAAAGGGTACTTGAGGATTGGGCCATCAAACCATTATGATTGTGACTAACACCACCAACACTTCACATTTAGATACATCATCTTCTAATTATTGGGAATTAGATTCAAAAGAAAGAGCTTTAAGTGTGGACACAAGCATGGAGGAAGAGCCTACCATATGGGAGGATAAATCTGAATTTGATTTAGATATGTATCCCTTATGTGCTATGGATTTTGCACCTATGCTAGGGGTTGTGAAGGACCTAGATAAATCAGTATTGACACTTGAGGAGATAGAGAGGAAATTATCTACCCTCAAGTATGGTCCAAATGTTACCAAGGAGGAGAAAGTGAGATTTGAGGAGATTTTCCGTAAATTCATTCATGTATTTGCTTTCCGTTACAGGGATCTAAAGGAAGTGACCTTGTAGGAGTACAAGACAGAGTTGGAGTCACATGGAAGACCAATCCTCTAAATGCAACATTGCATTAGCTTACCAATAGCTTTGGGTTTAGGGCCTTTCAAAGAAGGTGATTGGGTAATGTTGTTTGATTCCATTTGATTCAAGAGAGTGCAAAAGAAATTTTTTACCTAGGTACTTTTGACCTTTCATAGTGGAGAAGGTGTGGAGCAATTGCACCTATGATCTCAAGGAATTGGAAGGAAGACAATTTAATAGGATTAACCATAATAAGTTGAAGATGTATCATAGAAGGTAGAGAGACCTTCACTTTGAGGACAAAGTTAAATTGTAGTCCGAGGGTAAATGTAACACCCATTTGTGCATATGTATGATATTGTGATATTTAGTTTGATATGATAAATATTTGAGTGATATTATTTATATGGAGATAAAGGTTGATTCTACATTAGTCATGATTAGCTAAAGTTAGCTAAGATAGAGTAGATCTTACTTAAGAGGAAGTGGAAAAGATGAGCACCACTATCTTGGTTTCTAGTGTATTGATTTGGGATTATTCCTAGGTATTTAGCTTTAAAGAAAGAGTTGAGAACTCTTGGACCTACAAGCCTCTTTATTTTAGATTCATCTATAGTCCAAGGATAGCCCATGTGAAGGAATCCTTGACTTAGTGGTTGGATCAAGATAAGACCATATGCTTAGAAGAATATTCCCATGAGTATGGATATTCATTTAGCTTTTTGACTTTATTTGACTTTTAGCCTAGTAACTTGAGTTACTCTAGTAATAAGTAACTTTGGTGCATAACTATTTCACAAGTATATAAACTAGGGGTGAGGAGGTACTCATTATCCTTTCATTTTCAACTATCTCTCTGTCATTGAGTTCTATAGTGAGCAATGTCTTGAGTCTTGGAGTGTTAGCCTTAGAGAGAAGTATGACGGAATTGGGGTTCTTTACCTTCTTAGTCCATGGTGTGCAACCATAATAGCCATTTGAGGTTCATCTTGAGCAAGAGAAAGGCCGGCCCATAGTACCACCTTGTTAACCTCATGTTACTATATCAATGATTACATCAATTGCCAAGACAAAGAAATAGACGGGGAATATTTCTTTCTCAATGGTGCTCTTCTCAATGAAACTATTATTTCTAAATACATTGACACAAAGACTATGTTGGACAATACAATTTCTCCTCTACATGCTAAAAAATTGGTCACCATCTCATTTTAGTGTTGGTGGACCATATGTGCAAGTGGCAACCCAATTATTGACACCAAAGAAAAGACTCCAAAGTGATTGGAAAAAGAGCAAGAGGTATACCAAAACAATACCTAATGAAGAGTTATAGGACTTTTTCTTCAAGAACCCTTCTAAACACTTAATAAAGTCCATTCCGCTCCACTAGTCAATGAATTTCAAGACCTAGATATTTCCAACTATTATAACTTGCATTTTTCTCTCTTGGAACACACAAAGTGCCTAGCTATCAAGCTAATAGATCAAAGGTTGTATGTAAATCTATCAATATTAGTCTGCGCATGCATGTTACCCAACCATCAGAACCCTCCACTCTTGTTTCTAGTATTTTTTATATCGAGTAGGGGAGTAATGTGCAACCTAAATTGACATCATAAAATGCACTCTTGGTCAGCGGGTCATCACTTCCAACATAACCAAGGGGAAATATATATCAATCCTAGAAGGAAAGAATGAAAGTGCAAAGCCCAAACAACAATCCAAGCCAACAAGGCATACAAATAAGCAAGGAGAGGATCCAACCACAAGAATTTAACAATTTCTTTCCATGCTTTTGGTCAAAAGTAGCTTTTTGCTCTATACTCCAAGTTTCTTCCAATTTGTACTTCAATTTTCAATCCAATATGTACTCAACATTGAGAAATTCTATGCCTTTTTATGGGGAAACTCTAAGCAACTCATATAAAAATGCATAGAGAATTGCTTTTTTGTGTTACTTTGGTTTGAATGATCTACAACTCAATTAAAAATGTGACATAAACTTCCAAATGGTATGAAGCAAGCCACAATTTAACTATTATTTTTTTGTTGACAAATTGGCCAATTTTTTTGTAGTTTCCATCATAATTTCAAAATCCCTAATTGAGGGTTTGATCTTGGTTCTTGGCAACTTTCCCCCAATTTTTGGATTAGAAGTACACATGATCCTCACAAAAAATCCAACAACCTTTAAATCTTCAATCATAGTAATAAGAATAGGAGATTTGACATTCAATTCTAATTGAAGATATAAATACTCTATTGAGCTTACAATAGTACTTTTAGTAGAACTTGTTGCATCAGCTCTCACTCTCCATGGATCCAAAGCCAACCAAATTTCTCATAGCATTTGGTTGTGTCTTTGTCTAAATCTTTAAAACTTCTGATAGTTTAATCCAACTCCAATCCTTATATATGAATTAATTCTTGAGTTGTGCTAACTTGTGAGCTTTATAGACCAAAGCATGCTTGATCCAAGACCCTAAATTCTCTATTTAAAGAATTTCCATGAAACCTTTTCATAGAGATGCAATAATTAACCATTAAAATGTTGGGAATTTTCATAAGCTGATTTGAACCATAACTTGAGGAGTGACTAAAAGTTCAAATCTAATCATCATCTCATCTCCAATACCTTATTGTCTAGAGCTCCAACTTCAGTCGACCAGATCTGATTTGACATTGATCCAAAAATAGAATTTCTTGTACTCAACACAATAAAGACTCTATCTGCTCTCTAATCTCATTGACAGATTATGAAAATGTTTCACAAAGCTCTCCAAATTATCCAATTTGTGCACCTTGGGTATAAATTCTATTCTCTTTGATTCAATCAATCATATTCCACTAAGAATCTACTCAAATCACTTGGTTCTTGTCTTCAAATTATAGCTTGTAATCTTTTCTCTTCAACCTTGGTCTCTTCTCTCCTAATGCCTCCCTTAACTCCTTTGATAGTCAAAAAACTCCAAACTTTTCCTCTTAGGACCAAATCAGTTGCAAATGTTGTCACTTTGTTGCTTCTCTTTTTGCCAAATGGACCCCACAACTTGAACTTGAAGCCATTGAATTAGATTAAGTCCTTTTCCATCTATAAGAGGACACAGATTATCAAGTCCTAGACTATGGTACCCACATTTTTTGGGTTTGTTATATTTTGAAGAAGAAGTGTACAATCAAAGTCAGATTGAACCTGAATGGCAACAAAAGAAGAAGAATCGTGTCTTTGGTCAAACCCAGAGTAATTTTCTTTGTGTCAAGAAATGAAGAACTCAGATCGGACTTATTGTTGCAGAAACCTAAAGTAAGAAGACTTCACTTTGGGGGGATCAGCTGGAAGCAAAGAGAGCTTAACAACTTTTCTTTGGGTTTTCCAGACAAGAATGTACAGTCAAGAAAATGGCTAAGGTGTGAGCAGGATAAAATTGACAGTGATAAGAGGAACGCATGCAAAATGGATGATTATCAAGTGAGGAGTGATTGAAGAATGACTACGCAGCAAAGAACTACAAAATCAAGATGTTGTCAAGGGACTTTTGAAATATCACATAAGTATCTTAAGCCATTGAGTAGTATTGCTTGTTACAAAGCCAGCCAAGAGTTTGATATTCAAGAAACCTAAGGGAGTTAGAATTTTGCATCTAGGAGATGGAAGAATTATCTTCCAACTTCCACGAGTGAGAGATCGTATGATGCCAATGAGCGGAGGAAAGAAGAGTCTCTAACTTGGAGAGAGAAATCCTATCATTTGGAGGTTAGATGCCATAGCAAGGATCAAAGTGTTGAGTAAACTTTGGATCACTTTCTTGGCATGGAATTGGAACTTGAGTTTTCCAAGTTTTATGCGAGAAGTAGCAGTGAGTAATTGTGAGGAGGGTTTGGAGGCAGCAAGGAAGAAAGGCAACCCGGCTTGATGGACAAAGTCAAATTGGAGATTGGTCTTGGGAAGAAAGGGTGATGAGGTAACCAAAGCAACATTCTGTGGGAAGGGAGAGTCTACAGTAAAGACCACAAAAATCTGCAATTCCTTTAATGCTCAACGTGAGAAGAATGGGTATAAAGGGATACCTATCAAGACCCAATAAGGTGAAGTGTTATCAAGGCAATGATGGCAATTTTCAAGCCATAGCAAACCACTTATGTAATGAAGCACAATGCTATGTTCTTTCACCTGATGTTTGCAATAGAACTAGTGAATCAAGTGAAGTGTTTTCACCAACAAACGAGGCAAATGTTGTGGAATTGGAGAGATCAATCGCCCCTTCACTACCTAGTGCCTTTTGTAGCACACTTTTACCTCACGCTGAACCTATTGAGTGCAAAAGAGAGGTAGAAGATGGTGTCATACTTCCATTTAGACTTGAGAAGAGAAGCGGATGTAAAAGAGCAGCAATACATTCACCAAATCCAAAGTAGGAATGAGTACTTTGCCAAGATGGGCCAGCACAAGAGAGTGGAGGTGAAGATCCAAAAACAAAGAAGCAAAGTTGACTCAAGGAGATGGTGTCGTATAATACCCATTTGTGCATGTGTGTAGTATTGTGATATTTAGCTTGGTATTGCAAATACTTGAGAGATATTAGTTATATAGATAAAGGAAGGTTCTACATTAGTCATGATTAGCTAAAGTTAGTCATAGCTAAGATAGAGGTGACCTTAATTTAGAGGAAGTGGAAAGGATGAGCACCACTATTCTAGATTCTAGTATGTTGACTTGATATGATTCTTAAGTGTTTGGCTTTGAGGAAAGAGTTGAGAAGTTTTGGGCCCGCAAGCCTTTTTTTTGGATTCTTCTATAGTCCAAGGATAGCCGATGTGAGGGAATCCTTTACTTAGTGGTTGGGTCAAGATAAGACCACATGCTTAGGAGAATATTCCCATGAGTATGGATATTCCTTTAGCTTTTTGACTTTATTTGACTTTTAGCCTAGTAACTTGAGTCCAATAATTAGTAACTTTGGTGTGTAACTATTTCAAAAGTATATAAACTAGGGGTGAAGAGGTACTCATCATCCTTTCATTTGCAACTATCTCTCTCTCATTGAGTGTTAGCCTTGGAGGAGTATAATGGAATTGGGGTTCTTTGCCTTCTTAGTCCCTGGTGCGCTACCATAATAGCCATTAGAGGTTCATCCTAAGTGATTTCATTGTATCCTAGCTGTTGATTTGTTGCATTTTATGCTAGCTTCTGATTCATTGCATTGTATCTTAGTTGTTCACACAAAAATTAGAGAGAGATCATTCTTGCACAGAGAGTTATAAGTTTTTAAAGTGAGGGGGTGGTTTTCAAACCAAATCTGAAATATGTGTGTTGAATAGAAAGGTGCCTAGACCAAATGGCTCAATGAAAAGATTTGAAAATTTACAAGGATGGACACCTTGAAGTTTTAATCAAGCATGTAAAATTTCAAAGGACTGTGATATACCAATTGAGAGATTTGTGTGACATTGTGAGGAAGGGTCAATTATGCAGAGCTTAGATCTCATGCATGAAGAATGTGAGAGCAACAAAAAGTATGTTTGAGTGTTTAGATTCATCTTTGGAACATGGAAGGTCACCAAGAGTGGAAATTAAGACTATGCAAGGTTTTCCAAGGGTTTGAGGTGATTGTGGGGGATTTGAGAAAAAGAGAGTTTAGAATAGAATTTGAAGAAAGTGTTGAGAGGATCCAAAAACCTACACCACTTGGAGGAAATTGTGAATCTGAGTGCTTTCTATGTAGAGAGAAGTGATATAAGGCAAGTTCATGTCCATTACCTTTGAGAGCAAGAGATTGAGGGAAATGAGAGGCTTATTTAGGGTTTAGGGTATTAGGACTGTTGGACCTTCTTCACCAAGATTGGGAGGGAGAAGATCTAAGACCAAGGACTTGTGTGAGGTTTGTGGAGTGGAAGGACTTCCAAAACAACATGAGTGTAGTGGAGTAAAAGCACTTTTAGAGACTTTGGTGAAGGTTCTTGGAGAGATTCTTAGTCCAGCTATAGAAATACTACCACCTTCATCTGCTAGTTCTCAAGATTAGTGATGGAGATAATCTTTCAACTTATGGATAAACTATCGAGGGGGGTTTGATTAATATGCACTCTAGGATTTGATCTTGCTATAGAAATTTTGGAGCAACCTAAACCTTTTGTATTCCCTAGGATGGATTATTCTCAAATGGTTTTATTCATGTACATACTCTATTAGTTATAGAATCTAAAAATAAAAAAAAATTGAGAAGAAAAAAAATTGAGAAAAGACAAAAAGATAGTGAGGGGCTAAGATGTGGAAACTTTCAATTTTCTTTAGCAAGGATGAAGAAGATGTGGAGGCCTTTGTGAGAGACTTCAAGAGAGCTTGCATAGGAAACTAAGAGGAGGAAGAATGAGTAGGCCTCATTATTACCAGATTTCTTTGAGGATGCAGCACTTACATGTTATGAATCAGAATACCAAAAAAAAAAGAGGAGAGATGGGCAAGAAGAGTTTTGGGAGAGTTTGACTTCAGCACTCATTGAGAACTTTCTTCCACATGAGAGTTATGACAAATTGACAAGGGAGGTTACCTTTCTCAAGTAAGGAGATGGAGAGAAATTAAGAGTCTATGTAGAAAGAGTAGAGAAGTAGATTTAATGTTACCAAGAAGGACTACTACTCATTACCATTCATTGATGGAATCTTGGAGAAGGTTGCAGGTCATGAGAGATATACTTTTGGAGATGGTTAAAGTGGATATAACCAAATCAAGATTGCACCAGAGCATCAAAAACTCACCACATTCACCTCACCTTGGGGAACTTATGCTTTCAAGGTCATGCCTTTTGGGCTTTGTAATGCTCCAGCCAAATTCCAATGGTTCATGAACAAGGTATTTGAACCCTTTGAAGGACCCAATATATAAGAGGATTTCTCTCCTTGCAAGGGTAATCTTGAATTCCAAAGCATATAGCTGAAGGATTCCTTGAGAAGTGTGAACTTGTAGATTAAGGAGAACTCGCCGTCTACGAGAGAGATTGGCTAGTACAATATAGGAATTTGAACTCCTCCACCCATAGGATTGTATTGTGATCCTTGAGCTTGAAAGCCAATGCGGCACAAGGCTAGTATAAAAATATGCATTCCTTTCTTAGTTGGTATAAAAGGTGGTAAATCACAATTCCTTGGATTGCTTGTTATTTGTATTGTTAAATTAGTGCTCCTTTGTTTGTCCCATTAATCCATTGACTAGCCAATGGTACTAGGAATCTGTCTATAGATATGTTGATTGGTCTTTCTAAGTGACATACCATAGCGGCCAAAGGGTTTGTGTGAGTGATAGACCTTTGAACCATCACCAAGGATAAATGTCTATGGGAGATTCTATTCCCACAATGGAATACCAGTAGTGCAAGGACTATACCATTGCCTTCCTCATTCTTGCAGCTCTCTATATTTCCACTATGGGATTATATAACCCAATTGACAATATTTAATCCATTCCTTGCTTGGCTCTAAATTAAGGCCAATTGTGCAGCTAGATACATATCTCTTCCTTCCTCTAAGTTTGCCTCAAATTCTTGGAGGATGAACAATCTCTCTCCTTCTTTGTCTTCTTCCTCATCTCCAACTTCTTCTTCCAAGGAGACATCTATCACTTGAGTTGTCTTTTGTGCTCACTTGGATGGAGAGTGATCCTTTTCTTGTCTTTGGTGCAAAGCCTTCTTCTTCTTCCATTGGCACAAACCTCTTTATCTTTGCAAATTCTATACCTATGTGTTGATACTTCTTGATTGTGGTCCTTGTCTTGATATGGGCATTGAAGTACAAATTTGGCTAGAAGTGACATTGGCATCACTTCTTCTCCTTTTTCATCAGTACATTCAAACCTATATAGAAATAGATCAAGAAGGGTGATAAGTAAGTCATTCCATTGTTTTCTTCCAAAAAAAATTTGAAGTGCCTTTGCATGCAAGTAGAACATGTTTGCCAAATTCATTAGTTCTCCTTTGTACATGTAGTGGAAGAAGACTATTTGGCTATTTGTCATGTAAATTGTCCTTTTTTTTAACAACTTCATAACCACCTGCATGATCATCCTTTGGGCAAGACCCTTGTAGCTCCCAACTCTTAAGAAATTTTTTGGGTTTTGTGGCTCCTCAAAGGTGGCCTTAATGTCATTAGTACTTGTCTGCATACTTTGTGTTGATGATCATTGCTTAGGGTCACTTGCATCATCCAATTCTCTTTGGTCCAATTGAGAGGGTTCCTTCTCAAACTCCCTATATTTTTCTCCCTATTGCCTTCTATTTGTGGATCACACCAAATTCACTTAGCTCCCAATTCCAAAGATAGAAATCCAGATGTTTGCTTTAGATCACCTTGCTTCTACAATACATTGCTCACTTCTTGACAAAAAGACTTTTGAGTATGGTTTTAGAGATCTTGCTCATGGGTTCCTATACAAATATCATCTTGATTCTTGGAGGAATCTAAGAAACTAAGGCAATTGCAAAAAGGTTGGACATTAGGAACTTCAATGAAGTCTAGAAGACTTAGACTATTTCTACTTGGGCTCAAAGCTAACAAAAAATTCCACTATGAAAAAGTGGAATTGGATAATGCACATTGGGTTTTATAGGTGAAGTCCTTAGTAATTTTTCAAGCATATGGAGAATAGATAGTGGTTGAGCTCTCCTTGTCATGCACTTTCAATGAGGCATTCCCTCACATGAAAATTAGTTCACCAAATTGTCTTTGTCATACATTCAAGGTCTTTGCCAAATACAAATAGCCTCCCTTGACTATGAGCCACTCTTCTTGAATCCATGGTTTTAAGTGGAAGTTCTTGGATAAGGTAGCCAAGTATTCAAATATATGTATGGTCATTAGGTGCAACCATGTCTTGGCCAAAGTTATTCTAGGCCAAAGTTTGCAAACTTTTCCCAACCAAAGTCATTTTGGGCCAAATGTCTTCTTTGTAAAAGAGCCAAGAGAGAAATAGAAGAATAGAAGACAGGAGTGGAACTGAAAATTGGGATTCTCAAATGAGAGAAGCTCTAAATACCTAACATGAGCTTGGGCTTTGGTATTTATAATGAAGGAATAAAAGGCTCTTGATAAGCTTCCAAGGAAATTTTTGTCCAAAGCCGTCTTCTTGGAGTGCAAGATAAGCTACCCAAGAAGCTTCTAAGGAATCTTCCTTCTCAAAATTGCCTACTTGGTGTACAAGTTAAGCTAGCTATTAACTTGTTGTGCAAGATACCCAATGCTTGGAAGGTATCTAAAAGCTTTTCACCAAGAAACTTCCTAAGTGCTTCTAGATTATTCTACCAAGAAGCTTCCTATATGCTTCTATAATTTTTTTAGGATTCCTAGCTATATTTGGCTTATTTTATTGACTCATTAGCCTTTTCTAACTCATTTGCTAACTCCATATTATTGCATTCTTGCATGATCTTCTTTGGGCCAAAGGTACTTGCTTTTGACTAACCTTAGGAGTTATTTCTAATTTGGCATTTTTCATTCAAAAGTGCATTTGGCTTTTGACTTCTTCCACTTTCAACCTTGCTTCAGGACACTTAACTCTAAGTGGCACTTCAACTAAGAAGCTTTTCCTCTTAAACATTGAATTAGACTATCATATCTTTATTAACAAGAGTGAATTTGAAATAATTTTAAAAAAAGAGTGAATTTGTGACATGTGGGTACCATAGAGGGAGAATCCCAAATTGAAAGATGGAAATGAGGCAACTCAAAGAAGAGTCCAAAGAAAAGATCTAGAAGCTACAAGGAGAGATAAGAGTGTTTTAACAAGAATACCACCAAAAGCAACAAGGGTACAATGACCAAGTCAAGGCTTGAGACAAAGATGTTGTAAGCATTCATGAGGAGATGGAACTGCCATTGTAAGTATAGTGCCCTTGGAAATACATATTGTTAAATATCAAAAATAGGTACTTCAATTTGATAAGCTACTAGCCAAAGTAAGAAAGGAGAGAGGACAGAAAATCACCCATGAATGAGGGAGGAATTGATTGCCAAAAGCCCCAGCAATACACATTGACATAGGGGTGAAGAAGGCAAAGATCCTCAAATAGAAGGAAGATACATAAGGCAAGTTAATGAGGATTGTTGAAAAAGTAATAAAAATGAAGGTTCATTGGATGAAGCTATACAAACTCAAGCCATAGATATAGATATTGGAAAGGAAGGTCCAAAGAATTATTACATCAGTTATCCATTCACCTTAAAGAAAATATCTATATGAAGTTTATAGAAACCCTAAAGTTCCTTTTGCTTGAAATTGTTGTAGATAAGAAAGAAAGGATAAAAATATTTCATTTGGAGTTGTAGTAGCAAAAGATCTTCATAAGTGAAGATCTTTTGTAGCCAAAGAACTTTGCAGTTGTAAATACCTTTGAACAGTAAGTCCTTTGGAGTTGTATAGACCTTTGTAGTTGCCAACTTTGGAGTTATAAATTGTAGGTTGACTTTGGAGAAGATTTGACATCTTCCCTAAAATATGTTAGGCACCTAACAAAATTGCATGTGATTAGGATAAGATAGGATTAGAGTCCTAACAAATAATGTAGATGGAGTTAGAAGATTTCTGAAATCCACTTAAATGATGGATCCATTGGATGCAAATAAAGAACTGTATTTAAGGCTTTGGCCCAATGTTACTTAAGCTCACTTTTATACCAATTAAAGTTTAGAAAAAATTACTCCAAGTTTTTTGTCATTGTGTTTCCTTCATTTTGAGTGTTGATGAATGTCTATCTTGAGTAGTGATGAGAAATTTCAGAGTAAGGTCATAAGTGATAGAGTGTAGGGAGAGACACTTGTTCTTGATGATAATGTGTGATTTTTTAGGGACTTGAAGGAGAGAATCAATTGCATTGAGGAGTCAAGTCTTATTCTGAGCATTGAGAGTACCATGGAATCAGAAGGTAGAGATGTTCAGCTAATGCAAAGACATCTATGGAGTTGTGTCTTTGAGAAAGAGTAGTACATGACCTTTAGAGCTGATTTCTTTGTAGTGAAGTGAATCATCACTTTTAGGATTAATTTAGAATCTACTTGTAACAAAAGTGATATTTAGTATCCCTTTTTCATATTGCACCAAAGGAGGTAACACTATCCTCTGTTTGGAGTAGTTTTATAAAAATATAGTGTCATTCAAATTTGTAATATTTTGGTAATAACCATTCAATCCTATGAGGATATGAGTTTTAATATGCTCAAAAACAAGATAAAGGTGTCACAATGATGGCAATCTTTTATGTTATATTTAGCATCTTTGGCAAAGTCATTCCCATAAAAGAGTAGCTTCACCTTTATTTTATTGGTATGCTATGGAAATATAAACAACCAAAAATAACTTTCATTGTCAGTATAGTCCAAATGACTCTTGAAGGTGATGGATCATTTGTAACAAAGGTTGCTTTGCCTTGGAATTTCCTTATTGTCCAATTAGCCTGACCAAATTCCTAACTACTATTGTCATTATAGTCCAATAATCTACCAAATGCACTACCTTCATAAAATTTGGGTCAATTGTGATTAGTAGAGCTCATGATGTACTACAAGTAGTAGGATATAGCATGCAAATTGTTGAGAAAAATTTTCAGTTAGGACTTTGAGAGAGGAACAAGAATCCACTTCTTGCTACATGATCAAGTAGAAATCATACATCAATCTGGTCAAGAAAAGCATGCATAGAAATAATGCTAAATTTCATGTGGTTTTGGCCAACGGATGTCCACAATTGCATAGGATTTTATTTTACTCTTGAATTGTGGATCAAGAATTGTAAAACAATAATTGTCAAAAATGACTTTTAGCTGCCAAATCTACACATATTTATACTCTTGCACTTGGAGACCCTTATCTAGTTTTGGATGTTTGTGTTGCAAATTGATCTTGTATCTAAAACTTTAATTGTCTAGTACCAATTGATACATGTCACCTCGTGCAATTCTACAAGTGGGAGGCCATGCAAGCCTTTGCGTAGGTCTCAGGCCTTCTTGTAGGTCCCATGCATATAGTTCCTAGAACCATATCTACAATAGTCATGCCCACAAGTCTCATAGCCATGCTTGCAAGTCCTAGAGTCCGCAGCTCCCGTAATGGAATCTTGTAACTCTTGCATGACACATTTGTCCTAAACTCCAAGTGAGCATAACTTCTTTTCTAGAGCTTTTTTTCCATGATCTTGATGTCTTTAAAAAGCCCTTGAAAAAATAGTTCTAATGAGAAAGTCGTGCCTTATTTGCATATGTATTCCTAAAGATATAGGTCCCAACATGAACTATCTTTTTGTTCACTCCCAGAAATAAAATCTTATGATTTGAAGTTCTGTCTTGTATTTACACTTCTACACTCCCATAGAAGATCTGCCACATACTAACTTTTCAATGTTTCCATGGAAGATTTGTCATACATTGACTCTTCTACATTTCATAGGATATTTGTCTCGTAGAGTATTCTTGCAATTAATTAGACTCCACACTTAACAATCTCTTGCTTAGAGTCTAACATTATTTGTCACTCTAAACATACAAAAAAATTAGTTAACTTTGAAGTCCAATTGCAACTATGTAGTGCTTGAGCTTCTTCATTATGACTACCTTGGTAAACACATTTGTGGATTGCTCACTCCCACAATCTTTACCAAGGTCAAAACTAGTCCATTTATCAATTCATGAATGAAATGATACCTCAATTGGATATGGTTTGTCCTGGTCAAAATAAAAGATTCTTTGCAAGACTTATAGCTATCTAGCTATCACTATGGAATATATTATTTTCTTGTTTCTTGCTTAGCTCTACCATAAAGTTTTTCAACTAGATTATCTCCTTGCTAGCTTGTAAGATGACCATGTACTCAACTTCTATTGTAGAAAGAGAAACTCTTTTTTGCAAATGAGAGATCCAACTAATTGCAGTACCACCTAAGGTAAACACACACCCTACAATGTGTTTTTGACTGTCCAAGTCTCCTCCCAAATCTGCATCAATAAAGCCCTCTAAAATAGGATATATTTTCTTGAAACAAGGTACCTTATCAAGGGTACCTTTCAAGTAGCATGACAACCATTTCACTACTTCTCAATGCTCTCTTCCTAAGTTTGACATGACTCTACTTACAAATTGTAGTGCATGAACAATGTCTGGCCTAGTGCATACTATAGTATATATTGAATTTCCAATTGCTAATGCATAAGATACTCTACTCATGTACTCTCTATCTACATTAGCTCTTGGTGGTTGCTCCTTGGAAAGTTTGAAGTGACTTCCAACAAAAGTGGTTCAAATTGTAGCATTTTGAAGACCAAATCTCTCCATCATTTTCTTGATGTACTCTCTTGATATAGCTTTGAAGAACCTACACATTTTTCTATTGTAATTGTTGTACCTACATTTTTTGCTTTTAACAAGTTTTAAAGAAGAAGTGTATTGTCAAAGCCTAATTGAAGCCTAATGAAAAAGAAGAGAGAAGAATCGTATGTATGATCCAACCTCATGTCAAAGGAAGAAGGACTCAGATCAGACTTACAAGGTTGTAGACCCAAAGTAAGGATACTTTGGATTGGAGTGATCAACCTGATCCAAAGAAATTGTAACCACGTTCCTTTAGGTCAAACAAATCAAGAAGGTATGTTCATATAAAATGGCTACTTCAGGATGAAGAAAAAATTGAGTGACATGAATAAGACACACAAAATCTATGAGTGTCAATTGAAGATCAACTAAAGAATGACCGCATAGTAGAACACTATATGGTTAAGACTTTTGAGGAAATTTTGAAATGTCAAGAAGATATATTGTCCATCTAAGGAGTTATCCCAAAGGAGTTCTACCTACAAATCAAGTAACATGAGTGATTTGTGAGAAACCAAAGAATATAAAACACACAATGCCAATGAAGTGTACTAGGCAAATTCCTTCACTTGCATTGAGGCATCTTGCAATTTGGAGATTGTTTGGAGATTGGATGTAGTGGTGATGATCAAGGTCTTGAGTAGACTTTGGATCACATTTTTGGCTTGGAACTAGAACTTAGGTTTTCTAGGTTTCATGGAGCAAATTGTTGCTAGTAATTGTGAGGATGGTCACAAAGCAAGGGGCAAGAGAGGAAATCTGGTTTGTTGGACCAAGTCAGATAAGAGATTAGTCCTTGGTAGAGAAGTGGGAGATGCATCCGGGGTCACCTTCTATTAGAGGTGTGATTCTTCAAAAGAGACTGCAAAAGTTAGAGATTCCTTCAATACTCCTTGCACAAAGAATAGATATAAGGTGGATACATATAGAGACCAAATGAGGTGAGGTATTTTCAGAGCTATAATGGTGATGATTAAGCCAAAGTGCACTATGTGACGAAGCAGCAAGCAGTTTCTTTCTATCAAATATTTGCGAGAGAGAAGGTGAATTGGGCAAGGTTTTTCACCTACAATTGAGGCAAATGATCATGAATTGGAGGATGAATGCACCTCCACATTACTTCATACCATTCACAACACACCTCTATCTTGGGTTGAATCTTCTTAACATAGAGGAGAAGAAGTTAATGGTATCACATTTCCACCCAGATCTTTGTCAAGATGCGGATTCAAATGAATGATAGTATATAATGATGATTTGGGAAGAAGATGATCACTATTCCAAGACAGGATGAGAGAAGATGGTGGCACTTAACATTCCAAAGCTAGAGAAGAGAAGTTGAGCTGAGGAAGTAGCATCCCCAATATAGCCACAAAAGACTAGGATACTAAACCCAAGGAAAGAGAAGACAATGGTGGACCTATTGTCAGGTGCAGAGTCTGAAGGGGAAGCCGAGTCCAAGTGTGAGGACTCAGAGGAAGAAGAAGATTAACTCATGATGTAAAGTAAGGAGTCAAGCAAGAGTGATGGAGAGCCCGAGGTCCAGCCATCAGTAGGAGAAGTGGCTGAGGAGGATGATCAAGAGTTCCATGTGACGATTGAACATCTAGAAGGAGAAGATACTCAATACTTGGAACTACTTGAGGTGGAGATGACCAAGGAGTGAGAAGAAGAGCCAAGGTTGGTGTTCCAAAGAGAAGCAAGATAAAAGAAAAGTTTGCAATCTGCAATTGTAGGGCCAAGCCAAGTGGAGGAAGATGAAGAAAGCTTGAAGGAGATCCAATTGAAGGTGAGGAGATTGAGACTTTGGGGTAAGACACCATTAGAAGAAATTTCTGGCAAAGCCAAGGACAAAAAAGATGGAGAAGCAAAAGATTTTGGTGGGATGGAGTATCTATTAAAGATTCTTTGTCTATTACTATTGGAGTTGCAAAAGAAGAGGAAGGAGATGCAACACGACCATCTAGAGGTGAAGGATGAGTTGCAAGTGGTGAAGCATCTGAGCAAGGAAGTCTTGCAATTGAAGGAATGGTTAAGCCAAGGTGAGGAAGCCAAAGTACTTTGGGTTGATGTGTACTTTGGAGGAAGAGCTTTGAAAATTTGCAAGAGAACTTTGTGAGCATGGTAGTAATTTGGAACATCAAACTGAAGAATTGAAGAACCAAAAGGTAGCATTTGAGAAGTTGAAGGTAGAATTCAATGAAGTTAAACTCAACGCAAGGCCATTGCAATAGTGAGGGAGCATGAGTTAGAGAAACTAAGGTTGTAGGTTGTAGGGGAGAAGGATCGGGCTTGGCAATAAGAGTTGGTGAGCAGAAGTCGTGAACAAGAAAGGTTGAGTGGACTGATTAAGAATGCAGAGGCACATATCCTTCACTACATGGAAGAGAAGGAAGCATTGGAGGTGGATTTTGAGGAGAAGTTGAAGATGTATCAAAATGAGTTTGAAGTAGAAAGAACTCAAGAGTTAATTTCGGAGGACACTGGGATCAATAGGAGAGATTGTTGAGAGGATGAAGGTGATGTTGAGTATTGAAGCTGAGGTAAAGTTGGAGGAAGCAAGACTACACAAGTTGAAGTTGCTTTTGAAAGAAACCATAAAGAGGAAGGCAAAAGATGTTGATCTGAATAATCTTTTGACTTGCTTGAGAGATAGAGTAGATAGGAAGATGGCTGAAGTAAGAGAAAATGTTTATCTCATGTTAGACTTAGTCAAATTAGAATTAGATGGAAATTTTAGTAGTATGAAGGAAGAAACCCGATATGAAGTAGTGGAAGTAGGAAGGTAGGTGACTTTGGGTGAATTATTTGAGTTAGTAGAAGAAGCTAAGAAAGAAGAAGTAGTTAGTACGACTATGAATTCAATTTTAGTTTGGATTGAGGTTGTAGTAGATGAACCTAAAATGCAGGAGATGATGGAAGCTAATTTTAGGGAAGAATCAAAAGTAGAAGTAGACATTGGATTGGATTAGAAGTAGCCATTTTTGAGATGTAAAGAGGCAAATATGAAGAAGTGGAGTGACACTTTGGATTTGTAGGTTAGTAACATAGTAGTTAAAGTAGTTTAGGTAGTATTTATAACTATTGAGTGTACTTCCTATTTAAAGGAGGCATTTGTAGTGTTATGTTGTTTAGTTCAATATTCATATCTTTGAAGTTGAGTACAATGAAGTGTTGTAACTCAATGCTCATTATTTTAGCTTAATTTTGAGTATCAATCCTATGTGTGTTTGTGAGTGTTGGAAGAAAATTGATTTAAAATCAATGAGTATTAGATGTTAGATTATGTAGTGCTTATGTTCATTCCATGTGTTTGGTCCTAAGTGGATAGTAATCAAAGCAATACATTGATGAATCTATGAGGAATCATAGTATTGGTAGTATTTTTTATTTGTGATCACAATGTTTGATTGAAGCTAAGCAATTTTGATTGAGGAAGTTGTGCCTTTAGTGGAGGAGTGGAACACAATTATGAGGCAAAGTCATTTTATGGTGAAGTAGCCTTCTCTAGAAGAATTGAATCATCACAATCAATATTAATTTAGAAAGGATTTGAAGAATTGTGATTATAGATGTTGTTTATTTGTGATAGGTTTGCCAATGGCGCACTTGTTACTCTCTTTTGGGTGTGGTTTCTACCCAAGAGATTAAAGATGCAATCAAGAAGAATTGCTTTGTGATATTTTACTTTGTATTTGACCATTTCTAACCAATAACTTTGTAGGAATGAATGATAACTTATTGATTACCACAAAAGTGATACTTTCTGGGTTGTCATAGTAATCCTCATTCCAAGTTTCTATTGTGAAGGACCTAGATCTTTCATTTCAAATACATTAGACAATTTGCACTTTGGCTTGTTGACTTCACTCATGTTGGATCCAACAACCAACATATCATCAACATAAAGCAACAAGATTATGTATGAATCAACATATGAGCTAATGTTCCAAAAATGGTCCATTTTGCATCTAGTGTTACCACTATTGGCTATAAAGCCATCAAACTTCAAATATTACCATCAAGAAGCCTATTTCAAGCCGTAGAGACTCTTCTTCAACTTGCAGACCAAGTCCCCTTTGTTTGTGATTTGTAACTCCTTAGGTTGTGCCATATAGACATCCTCTTCAAGGTCTCTATGTAGAAATGTTGTTTCTATATCTAGTTTCTCTAGATGCAAATTTTCTATCCAAGACCACTATGATGGTAGTCATCTTAACTACATGAGAGAAAATCTCATTGTTGTATATACCTTTGGTCTATTGAAAACCTTTTGCCACAAGTCTAGCCTTGTATTGCTTGCTTCTATCATGTTCATCTTTGATTTTGTACACGTATTTGTTCTACAATGCCTTTTTCTATTTGATAGCTTGGTTAATGACCAAGTTTCATTCCTTTCTAGGGATGACATCTCTTCCTTCATTGCAAGCTCCCATTACAATGAGTCCTCATTTTGCATTGCCTTTTAGTAGCACTTAGGTTTGCCATTTTTTGTTAGGAGTAAGTGATACATGAATAGAGAATACCCCTCTATTGGTTATTTCAATCTAATATATCTCCTCAAATGAATTGTTGGCATGACTAGATATAGTATCCTATCTAGTTTTCACCAAACTTTGATTTCCTATAACCGCATTCTTTGATACGTCTACCAATGCCACTTCTTCTTGATATTCTACTTGTTAATTTGTAACCTCAAAACTTCATCCAAGCTTATCTTTGTACATAGTATTCTCATGGAAATGACATCTCTACTTCTCAGCACTTTTCTATCATCTTCATTCCAAAGACAATAACCCATGTTATCAATCCGTAATCAATGAAGAAACACTTCTTTGACTTTGAATCAACCTTTTACCTATCACAGTCTTGAATCCTTGCATATGAGACAAAACCAAAGGTTGTCATGTGCAAGAGAATCACCTTCTTTCTCAACCATTCTTCCTTTCAGTATCTTGAGTTCCAAGGGAATTAAGGGTCCTCAATTATGCGGTATGCAAATATATTGATTGCATCTACCCAAAAGGTCTTTGGCAACCCTACCTATAGTCTCATGCATCTACCTCTCTCATTGTAAGCTCTATTGGAGCATTTGGCCACACCATTTTGTTGTGGTATCTCATGAATAGTTTTGATCTTCTAGTTTCACTGTCTACACAATACTATTTGAACTTATTGACAGTATACTCTCCAACATAATCTGATTTCAAGCATTTGATCTTCAAACCTGACTAGTTTTCAACCTCAGATTTCCATTGCTTGAAAACTTTGAACACGTTTGATTTATTTTTCAGAAAATAAACCCATACCTTCTTGGTAGCATCATCTATGAAGGTGACATAGTAGTAAGATCTTCTAAGAAACTCAACTAAAGTCAGGCCATACACATCTGTATGTATCAACTCTAGCTTTCTCACTCTTGGTACTTTTGTGGCCTTACTAAAAGTAACTTGATTTTTCTTTTCCAAAATACATGGTTCATAAAAGCCAAGTTGAACAATCTTCAACTGTGGGATCCTCCCATTGGCAGTTAACTCCTCCATACCCTCCTCACTCATGTGAGCAAGTATTTGGTGCCATAAGATCAAAGGATAGGTTGCATCTACAATTGTTATCAAATGGTCAGAGTGCTTTGTAACATTTGAGGTTCCAACCTTTCATCTTGTACCAAATCAGGTTTTCCTAAGTGACCTTCCATTGCATGCTTTCAAAAGATGTTTGATATCTTTCCTCATCCAATTGACCAATGGAAATCCAATTCCTTGTCAGGCCAAGTACATACTTGACATAATGTCCACACTGACCTTTGAGAAGCCTTCAAGTTCACATTGCATTTTCCTTTGTTAAACAAGGGTTTATTATCAAGAGGTGAACCTTTCCAAGGTTTCCAACAACAAAGTTGTGCATCAATTCTTTACATGGGGAAGAGTGAAATAATTTACTAGAATCTATTACCCAAGATTCCATGGGACAATCTATACATAGTAAACAAGAGCATCTTCTTGTTTTGTTGCTATGTTCATTGAGTTCTCCTCCTCCTTTGGAGTTTTACACAGATTCCTAAAGTGACCAAGCTTGTTGCAATTCTAGCATGTAATTTCTTTGATTACTTCCTTGTGGCCTATTGACTCACTTCTCTATCTTGAAGTTGATCTACCATTTCTCTGACTTTGATCTTGTTGTGGTCTTTTGCTTCTACTCTCAAGAAATAACACCACATTTGATAATTCTTAAGAATTTTGTTTGTGAATGTCTTCATTGAGAATCAAATCTTGTATACCCTCAAACTTAAGAGCACTTGATCTTGAGGAACTACTCATTATTGTATCAATTGCTCCCCAATTTTCAAGTAATAACAATAATAGTAGCAATGCCTGAAGTTCATGATCAAAGTTGATCTTCACAACTTCTAGTCTTGAAATGATTTAGTTGAAATCATTCATATCATCTTGAACAGATGCTTCTTCTTTCATCCTTGTGTTACCAACTAGCAAATCAAGAATACCTTGTTTGAAGTTGAAGGTTTCTCATACATATTTGACAGTGCCTTAATCAACCTATGAGTGGTCTTCTTGTGGACAATGTTATATGTAATATTTCTTGACACTGTCAATCTAACCACACTCAAGGCTTGTCAATCAAGAAGCTCATACTCAGCCTCTTCCATCTTGTATGGCTTTTCTACCTCAAGAGGTATGTGTAGCTTCTTTTGATACAAAGATTCCTCAATTTGCTTCTTCCAAAATCCAAAATCCTTACCATTTAATTTGTTTATTTTGTTTACCTTCCCATCTTTTGTCATCATTATGTTTTCTCTCCAAAGACCAATGCTTTGATACCACTTGTTAAGAGAAAAAATTTGCAATTAGGAATTTGAGAGAGCAATAGGAATCCAATTTTGGCTATGTGATGGGATAAAAATCATTACATCAATTTGGCCTAGAAAAGCATGCGTAGAAATCATGCTAAATTTCCTATGGTTTGGCCAATGTCTACCTACATCCACAACTACACAAGATTGCTTTTACTCTTGAATTTTCAATCAAGAATTTTTGAAAGTCACTTTTGATTGCAAACTCTACACATATTTATACTCTTGCACTTAGAGATCCTTATCTACTTGTAGGAACATGTGGTGCAGATTGATCCCATATCTACAACTTAGATTATCTAGTACCAATTGATACATATTATCATACTTTGCCTTTCACTCTTTAGGAATAAATAAGGTGCCTAGTTGTAGAGCTTATGGATCAGAGGTTGTATATAAATTTATCACTACTAGTCTAAGCACATGTGTTACCAAACCATCAAAACTTTCCACTCTTGCTTCTAGTATTTCTTCTACCATGTAAAGGAGTAACATGCAACCTAACTTGTCATCATAACACACACTCTTGGTTTGCTAGTCATCACTTTTAGCATAACCAAAGAGAAATACAAAACACTATTAGAAGTAATGTACCTAAATGCAATGCTTGCACATCAATCCAAGCCAACTAGACATACGAACAAGCATGCAAGCACAAAGAGGATCCAACCACAAGAATTAAATAGTAACTCTCCATATAGTTGGCAAAAATCAATTTAAAAGCCTCTTGCCCTATCCTAAAGCTGATTTTAATCTATAATCCAATTTTCAATCCAATTTGTACTCTTTTTTATGCCTTTTTTTAGAGAAAACTTTGTGTAACTCAAATAAGAATAATCTTTTTTGTGTTGCTTTGGTTCACATGATCTATACTCAATGAAAATCATGTGAGAAAAGCTTTCCAATGGTATGAAGCAAGCCATAATCTCATTACTATATCTCCCTAACAAGATCTCAAACTTGGCAAGTTTTTTTTTGGTTTACACCTAATTTCAAAATTCCTAATTGAGGGTTTGCTCTTGGTTCTTGGCAAATTTCTCCAAATTTCTAGATCAGAGGTACACATAATCCCTAGTAAATCTCTAGCAACCTAAAATCTTCAATCATAGTCACAAAAATGGGAGAATTAACATTCAATCATGATTGAAAATAGAAATTCTTTGCCAAGCTTATGATAGTATTTTCAAAAGACTTATTGTATTAACACTCACTCCCCATGGACCCAAAGCCAAATAAATTTTCCATGTTAGTTGGTTGTGCCCTTGTCTAAACCATTACAAAGTTTGATAGTTTAATCCAACTCCAAATTTAAGGTCTAGATCAATTCTTGAGTTGGACTAACTTGTGAGCTCTACAAATCCAAGTATGCTTGATCCAAGACCTTAAATTCCTTATTTAAAGAATTCAAATGAATTATTTTCAGAAAGATGCAAGACCTAACCACCAATAATGTTAGAAATTTCATAAGATAATTCAAAAAAAAACTTGAGGAGTGACCAAAACTCCAAACCTTATCATAATCTCAATCTCCAACACCTTATTTTCCAAAGCTCCAATTCAATCAACCAAATCTAATTTGAAATTGATCCAAAACTATACATTTTTGCATTCAATGTTATAAACACTTTGTCTACCCTCCAACCCAACTAACAGATCACAAAAATGTGTCATGAAGCTTTCCAAATTGTCCAGCTTGTGTACTTGAGTATAAATTCTTCCCCCTTGATTCAAGCAATAATATCCCCTTGAGAATTTGCTCAAATCACTTATTTTCTATCTCCAAATTATAGACTATTAGCTCCTCTTTCCATCTGTCATCTTGTCTTCTTGAATTCCCTCCCATGTTCTCTTCAATGGTTGAAAACTCTAGACTTTTCCTCTTGGGACCCCATCACTCACATTTTTATCATTTAATTATTTCTCTTTTTGTTGAATGGACCACACAACTCCAACTTGAAGTCATTAAGCAAGATTAAGTCTTTCTCCATGTATAAGAGCACATAGATTGTCAAGTTCCAAAAATTTTCATAAGTAAGCACAAGAAGAACAATTGGATCATGGCTTCACATCACCAATTCCATGAATGCAGCCCCAAATTGTGCTACCATCCAACCCTAAATTTCATGACCGTGTAGAATCTAAAGCCTAATGAGAAAAGGATTTGGGAATGGCAGATTGTGAGCATGTGACTTCTCCTACTCAAGTGTTTTCTTTGATACTCTAGCACCTATGCTCTTCTACAACTCTCACTCCCCATGTCCTCCTCCCACTTGAGATTCTTCAAACTAAAACACACCCCCTTCTATCAATTCTCCACCACCTATATACATAAGAGCCCTCAAAGAGAACAAGATCATAATCCACATGGCCAATTGTATATATGTATAGATTTTTCACATGGCAATAGCTCAACCTTGGGATCCATCCTACAATCTACTCCAATCATGTAGAGATAAACGATATGAAATTCTTTTTCACTAGTTATGCAAACCACAACACAATAACTTCACCTCACTTAGTTCCACAAGTGTGAAGCCATGCAAGTAGCCTTCCCATAGGTCCCAAAGCCATGTCCATAGTAGCCATGCCTATTATTCTCATAGCCATACCCGTAGGTCCTAGAGCCATTCTCGCAGTCCCATAACTTGTAGCTCCCATAAGACACATTTATCTTAAACTTCAATTGATCATAAAAAAATTTCTAGAGCTCTATTCTCATGATCTTGGTGTTTATGGAAAGCCCTTGAGAAGATTCTTCCAATGAGATAAATCATACCTCATTTTCATTTTTATCCCCAAAGATATAGATCCTAACATGAGTTGTCTTTCTATTTACTCCCACAAATGGAATCCAATGATTTGAAGACCTATCTTGTACTTACACTTCTACATTCCCATAGAAGATCTGCAATTTACTGATTCTTTTATTTTCCTATAGAAGATCTATCCCATACTTACTCTTCCCATCTTGAAAGATATTTGTCCTGTATAGTATTCCTGTAATTAATTAGACTCCACACTTAACAAAAACTAAAATGGAGTCAAATCTCCTAATGGTCCTATCTCCATAACATCTACAACTATAACATAATGGTCACCCTTCCCAAAAGCACTACTTTACAAGAGACTAAAATGGATCATATTGCTTAGTCTCACAATGCATGGTACTTAACAATACCTAGGCCTATAAAACTCAATTATGATATTCTTGACTTATGTAGAGTAACTAGAGGTCCACCCTTGAGTTCCTCACAAATGAGTCCTTCACTCCAATGCTTATGCCACTATGCCAAGATTCCTTGTAACTAAGTGAAGTATGTAGATATTCTATAATACCATTGGCTTGATATATTATCTAGAGGTGAAAATTGGGTTTATTAACATCTAGAAGGATGTTACTATGATGAACTAAGTAGATAAGATAGAGGTGTCACCAAAAGATTACTTCTACTAATAGTGCAAGAGTCAAAAATACCCTAAAAACTTCATAGCCAATTTCAAAGGCCTAAATGAAGGAATTAGACCTTGAAAATGAACGGAATCTCCACCCCTTGGAGAAAAAGAATTTTCCATCTCCCTTCACTATTTTTATCATTGAGAGCTTTCCAATAGTACCTCATCTATGCAATTTTGAGCTCCCTACAAGAAGATTCCCTAAATATTCTCTTTGGTCAAATTTCTTTGACCAACCAGATAGGAAAAGAACCAACATGTCATCCATCCATGCAACTAATCTATAGGTGGAGCTTGCTAACATGTCACCAATCCATGTATATGATCCAAGGGTAGAGCTTCCTTGAAGGAATCCTCTTTGCTATATAATAAAGACAATGTGCTCCTTTGGAGCATTGGAGTATTGAGTGTGAAGCTTTGTGTTCCTTCTCTTGTGTTTCTCTTGAGGGTTTTCCTATCCTCAAATTATTACACATTCATATAAAGATTGGACATAGATACATACACCAACTTGATAATATTGAAGATTTAAGTCCCATTTATTGCAATGAAAATATGCATTTAATGAACATATTAAACATCAAATCTCAACCCTGCATACATTCCTACTTAGCCACCAAAGAGATCAAGAAACTACAAAGTGATGGAGATCTTTTAATTACATATAGTCCTCACTAAACTTATCTTAGTCTTATCCTAATCTATCTAGTCCTTAAGTACGCATAGTCCATGTGAAAGAGCCACCTCACCTTCTTGTCTCATCACTATTGTGTCAAGTTGGTGTCCATGTAGGATTGTATCCTAACTATGTTCTACAAAATATTTATATAGTGTCTTGGCTATGACTACAAGATGTAAACAAACTACAAGATGAGCCTAAGTTGTTCTTTACAAAAAATTTCATGGCTTGTTTCATATGACACCATTGGGATTGTCACTCATCTACAAGATGATCTGGTGGTACCTATGACAAACTACACATGCCTTTGCAGATTTAAATGAGCTCTACAAGCTCCTTCCTATAATTAGCAAACTCATTTGCAAAGCCCATTTAAGTTTGTATGACCTTGCAACTTCAAGGATAAGGCCATCAATTGGTTGTTTGTATAGACCTTCCTCTTGAGAGCCTCAATTTGCATCTTGAAATCCTTTATCTTTTTTCTTTGCATTGTCTTCTTGGCAATTTGTTCCAACTAGCTCAAAATTTGCATCATAGTGTGTTCTATGGTTGTGATTAGGCCAATATGCTTGTTCTTCTAGTTGTCTTATTCTTGTTGGAGTTCTACCTTCATGTCCTCTTGTACCTTTGTCTTGATTTCCTCTTCTTTATCTTATAAGCATTTCAGGCTCATCGTGAGTTCTTGAATACAAAGGTCTGTAATCTGCTCCAAGTTCTTGCTCCTACCAAAATTGCCTTAGAGTTGGCAGCCTCCAATTTTGCTTTAATTGTTATCACCTCTTTGTCTCTTGCCTTGATTTATTCTTTTTCTTGGGCTTGTTGCTTTGCAACTTTGTTTTGTACTACATCAACTTCCATTTGTATGCATCATAAGATAACTTTGTGTTATTCCCATAATGCTAGTTCCTCCTTCTTGAACTCCTCCAATAATCAATCCTTTTCTTGTAAGGATTTGATCGCCTTTGTAAGTCAATCTTTGACTTCATTGAGTTTGGTAGGAATTCAGCTTTGTCCTTTGTAGTTGCACATGAATTGTTATGGAGATAATTTACAAGCATCATTAGCTCATTAGTAATGGAATCCAGCTCTTTGTAGAAAGGCAAGATATTCTCCAACACCTCCATCATTGATGTTATCAAGATTACAAAATATATCAACATCAACCATACAAGTGAATTACTATCATACTTTAGAAAACATCAAATGTCCAACAAATATGTCCTCCATTGTATTTGTTGTTCTTTTTTGGTCCTCTTGTGTGGGATGTTGAGCTAGTGGTGCATTATTAGAGTCACTATCCATCTCAATATGGGCTGACATTATTTTGCTTGTTGCTCTTGTATGCTCATCTCCTTCTTGCAAAAGCAGTCTTGCAAAAGTAGTCTTCCTTTATCCTTAGATGCTTTTTCAAGTGGTGATGACAATTTTCCTCATTGTTTGTTAGTTCCTTAATTGCTTTGTTATTTTCATCTAGTAACAAATGGGATAAAATGAGTTGTCACTTCTTGCCTTATCCTTGTTTTGTGAGTTATCTTTTCCATTGTTGGTCATCATTTGAGAATTAGAATGTCCTTTGTCATTTTTTGAGGTGTCATTCCACCAGGTTCTTTAGTCTCTCCCTATCAATGGTAGAAAAGGAGCACAATTTGTGAGGGATTTGTTCTCTTTAGGATGGTGTAGAGATGCAAGAAGAAGTTCAATTGCATAAACTAATTGTGCGGGATGTATGGGCAAAGCTACCTATGTGCAAAGTAGTGGAGGTATGGGAGAACTTTGCTATGGGCTACAAGAAGAGCCCTCCATAAGCAATATGTTAGGAAAAGTAATTAGGTAGATAACTAAAGCCAAGATAGCACTCAAAACAATGTCAACATTGTAATCTATTAGAGATGAGCCATAAAGATGAACCAAGATGGGTACCAATTGGCATTTTAGTAATGCAAGAAGGAGATCTCAGCCATAATAGAAGTAGCATTAAGAGGGTAGAAAATTCTTTTTACGGTTTAGAGCTCTAGTATAGAAGGGAGCTTGAGCCACTAAGCCATTGATCCATCCTGCATTGTAACCATCATTTTTTTGTAGTTGAAACCTAAAGCTCATCTTTTGTCTTCAAAGAGAACTCTATTTTGGATTGAGTCAAGTATTAGTGAGTTGTCAAGTGACTAATATAATTGTTGGGTCCAAAGGCTGAAGTAAATACAAATTGTGATTGCAAGACACTCAATTGTAACTCATTATTGGTTTTTTTGAGCAGAAAATACCATAAAGAAAATCCATTCTCTCTATTGATATAATAAGTGTTGAGTCTTGTTTTAATTTGTAAACGTGTCTTATGTGTAAAATTGATGCTCCTTGCTGCATTTATTGCACTCTTGTCTAGGTCTTAGATTATCTCAGGCCTTTGCCCGTAGCATTTTCTCTTTGTTACATTTTGGTCTCAAATCTTAGAGTATCATAGGCATTGCCATAGCAATTCCTTACTTAATTGGAGTGTGACAACCAAGGAAGCTAAAGGGCTCACAAGGGAACAAACATGCAAGCTGATTCCTAGGTTAAGTGTCTAAGGGTTAACTTTGTCCCACAATCAAGTTAATTGTTATGGGATCTCTACCTACAAGATAATTATAGGAACTTTGCTCTTAGACAATTCTAAGAACTTCTACACACATTCCAAGACAAGATTGTCCTACACTTTTGTGACCATATCACATCTTTTACTCTTGACTATGGGATTTGATAAACCCATTGACACTCTCCTACTGCCACTTTCTCTTGATGATACATCAATTACTTGGATTTGTTTCTACTTCTTAGAAACTTGAGTTTTGGGTCTTTTAATTTGCACCTTCTTATAAATAATCATTGTATTGTATGATTCATTGATGTGCACAAACTTCTTTGTACAAGAATACTCCTTGTCTACCTCATGCTAAATGGTGATTTCCTTGGGGAGGTTGGGATGTCCACTAAAGTATGTTGGATGGTGGAAGTGGTTGGAAATTTCTCCTTCTCTTTGTTTGTCAACAAGTTCATTACAATGTAGAAATGTACAATGAAGTGGCCTATAATTTTAGTAACTCCTTTGGCCATGTCTTCCAAGAGCTTGTTGACTTGTTCATGGAACATCCACTGCCAATTCATAGTCTCTCTTTGTGTAGAACTTCAAAAAAGATGGGTTGGTTATAGTTCACAAATAAGTTTGTTTTGATTGGAAAAATTTTATCATTGACTCCATTACAGATTTTTGGATGGGATCTTTCAAATACTCTATCTTGTATCCATTCATGGAATTTCCTCCAACAAAAAAATTTCTATCTTGGCTTTCAAGTTCTTGCTTGGCCTACCATGGGAAGTATCAATAAATATCAACCCAAATGGTGCACATTTCTTTCCTAAGATGTTGCCAATAATCCTCTATCCACATGACCAGATTGCCTCATAAAAATCTGCCAATTTTATAGGTGTTATTCCTAAGTTCTTCTAGAAGGAAGATGTCTATCAAGCTCCAATCCCATTGCAAGAACTCCAAATCCTTGCTTCTTAAGAATAATACCTTACAATTCAATCCCTGCTTGGATAGGTGTGGTTGCTTGCAAGCAATCATAATTGGCTTTTGTTGCTTTTGACTACCATTGCGTGGTCTACCATTGTTTAGCCTTTGGACGGTAGTCTCAATCTTGTTACTCACATTCCCTTACATTCTTGCAATTCCGCACTCAAGTATATCATAGCAATCTTTGAGGATATTTAGGAGTTGTCTTGCCCGAGAAGAATAGAAAATGAAAAGGTGAAAAGTAACTCTTCACAAGGTGGGGTCACCTTTTATAGTTTTGGCCAACCGGTCATTCCTTGGCCATTACAATAGTTGGCAAAAGGTCATAGTCAAACATCGCACACATGTACTCTCCATGAGAAATAGCTATTTGGTAGCACACATAAAAATTTCATTTTGTGGGAACTTGACATGGCAATAGAAATAGTCAGAACTTTGTTTTGAAAGAATTTTGTCATACTACCACTTGTACAAAGGGTCTTTGTGAAATTATTGACCCCTATATGGGCAAACTCATATCTTACACTTTGGTGGGATGAGTGTTTAGTATGGTCGTGGTAACGACATGACCTCCATGTCTTTTGGCCATGACTATAAGGATGCATGTCTTTGTTTCATAAAATTCTAATTGCCAAGAGTTTCATTATGTTGGGATCTTGCATCCTAACTTTGTAAAAGACGAGGCCTAAACTAAGCATTTTTTCCTATGTGAAACTATCCTACTACTTCATGTATTAACTAGAACACTATAAAATTGTTCATTTATTGTATTTTTTAACAAGAAATGTGTAACAATAAGTTCTTATCCAGGAGGTTAAATATGAAATAATAAATGAATTGCAAGATAGTTACACTTCTAGCTAATTCAACATAGCTATGCATGGATAAAATGCATTGATTACTTGATGGATTTTTGAATAAATATATTATGTTGTATCGAGATGATATTTGTATATTCAAGAGGACAAAGAGGCATCACCATGCTCATATTGGCAGAGTGTTACAATACTTAAGCAAATCAAATCACTTTCATTTCTCTTTTGTGAAAAATGAAAATGCAGTTAGAGAAAGAGAAAGTTATCTTATTATGTCACAAAAGATTTTTGCTATAAGGATTAAGAGAGTAGATGAAAATATCAAAACTTTCATGATGGGACAACTCTTTTAGATATTAATGATATTCAATCATTCAATGGATTGGCAAGCATTTATCAATGACTCATAGTACTATTATGCATAAGTTAGAATACCATCAAGTAATATCTTAGATAAGGATGTCAAATTTCAATAAAGTATCAAGGTTTGCTTTCAAAAATACAAGGATATGGTATGAATATAAACAATCTTACAATTGTATGATTCAAGTTACTTCTATAGTTTATTATGAAGCTTCTAACTTTGTTGTTGGAGAAATACCACAACATGAGTGGTTTAATGGTTTAGTGGTTTAGTGGTTTAATGGTTTAATCCAATTTCTCTCAGCTCAAGGAGGCTAAATGTTGCCAAGAGAGATTAACTTTCTTATGATTGTGAACAACAAGCCATTATGTATGCTACCAAGATTAGTGGTATTATTTGTTGGGTAGGCTTATTCTTATGAAAAATGACCAAAATTTTGTGCAAATAATTCACTTGGAGCACTCAAAAGCCAATATTATCCATGGGAGGATCAAATTCCATTACATGCCTTGAAGTTAGAATAAAAGCCTAAAAATTTTCACATTGTTCAAGATGGTTGTTCTTGTCAACAAAGTTGCAATCAAATTCTAGATTTTGTAATTTTTTTAATTGAATTGTGGTGAAACAAAAGGAGTAATACAAATCAAAGAACCAATAAAATTGCAAGAATATTCCTTCTTCTAACTTGTTTCAACTTGCATTGGAGTAAAGTATTGTGAGAATACTTCATGTTCTATAGAAAAAGGGTTTTTACATAAGAATAATCAGGCATATATTCCACATTATTTTACATTTATATTGCTTATTTACAAGATGCACACTTCTTACATTATATTTGATTAGATAAGATTGCTCATCTTCTTCAATGTTCTTGGTGGTGGCCATATATAGCTAAATATGTATATGCATTTGTTCATTTGTGTGTAAGTTGAAAAGAGAATGAGTCCTTGTATTTTAAGTCTGCTCATCTTTGCTACATATTGCACATTAGGAGTATTAACCTTAGATCTCATCATGTCTTTCATGTCACATTTGAATATTAAACTTTAATTGTTGTGTGTATAGATAAATTTATTAAGCAATTCTCCTTAGCTCTTATAGTTGACATAATGAATAAACCTGAATTAGCCTACATTGACTCTATCTTTAATCATCATGGTCCCTCAAGAGTAATCATAATAGATTTCAATCCCAAATTTCCTTGGCAAGTTTTGGAAAGTATGTTGAAGATTTTATATCCCAAATTAGCCATAACTATTACTAACAACCCCAAATAAATAGTCAGATTAAACACACCAATCATACCTTAGAAACCATACTCTACGTATTCATGGATATTTACCACCATAATTAGGATGCACTCCTTCTAACCATAGAGTATACATATAACAACTCAAAGCAAGCAAGTATTAGATTCACTCTCTCCATTCTCAATCATGATTAAGATCTCATGGGTCTTAATAGCTTTTTCAGTCCTCATTTCAGATATTTTTAGTATATTCATGTTCTTGTCCAGCTTATCTTCCTCCTTACCAAAGCCAATGCTCATCTATTATTGTCTAAAATTATTAAGAACAACTGAATTATTAGAAGTCATTGATGCATTCTGATTTTGTTCCATCTTTTCTCTTTTATCTTTTCTACTTGTTTTCTTGGATTTTGATCTTCTACAAACATAATGATGCAATTCAATTGAAAAATCTCTCTTTTGATATTTATTTTATTATCATTGATTCCTAAAGGATCTGTATTAAATTTCAATCCCTAGCACACACACGTTTTATGGACTATTATTCAAGAATTGGACATTATATTCACCATATTCACAACTTACTACTCCAAATTAGATGGTCAAATTGGATATGCTTATCATACCATAAAATATAGCCTTTGTATAATTGTAAACATAACCACAAGAATTATAGTATTCTTTTTCTAATCACAAATTTTACCTATGATAACTCATGCAAGCAAGTACAACCTCTCTCTCTTCTTCTTAATTAGGATCAAGATACTTAATTTCTTGATATCTTGCTTTTTCCTCTATCTTTCAATATCACCAATTGTTCCAATTTTTATTTGTCATATGTTCTTCCTTGCAAGAAGCTTAATCTCATCTACTTGTTAAACAAAACTATCTAAAAAACCAATTGATACACATTATCATGATATGTATTTCAATTTTTCTCGTCTACTTGTTACACAAAAGTATCTAAACAACATATGATACACATTATCATGATATCTTTCAATCTATATACTTTCTTCCAATTAGATTGGTCACTTCTCTATTGCTATACTTATATCTCATAGAATTCATGAACCTAAATTTCCTCACCATATTTGCATTTATCTTATCTTTATATTTCCAAATTGAAATCTTTTAAATCTAACCACTCTTTTCAAGATCAAATGCAACTTCCTTTACTCTTGCTCACCATTGAACATCCTGAGGAGCATGAATTTAACCAAATCCTTGCTAAGCATATGGTTAATTATATCCATCACCAACCAATAGAATTCAAGGTTTTAAAGTTCACAGTGCTTAAAACATTATCCAAGAGTTTGAATCACTATTGAGGATCATATCAAGCATAAAATTTGACCAATTCCTTGCTAAGAATATGGTTAATTGGATCTATCACTCTAATATTTAGAATTCAAAGTACAAAGTTCACAATCCTGAAAGCTTTATTAAAGAGTTTGATAAAGCATATCACAAAGAAATAGATGGCTAGCATAAGGGTAATGTATAATAATATAATTTTTTTAACAAGTTTATCTAGTACTTTTTATGTCAATTAAAACCAAATTTTAGAAGATTTTTCAAAAAGTATCTAAGAAATAAGATAAGATTATATTTAAAAGGTTTTTAAAAACCTTTCTGATATATAAATAAATCTAGTAGTGTTTTCAAAAACCTTCTTTGGTTTTCAAGATATTGAAAAGTATATTCTATGGAGTGAGTAACTTTGTTAGGAAATCAATAATATAATTTACAATGAATTATTTTTCTATCCAATTCAAGTAAAAATAGCACAACATTGAGCTATCATTAAGATTGGGAGTACATTGTATTGAAATCTTTATCTATCTCTGTATCTTTGACATCACTACATTTTCTTTTACAGTCAAGTTCATTCATATTCAATCATTGTCATCAAATTAGTTATTGTTGGGTCTAAATTTACATAATAATAAGAGTATATTGAGATAATTTCCTTAATAAGAGTTTGTGGACATAATCAATATTGGGTTAATTCTTGTTTTAATTCTATGGATGATCATGTATTAAGCTTAGAACATAATTTTTTAGTTATTTAAATATGATGCTGGAGTTAATGAAAGTATAAATAGAGATGCATATTTCTTTTCTAGAACTATGATTTAAAATTATACCAATAAATATATAATAAATAAATAAATATTAATAAAAAATTTATGGGTTTTAGTAGAGAAAGAGAGAGAGAGAGAGAGATATATATATATATATATATATATATATATATATATACATATATTGGTTGTCTTGGTTTAAGAAACAAGAGATAAGAAATCATTAGCATCAATTTGATTTATAAACTACAAAATGTTGAGATAAGTCAACTTAGTGAAAAAAAGATTGAAAGTCTTGAGGTCTTTAATGGTTTCATCACATATATAGTTTCACAATATTTTCCCTCTATTACCTTTACATGTATAATGAAACTTCCTGATTTTAATTCCTAAGAGGATGGAAATAAGAAAAAATACAAAATTCAAGTTAGAATATAATTAATTATAAATTTAAATATTCATTTATGTTTATTATATATTAGGTTATTAAACTTATTTAATTTTGAAAGACTCTTTTTTATTTTTGAGGGTATTTCATTCTGTAATTCATGTAAGTTATTCTATATTATGAAGATTAGCTAAGCTATTTTGGTAAATTTTAATTTTTTAAGGTTTATAAAATGACAAAAAAACTCAATGATAATTGGATCTTAGTAAATTTTATATGAATTCAACATAATTAAAAATAAAAATAAAAATTCAAAAATAATTAATTATTCAGATTTTACTTTTGAATTTTGATTTTATTGAGTTTCAATAGTTCACATTACAAATTAAGATTTTTGGTATCATGTTTTTATACTATTGTCACTTGAGTTAAATACACATATCAAAATTCAAGTCTTATTCTTTTTTTCCAATGTCTCATGTGACCTTCATTCCCTTCTCCTACAAAAATTATTGTAGAAAATTACATAATAGATATTTGGATTTCAAGACCTACTCTTGCAAATATGAGATCACTTTATAGCTATTGATTTTGAAATCTCTTTTATTTGTGTATGAGTATGTGAGGTTTAAAATGTGGTGGTTCTTTGACTAGTTGGAGATTCTATATATATTATGTAACATTTTTTGGATATTTTCCTGGATATTGGATATTTTGGATTGATGATTTTTTAGATTTTATTTATCATAAAAAACTACCTATTCTATTTTTTCATTCTTAAAGTAGTATAGCATTAAAAACAAATAAAACGATCAAGTAATCAAGTAAATTTGTATGTCTACTAAACCTTGTTTTGATATGTATTATTTAAGATAAGATGTAGATAATAAGAGATATATTATGTTCTGGAATTTTTAGAACTAATGCTGTTATTGAGTATGGCATAGTGTGGGGCTTAGCCCCATTTTACCTTTTTCTTCCTTCCCTTGTAGGGCTTGATGGGGTCTTCCTATCCTTCAATTTTTTTTTTGCGGTAGCCTTCTTTGCATAGATATCTACTTTCAAGTGGTACTAGTAGTAGACTTGGTGAAGTGATATATTCATGTTGATATCGTGGTCAATCTAACCATTACTGATCATATGGTAAATAAAGGGAGACATCACTGATCTATTTTCTCAAATATGCATTAACAGAGGTAGCTATAGTATGAATTTTCTTTACCATGTTGATCCATGAAAATAGCACTTTGAAGATAATTTATACTACAATTACCTCTTTTAATGCATATTTGAGAAAATAGACTGCAGAAATTTCTCCCTTTATTTACCATTTGATCAATAATGGTTTTGCTTAAATTGAGCTTAAGCTAGCTTCATGAGGGTAAGTCAACTAGCCTTACAAAAGCTGCCTTAACCTTGCCAAAGCTATAAAAATTATGAAGTTAATTAGAGTATCGACTCGGAGGACAAACTTCTTGATTTTGACATATATTTGGGTCATGTTAACTGTTACATATCCAGATCTCTTTATATATATAAAATGAAAAATACTTAAAGTGAACTATGTATATTGTTATTGACTTTATACTTCATTCTGAGAAAATCATGACAAAGATGCTCTTGGACATTAACTTGCATAAAAATATTCTTTATGTTACCTACTTGAGGAATTACATAATATCTACCGTAAAATTTATTGTACTATAAATAAAGACAATGACTCAGAGAAAGAAGTAATATTTAGTTGGCAAGTTTTTATATACTTGAATTGATTAATACTAAAGAAAAATTGCAGCTTTACTCCTATTTGAACATTTTATTCTTTCAATTGTTCATATTGTAGTGCAATTCCAAATCAATGCTAAAAGTAAGTCGATATGATCATAATATTTACACACTCGTTTAATTATTTATTGCAGTGTAATTTTAAATCAATATTAAAATTAAATATGACCATGATATTCATTCACATATTGGGTATTATTTATGGGTATTGTTGCTGGTTTTCTAATATAAGGACCTTTCCATCGTCATGAATGGTAATGGGAATAGTGAGGTAGGAACTTCAATTTAAGATTGATGTGAAATTTTAACTACTATTAAAAATTATAAAAACTGTATTAACCAGTCATCTTATCAAATTATAGAGTTTCATTTAAGATATAAAAACTAGGAATATTTTGAAAAATATAAACGTTAACTTCATGTAAGATTTCAAGGTTGAAGGGAGAAATGGAAACATTAAAAAAGGATGGGCGAACTGATTCAAAATGGGTTACCTATATAATATACAGGAGGAGAGAGAGGCTGAAAATTTGTTATAGCTTTTAATACTAAACTCTGAATCTTAATTTTAATACGTACTGTGTACATATGAACTAGAGAAAGTCTATATTCGACGATGGGTGTTTGTGTGTAACACTTGTGTAGACCCAATATACCCTCTACGATGTTTATTTTATTGAAACGTCCATAGACTCTGTAATATTGGCGTTATCCCATATAATCTCTTTACTTTGGATCATTAGCTTAATCTTAAAAGGTTTGTGACTAAGTGTAGGGAATGAAAATTCTCTTAAGCGAACCTTAACAAGTATACATATTCATTGGGGAAGAATCCTAATTTCTGCGTGATAGCACAACAGATTATCTGAATACTGCTTATTTGTTAAATTGATATGTTCCCCCTTCTTGACAAGTTAATCGAAGATAATCATAGAACACTTGTCAAATTATGAATTATCTCAAATTCCTTTTTCAAATTGCGGGAGGTCCGCTATGCCCGATTCGTCAGACTTCGAGTTCCAAACTAGAAGTGCGGGGGTAAGCATACTTAATCCAAGCACAGCGGTCGTTCAAGTGAAGAAACATGTTCCAGAAAGTTCAAGAACATCGGCAACTTTGAAGGTGTGAAGCTAGTAAACTTAGTAGAAAATATAGATGTTTTGAAAAATATTTTTTCCCTCTTCTTAGGCGCCAGACACAACGGTATATCCAGGTTCACTTCGAAAGTTGTCACCCATTCAATATTTATTTTTACTTTTTGGATTACAGTCTCGCCAAACAATTCACATAAGATATGAAGGCTACTTCAAATTCTTAAAATTTTTCTTAAAGAATAATTATTGCCAATTTATTTTATTAAATCCCCATCAATACATAGATAAACTATGTAGATAAAGTACGTAGTCAGCAACAGCGATGAGATCCCTAAGTCTTGAGTGAGAATAACCTTGAATGCCATTGCTAGGAATGCCTGATTTAAAAATCAAGTTACGGTTCTTTTTTCTCTTGATCTCAACCAGATGGGGAAGAGGAGGCTGTCTGAAACCAGGCCATTATGGAGACACACAGTAAAATGGGAGAACAGGAAGGGTTCCATCTCCACAGCAGGGGTTTCAAAAATAGATTTGATGGATGTTTATGGGATAAATAACAAAATTCGTAATTATTTTTAGTGAACTCTGTAGAGAGATGGGATGACAATAAATGAATGCTATATATATATATTCAGTCACGGTGTATTTTGTCCAAGTTGCAGTCATTTATAAAAATCAGGCGCCATGTTATGGAGGTTTAGGAATGCCATATTTTAATAAATGATGGTCAGAAGAGGTGATCTAACCTCTTCTGACCATCATGGTTTCTTGAGAGTTTGGTCACATGGTTTGGTGAGTTGGTCTTGATTTTTGGCGGATCCAAAATCCAAAATGCACGCTCTCAACCGTTCAAATTCTAAACTCAAAACTCAAATTTACCATCTTGAGTGCAAATGCTCCTTCTATCAATCAACTAAACAATGGTTTTGTAGTTTATGGTGTGGGAAATGATCTATGCCGCCCTACGGCAACCAAGAAATTGATTGGAGGTAGAGGAATTTTACTCCAAAAGGGCAAGTTTTTTTTAGCAATGGGAGGTCAAGTACCTTGTTGTAGGGCAAGAGTCTCACTTTTGGATGCAGATCCAAGACCTATAAACTCTCCTTTGGATTCACAATCTGAACAACCATTAGGGAATTGTTGAGGATAGCTTCTTTTGTGCCTGGCAAAACAGAGGGTGAATGGTTTTGCATGGCAACACACCATTATGGCCAAATATTGGATTATTGTAATATCAAGAGCTAGCCATATGATCTAGATGTGAAATTTGGTTTGGTAACATCTGGAATGATGTTATACATGATGGTCAAAATAGATCAGATAGAAAGAGTACAAAAGAGTACTTCTACTAATAGGGCAAAAACCAAAATAGACTTGAAAACCTTAGAATCAATAGCTAGTCATATGATTTAAAGGTGAAAATTAGTTTGGTAATATTTGGAAGGATGTTACACATGATGGACTAAACAGACCAGAAAGAGGTATCACCAAAAGGGGACTTTTACTAATAGAGTAGGAACCAAAATATGCTTGAAATCTTTAAAGGCAATTTTGGAGGCCTAAACGGATGAATTAGACCTAAAAAATGTGCAGCTCCCTGGTGGAAAAAAGGTTGGCCTTCCCTCCCCTTTGGATTTGTCTCATTTAGAGCTTTCCAATGGTACCTTACCCACATGATTCTGAGATTCCTATAGGAAGATTCCCTTAAAAGATTCTCTTTGGTCAAAGCTTGTTTGACCAACCAGATAGGACCTGGACTGACATGTCACCCATCCAAGTAAGTAATCCAAGGGTGGAGCTTGCTGACATGTCACCTATCTGTGCCTAATCCTATGGCGGAGCTTCCTTGGAGGAGATCCTCTTGGTCTATATAATAAAGAGAAGGTGCTCCTTTGGGGCATCAAATGATTGAGTGTGAAATCTATGTTTTCTCTCTTGTCCTCGGAGTATTACAATGGTATCAGAGAAAGTGTTTTATTCCAAGAGAGTGGATCACCCCTCTTGGAAGAGCACGAACCACTGAAACTGAGTAATTTGAGGTGGAGAACATAGAGTAATTGCTAAACTTAGGAAGGACCTTAGAGAGCGGACGGGATGGATGCACTGGGAGGATAATTTCCTGCACCTAGCTTTCCATTCTCAAATCCATTCCACATCAAGGTTATGTACATCCAACGTGAGAAAATGAGGGTATTGCTAGTTTATCACTTTGGTGCAGAATTCATGGACATGTGATGAACTCACCAAACTTGGTGATTCTACCTATGGTGATATATAGCAGAGAGTGGGATTTGACAATCTACATTCTATTATGATAATATGGATGTGAATGTTCCAAATCCTCTCCCTTTCAACACTCAAGTAGAAATCCGTTATGTTGTGAGACCGAAAGTGATGTTTAGAGATTTTGTGATTAGGAATTTTGGTGAGGAGTATTATCAATGAGTGATAGTTTCTGAGGTCCCAATGGTAGTTCCGATAGTTTGTGCACCTTCCAGAGTGATCATATTGACTCTGTATTGACATATACATTAGCAATTGAGTGTTGCAAGAACCATGGATCCGCAATTGCAAGAGTTGGTGCAAGGAATGCAAGGGATGTTGAATGAATTTTGAGAGATTAAGATGACCATTGAGACATTACAAAGTCAAGTGTAGATCCTCACGAACGATCAAGCAATGCAAGAACAACAGCCATCTCAAAACCTAGTACCTACAACTAAAGTACTTGGAGAGGCACCCATGCCTACAAACCCTATCAATGATGAAACCACATTGCTACTCCGGATGAAGAAGACTTACAACATCAAGCCTTACAAGGGGCAGCGTACAATGGGAGAAGTGGAAAATTGGATATCAAGAATGAATCTATATTTCTGATTGTTCTTAACAGAGATCACGAAGCATGCTACAAGCGTGTTTGCATGTGGGTACTTGATTGATAAAGCACTCACATGGTATGATGCTTGGGAAAAATCCATATTGGCAGAGAGAAAGGAGATCACGTGGACAACAATGCAAGAAGGATTGCTTAAGACTTTCTAATTGGTGGATTCTATGCAGATGGCCTAAATCTAACTATGGAGATTGAGACAGAAGAACAACATATAAGAGTATGTAGAGGCATTTCTAGATCTACAAGTCGCAATAACTGACATGAGTACAACAGAGGCTATCAACAATTTTAAACAAGGGTTGAAGGAGCAGATTCACCAAGAAGTCATGGTGCAAAATCCTCACACGGTATTTGAAGCCATTGCTTGTGCATAGAGAATAGCCGGAGCATTGGATGCAGGTGAAGGAGTAGTTCCACCTCAACATTATTGGGCAAAAATGCCACACATAGGTGGACCAATACCAATAGAATTGGGCAACCTTTGATTTCAAGATCAAGGAGCACAACCGCTTCAAGGGGAGCATGGACGAATAGAAGAATGAAGAGATGGAGTCCCACAAGGAGAAGGAACTCAAGAAGAACAACACCGTTGTTATAATTGTGGCCGTATTGGGCACATATCTATGAACTGTCAGGCTTGTTTCCCTAGAGGCCCTTGGCCTTCATACATGCAATCTCTAAACAACATAGAGAGGCGCATAGAAGAGGAGGAGGTGGAAATCACTTCAAAAAACAAAGATTGCCAATAAATGTACCTCGTGGCCTTACTAGCTCAATAAGGAAGCATAGAAGTGAGGGAAGGAAGAAGACAAACACACAAAGATCCCAAAAGGCAACCTCACAATTGATTGTCCTGAATGGAGTCCTAGAAGGTAATCAAGTGAAAGTATTAATAGATCCGAGAGCAATAGAGAATTTCTTGTCTCGCTTGCAATAAGATTGGGAATGGATCTAGAGAGAGATGAGAGTGAACAAGTAGAGATACCTAACAAGCAAATAGAGAGGATTGAATCATTACCTAGACGGGTAACACTCTCTGTAGGAGAATATTAGGAAGCAATTGAGTGGCAAGTGATAAAATTAGCTTGTTATGATACAATCTTAGGCATGCCATGGATGGAGCATTACAACTCTATGGTAGATTGGAGGAAGAAAGTAGTGAGAACCCACCAATGGTCAATCATTGGAGTTAAAGAAAATCACATAGGCAAGAACTGTCTCTATATGTCATAGGGGCAACAATTGTATGTAAGACCGATAGATGTTTCATGGGTTAATAAGAGAAGTCCAGAGTGCACAACTTGATGGACAAATTCTTGAGAAATTGAAGGATGTGGTGGATGAGTTTCAAGATATCTTTCATGATGATCTACCCTTAGGATTACCACCAAAAAGGAGAGTAGATCATAAAATTGAGACACTCTCAAGGAAGACACTTCCTTGAAAGGCCCCATATCGCCTATCACCTCATGAGTTGGAGGAGTGTAAGACTCAAATTGAGGAGATGCTACATAAAGGGTTCATCTAACCTAGCATATCACCATATGGGGCTATTGTTTGTGAAGAAGAAAGATGGTACAATGCACACGTGCATTGACTATCAAGGTCTCAATCAACAAACAATGAAGAACAAAAACCCCTTACCTTGCATGGATGACCTGTTTGATCAACTCCATGGAGCAAGATACTTCACCAAATTGTACTTGCAGAGGGGTTCAATTGCAAAGGAGGATGTGTACAAAATTGCCTTTCAAACCAAGTATGGCCACTTTGAGTATCTTATGATGCCTTTTGGCCTCATCAATGCACCTGCCACTTTCATGAGTCTAATGAATGACATATTTTGTCCATACTTGGATAATTCTATTATCATCTTCTTAGACAATATCTTGGTATATAGTAGCACAATGACAAAACACAAATAACATCTACAAGAATTCCTCCTGATTCTAAGACAGAATCAATTGTATGCCAAAATTTCAAAGTGCAAGTTTGGCAAGTCTGAAGTAGACTACTTGGGGTATAGAGTAAGTGCAGAGGGCATTCAAGTATTGACGGATAAAATATAGGTAATTTAAAAATGGAGTGCCCCAAAAGATCAGACTCAACTCAAGAGCTTCTTGGGGTTGATAGGATTATATAGTAGATTTGTCAAGGACTTCTCCAAGGTTGCACAACCTTTAATTGCACTACTTGGCAAGGGGAAGAAGTGGACATGGAGAACCGCACAAGAGTTGGCCTTTCAAGAATTGAAAGCCACCTTGCTACATGCACCAATCTTGAAGTGGTATGACCTAAAACATCCAATCAAGTTGGCTTCAAATGCATCAGGCGTAGCAATAAGAGCAGTCCTACAACAAGAGTGGCATGACGCATGGCATCCAATTGCATATTTCTCTCAAAAGTTGTTACCAAAAGAGCGCAACTACCACACCACAGAACAAGAAGAGTTGGCTATTGTGCTTGCAACCAAGCATTGGAAGCAATATCTAGGCAAGAAGGCATTTGTAGTAGAGACGGACCACAAATCTCTAGTCTACCTCGAGTTGCAAAAGGATCTATCTCATCACCAAATTTGGTAGGCAGAGTGGCACCAACGCTTCAATATGACAATCACCTATGTGGAAGGTAAGAAGCAACTTGCAGATGCATTCACTCGTATGCCAATGGCAAACAACTTTGTGGCAGAGGTTAAGATTAACCCGGAATTCTGGCCAAAGATTTTGGTTGCTACAAAAACTGATCTATAGATTGTAGAAGCACAATCATCCAAAGGCATCACTAGCACCCAAGGACTCAACTTTTGTGATGGCAGATTATGGATCCCAAATGTCCCAAAATTACGCACCACCATTCTAGCGGAATATCATGATTTGGCCATTGCAGGTCATGTTGGAGTGAACAAGACCTTGGATGTAGTCCAATGCCATTACTATTGGCCCAAGATGAGCAATGACGTGATGGACTACATGCACAACTGCCTACTTTTTCAACAAAACAAAGCTTCTAATCAAGATCCTGTAGGGCTCTTTCAACCTCTCCCCACTCCTATCCAACGTTGGGAACAAGTGAGTATAGATCTTGTTTGTGAACTACCCAAGACTACCTCAAAGTTGACTCCATCATGGTCTTTGTGGACCGGCTTAGCAAAATGATTCATGTATGCCCTACCACCAAGGATGTGACCGCTCCACAACTAGCTCAATTATACTTAGATGCAGTCTTCTCTCACCATGGCTTATCTTGAGTAATCATCACCAAAAGAGGCACTCAATTCACCAATTTGTTTTGGCAAACACTCTTTGGTTTCTTCAACAAAGTTGGCCATGTCCACAACTTACCACTCACAACAAATGGACAAATAGAGCGGGCTAATTGCACAATTGAAGACATGTTATGTGGCTTCACCTTAGAAGAGCAAGAGAGGTGGGACACCCTACTCCCATTGGTGGAATTTGCTTACAACAATTCAGTGAATGCATCCACCTAGGTCACTCCGTTCTTTCTCATGTATGGTGAGCATCCCTTCACACCTTCTAGCTTGATGAAGATACATCCAATGGTTACCAAGGTTGATGCAGTCAACACATTTGTTTCTAGAATCCAACAAGGTGTAGAGAGCGCCAAGCACAGATTACAGATTGCACAAAATTGACAGAAGCAGTATGATGATGCACACCATAAGCACATGGACTTCAATGTTGGGGATCAAGTGTAGCTATCAACACCAACCTCACATTAGTTGGACCTCGTAAGCTCAAACCTTGCTTTATTGGGCCTTTCTTGATTCTTTGTCAAGTCGGCGTTGTGGCCTAACACCTTGGGCTACCACCACACATGAAGATCCATCTAGTTTTCCATGTTTCCCTACTACGCAGATATGCTCCACAATCGGGCCAATGTCATTCCACAGAAGACATTTGACCTTGTCCAACACTCATTGATGGCATGGAGGAATATGAAGTAGAGCGTATTCTCCAAAAATGCATACGTAGTACTTGCCATTTATGGGTGGATTATCTAGTACAATGGAAAGATTAACTCCTCTCTGAAGCAACTTGGGAGCCAGCTGCCAATTTGACACATGCACCAATGTTGGTGCAAGCGTTTGAGCAATAGTTGCACAACGAGGACGTTGCGTCTTAAAAGGAGAGAGGTCTGTAATACCAAGAGCTAGCCATATGATCTAGATGTGAAATTTGGTTTGGTAACATCTGGAATAATGTTATACATGATGGTCAAAATAGATCAGATAGAAGTATCACCAAAAGATTACTTCTACTAATAGGGCAAAAACCAAAATAGACTTGAAGACCTTAGAATCAATAGCTAGACATATGATTTAAAGGTGAGAATTAGTTTGGTAACATTTGGAAGGATGTTACACATGATAGACTAAACAGACCAGAAAGATGTATCACCAAAAGGGGACTTCTACTAATAGAGTAGGAACTAAAATATACTTGAAATCTTTGAAGGCAATTTTGGAGGCCTAAACGGATGAATTAGGCCTCAAAAATGTGCAAATTGCCCCCCCAATGGAGGAAAGGTTGGCTTTCCCTCCACCTTGGGTTTGTCTCATCTAGAGCTTTCCAACAGTACCTTACCCACATGATTTTGAGATTCAAATAGGAAGATTCCCTAAAATATTCCCTCTGGTCAAAGCTTGTTTTACCAACAAGATAGGACCTGTACCAACATGTCACCCATCCAAGTAAGTAATCCAAGGGTGGAGCTTCCTTGGAGGAGATCCTCTTGGTCTATATAATAAAGAGAAGGTGCTCCTTTGGAGCATTGAATGATTGAGTATGAAATCTGTATTTTCTCTCTTGTCCTTGGAGTATTACAATTATTTGAAAGATCCCAAGCATTTTGCACAAATTCATAGTGGGAATTGCAAAAAGCCCATTTAGAAATAGACTACTTTTAGTTTCATGGCAATAATTTTGATCAAGGAGTGGCAAAAATTTCCTACATCTATGATAGGTTACAAGCTTTACAAGAAATTGTTGAGGTACATGAAACAATACAAAAAAACTTGGGAGCTCAAGAACAAGTCTACATGAGAAGGTCTCATAGAGAAAGAATATGGCAAAGGTGGAGAACTATAGAAGATAAATTGAATGGAATGTGCTCACATTTTGCAAGAATGGAAGCCATGTTTGGGAACATAGCAAACATTAGTCCACCTGTGGTGGTAAGTTTGGGAGATTGAAATCCAATTTGAGTGAGGTTGGCATGGAAGAGGTCCATGAAGGTGAATAGGAGTGCTTTCAATTCCCATCTCCTTTGCAGTTGGTGCTCCTATGTCATTGTCTCATGATTTAACCAAAATTACCACTTTGAAGGCATATACTATTGAATCCAAGGAGAGGTTATGACTAGCTGAACCAGAAGCTACCAACATGAGGAAAAGAGAGAAAAAAATGATTAAAATAGAGGCCAAGCATGTTAGATTAGAGATAGAGAAGATGAAAGTTAAAATTGAGTAGAAATTAAGTGTAGATAAAACAAAAGCTAGGGCAAACAAACAAAAATTGGAGAAGAGTTAAGAGTCAAAGTGCATTCATGAATCAAAATGAATCTCCTCTAGGCAAGAAAATATCTTGAGGAAATAAGTAAATATTTCAAAATGCTCACTCAAGTTAAGCATCCTATTCCAAATCAATTATACTCTAGTGATAATGAATAGGATACCAAAATATAACCTTATTATGATTATAATAAAGATGAGTTTAAGAAACTTGATTAAGACTTTGTCTTTATGTCTCTAGTTGGTTGATTGTTGCTCATCGGCACTAGCTGCCACTCATTGCTGCCCATTGATGCCTAGTGCTACCCATTTTCAAGTTTGCACCAATGGCAAGTGGTGTAGGTTGGGTTTTAAGTGATGCTTGGTGGCACATGTAGGCATTGGGTGATGCAAATTATTGATAGGGTGGATGCCTGATGGCATGCATAAGCACTCAAAGATGCAGATCAATAATAGGGTGGACGCTCGATGGTGCACGTAGGCACCCAAAGCCACTAGGGTCCGTTAAGTTTGGAGAATTTGGTTAAGGATGACACACAATGTACGTGGCACACATTGGCACCAAGTTATGCCCGGTTTGATCCACAAGGCAGAAGTGATACCAAACACATGTAAATAGATATGAGAGGGTTTAGACAAGGAGAAATGAAAAACCCAAGTGATAGAAGTTTGAGAAAATGAGATGGACATAAGATGCATATAAATGAGTATAAATGTACACCATATGTATATAACTATGGAGCCAATAAAACCTATTACTATAGTAGAGGAGAAGGAGGTGAAGAAGAAGGAGATGCAACATGGTGTCTAAGTGCTTCTACTGCATCCTTAAGTCTACGACAATATACATGATGTTGAATCCTAAATGGACTCAATGACTACCAAAAGAGCTACTTGCTCTCATCCAAGTCTCTATGCTTGATACCACTAGTAAGAAGAGAATATGGGTCACTACTATAAGAACTTAGTCTACTTGATGTCCACACCTCTTTTTTGCAACTAACAACAGGCCTATCATCATGGACAAATTTGTCCAAAGCTCTCATCAAACAGTCAAATGACCAAGTGTATGATGCTCTCTCTACCCTATAAGGACAAAAGTGGGTAGGGTAAATAGCACCATGTGGATGGTTCCTATAATAAGAGAGTGCATAACTATCTAAGATCAAAAGATCTTGAAGAGGTAAACGTAATGAAGTGAGATGCTCATATGATCTAACTCTAAGTCCTCTAAACTCAGAATCTCTATGGATATCTATAGAACACAAAAAAGCCATGAGGCAAGACGCGGTGTGAACTCCCTTGGGGAGTTCCAACCACTGCCACATGCTCCGTTGCAACCACTCCACTCCATTTGGAGTAAGATCTATCCACAAGATAACCTCAAAGCGTAGCAAGAAAATTTGGATGAAATGGCTAACACCAAGATGTGCTACCCACCCTATAGGCCTTGACTGTGTGTGAGGGCACCAACCATGCCTAGTTGTCCTGCTCTCCCATGCATGAAAAACAATAGTACCACAAAGCCATAATGATGCCAAACAAGTAGCACCCACAACAATAATCTTCTTCCGCAAGAAGCATGGGAAGAGAATACATGGAATATACTCTCCTAATACAAAAGCCTCTCTCTAAACTCAGTTTGAGTCCCCTAAGTTTGAGTCTCCTTAGTCTCCACATTGTGAGGTAAGGAATGGGAGGCAAAAGTTTGGATCTCTCAGTTGTAACACTATGTGTAACACATGGGTCTCATCTATCATAAGGGTGGCATTGGTTTGGGTTTGCATCTCACTATGGGTATGGGTCTGGCAAGCAATAGTACAAAGTTTCAGTCCAAGATAAGACACGTGAGCTCTCACCTAAGCTAGACTACTCTTACTCTCCTCTAGTTGAGCATGTGCACTCTCACACCTCTCCATAGCAAAGGCTAACTCTCATGCATGATTCTATAACTGGACCTTATAACCCTCAACCATGGCAGCTGCACCTAGGATGTCCAAGTCCAAGTCAACTAATCTCTGCTCTCTCTCCATCTCATAAGTAATAAAGGTCATATGCCTCTCCTCCTTTGCAACAAGAGTCTCTTCTTGCTCACAAAGGACTCTCTCTCTCTTTCTCTATACTAACAATCTACCATGCTCCTCAAAGCTCTCCAATCTACTCTCATGCTCAACAAGAAGTCTATCTTGCTCTTCTACAGTCGTCAATCTACTCTCATGCTCAACCAGAAGTCTCTCTTGCTCCTCTACACTCTCCAATCTACTCTCGCACTCAACTAAAAGTCTCTCTTGCTCCTCTACACCCTAAACTCTCCAATCTACTCTTGTGCTCAACCAAACTGCTCTCTATCTGCTCAGCCTCTCAAACACAATCATCTAAAACATGTGTGATGTCAACATAACAAGAAGAAGGTGAAGGTACTCTGAAGGGCAAGGGATGAGGTGCTCCTCCACAAATGGAGAAAGGGGTGAAAGTGAAGAAGAGGAAGAAAGAGCTATCTCAACATTTATCTCAACAAAAATCTGTTGAACACCTACTCACAAGTGGTACATTTAGTCATCCATCAAGTAAACCTTACTTTTGAATCAATCAATCCAATACACAAGTTCATTAAGTAAGGTATGTTAAATTAACTCATTTATTAGATCCGGTGTATATACAATAGAACTTTGTATGTTTTCAAATAATGAAAAAATACAAATATGCCAAACTCAAATCTAAGCAATCAATCACCATCCTCATCCTCCCCATCATCATCACTCTTGTCCTTGTCCTCACTCTTTGGATCATCATGATAATCATCCTCTTCATTGCGTATAATCTCCTCCTCTTCATCACTCAAGTACATCACTTCTTCCTTAGGAATGAAACCTCTCTCCACAAAGAAGTGAGTGAGGATCTGCCCAAGGAAGGTGATCTGAACCTATGCCCCTTAGGTCTCCTAAATTGGCTTTGCAAACTATCCACCTTTACAATGATAGCTCAAAATGCCAATTCTCCCAATCATAATCCTCTTCACCAAATCTCCTCAACTTTGTCTTGGTGTTGAGAACTAAATGCTCATGTATAATCTTGGGCCAAATAGTTGGTGCCACAAGTGCACCCATCAACTAGAAGAAAGCCTTGAAAGTAAGATACACACATTGCCTTGCCAAATACCTCTTTGCAACCCTATCTCTTTGGGGAAACCAATGTTAAATAGTTGTGTAAGGAACCATTCTCCTCCTCCTTGGCATTGCAATTGCTTCTCTACCTACATCCACATTCAATTGAAACTGCCTCTCCTTGACTAAATTGCATGAATTCTTGTCCCAAGAACTCACAAACTTGATACATGGATGAACTTGCAAAAAGCACAATCCACAAAAACTTAACTCCTTGATCCCAATCCCTGATGCTGCTAGTTGCCACTTGAATGCACCCTTGGACAGGAAAAAGATGCCCGATGGCACTGGTCATTGCTCCAAGGATAGGAAAAAAGAGTTAAATTGGCATAGTGCAAGGCCCGTTGCTGGCAAATAGGTGCTACGGCACGAAAGGATGCAAGGTAGGGCAATGTGGAGCACTGGATGACACCTAGTTTATTCAACACCATGGGTCGGTACTCGTTGGCACTGCAGGGCAAGCATCCTTGGACAGGAAAACAATGCCCGATGGTGCTGGTTGCAACTTTGGTATAGGAAGAAAAGTTAAATTCCCACAAGGCGATGCTCACCGGCATTGGCGGACAAGTGCTGCAGCATAGAGGGACACAAGGTAGGGCAATGTGGAGTGCAGAGTGACACCTAGTGCTGCAGGTTGGTGCTCATTGGTGGTGCGGGGAAGGAGCAGCAGCGCTGGGCACCACTGCCAGACAACAAAACATACAAAAAATGCGGAGGCAGCATTGGGTGACACTTGTTGGCACCATTGGATTTAGGGTTTAGTAAGTTGGTGCTTGTCAACACAGGGCAGCCTGGGGCAGTGTAGGGAGATACCATGGGATGGACCTAGGTGGCATTGGGTGACGCCAGTAGGCGCTAGACATTGAGACTAGGAAAGTGAAATCCGCTTACAAAACTTGAGAAAAATTGGAGAAACTTGAGAAAAAATGCAGAAAAGAAATGGGGAAAGCATTGAAAATACCTTGGGACGTGGGTAATGCAGGCCAAATATGATTTTGAGGTCAAGTACATCAAGATAGACCTCCTTGATTCTAGCCACTATAGTTCAAAATTGATGGTTATTGATCCAACACCATTTGATGAAGTTTGCTAGGTGTTTAATGGTGTGGAATCCAATCAGCCAATCTCCTTCTTGCATATTCCTCATGTCTTCACCATCAACAATCTTCTTGCAACCCCAAATTTCTACCATGGAGAATGAGTAAAATTCAAATGGTAAAATTTCACCAATCTCCATGGTCAAATTTTTGCTCTTTGTTCAAAAGTACTTCTCCTCTTGAAATGGTTTCAAAACACTTTTCTACTTTGTCCCAACCCTCTCTTCTCCTCCTGCTCAACTTTGAAATATGCTCAGTTTATGCGCCATTGTGATTAGTTTTTGCTCACTTTCAAAATATGCTCTCATTTTGGTCATGACATCTTGAAATGCAAATCTATCTCAAACCCTACCACTCTTGAACATCCTTGTTCAGCCTAGAAACTGCTTGTGAATATATACACCCTTCAAAACTGCAAAACCACTAATGTGCAAAAAATTTCCTCCCCGAAACCTCCCCAAACTTCTGGTCAATTTGAGAAATGTAAAACTTATAAACAAGGTGAGGTTTATATAGGGTTCTACATGACAAAATATATCTATAAAATGTACTTGCTTTATTGAATTTCAATAGGACTTAACCTAAATTCAAGAGGACTTAACCCAAATTTGATGAGAAAAATATAGAATCTTAAGCATCAACCGACGGCAACATGCAACACTCCACATCACCAACTGGCACATACAACCACACCCAACTGTTATTTACAAGATCTGCACCTTTGGGTGCCTCCCAGCGCCATCATGCACCAACAAGACGGGCACCATCAAGCGGAGATGAGCACCACCGAGCACCAACCCTAAACCCAAATGTGGTTGGCGGCTCCCAACGCCCATTGGCATCTACGGGCGAGTGTCGGTTGGCATCACCCAATGCCATCTAGACTCTTGGTGTCACCTAACATGTCTCCAAGCAAGTGTTGGCCAATGCCACCCAGTGCTATCCAGACTCTTTGTGTCACCCAACATCTTTGGACGAGCATCGGTTGGTGTACCCAACGCCATCTAGACTCTTTTTGTCACCCAATGTCATCAAGCATATTCTCCACAATTTTAAACTTGGTGGTGTTTGTGTTGAGGTAGGCACCATAAATTTTTTTTTTATAAGCCATGGAAAAAATAGTGTATACAAGATACAAGATTACTTACAACAAGATATTGCATATTTTTGATATGAAGAATTTGATAAATGATATTTTTATTACAAAGGAACATAATCTCATTTCATTCTAGGACATCATTGACATGGTGAGCAAGGCATTGTTGCATCATCCTTGACCTACTTTCTTCTTGACCCAACTCTATTCCATTAAAAGATGATTTTGAATCTATTTGACTTTCTTCAATAAATCCTCCACCATCTTCTGACCAAATGTTGGACCTATTGATTAAAAATTTATGTTAAATAATACAAATCAAAACTCACTTCAACAAATATGCATTTCTACTACTGTATTTAAGTTGTACTCTAGCTTTCTTTACTCCTATAGAATGCTCATTTATCATCCTTGCCTTTGCTAAATTTTTTGAACTCTTGCTTGCCCTCAATTTGGGCTTGCTTGAAAGCATGGACTAGGTGATGCAAGGGTATTGTAATACTCCGAGGACAAGAGAAGAGAGAAAACACAGATTGCACACTCAAACATTCGATGCCCCAAGGGAACACCTTCTCTTTATTATATAGACAAAGAGGATCTCCTCCAAGGAATCTCCACCATAGGATTAGGGACACAGATAGGTGACATGTCATCAAGCTCCACCCTTGTATTACTTACTTGGATGGGTGACCTGTCTGGTCTAGGTCCTATCTGGTTGGTCAAACAAGCTTTGATTGGAGGGAATCTTTTAGGGAATCTTCTTGTAGGAATCTCAGAATCACATGAGTAAAGTACCGTTGGAAAGCTCTTGACGAGAAAAACCATGGGGGAGGGAAGGCCAGCCATTCTTCTGTTGGGGGGAGGGGGAGGAAGCTTCACATTTTCAAGGCCTAATTCATCCGTTTAGGCCTCTGAAATTGCCTTCAAAGATTTCAAGCATATTTCTGTTCCTACTCTATTAGTAGAAGTCCCCTTTTGGTGATACTTCTATCTGATCTATTTTGACCATCATTGTATAATATCATTCTAGATGTTACCAAACCAAATTTCATATCTAGATCATATGGCTAACTTTTGGTATTACAGACCTCCCTCCTTTTAAGATGCAACGTCCTCGTTATGCAATTGTTGCTCAAATGCTTGCACCAACACCGGTGCATGTGCCAAATTGGCAGCGGGTTCCCAGGTTGCTTCATAGAGGGGGTAACCTTTCCATTGTACTAGATATTCCACCCGCGGATGGTGAGTACCACGCATGCACTTTTGGAGAATTTGCTCCACTTCATATTCCTCTATGCCATCAATGACTGTTGGACAAGGTCGATTGTCCTGTGTGGAAGGACCTTGGCCTGATTGGGGAGCATATTTGCATAATAGGGAGACATGGAACACTGGATGGATCTTCATGTGTGGTGGTAGCTCAAGGTGATAAGCCATAGCGCTGATGCGACGAAGAATCGAGAAAGGCCTAATAAAATGAGGTCTGAGCTGACGAGATCCAACTAATGTGAGGTTGGTTGTTGATAGCCACACTTGATCCCCAACATTGAACTCCATGTGCCTACGGTGTGCATCCGCATACTGCTTGTGTTGATTTTGCGCAATCTGTAACCTGTGCTTGGCGCTCTCCACACCTTATTGGATTCTAGAAACAAATGTATTGACTGCATCCACCTTGGTAGTCACTGGACGGATCTTCATCAAGCTAGAAGGTGTGAAGGGATGCTCACCATACATGAGGAAGAACGGAGTGACCTAGGTGGAGGCATTCACTGAATTGTTGTAAGCAAATTCCACCAATGGTAGTAGGGTGTCCCACCTCTCTTGCTTTTCTAAGGTGAAGCCGCGTAACATGTCTTCAATCGTGCAATTAGCCCGCTCTGTTTGGCCATTTGTTTGTGGGTGGAGCTGTAGACATGGCCAACTTGGTTTTGAAGAAACCAAAGAGTGTTCGCCAAAACAAACTGGTGAATTGGGTGCCTCTATCGGTGATGAGTACTCTAGACAAGCCATGGTGAGCAAAGGCTGCATCTAAGTATAGTTGAGCTAGTTGTGGAGCGGTCATCTCCTTGGTGGTAGGGCATACATGAATCATTTTGCTGAGCCGATCCACAAAGACCACAATGGAGTCAAACCCTGAGGTGGTCTTGGTAATTCACAGACGAGATCCATACTCACTTGTTCCCAATGTTGGGTAGGAGTGGGGAGAGGTTGAAGGAGCCCTGCAGGAGCTTGATTAGAAGCCTTGTTCTGTTGACAAAGTAGGCAACTATGCACATAGTCCATCACGTTGTTGTTCATCTTGGGCCAATAGTAATGGCGCTTGACTGCATCCAAGGTCTTGTCCACTCCGACATGAGCTGTAATGGCCGAATCATGACATTCTGCTAGAATGGTGGTAAGTAATTCTGGGACATTTGGGATCCACAATCTGCCCTCCCAAAAGGTGAGTCCTTGGGTGCTGGTGACACCTTTGGACTATTGCGCTTCTACAATTTGTGGATCAGTTTTTGTAGCAACTAGAATCTCTTGCCAGAATTCAGGGTTAATCTTAACCTCTGCCACCAAGTTGTTGGCCATTGGCATGCGGGTGAATGCATCTACAAGTTGCTTCTTACCTTCCACGTAGGTGATTGTCATGTTGAAGCGTTGTTGCCACTCTGCCCACCAAATTTGGCGACGAGATAGATCCTTCTGCGTCTCAAGGTAGACTAGAGGTTTGTGGTCTGTCTCTACTACAAATGCCTTCTCGCCCAAGTAGTGCTTCCAATGCTTGGTTGCTAGAACGATGGCCAGCTCTTCTCATTTTGTGGTGTTGTAATTGCGCTTTGCCGGTAACAACTTTTGAGAGAAATATGCAATTGGATGCCATCCATCATGCCACTCTTGTTGTAGGACTGCTCCTATTGCTACGCCTGATGCATATGTAGCCAACTTGATTGGACGTTTTGGGTCATACCACTTCAAGATTGGTGTATGTAGTAAGGCTGCCTTCAATTCTTGAAAGGCCAACTCTTGTGCAGTTCTCCATGTCCACTTCTTCCCCTTGCCAAGTAGTGCCATTAAAGGCTGTGCAACCTTGGAGAAGTCCTTGACAAATCTACGATAGAATTCTGTCAACCCCAAGAAGCTCTTAAGTTGAGTCTGATCTTTTAGGGCACTCCATTTTTGAATGACCTCTATTTTATTTGTCAATACTTGAATGCCCTCTGCACTTACTCTATGCCCTAAGTAGTCTACTTCAGACTTGCCAAACTCACACTTTGAGATTTTGGCATACAACTAATTCTATCTTAGAATCTAGAGGACCTCTTGTAGATGTTGTTTGTGTTTTGTCATCGTGCTACTATATACTAAGATATCATCCAAGAAGACAATAACACAGTTATCCAAGTATGGATGAAGTATGTCATTCATTAGGCTCATGAAAGTGACAGGCACATTGGTGAGGCCAAAAGGCATCACAAGATACTCAAAGTGGCCATACCTGGTTCGAAAGGCAGGTTTGTACACATCCTCCTCTGCAATTCGGATTTGATTGTAACCGCTCCACAAGTCCAGTTTGGTGAAGTATCTCGCTCCATGGAGTTGATCAAACAGGTCATCCATGCAAGGTAAGGGGTATTTGTTCTTCACTGTTTGCTGATTGAGACCCCGATAGTCAATGCACATGCACATTGTACCATCCTTCTTCTTCACAAATAAGACAAGGGCCCCATATGGTGATATGCTAGGTTGGATGAACCCTTTCTGTAGCATCTCCTCAATTTGAGTCTTACACTCCTCCAACTCATGAGGTGATAGGCGATATGGGGCCTTACAAGGAGGTGTCTTCCCCGAGAGTGTCTCTATTTTGTGATCTAATTGCCTTTTAGGTGCTAATCCTGAGGGTAGATCATCGGGAAAGACATCTTGAAACTCATCCACCACATCCTTCAATTTCTCAGGAATTTGTCCAGCAAGTTGTGCACTCTGGACTTCTCTTATTAGACCCATAAAACATCTATCGGTCTTACAGACAGTTGTCGTCCCTACAACATCCCTATGTCCCTTCTGCCTGTGTGATTTTTCTTTAACCCCAATGATTGACCATTGGTGGGTTCTCACTACTTTCTTCCTCCAATCTACCATTGGGTTGTATTGCTCCATCCATGGCATGCCTAAAATTGCATCATAACGGGCTAATTGTATCACTTGCCACTCAATTGCTTCCTAATATTCTCCTTCAGAAAGTGTTACCCGTCTAGGTAATGATTCAATCCTCTCTGTTTGCCCATTTGGTAACTCTACTTCTTCACTTCCATCTCTCTCTGGATCCATTCCTAATCTTATTGCAACAGAGCGAGATAAGAAATTCTCTGTTGCTCCCAGATCTATTAATACTCTCACTTGATTACCTTCTAGGATTCCATTCACAACAATCAATTGTGAGGTTGCCTTTCGGGATCTTTGCACATTATTCTTCTTCCTTCCCTCTCTTCTTTGCTTCCTTATTGAGCCAGTAAGGCCATGAGGTACATTTACCAGGCGATCTTCATTTTCCGAAGTGGTTTCCACCTCCTCTTCTTCAATGTGCCTCTCCATGTTATTCAAAGATTGCTTGTACGAAGGCCTCTAGGGAAACGAGTGCGACAATTGGTAGAAATGTGCCCAATACGGCCACAATTGTAACAACGGCGTTGTTCTCCTCAAGTCCCTTCTCCTTGTGGGATTCTATCTCTTTGTTCTTCTACCCGTCCCCGCTCCCCTTGAAGCGGCCGTGCTCCTTGATCCCGGAATCGAAGGTTGCCCAATTCCATCGGTACTGGTCCACCCATGTGTGGCGTTTCTGCCCAATAATGTTGAGGTGGAACTACTCCTTCACCTCCACCTAATGCTCTTGCTATTTTCTGCGCACAAGCAATAGCTTCAAATACCGTGCAAGGGTTTTGCACCATGACTTCTTGGTGAATCCGCTCTTTCAACCCTCGTTTGAAATTGTCAAGAGCCTCTACTAGACTCATGTTGGTAATTGCGACTTGTAGATCCAGCAATGCCTCCACATACTCTTGTACGCTATTCTTCTGTCTCAATCCCCATAGTTGGGTTCAAGCCATCTGCACAGAATCCACCGATTGTAAATTCTTCAGCAGTCTTTCTTGCATTGCTGTCCATGTGACCTCCCTTCTCTCTGCCAGGATGGATCGTTCCTAAGCATCATACCATGTGAGGGCTTTATCGGTCAAGTACCCACATGCAAACACGCTTGCAGCATGCTCTGTGATCTCTGTTGAGAACAATCAAAAATATCAATTCATTCTTGAGATCCAATTTTCCACTACTCCCATTGTACGCTACTCCTTGTAAGGCTTGATGTTGCAGGTCTTCTTCATCCGGAGTAGCAATGTGGCTTCATCATTGATAAGGTTCGTAGGCACGGGTGCCTCTTCAAGTACTTTAGTTGCAGGTATTGGGTTTTGAGACGGCTCTTCTTCTTGCATGGCTTGATCGTTCCTAAGGATTTGCACTTGACTTTGTAATGTCTCCATGGTCATCTTAATCTCTTGAAATTCATTCAACATCCCTTGCATTCCTTGCACCAACTCTTGCAACTGTGGATCCATGGTTCCTACAACACCCAATTGCTAATGTCTACTTCAATACAGAGTCAATATAATCACTTTGGAAGGCACACAAACTATCGGAACTACCATTGGGACCTCAGAAGCTATCACTCGTTGATAATACTCCTCACCAAAATTCCTAACCACAAAATCTCTAAACATCACTTTCGGCCTCACTACATAATGGATTTCTACTTGAGTGTTGAAAGGGAGAGGATTTGGGACATTCATATCCATATTATCATAAAAGAATGTAGATCGTCAAATCCCAGTCTCTGTCATATATCATCACAGGTAGAATCACCGGGTTTGGTGAGTTCATCACTCTGTCCATGAATTCCGCACCAAAGTGATAAACTAGTAATACTCTCATCTGCTCACGCTGGATGTACATAACCTTGATGTGGAATGGGTTTGAGAATGGAAAGCTAGGTGCGGAAAATTGTCCTCCCGGCGCATCCATCCCATCCACTCTCTAAAGTCCTTCCTAAGTCTAGCGATTACTCTATGTTCTCCACCTCAAATTACTCAATTTCAATAGTTTGTGCTATTCCAAGAGGGGTGATCCACTCTCTTGGACTAGAACACTTGCTCTGATACCATTGTAATACTCCGAGGACAAGAGAAGAGAGAAAACACAGATTGCACACTCAAACATTCGATGCCCCAAGGGAGCACCTTCTCTTTATTATATAGACAAAGAGGATCTCCTCCAAGAAATCTCCACCATAGGATTAGGGACACAAATAGGTGACATGTCATCAAGCTCCACCCTTGGATTACTTACTTGGATGGGTGACCTGTTTGGTCTAGGTCCTATCTGGTTGGTCAAACAAGCTTTGATTGGAGGGAATCTTTTAGGAAATCTTCTTGTAGGAATCTCAGAATCACATGAGTAAGGTACCGTTGGAAAGCTCTCGACGAGACAAAGCAGGGGGGGGAGGGAAGGCCAGCCTTTCCTTTGTTTGGGGGAGTGGGAGGAATCTGCACATTTTTGAGGCCTAATTCATCCGTTTAGGCCTCCAAAATTGCCTTCAAAGATTTCAAGCATATTTTGGTTCCTACTTGTGGTGCCCACATTTTTTGTTTTTTTTCAGAATAAAGGAGAAGAAGTGTATAGAGAAGTCGGATTGTGCCAGTATGGCCAAAGAAGGCAAAGAAAAGAGTGTTCGGGATGAAACCCGAAGTAAAGTGACTTTGGGTCATAAGGCGAAGTATTTGGAAATACCCTGTCAACATACAACCCAAAGTAAATTGTCTTTGGATCGGGGGGAGCTCAACCCAAGGCAAAGACAGTCTAACAACCTTTCGTCAGGGCGAGAAATTCAAGAAGGGGCCGTTTGAAAACTGGCAGCTCATACGCGCGAAGGTTGATTGACAGTGACAGGTGCATGTAAGAGGTGTGATTTCTTGGTAGGAACTCGAAGCGACGGAAGACAAAGAAGCGCAACTCTATAAAAATCAAACTTGCAACGACAAAATGTCGAGCAATTTTCCTTCGCCGTTGAGAAGTCGTCTTGTAGGTGATTGGGGAAAGGGAAATAGAGTTGGACTTGTGTTAGTGCGCAACAGAGAAATCACGAGAGTGAAATCGAGAGAGATTGAGAAGGTAGAAGAGATGGGAGGAGGGAAGAAGAACTCCGAATTCGTAGTGAGAAATCATGCGATTCGGAGGTTAGACGTGATAGCAAGGATCAAAGTCTTGAGCCGACTTCGGATCACCTTTTTGGCATGGAACTGGAATGTAAGTTTTCCAGGATTCATGACAAAAATCATCAAGAGTAAGTGTCTTGATGGACCCAAGGAAGAGGGGAAGAGAGGAAATCCGGCTCGTTGGACAGAGTCGGATTGGAGACTCGTACTCGGGAAGGAGGCAAGCTCGGAGCAGGGAGCCATGTTCTTGGGGAAGGGAGAGATAGCTCAGGAAACTCAGGAAGTGAGGGACGCTTTCTCTTTGAAGAGAACAAAGAATAGGTATAAGGTTGAGAGTTACAAGGATCCAATGAAGAGAGGGATCGTGAGGGCTCTCATGGCAATCTTGAAGCCAGAGAGAACAACTTATGTGATGAAACACCAAGCGGTGTTCTTCTATAAGTTGTTTGCAGGAGAGCCTATTAATTGGGCGAGGTGCTTCCATGGGAGAACAAGACAGATGGTGTGGAATTTGCGGGATAAGTCGCCACCATACTACATCGTGCCGTTTGCAGCACATTTTTACCTCGGGTTGAATTTGCTCAATTTGGCAGAGCGAAGCAGAATGGTGTCTCATTTCCATCCCGACTTGAGAAGAGAAGTCGACGTGAAGGAACAACAGTACATTCTCCAAATCTGAAGCACTGATGAATACTACATGAAGACGGGTAAGAGCATGGAGATAGAAGCGAGCACTCCAAAATCAAAGAAGAGAGGTCAGCAAGGTGAAGCCAAAGATATCAAGAAACCTCGGAAGATGCAGAGAAGTAACCCGAGGTGAGGTATGGTGGTAATTGAGTCGGAGGATGAGGACTCAGAAGGAGATGCCAAGCTCAAAACGGAAGACTCGGAACACGAGGAGGAGCCTGAGCTAACGTTGTAGAGTAGAGATACGAGCAGCAATAGTGATGAAGTGGGAGAGATGACATCAGCGCCAACAACTAATAAATACAAAGAAGAAGAAGTGCAAGCTGAGATGGAGGCCAAAGACAACACACAGTTGGAGGATGAAGTAACTGTTCCTGAGGAAAGGAAGATTGCAGTACAACGAGGAGTTTGCTCAAGACGTAAGGCAAAGTGTGAAGTGGGGCCAAGTAAAGTGAAGGAAGAGGTCGGAGAAAGCTCGGGCAGTGAGGCGTCAATTCCAATACGAAGACTGCAAAGGAGAAGGCGAGTATCGGGTGAAGAAGAGGTAAGGAAGGAGATTTCTATGCAGGAGGAAGTAGTTGCAAGAAATGGAGTGGAGTACCTGCAAGAAATTGTGTGTCCATTGTTGGTGAAGTTGGAGCACAAGAAGAGGGAGATGAAGTCAACATGTCCGGAGGTGACAACTGTGTTGCAGGTATTAGCACGATTAGAAGCAAAGAACTCGGAGTTGAAGAAGAGTGTAACCCAAGGTGAGGAGGAACGGGAAGTTGCAAGCGGAGGCAGTAGAGAGAAGTCAGGTAATTGAAGACCTGAAGAGAGAAGTGAGCTATCAAGAGGATCTTGCGAGGAAGAGTGACATATCAAGAGAGAGACAAGTAGCAGAATACAAAATCTTGAAGCAACAGTTTGCTGATTCAAGAGTAGAAGTAATCCATGCTATGGCGAGAGTAGCAGCAAAGGATCAGGAGCTCAATAGAGTGATGGAGAGTATGGAAGAGAAGAAGCAACTCTGGCAAAGAGAGTTGGCGGCACGATACCGAGAAGAAGACCGATTACAAGAGTTACTTCGTAATCAAAAGGAGAAGGTTGTACAGAAGGAGAAGGAGAAGGAGACGGTGAAAGTTGAGTTTGAAGAAGAGCTGGCAATGTATAAAGAAGATTGGCTTGCAGATCGTGAACGAGAGAGAAAGACGACATTGGAGCCGTTAAAGGAGATTGTACTCAGAATGAACGCAATGTTGACTACAGAGGCCAGCGTTTGAATTGAAGAAACGAGACTGCACGAGTTGAAGTTGTTGGTGCAGGAGACGAGGCGAAGACGGGCAAAAGACACTGATATGAACGCCTTGTTGATTAAGTTAAGAACTCGTGTGGACAGGAAAATATTAGAAGTAGAAGACAACATTTCCATTAGATTAGACTTAGTGAAAATAGAGATGGAGAAGCTTCGGAGTGATGTTAGAGCAAAACCCAAAGTAGATAACATAGGAGTCCAAATGTCTTCGGAATTACCAATGGAGACATTAGAGAAGAGTGGGTCGGGAGATAAGGAGTTAGATAGATTACCCACTAGTGCAATTTCAGATCAGGAAAGAGAATTGCTGGATCTGGTAGATGAGGTAGAAGATATGAAACCCGAGGATAGAGTAGTAAGAAGTAAAGTTACTTTGGGATTGGGATTGAAAGCCGAGGAAGAAGTTGACATCGGATTGGAGTAGTAACCAATTTGTGATTTGAAGAGGCAGATATGAAGAGGTGTATTGTCATTTCGGATATGTAGGTTAGAAGAGTTGTTGTAGAACGGTATAGTTGTTAGAATTGTCGATTGCTTCATTATTGTCAATTGCTTCACTATTTCGATTGCTTCACCATTTGTAGTATTATGTTGTTCAGTGCTCATAATTTTTGAGAATAGATAAAGCGAAGTGCTATGAAGCAGTGCTCGTTGCTTGAGCTTGATTCCGAGTATCAACTTTGTGATTGTGTTTGTGAGTGTGTGGAGAAATTCGAAGTGCAAGTCAGAGTGTTTGTTGGATGTTGGATTCCACAGCCTTGATCTTCATTCTGTGTGTTTGATCCAGAGTGAAGTGCAATCGAAGCAATGTCTTGATAGATCTGAGAGGAATTGTAGTGTTGGTAGTATTCTGCATTTGTGAGTGCAGTGCGAAGTTGATGTGAAGCAATTTTGATCGAGGAAGTTGTGCCTTTAGTGGAGGGGTGGAACACAATTCTAAGGTAAAGTTGTTTTGCAGTGAAGTGCCATTTTCGGGAGAGCCTGAATCATCACAATCAAGATTGTTTGGAAAGATTTGATGGAGTTGTGATTAAGGAGTGTTAATTTGTGACAAGACTGCAAGTAAGTGCTTGTTACTCGCTTTTGGGTGTGGTTTCTACCTGAGAGATTAAAGACACAACCAAGAAGAACTACATGTTATTGTTTGACTTTGTATTTGGACATTTCTGACTTGTATCTCTGCAGGAACAAACTTTTCTTACCCAATTACCGCAAAAGTGATATTTGCCGGGTTGTCACACTACTCTATTAGTAGAAGTCCCCTTTTGGTGATACTTCTATCTGATCTATTTTGACCATCATATATAACATCATTCTAGATGTTACAAAACCAAATTTTACATCTAGATCATATGGCTAACCCTTGGTATTATAGGTATATAACCTGAATCCAGTAAAAGGTACTTTTTGGCCTCAAAATTGTGACAACTCCCACTTTGGTTCAAATCATTCCACAATGATGAGATTTTCAAAGAAGTCATGTCGTGACATGAACCTAGCATTTGTGCAAATTAACAAATCAATTCTAACCTTTAATAAAATCATGCAAATGTACAAAGAGTACCACCAAAATTGAACAAAAGAACAAACCATAATATAGAATACTTACCTCATGTAAAATGTATGATTCTCCTTTTATCATCACAATTCACTTGGCTGTTTATGGAATATGAACCCTTTCTGTTGAAATAGTTTTCTACATCTCTTGTTGGTCAAGTTGCAAGAGGAAACAATGTTCCATCTACCAAACCAACACAACCAAGAAAACCTTTCTGGGCAAAAAAGCAGATATCCTCTCTTTGTGCTCAAGCCATGCAACTTGACTCCTCATCAAATCTAATATTGCGGTCATAACTTGATCTGTAAAGGCAATTGTTGAACCTGCACTAGTGTCCCAAATGTTAACCCCCTTGCAACACAAGCTCCATTACCGTGATGCCCAAATCTATCCACAACTAGAGCTACTTTGATTCACATAGGTGTTTGCTTTCATCAGTAGCTCTTTTTGAAAACACTATGTGTTTTTTTCAAATCTACTAATGTTGAAAAGGAATGAACATCCATTCTAGTAAGCTAGAAAAAGGCCTTCACATCTAGATTCCTAAAATAATTTATCACAAATTCTCAACTCCGAGGATAAGTAACTCGAGGTTCCAAGTATCTATGTGTATGGATATACTCCCACCCGCTAATCAACAATTCTAGCATATCTAAATCTACTTCTCCATATTCATCTTCATCTTCTAATCTTTCCTCTGAGGTCTTTAAATCTAACTTTATAATCCATTGTATACATTTCATAATATTTCTAGTTAATTCTCCATGAGTGCTCCCTCTGTGCATGTTATCTCCTCCTTGCTCTATTCTCCTTAATCACCAAAAATAACAACTCTATTCATGAATCACCTAAAAATAACACTTGGTTGACATGCTCTACTCTTCTCACTTCAATACTTTTGTCTCCGCATAATGAACAAGCTTGCAAAATAAGAAATTCCTTTTATAACTTGTACCGGTTGAAAATGAAATTGAAAATTTTAGATAGCCCTTCAAACAAAATTGATTCCTCCTTCCCACCTTCACACAATCCACCCTGATCTTCATACAACACGGTCAATTTTCTTGTTCTCATCCCGCTTGTCCTCCTTGTGCAATGCGCTCTCATCCCACTCAATTTTCTTGTTCTTGTCCCGCTCGTTCTCCTGGAAAAGGGCGACCGCGTATAAAACACGAAGGATGGGAAGACCCATCAAGCCGTACAACTGGGATGAAATGGTTTTGTACTGTACGCAAATGCGGAGTGTAGATTCGTGGCCGCAAATCTTGAAGATCGAGAAATTCACAACCACACAATATCTTAGTTGTCCTCCTTCAATGCTATAGTAAATGTTTTTCCATCTTAGCATGGTTTACTGTATCCAGATTCTGTCTTGAATTTGAGAAGGATGTTAATTCCTTTTAGATGATCAATTAAACGTTAGTAAGTAGAACATATGTAACATTATCTCGTCAACAATAAACAAAACGTTTCACATTGCACAGGAAGAGAAATAGCAAAAAGTCTCGCCGTCGACTTCATGGCAAACACACAACCATAGCAATATTTCCAAGTGAACTAATGCTGTATAGTAAACCGACGCGTCGAGAGAGAGATTGAGAAGAAATGATGACTCTTCAAAAGATTCTTTGCCGGACATGTACCATGATACTCCTAAGCAAGCGTACTACTACAGTACTCCCATGACTATAGCGCTTATTACGTTGGATCATCGTTAATCGATTATGCAACATAATAAACGATTATCGATCATTAAAGTTTCAGTTCTATAGGCAGTTTGTTCTTGTCAAGATGATACTCATCGAAGAAATGAGACTTACCTTATGTGAAAGGTAAATAAATTTGAAGATATACCCGATATGATCTACCTTACCTTACCTTACCCCCTATGTCTTTTCCTTTTCGAAGATGGGTCTTCCCATATTCTTGCTTTCGTACGCGGTCGCCAATTTACTATGTGAAAGTCCTGGCAGAACTACATTTGATGAGATTAGCATATGATTAATGATGAGTATGTAAGGCAGGAAAGATGCCACCATACCAGTGGACCTCTTTGAGTGCGAAGGATGTACTGTATGCTACTAATAGCTAAACATTGTGGACAAAGTCTTTATGTTGTGTGGATCTCTCCTCTCGAGGAGAAGAATATCCGGTAAGTCATGAGTGCAAGATTCATGTGATGTGCTTCACCACCTTACGTACTCTACTCCTCCACTGTCAGGGTCTCCTTGGCTTGACTGCTGCCGTGAGTCCTACCTTGGCAGAGTTGGATTCGCTGCTGATTACTGTACCATAGTGCCACTAGTTAGTCCTCACATCCATGCGTCCAGTTAGGACTGATTCCTGGTTCTAGGAACCTTCTTCACAGCAGTGTGGTAAGCAGTGGTGTACATTCAAATCTCTTCCCCTATGATGACAAAGTCACAGCCAACATGTGTGGCGGCTTTGCCTAGAGGACATGACATGTCCCCGAATGTAGAGATCCATTACCACTCTCATATCCGGAGCTACATCTTAGCCCCCCTAATAGAAATCATCCTACCCTAGGCGTGACACAAACAAAAGTTGTTGTGGAAAAGTTTATTTAGATCGTTTGTCTGCTGAGCTACGACATAGAGTCCTAATGGTAGTTGGTTCCATTGAACTGCTACTTTCGACAATGTTACAGAATTTCTTGGCGCAAATCGAAATGGTTCTCAGTGGCCTTTCTAGCCATATCAGCTTTTGGGTGGAAGAGCTCCTCGTTGTAGCTGCCACGTATCGCCACTTCGTCGAGCCACTTATCAAAATTTGCAGAATAGGAGCTACAGAGCATTCACTTTACATTACTCCCATCTCCGACCTAAAGATCCATGTCCTCACCCAAAGCATAGGTGAAATGATTCGGGGCTTATCATGGATAGTTTAACCTTCTGCGAGGCATATGAGCCCTGGACTCTTTGCGAGCAGATCAGTACACTTATCTTCTTTACGCAACACGTTTAGTCACTAGGTAAACAGGTCATGGAATACTCTTCAGTGGAGTTCAAAAAGATCCAATTTGCCACTTTGCAAGTACAGCATAATCACCGATTCTCCAGAATCATCATTGACTTCTTCTATCTTCAGTCCAGCCTGTACACGTGAAGATTAATAGGAGGACTGCGTTGAGTATGTCACACGCACATTGTCATATTACTGCAGTCATACCAGGTAATTGTGATTATGACTGCTTTTGCCCAATGGTTTCCTGCAAGCTTTACAGTAGAAAGTCAACCCGCACCAGGACGTTTCACGTTCCACCTCATGCATTTAATTGCTATGAGCAATTAAGGTAAAGAACTGTGGAAGTGTGTGGAAGGAGTTCTTTGACTTTCTCAAGTATGAACTTCATTTAAGGTACAGATAATGTAGCAGGATCCAAGTGTATTAGAGCCAAAGAGCCAGTGTATACGTCGTGTGGGCTCTTTCTGCTTTACTGATATCGTTTTCTCCTCTGTTCAGTTGCAGGGTTATCTGGTGTTTCTCGATCATCAGCACGCTATAGAGTGATCCCTGTTGGGGTGTACACTTTGGGCGGACGTGCTCCCAACGAAACTGTCTCCCTTTACCTTCCAGATATCAAGATTGCTCCAGATCGTCAAGACTTGTGATGGTTTGTACGCAAGGGGCCAATTTCCAGGAAACAATCCACATACTCCTCACCCATATTCTGCAAGATGAACTGGAGCTTGCCCGAGTAGGTTCGATCATATATATTCAGACGTACTTTTGCTCGGGATTGACAAGTCAAACAACAGTGTTCAGTGGAACATATCAAGTCATTCAGGGATCAATTTGGTGGTAACTTGTAAGTTGTAGTAGATGACTCTACAATTCCCTAGGAAGCAGTTGACGTGTAAGGTGTTTATAATATGTTCAAAGAGCAAAGCCGCCTTTAACATTCGTACTTTGCAAGATGACGTGTTCGACATGTGATCTTCCAACAGTGCCTACTTAAGAATGGAAAATCCCACACCAACCTCCTTAAAGGTAACCACAATCTGTTTCTGTAGGTTAAAAAGTACCTGCAAAACAGCATTCATGATGAGGAATAGGCATCCTGAGAGTTTTAAAGCAGAAAGCAAAATGGGATCCAATCGTCTTGTCCAGCGATGAGTCTATAGGGAAATAGGGGGAAATAAAAAAGAGCCGGTTCGAATCTATCACCGAGGACATACAGAAATGGTCACGTTCCCGAGAAAGAAGATGGGACTTACAGCGATGAAAGAGAACTCATCATCACTCTTGTTGGAGAAAGTCATTTACCTTTTATGAATGAATGGGTTCTGGTTATTGAAGCAAGTCCAGACAGAATGATGTGCCTTATTGGATCATCTAAGATGGAGAGTTCATGCCAAGCCATAATATTCCGGTTGTTGTAAATGGAAGACCTTCTTGACTTACGCAGGAAGCAGAGTCGCAGATGGTGTCAATGATGCCGTTCCAGGATCCCTAGACACCAAGTCGCTCGTATGGAGTCGGACCAATCTGCTCTGTCTGGCGACTGGCAAGATCGCTCTGAAGGTAGATAAATTGTGGACCCATCTTTCAAGCTTGCCAAAGATGGTCGATAAGTGTGTAAGTTGGCACATCTGTCAAAGTTGAAACTTGAATTCCGCGAAGGTTTTGTCCCTTTGGAATCATTCTTTGTTTGTGCTGGGCCATCAAAGGGCTCGATCGTTCTTCTGATCCAGGAAGACGACAACTGTCCGAACAGGTTATTCTTTCCTCTTCAAGTCGATGTCGCCTCGTGACAAATCTTTTGGTCTCCTCTCGATCGTTTGTGAGTGGGGTCTTTGCTTATCTACAAGAGATGGATTTAACAGTACCCCAAACTTGGCACCTACACTTCACGTTAACTCAGTTGGCAGTGAGACTTGACAGTATTCCTGTTTTGCTTGACGTGGCGAGTAACTGTTAGTTGGCCCCTAAATTCATGGCCAACTACACACTGCTTTTGTAATTGTTCCCTATATACAATGGAAAGGATGAAATACTGACAAAATATCGCGAGTCAGACTGCGTAGGTCAAAACACTTAACAAGGAAACTAATGGCCAAGTCATAGCCATCACTGCCAGCTATGACAGACAGGTGACACGTCAAAGTGGCAGATAGGGTACCGTCCAGCCTTAGTTGCCAAGTTTGGGGTACTGCTAAGTCTGCCCTCCGATTCGACAACTGTGTGCACTCCCAACATCCCGTTCGTTTTAAAGGTTCCGTCCAGAAGTCTGCCAGCCAGCCAGTCTGTTGCCAGACGAGACATGCTTGCTCTTCATTTTCGTTCGGGAAATTTAACGAGTCAGTCTACCACCAACAAGCTTCAGTCAGGCATTTGACCGAACGAAGAAGAAAACCCACTCTGCAGCTACCAGGCTAAAGTAGGGAGTCAGTACCTAAGTTGCAAACTTTTGTCTAGATTAGGGGACCGCGAAGGATGGGAAAACTCCAACAAACCGTACAATGATAAAACACAAGAGGTAAAATAGGGCTAAGTCTCAATAGTATCGGTATTTGTCTAGATTGGTTTGTGTGTTGCGTTCCCCGAAGAGGGCTCAAAACCTCTAGGTATCTATATCCGCTGAGTTTCTGCTCTGGGACAGCGAGGCTCCGTTCCATTTTCTCCCAGACATACTATAGTGGAAAAGTCTAGTTTAGAGATGAAAGCCTTTTTCCTTTTCCGTAAAGAGATGAAAGCCGACCTCATAGAACACAAGCAGGATGGGAAGACCCAATCAAGCCGTACAAGGGACAGAAAAGAGGTAGAATGGGCTAGACCCCATTCTATAAAAGTCTAAGCAAGTCGTACAAGGGAGAGAAAAAAAGGTAGAATGGGGCTAGCCCTATTCTAGAAAAGTCTAGTTAAGTATGCTGGACAGTTTCTTTCTATCAGGCGTCCAGTAATAGTACTACCGTACCTACCTTACCTGAACCCACCTTTCGTGGCCCATTGCCCTCTTCCAGTTTCCGTAGATAACTTTGTAACAGTGGACATACTGAAGGTCCCTTATAGCCGCTTCTGTTGAGGCCTTCTAGAGTAGATCCGCAGTAGTAACTGTACGATACAGAACGCTGCAGCAGCAGCACGCATCATCATATCCCAAGATATTTGACTCGAATATCTGTGGGCGAGGATTGAGGCCAGTAGGAGAGAGGGAGGAAAATGGTTCCACACCCCACCTCGATTGTCTACCGGTTGGTTCATGAGTCTTTCAAGGTGACTAGACGGCGCGCAGCTCAGCTGCCGTCCTCTCTCATGCCCAAGACCTGAAGCAATCATCGACTGCATCGAAGTGATATTCCCAACCAACAACTAGGAACCAACGTCCCACGAACGATGCAGATTTGAATTCGAGAAAGGCACATTCCTCCCCTCCCGTATGTTGAAAGGATGGATGCCTGCTGAGCTACTCTTGGATGTTCACGGGTGTGGATAGCCACAAAGTGTTGTAAACTCGACTATATCCGGAATAACGGTTCTCGACTCAGACGGACTCAAGTTTACGAAAATACTGAAAGAAATCATATTGTTGACAGATTGTCGACTTTACTCGTTCATGTTTGTTCAAGTTTCGTTTGTGTTGATGTCATAGACTCTGTTTGTGTACACGTCCCTTGTGCAGTAAAATTTGAAGAGTTTATAGCATAGCTTACTGATCAAAGAATCCAGCGGACAGTTTTAGAAAAACGCGAGTGTGTTCGGTTTTGGTTGCTCTCTTCCCTATGCTTTTCTCTACCTAATCTTTGTAGCGAGTCTTGCAAAAATCCCCGCCTTTCCCGTGTTTCCATTTACTAAAGCGAATTGATCTTTAGGTCCATTTCGGTTGCCAACTTTATTGGACTGGCGGGATATATGTCAACTAAGAATTCGTTTCCTAACGTTGTGATGATGTATCGCAAATCCTGTCCGGAACCCGTTTAAATTTTAGGTATTGTTACTGTGAGAACTATGTCTTCCGCAAATGGCCAAAAGCTGAAGAAACCAAAATGCTAAGGAAACAGATCAGCGACATGTCAACTGAATATGAGTTCTGTTATCAACTGAATCTTTAGGTAAACTTAGGATCTGTTGAATCGTATGATAAACTTGACATGTGATTCAGTCCCCGAACGCGGTCCTGAGTATGGTTGAATCTAAAACTAAATGCTATGTGATTATCAATAAAGAGGAAGATCTCTCAGAACATGGACTTAGGGTATCTCCGCTACTACTTTAGGGAGACTTTACATTGGGGCTCCTCGTAGGGAGGACAGTGCGTCTTCTCTGTCCTAGTCTCGCTTCTTCTCGCATAGGTGGTTGCTTCCTGGAATGCAATCCTAGACTCCATCAAGTTGTAGGAGACATATCATCTTTTTTATGGGTACAGAATCGTACTGTATGTGTGTATAGTTTAGTTGTTGTTGCAAGGGGGGCCTTTCCTCCTATGTTGGGTGGATCAAGAAAACCAGTTTGGGACTTTGAGCACACATGACGATGATTTAACTGTGGTGAAGGAAAGATAAAGTCCGGTGGCCGTTACATGACGTACAGTCGGACCTGCCTAAGTGCACCATGAAAATGCAATCCGTCTTTGATTGCAACCAGGCGTTGAGATAAACTTTTCTCACTCTCGTATTGTTAGTGGAACTCAGATCGGAAACTAATGATCACAAAAATGTACTGAGGTTACATACAGTAATGCATGTGCTTATCCAGTACTAGTGAAACTTGGAATGCAATCGCACTTATAATGTGTAAAGTTAGTTGCTCTCCTGTTCATCTTACGAGCCTTGCAGAAATAGTGCCAATGTCGGAGAACTTATCAAATTTTCTCGGAAGAAGCTCGATGGCAAACGAATGCACTGAGGAAAGAAAGCACTCTGTTAACTTTGATCGCATGGCTTGATGTGATTCGATTCATGGAAGAAAAGAATCCCCTTCCAAGTAACTCAGAAGATACTCAAGAAGAACAGTTGGAATTCATTAATTGTCGACTCCAGAGTGCACTACCTTACGCTTTTGGGTGATGAGTTCACGTGTCCTCAACCCAAAACTCATGTTTGATGTTCACTACAGTATTATATAGTTGACGTTAAAACTACAGGGCAATTGAGACAAGCGGGATCAAGGAATTTTTGCTCGTCGGCTGAATCGCGGTCAACATCTGGAGAGGCATGTTCGTCGCATGTGTTTTGTCGTAAATTGGTCCTTGTCCTCCTTCGGAGCAATGTGGCTTGCTTTACGCGTGCGCCGTGTATATGAACTTTCCTGGCTTCTTTGCGGAAAGCTGCAAGCGCAGCATCTTCTTCCATGCGCTTTCAAGAGGAGTCCAGTACAGTAGGTCTTGACGGCGCCGGCTTTGGTTTTTCCTCACCGGAGGGGAAGAGACGAGGCAGGCCAGGCCAGGCGTCCACCACAGCGTTTCACGTGCCGACCTGTACCTTATACTGTACTGAACAGTGGTGTAAAATTATGTACTCTATGGAGAATGGAATGGAATGGGAATGGAAACGCACTCGTTTCCAAATTGAAGGAAGCAGGGAAGCCCTAATGTCACTCTACATAGAAAGAGGACCTGCTGGCGCTGCAGCTGTCCCGATGTCGTCGAGTCGCAAGCATTCACGGGGGCAAGGCAATGGAAGAAAAGGGTGGCCCGCACGCTCCGACTGATACTCGTCAACGCATTCATGGACTTAATGGCGCATTTCACCATGAGCATGTGACATCTATCACGCCTTTTCAGCGCGTGAATGGCACGTGTCTGGATAGGGACTGCTGCCATGCGTATGATGGGTAATGATGGGCCGACATGAGTGCAGTACAGACGACAGCCATGCGTTCCTACTCAACATGGATGCTGCTGTGCGGCACATGTCCCCACCACCCTCAACCATTCTTACTTCATGCCGCTGTACTTCCCCATGATTGATTTAGTGGAAGGTATCAACAAAAATGTAAGAGAGGGAATCGTCTTCATCGATGCCCATCCCAAATGGAAGGAAGGAACTCTGTTCCATCCACAGGCTCGTCATCTCATAGGCAGACAGCTCTTGCACTCGTGGATATCAAGTATCCAGTCGAGTAAGTAAACAAAGTAGAACCCTCGCCGATCCCATACTCCTCCGACTTCTGTCCCGACCCAGCAAAAAGAGGGAGAGCTCTGCACTTGCTCGTCCTTTCGATTGTTCTGTCCGAGGAAAAGGCGCATCGCTACGAGTCGTGTTCGGATTATCGTGAGGAAGAGCACCAATATGAATAAGTGCCTGCTTACGCTGCCTTTAGACGACTGTCACCGCGTTGTGTCAGTGACTCTTCACTGCTCGGCCAGTCACTTGTGGGAAAGCGAATTCGAGTACGAGACCAGTTTTCGGAGTGACGGAGATATTCTTCATCTGATATACTTCCATTGTGTACCCGATCTCAGTGACCGCTACTAGTAGAGGATGAAGAGGTTATGGTTCTTGTCGCACAATTTAGGGTTGGCAGTGGTTGATGTTGGTTCGGGTCTGTGAATTGAGTGGGACAATTGACAGAGGAGAGTGTAGGTCAAGAATTCGGCAGTTTGAGAGCGGGCACAAGCTAAATGGACGACGATGTCGTACCACAGTTTCCTGGTGCTGCTCAACCAGAAATGATGCGGGCTGCGGAGAAGGATGAGTACTATGTTTCCCAGGTCTGCGAAGCCTGCTATGATGCGTTCCGGCACACATTTGGTACGCCGGCTACGATTTCCTGCCCTCATAATTACTACCAGCTTATGGCCCATTCGTTAGGTTATATTGTTTTTCCCCACATCCGATGATTCTACCTTTGTGGTATTTTCAAACACGATGTGCAACTACTGCAACTACTGTTCTATTTGGACTTGACATCGACATCTTTCCGTTCGTTAACAACTTGTGTTGTCTCCCGAATTCATTTCTAGTTTGAGCCAATTTTCGTGGACCCAGGCGATATCTTTACGGCCTGCCAGCGTGGAATAATTTTTCTGTTGCTGCTAAAGACTAAGTATCGTCTGTCTGGTTTGAACACAGGGACGAGGCTTGCGGTGGTTTATCAAAATGAGGTGAATGAGACCGAACTTTGCCTGATGATTTGGTCGTGCGCTTTGATGACCCCGTGGTAGTTGAGCTCAATCTGGTTCAGATTGAGCGTACGTGCTTCTCTTAACACTGTGACCTACATGCATCATTATACGCTGGCGTGATAAGTATGTAGTCCAACTTGGGACAGGAACACCACCCGACGGAATCCTGAACGGTGATTGTTATGTATCTTCAGATGAAGTTGGCTGGCCGAGTTCTCTACTATATGTTAACTACCGGAGCAGGTTTACAAACGCTCGGGGAAGAGTACTGTGATATAGTCCAGGTAGCGAGCCAGGAAAACCCGAGAGAGGAAAATTGTATGGAGGTTATAAGTCCAAAAGTGTACTATCGAGAGTTTTGCTTACGTTTTTCCTTTTCTAGTAGTTTGTCCATTCAATTAATATGGAAGACTTCTACAAAGGGATCTCGGATTGTGATTTTTGACAGGTTGCAGGTTTACCTGGTCTGCCTGTCACACCAGCTAAGAGAACACTTTTAGTGTTCTATCAGACCGTACTTCCTTACATCACAGAACGGCTTAGGTACGATTGCTCAAATCCTGCTATAGAGTTGCTGATGTTCATTGGCTTCTCGTTACAAGATTGCTTCTGTCATCTGCGGACGGGCTTTGCGTTGTTTCTTGGTGAAACTTTACCTGATTGGTCCACTATATTTTAATCGCAGTTCAAGAGCTGCTTCACGGGGACTAGCATTAGGAGCGGAGATGGAAAGAAGTGATGGAGAATCGACTTTCCAGACACAACGAGAGGAAGGGAGGCACGAAAGTGAAGAAGCCAACTCATCAGGGCGGCCATGGGTAGAGCAAGGAAGAGGTGGTAGTGAGCGGAGCACTAGAAGTAGATTATTTGGAGCAGGGAGGTTGAGGCATGCTGGCATAGCAGCTTTACGTCGCTGGCCCCGGGTATATGGTTCTCTAATGTGGCTTTTCAGTACTTTTGTGCCAAGACTCCTTCGTTGAGCGGTTTTAAAAGCCGTATCTTTAAATTTTAGTACCTGTGAATACGGGGACGCTTGCTTTACTGGGGTAGGGGGCACCAACAAAGTCAGTGTGGGTTGTGTAGCGCAGATACTTCCATCAGTACGTGAAGGATTTGTGCTGCTCATACGCACACACTTGATGCTCTTCTACTTCGAAGGTTGTTCACTGTCTGCTTTCCGGCGTTGAGACAAGAAATGTTGACAAAGTGAACTGATGTCATTTTTTTAGGTTGGAGAGGGGGTTTCTATATCGCTGTGAGGGGAAGTGTTTTACATTTCAGCATGCGTAGGGAGTCCTGTCACCCAAGTACTCTCTCGCTTTATGTTCGCATTTACTTGACACTTTGGGCCAGCATTGCTTAAAGCGAGACAATCTCTTCTACTGTTACAGGCTTGTATTATCACATGGGAAAGCGTGCAGCTGGTATCCGCTACATATTTACCGGCAAACCAAGCCAGAGTAGGCCCAGGTACATGATTGATAGGATTGTGGCTTCACTGTCAATTTGATATCCGGCGGGTGTAGAACAAACTTTTTACGTACATATGAGTTGCAGGCTTTGTTAGCCCCATTATCTACTATGAATTCACATGAGCAACTTGCTTTCATCTTGTGACAGGTACCAAATGCTTGGTATCTTCCTATTTATCCAGCTGAGCTTTGTTTGTGGTGAATGGTTAACTCGGACCGTCTTCCCCACTATTGCTTCTTCCATGCGATCACGGACAAGAGATCCTTCGTTCTCGCCTGCAGGTGGGTGGAATTGGGATTAGTTCTTTATTGGGGAAGAATTGACTCGTCTGCAAATATTATATTCACATGAATCCTTCTTTTATAGGTTCCTTCGCTTAACCCATGCTAATCGGTTGACCCTAATTTTTTCTCCCAACATCAGGTTCTCGAGGGATTATTTTGTTAGATGAAGATGGTCTTAAGTTAGACGACAAGGGTTCCATGAGACAGTCTAGTCTGTGGGTCGATTCAGAGGTAATTATCATTCTTCTCTAGGTGCTGAATAGTGTATCAGCGTGCATTGGATACCCTTTCCACTTTGTCGAATTTACATAGGTGAACATTCCATCATAATAGTGCTTGAGGAGATGTCCGATATCACAAGTTCGTGTACTATCATACTTCATGCGTTATTCGTTACATACCTATGGATGGGTATGGAACTGGGTTGTTTGCAAAGGGGTCATTACAAAATATGTATGGATGGGCTGATAAGCACTTTCTAATCTTCAGCTGACAAGTTTTCCTTGTGAACTTTAAGGCCCCTGGATCCAGCAAGTGTCCACTGTGTCTGAGCTCACGTCAACATCCGACTGCAACTCCCTGTGGGCACGTCTTTTGCTGGTAAATCAGGGGCTGCTGAAATCTCATTATTCGTTTTAATTGGTTATGTCCAAACCTATGTCAAGTCTTTGGTACGAATAATTCAAATATTAAAGCGGTTGTTGATGTGTGTCATATGTGGCCTGCCTCTTGCTGTGTTGCCATTGCATTTGAAGTTTAACACTAATGTAGATGCCTCCCTTTGTCATCTGTCTAGAAGCAGAAGCTTTTTCACCCTTTGAGCCGAATCTCTAGACCTAAACTTACTTTTTGTCACTCCTTTCCAGGAATTGTGTTGCAGAGTGGTGCAACGAGAAACCAGAATGCCCTTTGTGTCGAGCACCTGTTTCGCATCCGGAATTGGTTTGTGTATACCATGCCGACTTCTGAGCTCAACGGAAAGGTGACCAAATGATAAAGTGGGGGTATACAGGCTCGAATTTACGCTGCACAGTCTGTACTATAGATGTCATGAAACAGGCGCATCGATCTTTCCTGGTGTACAGATAAATTATATGTCGCTGAGCACCGTGGTCAGACGTGGGTATGGAGCCCGGTTATTTCTACCGGGATTTATATTCTATTACTCAATATGTTACTGAGTGAAGGTTTAGGAAACTCTGCTTCAAGTAGCTTCAGAAGTAAAGGTACAACGCATACTCTCGCACCATTCAATTTGGTTTGGTAGCAAGATGGACATTTAGGAGGCCAAGTGGTTTTCTCCAAGTTCAGCTCCTCGGGAAAATTACCGTAATATTCGGGGAGTGCGGTTATCCTGGTACTTTCTTTATAGGTAAGGAGTGGTTGAGGTGATATTGGGTCGGCCTGAATTGACATTAAGCTAATGGTTTAAGGCTTGTCAGCCTTGTACAGTGCACTGGATGCCTGGCGTCACTTTTATAGTTGCTTGTCTTTGCAGGGTTATAGGAGACATAGTCTTTGCAAGTCTCATTGCCTTTCTTGCTTTCTTTCTTCACGAGTCATGATCGGTGTCCTTTGTGTAGCTCTTTGTGTAGCTCTCGGTGGTATGGAGACCATGTTGGAGGAAACTTTCTGCGCGGTATTACAGCCAAATAGCTATTTTTATCCCCCAAAGCCTTGGAAGCACGAGGGCTTACTGATAGAAAATGTGAATATTCTGAGATAAGTTGTCCGCCTAAAGCTGAGCTACCTTTCGAACTGTACCACTTCCATCTTAGACTATAATAAACAGAACAAGATCCAGTGGACAACTCATGATACTGCTTAATCTTGTGCACGTAGTAAAAATGAAAAGAAGTCGGGAACCAGTCATCTAGCACGATAGGAACAAACAGGTTGAAGTTATTGGGTTTGATCTGCAATTTTGTAATATGCATGCAGATGCTAGAATGGATGGAGTGAAGAGTCCAAAAAATCCGGTATAGTAATTGCTATTAAATAAAATTGAAGAATTATGTCATCTTTAAGGTAGAGTTGAAATAAAGTGTGCCGTCAATCATCCTTCTCTGTCTAGTCCATTTTCAACACTCGTCGAGCCGATTCTGCAATCTAGATGAGAACTACTCTTGGTTTGTGGCAGTCCGAAAGCCATTGACCTAATCAGAGGATTAGTCTAAGAAAGAGTGAGCTCCAGATTGGAATTAATTTATACAAAAAAATAAATATCTTTATGCTTACCAAGAAAAGGTAGATACTTTTACTACATATTTTCAGTACTTCGTTCTTCGTCAATCAACTCCAATCCCAAAATGCGTGAGAAAACTATCTTCAATGCTTTGATAAGTAAAAAGATGTCTGCTTTTAATATGCATTGTAGACAGATATTCCATGGCAATTCTGAGCAATTTTTTAGGCATTTCCTCGAGCAGTCGGAATCACGACTCGGTTACATGGAGAAATAGCAATATTACTTTCCATAAGAGCTCTGAGGAAGCGAAAATCCATTTACACCAAGATGGTTGGTAGATATAGCTTGGAAGATTAGTCTCTCTTACCTTGCAATTGAATGTCAACATTTATCTTATGAAAGTGCATCGTAGACCGGGCTACTAAAATGAATTGCGCTCATCTGTATTTTCTCCTTAGATTCTTACTCACGGGGTGGAACGTGATCTCAGTAAATGAACAAATGGCATTGTGTATAAACTACTTCATGTTTGTAATACCCTGAAACTCTCGCCCTCCTGAAAATGATCAAGTTAGCAATTCCATCTGTATATAACTTCTTGAAAGTTTCGGGTTGTAGCAAAATAAAAAACGTAACATTTACCAGTGTAGCCGGAACGGAAGATTGCATGAATTTGAGCGGATGATGTCTCACTAGTTACGTTCCTTTGATGGGAGGATAAAGACATTGTTATCCTTTTTAAGATAATACTAATCTCAAAGATGTTGATAGCAATACTAAATTCCAAGTATTTTGCCATGATTATTAAAAGTATTACTAAAAGGGGAATAATTAACAGTTCAAGTATTTTGCCATGATATTTGTAAGATCAAAGCTGGTTTGCTCGCATTTTGAAGTAGTAATCTGCCATAATATTCGCAGTCATGGACTATCTGATAGTGATCAAATTTCATGTTAGTGTTATTGATCACATGGCGGGATTCATCATCACTTGCATTTTTTTATAGTCAAATGGATTGTCAATGATGTTGTTCGGGATGGAGACCTAGATTGAATAGAGAGGTATATTTTTAAAGTGTTGTTCTAGAGAGTTCCCTTCTTTGATATTGAGTTTTGGAGGCCTTGGCTATGGTAAAAGTTTGCAAACGTCAATTGAAATCTCTTAGTTAAAGTGGGTGTGGTTTGACTATAATCAATGTTTTATTGTTAATAAATTATTGAATGAAAGATCAAGTTAAGATCCTATTTGAATATGATTCAAATGGAAGAGCAATATGATTACATTAGAGAAGTGAAAGTCAAGGGAAATTAGATGGAAGAATTGAAGGCATTGGTGGCATCTCCAAAGCTTGACGGATCCTCGGTAGTTTTGATCATGGTCTTGGATTTCCTTGAGATAGAAACATTGTGTGATTCGCTACCAATTTGACCACGAGATAGGCAATGTGCAAAAATGTTGCCAAAATTTAGTGAAGATCAAGGTTGAATTGAGACTAGGTATTCAATTTTGTTGATCAATGGAGCGGATTTGAGAGTGAGAGGTCCAATTGACAAGTGAGAGTGGCAAATTGGAAAATTGGGGGTGGACTTGAGAAGTGATCCTCTCAAGTTAGGGATAAATTAGGGATTGGGAGGTCTCTATCTACTCAATTTGGCCCAATTTGAAATTAGCGATGGATTTGGAGGTTAGCCAACTGTAGCGGCTTGATAGATTGGCAGAGGTGCCCAAATTTGGAGTTAGAGTTAGCAAAGGCTGTCCAGAGTTGGAGGTTACCAGAGTCGGGTGGTGGCTTGCCTTAGCTAGTGCTTGAGTTAGTGGAGGTTAACCCGGTTTGGAGAGGGTTTAATTTGGCAAGAAGAAAGGTTTCATTTGGCTGAAATTTGGTTCAATTGGTAAGAAGAAAGGTGGCGGAGGTTGTCAAGAGTTGGAGGTTGCCAAGAGTTGGAGGTTGCTCAAGTTGGGTGGTGGCTTGCCCTAGCTAGTGCTCAATTTGTATGAAGGTTAATCAAGTTTGGAGAGGGTTTGATTTGGCAAGAAGAAAAGCTTCATGTGGTTGAATTTTGATTTGATTTGGCAAGAAGAAATGCCTCATTTGGCTGAAGTTAATGGAGTTAATTGGGTTAGGAAAAGGTTTGATTTTGCAAGAAGAGTGCCTCATTTGGCTTAATTTTGGCATTTAAATTTTGCAAGAAGAAATGCATCATTTGGCTAAATTTTAGCATTTAGAGGTATGGGCAAGAGAGGCTACAAGGGCCAGCTTGGTGCCATGAGAGTAGCCAATTTAGTTGAGTTTTTGGTAGTTATTTGGAATAAATTGCATACATTTCAAGATTATGCACAATAGGGTTGAACTGCATATCATTGGTTCCTAGATTAGTGCCTTAGCCAATTGGTCTACCTTCACTTGTTATCATAGTGATTGGTAATTTGATATATATACTCATGTAATTTTGGCTAGGAGAGGCATTTTGATCCCATCCTTGGTACTCTTGGAAGCGTAAGAGTACATAGATATTCTTATTATGTCAAAATTATATCAAATGTGTCGTGCATATATACATCGCTACACAACATACATCGCTGTCAACATCATACACTATAGAAGCACAACTCACACATAAGTCATACATAGACTCTAAAGTGCCACAATCAATCAGATTGCTTAACACTCTCAACTCAACTCAACACAGATCAGTACTTGATCTGTCACTCTATAAACTGCCAACAACTGGGCATTGATTATAGTCAAGCCACACCCACTCAAGCATAGAGAATCCAAGTGACGCTCGCCGGCCTCTGTCCACCATAGCCAGGAACTCGAAGGCTCAACATCAGAGAAGTGAGCTCTCTGGAGCTCACTTCAAAACTATACCCCTTGGACTCGAGCTAGCTCTGAAACCCTAATGGTCCCGCTGATGGCACACTCGACGGTGCAAATGGTGCAAAGTGATGGTGGGCCCCACCGTGAAGTCAGTACCCCAAACATGAAATCTGACCGACGGAAAGTAGTCTCTAAGAAACTGCTGAAATAACTCTAACTACTATCATTGGAACTCTAGTGTCCGAGCATCTAGATGCGGCACTACAAATGGCGTGACAACTATCGTGCGTATATACATCGCTACACAACATACATCGCTGTCAACATCATACACTATAGAAGCACAACTCACACATAAATCATACATAGATTCTAAAGTGCCACAATTGCCTCCCTAGTTGGCAGTTAGGTCCCTCTAACTCCAGATAGCCATCTACTCCAAGTATATGGTATACCCTCTAATGGGCAAAGATCAGGAGGCCGGGTGCTATGGAGCCCCATTGTTAGTCGCCTGTCCGCAATCTATACCATATAAAGAATGAACTAGCTATAGGTCAAGTACATCTAGGACATAACCACTGTCCATGAGGAACCACCATGAGGGGAGGAGTCATACATGCCATATGCCATCCTCTCGAACAACTATCACACACTAACATAGTAGCTGCTCCACCAGAAGAGCCACATAACATACACCTCAAGCCTGCACGTAGAAGTGCCAAGCTTGGGTCCATAGTACCATCAATGTTTGGGAGGTGGCATGGCGCACAATTGCGCACATGATCCTTCCAAACAACACCATCACATCCTTCTAACACAAGGACTCCAGATGGCAAAACCTCACGCACTCTCAAGATAGTGCGGCTTGTAGAAACATCAAGTGTCATCGGTGCTGTCTACTGTAGATATACATAGTCGCTTGGATGAAATCGACGGATCAAGGGTCTATAACCTCCTCCTTGAATGGTAGCATAACGTAAAGTATCTCTTTGCTGAGCAATCGCCAAGTTCTCAAAGGCCATCGGCATCACTCTCCAAAAGATCTCTTCCCGTTGAGAACATGCGCTCATCCATACATCGGGATCATCCAAGTCCAAAACTACAGTAGCATCTCGACGAATGGCTGTAGGTAAATCTAGATCTCGTCCATAGAGTAGAAATTATGGAGAGAAGGATGCTAAGGAGGCTTGCCGGCTGAACGGATAGCCCATGGCCAACCAAGGTAACTAGAGATCCCAATCTCCCAAGTGGCCTCTCTACAAACCATACCTTTGCAATCCTCTCTTCACCGTCTGAACCACTCTCTTTGCTAAGCCATCTGCCTCAGGGTGATCTCGGGATGTAGTACGATGATCAATCAAAGCCTTGTCACACAAGACCTGAAACTCCCTCAAAAACTCTATACTCTGATCAGTCAAAACCTCAGCTAGTGCACCAAAATGACTAAGAACTCGATCCAGGAACGAGTAAGCTGTCCCTTCACTAGACTTGTCAGGAAGTGCCACCAACTCAATCCACTTGGAGAAGTGCTCCACCATCACCAAAACATACCAATGATGTCTCACAGTCAGCGGTAAAGGTCCAGCAAAGTCCCAACTCCAACGGTAACCCAATCCCAAGATAGGTAATGGGTGTAACTATGGCGTAGGAGCATTGAATGATGCTCTAACTCGGTCACAAACCACACATCTGGCAATAAACTACTGCGGGTTTTTCCAAATCACAAATTCATGAGAAGAGCTTCCCAACTCCACCTTCAATTTGACTTTTTGAGCCCAACTCGTAGCAAATTGGTCCTGCCTTCACCTCTTGAGCTCAAAATCACAACCACTGCTAAAAAATTGCTCCTTCTTTGCTCGAAATTTGGCCAGCGCTTCCACACACTATCTGCCTAACTGCCAAATCTGCATCACTTGAATGAGCTTTTGCACACTAGGGAAACACAGAACTTGAATCGAGCTACCAATGATCCACCGAGCTTGGAGATACCACCAACACTCACAGTTCCTGCATCCAATTTCCCCCTGACTTCACTTCTTTGATGTAATCAGATTTCTTACCACTCTCAACTCAACTCAACTCAACTCAGATCAGTACTTGATCTGTCACTCTATAAACTGCCAACAACTAGGCACTGATTACAGTCAAGCCACACCCACTCAAGCATAGAGAATCCAAGTGACGCTTGTCGGCCTCTGTCCACCATAGCCAGGAACTTGAAGACTCAACATCAGAGGAATGAGCTCTCTGGAGCTCACTTCAAAACTATACCCCCTGGACTTGAGCTAGCTCTGAAACCCTAACGGTCCCGCTGATGGCACACTTGACGGTGCAAACGGTGCAAAGTGACGGTGGGCACCACCATGAAGTCAGTACCTTGAACACAAAATCTAACCGTCGGAAAGTAGTCTCTGAGAAATTGCTAGAATAACTCTAACTACCATCACGGGAACTCTAGTGTCCGAGCATCTAGATGCGGAACTACAAATGGCATGACACGTGCTTTCTCAAAGGCCGGTCTAATTGGCAACTCCTCTTGTCTAGCCGCTGCTGCCTGCCATAAACCACTGGTTGCTAAACGGATCCCATGCTTTTAAACCAAGTCAGCTCAGCTCCACTACCAACCACCTCTGCTCTAGTAGTAGGAACTGCACCATCCCTACTCTCACACAACGTGGCATCCAACCTGAATACGAGGGTTGGGTCAACTCCCATTGTAAACATATCATTGGCCAAAAACAAAGGACGCCGCATAATCAGCTGAGCCGTCCCCAACATCATGCTAGACTTAGTCTCTGTAGTAGCAGGTGGCTGAGTAGCAGGTAGTCCATTATGTACTCCATCACCACCTACCACACCTGCACTGGGACATCTAGGAACCATGGATGTTGTCTGCAATGCCTTAGATAGCGTGAAAGATTGGGGAAGTCTGACTTGTCTCCCAACCTCTCCTCTCTGTGGGTCCAACTCCATTGATGCTCCTCTAGGCTCTGGAGCACATACTGCAATCCTAGTCATTACTACAGATCCATCCACCTGTGTTGCTCTGCACATGAAGTCCAAAGCATCTCTATCACCAGCATATGAGGTGGAAGCCTCAACACCCAAATCTGATCTCCTCTTAGCAATAGCCATACTAGCCAATCTTTGCTCCAACTGCTCAATCCGAGTAGCCATAGTTGTGTCAAAAGTAAGGGTAGGTACTGCACCCCAACTAGGTGTAGATCCTCTACCACCACCTCTACCACCTTGTTCTCCATGAATTGGAGCTCCTCTACTACCAGCCATAGCAGCCCTACCACTCCGTAACTCCGGGTGTAGGTCAAAACACCGGTCACTAGTGTGACCAAATTTGTGGCAATGCTCACACTGCCTCTGTGCTGGTTGTGATGCACCCAAGGTATTAGGTCCACTGCCCTGAGTACACTTTCTTCGATGGTGAGGTCCACCACAAGTCCAACAAGCAACACCACCACTCACTGACTGCTGCTGACCCAAAAATGAGGGTAAGGATCTAACTCCACTAGGCCCTCCACTCGCTCCATAGGATCTAGGCTGTCCACCCTAGCCTCAAAAACCAACTGGGCGTGGTGCACTCTGCTGCACTCTAGAAGAAGTCACAGCTGTGGATGAGGTCTGCGTACCAAATCTAGATGTCACCACTCTCTCCTCCACCATATTGAGCTCAATATGCTCAGCCTAACCAAAGACTACTACCAAAGTGGGCAAAGTAGCCTGCAACAACGTAGCATCACGAACTCTACGTTGTAACTCCCTGTCTAGTATCCCATACCAAAATTGGACTGCCTGGGCCTCAATAACTCCTTGAGTACAGCTGATCAGCCGCCTCATGCTAGTGTATGCCTCGCGTAGGCTCTCTCCAGCCTTCCGCTGGAACTCCTGCAAGCTCCTCAGCTTGTCAGTCCACACTCCCTGGTAGTTCTTCCTCAAACACAAGAAGAACTCCACCACTGGGTTAAACCTCGATACCACACCACCTCTTGCAGCGGTACCTCCACTCATAGTAGCACTATCTCTAGCTAGTGCACCTCCACTAGCTCCACCCACACTACTCGAGCTAGAACTCGTAGGTACAGCCAATCTACTCCTAGCCACCGAGCTTGAAGTGATGGAGACATAGTGTGGAGACCAATATTGTCTCCATAACTCAATCTCCTCCAAATGAGCTCTCCTGAACTCATTGTAGTCATCCATTGGTGGACCCTCCAAGTGCTCAAACAACCCCTTCCATGCCATGAAGGGTGTGAACAAAGTTGGGTTCCGCATCTGCTGCAGATCATACCAACTATCGAACTCCTGGATGAAGTCATCCAACTCAATGGTACTTATTGTACTAGAGTAACGCTTAGGCCCTTTGGAGGCCCCATAAATCTTGTCCATGTCCCACAACAATAGTGTGGACATACCAAGTGCACTCTCAACTGAATCAGCTCTTGTATTGAACTCCAACTTAGAGTCAATCTCCTCCCTCACTAGGACTTGAGATATAGGCTGATACTGAGCACCACTCTGAGTAAACCACTGCGTACTGTAGGGCTAACTCCTTTGGAATCTCCAAAGAACTCCGTCGTGACAAAGTAACCACAGTAGCAAACCCGAACCACCAATTGCAACCGCAAATTGCAACCGCAAATTGCAACTGCAACCGCAAATTGCAACCACAAGTGCCAACACCACCATGTGCCAATACCAACTAAGCACCACTCACTAATGTAACTCTAAAGGAGATAACTACACTAGAAGAAAGGGCAACCTGTAACTTGCCATCATAACACACATTCTCACGGTCTGCAGGTCATCACTTCTTGCCTCACTAGAGAGAAACAAAGGTAGTCTGACTAGTCATCACTCTAGCCTCACCACCGAGAGCACACCAGAGCACCAATGCTCAAAAGTCAAGGCACCTCACACAAACGTGGTGCACAAATAGGAAGTAGAGAATGGAGGGGGTCCAATCACAAGAAATTTAAACAAAAACCCTCCATCTCATAACACAACACGGGACTGACTCTGCCACCATTTGGCATTTGACATAAGAGAAGTGTGTATCTAAGTCCTAAGCTACCAGGATCACCAAGAATGGGATCAAACTGCCTCCCCTAGCCAAAGCTACATGTGTATAGATAACAGTGGCACAGTCTCTATGACAACAAGTGAGGGTGGACCAGTTGGCTAGGGCACCAATCTAGGAACAAGAGTTCTAGGGGTCAAACCCTATTGTGCACAATCTAGCAAGAAAGAAAAATTTTGCCAACCAATGACCAAGATCTACTCTAAACTAGCTAGCCTCACGCCAGCAAGCTGGCTTGCTGGCCTTTCTGGCCCTTCTAGGCCTTTGTAGCCTCTCATAGCCCACAACCCTATGCCTCAAAGCCTCTAAATGCCTAAACCTCCTCCAAAATTGGCAAAACTTCTCCAAAGCTGTGAAAGTCCTCCAAACTAGCAAAACTCCTCCAAATCTAGCCAAAATCTGACGTAAATCCCAACCAAAATCTGATGTAAAATCTGACGTAAACCCTAAAGTTGGTTGTCCGCCAAATCTCCCACTAACTTTCCACTCGAGCCAAATTGACAACACGGTTTCTCCAAATCACAAATTCATGAGAATAGCTTCACAACTCCACCTTCAATTTGACTTTCTGAGCCCAACTCGCAGCAAATTGGTCTTGCCTTCACCTCCTCAGCTCAAAATCACAACCATTGCTCAAAATTTGCTCCTTCTTTGCTCAAAATTTGGCCAGCGCTTCCGCACACCGTCCAAATCTACATCAATTGAACGAGCTTTTGCACACTAGAAAAACATTGAACTTGAATCGAGCTACCAACGATACACCGAGCTTGGAGATACCACCAACACTCAAAGTTCCTGCACCAGATTTCTCCCTGACTTCACTTCTCTGATGTCATCAGATTGCTTACCACTCTCAACTCAACTCAACACAGATCAGTACTTGATCTGTCACTTTATAAACTGCCAACAACTGGGCATAGATTACAGTCAAGCCACACTCACTCAAGCATAGAGAATCCAAGGTGACACTTGCCGGCCTCTGTCCACCATAGCCAAGAACTCGAAGGCTCAACATCAAGGAAGTGAGCTCTCTAGAGCTCACTTTGAAACTATACCTCCTAGACTCGAGCTAGCTTTGAAACCCTAATGGTCTCGCTGATGGCACACTCGATGGTGCAAATGGTGCAAAGTAACGGTGGGCCCCACCATGAAGTCAGTACCCCAAACACAAAATCTGACCATTGGAAAGTAGTCTCTGAGATACTACTGAAATAACTTTAACTATTATCATTGGAACTCTAGTGTCAGAGCAATCTGGATGTGGCACTACAAATGGCGTGACACAAGCATCACAGCTTTGGATATGGGCATGTGTGTCTTTATACATCATAGGCCACCAATACCCAAAGGAAAGAATCTTCTTTATAGTATTGTTCAGGGCATATGTCCCCCCAATGCTTCAAAGTATAAAGACTCAATTACTTCTCTGACCTTGTATGACTCCAAGCATCACCGAAGTACTTCATCTTCACCCATCTTGAATAAAGTGTTGAATAAAAGTTGATATGGCCCTATTTTCTTGAGAAAGACTGCCCTTTGCTCTGGGTCCAACCCATTAGGACACTTGAGAGTATGCAAATAATGATATTCTGCTACATACCTCATACTTTGCATTGCTATTAACTGATATAACTCTTTGTTGGGGAACAGATTGTCGACCTCCCGTTCTTGGTCTTGAGTTTCTAACTTGGATAAGAAGTCCGTGTTGGAATGCAAAGCTCCTTTCCTTACTTGTACAATATATGTGAATTATTGTAATCACAAGATCCATTTGGCAATTTGCCCAGACAAGTCTACTTTCTTGACCAAATGTTGCAATGCGTAATGGTCAACATAGAAGATAAACTTGTATCCCAACAAGTAGTGGCAAAACTTTTTGCAGGCATAAACCATTCCAAGTGCTTCTCTTTCAGTTGTTGAATAGTTTTTTTCTGAAACTGAAAGTTTTCAGTTGGCATAATAGATTAGGTAATCCTTCTTCTTGTCATCCTTCTGACTCAAGACTACTCCAATTGCCAAAGTGACCACATACACATGAAAAGGGCGTCCCCAATTTGGGGCCCTTATAACTGATGCTTCAACTAGTTTCTTCTTCAATACTTGGAAAGTTTCTTCTTGACTTGCTTCCCACATGTAGTCTTTGGACTTCTTTAGAAGCTTTGTAAGGGGTGCAGCAAGCACCACATAGTTTGAAACAAAGCGTCTGTAGTATCCAACATGTCCTAAGAAGGCTCTCAACTCCTGGATGTTTTTTGGGGATTCCAAAGTTGATAACTTTAACCTTCTCAACATAGACTTCAATACCTCAGCTTGAAACCCGATGCCCTAGGAGAATTCCCTCCATCATTGCAAAGGAGCATTTCTCCATGTGTAATGACAAACCGGCAAAATGACACCTTTCAAAAGTTTGGTGAAGGTAATCCAAATGTACATCTCTTTGCCCAAACACACAAAAGTCATCAATGAAAACTCCCACAAATTTGCACATGAAATCCTTGAAGATTGCATTCATCATCTGCTGGAATGTAGCGGGAGGATTACACAACCCAAAGGGCATTTGATTGTAAGCAAAAGTGCCCCAATTGGTAGTGAATGCGGTTCTATCCTTGTCCTTTTCTTGGATGGATACTTGATTGTACCTTGAAAATCCATCTAGAAAACTATAGCAAGGATGACCAGCTACTTGATCCAAAATTGTATTGGTAAAAGGAAAGGGATGATGATCCTTCCTTGTGATTTCATTCACAGATTCATTCTTGTCTTCTAACAAAGTTGTTTCCCCGAGGTGGGGAACCTTTGTCCAACTCACGGTCACCAGCTTTTGGTCTTTGGAAAAAATGTCCTTAAACCGCAACTTTTGCCGGTGCCAATCCACCACAACTTGGGCATTGTACAACTTGGGTCTTTCAACTAATAGTGTGTAACCAGTTTTGGTCATTGGTCACAACACAATGTAATTCAACTTGAAGGGCACCCCCCAATGATCATGGTAATATTTGACAGCATGTCCAAAGGCCGTCTCTTGGTTTGGTCTGCAAATTTCAAAACTTGGGGTGTTGGCTCAAATGTATGATATCCCAGCTAATTTGCACTATCTTTGGTCATGACATTCACCTTGGAACCCAAATCAATAGGTATTGACATGATCATGCACCCGACAATCTCCGCATCAACTTGAGGAGATCCCAAATCTTCTTGTTCAATTTGGTAAATAGCAAGCAGGTCTTTTTCAGACATTGCCCTTACTTTCTTGAGAGCGGAATTGAGCTGCTTCTTAAACAACTTATTGTCTTCCCACAGTTTCTTGAATGTGATGTTTGCAGTTGTAGATGCCAAATCTGCTACAATATTGTATTGCGGTACTCCCCAAATTTCACCTTCTTTGCCTTAGTTTGGGTTTGAAGTCTCATCCTATTCAAATTTGACTGTATGGTGCTTCATGATGGTGATGGGAGTACTAGTGGTCTTGACCTAAGGTTCCTTGGGTTGGCCCACCTTGGCTTGGATCAGATTCTTTACTTTGGATTTGATGTCTACCGGGAAAATAGGAGGCTTTGTCTTTGTCTCCTCCTCCAAACTCATCTTCCAAGTTTTGAGTACTGCTTCTATGAGTTCTTTTTGCAAAGCCTTAGCTTTAGCTTTTGCAAGAATTTTTTCCTCCTTGCAGAAAGAATTGACTTTGGGCGTAGTCTCTTTGCCTTTTGTGAGGATGAAAAGGTCGTGCTCAATTCCTCAAGATCACGCTTCTTCTTACTTGAGCGTGTCTCAACCTTCAAAATTTTGAGGTCTGGCCATTCTCCTTTAGAGGCCGGGCTCCCTTCCTAAGGTCTCTCCTCCTCAAGTGTTATTCAGTTTACATTTGTATCCCCTTTCACCTCAGCGAGGTCTATACATATTTTATAGGCGGCTTTGGGTTTGGTGGATGAAGGCAATGGTTGCCAATATGACCCAATCCTTTACAATTCCTACACAGGGTAACACACCTAATTTTCCGTCTTGGCTCCGGACAATTTGGAGACCAATGTCCCATCAAACCACAATTGTAATATGCTCTAGGTGCAACATTTTGAGGTCGGTTTTGGTTGCTCATCGGTGGTCTTCGCGGGGGAGCATTGGGTTTATACTCCCTTGGTCCATACCTTGGAACTTGGTACAATGGGCTCGCCTGAGGTGGTACCTCTTGGGTTTGGTACACCGCCTCCTCTTCCACTTTCAGGTTCCATCCCAAAACCCAATCAATCTGTTGCACCAAAAATGCATTACAAGTATTGCATTCTGTGTTTGCATGGCCTGACTTATTGCACATGATGCACCATACGTTGGATCTTGCTAAATGATGGAGGCTTTCTTTGGTCCTTTGACCCAATCATCTGGATCTTAAAATCTAAAAACTCTTTGATAAGAGCATCTAGCTTGTTGTTTGCCTTATGTACACTCTTTGTTGGGGTGTGAATGGTTTCTTGCCTCCACGTCTTTGTATTCTTCTTAGCTTTGATTCTTCTTTGGATTCTAAAGAAGAACTTAAAGAAGTGGAAGATTCCTCCACAAAAGGGGATGTACTATGAGAAGCTCTCCTGCTGGGCTTCTTGCCTTTCTTCTCTTGATTTCTTTGATTACCAACAGAATGAGAGTGAGCCGCCTCATAGCGGGCAACGTGTTTGAGTAACTTATCCAAGGAAGTTACATTCCTCTCCCTAGCAAAGATCTGAATCTCTAGTGAAAGTCCTCCCAAGAACCAAGTAATGGCTTGGGCATTGGAGTAACGCACCACACCCAATTGCTTTGGAACTCAGTTCAAGAGCACCATGAACCGCTCAAAGTAGTCTCTCAACTTCTCCTTCTTGCCTTTGTCTGAATCTTTGAGCACCGCTAAGACACTCGTGTCATAATCAACTTCCTAGAAGCATTCTAGGAAATTGTTTCTCAAGTCTGCCTAGTCTGTCGGTACAAACCCCTTTTGGGTTACACAAGTATACCAACTCAGAGCCTTCTTTTGGAGCAGACTTGGAAAAATTCTCAAGCAATCTGCCAAGTCATGTTCCTTATTAGCAAAGGAGATGACTTCAAATTCTTTGATGAATTCATCAGAGTCTTTTTCTTGTTTTTCCCCTTATACTTTTGATACACATGTCCGGTGATAAGTAACAAAGTCATTGTTTGGCTTGGTGGAATTGGCTATGGTAAAGTTGAACTTGAGGGAGCCAAGGAATTGGCTGGTATGGATGCCGTGTTGACAGCCCAAGGATTCTAATTAGTCAAGTTCAATGTTGGGTCTTCCTCAAAAATTACTTCCGCCATGACTGTGTCAACTTCAATTTGAGTGGAAGAAAAAGGCTCACCACCTTTGAAGTGTTCTTTGGAATTTTTTTGAGACAATTGAGGAATTGTGCATAGAAGGTGTTGACACTCTTCTTTTGTTAGTGTTTGTGATGCCTTTTCCCGCACAAATTTCTTGATAAATTTGACTTCCTTTATAGCTTTAGAGGAAGTCAATGTACTTGGTCATAATGAATATATCTGCCCGCTTGAGTCTTTCTTCTTGTTGGCAGAGGGAGACAAGCAATTGCCTTGCCAACCTCCTTCAAATTTCTTTTGATCGAGTTATTCCAAGACTTCTTGTACTTTGTGCAGAAGTTGAAAGTCCAACACCTCCCATTTGGTTTTGTCAAAAGTGGATTGGATCTTCAAGCGTTCTTCTTCTTCATGATGCAACATTTGTCTTGAAACTCTCTCTTCCCATTGTTCTCTTAATGTAGACATTCATATTTCCTTGACACCCAATTTTGAAATTGGCTTTGTATTCTTCCACTTCCAAGATTTGTATCCCTGACAATGGCACCAAAAATCATGTGACAACCTGGAAAATATCACTTTTGCAATAGTTAGGTAAGTAAAGTTCATTCCCATAAAGATACAATTCAAAATTGATCAAATACAAAGCCAAAAAATAACAAGCAGTTCTTCTTGGTTGCATCTTTAATCTCTTAGGTAGAAACCACACCCAGAAGACAGTAACAAGCATTGCCTTCTAGTCGTGTCACAACAATTTGTCACACTTAATCACAACTACATCAAATCTTTCCAAACAATGTTGATTGTGATGATTTAGTCTCTCTCAAAAATGACACTTCACTGTAAAATGACTTTGCCTTAGAATTGTATTCCACCTCTCCACTAAAGGCTCAACTTCCTTGATCAAAATTGCTTCACATCAACATTGCACTATACTCATAATTGCAAAATACTACCAACCCTACAATTCCTCTCAGATCTATTGAGGCATTGCTCCAATTGCACTTCACTTGGGATCAAACACATAGAATGAAGATCAAGGCTGCGGAATCTAACATCTTACAAGCACACTGATTTGTACTTTGAAATTCTTCACACACTCACAAACACACACACAATGTTGATACTTGGAATCAAGCTCAAGTGACAAGCACTGAAATCAGCACTTTGCTTTATCTATTCTCAAAAATCATGAGCATTGAACAACAACATACTGCAAATACTACCTTCAAATAGGCAGAGCACTTGATAGTTATCTAACAACTATACCATTTCCTAACAACTCTTCCTACCTATAGATCCAAAATGAAAATACACCTCTTCATATCTGCCTCTTCAAATCTCAAAATTGTTACTACTCAGATATGATGTCTACCTCTTCTTTGGCTTCCAAACCTAAAGTAACCTCACATACTACTCTATCCTTGTGTTTCACAACTACTAACTCTTCTACTAATTCTAACACTTCTTCTTCTTGATCTACAATTCACGCCATGGGTAATCTTCCTAACTCTTGATCTCCCGACCCACTCTTCTCTAATATCTCCAATGGTAACTCCAAAGATATCTGTACTCCTATCTCATCAACTTTGAGCTTTGCTCTTACATCCTTCCAAAGTTTATTTTTATAACTTAACTAAATCCAATCTATTTGTGATATTGTCTTCCACTTCCAATATCTTCCTATCCACACAAGTTCTGAGACTAATAAGCAAAGCATTCAAATCTTTATCCTTTTCATTTCTCCTCCTCGTCTCTTGCACTATGAACCGGCCTTTCTCACTCAAGATGAACCTCTGATGGCTATTATGGTAGCATACCATGGACTAAGAAGGCAAGGAACCCCAACTCCATCATACTCCTCCAAGGCTAACACTCCAAGACTCAAGACATTGCTCACTAGAAAACTCAATGAGAGAGAGATAGTTGCAAATGAAAGGATGATGAGTACCTCCTCAACCCTTGTTTATATACTTGTGAAATAGTTACGTACCAAAAGTCAAGTAAAGTCAAAAAGTAGAAAGGAATATCCATTCACATGGGCATATTCCACTAGCATGTGATCTTATCTTGACCCAACCACTAAGTCAAGGATTCCTTCCCATGGGCTATCCTTGGACTATAGGAGAATCCAAAACAACAAGGCTTGCAGGCCCAAGAGTTCTCAACTCTTTCCTCAAAGCCAAACACCTAGGAATAATACCAAGTCAACATACTAGAATCCAAAATAGTAGTGCTCATCTTTTCCACCTCCTCTAAAGTAAGGTCCCTTCTATCTTAGCTATGACTAACTCTAGCTAATCATGACTAATGTAGAACCATCCTTTATCTCTATAATAATATCTCTCAAGTACTTGTAATACCAAGCTAAATATCACAATACCACACACATGCACAAATGGGTGTTACAACACCAACAACCTTAACTCGTGTAATCTCATTACTTCAATCTGCAAATTGGCTTCTGTACTTAGCATCACATTCATCTTGATTATGATCTCCTTCAGTGGCTCAAGCCTCATCCTTCTCTTCCATTCTTGATATGCCTGCCAATCTTCCCTCTGCATTACCAGTTCTGCCTTGAATTTGGCTTTCATCGTCTCCTTCTCCTTCTCCTTCTAAACAATCTTCTCTGCCAGATTACAAAGTAACTTCCTAAACCTCTCTTCCTCTCTATATCTCATTGTCAGCTCTCTTTGCTAGAGTTGCTTCTTCTCTTCTACACTCTCCATCACTCTATCTAGCTCTTGTTCTTTCTCTACTACTCTTGCCATAGCATGAATGATTTGTAATTGTAAATCAGCAAACTATTGTTTCAAGATTTCACACTCAACTATATGTCTTTCCCTCACTATGACATTTTGCTCTATTCTTTGCTCTTTATTTCCCACTTCCCTTTTTAGATTCTCAATAACTTGGTTTTGTACTGTAACACCCATTTGTGCATGTGTGTGGTATTGTGATATTTAGCTTGGTATTACAAGTACTTGAGAGATATTATTTATATAGAGATAAAGGATGGTTCTACATTAGTCATGATTAGCTAGAGTTAGTCATAGCTAAGATAGAAGGGACCTTATTTTAGAGGAGGTGGAAAAGATGAGCACCACTATTTTGGATTCTAGTGTGTTGACTTGGTATTATTCCTAGGTGTTTGGCTTTGAGGAAAGAGTTGAGAACTCTTGGGCCCGCAAGCCTCTTTGTTTTGGATTCTTCTATAGTCCAAGGATAGCCCATGTGAAGGAATCCTTGACTTAGTGGTTAGGTCAAGATAAGATCACATGCTAGTGGAATATGCCCATGTGAATGGATATTCCTTTCTACTTTTTGACTTTATTTGACTTTTAGCCTAGTAACTTGAGTTACTATGGTAATTAGTAACTTTGGTGCATAATATTTTCACAAGTTTATAAACAAGGGTTGAGGAGGTACTCATCATCCTTTCATTTGCAACTATCTCTCTCTCATTGAGTACTCTAGTGAGCAATGTCTTGAGTCTTGGAGTGTTAGCCTTGGAGGAGTATGATAGAGTTGGGGTTCCTTGCCTTCTTAGTCCATGGTGCGCTACCATAATAGCCATCAGAGGTTCATCTTGAGTGAGAGACAGGCTGGCTCACAATACTACTATATCTTCTTGTAGTACTTCCTTCTGCTCCTCTCCTCTCCTTGGGTTATGATCTTCTTCATTTCCGAGTTCTCTTCTAACTTTACCAATACTTGCAACACAATCTTTACCTTCGGACACTTCGACTGCATCTCTTTCTTCTTTTCCTCCAACTTCATTAGCAATGGGCATACAACCTCCTATAGATACTCCACTTCTCCACTTCTCCACTCAGGTTTATCTCGGCTTGCGGGCTTTTCTCTTTCTTCATTTCTCTTCACTTGACACTCTTCTTCTCAGCCACAATAGCCTGATTGGGATGGATTCTTCACTTCACAAACTTCCACTCTCTACTTCTCTTCTTCTACTTGGCCTCACCTCACACATCACCTTCTATCTAGAATGGACACCTTGCTGAATGGTCACCCTCTTCTCTTCCTTCTCTAGAAGTTTATCATCTTGACTCGGGTTACCTTCTTTTGCCATCTCCATCTTTCCTTCTTCTTCCTCTGGTACAAGCTGCATCTCCACTCCATCTTCACTCTCACTACTTGCTTCACCACTCTACAACATGGATTCAGGTTCTTCTTCCTTCTCCAAGTGTTCTGACTTGTATTTGACTTCCTCCTCTGATTCTTTGCCTGACAATGCAATCACCACCAAGTCCTTCCTCGAGTTTATTTTTCTGATCTTCCAAGGTCTCATTGCCGCTACTTCTTCTTCTTCTCCTCTTCAACTCCTCTTCTTTGACTTTGGAGTATTCAACCCCAAACACACGCTCTACCATGTCTGCATGTAGTACACATCATTGCTTTTGATATGTAGAATGTACTGCTGCTCCTCTGCATCAATATCTCATCTCAAGTCAGGATGGAAGTGTGACACCATCTTGTGTCTTTTTGTCACATTTAACCAATTCAGTCCCAAGTAGAAATGGGCTACAAAAAGCACAATGTAGTGCAAAGGCAACTTGTCCCACAAGTTCCACACCATTTGTCTTGTGCGTGGATGGAAGCACTTTGCCCAATTAATTGGTTCCCCTGCAAACATCTTATGGAAGAACACTAGTTGATGTTTCATCACATAAGTGGTTTGCTTTGGCTTGAAGATAGCCATCATTGCTCCTATGATGCCTCTCCTCACAAGGTCCTTGTAACTCTTGACTTTATAACCATTCTTCATGCGCTTTGAAGAAAAGGTGTCTCACACTTCTTGGGTTTCATTAGCTACTTCTCCTTTCCCCAAGAATGTGGCTCCTTGCTTCTCACCTGCCTCTCTTCTGAGTACTAACCTCCAATCCGACTCTATCCATTGAGCCGGATTTCCTCTCTTACCCTTTGCCTCGGGTCCATCAAGAAATTTACTCTCAATGATCTTGGTCATGAAACCTGGAAAACTAAGGTTCTAGTTCTATGCCATAAAGGTGATCCGAAGTCTGCTCAAGACTTTGATTCTTGCAATCACATCTAATTGCCAGATTGCATGATTTTTCATTGCAAATTCCGAGTTCTTCTTTCCACCTCCTATCTTATTATTGGTGGCGCAATATGTAGAACGAGGTACAACAGTTTGTTGCCAGATGTGTGGTTTGTGACTGAGTTAGAGCATCATTCAATGCTCCTACGCCACAGTTACACCCATTACCTATCATGGGATTGGGTTACCGTTGGAGTTTGGACTTTGCTGGACGTTTACCGTTGACCGTGAGACATCATGGGTATGTTTTGGTGATGGTGGAGCACTTCTCCAAGTGGATTGAGTTGGTGGCACTTCCTGACAAGTCTAGTGAAGGGAAAACTTACTCATTCCTGGATTGAGTTCTTAGTCATTGTGGTGCACCAGCTGAGGTTTTGCCTGATCAAGGTATAGAGTTCTTGGGAGAGTTTCAGGTCTTGTGTGACAAGGCTTTGATTTATCATCATACTACATCCCAAGATCACCCTGAGGCAAATGGCTTAGCAGAGAGAGTGGTTCAGACAGTAAAGAGAGGATTGCGAAAGTATGGTTTGCAGAGAGGCCACTTGGGAGATTGGGATCTCCAGTTACCTTGATTGGCCATGGGCTATCGGTTCAGCCGGCAAGCCTTCTCAACATCCTTCTCTCCGTACTTTCTACTCTATGGATGAGATCCAGATTTACCTACAGCCATTTGTCAAGATGCTACTGTAGTTTTGGACTTGGATGACTCCAATGTATGGATGAGCGCATGTTCTCAACATGCAGAGATCTTTTGGAGAGTGATGCCGATGGCCTTTGAGAACTTGGCAATTTCTCAGCATAGAGATACTTTATGCTATGCTACCATTTGACCAGGTTATAGACCCTCGATCCATTGATTTCATCCAAGAGACTATGTATATTGTGACAACCCGGCAAATATCACTTTTGCGGTAATCGGGTTAGTAAAGTTTGTTCCTGTAGAGATACTATCCAGAATTGGTCAAATACAAAGTCAAAAGTCACAATGGCAGTTCTTCTTGATGGCTTCTTTAATCTCTCAGGTAGAAACTACACCCAAAAGAGAGTAACAAGCTCACAATCTTGACAACTTGTCACGAATACACACACATAATCACAACATAGTAAATTCTGTCCAAACAACTCTTGATTGTGATGATACAGATTCTCCCAAAGATAGCACTTCACTACAAAGATCAATTTAACCTTAGAATTTTGTTCCACCCCTCCACTGAAGGCACAACTTCCTCGATCAAAATTGCTTCACATCAACTTCGTGCTGCACTCACCAATGCAGAATACTAACAACACTACAATTCCTATCAGACCTATCAAGGCATTGCTCCAATGCACTTCACTCAGGATCAAACACACAGAATGAAGATCAAGGCTGTAGAATCCAACATCCACAGGCACAATGACTTACTCTTCGGAATTCTCCACACATTCACAAACACAAACATGAAATTGACAATCGGAATTAAGCTTAAGCGACGAGTACTGAGAACAACACTTTGCTTTATCTATCTTCATAAAGTTGAATACTGAATAACATTGTATTGCGAATGCTTCACTTAAATACTGAAGCAAACGGCAGACTTGCCTACCTAGCACCGCTTCCTAACATCTCTCCCTACCTACAGATCCCAAGGGACAATCTATCTCTTCATATCTGCCCTTTCCTATCTCAAAATTGACTTCTATCTTGATCCGATGTCTACCTCATCATCGGCTTCCAAACCCGATGATCTTCCTACTATTTCTCCTTCTTTGGGTATGACTGATTCTACTAATTTCTTTACTAATTCTACGACTTCTTCACTACAATCAACATTGAGTTCACGGGTAATCTATCTACATTCTTATTTCCCGACCCACTCTTCTCTAATGTGTCAATCTTCAAGTCCGATGATACTTGTATTCCTACTTCTACAACATTGGATTTCTTCTCCACTATCACACTATTCCAAATTTTCTCTAACTCCGAATTGACTAAATCCAATCTAAGACTAACATTATTCTCTACCTCTAACATTTTCCTATCTACACGCTCTCTCAACCGAATCAGCAATGTGTTCATGTCCACATCCTTGGCTTTTTGCTTCCGAGTCTCTTGCACAAGTAATTTCAACTCATGTAGTTGAGCTTCTTCCAATCTCCCTTCAGCCTCTGTGCTTAAGATTGCTCTTAATTTCCCTGCAACTTCTCCTACTGACTCCGACTCATATCCTCAAGAGCGTTCTACCTTCAACTCCTCCCGATACATCTTCAACTCGTCTTCGTATTCTACAGCAAGCATCTTCTTCTCCTTTGTGTATTGCATACTCTGCTATTCCGCGCTCTTGACAAGTTCTCGCAATTGCTCTTCTTCTTCTTGCATGGATGCCAACTCTCTCTACCATGCTTGATCTTTTGCTGCAGGACTTTTCTTCAAACTTTCCAACTCCTGCTCCATTATGATCATCGTCGCCTTCAAACAAACATTCTCGATGCGCACATCACTCACTTCCTCTTTCATTTTGCTCAGCCACATTGCTTGCTCCTTCAATTCTCCGGCTTGCTTATGCAATTCCTTCTCCTTCTTTGTGCAGCTTCTTTGTAGCAGGGTCAGTGTTTTCTTTCTCAAGCCTTCCTCCCTTTGAAGTTCTTCAATTTCTTCATTTCTTTGGACTTGTTGCTCCTGCAACCCCTATACTTCACTCAACACCTCGCTTCACCACCTGACACTTGCTTCACCACCTGCAACTCATTCATCCCCTTCCTACAATCTTGGGCAATTCTTCTCTAATGTTCTTTCAACAGCTCAAGCAATGGTGTAACCACCTTCATCAAATATGTTATCCCGCCAAAGTTTTCTTCCTCTTTATTGCCATCTTCGTCTGGAGTCTTCTCCTCCGTCATCGGCTCCTTCATCCAAAGTCGCAATCTTAGTATCTTCATCATGTCGGCACTGTCTTTGACTTGGTCTCTTGAACTCGGCCCCGTGGGATACTCCTCCTTCTCTTCTGGTCTTGGCTTGTTTGCTATCATCGTCTGACAAGCCTCTCTTACTACTGCCGATTGCTGGACTTCTGGCTCTCCATCACTTTCACTCTTAGACTCCTCACTTTTCAAGGTGAGCTCCTCTTCTTCCGAGTCCTCTTCTTGCGACTCAGTCTCTTCCTCAGACTCCGATCCCAATGATGCCTCTCTTACTTTTGTTGTCTTCAACATCAGTTGCCGAGTCTTCCTTTGCATGGGAGACGACTTAGCTTATTTAGGTTTGATGCGCTTCTTCGTCTTTGGATTGGTGATGTTGTCAATTTTCCATTGTCTCGTCCTCGTGAAGTACTCGTCATTCGCTCAAAGATGCAGCATATACTGGCGCTCCTCATTATCTACTTCCCATCTCAAATCGGGGTGCATGTGAGACTGTGAGCCGGCCTGTCTCTCACTCAGGATGAACCTCTGATGGCTATTATGGTAGCGCACCATGGACTAAGAAGGCAAGGAACCCCAACTCCATCATACTCCTCCAAGGCTAACACTCCAAGACTCAAGACATTGCTCACTAGAGAACTCAATGAGAGAGAGATAGTTGCAAAATGAAAGGATGATGAGTACCTCCTCACTCCTTGTTTATATACTTGTGAAATAGTTACGTACCAAAGTTACTAATTACCGTAGTAACTCAAGTTACTAGACTAAAAGTCAAGTAAAGTCAAAAAGTAGAAAGGAATATCCATTCACATGGGCATATTCCCCTAAGCATGTGGTCTTATCTTGACCCAACCACTAAAGCAAGGATTCCTTCACATGGGCTATCCTTGGACTAAAGAAGAATCCAAAACAAAAAGGCTTGCGGGCCCAAGAGTTCTCAACTCTTTCCCCAAAGCCAAACACCTAGGAATAATACCAAGTCAACACACTAAAATCCAAAATAGTGGTGCTCATCTTTTCTACTTCCTCTAAAGTAAGGTCCCATCTATCTTAGCTATGACTAACTTTAGCTAACCATGACTAACATAGAACCATCCTTTATCTCTATATAAATAATATCTCTTAAGTACTTGTAATACCAAGCTAAATATCACAATACCACACACATGCACAAATGGGTGTTACATTTACCCCCGGACTAAGTTTTCACTTTGTCCTCAAAGTGAAGGTCTCTCTACCTTCTATGGTACATCTTCAACTTATCATGGTTAATCCTATCAAAGTGTCTTCCTCCCAACTCCTTGAGATCATAAGTGTAATTTCCCCACACCTTCTCTACTATGAAAGGTCCAAAGTACTTAGGCAAAAACTTCTTTTGTACTCTCTTGAATCGAATGGAATCAAACAACATTACCCAATCACCTTCTTTGAAAGGCTCCACCTTCTTCTTGCCTTGCCTCTTGTCATAGCTCTTCTTTTGTTTCCTTTGGGCTTGCTCCACTCGAACCATAGCAACTGCTCTTGCCTCTTCCAACTCCATGAGTTGATCCTTCCTTGACTTCTCTGCATCACTTCCTTGTGCTTTCTTCAATCTCCTATGAATGCTTTGGAAGGTAGGAAGATCAAAGTGAATAGGTAAGGTAGACTCAATACCATACACCAATTGGAATGGAGAATATCCAGTGGAAGTCTTCATGGTTGTCCTATACTCCCACAAAACTGCATGAATCCTCTTGTCCCAATGATGTTTAGCCCCCTCCATTTCTGCATCTTTGGCCAACATCATGCACAAGGTCTGATTGGTTCTCTCTGCCAAGCCATTGGAATTTGGCTTATAGGATGTAGTTACTCTATGTGTGATAGAGAAATGTCGTAGCATGGCTGTAGTAATGCTTCCTGTAAACTCTCCTCCTCTATCAGAAACCAACTCCAAAGGGCATCCAAACCTAGTGATAATGCGTTCATAAAGAAATCTACCCACTTCATCTTCATTCTTGTCCCTCAATGGTCTAGCCTCAACCCACTTGGTAAGGTAATCAGTAACTACCACAATGTACCGATTGTTCCTTGGGGTTCTATTGAGAGGTCCTACAAAATCAATTCCCCACTTCTCAAAGGGTCCTAGCAATGGAATTGATCTAAGTGGTGGAGTGGATGTAGACTTTCTAGCAAAAGCTTGACAAACATGACAAGTTTTGCAATAATCAAGACAATCCTTGAAAATCCCTCTCCAATGGTAACCTGCATCTAGAATCTTGAAAGCAGTCACCTTTCCTGCAAAGTGTCCTCCACATACTAAACCTTCATGAAACTCCTTTATGAGTAGGATAGACTCTTCCTTACCCACTGCTCTTCGAAGTAGACCATCTGCTCCTTGGTGAAAAAGAATATCATCCACCATTGTGTAAGGTCTAGATCTTGCTGCAAGGGCCTTCCTCTCCCTAGCATGCATCCCTTCTGGATAGTTACCTCTTGTCACAAAATCCACAATCTCCTTGTACTCCATTGGAACCTCTTGAGTGACTGAGATTGTCATGAGCTCCTCATCCGGGAAGGAATCATCTACTGGCTCATCTCCATCATGATCATAGGCTCTAGATAACAAATCAGCATTTGCATGTTTCTTTCCTGGCCTATCCTCAATTGTGTAGTCATACTCAGACAAGAGAATCATCCACCTTGCTAGTCTCCCTTCAACATTAGGCTTGTTGAAGATGTACTTCAAAGCCTTGTGATCCGTGACAATTGTGGCTTTCCCTCCAATCAAGTAGTGTCTAAACTTCTTGAGACCAAAGATCACTGCCAACCCTTCTCTCTCTGTGACAGAGTAGTTCTTCTCTGCTGAAACCATCTGCCTACTAGCATAAGCTATTGGATGATCATGCCCATCTTGGTCTAATTGACTAAGAGTGCATCCTATAGCTACATTAGAAGCATCAGTGTAGAGGATGAAAGGCTTACTCCAATCAGGTTTAGCAAGAATTGGAGCTACAACAAGGGATTGCTTGAGCTCCTCAAAAGCTTTGAGAGCCTCCTTGTCTTCCAAAATCACCATGTAATCTACACCCTTCTTCATGTAGATGGTCAATGCATAAGCCTTGTTGGAAATTGAGAAGATGAACCTCCTATAGTACCCAACCATTCCCAAGAATTGGCGTAACTTTGTCAAGCTTGAAGGGAATGGCAGGTCTGAGATTTTCCTCACCTTCTCAGGATCAACTGCTATTCCATCCTTGGAGATGATGTGCCCCAAAAGTAGACCTTCTTCACATCCAAAAATGCACTTCTCTGGGTTGAGTGATGCATTTGCCTCATCCAAGCGTTGCAAGACTTTGATTAGGTGCTCAAAGTGCTCCTCCTTGCTCCCATAGACACAAAAGTCATCAATGAAATCTCTCACAAATTTCCCAATGAAAGGTTCAAATACCTTGTTCATGAACCGTTGGAATGTGGCTGGAGCATTGCAAAGCCCAAAAGGCATGACCTTGAAAGCGTAAGTTCCCCAAGGTGTGGTGAATGTGGTGAGTTGTTGATGCTCTGGTGCAATCTTGATTTGGTTATATCCACTATAACCATCTCCAAAACTGTACCTCTCATGACCTGCAACCTCCTCCAAGATCTCATCAATGAATGGCAATGGGTAGTAGTCCTTCTTGGTAACAGCATTGAGCTTCTTGTAATCCACACATACCCGAAGCTTGCCATTCTTTTTCTTCACAATGACAATTGGAGACACCCATTCTGAATTCTCCACCTCAAAGATAAATCCAGCCTCCTTGAGCTTATCAATCTCCTCCTTCACAACCAAAGATATTGGTGGGCTAATGCGACGTTGCTTTTGGCGGATTGGTCTTGCATGTGACTCCACCTCTATCTTGTGCTCCTCCAAGGTGACTTCCTTCAAATCCTTGTAACTAAAAGCAAACACATGGATGAACTTGCGGAAAATCTCCTCAAATCTCACCTTCTCCTCCTTGGTAACATTTGGGCCATACTTGAGGGTAGATAACCTTCTCTCTACCTCCTCAAGTGTCAATGGTGATTTATCTGGGTCCTTCAAAACCTCTGGCTTAGGTGCAAAATCCATAGCACACAAAGGATACACATCTGAATCAGATTCAGATTCATCCTCCTCCGTGGAAGTCTCCTCTTCCATGCTTGTGTCCACACCTGAAGCTCCTCCTTCAGAATCAGATTCCCAATAATCAGAAGATGGGGTATCTGAATGTGAGGTGTTGGTGGTGTTAGTCACAGGAACAGTGACTCTATGGTTTGATGGCCCAATCCTTAAGTACCCTTTGTGCCATCGATCAGTTGTGCGTGCTGCTCTCAACCATGGCCTCCCAAGAAGTAAGTCATAGCTTGAATCCTTCAAGACTTGGAAAGTCATGAGATTTTGAACTCCCATAACTGAAACTACCACCTTATCCATCACTCCTACTGGTCGAACTTGTTGCTTGTTTGCCATGCTCACCACAAATGTTGAAGCTCTTGAGGGTATCATACCCAACTTCTTCATCAACCTTTCTGACATGGCATTCACTGCTGATCCTCCATCAACCAATGCATCCTTGATGTTGTGACCATTCACTCTCACATCAATCTTGGAGGCATATTCACAAGCTTCCCATGGTGCTGGCTTGGCATCCACCACCCCCATTGATATTGGAACTTTTGCCTTCTTCTTCTTCTTGCTCCTTGTAGAACTCAAACCACCTCTAAGCTCCTTTCTCAAGGTAGGGTTCAAAGCAATTAATTGGCCCACTGTGATGTTAGCCTTGTGACTACCAACATCCTCCAACACATTGTAGTTCCATTGTTGCTTGGAGATCAAGAAGTCCTCCATCCCCAACTTCTTCCTTGGAGTCTTTGTTGTTGATGGTGTTGAGGTGCGAGTGCTCCTAGTAGACATAGGAGTATCCTTGCTTGAAGTAAATCCTTGAGAAGAGTGAACATCCTCTGCAAAACGAGCTCTCTTCTTCTCTTGTGCCAAAAGCTCCAAATTAGGACCCTTGGAGTTTGAGCACTCTCCCTTCTCATACTTGCTCTCAACCACATCTATGGATGCTATCCCCTTACCTTTGTTGGGATTAGGAGCCACTTGGGTTTCACTACCTCCCTCTTTCCCTCTATTGGCTCCCTCATAACCCCTTCCTCCATGGTAAGTGGAATTTGGGCAATTCCTTTGGATATGGCCTCTTCCCCCACAACCAAAACAATTTCTATCATTGAAATTGTTGGCTGGTTGGCCTCCTCTATATGGATGGTTTCCATAACTCCTAGGCCCTCTCCCTACATTCTGATCCACCTCTCTCTTCTCCCATAATTGCACCACATTGATCTTGAGATCCGCAAGTTGTTCTGTGATGGTTTGGAGTGGATCTTTTGGTGGAGGTGCAAGAACTGGAGCAACTACTACTTGTGGTGCAACCCTTGTCACCAAAGTATCAGAAGTTCCACCATACTTGTAGCCTTGAGGAGGATGCACAACCTCCTTCACCACCAAATCACTTTCATCCCCTTCCAAACTCTCCTCCATACGAATTGCGATCTTGATAGCTTCAACCTTGGAAGAAGGTTTCTCATATCTCACCTTGCTTCTAATTTGTGGTCTCAATCCTCCCACAAAATTCTTGGTGAGCATGGCCCCTATGCCAATCATTGTAGTCTCCACATCATCCCCACCCTTCCTCAACACTATGCGAAATCTGGACTCCAATTTTTCCACTCTTTCCACATAGACTCTCACTTTCTCTCCATCTCCTTGCTTGAGAAATGTAACCTCACTCATCAATCTCTCATAACTCTCATCAGGAAGAAAGTTCTCAATGAGTGCTGAAGTCAAAGTCTCCCAAGACTCCTCTTCCCCCTCTCTCCTCTCTCTCTTTTGGTATTCTGACTCATACCATGTAAGTGCTGCATCCTCAAAGAAATCTGGTAATAATGAGGCCCACTCATTCTTCCTCCTCTCATTGTTTCCTATGCAAGCTCTCTTGAAGTCTCTCACAAAGGCCTCCACATCTTCTCCATCCTTGCCAAAGAAAACCGGAAGTTTCCCCATCTTAACCCCTCACTATCTTTCTTTTCTCTCAAAATTTTTTTTTTTTTTTTTTTTTTCTTTTCTTTTCTCTCACTCTATTACTAATAGAGTATATACATGACTAACACCATCTGAGAATAATCCACTCTAGGGAACACAAAAGGTTCAGGTTGCTCCAAGATTTCTATAGCAACATCAAATCCTAGAGTGCATATTAATCTAACTCTCATGGATAGTTTATCCATAAGTTGAAAGATTATCTCCATCACTAATCTTGAGAACTAGCTGATGAAGGTGGTAGTATTTCTGTAGCTGTACTAAGACTCTCTCCAAGATCCTTCACCAAAGTTTCCAAAAGTGCTTTTACTCCACTACACTCATGTCCTTTTGGAAGTCCTTCAACTCCACAAACCTCACACAACTCCTTGGTCTTAGATCTTCTCCCTCCCAATCTTGGTGAAGAAGGTCCAACATGCAAACCCAAGTCAAGTAAGCCTCTCCTTTCCCTCAATCTCTTGCTCTCAAAGGTCAATGGACATGAACTTGCCTTATGTCCCTTCTCTCCACATAGAAAGCACTTAGACTCACTCTTTCCTCCAAGTGGTGTAGGTTTTTGGATCCTCTCAACACTCTCTTCAAATTCTATTGTAAACTCTCTTTTCCTCAAATCCACCCCTACAATCACCTCAAACCCTTGGGGAACCTTGCATAATCTCAATTTCCACTCTTGATGACTCTCCATGTTCCCCAAGATGAATCTAAACACTCAAACATGCTTTTTGTTGATCTCAAACTTCTCATGCATGAGATCTCCACTCTGCAGAATTGACCCTTCCTCACAATGTCACTCAAATCTCCCAACTAATATGTCACAGTCCTCTGAAATTTTCCACACTTGATCACAACTCTAGGGCGTCCCTCCCTGCAAAATTTTAGATCTTTTCATCGAGCCATTTGGCCTAGACACCTTTCTATTCAGCACCCATATTTCAGATTTGGTCTGAAAACCACCCCCCTCACTTCAAAAACTCATAACGCACTGCGCAAAAATGATCTCTCTCTAATTTTTGTGGCACCAGGTAGGATACAATGCACTGAATTTTCTTGGAAATTTTCAGGACAATTCACTAAACATTGAAGAAATGGCAGACTCTGTACAATTTTCCAGAGAGCATGCAGTTGCGGGAGCACTTTACCCTATCAACTTTCAAAAATTCTAGCCCAGTGCGCATAGAAGCTCTCTCAATAATTTCAAGTGTGCTAACTGAAAGATAACCCAAGCTATCATATGTAGAAATCTCAAGTCCAGATCTCAAACTTGAGATTTTGCCCAAAATCACCTTAATCCCCAAAATCTGCAATCCACCTCACACAATCTCTCCAATTCCTCTCATGTGTACAAGATGTACAAAATCACCTCAAAGACATCATAATGAACTACAGGGTATACAAATGGATCTTGGTTCTCTAACATAAGTTCAGCCCTCTCCTCTCCTAATGTTCTCTCCAAGTGAGCTCTCATAGCCTCCTTCTGCCTAATGTAGAATTGGACGCGGAACATTATCTTGCCTTCTAGAGAGGTCCCGGCAACGGAACCAAAAATGTGAGCCGGCCTGTCTCTCACTCAGGATGAACCTCTGATGGCTATTATGGTAGCGCACCATGGACTAAGAAGGCAAGGAACCCCAACTCCATCATACTCCTCCAAGGCTAACACTCCAAGACTCAAGACATTGCTCACTAGAGAACTCAATGAGAGAGAGATAGTTGCAAAATGAAAGGATGATGAGTACCTCCTCACTCCTTGTTTATATACTTGTGAAATAGTTACGTACCAAAGTTACTAATTACCGTAGTAACTCAAGTTACTAGACTAAAAGTCAAGTAAAGTCAAAAAGTAGAAAGGAATATCCATTCACATGGGCATATTCCCCTAAGCATGTGGTCTTATCTTGACCCAACCACTAAAGCAAGGATTCCTTCACATGGGCTATCCTTGGACTAAAGAAGAATCCAAAACAAAAAGGCTTGCGGGCCCAAGAGTTCTCAACTCTTTCCCCAAAGCCAAACACCTAGGAATAATACCAAGTCAACACACTAAAATCCAAAATAGTGGTGCTCATCTTTTCTACTTCCTCTAAAGTAAGGTCCCATCTATCTTAGCTATGACTAACTTTAGCTAACCATGACTAACATAGAACCATCCTTTATCTCTATATAAATAATATCTCTTAAGTACTTGTAATACCAAGCTAAATATCACAATACCACACACATGCACAAATGGGTGTTACAAGACACCATACAGTGACGCTTGTCTTTGGATAATAAATTCAGCCCAAAGAAGAAGTGAGCTACGAATGGTGCAAAATAATGCGGTGGCAAGCCCATTTGCCAATTCACCACCATCTGCCTTGTTAGGTGATGAAAGCACCTTGCCCAATTAACTGGAACTCCTGCAAACATTTGATGGAAAAAGACTGCCTGCTGCATGGTCACGTAGGTCGTTCATTCTGGCTTGAACATGGCCATCATCGCCCCCACAATAATTCTTTGGATTGGGTCCCAATAGGACTCCACCTTGTAGCCATTCGTAGTTCTCGGAGCAAAAAATGAGTTGCGGATCTCCGCCGTCTCCTCTACAGCATCACACTTCCGATAGAAGGTGATCCCTGTTGGCTCTCTTGCTTCTCTCCCCAATACTAACTTCCAATCCGACTCAGTCCATCAAGCCGGATTGCCTCTCTTCCCTTCCATCTCAAGACCCTCCTCACAATTACTGGCAGCCATCTCTGCCATCACTCCCAAGAAACTGAAATTCCAGTTCCATGCTAAAAATGTAATATGAAGTCTAACCAAGAGTTCGTTCTAGCTACTACATCTACTCTTTGGATTGCAAAACCTCTCACTGCCAGCGTGTTGGCCACCTTCTTTGCCATGATTTGTTCTCTCATTCTACGCTGTTGGAAAATAAGACCCTCTCCTGGACAAGACACTCTAACTCCCTTAGGGTTCCAAAAAATCTCACTCTCGACGGGCTTCCGGACATGCATTACTGCAGGACGACTACTCAAAGGAATTGGAAATTTACTCAGAGGATTCAACTTCCCCTTGCACAGTCGCAATTTTATATTGCCCCGAATTATAGTCATTCTTCAGTCGATTTTGTCTGTGAATTTCTCTCTTTTGCGTGCACTCCCGGTCACTGTCAAGACATGCTTATTCTGCCCCCGCTGTTTCTTGAAATGTACTTTCTTGCCATGTACAGAGGTTGTTAAACGGTCTTCATCTTTCTTGCGTCTTCCAACCCAAAGACAATGATCTTTGGACTTTTTCTGGCGTACTCCTCTTCCAAGTGCCTCCATCATCGGATCCGATGTCAGCTTCTTTGGCTTTCCTCCAAAGTTACTTTTGCCCATTCTTTGTCCGCAATTCAACTTTTTTGTGCTTACTTCATCTATTAGACATTACTAACCATAGAGAAACAAAAAATGTGGGTACCACATACCCCCTCCCTCAAATGTGAGCGTCCCCGTGAACACCAACAATTGGGTTTTTATACAAAGTCAGGTTTGGGGTCCAATATTTTCTCACCCTCCAATCATTGACACAAGTTGCAAAAGGATTGCCATCCAGGTCTGCAAGTTGAATGGAACCATTATCATAGATATGCATCACACGATACGGTCCCATCCACCTCAGATGTAATTTTCCTAGAAAAAATAGGCGGCAATTATCATATAATAATACCAAATCTCCCTCTTGAACAGTCATAGGTTTGAGTCTTTTATCGTGCCAAACCTTCCGTTGTTCTTGAATTTCCCTTGTAGTTTGCATTGCATTGTCCCTTTTCTCTTCCAACCACATCAATTGCTGGATTCAAAGATCTTGACTTTCTTCCTCCGACAAACGTTCTTCACAAAGTATTCTATATGTTGGTACTTCAAACTCAATTGGTAATATAGGATGCAGTCCTGTGACAACCCGACAAACATCACTTTTGTAGTAATCGGGTAAGTAAAGTTTGTTCCCGCAGAGATACGAGTCAGAAATGTCCAAATACGAAGCAAAGTAACAATTTCAGTTCTTCTTGGTTGCGTCTTTAGTCTCTTAGGTAGAAACCACACCCAAAAGAGAGTAACAAGCACTGATTTGCAGCCTTGTCACAAATTAACACTTCTTAATCACAACTCCATCAAATCTTTCCAAACAATCTTGATTGTGATGATTCAGGCTCTCCCGAAAACGGCACTTCACTGCAAAACGACTTCACCTCAGAATTGTGTTCCACCCCTCCACTGAAGGCACAACTTCCTTGATCAAAATTGCTTCACATCAACCTCGCACTGCACTCACAAATGCAGGATACTACCAACACTACAATTCCTCTCAGATTTGTCAAGGCATTGCTTTGATTGCACTTCACTCAAGATCAAACACATAGAATGAAGATCAAGGCTGTGGAATCCAACATCCAACAAGCACACTGACTTGCACTTCAAATTTCTCCAAACATTCACAAACACAATCACAAAGCTAATACTCGGAATCAAGCTCAAGCGACGAGCACTGCTTCACAGCACTTTGCTTTATCTATTCTCAGAAATTATGAGCATTGAACAACAATTTCCTACAAATGCCACTCTTAAATAGTGAAGCAATCGACAATTCTAACAACTATACCGTTTCTACAACAACTGTTCTAACCTGCAGATCCGAAATGACAATGCACCTCTTCATATCTGCCCCTTCAAATCTCAAATCTGTTACCACTACAATCCGATGTCTACATCATCATCGGCTTTCAAACCCGAACCCAAAGTAATCTTACTTCCTACTATCTTTTCCTCGGGTTTCAAATCTTCTACTTCTTCTACCAATTCTAGCAATTCTTTTTCCTGATCTGAAATTTCACTAGTGGGTAATCTATCTAACTCCTTATCTCTTGACCCACTCTTCTCTAATGTCTCTGAGGGCAACTCCAAAGACATTTGGACTCCTATATTATCTACTTCGGGTTTTGCTTTAACATCTTTTTGAAGTTTTTCTAGCTCTACTTTCACTAAGTCTAATCTAATGGAAATATTATCCTCTACTTCCAAAACCTTCCTATCTACACAAGTTCTTAATTTATTAACAAGGCATTCATCTCCATGTCCTTCGCTTATCTTTGCCTTGTCTCCTGCACCAACAACTTCAACTCGTGCAGACGCGCTTCTTCAATTCGAACGTTGGCCTCTATACTTAACATTGCATTCACTCTGAGGACTATTTCCTTCAATGGCTCCAATCTTGTCTTCCTTTCTCGTTCCCGATCCGCAAGCCATTCCTCTCTGTACATCGCCAACTCTTCCTCGAACTCGGCTTTCACCGCTTCCTTCTCTTTCTCCTTCTGTTCAACCTTCTCTTCTTGATTACGAAGTAACTCTCGTAATCTCTCTTCTTCTCTATATCTCGCAGCCAACTCTCGTTGCCAGAGTTGCTTCTTCTCCTCCATACTCTCCATCACTCTATCAAGCTCTTGATCCTTTGATGCTATCTGCGCCATAGCATGGATAAGCTCTACTCTTGAATCAGCAAACTGCTGCTTCAAGATTTTGTATTCAGCTACCTGCCTTTCTCTTGCGATATCACTCTTCCTCGCAAGATCCTCTCGATAGATCACTTCTTTCTTCAGGTCTTTGATTACCTGACTTCTCTCTACTGCCTCCGCTCGCAGTACTTCTCTCTCCTCCTCACCTCGGGTTACACTCCTCTTCAACTCCAAGTTCTCTTCTTCTAATCTTACTACCACCTGCAACACAGTCTTTACCGCGGGACAAGTCGACTGCATCTCCTTCTTCTTTTGCTCCAACTTCACCAATAGCGGGCACACTACCTCTTGCAGGTACTCCACTCCGTTCCTGGCAACTTCTTCCTCCTGTGGAGTGGTCTCTCTTCTCTCCTCGTGTTCTCCTGATACTCGCCTTCTTCTCTGGAGTCGTTGTATCGGGATTGATGCCTCGCTGTCCGAGCTTTCTTCTACCTTTGTCTTCACTCGACTTGGTCCCGCCTCACACTTTGCCTTACGTTGCGAGCAAACTCCTTGTTGCACTGCGATCTTCTTCTATTCTGGCACCGGTAATTTGTCTTCCAGCACTATATTGTCTTCGACTTCTACCTCGGCTTGCACTTCTTCTTTGTATTCTTCAGCCACTAGCGCCGAGGTCATCTCTCCACCATCCTCACTATCACTGCTCGTATCTCTGCTCTGCATTGTCAGCTCAGGTTCCTCCTTATGCTCCAAGTCCTCCGTCTTGAGCTCGGCCTCGCCTTTTGAGTCTTCATCTTCTGACTCAATTACCACCATTCCTCACCTCGGGTTACTTTGCTGCATCTTCCAAGGTTTCTTATTTTCTTCGGCTTCTGCTTGCCGAGTCTTCTTCTTTGTGAGGGTACTTACTACAACCTCCACGTTTTTCCCTGTCTTCATGTAGTAATTGTCCGTGCTCCGGATTTGCAAAATGTATTGCTGCTCCTCAACATCGACCTCCTTTTGGACATCCGGATGGAAGTGCGACACCATCCAATTCCGCTCTGCCGAGTTCAACAAATTGAGCCCGAGGTAGAAATGCGCTGCAAACGGCACAATGTAATGTGGAGGCGACTTATCCTGTAGATTCCACACCATCTGCCTTGTTCTCCCGTGAAAACACCTCGCCCAATTAATTGGTTCTCCTGCAAACAATTTGTGAAAGAACACCGCTTGGTGTTTCATCACATATGTTGTTCTCTCCGGCTTTAGGATTGCCATCAAAGCACTCACAATTCCTCTCTTGACAGGGTCTTTGTAACTTTCTACCTTGTACCCATTCTTCGTTCTCTTTGACGAGAAGGCATCTCTCACCTCTTGAGTTTCTTGGGCTATCTCTCCTTTCCCCAAGAACATGGCTCCTTGCTCCGAGCCTGCCTCCTTCTCGAGTATCAATCTCCAATCCGACTCTGTCCAGCGAGCCGGATTTCCTCTCTTCCCTTCTTCCTCGGGTCCATCGAGACACTTACTCTTGATGATTTCTGTCATGAATCTTGGAAAACTTACGTTCCAGTTCCATGCCAGAAATGTGATCTAAAGTTGGCTCAAGACTTCGATCCTCGCTACTACATCTAATCTCCGAATCGCATGATTTCTCACTGCAAATTCGGAGTTCTTCCCTCCTCCCATCTCTTTTGCTTTCTCACTTTCTCTTGATTTCACTCTCATGACTTCTCCCTTGCGCACTAACACGAGCCCAACTCTATTTGCCTTTCCCCAATCATCTGCAAGACGACTCCTCAACAGCAAAGGAAAATTGCTTGACATTTTGTCATTGCAGTTTTGATTTTTATAGAGTTGCACTTCTTCGTCTTCCGTCACTTCGAGTTTCTACCGAGAAATCACACCTCCAGCATGCACCTATCACTGTTAATCAACCTTCGCGCGTATGAGCCGCCAGTTTTGAAACGGCCCCTTCTTGAATTTCTCGCCCCGACAAAAGGTTCTTAGACTGTCTTCGCCTCGGGTTGAGCTCCCCCCAATCTGAAGACAATTTACTTCGTAATGTATGCTGACAGGGAATTTCCGAGTACTTTGCCTTATGACCCGAAGTCACTTTATTTCGGCTTTCAACCCGAAGACTCTTTTCTTCGCCTTCTTCGGCCATACAGGTGCAATCCGACTTCTCTATACACTTCTTCTCCTTTATTCTGAAAAAACAAAAAATGTGGGCACCACAAATTCGTATGTCAGGAAATAAGGAGTTTGCTTGGTAGTTATCTTTTTAGCTATTTGATATGCCCACAATGCTGCAGGTAACTTCGTATCCCAATCATAGGCATAGTTGACTGTCACCTTATTCAAAATTTTACACAGCAATCCATTGGCTTTCTCCGTGAGTCCATTTGCTTTTGGGTTGTAAGGTGTGGTCTTCCGAGGCTTAATTTGGAAGTATTTGGTTACGCCTCCACCATTGAGTTAAAAAAATGAGTTCCCCAATCACTGACCAATTCCAGAGGACACCCATAACGGGAAATGATGTTTTGGAAGAAAAATTCTGCTACTGTCTCTGCATCATCTCTTTGTGTTGCCTCTACTTCCACCATTTTGGTGGCATAATCGGTACATACTAGGATGTACCTCTTCCTTGTGACACGAGTTACTGGTTGAATAGGTCCCACAAAATCAATACCCCATTTCTCAAATGGGACTAGAGGCAAAATTGGTTTAAAAGGCCACTATGAAGTTGATGTCAGTTTCCTTGTTCTTTGACAGGCATCACAACTTTGAATATGGGCATGAGTATCTTTATACATCATAGGCCACCAATACCCTGCCAAAAGAATTTTCTTCACCATATTGTTCAGGGCATAGTGTCCCTCCGATGCTTCCGAGTGCAAGGACTCGATGACTCCTCCTACTTTGTATGCTTCCAGACATCTCCAAAGTACTTCATCTTCACCCATTTTAAACAAAATGTTGTGTTTTAATTGGTACGGTCCCATTTTCCAAAGAAAGACTGCTCTTTGTTCCGGGTCCAGCCCCTCCGGACAATGGCACATACGCAAATAATGATATTCTGACGCATACCACGTACTTCAAACAGCCATTAAATGGTATAGCTCTTCATCAGTAAACCGAACCGATCGTCGATTTCCAAATCTTGGTCTTGAGTTTCTAACATGGATAAGAAGTCTGCATTTGAATGCAAAGCTTCCTTCCTCTCTTGTATAGTGTATGTGAATCCTTGTAGCAACAAGATCCATCGTGCGATTTGCCCAAATAAATCTGCCTTCTTGACCAAGTGTTGCAGTGCATAATGGTCCACGTAGAAGACAAATTCGTATCCTAGTAGGTAGTGGTAAAATTTCTTGCAGGCATACACCATCTTGAGTGCTTCCCTTTCAGTTGTTGAATAATTCTTTTCAGAAACTGAAAGTTGTTGACTGGCATAATACACCGGGTAGTCCTTTTTCTTCTCGTCCTTCTGACTTAAGACAACTCTGATGGCCATGGATGAAGTGTCCACATATACATGAAAAGGGACGTCCCAATTTGGGGCCCTCATGATTGGTGCTTCAACCTGTTTCTTCTTCAATACCTGGAAAGCTTCTTCTTGATTTGCTTCCCACAGATAATCTTTGGATTTCTTCAGAAGCTTGGTAAGGGGTGCAACCAACACCGCATAATTTGACACAAAGCGTCTATAGTATCCAACATGTCCTAAAAAGGCTCTCAGCTCCCAGAGGTTCTTTGGTGATTCCAAAGCTGCAATTACTTAAACCTTCTTGACATCCACTTCAATACCTCAACTCGACACCCGATGCCCCAGAAGAATTCCTTTCTTCATGGCAAAGAAGCATTTCTCTAGGTGTAATGATAAGCCGGCAAAACGACACCTTTCAAAAGTTTGGCGAAAGTAATCTATATGTACATCTCTTTGCCCAAACACACAAAAATCATCAATGAAGACCTCCACAAATTTACGCAAGAAATCTTTGAATATTGAGTTCATCATCCTCTGGAAAGTAGCAGGAGCATTACACAACCCAAAGGGCATTTGATTGTAAGCAAAAGTGCCCCAATCAGTCATGAATGTGGTTTTGTCCTTGTCTTCTTCTCAAATGGATACTTGATTGTACCCTGAAAATCCATCAAGAAAACTATAGCATGGATGACCAGCTACTTGGTCCAGAATTGTATCTATAAATGGTAAATGATGATGGTCCTTTTTGGTGACTGCATTTAATTGGCAAAAATCTTGGCACACTCAATTTTTCCCGGTCTTCTTCTTTGGAAGGATGACAATGGGTGAAACTCACTCACTGCTTAGAACAGGGAAAAATATTCCGGCCCCTAAGTACTTATCAATTTTGTCTTTTACCAAGAGGGAGTACTTCGGGTTTAGGCGGTATTGTCTTTGACAAACCGGAACTGCACCTTTGACCAGATCAATCCGATGCTCGCTAAATTCTCATGGAATTCCCGGCATTTGGTCAATAGACCAGGCAAATACATCCTGGAACTCTATAAATAGGGTAGTGTATCCTGCCAACTCCTCGGCGATGACTGTCTTTGAAATCTTTAAAATCTTTTCCTCAGTCAAGACCACATCTTGATAGTCATCGGAGTTAATGACACCTTCTACGTGACTTACGCGACTCAATTCAAGACGTACTGCCATCAAACCCCCTTCTTCTAAGTCTTGTTCACCTGAAGCAATGTCGTATGGGTCTTTGTCGTTGACCTCTACCTTGTAGCATTCCAAATAATTTACAAGGACGTCGGCTTTGGAGTCCTTGGAAAACAAAGACGATGAATCTTCGGATTCATCCTTGTCTTCTGACTAAGTAGTTTCCCCAAAATGAAGAACCTTCGTCCAACTTACCGTCACCAGCTTTTGTTCTTTAGACAAAACGTCTTTAAATCGTAATTTTTGTTAGTGCCAATCCACCATAACCTGGGCATTGTACAACCAAGGTCTCCCGATCAAGAGAGAGTAGCCAGTTTTGGTTATTGGTCGTAACACAATGCAGTTTAATTTAAAAGGCACCCCTTCTATAATCGTGGTGATATTTGACAGCATGCCCAAGGGCCGTCTTCGGGTTTGATCCGCAAATTTAAGTATCCGGAGTGTTGGTTCAAATGTTGTGTACCCCCATCGATGTGCAGTGTCTTCTGTCATGACATTCACACTCGACCCCGAATCAATGGGTATGGATGTAATCATACAGCTTGCTATCTCTACATCCACCTTGGGAGATCCCAAATCTTCCTGTTCAATATGATAAATTGTAGGCAAGTCTTTCTTCGTCATCACCCTTACTTTCTTGAGAGCTGAACTTAGCTGCTTTTTATAAAGCTTATTGTCCTCCCATAATTGTTTAAATGTGACATTCGCGCTTGTAGACGCCATATCTACCACAATATCATATTGTGGAACTCCTCTCAATTTCACCTACTTCGGCTTTCACTTTGGTTTTGAATTGTTTGCCTGTTCAAAGCGAACTTCAGGATGCTTGAGGATGGTAACCGGAGTGCGTAGGTGCTTGACCCAATGATCATCGGGTTGACCAACTTTGGCTTGGATCAGGTCTTTTACTTCAGACCTGATATCCGCCAGAAATACGGGGGTTTGCATCTTTGCATTTGCCTCCACACTCATCTCCCGCGTGCGTAGTACTGCTTCCTTAATTTCTTTCTGCAAGGCTTTTGCTTTAGCTTTTGCTAGGACCTTTTCCTCCTTTGCCGAAAGGATAGCTTTTGGTCGCAGTCTCTTCATTTTCCGGGAGGAAGACACCACCATACTTGTTTCTTTGGAAACTTGATTCTTTCTCTCCGTGCGAGTTTCTACCTTCAAATTTTGAGGTCCGGCCACTCCCCTTTTGAAGCTGGACTTCCTTCTTGAGGCCTCTCTTCCTCAAGTGTAATACAATTGACGTTAGTGTCCCCCTTCGCCTGGAGCGCAGCACGCTCAGCAAGAGTCTGAACATACTTGACAAGGGGCTTCGGATTGGGTGGTTGCGGGCACTGGTTTCCTGTGTGCCCCAATCCTTTACAATTCCCACAAAGGGGTACGTACCCAATTTTTCGTCTTGGCTCCGGAAAATTTGGAGACCAATGTCCCATCGAGCCACAATTGTAACAAGCACCCGATGCAACATTCTAAGGTCTATTTTGACCACCCATCGGGGGTCTTCATGGAGGAACAGTAGGATTGTACTCCCGTGGTCCAAACCTGAGACCTTGATATGATGGGCTTGATAGAGGCTATGTGTCTTGGGTTTGGTATACCGTCTCTTCTTCTTCGCCTTGATCCCATCCAGGAACCCAATATATTTGTTGCATTGGAAATGCCCCGTGCAAGTTAAACACTCCATATTAGCGTGGATGGATTTACCACACGCAGTGCACCATACATTTGGTCATCCAAATGACGGGGGTTTTCTTCGGTCTTTTGCCCCAATCATCTAGATCTTAAAATCCGCAAACTCTTTAATAAGAGTTTCCAACTTTTGATCCGCCTTAGATACATTCTTTACTAGCGGTGTTACGGGCTTCTTTCCTCCTCGTCTTTGTATTTTTCTCAGCTTGGGTTCTTTGTCAGATTCCAAAGAAGAACTAGAAGAAGCGGAGGATTCCTCCGAAGGAGAAGTACTTTGTGAAGCTCTTTGTCTTGGCTTTTTGCCTTTCTTCTCACGATTTCCTTGGTTATTGGACGAGTTGGAATGAGCCACCTCATATTGGGCAACATGTTTGAGGACTTTGTCCAAAGAAGTTACATTTCTCTCCCTGGCAAAGATTTGAATCTCCGGTGAAAGCCCGCCAACAAACCAGGTAATGGCTTGGGCATCGGAATAACCTACCACCCCGGATTGCTTCGGGACTCGGTTCAATAAGGCCATGAACCGCTCAGAGTAATCTCTCAATTTTTCCTTCTTTCCTTGATCCAAATCATTAAGTGTATGGGGTTTTCAAACGTTCATCTTCTTCACGCTACACTGCTCGTCTTTGAGCTCTCTCTTCCTGTTTTTCTCTCGATGCAGACATTCATATTGCATGGACACCCAGTTTTGAATTGGGCTTTGTATCCTTCCACTTCCGAGATTTGTATCCCCCGCAGCGGCGCCAAAAATCATGTGACAACCCGGCAAGTATCACTTTTGTGGTAATCGGGTCAGTAAAGTTTGTTCCCATAGATATACTATCCAGAATTGGTCAAATACGAAGTCAAAAGTCACAATGGCAGTTCTTCTTGATGGCTTCTTTAATCTCTCAGGTAGAAACTTCACCCAGAAGAGAGTAACAAGCTCACAATCTTGACAACTTGTCAGGAATACACACACATAATCACAACATAGTAAAATCTGTCCAAACAACTCTTGATTGTGATGATTCAAATTCTCCCGAAGACAGCACTTCACTGCAAAGATTGATTTCACCTCAGAATTGTGTTCCACCCTTCCACTGAAGGCACAACTTCCTTGATCAAAATTGCTTCACATCAACTTTGTGCTGCACTCACCAATGCAGAATACTAACAACACTACAATTCCTATCAGACCTGTCAAGGCATTGCTCCGATGCACTTCACTCAAGATCAAACACATAGAATGAACATCAAGGCTGCAGAATCCAACATCCACAGGCACACTGACTTGCTCTTCGGAATTCTTCACACATTCACAAACACAAACATGAAATTGACAATCGGAATTAAGCTTAAGCGCAAGTACTGAGAACAACACTTCGCTTTATCTATCTTCAGAAAGTTGAATACTGAATAACATCGTATTGCAAATGCTTCACTTAAATACTGAAGCAAACGGCAGACTTGCCTACCTAGCACCACTTCCTAACATCTCTTCCTACCTACAGATCCCAAGGGACAATCTATCTCTTCATATCTGCCCTTTCCTATCTCAAAATTGACTTCTATCCTGATCCAATGTCTACCTCATCATCGGCTTCCAAACCCGATGATCTTCCTTCTATTTCTCCTTCTTTGGGTATGACTGATTCAACTAATTTCTTTAATAATTCTACGACTTCTTCACTACAATCGACATTGAGTTCATGGGTAATCTATCTACATTCTTATTTCCCGACCCACTCTTCTCTAATGTGTCAATCTCCAAGTCCGATGATCCTTTTATTCCTACTTCTGCAACATCGGATTTCTTTTCCACTGTCACACTATTCCAAATTTTCTCTAACTCCAAATTGAATAAATCCAGTCTAAGACTAACATTATTCTCTACCTCTAACATTTTCCTATCTACACACTCTCTCAACCGAATCAGCAATGTGTTTTGTAACACCCATTTGTGCATGTGTGTGGTATTGTGATATTTAGCTTGGTATTACCAGTACTTAAGAGGTATTATTTATAGAGATAAAGGATGGTTTTATATTAGTCATGGTTAGCTAAAGTTAGTCATAGCTAAGATAGAGGGGACTTTACTTTAGAGGAAGTAGAAAAGATGAGCACCACTTTTTTAGATTTTAGTGTGTTGACTTGGTATTATTCCTAGGTGTTTGGCTTTGAGGAAAGAGTTGAGAACTCTTGGGCCCGCAAACCTTTTTGTTTTGGATTCTTCTTTAGTCCAAGGATAGCCCATGTGAAGGAATCCTTGACTTAGTGGTTGGGTCAAGATAAGACCACATGCTTAGGGGAATATGCCCATGTGAATGGATATTCCTTTCTACTTTTTGACTTTACTTGACTTTTAGTCTAGTAACTTGAGTTACTACGGTAATTAGTAACTTTGGTACATAACTATTTCACAAGTATATAAACAAGGGGTGAGGAGGTACTCATCATCCTTTCATTTGCAACTATCTCTCTCTCATTGAGTTCTCTAGTGAGCAATGTCTTGAGTCTTGGAGTGTTAGCCTTGGAGGAGTATGATGGAGTTTGGGTTCTTTGTCTTCTTAGTCCATGGTGCGCTACCATAATAGCCATCAAAGGTTCATCCTAAGTGAGAGACAGGCCGGCTCACATTTTTGGTTCCGTTACCGGGACCTCTCTAGAAGGCAAGATAATGTTCCGCGTTCAATTCTACATTAGGCAGAAGGAGGCTATGAGAGCTCACTTGGAGAGAACATTAGGAGAGGAGAGGGCTGAACTTATGTTAGAGAACCAAGATCCATTTTTATACCCTATAGTTCATTATGATGTCTTTGAGGTGATTTTGTACATCTTGTACACATGAGAGGAATTGGAGAGATTGTGTGAGGTGGATTGCAGATTTTGGGGATTAAGGTGATTTTGGGCAAAATCTCAAGTTTGAGATCTGGACTTGAAATTTCTACACATGATAGCTTGGGTTATCTTTCAGTTAGCACACTTGAAATTATTATGAGAGCTACTATGAGCACTGGGCTAGAATTTTTGAAAGTTGATAGGGTAAAGTGCTCCCGCAACTGCATGCTCTCTGGAAAATTGTACAGAGTCTGCCATTTCTTCAATTTTTAAAGGATTTTGTCTTGAAAATTTTTCAGAACATTAAGTGCATTGTATCCTAGCTGCTGCCACAAAAATGAGAGAGAGATCGTTTTTTCGCAGGGTGTAATGAGTTTTTGAAGTAAGGGGGTGGTTTACAGACCAATTCTGAAAATTGTGTGTTGAATAGAAAGGTTTCTAGGCCAAATGGCTCAATGAAAAGATCTGAAATTTTGCAGGAAGAGATATCCTAAAGTTGTGATCAAGTGTGGAAAAGTTCAAAGGACTGTGACATACAGGTTGGGCGATTTGAGTGACATTGTGAGGAAGGGTCAATTCTGCAGAGTGGAGATCTCATGCATGAGGAGTTTGAGATCAACAAAAAGCATGTTTGAGTGTTTAGATTCATCTTGGGAACATGAAGGGTCATCAAGAGTGGAAATTAAGATTATGCAAGGTTCCTCAAGGGTTTGAGGTGATTGTAGGGGTGGATTTGAGGAAAAGAGAGTTAAAAATAGAATTTGAAAAGAGTGTTGAGAGGATCCAGAAACCTACACCACTTGGAGGAAAGAGTGAGTCTAAGTGCTTTCTGTGTGGAGAGAAGGGACATAAGGCAAGTTCATGTCCATCGACCTTTGAGAGCAAGGGATTGAGGGAAAGGAGAGGCTTACTTGACTTGGGTTTGCATGTTGGACCTTCTTCACCAAGATTAGGAGGGAGAAGATCTAAGACCAAGGAGTTGTGTGAGGTTTGTGGAGTGGAAGGGCTTCCAAAAGGACATGAGTGTAGTGGAGTAAAAGCACTTTTGGAGACTTTGGTGAAGGATCTTGGAGAGAGTCTTAGTATAGCTACAGAAATACTACCACCTTCATCAGCTAGTTCTCAAGATTAGTGATGGAGATAATCTTTCAACTTATGGATAAACTATCCATGAGAGTTAGATTAATATGCACTCTAGGATTTGATGTTGCTATAGAAATCTTGGAGCAACCTGAACCTTTTGTGTTCCCTAGAGTGGATAATTCTCAAATGGTGTTAGTCATGTATATACTCTATTAGTAATAGCGTGAGAGAAAAAAAAAGAAAAAAAATTGAGAGAAAGAAAGATAGTGAGAGGTTAAGATAGGGAAACTTCCAGTTTTCTTTGGCAAGGATGGAGAAGATGTGGAGGCCTTTGTGAGAGACTTCAAGAGAGCTTGCATAGGAAAAAATGAGAGGAGGAAGAATGAGTGGGCCTCATTATTACCAGATTTCTTTGAGGATGCAGCACTTACATGGTATGAGTCAGAATACCAAAAGAGAGAGAGGAGAGATGGGGAAGAGGAGTCTTGGGAGACTTTGACTTCAGCACTCATTGAGAACTTTCTTCCTGGTAAGATTTATGAGAGATTGATGAGTGAGGTTACATTTCTCAAGCAAGGAGAAGGAGAGAAAGTGAGAGTCTATATGGAAAGAGTGGAAAAGTTAGAGTCCAGATTTTGCATAGTGTTGAGGAAGGGTGGGGATGATGTGGAGACTACAATGATTGGCATAGGGGCCATGCTCACCAATAATTTTGTGGGAGGGTTGAGACCACAAATAAGAAGCAAGGTGAGATATGAGAAACCTTCTTCCAAGGTTGAAGCTATCAAGATTGCAATTCGTATGGAGGAGAGTTTGGAAGGAGATGAGAGTGATTTGGTGGTGAAGGAGGTTGTGCATCCTCCTCAAAGCTACAAGTATGGTGGAACTTCTGATACTTTGGTGGCAAGGGTTGCACCACAAGTAGTGGTTGCTCTAGTTCTTGCATCTCCACCAAAAGATCCACTTCAAACCTTCACAGAACAACTTGCGGATCTCAAGATCAATGTGGTGCAACTATGGGAGAAGAGAGAGGTGGATCAGAATGTAGGGAGAGGGCCTAGGAGTTATAGAAACTATCCATATAGAGGAGGCCAACCAGCCAACAATTTCAATGATAGAAATTGTTTTGGTTGTGGAGGAAGAGGCCATATCCAAAGGAATTGCCCAAATTCCACTTACCATGGAGGAAGGAGTTATGAGGGAGCCAATAGAGGGAAAGAGGGAGGTAGTGAAACCCAAGTGGCTCCTAATCCCAACAAAGGTAAGGGGATAGCATCCATAGATGTGGTTGAGAGCAAGTATGAGAAGGGAGAGTGCTCAAACCCCAAGGGTCTTAATTTGGAGCTTTTGGCAGAAGAGAAGAAGAGAGCTCGTTTTGCAGAGGATGTTCACTCTTCTCAAGGATTTACTTCAAGCAAGGATACTCCTATGTCTACTAGGAGCACTTGCACCTCAACAACAAAGACTCCAAGGAAGAAGTTGGGGATGGAGGATTTCTTGATTTCAAAGCAACAATGGAACTACAATGTGTTGGAGGATGTTGGTAGTCACAAAGCTAAGATCACAGTGGGCCAATTGATTGCTTTGAACCCTACCTTGAGAAAGGAGCTTAGAGGTGGTTTGAGTTCTACAAGGAGCAAGAAGAAGAAGAAGGCAAAAGTTCCAATATCAATGGGGGTGATGGATGCCAAGCCAGCACCATGGGAGGCTTGTGAATATGCCTCCAAGATTGATGTGAGAGTGAATGGTCACAACATCAAGGATGCATTGGTTGATGGAGGATCAGCAGTGAATGCCATGTCAGAAAGGTTGATGAAGAAGTTGGGTATGATACCCTCAAGACCTTCAACATTTGTGGTGAGCATGGCAAACAAGCATTAAGTTCGACCAGTAGGAGTGATGGATAAGGTGGTAGTTTCAGTTATGGGAGTTCAAAATCTCATGACTTTCCAAGTCTTGAAGGATTCAAGCTATGACTTACTTCTTGGGAGGCCATAGTTGAGAGTAGCACGCACAACTGATCGATGGCACAAAGGGTACTTGAGGATTGGGCCATCAAACCATAGAGTCACAGTTCCTATGACTAACACCACCAACACTTCACATTCAAATACACCATCTTCTTATTATTGGGAATCAGATTCTAAAGAAGGAGCTTCAGGTGTGGACACAAGCATGGAGGAAGAGACTTCCATGGAGGAGGATGAATCTGAATCTGATTCAGATGTGTATCCCTTGTGTGCTATGGATTTTGCACCTAAGCTAGAGGTTTTGAAGGACCCAAAAAAATCACCATTGACACTTGAGGAGGTAGAGAGAAGGTTAGCTACCTCAAGTATGACCCAAATGTTACCAAGGAGGAGAAGGTGAGATTTGAGGAGATTTTCTGCAAGTTCATCCATGTGTTTGCTTTTAGTTACAATGATTTGAAGGAAGTCACCTTGGAGGAGCACAAGATAGAGGTGGAGTCACATGCAAGACCAATCCGCCAAAAGCAACGTCGCATTAGCCCACCAATATCTTTGGTTGTGAAGGAGGAGATTGATAAGCTCAAGGAGGCTGGATTTATCTTTGAGGTAGAGAATTCAGAATGGGTGTCTCCAATTGTCATTGTGAAGAAAAAGAATGGCAAGCTTTGGGTATGTGTGGATTACAAGAAGCTCAATGTTGTTACCAAGAAGGACTACTACCCATTGCCATTCATTGATGAGATCTTGGAGGAGGTTGCAGGTCATGAGAGGTACAATTTTGGAGATGGTTATAGTGGATATAACCAAATCAAGATTGCACTAGAGCATCAACAACTCACCACATTCACCACACCTTGGGGAACTTACGCTTTCAAGGTCATGCCTTTTGGGCTTTGCAATGCTCCAGCCACATTCCAACGGTTCATGTACAAGGTATTTGAACCTTTCATTGGGAAATTTGTGAGAGACTTCATTGATGACTTTTGTGTCTATGGAAGCAAGGAGGAGCACTTTGAGCACCTAATCAAAGTCTTGCAACGCTTGGATGAGGCAAATGCATCACTCAACCCAGAGAAGTGCATTTTTGGATGTGAAGAAGGTCTACTTTTGAGGCACATCATCTCCAAGGATGGAATAGCAGTTGATCCTGAGAAGGTGAGGAAAATCTCAGACCTTCTATTCCCTTCAAGCTTGACAAAGTTATGCCAATTCTTGGGGATAGTTGGATACTATAGGAGGTTCATCTTCTCATTTTCCAACAAGGCTTATGCATTGACCATCTACATGAAGAAGAGTGTAGATAACATGGTGATTCTGGAGGACAAGGAGGCTCTCAAAGATTTTGAGGAGCTCAAGCAATCCCTTGTTGTAGCTCCAATTCTTGCTAAACTTGATTGGAGTAAGCCTTTCATCCTCTACACTGATGCTTCTAATGTAGCTATAGGATGCACTCTTAGTCAATTAGACTAAGATGGGCATGATCATCCAATAGCTTATGCTAGTAGGCAGATGGTTTCAGCAGAGAAGAACTACTCTGTCATGGAGAGAGAAGGGTTGGCAGTGATCTTTGGTCTCAAGAAGTTTAGACACTACTTGATTGGAGGGAAAGCCACCATTGTCACGGATCACAAGGCTTTGAAGTACATCTTCAACAAGCCTAATGTTGAAGGGAGACTAGCAAGATGGATGATACTCTTGTCTGAGTATGACTACACCATTGAGGATATGCCAGGAAAGAAACATGCAAATGCTGATTTGTTATCTAGAGCCTATGATCATGATGGAGATGAGCCAATTGATGATTCCTTCATGGATGAGGAGCTCATGACAATCTCAGTCACTCAAGAGGTTCCAATGGAGTACAAGGAGATTGTGGACTTTGTGACAAGAGGTAACTATCCAAAAGGAATGCATGCTAGGGAGAGGAAGGCCCTTGCAGCAAGATCTAGACCTTACACAATGGTGGAGGATATTCTTTTTCACCAAGGAGCAGATGGTCTACTTCGAAGAGCAGTGGGTAAGGAAGAGTCTATCCTACTCATAAAGGAGTTTCATGAAGGTTTAGTATGTGGAGGACACTTTGCAGGAAAGGTGACTGCTTTCAAGATTCTAGATGCAGGTTACCATTGGAGAGGGATTTTCAAGGATTGTCTTGATTATTACAAAACTTGTCATGTTTGTCAAGCTTTTGCTAGAAAGTCTACATCCACTCCACCACTTAGATCAATTCTATTGCTAGGGCCTTTTGAGAAGTGGGGAATTGATTTTGTAGGTCCTCTCAATAGAACCCCAAGGAACAATCGGTACATTGTGGTAGTTACTGATTACCTTACCAAGTGGGTTGAGGCTAGACCATTGAGGGACAAGAATGAAGATGAAGTGGGTAGATTTCTTTATGAATGCATTATCACTAGGTTTGGATGCCCTTTGGAGTTAGTTTCTGATAGAGGAGGAGAGTTTACAGGAAGCATTACTACAGCCATGCTACAACATTTCTCTATCACACATAGAGTAACTACATCCTATAAGCCAAATTCCAATGGCTTGGTGGAGAGAACCAATCAGACCTTGTGCATGATGTTGGCCAAAGATGCAGAAATGGAGGGGGCTAAACATCATTAGGACAAGAGGATTCATGCAGTTTTGTGGGAGTATAGTACAACCATGAAGACTTCTACCGGATTTTCTCCATTTCAATTGGTGTATGGTATTCAGTCTACCTTACCTATTCACTTTGATCTTCCTACCTTCCAAAGCATTCATAGGAGATTGAAGAAAGCACAAGGAGGTGATGAGAAGTCAAGGAAGGATCAACTCATGGAGTTGGAAGAGGCAAGAGCAGTTGTTATGGTTCGAGTGGAGCAAGCCCAAAGGAAACAAAAGGAGAGCTATGACAAGAGGCAAGGCAAGAAGAAGGTGGAGCCTTTCAAAGAAGGTGATTGGGTAATGTTTTTTGATTCCATTCGATTCAAGAGAGTGCAAAAGAAGTTTTTGCCTAAGTACTTTGGACCTTTCATAGTAGAGAAGGTGTGGGGCAATTACACCTATGATCTCAAGGAGTTGGGAGGAAGACACTTTGATAGGATTAACCATGATAAGTTGAAGATGTACCATAGAAGGTAGAGAGGCCTTCACTTTGAGGACAAAGTGAAAACTTAGTCCAGAGGTAAATGTAACACCCATTTGTGCATGTGTGTGGTATTGTGATATTTAGCTTGGTATTACTAGTACTTAAGAGGTATTATTTATAGAGATAAAGGATGGTTTTATATTAGTCATGGTTAGCTAAAGTTAGTCATAGCTAAGATAGAGGGGACTTTACTTTAGAGGAAGTAGAAAAGATGAGCACCACTTTTTTAGATTTTAGTGTGTTGACTTGGTATTATTCCTAGGTGTTTGGCTTTGAGGAAAGAGTTGAGATCTCTTGGGCCCGCAAACCTTTTTGTTTTGGATTCTTCTTTAGTCCAAGGATAGCCCATGTGAAGGAATCCATGACTTAGTGGTTGGGTCAAGATAAGACCACATGCTTAGGAGAATATGCCCATGTGAATGGATATTCCTTTCTACTTTTTGACTTTACTTGACTTTTAGTCTAGTAACTTGAGTTACTACGGTAATTAGTAACTTTGGTACGTAACTATTTCACAAGTATATAAACAAGGGGTGAGGAGGTACTCATCATCCTTTCATTTGCAACTATCTCTCTCTCATTGAGTTCTCTAGTGAGCAATGTCTTGAGTCTTGGAGTGTTAGCCTTGGAGGAGTATGATGGAGTTCGGGTTCCTTGCCTTCTTAGTCCATGGTGCACTACCATAATAGCCATCAGAGGTTCATCCTGAGTGAGAGACAGGCCGGCTCACAGTTCATGTCCACATCCTTGGCTTTTTGCTTCCGAGTCTCTTGCACAAGTAATTTCAACTCATGTAGGCGAGCTTCTTCCAATCTCCCTTTAGCCTCCGTGCTTAAGATTGCTCTTAATTTCCCTGCAACTTCTCCTACTGACTCCGACTCATATCCTCGAGAGCGTTCTACCTTCAACTCCTCCCAATACATCTTCAACTCGTCTTCGTATTCTGCAGCAAGCATCTTCTTCTCCTTTGCATATTGCATACTCTGCTGTTCCGCGCTCTTGACAAGTTCTTGCAATCGCTCTTCTTCTTCTTGCCTGGATGCCAACTCTCTCTGCCATGCTTGATCTTTTGCTATAGCACTTTTCTTCAAACTTTCCAACTCCTGCTCCATTATGATGGTCGTCGCCTTCAAACAAACATTCTCGATGCACATATCACTCATTTCCTCTTTCATTTTGCTCAGCCACATCCCTTGCTCCTTCAATTCTCCGGCTTGCTTCTGCAATTCCTTCTCCTTCTTTGCATAGCTTCCTTGTAGCAAGGTCAGCATTTTCTGTCTCAAGCCTTCCTCCCTCTGAAGTTCTTCAATTTCTTCATTTCTTTGGACTTGTTGCTCTTGCAACCCCTGCACTTCACTCAACAAATGCTTCACCACCTGCAACTCATTCATCCCCTTCCTACAATCTTGGGCAATTCCTCTCAATGTTCTTTCAACAGCTTGAGCAATGGTGTAACCACCTTTGTCAAATATGTTATCTAGCCAAAGTTTTCTTCCTCTTTATCGCCATCTTCGTCTGGAGTCTTCTCCTCCGTCATCGGCTCCTTCATCCGAAGTTGCAATCTTTGTATCTTCATCGTGTCGGCACTGTCTTTGACTTGGCCTCTTGAACTTGGCCCCGCGGGATACTCCTCCTTCTCTTCTAGTCTTGGCTTGTTTGCTATCATCGTCAGACAAGCCTCACTTACTGCTGCCGACTGCAGGACTTCTGGCTCTCCATCACTTTTGCTCCCAGACTCTTCACTTTTCAAGGTGAGCTCCTCTTCTTCCAAGTCCTCTTCTTGCGACTCAGTCTCTTCCTCAGACTCTGATCCCGATGATGCCTCTCTTACAACTTTCGCTGTCTTCAACATCAGCCGCCGAGTCATCCTTTGCATGGGAGACGACTTGGCTTCTTTGGGTTTGATGTGCTTCTTCATCTTCGGATTGGTGATGTTGTCAATTTTCCACTGTCTCGTCCTTGTGAAGTACTCGGCATTCGCTCAAAGATGCAGCATATACTAGTGCTCGTCATTGTCTGCTTCCCGTCTCAAATCGGGGTGCATGTGAAACACCATACGGTGACGCTCGTCTTTGGATAATAAATTCAGCCCAAAGTAGAAGTGAGCTACAAATGGTGCAAAATAATGCGGTGGCAAGCCCATTTGCCAATTCACCACCATCTGCCTCGTTTGGTGATGAAAGCACCTCGCCCAATTAATTGGAACTCCTGCAAACATTTGATGGAAAAAGACTGCCTGCTGCATGGTCACGTAGGTTGTTCGTTTGGGCTTGAACATGGCCATCATTGTCCCCACAATACTTCTTTGGATTGGGTCCCGATAGGACTCCACCTTGTAGCCATTCGTAGTTCTTGGAGCAAAAAACGAGTTGCGGATCTCCGCCGTCTCCTCTACAGCATCACACTTCCGATAGAAGGTGATCCATGTTGGCTCTCTTGCTTCTCTCCCCAATTCTAACTTCCAATCCGACTCAGTCCATCAAGCTGAATTGCCTCTCTTCCCTTCCACCTCGGGACCCTCCTCACAATTACTGGCAGCGATCTCTGCCATCACTCTCGGGAAACTGAAATTCCAATTCCATGCTAAAAATGTAATACGAAGTCTAACCAAGACTTCAATTCTAGCTACTACATCTACTCTTCGGATTGCAAAACCTCTCACTGTCAGCGCATTGGCCACCTTCTTTGCCATGATTTGTTCTCTTGTTCTACGCTGTTGGAAAATAAGACCCTCTCCTGGACGAGACACTCTAACTCCCTCAGGGTTCCGGAAAATCTCACTCTTGACGGGCTTCCGGACATGCATTACTGCAGGACGACTACTCAAAGGAATTGGAAATTTACTCAGAGGATTCAACTTCCCCTTGCATAGTCACAATTTTATATTGCCCCAAATTGTAGTCATTCTTCAGTCGATTTTGTCTATGAATTTCTCTCTTCTGCGTGCACTCCCGGTCACTGTCAAGACATGCTTATTCTGCCCCCGCTGTTTCTTGAAATGTACTTTCTTGCCACGTACAGAGGTTGTTAAATGGTCTTCATCTTTCCTGCGTCTTCCAACCCGAAGATGATGATCTTTGGACTTTTTCCGGCGTACTCCTCTTCCGAGTACCTCCATCATTGGATCCAATGTCAGCTTCTTTGGCTTTCCTCCAAAGTTACTTTTGCCTATTCTTTGTCTGCAATTTGACTTTTCTGTGCTTACTTCGTCTATTAAACATTACTAACCATAGAAAAACAAAAAATGTGAGTACCATATATATCTACAGTAGACAGCACCAACGATACTTGATGTTTTGATAGGCCGCACTATCTTGAGAGTGCGTGAAGTTTTGCCATCTTGAGTCCTTGTGTTAGAAGGACATGATGGTGTTGCTTGGAAGGATCATGTGCGCAATTGCGCACCATGCTACCTCCCAAACATTGATGGTACTATGGACCCAAGCTTGGCACTTGAACATGTAGGCTTGAGGTGTATGTTATGTGGCTCTTCTGGTGGAGCTACTACTATGTTAGTGTGTGATAGTTGTTCGAGAGGATGGCATATGGCATGTATGACTCCTCCTCTCACGGTGGTTCCTCAAAGACAGTGGTTATGTCCTAGATGTACTTGACCTATAGCTAGTTCATTCCTTATATGGTATAGATTGTAGACATGCAACTAACGATGGGGCTCCATAGCACCCGGCCTCTTGATCTTTGCCCATTATAGGTTATACCATATACTTGGAGTAGATGGCTATCGGGAGTTAGAGGGACCTAACCGCCAGCTAGGGGAGCGATTGTGGCACTTTAGAGTCTATGTATGACTTATGTGTGAGTTGTGCTTCTATAGTGTATGATGTTGACAGCAATGTATGTTGTGTAGGGATGTTTATATGCACGACAACTATCACATCATTTGTAGTGTCGCATCTAGATTGCTCGGACATTGGAGTTCCAGTGATAGTAGTTAGAGTTATTTCAGTAGTTTCTCAGAGACTACTTTCCAATGGTCAGATTTTGTGTTTGGGGTACTGACTTCACGGTGGGGCCCACCATCACTTTGCACCGTTGAGTGTGCCATCAGCAGGACCATTAGGGTTCAGACCTAGCTCGAGTCTAGGGGGTATACTTTCAAAGTGCAGCTCCAGAGAGCTCACTTCTCTGATGTTGAGCCTCTGAGTTCCTAGCTATGGTGGACAAAAGCCGATGAGCGTCACTTGGATTCTCTATGCTGGAGTGGGTGTGACTTGACTGTAATTAGTGCCCAATTGTTGGCAGTTTATAGAGTGACACATCAAGTAGTGATCTGAGTTGAGTTTAGTGGAGAGTGGTAAAAAATCTAGTTATTGTGGCACTTTAGAGTCTATGTATGACTTATGTGTGAGTTGTGCTTCTATAGTGTATGATGTTGACAGTGATGTATGTTGTGTAGCAAGGTATATACGCATGATAGACACTCTAACCCCTTCTGGATTTTGGAAAATTGCACTCTCAATTGGCTTCCTAACATGCATTACTGCAGGATGACTACTCAGAGGAATTGGAAATTTACTTGGCATATTCATCTAGTCCCTATGCAATCACAATTTTATATTACCCCAAATTGCAGTCATTTTGTCAGTCAATTTCAAGTTGACTTCCCCTCTTCTACGTATTGATGTCATGTCATTGTCAAGACATGCTTCTTCTGCCTCCGCCATTTCTTGAAGTGTACTTTCTTGCCACGTACCAAGGTTGCTAGACTATCTTTGTATCACGTGCGCTTCTCGATCCAAAGACGATGCTCTTTGGACTTATTCTATCGTACTCCTCTCTTGAGTACCTCCATCATCGGATCTGATCTCGACTTCTTCGGATTTCCTCCAAAGTCACTTTTGTCCGTTCCTTCTTTTGCAATTCAGCTTTTCGTGTTTACTTCTTCCCTCAAATGCTAGTAAATAGAAAACACAAAAAATGTGGGCACCACAATAGCCTTGATCTTCATTTTGTGTGTTTGATCTTAAGTGAAGTTCATTCGGAGCAATGCCTTGATAGATTAGAGAGGAATTGTAGTGTTGGTAGTATTCTACAGTTGTGAGTGTAGTGCAGTGTTGATGTGAAGCAATTTGATCGAGGAAGTTGTGCCTTTAGTAGAGGGGTGGAACACAATTCTGAGTGAAGTCATTTTGCAGTGAAGTGCAGTCTTTGGGAGAATCTGAATCATCATAATCAAGATTTGTTTGGATAGAATTTGCTATGTTGTGATTATGAGAGCGTGAATTAGTAACAAGTTGTCGAATTGAGTGCTTGTTACTCTCTTTTGGATGTAGTTTCTACCTAAGAAATTAAAGATGCAACCAAGAAGAACTTAGAATGTTACTTTGCTTCATATTTGACTAATTCTGATTAGTATCTTTGTAGGAACAAGCTTTACTTACTTGATTACCATAGAAGTGATATTTGCCAGGTTGTCATAGGAATATGCCCATGTGGATGGATATTCCTTTATTTTGACTTTACGTGACTTTTAGCCTAGTAACTTGAGTTACTCAAGTAATTAGTAACTTTGGTGTATAACTATTTCACAAGTATATAAATTAGGGGTGAGGAGGTACTCATCATCCTTTCATTTGCAACTATCTCTCTCATTGAGTTCTCTAGTGAGCAATGTCTTCAGTCTTGGAGTGATAGCCTTGGAGGAGTATGATGGAGTTGGGGTTCTTTGTCACCTTTGTCCGTAGTGTGCTACCATAATAGTCATCAGAGGTTCATCCTAAGTGAGAGATAGGCTGGCTCATAGATCCAAGTTCTTCTTTCCTAACATGAAGTAAATTACTTTATGTCCACCCTTAAGACATAATTCTCCTTCTTTTGTTGCCATTCAGATTCAATATGACTTTAACTGTACACTTCTTCTTCAAAATATAACAAAACCAAAATAATGTGGGTACCACAAGGAGTTGAAAGCAATGTTGAGTACTGAAGCCAAGGTTAAGTTAGAAGAAGCAAGGTTACATGAGTTGAAGTTATTGGTGTAGGAGACAAGAAGAAGGAAAGCAAAGGAGGTGGACTTGAACAATTTGTTGAATTGCTTGATAGATCGAGTAGATAGGAAAATGTTAGAGGTAGGAGAAAATGTTTGTCTCAAATTAAATTTTGTTAGATCAGATTTAGATAGACTCCATAGTGAGATGAAGGTAAATAAGAAGGCCAAACTGGTAGAAGTAGGAGTGCAAGTGTCTTCAAGTGAGTTGCCTGAGGCATTAAAAGAGATTGGGTTGCATGATAAAGCAATAGATAGATTACCCATGTCTACAATTGTAGTTCAGAGTGAAGGGATAGTAGAAATAGTTCATGAAGTAGTAGTATTAGATAGACCCAAAAAAGGGGAAGTAATTGTAGTATATCAGGTTTAGAAGCTGAAGTTGAGGTTGACATCAGATTGGAGTAGAAACAAATTTGAGATATGAAGAGGCAAATATGAAAAAGTGGTTTGTCATTTTGGATCTATAGGTTGGTAAAGTTGTTAGGAAACAATATATTTGTTAGTAGTTGTCAAGTGTGAAGCTTATTTAAATGAGCATTCACAGTGTGTTGTTGTTCAATATTCATAACTTTGAAGTTGAGTAAAGCAAAGTGTTGTAACTCAATGCTCATCTTTTAGTCTAATTCAAAGTATCAATCCTATGTGTGTGTCTGTGAGTGTTTAGAGAAATTCAAAGTGCAAGTTAGTGAGCTTGTCAGATGTTGGATTCTGTAGTGTTGATTTCATTTTGTGTGTTTGATCTTGAGTAGATAGCAATCAAAATAATGCCTTGATAGATCTAAGAGGAATTGTAGTATTGGTAGTATTCTACAATTGTAAGTGCAACACAAAGTTGATGCAAAGTAATTTTGATCAAGGAAGTTGTGCCTTTAGTAGAAGGATGGAACAAAGTTTAGAGGAAAAGTTCTTTTGTAGTGAAGTTTCCTTCTTCAAAAGATTTTGAATCATCACAATCAAGATTGTTTGGAAAGATTTGATGAATTGTGATTATAGGAGTGTAATTCATGACAAAAATTGTTGTTATTGAGAGCTTGTTACTCTCTTCTGGGTGTGTTTTCTACTTGAGAGATTAAAGAACTCAAGAAGAACTACATTGTGACTGTTTACTTCATATTTGACCATTTCTCACTCGTATCTCTATGGGAACAAACTTTATTTGCTGATTATTGCAAAAGTGATACTTGATAGGTTGTCACACCAGCAAAACACCTTTCAAAAGTTTGACAAAGATAATCCAAATGTTCTTCTCTTTGACCAAACACACAAAGATCATCAATGAAGATTTCTACAAATTTCAACAAAAAATCTTTAAAGATCACATTCATCATCCACTAGAAATTAGCAAAAGTATTACACAACCCAAAGGGCATTTGATTGTAAGCAAATTTGCCCCAATTGGTAGTGAATGTGGTTTTGTCCTTGTCTTCTTCTTGGATGGATACTTGATTATATCCTCAAAATCCATCAAGAAAACTATAGCAAGGATGACCACCTATTTGATCTAGAATTATAGAAGTAAAAGGTAAGGGATGATGATCCTTTCTCTTAACTACATTTAGATTGTGAAAGTCTTGGCACACTCAAATCTTCCCTATCTTCTTCTTTGGAACAATGACAATAGGAGAAACCTACTCCCTGCTCAAGAATGGAAAAGTTATTCTGGCTCCTGCGTACTTATTGATCTCATTTTTCACCAAGAGCAAGTACTTTGGGTTTAGGCAATACTATCTTTGCCAAACCAGAATTGATCCTTCAACAAGATCAATCCAATGTTCCTTAAATTGTTTGGGAATTCCCGGCATTTGATCAACAGACCAAGCAAATATATCCTCCATACTCAATAAACAAGGCATTGTATCCTACCAACTCCTCTAAAGGACTATCTCTAAAAATTTTAAAAGTTTTCATTTGGACAAGACAACTTCTTGCAACCATTGACAATCATGTTGATGACTCCATCAACATGATTGACTCAAGCCAAATAGCAATCAAACCCCCTTCCTCCAAGTCATTTTGACCCAAGGTGATGTCATATGAGTCTTTGTCTTCAACCTCTACCTTGTAGAATTTAAAGTAATTGGCTTGGACCCCTTCATCAGAGTCTTCAAAAGATGAAGATAATGAATCTTAAGATTCATCTTTGTCTTTTGATGAAGTTGTTTCCTTGAGGTGGGAAACCTTTGTCCAACTCATAGTTACCATCTTCTACTCTTTGGACAAGATGTCCATGAACCTCAACTTCTAGTGGTGCCAATCCACAACAACTTGGGCATTGTACAACTAAGGTCTTCTGATCAATATGTACAAACCAATTTTGGTCACCGGTCTCAACAAAATGTAATTTAACTTGAAGGGCACTCCTCCAATGATCATTGTAACAACATGCTTAATGATCACTGTAACAACATCCTTAATGGTCATCTCTTGGTTTAGTCCACAAATTTCAAGATTTGGGGCATAGGTTAATATATGATACCCCAAAGCATGTGTGGTGTCCTTTTTCATGACATTTACACCAAAACCCAAATCAATGGGTATCAATGTAACCATGATCTCCATATCTACTTTGAGAGATCCCCAAATCTTCTTGCTCAATATGATAGATGGCCGGCAAGTCTTTCTTGGTCATTGCTCTTACTTTCTTGAGGGCCAAACTCAGCTGCTTCTTGTACAGCTTGTTGTCCTTCCACAATTGCTTGAATGTGACATTGGCCTACATGGATGCCAGATCTGCCGCAATATCATATTGGAGTACTCCTCCCAACTTCACCTTCTTTGCCTTGGACTTTGGGTTAAAGGTCTCTTCTCATTCCATTTGGACTTTGGTGCGCTTCAAAATGGTGACTAATACTAGTGGTCTTGACCCGAGGTTCTTTGAGTTTACCCACCTTGGGTCAAATCAGATCCTTGACTTTGGATCAGATGTTAGTTAGCAAAATTGGAAGCTTTGTCTTTATATGCTCCTCTAAATTCATCTCTTGAGTTCTTTGTACCACCTCTTGGATCTCCTTCTGCAAGGCTTTGGCTTTGGCTTTCACCAAAATTTTCTCCTTGTTCACAGACAATATAGCTTTTGGGCACAACCTCTTCTTGAAGACAAAGAAGTAGTACTCACATCTTTGGGATTGTGCTTTTTCTTTCATGAGCATCTTTCAACTTTTAAAATTTTGAGGTTTGGCCACTCTCTTTCTGAAGCAAGACTTCCTTCTTTAGGTCTCTCCTCCTCAAGAGTGATACAATTTACATTGGGCTTTCCTTAAGACTAAAGTGAAGTTTGCTCAGGTGGAGTCTGTATTGTGACCCGACTTGTCTCTCACTCAAGATGAACCTATGATGGCTATTATGGTAGTGCACCATGGACTAAGAAGGCAAGGAACCCCAACTCCATCATACACCTCTAAGGCTACCACTCCAAGACTCAAGACATTGCTCACTAGATAACTCAATGAGAGAGAGACGGTTGTAGATGAAAGGATGATGAGTACTTCCTCACCCCTTGTTTATATACTTGTGAAATAGTTACACACCAAAGCTACTTATTATTGGAGTAACTCAAGTTACTAGGCTAAAAGTCAAGTAAAGTCAAAAAGTATAAAGGAATAAAAGGAATATCCATCCACATGGGCATATTCCACTAAGCATATGATCTTATCTTGACCCAACCACTAAGTCAAGGATTTCTTCACATGGGCTATCCTTAGACTATAGAAGAATCCAAAACAAAAAGGCTTGTGGGCCCAAGAGTTCTCAACTTTTTCCTCAAAGCCAAACACCTAGGAATAATATCAAGTCAACACATTAGAATCCAAAATAGTGGTGTTCATCTTTCCACTACCTCTAAAGTAAGGTCCCATCTATCTTAGCTATGACTAACTTTAGCTAATCATGACTAATGTAGAACTATCCTTTATCTCTATATAAATAATATCTCTCAAGTATTTGTAATACCAAGATAAATATCACAATACCACACACATGCACAAATGGGTATTACATTTACCTCCAGACTAAGTTTTCACTTTGTCCTTAAAGTGAAGGTCTCTCTACCTTCTATGATACATCTTCAACTTATCATGGTTAATTCTATCAAAGTGTCTTCCTCCCAACTCCTTGAGATCATAGGTGTAATTGCCTCACACCTTCTCCACTATGAAACGTCCAAAGTACTTAGGCAAAAACTTATTTTGTACTCTCTTGAATCAAATAGAATCAAACAACATTACCCAATCACCTTCTTTGAGAGGCTCTACCTTCTTCTTGCCTTGCCTCTTGTCATAGCTCTCCTTTTGTTTCCTTTGGGCTTGCTCTACTCAAACCATAGCAACTGCTTTTGCCTCTTCCAACTCCATGAGTTGTTCCTTCCTTGACTTTCTTTGCATCACCTCTTTGTGCTTTCTCCAATCTCTTATGAATGCTTTGGAAGGTAGGAAGATCAAAGTGAATAGGTAGAGTAGACTCAATACCATATACCAATTGAAATGGAGAATATCCAGTGGAAGCCTTCATGGTTGTCCTATACTCCCACAAAACTGCATGAATTCTCTTGTCCCAATGATGTTTAGCCCCCTCCATTTCTCCATCTTTGGCCAACATCATGCACAAGGTCTGATTGGTTCTCTCTGCCAAGCCATTGGAATTTGGCTTATAGGATGCAATTACTCTATGTGTGATAAAGAAATGTCATAGCATGGCTGTAGTGATGCTTCCTATAAACTCTCCTCCTCTATTAGAAACCAATTCCAAAGGGCATCCAAACCTATTGATAATGCATTCATAAAGAAATCTACAAACTTCATCTTCATTCTTGTACCTCAATGGTCTAGACTCAACCCACTTGGTAAGGTAATCAGTTACTAAACCACAATGTACCAATTGTTCCTCAAGGTTCTATTGAGAGGACCTACAAAATCAATTCTCCACTTCTTAAAAGGTCCTAGCAATGGTATTGATCTAAGTGGTGGAGTGGATGTAGACTTTCTAGCAAAAGCTTGACAAACATGACAAGTTTTGCAACAATTAAGACAATCCTTGAAAATCCCTCTCCAATGGTAACCTACATCTAGAATCTTGAAAGCAGTCACCTTTCTTGCAAAGTGTCCTCCACATACTAAACCTTCATGAAACTCCTCTATGAGTAGGATAGACTCTTCCTTACCCACTGCTCTTCAAAGTAGACCATCTACTCCTTGGTGAAAAAGAATATCCTCCACCATTGTGTAAGGTCTAGATCTTGCTGCAAGGGCCTTCCTCTCCCTAGCATGCATCCCTTCTGGATACTTACCTCTTATCACAAAATCCACAATCTCCTTGTACTCCATTGGAAACTCCTGAGTTATTGAGATTGTCATGAGCTCCTCATCTGAGAAGGAATCATCCATTGGTTCATCTACATCATGATCATAGGCCCTAGATAACAAATCCGCATTTGCATGTTTCTTCCTTGGCCAATCCTCAATGGTGTAGTCATACTCAGACAAGAGTATCATCCACCTTGCTAGTCTTCCTTCCACATAAGGTTTGTTGAAGATGTACTTCAAAGCCTTGTGATCTATGACAATGGTGGCTTTCCTTCCAATCAAGTAGTATCTAAACTTCTTGAGACCAAAGATCACTGCCAACCCTTCTCTCTTTGTGACAGAGTAGTTCTTCTCTGCTGAAACCATCTGCCTACTAGCATAAGTTATTGGATGATCATGCCTATCTTAGTCTAATTGACTAAGAGTGCATCATATAGCTACATTAGAAGCATCACTGTACAGGATGAAAGGTTGACTCCAATCAAGTTTAGCAAGAATTGGAGCTACAACAAGGGATTGCTTGAGCTCCTCAAAAGCTTTTAGAGCCTCCTTGTCTTCCAAAATCACCATATAATCTACACCTTTCTTCATGTAGATGGTCAATTCATAAGCCATGTTGGAAAATAAGAAGATGAACCTCCTATGGTACCCAACCATCTCCAAGAATTGACGTAACTTTTTCAAGCTTGAAGGGAATGGAAGGTCTAAGATTTTCCTCACCTTGTTAGGATCAACTGTAATTCCATCTTTGGAGATGATGTGCCCCAAAAGCAGACCTTCTTCACATCCAAAAATGCACTTCTCTAGGTTGAGTGATGCATTTGCCTTATCCAAGCATTGCAAGACCTTGATTAGGTGCTCAAAGTGCTCCTCCTTGTTCCCATAGACACAAAAAGTCATCAATGAAGTCATGAAAGGTATTTGAACCTTCTCAATGAAAGGTTCAAATACCTTGTTCATGAACCATTGGAATGTGACTGGAGCATTGCAAATCCCAAAAGGCATGACCTTGAAAGCATAAGTTCCCCAAGGTGTGGTGAATGTGGTGAGTTGTTGATGCTCCAATGCAATCTTGATTTTGTTACATCCACTATAACCATCTCCAAAACTATACCTCTCATGACCTACAACCTCCTCCAAGATCTCATCAATGAATGGTAATGGGTAGTAGTCCTTCTTAGTAATAGCATTGAGCTTCTTATAATCCACACATACTTGAAGCTTGCCATTCTTTTTCTTCAAAATCACAATTGGAGACACCCATTCTGAATTCTCCACCTCAAAGATAAATCCAACCTCCTTGAGCTTATCAATCTCCTCCTTTACAACCAAAGATATTGGTAGGCTGATGCGACGTTGCTTTTGCTGGATTGGTCTTGCATGTGACTCCACCTCTATCTTGTGCTCCTCCAAGGTGACTTCCTTCAAATCCTTGTAATTGAAAGCAAACACATGGATGAACTTGTGGAAAATCTCCTCAAATCTCAACTTCTCTTCCTTGGTAACATTTGGGCCATACTTGAGGGTAGCTAACCTTCTCTCTACCTCCTCAAGTGTCAATGGTGATTTATCTGGGTCCTTCAAAACCTCTGGCTTAGGTGCAAAACCATAGCACACAAGGGATACACATTTGAATCCGATTCAGATTCATCCTCTCTATGGAAGTCTCCTCATCCATGCTTGTGTTCACACTTGAAGCTCCTTCTTTAGAATCTGATTTCCAATAATCAGAAGATGGTGCATCTAAATATGAAGTGTTGGTGGTATTGGTCACAGGAACTATGACTCTATGGTTTGATGGTCCAATCCTCAAGTACCCTTTGAACCATTGATCAATTTTGCATGCTGCTCTCAATCATGGCCTCCAAAGAAGTAAGTCATAGCTTGAATCATTCAAGACTTGGAAAGTCATGAAATTTTGAACTCCCATAACTGAAATTGCCACTTTATCCATCACCCCTACTAGTCAAACTTGTTGTTTTTTTGCCATGCTCAACACAAGCAGTAAAGGTCTTGAGGGTATCATACCCAACTTCTTCATCAACCAATGACTAACAACTTTTGACATGGCATTCACTGCTGATCCTCCATCAACCAATGCATCCTTGATGTTGTGACCATTTACGCTCACATCAATCTTGGAGGCATATTCACAAGCCTCCCATGGTGCTGGTTAGGCATCTACCACCCCATTGATACTAAAACTATTGCCTTCTTCTTCCTCTTGCTCCTTGTAGAAATCAAACCACCTCTAAGCTCCTTTCTCAAAGTAGGATTCAAAGCAATCAATAAGCCCACTGTGATGTTAGCCTTGTGACTACCAACATCCTCCAAGACATTGTAGTTCCATTGTTGCTTTGAGATCAAGAAGTCCTCCATCCCCAACTTCTTCCTTGGAGTCTTTGTTGTTAATGGTGTTGAAGTGCTTGTGCAAGTGCTCCTAGTAGGCATAGGTTATCTTGGCTAGGAGCAAAACCTTGAGAAGAGTTCACATCCTCTGCAAAACGGGCTCTCTTCTTCTCTTGTGCCAAAAGCTCCAAATTAAGATTCTTGGAGTTTGAGCACTCTCCCTTCTCATACTTGCTCTCAACCACATCTATAGATGCTATCTCCTTAGCTCTATTTGTATTAGGAACCACTTGGGTTTCACTACCTTCCCCTCTCCCTCTATTGGCTTCCTCATAACCCCTTCCTCCATGGTAAGTGGAATTTGGGCAATTCCTTTGGATATGGCCTCTTCCTCCACAACCAAAACATTTCTCTCAATGAAATTGTTGGTTGGTTGGCCTCCTCTATATGGATAACTTCCATAACTCCTAAGCCCTCCCCCCACATTCTGATCCACCTCTCTCTTCTCCCATAGTTGCACCACATTGATCTTGAGATCTGCAAATTGTTTTGTGATGGTTTGAAGTGGATCCTTTGGTGGAAGTGCAAGAACTGGAGCAACTACTACTTATGGTTAAACCCTTACCACCAAAGTATCAGAAGTTCCACCAAAGTTCCACCATACTTGTAACCCTGAAGAGGATGCACAACCTCCTTCACCACCAAATCACTCTCATCCCCTTCCAAACTCTCCTCCATACAAATTGCAATCTTGATAGCTTCAACCCTGGAAGAAGGTTTCTCATATCTCACCTTGCTTCTAATTTTTGGTCTAAACCTCTCCACAAAATTCTTGGTGAGCATGGCTCCTATGCCAATCATAGTAGTCTCCACATCATCCCCACCCTTCCTCAACACTATGTGAAATCTGGACTCTAACTTTTCCACTCTTTCCATATAGACTCTCACTTTCTCTCCATCTCCTTGTTTGAAAAAGGTAACCTTGCTCATCAATCTCTCATAACTCTCATCAGGAAGAGATTTATCAATGAGTGTTGAAGTCAAACTCTCCCAACACTCTTCTTCTCCGTCCTTCCTCTCTCTATTTTGGTATTCTGACTCATACCATGTAAGTGTTGCATCCTCAAAGAAATCTGGTAATAATGAGACCCACTCATTCTTCCTCCTCTCATTTTTTCCTATGCAAGCTCTCTTGAAGTCTCTCACAAAGGCCTCCACATCTTATCCATCCTTGCCAAAGAAAACCTTAAGTTTCCCCATCTGAACCCCTCACTATCTTTCTTTTCTCTCAATTTTTTCTTTTTCTCTTTTCCTCTCTCTCACTCTATAACTAATAGAGTATATACTAACACCATTTGAGAGTAATCCACTCTAAGGAACACAAAAGGTTCAGGTTGCTCTAAGATTTCTATAGAAACATCAAATCCTAGAATGCATATTAATCAAAGTCTCATGGATAGGTTATCCATAACTTGAAAGATTATCTTCATCACTAATCTTGAGAACTAGCTGATGAAGGTGGTAGTATTTCTGTAGATGTACTAAGACTCTATCCAAGATCCTTCACCAAAGTCTCCAAAAGTGCTTTTACTCCACTACACTCATGTCCTTTTGGAAGTCCTTCAACTCCACAAACCTCACACAACTCCCTGGTCTTAGATCTTCTCCCTCCCAATCTTGGTGAAGAAGATCCAACATGCAAACCCAAGTCAAGTAAGCCTTTCCTTTCTCTCAATCTCTTGCTCTCAAAAGTCAATGGACATGAACTTGCCGTATGTCCCTTCTCTCTCTACATAAAAAACACTTAGACTCACTCTTTCCTCCAAGTGGTGTAAGTTTTTGGATCTTCTCAACACTCTCTTCAAATTCTATTCTAAACTCTCTTCTCCTCAAATCCACCCTTACAATCACCTCAAACGCTTAGAGAACCTTGCATAGCCTCAATTTCCACTCTTGGTGACCCTCCATGTTCCCAAGATGAGTCTAAACACTCAAACATGCTTTTTGTTGCTCTCACACTCCTCATGCATGAAATCTAAACTCTGTAGAATTGACCCTTCCTCACAATATCAGTCAAATCTCACAACTGTTATGTCATAGTCCTCTGAAAATTTCAAAACTTGATAAAAACTCTAGGGTGTCCCTCTGTGAAAAATTTCAGATCTTTTCATTAAGCCATTTGGCCTAGGCACCTTCCTATTCAGCACACATATTTCAGTTTTGGTCTGAAAACCACCCCCCTCACTTTAAAAACTTATAACTCTATGCTTAAGAATGATATCTGTCTAATTTTTGTGTCAAAAGGTAGGATGCAATGCACTTAGTTTACTTGAAAAGTTTCACTACAATCCACTAAAAATTGAAGACATGGCAGATTTGGTACAATTTTCCAGAGAGCATGCAGTTGCGGAAGCAGTTTACCCTATCAACTTTCAAAAATTCAAGCCCAGTGCACATAGCAGCTCTCACAATAAATTTAAGTGTGCTAACTGGAAAATAACCCAAGCTATCATGTGTAGAAATTTCAAGTCCAGATCCCAAAATCACCTTAATCTCCAAAATCTGCAATCCACCACACACAATCTCTCCAAATCCTCTCAAGTGTACAAGATGTAAAAAATCACCTCAAAGACATCATAATGAACTACATGGTATACAAATGGGTCCAAGTTCTCAAACATAAGTTCAGCACTCTCCTCCCCTAAAGTTCTCTCCAAGTGAGTTCTCATAGCCTCCTTTTGTCTAACATAGAGTTGTATGCGGAACATTATCTTGCCTTCTAGAGAGGTCCCGGCAACAAAACCAAAAATGTGAGCCAGCCTGTCTCTCACTCAAGATGAACCTCTGATGGCTATAATGGTAGTGCACCATGGACTAAGAAGGCAAGGAACCCCAACTCCATCATACTCCTCTAAGGCTACCACTCCAAGACTCAAGACATTGCTCACTAGATAACTCAATGAAAGAGAGATAGTTGCAAATGAAAGGATGATGAGTACTTCCTCACCCCTTGTTTATATACTTGTGAAATAGTTATGCAGCAAAATTACTAATTATTGGAGTAACTCAAGTTACTAGGCTAAAAGTCAAGTAAAGTCAAAAAGTATAAATGAATATCCATCCACATGGGCATATTCCACTAAGCATGTGATCTTATCTTGACCCAACCACTAAGTCAAGGATTCCTTCACATGAGCTATCCTTGGACTATAGAAGAATCCAAAACAAAAAGGCTTGTGGGCCCAAGAGTTCTCAACTCTTTCCTAAAAGCCAAACACCTAGGAAAAATACCAAGTCAACACATTAGAATCCAAATAGTGGTGCTCATCTTTTCCACTTCCTCTAAAGTAAGGTCCCCTCTATCTTAGCTATGACTAAATTTAGCTAATCATGACTAATGTAGAACCATCCTTTATCCCTATATAAATAATATCTCTCAAGTATTTGTAATACCAAACTAAATATCACAATACCATGCAAATGAACAAATGGGTGTTATAGTACATACTTCACTGGAAGCTTTGGGTTGGGTGGTTGAGTGCATTGATTTCCTAATTTCAAGCTTTCTTCAAGAGATGATGTTGATAATGGATCATAGGCCTAAGCTCCTCCTATCTACCTTGCAGTTGTGGACCGGGACAAGTTGTGGTAAAACGTACAAATGATCAATAATGGTCAATAATGGTCCAAATCAATGAGTAACAAGCACTCCATTTCAGTCTTGTCACAAATTAACAACACCCATTATCACATTCTTCAAATCCTTTCAAAATTGATATGCATTGTGATGATTGAGTTCTTCCAAAGAAGGCAACTTCACCATGAAGTGACTTCACCTTAGAATTGTATTCCATCCCTCCACTGAAGGCACAACTTCCTCAGTCAATGTTGCTTCACATCAATCCCACACTATGATCACAAATGCAAAATACTAGTGACTCATCCTTGGGTGATAGGATCCATTGTCCATGCCTACACTTTCCATCCCTTGGATGTTTGGGACAAATTGGAGGCCCAAGTCTTGGAGCACCACCTCCAAAGGAGATGGGAATTGAGAGCACTCCTCTTCACCTTCATGGACTTATTCCATGCCAACCTCGCTCAAATTGGGATTTAAATCTTCCAAACTTACCATAGTAGGTGGACTAATGTTTGCTTTATTCTTGAACATGGCTTCCATTCTTCCAAAATGCAAGCACATTCCATTCAATTTATTTTCTATAGTTCTCTACACTTTGCCATATTCTTTCTAGAGACCTTCTCCCATAGACTTGTTCTTAAGCTCCCCATTTTCTTTGTACTATTTCATGAACCTCAACCATTTCTTGTGAAGTCAATCACCTTATGTAATACTCCAAGGACAAGAGAACTCTCTAAGAGAGATACAAGAGAGAAAACACAATTTTCACACTCAATCCTTCGATGGCCCAAAGGAGCGCCTTCTCTTTAATATATAGCAAAGAGGATCCTCTCAAAGGAAGCTCCACCCTTGAATCAAATACATGGATTGGTGACTTTTCAGTGAGCTCCATCCTTGGATTAGTTTTTTGGATGGGTGACATGTTAGTCCTTATCCTATCAAGTTGACCAAAGGGGATCTTTAGGAAATCATCCTATAGGGAGCTCAAAATTGTGTGGATGAGGTACTATTGGAAAGGTCTTGATGAGATGAATCATAGGAGGGAAAAGGCAAGCCCTTTCCCTTTGAGGGGGAGATTTCTTGAAGGAAGGAATCTTTATATTTTTTAGGCTTAATTCATCTGTTTAGGCCTCTAAAATTGGCTCTAAAGTTTTCAAGTTATTTTGGGCTTTTGCCCTATGTAGAAGTACTCTTTTAGTGACATCTTTGTCTGATCTACCTATCCCATTGTACACAACATCCTTCTAGATGTTACCAAGCCAATTTTTACCTCTAGATAATATGTCTACTTGCTTGTAATATAGACCTCCCCCCTTTTAAGATGCAACATCCTAAGGATGGAAAGAGGTCCAATAAAATGAGGTCTGAGCTTATAGGACCAACTAACTTGATGTTGGTGGTTGACAGCCATACTTGATCTCCCATATTGAACTCCATGTGTTTGTGGTGTGCATCTATATATTGTTTTTGTTGATTTTGGGTGGTCTGTAACTTGTGCTTGGCGTGCTCTACCCCCTGTTGGATTCTAGAAACAAAAGTGTTGACAACGTCAACCTTGGTAGCCACCAAAATGATCTTCATCAAGCTTGAAGGTGTGAAAGGATGCTCTCCATACATGAGCAAGAGCGATGTGACTTGTGTGGAGGCATTCACCACTTGTTGTAAACAAATTCCACCAATGGGAGTAAGGTGTCCCAACTTTCTTGCTCATCCAAAGTAAAACCTTGAAGTATGTCCTCAATAATGCAATTTGCCCTCTCTATTTTTCCATCAGTCTATGGAAGGTAAGTTGTGGACATGGCAAATTTGGTTTAAAAGAACCCAAAGATTGTTCTCCAAAACAAACTAGTGAATTGAGTGCATCTATCTATGATGAGCACCCAAGACAAGCCATGATGGGAAAAGACTGCATCTAAGTGCAATTGAGCTAGTTGTGGGGCAGTCACATCCTTGGTGGTAGGACGTACATGAATCATTTTGCTGAGTCGGTAGACAAAGACTACAATGGAATCAAACCCAAAGGTGGGCTTGGGAAATTCACAAACCAAATCCATGCTTACCTATTCCTAATGTTATGTAGGAATGGAGAGAGGTTAGAAGAGTCCTATGGGAGGTTGATTAAAAGCCTTATTTTTTGACAAAGTAGGCAACTCCAAATATATTCCATCACATCATTGCTCATCTTGGGCCAATAGTAATGGCATTTGATTGCATCCAAGGTCTTGTCCATTCTAACATGACTTGCAATGCCAAAATCATGATATTTCGCTAAGATGGTGGTTCTTAGACCCGTATCATCTGGGATCCACAACCTACCATCACAAAAGGTGAGTCCTTGGGTGCTGATGATGCCTTTGGATGATTGAGCACTACAATATGTGGATCAATTGTTATAACTACAAAAATTGAGAGGTTGAGCTTGTTGCTACTACAGAAACTTATAACTCTTAATTTTTGTAGTTACAAAAATTGAGAAAAAAGTTTGTAGCTTATTATAGTCTACAAGAAGATGCTAATCAGCATCTTATTGTAGACAAAATGTCATTGAGAAAAATGATAATAGATTTATCCAAGTATGGATAAAAAATATCATTCATTAAACTCATGAAAGTGGTTAGAGCGTTGGTGAGGCTAAATGGCATCACCAAGTACTCAAAGTGACCATACCTTGTTTGAAAGGCCATTTTGTGTATGTCTTCTTATGCAATCTTCATTTGGTTGTAACCACTCCACAAATCCAATTTGGTGAAGTGCCTTGCCCCATTGAGTTGATAAAATAAGTCATCCATGTGAGGTAATGGATATTTGTTTTTCATCATTGGTTGATTCAATCCCCGGTAGTCAATATATACGCATTGTTCCATCCTTCTTCACAAACAATACAAGAGCCGCATATGATGATACAATGGGTTGGATAAACCCCTTTTGCAACATATCCTCAATTTGAGCCTCACACTCCTCTAACTCATGAGGTGATAGTTGATATAAAGCCTTACAAGGAGGTGTCTTCTTGGGATGTATTTCAATTTTATGATCTACTCTCCTTTTTGGTAGTAAACATATAGGCAATTCATCCAGAAAGACATCTTGGAACTCATTGATCACATCTTTCAATTTCTCAAGAATTTTTCTGTTGTGTTGGGCACTCTAGACTTCTCTTATTAAACCCATGAAACATATATCTATCTTACCAATAGAGGTGGTTCTTATGACATATGGAGGCAACTCTTGCCTTTGTGATCTTCCTTTAATCCCAAAGATCTTCCATTGACTAGTTTTCACTACTTTCTTTCTCCACCATGGGGTTGTAGTGCTCCATCCACAACATACCTAAGATTGCATCATAATGAGCTAGTTATATCACTCACCACTTGATCGCTTCTCAATACCTTCCTACAAAGAGTATTACATTTCTAGGTAATGACTTAGTCCTCTCTGTCTGACCACTAGGTAACTCTATATGTCCTTCTCATCCTTCTCTAATTCCATCCACAACCTTATTGCAACAGAGCAAGACAAGAAATTCTTTGTTGCCCCAAGGTCTATCAATACTCTCACCGGATTTCCTTCTAGCACTCCATTTACAACAATTAATTGTGCATTCATCTTCCTCCTTTGCATACTTGTCCTCTTCCTCTCCCCGCTTTTACTCTTCTTTACTACGCCAATAAGGCCGTGAGGTACATTTACTAGTGATCTTTTTTTTATGTGGTTTCTATATCTTCCTCCTCAATTTGTCTCTCCATGTGGTTGAGAGGTCGCTTGTATGGAGGTCAAGGGCCTCTAAGATGATGAGCATGACAATTGATGGCTATGTGCCCAATTTGGCCACAATTGTAATATCATCGTTGTTTTGCTCAGGCCCCTTCTCCCCATGGGACTCTTTCTCTCCTTTTTTCAACCCGTCCCCGTTCTTCTTAGAGAGGTCTTGCTCCTTTACCTTGGAACCAAATGTTGCCCAATTCCATAGGAACTAGTCCACCAAAATGGTGTGTCTCAACCCAATAGTTTGCATTGGTGTTATCACTTCACCTCTTCCAAGCGCCCCTACTATTCTTTGGGAGCAAGCATTGAATGGCTTCAAAAACAATATGAGGATTTTGCACCATTACCTCTTGGCAAATCTGCTCTTTTATTCCTCTCTTGAAATTGCCAAGAGCTTCATGGACTTATATTGGTTATTGCAACCTATAGATCTAGAAATGCCTCCAAGTACTCTTGTATGCTATTCTTTTGCTTCAACCTCTAGAGTTTGGTTAGGGCCATTTGCACAAAATCCATATATTGGAAATTCTTGAGCAGCCCTTCTTGCATGGCTGTCCAAGTGACCTCTCTTCCTTCTACCAACAATGATCATTCCCAAGCATCATACCATGTGAGGGCTTTATTAGTCAAGTACTCACATGCAAACACACCGATAGAATGATTAATGATCTACGCTATGAACAATCAAAGGTATCAATTCATTCTTGAAATCCAATTTCAACTAATCTCATGGAATGTTATCCCTTGTAAGGCTTGATATTGCACTTCTTTTTCATTTGTAGTAACAATGTGGCTTGGTTGTTGATTGGAATTGGTGCCATTGGCATGCATAACTCTCCAAGTACTTTGATTGTTGGTATTGGTTGTTGAGACTGCTTCCTTTCTTGCATTACTTGATACTTGATCATTCTTGATAGTATGTATTTGATTTTGCAACTCCTCCATGGTCATCTTGATTTCTCTAAACTTGTTCAACATCCCCTACATTCCTTGCATCAACTCCTGCAACTATGGATCCATGATTCTTACACACGATCAATGTTCAATTGCTACTTCCAACTTCAATAAAGGGTTAGAATGATCACTTGGGAAGGTGCACAAACTATGGGGACTACCATTGGGACCTTAGAGGCTATCATTCATTGATAATATTCTTCACCAAAATTTTGGACTACAAAATCCCTAAACATCACTTTTGGTCTAACTACATAACGGATTTCTACTTGTATGTTGAAAGGATGAGGATTCTATACATTCAAATCCATAACATCAGAATAGAATGTAGATTGTCAAATCCCACTCTCTATCATATACCACCATAGGTGGAATCACCAGGTTTGGTGAATTTATCACTCTATCCATGAATTTTGCTCCAAAGTGATAAACTAGAGATACTGTCATTTGATCACGTTGGATGTACATAATCTTGATGTGGAATGGATTCAAGAATGTGAAGCTAGGTGTAGGAAATTGTCCTCCCAGTCCATCATTGTATCCGCACTCTGAAGCACTTCCCAAGTCTAGCAATTGCACTATGTTCTCCACCTCAAATTACTTAGTTTCAATAACTTGTGCTCTTCCAAGAGGTGTGATCTACTCTCTTGGGTTAAAACACCCGTTGTGATACCATTGTAATACTTTGAGGAGAAGAGAACTCTCCAAGAGAGATACAAGAGAGAAAACACAAGTTTCACACTCAATCCTCCGATACCCCGAAGGAGCACCATCTCTTTATTATACAGCAAAGAGGATCCCCTCAAAGGAAGCTCCACCCTTGGATCAAATACATGGATTGGTGACCTATCAGTGAGCTCCATCCTTGGATTAGTTGTTTGGATGGATGACATGTCAGTCCTTGTCCTATCTAGTTGGTCAAATGGGTTTGACCAAAAAGAATATTTAAGGAATCTAACTATAGGGAGCTCAAAATCACATGGGTGAGGTACCATTAGAAAGCTCTCAACAAGACAACTCATAGAGGGAGAAGGCAAGCCTTTACACTCTAGGGGGTTTATTTTATTTTTGAGGCCTAATTCATCCATTTTGGCCTCCAAAATTGGCTCTGAAGTTTTTGGGCTATTTTTGGCTTTTGCCCTATTAGTAGAAGTACTCTTTTGGTGACCCCTCTATTTGATTTTCCTAGCCCATTGTACACAACTTCCTTCTAGATGTTACCAAGCCAATTTTCACCTCTAGATAATATGTCTAGCTGCTTATATTACACCTTTCATAGACATAAGAATCCTTCCCCCTATCACGCCATTTGTAGTTTCACATTTAGATGCTCGGACATTGGAGTTCTAATGATAATAGTTAGAGGCATTTTGGCCATTACTCATAGACAACTTTCCAACAGTCAGATTTCCGTTTTAGGGTACTGACTTTATGGTGGGGCCCACTGTCACTTGTACCGTCCGTGCGTCGGGTGTGCCGTCAGTGGGACCATTGGGAGGAGATCAAAATCAGGGGTATACCCAGGGAGTGCAGCTTTAGAGAGCTCACTTCTCTGATGATGAGCCTTCGAGTTCTTGGCTAGAGTGGACAAAAAGCCGGTAAGCGTCACCTAGAGTCTCTATGCTAGAGTGGGTGTGGCTTGACTGTAATCAGTGCCATATTGTTGGCAAGTTGTTGAGGATAAGATCAAGTATCGATCTGAGTTTGATTGATTCAAGTGGTAAACAATCTGATTACATCAGAGAAGTGAGTCAGGGAGAAATTGGGTGTAGGAACTACGAGTGTTGGTGGTATCTCCAAGCTCAGTAGATCATGGTGTCTCGATCGAGTAGTTCAGATTTCCATGAGATAGTGTGTGTGCGGAAGCGCTAGAAAAATTTGGAGCTAGGAGAGAAGCAATTTTCAAGCGATAGCTGTGATTTTGAGCTCATGACCAATTTGTTATGAGTTGAGCTCAAAAACTGAAATTGAAGGTGGAGTTGGGAGCAAATTCTCACAAATTGAAGATTGTACGAAACCAATTTTTCCAATTTGGCTCGAGTGAAGAGTTAGTTGAGGATTTTGTGGTCAGCCATTTTTAGTGATTTACATCAGATTTACATCAGATTTTGTGAAGGAGTTACGTCAGATTTTGGCGAAAAGAACTTGAAATTGATCCTCGGTGATCCTCGTAGCGCAGGAAATAGATAGGTACTCCAATTATATCAAATGCCAAATGGTGGCAGAGTTGGTCTTGTGTTGACTTATGAGATGGAGGGTTGTTGTTTAGCATTCATGTGATTGGACCCCCTCCATTCTTTGCTTCCTATTTGTGCACCGTGTTTGTGTGAGGTGCTCTAAATTTTGAGTGTTGGTGCTCTGGTGTGCTTTTGATAGTGAGGCTGGAGTGATGACCAGTCAGACTATCTTTGTTTCTCTCCGGTGAGGTAGGAAGTGATGGCCTACGGACCGTGAGAATGCGTGTTGTGATGGTAGGTTACAAGTCGCCCTTGCCCCTAGTATAGTTGTCTTAGTTACAATTCCATTAGTGGATAGTGTTCTGCTATTTTTGGCACTTGGTGGTGCTCGGTTGGTGTTGGCACTTGGTGGTGCTTGGTTAGTGTTGGCACTTGGTGGTGTTGGCACTTGGTGGGGTACTTGCGATTGCGACTTGCGGTTGCAGTTGGTGGTTTTGATTTGCAGTTGCGGTTACTTGGTCACGACGGAGTTCTTTGGGGATTCCAGAGGAGTTAGCCCTGCAGTACGCAATGGGTTTACTTGGAGTGGCACTCAATATCATCCTTTATCTCATGTCCCAATGAGGGAGGAGAGTGACTTTGAGTTGGAGTTTGATACAAGAGCTGATCTAGTTGAGAGTGCACTTGTTGTGTCCGCACCATTGTTGTAGGACATGGATGAGATTTATGGGGCCTCCAAAAGCCCTAGGCGTTACTCTGGTACAGTGGGTACCATTGAGTTGAATGGCTTCATCCATGAGTTTGATAATTGGTGTGATCTACAGCAGATGCGGAACCTAACTTTGTTCACACCTTTCATGGCATGGAAGGGGTTGTTTTAGTACTTGGAGGGTCTGCCCATGGATGACTACCATGAGTTTAGGAGAGCTCATTTGGAGGAGATCGAGTTATGGAGACAGTATTGGCCTCCAAACTATGTCTCTATCACTTCAGGTTTGGTGGCCAGGAGTTGATTGGCTATACCTACAAGTTCTAGCTCGAGTAGTGCTCGAGTAGTGTTGGTGGAGCTAGTGGAGGTGCACTAGCGGGAGATAGTGCTACTACGAGTGGAGGTACCGCTGCAAGAGGTGGTGTGGTACCGAGGTTTAACCCCGTGGTGGAGTTCTAGCTCGAGTAGTGTTGGTGGAGCTAGTGGAGGTGCACTAGCGGGAGATAGTGCTACTACGAGTGGAGGTACCGATGCAGGAGGTGGTGTGGTACCGAGGTTTAACCCCGTGGTGGAGTTCTTCCTATGTTTGAGGCAGAACTACCAAAGGAGTACGGACTGACAAGCTGAGGAGCTTGCAGGAGTTCCAGCATAAGTCTAAAGAGAGCCTATGCGATGCATACACTCGCATGAGGCAGCTGATCAGTTTCACTCAAGGAGTTACTGAGGCCCATGCAGTCCAGTTTTGGTATGGGATACTAGATAGGGAGTTGCGACAAAGACATCACATCCTTTGTCGTGATGCTACGTTGTTATAGGCTACTTTGCCTACTTTGGCAGTGCTCTTTGGTTTGGCTGAGCGTATTGAGCTCAACATGGTGGAGGAGAGGGTGGTGACATCTGGATTTGGTAGGGAGACCTCATCCACGGCTATGACTTCTTCTAGAATGTAGCAGCTTGCACCACGCCCAGTTGGTTTTTGAGGATAGGGTGGACAGCCCAGATCCTATGGAGCGAGTGGAGGGCCTAGTGGAGTTAGAACCTTACCTTCATTTTGGGTCAGCAACAGCCAGTGAGTGGTAGTGTTGCTTGATGGACTTGTGGTGGACCTCACCATAGGAGAGAGTGTACTTAGGGCAGCGGACCTGATACCTCTGGTGCATCACAGCCAGCACAAAGGCAGTGTGAGCATTGCCACAGATTTGGTCACACTAGTGACTGGTGTTTTGACCTACACTCAGAGTTACGGAGTGGTAGGGCTACTATGGCAAGTAGTAGAGGAGATCTAGTTCATGGAGGACGAGGTGGTAGAGGATCTACACCTAGTAGGGGTGCAATACTTGCCCTTACTTCTGATATAGCTATGGCTACTTGGATTGAGCAGTTGGAGCAGAGATTGGCTAGTATGGCTATTGCTCAAAGAAGATCAGATTCGGGTGCTAAGGCTTCCACCTCATATGTTGGTGATAGAGATGCTTTGGATTTCATGTGCGGAGCAGCACAAGTGGATGCATCTACAGTAGTGACTATGAGTGCAGTACGTGCTCTAGAGCCTAAAGGAGCATCAATGGAGTTGGACCCACAGAGAAGAGAGGTTGGGATACAGGTCAGACTTCCCCAGTCTTTCATGCTATCTAAGGCATTGCAGACAACATCCATGGTTCCTAGACGTCCAAGTATAGGTGTGGTAGGTGGTGATGGAGTGCATGATGGACTATCTGCTAGTCAGCCACCTACTACTACACAGATTGAGTCTAGCATGATATTGGGGACGGCTCAGCTGATTATGCGGCATCCTTTGTTTTCAGCCAATGACATGTTTACATTGGGAGTTGACCCAACCCCAATGTTCCGGTTGGCTGCCACACTTTGTGAGAGTAAGGATAATGCGGTTCCTACTACTAGGGCAAAAGTGGTTGATAGTGGAGCTGACTTGGTTGAGGAACATGGGATTCGTTTAGCGACCAATGGTTTATGGCATGTAGCAACGGCTAGACTAGAGGAGTTGCCAACTAGACCGGCCTTTGAGAGAGCACGGTTCACACCTGGTGTTGTCCTATTGGATAACCAAAGGGGGATTTTTTGTTTGGTGGGACCTTCATGGAAGGTCTATACACCACAAAGAGTCTTGTTAGACTCTGGTGCGCAGCCCCTTATGTTGTAGAAGGCTGTAGTTGTCGGTCTAGAGTTATAGAAGACCGATGTAGAGAGGTGTCCATTTCAGATGCAAACATCTCTAGGTGGTGGTTTGACATAGTACATCACACGTAGGGAGCTTGTTGTCCAGGTTCAGCCTGGTCATCCAACTAATAGCTCGGTGGTGAGAGCTCAGGCTATTGCAACAATAGTTGAGTCATATGATGTGCTAGTTGAGGGAGTAGTGTTATACCCCATGGGTTTCAGCATTGACTATTGGGAGGAGATAGCCTCTAATAGACCTGGTTGGCCGTCTGGTGAAGGACGGGTATGTCACCTACTAGTACGCTTCAATAGTGGCAGTCGTGGCTCACTACAGTCTGGGACGATGGCAGCATTAGTTTTAGCTTTCAATGGTGCAATTACTTGTCCTGGTGACTTGTTGGAGGGGAATGCCCATGCAGAGGATATTCTGGTACCAGAGGAGATCACTTGGCTTTTGAGTACGAGTTGGATTGTTCCATCTACCTTGGATGTTCCATTGTGGAGTTCACAGGAGGCATTGCAGCAGCATGCAGATCACTTGGTGTAGTAGGCTTGGAGTGGAGCCTTCGTACCATTAGGAGATGAGTGTGAAGATGAGCCTCCAGAGGCAATTGCTTTGACACCTTTGGATACCACATTCATTGCTTGGCAGTATCTAGTAAAGGAGATATGCCTATTGGAGTTGTTTGGAGGGATCAGCACTGTAACACCCATTTGTGCATGTGTGTGGTATTGTGATATTTAGCTTGGTATTACAAGTACTTAAGAGATATTATTTATATAGAGATAAAGGATGGTTCTATATTAGTCATGGTTAGCTAAAGTTAGTCATAGCTAAGATAGATGGGACCTTACTTTAGAGGAAGTAGAAAAGATGAGCACCACTATTTTGGATTTTAGTGTGTTGACTTGGTATTATTCCTAGGTGTTTGGCTTTGGGGAAAGAGTTGAGAACTCTTGGGCCCGCAAGCCTTTTTTTTTGGATTCTTCTTTAGTCCAAGGATAGCCCATGTGAAGGAATCCTTGCTTTAGTGGTTGGGTCAAGATAAGGGGAATATGCCCATGTGAATGGATATTCCTTTCTACTTTTTGACTTTACTTGACTTTTAGTCTAGTAACTTGAGTTACTATGGTAATTAGTAACTTTGGTGCGTAACTATTTCACAAGTATATAAACAAGGGGTGAGGAGGTACTCATCATCCTTTCATTTGCACCTATCTCTCTCTCATTGAGTTCTCTAGTGAGCAATGTCTTGAGTCTTGGAGTGTTAGCCTTGGAGGAGTATGATGGAGTTGGGGTTCCTTGCCTTCTTAGTCCATGGTGCGCTACCATAATAGCCATCAGAGGTTCATCCTGAGTGAGAGACAGGCCGGCTCACAGCACCAGACTAGCTGCGGTGTTATAGGCGGGTATCCGAGTACAGAGGTACTTGTATGTAGAGAGAGATGAGACTGCTAGGCAAGTCTCTCTACATCATATGGCACACTTGGCCTATCAATATCCGGAGTTATTACCAATATCAGCAGTCAGAGGTTACCAAAAGGCCCTACCAGTAGACATTTCTTTATTGGGGGCGCATGACCTAGAGAGACATGGGTCTATTCACTTGGTGATTTTTGGATGGCCATGTTAGGGACATACACGTGCAGGCCATGGTTTGGGTCTTCAGGATCCTCGTTCTGGTGTGTTTTGGGAGATGTTACGGATACTACGACATCTCCAGGTTCATTAGTCCGTTTCTCTAGCTTACCTTTTGGAGAACGTGCCTTTGATGGGTGATTCTCGCACCACAATGGTGGTGAGTACACATCAAGTTCATTCTTGGATGGGACCTGCTGTATTGTTAGATGCAGCCAGAGTGGGATCATGGGCTCATTGTCTTTGTCTTTGGTGGACAAACTTCTCACCCAAAGAGGTTCTACAACGCGCTTATGATGGGATTTAGCGACTTGACCACATCCTTATTGATGACATCTTGGATGTTGGACGTTAGTCTCAGATAGTGGTAGTGGTTGATAGGTCACCTATGGCAGTGGTGAACCTAGTTGGATAGCCTAGAGCTGCATTTCCCACACTCATGAGTTTCCCATGCTCTCATGCTTTTCAAGAGGGAGGACCTGGACTTGTTTGGGACTCATAGTTACAGCAGTTGGTGGAGCCCAATGTTGATGAGAGAGAGCGGGCGATGGGTTTTCACACCAGTATTACCATTGTTCCAGCAGTGTTAGAGGCATCTAGGTGTTAGGTGTTAGGTCAAGCTATGGACCTAAATTTTTTGACCTAGATTGTGAGCCTTGGCTTGGCAGAGCAGCGTAGGATGCGCTTGATAGGCATTACCACTCGGACACTTATGAGCCCTATGCCAATCAAGACAATTCAGGCACGTGTTGGGGGCAATGAACCGGGTGGACATGGTATTCTTGGGACACATCCAGTAGCTACTAGGGAGAGTGGTCTACTTGGAGTCTATCCAGGTGAGCATGGGCTACTTGGATTACACCCTTGGTCCACATGGGATGCAGCTAGAGGACGTGTGGAGCTTGCAGCCAGATTGGAGGGAGTTTTTCACACAAAGGTTGGGACCTCTTGTGGTCGGGAGCATGACACTATTGCTCCCAAGGGCCCAGTGTAGCAGCCAGTCAATACATCTTTCACTTCTACTATAGTTACAGAGGATACTTGGGAGCCAAATCTTGGACCCAAGCTTACTGGAGAGGAAAGACGGAGGGTTTGGAGGTTCTTGAGGAGTCACACGAGTTTTTTTGCTTTCAATATGAAGGATTTGGGTGCTCTGAAGGGACCTAGTATACGAATTGAGCTGACTAGCAATACACCAATTTTTTAACGTCCTTGTTGCTATAGTGACATGGAGAGGACATTGATTCAGAGCCGGAGTAGTGACCTTTTTGAGGTTGGTTTGGTGGAGATTTCACATGGAGAGTATGCATCAACAATAGTGATGCCAGCCAAGAAAGATATGCATGGCAACTACACAGATAGGCGGATGTGTGGAGATTACCGTCCTATCAACCGACAGACCAGGGTTGATTGGTATGCCATGCCTACACCGGAGGAGATTTTTGATGCAATTAGGCATGCAAAGGTCTTCATTACTTTGGATCTTCGAGCGGGATATCATCAGTTGCCAATCAAGGAGGAGGATAAGTCCAAGATAGCATTCTGGGCTATTGATCCTCACGGTAAGGATGTGTTATATTAGTGGAAGTTCTTACCATTTGGGTGGAAGAACGCTCCTGCTGAGTTCCAGAGGGTCATGGATAGGATCCTAGCTGGATTGGATTTTGCTTGGTGTTATATTGATGACATTTTGGTCTATAGCACAACTGTGGAGGAGCATGAGAGACAATTGTTGGAGGTGTTTGAGAGGTTGAGATCTCATGGAGTCAAATTACATCCTAGGAAGTGTAGGTTCTTCCAGGAGCAGGTTGAGTAATTGGGTCACACTATCTACCCCAAAGGACTTGGTGTTCAGCAAACCAAGGTGGAGGCTATTGCACGTATTCCTCGGCCTACGGATGTAAGCAGAGTGCGAGCATTCCTTGGGTTGGTGAACTTCTATCACTGCTATGTTAGAGGATTTAGTGCCATTGCCAAGGCCTTCACAAAGCTGACCAAGCTTACACAAGAGTGGTGTTGGGGAGATGAGCAGGAGAGAGCTTTTGTAGAGCTCAAGGAGAGGTTGACATCTACTCTTATTTTGAGGAGACTAATCAGAGGATGACCATTTCAGGTTCATAATGATTGGAGTATGTTGGGGCTTGAAGCGGTGCTCACCTAGCATGATGATGAGGGGAGGGAGTTTGTGGTGGCCTATGGTAGTCGTTCCAACAATTCAGCAGAGGCAAAGTATAGTTCATATGAGGGAGAGTGCTTGGTAGCATTTTGGGCAGTATCTCCGATGTTACCTATTTGGTAACCCCTTCACTCTCATCACTGATCATCAGCCGCTGAAGTGGTTGATGGAGTCCGACAAGCTTTTAGGGAAGCTTCCACGATGGGCTCTGATTTTATAGGAGTATGATTTCACAGTTGTTCACAGACTTGGAGTGGTGAACCGTGATGCAGATGGGTTGAGTAGAAACCCATGTCCCAACCAGCAGGATCAGACCGGAGCATGTTGGCATGGTGAGACAAATGAGGAGATGGTGCCAGGTTGGCATGCATTGGTCTTTCTATGTATATTTTCAGAGGCTTTGGTGGTATCTCTCTCAGCATATACAAGAGGAGTTATTGAGGTCTCAGATCCAGAGAGTGAAGATATTGGTACAGTTCAGCAAGACATTCATGATGATGTCTTAGTGATGGACTATCTTTGCACTGGTGTTGTGGGTGGCACAATTGGAGCCAAGGAGAGAGACCGTGTTCTTTAGCGAGCCAGATGGTTTAGATTGGAGTGCAGACACCTTTTGCGTGTATGGGAGGATGGTAGAGTGCAAGTAGTACTACTTCTAGCACAAAGACCACAGTTGGTCCGTCTTGCTCATGAGGAGCTAGGACATTTTGGAGTAAAGCATACATATAGTTTACTCTAGAGTCATTATTGGTGGCGTGGTATGTAGACCAAGGTACAGCAGTTTGTTGCCAAATGTGTGGTTTGTGACCAAGTTAGAGCATCATTCAATGCTCCTACACCATAGGTACACCCATTACCTATCATGGGATTGGGTTATTGTTGGAGTTTGGACTTTGCTAGACCTTTAACGCTGACTGTGAGACATCATCGGTATGTTTTGGTGATGGTGGAGCACTTCTCCAAGTGGATTGAGTTGGTGGCACTTCTTGACAAGTCTAGTGAAGGGACAGCTTACTTGTTCCTGGATCGAGTTCTTAGTCATTTTGGTCAGCTGAGGTTTTGACTGATCAAGGTACAAAGTTCTTGGGAGAGTTTCAAGTCTCGTGTGACAAGGCTTTGATTGATCACCGTACTACCTCCCGAGATCACCTTGAGGCAGATGGCTTAGTAGAGAGTGGTTCAGACGGTGAAGAGAGGATTGCAAAAGTATGGTTTGCAGAGAGGCCACTTGGGAGATTGGGATCTCCAATTACCTTGGTTGGCCATGGGCTATCGGTTCAGCCAGCAAGCCTCCTTAGCATCCTTCTCTCCGTACTTTCTACTCTATGGACGAGATCCAGATTTACTTGTAGCCATTTTTCAAGACGCTACTATAGTTTTGGACTTGGATGACCTTGATGTATGGATGAGCGCATGCTCTCAGCGGGCAGAGATCTTTTGGAGAGTGATGCCAATGGCCTTTGAGAACTTAGCAATTGCTCAGCATAGAGATACTTTATGCTATGCTACCATTCGAGGAGGAGGTTATAGACCCTCGATCCATCGATTTCATCCAAGAGATATATATATATCTATAGCAAACAGCACCGATGACACTTGATGTTTTGACAGGCCGCACTATCTTGAGAGTGCATAAGGTTTTGCCATCTGGAGTCCTTGTGTTAGAAGGACGTGATGGTGTTGTTTGGAAGGATCATGTGCACAATTGTGCACCATGCCACCTCCCAAACATTGATGGTACTATGGACCTAAGCTTGGCACTTGTACGTGCAAGCTTGAGGTGTATGTTATGTGGCTATTCTGGTGGAGCTGCTACTATGTTAGTGTGTGATAGCTGTTTTAGAGGATGGCATATGGCATGTATGATTCCTCCCCTCACAGTGGTTCCTCAAGGATAGTGGTTATGTCCTAGATGTACTTGACCTATAGCTAGTTCATTCTTTATATGGTATAGATTGCAGACATACGACTAACGATGGGGCTCCATATCACCCGGCTTCCTGATCTTTGCTCATCATAGGGTATACCATATACTTAGAGTAGATGGCTATGTGGAGTTAGAGGGAACTATCAGCCAGCTAGGGGGGCGATTGTGGCACTTTAGAGTCTATGTATGACTTATGTGTGAGTTGTGCTTCTATTGTGTATGATGTTGACAGTGATGTATGTTGTGTAGCGATGTATATACGTATGACCACTGTCATGCCATTTGTAGTTTTGCATCTAGATGCTCGGACACTGGAGTTCTAGTGATAGTAGTTAGAGGTATTTTGGCCATTACTCATAGACTACTTTCCGACGGTCAGATTTCCATTTTAGGGTACTGACTTCATGATGAGGCCCACTGTCACTTGCATTGTCCGCACCGTCGGGTGTGCCATCAGCGGGACCGTTGGGAGGAGACCTAGGTCAAAATCAAGGGTATACCCTAGGAGTGCAACTCCAGAGAGCTCACTTCTTTGATGTTGAGCCTTTGAGTTCCTGGCTAGAGTGGACAGAAAGTCGGCGAGCGTCACCTAGAGTCTCTATGCTAGAATGGGTGTGGCTTGAATGTAATCAGTGCCCTATTGTTGGCAAGTTGTTGAGGATCAGATCAAGTATTGATCTGAGTTTGATTGATTCGAGTGGTAAATGATCTGATTATTGTGGCACTTTAGAGTCTATGTATGACTTATGTGTGAGTTGTGCTTCCATTGTGTATGACGTTGACAGCGATGTATGTTGTGTAGCGATGTATATACACACGACACACCTCCTTGATCAAAAATGTTTCCATGAAACTAAAAGCGGTCAATTTTTGAATGAGCTTTTTGTAATTCACACCATGAATCTATGCAAATGCTTGGGGTCCTCCAAATAATAGAGTATTTGGCCATAATGGTGGGTCGCAATGTGAAACCGTTCATCCTACTTTGTTTTGCCAAGCATTGAAGAAACCATCCTCAACAATTCTCCAAATTTCCGTAACAGTTGTTCAGATTGCAAATCCAAAGGAGAGTCTATAGGTCTTGGATCGGCATCCAGAAGTGAGCCTCTTGCCCTACAACAAGGTACTTGATCTACGATTGCTAAATTTTTGTTGCACTTTTGGAGTAAAATTCCTTGACCCCCAATCAATTTCTTGGTTGCCGCAGGGCGGTGTAGATCATTTCCCACACCAATGCAAAACTACAAAACTCCCATTCAATTCATTGACAGAAGGAGCATTTACACTCATTTGATGGTGAATTTGAGTTTTGAGTTTAGAATTTGAATAGTTGGGAGCGTGCATTTTGGATTTTGGATCCGCCAAAAATCAAGACCAACTCACCCAACCACATGGCCAAACTCTCAAGAAATCACAGCACCTCTTCTGACCATCATTTATTAAAATACCGCATTCCTAAACCTCCATAACATGGCACCTGATTTTTATAAATGAATGCAACTTGGACAAAATACACTGTAACTGAATTTACAGAGCATTCATTTATTGTTATCTCGTCTTGCTACAAAGTTCACTAAAAATAATTACAAAATTTGTTATTTATCCTGCAGACATCTGTCCAATCTATTTCTGAAATCTATCTACCGTGAGTGCACTTTACCTGCAGAGGACTACGATAGTCCATATCTCATATCATGCAGAGGGGCAAAACCAATTCCACACGTATAAATCACTTTTGCACCAATCCACCTCTAAGGGAATGATGTTGGAAATCGAAGGCATGTTGCTCTGGCTTTGCAATTGTAGCAAAATTTCGACCTAAATTTCGAAGTTCAGGTTCAGGTTCAAATCACCCATTGCCAGTATCGTAAGTGAAGACTTCCGTGCCAGTCCGATATGTACTAGGCCCTCTCCTCACTAGAACAACTCGGAGTTTGGGGTGCTGTGAACACGTAGCCCATGACCCAACGCCAACTCTAAGCGCTCGCGCGTTTGGATCCAGTGAGAACGAGCGCCGCCCCTATTCGTGTATCGTCGCCCGTGGCGCCCGTAGCTCCGCGTGATGCTGACTCCTCAAAAGGCCAGATCTGTTCCTGTAACTACAAGCTGCTCCCTGCAACAAGAATGGCTGATGTGGCACGACAGGAACAGCTCCAAAACCGTGGGGTTGTGAGCGCGCGAACTCCGTGACCTAGCGCCAAGCCTAGGCGCTCGTTCGGTTTCTCGCGCTTGGGGGAATCCCCTGAATACAGGAGTAGCGAGGTCCACTCTACTCGGTGCATTGTAAAGAGGACTCGTTTCACGGCGCCAGGGGGTTGCGCCATGATGGGAGGTGATCCTGGGAGTTTCAGCGCGAAAGCAAAATCCTCGCTCCAAGCCTCGGTTCGCTCGCTCGCATGCTCACCTAGAGACTTAAGCGTGAAAGAAAACGAGAGTCACGAGGATATCCCTGGCATCCATGACTCAGAGCCGAAGCGCCAAACCTCGGCAATCATTCAGGCGCTCGTGGCCCGCCAAAGGTGGACACATCTAGCAGCCCGGCTCCAGGTGTAGGCCAGAGGGAAAGGAAACAAACAGCTCTTTTTGTTGTGCTTCCACAAGAAGCCATTGAAAAATGTATATGAAACAGGATTGCATAGAGATCCCAAGCGTCTGGGCTCCGAGCTTGTTGAGGCCAAGGGCAGATTAAATCTCTATGTGGAAGACGGTCACTATCCAAATCTACCTGTAGTCTCTGAAATATTCTGTAGATGTTTGGGTTCTCAATTGGAAAACGGGCAGAGTCCAAACTCACAATGGATACTACAAACCTACCTGTCCCATGTACGATCCAACCAGAATTTCAAGTCCATTCAGTAAGATGACGGAGCGTCGAAGCCAGTCCTTCTGTATCTCTCTCTACTGTACTACTCTCTCCTTGCTTCAGGTGCAGCAGCACCTTTCTGCGACACGAGAGAAATCAACTTGAAGAGGCGTGCCTCTGGTGCCTCCTCCTATCTTCCAGTTCACATGAAAGGAAAAAGGCGACCGCGTAGGAAAAATGAAGGATGGGAAGACCCCATCAAGCCGTACAAGGGAGAGACAATAAAGGTAACATGGGGCTAAGCCCCAATAGAGTTCACATGAAACACGCACTTTCTTTGCCTGAGAAACAGTACCTTTCAGCGACAAGAGAGAATGAAGTTGAAGAGGCAAACCCCTTGTATGCTTTTCTAAATTTCAGTCTACATGGACTCCGCGTTTTCAGACCCGCTGATGACAGACTCGCTCGACTATATACCGAACTTAACTAGGTTTGGAGGCATGACTAAAAAATCCCCAGATCCAGGGAGAAAATCCTGTAAGCTGCCTCCAACATGGACAATCCTGTAGGATGCCTCCGAGGAGCTTCTCATACTGTTCGCAACAACTGAATGTTGTAGATGCTACTTATACGGAGAATGCCTCATGATAACCAAAAGGGCGAAGGAAGGCGGCAATACAGTCCATGATCTTCTTTCCAGGTCCGGAACCATTACAAGAAAAGAGAACGTGGAGAAGTTAGGCATTTTTAGGTTAGTTTTGATGTACTTCCTCTCTGATCTTAAGATGTGAGGATAGCTTTGGTGCAGAAAGAAAGTTCGAAAGAGACGGTGAAGTTGTGTGATCATCGTTGGTAGTGACATCTTCTCGGACAGACAGTCGATAAAGGATTGTGGTTAAAATATATGCCAAGACTGCACAGTACTTCTCTTATATGTACAAGCTACTAGGGCACCCAACCACAGCTGAGACGACAGCTACACCATACAGCGTTAAGCGACACCATACATGGTGTGCAGTCTTACACAAGCAACCACCAAATCCCTGTGCCAGACGGGAAACTATAATTTTTCTTCTTGACAGTCTCAAAGGGTTACGATGACAGAACCAGTCCTTTTGAAAACATGAACTTTATTACTCCGGCTATAAAATTTTGATACATCGTAAATGTGCACAGAAACTCCTAATCTTTACATCTTCACAAATTCTAGTTAGTCTGTTCGTCGAACTCTTTCCTCGCCAGTTGCAGTTGCTTGAGCGTCAGCTGCAATCGCTTCTCGAACAGATTCATCTCTTCAATGCGAAGCTGCCTCCAGTTGTTTTTCAACTCAATTGCTGCTGGATGATCCACCCCATTCAAACGGGTACTGCTGGATACAAAATCCTCCAGCAACCCCCTCTCGAATGACGGCTCACCAAATCTCCACATGCCCGGCGTTGGCACACTGTCTTTAACGGACATACTCTGCTTCCGGACATTGTTCACAACGTCCATGCAGCTAGCTTTCACCTCTTCCAAAACAGCAAGACTCTCAGACTTCAGAGAATTAAGCATATCATCTATAGAACTTGGAACCTCTCTATCCTCATCTACAGATTCCTCCCCCTTTCTTACTGCTTTTCTCTTATCGTCCTTGGGGAGATGTGGAGTAAATTCTAGTCTGGGCTTGGAAACGAAGGGAGAAACGATAATTCCTGGAGCGACAGTGACATCCTTACTCGTCCCAACTTGAGTGGTTGCGGCTTTCTTTAGCACCGACTCTGGTTCTTCATCATCCTCCTCAGAATCAGATGACTCTTCCTCCCTAGTGGGAACCGCTGCGGATTTGATCAGCTTCACAGAGGGAGTAGCCACTCCTTCATCTTCTGAGGACTCCTCGTCATCTTCCTCATCTTGAACACCTTGTGCAGTAGCAACAGGTAGAGCTACTTGGTGTTTGCCAGTTCCCCAAATGAAGTCCCACAACTTGAAGAGTTTCTCTTGTTGCGGGTTTTTCCAAGGCTGCTCCACGTCTAGATTCTTCATAGAGGTATATTTGTTCCTAATCCTTCGTACCTTCTCACTGATTTGCACCTCAGTAGGGATGGCATTTCCTCCTTCTTCGATCTCCTTAGCCACCTTCGTCCAGTAAGGATCTGCCTTGGTAACGGGGATGGCCCTGCCTTGTTGCTTATCAGTAGCCAGAATCGTCGACAGCAGCTCTTCCAGACTGTTCGTCCATGTAAACGGAGTCTTCGGCTTCGTAGGAGAAGATTTCTCAGATGCCTTTCCTTTTTGTGTTTGCTGTTTCGTGGCACCATTGATCGGAGGTGAAGCAGCCTTTCTCTTTCTCCCTGCAGCTGGAGCTTTCTCCTCCTTCTGGGCGGGCGCCGGCTTAGCTTTGGGAACTGGCTTGGGCTTCCCTGCAGCAGCTGCCTTGCCTCCTTTCACAGCTGGCTCGGCCTTCGTTATCTTAGTCGGAGAAGCAGGCTTCACTGCCGGTGGGCGACCCCTCTCTGCTTTGGTTTCCTTGGCCTTTTTTGACGCGGGTTGTTCAGCAGGCTCCACATCTCTGCCTCTTTTCGATGCTGGGTTGCTAGCAGATACAGGCTTCGCTGCTCCAGCTGCATTCCCTTCCCTTCTAACGGTGTTGTATCTCTGGGCATCGTTATCGGTGTCCGAATCTTCTTCATCTTCATCATCATCAGACTCATCATCCTCCTCCTCCTGTGAGTTCCCTGCACTCGCTTCCACCTTCCCCTTCAAGACGGTCTTTGGAAGTTCCTCTTGTTCCGACTCTGACTCCTCCTCCTCGTCGCTGCTATACTCGTCATTCTTCGCGAGATTTGACATCCCAGAAAAATCAGATCCCCAGAAACCAAAATTCTTGGATCACTAGTCCCCCTCACCAACCTTCTCGCCCTTTGAGTCGCCTCCCACAAGCTCACCACGGACCACAGCGTGCCAATTGCGCTCTTGTCAAGTCTCAACCCAAAACCCCGCTCTATGGAAATGAGAGTCTGCAGCCCGCTCGAGCGGGACTAGACTACAGCCGAGGCGGCAGAACGCGAGTTGCATCCACTTGCCAAGGCTGAGACTCCGGAGGGAGACGATGGCTGCAATAGCGCAACTTCCCCGCGTTCCGTTCGTTTTCCAGTCTCCGACGCCAGCCCGGCCCTAAACCCAGAGACTCGATCGCGGGGTTGTGAAGCCAACCCACGGCTCACTCCTCGAGACAACCCAGCGCCTACCCACGTTCATGCACAGAGTCACAGGCTCTCGTCTCGCAAACGGTACTCTTCCTACCCACCAGTGGCTACGCTTTCCAAACCGAACTCGGACGCGTACCCGCCTGCTCCCATCAAGACCCCTCGCACGCAGTAGTCAGTGAGCCGGGCGGGAACCTTGACTCGCTCTCTCTGCATTGGCGCAAAGGCCAGGGCAGTTCGCGCCGTCTCCCTGGAGCTCGCTCTGGGATCGAGCGCCCAAGCGGCGTCTCATCAGCCTAACGACTTGGAGCCCTAGGCGACTGCAGTGGTGTCTCGTCCAGCTACCAAGTTCTGGGAGTCAGCGCCCGAGCGACGTCTCTTTCAAGTTTCCTCATGCGAAACTCAGAGATATCGGATCGTGTGTCCACGTATCTGACCTTTCCCGCGACTGAGTTCCGGGTGCGGTTTGTGTGTGAGGCACGGACGTCAGGGAGCCAGCGCTTTCGGGCTCCGGCGACCATCCGTCTCGCGCTCCCGCATAGAGGACCATCTCGTCTCCCGATCCGCCCGGAGACACGGACGGATGGTCCTCTATGCGGGAGCGCGAGAGCGACGCCAGTGTGTTTCGTTCCGCGATTCTCCTCCTGAGGTCGGCTTTAAGTGGGGCTTGTAAGACACGCGGTGATAGTTGGCGGCAGAGCGACTGGAACAGTCCGGCCCGAGGGGCGGCGGAGTGTTTCGTTGGACGTCCTCCGCGCCTGGAGTGGTCGATCGCCGCGCCTCGAGTTCCCCCGCCCAGCTCAACGACTCCCAGATCGACGGTGGATGAGAAGAGACTTGAACCTTTGGAGAGGGATCCTATCGTATCTAAAAGTCTCAAGACTTCAAGAAAATGTGGGATGAGCTAAGTCCGATACTTGCAATTTGGAAGGAACACCTATTCGACTTAATATGTGTTGAGGTGTTCACGTTTAGTATTTGGGTCTCCTGGTCGACTTTCTAACAATATTAAGAAACTTCATAAGCACTCCTTTTCTCACCATAAACCATGTTTTAATAGATATGTCAGTAGAAATTAATGACATTTAAGCTAACGCTTGACTGTATGTCAGGGCATGTGTGATCTCGACATTATTTACGAAATCTTTTTAGAAAAAGCTAATTCAAGTTTGAAAAAATCAGACTTCTACATTTTTTACAAATCTTTCTGGTATTAGCTAATTGAAGTTTGGAAAAATCGGAGTCTTTGGCGTTTGGAAACATCGAGTGGGGGCATTACAATTAGCTAACCCCGGATGGAGTTCAGAACTACTAACAATTTTGAATCTAGTTCGTGGAAGAGTAATTCCTCTTCTTCTATATGTGTTTTGGAGAGGTTTCCCTAAGATGCTCAAGCTAGCAGAGCAGAGCAGAGCCTTTAATTTGAATGTAGAAGACAAACTTAGATTTGTATACTACTCAACAAAGCTGCTAACTATTTCCAAGTAGCAACTAGATGTGTATATTTCCTTTTAAGAAAAACATAAACAAACAATTTGGTAGCAAAACTTGTTGATGGCCAGATTTTGTGTTGTGGATATTGACTATATGGTGGGGTTCATCGTGACTTAGCACCATTTGCACCGTCAAGATGTGTTATTACCGAGACCGTTAGGGTTGGAGACTAGGGGTATACTTTCAAAGTGCAGCTCTAGAGAGCTCACTTCTTTGATATTGAGCCTTTGAGTTCTTGGCTATGGTGGATAGAGGCTGGCGAGCATCACTTGGATTCTCTTAGCTAGAGTGGATGTGTCTTGACTGTAATCATTGCACAGTTGTTGGTAGATTATAGAGTGATAGATCAAGTACTGATATGATTGAGTGTGATTTGAGTTGGGTAAACAAATTGATTACATCAGAGAAGTGAGGTCAAGGAGAAATCAAGTGTAAGAAATTAGAGTGTTGGTGGTATCTCCAAGACTTGCTAATCATTAGTAGCTCAGATTTTCCCTAATGTGCAAAAGCTCATTCAATTGATGTAGAGTTGGCAGTGAGGCAGACGATGTGTGGAAGCACTGGCCAAATTTTGAGCAAAGAGAAGCAATTTTCAAGCATAAGTTGTCATTTTGAGCTTAGGAGGTGAAAGTAGGACCAATTTGGTGCTAGTTGGGCTTAGAAAGTGAAATTGACGGTGGAGTTGGGAACCCATTCCCATGAATTTGTGATTTTGAGTACCCTATCTTTTCAATTTGGCTTGAGTGGAGATTTAGTGGAGGATTGGTGGTCAACCAACTTTAGGGATTTAGGTTAGATTTTTGTTGGAGATTACATCAAATTTGGAGGAGTTTCACTATATTTGAAGAGGCCTAATCAACAAAGGCCTCATTTGGGTGAATATCGGGCAAATTTGGATGAGTTTTGCTAGATTTGGGAAGTGTTTGAAGTGGCAAGAAGAAAAGCCTCATTTGGGTGAATTTGGTGTTTGAAGGCTTTGAGGCATAGGGCTATGAGAGGCTATGAAGGTCACCTTGCTAACGTGAGGCTAGCTAGTTTAGAGTAGATTTTGGTCATTATTTGGCAAAATTTGCAGACCTTGCTCAATTAGGCACAATAAGATTTGACCCCTAGATCTTTGGTTCCTAGATTGGTGCCCTAGCCAGCTGGTCCACCCTCACTTGTTGTCCTAATGATTGTTCCACAGTTATCTCTACACTTATAGCTTTGACTATGAGAGACAATTTGATCCCATTCTTGATGATCCCAGTAGCTTAAGAAGTAGATAACTCTTAGTATGTCAAACGCCAAATGATGGTAGAGTCAGTCCAATGTTGATTTATGAGATGGAGGGTTTTCATTTAGATTTCTAATGATAAGACTCCCTCCATTCCCTACTTTTTGTTTGTGTGAGGTGCCCTGACTTTAGATCATTGGTGCTCTAGTGTGCTCTTAATAGTGAGGCTGGAGTGATGACCAGTCAGACTACCTATGTTTCTCTCTGATGAAGCAGGAAGTGATGACCTGTAGACTATGAGAGTGCATGTTATGATGGCAAGTTACAAGTTGCCCTTCTCCTAATGTAGTTGTTGTAGTTAGAGCTATATTAGTGGATGACATTTTGTTGGTACGTTGGCACTTGGTGGTGTTGGCACTTGCAGTGGTTATGGTTACTTTTAGGTTACTTTATCACAACAGAGTTCTTTGGAGATTCCATAGGAGATATTATTGCAGTACACAATGGGTTTACTTGGAGTAGTGCTCTATATCAACTTGTATCTCAACTCCTAGTGAGGGAGGAGATTGACTCTAAGTTGGAATTTGATGTAGTAGTTGATTCAATTGAGAGTGCACTTGGTATGTCTACACCATTATTGTGGGACATTGATAAAATTTATGGTGCCTCCAAAGGCCCCAAGAATTATCCTAGTATAGTGGGTACCATTGAGTTGGATGATTTCATCCCAAAGTTTGATAGTTGATATGATCTGCAATAGATGCGGAACCCAACTTTGTTCATACCCTTCATGACATGGAAGGGGTTATTTCAGCACTTGGAGGGTCCATCAATGGACAACTACCATGAGTTTAGGAGAGCTTACTTGGAAGATATTGAGCTATGGAGACAATATTGGTCTCTAAACTATGTCTCCATCACTTTAGGCTCGGTTTCTAAGGGTAGATCGATTGTACCCACAAGTTCTAGCTCTAGTAGCATTGGTGAATCTCTTGGAGATGGCGATACTACAAGTGGAGGTACTATTATAGGAGGTGGTTTAGTAATAGGGTTTAATACCATGGTGGAGTTATTCCAATGTTTGAGGCAAAACTACCAATGAGTATGGAGCTTGCAAGAGTTCTAGTGAAAGGTTGGAGAGAGCCTATGCAAGGCATGCACTTGCATGAGATGGCTTATCAATTTTACTCAAGGAGTTATTGAGGCCTAAGCAGTCCAATTTTTGGTATGGGATACTAGATAGGGAGTTGTGATGTAGAGAATATGATGCTACAATGTTACAAGCTACTTCACCTACTTTGGCGGTGGTCTTTGGTTTGGTTGAGCATATTGAGCTCAACATGGTAAAGGAGAGAGTGGTGACATCTAGATTTGGTAGGGGACTCATCCATAGCTATTACTTTTGCTAGAGTGCAGCAGAGTGCACCATGCCATGTTAGTTTTTGAGGACAAGGTGGACAGCCTAGATCCTATAGAGCAAGTAGAGGGCCTAGTGTAGCTAGACCCTTACCTTCATTTTTGGTTAAGCAATAACCAATGAGTGGTGGTGTTGCTTGTTGAACTTGTGGTGGACCTCACCACAAGAGAAATAGCACTTAGGGTAGCGGATCTGATACCTCAAACTCTCCTTTCTTGTGGAATGTAGCTCCGGTTTCCTCACCAGCCTCTTTCCCCAAGACTATTCTCCAATCTGACTCTATCCATTGAGTCAGATTGTCTCTCTACCCTTCTTCCTCTGGACCCTCCTCACAATTACTTGTAGCTATTTCTGCCATGAAACCTAGGAAACTCAAGTTCTAGTTCCAAGCCAGAAAAGTGATCCAAAGTCTACTCAAGACTTTGATCCTTGCTATTATATCTAATCTCTGAATTGTAGGATTCCTCATTGTGAGTGAGGGACTCTTCTTTCTACCCTCATTGGCATTATGCAATCTCTCACTCTTGGTATTTGGAAGATAATTCTTCCATCTCCTAGGCATGAAATTCTCACTCCCTCTGGATTCTTAAACATCAAACCTTTGGTTGGCTTTGTAACATGCACTATTGTGGGATGACTACTTAGTGGCATATGATACTTGTGTGACATTTTGAAAGTCCCTCACTTTTATAGTTCTTCATTGCGCAATCATTCTTCAGCACTCTTCACTTGATAATCACACATTTTGCATATGTTCCTCCTATCATTGTTAATTTTATCCCACTCACGCCTTAGCTATTTCTTGCTTGTACATTCTTGGCTAGCAAACCCAAAAAAAAAATTGTTACTCTATCTTCAAATTGGGTTGATAATCTCAAGGTGAAGTTTCCTTACTGTGAGTTTCTATCGTGATAAGTTTGATCTAAGTTCTTCTTTTCTTGACATGAAGTAAACTACTTTGAGTTCAACCCAAAGACACTATTCTCCTTCTTTTGTCACCATTTGGGTTCAATTTAACTTTGACTATACACTTCTTCTTCAAAATTTAACAAAAGAAAAAAATATGGGTACCACATCTTCATCTTTGGTAGACAAACCTCTACCTAGAGAGGTTTTATAGTGCGCTTATGATGGGATTCAACAACTTGACCACCTTACTATTGATGAGATTTTGGATGTTGGGTGCTAGTCTCAAATGGTGGTAGTTGCTGATAGGTCACCTATGGTAGTGGTGAACCTAGTTGGATAGCCTTGAGCTACCTTTCCCACACTTATGAGTTTTCTAGGCTCTCATGCTTTTTGAGAGGGAGGTCCTAGACTGATTTGGGGCTAACAATTACAGTAGTTGGTGGAGCCCAATGTTGATGAGAGAGAGCAAGCAATGGGTTTTTGCACCAATATTACTACTATTCTAGCAATGTCAAAGGCATCCAAGTATTAGGTGTTAGGTCCAGCTATGGATCTAAGCTATTTGACTTGGATGTGAGCCTTGGCTTAGTAGAGCAGTGTAGGATGTGCTTTACAAGCATCACCACTAATACACTTGTGAGCCTTGTGCCTATTGAGATGATTCAAGCATCAGTGGGGATGATGGACCAAGTGGATAGGTTATTCTTGGGACACAAATAGTGGCTACTAGGGAGAGTGGTCTACTTGGAGTCCATCCAAGTGAGTGTGGTCTACATGGATTACACCCTTTCTCTACTTGGGATGCAACTAGATGATGTATGGAGCTTGTAGCTAGATTGGAGGAAGTTTTTCACATTGAGATTGGGACTTCTAGTGGTTGGGGGCATGACACTATTGCTCCCAAGGGCCCAGTGTAGTAGCCAGTCAATATGTCTTCTCCTATAACAATTAAAGAGGATACTTGGGAGCCAAATCTTGGACCTAAGCTTACAAGAGGAGAAAGATAGAGGGTTTGGAGGTTCTTGAGGAGCTACATGAGTTGTTTTGCCTTTAGTATGAAGGATTTTTGTGCTTTAAAAGGACCTGGTATTCAGATTGAGTTGACTAGCAATACACCAAGTTTCCGACATCCCTATCAATATAGTGATATGGAGAGAGCATTGATTCTAAGCTAGAGTAGAGACCATTTTGACGTTAGTTTGGAGGGGATTTCACATGGAGTGTATGCATCAGCTATAATGATGCTAGCCAAGAAAGATATGCATGGAAACTACATAGATAGGCAAATATATGGAGATTACCGTCCTATCAACCTACAAACTAGGGCTGATTGGTATGCCATGCCTACACCGGAGGAGATCTTTGATGCAATTGGGCATGCAAAGGTCTTTAATACTTTGGATCTTTGAGTGTGACGTCATTATTTGTTGATCAAGGAGGAGGATAAGTCCAAGATAACATTTTGGACTATTGATCCTCACAAAAAGGATGTGTTATATTAGTGGAGGTTTTTACCATTTGGGTTAAAGAATGCTCTTGCCAAGTTCTTGAGGGTTGTGGACAAGATCCTAAATCGATTGGATTTTTCTTGGTACTATATTGATGAAATTTTGGTCTATAGTACTATTGTAGAGGAGCATGAGAGACATTTGTTGGAGGTTGTTGAGAGGTTGAGATCTCATGGACTCAAATTACATCTTGGGAAGTGTAGGTTCTTCCATGAACATGTTGAGTATTTGGGTCACACTATCTACCCTAGAGGACTACCCTATAGGACCCTAGAGGACCCTAGAAGATCAAATTGGAAGCTATTTCATGTATTCCTCAGCCTACAGATGTGAGCAGAGTGTGAGCATTCCTTAAGTTGGTAAACTTGTATGGCTGATATGTTAAAGGATTTAGTGTCATTGCCAAGGCCTTGAAAATGCTAACCAAGCTTACACAAGAGCGATGTTAGGGAGATGAGCAAGAGAGAACTTTTGTAGAGCTAAAGGAGAGGTTGACATCTATCTCCATTTTGAGAAGATTGATCAAAGGACAACCATTTCAAGTTCACACCGATTGGAGTATCCTGGAGCTTGGAGTAATGCTCACCCAACATGATGATGAGGAGAAGGAGCTTGTGGTGGCCTCTGCTAGTTGGTCCAAAAATTCAAAGGAGGCAAATTATAGCTCATATGAGGGAGAGTGCTTGGTAGTAGTATGGGTAATAGCACATTTCCAATGTTACTTATTCAGTAATCCTTTTACTTTCATCATTGATCATCAACCACTAAAGTTGTTGATGGAGTTTGACAAGCTTTCAAGGAAGCTTGCATGATGGGCTTTGATTTTATAGGAGTATGATTTCATGGTTATTCATAGACCTAGAGTGGTGAATAGTGATGCATATGGGTTGAGTAGAAACCCATGTCCCAACCAAAAAAATCAGACCAAAGCATGTTAGCATGGTGAGATAGATGAGGAGATGGTGCCATGTTGGCATGCATCTACCTTTCTTTGTATATTTTCTGAGGCTTTGGTGGTATTTCCCTTAGTGCATACATGAGAAGTTATTGAGGTCTCAGATCCAAAGAGTGGAGATAGTGGTATAGTTAAGCAAGACATTCATGATGATGTCTTAGTGATGGACTATCTTCAAATTGGTGTTGTGGGTAGCACAGTTTGGGCCAAGGAGAGCGACCATGTTCTTCAGCAAGCTAGACGGTTTAGATTGGAGGGTAGACACCTTCTTTGTGTATGGGAGAGCTCTATTGAACTTGCAAACTTGGATGGCAATTCTTTTGCCACTTGCATAAATGGGTGGAGGGTTCAAAAATATTGACATGTGTACTTGGACTTGTATAAAGAAGCCAAAGCTAATGTTCATGGGGATGCTCTTATTTGAGGAAGGAGGTATGTGGTACCCACATTTTTTTGTTTTTTATGAGTTTTAAAGAAGAAGTGTATTGTTGAAACTGAATTGTAGCCAAATAAAGAAGAAAAGAAGAGAATGATGTGTCTGGAGCACACCCAAAGAAGTCAACTTTGGGTAAGAAAAGGATGTGCTTGGATTGGACTTACAAAGTGGAGACTCAAAGTAGTGCAACTTCATATTGAGAGGCTCAACCTGATCCAAAGAAGTAGCAACTTTTATTTGGGTCATGCTAGTCAAGAAGGTATAATTAAAGAAATGGCTGAGTCACGAGAAGAATAATCTGAGAGTGATAGGAAACAAACATGCAAAAGTTATGAGTGTTGATCTCAAAATTGGCTAAAGGATGATGGCATCTTAGAGCACTATAAAATTAAGACTTCATTGAGGAAAATCAAAAATGTCAAGAAGATATCATGTTCCTCTTAGTAGTTGTGCTAAAGTAATGCGAGTCACAAAGCCAAATGAGAGTTTATTTTTTTAAGTCTAGAGGGAGTGAGAATCTTGCATCCAAGAGAGGGGATATTGTTCCAATGTTGTAGAGTCCATGAGTGCATAATGGCAAAGAAAGGTAGTAGGAAGAGCTCCTCAGTTGTAGTGAGGAGTCTTCCAATTTGGAGATTAGGTGTAGTGGCATGGATTGAAGTTATTAGTACTTTGGATTATGTTTTTGGCTTGGAACTAGAACTTCAAGAATTCATGGCAAAGATAGCTGCCAACAATTGGAGGTATGGCCTCAAAGTAGTGGAGAAGAAAGGAAATCCAGCTTGATAGATAGAATCAGAATGGAGGTTAGTCATGGGAAAGAAAGCCGGGGTTACGGTCAGAGTCACCTTCTATCAAAAGTTTGAGTCTTTGGAAGAAACCACAGAAGTGAGAAATTCCTTCTTTGCTCCACATACCAACAATGGTTACAAGTTAGACATCTACTAGGATCTGATAAAACAAATTATTGGTGGAGTGATAATGGTGATGTTCAAGCCCAAGCAAACCACTTACGTGATGATGAATCCGTGGTTTTCTTTCATCAAGTGTTTGCAAGAGAAAAGGTGAATTGGGAAAAATGTTTCCACAAGGACAAGAAAAATGGTTGTTAAGTAGAGGATAGATATGTTGCCCCACTACTTCATACCATTTGCAACACATTTCTATCTAGGGTTAAACTTGCTGACCACACATGAGATATAGAGAATGGTCTTGCATTTCCACCCAATCTTCATCAAGAAGCAAATGAAGATGAGCAACATTACATCTTACAAATTTTGTCAAGCAATGAACATTTTGCCAAGATGGGACAGAAGAAGATTGTGGTCTAAACCATGAGACAACTTGGCAAATATCACTTCGGTGGTAATTAGTAAGTAATGTTTATTTCCATAGAGATACGATTCAAAAATGGTCAAATATGAAGTAAATAGTAAAAATCAATTCTTCTTGGTTGCGTCTTTAATCTCTTAGGTAGAAACCACACCCAAAAGAGAGTAACAAACACTGATCATAATCTTGTCAGAAACAAATCACACTCATAATCACAATAATTCCAATTCTTTCCAAACAAACTTTGATTGTGATGATTCAGATTTTCCCAATGAAAGCTACTTCACTACAAATGACTTTGCCTTAGAATTGTGGTCCACCCTCCACTAAAGACACAACTTCCTTGATGAATGTTGCTTTGCATCAAACCCATACTATGCTCACCAATGCAAAATATTGTCAATACTATAGTTCCTCGCAAATCCGTCAAGGCATTGTTTTGATTGCTATCCATCCAAGATCAAACACATAGAATGAAAATCAGAACTTAGGAATCCAATATCCAACAAACTCACTGATTTTCACTTTGAATTTCTCCAAACACTCACAAACACAAATATAAGATTGATACTTGGAATTAAGTTCAACATTTTGCTTTACTCAACTTCAAAAATATAAATATTGAACAACAATACACTACAAATGCTTTCTTTAAATAGGCAGAGCATTTTGATAGTTACTAACTAATATATCATATCCTAACAACTTTACCAACCTATAGATTTGAAATGAAAAACCACTTCTTCATATCTACCTCTTCATATCTCAAAACTATTTCTAATCCAACCCGATGTCAACCTTGACTTCAGCTTCTAAACCCAAAGTTCCTTCAAGTACTTCTCCTTCTTTGGGTCTATCTATTACCAATTCTCCTACTATTCCTACTACTTTTCCACTCTAAGCTACAATTGGAGTCATGGGTAATCTACCTACTTCTTTGTTAGCTAACCCACTCTTCTCTAATATCTTAAGTAACTCACCCAAAGACACATGCACTCCTACTTCTAAAACTTTGTACTTTGCTTTTACCTTCATCTCACTATAAAGTCTATCTAAATTTGATCAAACTAAATCTAGTCTAAGACAAACATTATCTCCTACTTCTAATATCTTTTGAAGAGTGATGCTTCAAAAGAGACTGCCAAAGTGAGGAATTTGTTCAATCGCCCTTGCACTAAGAATGGGTATAAGGTGGACAGTTATAGAGACCTTGAGCAGAGAGGGATAGTAAGCATGATGATGGCAATGTTCAAGCCAGAGCAAACCACTTATGTTACTATGCAACAGGCGGTGTTCTTCACCAAATGTTTGCGGGGAGGCAGTAGATTGGGCAAAATGTCAACATCAAAGAGAAGGGCAGATGATTTTAGGATGGAGAATGGATATGCCACTACATTCTTTTTTGCCTATTGCAGTGCACTTTTATTTTGGGTTGAACTTGCTGACTTTGGAAGAACAAAATCAAATGCGCTTGCACTTTCATCTGGATTTGCGAAAGGAGGCAGATGTAGATGAGCAATATTACATGGAGAGAGTGCAAGATGGAGATGAGTACTACAAGGAGAGTGGGAAGGAGAAAATCATAGCAATTGACCTCCCCATGGCTAGAAAGAAAGCCAAGCTTGAGAGTTGTGTTGCGACAGTCCAGCCTCAAAAAGTTCCAAAGCTTAACCCAACGGTGGTGGTAGTGAAGACAAAAGGAAGCCGCGTAGGAATCAGAAGAAGAGTCAGAAGGAGAAACTAGATCAAAGGAAGGAATGTCAGGAGAAGAAGAGGAGTTCATGCTACGGAGTGAAATGTTGAGCAGTGACAGCAAAGGCAAAGCGGAGGTTCAGCAAACGCAATAGCCAATGATCGAGGCAAGAAAGCTGAGTCCCAAAGTTTCCATGCTTGAATGAGGAAGTGAGAGGAAGAAGGGAGGGGAAGTTGTGGCACAACCGTAGACTGCCAAGAGTAAGAATGTTATGATTGCATCTAAAGAGGAGCCCAATAAAGTTACTCTGGAAGGGGGAGAAAGTTCAGAAGAAGAAACTTTGAAGGTGCAAAGATTGTGACTTTGGGGCAAGGTGCAAGGAGTAGAGTGGTCAGAACTCAAAGGCCAAGCCAATGGCACAAGGTGCAAAGGAGTGGACTATTTTTCTAAAGTAGTTTGTTTGCTATTGATATTGCTACAATAGAAGAAGATGGAGATGGTAAGTGCAAATCTCAAGGTGCTTGATGAATTGGCAGAAGTGAAGACTTGGAGTGCAGAAACCTCGTTGTTGTGAAGTAAGTTGATGAAGGTGGAGATGGAAGTCAAAGAACTTTGGGTTGAGGAGGTTCTTTGGAGTAAGCGCTTTGAGGTGACGAGGAAAGAATTAGTCAAGAGTCACGAGGAGGCAAAGGAGATGACCGTGTTGGTGGCAATGTTGAAAGGGGAAATTGTAGATGCACGTGTAGAGTTAATTCACTCAAAAGAAATTATTGCAGTGATAGAGCAAGAGTTGGAGAGTGTCAAGAAGAAGGCAGCGGAGAAAGATCAAGCCTGGCAGCAAGAGTTAGCGGAGTGCAATAGAGAAGAAGAACGGTTGCGAGGGTTAGTGCGGGATGCAAAGGAGCAAATCTCTATGAATAGGAGGGAGAAGGAGGCATTGAAGGCTAAATTTGAAGATGAGCTCCATATGTATTGCAGTGAATTGGAGGAAGAAAGGAAGAAGGAGAAGCTTATAGTTGTAGGAGAAGCTAATGAGGTAGAAGGAGTCATCAGTGAAAGCAAGGCCATGCTGAGCACGGAAGTTGAATGTTAACTCAAAGAGACAAGATTGCATGAGCTGAAGTTATTAGTGCAAGGTTGCGCAAGAGAAAGGCAAAGGACATGAAGTTGAATAATCTATTAATTTGTCTACGAGATCGTGTAGATAGGAAGATGTTAGAGGTAAGAGACAATGTGTGTCTCAGACTAGATCTTGTTAGAACGGAGTTAGCTAAACTTCATAGTGAGGTACAAGAAGTACAAAGACACAATCTTGTAGAAGTAGGAGTACAAGTGTCTTTAGAGTTGTTCTTTGAAACCTTAGCAAGGAGTGGGTCAAGAGATAAAGAGTTGGAACAATTACCTAAGACCTCAATTGTAGTTTGTAGTGAAGAAATTATAGAAATAGAAGAGTTAGGAGTAGAATTAGATAGACACAAGGATGGTGAAATTATCAAGGGATCATCGGTTTTGAAAGTTGACGAGAAGGTTGACATAAGATCGGAGTAGTAACAAATTTGAGATATGAAGAGGTAAATATGAAGAGGTGGTTTGTCATTTTGGATCTGTAGGTAGGAAGAGTTGTTAGGAAACGGTATAGTTGTTAGAAACTGCTGAAGTGCTTTACTATTTAAGAGTGGCATTTGCAGTAATATGTTGTTCAGTGCTCATTATTTCTGAGAATAGATAAAGCAAAGTGCTATGAAGTAGTGCTTGTTGCTTGAGCTTAATTCCAAGTATCAATGTTGTGATTGTATTTGTGAGTGTTTGGAGAAATTTGAAGTGCAAATCAATGTGTTTGTTGGATGTTGGATTCCATAGCCTTGAACTTCATTTTGTGTGTTTGATCCTGAGTGAAGGGCAATTGGAGCAATGCCTTGACAAATTTGAGAAGAATGGTAGTGTTGGTAGTATTCTGCATTTGTGAGTGCAGTGCAAAGTTGATGTGAAGCAATTTTGACTGAGGAAGCTGTGCCTTCAGTGGAGGGGTGGAACACAATTTTGAGGCAAAGTTGTTTTTCAGTGAAGTGTTGTTTTTGGGAGAGCCTGAATCATCACAATCAAGATTGTTTGGAAAAATTTGATGGAATTGTGATGAAGTGTGACACATTGTTGTGACAAGACTACGAGTCAAAACTTGTTACTCTCTTTTGGGTGTGGTTTCTACCTGAGAGATTAAAGAGGAACTCAAGAAGAACTACATTGTGACATTTGACTTTGTATTTGACCAATTCTAACCAGTATCTCTGCGGGAACAAACCTTACTTACCTGATTACTACAAAAGTGATATTTGCCAAGTTATCACATGATTTTGGCACCGCTACTGGAGATACAAAACTCGGAAGTAGAAGAATATGAAGCCAATCTCAAAACTAGGTGTTAAAGCAATATGAATGTCTATATCACGAGAACAATGGGAAGAGAGAGTTTGAAGATGAATGTTACATCATGAAGAAGAAGAACGCCTGAAGATCCAATCCACTATTGATGAAGCCAAACAAGAGGCGTTGGACTTCCAACTTCTTCACAAAGTTCAAGAAGCTTTGCAAGAACTTGAACAAAAGAAACGTGAAGGAGGATGGCAAGGCTATTTTTCCCCCTATTCCAAGAAGAAGAAAGACTCAAGCGGGCAGACATATTCATTATGACCTAGTACACCGACTTCTCCTAAAGCTGTAAAGGAAGTCAAATTTATTAAGAAGTTTGTTCACAAAAAGACAACACAAACATTTGCGGAAGAAGAGTGTCAACATCTTTTACGTATGATTCCTTGGTTGTCTTGAAGGAATTTTGAAGAATTGTGAGAACCCGGCAAATATCACTTTTGCAGTAATCAAGTAAGTAAAGTTGGTTCTCGTAGAGATACTAATCATAAATGTTTAAATATGAAGTCAAACAATAACATGTAGTTCTTCTTGAGTTCTTCTTTAATCTCTCAGGTAGCAACTACACCCAAAAGAGAGTAACAAGCTCAAAATCTTGACAACTTGTCACGAATGCACACTCCTATAATCACAACATAGCAAATTCTATCCAAACAAATCTTGATTGTGATGATTCAGATTCTCCCAAAGACGGCACTGCACTACAAAAATGACTTCGCCTCAGAATTGTGTTCCACCCCTCCACTAAAGGCACAACTTCCTTGATCAAAATTGCTTCACATCAACTTTGTGCTGCACTCACAAATGTAGAACACTACAATTCCTCTCAGATCTATCAAGGCATTGCTTTGATTGCACTTCACTTAGGATCAAACACACATAATGAAGATCAAAGCTATGGAATCTAACATCCAACAAACACACTGACTTGCACTTCAAATTTCTCCACACACTCACAAACATAGACATAGAGTTGATACTCAAAATCAAGTTCAAGCAACGAGCACTAAAAACATCACTTCACTTTATCTATCTTTAGAAATATGAATAGTGAACAACATTTTCTTGCAAATGCCACTCTTAAATTGTGAAGCAAACGACAGTTACTAACAACTTTACCATACTACAACAACCCTTCTAACTTGCAAATCCAAACTTACAATGCAACTCTTCATATCTGCATCTTTAGATCTCAAATCTGTTACTACCCCGATCTGATGTCTACTTCCTCATCGGCTTTCAAACCCAATGATCTTCCTATTACTTCTCCTTCTTTTGGTATATCTAATTCTACCAAATCCTTCACTATTTCTACTACTTCTACACTAGGAACTACAATTGAGCTCAAGAGTAACCCTTCTATCTCCTTATCTCTTGATCCACTCTTCTACAATGTCTCTAATAATAAGTCTGATGACACCTGAATTCCTACTTTTGCAACATCAAACTTCCTCTCCTCTATCGCACTACTCCTTTTTTTTTTGAACTTTGACTTGACTAAATCTACTTTGAGATTGACATTGTCTCCTACTTCTAACATCTTCCAATCTACTCGCTCCCTTAATCGGATCAGTAAAGTGTTCATATCCACATCTTTGGCTTTTCTCTTCCAAGTTTCTTGCACAAGCAACTTTAACTCGTGTAGACGTGCTTCTTCCAACCTTCCTTTAGCCTCCGTGCTCAAAATTTCTTGCAACTTTCCTGCAACTTTTCCTACTCATTCTGACTCATAACCTCAAGATCGCTTTGCCTTCAACTCTTTGCGGTACATCTTCAACTCATCTTTGTACTCAATATCAAGCATCTTCTTCTCCTCCGCATACTAAGAACTCTGTAACTCAGCACTTTATACCAGCTTGCGCAATCGTTCTTCTTCTTGATGCTTGACTGCGAGCTCTCTTTGCCATGCTTGATCCTTCCCGGCTGCACTCTTCCTCAAGCTTTCTAACTCTTGCTCCATTATTGCGGCCATTGCCTTCACATGAATACTCTTGATGCACACATCACTGACCTCCTCTTTCATTTTGGTCAACAACATTGCCTGCTTTTTCAATTCTTTGGCTTGCTTCTACATTTCCTTACATTTTGACTCAAAACTCTCTTGCAACTTCTCAAAAGTCTTCTTCTTCAAGACCGCATCCACCCAAAGTTCTTCAACTTCCTTGTCTCTTTGGGTTACATGCTCCTTACATGCAAACCCTTCACTTCAACAAGCATATACTTCACCACCTGCAACTCATTTGTCACCTTCATAAAACCTTGTGGAATTACTTTTTGGTGCTCCTTCAAGAGTTCCAACAATGGAGTGACAACCTTTGATAGATATTGTATTCCGCCAAACTTCTCTTCGTCTTTGGCCCCATCTTCATACTTCACCTCTTCCATCAGCTTCTTTTGCCAAAGTTGTGATCTTTGTATCTTCAGAGACACTACTTTTGAGCTTCCTTCTTCCTTACCTACTGAACTTGGCCCCGCAGGGTACTCCTTTTGTCTTTCAGCCCCCTTCTCTTCCACAACCAGGGCTATGCAATGATTCGGCTTTCCTGGTACACTGTCAATCATTGCATGACAAGCTTCACCCACTCCAACCAATTGCTTAACCTTGTGTTCACCCTCACTCTTGCTTTTGGATTCCTCACTTTGTAAAGTGAGTTTGTCTTCTTTTGAGACCTCTCCTCGAGACTCTATCTCCCCTTTAGACTCAGTTTCCGACGGTGCTTCTTTCTTCATCTTCTTACTCTATAGAACCAGTCTTTGGGTCTTCCTTTGTGCTGGATGCAACTTTGCTTCTTCGGGTTTATTGCACTTCTTCTTCTTTGGGCTTGTGACTTCTTCCCTCTTCCATTGTTCCGTCCTCAAGAAGTGATCATCATTGGCTCACAGGTGTGCCATATATTATTGCTCTTCTTCATCCGCTTCTTGTCTCAAATCAGGATGGAAATGCGACACCATGCAATGTCTCTCCTTTGTTGTCAGCAAGTTCAACCCAAAGTAGAAGTGTGTTGCAAATGGTGCAAAATAATGTGGAGGAAAACGTGTCCTCCAATTGACCACCATCTGCCTTGTTTGTTGGTGAAAACACTTAGCCCAATTCACCTTCACTCTTGCAAACATCTGGAAGAAAAAGACCGCCTATTGCATGTTCATGTAAGTCCATGGCCATTATTGTCCCCACAATACTTTTGATAATTGGATCCCGATAGGACTCCACCTTGTAACAATTTGTTGTGTGCAGAGCAAAGAAAGAATCTTGTATGTCCGTCGTCTCCTTTGTAGCATCACGCTTCCAATAGAAGGTGATGCCCGTCGGTTCTCTTGCTTCCTTCCCCGACACTGACCTCCAATCCAACTCAGTCCATTGAGCCGGATTTCCTCTCTTCCCCTCGACTTTGGGGCCTCCCTTGCAATTACTAGCAGCTATCTCTGCCATGACTCTTGGGAAACTGAAATTCCAATTCCATGCTAAGAAAGTAATACGAAGTTTATTCAAGACTTTGATTCTTCCTATGACGTCCAACCTACAAATTGTGAAACTTTGCACTTCTAGAGCATTCGTGACCTTCTTTGCCATGATCTGCTCTCTTGTTCTTTGGCATTGGAAAACTATTCCTTCTCTTGGATGAGAGACTCTAACCCCCTTTGGATTTCAGAAAATTTCACTCTCAATTGGCTTCTTGACATGCATTACTGTAGGACGACTACTAAGAGGGATATGAATTCTACTTGACATATTCAACTTGTCCTTGCGCAATTGCAATTTTATATTACCCCAAATTGTAGTCATTCTTTGGTTGATTTCAAAATTGACTTCCTCTTCTTTTGCATGTTGCTATCTTGTCACTGTCAAGACATGCTTCTTCTGCCTCCGCTGTTTCTTGAAGTGTACTTTCTTGCCACATACCAAGGTTGTTAGACGGTCTTTGTATCAGCCTTTGCTTCCCAATCCAAAGATGATGCTCTTTGGACTTCTTTCTTTACTCCTCTCTTGAGTACCTCCATCATCGGATCCAATCTTGACTCCTTTGGATTTCCTCCAAAGACACTCCCGTCCATTCCTTCTTTTGCAAATTAGCTTTCTTTGCTTACTTCTTCTCCAAATGCTAATATAGCATTTGGAGAAAAAATTTAAAAAAATATAGGCACTACATATGTGGAGTTATTCTGGGTTTGGAAGCCAAAGAAGAAGTAGACATCAGATCAGATTAGTAATAGATTTGATATTTCAAAGGGCAGATATGAAGGGATGCATTGTCATTTTGGATCTATAGGTTGGTAAAGTTGTTAGGAAATGGTATATTAGTTAGATAACTACTAAAGAGCTCTGCCTATTTAAAGGAGACATTTGTAGTATGTTTTTGTTTAGTGCTCATAATTCTAAGAATAGATAAAGCAAAGTGCTATGAAGCAATACTCATTGATGGAGCTTAATTCCAAGTATCAACTCTGTATTTGTGAGTGTGTGGAGAATTTCAAAGTGCAAGTTAGTGTGCGTGTTGGATGTTGGAATCCATGACCTTGATCTTCATTCTATGTGTTTGATCCCGAGTGAAGTGCAACCAAAGCAATGCCTTGACAAATCTAAGAGGAATTGTAGTGTTGGTAGTATTCTGTAGTTGTGAGTGCAACATAGTGTTGATGTGAAGCAATTTTGACTGAGGAAGTTGTGCTTTCAATGGAAGGGTGGAACACAATTATGAGGTAGAAGTGTTTTGCAATGAAGTGCTAATTTTTAGAGAGATTGAATCATCACAATCAAGATTGTTTGGAAAGATTTGGTGGATTTGTGATTAAGAAGTATTAATGTGTGATAAGACTATGCGTTAGTGCTTGTTACTCTCTTTTGGGTGTGGTTTCTACCCAAGAGTCTAAAACAGAAAGTAAGAAGAACCACATTAATGAAATTGGACTTTATATTTGAACATTTCTGACCAGTATCTCTACGGGAAGGAACTTTACTTACCTGATTACTGTGATATTTTCTAGGTTATCACAGTTATAGAGTGTACCACCTCCAAGCTTTCTTTTGGAGTAGACTTGGGAAAATTTGCAGTTAGTCAATAGTAGAATCATGCTCCTTATTGGCAAAGGAGATAACTTCAAATTCTTTGATGAATTCATCAAGGTCTTCATCTTGCTCCATCCCTTTGTACTCCTGGTAGGCATGTCAAGTTACGGTAACAAAGTCATTCTAAAACTCTGAAAAATAAGCTATGGTAAAGTGGGGCTTGATGGACCTAAAGTACTACTTGGTGATTGTGCATCAAATTTAGTGCAAGGGTTCATTAAGTTCAAGATGGGGTCTTTGTTGATAGGTGGACTCTTGCTGGTATGTCAATCTCAACTCAAGTTGGAGATAGAGGTTCAATTTCTTCAATTGGCTCTTTCAGATCCTTTCAAACAAGTTGAGGAATCATATGAAGAAGATATTGACACTCTTCTTCTATTAGTGTTTGTATTGTCTCCTCAAAAATGAATTCTTTTATAAAACCAGCTCCTTGGACAGCTCTTGAGGAAGCTAGTGTACTAGATCATAGCAAATATGTTTGTCCGCTAGCATCTTTCTTCTTCTTGGGATTCAGAGATGTAAAGTAACCTTACCACCTGGTAGAGAGAACCAATCAGACCGGCTTGGTAGAGAGAACCAATCAGACCTTGTGCATGATAATGAGCAAAGATCAAAAATGGAAGGGGCTAAACATCATTGGGACAAGAGGATTCATGCAGTTTTGTGGGAGTATAGGACAACCATGAAGACTTCCATCGGGTATTCACCATTTCAATTGGTATATGGTATTTAGTCTACCTCACCTATTCACTTTGATCTTCCTACCTTCCAAAGCATTCATAGGAGATTGAAGAAAGCAAAAGGAGGTGATGCAGAGAAGTCAAGGAAGGAAAAACTCTTGGAGTTGGAAGAGGCAAGAGCCGTTGCTATGGTTTGGGAAAAGAAAGCCCAAAGAAAACAAAAGGAGAGCTTTGACAAGAGGCAAGGCAAGAAGAAGGTGGAGCCTTTCAAAGAAGGTGATTGGGTAATGTTGTTTGATTCTATTCGATTCAAGAGAGTGCAAAAGAAGTTTTTGCCTTAAGTACTTTGGACCTTTCACAGTGAAGAAGGTGTGGGGCAATTATACCTATGATCTCAAGGAGTTGGGAGGAAGACACTTTGATAGGATTAACCATGATAAGTTGAAGATATGTCATAGAAGCTAAAGAGACCTTCACTTTAAGGACAAAGTGAAAACTTTGTCCGGGGGTAAATGTAACATCCATTTGTGCATGTGTGTGGTATTGTGATATTTAGCTTGGTATTACAAGTACTTGAGAGATATTATTTATATAGAGATAAAGGATGGTTCTACATTAATCATGATTAGCTAGAGTTAGTCATAGCTAAGATAGAAGGGACCTTACTTTAGAAGAAGTGGAAAATATGAGCACCACTATTTTGGATTCTAGTGTGTTGACTTGGTATTATTCCTAGGTGTTTGGCTTTGAGTAAAGAGTTGAGAACTCTTGGGCCCGCAAGCCTTTTTGTTTTGGATTCTTCTATAGTCCAAGGATAGCCCATGTGAAGGAATCCTTGATTTAGTGGTTGGGTCAAGATAGGATCACATGTTAGTGGAATATGCCTATGTGAATGGATATTCCTTTCTACTTTTTTACTTTACTTGACTTTTAGCCTAGTTACTTGAGTTACTATGGTAACTTGTAACTTTGGTACATAACTATTTCACAAGTATATAAACAAGGGGTAAGGAGGTATTCATCATCCTTTCATTTACAACTATCTCTTTCTCATTGAGTTCTCTAGTGAGCAATGTCTTGAGTCTTGGAGTGTTAGCCTTGGAGGAAGGTGATGGAGTTGGGGTTCCTTGCCTTCTTAGTCCATGGTGCACTACCATAATAGCCATCAGAGGTTCATCCTGAGTGAGAGACAGGCCAGCTCACATTTTTGGTTCCGTTGTCGAGACCTCTCTAGAAGGCAAGATAATGTTATGTGTTTAATGCTACATTAGGCAGAAGGAGGCTATGAGAGCTCACTTGGAGAGAACATTAGGAGAGGAGAAGGCTGAACTTATCTTAAAGAACCAAGATCCATTTCTATACCTTGTAGTCCATTATGATGTCTTTGAAGTGATTTTGTACATCTTGTACACATGAGAGGATTTGGAGAGATTGTGTGAGGTGGATTGCAGATTTTGGGGATTAAGGTGATTTTGGGCAAAATCTCAAGTTTGAGATCTGGACTTGAAATTTCTACACATGATAGCTAGGGTTATCCATCAGTTAGCACACTTGAAATTATTGTGAGAGCAATTATGCACAATGGGCTAGAATTTTTGAAAGTTGATAGGGTAAATTGCTCCCGCAACGGCATGCTCTCTGGAAAATTGTATAGAGTATGCCATCTCTTCACATTTCAGTGAATTGTCTTGAAAATTTCAAGAAAATTCAGTGCATTGTATCCTATATGCTGCCACAAAACGTAGAGAGAGATCAATCTTGCGGAGGGAGTTATGCATTTTTGAAGTGAGGGGGGTGGTTTTCAGACCAGATTTGAAATATATGTGCTGAATAGAAAAGTTTCTAGGCCAAATGGCTCAATGAAAAGATCTGAAATTTTGCAAGGAGAGACTCCCTAGAGTTGTAATCAAGTGTGCAAAATTTGCAAGGACTTTCACACACAAGTTGAGAGATCTGAGTGAAATTGTGAGGAAGGGTCAATTGTACAGAGTGGAGATCTCATGCATGAGGAGTTTGAGAGCAAAAAAAGGCATGTTTGAGTGTTTAGATTCATCTTAGGAACATGGAGGGTCACCAAGAGTGGAAATTGAGACTATGCAACGTTCCCCAAGGGTTTGAGGTGATTGTAGGGGTGGATTTGAGGAAAAGAGAGTTTACAATAGAATTTGAAGAGAGTGTTGAGAGGATCCAAAAACCTACACCACTTGGAAGAAAGAGTGAGTCTAAGTGTTTTCTATGTGGAGAGAAGGGACATAAGGCAAGTTCATGTCCATTGACCTTTGCAAGCAAGATATTGAGGGAAAGGAGTGGCTTACTTGACTTGGGTTTGCATGTTGGACCTTCTTCACCATGATTGGGAGGGAGAAGATCTAAGACCAAGGAGTTGTGTGAGGTTTGTGGAGTTGAAGGACTTCCAAAAGGACATGAGTGTAGTGGAGTAAAATCACTTTTGGAGACTTTGCTGAAGGATCTGGGAGAGAGTCTTAGTATAGCTACAAAAATACTACCACAATCATTAGCTAGTTCTCAAGATTAGTGATGGAGATAATCTTTTGACTTATGGATAAACTATCCATGAAGGTTCGATTAATATGCACTCTAGGATTTGATGTTGTTATAGAAATCTTGGAGCAACCTGAGCCTTTTTTGTTCCCTAGGGTGGATTACTCTCAAATGGTGTTATTCATGTACATACTCTATTAGAGTGAGAGAAAAGAAAAAAGAAAAAAAATTTGAGAGAAGGAAAGATAGTGAGAGGTTAAGATGGAGAAACTTCTAGTTTTCTTTGGCAAGGATGGAGAAGATGTGGAGGTCTTTGTGAGAGACTTCAAGAGAGATTCCATAGGGAACAATGAGAGGAGGAAGAATGAGTAAGCCTCATTATTACCAGATTTCTTTGAGGATGTAGCACTTACATGGTATGAGTCAGAATACCAAAAGAGAGAGGAGAGATGGGGAAGAGGACTTTTGGGAGACTTTGACTTCAGCACTCATTGAGAACTTTCTTCCTGATGAGAGTTATGAGAGATTGATGAGTGAGGTTACCTTTCTCAAGCAAGGAGATGGAGAGAAAGTGAGAGTCTATGTGGAAAGAGTGGAAAAGTTAGAGTCCAGATTTTGCATAGTGTTGAGGAAGGGTGGGGATGATGTGGAGACTATTATGATTAGCAGAGGGGCCATGCTCACCAAGAATTTTGTGGGAGGATTGAGACCACAAATTAGAAGCAAGGTGAGATATGAGAAACCTTCTTCCAAGGTTGAAGGTATCAAAATTGCAATTCATATGGAGGAGTGTTTGGAAGGGGATGAGAGTGATTTGGTGGTGAAGGAGGTTGTGCATCCTCCTCAAAATTACAAGTATGGTAGAAATTCTGATACTTTGGTGGCAAGGGTTGCACCACAAGTAAAAATTTGCTCCAGATCTTGTACCTCCACCAAAGAATCCTCTTCAAACCATCACAGAACAACTTGCGGATCTCAAGATCAATGTGGTGCAACTATGGGAGAAGAAAGAGATGGATCAGAATGTAGGGAGAGGGCCTAGGAGTTGTGAAAACTATCCATATAGAGGAGGCCAACCAACCAACAATTTCAATGATAGAAATTGTTTTGGTTGTGGAGGAAGAGGCCATATCCAAAGGAATTGCCCAAATTCCACTTACCATGGAGGAAGGGGTTATGAGAGAGCCAATAAAGGGAAAGAGGGAGGTAGTGAAACCAAAGTGGCTCCTAATCCAAACAAAGGTAAGGAGATAGTTGTGACAACCCAGAAAATATCAATTTTGCAGTAATTGGGTAAGTAAAGTTTGTTCCCGTAGAGATACGAGTCAAAATTGGTCAAATACAAAATCAAACAGTAACACTTTAGTTCTTCTTGGTTGTGTCTTTAATCTCTCAAGTAGAAACCACACCCAGAAGTGAGTAACAAGCACTGACTTGCAATCTTGTCACAAATTAACATTCTAAATCACAACTCCTTCAGTTCTTTCCAAACAATCTTGATTGTGATGATTCAGACTCTCCCAAAAATGGCACTTCACTTCAAAATGACTTTGCCTTAGAATTGTGTTCCACCCCTCTATTGAAGGCACAAATTCCTTGAACAAAATTGCTTCACACCAACTTTGCACTACACTCACAAATGCAGAATACTACCAACACTACAATTCCTTTCAGATTTATCAAGGCATTGCTTTGATTGCACTTCACTCAGGATCAAACACACAGAATGAAGATCAAGGCTACGGAATCCAACATCCAACAAACACTCTGACTTGCATTTTGAATTTCTCCATACACTCACAAACACAATTGCAAAGCTGGTACTCAAAATCAAGCTCAAGCGACAAGCACTACTTAACAACACTTTGCTTTATCTATTCTCAGAATTATGAGCACTGAACAACATAAGACTACGAATGCCACTCTTAGATAGTGAAGCAAACGGCAGTTCTAAAAAAAATTCCGTTCTACAACAACTCTTCTAACGTACAGATCCAAAATGACGATGCACCTCTTCATATCTACCTCTTCAAATCTCAAATCTATTTCTAATCTGATCCAATGTCTACTTCATCATCGGCTTTCAAACGCGAACCCAAAGTAAGTTTGCTCACTACTACTCTATCTTTGCTCATAACTCCTAACTCTTGTATCAATTCTACTACTTCTTCACTCTGAGGTCTTGGGTAACCTTTCTATTACTTTATCTTCTGACCCACTTTTCTCTAAAGTGTCAAATATCAAATCCAAAGACACTTGTACGCCTACTTCTGCAACTTCGGGTCTTCATACTTCTTCTACCTCACTACAAAGTTTAGCTAACTCTATTCTAATCAGGTCTAGTCTGAGACACACATGTCCTCCACCTCTAATATCTTTCTATCTACCCAATCTTGCAGCCGGATTAACAAATTATTCAACTTGGTGTCCTTTGCCTTCCTCTTACACGTTTCTTGCACTAGCAACTTTAACTTGTGCAGCCTCGCTTCTTCGAGTTTACACTCCAACCTCCGTACTCAACATGGCCTTAATTTTTTTAATGACACCTTCTACTTCACAAGTTTCCTCCATCACCGTACACTTTTCCTTCTTCCTCTCTTCTTCCAATTCACTACAATACATCTGAAGCTCAACTTCAAACTCAGCTTTCAATGCTTCCTTCTCCTTTCGATATACAGCGAGTTGCTCCTTGGCCTCGCACACCAACCCTCTCAAACAATCTTCTTCTCTATTATGCTCCGTCAACTCTCGTTGCCAGGCCTGATCTTTCTCCGCTGCCCTCTTCTTAAGGCTCTCCAACTCTTGCTCCATCACCGCAGCAATTGCCTTGGAGTGTATTAATTTGACATGCACCGCTGCAATTTCTCCCTTCAATCCCGCAGTCATCACATTCATCTCCTTCACTTCCTCACAACCCTTGACTAGCTCTTCCCTAATCCCGCAGTCATCACAGTCATCTCCTTCACTTCCTCACGACTCTTGACTAGCTCTTCCCTTGTCACCTCAAAGTGCTTACTCCAAAGAACCTCCTCAACCCAAAGTTCTTCGACTTCCATCTCCACTCTTATCAGCTTACTTCACAACAACAAAGTTTTGGCACTCCATGCTTTTACCACCACTAATTCATTGGGTACATCAAGCTTAACATTTATCATCTCCAACTTCTTCTCCTGCAACATCGCCAACAACGGGCATACTACCTTGGACAAATAGTCCACTCTTTTGCTCCTTGCATCCTTGGCTCGGACTTTGGATTCCGACTCTTCTATACTTGGTACCTTGCTCCAAAGTCGAGATCTTCGCACCTTCAAGGTTTCCTCCTCAAAACTTTCTTCCTCCTTCTGAGTAAGGTTATTGGGCCCCACTGCCAAAACACTCAAGACCTTATTACGCTTGGCAGCTTGAGGTTGTGCTCCGACTTCTTCTTCTTTCTTACCGCACCATTCCAGTATGGAAACCTCGGGGCTCAGCTTTCCAACATCTTCCATCGGCTGTACCACTTGCTGAACTTCCACCTCGCCTTTTCTGCCGCTACTTGATTCTTTTCTTCAGAGCGTAAACTCCTCTTCTTTGCCTGACACTCCTTCCTTTGATCCGGTTTCTCCTTCCGATTCTTCTTCTTCCTCCTGCATGACTTCCTTTGACTTCACCATCACCGCCATCGGGTTAAGCCTTGGAACTTTCTGGGGTTGTACAATTGCAACCCAACTCTCAGGCTTGGTCCTCTTCCTCACCCTCGAAAGGTCAATTGCTATGATCTTTTCTCTCCGACTCTCTTTGTAGTACCGATCCCCCTCTCTCACTCTCTCCATATAATTTTGCTCATCTACATCGGCTTCCTTGCGTAAATCTGGATGAAAGTGTGACCTCATTCAACTTTGCTCTTCAAAAGTCAATAGGCTCAACCCAAAATAAAAATGCACTGCAAATGGCACAAAATAGTGTGGTGGTATATCCATTCTCCACCCGGAAATCATCTGCCCCACTCTCTGATGCAGGCACTTTGCCCAATCTACTGCCTCCCCCGCAAACATTTGGTGAAAGAACACCGCCTGTTGCATAGTAACATAGGTGGTTTGCTCTAGCTTGAACATGGCCATCATTGCACTTACAATTCCTCTCCACTCAAGATCTCTATAGCTATCCACCTTATACCCATTCTTTGTGCGGGGTTGATTGAATGACTTCCTAACTTTGGCAGTTTCTTCTGAAGCATCACACTTCCGATAGAAGGTGGTACCTCCTACCTCTCCGGCTTCCCTTCCCAACACTACTCTCTAATCTGCCTCTGTCCATCAAGCAGGATTCCCTCTCTTCCCCTCATGCTTTGGCTCATCCTTGCAATTGCTGGCTGCAATTTCTACCATGAAACCAAGAAAACTGAAATTCCAATTCCAAGCCAAGAACATGATACAAAGTCTTGTCAAGACTTCAATCCACGCTATTACCTCTAATCAATGAATCGCAAGCCCTCTCACCGCACTTTGCTTGCTCACTTTTGGTGCCATCATGTGCTTCCTCACTTTTCTCTTGTGGAAGATTGTGCCCAAAATCCTAACCCACTCCTCTTCTTGCAGATTTGCAATTTGCATTACTTTGGGTCGACTCTAAATAGGCACCGGGTAGCAACTGGACATGGCTCCTTCTTCTTGTGCACCTTGAAATTTTATAGTCCTGTGCCAATCAGTCCCTCTTCAATCACTTCTCCTCTCAAATTTCTGATTCAATGAAGTTGTTGCCTGTCACTATCAAGAAGTTCTTGATCCCAAGGTCATTACTTTCTTCCCTCGTACTTTCTTGATTACGCTGACTCCAAAGAAGTTTGTTATAGGTTCTTCAGATCCGCTTGTACCGCCCACTACAAAGTCTCTCTCTCTCTCTCTCCGTCTTCGTCTTTGGCTCCTTCTTCACGTCTTGACCCGAAGTCGACTTTGGGTTCATGCTAACAGGGCCAGTCCGAGTTCTTTGCCTTATGACCCAAAGCCATGTTACCTCGGGTTTTATCCCGAAGACTCTTTTCTTTGCCTTCTTCAGTCATATAGGCGCAATCCAACTTCTCTATAGACTTCTTCTTCTCCATTTTGAAAAAAAAAAATGTGGGTACCACAATAGTATCCATAGATGTGGTTGAGAGCAAGTATGAGAAGGGAGAGAGCTCAAACTCCAAGGGTCTTAATTTGGAGCTTTTGGCACAAGAGAAGAAGAGAGCTTGTTTTGCAGAGGATGTTCACTCTTCTCAAGGATTTACTCCAAGCAAGGATACTCCTATGTCTACTAGGAGCACTTGCACCTCAACACCATCGACAAAAAAGACTCCAAGGAAGAAGTTGGGGATGGAGGATTTCTTGATTTCAAAGCAACAATGGAACTACAATGTGTTGGAGGATGTTGATAGTCACAAGGCTAACTCACAATGGGCCAATTGATTACTTTGATCCCTACCTTGAGAAAGGAGTTTAGAGGTGGTTTGAATTCTACAAGAAGCAAGAGGAAGAAGAAGGCAAAACCTCCAGTATCAATGGGGGTGGTGGATGCCAAGCCAGCACCATGGGAGGCTTGTGAATATGCTTCCAAAATTGATGTGAAAGTGAATGGTCACAACATCAAGGATGCACTTGTTGATAGAGGATCAGCAGTGAATGCCATGTCAAAAAGGTTGATGAAGAACTTGGGTATGATACCCTCAAGACCTTCAACATTTGAGGTGAGCATGGCAAACAAGCAACAAGTTTGACCAGTAGGGGTGATGGATAAAGTGGTAGTTTCAGTTATGGGAGTTCAAAATCTCATGACTCTCCAAGTCTTGAAGGATTCAAGCTATGACTTACTTCTTGGGAGGCCATGGTTGAGAGCAACACGCACAACTGATTGATGGTACAAAAGGTACTTGAGGATTGGGCCATCAAACCATAGAGTCACAGTTCCTGTGACTAACACCACCAACACTTCACATTCAAATACACCATCTTCTGATTATTGAGGATCAGATTCTGAAGAAGGAGCTTCAGGTGTGGACACAAGCATGGAAGAGGAGACTTCCACGAAGGAGGATGAATCTGAATCTGATTCAGATTTGTATCCTTTGTGTGCTATGGATTTTGCACCTAAGCTAGAGGTTTTGAAGGACCTAGATAAATCACCATTGACACTTGAGGAGGTAGAGAGAAGGTTAGCTACCCTCAAGTATGGTCCAAATGTTACCAAGGAGGAGATTGTGAGATTTGAGGAGATTTTCCGTAAGTTCATCCATGTGTTTGCTTTTAGTTACAAGGATTTGAAGGAAGTCACCTTGGAGGAGCACAAGATAGAGGTGGAGTCACATGCAAGACCAATCCGCCAAAAGCAACGTCGCATTAGCCCACCAATATCTTTGGTTGTGAAGAGGAGATTGATAAGCTCAAGGAGGCCGGATTTATCTTTGAGGTGGAGGATTTAGAATAAGTGTCTCCAATTGTCATTGTGAAGAAAAAGAATGGCAAGCTTGGGTTATGTATGGATTACAAGAAGCTCAATGTTGTTACCAAGAAGGACTACTATTTATTGCCATTCATAGATGAGATCTTGGAGGAGGTTACAGGTCATGAGAGGTACAATTTTGGAGATGGTTATAGTGGATATAACCAAATCAAGATTGCACCAAAGCATCAACAACTCATCACATTCACCACACCTTTGGGAAATTATACTTTCAAGGCGATGCCTTTTGGGCTTTGCAATGCTCCAACCACATTCCAACGGTTCATGAACAAGGTATTTGAATTTTTCAATGGGAAATTTGTGAGAGACTTCATTGATGACATTTGTGTCTATGGGAGCAAGGAGGAGCAATTTGAGCACCTAATCAAGGTCTTGCAACGCTTGGATAAGGCAAATGCATCACTCAACCCAGAGAAGTGTATTTTTGGATGTGAAGAAGATCTAGTTTTGGGGCACATCATCTCCAAGGATGGAATAGCAGTTGATCCTTAGAAGGTGAGGAAAATCTCAGACCTTGCATTCCTTCAAGCTTGACAAAGTTACGCCAATTCTTGGGGATGGTTGGATACTATAGGAGGTTAATCTTCTCATTTTCCAACAAGGCTTATGCATTGACCATCTACATGAAGAAAGATGTAGATTACATGGTGATTTTGGAGGACAAAAAGGCTCTCAAAGCTTTTGAGGAGCTCAAGCAAACCATTATTGTAGCTCCAATTCTTGCTAAACCTGATTGGAGTAAGCCTTTCATCCTCTACACTGATGCTTCTAATGTAGCTATAGGATGCACTTTAAGTCAATTAGACCAAGATGGGCATGATCATCCAATAGTTTATGCTAGTAGGCACATGGTTTCAGCAGAAGGGAACTGCTCTATTATGGAGAGAGAAGGGTTGGCAGTGATCTTTGGTCTCAAGAAATTTAGACACTACTTGATTGGAGGGAGAGCCACCATTGTCACTGATCACAAGGCTTTGAAGTACATCTTCAACAAGCCTAATGTTGAAGGGAGACTAGCAAGGTGGATGATACTCTTGTCTGAGTATAACTACACCATTGAGGATAGGCTAGGAAAGAAACATGCAAATGTTGATTTCTTATCTAAAGCCTATGATCATGATGGAGATGAGCTAGTGGATGATTCCTTCCCGGATGAGGAGCTCATGACAATCTCAGTCACTCAAGAGGTTCCAAGGGAGTACAAGGAGATTGTGGATTTTGTGACAAGAGGTAACTATCCAGAAGGGATGCATGCTTGGGAGAGGAAGGCCCTTGCAGCAAGATCTAGACCTTACACAATGGTGGAGAATATTCTTTTTCACCAAGGAGCAGATGGTCTACTTTGAAGAGCAGTGTGTAAGGAAGAGTCTATCCTACTTATAAAGGAGTTTCATGAAGGTTTAGTGTGTGGAAGACACTTTGCAAGAAACGTGACTGCTTTCAAGATTCTAGATGCAAGTTACCATTGGAGATGGATTTTCAAGGATTGTCTTGATTATTGCAAAACTTGTCATGTTTGTCAAGCTTTTTGCTAGAATTTCTACATCCACTCCACCTCTTAGATCAATTCTATTGTTAGGACCTTTTGAGAAGTGGGGAATTGATTTTGTAGGTCCTCTCAATAGAACCCCAAGGAACAATCTGTACATTTTTGTAGTTACTGATTATCTTACCAAGTGTGTTGAGGCTAGACCATTGAGGGACAAGAATGAAGATGAAGTTGGTAGATTTCTTTATGAACGCATTATCACTAGGTTTGGATGCCCTTTGGAGTTAGTTTTTGATAGAGGAAGAGAGTTTATAGGAAGCATCACTACAGCCATGCTACAACATTTCTCTCTCACACATAGAGAAACTACATCCTATAAGCCAAATTCCAATGGCTTGGCAGAGAGAACCAATCAGACCTTGTGCATGATGTTGGGCAAAGATGCAGAAATAGAGGGGGCTAAACATCATTGGGACAAGAGGATTCATGCAGTTTTGTGGGAGTATAGGACAACCATGAAGACTTCCACTGGGTACTCTCCATTTCAGTTGGTATATGGTATTGATTCTACCTCACCTATTCACTTTGATCTTCCTACCTTCCAAAGCATTCATAGGAGATTGAAGAAAGCACAAGGATGTGATGCATAGAAGTCAAGGAAGGAAAAACTCTTGAAGTTGGCAGAGGCAAGAGCCGTTGCTATGGTTTGGGAAGAGAAAGCCCAAAGGAAACAAAAGGAGAGCTATGACAAGAAGTAAGGCAAGAAGAAAATGGAGCCTTTCAAAGAAGGTGATTGGGTAATGTTGTTTGATTCTATTCGATTCAAGAGAGTGCAAAAGAAGTTTTTTCCTAAGTACTTTGGACCTTTCATAGTAGAGAAGGTGTGGGGCAATTACACCTATGATCTCAAGGAGTTGGGAGGAAGACACTTTGATAGGATTAATGTGACAACCTGGCAAATATCACTTTTGCGGTAATCAAGTAAGTAAAGTTTGTTCCCACAAATATACGAGTCGGAAATGTCCAAATACAAAGCAAAGAGTAACAATGTAGTTCTTCTTGGTTGCGTCTTTAATCTCTTAGGTATAAACCACACCTAGAAGAGAGAAACAAGCACTGATTTGCAATCTTGTCACAAATTCACACTTCTTAATCACAATACCTTCAACTCTTTCCAAACAATCTTGATTGTGATGATTCAGGCTCTCCCGAAAATGGCACTTCACTGCAAAATGACTTTGCCTCAAAATTGTGTTCCACCCCTCCACTAAAGGCACAACTTCCTCAATCAAAATTGCTTCACATCAACTTTGCACTGCACTCACAAATGCAGAATACTACCAACACTACTCTCGGATCTGTCAAGGCATCGCTTTGATTGCACTTCACTCACAATCAAACACACAAAATGAAGATCAAGGCTACGGAATCCAACATCCAACAAGCACACTAACTTGCACTTCAAATTTCTCCACACACTCACAATTACAAACACAAAGTTGATACTCGGAATCAAGCTCAAGCAACAAGCACTACTTCACAACACTTTGCTCTATCTATTCTCAGAAATTATGAGCATTGAACAACATAAGATTGCAAATGCCATTCTTAAATAGTGAAGCAATTGAGAGTTATCTTCCTAATGTACCTCTTCCTTACAACTCTACAAACCTGCAGATCCAAAATGACAATGCACCTCTTCATATCTGCCTATTCACATCTCAAATCTGTTACTAATCCGATCTGATGTCTACTACTTCCTTGGCTTTCAAACCCAAACCCAAAGTAACTTTACTTCCTACTACTCTGTCCTCGGGTTTCATAACTCCTACATCCTCTACTAAATCTAATAATTCTCTTTCCTGATCTGAAATTTCACTAGTGTGCAATCTATCTAACTCCTTATCTCCCGACCCACTCTTCTCTAATATCTCCAATGGTAACTCCAAAGACATCTGCACTCCTACTTCATCTACTTCAAGTTTTGCTCTAACATCTTTCCAAAGTTTATCTATCTCTAATTTCACTAAGTCTAATCTAATTGTGATATTGTCTTCTACTTTCAATATCTTCCTATCTACACGAGTTCTAAGACTGATCAACAAAGCATTCAAGTCTGTGTCCTTCGCATGTCTCCTCCTCGTCTCCTGCACCAACAACTTCAACTTGTGCAGCCTTGTCTCTTCAATATGCACACTGGCCTCTGTACTCAGCATTGCATTCATCCTGATTACAATCTCCTTCAATGGCTCCAATCTCATTTTCCTCTCCCTTTCCCAATCTGCAAGCCAATCTTCTTGGTACATTGCCAATTCTGCTTCAAACTTGGCTTTCACAACCTCCTTCTCCTTCTCCTTCTCCTTCTGTACAATCTTCTCCTCCTGATTGCGAAGTAATTCTCTCAAGCTTTCTTCTTCTTTATATTGCACTGTCAACTCTTGTTGCCACACCTGCTTCTTCTCTTCTACACTGTCCATCACCCTATTGAGCTCTTGTTCCTTCTCGGCTACTCTTGCCATAGCATGGATAATCTCTAATCTCAAATCAGCAAACTGTTGCTTCAAGATTTCATTCTCAGCTACTTGTCTTTCCCTTGCCATGTCACTCTGCTTTATGAGTTCCTCTTGATTCCTTGCTTCTCTCCTCAAGTTCTCAATTACTTGATTTTGTACTACTCCATCTACTCGTAGTACTTCTCTTTTGTCCTCACCTCGGATTATACTCTTCTTCAATTCAGAGTTCTCTTCTTCCAATCGGGCTAACACCTACAACACAGTCTTCACCTCCGGACACTTTGACTGCATTTCCTTCTTCTGGTGTTCCAATTTCACCAATAAAGGACACACAACCTCCCGTAGGTACTCCACTCCTTCACTTGTGGCTACTTTGACTTGCGGAGTGATCTCCTTCTTCACCTCTTCTTCTCTTGATACTTGCCTTCTTCACTGCAGTTGTCGTTCAAAATAGATGCTTCACTTCCCAAACTTAAATTCTCTTCTTCTCTTACCTTGCTTGGACCCGCTTCACACTTTGCCTTTTGCTTGGAAAAAACTCCTCTTTGAATGGTAACTTTTCTCTCCTCCTGTTCTAGCACTTCATCTTCTTACTTCATGTTACCTTTCTCCTCTATCTCCATCTTGGCTTCTTCTTCTTCTGCGGGTACCGACATCATCTCTCCTCCATCATCGCTGTCACTACTTGTGTCTCCACTCTACAGTGTGAGCTTGGGTTCTTCTTCTAATTCCGAGTCTTTGGACTTGCACTCGGCTTTGCTCTCCAATTCTTCCTCCAACAATGCAATTACTACCATACCTTTCCTCGGGTTTACCCTTCTGGTCTTCTAAGGTCTTGTTCTTTTGACATCTTCTCCTTCTCCTTGTTGACTCCTTTTCTTTGACTTTGGAGTACTCACGTCCACCTGCACACTCTTCCCCATCTGCGCATAGTACTCATTGCTGCTCCTGATTTGAAGAATGTACTGTTGTTCCTCCGTGTCAACCTCCTTTCTTAAGTCAGGATGGAAATGCAACACCATTTTGTTGCGCTCTGCTGCATTGAGGAAATTCAGCCCTAGATAGAAATGTGCTGCAAACGGCACAATGTAATGTGGAGGCAATTTATCCTACAAATTCCACACCATCTATCTTGTTCGCCAATGGAAACCTTTTGCCTAGTTAATCTACTCTCCCGCAAACATCTTATGGAAGAACACCGCTTGGTGCTTCATCACATAAGTTGTTCTCTCCGGCTTCAAGATTGCCATGAGAGCACTCACAATCCCTTGCTTGACAAGATCCTTGTAACTCTCTACTTTGTACCCATTCTTCGTACACTTCAAAGAAAATGCATCTCTCACTTCTTGGGTTTCTTCTACTACCTCTCCCTTCCCCAAGAACATGGCACCCTGCTCCGTACTTGCTTCTTTCCCAAGTACTAATCTCCAATCCGACTCTGTCCAATGAGCCGGATTTCCTCTCTTTCCCTCTTCCTTGGAGCCATCGAGACATCTACTCTCAATTATCTCAGTCATGAATCTTGGAAAGCTCACATTCTAGTTCCATGCCAAGAATGTGATCCAAAGTCGGCTCAAGACTTCAATTCTTGCGATCACATCTAACCTCCAAATTGCATGATTTCTCACAGCAAATTCGGAGTTCTTCTTCTCTCCTCCCATCTTTCTTTCTTCCTCACTATCTCTTGGATTAGCTCTCTCAAATTATCCTTGACACACCAACGCGTCTTTGGCTCTACTTTCCTTCCCACGATCTCCTATATGATGACTCCTCAATGGCAAAGGAAAATTGCCTGTCATTGCTTCATTTTTAGCCCATTTTTTATAGAGTCGTGCCTTCTTAGTCTCTCTTCAATTTGAGTTTCTACCAAGAAATCACACCTCTTACATGCTCATGTCATTGTCAAGTATCCTTCATGTGTATGACCGCCGGTTTTTGAACGGTCCCTTCTTGAATTTCTCGCCCCGAAGGAAAGTTGTTACACTATCCTCGCCTCGGGTTGAGCACCCCAAAACAAAGACTTCTTACTTTGGGTTGTATGCTGACAAGGCAATTCTGAGTACTTTGCCTTATGACCTGAAGTCACGTTACCTCGGGTTTCATCCCAAAGACTCTTTTCTTTGGCCATACAAGCACAATCTGACTTCCCTATACACTTCTTCTTCTCTATTTCAAACAAAAAAAAAAATGTGGGTACCACATACTCCCTCCCTCAAATGTGAGCGTCCCCGTAAACATAGACTTTGGGTGTCTTAGAGACTTCCAAGTCTATGGTCCAATAGTCGATGGTCTATGCTAGTGGAATATGCCCATGTGAATGGATATTCTTTTCTAGTTTTTGACTTTACTTGACTTTTAGCCTAGTAACTTGAGTTACTACAGTAATTAGTAACTTTGGTACGTAACTATTTCACAAGTATATAAACAAGGGGTGAGGAGGTACTCATCATCCTTTCATTTGCAACTATCTCTCTCTCATTGAGTTCTCTAGTGAGCAATGTCTTGAGTCTTGGAGTGTTAGTCTTGGAGGAGTATGATGGAGTTGGAGTTCCTTGCCTTCTTAGTCCATGGTGCGCTACCATAATAGCCATCATAGGTTCATTTTGAGTGAGAGACAGGCCGGCACACAAATCCGATGTCTACTTCTTCCTCAACTTCCAAACCCGAAGTAACTTCACTTACTACTCTATCCTCAAGTTTCACAACTACTAATTCCTCTACCAATTCTACTAATTCTTTACTTTGATCTACAATTACACTAGTGGGTAATCCTTCTAACTCCTTATCTCCTGACCCACTCTTCTCTAATACCTCTGATGGTAATTTGGAAGATATATATACTTCTACTTCTAATATCTTCCTATCTACATGAGTTCTAAGACATATATGCAAGGCATTCAAGTCTTTATCCTTCACATTTCTCCTCCTCGTCTCTTGCACCAATAGCTTCAACTCGTGCAGTCTGGTTTCTTCAATTTTGACACTAACTTCTGTACTCAGCATTGCATTCATCTTTGTCACAATCTCCTTCAATGGCTCAAGTCTCATTCTTCTCTCTCGTTCTTGATCTGCAAGCCAATCTTCTTTATACATTGCCAATTTTTGCCTCAAACTCAGCTTTCACTGTCTCCTTTTCCTTCTCCTTCTGAACAATCTTCTCCTCCAGATTACAAAGTAACTCTCTTAGTCTTTCTTCTTCTCTATACCTCCCAATCAACTCCCTTTGCCAAAGTTGCTTCTTCTCTTCCACATTCTCCATCATCCTATCAAGCTCTTGCTCCTTCTCTGCTACCCTCGCCATAACATGAATAATCTCAAGTTGCAAATCAGCAAACTGCTGTTTCAAGATCTCATTCTCCGCTACTTGCCTTTCTCTTGCTTTGTTATGCTGCTCTATTATTCTCTCTCTACTCCTCACTTCCTTCTTTAAGTTCTAGATCACTTGATTCTATACTACTGTATCTACTTGTAGTACTTCCTTTTCCTCCTCATCTCGGGATACACTCTTCTTTAACTCCAAGTTCTCTTCTTCTAATTGCACTACACTTGCAATACAGTCTTCACCTCCGGACACTTTGACAGCATTTCCTTCTTCTTGTGCTCCAACTTGATTAACAACAAGCACACAATCTTCCATAGATACTCTACTTCTTCACTTGAATTTACCTTATCTTGCAGACTTTTCTCCTTCTTTGCCTCTTCCTCACTCGACACTTGTCTTCTCAGCCACAATCGCCTTATGGGAATGGATTCTTCACTCCTCAAACTTCCACTCTCCACTTCTCTTACCTTACTCGGCCCCAGTTCAAACTTTGCCTTCCTTCTGGAATGGATTCCTCTTTGAATAGTCACCCGCTTCTCCTCCTACTCTAGAACTTTGTCTTTGGTTCTCAAGTCACCTCCTTCTTCCGTCTCCATTCTTTACTTCCTCTTCTTTGGATACCGACTGTATCTCCACTCCATCATCACTATCATTACTCGTTTCACCACTTTGCAACATGAACTTGGGTTCTTCCTCCTTCTCCAAGTCTTCGGACTTGCACTTGGCCTCCCCTTCTGACTCTTTGCCCCATGACACAATTACCACCAAATCTCTCCTTGGGTTCACCTTTCTAGCCTTCCAAGGTCTTGCCACTGCTACTTCTTCTTCTCCTCCTTTTCGACTCTTCTTCTTTGACTTTGGAGTGCTCACCTTCAATTGCACACTTTGCCCCATTTACGTGTAGTACTTGTTGTTGCTCTTGCTTTGCAAAATGTATTGCTGCTCCTCCGCATCAACATCTCTTCTCAAATTGGGATGGAAGTACAACACCATCTTGTGTCTCTCTACCGTGCTCAGCAAGTTAACTCCCAAATATAAGTGGGTTGCAAACGGCACAATGTAGTGTGGAGCGACTTGTCTTGCAAACTCCACACCATATGTCTTGCACATTGGTGAAAACACTTTGCCCAATTGATTTGCTCTCCTACAAACATCTTGTGGAAGAATACCACTTGATGCTTCATCACATAGGTTGTTCTCTCCAGCTTCAAGATCACCATCAGTGCACTTACAATATCTCTCCTCACATGATCTTTAAAGCTCTCCACTTTGTAGCCATTCTTTGTGCACTTTGAAGAGAAGGCATCTCTCACTTCTTGGGTTTCTTTAGCTACTTCTCCCTTCCCCAAGAATGTGGCTCCATGCTTCGTGCATGCCTCTCTTCCAAGTACTAATCTCCAATCCGACTCTATCCATATGAGCCAGATTTCCTCTCTTCCCTTCTTCCTCAGTGCCATCAAGACACTTACTCTTGATGATCTCAGTCATGAAACTTGGAAAGCTAACATTCCAGTTCCATGCCAAGAATGTGATCTGAAGTTTGCTCAAGACTTTGATTCTTATGATCACATCTATTTTCCAAATCGCATGATTTCTCATTGTGAATTCAGAGTTCTTTTTCCCACCTCCCATCTTACTCTCTTCCACTCAGGGTTGGTGGCTACTCTTCATACTGATTCCTAAACTAACTCTCTTGACCTCCTTGTTGTGCATATATACATCGCTACACAACATACATTGTTGTCAACATCATACACTATAGAAGCACAACTCACACAAAAGTCATACATCGACTCTAAAGTGCCACAATTGCCCCCCTAGCTGGTGGTTAGGTCCCTCTAACTCCAGATGGACATCTACTCTAAGTATATGGTATACCCTATAGTGGGTAAAGATCAGGAGGCCGGGTGCTATGGAGCCCCATCATTAGTCGCATGTCTGCAATCTATACCATATAAAGAATGAACTAGCTATAGGCCAAGCACATCTAGGACATAACCACTTTCCCTAAGGAACCACCATGAGGGGAAGAGTCATACATGCCATATGCCATCCTCTCAAACAGCTATCACACACTAACATAAAAGAAGCTCTACCAGAAGAGCCACATAACATACACCTCAAGCCTGCATGTACAAGTCCCAAGCTTGGGTCCATAGTACCATCAATGTTTGGGAGGTGGCATGGCGCACAATTGCGCACATGATACTTCCAAACAACACCATCACATCCTTCTAACACAAGGACTCAAGAAGGCAAAACCTCATGCACTCTCAAGATAGTGTGGCTTGTCAAAACATCAAGTGTCGTTGGTGCTATATGTTATAGATATAAATAGTCTCTTGGATGAAATTGATGGATCGAGGGTTTATAACCTCCTCCTTGAATGGTAGCAAAGAGTAAAGTATCTTTATGCTGAGCAATTGCCAAGTTCTCAAAGGCCATTGGCATCACTCTCTAAAAGATCTCTGCTCGTTGAGAACATGCGCTCATCCTTACATCAGGGCCATCCAAGTCCAAAACTATAGTAGCATCTCAAAAAATGGCTGTAGGTAAATCTGGATCTCGTCCATAGAGTAAAAAGTACGGGGAGAAGGATGCTAAGGAGGCTTGCTGGCTGAACCAATAGCCCTGTGGTGCCCACATTTTTTTTTCCAAAATAAAGGAGAAGAAGTGTATAGAGAAGTCGGATTGCGCCTATATGGCCGAAGAAGACGAAGAAAATTGTCTTCGGGGTGAAACCCAAAGTAAAGTGACTTCGGGTCATAAGGCAAAGTACTCTGAAATGCCGTGTCAGCATACAATATGAAGTAAATTGTCTTCGGCTCGGAGGGAGCTCAACCCGAGGCAAAGACAGTCTAACAACCTTTCGTCGGGGCGAGAAATTCAAGAAGGAGCCGTTTCAAAATTGGTGGCTCATACGCGCAAAGGTGGGGTGACAGTGACAGGTGCATGCCGGAGGTGTGATTTCTCGATAGAAACTCAAAGCGATGGAAGATGAAGAAGTGCAACTCTATAAAAATCAAAACTGCAACGACGAAATGTCGAGCAATTTTCCTTCGCCGTTGAGGAGTCGTCTTGCAGGTGATCGGGGAAAGGGAAATAGAGTTGGACTCGTGTTAGTGCATAAGGGAGAAGTCAAGAGAGAAATCGAGAGACTGAAAGAAAGCAGAAGAGATGGGAGGAGGGAAGAAGAACTCCGAATTTGCAGTGAGAAATCATGCAATTTGGAGATTAGATATAGTAGCGAGGATCAAAGTCTTGAGCCGACTTTGGATCACTTTTCTGGCATGGAACTAGAACGTAAGTTTTCCATGATTCATGACAGAAATCATCAAGAGTAAATGTCTCGATGGTCCCGAGGAAGAAGGGAAGAGAGGAAATCCGGCTCGCTGGATAGAGTCGGATTGGAGACTCGTACTTGGGAAGGAGGCAGGCTCGGAGCAAGGAGCCACGTTCTTGGGGAAAGGAGAGATAGCCCAAGAAACGTAGGAGGTGAGAGATGCCTTCTCGTCGAAGAGGACAAAGAATGGGTATAAAGTTGAGAGCTATAAAGACCCAGTGAGGAGAGGAATTGTGAGTGCACTAATGGCCCTCCTGAAGCCGGAGAGAACTACCTATGTGATGAAACACCAAGCGGTGTTCTTTCACAAGTTATTTGCAGGAGAACCAATAAATTGGGCAAGGTGCTTTCATGGAAGAACGAGGCAGATGGTGTGAAATCTGTGGGATAAGTCACCTCCACACTACATCGTACCATTTGCAGCCCATTTTTACCTCGGGTTAAATCTGCTCAATTTGGCGGAGCGTAATCAAATGGTGTCTCATTTCCATCCTGATTTGAGAAGAGAAGTCGACGCGGAGGAGCAGCAATACATTCTCCAAATCCGGAGCACGGACGATTACTACACGAAGACAGGGAAAAACATGGAGGTCATTGAAAGTACCCCGACGAAGAAGAGAACTCGGCAAGTAGAAGCCAAAGAAAACAAGAAACCTCAGAAAATGCAGAAAAATAACCCGAGGCGAGGAATGGTGGTGATTGAGTCGGAAGATGAAGACTTAGAAGGCGAAGCTGAGCTCAAGACGGAGGACTCGGACCGTGAGGAGGAACCTGCGCTGACATTGCAAAGTGGAGATACAAGCAATGATAGTGAGGAAGGAGGAGAGATGACATCGGTACCAGCGGCTGAAGAATATGAAGAAGAAATGCAAGCCGGAGTAGAAACCGAAGACAATGCGGCACTGGAAGACGAAGTACCAGTGTGCAAGGAGAAGAAGATCGCAATACAGCGAGGAATTTGCTCAAGACGTAAGGCAAAGTGTGAAGCGGGACCGAGTAGAGTGAAGGAAGAGGTAGAAGGAAGCTTGGGCAGTGAGGCATCGATCCCGATACAAAGACTCCAGAGAAGAAGGCGAGTATCGAGAGAACACGAGGAAAGAAGAGAGACCACTCCGCGGGAGGACGAAGTTGTCAGTAACGGAGTAGATTACCTGCAGATGGTAGTATGCCTGCTGTTGGTGAAGATGGAGAAGAAGTAGAAGGAGATGCAGTCTACTTGTCCAGAGGTAAAGACTGTGTTGCAGGTCTTATCAAGATTGGAAGAAGAAAACTCGGAGTTGAAGAAGAGTATAACCCGAGGAGAGGAAGAGAGAGAAGTACTGCGAGCGGAAGCAGTCGAGAGGAGTCAGGTAATCAAAGACCTGAAGAGAGAAGTGAGTTATCGAGAAGATCTTGCAAGGAAGAGTGACATCGCAAGGAAGAGATAGGTAGCGGAGCATGAAATCTTGAAGCAGCAGTTTGCTGATTCAAGAGTCAAACTTATCCATGCTATGGCAAGGGTAGCATCAAAGGATCAAGAGCTCGATCGAGTGATGGAGAGTATAGAGGAGAAGAAGCAACTCTGGCAGCGAGAGTTGGCTACGAGATATAGAGAAGAAGAGAGATTACGAGACTTACTTCGTAATCAGGAAGAGAAGGTTGCACAAAAGGAGAAAGTGAAGGAAGCGGTGAAGGCCGAATTCAAAGAAGAATTGGCAATGTACAGAGAAGAATGGCTTGCAGATCGGGAACGCAAATGCAAGACAAGATTAGAGCCATTGAAGGAAATCGTCCTCAGAGTAAACACGATGTTGAGTATAGAGGCCAGCGTTTGAATTTGAGGAGACGAGATTGCACGAGTTAAAACTGTTGGTGCAGGAAACGAGGCAAAGACAAGCAAAAGATACAGATTTGAATGCCTTGTTGAGAACTCGTGTAGATAGGAAGATCTTAGAAGTAGAAGACAATATTGCGATTAGATTAGACTTAGTGAGAATAGAGTTAGAAAAGCTTTGGCAGGATGTTAAGGCAAAACCCGAAGTAGAGAACATCGGGATCCAAATGTCTTCGGAGTTGCCCTCAGAGACATTAGAGAAGAGTGGGTCGAAGGATGAGGAGTTAGATAGATTACCCACTAGTGCAATTTCAGACCAGGAAAGAGAATTGATGGATCTGGTAGAAGATGTGGGAGATCTAAAACTCAAGGAAAAGATAGTAGGAAGTAAGATTACTTCAGGTTCAGGGTTGAAAGCCAAGGAAGAAGTAGACATTGGATTGGATTAGTAACCAATTTGAGATTTGAAGAGGTGCATTGTCATTTCGGATCTACAGGTTAGAATAGTTGTTGTAGAAACGGTATAGTTGTTAGAACTGTCGATTGCTTCATATTTAAGAGTGGCATTCGCAGTATTATGTTGTTCAGTGCTCATTATTTCTGAGAATAGATAAAGCAAAGTGTTGTGAAGCAGTGCTCGTTGCTTGAGCTTGATTCCGAGTATCAACTTTGTAATTGTGTTTATGAATGTTTGGAGAAATTCAAAGTGCAAGTCAGAGTGCTTGTTGGATGTTGGATTCCACAGCCTTGATCTTCATTCTATGTGTTTGATCCTGAGTGAAGTGCAATTGAAGCAATGCCTTGATAGATCTAAGAGGAATTGTAGTGTTGGTAGTATTCTGCATTTGTGAGTGCAGTGCGAAGTTGATGTGAAGCAATTTTGATTGAGGAAGTTGTGCCTTCAGTGGAGGGGTGGAACACAATTCTGAAGCAAAGTCATTTTGCAATGAAGTGCCATTTTTAGGAGAGCCTGAATCATCACAAATCAAGATTGTTTGGAAAGATTTGATGGAGTTGTGATTAAGGAGTGTGAATTTGTGACAAGATTGCAAGTCAGTGCTTGTTACTCTCTTCTGGGTGTGGTTTCTACCTAAGAGATTAAAGACGCAACCAAGAAGAACTGCATGTTATTGTTTGACTTTGTATTTGGACATTTTTGACTTGTATCTCTGCGGGAACGAACTTTACTTACCCAATTACCGCAAAAGTGATATTTGCTGGGTTGTCACAAGCCCATGGCCAACCAAGGTAATTGGAGATCCCAATCTCCCAAGTGGCCTCTTTGCAAACCATATTTTTGCAATCCTCTCTTCACTGTCTGAACCACTCTTTGCTAAGCCATCTACCTCAAGGTGATCTTAAGATGTAGTGATGATCAATCAAAGCCTTGTCACACAAGACCTGAAACTCCCCCAAGAACTCTGTACCTTGATCAGTCAAAACCTCAGCTGGTGCACCAAAATGACTTAGAACTTGATCCAAGAACAAGTAAGTTGTCCCTTCACTAGACTTGTCAAGAAGTGCCACCAACTCAATTCACTTGGAGAAGTGCTCACCATCACCAAAACATACCAATGATGTCTCACTGTCAACGGTAAAGGTCCAACAAAGTCCAAACTCCAACTATAACCCAATCCCATGATAGGTATTGGGTGTAATTATGGCATAGGAGCATTAAATGATGCTCTAACTCGGTCACAAACCACACATCTAGCAACAAACTGCTATACCTCAGTTTGCATACCGTGCCACCAATAATGACTCTAGAGTAAGCTATATGTACGCTTTACTCCAAAGTGTCCTAGCTCTTCATGAGCATGACGGACCAACTATGGTCTCTAAGATGGAAGTGGTACTACTTGCACTCTACCATCCTCCCATACAAGCAAAATGTGTCTGCACTCCAATCTAAACCATCTGGCTCGCTGAAGAACATGGTCTCTCTCCTTGGCCCCAACTGTGCTACCCACAACACCAATGCAAAGATAGTCCATCACTAAGACATCATCATGAATGTCTCACCAAACTGTACCAATATCTTCACTCTCTAGAATTACGACCTCAATAACTCCTCTTGTATGCGCTAAGAGAGATACCACCAAAGCCTCTAAAAATATACACAAAAAGGCCAATGCATGCCAACTTGGCACCATCTCCTCATTTGTCTCACCATGCCAACGTGCTCATGTCTGATCTTGTTGGCTGGGACATGGGTTTTTACTCAGCCTATCCGCATCACGGTTCACCATTCCAGGTCTATGAACAACTATGAAATCATACTCCTATAAAATCAGAGCCCATCTTGCAAGCTTCTTTGAAAGCTTGTCGGACTCCATCAACCACTTTAGTGGCTGATGATCAATGATGAGAGTGAAGGGATTACCAAATAGGTAACATCAAAAATTGCTACTGTCCAAACTGCTGCCAAGCACTCTCTTTCATATGAATTATACTTCACCTCCACTGAATTGTTGGAGTGACTACCATAGGCCACCACAAACTCCTTCCCTCATCATCATGTTAGGTGAGCACTGCTCCAAGCCCCAACATACTCCAATCAGTATGAACCTGAAATGGTCATCTTCTGATCGGTCTCCTCAAAATAGGAGCAGATGGCAACCCCTCCTTGAGCTCTACAAAAGCTCTCTCCTGCTCATCTCCCCAACACCACTCTTGTGTAAGCTTGGTCAGCTTCGTCAAGGCCTTGGCAATGGCACTAAATCCTCTAACATAGCGGTGATACAACCCAAGGAATGCTCGTACTCTGCTCACATCCGTAGGGTGAGGAATACATGCAATAGCCTCCACCTTGGTCTGCTGAACACCAAGTCCTCTCGGGTAGATAGTGTGACCCAAATACTCAACCTACTCGTGGAAGAACCTACACTTCCCAGGATGTAATTTGAGTCCATGAGATCTCAACCTCTCAAACACCTCCAACAATTGTCCCTCATGCTCTTCCACAGTAGTGCTAAAGACCAAACTATCATCAGTATAACACCAAGCAAAATCCAATCCAGCTAGGATCCTATCCATGACCCTCTAGAACTTAGTAGGAGAGTTCTTTAACTCAAACAATAAGAACCTCCATTGATATAACACATCTTTGTTGTGAGGATCAATAGCCTAAAATGTTGTCTTAATACATATAGCCTGCATAACACGGTATGGCCCCATCCACCTCAAATGTAGTTTTCATGGAAAAAATATGCGGCAATTGTCATATAACAACACCAAGTCCCCCTCCTAAACAGCCATAGGTTTGATTCTTTTAACGTGCCTGACCTTCCATTGTTCTTGGACTTCCATCATGTTTTGCATTGCATCGTCCCATTTCTCTTCTAACCACATCTATTGATGGATCCGAAGATCTTGGCTTTCTTTGTCCGACAATTGTTCTTCGCAAAGAATTCAATATGTTGGTACTTCAAATTCAACTGGTAATATGGGATGCAATCCATTTTTCAAGAAATAAGGAGTTTGCTTGGTAGTAACCTTTTCAGTTGTTCAATATGCCTCCAAAGCTACAGGTAACTTTGTGTCCCAGTTTTAGGCATAATTGACTGTCACCTTATTCAAAATTTTGTTCAACAATCCATTGGCCTTCTCCGTGAGTCCATTTGCTTTTGGGTTGTAAGGCGTGGTCTTCTGATGTTTAATTTGGAAGTACTTGGTTAACGCTTCCACCATTGAGTTCAAAAAATGAGTTCCCCAATCACAGACCAATTCCAAAGGACACTCATAACGGGAAATGATGTTTTGCAAGACAAATTCTGCAACTATTTCCGCATCATCTCTTCGTGTTGCCTCCACTTCTACCATCTTGGTAGCATCATCGGTGCATACCAAGATATACCTCTTCCTTGTGACTTGGATCACTGGTTGTGTGACAACCCGGAAAATATCACTTTTGCGGTAATTGGGTAAGTAAAGTTTGTTCCCACAGAGATACGAATCAGAAATGTCCAAATACGAAGTCAAATAGTAACAATGTAGTTCTTCTTGGTTGCGTCTTTAATCTCTCAGGTAGAAACCACACCCAGAAGAGAGTAACAAGCACTGACTTGCAGTCTTGTCACAAATTAACACTTCTTAATCACAACTCCATCAAATCTTTCCAAACAATCTTGATTGTGATGATTCAGGCTCTCCCAAAAACGACTTCAATGCAAAACGACTTTGCCTCAAAATTGTGTTCCACCTCTCCATTGAAGGCACAACTTCCTCAATCAAAATTGCTTCACATCAACTTTGCACTGCACTCACAAATGCAGAATACTACCAACACTACAGTTCCTCTCAGATCTGTCAAGGCATTGCTTTGATTGCACTTCACTTAAGATCAAACACACAGAATGAAGATCAAGGCTATGGAATCCAACATCCAACAAATACACTGACTTGCACTTCGAAATTCTTCACACACTCACAAACATAGACACGAAGTTGATACTCAAAATCAAGCTCAAGCGAGGAGCACTGCTTCACAGCACTTTGCTTTATCTATTCTCAAAAATAATGAGCACTAAACAACAATTCTCTGCAAATGCCACTCTTAAGTAGTAAACAAATTGACAGTTCTAACAACTATACCGTTCTACAACAACTGTTCTAACCTGCAGATCCAAAATGACAATGCACCTCTTTGTATCTGCCTCTTCAAATCTCAAATCTGTAACTAATCCGATCCGATGTCTACTTCTTCCTCGGCTTTCAAACCCAAACCCGAAGTAACTGTACTTCCTACTACTCTGTCCTCAAGTTTCAGATCTCCTACTTCATCTACCAATTCCAGCAATTCTCTTTCCTGATCTGAAATTCCACTAGAGGTTAATCTATCTAACTCCTTATTTCCCGACCCACTCTTCTCTAATGTCTCCATCGGTAACTCCGAAGACATTTGGACTCCTATGTTATCTACTTCGGGTTTTGCTTCAACATCTTTCCGAAGCTTTCCTATCTCTATTTTCACTAAGTCTAGTCTAATCAAAATGTTATCTTCTACTTCTAATATCTTCCTATCTACACGAGTTCTCAATTTAATCAACAAGGCGTTCATCTTGGTGTCTTTTGCTTGTCTTTGCCTCGTCTCCTGCACCAACAATTTCAACTCGTGTAGTCTCGTCTCTTCAATTCGAACGCTGGCCTCTGTACTCAACATTGCATTCATCTGGAGGACAATTTCCTTTATTGGCTCCAATCTTGTCTTCCTTTCTTGTTCCCAATCTACAAGCCAGTCCTCTCTGTACATTGCCAACTCTTCCTCGAATTTGGCTTTCACCGTCTCCTTCTCCTTCTCCTTCTCCTTCTGTACTACCTTCTCCTCCTAATTACAAAGTAACTCTTGTAATCATTCTTCTTCTCTGTATCACGCCGCCAACTCTCGTTGCCAGAGTTGTTTCTTCTCCTCCATACTCTCCATCACTCTATCAAGCTCTTGATCCTTTGCTGTTACTCTTGCCATAGCATGGATAACTTCTACTCTTGAATCAGCAAATTGCTGCTTCAAGATCTCGTATTCAGCTACTTGTCTCTCCCTTGCTATGTCACTCTTCTTCACAAGCTCCTCTCAATAGCTCACTTCTCTCTTCAGGTCTTCAATTACCTGACTTCTCTCTATTGCCTCTACTCGTAGTACTTCCCTTTCCTCCTTACCTCGGGTTACACTCTTCTTTAACTCCGAGTTCTCTTTGTCTACTCACGCTAACACCTGCAACACAGTCTTCACCTCTGGACATGTCAACTGCATCTCCCTCTTCTTGTGCTCCAACCTCACCAACAATGGACACATAATTTCCTACAGGTACTCCACTCCATTTCTCGCAACTACTTCTTCCTACATAGAAATCTCCTTCCTTACCTCTTCTTTACCCAATACTCACCTTCTCCTTTGCAGTCTTTGTATCGGAATTGATGCCTCACTGCCTAAGCTTTCTCCGACCTCTTCCTTCACTTTACTCGGCCCCGCTTCACACTTTGCCTTACGTCATGAGCAAACTCCTCGTTGTACTGTGATCTTCCTTTCCTCGGGCACAGTTACTTTGTCCTCCAATTGTGTGTTGTCTTCGGCCTCTATCTCAACGTGCACTTCTTCTTCCTCGTATTTGTCAGGTGATGGCGCCGATGTCATCTCTCCCACTTCATCACTATCGCTGCTTGTATCTCCACTTTTCAATGTTAGCTTAGGCTCCTCCTCGTGTTCCGAGTCTTCCGTTTTGAGCTCAACATCTCCTTTTGAGTCCTCATCCTCCGACTCAATCACCATCATACTTCGCCTCGGGTTACTTCTCTGCATCTTCCGAGGTTTCTTGCTATCTTTGGCTTCTCCTTGCCGACTCTGCTTCTTCGTCGGGGTACTCACTGTGACCTCCACGTTCTTCCTTGTCTTTGCGTAGTAGTCGTCGGTGCTCCTGATTTGGAGAATGTACTCCTATTCCTCGATATCGACCTCCTTTTGCACATCCAGATGGAAGTGCGACACCATCCTAGTGCGCTCTACCAAATTCAGCAAGTTGAGCCCAAGGTAGAAGTGTGCTGCAAACGGCACAATATAGTGTGGAGGTGACTTATCCCGCAAATTCCACACCATCTGCCTTGTTCTCCCGTGAAAACACCTCGCCCAATTGATTGGTTCTCTTGTAAACAACTTATGGAAGAACACCGCTTGGTGTTTCACCACATAAGTGGTTCTCTCTGGCTTCAGGATAGCCATCAGAGCACTCACAATCCCTCTCTTCACATGGTCTTTGTAGCTCTCAATCTTGTACCCATTCTTTGTCCATTTTGACGAGAAGGCATCTCTCACCTCCTGAGTTTCCTGGGCTATCTCTCCCTTTCCCAAGAACGTGGCTCCCTGCTCCGAGCCTGCTTCCTTCCCGAGTACAAGTCTCCAATCCAACTCTATCTAGCGAGCCGGATTTCCTCTCTTCCCCTCTTCCTCGGGTCCATCAAGACACTTACTCTTGATGATTTCTGTCATGAGTCTTGGAAAACTTACGTTCTAGTTCCATGCCAGAAAGGTGATCTGAAGTCGGCTCAAGACTTTGATCCTTGCTATCACATCTAACCTCCAAATCGCATGATATCTCATTGCAAATTCGGAGTTCTTCTTCCCTCCTCCCATCTCTTCTACTTTCTCACTTTCTCTCGATTTCACTCTTGCGACTTCACCCTTGCGCACTAACACGATCCCAACTCTATTTCCCTTTCCCCGATCACGTACAAGACAACTTCTCAACGGCAAAGGAAAATTACTCAACATTTTGTTGTTGCAGTTTTGATTTTTATAGAGTTGCACTTCTTTGTCTTTTGTCACTTCAAGTTTCTACCGAGAAATCATACCTCCGGCATGCACCTGTCACTATCAATAAACCTTCGCGCATATGGGCCGCCAGTTTTTAAATGGCCCCTTATTGAATTTCTTGCCCCGACGAAAGGTTGTTAGACTGTCTTCGCCTCGGGTTGAGCTCCCCCCGATACAAAGACAATTTGCTTTGGGTTGTATGCTGACAAGGCATTTCTGAGTACTTTGCCTTATGACCCGAAGTCACTTTACTTTGGGTTTCATCCCGAAGACTCTTTCCTTCGCCTTCTTTGGCCATATAGGTGCAATTCGACTTCTCTGTACACTTCTTCTCCTTTATTTTGAGAAAAAAAAATGTGGGCACCACAGGTTGAATAGGACCCACAAAATCAATACCCCATTTCTCAAATAGTGCCAATGGCAAATTTGGTTTCAGAGGCCACTAGGAAGTTGCTATCGGTTTCTGTGTTCTTTGACATGCATCACAACTTCAAATATGGGCGTAAGTATCTTTATATATCGTAGACCACCAATACACAGCTGAAAGAATTTTCTTCACCATATTTTTTAGGGCATAGTGTCCTCCCAATGCTTTAGAGTGTAAGGATTCAATGACTCCTCCGACTTTGTATGCCTCCAAACATCTCCAAAGTACTTCATCTTTGCCCATTTTAAACAAAATGTTGTGTTTTAATTGGTAGGGTGTTGTACTTTCCTTTTCTCTCTCTAGGAACACACAGGGTGCCTAGCTGTGGAGACTATAGATTAGAGGCTAGAGGTAAACCGTAATGACTTGAAAAAACACACATGTGACCCTTATTGCCAGAACCCTCCTTTCTCAGGACTAATATTCTTGCTATCAGGAAGGATAGTACCGGGCAACCTGACCTGTCATCACAACATGCACTCCTGGTCTGCTGGTCATCACTTCCAACATAACCAAGGAGAAATACACAACACTCCTAGAAGGAAATAATCTGAGCGCAACGCCCGCACACCAATCCAAGCCAACTGGGCGTACAAACAGGCGTACAAGTACAGAGAGGATCCAATCACAAGAAAAAGGCAACAACTCTCTGTACTTTCTGTCGGGAAAGAGCTTCAGAGCCTTTGTGCTCTGTCATCAAGCTCATTCCAACCTGTACTCCAAGCCTCCTCCCATCTGTACTTCAAATCTCAACAAATTCCTACTTCATGTGGGGATTTTCTATGTCTTTTTGATGGGGAAAAGCCTGCGCAGCTCATATGCAAGTAGCTATTTCTATATATCTTGGATTCAAGTGATCTAGGATTCAATGGAAAGCATGTAAGATAATCTTTCCAATGATATAAAATACACTACAATCAGATCACTAAAACTCTCCTGAAAATCTCTCAAAGTTGGCCAGGGTTTTTCTTGGACTTCATCCTAATTTTGAAATCTTCTTTTTAGGGTTTGCTCCTGGTTCTTGGCAAATTTCCCCCAAATTTCTGATTCAGGAATACACTTGATCCTCACAAACACTCTGGCAACTTGAAACTCTCAGTCATAGTCACAAGACATGAGACTTGATATCCAATCAAGATGGAAGGAAAATTTGCTCTACCAAGCTTATGACAGTATTTTCAGCAGGATGTTTTGCATTAGATCTCACTCTGCACAGATCTAGAACCACCCAAATTTTCCACAATAGCTGGTTGTGTTTTTCTCTAACCTCCTGCAAATTTTTGTAGCCTCATCAAACTCCAGTCTTTAGATGTGGATCAATTCCTGAGCTGGGCTAACTTGTGAGCTCTACAGACCCAAATATACTTGATCCAAGATCCTGATTTCTCTATTTGAATAATTCACATAAAACTTTCACACAGAGGAGCTAAACCTATCCACCAACAACTCTGGAAATTTTCATGAGGAAATTCAAACTGCAACTTGGGAAGTGACCAAAACTCCAAACCTGATCATTAACTCTTCTCCAACACCTTACATCCCATAAGCTTCAACTTCAATCAATGGGATCTGATTTGAGATTGACCCAAAACTGGAATTTATTGCGCTCAGTTCTGTAAGAACATTTTCTACTCTCCAATCCCATTGACAGATAGTGAAAAGTTCTCAAGAAACTCCCTCAATTGACTACTTTGTACTCTTGGGTATCAATTCAACCCCTCTTCACTCAATTGATCATATCCCTCTCATACTCAGCTCAAATCGAGTGATTTTCTATCTGAAAATTGTAGCCTGTTGTCTCCTCTTTCCAACCATGTCCTCCATTCCTCAAATGCCCTCCCTGAACTCCCCCGATGGTTGAAAAAACTCCCAACTTCCCCCTTGAGATCCAAGTTCTTGCACATTTGTCTTTTACTCTTTTTACTTTTTGACAAATGGACCCCACAACTCCACCTTGAAGCTTATGAGCGAAATTTTAGGCATTCCCCAACTATAGAAGAACATAAATTGTCAAGTCCCAGACATTCTCATAAGTAAGCACCGGAAGGACGATATGATCTGGGTTTCCCATTACCAACTCCACAAACACCACCCCAAAATGTGCTGCCAACCAATCTTGTAAGTCATCACATTGTAAAATCTGAAGCCTGATGAGAAAAGGATTTGGGAGTGGCAGATCGGGAGCATGGGACATCTCATGCTTGAATGCTCCCTCCGATGATCTAATACTCGCTCTTTGCTACAACTCTCTCCCAACTTCCTTCTCTTCTCAAGACTCTCCAAACTAAAAAATATCCATCTCTCTACTCGCCCTCATCTTTATTCATCAAAGCCCTCAAACATGATAAGATTGTAACCCATGTGGCCAATCACATACATGTACATAGATGGCTCACATGGCAACATCTCATCCATCGGAACTAGCATGCAACCTACCCCACTAACGTGGAGATAAACTATGATAAGTCACTTTTTACGGGCTACGCAAACCACAACACAACAACGGTCCCATTTTCTGGAGGAAGACTGCCCTCTGCTCCGGGTCCAGCCCCTCAAGACAATGACATATATGCAGATAGTGATATTAGGCCGCATACCTTGTACTTTGAACAGCCATCAGATGATATAGCTCTTCATCAGGAAACCAATCATCAATTTCCAAGTCTTGGTCTTGAGTTTCTAACTTGGATAAGAAGTCCGCATTCAAATGCAAAGCTCCCTTCCTTACTTGTATAGTGTATGTGAATTCTTGTAACAACAAGATCCATCGTGCAATTTGCCGGACAAATCTGCCTTCTTGACCAAGTGTTGCAATGCGTAATGGTCAACATAGAAGACAAACTTGTATCCTAGCAGGTAGTGGCAAAATTTCTTGCAAGCATACACCATTCCAAGTGCTTCTCATTCAGTTGTCAAATAGTTCTTTTTTGAGACGGATAATTGTCGGCTGGCATAATAAACTGGATAGTCCTTCTTCTTCTTGTCCTTTTGACTTAAGACAACTCCGATTGCCATGGACAAAGTGTCCACATGCACATGAAAAGGGGCGTCCCAATTTGGGGCCCTCATAATTGGTGCTTCAACTAGTTTCTACTTCAATACTTGGAAAGCATCTTCTTGCAAGGCTTCCCAAAAGTAGTCTTTGGACTTCTTTAGTAGCTTTGTAAGGGGTGCAGCTAGCACCACATAATTGACATGAGGTGTATGTAGTATCCGAAATGTCCTATGAAAGCTCTTAGTTCCTGGATATTCTTCAGGGATTCCAAAGCTGAGATTACTTTGACTTTCTCCACATCGACTTCAATACCTTGGCTTGACACCTGATGCCCCAGAAGAATTCCCTCTTTCATTGCAAAGAAGCATTTCTCCGGGTGTAATGACAAACTGGCAAAATGACACCTTTCAAAAGTTTGGTGAAGGTAGTCCAAATGTACATCTCTTTGCCCAAACACAAAAAAATCATCAATGAAGACTTCTACAAATTTACTCAAAAAATCCTTGAAGATTGCATTCATCATCCATTCGAAAGTAATGAGAGCATTACACAACCCAAAGGGCATTTGATTGTAAGAAAAGGTGCCCCAATTGGTCTTGAATGTGGTTTTATCCTTGTCCTCTTCTTGGATGGATACTTGATGGTATCCTAAAAATCCATCGAGAAAATTATAACAAGGGTGACCTGCTACTTGGTCCAAAATTTTATCAATAAAAGGCAAAGGATGATAATCCTTCCTTGTGACTGCGTTTAATTTGCAAAAATCTTGGCACACTCAAATCTTTCTTGTCTTCTTTGGAACGATGACAATAGGGGAAATCCACTCACTGCTTAAGACAAGAAAGATTATTCCGGCCCCTAAGTGCTTGTTGATTTCATCTTTCACCAAAAAGGAATACTTCGGGTTCAGACGGTATTGTCTCTGCCAAACCAGAACTGCACCTTCAACCAAATCAATCCGGTGTTCTCCAAATTCTCATGGGATACCCAGCATCTGATTGATAGACCAGGCAAATACATCCTGGAATTCTATAAACAGGGCTATGTATCCTGCCAACTCCTCCAAAGTGACTGTCTTCAAAATCTTCAAAAAATTTCCTTCAGTCAAGACCACATCTTGACAGTCATCGGGGTTGATGACACCTTCGACATGGCTTACTTGGCTCAATCCGAGACGTACTGCAGTCAACCTCCCTTCCTCCAAGTCTTGTTCACCCGAGGTGATGTTGTATGGGTCTTCGTCTTTGACCTCTACCTCATAGCATTCCAGATAATTACACTTAGACTTTGTCTTTGGAGTCTTCGAAAGATGAAGGTGATGAATCTTCGGTTTCATCTTCGTCTTCTGACGGAGTAGTTTCCCCAAGGTGAGGAACCTTTGTCCAACTCACGGTCACCAGCTTCTGCTCTTTGGAAAAAATGTCCTTAAACCTTAACTTTTGGTGGTGCCAATCCACAATAACTTGAGCACTATAAAACTAGGGTCTTCCAATCAAGAGAGGATAACCAGTTTTGGTTATTGGTCGCAACACAATGTAATTTAACTTGAAGGGCACCCCTCCAATGATCATGGTGATATTTGACAGCATGCCTAAGGGCAGTCTCTTGGTTTGATCCGTGAATTTCAGAATTTGGGGTGTTGGTTCAAATGTTGTATACCCCAGTCAATGTGCAGTGTCTTCTGTCATGACATTCACACCCGACCCCAAATCAATAGGTATGGATGTGATCATACAGCCTGTGATCTCTACATCCACCTCGGAAGATCCCAAATCTTCTTGTTCAATACGATAAATTGCGGGCAAGTCTTTCTTAGTCATTGCACTTACTTTCTTGAGGGTTGAACTCAGCTACTTTTTGTACAACTAGTCCTCCCACAATTGCTTAAATGTGACATTAGCACTTGTAGATGCCATGTCAGCCACAATATCATACTGTGGGACTCCTCCCAATTTTACCTTCTTTGCCTTTGTCTTTGGATCCAAAGTCTGTCCTTGTTCAAATCGGACTTCGGGGTGCTTAAGGATGGTAATTGGAGTACGTATGTCCTTGACCCGATGATCGTTGGTTGACCAACTTTGGCTTGGATCAAGTCTTTTACTTTAGACCTGATATCCGCCAAAAAAACTAGAGGCTGTGTCTTTGTGTTCTCCTCCAAACTCATCTCCCGCGTGTAGAGTATTGCTTCCTTAATTTCTTTTTGCAAGGCTTTTGCTTTAGCTTTTTCTAGGATCTTTTCCTCCTTAGTAGAAAAGATAGCTTTTGGGTGTAGTCTCTTTGCTTTTTTCTGAAGACAAAGAAGTAGTACTCACTTCTTTGGGATCACGCTTCTTCTTCTCCATGCGTGTTTCTACCTTCAAAATTTTGAGGTCTGGCCATTCTCCTTCTGAAGCGGGACTCCCTTCTTGAGGTCTCTCTTCCTCAAGTGTGATAGAATTTACATTTGTATCCCCTTTTGCTTGGAGCGTAGCACGCTCAGCGGGGGTCTGTACATACTTTACAGGCGGGTTCAGGTTGGGTGGTTGCGGGCACTGATTTCTTGTGTGCCCCGATCCTTTACAATTTCCGCAAAGAGGCACATACCCAGTTTGCCGTCTTGGCTCCGGACAATTTGGAGACCAATGTCCCATCGAGCCACAATTGTAACAAGCGCCCGGTGCAACATTTTGAGGTCTAATTTGGCCGCCCATTGGTGGTCTTTGTGGGAAGCATTATTATTGTACTTCCTTGGTCCATACCTCGGACTTTGATATGATGTGCTCGCCGGAGACTGTACCTCTTGGGTTTGGTATACAGCCTCTTCTTCCTCACTTTGGTCCCAACCGAGAACCCAATCAATTGGTTGCACTAGAAATACAATGCGGGTCAAACACTTTGTATAAGCATGGCCAGAATTACCATACGTAGTGCACCATACATTTGGTCGACCAAATGATAGAGGCTTTCTTTGGTCCTTAGCCCCAATCATCTAGATCTTGAAATCCACAAACTCTTTAATAAGAGTCTCCAGCTTCTGATCCACCTTAGGTACATTCTTTGTTGGCAGTGTTATTGGTTTCTTTCCTCCGCGTCTTTGTATTCTTTGCGGCTTGGATTCTCCAATCAAAGTCCAAAGAAGAACTTGAAGATGTGGAGGATTCCTCCAAAGAAGAGGATGTGATACAAGAAGCTCTCCTTCTAGGCTTCTTGCCTTTCTTCTCCCAATTTCTTTGGTTGTTGGACGAGTGAGAGTGAGCCGCCTTATATTGGGTGACATGTTTGAGGACTTTTTCTAGGGAAGTGACATTCCTCTCCTTGGCAAAGATACAAATCTCTAGTGAAAGTCCTCTAAGGAACCAGGTAATTGCTTGGGGATCGGAGTAACCCACCACACCGGATTGTTTTGGAACTCGGTTCAATAGGGCCATGAACTGCTTGGAGTAATCTCTCAATTTTTCCTTCTTCCTTTGGTCCAAATCATTAAGTGCCACAAAGACACTCGTATCATAATCCACTTCTCGGAATTGTTCCAGGAAGCCATTTGGTAAGTCTACACAATCTACTGGTGTGAATCCCTTTTGAGTCACAAGGGTGTACCAACTCCAAGCTTTCTTTCAGAGCAGACTTGGAAAAATCCGCAGTTGATCCGTAGAGTCATGTTCCTTGTTGGCAAAGGAAATGACTTCAAACTCTTTGATAAAGTCATCAGGGTCTTTGTCTTGTTTTGTTCCCTTATACTTCTGATAGGTGTGTCGGGTCATAGGTAATGACGTCATCATTTGGTTTGGCAGAATCAGCTATGCTAAGTTTGAACTTGAGGGAACCAAACCGTGGTGGCTGCCCAAGGGTTCCAATTAGTCAAGTTCAAAGTGGGGTCTTCTTCGACAATTCTTCTTCTCTGGTTGTGTCAACTTCAACCCAAATAGAAGTAAGAGGTTCCACACCTTCCAAATGTTCTTTGAAATTCCATCAGGAAAACCGAGGAATTGTGCATAAAAGATGTTGGCACTCTTCTTCCGTAAGTGTTTGTGTTGTCTTTTCACAAAAAAACTTCTTAATAAATTCAACTTCCTTTACAGCTTTAGGGGAAGTCGGTGTATTGGGTCATAATGCATATGTCTGCCAGCTTGAGTCTTTCTTCTTCTTGGAAGACAGGGATGAAAAGTAGCCTTCCCACCCTCCTTCAAGTTTCTTTTGTTCAAGTTCTCACAAAGCTTCTTGAACTTTGTGGAGAAGTTGAAAGTCCAATGCCTCTCGTTCAGTTTTGTCAAAAGTAGATTGGATCTTCAGACTTTCTTCTTCTTCACAATGCAACATTTGTCTTTGAACTCTCTCTTCTTATTGTTCTCTCGATGCAGACATTCATATTGTTTTGATGCCCAATTTCAAATTTGGCTTTGTATTCTTCCACTTTTGAGTTTTGTATCCCGGCAATGGTGCCAAAAATCATGTGACAACCCGACAAATATCACTATTGCGGTAATCGGGTAAGTAAAGTTCATTCCCATAGAGATACAATTCAAAATTGGTCAAATACAAAGTCAAACAGTAACATGTAGTTCTTGGTTTCTTTGGTTTCTTCTTTAGTCTCTCAGGTAGAAACTACACCCAGAAGAGCGTAATAAGTACACAATCTTGACAGCTTGTCACAAATACACACTCCTTAATCACAACATAGTAAATTCTGTCCAAACAAATCTTGATTGTGATGATCCAGATTCTCCCAAAGACGGCACTTCATTGTGAAAACAACTTTGCCTCAGAATTGTGTTCCACCCCTCCATTGAAGGCACAACTTCCTTGAGTGCAAACGGCAGTTCTTCCTACTAATATACCGCTCCCTAACATCTCTTCCAACTTATAGATCCAAACTGACAAACCACCTCTTCATATCTGCCTCTTCCTATTTCAAAACTGTTACTACCCCAATCTGATGTTTACTTCATCATTGGCTTTCAAACCCGATGATCTTACTATCACTTCTCCTTCTTCAAGTATATTTGATTCTACCAAATCCTTCACTACTTCTACCAGTTCTACACTAGGATCTACAATTGCACTAAGGAGTGATTTATCTAACTATTTATCTCCTGACCCACTCTTCTCTAATGTGTCAAATAATAAGTCTGATGACACCTGTATTCCTACTTCTGCAACATCGAACTTCCTCTCTTCTATCACACTACTCCTAATTCTCTCTAACTCTGATTTAACTAAATCCAATCTGAGACTGACATTGTCTCCTACTTCTAACATTTTCTGATCTAACTTGCTCCCTTAATTGGATCATCAAAGTGTTCATATCTACATCTTTAGCTTTTCTCTTTTGAGTTTCTTGCACAAGCAACTTTAGCTCATGTAGACGTGCTTCTTCCAATCTCCCTTCAGCCTCCGTGCTCAAGATTGCTTGCAACTTCCCTGCCACTTCTCCTACCGATTTTGACTCATATCCTTGAGATTGCTCTGCCTTCAACTCTTTGCGGTACATCTTCAATTGTCTTCATACTCAGCAGCGAGCATCTTTTTCTCCTCCTCATATTGTGAATTCTGTAACTCAACACTTCGTACCAACTCACACAATCTTTCTTCTTCTTCATGCTTAACTGCTAACTCTCTCTGCCATGCTTGATCCTTCCCAGCTGCACTCTTCTTCAAGCTTTCCAACTCTTGCTCCATTATTGCGGCCGTTGCCTTCAAATGAATACTCTCTATGCGCACATCACTGACTTCCTCTTTCATTTTGCTCAGCAACATTGCCTATTCCTTCAATTCTTCAGCTTGCTTTTGCAGTTCCTTCCCTCTTGACTCACAAGTCTCTTGCAACATCTTGAAAGTCTTCTTCTTCAAGACTACATCCATTCAAAGTTCTTCAACTTCCTTATCTCTTTGGACTTCTCACTCCTCCAAACCCTTCACCTCACTCAGTAGATACTTCACCACCTGCAACTCATTTGTCACCTTCCTACGATCTTGGGGAATTACCTTCTGATGCTCCTTTAACAATTCCAACAAGGGAGTGACAACCTTCGTTAGATATTGTATTCCACCAAAGTTCTCTTCATCTTTGTCCCCGTCTTTGTACTTTGCCTCTTCCATCGGCTCCTTCTAACCAAAGTCACGAGCTTTGTATCTCTAGAGACAATGCTTCTGAGCCCTTCTTCCTTACCGATTGAACTCAACCCCGTAGGGTACTCCTTTTGTCTTTCAGCCCCCTTCTCTTCCACAACTAGGGCTACACAATGATTCTTCTTTCTTGGTACACTGTCAATCATCACATGACAAGCTTCACTTACTCCAACCAATTGCTGAACCTCAGGTTCTCCCTCACCCTCACTTCCAAACTCCTCACTTTGTAAAGTGAGTTCATCTTCTTCTGATTTCTCTCCTTGAGACTTTGTCTCCCCTTCAGACTCGGATTCCAATGATGCTTCTCTCACCATCTTCTTACTCTGCAGAACGAGTCTTCAGGTCTTCCTTTGAGCTGGAAGCAACTTTGCTTCTTTGGGTTTACTGCGATTCTTCTTCTTCAGACTTGTGACTTCTTCCATCTTCCATTATCCCATCTTCAAGAAGTGATCATCATTGGCTCGCAAGTGTGTCATATATTTTTGCTCTTCTTCATCCGCTTCCCATCATAAATCAAGATGGAAATGCAACACCATGCAATGCCTCTCCTCTGTTGTCAGCAAATTCAACCCAAAGTAGAAGTGTGTTGCAAATGGTGTGAAATAATGTGGAGGTGAACCTTTCCTCCAATTGACCACCATCTGCCTCGTTCGTTGGTGAAAACACTTTGCCCAATTCACCTTTACTCCTGCAAACATCTGGTGGAAGAAGACCACATGCTGCATGTTCAAGTAAGTCATTTGTTTTGGTTTGAACATGGCCATAATTGTCCCCACGATACTTCATCTAATTGGGTCTTGATAGGCCTACACCTTGTAACCATTTGTTGTTTGCGGAGCAAAGAATGAATTTTGGATCTCCATCGTCTCTTCTGCAGCATCACACTTCCGATAGAAGGTGATCCTTGTCGGTTCTTCTACTTCCTTCCCCAACACTAACCTCCAATCCGACTTAGTCCATTGAGCCGGATTCCCTCTCTTCCCTTTGACTTCGGGGCCCTCCTCACAATTACTAGCAGGTATCTATGCCATGACTCTTGGGAAACTGAAATTCTAGTTCCATGCTAAAAAGGTAATACAAAGTCTATTCAAGACTTTGATTCTTGGTACAACATCTAACCTATGAATTGCAAAACTTCACACCACCTGAGCATTCATGACCTTCTTTGCCATGATCTGCTCTCTTGTTCTTCGGCACTAAAAGACTATGCCTTCTCCTAGGCGAGACACTCTAATCCCTTCTGGATTTTGGAAAATTGCACTCTCAATTGGCTTCCTGACACGCATAACTGCAAGACAACTGCTCAAAGGAATTGGAAATTTACTTGACATATTCAACTTGTCCTTGCGCAATTGCAATTTTATATTACCCCAAATTGTATTCATTCTTCAGTCGATTTCAAAGTCGACTTCCCCTCTTCTGCGTGTTGATGTCCTGTCACTATCAAGACATGCTTCTTCTACCTCCGCTGTTTCTTGAAGTGTACTTTCTTGCCACGTACCCAGGTTGTTAGATGGTCTTTGTATTGGCTTGCACTTCCCAATCCGAAGATGATGCTCTTTGGACTTCTTCCGTCATACCCCTCTCTTGAGTACCTTCATCATTAGATCTGATCTCGACTTCTTTGGATTTCCTCCAAAGTCACTTCAGTCCATTCCTTCTTTCACAATTCAGCTTTCTTTGCTTACTTCTTCTCCCAAATGCTAATAAATAGAAAGAAACAAAAAATGTGGGCACCACAGCTTGGCAGAGAGAACCAATCAGACCTTGTGCATGATGTTAGCCAAAGATGCAGAAATGGAGGAGGCTAAACATCATTGGGACAAGAGGATTCATGCAGTTTTGTGGGAGTATAGGACAACCATGAAGACTTCTATTGGGTATTCTCCATTTCAATTGGTATAAGGTATTGATTTTACCTTACCTATTCACTTTGATCTTCCTACCTTCCAAAGCATTCATAGGAGATTGAAGAAAGCACAAGGAGGTGATGCAGAGAAGTCAAGGAAGGATCAACTCATGGAGTTGGAAGAGGCAAGAGCAGTTGTTATGGTTCAAATGGAGCAAGCCCAAAAGAAACAAAAAGAGAGCTTTGACAAGAGGCAAGGCAAGAAGAAGGTGGAGCCTTTCAAAGAAGGTGATTGTGTAATGTTGTTTGATGCCATTCGATTCAAGAGAGTGCAAAAGAAGTTTTTGCCTAAGTACTTGGGACCTTTCATAGTGGAGAAGATGTGGGGCAATTACACCTATGATCTCAAGGAGTTAGGAGGAAGACACTTTGATAGGATAAACCATGATAAGTTGATGAAGTACCATAGAAGGTAGAGAGACCTTCACTTTGAGGACAAAGTGAAAACTTAGTCCGGGGGTCAATGTAACACCCATTTGTGCATGTGTGTGGTATTGTGATATTTAGCTTAGTATTACAAGTACTTAAGAGATATTATTTATATAGAGATAAAGGATGGTTCTATATTAGTCATGGTTAGCTAAAGTTAGTCATAGCTAAGATAGAGGAGACCTTACTTTAGAGGAAGTAGAAAAGATGAGTACCACTATTTTGGATTCTAGTATGCTGACTTGGTATTATTCCTAGGTGTTTGGCTTTGAGGAAAGAGTTGAGAACTCTTGGGCCCACAAGCCTTTTTGTTTTGGATTCTTCTTTAGTCCAAGGATAGCCCATGTGAAGGAATCCTTGACTTAGTGGTTGGGTCAAGATAAGACCACATGCTTAGGGGAATATGCCCATGTGAATGGATATTCCTTTCTAATTTTTGACTTTACTTGACTTTTAGTCTAGTAACTTGAGTTACTGCGGTAATTAGTAACTTTGGTATGTAACTATTTCACAAGTATATAAACAAGGGGTGAGGAGGTACTCATCATCCTTTCATTTGCAACTATCTCTCTCTCATTGAGTTCTCTAGTGAGCAATGTCTTGAGTCTTGGAGTGTTAGCCTTGGAGGAGTATGATGGAGTTGGGGTTCCTTGCATTCTTGGTCCATGGTTTGCTACCATAATAGCCATCATAGGTTCATCTTGAGTGAGAGACAGGCCGGCTCACAAACCCATGGATCCATAATTATAGCATGCACCTTGCATAACATTCAGAGGTTAATTTTGACTTGCTATCCGCATTCTTTATTGGGATGCATTTTTTGTGTACTCCCTTGGTCCATACCTTAGACCTTGGTATAATGTGCTTGATGGGGTTGTACCTCTTGGGTTTGGTACACCTCCTCTTCTTTGTCATTTTTTTCCCAACTTGGAACCCAATCAATTTGCTTCACTAAGAACACAATTTTGGTTGTCTAGCACTCCATGTTGGCATGACCCACCTTGCCACACATGATGCACCACACTTTGGTCTTGCAAATGAAGGGAGTTTTCTTTTGTCCTTTACCCCAATTATTTGAATCTTAAAATCTACAAACTCTTTTATGAGAGTCTCCAATTTAGTGTCTTTCTTGTTGACACTTTTAGCTAGGGTACATAAATTTTTCTCCTCTTCATCTTCAATGCTTCCTTGGCTTGTTATCTTCTTTTGGTTTCAAGGAGGAACTTGACAAGGTGGAAGATTCATTTGAAGAAGAGAAGGTATTGCAAGAGGCTCTTTGTCTTGCCTTCTTGCCTTTCTTCTCCCTATTTTTGCAGTAACTGGCCAAATGAGAGTGGGCTTCGTTGTATCAAGCAACATGTTTGAGTACCTTGTCTAGGGAAGTTACATTCCTCTCCTTGGCAAAGATCCAAATTTTTGGCAAGAATCCACCAAGGAACCAAGTAACGGCTTGGGCATTGGAGTGACCCACCACCCCGGATTGCTTTGGCACTTCATTCAGCAACACCATGAACCACTCCAAATAGTCTCTCAACTTATCATTCTTACCACAATCCAAATCATTGAGTGCGGTGAAGACATTGGTATCATAATCACCCTCTCGGAATTATTTCATGAAGTTGTTCCAAAGATGTGCCCAGTTGGTTGGCTTGAACTCTTTCTGAGTCACATGGGTATACCAACTCCAAGCTTTCTTCTAGAGCAAACTTGGGAAATTTTGCAGCTGATCTATGGAGTCATGTTCTTTGTTGACAAAAGAAATAACTTTGAACTCCTCAATGAATTCATTAGGGTCTTCATTGTGTTTAGTGCCCTTGTACTTTGGGTAAGCTTATCTTGTAACAAGGAAAGACAAGATATTGAAGGTCTGATGGAAAGGTTGATGAGGTACCAAACTTGGTTGATCCAAAGTACTTGAAGGTGGTTGTGCTTTGGAGTCAGGCCAAGCGTCCCACGGTACCAAATTTCAACACTAGGTCTTCATCAAGAGGTACTCCCATACGAGGTACTTAGACTTCAACTTGAGTTTGAAAGAGAGGGTCAATATCATTCAAATTTCTCTTCAAGATCCCATCAAACTACTTGGGGGATCATATATTAGATTTATTGGCACTCTTCTTTGGTCAAGATTTGTGCAATCTTCCCACAAATCAAGTCTTACAAATAACCAGCTCCCTTAGCAATTTGGGAGAAGTTAGTGTATTGTGTCTCAATGACTATGTCTGCACACTTGCATCTTTCTTTCTTTTGGGATGAGAGTGTCTCACCACGCAACTTCTTGTTTCTTTTGTTTGAGTTCTTGCAATCTTCTTGCACATTGTGAAGTAGCTGCAAATCCAAAGGCTACTTCTCTGATTCTTCAATAGTGAGTTGGCTCTTCTGACATTCTTCTTCACATTGAAAATTTTTTCTACAAGCACTCTCCTCATGTTTTTCTCTTGATGAGACATTGATATTTGATGGAGAATCAACTTACAAAGAATCTTTGTATTCTTCCACTCTTGAGATTTGTATTCTCAGCAGTAATACCAAAAATCATGTGATAACCCAGCAAGTATCACTTTTGTAGTAATTGATGAGTAATCATTTGTTCCTACAAAGATATAGGTTAGGAATGGTCAAATATCAAGGTAAAGGTAACACTTCAGTTCTTCTTGGTTGCATCTTTAGCCTCTTAGGTATAAACCACACCCAAAAGAGAGTAACAAACACTCAATTGCAATCTTGTCACAATTAGAAATCACCTATAAATCATAGTTCTTTAAACTCTTTCCAAATTGATATTGATTGTGATGATTCAGTTGCTTCAAAGAATACTACTTCACCACAAAGTGACTTTGCCTTGGAATTATATTCCACCCCTCCATTAAAGATACAACTTCCTTAGTCAAACTATATCACGCCTGCAAGCACAATTAAAAATACTACCAACACTACAATTATTCATATATTTATCAAGGCATTGCTTTGATTGCTCTCCACCCAAGATCTATGAGCCGGCCTGTCTCTCACTTAGGATGAACCTCTAATGGCTATTATGGTAGTGCACCATGGACTAAGAAGGCAAGGAACACCAACTCTATCATACTCCTCCAAGGCTAACACTCCAAGACTCAAGATATTGCTCACTAGAGAACTCAATGAGAGAGAGATAGTTGCAAATGAAAGGATGATGAGTACCTCCTCATCCTTTGTTTATATACTTGTGAAATAGTTACGCACCAAAGTTACTAATTACCGTAGTAACTCAAGTTACTAGAGTAAAAGTCAAGTAAAGTCAAAAAGTATAAAAGAATATCCATTCACATGGGTATATTCCACTAGCATGTGATCTTATCTTGACCCAACCACTAAGTCAAGGTTCCTTCACATGGGTTATCCTTGGACTATAGAAGAATCCAAAACAAAAAAGGCTTGCGGGCCCAAGAGTTCTCAATTTTTTCCTCAAAGCCAAACACCTAGGAATAATACCAAGTCACACACTAGAATCCAAAATAGTGGTGCTCATATTTTCTACTTACTCTAAAGTAAAGTCCTCTCTATCTTAGCTATGACTAGCTTTAGCTAATCATGACTAATGTAGAACCATCCTTTATCTTCATATAAATAATATCTCTCAAGTACTTGTAATACCAAGCTAAATATCACAATACCACACACATGCACAAATGAGTATTACAGATCAAACACACATATTGGAAACCAGAGCTACAAAATCCAACATCTAACACACTCCAACTGCAATATGAACTTCTACACACACAATCATACATACACAAGACTTATACTCAAAATTAAGCCAAAATGACAAACATTGAGTGTCAACGCTTTGCTTTACTCAACTTCAAAACTTGATATTGAATACATAACACTACAAATGACTGCTTTAAATAGGAAGAGCACTCAGAAGTTAGAAAGTTGTCTAAACTACTTCAACTATTTGTCACAAATCTCTAGATCCAAATCAACATTCTACCACGTCAAATCTGAAATCAATTACTCCTAATCCAACAGCGTTCTACACATTTGTCAAGGACTGAGTGAGAGCTTATCATGTTAGGCGCCATGGTGTACCACTCTCACTCTCATACTTTGCAACATATTTTAGGCAACATGTGTCCATTGCTCCACGAAAGAGTAGTGGCTGGTGCAATCCATAGTAGAGCAATCACACTAGGTGATGCTTCTTCGGATGGTCCATTTGTTTGTAGACCATACGACTTGCATAGCTCGGATATCTTAGGTGCGGCAGGGCAGATTTCTCACATGAATCTATTGGGGCATAGCACCATTTTACCTTTTCTGTCTCTCTCTTGTACGGCTTGATGAGGTCTTCCTATCCTTCGCTTTCTCTATGCGGTCGCCTTTTTCTTTCCTTGGACTCTTGATACATCAAATTTCAAAATATAGGTCAGATATATATTAAAAATATAACTTTTGGCAAGTAGATCACGAAACTGAAATAGATGGTGGACAAAAGCCTCGAGAAAAGATAAGAGCATAAACGTTGATTGAAATCGGTAGTAGAGTATTGTTTGTTTAGAGAACATTCTTAAATTGTACACTATATACTCATATTTAGAAATATACTTTAATGTTGCAATATTTCTAACTAACACCAGATTAATTAATATTCTCAAAGCATGTTTCTAATATTAGAATATTTCATAAATTCTAATGAACAATATATATGGGCTAACATCATTTTGATAAACAAAGTCACTAGACATTTTCTGGTGACTTTTATGCTCGATCACCGTGGAAATCCGTTGTCCGTGGTAAAAGAACACAGGAACCTCAAAGGTAACCCCGTCTGCTCTCTTACGTGAACAAACTATCGACCTTTTGATTTAATCAGTGCCTATCCGAGGCAGTCACACATCTTCTGAAATCACGAGACCCTCATGCTACGAGAAGTGCTGAAGGGACACTAATTAAGTTGCCCTTTTGACTTTAGAACAGGTGGATCAGGATAATCAGGTCAACAATGCGAACGTGAGTGCAAAATTTGAATGATAGACTGCGCTATCAAAGATTATTTTTTATCTATATACTTGAGTAGTTTTCAATACCTTAATTATATTCGAATTTCAACGTTGCGTCACGCTAGTTACTTCAGCGTTTCTGAATGTAAATTTAAGTTTAACGTCATCTTCGAACGATTGAAATATAGTGTTATTATGACGTTACTTATTAAACTAGTTATCAAGCAACTACGTCATTGAAATTGTATGTTAGATATTACGTAGGATATTACGTATTTGAAATTGTATGTTGGGCATTACGTAGGTTACTGCGTTGATATTTTCTCGAAGTTATTATCTATTTTTACCATTATTATTTATCTAATTATTTTCTATTTAGTTGACTCTATTGGGGCTTAGCCCCATGCTACTTTTTTTCCTCCCTTTCACCCAAATTGTTATCATGTTGATTATTTCCCTAAGCGTTTCAACCGCGAACGTTTACTGGGAGTGATTATACTAGCTAAGGGAGCGACCCACACATGTTGATTATTTCCCTAAGCGTTTCAACCCCGAACGTTTACTTGGAGTGATCATACTATCTAAGCGAGCGACCCACAACATTACTCACTTTACTTACCGCCTTAAGTGAAGAAACTCGGGACGAATAGAGTGTAGAACCTAGTGCACAAATAACGTAAGGGAGTTAGTGATAACACTCTCATGGAATCTAGAGCGGATAAACGTGAAATTAAAGTTTCTAATTCTGCGTTGAGCTTTCCCTGGTTCACATCTATAGTACCAACCTTTTTGTCATTTCTTTGACAATTATATCAGAAGTTTTACGATGATTGAGTGACTTTTTCCTTCCGGCACGTCACTACAAAATTGGAAACGAATTGAAGAATCTGAAACCCTATCGTACTCCCAGTGTCACATTATGCTCTACTGGCACTCGAACCTGTATACACTGGAAGATACGGCCTGGATTTTACATGTTTTCTAGAGAGATGTTTTCATTACGGTTACTTCAACTCTCTGGGGTTTTCCCCAGACGTCACCTCTACTAAGATCAAAGTTTCCCTGTAGAACCGACTGCACATGCGGGACTCTGTGCTGTTACAGTGACACGTGCTCCCACCAGAAAATATGAGGTCCATCAGCCGAAAATAGAGGGGATGCGCATAAGACAGATTTCTTCACAAACCAGTATGCACAGAAACGATATGCGAGAGAAAGGGTATCGACAGGGAACATATGTTGAATAATCAGGTTATACCCGAGGCGAAGAGATTTTATCAGACCAAACAATTACAAGGTTTAGATGTGTTGGACAGGAGGGAACTCTGTCACTATTGGTTTTCGGCCTACCTGGGACAGACTATCTACCCGAGTGCCTGAAAATATCTTCGTGACTCACATTGTTCAAGACCAAGTAGAATTTGCCTTAACCCATACAAACTCTGCACAATCAGCTCTCTGGATTTAACGCGGTAAAATGATAAAATCTCTCATCGAACTCTTGGTGGAATCCTATGCTTTTCTTAAACACTTGAAGTCTAAACTGGAAGGTTATCTTGTTAAGGTTCATAAACTGCATGTCCTCCCTCCTCTGGCCCCTAGGTACGAAGCCAATACTTTTTGCCGGTCTAAAAGATTAGCTCACTAACAAAAGTGTACCAGGAAGTTCCAGATGAGAAAATCTTGTAGCTGGGGAAAAAAATCAAATTAAAGGTGGGAAGGTTAAGAAGAACGAGCGAAACTTTCTGATTCGCCTGTTTCACTCAACTCTAATCGTCCCCAAAAGTTGTCTTCTTGCCTGAAACAAAATCATACAATAGGTATGTAAAACGAGAAACAATCGATCCATGAGCTCCTATTGCCAACCGACGAACAGGACTTGTTAAAACGAAACCCGTAACTATTTACCTGTTCCGGCAGCTGCAAGATTGACTTTAGGCTTAAATCCACCTCGGCCACCTCTGTCTCCGCCGCGACCACCACGACCTCCGCCTCTACCTCCTCTACCACCATCACGGCCGCCAAACCCCCCACGACCCCCACCACGACCTCCAAAACCACCACCACGTCCACCCCCACCTCTTCCTCCACGGTCTCCTCGGCCACCACCGAATCCTCTACCACCTCCTCCGGGGGTGGATTGACCAGCCTCGTTGACCACAATGTTCCTGCCGTTGAAGTTCGTCCCGTCCATTTCCAACGCTTTTGCGAAGGAGTCTTTGTCACCGAACTCGACATAGGCGAATCTATTTCCAACAGGGGTCAGATAAGCAAGCATTTTCTCGACCACATTCAAAACACGAACTTAAACCATTGCAGCGAACTCAGATCCCACACTTACCCCTTAATTTCTCCTGTCTCTCTGTCAGTGGGAATCCTGACATTTACCACTTCTCCACAATCACCAAAGTGCTCGGACAAACCATTTCGGATCTATATAGGCAAAAACAAAAGGTAAGTAAAAGTGAAGACAATATGTGATAATCTAATACATCGTCTACCAATCTTTCTCTTCAGACCGGAAAATTAAACAAAAACTCAGCTCACCGAGTCCTCGTCTTGGAACTTGTCGAAACCCTTCACAAAGGCGGTCTTATCGGATCCGGGCCTGGGAGTTCCAGCCCCGTTTGCCCTGGAGTAACACCAGTAGATACATTAAAATCAGCTACTAACAAACCAGTCTCTACGCAAGAAAAATCCAAGCCGTGACCTTATCTTAGATTCTCAAGACATTTGTCGTAGTTCCATAGTTTCCTTTGCAACGACAGAAAATCTATCAGTTTCTTGGTAACACTTTGCTCTACGCTGACAGTGATAAATAAAAGTTTCAAAAGGGAAAAAGAATATCCACATCGAAACGAATGAGTCATGGAATCCGCTGACGAATCCGCACGTCTTACCCTGGTGATTGGAAATCCCGTCCTGGAGTGTTGCCTCCAGGAGTTCTTGGACCCCTTTCGTGGGCAAGGTCACAGAAGATCTCCCTACCTTCCAGATTCTTCCCACTCTTCGCTACAGCCTGAATCAAGTGTTAGAGAACTCCATTATAGACCTAGTGATACTTTTACGAAAATAGTCACTACTGAGTACGACTAGTAGTGAAACACGAAAGCATCGCAATCGAGGGACTTCTGCAGTGAAAAATAGATTTCTGGAGGATTGGATTACCTTTTTGGCGGCGGCTGCGGAATCAAATTCAATGTGTCCAAATCCCCGGGACCTACCCTGGTCATCCTGAGAAATACGTACATCCGCAACCTCTCCGCAGTCGGCGAAGAACTCGTACCTGGCCACCAGGTGGGATATGTAAGCAACATCACAAATGTGACTTGACTCCCTTCCCTGACGAGATACTGAGGCATAGATACGGATGAAGACGACTTACAGAGTGTCACTTGTAACGGCCCATGCCAAGTTCTTGATGAAGATTGTCTTGCTACCTTCGCCTCCTGCATCGGCGGTAGCCTTCACCGGAGTTTTAGGCTGTCAGAGAGTTCGATGCATCAGTGTAACATACAGCAGCAGCTTCAGCAAATTTCCTTGCGGGACTAATTCATCATTGAAACCCAACTCAGGTTATACGGGCTAGGGATACTGACTTCGTTCTTTACAACATTGGTTTTCTTCACAGGCTCCTCATCTTCGTCACTGTCTTCATCATCACTTTCTTCTTCCTCGGAGGAAGAATCCTTAGAGGCCACTTTGGCCTTGGGAGGCTGCATCAGCGACGTCCCCATTATGGGAGTGAGATGTAACTCAAGCAAGATCACAGCTGATTATTATCTAAGACCTCAGCATCTTCGGTGAACAAGAGTTCGGAATTGCGTAGACACGCCGGACTATCCATGTGTTCAACTGCACTGTATCTAGTGGGCAAGAATTTGAAGACATCTGTGACCGAGGTCCCGACTACACAGATCCCCGTCTGACTGGAAACGGTAAAAGATTGCAGGATAGTGATGAAGCTCCGCCCGTCTCGAAATGTTTATGTCCACGACTAGCCCAGACGATAAAACGATAACACTCCGATAGGATAGTGACACTTACTGCTGGCTTTTCGTCTTCCTCGTCACTTTCCTCCACATCGTCGTCCTCCTCGTCACTGCTTTCCTCCTTCGAAGCCTTGGGAGCAGCCTTGGGAGCAGCCTTGGCGGCAGGCTTGGCAGGCTACATGGAAGAAACAGAAGTTTGAGATGTCTCCATTTGTAACAGACTCTTCAAACAACTGGTTCGTCCTATCTAATTAAATACGCTCAGATACAAGTACTGAATATTCAGTACTTGAGGCAACCAGGGCTGAAGTGAACTTCGTCAAACAGAGATTCCAGTCCGCGACGTGACTCTGCACCAACAATACTTACCTTCTCGTCATCAGAGTCCTCTTCCTCGCTCTCATCATCTTCTTCCTCAGAGCTGCTTTCAGCCTTCTTGACTGCAGCCTTAGGTGCCGCAGCAGCCTTCACGGGCTGGACCATCGCAACAAATACGGCTTCAGCGGTGAGCGCAGGCATATAGCTAGAGCTCAACTACGACTACAGGATCCCCTTTCCTCTCTACTACTAGAGAGCAGTTACGTATATTGTACCTCTTCATCCTCTTCGCTGTCTGATTCTTCGTCCGAGTCACTGTCGACCTTCTTGGCAGGGGCCTTCACAGCCTTGGCTGCAGCCTTGGGAGCAGGCTGCTTTGAAGGACGGCACAGCCAACAGCAGAAAGGGAAACTTTAGTAACTCACTCCGTCCTAACATGGGCCAAGCCATCAACTGAGGGTTCAGATTATTCCTATGTGTGAATAGCGAAGCGATTGATGCTCACCTCGTCGTCTGAGTCGTCGTCGGACTCTTCATCAGAATCACTAGACGCGGCTTTGCCGTTTTTGGCGGGTACAGGCTTGACAGCGTCGACCATTTCCTGCAGTTCCAAAAGAGCTTTAGAAGACCTAAGCAGCAAAGATATCAACTGAGAAACATCCGGAAAGCATGTGTGGATGTGCAAATGAACACCAAATGACTGCACACCTCGTCGGAAGACTCCTCGCTGCTCTCTTCCTTCTTAGCTGGAACCTTGGCCACTGCCTTCGTTGAAGGTGGAGCTTTCTTGGCTACTACCTTCGGGGTCTGAGGATGAGAAATAACAATGGGTCAGTAGAATAAAAGAAAAACCAATTGTAAGATTTACAAATTTAAAGCGACACGTCCTCGTCGAAGCCTTCAAGCGATAGATCGGACTCCGCTCCAACAACCATACTAGACTTCAGCTGAAAAACATCATCTTACCTCTTCCTCATCGGAGTCGGATTCTTCAGACGATGACTCTACGGTCTTGGGAGGAGGTGCCTTCTTTTGCTGCTTTGTTTTCTTTGAAGGAGGAGGGGTATCAGCGGCTTCTTCCAAAGCTCGCTTACCTGCAATTCTCAGAAACTTTAGGATCTGCAGATAAACATAAATTGCTCACGACAAACGACATACAAGGAGTAGTTGGACGGCTAAGAGTTCTAACGCACCTCCCTTCTTCTCGGGGACGGCCTTAGTGACCACCGGGGCAGCAACCTGTACCCAAACCCAATGTTAGAGGGGCATCACGGACACCATGTTTGGCTTGGGCAACGGCAATAGTTTCGTGTGTCAAACCAATGGATACTGCCATCAAACATAGAGTTGACCTAATGCACAGTCAGGACATGCAATACCATGATGGGTCTGGTCGTGAGCTAATCGTCAGGAGAACAAATTCGGCACATTAGAGCTAACACGAGAGTTGACGAAGCTGTGGGCCTCGGAAAGGGGGCATTGCGTGACACAAAGGAGAGTCTACGTACAAGACTGCCATCAACATGAACAAGACACCAAATGAACTGATAATTACGAATGCTCTTAGATTCTCCATATCATCACAAACGATAGGAGTACTGTGTACCTCCACACATTTCTTCTTCGACTTGCCCATGTTTGCTTCTCCTCCGGTTCAGGACTTCAACACTGCGAGGCTGAAAACATAAAAAGAACAACTTAGAAAGGCGTCAATATTACTAGACGCCAAAGCCACTAAGCTAGCGGATGCAAAGGTCATCTCCTCAGCTGGATGGATGCTTGAACTTTTTCTCGTTCTCCTCGTAGGCTAAATTCCGAATGGGGAACACGTGCTAAGATTTGAGGTCTCGACATCGACATCAACAATTCTAGAAGCATTAGCCAACACAATCTACGCAAATAAGCGACGTCACCAATTGGCCGCATTCACCTCGTCCTGACACCGCTAAAACCGTCCGGCAAATGCGAACAACTGCACCGTGCTACCAGGATTCTAGAGCCTGACTGTAAACCCTGAACCTCAACAACGCGGCAGACAGGCTTAAACCTTCGCTTCGTGCAAAAAACCAGCTAGGTCAACTACTGAGACCTAAACCCGCCGCGCCTCATTGCCAAAAATACCTGGAATGTCCCCAGACTATTTCTGCTCCAAGCGAACCTATAAACCCAAAACCCCAAATCCAAACTGATCTTCCAGCCCGATTCCCACAACCGTGGACAACTCTGTCAACCTACTACAAAATCTGCATGAAACTCCAGGGGTGTTTAGACGAGAGCTACCAGGTGATGATAAGTCGATCCACAGAACACACCCCTCCAACACAGGTATTGATTTGTCAAACAAGGCACATTTCCTCCGTGATGGAGGAGTAGGAGGAAGGTGTCGAAGCGACCCTAAAAAGAAAGACTACATCAGCATCTTCTGCTATTCTCCTCTTCGAAGGCGGCGGCCGCTTGTCTGTTCACCCTATTGCCTTCCCCATCCACACGGCACCTTCCCAGTGACTCGAAGGAGGCTGCACTTCCACGCCTGATTGTCCATGTCATCATCCCCTGATACTGCGCAAGCTTCGCTACGAGAAGATCTTTACGAGTCTGTCCATACCGTATTGTCCGGGTACGAGGAGCATCTATTCGTTCTAAATTCTCAACATGAACCACAATAGGGGATGATGACATGGACTTTAGATGTAGATGGGATAAATAACGAATTTTGTAATAATTTTTAGTAAACTCTCTAACAAGAGGAGATTGAAATGAACACCTTATAAATTTAATGATGTGTATTTTATCTCAATTCTATTCATTTATAAAAATCAAATCTTGTGGTACTGAGGTTTAGGAATGTAGTAACTAAATAAATGATTGTCAAACAAAGTGGCATGTTTTCTCGGGAGATGTTTAGGAATGTTGTAACTAAATAAATGATTGTCAAACAAAGTGACATGTTTTCTCAAGATGGTGACCACTTGGTTAGATGAGTCAAATATGATTTTTGATTTTTTTTCACATTTTCAAAATCCAAAATGCCCCTACTCCACAATTCAAATTTTAAACTCAAATTCACCATCCTCTCAAGCAAATGTGCGAGTTGTTAGGCAACTAAACGGCGGTTTTGTAGTTTTGCATTGGTGTGGGAAATGATCAGCACCGCCGTGCAACAACCAAGAAATCGATAATAGGAGATCAAGTACCTTGTTTTAGTGCAAGAGACTCACTTTTGGACTTTGATCCAAGACCTATAAAGTCATCTTTGGATTCGCAACCCGAACAACCATTGGGGAAATTTGGAGACCTGTTGAGGATGGCTTCTCTCGTGCCACAAAAAACAAAGGAGGATGAATGATTTTGCATGGCAACACACCATTATAGCCAAATATTGGATTATTTGGAGGACCCCGAGCATTTTGCATAGATTCATGGTGGGAACTGCAAAAAGCCCATTTAAAAATTGACTGCATTTAGTTTCATGGCAACCTTTTTGATTAGGGAGGGACAAGGATTTCCTACTTCTATGACAGGTGATGTGCTTTACAAGAAATGGTTAAGGTACATGAAATAGTACAAAGAAACTCAAGAACTTAATAACAAGTCTACTAGAATAGGTCTCATAGAGAAGGAATATGGCAAAGTGTGGAGATCTATAGAATATAAATTGAATGGAATGTGCGTGTATTTTGCAAGAATGGAAGCCATGTTTGGGACCAAAGCAAACATAAGTCCACCCGCAATGGTAAGTTATGAGATTTAATCCCAATTTGAGCAAGATTTGCGAGGCTAGCAAGGAGGAGGTCCATGAAGGTGCACATGAGTTCTGGCAATCTCCATCTCCTCCAAAGGTGGTGCTCCTTGACTCGGACCCCCAATTTGTCCCAAACACCCAAGGGGTGGAAAGTATAAAGAGTGGCATGGACAATGGAATCCTATCACCCAAGGATGAGTCTCTATATGTTCCATCAATCAAGGACTCGTCTTTCATTACACCACCGCCTTTAGCTTCTATAGGGGATGGATCTGAGTGTGCTTTTGTCATCAAAAAAGAAGGGGAACATGATCCAAAGAGGAGTAAAGGTGGAATATCAGCAAGTAAGGTACCCAAGTTATCACCTAGTATGTCATTATCTCATGATTTAGCAAAAATTACCATGTTGAAGGCAGATACTAGAGAATCCAAGGAGAGGTTACAACTAGCTAAACTAGAAGCCACCAACATGAGGAAAAGAGAGAAAATAATGAGGAGAATGGAAGCAAAGTGTGTTAGATTAGAGACACACAAGATGAAAATTGAAATTGAGAAAAAATTGAGTGTAGATAAAAGAAAAGCTAGGGCAGACAAACATAAATTTAAGGAGAAGAGTTTGGAGTCAAAGAGTACTCATGAGATCAAAATGAGTCTCATATAGATAGGGAAATTATCAAGGAAATAAGTCATTATTTCAAATTGCTCACTCAAGTTCAACATCCATTATACTCTATTGATAGCAAATAGTATACCAACATGTAACCCTTATTATGATTATAATAAAGATGAGTTCCTGAAACTTGATAAATGCTGCTAGTAATTGCCAGATGCCACGCATTACCACTCAATGCTGCTTGTTACCACTCAATTCCTCCCATGTTTTTTTCTTTGTCGCTCCTAGTTGCCCCTAAATGCCACAAGTTACCACTTAGTGCTCCTCATCAACTCTTTTTTGTTGCCACTAGTTACCGCTCAATGCCGCACTTTGATGAATTAAAGCCAACTAGTGCTCATAGACGCTCGTAGACGGTCAAAGGTGCTCACGCCCGTGAGCACTCATGTTTAATTGGTGGTACTAGTTAGGGCTTGTAGACGCTTATGAGTAATCAATGATGCCCGTTGGCATTGAGTGATGCCTATAAAGGGTTAAGTGTGGTGACTTGTGATGTGGGTGGTGCACATAGGTGCCAAGTGATGTCCCATTTGATGCAAAAGGCACAATTGAGTATATAGCACATGAAAATATGAGTGTTAGACAAAAATATGAGAGTTTCACAAGTACAAACTAAAATATATATGAGTATAAAAGAGGATAAATGAACAAAAGATATATACAAATGTGGAGCCAATAAAACTAAACCTATCACTATGGTAGAGGAGGAGGTTAAGAAGAAGAGGGAGATCCACCATGGTGTCTAAGTGTTGCTACTGCATCCTCAAGTCTATGACAATATACATGATGTTGAATCCTACATGGGCTTAATGACCACCATAGGGGCCACTCACTCTCATCCAAGTCTTGATGCTTGATACCGCTAGCAAGAAGAGAATATGGGTCACTACTATAAGAACTCAATCTACTTGATGTCCACTCCTCTTCTGCCCAACTAACAATAGGCCTATCTTCAAGGACAAATCTATCCAAAGCACTCATCAAAGGGTCAAATGACCACGTGTATGATTTTCTTTATACCCTATAAGGACAAAAGTGGGTAGGGTGGATAGCACCATGTAGATGGTTCCTATAATAAGATAATGCATAAATATCTAGGATCAAAAGATCACAAAGAGGTAAACCTAATGAAGTAAGTTGCTCATATGATCTAACTCTAAGTCCTCTAAACTAAGAATCTCAATGGATATCTACAGAATACAAACAAGCCATGATCAAGATCTGGTGTGAACTCCCTTTGGGAGTTTGGACCATTGCCACATGCTCCATAGCCACCATTCCACTCCATCCGGAGTAAGATCTATCCACAAAATAACCTCAAAGTGTAGCAAACAAAACTAGATGAAATGGCTAACACCAAGACATACTAGCTTGTAGGGTGGGTAGTCACTCACCCTACAAGCTCAGACTATATGTGAGTACACCAACCATGCCTAGCCATCCAGCTCTCCCATGCATGGAAATTAATAGCACCACAAAGCCATAATGATGCCAAACAAGTAACATCCACAACAATAATCTTCTTTTGTAGGAAGCCTCGGAAGAGGATACATGGAAATATACTCTCTTGATAGACAAAGCCTCTCTCTATACTCAATTTGAGTGCCTTGAGTCTCCACACTATAAGGTAACACATGGGTGGCATCAATATGGTCTGCATCTCATGATGAGTACGGGTTTAACAAGCAATAGTATGTAGTCTTGGTCCAAGATAAGCCACACGAGCCCTCATCGGAGCTAGACTACTCTCACTCTCCTCTACACAAGCCCTCATTTGAGCTAAACTAATCTCACTCTCCTCTATCTAAACATGAGCACTCTCGCACCTCTCTATAGCATATGTTAACTTTCATGCTTGATTTTGTAATTGGACCCTATAACCCTCCACCATGGCAGTGGCACCTAGTATGTCAGAGTCCAATTCAGCTAATCTCTGCTCTCTCTCCATCTAAGAAGTAAGCAAGGTCAGATGCCTCTCTTCCTTTGTAGCAAGTAAATCCTCTCACTCATAAAGGATTCTCTCTTGCTCTAAGGTCAAAACCCCATGCTTCTCAAAGCTCTCCAATCTACTCTTACACTCAGGCACTAATTTCTCTCTCTCATCTACACTCTCCAATCTACTCTCATGCTCAAGGAGATTTTTCTCTCTAAACTCAGCCACTTGAACACAATCATCTAAAATATGCATGATGTCAACAGAATAAGAAGAAGGTGAAGGTACTTTGACATGTATGGAATCACAAAACCCCTCTATAGATGTAGAAAGTGGTGAAGGAGAAGAAGAGGGAAAAGGAGTTATCTCAACAAAGGGTAAAGGTTATGTCTCAACACAAATTTGTTGAACACTTGTTCACAAGTGGTACATTTAGTTATCCATCAAGTACAAATTCAATTTAAGAATTTCAAAAATAAATATGTTCACAAGTTCATTAATTAAAGCTTTTTAAATGAACTCATTTATTAAATCTAGTTATGGTATAAACAAAAGAACTTTGTATGTTTTCCAACATATATATACATTTATTTTTTTATTTTTTTGTATGACAAAACTCAAACCTAATCAATCACTCACCATCCTCATCTTCCCCATCATCAATAGTCTTGTCCTCATCCAAGCTATCTACATCCTCATGATAATCATCATGCTCTCCCTCATGTATAATCTCCTCCTCTCCATCACTAAGGTACATCACATCCTCCTTTGGAATGAAACCTCTCTCCATAAAGAGATGAGTGAGTATCTGCCCAAGGAAGGTGACCTTGAACCTACACCCCTCAAGACTCCTCAATTGGCTTTGCAAACTCCCTACCTTCGTAATGATAGCTCTAAATGCTAACTCTTCCCAATCATAATCCTCCTCCTCAACATGGTCTTGGTGTTGAGTACCAAATGCCCATGTACAATCTTGGGCCTAATAGTCGGTGCAATAAGTGCACCCATCAATTGGAAGAAAGCTCTAAACACATGATACATACATTGCCTTGCAAGATATCTTTTTGCAACCCTATCCCTTTGTGGAAACTAGTCTGAAAGGAGCTGTCTTCCGTCTTGGTATTCTCTCCTTTGGCACCACAAGTGCATCTCTAACTATATCTGTGGTCAATTGAAACTACCTCACTCTTACCAAACCTATGCAAGAGACCTTGTCCTACAAACTCACAAACTCTACACATGGAAGAACCTGTAAGACCTGCAAAACCCACCAAGAAAATAACCGTAAACCGCAATCATAAGGACTAAAGACAATGTGTACCGCTAGTAGCCACCTCCGGACAGGAAGAAAGCAAGCACCACCACTTGGTGACGCTTGTTGCCGCCATTGAGTGCTACTTGGGAGTAGTTTGAGGCGCATAGGGATAGTTCCCTCCCCCCCATATGGCATCAAGGGGAAGACCGATGCCACACGTAGATGCCTGACGGCGTTGCTAGTGAGGCACAGTTGCGCTAGAAGATGTTGCGGGATAGGGCATTTTAGAAACAACATCAAGATGGCATTAGGTGACGCTTGGAGACATTGGAAGGCGCTTGTGCAAAGGGTTTAGGGTTAAGGGTCGGTGCCAGATGATGCTCAAAGACATCAAGAAGTACTACAAGATACGATTGGAAGGCGTTGACAATTTAGAAGCCTAACATGTAGAAATCCTAATTTTGAGGTGCTCAAATGGTTGAAGCTAGAAAGAAATGAAGAGAAAACAACTAAGAAGGTTTGAAGAATACCTCTAGACGTGGGTAGTGAAGTCCAAGTGTAATTTTGAGGCTAATTACGTCCAAATCAACCTCCCAAATTCCAAAGACAGTAGTTCAAATCTAATGTTTGTCCAGCCAGCACCACTTGATGAAATTTGCTGGGTGCTAAATGGTATAAAAGCTATGAGCCAATCTCTTTCCTTAGTATTTCTCATGTTGGACTTGCCAATGATCTTTTCATATCCCTAGATTTTTGCCATGGTTCAAAATCAGTTCAAAATCTGCTCTTCCTCTCTATCTTTCCTCTCTATCTCTTGAATGCTCTCCTGCTCTTCCTCTCAAATCTTGAATCTTCTCTTCCTCTCAAATGCTCTCCTGCTCTTCCTCTCAAATCTTGAATCTTCTCTTCCTCTCAAATGCTCTCCTTCAATTTGAATTCTGAATTTTGCTCTTCCTCTTGAAGTTCCAACTCTCTTAGATCCCATAGCAAGTTAGCCTCCCTTGAACAGCTCAAGTTTGCCTTCTTCAATGAGTTTGCCTTCTTTGAGATATGAGGTTTCCTCTTTCAAACATCCCATATCCATGCACGCACGCAGCAAAATGACTCCTTTCCTAACACTCCTTTGAATACCCCACACCCATGTAGCAAAATGACTTGAAATAACTTCTGTAGAAATCTAGAAAGAGGACGGTTTATATAGCCCTACGCTAGAAAGAAAGTTTGAATATCCAAACTACCAAAATGTGCACATTTAGTGTAAAAATCAATATTTGAAAGGAAAAAACTCAAATCTTGAGCGGCAACATGCGGCACTCCATATCACCAATTGGCACACCCAAGCATTACATAAATTGAGCCCCATCACGTATCACCTACCAATGCCACTTGGCACCGACAGGTGCAATTTTTTTTCCAAGTTGGAGTGCGGTCCTCAATGCCTTCCAGCGCCATTGTATGGTGCCTACCAAGGCCGCACAATGCCAATGGGTGCAAGCAAATTTTTGGCAAGTTGGATGGTAGCTCTCAACACCTACTAGCGCGTACAAGCACCATCATATGACATCTACAAGCGCCATTGGGCCACTTAAACTTTTTTTCCATATTTGAGCAACATACTTTGAAGTGTAAACTTGCCCAACACCACGCTTGCCCAACACCGCATCATGTAAGTGTAAGCTTGGGCCATACAAATGTATAGATTAAGCTCATGAGAATTCTTTTTGCATCACAAGAATTCTTATTGCAATTTTATATAAAGATACATTCATGGTCTAAGTTATAGACTCATGGTCTAAGTTAGAGGGAGCATACAATTTTTTAAACTTGTTGTTGGTGATAAAATACAAGAAACATTACAAAATATGAGATATGAGATGAAGAATTGAAGATTAAACAATTTATTATATGGAATTCACTCAATCAAGTATATTATCATCGTGATAATCAAGGTAGTGTTGTATCACCCTTGATCTACTTTCTTCTCTACCAAGTTCTATACCATGAAAAGATATATTTGAATCTATTTGAGTTTCCTCTATAAATCTGCCATCGTCATATGACCAAACATCAGACCTATTGATTAAAAAGTTATGTAAAATAATACAAAATAATACCCACTTTAACAAATAATGGCTATTGTCTTTGAGTTTCACTCTTAGCTCACAAAGAGAATTGCATCTAGCTTTCAATACTCTTATACAATGCTCAATTATCACTCTTGCCTTTGCCAAGTAGTTAATAAACTCCTTCTTGTCCTTTGATCATGCCTGCTTGAAAGTGGGGACTAGGTGATGCATTGGTACATAACCTGAATCACCAAAAAGGTACTCCTTTGCCTTAAAAGTATGACAAACTCCCCCTTTGGTTCAAATCATTCCATAGTGAGGATTTTTTCAAACAAGTCATGTTATGACATGACCTTGGTATTCTCACAAATAAATAAATCAAACTAAACTTTAGTAAACCATACAAAGAGGATCACCAATGCATTGATATAAAACATAACAAAACAAACACAAAACATAGAACATACCTCCCAAAAATGTATAATTCTCCTTTTATCATCACAAATCACTTGGCCGTTATAGAATACAAACCCTTGCACCCAAAATATATTTCCCTGTCCACTATTGGTTGAGGTGCAAGAGGAAGCAATGTTCCATCTACCAATCCAACACAACTAGGAAACCCTTTTTGTGCAAAAATAGTGGATATCTTCCTCCTTTCCTCAAGCTCGGGCCAAGCAACTTGAATCCTCATCACATCTAATATGGTTGTCATAACTCTATCAATAAAAGCAATAATTGAACCAACACTAATGCCCTAAATATTTAAACCCCGTGCAACACAAGCTCTAGTGCGGTGATGCCCAAATCTATCCAAGGCTAGAGCAACTTGGATCCACATGGGTGTTTGCTCTCTTTGGTAGCTTTTTTCAAATATTGTGTGTCTTAATCAAATTCACTAATGTTGAAAAAGAATTGACATCCATTCTAGTAAGTTGGTGAAAGGCCTTTGTATTGAGATTTCTAAAATACTCAATCACAAACTCTTTACTACAAGGGTAAGTAACATGGGGTTCCTAGTATCAATGAGTATGTGCATACTTCCACCCACTAATAAAAAATTATAGCATATTTAAATGTCCTCCTTATACTTTGTCTTTGTCTTTATCTTCTAATCCTTGTAGCAATATCTCTAAATCTAATTGAATCATCTATTGAGTATATTTTCTAATATTTCTAGTTAGTTCTGCATGAGAGTTCCCTCTCAACATGACTTGACTCAATTCTTAATCACCACAACTAACTCCTTATCAGTGAAAGGACATCTTTATTCTCTTTGCACATAACAAGAAAACAATCTCATAAATTTCATTCCATAATAAGAAAACAAGTTCATGAATTTCATTTCATCATCTATTTTGACATCTTTAATTCTCCACACACACATACAAAGAGAACAAGATAACAAGGGCATACATTTCATAGTGGTACTAAGAGACAACAATCATAAATTTTAACTTTTTTACCCTAAAGATATCAAGGATTTTACAAAGTAACCCTTCAAACAAAATCACTCCTCCTTTTAACCTTCACACAACACGCACTCAAATCTTCCCACTCAAAATGAATTCATTCCGTCTTCCAACTCTGGCTCTAGATCTCTCAAATCTTCCTCCACTATCAATTTTTGCATACCCTCAAATCTTTCTACTCATGGACTCTCCAATCTCATTCTATGGTCAATTTTTGTGTTATGTGTTGTCTCGTGCATAAATTGGTCAAATTTTGATTACCATGTGTGGTACACAGATTTTTTGTTTTGTTCTTTTTTGTTAAAGTTTTGAAGAAGAAGTGTATTAAGGAAGCCAAATTACAAAGTAAAGAAAGGACTTATTTGTCTTTGGAAGAAACCCAAAGAAGTAGACATGGGGTCGGGAACTCAAAGTACTTGGATAGGGTTACAAAGAGATAAATCCAAAGAAGTGTGTCTTCATATTAGGAAGCAAAGGCCGATACAAAGACAATGTAAACTTCAGGAAATGGTGGAGGCAAGAGAAGAATACCTTGATAGTGATAGGAAACCAACATGCAAAAGAAGTGTGGGTCAATTTTGAAATTGACTGAAGAATGACTGCACTTTGGGGTATTATAAATTGTGTTGCGCAATGGGAAATCAAATATATCAAGTAGATATCATGTTCTCTTGAGTGGTCATCTTATAGTAATGTGCATCAAGAAGCCAATTGAGAGTGAATTTTTTTGAAGTCTAGAAAGGGTTAAAGTGCTAGGTCCTAAAGAGAGGATAGTATTTTAGTGCCAAAGAACCATAGAGCAAATCATGGCAAAGAACACATTATCATGCCATTTGTAGTGTCGCATCTAGATTGCTTGGACACTAGAGTTGCAGTGATAATAGTTAGAGTTATTTTAGTAGTTTCTCAAAGACTACTTTGCAATGGTAAGATTTTGTGTTTGGGGTCCTGACTTCATGGTAGGGCCCACCGTCACTTTGCACCATTTGCACCGTTGAGTGTGCCATTAGTAGGACCATTAGAGTTCAAACCTAGGTTGAGTCTAGGGGGTATACTTTTGAAGTGCAGATCCAAAGAGCTCACTTCTATGATATTGAGCCTTTGAGTTCCTAGCTATGATGGACAGAGGCCGGCGAGCATCACTTGGCTTCTTTATGCTTGAGTGGGTGTGGCTTGATTGTAATCAGTGCCCAATTGTTGGCAGTTTATAGAATGACAGATCAAGTACTGATTTGAGATGAGAGTGGTAAACAATCTAATTACATTGGAGAAGTGAGGTCAAGGGGAAATCGGGTACATGAACTTTGAGTGTTGGTGGTATCTCCAAGCTCGGTGATCATTGGTAGCTCAATTCAAGTTCAACTTTTCCCTAGTTTGTAGAAGCTCATTGGATTGATGCAGATTTGGCAGTAAGGTAGACAGAGTGCAAAAATGCTGGCCAATTTTTTAGCAAAGAAGGAGCAACTTTTGAGCAATGGTTGTGATTTTGAGCTCAAGAGGTGAAGGCATGACCAATTTGTTGCGAGTTGGGCTCAGAAAGTCAAATTGAAGGTGGAGTTGGGAAGTTATTCTCATGAATTTGTGATTTGGAGAAACCTATGTTGTCAATTTGGCTCAAGTGGAAAGTTAGCGGGGGATTTGCCAAATTTTGGAGGAGGTTCAAAGTGGCAAAGAAAGGCCTCATTTGGCTGAATTTTGGAATTTTGAGGCTTTGAGGCATAGGGTTGTGGGCTATGAGAGGTTACAAAGGCATAGAAGGGCCAGCAAGCTAGCTTGTTGGCGTGAGGCTAGCTAGTTTAGAGTAGATCTTGGTCATTGGTTGGCAAAATCTGCCTTTCCTACTAGATTGTGTGCAACAGAGTTTTGACTCCTAGATCTCTTGTTCCTAGACTGGTGCCCTAGCCAACTGGTCCACCCTCATTTTTTGTCCTAGTGACTATGCCATTGTTATCTATACACATGTAGCTTTGGCTAGGAGAGGCAGTTTGATCTCATTCTTGGTGATCTTGGTACCTTAGGACTTAGATATAAACTTCCCTTATGTCAAATGCCAAATGGTTGCAAAATCAGTCCCATGTTGTTTATGAGATGGAGGGTTTTTGTTTAGATTTCTTGTGATTGGACCCCTCTATTCTCTACTTCCTATTTGTGCACCATGTTTGTGTGAGGTGCCCTGACTTTTGAGCGTTGGTGCTCTGGTGTGCTCTTGGTAGTGAGGCTGGAGTGATGACCAGTCAGACTACCTTTGTTTCTCTCCAGTGAGACAAGAAGTGATGATCTGCAGACCGTGAGAATGTGTGTTGTGATGGTAGGTTATAGGTTGCCCTTTCTCCTAGTGTAGTTATCTCAGTTTGAGTTACATTAGTGGGTGGTGTTCTATGGGTGTTGGCACTTGGTGGTGTTAGCACTTGGTGGGGTACTTACAGTTGCAATTTGTGGTTCCGATTTGTGGTTGCAGTTGTGGTTACTTTGTCATGACGGAGTTTGTTGGAGATTCCAGAGGAGTTAGCCCTATAATACGTAGTGAGTTTACTCTGAATGGTGCTTAGCATCAACTTGTATCTCAGGTCTCAATGAGAAAGGAGATTGACTCAGAGTTGGAGTTCGACACAAGAGCTGATTCAATTGAGAGTGCACTTGGTGTGTCCGCACCATTGTTTTGGGACATGGACTAGATTTATGGGGCCTCCAAAGGCCGTAGGCGTTACTATGGTACAATGGGTACCATTGAGTTGGATGACTTCAACTAGGAGTTCGATAGTTGGTGTGATATGCAGCAGATGCGGAACCCAACTTTGTTCACACCCTTCATGGCATGGAAGGGGTTATTTCAACATTTGGATGGTCTGCCGATGGATGACTACCATGAGTTCAGGGGAGCTCATTTGGAGGAGATCAAGTTATGGAGACAATATTGGTCTCTGAAATATGTCTCTATCACCTCAAATTTGGTGGCTAGGAGTAGATTGATTATACCTACAAGTTCTAGCTTGAGTAGTGTTGGTGGAGCTAGTGGAGGTGCACTAGTTGGAGATAGTGCTACTACGAGTGGAGGTACCGCAACAGGAGGTGGTGTGGTACCGGGGTTTAACCCCATGATGGGGTTTGTCCAGTGTTTGAGGTAGAACTACCAGGGAGTGCAAATTGACAAGCTAAGTAGATTGCAGGAGCTCCAGCGGAAGGCTAGAGAGAGCCTACGTGAGGCATACACTCACATGAGGCGGCTGATCAATTTCACTTAGGAAGTTACTAAGGCCCAAGCAGTCTAGTTTTGGTATGGGATATTGGACAAGGTTGTGACGTAGAGTTTGTGATGCTATGTTGTTACAGGCTACTTTGCCTACTTTGGCAGTGGTCTTTGGTTTGGCTGAGCATATTGAGCTCAACATGGTAGAGGAGAGCGTGGTGACATCTAGATTTGGTAGGGAGACCTCATCCACAGTTGTGACTTCTTCTAGAGTGCAGTAGAGTGCACCAAGCCCAGTTGGTTTTCAAGGACAAGGTGGAAAACCCAATTCTTATGGAGCGAGTGGAGGGCCTAGTGGAGTTAGACCCTTACCTTCATTTTTGGGTCAACAACAGCCAGTGAGTGGTAGTGTTGCTTGTTGGACTTGTGGTGGACCTCACCATAGGAGAGAGTGTACTCAAGGCAGTGGACCTAATACCTCTAGTGCATTATAGCCAGCACAGAGGCAGTATGAGCATTGCCATAGATTTGGTCACACTAGTGACCGGTGTTTTGACCTACACCTGGAGTTATGAAGTGGTAGGGCTGCTATGGCATGTAGTAGAGGAGCTCTAGTTCATGGAGGACAAGGTGGTAGAGGTGATGGTAGAGGATCTACACCTAGTAGGGGTGCGGTAAGTGCCCTTACTTTTGATATAATTATGGCTACTCGGATTGAGCAATTGGAGCAAAGATTGGCTAGTATGGCTATTGCTCAGAGGAGATCAAATTTGGGTGCTGAGGCTTCCACCTCATATGCTGGTGATAGAGATGCTTTGGACTTCATGTGCAAAGCAACACAAGTAGATGCATCTACAATAGGACTAGGAGTGTAGTACGTGCTCCAGAGCCTAGAGGAGCATCAATGGAGTTGGACCCACAAAGAGGAGAAGTTGGGAGATAGGTCAGACTTCCCTAGTCTTTCACGCTATTTGAGGCATTGTAGACAATATCCATGGTTCCTAGACATCCTAGTGCAAGTGTGGTAGGTGGTGATGGAGTACATGATGGACTATATGCTAGTCAGCCACCTGCTACTACACAAATTGAGTCTAGCATGATGTTGGGGACAACTCAGTTGATTATGCGGAGTCCTTTGTTTTTAGCCAGTGATATGTTTACATTGGGAGTTGACCCAGCCCTAGTGTTCCGGTTGGCTGCCACACTTTGTGAGAGTAGAGATGATGCGGTTCCTACTACTAGAGCGGAGGTGGTTGGCAGTAGAGGTGACTTGGTTGAGGAGCATGGGATCCGTTCAGCAACTAGTGGTTTGTGGTAGGCAACAACGGCTAGACTACAGGAGTTGCCAGCTAGACTGGCCTTTGAGAGAGCGCAATTTACACCTGGTCTTGTCCTATTGGATAACCAAAGGGGGATTTTTTGTTTGGTGGGACCTTCAGGGAAGGTCTATACACCACAAAAATTCTTGTTAGACTCTGGTGCGTAGCCCCTTATGTTGGGGAAGGTTGTAATTGTGGATCTGGAATTACAGAAGACCAATGTGGTGAGGTGTCCATTTCAGATCTAGATATCTCTAGGTGGTGGTTCGACATAGTACATCACACATGGGGAGCTTTTTGTCCAAGTTCAGCATGGTCATCCGACTGATAGCTTGGTGGTGAGAGCTTAGGCTATTGCGACAATAGCTGAGTCATATGATGTGCTAGTTGGGGGAGTAGTGTTATATCCCATGGGTTTCAACATTGACCATTGGGAGGAGACAACCTCCTATAGACCAGGTTGGCACTCTGGTGAGGGACGGGTATGTTGCCTACTAGTACACTTCAATAGTGGCAATCTTGGCTCACTACGGCCCGTGACCATGGTAGCATCAGTTTTAGCTTTCAGTGGTGCAGTTACTTGGCCTGGTGACTTGTTGGAGGGGAATGCCCATGCAGAGGATACTCCAGTACCAAAGGAGATCACTTAGATTTGGAGTACAAGTGGGATTATTCCATCCACCTTGGATGTTCTATTGTGGAGTTCAAAGGAGGCATTGCAACAACATGTAGATCAATTGGTGCAATAAGCTTGGAGTAGAGCCTTTGTACCATCAAGAGATGAGTGTGAGGATGACCTGCCAGAGTCACTTACTTTGACACCTTTGGATACCATACTCATTGCTTGGAAGTATCCATTAGAGGAGATATGTCTATTAGAGTTGTTCGGTGGGATTAGCATCGAACTAGCTATGGTGTTACAAGCGGGTATACAAGTACAGGAGTACTAATATGTAGAGAGAGATGAGACTGCCAGGCAAGTCTCTCTACATCATGTGGCATACTTGGCCTATCAGTATCCGAAGTTATTACCGATGTCAACAGTCAAAGGTTACCAAAAGACCCTACCAGCACACATTTCTTTATTGAGGACGCATGACCTAGAGAGACATGGGCCTATTCACTTGGTGATTTTTGGATGGCCATGTCAGGGACATACATGTGCAAGTAGAGGTTTGGGTCTCCAAGATCCTTGTTTTGGTGTATTTTGGGAGATGTTACGGATATTACAACATCTCAAGGTTCATAAATCCGTTTCTTCAGCATACCTTTTGGAGAACATTCCTTTGATGGGTGATTCTTGTACCAGAGTGGTGGTGAGTACACATCAGGTCCATTCTTAGATGGGACATGCTATATTTTTAGATGCAATCAGAGTGGGATCACGGGCTCATCGTCTTTGTCTTTGGTGGACAAACCTCTTACCCAAAGAGGTTCTACAACATGCTTATGATGAGATTTAGCAACTTGACCACATCCTAGTTGATGATATCTTGGATGTTGGGCGTCAGTCTTAGATAATGGTAGTGGTTGATAGGTCACCTATGGCAGTGGTGAACCTAGTTGGACAGCCTAGAGCCGCATTTCCCACACTTATGAGTTTCCCAAGCTCTCATGCTTTTTGAGAGTGAGGACCTGGACTTGTTTGGGACTCACAATTACAGCCGTTGGTGGAGCCCAATGTTGATGAGAGAGAGCAGGCAATGGGTTTTCACACCGATATTATTGTTGTTCCAATAGTGTTAGAGGCATCCAGGCGTTAGATGTTAGGTCAGGCTATGGACCTGAACTGTTTGTCCTAGATTGTGAGCCTTGGCTTGGCAAAGCAGCATAGGATGTGCTTGATAAGCATCACCACTCAAACACTTGTGAGCCCTATGCCTATCGAGACAATTCAAGCACATGTTGGGAGCAATGGACCAAGTGGACATGGTATTTTTGGTACACATCCAATAGCTACTAAGGAGAGTGGTCTACTTGGAGTCCATTTAGGTGAGTGTGGGCTACTTGGATTACACCCTTGGTCCACATGGGATGCAGCTAGAGGACGTGTGGAGCTTGCAGCCAGAGTGGAGGGAGTTTTTCACACACAAGTTGGGACCTCTAGTGGTCGAGAGCATGACACTATTGCTCCCAAGGGCCCAGTGTAGCAGCAAGTCAGTACATCTTCCACTCCTACTGCAATTATAGAAGATACTTGGAAGCCAGATCTTGGACCCAAGCTTATTGGAGAGGAAAGACGGAGGGTTTGGAGGTTCTTGAGGAGCCACACGAGTTGTTTTGCCTTCAGTATGAAGGATTTGGGTGCTCTAAAGGGACCTGGTATATGGATTGAGCTGACTAGCGATACACCAGTTATTTGACGTCCTTATCAATATAGTGAGATGGAGAGGACATTGATTCAACCGGAGTAGTGACCTTTTTGAGGCTGGTTTGGTGGAGATTTCACATGGAGAGTATGCATCAGCGACAGTGATGCTAGCCAAGAAGGATATGCATGGCAACTACACAGATAAACGGATGTGTGGAGATTACCATCCTATCAACCAACAAACCAAGGCTGATCTATATGCCATGCCTACACCGGAGGAGATTTTTGATGCGATTGGGCATGCAAAGGTCTTCAATACTTTGGATATTTGAGCGGGATATCATCAGTTGCCGATTAGGGAGGAGGATAAGTCCAAGACAACATTTTGGGCTATTGATCCTCATGGCAAGGATATGTTATATTAGTGGAGGTTCTTACTATTTGGGTTAAAGAACGCTCCTACTGAGTTCTAAAGGGTCATGAATAGGATCCTAGCTAGATTGGATTTTGCTCGATGCTATATTGATGACATTTTGGTCTATAGCACTACTATGGATGAGCATGAGAGACAATTGTTGGAGGTGTTTGAGAGGTTGAGATCTCATGGACTCAAATTACATCCTAGGAAGTGTAGGTTCTTCCATGAGTAGGTTGAGTATTTGGGTCACACTATCTACCCCAGAGGACTTGGTGTTCAATAGACCAAGGTGGGGGCTATTGCTTGATGTATTCCTTGACCTACAGATGTGAGCAGAGTGCAAGCATTCCTTGGGTTGGCAAACTTCTATCGTCACTATGTTAGAGGATTTAGTGCCATTGCCAAGGCCTTGACAAAGCTGACCAAGCTTACACATGAGTGGTGTTGGGGAGATGAGCACGAGAGAGCTTTTGTAGAGCTTAAGGAGAGGTTGAAATCTACTCCTATTTTGAGGAGACTGATTAGAGGACAACCATTTTAGGTTCATACTAATTGGAATATGTTGGGGCTTGGAGCGGTGCTCACTCAACATGATGATGAGGAGAAGGAGTTTGTGGTGGCCTATGCTAGTCGCTCCAACAATTTAGCAAAGGCAAAGTATAGTTCATATGAGGGAGAGTGCTTGGCAGCAATTTGAGCAATAACACATTTCTGATGTTACCTATTTGGTAAACCCTTCACTCTCATCACTGATCATCAGCCACTGAAGTGGTTGATGTAGTCCGACAAGTTTTCAAGGAAGCTTGCATGATGGCCTTTGATTTTACAAGAGTATGATTTCATGGTTGTTCACAGACCTAGAGTGGTGAATTGTGATGTAGTTGGGTTGAGTAGAAACCCATGTCCTAACCAGTAGGATCAGACCGGAGCACGTTGGCATGGTGAGACAGATGAGGAGATGGTGCCAATTTGGCATGCATTGGCCTTTCTATGTATATTTTTAGAGGCTTTGGTGGTATCTCTCTTAGCACATACAAGAGGAGTTATTGAGGTCATAGATGCAAAGAGTGAAGATATTGGTATAGTTCAACGAGACATTCATGATGATGTCTTAGTGATGGACTATCTTCACATTGGTGTTGTGGGTGGCATAGTTAGGGCCAAGGAGAGAGACCATGCTCTTCAGTGAGCCAAATGGTTCAGATTGGAGTGTAGACACCTTTTGCGTATATGGGAGGATGGTAGAGTGCAAGTAGTACCACTTCCATCTCAAAGACCACAGTTGGTCCGTCATGCTCATGAGGAGCTAGGAGTAAAGCATACATATAGCTTTCTTTAGAGTCATTATTGGTAGCACGGTATGCAGACCGAGGTATAGTAGTTTGATGCTAGATGTGTGGTTTGTGACCAAGTTATAGCATCATTCAATGCTCCTATGGGAGCATTGAATGATGCCACAGTTACACCCATTACCTATCATGGGATTAGGTTTCCGTTGGAGTTTGGACTTCATTGGACCTTTACTATTGACTATGAGACATCATTGGTATGTTTTGGTGATGGTGGAGCACTTCTCCAAGTGGATTGTGTTGGTGGCACTTCCTAACAAGTCTAGTGAACGGATAGCTTACTCATTCCTGGATCGAGTTCTTAGTCATTTTGGTGCACCAATTGGGTTTTGATTAATCAAGGTACAGAGTTCTTGGGGGAGTTTTTGGTCTTATGAGACAAGGCTTTGATTGATCATTGTACTACATCCCAAGATCACCCTGAGGCATATGGCTTAGCAGAGAGAGTGGTTCAGACAGTGAAGAGAGGATTGCAAAAGTATGGTTTGTAGAGAGATCACTTGGGAGATTGGGATCTCTAATAACCTTGGTTGGCCATGGGCTATTGGTTCAGTTGGTAAGCCTCCTTAGCATCCTTCTCTCCAAACTGTCTACTCTATGGACAAGATCTAGATTTACTTGCAGCTATTTGTTGAGATGTTATTGTAGTTTTAGACTTGGATGACCCTGATGTATGGATGAGCGCATTTTCTCAATGGGCAGAGATCTTTCAAAGAGTGATGCCGATGGACTTTGAGAACTTGGCAATTGCTCAGCATAGAGATACTTTATGCTATTCTACCATTCAAGGAGGAGGTTATAGACCCTCGATCCGTCAATTTTATCCAAGCGACTATGTATATCTACAATAGACAACACCAACAACACTTGATTTTTTGACAAGCCACACTATCTTGAGAGTGCATGAGGGTTTGCCATCTGGAGTCCTTGTGTTAGAAGGACATGATGGTGTTGTTTGGAAGGATCATGTGCGCAATTGTGCACCATGCCACCTCCAAAACATTGATGGTACTATGGACCCAAGCTAGGCACTTGTACGTGCAGGGTTGAGGTGTATGTTATGTGGCTCTTTTGGTGGAGCTGCTACTATGTTAGTTTGTGATAGCTGTTCAAGAGGATGGCATATGGTATGTGTGACTCTTCCCCTCATGGTGGTTCCTCAAGGACAGTGGTTATGTCCTAGATGTACTTGACTTATAGCTAGTTCATTCTTTAAATGGTATAGATTGCAGACAGACGACTAACAATGGGGCTCCATAGCACCCGTCCTCCTGATCTTTGCCCATTATAGGGTATACCATATACTTAGAGTAGATGGTTATCTGGAGTTAGAGGGACCTAACCGCCAGCTAGGAGAGCAATTGTGGCAATTTAGAGTCTATGTATGACTTATGTGTGAGTTGTGCTTCTATAGTGTATGATGTTGACAACAATGTATGTTGTGTAGCAATGTATATAAGCACAATAGATGTCACTTCATTTGTAGTGTTGCATCTAGATTAGTCAGACACTAGAGTTGGAGTGATAGTAGTTAGAGTTATTTCAGTAGTTTCTTAGAGACTACTTTCCGACGGTCAGATTTTGTGTTTGGCGTATTGACTTCACGGTGGAGCCCACCATCACTTTGCATGGTTTGAACCATCGAGTGTACCATCAGCGGGACTGTTAGAGTTTAGACCTAGCTCAAGTCCTGGGGGTATACTTTTGAAGTGCAGCTCCAAAGAGCTCACTTCTCTGATGTTGAGCCTTTGAGTTCCTGGCTATGGTGGACAGAGACCGGTGAGCATCACCTGGATTCTCTATGCTTGAATGGGTGTAGCTTGACTATAATTAGTGTCTAGTTGTTGGCAATTTAAAGAGTGATAGATCAAGTACTGATCTGAGTTGAGTTGAGTTGAGAGTGGTAAACAATCTGATTATTGTGGCATTTTAGAGTCTATGTTTGACTTATGTGTGAGTTGTGCTTCTATAGTGTATGATGTTGAAAGTGATATATGTTTTGTAGCAATGTATATATGCACAACAACATTCATAGTGAGGAGTTTTGCAATTTGGAGATTAGATGTCATAGCTAGGATTGAGGTCTTGAATAGACTTTGGATTACATTCCTAGCATGGAACTAGAATTTTAGTTTCCTAAGCATCATGGCAGAAATAACTACCAATAATTGTGAGGAAGGCCCCAAAGCTATGGGGAAGAGAGGAAATCCGGCTCTATGGACTGAGTTGGATTGGAAATTAGTATTGGAGAAGGAAGCATGAGAGGCAATAGGAGTCACCTTCTATCTGAAGTGAAATGATGCAAAGAAGACCTCATTAATCAGAAACTCATTCCTTGCTCCATATACTAACAATTATTACAAAGTGGAGTCCTATCAAGATCCAATCAAGCGGAGCATTGTGGGAGCAATAATTGCCATGTTCAAACCCAAAATATTGAAATACATGAACATGCAATAAGCAGTCTTTTTCCACCAAATGTTTGCAAGAGTGAAGGTGAACTTGGCAAAGTGCTTCCACGAGTGAACAAAGCATATGATTGTCAATTGGAGAACCAAATTGCCTCCTCATTACTTTGCACCATTTCTAGCATACATCTACTTTGGATTAAATTTGTTAACAATAGAGGAGAGGTAGCGCATGGTGTGATATTTCCTTCTTAATCTACAACAAGAAGCGGATGAAGAGGAGCAACAATATATGCTACAATTGCAAGCTAGCAATGACCACTTTGGTAGAACGGGACATAGGGAGATGGTAGAAGGAAGAAGTCCAAAGACAAAGAAGCAAACCAAGCCCAAAAAGGAAGCATTGTCCTAGCCACAATAAAAGACTTAAAGACTCAATCCGTGAGGTAAGCAAGCGGTGAAGGAAGAGACTTTGAGATAGAGTCTGAAGGAGAGACAAATTCCATACAAGGAGACTCAAAAGAAGCAAGGCTCACACTATAGAGTGAGGCATTTTGAAGTGAGAGTGATGGTGAAGAGGAAGTTCAACAAGCAATTGAGGCAGAAGAACATGAGGTATTCTATGCGGCAATTGATTGTATGGAGGAAGGAGATAACACTTGCTTAGAACTATCTATGGAGGAGATGGATGAAGAGCAAAGAAGGAAGACCAAAAGGAAGGTAGAGCTAAGAAGTCAATAATAGTTGAACCTATAGGTCTGAGCTTGGTTTGTAACACCCATTTAAGCATGTGTGTGGTATTGTGATATTTAGCTTGGTATTACAAGTACTTAAGAGATATTATTTATATAGAGATAAATGATGGTTCTATATTAGTCATGGTTAGCTAAAGTTAGTCATAGCTAAGACATAGGGGACCTTACTTTAGAGGAAGTAGAAAAGATGAGCACCACTATTTTGGATTTTAGTGTGTTGACTTGGTATTATTCTTAGGTGTTTGGCTTTGAAGAAAGAGTTGAGAACTCTTGGGCCCGCAAGCCTTTTTGTTTTGGATTCTTCTTTAGTCCAAAGATAGCCCATGTGAAGGAATCCTTGACTTAGTGGTTGGGTCAAGATGAGACCACATGCTTAGGGGAATATGCCCATGTGAATGGATATTCCTTTCTACTTTTTGACTTTACTTGACTTTTAGTCTAGTAACTTGAGTTACTACGGTAATTAGTAACTTTGATACGTAACTATTTCACAAGTATATAAACAAAGGGTGAGGAGGTACCCATCATCTTTTCATTTGCAACTATCTCTCTCTCAATGAGTTCTCTAGTGAGCAATGTCTTGAGTTGTGGAGTGTTAGCCTTGGAGGAGTATGATGGAGTTGGGGTTCCTTGCCTTCTTAGTCCATGGTGCGCTACCATAATAGCCATCAGAGGTTCATCATGAGTGAGAGATAGGGCGGCTCATAGGTCTGTAAGGAAGAAGAAAGCTCAGAGGCAATTTCACTAAGGTACAAAGATCAAGACTCCAAGGGAAGGCTTCTGCAAAAGAAGCAAGGTATAAAGATGAAGCCAAAGACAAAGAAGGCTTTGAGGAAGTAAAATACTAAATGCAAATCGTGAATCCATTGTTGGAGCTACTGAATATGTAGAAGAAGGTAATCATGTAAGATTGTATGAAGGTGAAGAATGAGTTGCAGGTGGTGAAGTATCTATAGGACAAAGTGAAGGGATTGAAAGAGAGTGTAACCCAAAGAGAAGAAGAAGCTGAGGAACTTTGGGTGGATGTAGTCTTGAAGAAGAGGACTTTAGAGAACTTGCAAGAGAGTTTTGAGAAGCCGGGAAGAGAGATGCCTAATCAAGCCAAAGAGTTGAAAGAGAAAATGGTGTTGTTGGCAAAGATGGAAGAGGAGGTCAATGAAGTTTGCATTGAAAGTATTCATTTAAAGGCAATGGCGGCTATGATGGAGCATGAGTTAGAGAGCCTAAAGAAGAGTGCGGCCAAAAAAGGTCAAGCATGGCAGAAGGAGTTGGTGACCCAACACCAAGAGGAGGAAAGATTGTGAGGCTTGGTCAAAAGTGTTGAGATGCAAAGTGCTCAGTATGTGGAGGAGAAGCATATGCTTACTGCTAAGTATGAAGACAAGTTGAAGATGTACAAAGAAGAATTGAAGGTAGAATGATCTTGGGGGTGTTCATTAGAGTCAGTAAGAGAAGTTGTTGGAAGATTATGGGCAATGTTGAGCATAGAGTCTGAAGGGAGACTAGAGGAAGCAAGATTGCAAAATTGAAATTGCTTGTGCAGGAAACTCAAAAGAGAAGAGCAAAAGACAAAGAAATGAATACTCTATTACATTTGAGAGAGCAAGTAGATAGGAAGATAATTGAAGTAGGAGACAATGTAAGTCTTAGATTAGATTTAGTGAACTCAAAGTTGGAGAGACTTGGGAGTAGTGTGAAGGAGGAGAAGAAGTCAAAATTTGCAGAAGTAGGAGTGCAAGTGTCTTTGGAGTTGTCACCTAAGACATTAGAGAAGAGTAGGTTAGAAGATAAAGACTTAGATAGATTACCCATGAGTACAATTGTAGTTCAAAGTGAAGAAGTGTTTTGAGATAGTAGAGGAATTAATAGAATAAGATAAACCCAAAGAAGGAGAAATGATTAGAGGATCATTAGGGTTGGAGGCCAAAGAAGAAGTAGACATCGGATCGGAGTAGAAACAAATTGAGATATGAAGAGGTAGATATGAAGAGGTGCATTGTCATTCTGGATTTGCAAGTTGGTAGAGTTGTTGTAGAATGGTATAGTTGTTAGCAACTATCCATTGCTCTACTATTTAAAGGAGGCATTTGCAGTCAAATGTTGTTCAGTATTCTAGATTTCTAAAGGTAGATAAAGCAAAGTGCTTATTTCAGTGCTTGTTGCTTGAGCTTAATTCCAAGTATCAACTCTATGTGTTGTATTTGTGAGTGTTGATAGAATTTTGAAGTGCAAGTCAGTGTGTTTGTTGGATGTTGGATTCCGTAACCTTGATCTTCATTCTATGTGTTTGATCATGAGTGAAGTGCAATTGGAGCAATGCCTTGACAGATCTGAGAGGAATTGTAGTGTTGGTAGTATTGTAAGTGAAACGTTGAGTTGATACAAAGCAATTTTGATTGAGGAAGTTGTACCTTCAATGGATGGGTGGAACACAATTCTGAAGAGAAGTTGTTTTGCAGTGAAGTAGTCATCTTTGGAAGGATTTGAATCATCACAATCAAGATTTGTTTGGACAGAATTTAATGGAGTTGGGATTGGTGAGTGTTAATTTATGATAGGATTGTGATCAATGCTTGTAACTCTCTTATGGGTGTGGTTTCTACCTAAGAGAGTAAAGACACAACCAAGAACAACTACTTGTTACCATTTGTCTTTGTATTTGAACATTTATGATTTGTATCTCTATAGCAATGAACTATATTTGCTTGATTACCACAAAAGTGATACTTGTTGGATTGTCACACCATGGGTGTTCTCAAATATCATGGATGCTCCCTTTGGTAGCCACCACTTTCACTCTAACCCAAAAAACATATTTTATTAACCCTAATATGTAATCAATGCACTATAGAGTGAGAATGAAAAGGTGCTTATCCCTTATTTTCTATGAACCACCTCATATGGAGTATGCTAATAATAAGTTACTTGGCCCAATCTCCATTGTGGTACACATATTTAATTTTTTGTTTTCTTTTGTTTTGTAAAGTTTTGAAGAAAAAGTGTATTAAGAAAGCCAAATTATGAAGTCAAGAATAGACTTGTGTGTCTTCAGAGTAAACCTAAAGAAGTTGACCTTGGGTCAGGAACCAAAAGTACTGGGTTGGGGTTATGAAGAGACAAATGTAAAGAAGGACATCTTTGGATCGGGAAGTGAAGATTGATACAAAGATAGGGTAACAAATTCTCTATGTGTTAGGTCAAGCAAGAAAGTACACTTCAAGAAACAACGGAAGCAAGAGAAGAATACCTTCACAGTGACAAGAAACCAACATGCAAAAAAAAGTAGGGGTCAATTTTGAAATTAACTAAAGAATGATTGCACATTGGGTATATAAAATTGCCATTGCATATGGGGAAATTCAATATATCAAATAGATATCATGTTCCTCTAAGTAGTTGTCTAGCAATAATGAGTATCAAGAAGTTGATTGAGAGTGAAACTTTCTAAAGTCCATAAGGGGTTAAAGTGTCATGTCAAGGAAAGGGATAATCTTTTAGTGCCAAAGAACTAGAGAGAAAATCATGGCAAATAAGACTAAGAATGCACTTGTAGTGAGGAGTTTCACAATTCAAAGGTTAGATGTCATAGATAGGATCGAGGTCTTGAATAGACTTTGGATTACATTCTTGGCATGGAACTGGAATTTTAGTTTCTCAGGCGTCATGGCAAAGATAACTGCTAGTAATTGTGAGGAAGTCCCTAAAGTTGAGGGGAAGAGGGAAAATCTGGCTCGATGGACTGAGTTGGATTGGAGGTTAGTATTGGAGAAGGAAGTAGGAGAGTCAATTGGGGTCACCATTTATCAAAAGTGTGATGTTGCAAAGGAGACCGTGGAAATCAGAAACTCATTCTTTCCCCCGCATATAAATAATGGCTACAAAGTGGATTCCTATAGGGACCTGATCAAATAGAGCATTGTAAAAGTGATAATAGTCATGTTCAAACCCAAAAGAATGACATACATTAACATGCAACAAGTTGTCTTCTTCCACCGGATGTTTGTAGGAGTGACGGTGAACTTTGCAAAGTGCTTCCACCATCAAACAAGGTAGATGATCATCAATTGGAGAACCAATTTGCCTCCACAGTACTTCACACCATTTGCAACACACTTTTACTTTGGATTAAATTTGCTGATAGCAAGGGAGAGGCATTGCATGGTGTTGCATTTCCATCCTGATCTACAATGAGAAGTGGATGAAGAGGAGCACCAATACATGATACAATTATGAGCCAACAATGATCACTTCATTATAACGGGATAGAGGGAGATGGTAGAAGGAAGAAGTCCAAAGACAAAGAAGCGGACTAAACCCAAAGAGGTAGCATTGCCTCAACCACAATGAAAGAGCCAAAGAATCAATCCATGAGGTAAGAAGGTGGTGAAGGAAGAGACTTTGGAGATAGAATCTAAAGGAGAGATAGAGTCCAGAGGAAGAGACTTAGAAGAAGCGGAGCCAACACTACAAAGTGAGGGATTTGGAAGTGAGAGTGACGGTGAAGAGGAAGTTCAATAATCAACTAAACTAAAAGAAGATGAAGCATTTCATGCGATGATTGATTGTATGGAGGGAGGAGATAACCCTTGCTTAGAATTGGTCATGGAGGAGATGGATGTAGAGCCAAAGAAGGCAGACCAAAAGGGAGGTAGAGCCACAAAATCAATAATGGTTGAACCTACATGTCCACTGTTGTACTTTCCTTTTCTCTCTCTGGGAACACACAGGGCATCTAGCTATGGAGACTATAGATGAAAGGCTAGAGGTAAACCATAATGACTCAACAAAACACACATGTGACCCTTATTGCCAGAACCCTCCTTTCTCATGACTAATATTCTTGTTGTCGGGAAGGATAGTACCAGGCAACCTGACCTGTCAGCACAACACGCACTCCTAGTCTACTGGTCATCACTTCCAACATAACCAAGGAGAAATACACAGCACTCCTAGAAGGAAATTATCTGAGCACAATGTCCGCACACCAATCCTAGCCAATTGGGCGTACAAACAGGCATACAAGTACAAAGAGGATCCAATCACAAGAAAAAGGCAACAACTCTCTGTACTTTGTGTCAAGAAAGAGCTTCAGAACCTTCTTGCTTTGTCATCAAGCTCATTCCAACCTGTACTTCAAGCCTCCTCCCATCTGTACTTCAAATCTTAACAAATTCCTACTTCATGTGGGGATTTTCTATGTCTTTTTGATGGGGAAAAATCTGCGCAGCTCATATGCAAGTAACTATTTCTACATAGCTTGGATTCAAGCAATCTAGGATTCAATGGAAAGCCTGTAAGATAAGCTTTCCAATTATATAAAATACACTTCAATCAAATCACTAAAACTCTCCTTAAAATCTCTCAAAGTTGGCTAGGATTTTTTTTTTTACTTCATCCTAATTTTGAAATCTTCTTTTTAGGGTTTGCTCTTGGTTCTTGGCAAATTTCCCCCAAATTTCTGATTCAGAAATACACTTGATCCTCACAAACACTCTAGCAACCTGAAACTCTCAGTCATAGTCACAAGACATGAGACTTGATATCCAATCAAGATGAAAGGAAAATTTGCTCTACCAAGCTTATGATAGTATTTTTAGTAGGATGTTTTGCATCAAATCTCACTCTGCACAGATCTAGAACCACCCTAATTTTCCACAATATCTGGTTGTGTTTTTCTCTAACCTACAAATTTTTGTAGCCTAATCCAACTCCAATCTTTAGATGTGGATCAATTCTTGAGATGGGCTACCTTGTGAGCTCTACAGACCCAAGTATACTTGATCCAAGATCCTGATTTCTCTATTTGAAGAATTCACATGAAAATTTCACAAAGAGGAGCTTAACCTATTCACCAACAACTTTGGAAATTTTCATAATGAAATTCAAACTGCAACTTGAAGAGTGACCAAAACTCCAAACTTGATCATTAGCTCTTCTCCAACACCTTACATCCCATAAGCTTCAACTTCAATCAATTGGATCTGATTTGAGATTGACCCTAAACTAGAATTTATTGTGCTCAGTACTGTAAGAACATTGTCTACTCTCCAATCCCCTTGACAGATAGTGAAAAGGTCTCAAGAAACTCCCTCAATTGATTACTTTGTGCTTTTGGGTATGAATTCAACCCCCCTTCACTCAATTGATCATATCCCTCTCATACTCAGCTCAAATCGAGTGATTTCTGTCTGCAAATTGTAGCGTGTTGTCTCCTCTTTCCAACCATGTCCTCCATTCCTTGAATGGCCTCCCCGAACTCCCTTGATGGTCAAAAAACTCTTAACTTCCCTCTTGAGACCCAAGCTCTTGCACATTTGTCCTTTACTCTTTTTACTTTTTGACAAATGGACCTTGAAGCTTATGAGCAAAATTTTAGGCATTCCCCAACTATAGAAGAACATAAATTGTCAAGTCCCAGACATTCTCATAAGTAAGAACCGGAAGGACAATAGGATCTGGGTTTCCGATCATCGACTCCACAAACACCACCCCAAAACGTGCTACCAACCAATCCCGTAAGTCGTCACGGTGTAAAATCTGAAGCCTAATGAGAAAAGGACTTGGGAGTGGCAGATTGGGAGCATGGGACATCTCATGCTCGAATGCTTCCTCCAATGCTCTATCACTTGCTCTCTACTACAACTCTCTCCCAACTTCCTTCTCTCCTCGAGACTCTCCAAACTAAAAGACACCCGTCTCTCTACTTGCCCTCATCTTTATTCATCAGAGCCCTCAAACATAATAAGATTGTAACCCACGTGGCCAATCACATACATGTACATAGATGGCTCACATGGCAACATCTCATTCGTTGGATCTAGCATGCAACTTACCCCACTAACGTGGAGATAAACTATGATAAGTCACTTTTTACGGGCTATGCAAACCACAACACAACATCCACCCCCTCTAAACCTATGCATCCTCCGGTATGCACCAACTGATCAGATTGTACATTGTAGTCGGATTCATATTACCTCCTCATCTGATTGATGAGACTCATCATCCTCCAAAAGTAGATCCTCATCTTGGAATTGAAAGAGATCCAACTCTTTGTTGACTTCATCCGTGTTCCTACTTCCTTCTTGCTGTTTGAAGAGCTTGACACGCTTGCCAACAATTGGAACCTTGAGTTTGCATCCATCCAACTCTTGAAGAGAGTAAGTAGCATTATCCAACACACTAACAACCACATACGGTCCAAACCAACACTTTGAGAATTTTCTCATAATGCTATGTTGGTTATATAGACTACTATCGTAGACTAGTACCCAATCTCCTTCTCTAACATCTCTTGGCCTCAAGCGGTGGCATTTGTCAAATCTGTCCTTGTTCCCAAGGCGTGCTTTCTTAAGCCTCTCAATTGCCAACTCCACATCCTCTGGCCTTTTCTCCAATTGGCGAAGCTTGAGTGCTAGAAGCTCCTCCCTGGATATGTGATCTTCCCAAGGTAAGACACTCCAAGTGAGTATTTGCTCCTCAATTGGCATAATCAGTTTTTGCCCATGTATCAACTCTATGGGCATGTAACCAGTAATTGAACTATGAGTGGTATGATCTGCCCATAGAGCAAAAGGTAAGAGCCTTGGCCACTCTTTCACTCTCTCTTTGCATGCTTTCACAATGGCTTTCACAATGGCTTTCACAATGGCTTTCACAATGGGCGGATGACCTCGCTTACTCTTGGCATTTCTCTCCGGGTTGTAAGCAGTTGTAAGAGCCAATTTGACTCCACACCTCTCAAAGAAAGCCTTGGCTTCTTGTGTATTCAGCTCTCCTTGATCTGCTGTAATTTTTCCCACACACCCGTATCTACAAACCACGTCTTCCAACAGAAATCTGCAAATTCCCTTGCTGGTTTTGGTCCTCAAGGCTTGTCCTTCCACCTGGTTAGACAAATCCTCTTGTGCCAAAACCAAGTACTGCATCTGCCATATCCCAACCGGCATAGTAACCAGATCCACCACCCACTTGAAATGCATCGCAAGCGGATAGGTAGGATATAATCCATCTCTATGTCAAATATCTGAGTATGTTTGGCAGATTTTACACGTCTCCACAAACTGAATTACATCCTTATACATATTATGCCACCAATACCTTTCCTTCAGTTTGGTAAAGGTAGCATAAATACCCCTGTGTCCAGCCCACAAGCTCTCATGGAATTCTCTGATCAGTAGCTCCCTTGTAACCTCCTTGCATACAACCCGTTGTGGAGGCTCGCCACTCCGTTTAGCTTTTTTCCACAAATAACCCCCTTCCAAAATGTAGTTGTATGCAAAAGGTAGTTCTGCCTCAATTGTTTGTACCAAGCGTCATTCCATTCTGGTTGCTTGGTCAAGGAGCTAAGGTAATGCCCAATATCCAACCATTCTCCTTCATGGAGCTCCTCCATGAAGAACCTAGGACGCTCATACTCTCCTCCTTGAGCCCTTGAAAAGAAGGTAGTACCTATAGCTTTGGTATCATCAATCATCAACTCCTCATCTTGATACTCAGCGCGAGATAGCATATCAGCTACAAGATTATCCTTTCCTACTATGTGTCGAAACTCAGGATTCAAGGATTTGATATATGCTATCCACCTAAGCATTGCAATATCTGGGGTATTACAATTGGTAATCATCCTCAATAGTGGTAAACAATCCGTCTCCACTATAACCGGTGCACCAATTAGGTAGTCCTTCTCAAAATTCATCACTGTAACCACTCCCCATAGCTCTTTTTTAACCTGAGGGTATACTCTTTGGTGTTCACTCAGGACCTTTGCCCCAAAATGTATAGCATATCAGTTCCACTCTTCATTGTCTTGCCCTACAGCCCAACTGATAGCTATGGGACTAGTATCAACCGTGAGTTTTACGGGCTTGTTGTTCTCATAATTGGTCTGTTGTAGTATAGGTGGAGAGGACAGCAATTGTTTCAGCTTCTGAACCGCTTTAGTGTGTCTCTCCTCCCATCTAAGCTTCTGACCTTTCTGTAATAAACCGTAGAGAGGATGTGCTTCATAGGCAAAGTGTGGAATCCATACATGATAAAACACGCAAGCTCCCAAGAATCTCTTGACTGCTATTGGTGAGTTGCATGTGTCCTTCATTTGCTAAATTGCATCCACTTTGCTTGGATCAGGTTTGCGTCCAAACCATCCACATAAATGCCCAACAATGACCACCTCTTCAACACCAAACTTAGATTTAGCACCCAATAATGTCAAATGAACCTCCTCAAGTCTTGAAGAAGAAGACTTTACAGAACTTACAAGAGAGTTTTAAGAAGTGGGGAAGAGAGATGCATAGTCAAGCAATGGATTTGAAGGAGCAGACAGCGTTGCTAGCAAAGATGAAAGAGGAGGTTAGTAAAGTTTGCATCAAAATCATTCATGTGAAGGTGATGGCAGTTGTGATGGAGCAAGTGTTAGAGAGCCTAAAGAAAAGTGCAGCATGAAAAGATCAAGCATGGCAAAGGGAATTGTTGATCCAACACCAAGAGGAGGAAAGATTGCAAGGCTTGGTAAGAAGCACTGAGATGCAAAGTTCTTAATATGCCAAAGACAAGAAGATGTTTATTGTTGAGTATGAAGATGAGTTAAAGATGTACCAAGAAGAGTTGAAGGTAGAACAATCTCAGGAGTATGCATCAGAGTCAGTAAGAGAAGTTGTTGGAAGATTGCAGGCAATGTTGAGCACAAAATCTGAAGGAAGGTTGGAGGAAGCAAGACTGCATGAATTGAAATTGCTTGTGCGGGAAACTCAAAAGAGGAAAGCGAAAGATGTAGATATGAACACTCTCCTGATTTGTTTGAGGGAAAGAGTAGATAGAAAGATAATTGAGGTAGGAGACAATGTAAGTCTCTGATTAGATTTAGTGAACTTAGAGTTAGGAAGATTTCAAAATAGTGTAAAGGAGGAGAAGAAGTCCAAAGTTGCAAAGGTAGGGGTATAAGTGTCTTTGGAGTTGTCCTCTGAGACATTAGAGAAGAGTGGGTTGGGAGCTAAAGAGTTAGAAAGGTTACCCATGAACTCAATTGAAGTTCATAGTGAAGAAGTAATAGAAATAGTGAAGGATTTGGTAGTTGAAGATAGACCGAAAGAAGAAGAAATACTTGGAGGATCATCGTGTTTGGAAGTCAAAGAAGAGGTAGATATTGGATTGGAGTAGCAATTGTTTTGAGATATGAATATGCAAATATGAAGAGGTGCATTGTCATTTTGGATATGTAGGTTTGTAAAGTTGTTGTAGAATGATATAGTTGTTAGCAATTGTTGATTTTTCTACTATTTAAAAGAGACATTTGTAATCTTATGTTGTTCAATATTCCAAATTTTTGAAGATAAATAAAGCAAAGTGTTGAGTTTAGTGCTTTTCACTTAAGCTTAATCCCAAATATCAATCTTGTGACTGTGTTTGTGAGTGTGTGGAGAATTTTGAAGTGCAAGTCAATGAGTTGGTTGGATGTTGGGTTCCACAACCTTGATCTTCATTCTGTGTGTTTGATCTTGATGAGTGCAATTGGAGCAATGCTTTGATAGATCTGAGAGGAATTGTAGTGTTGGTAGTATTTTGCATTTATGAGTGCAGTGTTTTGTTGATATGAAGCAATTTTGATTGAGTAAATTGTGCCATTAGTGGAGGAGTGGAACACAATTTTGAGGCGAGGTCATTTTGTAATGAAGTAGCTATCTTCAGAAGAATCTGAATCATCACAACCTAGATTTTTTGGATAGATTTGTAATGTTATGATTATGAGTGTGTGAATTAGTGACAAGTTGTCAAAATTGAGCACTTGTTACACTCTTTGGGGTGTGGTTTCTACTTGAGAGTCTAAAGAAGAAATCAAGAAGAACCATATTTGTGACATTTGACTTTGTATTTGAAAATTTTGACCAGTATCTTTGTGGGAACGCGTGGTGCCCTCATTTTTGTTTTTTTCAAAATAAAGGAGAAGAAGTGTATAGAGAGGTTGGATTGCGCCTGTATGGCCAAAGAAGGCAAAGAAAAATGTCTTTGGGATGAAACCCGAAGTAAAGTGACTTTGGGTCATAAGGCGAAGTCCTCGGAAATGCCCTATCAGCATACCATATGAAGTAAATTGTCTTCGGATCGGGGGGAGCTCAACCCGAGGTAAAGACAGTCTAACAACCTTTTGTCGAGGCAAGAAATTCAAGAAGGGGCCGTTTCAAAACTGGCGGCTCATACGCGTGAAGGTTGATTGACAATGACAGGTGCATGCAAGAGGTGTGATTTCTTGGTAGAAACTCAAAGCGACGGAAGACGAAGAACTGCAACTCTATAAAAATCAAAACTGCAACAACAAAATGTCAAGCAATTTTCCTTTGCCGTTAAGAAGTTGTCTTGCAGGTGATTGGGGAAAGGGAAATAAAGTTGTACTTGGGTTAGTGCGCAAGGGAGAAGTCGCGAGAGAGAACTCGAGAGACAGTAAGAAAGCAGAAGAGATGGGAGGAGGGAAGAAAAACTTTGAATTTGCAGTGAGAAATCATGCAATTCGGAGATTAGATGTAGTAGCGAGGATCGAAGTCTTGAGCCGATTTTGAATCACCTTTCTAGCATGGAACTGGAACGTAAGTTTTCCAGGATTCATGACAGAAATCATTGAGAGTAAGTGTCTCGATGGGCCCGAGGAAGAAGGGAAGAGAGGAAATCCGGCTCACTGGACAGAGTCGGATTGGAGACTCGTACTCGGGAAGGAGGTGGGTTCGGAGCAGGGGACCACGTTCTTGGGGAAAGGAGAGATAGCCCAAGAAACGCAAGAGGTGAGAGATGCCTTCTCGTCGAAGAGAACAAAGAATGGGTACAAAGTTGAGAGCTACAAAGACCCTGTGAGGAGAGGAATTGTGAGTGCACTAATGGCCATTTTGAAGCTGGAGAGAACCACTTATGTGATGAAACACCAAGCGGTGTTCTTTCACAAGTTATTTGCAGGAGAACCAATCAATTGGGCAAGGTGCTTTCACGGGAGAACAAGGCAGATGGTGTGGAATCTACAGGATAAGTCGCCTCCACACTACATCGTACCATTTGCATCACATTTCTACCTCGGGTTGAATTTGCTCAATTTGGCGGAGCGCAATAGAATGGTGTCTCATTTCCATCCTGACTTGAGAAGAGAAGTTGACGCGGAGGAGCAGCAATACATTCTCCAAATCTGGAGCACAAACGACTACTACACAAAGACAGGGAAAAATGTGGAGGTCATGGTAAGTACCCTGACGAAGAAGAGAACTTGGCCCGCAGAAGCTAAAGAAAACAAGAAACCTCAAAAGATGAAGAAACATAACTCAAGGCGAGGGATGGTGGTGATTGAGTCGGAAGATGAAGACTCAGAAGGCGAAGCCAAGCTCAAGACGGAGGACTCGGAACATGAGGAGGAACCTGAGCTGACATTGCAGAGCGGAGATACTAGCAGTGACAGTGAAGACGGTGGAGAAATGACCTCGGCACCAGTGGCTGAAGAAAACAAAGAAGAAGTGCAAGCCGAAGTAGAAGCTGAAGACAATGCGGCGCTGGAAGACGAAGTACCGGTGCTCGAGGAGAAGAAGATTGCAGTACAGCGAGGAGTTTGCTCGAGATGTAAGGCAAAGTGTGAGGCGGGGCCGAGTAAAGTGAAGGTAGATGCAAAAGATATCACGAGTAGTGAGGCATCAATCTCGATACGAAGACTTTAGAGAAGAAGGCGCATATCAGGAGAACATAAGGAGAAACACAAAATTACTCTATGGGAGGAAGAAGTTGCCAGTAAGGGAGTAGAGTACCTGCAAGAGGTAGTATGCCCACTATTGGTGAAGTTGGAAAAGAAGAAGAAGGAGATGCAGTCGACTTGTCCAGAGGTAAAAACTATATTGCAAGTGGTAGCGAGATTAGAAGAAGGAAACTTGGAGTTGAAGAAGAGTATCACCCGAGGTGAGAGGGAGAGAGAAGTACTGCAAGCAGAAGCAGTAGAGAGAAGTCAGGTAATCAAAGACCTGAAGCGAGAAGTGAGCTATCGAGAGGATCTTGCGAGGAAGGGTGACATCGCAAGGGAGAGACAAGTAGCTGAATTTGAAATCTTGAAGCAGCAGTTTGCTGATTCAAGAGTAGAGCTTATCCATGCTATGGCGAGGGTAGCATCAAAGGAACAAGAGCTTGATTGAGTGATGGAGAGTATGGAGGAGAAGAAGCAGCTCTGGCAAAGAGAGTTGTCTGTGCGGTATAGAGAAGAAGAGAGATTATGAGAGTTACTTCGTAATCAGGAAGAGAAAATCGTACAGAAGGAGAAAGAGAAGGAAGCATTGAAGGCCGAGTTCGAAGAAGAGTTGGCAATGTACAAAGAGGAATGGCTTGCAGATCGGGAACAAGAACAAAAGACAAGATTGGAGCCATTGAAGGAGAAAGTCCTCAGAGTAAACGCAATATTAAGTACAGAAGCCAGCGTTCGGATTGAAGAAACAAGGTTGCACGAGTTGAAGTTGTTGGTGCAGGAGACAAGGCGAAGACAAGCAAAAGATACAGATTTGAATGCCTTGTTGATTAGTCTCAGAACTCGTGTAGACAGGAAGATCTTAGAAGTAGAGGACAATATTGCAATTAGATTAGACTTAGTGAGAATAGAGTTAGAAAAGCTTCGGCAAGATGTTAAGGCAAAACCCGAAGTAGATAACATAGGAATCCAAATGTCTTCGGAGTTGCCCTCAGAGACTTTAGAGAAGAGTGGGTTGAAGGATGAAGAGTTAGATAGATTACCCACTAGTGCAATTTCAGATCAGGAAAGAGAATTGTTGGATCTGGTAGAAGATGTAGAAGTTGTGAAACCCAAGGAAAATGTAGTAGGAAGTAAGATTACTTTGGGTTCAGGTTTGAAAGCCGAGGAAGGAGTAGACATCGGATTGGAGTAGAAAACGATTTGAGATTTGAAGGGGCAGATATGAAGAGGTGCATTGTCATTTTGGATCTGCAGGTTAGAACAGTTGTGGTAGAACGGTATAGTTATTAGAACTGTCGATTGCTTCACTACTTAGGAGTGGCATTTGTAGGAAATTGTTATTCAATGCTCATTATTTCTGAGAATAGATAAAGCAAAGTGCTGTGAAGCAGTGCTCATTGCTTGAGCTTGATTCCGAGTATCAATTTTGCAATTATGTTGGTGAATGTTTGGAGAAATTCAAAGTGCAAGTCAGAGTGTTTGTTGGATGTTGGATTCCACAGCCTTGATCTTCATTCTATGTGTTTGATCCTGAGTGAAGTGCAATTGTAGCAATGCCTTGATACATCTGAGAGGAATTGTAGTGTTGGTAGTATTTTGCATTTGGGAGTGCATTACGAAGTTGATGTGAAGCAATTTTGATCGAGGAAGTTGTGCCTTCAGTGGAAGGGTAGAACATAATGCTGAGGCAAAGTCATTTTGCAGTGAAGTGTCGTTTTTGGGAGAGCCTAAATCATCACAATCAAGATTGTTTGGAAAGAATTGAAGGATTTGTGATTAAGGAGTGTGAATTTGTGACAAGACTGCGAATCAGTGCTTGTTACTCTCTTCTGGGTGTGGTTTCTACTTGAGAGATTAAAGATGCAACCAAGAAGAACTACATTGTTACTTTGCTTTGTATTTGACCAATTCTGACTTGTATCTCTGCGGGAACGAAGTTTACTTACCCGATTACCACAAAAGTGATATTTGCCGGGTTGTCACAGAACGAACTTTACTTACCCAATTATTGCAAAAGTGATATTTGCCGGGTTGTCACATCCGTAGCAAGACCCTTTCTACCTCCCATTCACACCTGGTACCGATTTAGTCAACGCTTTGTAACTATCTATATGAAAAGTTATGAAACATCGTAGAACTATTTCTGAAACCCCCTAATGTTTGTTCTCCTAGTCGTTTCTAATCAGACCGTGTTTGATGTGAGCACATGTTATATTTCCCTCTTCAGGTCCATCAACCTCCTCACTAGCACCGTTTGGTAACCCAAGAGACCCAATGTGCATGGTTGTTAATAGTGACCATCACAGCAGTATGGTCCTCAGTTTATACCCTATCCTTGGCTGTCACATCAATCAGCTTCTTCAATAGTCCCAAGAACTCCTTATTCTTCAAATAAATCAATGAGACAATTAAACTTTACAAGTAGGAGGTTACACCTTTAAGATGGATTTAGCCTTTAAGATGTCTCTAAATCCATTGTCTGAAATTTTTTGTCAGCTTTACACATCATACGTATCAACCATACGTATATGTATCAACCATATACCATAAATCCTGATTTTGAAGTAACACTTAAAAGTAAGTAACACCAAATTTTGTTATTCTTAGTTGTTGGGCAGAATTAACCTCAAAGTTCAGTAAGTAACATCAACTTTTTACACACCCTTGAGTTGATACGTATCAACCAATACCATAAATCCTGATTATAGAGTAACACTAACTTTTATTGTACTTATCTACTGGGCAGAATTAACCACTCAGTCTAGTACATACAGGCAATCTACTTCCGGTGTTCTTCTTCTTGATCCAAATAACCTTCAAAATTCAAAGCAAGTTAGCAAATGCCGAGTCTTGAACTAAGGAATGAATGAGTTCAAGCTTCTTCAAAGTTCCATCATCAAGAAGCTTCTTGTGCTTTTGGTCATTATGCTTTCCACATCTCAAGATAATTCATACAAAGTATGAACTTCTTGTACATGCGCTCACTATAATGTGCAGACTTTGCAGCTGAAGGGACACCTGCAACCTTACATCCTTTTATTCTCATAAACCTTTTGTCCACCAACATAGACAGACTGCAATCCAAGTAGAAACCCTGTCTCCGTCCGTCCAAGGTGTTAGTGGGGCTTAGTCTCAACAATAGGGAGTTTCAGAAAAAGTTTTACTAAGTTTCTAAACTTTTCATATAGAATGTTACGAAGCATTGACTAAATAGGTACGGTGTGTGACCGGGAGGTAGAAAAGGTAATGTTACGGAGTTGGGGCCAAGTTCCTTATTATTAGCACACTCCATATGAGGTGGTTTGTAGAAAATAAGGGATAAGGAATTTTTGTTATCACTCCATAGTGCATTGATTGCATATTAGGGTTAATTAAGTTTTCATTTACGGTTAGAGTGAAAGTGACAGCCACCAAAAGGAGCATCCGGGGCTATTTGAGAACACCCATGGAAATGAAATGATGAGCGGCAACTGGGAAAATTTTTACCACCGAGGAAGATTGGAGGGAGCATGAGTGGAAAGATTTGAGGGCATGTGAAAATTGACCACTGATGAAGATTTGAGAGACCCATAGCACCGAGGAAGATTAGAGGGAGCATGAGTGGAACAATTTTAGTGCTTGCAAAAATTGACCACCCCATGAAGATTTGAGAGACCCGTAGCCAAAGGTGGAATGGGAAGTGAATTTGTTTGGAGTGGGAAGATTTGAGTGTAAGCCTGTGAGAAGGTTAGAGTGAGGAGTGATTTTGTTTGAAGTGTTACTCTTGATTTCATTATTTTAGGAAATTGTCTTTTGCACGAGTATGAAATGTATGCCTTTTTTCCCCTTGATTAATGGAATGAAATTCATGAATTTGTTTTCTTGTTATAGAATGAAATTGATGAGATTGTCTTTTTGTGTGCATAGAGATGTCCTTTTGCTAAAATTTCACAGGGAGAAGGAGATGCCCTTTGCGGAGAAGAGAGATCCCCTTTGTCGATAAGGAGTTATCAGCGGTGATTAAAAATAGAGTTTTGTCATGCAAAGAGGGAGCACTCGTTTAGAACTAACCAAAAATATTAGAAAATGTATTCAATAGATGATTTGGTTAGATTAGAAATATTGCTACCAGGATTAGAAGATCAAGATGAGGAATTAGGAGGAGATTAGATATGCTAGAATGTTTTATTAGTGGATGGGAATATGCATATACTCATCAATACTTGGAACCTTGTGTTACTTACCCTCGTAGTAGAGGGTTTGTGAAGGAGTATTTTAGAAATCTAGATACTAAGGCCTATTGCCAGCTTACTAGAATGGATGGGGATTCTTTTTCAACATTAGTTGATTTGATTAAGACTCACCCAATTTTTGAGAAAAGGTACCAAAGAGAGCAAACACCCGTGTGGATCCAAGTTGCCCTAGCATTGGATAGATTTGGGCATCATGGCAATGGAGCTTGTGTTGCACGGGGTTTAAATATTAGGGGCATTAGTGCTGGTTCAACAATTACTTTTACTGATAGAGTTATGATAGCCATATTAGATGTGATGAGGAGTCAAGTTGCTTGGCCCAAACTTGAACAGAGGAAGAGGATATCTACTATTTTTGCACAAAAGGGTTTTCCCAATTGTGTTGGTTTGGTAGATGGAACATTGTATCCTCTTGGAGCCCAACCAACTATGGATGGGGAAATATATTTCAGCCGCAAGGGTTCATATTCTATAAATGGCCAAGTTATTGTGATGATAAAAGGAGAGTTATACATTTTTTTGGAGGTATGTTTTATGTTATGTGTTATTTTGTTAGGTACTTTTGCAATGCATTGGTGATCATGTTTGTTTAGTTTACTAAAAGTATGGCCTTTTTTTATGTGCAGGAATGCCAGGGTCATGTCATGATACGACTTGTTTGAAAAAATTGTCACTATGGAATGATTTGAACCAAAGAGGGAGGTGTTGCAATTTTGAGGCAAAGGAGTACCTTTTAGGTGATTCGGGTTATGTACCCATGCATCACATAGTACCCGCTTTCAAGCAGGCTCGCTCAGAGGACAAGCAAGAGTTCAATAAATATTTAGCAAAGGCAAGAGTGATAAATGAGCATTGTATAGGAGTATTGAAAGCTAGATGGCATTCTCTTTGCGAGCTAAGAGTGCAACTGAAAGACAATAGTAGAAATGCTTATTTGTTAAAGTGTGTATTAGTGTGTATTATTTTACATAATTTTTTAATCAATAGGTCTGACCTTCGGTTGGAGGATGATGGTGGATTTATAGAGGAGACTCATATAGATTCAGAAATGTCATTTCATGGTATAGAACTTGGTAGAGAAGAAAGTAGATCAAGGGTGATACAACATTGCTTTGATTATAACAATGATGATATACTCAATTGATTGATTGAAATTCCATATAATAAAATATATATTCTCAGTATTCATCTCATATCTCATAGTCTAGTAACTAAGATCAGGAGTCTTTTTCTTAGACCATGAGTGTATCTTGACGTAATATTGGGATAAGAACTTAGAAGGATGCAAAAAGAATTCTATGAAGCTTAATCTATACATTTGTAATCTATACATTTGTAAGTCCTCCATTTACACTTACGTGCACTTGGAACAAAATGAGCCAATGTGCATACATTGGGAGATGATGCTCGTAGATGCAGGGTGCCGCTCACAAACTTAAAAAAATTCATTGAGTGGCGCTCGTAGATGTTGGCCGACGCTAGGAGTGGACTAGAATATGCACACATATTACATGCACTGATAGGCGCTGATAGGCGCTGGTAGGCGCTGATAGGTGCTGCGTTAATTATGTGATGCTTGGCTGCACCGGTTGGCAACGTGGAGTGCCGCATGTTGCCGCTCAAGATTTGGGTTCTTTTGGTTGAAAAAATGCAAGTTTGCCTCCAAAGTGTACATTTTAGGATGTTTGGTATTGAATGTTTTTTCCAATAGCCTAGGTTATATAAACCTTGTTCTTTTCCATTCCTTTCATTCAAGTGGGTGTGGTTGTCTTAGAAAGCCTTATTCTTGAGTGTGTGGGGTGTTGGAAGTGGAATTTTGCGAGTGAGTAGTTCAAGAAGAAAGGGCAATTTTGAGGGTCATTTTGCAAGGCAGAGGGTGTGCAGGTGAGCCATTCAAGAGAGGGTGGGCGGGTGAGACATTTCAAGATTGGGGAAGGAAAGAGGCAAATTGGCTCGCTGAAGCACAGCTCAAGAAGCAACAAGGAGTGATTGAGAAAAGAGAGTATTCAAGAGACAAAGCACATTCATTTTCAACCATGGCAGAAATCTTGGGATACAAAAAGATAATTGATGGGCCCAACATGAGAAATACTCAGGAAGGAGATTGGCTCATAGCATTCCATACCATTCAACACCCAACCAATTTCATCAAGTGGTGCTGGTTGGACAAACATCAAGTTTGAATTGCTATTTCGGGAATTTGGGAGATTGATCTAGATGTAATGGGGCTAAAAATAACTCTTGGACTTCATTATCCACGGCCAGAGGTACTTTTCAAACATTCCTCATTGTTTTCTTTTCATTCCATCTTGATATGTTCATTTTATTTATGGAAATTGCTTTCAAATTATCAGCACCTCCCAGCCTGTCCCGCGCCGCCACCCAGCATTCTCCCGTATCGTCCAGCGCCATCTAGCACCATCCCAAGCCCTAAACCCCTATGCATGAGCACCTTCCTCCCGCGGTACCCAGCGCTTCCACGTGGCTGCGCAGACCTCCTCCTCATGGCTCTCCCTATCTTGTAGTGCCTACCAGCGTTGTCGTGTGTTGTTGAGCATTGTCCAACGGCATCCCCAGCCCCTAAACCCCTCACACGAGCGTCTTCCTATGACCCCGTGCAGCACCCAGTGCCTCCCTGCGGTTCCTAGCTTAACCCCTCACTATCCTGTAGCACCATCTAGCACAATTGCGCCTACAAGCAGCGTCCACGAGCGCCCCCGTGCGGCCTTGAGTGCCCTCTGAGCACCATGCGGGTGCCACCAGGGGTCGGGAGCACCCCCTGCATTGTCATGCGTCTCCCAATTGCGGCTCCCAGCGGTGACCCATGGCAACAAGCGGCACCTTGCAACTCTTTAGAGTGTTAAAACTGTTTGTGAGTGCCTTTGAGCAGCACCCAACGGCACCCTCTGAGCTTGAGTCCTTGGGACAGAAGTTTGAGCTAAAAATTTTGGTGGGTTTTGCAAGTCATTCCATGTACAGAGTTTGTGAGTTCATGGGACAAGGTCTCTTGCACAGGTTTGGTAAGAGGTAGGTTGTTTCAATTGACTACAAATATAGTTAGGATGCACTTGCCATGCCACGGGGAAGAACACCAAGATGGAGGACAATTCCTTACACAATTGTCTCAGATTGGTTTCCACAAAAGGACAGGGTTGCAAAAAGATATCTTGCAAGGCAATGTGTATATCTTGCATTCAGAGCTTTCTTCTGGTTGATGGGTGCACTAGTTGCACCCACTATTAGGCCTAAGATTGTACATGGGCATTTGGTACTCAACACCAAGACCAAGTTGAGGAGATTTGGTGTGGAAGATTATGATTGGGGAGAGTTAGCTTTTAGAGCTATCATTGTGGAGTTGGGGAGTTTGCAAAGCTAAGTGAGTACTCCTAAGGGGCATAGGTTCAGAGTCACCTCCTTGGACAGATACTCACTTATCTCTTTGTGGAGAGAGGTTTCATTCCACAGGAGGACGTGATGTACCTGAGTGATGGAGAGGAGGAGATTATACACAAGGGAGACCATGGTGATGATCATGAGGATGCAAATAGCTTGGATGAGGATGAGACTACTGATGAGGGAGAGGATGAGGATGGTGAGTGATTGATTGATTAGGTTTGAGTTTTGTTATATATATATATATATATATATATATATTTTATATTTTTTTTCATATATTTGTATGTTGGAAAACATACAAAGTTTTTTTGTATCTACCATTATCGGATTTAATAAATGAGTTCATTTAAGAAGCTTGAATTAATGAACTTGTGAACTTGTATATTTGTATATTCAAATATGAATTTGTATTTGATGGATAACTAAATGTACCACTTGTGAACAGGTATTCAACAAATTTGTGTTGAGACACAACCTTTACCCTTTGTTGAGATAGCTCCTTTTCACTCTTCTTCCCCTTCACCACTTCCTCCATCTGTAGAGGGAGTTGGTGACTCCATGCATTTCAGAGTACCTTCACCTCCTTCTTGTTCAGTTGACATCACTCACATTTTAGATGATTGTGTTTGAGTGGCTGAGTATAGAGAGAGAAATCTCCATGAGCGTGAGAGTAGATTGGAGAGTGTAGAGGAGAGAGAGAGAGATTAATGCTTGAGCGTGAGAGTAGATTGGAGAGTGTAGAGGAGAGAGAAAGATTAGTGCTAGAGCGAAAGAGACTCCTTTGTGAGTGAGAGGATTTACTTGCTGCAAAGGAGGAGAGGCATCTGACCTTGCTTACTTCTGAGATGGAGAGAGAGTAGAGATTAGGTGACTTGGACATGGACATACTAGGTGCCACTGCCATGGCAGATGGTTACAAGCTCCAATTACATAATCAGGCACAAGAGTTAGCATATGCTATAGAGAGGTGTGAGAGTGCACATGTTCAGGTAGAGGAGAGCGAGAGCAGTCTAGCTCAGATGAGAGCTCATGTAGAGGAGAGTGAGATTAGTCTAGCTCATTTGAGGGCTCGTGTGGCTTATCTTGGACCCAGACTACCTACTATTGCTCGCAAGACCCATACTTGTCATGAGATGCAGACCCAAACTGATGCCACCCATGGGTTACCTCATAGTGTGGAGACTCAAGGCACTCAGACTGAGTTTAGAGAGAGGATTTGTCTATCAGGAGAGTATATTCCAAATATCCTCTTCCCTGGCTTCCTACGGAAGAAGATGATTATTGTGGATGTTACTTGTATGTGTTCATTATGGATTCGTGGTGCTATAGGTTTCCATGCATGGGAGAGCGGGATGACTACGCATGGTTGGTGCCCTCACACACAGTCCAAGCATGTAGGGTGGGTAGCCCGTCCTGGTGTTAGCCATTTCATCTAGTTTTGTTTGCTACACTTTGAGGTTATCTTGTGGATAGATCTTACTCCGGATGGAGTGGAGTGGTTGCTATGGAGCATGTGGTAGTGTTTTGAACTCTCGGAGGGAGTTTACACAGGGTCTCGCCTCATGGCATGTTTGTGCTCTAAAGATATATAGTGAGATTTGGAGTTCAAAGGACTTAGAGTTAGATCATATGAGCATTTGACTTCATTAGGTTTACCTCTTTGTGATCTTTTGATCATAGATAGTTATGCACTCTCTTATTATAGGAACCATCCACATGGTGCTATCCACCCTACCCACTTCCGTCCTTATAGGGTATATAGAGCATCATACACTTGGTCATTTGACCCTTTGATGAGTGCTTTGGACAGATTTGTCCATGACGATAGGCCTGCTATTAGTTGGGCAGAAGAGGAATGGACATCAGGTGGATTGAGTTCTTATAGTTGTGACCCATATCCTCTTCTTGCTATTGGTATCAGGCATCAAGACTTAGATGAGAGCAAGTGGCCACTATGGAGGGAAGTGAGTCCATTTAGGATTCAACATCATGTATACCGTCATAGACTTGAGGATGCAATAGTAGCACTTAGACACCATAGTGCATCTCCCTCTTCTTCTTCACCTCCTCAACCTCCATAGTCATAGGTTAAGGTTCTATTGGCTCCCCATTTATATACATATTATGTTCATTTCTCCCCATGTATATATTAATGTTTTAGTTTACACTTGTGAACTCTCATATTGTGGTCTAACTCTTGTATTTCATGTGCTATATACTCAATTGTGCTTTTTGTATCCAACTTGTCATCACCTAACAAATATGGACGCCATTTCCCTCTAAACACTAAACCCTAAACACATCATGAGCAGTCCTCAACATCTACGTGCGCCAACGAGTGCCTATGAGCAACTACAAGCCATGAATCCATGTCTGCCGAGCGCCGACAAACGCCTACCGACTTCATGAGTTTTTCCCAACATCTTTGAGCGCCACCCAATGGCCACAAGCGTCAATTAGCGCCAACCTAGTAGCCATGAGCGCATACCCAGCGACCACGAGCGCCTACTAGCACTCATTAGCTTCTACGAGCGCCTATGAGTGCCGATGACAACTTGCTTGCCTTTATTCTTTTTCCATGTTGCATTGCATTGAGCAGCAACTAGTGGTGACTAGTGGTAGGAAAGACTTTTGGGTGGCTATGAGTGTCAACTTGCTGCATCTTGGGCTTATTGTGCAAGAAAGACATGAGAGGAACGGAGTGGTAACAACAACATTAAAAAAAAACTTGTGAGAAACTAAGTGGTAACAAGCTGCATCAGGCGGATACTAGAAGCATTTATCAAGTTTCCATAACTCATCTTTATTATAATCATAATAAAGGTTACATGGTGGTAAACTATTCACTATCAGTAGAGTATGATGGATGTTGAACTTGAGTGAGTACTTTAAAATAGTTACTTATTTCCTCAAGAGTTTTCCCTACTTGTATGAGACTCGTTTTGATTTCATGAGTGTGCTTTGATTCTAAACTCTTCTCCTTAAATTTGTGTTGTCTGCCCTAGCTTTCCTTTTATTTGTGGTCAATTTTTTCTCAATTTCAATTTGCATCTTCTTTGTCTCTAATCTAATGCGCTCTGCTTCCATTCTCATCATTGTTTTCTCTCTCTTCCTCATGTTGGTGGCTTCTAGTTCAGCTAGTCGTAACCTCTCTTTGGATTCTATCCTATTTGCCTTTAACATGGTAATTTTTGCTAAATCATTAGACAATGATATACTAGGTGACAACTTGGGTACCTTACTTGCATACATTCCACCTTCCTCCTCTTTGGGTCACGTTCCCCTTCTTGGTCTGCACAATCAGATCAATCTCTTGTAGAAATTAAAAGCGATAGTGGTGTAATGAAAGGCAAGTCCTTGATTGGTGGAACAAATAGAGACTCATCCTTTGGTGATAGGATTCCATTCCCCTTGCCACTTGCTAAACTTTCCACCCCTTGGGTGTTTGCAACCAACTCAGGGCCCGAGTCAAGGAGCACCACCTCTGGATGAGATGAGAATTGGGAGCACTCTTGTGCACCTTCATGGACCTCCTCCTCGCCAGCCTCACAAATCTTGCTTGAATTAGGATTACAATCTCCTAAACTTACCATTCCCAGTGGACTTATGTTTGCTCTGGTCACAAACATGGCTTCCATTCTGGAAAAATGCAAGCACATTCCATTCAATTTATCTTCTATACTTCTCCACCCTTTGTCATATTCCTTCTCGGTAAGACCTTCTCCCGTAGCCTTATTCTTAAGCTCCCAAGTTTGTTTGGATTGTTTCATGTACTACAACCATTTCTTGTAAAGTCTGTCACCTATCATCCGATACCCTCTCTAATCAAAAAGGTTGCCATGAAACTAAATGCGGTTGATTTCTGAATGGGCTTTTTGCAATTCCTACCTTGAATTTGTGCAAAATGCTAGAGGTCCTCCAAATAATCCAGTATTTGGCTATAATGGTGTGTTGCCATGCAAAATCTTTCATCCTCCTTGGTTTTTCCAAGCACAAAAGAAGCCATCCTCAACAAGTCTCCAAATTTCCCTAATGGTTGTTGAGGTTGCAAATCCAAAGATGACTCTATAGGTCCCAAATCAACGTCGATAAGGGAGTCTCCTATACTAAAACAAGGTACTTGATCTCCCATTGCAAATATTTTTTTGCACCCCTAGCGTGAGAATCGTTGCACTCTAATCAATTTCTTGGTTGCCGCACAACAGCGCTGATCATTTCCCACACCAATGCAAAACTACAAAACTGCCATTACTTGCTTGATAACTTGCACATTTGCTCCAAAGGGTGGTGAATTCAAGTTTACAAATTTAAATTGTTGGGCGAGGCCATTTTGGATCTTGAATACGAAAACCAGATCATCAATACATGACTAAATGATTATGTGGCCACCCTCTTGAGGAAACACGTCACTCTTTCTTTAGTTACGGCATTCCAAAATTTGATTTTATTGGTTTGATTTTTATAAATGGATGCAATTTGCTAAATATATCCCTTAACTGAAGTTAAAGAGAGTTTAGTCATTACAATCTCGTATCATTACAGAGTTCACTAAAAACTATTACGAAGTTTGTTATTTATCCTGTAGACATCCGTCAAACCTATTTCTGAAACCCCCTAATGTCTCTACATATTCCCAAGTAGGTCCAAACAAACTGCACAGCCTGTCTCAAACTAATATTTCTCCCTTTTTGATTAGACCTAGTATATTTCATAGAAAAGAAGGCTTCCAGTTAAATGCACCCAAAGTAGACTTTTATCCAGATATACATTATAATATTTTTGTTATATAAAACTCCATGCTTTCTTTCATAACAGTCTGTTGGTTTTTCACCTCGGCAGATTTTGCTATTTATCATGGGCGGATGATTTTTTTTTATTAATTATTCATACTATCTAGTAAGCAGAGCATCATGTAATTTTAAATCTTTAACTTCCACAGCACCTTAAGTGAATAATACTCAGTGCAATATACCAAAAATATTTATGATTCACTTGGGATTCTATATGCTACATCAGATAGTCAAAGTGACCAAATAAATTAATCAGGCATCAAAATAATTATAACACTCTTAAATTGTAGAATATTCTTTCTTTGTAATAAAGGAGTAGAAACAATTCAGTATGCTTAAATTATAGATTTAATTTTCAAATAGCAGGGCAATAACCCAAGAAGATTTTATTCTATTTAGACTTGATATATTTTGCTTAGCAACAATCATCTTTTTTAAGTAAAAAAAAATTGGGATATTCTTACCAAAAATAAAGCATGATGCACATGAAGGTTTCCTTCTCATTTTTTCAAAAAAGTTGGGAAAAATTATTTCTACATTAAAGTTCTTGATCTAGATTTGCTGAAAGTTTATTAATGTTTAGACATATTCAGCTATATAGTTTTTGATTTTGATATTTTAAAAAATCCTCAAATTATAAAATAATACACTTTAACTACATAAATGTACTTCTTTATATTTTATTGTTCATAGTAAAACAATGAAAAAATAGTTCTTCTCCAATTAAATAGGTGATCTAATTTTCTTATGTTTCATGAACTAAGAGAAGTTAAACATTAATTACTTTAACATTGAAAATTATCTCTTGGAAATTGGAGATAAGATTGAATCATTCTTTGATATATTTTAAATTGAGAAAATGGTGAGCATGTAGAAAACACAAAGGATGGAAATACATAATCAAGCCATACAAGAAGGAGGAGACAAAAGACGTAGAATGGAGCTAAACCTTAATAGTATTGGTATGAGAAATATGCACTACTACACCTAGGATATCCATGCTATACAAGTAGTAAGATCTACACACTATTAGAGCATCCAAAGAAATATCACATAGTGTGATTACTCTCTTATGGATTGCACCAACCAGTGCTATATGTAGAGCAATGGATATAGGTTGTTTGAAACATGCCATGAAGTATAAGATTAGAGTGGTACACATGACACGTAACATGATATGATCTTGTACACTCCTGGTAAATGTGTTAGATGCCATATCCATTGCTTCATATAACTCCAAGGCTAGAGGAAGAGAGAAGCAACCTCACTACATATCCTTATACCTGGAGGCCTTGCATCCTTATGCTCCGGCTCCACTAGTCACCCATATAGGATGACGAGTAATCACTCAATTCAAAATTGCATCATGCGTAGGATCTATAACAACAACCTTTGCTACTATCACCTTATAATTTTGGACCAAGTATAAGTCTACCCAAATATATATTATCTCCAAGACCTACAAATGCTCCCTCCAAGCAAGGTACCCACTCTCTTGTGCCATCACAAATACTATATCACTCATGGTAGCACTGGTAGCTATCTTCTATTCTCCAAAAGGACCCTTGTTACATCTAGTGTAGCACCACACTCACAAGTGAGTAATGAAGATGCAAATGTGTGGACCAAACCTTGGTGGAACCTTGTTGCTACAAAGAAGGTAGTTGGTGCAAGTTATAATGCTCTTATGCATGGTCAAGCTAGGATCTAAGAGCTTGCACCCTTGCCATAGCAAGAGCAAAGATGTGCTCTAATAGCTCAAGGATTAGATATGAATATTTTATGTACTTTCAAGGTAAGTATGTTAAACTTAAGTTAGAGTGTGGATATTTTGCAAGTGCAAGGAAGTTATTTTGTAAGTTTTGTTAATCTCACAAGCACATCAAAAACTACAAACTTGGGAGTTAACCATGAGTTTCTATAGGATGCTCATATGTAAAATTATCCAATATGTCAAAAAATGATCAAAGTGTGTGAAGTTCTTCATTGCAAAGTGATAGGGATGTCATTAACATGTGCATAAGGCAGACAATTATCATAGAGCAATATGGTTATACTATCATGATCTCTTAAATGACACAAGGCCGCTATCAAATTCACTTTTTTCTGCACAAAACTAAGCTTATAAGAGCTCATTAGCTCAATAGCTTATAGGAGCTCAATAGTTGGAGCAAGAGGAAAAAGAGAAGAATAAATGGAGATAAATGTCTTACACATGTAACTATCTAGGAACTTATAATGCAAGAATGTAGGAAAGGGAAAAATAACATTTCCATAAGGTGGGGAGAAGGACAATTATATGTTCAACTACTCTTTGAAAATGTTACTTTTTGCTTTCTCTTTGTGGTACCTACATTTTTTGTTTTGTCAAATTTTGAAGAAGAAGTGTACATACAAAGTTGTATTATACCCAAATGGCATTGAAAGAAGGAGAATTGTGTCTTTGGGTTGCAACCCAAAGTAAAGTGACTTTGTGTCAAAACCAGAGTACTCAGATCAGACTTGGCTAGAGAAACCATGAAGTAAGGAAACTTTGTCCATGGGTGATCAACCCAATGTGAAGACGGCATAACAAATTTCCTTTGGATTTTTCAATCAAGAAAGGATAGGTAAGAAAAATGGATAAGGTATGAATAGCAACATCTTGATAGTGCCAAGATGGATTTATGCAGAAGGTGTGAGTTTCAAAGAAGACTAATGGAAGAATGACCGATCAATGAAGCACTATAAAATCAAAACTTTGTTGAGTGGATTTTGAAATGTCATGCAAGTATCTTAAGCTGCTGAGTAGCAAACTAGAAGGAGTGCTTGAAGCAAAACCTATCTAGAGTTTAATTTTTAACAGTTCTAAAGGAGTTAGGATCTTGAAACCAGGAGAAAGGAGAATTATTTTCCAACTACCTCACGTAAGAGATCACCTAATGCTAAGGAAGGGTGAGAAGAAGAGTCCATTGCTTGCAATAAGATAAGTGATTAAAATATTAGACATGATAGCCAAGATCAAGGTCTTGAATAAAATTTGTATCACATTTTTGGCTTGGAACTAGAACTTGAGTTTTCTAGGGTTCATGACTGAAGTAGTTGCAAGTGATTGTGAAGAAGGGCCTTAGAATGATGGGAAGAGAGGAAATCCAACTTGATGTACAAAGTCAGATTGGAGATTGGTGTTGGGAAGAGAGGCTAGTGAGGAAATTGGGGCAATGTTCCTTGGGAAGGGAGAGCCTACGGAGGAGATAGACAAAATATGCAATTCCTTTATTGCGCCACGTATGAAGAATGAGTATAAAGTTGATACTTATCAGGACCCGATCAGGCAAAGCATCATTGGGGCAATGATGGCACTCTTCAAGCCGGATTGCATGACATATGTAATGAAGCATTAGGCTATGTTTTTCCATCAGATGTTTGCAAGAAGGCTGGTGAATTGGGCAAAGTGCTTTCACCAAAGAACATGACAAATGGTGTGGTGTTGGAGAGATCAAGATGCTCCTTACTATTTGGTGTTGTTTGTTGCCCATTTCTACTTTGGACAAAATTTTATGAAGGAGGCAGAGTGGCAGAAGATGGTGTTGCACTTTCATCTAGACTTACAAAAGACTGTAGATGAGGAGGAATAATAGTATGTCCAACCCATCCAAAGTAGCAATGAACATTATGCAAGGATGGGGCAACACATGAAGGTAGCAATAAACATCCTAAAGATGGGGAAGAAAAGTCATCCTAAGGAGAGCTTGTCACCAATTCAACCAAAGAAAACCCATAAGGTGAACCCGAGGCAAAATGTCGTGGTCATTGATGAGTCATTGGGAATAGAAGAATCAGAAGGCAAAGCTAAGTACAAAACAAAAGACTCAAGAGAAGAAGAAGAATTGGAGTTGACATTATGGAGCAAAGGATCAAGCAGCAAAAGTGAAGGTGATGCAAAAGTTTAGCAATAGAACAAAGATGATGTTGACAATGAAGAATAAGAGTTCCATGCAATAGTCTATTGTAGGGAAGGAGTAGGAAATGTATGTTAAGAGTTGCACAATATGAAGATGGAAGACACCCTTGAGACTAAGCCAAAGTCAGAGTTTTAGAAGGGTAGAAGATTGAGGAGGAATGTTCCTATTGCAGGGGCAAAAGCGAGTAATGTAAGCCCAGTTGTGGTACCCACATTTTTCATTTTGGACGAGTTTTGAAGAAGAAGTGCCTTGTTGAAACCAAATTGAAACCAAATGGAGAAGAAATGAGAGGAACTTTGTATTTTGATGAAGCTCGAGGAAGTTGACTTTGTGTCAAATGAAGACGGACTCAGCCAGGATGGAAAGAGTGCAGACCCAAATGAGGAAGGGGAGTAACAGGTCGAGATTCTTGCAGGGGCTATATTTAAATTTTCACAAGTCCAAATCAAGCGTGCTATATCTTGTTGGATGCGTCTCGTTTAGGGCTTTCCGTTGCCACCAAAATCGCAAAGTTTGGAGGTCTGTAGAAGAAGTTGCAAGTATTTGAAGTTTTGGGAGTAACTCTACAAAGTAGTTTAGTGTCTTCGGGTTGGCATCTTTGGACTTCGGACTTCGGACTTTGGACTTGAGACTTGAGACTTGAGACTTCGGTCTTTGGACTTTGGATTTGAGACTTTGGACTTCAGATTTCAGGTTTACACAACTTTGGGTTAGAAGCTTCTTCGCCTCAAGACGAAGATGACTGTATCTGATATAGTCTGACCTCAGAGTGCAACAAAGATGACTTTGGGAATCTTGCCAAAGGCATTAGAGAGAGTTAGGATAGAGAAAGAATAGATAGTTAGGATACCCAGGACTTCAATTTCAGTTCCGATTGAAGATGGAACATGAATTGAAGGAGAAGTTGCAGTAGTGAATAAACCCAATGTGCAAGATCATATTGTTAGTGTCTTTGGGTCAGTAACACCAATTGTGGAGAAGGAGGAGAGCTCGGATGACATGCCTTTGGGAGTGAGGAGGATATAACTTTGGAGTAAAGCTCCAATAGAAGAAGTAAGGAGGGAAGGTTCTAAGAGTTCAAAAGACTTTGATGGGGTAGAATATTTGTCACAAGTAGTTTGTCCTTTGCTCTTGTAATTAAGAAGATGAGGGAAGAGTTGAAGAGAGATCACTTAGAGGTGAAAGATGAATTTTCAATATTGCAGTATATGAGTGAAGAAAGTTCAGACTTGCAAAGGAAGTTAGTTCAAGGAGAGTATGAATTAGCAAAACTCAAAAATGAAGTAGAGCTCATGAGGAAGTAGATTGAAAGTCTGATAGGGGACTTTGTGAAGAGAGGCAAAGCCATGGTGAAGCAAGAGGAAGAAAGAAGGGTGCAAGTGGAGAAGTTTGAGATTTTGAGGGCAAAAGTGCATGATATGCAAGTAGAGGTTATTCATTTGAAAGTAATGGCAACAGTAATGAGGCAAGATTTAGAGAGTTTAAAGACAAGAGTGGCAAAGAAAGATAGAGCTTGGCAAAGGGAGTTTGCTATGTAGAATGGGGAAGAAGAGCTATTGTGAAGGTAAGTCAAAGGAATGGAAGAACAACTTGGTCAAAGTGTGAAGGAGAAGGAAGCTTTGAAGGCCGAGTTGGAAGATGAAGTAAAAATGTATTGTGAGGAGTTGTTATTAGAAAGAAGAGCTGCAAATGCCAAGACAAAGAGACAATTGAAGAATTAGTGGTGAGGATGAAAGCAATGCTTGGAATGATATCAAGTTTCAATTGGAGGAATCAAGACTGCACAGGTTGAAGTTTTGGTGGTGCAAAAGACAAGGAAGAAGAAAGCAAAGGATATTGAATTGAACAAATTATTGATCTTCTTAAGAAATCAAGTAGATAAGAAGATGTTAGAAGTAAGAGACAATGTCTGTCTATGATTAGATTTAAAACATTCAAAGTTAGAGAAACTTTGAAGTAGTGTGGAGAGAGATAAGAAGTCCAAAGTTATAGATGTAGGAGTGCAAGTATCTTTGAATCTATTATCTTAGACATTAGAGACAGGTGGGTCAAAAGATAAAGATGTAAATAGATTATCCATGTCTTTAATTGGAGCTCAATGAGAATTTGGTAGAAGATTTAATGATAATGGATGGACCCAAAGATAAAGAAGTGCATGAAGTAACTTTGGGTTTAGAAGCAAAAGTCAAGGTTGACATCAGATCAAAGTAGTACCAGTTTTGAGATTTGAAGAGTTAGATATGAAGAGGTGCATTATCATTTTACATCTGCATGTTGGTAAAGTTGTTGTAGAAAGATATAGTTATTAGTAAGTGTCAAAGTGCTCAACTTATTTAAAGGAAGCATTTGTAGCATAATGTTGTTCATCATTTGTGATTTTGAAGATAGATAAAGCAAAGTGTTGTTTCTTAGTGCTCGTCGCTTGAGCTTAATTCTGAGAATCAATCTTATGTTTGTGTTTGTGAGTGTTGGGAGAATTTTGAAGTGCAAGTCAATGTGCTTGTTGGATATTGGATTCAGCAATGTTGATCTCCATTCTATGTGTTTGATCTTGAGTGAAGTGCTATCAAAGCAATGCCTTGATAGATTTGTGAAGAATTGTAGTGTTTGTAATATTTTGCATTTATGAGTGTGGCATAGGTTTGATGCAAAGTAATTTTGAGGAAGTTGTGCCTTCAATGGATGAGTGGAATACAATTATGAGGTAAGATTATTTTGTAGTAAAGTAGCCATCTTCAGAAAAATCTGAATCATCACAATCAAGATTTGTTTGGACAGAATTGATGGAGTTGTGATTGAGAAGTGTTAATTTGTGACAAGACTATAAATTGATGCTTGCTACTCTCTTCTGTGTGTGGTTTCTACCTGAGAGATTAAAGATGCAATCAAGAAGAACTACATTGTGATCATTTTACTTTGTGTTTGACCATTTTTTACTCCTATCTTTGAGGGAACACACTCTATTTACCTGATTACCGCAAAAGTGATACTTATTGGGTTGTCACACTTTTATAAGCTATCAACAAAATTTGGTTCTTTGCTTACCAGTGTAGGATTCTTGTGATGTTTGAAAGTGGTCAAAAACAATTTCCTTTGTCAAAAGTCACTATTTTGAGTATTGTTCTCAAGAGAACTTACATTCACGGTGTTACATGATAGCAAATTGCAAAATTCTAAACTTTCAATGGTAAATATAATGTAATTTTAGTATGGCCCTTGCACTACTGCGAAAGTGAAAGGTAACTAGCTTTCATGGTTTCCAAGTATTATGTCTCCTTATACTTCTTTGCCATATGAGTGCAATTCTCGAAAGAAATCTCCATGATCGTGGTTGTCAAAATAGCATCTAACTACAAGGGACTTATCATGCATTGTGCTATGAGGGACTTATCATTTGTTGGATTAATAGTTTTTTAAGGTTAAACATGTTCTCAAAACTTTGAGTTCAACCTAAGTTGAACCCTTAGTTTTATTTTCCATCACAAGAGTTTCAAACAAGTTTTGAAGTAATATGCTTTTACTTTGCATATGATGTTAATAAACTATAAAATTACAAGGATTCTCAACCAAATCCAAAAAGATTGATTACTTCTTCTTAGTACAAATATATTGACATAATTATTAAATATTTCTTATTCTAAATAACTTATTGAAAATTAATGGTATTTATTTTTAGACCAACACAATTCTTGACATTATTAGATTACAAGAAACTTATCTTTAATTTAAATAATATATTAATTTATAACCATATATTTGTATTGAGTCAAATATTTGCAAAAATAAGATATTGATCAATATTAATTTTAAAATCTTGAAAGATAATATAATATATCCATATATTGACTAAATATATAGAAACTACTATATATGATGGTTATTTTGTTTTATTTGGTCTCTTATTATCATTAGATCACATTAATATTACTAAACGTGTAAGAATTATTATAATTTATGTTATTTAATTTTATTTGGTCTCAATAACTCTTATTATCATTTTGATCACACTCATATATTTATAGTTTTAAAAGTTAAAACTTGATTGTAGAGTTTATAGATCTTACATGAATGATAAACTTATATATGTTAAAAGTATATATTTAAGCTTAGGTTATTTGAATTATTGTTATAATTCATTATAATGTATTTCTATTTCAAATATCAACAAATATTTATAATGGGTTTTAATTCTTGAGATTATAAAAGATATATAGAATAGAGATAGTTCCAAAGAGTAACACAAAATCTAACCATCAACAAGTAGTCTATAAGTAATTACCAAAATAATTTTGACTACCAACACTACTACTCTAGAGTCCGAACAATCTAAATGTGATGCTACAAATGGTATGATAATTGTCATGCATATATATATATATCACTACATAACATACATTGCTGTCAACATCATATACTATAGAAACACAACTCACACATAAGTCATACATGGACTTTAAAGTGCCACAATTGCCTTTCTAATTGGTGGTTAGGTCCCTCTAACTCCAAATATCCATCTACTCTAAATATATGGTATACCCTATGGTGGGCAAAAGATTAGGAGATTGTGTGTTATTGACCCATAGTTATTAACCTATCTATAATCTATATCATATAAAGGATGAACTAGCTATAAGTAAGTTATATCTAAGACACAACCATTGTCCTTGAGGAACTGTCATGAGGGGAGGAGTTAAACATGCCATGTGCCATCCTCTTGAACAACTATCATACACTAACAGAGTAGCAACTCCACCAAAAGAGCCGCATAACATACACCTTAAGCCTACACATACAAGTGCCAAGATTGGGTCCATAGTACTATCAATGTTTTGGGAGGTGACATGGTGCACAATTGCACACATGATCCTTCCAAACAACACCATCATGTCCTTCTAACACAAGGACTCCAGATGGTAAAACCCCATGCACTATCAAGATAGTGCAGCTTGTAGAAACATCAAGTGTTGTCTATTATAGATCTACATAGTCACTTGGATGAAATCAATGGATTGGGGGTCCATAACCTCCTCCTTGGATTTTAGCATAGTGTAAGCTATCCCTATGTTGAGCAATGGCCATCAACATTACTCTCCAAAAGATATTTGCCCGTTGAGAACATGCGCTCATCCATACATCTAGATTGTCTAAGTCCAACACTATAGTAACATCTTGATAAATATTTATAAGTAAGTTTGGATCTTGTCCATAGAGTAGAAAGTAAGGAGAGAAGGATGCTAAGGAGACTTGCCAACTGAACTAATAGCCCATGGCTAACCAAGGTCACTAGAGATCTGAATCTCCCAAGTGGCCTCTCTACAAACCATACTTTGGTAATCCTCTCTTCACCGTATGAACCACTCTCTCTACTAAGCCATCTACCTCAAGGTGATATTGGGAGGTAGTACAATGATCAATCAAAGCCTTGTCACACAAGACCTAAAACTCCTCCAAGAACTTTGTACCTTGATCAATCAAAACCTCAACTAGTGCACCAAAATGACTGAGAACCAATCCAAGAGTAAGTTGTCCTTTCATTGGACTTGTCAAGAAGTGCAACCAACTCAATCCACTTGGAGAAGTGCTCATTATAACCAAATGTACCAATGATGTCTCACATTCAAGGGTAAAGGTCTAGCAAAGTCCAAACTCCAATGGTAACCCAACTCCATGATAGGTAATGAGTGTAATTGTGGCATAGGAGCATTAAATGATGTTTAACTTGGTCACAAACCACACATCTTGCAACAAATTGCTATGCATTGGTTTGCATATTGTGCCACCAATAATGACTCTAAAGTAACCTATATGTATGCTTTACTCCAAAAGCTTTGCATAAGCATGATGGATCAACTATGGTCTTTGAGATGGAAGGGTTACTACTTGCACTCTACCATCTTCCTATACACGCAAAAGGTGTTTGCCTTCAATTTGAATTGTCTAGCTTGCTGAAGGACACGGTTTTTTTCCTTGGCCCAAATTGTGCCACCCATAACACTAGTGCAAAGATAATCTATCACTAAGACATCATCATGAATGTCTTGCTCAATTGTACCATTATCTATATTCTTTAGATATGTGACCTCCCTAAACTCCTCTTATATGCACTAAGACAAATACCACCAAAGCATTAAAAAATATACAAAGATAGGCAAATGCATGCCAACTTGAGTGGCGGGGGCATGGGTTTCTACTAAGTGTGAACATGGGTTTCTATTGAGTGTGAACCTGGGATAGGGGTTTCTACTCAACCCATCTAAATCATGGTTTACCACTCCAAGTATGTGAATAACCATGAAATCATAGTCTTGTAAAATTAGAGCCCATTGTGGAAGCTTCCCTAAAAGCTTGTCAAACTCCATCAACCACTTCAGCGGTTAATGATCAATGATAAGAGTAAAGAGGTTACCAAATAGGTAACATTAGAAATGTGCTACTACCCATATTGTTGCTAAGCACTCTCCCTCATATGAACTGTTCTTTGCCTCCATTGAATTGTTAGAGCAACTAGCATAGGCCACCACAAACTCCTTCCCCTCATCATCATGTTGGGTGAGCATTGATCCAAGCCCCAACATACTCCAATCAGTGTGAACCTAAAATGGTCATCACCTAATTTGTCTCCTCAAAACAAGAGTAGATGTCAACCTCTCCTTGAGCTCTACAAAAGCTCTCTCTTTCTCATCTCCCCAACACCACTCTGGTGTAAGCTTGGTCAACTTTGTCAAGGCCTTGGCAATGGCACTAAATCCTTAAGATAACGGTAATAGAAGTTTGCCAACCCAAGGAATACTCTCACTTTGTTCACATCTATAGGCTAGGGAATACACACAATAGCCTCCATCTTGGTTTGTTGAACACAAAGTCCTCCAAGATAGATAGTGTGACCCAAATACTCAACTTGCTCATGGAAGAATCTACACTTCCCAAGATGTAATTTGAGTCCATGAGATCTCAACCTCTCAAACACCTTCAACAAATGTCTCTCATGCTCCTCCATATATATTACCAAGAGTTAGCCATATGATCTAGATGTGAAATTTGGTTTGGTAACATCTAGAATGATGTTATACATGATGGTCAAAATAGATAAGATAGAAGTATCACCAAAAGAGTTCTTCTACTAATAGGGCAGAAACTAAAATAGACTTGAGAACTTTAGAACCAATAGCTAGACATATGATTTAAAGGTGAGAATTGGTGTGGCAACATCTGGAAGGATGTTACACATGATGGACTAAACAGATCAGAAAGAGTTATCACCAAAAGGGGACTTCTACTAATAGAGTAGGAACCAAAATATGCCTGAAATCTTTGAAGGCAATTTTGGAGGCCTAAACAGATGAATTATGCCTAAAAAATGCGTAGATTCCTCCCCCCCACTGAAGTAAAGGCTGGCCTTTCCCTCCCCCCTGCTTTGTCTTGTCGAGAGCTTTCCAAGAGTACCTTACTCATGTGATTCTGAGATTCCTAGAGGAAAATTCTCTAAAAAATTCCCTCCAATCAAAGCTTGTTTGACCAACTAGATAGGACCTAGACTAGACATGTCATCCATCCAAGTAAGTAATCCAAGGGTGGAGCTTGCTGAAATGTCACCTATCTGTGTCCTTAATCCTATAGTGGAACTTCCTTGGAGGAGATCCTCATTGTCTATATAATAAAGAGAAGATGCTCCTTTGGGGCATCGAATGTTTGAGTGTGCAATCTGTTTTTCTCTCTTCTCTTGTCCTCATAGTATTAAAATGGTATCAAAGCAAGTGTTTGAGTCCAAGAGAGTGGATCACCCCTCTTGGAATAGCACAAACTACTGAAATTGAGTAATTTGAGGGGGAGAACATAGAGTAATCGCTAGACTTAGGAAGACTTAGCTTTCCATTCTCAAACCCATCCACATCAAGGTTAAGTACATCCAGCATGAGTAGATGAGGGTATCGTTAGTTTATCACTTTGGTGTAGAATTCATGGACAGAGTGATGAACTCACCAAACCCGGTGATTCTACCTGTGGTGATATATGATAGAGAGTGGGATTTGGCAATCTACATTCTATTATGATAATATGGATAGGAATGTCCCAAATCCTCTCCCTTTCAACACTCAAGTAGAAATCCGTTATGTAGTGAGACCAAAAGTGATGTTTAGAGATTTTGTGGTTAGGAATTTTGGTGAGGAGTATTATCAACAAGTGATAGCTTCTAAGGTCCCAATGGTAGTTCCGATAGTTTATGCGGCTTCTAGAGTGATTATATTGACTCTATATTGAAGTAGACATTAGCAATTGAGTGTTGCAGGAACCATGGATCCGCAATTGCAAGAGCTGGTGCAAGGAATGCTAGGGATGTTGAATGAATTTTGAGAGATTAAGATGACCATGGAGACATTACAAAGTCAAGTGCAGATCCTTAGGAACGATCAAGCCATGCAAGAAGAAGAGCCATCTCAAAACCCAGTACTTGCGCCTGAAGTACTTGGAAAGGCACCTGTGCCTACGAACCCTATCAACAATGAAGCCACATTGCTATTCAGGATGAAGAAGACCTGCAACATCGAGCCTTACAAGGGGTAACGTATGATGAGAGTAGTGGAAAATTGAATCTCGAGAATGAATCGATATTTCCGATTGTTCTCAACAGAGATCACAGAGCATACTGTAGGCATGTTTGCATGTGGGTATTTGACCGTTAAAGCTCTCACATGGTATGATGCTTGGGAATGATCCATGTTGGCATAGAGAAGGGAAGAGGTCACATGGACAGCAATGCAAGAAGGACTACTGAAGAATTTCCAATCGGTGGATTCTGTGCAGATAGCTCAAACCCGACTATGGGGATTGAGATAAGAGAATAGCGTACAAGAGTATGTGGAGGCATTTTTGGATCTACAAGTCGCCAATACCGACATGAGTCCAGCAGAGGCTCTCAACAATTTCAAATAAGGGTTGAAAGAGCAAATTTGCCAAGAAGTCATGGTGCAAAATCCTCGCACGGTATTTGAAGCCATTGCTTGTGCGTAGAGGATAGCAAGAGCATTAGGTGGAGGTGAAGAAGTAGTTCCACCTCAACATTATTGGGCAGAAATGCCACACATGGATGGACTAGTACCGATAGAATTAGGCAACCTTTGATTCCGGGATCGAGGAGCACGACCGCTTCAAGGGGAGTGGGGACGGGTAGAAGAACGAAGAGATGGAGTCCCACAAGGAGAAGTGACTCAAGGAGAACAACACTATTGTTACAATTATGGTTGTATTGGGCACATATCTACCAATTGTTGCACTTGTTTCCTTAGAGGCCCTCGGCCTTTGTACAGGCAATCTTTGAATAACATGGAGAGGCACATTGAAGAGGAGGAGGTGGAAATCACTTTGGAAAACAAAGATTGCCAGTAAATGTACCTTGCGGCCTTACTGGCTCAATAAGGAAGCAGAGAAGCGAGGGAAGGAAGAAGAATAACATGCAAAGATCCCAAAAGGCAACCTCACAATTGATTATTATGAATGGAATCCTAGAAGGTAATCAAGTGAGAATATTAATAGATCCGGGAGCAATAGAGAATTTCTTATCTCACTCTATTGCAATAAGATTGGGAATGGATCTAGAGAGAGATGGGAGTGAAGAAGTAGAGTTACCAAATGGGCAAATAGAGAGGATTGAATCACTACCTAGACAAGTGACCCTCTCTATAGGAGAATATCAAGAAGCAATTGAGTGGCGAGTGATACAATTAGCTCATTATGATGCAATTTTAGGCATGCCATAGATGGAGCAATACAACCTTATGGTAGATTGGAAGAAGAAAGTAGTGAGAACCCACCCATGGTCAATCATTGGGGTTAAAGAAAAATCACACAGGCAAAAACTACCTCTATATGTCATAGGGACGGCAACTGTCTGTAAGATCGACAAATGTTTTATGGGTCTAATAAGAGAAGTCTAGAGTGCACAACTTGATGGACAAATTCTTGAGAAATTGAAAGATGTGGTGGATGAGTTTCAAGATGTCTTTCTTGATAATCTACCCTTAGGATTACCACCAAAAAGGCAAGTAGATCACAAAATTGACACTCCCGGGAAGACACATCCTTGTAAGGCCCCATATTGCCTATCACCTCATGAGTTGGAGGAGTGTAAGACTCAAATTGAGGAGATGCTACAGAAAGGGTTCATCCAACCTAACGTATTACCATATGGAGCCCCTATCTTGTTTGTGAAGAAGAAGGATGGTACAATGCGCATGTGCATTGACTATCGAGGTCTCAATCAACAAACATTGAAGAACAAATACCCCTTACCTTGCATGGATGACCTGTTTGACCAACTCCATGGAGCAAGATACTTCACCAAATTAGACTTGTGGAGCAGTTACAATCAAATCCAAATTGTAGAGGAGGATGTGTACAAAACTACCTTTTGAACTAGGTATGGCTACTTTGAGTATCTTGTGATGCCTTTTGGCCTCACCAATGCACCTACCACTTTCATGAGTCTAATGAATGACATATTTCATCCATACTTGGATAAGTCTATTATCGTCTTCTTGGATGATATCTTAGTATATAGTAGCACAATGACAAAACACAAACAACATCTACGAGAGGTCCTCCAGATTCTAAGACAAAATCAATTATACGCCAAAATCTCAAAGTGTGAGTTTGGCAAGTCTAAACTAGACTACTTAGGGCATAGAGTAAGTGCAGAGGGCATTCAAGTATTGACAGATAAAATAGAGGTCATTCAAAAATGGAGTGCCCTAGAAGATCGGACTCAACTTAAGAGCTTCTTGGGGTTGACGGGATTCTATCATAGATTTGTCAAGGACTTTTCCAAGGTTGCACAACCTTTAACGGCACTACTTGGCAAGGGGAAGAAGTGGACATGGGGAACTGCACAAGAGTTGGCCTTTCAAGAATTGAAGGCCGCCTTGCTACATGCACCAATCTTGAAGTGGTATGACCCAAAACATCCAATCAAGTTGGCTATAGATGCATCAGGCGTAGCAATAGGAGTAGTACTACAACAAGAGTGGCATGATGGATGGCATCCAATTGCATATTTCTCTTGAAAGTTGTTATCGGCAGAGCACAACTACCACACCACAGAACAAGAAGAGCTGGCCATCATTCTAGCAACCGAGCATTGGAAGCACTACTTGGGCGAGAAGGCATTTGTAGTAGAGACATACCACAAACCTCTAGTCTACCTCGAGACGTAGAAGGATCTATCTCATTGCCAAATTTGGTGGGCAGAGTGGCGACAATGCTTCAACATGAAAATCACCTACGTGGAAGATAAGAAGCAACTTGCAAATGCATTCACCCGTATGCCAATGGCAAACAACTTGGTGACAGAGGTTAAGATTAACCCTGAATTTTGGCAAGAGATTCTGGCTACTACAAAAATTGATCCACAGATTGTAGAAGCACAATCATCCAAAGGTGTCACCAGTACCCAAGGACTCACCTTTTGGGATGGCAGATTATGGATCCCAAATGTCCTAGAATTACGCACCACCATTCTAGCGGACTGTCATGATTCAACCATTGCAACTCATGTTGGAGTGGACAAGACCTTGGATGCAGTCAAGCGCTATTACTATTGGCCCAAGATGAGCAACGACGTGATGGACTATGTGCGTAGCTGCCTACTTTGTCAATAGAACAAAGCCTCTAATCAAGCTCCTGCACGGCTTCTTCAACCTCTCCCCACTCCTACCCAACGTTGGGAACAAGTGAGTATGGATCTCGTATGTGAATTACCCAAGACCACCTCAAGGTTTGACTCCATTGTGGTCTTTGTGGACCGGCTCAGCAAAATGATTTATGTACGCCCTACCACCAAGGAGATGACCGCTCCACAACTAGCTCAATTATACTTAGATGCAATCTTTGCTCACCATGGCTTGTCTAGAGTACTCATCATCGATAGAGGCACCCAATTCACCAGTTTGTTTTGGCAAACACTCTTTGGTTTCTTCAAAACCAAGTTGGCCATGTCCACAACTTACCACCCACAAACAAATGGCCAAACAAAGTGGGCTAATTGCACAATTGAAGACATGTTACGCGGCTTTACCTTAGAAGAGCAAGAGAGGTAGGACACTCTACTTCCGTTGGTGGAATTCTCTTACAACAATTTAGTGAATGCATCCACCCAAGTCACTCCGTTCTTCCTCATGTATGGTGAGCATCCCTTCACACCTTCTAGTTTGATGAAGATCCATCTAGTGGCTACCAAGGTTGATGCAGTCAACACATTTGTTTCTAGAATCCAACAAGGTGTGGAGAGCGCCAAGCACAAATTACAGATTGCTCAAAATCGACAAAAGCAGTATGCTAATGCACACCGTAGGCACATGGAGTTCAATGTTGGGGATCAAGTGTGGCTATCGACAACCAACCTCACATTAGTTGGACCTCGTTAGCTCAGACCTTGTTTTATTGGGCCTTTCTTGATTCTTCATCGTATCGGCGTTGTGGCCTATCACCTTGAGCTACCACCATACATGAAGATCCATCCAGTGTTCCATGTCTCCCTACTATGCAGATATGCTCCCCAATCAGGCTAGGGTCATTCCACACAAGACATTTGACCTTGTCCGACACTCATTGATAGCACAAAGGAATATGAAGTGGAGCAGATTCTCCAAAAACGCATACGTGGTACTCGCCATCCGCAAGTGGACTATCTAGCACAATGGAAAGGTTTCCCCCTCTATGAAGCAACCTGGGAGCCCGCTGCCAATTTGGCACATGCACCGGTGTTGGTGCAAGCATTTGAGCAACAATTGCACAACGAGGACCTTACGTCTTAAAAGGAGGGAGGTCTATAATACCAAGAGCTAGCCATATGATCTAGATGTGAAATTTGGTTTGGTAACATCTAGAATGATGTTATACATGATGGTCAAAATAGAAAAGATAGAAGCATCACCAAAAGAGTTCTTCTACTAATAGAGCAAAAACCGAAATAGACTTGAGAACTTTAGAACCAATAGCTAGACATATGATTTAAAGGTGAGGATTGGTTTGGTAACATCTGGAAGGATGTTACACATGATGGACTGAACAGATCAGAAAGGGGTATCACCAAAAGGGGACTTCTACTAATAGAGTAGGAACAGAAATATGCCTAAAATCTTTGAAGGCAATTTTGGAGGCCTAAATAGATGAATTAGGCCTCAAAAATGTGCAAATCCCCCCCCCTTTGGAGGAAAAGTTGGCCTTTCCCTCCCTCTTTCTTTGTCTCATCAAGAGCTTTCCAATGGTACCTTACGTGATTCTAAGATTCCTATAAGAAGATTCCCTAAAAGATTCCCTCCGGTCAAAGCTTGTTTGACCAACCAAAAAGTACCTAGACCAGACATGTCATCCATCCAAGTAAGTAATCCAAGGGTGGAGCTTGCTGACATGTCACCTATCTGTGTCCCTAATCCTATGGTAGAACTTCCTTGGAGGAGATCCTCTTCGTCTATATAATAAAGAGAAGATGCTCCTTTGGGGCATCGAATGTTTGAGTGTGCAATCTATGTTTTCTCTCTTCTCTTTTCCTTGGAGTATTACACCATATTAGTGATATAAACCAAAATGTCATCAATATAGTACCAAGAAAAATCCAATCCAATCCAATAAGGATCATGTCCATGACCCTTTGGAACTCAATAAGAGCATTCTTTCACCAAAATGGTAAGAATCTCCATTGATATAACACATCCTTGCCATGAGGATCAGTAGCTCAAAATGTTATCTTGGACTCCTCTTCCTTGGTTGCCAGTTGATGATGTCATGCTCAAAGATCCAAAGTACCAAAGACCTTTGCATACCCAATTGCATCAAAGATCTCCTCCAATGTAGGCATGGCATATAGATTAGCCCTAGTCTGTTGGTTGATAGGATAGTAATCGCCACACATTTGCCTATTTGTGTAGTTTCTACACATATTCTTCTTGGTTGGCATAATTGTAACTGATGTATACTCTTTATGTGAAATCTCCACCAAACTAGCTTCAAAAAGGTCTCTACTTTGGCTCTAAATCAATGCTCTCTCCATGTTCCTATATCAATAAAGACATCAAAAAATTGATGTACTGCTAGTAAGCTTAATTCAAAGATAAGATCCTTTTATAGTACCCAAATCCTTCATATTGAAGGCACAATAACTTGTAAAGCTCCTCAAGCTCCTCAAGAACCTCCAAACTCTTCATCTTTCCCCTCCTATAAGCTTGGGTCCAAGATCTAGCTCCCTAGTATCCTATGTCATAGAAGTGGAAGACATCCTAATTGGCTACTACAATAGGCTCTTGGGGAGCAATAGTGTCTTGCCCCCAACAACTAGAGGTCCCAACCTCCATGTGAAAAACTCCTTTCAATTCAATTTGCAAGCTCCATATGTCTTCTAGTTGCATCCCAAAGTAGACCAAGAGTGTAATCCAAGTAAACCACTCTCCCTAGTAGCCACTAGATGTGTCCCAAGAATACCTTATCCGCTCAGTCCATGGCTCCCAACATGTGATTGAATTGTCTTGATAGGCACAAAGCTCACAAGTGTCTGAGTGGTGATGTCTATCAAGTACATCCTACGTTACTTTGACAAGCCAAGGCTCACAATCCAAGTCAAATAGTTCAGGTCTATAGCTTGACCTAACACCTAATGATTGGATGCCTCTAACACTACTGGAATAGCATAATGCCAATGCAAAAGCTTATCACTTGCTCTCTCTCATCAACATTGGGCTCCACCAACTACTATAATGGTGAGTCCCAAACAAGTCCAAGATCTCCCTCTCAAAAATCATGAGCCTAGGAAGCTCATAAGTGTGGGAAAAGTGGCTCAAGTGCTATCTAACTAGGTTCACCACTACCATAGGTGACCTATCAACCATTACCATTATCTGAGATTGGCGCCCAACATCCAAAATCTCATCAATAGTAAGGTAGTTGAGTCATTGAATCCTATCATAAGCATATTGTAGAACCTCTCTAAGTAGGAGGTTTGTCCACCAAAGACAAAGACAATGAGCATGTGATCCCACTCTAGCTACATCTAATGTAAAAGACCAAGACCAAGGAGTAAGATCACATTGGGACACTAGAATGTAGGTAAACTCTAAATGCCTAGCATGAGTTTTGGTTATGGTATTTATAGTTAGCATACAAGGCTCTTGAGAAGCTTATCACAAAGCTTCCTTGAGCCACTTTCTTTGAGTGCAAGCCAAGTTAACCAAGAAGTGTCTCAAGAAGCTTCCTTCTAGATGCCGCCTACTTGGCTTGCAAGCAAAGCTAGTTGGAAGCTTCTAGAAGCTTCTTTCTATAAGCTATTTACTTGGGGTGCAAGCTAATCTAGATAGGAAGCTTCCCAAGAAGCTTTTGGAATATTCTATGCTAATTTGGCCTATTCACAACTTTGTTAGTCCTAACTAACTTTGTTGCTAAACTCCATATTGTTACATATTCCCCTATTGCTAGTTGGTGATGTCCTCATTGCCATTGAAGCTTCAAACTCCTAGATGGCCATTTGTGCATTTTGGAGATGAGAAAGAGGAGGTTGGACATAAGAGGGAAAAGGAGACAAATTATGGACAAAAGGTTTCAACTTAGAAATATGCAAGACAAGGTGGATATGCATATGACAAGGCAAGGCAAGTAAATAAGTAACAAGAGAATGAGATGTGTGACCTCCTATCCAATTAGGAGCAAGTTTACAAACTTGGGTATCAAGTGAGAAGGGTAGGTTACTAGACAAGACCATGACTTTATCACCAACTTGAAAGGTGAGATCACAATGATAGTGGTTTACTTATTGTTTTTGACAATTTTGGGCAACAAAGGAGGTGAGATTTGGCTTGTTGGAGGGATTGGGATATGGTGGTCAAGAAGGTTGAAGTATGAGGGACATGAGATGGAGGAAGAGCAAGAAGGGAATTTGGAACAAGTGGATCTTGGCCAAAATTGAGGAAGAAAGGAGAGAATTTGGTGCTTGCTTGTTTGGAATTATTGTATGCAAACTTTGTAGCTGCAAGATATTAATCTCAATTGGTATGGTGAACATTGATAAAGGCACAAAGCATATCTTCCAAAGTGCAATCTACGTGTTTAGTTTGCCCATCAGTTTGAAGATGAAAGGCTATGGATAAAGCAAGCTTAGTGCTAAGTATTTGGAAGAGTGCTTGCCAAAACTTTCTAGTCAAGAGAGGATCATGGTTGGAGATGAGTACATGTGGTATCCCATGATGCTTGAATACATTATCAAAGTAGATTTGTGCCAAGGTTGGCACATCCAAAATATCAATGGTTGGTGCCAAATAGATTTGTTTTCTAAGCTTATCCACAAACACCACAATGGCTATATGACCTTGCTTTGTCTGGAGCAAGGATGTGATGAGACCTAAGCTTACATGTTCCCAATGAGTAGATGGAATGTGGAGTGGTTGAAGGAGTCCACTCAATTTTTGGTTATTGGCCTTTTTGCATTGGTAGCTCTCACATGATTAGACAAACTCCCAAACACCTCATGCCATTTTGGGCCACCACCATTTGCATTGGAGGGTACCCAAGGTCTTGTCCACATCCATATGACCAATAATTGGTAAATCATGGGCTTCTTGAAGGCGCAAAAGTCAGAGATCACCTTTGGCTAGAACATAGATCCGGTCCTCATGGAGTAGAAGGCTTTCCTTGTAGGAGAATGTATTGTACTCCTTGTCGTATGATGTAAGATAACCTTGTATGATCTAAAAGAAAGGATCTTATTATTGAGCTATTTGAAACTATAATACTCTAAGGATAAGAGAACTCTTCAAGAGAGAAAACTTAGATCTCACACTTGATCCTTCAATGCTCAAAGGAGCACCTTCTCTTTATTATATAGCAAAGAGGATCCCTTCAAAGCAAGCTACATCCTTGGATCAGATACATGGATTGATTACTTGTCAACAAGCTCTATCCTTGGATTAGTTCTTTGGATGGGTGACATGTAAGTCCTTGTCTTATCTAATTGGTCAAATAGGTTTGACAAAAGAGAATCTTCTTGTAGGAATCTTAGAAGTGCACGTGCAAGGTACCATTGGGAAGCTCTCAACAAGAAAAACCATGGGAGGAGAAGGAAATCCTTTATCCCTTGAGGAGGAGGAAATTCTTTATTTTCAAGGTCTAATTCATCCATTTAGGCCTCCAAAAATAACTTTAAAGTTTTCAAGTTATTTTCAACTTCTACCTTATTAGTAGAAGTGCTCTTTTGGTGATAAATCTATATGATCTACATTATCCATCATGTGTAACATCCTTCTAGATATCACCACTCTAAGTTTCACCTCTAGATCATATGCTTAGCTATTGATTCTAAAGTTTCCAAGCATGTTTTGGTTTCTGGCCTATTACTAAAAGTACTCTTTTGGTGATAGCTTTGGCTTATCTACTAAGTCCATCATGTATAAAATCCTTTCTACCAAACCAAATTTTATCACTAGATCATCTATCTAGCTATTGGTATTAAAGAAACTCAATTTGGACTTTAGAGTCAACAAATACCGTTGTATTCCGTTGTGATGAGAGGAAGAGAGTTCAAATCAGGTCATCATCATAGGGCATCAAGGATGACATAGAACCAACCGGGTTTGTACTCAAGTTTGATATCAAACAATTGTAGTTGTTCCTCCTATTAATGATGTCAACTCTTCATGTGTTCCAAATGTAATGTGTGCAATAAGGGCTTGTGATCAATTTGCATGACCACTTGTTTTCCCAAGAGATAATGCCTCCATACCTTGGTGGCATATTTATCACTAGTTGTTCCCAATCCCTAGCAAAATAATTCCTTTTTGTTATATTTAGTCTGCAAGATACAAAGGCAATAGGATGCAATCCATATGTGATTCTTGTTACAACACGGCTCCAATTGCAAAGTTAGAAGCATCAAAATCAACCATACATGGTAGTTGAGGATCATATGATTCAAGAATTGGTCTTGAAGACACCATATGTTTCAACTTCTAGAAAGCTTTGTTGTGCTTGATGGTCCATTGAAAGCTTGAGTTCTTCCCCAAGAGATTGGTCAATGGTGCGGCCACATGAGCATAATAGTGGATGAACCATTGGTAAAAGCTAGCCAATCCATTAAATGCCCATACTTTAGTAGCATCCTTTGGAGTAGGCTAATTAGTGATGGCCTTGATTTTCTCCTCTTCCATCTTGATCTCCTCTGATGAGATCTTATGACCCAAGAAAGTAACTTCTTTCTGCCAAAAGGCTCACTTCAACTTCTTGCAATAAAACTTCCATTATCATAGTCATCTTAGGACTTCTCATACATGATTCACATGTTTTGCCTCTATCTTGCTATGGATTAAGATCCAAGAACACCACCACGTACCAATCCAACAGTCCATCCAACACCTAATGAATTTTATTCATGAAGACTACTGAAGCATTAGTGAGCCCAAAAGATAGAACTCTCCGCTCAAAATGTCCATACCTTATGCAAAAGGCAATATTTTGCACATCCTCTCTATCAATAGTAATTTGCCAATAGCTACTACAAAGATCCAACTTGGAGAAGTATCGTGCTCTACTCAATTGGTCAAGCAAGTCATCAATTTGAGACAAGGGGTATGCATTCTTCATTGTTTGTTTATTGAGCCCATGGTAATGAATACAAAAAAAAGTCCTCCATCCATCTTTGGAACAAATAGTATTGGTGCTCCTCAAGTAGATGTACTATGTTGTATGAAATCCTTCTCCAACAACTCCATGAGTGTTGTTTGCAATTCCTCCAACTCCTTTGGTGAGAGCCAATAGATTGGTCTACTCATTGGAGTACTCATTGGTAATAACTTAATCTTGAAGGGCAAACCATGATCAAAGGGTAATCCCTTTGGTAGATCATCCAAAAATATGTCTACAAACTCCTAAATATTTGATCAATCATTGCTTGATAAGGCTCTTGACTCTCCTTGGATTCTCCTTGTGCAATTGGTTTGATCCATGTCATGTGTATATACATTGCTACACAACATACATTGCTGTCAACATCATACACTATAGAAGCACAACTCACACATAAGTCATACATAGACTCTAAAGTGCCACAATAATCAGATTGCTTAACACTCTCAACTCAACTCAACTCAGATCAGTACTTGATCTATCACTCTATAAATTGCCAACAACTGGGCACTGATTACAGTCAAGCCACACCCACTCAAGCATAGAGAATCTAGGTGACGCTCGCCGGCCTCTATCCACCATAGCCAAGAACTCCAAGGCTCAACATCAGAGAAGTGAGCTCTTTGGAGCTCACTTTGAAACTATACCCCCTAGACTCAAGCTAGCACTAAAACCCTAACGGTCCCGTTGACGGCACACTCGACGGTGCGAACAGTGCAAAGTGACAGTGGGCTCCACCATGAAGTCAGTACCCTGAACACAAAATCTAACCATCGGAAAGTAGTCTCTGAGAAACTGCTAGAATAACTCTAACTACTATCACTAGAACTCTAGTGTCCGAGCATCTAGATGCGGAACTACAAATGGCATGACAACTATCGTGCGTATATACATCGCTACACAACATACATTGAGATGTCAACATCATACATTATAGAAGCACAACTCACACATAAGTCATACATAGACTTTAAAGTGCCACAATTGCCCCCCTAGCTGGCGGTTAGGTCCCTCTAACTCCAGATAGCCATCTACTCTAAGTATATGGTATACCCTCTAATGGGCAAAGATCAGGAGGCCGGGTGCTATGGAGCCCCATTGTTAGTTGCCTGTTTGCAATCTATACCATATAAAGAATGAACTAGCTATAGGTTAAGTACATCTAGGACATAACCACTGTCCCTGAGGAACCACCATGAGGGGAGGAGTCATACATGCCATATGCCATCCTCTCGAACAACTATCACACACTAACAGAGTAGCAGCTCCACCAGAAGAGCCACATAACATACACCTCAAGCCTGCACATACAAGTGCCAAGCTTGGGTCCATAGTACCATCAATGTTTGGAAGGTGGCATGGCGCACAATTGCGCACATGATCCTTCCAAACAACACCATCACGTCCTTCTAACACAAGGACTCCAGATGGCAAAACCTTGCGCACTCTCAAGATAGTGGGGCCTGTAGAAACATCAAGTGATGTCGGTTTTGTCTACTATAGATATACATAGTCGCCTAGATGAAATCAACGGATCGAGGGTCTATAACCTCCTCCTCAAATGGTAGCATAACGTAAAGTATCTCTATGCTGAGCAATCACCAAGTTCTCAAAGGCCATTGGCATCACTCTCCGAAGATCTCTGCCCGTTGAGAACATGCGCTCATCCATACATTGAGGTCATCCAAGTCCAAAACTACAATAGCATCTTGACAAATAGCTGTAGGTAAATCTGGATCTCGTCCATAGAGTAGAAAGTATGGAGAGAAGGATACTAAGGAGGCTTGCCGGCTGAACCAATAGCCCATGGCCAACCAAGGTAATTGGAGATCCTAATCTCCCAAGTGACCTCTCTACAAACTATACTTTTGCAATCCTCTCTTCACCATTTGAACCACTCTCTATGCTAAGCCATCTGCCTCAAGGTGATCTTGGAATGTAGTACGATGATGAATCAAAGCCTTGTCACACAAGACCTAAAACTCGCCCATGAACTCTGTACCCTGATCAGTCAAAACCTTAGTTGGTGCACCAAAATGACTAAGAACTCAATCCAGGAACGAGTAAGCTGTCCCTTCACTAGACTTGTCAGGAAGTGCCACCAACTCAATCCACTTGGAGAAGTGCTCCACCATCACCAAAACATACCAATAAAGATGGTCTCACACTCAGCGGTAAAGGTCCGGTAAAGTCCAAACTCCAACGGTAACCCAATCCCATGATAGGTAATGGGTGTAACTGAGGCGTAAGAGCATTGAATGATGCTCTAACTCGGTCACAAACCACACATCTGGCAACAAACAATTGTACCCCGGTCTGCATACCATGCCACCAATAATGACTCTAGAGTAAGCTATATGTACGCTTTACTCTAAAATGTCCTAGCTCCTCATGAGCATGACGGACCAACTATGGTCTCTATGCTAGAAGTGGTACTACTCGCACTCTACCATCCTCTGTAATACCAAGGTTAGCCATATGATCTAGATGTGAAATTTGGTTTGGTAACATCTAGAATGATGTTATACATGATGGTCAAAATAGATCAGATAGAAGTATCACCAAAAGAGTACTTCTACTAATAGGGCAGAAACCGAAATAGACTTGAGAACCTTAGAACCAATAGCTAGACATATGATTTAAAGGTGAGAATTGGTTTGGTAACATCTGGAAGGATGTTACACATGATGGACTAAACGGATCAGAAAGAGGTATCACCAAAAGGGGACTTCTACTAATAGAGTAGGAACCGAAATATGCCTGAAATCTTTGAAGGCAATTTCGGAGGCCTAAACGGATGAATTAGGCCTCAAAAATGTGCAGATCCCCCCCCCCAATGGAGGAAAGGCTGGCCTTCCCTCCCCCTTGGTTTGTCTCATCGAGAGCTTTCCAACGGTACCTTACTCATGTGATTCTGAGATTCCTACAGGAAGATTCCCTAAAAGATTCCCTCCGGTCAAAGCTCGTTTGACCAACCAGATAGGACCTAGACCAGATAGGTCACCCATCCAAGTCAGTAATCCAAGGGTGGAGCTTGCTGACATGTCACCTATCTATGTCCCTAATCCTATGGTGGAGCTTCCTTGGAGGAGATCCTCTTTGTCTATATAATAAAGAGAAGGTGCTCCCTTGGGGCATCAAATGTTTGAGTGTGCAATCTGTGTTTTCTCTCTTCTCTTGTCCTCGGAGTATTACATCCTCCCATACACGCAAAAGGTGTCTACCCTCCAATCTGAACCGTTTGGCTTGCCTAAGAACACAGTCTCTCTCCTTGGCCCCAACTGTGCCACCCACAACACCAGTGCAAAGATAGTCCATCACTAAGACATCATCATGAACGTCTCGCTGAACTGTACTGATATCTTCACTCTTTGGATCTGTGACCTCAATAACTCCTCCTGTATGCGTTGAGAGAGATACCACCAAAGCCTCTGCAAATATACACAAAAAGGCTGATGCATGCCAACCTGGCACCATCTCCTCATTTGTCTCACCATGCCAGCATGCTTTAGTCTGATCCTGCTGGCTGGGACATGGGTTTCTACTCAACCCATCTGCATCACGGTTCACCACTCCATGTCTGTGAACAACCGTGAAATCATACTCCTATAAAATCAGAGCCCATCGTGCAAGCTTCCTTGAAAGCTTGTCAGAATCCATCAACCACTTTAGTGGCTGATGATCAGTGATGAGAGTGAAGGGGTTACCAAATAGGTAACATCGGAAATGTGCTACTACCCAAACTGCTGCCAAGCACTCTCCCTCATATGAACTATACTTTGCCTCCGCTGAATTGTTGGAGCGACTAGCATAGGCCACCACAAACTCCTTCTCCTCATCATCATGTTGGATGAGCACTGCTCCAAGCTCCAACATACTCCAATCAGTATGAACCTAAAATGGTCGTCCCCTGATCGGTCTCCTCAAAATAGGAGCAGATGTCAACCTCTCCTTAAGCTCTACAAAAGCTCTCTCTTGCTCATCTCCCCAACACCACTCATGTGTAAGCTTGGTCAGCTTTGTCAAGGCCTTGGCAATGACACTAAATCCTCTAACATAGCGGCAATAGAAGTTTGCCAACCCAAGGAATGCTCGCACTTTGCTCACATCCGTAGGCCGAAGAATACAAGCAATAGCCTCCACCTTGGTCTGCTGAACACCAAGTCCTCCTGAGTAGATAGTGTGACCCAAATACTCAACCTGCTTGTGGAAGAACCTACACTTCCCAAGATGTAGTTTGAGTCCATGAGATCTCAACCTCTCAAACAACTCCAACAACTGTCTCTCATGCTCCTCCACAGTAGTGCTATAAACCAAAATGTCATCAATATAGCACCGAGCAAAATCCAATCAAGCTAGGATCCTATCCATGACCCTTTGGAACTCAGCAGGAGCGTTCTTTAACCCAAATGGTAAGAACCTCCACTAATATAACACATCCTTGCCGTGAGGATCAATAGCCCAAAATGTTGTCTTGGACTTATCCTCCTCCCTGATTGGCAACTAATGATATCCCACTCAAAGATCCAAAGTACTGAAGACCTTTGCATGCCCAATTGCATCAAAAATCTCTTCCGGTGTAGGCATGGCATACCGATCAGCCCTAGTCTGTCGGTTGATAGGACGGTAATCTCTACACATCCGCCTATCTATATAGTTGCCATGCATATCCTTCTTGGCTGGCATCATTGTCGCTGATGCATACTCTCCATGTGAAATCTCCACCAAACCAGCCTCAAAAAGGTCACTACTCTAGCTCTGAATCAATGTCCTCTCCATATCATTATATGGATAAGGACGTCGAGAAACTGGTGTGTCGCTAGTCAGCTCAATCCGTATACCAGGTCCCTTCAGAGCACCCAAATCCTTCATAATGAAGGTAAAACAACTTGTGTGACTCCTCAAGAACCTCCAAACCCTCCGTCTTTCCTCTCCAGTAAGCTTGGGTCCAAGATCTGGCTCCCAAGTATCCTCTGTAACTATAGTAGGAGTGGAAGACGTACTGACTGACTGCTACACTAGGCCCTTGGGAGCAATAGTGTCATGCTCCCAACCACTAGAGGTCCCAACCTCTGTGTGAAAAACTCCCTCCACTCTGGCTACTTGCTCCACACGTCCTTTGGCTGCATCCCATGTGGACCAAGGGTGTAATCCAAGTAGTCCACGCTCACCTCGATGGACTCCAAGTAGACCACTCTCCCTAGTAGCTATTGGATGTGTCCCAAGAATACCATGTCCACTCGGTCCATGTGCCCCTAGCATGTGCCTGAATCGTCTCGATAGGCATAGGGCTCACAAGTGTTCGAGTAGTGATGCTTATCAAGCGCATCCTACGCTGCTCTGCCAAGCCAAGGCTCACAATCCAGGTCAAACAGTTCAGGTCCATAGCATGACCTAACACCTGATGCTTGGATGCCTCTGACACTACTGGAACAACAATAATACCAGTGCAAAAACCCATTGCCTCCTCTCTCTCATCAGTGTTGGGCTCCACCAACTGCTATAACTATGAGTCCTAAACAAGTCCAAGTCCTCCCTCTCAAAAAGCATGAGACCCTGGAAAACTCATGAGTGTGGGAAATGCAGCTCTAGGCTATCCAACTAGGTTCACCACTGCCATAGGTGACCTATCAGCCACGACCACTGTCTGAGACTGACGTCCAACATCCAAGATATCATCAACAAGGATGTGGTCAAGTCGCTGAATCCCATCATAAGCGCGCTGTAGAACCTCTTTGGGTAAGAGGTTTGTCCACCAAAGACAAAGACGATGAGCCCGTGATCCCACTCTGGCTGCATCTAACAATACAGCAAGTCCCATCCAAGAATAGAACTGATGTGTACTTGCCACCACTTTAGTGCAAGAATCACCCATCAAAGGAACATTCTCCAAAAGGTAAGCTAGAGAAATGGACTGATGAACCTGGAGATGTCATAATATCTGTTACATCTCCCAAAACACACCAGGATGAGGATCCTGAAGACCCAAACCGTGGCCTGCACGTGTATGTCCCTAACATGGCCATCTAGAAATCACCAAGTGAATAGGTCCTTGTCTCTCTAGGTCATGCGCCCCCAGTAAGGAAATGTCTCTTGGTAAGGCCTTCTGGTAACCTCTGACTACTGACATTGGTAATAACTCCGGATACCAATAGGCTAGGTGTGCTACATGATGTAGAGAGACTTGCCTAGCAGACTCATCTCTCTCTACATACAAGTACCTCTGTACTCGGATACCCGCCTGTAACACTGCAGTTAGTCCGGTGTTGATCCCACCAAACAACTCCAATAGGCATATCCCCTCTATTGGATACTGCCAAGCAATGAGTGTGGTATCTAGAGGTGTCAAAGCAATTGCCTCTGGAGGCTCATCCTCACACTCATCTCCTCATGGTACAAAGGCTCCACTCCAAGCTTGCTGCACCAACTGATCTGCATGTTGCTGCAATGCCTCCTCTGAACTCCACAATGGAACATCCAAGGTGGATGGAACAATCCCACTTGTACTCCAAAGCTGAGTGATCTCCTCTGGTACTGGAGTATCTTTTGCATGGGCGTTCCCCTCCAACAAGTCACTAGGCCAAGTAACTGCACCATTGAAAGCTAAAATTGATGTTGCCATGGTCCCAGACTGTAATGAGCCAAGACTGCCACTACTAAAGCGTACAGGTAGGCGACATACCCGTCCCTCACCAGACTGCCAACCAGGTCTATAAGAGGTTGTCTCCTCCCAATAATCAATGTTGAAACCCATGGAGTATAACACTACTCCCCCAACTAGCACATCATATGACTCAACTATCGTCGCAATAGCTTGAGCTCTCACCACCGAGCTATCAGTCGGATGACTAGGCTGAACCTAGACAACAAGCTCTCCACGTGTGATGTACTATGTCAAACACACACCAAGAGATGTCTGGATCTGAAATGGACACCTCTCCACATCGGTCTTCAGTAACTCCAGACCAACAACTACAGCCTTCCCCAACATAAGGGGCTGCGCGCCAGAGTCTAACAAGACTCTTTGTGGTGTATAGACCTTTCCTAAAGGTCCCACCAAACTAAAAATCCCCCTCTGGTTATCCAATAGGACAACACCAAGTGTAAACCGCGCTCTCTGTGACAACCCGACAAATATCACTTTTGCGGTAATCGGGTAAGTAAAGTTCATTCCCGCAAAGATACGAGTCAGAATTGGTCAAATACGAAGCAAACAATAACAATGTAGTTCTTCTTGAGTTCTTCTTTAGTCTCTTAGGTAGAAACCACACCCAGAAGAGAGTAACAAGCACTGACTCGTAGTCTTGTCACAAATTAACACTCCATAATCACAACTCCATCAAATCTTTCTAAACAATCTTGATTGTGATGATTCATGCTCTCCCGAAAACGGCACTTCACTGCAAAACAACTTTGCCTTAGAATTGTGTTCTACCCCTCCACTGAAGGCACAACTTCCTCGATCGAAATTGCTTCACATCAACTTTGCACTGCACTCACAAATGCAGAATACTACCAACACTACAATTCCTCTCAAATCTGTCAAGGCATTGCTTTGATTGCACTTCACTCAAGATCAAACACACAGAATGAAGATCAAGGTGGTGGAATCCAACATCCAACAAGCACTCTGACTTGCACTTTGAATTTCTCCAAACATTCACAAACACAATTTTGAAATTGATACTCGGAATCAAGCTCAAGCAACGAGCACTGCTTTATAGCACTTCGCTTTATCTATTCTCAAAAATAATGAGCACTGAACAACATTTTCTTGCGAATGCCACTCTTAAATAGTGAGCAATCGACAGTTCTAACAACTATATCGTTCTACCACAATTGTTCTAACCTATAGATCCAAAATGACAATGCAACCTTTCATATTTGTCTATTCAAATCTCAAATCTGTTACTACTCCGATCCGATGTCTACTTCTTCCTCGGCTTTCAAACCCCGAACCCAAAGTAATCTTACTTCCTACTACTCTGTCCTCGGGTTTCACAACTCCTAATTCCTCCACTAATTCTAACATTTCTCTTTCTTGATATGAAATTCCTATCATAATTAAGCCTTCTAAATCTTTATCTCACGACCCACTCTTCTCTAAAGTGTCAAATGTCAAATCCGAAGACACCTGCACTCCTATCTCTCTTACCTCGGGTCTAACTATTATCAATTCCTTTACTAATTCTATTGTGTCATCATCAAGAATTGTAATTGAAACCATGAATACACTATCTACACTTTCAATTTGTAACCCACTTTCCCCTAATCACTCATGTTACTAACCCGAAGACACTTACTATCTGATCCTGCACTTTGGGTTTATTCACTACTGTTACTTCTCCTTCACTTTCTATCATATCTTCAATCAGAACTGAAATTGAAGTCATAGGTATCCTAATTATCTTCTTTCCCTACTCTAACTTCCTCTGATCCCTCAAGCAAAACTCCCCAAGTCACCTTCATTGCACTCTGAGGTCCGCTTACCTCGGATTTAGTCATCTTCATCTTGAGGCAAAGTCTTTAGATCCAAAGTCATGTAAACCCGAAGTCCGAAGTACGAAGTACGAAGTCACATTGACCCGAAGACACTTTGACCCAAAGTACATCTACTCTAGAAACTTCAACTGCTTATAACTTCTTCTACAAACCTCTAAACTTTGCTATTTTTGTGGCAATGAAAAGCCTTGAACGAGACACTTCCAACGAGATATAATATGCTTTATTTGAAGTTGTGGTCCTTGAGATATGGCCCCCGCAAGAATCCTGACCTGCAACTTCTATTTCTCCTTCGGGTTTGCCCTCCTTAACGTCTGATCCGAGTTTTTCCCTCCTCTGACATGAAGTAAGCTTCTTTGGTTCTGATCCAGTCCGAGTCCTTCTTCCTCTAACATGAAATCGACTTCCTTGGGCTTGATCAAAACACAAGTTTCCCCTCATTTCTTCTCTATTTGGTTTCAATTTGGTTTCAGTAGTGCATTTCTTCTTCAAAACTCATCCAAAAAGAAAAATGTGGGTACCACACCCTCTCAAACGCCGGTCTAGCTAGCAACTCCTCCAATCTAGCCGCTACTGCCTGCCATAAACCATTGGTTGCTGAACGGATCCCATGCTCCTCAACCAAGTCAGCTCCACTACCAACCACCTCTGCAAAAGTAGTAGGAACTGCACCATCCCTACTCTCACACAACATGGCAGCCAATCGGAATACTGGGGCTGGGTCAACTCCCACTGTAAACATATCACTGGCCAAAAACAAAGGACGCTGCATTATCAGCTGAGCCGCCCCCAACATCATGCTAGACTCAGTCTATGTAGTAGTAGGTGGCTGACTAGTAGGTAGTCCATCATGTACTCCATCACCACCTACCACACCTACACTGGGACATCTAGGAACCATGGATGTTGTCTGCAATGCCTCAGATAGCGTGAAAGACTGGGGAAGTCTGACCTGTCTCCCAACCTCTCCTCTCTGTGAATCCAACTCCATTGATGCTCCTCTAGGCTCTAGAGCACGTACTACACTCCTAGTCACTGCTGTAGATGCATCCACCTGTGCTGCTCCGCACATGAAGTCCAAAGCATCTCTATCACCAGCATATGAGGTGGAAGCCTCAGCACCCGAATCTGATCTCCTTTGAGCAATAGCCATACTAGCCAATCTCTACTCCAACTACTCAATTCGAGTAGCCATAGTTGTGTCACAAGTAAGGGCAGGTGTAGATCCTCTATCACCACCTCTACCACCTCGTCCTCCATGAACTAGAGCTCCTCTACTACCTGCCATAGCAGCCCTACCACTCCGTAACTTCGGGTGTATGTCAAAACACCGGTCACTAGTGTGACCAAATCTGTGGCAATGCTCACATTGCCTCTGTGCTGGCGGTGATGCACCAGAGGTATCAGGTCCGCTGCCCTGAGTACACTCTCTCCTATGGTGAGGTCCACCACAAGTCCAACAAGCAACACCACCACTCACTAGCTGTTGCTGACTCAAAAATGATGGTAAGGGTCTAACTCCACTAGGCCCTCCACTCGCTCCATAGGATCTGGGCTGTCCACCTTGTCCTCAAAAACCAACTGGGCTTGGTGCACTCTGCTACACTCTAGAAGAAGTCACAACCGTGGATGAGGTCTCTTATCAAATCCAGATGTCACCACTCTCTCCTCCACCATATTGAGCTCAACACGCTCAGCCAAACCAAAGACTACTGCCAAAGTGGGCGAAGTAGCCTGCAACAACATAGCATCATGAACTCTACGTCGTAACTCCCTGTTCAGTATCCCATCACAAAACTGGACTGCCTGGGCCTCAGTAACTCCCTAAGTGAAACTGATCAGCCACCTCATGCGAGTGTATGCTTCACGTAGGCTCTCTCTAGCCTTCCGTTGGAACTCCTGCAAGCTCCTCAGCTTGTCAGTCCGCACTCCTGGTAGTTCTGCCTCAAACATAGAAAGAACTCCACCATGGGGTTAAACCTCGGTACCACACCACCTCCTGCAGCGGTACCTCCACTCGTAGTAGCACTATCTCTAGCTAGTGCACCTCCACTAGCTCCACCAACACTACTTGAGCTAGAATTTGTGGGTACAGCCATACTACTCCTGGCCACCGAGCCTGAAGTGATGGAGACATAGTGTAGAGACCAATATTGTCTCTATAACTCAATCTCCTCCAAATGAGCTCTCCTGAACTCATGGTAATCATCCATTGGTGGACCCTCCAGATGTTGAAACAACCCCCTCCATGCCATGAAGGGTGTAAACAAAGTCGGGTTCTACATCTGTTGCAGATCACACCAATTGTCAAACTCTTGGATGAAGTCATCCAACTCAATGGTACCTACTGTACCAAAGTAACGCCTAGGGCCTTTAGAGGCCCCATAAATCTCGTCCATGTCCCACAACAACGGTGTGGACACACCAAGTGCACTCTCAATTGAATCAGCTCCTGTGTCGAACTCCAACTCAGAGTCAATCTCCTCCCTCACTGGGACCTGAGATACAGGCTGATACCGAGCACTACTCCGAGTAAACCCACTGCGTACTACAGGGCTAACTCCTCTGGAATCTCCAAAGAACTCCGTCATGACAAAGTAACCACAACAGCAAACCCAAACCATCAACTACAACCGCAAGTCGTGACCGCAAGTGCCCCACCAAGTGCCAATACTAACTAAGCACCACCCTCTAATGTAACTCTAACTGAGATAACTACACTAGGGAAAGAGCAACCTGTAACCTGTCATCATAACACGCACTCTCATGGTCTGAAGGTCATCACTTCCTGCCTCACCGGAGAGAAACAAAGGTAGTCTGACTGGTCATCACTCCAGCATCACCACCGAGAGCACACTAGAGTACCAACGCTCAAAAGTCAGGGCACCTCACCCAAACATGGTGCACAAACAAGAAGTAGAGAATAGAAGAGATCCAATCACAAGAAATCTAAACAAAAACCCTCCATCTCATAACACAACACGGGACTGACTGTGCTACCATTTGGCATTTGACATAAGAGCAGTTTGTATCTTAGTCCTAAGCTACCAGGATCACCAAGAATGGGATCAAATTGCCTCTCCTAGCCAAAGCTACATGTGTATAGATAACTGTGGCACAATCACTAGGACAACAAGTGAGGGTGGACCAGTTGGCTAGGGCACCAGTCTAGGAACAAGAGATCTAGGGGTCAAACCCTATTGCGCATAATCTAGCAAGAAAGGCATATTTTGCCAACCAATGAACAAGATCTACTCTAAACTAGCCAGTCTCACGTCAGCAAGCTTGCTTGTTGGCCCTTCGTAGCCTCTCATAGCCCACAGCCCTATGCCTCAAAATGCCAAAATTCAGCCAAATGAGGCCTTTCTTGTTGCCATTTTGAACCTCCTCCAAAATTGGCAAAACTTCTCCAAATCTACGAAAGTCCTCCAAACTAGCAAAACTCCTCTAAATCTGGCCAAACAGCAAAAACTCGTCCAAATATGATATAAATCTGACGTAAACCCTAAAGATGGCTATTCGTCAAATCCCACGCTAACTTTCTACTCGAGCCAAATTGACAAAATGGGTTTTTCCAAATCACAATTTCATGAGAAGAGCTTCCTAACTCCACCTTCAATTTGACTTTCTGAGCCCAACTCGTAGCAAATTGGTCCTGCCTTCACTTCCTGAGCTCAAAATCACAAACTGCTCGGAAATTGCTCCTTCTTTGCTCAAAATTTGGCCAGCGCTTCTGCACACTGTCCGCCTAACTGCTAAATCTACATCGATTGATTGAGCTTCTACACACTAGGGAGACACTGAACTTGAATTAAGCTACCAACGATCCACCAAGCTTGGAGATACCACCAACACTCATAGTTCTTGCACTCGATTCCCCCCTGACTTCACTTCTCTGATGTAATTAGATTGCTTAACACTCTCAACTCAACTCAACTCAGATCAGTACTTGATCTATCACTTTATAAACTACCAACAACTGAGCACTGATTACAGTCAAGCCACACCCACTCAAGCATAGAGAATCCAAGTGACACTCGCCGGCCTCTGTCCACCATAGCCAGGAACTTGAAGGCTCAACATCAGAGAAGTGAGCTCTCTAGAGCTCACTTCAAAACTATACCCCCTAGACTTGAGCTAGCACTGAAACCCTAATGGTCCCGCTGACGGCACACTTGACGGTGCGAATGGTGCAAAGTGACGGTGGGCCCCACCATGAAGTCAATACCCCGAACACAAAATTTAACCGTTGGAAAGTGGTCTCTGAGAAACTACTAGAATAACTCTAACTACTATCACTGGAACTCCAATGTCCGAGCATCTAGATGCGGAACTACAAATGGCGTGACATCCGCATCACAAAAACAAACTTATTTTCTTCCAAAGCTTGCTTTATAGCTACTTCATTGACAAATTTCCCATGTAGGGACTTATCTTCCTTCAAGGTTTGCTCTATGGCTTCTTTCTTGACAAACATCCCACATTGGGACTTCACTTCCGTCAAAGCTTGCTATATGGTTGCTTTCCTTATAAACTTCTCATCTTGGGACTCCTCTTCCTTCAAAGATTGCTTTATGGCTACTTTCTTTACCAACTTCCTATCTTGGGATTGGCTATTCTCAGGTGTCTTACTCACAAGTGTCAGACAATCTAATCAGAAATTCATATCTTGGTATTGTATTTGAATTTATTATCGGGTCCAATCAAATTGAACCTTATGACGTTCAAACCAAGGTAATCCTAGAATAACATCATAGTGTAGAGATGCCACTACAACCTTAAACACTCCAAATATTCCTTCCCAATCTTGAAGGTAATAAGATACACAAGACGGATTGCAAAACCCTTTCTACCATCTACCATTGTCAATCTACTTCTAATTATTAGCTTGATAGGAATACTCAATTCCTTTGCTAATTGCATAGACATACAATTCTCTAAATTTCCAAAATCAACCAAAATACAACAACCATGATCAAATATCATACCTTACAAGTGAAATAAAGTTGCATAAGTCAAGCCTTCAATCCCATTGGAACTAATCAAGTTCCCAACAAGTGGCTCAAAATCTCCTATTGGGATTCATTGTTTCTATGATCAATGTGCTCCACAAACTCCATCTGGGCAATTTGTTGAGGTCATTCATTCATAAGTCGACATTCAACAATGCAATGTCCAACTTGGCAGCAATAAAAAAAACCTCCATTTTGTCACAATTTTTCTCTATCCGCTATACCAAGTGGTCTTCATTGGATAGCATCAATCTCCATTGGTGCTAGGTCCTCCACCTGTGTGTAGTATACTGGTAGATTTTGTGTAGGTCAAGGTTGAGACCAAGTTGTTGCAACCAAGAAATCAAAGCGGTTAGCCAATTACCTGACTTCTTCCCATATTTTGTAGCTCTTATGTAAAAGACCAAGACCAAGGAGAGAAAAAAGAGAATGGAAGATCATATTGGGACACTTCAATGTCGGAAAACTCTGAATGCCTAGCATGAGCTTTGGCTCTCATATTTATAGAGAGCATACAAAGCCTTTGAGAAGCTTCCTTTAGCCACTTTCTTGCAGTGCAAGCCAAGTTAACTATGAAGCTTTTCAAGAAGCTTCCTTCTTGAAATCACCTACTTGGCATGCAAGCTAAGCTGGTTGGAAGCTTCTAGAAGCTTCTTTCTAGAAACTACCTACTTGGGGTGCAATCTAAGCTAGTGGGAAGCTTCCTAAGAAACTTTGTAGATACTTCAAGAATATTCTAGGCTAATTTGGCCTATTCACTACTTCGCTAGCCTTGACCAAATTTTTCATTAAACTCCATATTGTTACATCTCACATGGTCACCTCCAACTTGGTTTATGCCTTCAAGCCCCTCACAAATTGATCTAAAACTTCACCTTCTTGTATTTGGAATCTACATGATTATGTTCTAGGATTGCACGATATAGCTCCTTAGAGAGCCAATTTGCTTCAACTCTGCCAACTTATCTAGTGTGGCTTGTGTGGCATTAACAGCTTGAAATCAACCACGTATTGCATTCTTGGATTTTGCACACATCAAGATTGGTGCAACAATTTGTCATTCAACTTGCTCCACTTGGAATTGCCACCAAAGCTTTGCCACGCCATCCAATTGGTTAAAAGCAAAGAGACTATTTTGTTCATCTTGAAGATTGGTAACTTCAAAGTAACATTTGTAGTCAAATATAAAATTCTCCATTGTGATCAGAAAATTCTTGCCTTCAAACACCTTGGGTTTTGGAAATTGAATTTGATCTTCTCCATCTTGAATTGGTGGTCTCTCTACATGTTCTTATTGTTGATGATCTTGTTCATCTAACAATCAAGTAAGGTATTCAATTTGTTGTTACATAGCAATCATAACATCAGGTATTGCCACCATGGCTACTACTCTATCCCACTACTCTCAATTTAATTAATTTATTAACACATAGATGTAACACGGCCACCTTTCTCCATAAGTTACAACTTGAAGTATCAAGGGTTCCTCAGACAATGTGATTGCATGTAAAAAATCTTACCCACAATGTGAGGTGATGAATTGTGTGAAATGATGCTTGGGTAATACTTGGACACAAAAATCCCAATGCTTTGGCAGAGGTCAATTTGGTGGTCCATAAATTCCATCCATTCAAATTCTTGCTCTCATAGCAATGTAAAAGACCAAGACTGAGGAGAGAAAGCATGGAAAAGATCATATTGGGACACTTGAATGTGGGTAAACTCCAAATGCTTAGCATGAGCTTTGGTTTTGGTATTTATAAGGACCATGCAAGACTCTTGAGAAGCTTCCTTGAGACATTGTCTTGGAGTGCAAGCCAATTAACCAAGAAGCTTCTCAAGAAGCTTCCTTCTAAAAGCCGTCTACTTGGCTTGCAGGCTAAGCTAGTTGGAAGCTTCTAGAAGTTACTTACTTTGGGTACAAGTTAAGCTAGATGGGAAGCTTCCAATAAGTTTTCTAGATACTTTTGGAATACTCTACACTTATTGGCCTATTCACTACTTTGTTAGCCCTAACTAACTTTGTTTCTAAACTCCATATTGTTATATCTAACAACACAGCAAGTCCCATCCAAGAATAGACCTAATATGTATTTGCCATAACTCGAGTGCAAGAATCACCCCTCAAAGGGATGTTCTCCAAAATGTAAGTTGAGAAATGGATTGAAGAACTTGAAGATGTCATAGTGTATGTTACATCTCCCAAAACACACCAAAATGGGGATCTTGAAGACCCAAACTTTGGCCATTACGTGTATATCCTAAACATGGCTATCTAAAAATCACCAATGAATAGGACCATATGTCTCCAAATCCTTTCCCTCAACAAGGAAATTTTTGCTAGAAGGGTCTTCTAATAATTGTTGACATCATTAATAACTCAAGATACCAATAGGCCAAGTGTGCCACATGATGTAGAGACACTTGCCTAACAGTCTCATCTCTCTCCACATACAAGTACCTTTGTACTGGTATACCCACATGTAGTACCGCAGCTAGTCCAATGCTAATCACATCAAACAACTAGATATTGCCAAGCAATGAGTGTGGTATCCAAAGGTGTCAAGATAATCAACTTTGGAAACTCATCCTCACATTGGTCTCCAAGTGGTACAAAGGCTTCACTCCAAGCCTGCTACACCAACCAATCTACATGCTGCTGCAATGCCTCCTCTAAACTCCACAATGAAACATCCAAGGTGGATGGAACAATCCCACTTGTAATCCAAATCCAAGTCATCTCCTTTGGTATTGGAGTATCCTCTACATGGGTGTTCCCCTCCAATAAATCACCAAGCCAAGTAATAGAACCACTAATAGCTAAAAGTGATCTTGCCATGGTCTCGGACTATAATGAGTGTAACAACATGGAGTTTAGTGACAAAGTTAGTCGGGCTCACAAAGTAGCACATAAGACAAATTAGCCTAGAATATTCCAAAAGTATCTAGGAAGCTTCTTGGGAAGCTTTCCGGCTAGCTTAGCTTGCACCTCAAGTAAGTAGCTTCTAGAAAGAAGCTTCTAGAAGCTTCCAACTAGCTTAGCTTGCATGCCAAGTAGACGGCTTCTAGAAGGAAACTTCTTGAGAAGCTTCTTAGTTAACTTGGCTTGCACTCTAAGAAAGTAGCTTGAGGAAGCTTCTTGAGAAGCTTCTCAAAGGCCTTATATGCTACCTATAAATACCAAAGCCAAAGCTTATGCTAGGCATTCAGAATTGTCTCTCATTTGGGTGTCCTAGTGTGAGTTTCCATTCTCCTATTTCTCTCTTCAGATTCAGTCTTTTACATTGGTATCAGAGCAAGAATGGGATGGATGGAATTTATGGACCACCAAATCCACTTCCACCAAACCTTGGAGATTTTTGCATCCAAATACTACCCAAGCATAGTTTCACACAATTCATCACCTCGCACTTTGGACAAGATTTTCTATATATGATCACCATATTTGAGGAACCCTTGGTGCTTCCGGTTGTAACTTATAGAGAACAATGGACGTGTTGTTTCTATGTGTTAATAAATTAGATAGATTGGGAGTGGTGTGATAGAGTAGCAACCATGGCAGAAATACCCGATGTTATCCTTGTTATGTAGCAACAAATCAAGCACCTTACTTGATTGTTGGATGAACGAGATCTTCAATGACAAGAGCAGGTGGAGAGTACCAATTCGAGAAGGGGAAGATTGGATCAGATTCCCTAAACCCAAGGTACTTGAAGGCAAGAATCTTTTGAGTGCAGTGGAGAATTTTGTGTTTGATTGTGAACATCATTTTGAAGATATCAATCTACAAGATGAGCAAAAATAGATTCTCTTGGCTTCTAGCCAATTGGATGGAGTAACAAAGCTATGGTGGAGATTCCAAGTAGAGCAAGCGGAACGACAAATTGTTGCACAAATCTTGACATGGGCAAAATTCAAGAGCGCAATAATTAGTCGGTTCCAAGCTATAGATGCCACACAAGCTATACGGGATAAGTTTGCAGAGTTGAAATAGATTGGTTTTGTAAGAAGTTACATCACGTAGTTCCAAAACACCATCATGCAAATTCTAGATATATTGGAAGGTGAAGCTCTGGATCAATTTGTGGGGGGTTTGAAGGCAAGAACCAAATTAGAGGTAACCATGTGAGAGCCCATAACACTTGGAAGAAGCCATGCGGTTGGCCAAACATTTTGATTCCTTGGTGGCAACAACTTGGTCTTGACCTTGACCTCCATAGAGCCTACCAATACACTACACACAAGTGGAGGAGCCAGCACCCATGGAGATTGATGCCATTCAATGAAGACCACTTGGCATAGCAGATAGAGAGAAATTGCAATAAAATGGTGGTTGTTTTTATTATCACCGATTGGGGCATTGCATTGATGAATATCCACTCAAGAATGGACAACATTGACAAGTTGCCCAAGTAGAGGTCATGAAGCAGAATGATCAAGGAAATGAAGAATCCCACTAGGAGATTTCAAGCTGCCTACTTGGAGCTTGATTAGTTCCAATGGGATTGAAGGCTCAACCTATGCAAGTTTGCTTCACTTGCTTCACTTGCTTCACTTCCTTGCGTGTGTTTGGAATTGTAGGATTTTGGTTGATTCTAGAAGTTCAAAGAATTGTATGTCTATGCAAGTAGCAAAGGAATTGAGTATTCCTATCAAGCCAGTGATTGGAAGTAGTTTGATGATGGTAGATGGTAGAAAGGGTTTTGCATTCCGTACCTTGCATCTTGTTACCTTCAAGATTGGGAAGGAGTATTTGGAGTGTATGAGGTTTGTAGTGGCACCTCTACATTATGATATCATTCTAGGTCTACCTTGGCTGGAATGTCATAAGGTTCAATTTGATTGGACCCGATGCCAAATTCAAGTACAACACCAAGGTAGGAATTTCCAATTAGGTTGTCTGGCATATCTGAGTAAGACACCTATGAATAGTCAGTCCCAAGATGGGAAGTTTGTCAAGAAGGTAGCTATAGAGCAAACCTTGAAGGAAGTGGAGTCCCAAGATGGGAAGTCTGCCAAAAAGGCAACCATAGAGTAAGCTTGGAAGAGAGATGAATTTGTTAGTAAAGTAGCCATAGAGCAAACTTTAGGGGAAGATAAGTCTATATTCACTGAACAATCTGTGGAGGATCGAGAGCCTCATCAAGCAATGGTTGATCAGATAGTTAAGGAGTTTGCAGACGTGTTTCTAGATGATTTGCCAAAGGGATTACCATCCGATTGAGATATGCACTTCAAGATTGAGTTATTGCAAGGGAGTACTCCAATGAGTAGACCAATCTATCGACTCTCACCAAAGGAGTTGGAGGAGTTGCGAACAACACTTACAGAGTTGTTGGAGAAGGACTTCATACAACATAGTACCTCTCCTTGGGAAGCACCGTTACTATTTGTTCCAAAGAAGGTAAAGGACTTTGTTTCTATATTGATTATCGTGGGCTCAATAAGCAAACCATGAAGAATGCATATCCCTTGCCTTGTATCAATGACTTGCTTGATCAACTAAGTGGATCACACTACTATTCCAAGTTGGATCTTTGCACTAGCTATTGGCAAATTCCCATTGAGAGAGAAGATGTGCAAAAGACTACCTTTCATACAAGGTATGGGCATTTTGAGTGGAAACTTCTACCTTTCGGACTCACTAATGCTCTTATAGTCTTCATGGATCAGATGCATTAGGTGTTGGATGGACTATTGGATTAGTCCGTGGTGGTGTTCTTGGACAATATCTTAATTTATAGTAAGATAGAGGCAGAACACGTGAATCGTGTGCAAGAAGTCTTAAGATGCTACAACAATGGAAATTTTACTACAAGAAGTCAAAGTGTGCCTTTTGGCAGAAGGAGGTTACCTTCTTGGGTCATAAGATCTCATTAGAGAGGATCAAGATTGAAGAAGAGAAGATCAAGGCCATTACTGATTGGCCTACCTTAAAAGATGCTATAGAAGAACGGGCATTCAATGGATTGGCCAGTTTTTATTGACGGTTCATCCATAGTTATGCTCATGTGGCTACACCATGATTGACCTCTTGGGAAAGAACTCAAGCTTCCAATGGACCACCGAGCATGAAGAAGTATTCCAAAAGTTAAAGCATATGGTGTCTTCAAGACCTATTCTTCAACCATATGATCCTCAACTACCCTATGTGGTTGATTTTGATGCTTTTAACTTTGCAATTGGAGCCGTGCTGCAACAAGAATTCCCAGATGGACTCCATCCCATTGCCTTTGTGTCTTTCTGACTCAATATAGCTGAACAAAACTACTTTACTCAAGATCAATAATAACTTGCAATGGTATATGCGACCAAGGTATGGAGGCATTACCTCTTGGGGAAACAAGTGATCATGCAAACTGATCAAAAATCATTGTTGCAGACCTTACACTTGGAACACATGAAGAGTTGACATCATTGATGGGAGGAACAACTTCAACTATATGACATCAAACTTGAGTATAAACCAAGTCGGTTCCATATCATCCTTGATGCTTTATCACAACAACCTGATTTGAAGTCTCTTCTTCTCATCACAATGCCAATTTCAACGGTGTCAGTTGACTCCAAGGTCCAAAATGAGTTTCAGTCAGCTCTACACCAAGATCCCTTCTTCCAAATGGTACATGGTCACCTTACGGCATGTGATAAGGAGTACAACACCTTTTCCATCAAGGAGGGCCTTTTATTCCATGAGGACCGGATCTATGTTCTAGCTAAAGGTGATCTTTGACTTGTGCACCTTCAAGAAGCCCATGATTTACCCATCACTGGTCACATGGGTGTGGAAAAGACCTTGAGTACCCTCTAACATCAATGGTGGTGGCCCAACATGACACAAGATGTTTGAGAATTTGTCTGATTGTGTGAGAGGTGATCTTTGACTTGTGCACCTTCAAGAAGCCCATGATTTACCCATCATGAGTCACATGGGTGTGGAAAAGACCTTGCGTACCCTCCAACATCAATGATGGTGGCCCAACATGATACAAGATGTTTGAGAATTTTTCCGATTGTGCCAACATAACAAGGCCAGGAACCAGAAGCCAAGTGGACTCCTTCAACCACTTGCCGTTCCATCCGCTTGCTCGGAGCATGTGAGCTTGGATTTCATCACATCCTTACCAAAGACAAAACAAGGACACACCGCAATCATGGTGATTCCGCTTCAATAAAAGTGAATTTAGAATATTTATTACAAAAATCCAAACCTTTTCACAAGGTCCGTAGGGAAACAAGACCCGTAAGTAAGACTCGTATTATTCTTAACCAAAAACGAGCCTCGCAAGTTTGTGGATAAGCTTAGTAAGCAAATCCACTTGGCACTAACTTGTGATACCATGGATGCTCCTTAGTGCAAATCTACTTCAACAATGTCTTCAAGCATCATGGGATGCCACGTGAACTCATCTCCGACCGTGATCCTTGATTTACCGAGAAGTTTTGGCAAGCACTCTTCCAGATACTTGGCACCAAGCTTGCTTTGTCCACGGCTTATCATCCTCAAACTGATGGACAAACCAAACATGCAAATTTTACATTGGAGGATATGTTGCATGCTTTTGTCAATGTCCACCATACCAATTGAGATGAATGTCTTGTAGTTGTAGAATTTGCTTACAACAATTCCAAACACGCAAGCACTGGATTTTCTCCTTTCTTTCTCAATTTTGGCCAAGATTTGCTTATTCTAGATTCTCTTCTTGCTCCCCCTCCATCTCAGGTTCCTCATACTTCCACATTCTTGACCACTATATCCCAAACTCTCCAACAAGCCAAGTCTCACCTCCTTGTTGCTCAAAACCGCCAAAAACAATATGCGGACCACCATTGTCATGATCTCACCTTTGAAATCGGTGACAAAGTCATGCTATCCACTAGTAACCTCCCTCTCCCAATTGATACCCAAGTTTGTAAACTTGCCCCTAATTGGATAGGACCCTTTGATATCACCCAAATTGTCTCTCTAGTTGCTTATCGACTTGCCTTGCCTTGTCACATGCATATCCATCTTGTCTTTCATATTTCCAAGTTGAAACCCTTTGTTCCTAACCACTCTTCCTTTTCCTCTTGAGTCCAACCTCCCCCTCTTCTTGTCCCTATCAAATATCATGAGGAGTACAAAGTTGATCGTATCCTCACACGTTGCCATATTCAACAAGGCCGTCGCCAACATATAGAGTACAAGGTCCTTTGGAAAGGATATACCCTTCATGATGCCACATGGGAACCTCTTTCTCACTTCCAGAATGCACAAATGGTCATCTAGGAATTTGAAGCTTCATTGGCAACAAGGACGTCACCAACTAGCGGCGGAGGAATATGTAACAATATGGATTTTAGCGACAAAGTTAGTTGGGCTCACAAAGTAGCACATAAGACAAATTAGCCTAGAATATTCCAAAAGTATCTAGGAAGCTTCTTGGGAAGCTTTCCGGCTAGCTTAGCTTGCACCTCAAGTAAGTAGCTTCTAGAAAGAAGCTTCTAGAAATTCCAACTAGCTTAGCTTGCACGCCAAGTAGGCGGCTTTTATAAGGAAGCTTCTTGAGAAGCTTCCTAGTTACCTTGGCTTGCACTCTAAGAAAGTGGCTTGAGGAAGCTTCTTGAGAAGCTTCTCAAAGGCCTTGTATGCTACCTATAAATACCAAAGCCAAAGCTCATGCTTGGCATTCGGAGTTGTCTTTCATTTGAGTGTCCCAATATGAGTTTCTATTCTCCTATTTCTCTCCTTGGATTCAATCTTTTATAATGAGCCAAGACTACCACTAATGAAGCTTACTAGTAGGCAAAATACTTGTCCCTCACCTGACTACCATCCTGGTCTATATGAGGTTATCTCTTCCCAATAATCAATACTAAAACCCATGGAGTATAACATTGCTCTCTCAACTAGCACATTATATGACTCAACTACAAACACAATGGCTTGAGCTCTCACCACAAAGCTATCAGTCGGATGACCAGGCTGAATTTGATTAACAAGCTCCCTTTATATGATGTATTATGTTGAACCACCCCTAGAGATGTCTGGATCTAAAATAGACACCTCTCCACATTAATCTTTTGTAACTCCAAACTGACAATTGCAGCCTTCCCCAACATCAAGGAATGTGCACCAAAGTCTAGTAAGACTCTCTATGGTATATAAACCTTCCTTGAAGGTCCCACCAAACAAAAAATCCCCCTCAAGTTATCCAACAAGACAACTCTAGGTGTAAATTGTGTTTGCTCAAATGCCAGTCTACTTGGTAACTCCTCCAATCTAGCCGTTGTTGCTTGCCATAAACTATTGGTTGCTAAGCGGATCCTATGCTCCTCAACCAAGTCAACTCGAATATCAAACACCTTTGCTCTAGAAGTAAGAACCACATCATCCCTATTCTCACAAAGTGTGGTGGCCAACTAAAACACCAAGGCTCAGTCAACTCCTAATGTACCCATATCATTGGCTAAGAATAAAGGAAAGCACATAATCAATTGAGTTGCTCCTAACATTAAGCTAGATTCAATCAATGTAGTAGTATGTGGTTGGCTAGTAGGTAGTCCATCATGCATTCCATCACTACCTACCACACTTTCACAAGGATGTCTAGGAGACATGGATGTTGTCTGAAGTGCCTTAGAGAATGTAAAAGTCTAAGGAAGTTTGACTTGTCTACTAGCTTCTCCTCTTTGTGGGTCCAACTCCTCTAATGCTACTCTAGGCTCTAGGTACATACTACACTTATAGTCATTGTGGTAAATGCATCCACCTATGCTACTTTGCACATGAAGTCTAAGATATCTCTATCACCCGCATATGAAGTAGAAGCCTTAGCACCCAAATCTAATCTCCTCTAAGCTATAGCTATGCTAGCCAATATCTACTCCAACTGCTCAATCCGAGTAGCCATAGCTATATCAGAAGTAAGAGCAAGTATTGCATTCCTACCAAGTGTGGATCATCTACCACTACCTCTACCACCACCTCTACCACCTTGTCCTCCATGATCTAGAGCTCCTCTACCACTTTCCATAGTAGCCCTACCAAGTGTAACTCCGAGTGTAGGTCAAAGCATGATCATTAGTGTGACCAAATCTATGGCAAACTCACACTATCTTTATGCTGACTGTGATGCACAAAAGGTATCAGGCACATTGCCCTAAGTGCACTCTCTCTTGTGATGAGGTCTACCACAAGTCCATCAAGCAACACCACCTCTCATTGGCTACTATTGATCCAACAATGAAGGTAAGGGTCTAGCTACACTATGCCCTTCACTTGCTCCATAGGATTTGGGTTGTCCACCTTGTCCTCAAAAACCGACATGGTGTGGTGTCGTCTATTGCACTCTAGAAGAAGTAACAACTATGGATGAGGTCCTCCTACTAAATCCAAATGTCATTACTCTCTGTTCCACCATGTTGAGCTCAATATGCTCAACCAAACCAAAGATTATTGCCAAAGTAGGTGAAGTAGTCTATAACAACATAACATCACAAACTCTACATTGCAACTCCTTATCCAATATCCCATACCAAAACTAGATTTTCTAAGCCTTAATAACTCCTTGAGTAAAATTGATCAACCATCTCATGCAAGTGTATGCCTTGGGAATGCTCTTTCCAACCTTCCATTAGAACTCCTACACACTCTTAGCTTGTCAATCCGCACTCCTTGGTAGTTTTTCCTCAAACATTAGAGGAACTCCACCATAGGGTTAAACCCCGATACTACACTACCTCCTGTAGTAGTACCTCCACTCATAATAGCACCATCTCCAAGAGATCCACCTATGTTACTAGAGCTAAAACTCATGGGTATCGTTGATCTACCCATAGAAATTGAGCCTAATGTGATGGAGACATAGTTTGGAGACCATAGCTTAATAGCTTAATCTTCTCCAAGTGAGCTCTCATGAACTCATGGTAGTTGTCCATTGGTGGACCCCCCAAGTGTTGAAATAACCACCATGAAGAGTGTGAACAAAGTCAGATTCTACATCTATTGCAGATCACACCAACTATCAAACTCTGAGATAAAATCATCCAACTCAATGGTATCTACCATTTTAGAGTAATGCTTGGGGCCTTTGGAGGTCCCATAAATCTCATCCACATCCCACAACAATGGTGTGGACACACCAAGTGCTCTCTCAACTGAATCAATTTTTGTGTCAAACTCCAACTTAGAGTCAATCTACTCCTTCATTGGGACCTGAGATACAAGCTAATACCAAGTTCCATTTTGAGTAAACCCACTATATACTACAATTTTATTTTTTCCAAAATCCCCAAAGAACTCTATTAGGACAAAGTAACCAAAAACTAAAACATGTAATTGTAACCACCACAAGTACCCCTCCAAGAATCACCACCAAGTGCCAACCAAACGTCACCCATTAATGTAACTCTAACTATGACAACTACATTAGAGAAAAGAGCAACATGTAACTTGCCATCACAACATGCACTCTCACAGTCTGTAAGTCATCAATTCCTACTTCACAAGAAAGAAACATAGGTAGTCTAATTGGTCATCATTCCAACCTCATTGTTGAGAGCACACTAGAGCACCAACGCTCTAAAGTCAAGGCACTTCACACAAACATGGTGCACAATTACAAAGTAAAAAATGGAGGGAGTCCAATCACAAGAAAATTAAACAAAAACACTCCATCTCATAAATCAATATTGGATTGACTCTTCCACCATTTGGCATTTTACATAATAGGAATTATCTACTTCTTAAGCTACCAAGAATAAGAACAAATTGTCTCTCTTAGCCAAAGCTATAAGTGTATAGATAATAATGGAAAAATCATTAGGACAACAAGTGAGGGTGGACCAATTGACTAGGGCACTAGTCTAATAACCAATGATCTATGGGTCAAGCCTTGTTGCACCCAATCTAGCAAGGTGTGCAAATTTTGCCAAATAATGACCAAAAACCACTCTAAACTAGTTAATCTTATGCCAACAAGCTAGCTTGTCAGCCCTTCTAAGCCCTCATAGCCCACAACCCTATGCCTCAAAGCCTTTAAATGCCAAATGAGGCCTTTCTTCTTTCCACTTTGAACCCTCTCTAAGTTTGGCAAACCTCTTCCAAATCAAGCCAAGCTCCTCCAACTTGAACCAAAATTTGACATAAATCCCTAAAGTTGGCTAACTACCAAATCCCCCGCTAACTCTCCACTTGAGCCAAATTGAAAAGACAAATTTGGCAAACTTCCTCCAAATCTAGCCAAGCTCCTCTAACTTGAGCCAAAATCTGACATAAATCCCTGAAATTGGTTGACCATCAAATCCTCTACTAACTCTCCACTTGAACTAAATTGCAAAGATAGGGTTCTCCAAATCACAAATTCACATGGATAGGTTCTTGACTCCACCTTCAATTTCACTTTTGAGCTCAACTCACACCAAATTGGTCATGGTCTCACCTATTGAGCTCAAAACAAGCACCACTACTCAAAATTGATTGTCTTTCTAATGAAAATTTGCCAGTGCTTCCGCACACCATCTACCTCATTGCCAAATCTGCATCAATTCAAAGACCTTCTACACACAATCACTCTAAGAGAAAATCTAGACCATAATTGAGCTACCAATGATCATCAAAGCTTGGAGATACCACCAACACCCTTAGTTCATGCACCCGATTTCCCTTTGACCTCACTTCTTTGATATAATTAGTTAGTTCACACAACTCAAATCACACCCAATCAGATTAGTATTTGATGTGTCACTCAATAATCTACCAATAATTAGGCATTAATTATAGTCAAGTCACATCCACTCTAGTTAAAAGAACCCAGGTGATGCTTGCCGGCCTCTATCCACCATAGCCAAAAACTCGAATACTTAACATTGGAGAGGTGAGCTCTTTGGAGCTGCACTTTGAAAGTATACCCCTTGATCTCCAACCTAATGGTCCCATTGATGGCACACCCATTAGCTCAAATGGTGCAAGTGACAACGGGTCCCACCATGTAGTCAATACCCCAAACACAAAATTTGACCATCAACAAGTAGTCTATGAGTAATTACAAAAATACTTTTGACTACCAATTTTACTACTCCAAAGTTCGAGCAATCTAGGTATTATGCTATAAATGGCATGACAATTCTAATGTAATCTACTTGTTAGTATTATATAGAAAATTATTATAGTAAAAATTGTAATTTAATTTTTATAAGTTTTATTAAATACTATAAACATACAATCTTTGCATTTGTTACTTTATTTAACTATATCTTGGTGTATATAAAGCAAGACATGCTTTATAATAAGTCATCATTAGTAAATCATACCAAGAACCAACTAATATATCAATACTAACATTTAAAATATAGATTCCTTCAACCTTAAAAGTTACATTAAAAAAAACTATCTGAATTTTGAGCAATTCTTTTACTTGATATTATTTAGATTAGAGCACATAAGGAATATTATATGACTCATTCAAGTATGCTATAAACTTTATTTACAAGAAGAAGAACCATACCAATCTTTCAAATGTTCTCTTTATTAGGAAAATAATATTATTTTGTGTCTTTTATCAAATATATGCATATTGATTAATTTGACATATAATCACAATATTTGACATTAAACCAACACATTCAGTAGTCTTGTAATTATAATAATCATTTATACATCTTATTGAGGTTTAAGGTTAGTGAATCACTTATAAATATATAGTTTCAGGTGATGTAATGATCAAAATTTAACTAATATGAAAATAAACTTGTCATATTAAATAAAATATATTTTACTATTTATAATATAAATTGATTCTTGTAGTATATCTTAATTGTATATTAATTTATTGGTATTTTTCTAACATCAAATAAACAATAAAGAATAAAAATTTCCCTAGAGGTTGATTCTAATCATTCTGATGCTACTCCCAATAGTTTTAATAGTGCTTTAATATAATTTTCTCTATTTATCAAATAATTAAAATTGATTTTTTCACTTTTATATTAAGAATATTTATTTGGAAATAGTACTGATTTTTCTATTTACTAATTATATATACAAGGCAACTGATTTTACTACTGCATTGAATGAATGTTTTCTGAATGTTAGTGAATGGGTTTTACTATTGTAATGGTAATGTAAGTGCTTTTAAAGCTTTGTAAAGGCAATGTTTTGTAAGTGATTTTTAAGCTTTAATTACACTTCATAGTTATTTATAAATAAATTTGGTACATTCTAAATTTAAAATTTAAAATTATTCAGATTCTTTACTTGGAAGTAAATTAATATTTTACTTTTAGTAGACATAATATTCTATCATTTTGATTACTTTGTCATCTGATTCTTTTTGAGAGATGTTTCTTATATTTCTATGATTTTGAAAGAAAAAGAGAGAAAATTGATTAATTCATGATACTTATATTATATGATAGATATCTTCATGTATTTCACTTTTGCATTTGAATTATTTTATATATCTCTTACATCAAAGAAGAAGGCAATTCATGCATATATGTACAAAATTTTGATATTGGCAAAGCAAAGCATATCCGTAAAAGGCATATTTTAAGTACCATTACAGAGTCTTTGTTGCATATCTACTCATTTTAGAAGTATGATTATCTCAATGTTATAAATATACAAAATAGTTTAGGACTTGTTTAAAGTAATAATCTAATGTGGAATACTAATTGTTGAGGAAGTCTAATTCGCACTTATAAAGATCATAATAAAGATATTGGAATAAAAACAACATTCTAATGATTATGATTGTCTTGACAATATGCTTATTCAATAAATGTAAATTTTATTTATACACAAGAGAGCAAGTAGAACTTCCTTCAATACAATTACAACCAAGTTTTAAATTGAAATAGACCAACTATATACAACATATTAAGTTTTAAAATAGATTATAACAAATGATAGATATTTAAATAATTGAATAATTATAGATAACTATAAAAGGTTTATTATTGAGGATTTATGGAGAAACATATAATTCATGAATGATAGGGATACTTTCTAAAAATGTTTCAAGTCTAAACCTTAATCAATATATTTTAGAAACCAAATGTAGTCTCTTTTACAATTACTTACTTATGAACATGCAAGGAGAAAAAGGTGACCTCAGAGAACACATGCAGGATGGGAAGATCCCATCAAGCCATACAAGGGAGGGACAAAAAAGTATAATGGAGCTAGGTTCTATTTTACTTATAAATGATATATTTAGATGGTATAAAAATGTAAATGTACTTAACTATTATAAATGGTATACTTAAAATGGGACTAGGCCCTAATTTGATGGGTTTAGGATCATAGCGGTAAACGTTAGATGGTCTATCCCCACGAGCACGTGAGGACTTTCCATCCTTTGCTTCACTATCAATAGATTGGATGAGAGGTCTGTAGTCTTCCTCAATGGAGTGATAGTGTAAGCATACATTACGTTCTCTCTTGGTTGACTCGTCTATTCCTCTAGTCACTAGAGCACATTTTTGCTCTTGTTTTAGGAAGGATGCATGCTCTTGGATCATAGCTCAATTGTGCATTAGAGCATTTTGACTCGCACAAGCCACCTTCTCTATAGCGAGAAGGTTTTGCTTAGGTTTGGTCTACCCATCTGCATCTTTGTTACTCACTTGTGAGTATGGTTCTACATTAGATGCAACAACGGTCCATATGGAACAATGTCCTTTTAGAAGACAAAGGATAGCTACCCATGATGCAATCAAGGATATAGTGTTTGCTATGGCACGAGAGAGTGGATACCTCGCTTGGAGGTAGAGTTTGTATGCTTTGCAAGAGACACAAATTAGAGCACACTTATATGTGTTTTGAGATGATAAGGTGACAGTGGTGGATGTTATGGTTATAGATCATAAGCTTGATGGAGTTTTGGAGTGAATGATTATTTCTTTTCTTGGATGTGCGGCAAGTAGAGCAACAACACACAAGGTCTCCAAGTATAGAGGTATGCAACTAAGTCACCTCTTTGTTCCTCTAGCCTTGGAGTTATATGGAGCGATGGGCTTGACATTCTACACATTTGTCCGGGAGTGAGTGAGAACTTATCAAACTAAATAATATTTTGTAGCATACTTTAGATAACAAGTGTCCATTGTTCTACATAGAGCACTAGTGCAATCCATAAGAGAGGAATCTGACTAGGTGATGCTTCTTTGGATGCTCAAATAATTTATATATCTTACAATTTGCATCGCTCTAATATCTTAGGTATGGTAGGGCAGATCTCATATCTTTATTGTTGAGCTTTGCACATTTGACCTCTTTTGTCTCTTGTATGGCTTGATGGGGTCTTCCATCCTTATTGTGTCTTCTTGGTCCCCTTTCTCCATTTTACTTACAATTACTTACTTCCGAATAGACAAACAAGAGACAGATAAAGAGTTCCTACACATGTCACCATCCCATTCTACGCGGTCGCCTTTCTCTCTCATTCTTTCATTGTTCATTCTTTCTCTACGTCACTTCTCGGTGTGAGGCCGTGTCTTTTAAACAGGCTAGGTACTCTTATCGTTAACCAGCTCAATAATTCCTCCCGTCATCCGGCACGTCAACCACCGATTCCTTTCATTCCCGGGCCATCAGCTTCGAGAAGGCCGCGCCGTATTGGCTGAGCCCCATTTGGCTGCCCGACTGAAATTTCGACCCCGACTTTGACGAAGGGAACAATCAGTGAAGAAGAGGACAAAAGCAGGGAAGAAGAAAGCGATATGCAGAAGGTCCTTGTCTTCTTAGTTCCTTTTTCTCGCCCTCCCATTGCTTCTTCAATTTGAGCTCCAGCCCCGCCTCTCGTTTGTCCTGTCTCCGCGCCGAGGTGTCTGGCCTGGCCTTGGCCTCCGCCTTCCTGTAAGTAGAAGACTACTACCTGCTGCTGCCCTTCGTGACCTCCATCGTTGTCCGCGCTTGTGTGTATGCCATCAGTCTTTCGGAGCCCCGTCTTCGTGTGTACCCACTCTTTTTCTCCTTCGTGGTGAGGTAGGTCGTTGATCGGACCTTTTCGCTGACCGATAAACACCACGTGAAGAGAAACGGATTCGGATGTTGGCAAAGTGAGGACGGGAAGGGTAAGGAAGGACAAGGGAGGGAGAGACGAGGAGGAAGATGATTAGGGTGCCTGGTAGTAAGGACACTGAACGAGAGTGCTTCCACTTTGCTAGTACTTGTGATTGGCTGCCGTGGACCAGCTTGTTAGGCCTGGTTCCTTGATTTGGGAGGCTTGGATTCGCTGGGCTAGGAGTGTTGGCGTCGCGGCTGGTTTCTGTTTCTTCTTTGGCAATTGTGGAGGTGGAGGGATTCTTGCTCTCGTGCGCTGCATCTTTGAAGTCTGTTTGCGCGCGAAATCTGTCGTTTAGGCCGTTTAGACTTGGAGACGGGGTATTACGAATAGTTTCTTTCTTTAGCATCTGTGGCAAAGTCAACGTTCGAGCTTTAGATATAGGATTTGTCCACCGGTACCGTTGAGGTCGAAGGAGTAGGTTGTAACTGCGAAGAACGTCTAATCTAATCAATTGGACAGTTGTATTTAAGGAAATTGAACCGAAGAGCGTGCACTGGTTCTTCTTGGTGTGAAGAACGTCACTGTTTTAAGGGATCTGCTACCTACCGAGCGTGAGTTTCGCCAGGTGTAAATTACAGTGACTTAGGGCCAGGTAGTCTGCGGAAACCTTGAGAGCTCATGGGGGAGGAAATGGAAGGGCGACACACGGTTCCTTGTCAGCAGGCTTAGGGGAACCGTGGTGTAGGGGACGATAAGGAGGAAAGGATCGAAGCAGAGATGCGCGGGGAGGAGATAAGAGCAACAGGTGGTGGAGGAACTGAAAGCTTTATTGTGTGAAAGTTTAATGTCTCAGAAGAAGAGACTCAGCAGTGGTGGAACTGGCGGGTCGACTATGCTTTCCGCCTCGAAGAAGCCTAAACCTCAATCCGCACTGGATTCTTTCGAGAAGAATGGCGTTCAACATTTGACTGGCGAAGAAGATAGTCCTAGTGACCTCATGATGATAGACCTCAAAGCGGAAGGTCTGGGTGCTGGGGCCCCAGCCATGGCAATGGGCATGAGTGGGAGCGGCACCACAGCTAATTTGTCCAGGAAGAAGGCTACACCTCCGCAGCCTGCGAGGAAACTAGTCATTAAACCTTTCAAAGGTGTGTTGGCGTGGATTTCTCAGTCGTTTTTCACAATCACTGTAAATCATGATTGGTCTTAATGGTAGAAATTTGAAACATAAACTGATCAAAGAAAAAGGGTTTGGTGTATGCATTCACATCAAAACGTTTGGGTGTGTTTTCCGCAGATAAACCTAAATTACCTACCAATTTTGAAGAAGTTACATGGGCCAAGATCAAGGAAGCTGTGTCGGCCATTCACCTCAAGCAGCCTGTTTCGTGCAGCCTGGAAGAGCTATACCGGGTCAGTACTCATCCAGCGGACGAATTTGAATCAATTATTAGAATTAAGCCTAGAACAAGGGGCCATTTGGGCCTACGTCTCCTGGACCGTTGTAAATACATTTTAAAGTAACCACTGATGAACCGTGTGCTGACAGAAACCGTTATGTTTTTGGACGACTAAGATGGTCTCTTCGCATGTATTTCATCTACACCCGGTTCTACTAGGGTTCTGGCTCCCGGACGTTCTGTTTTCATACATAGAGAGAAGTATGTGGGATTTGGTAGCTGGGATCACAGTTGGTCCTTATAACTATCCCTGAGTCAGACTGGACTTGTGGGGAGTACTTGGCTAAGCTTTGTCTGTCGCTCCTCATTCAGGCAGCGGAGGACCTTTGTTTGCACAAGATGTCAGGGAATCTCTATCGGAGGCTCCAACAAGAATGTGAGACTCATATTATGGCGAAACTGCGGTCCCTTGTCGGGCAAAGCCCTGATCCTGTGGTCTTTTTATCGCACGTGGAAAAGTGCTGGCAAAATCACTGTGACCAGATGCTGATGATCAGAAGCATTGCTCTGTATTTGGATCGGACGTATGTTATCCAAAATTCAAATGTGCGCTCGCTGTGGGACATGGGTCTGCAGCTATTCCGCAAGCACCTAAATTCTTGTCCTGAAGTTGAGAACAAGACCGTGTCTGGTTTGCTGAAATTGATTGAGAAGGAAAGGTAACAACTGTTTTTATTTATAACGTTACTCTGAAAAGCTTATCCAATGTGCCTAGGAAGTCGTTTAGTAGAAGCAGGAAGGTGGTCTGACGTGTCTATAGTGTACACTCTGGTCAGAAACACTATTCAGTGGAGTTGATGAGAATAGTTTGTCGTGGAATAATCCTTGGTGTTGTTTGTTGCTTTCAGGATGGGTGAAACAGTTGATCGAACTCTCCTCAAGCATCTCCTACGCATGTTCAGTGCTCTTGGTATTTACTCTGAAAGCTTCGAAAGGTCTTTCTTAGATTGTACCGCAGATTTTTATGCTGCTGAAGGCAACAGATTTATGCAGCAAACTGATGTTCCAGACTACCTCAAGCATGTCGAGGTACCACGATGCAGCCCTCTCTAAATCTTTCCTCTAGCCGAGTCTGCGACTATGTTCAGCAGTACCGGTCGTTGTCTAGTAGTGGAATTCATTGTCGCTTCTAGATATCCCTGTTCATTCCTTCATATAATTGCATGTTTCTTGTACTGTGGAGGCAGCCCTGTCATCCGTTGTTTGTACTGCTTCCGCTTAGCATTGCTAGTAAACTCATCACGGAACACATCCACTCTTTCGGTGTTCGATGGCCGTAATGTGAGAACTTGGCACTGTATAGGCTCGTCTCCATGAAGAAAACGAACGCTGTCTCTTGTATTTGGACGCCAGTACAAGGAAGCCATTGGTGGCCACTGCAGAGAAGCAGCTCCTTGATCGGCACACAGTATCAATCCTTGACAAGGTAATTCAAAAGGGGACAAAGGGGAGCAGAGGTCCTAATAAAAATTTCTGTTAAAACTTCTATTTATCTTGCGTTTGAATGACACATCTGCTTAGTTTATGATTTGGTTGAGTGTTGGCGACCCATAGTAGTGCCTAGTTTTGACGCGAACTTTTGCTATTCTTAGGGATTTAGCGTCCTGATGGATGCAAATAGAGTTGGCGACTTGCAACGGATGTACACCTTGTTTGCTCGAGTTAGTGCCTTGGAATCCCTAAGACAGGCTTTAAGTGCCTACATTAAAGCAACTGGGTCGGACATTGTAATGGACGAAGAAAAAGATAAAGACATGGTCTCATCACTCCTGGATCTGAAGGCCAGATTGGACACTATTTGGGAGGAAAGTTTCTCCAAGAATGAAAGTTTTGCCAATACCGTCAAGGATGCTTGCGAGCACCTTATCAATCTCCGTCAGGTCAGTTATCTGTGATCTCTGCTTATTGCTATTTACACCTTCCCACTGCGCGGTTCATATGGTAAAGAACTTGTTTCTAAGATGTTTTGCTTCTCTTATATGCTATACTCATGGCCAACCCATGTCTGCTCTTTTTCGGAGGTATTCCAAGATAGTCTATATCTCTCACTCTACGGCCTGTGTCAGAAAATCAATAATTGTCGTGGTCTACATGTATTGCTTTATCGTGTTTGTTTTCTTCTCTATCTGTTCGAAGCACGCATGACGTAAGTGAATGACAACTCAAGTGAGGGTTAAGACAATAGTCAGTCCCCTTGTGGGTGGGAAAGCATGTTACAGAGCTACGTCATAGGTGTGGATTCCCCTTTCTTCAGATGGCTTCTCTATACCATCTCTACCACAAAGTTACTTTTTACATAAATCTTGTCAATGCCATTGTGTATGTGAAGCAAAGGCGGGTGGTGTTTTGTTGCAGTAGCAGATATCATAAATCAAGTACAGTGTTTGTTCTTGCTTGGGTGATCTAGGTCAAGTATGACTTACTTGAATTTGAATTTGAATGATGATGCCGGAACGATGCTAGGTTGTTGAACTTGTTTGGACCTCGTGATATGTGCAGAATCGGCCCGCGGAACTCATAGCAAAGTTCATAGATGGTAAACTCAGAGCTGGAAACAAGGGAACGTCTGAAGAGGAGTTGGAAGGAACTTTGGACAAAGTCTTGGTTCTGTTTAGATTCATTCAGGTGCACTTAGATATTCTCGAATTTGGCTTATTCACTGGTTTTTGCTGTGCTCAGGGATATCGCTCTTATCATCTCTAATACATAATTCAAAACAGGAAAAAAAGTGATTTGCACTCCATATACTTCTGGCTGATTTGTCCTTGAGCATTGTCTGCGGTCTTTACTTTCTCGACTCTTTCTTAGTAGGGCTGGTGAGTGTAACCTCCACTGGTATTGTACAGCCAAGTTTCCTTGTGCCTGTATGTGTCAATGATGTAGTGGAGGATGGATGTCTTGTGCACGACGTGCCGTGATGCAGGGAAAAGATGTTTTTGAAGCATTTTACAAAAAGGACTTGGCTAAGAGACTTCTACTGGGTAAAAGTGCATCCATCGATGCTGAGAAGTCAATGATCTCCAAGGTACATCTTCTTGTGCTTTTAATTGTTCAGTGACCTTTTCGCAGAGGTTTAGGGGTAACCCAGACATTGCTTGCAGCCACCGCTATTGTTCACGTACATGCTCTACGTCAGGTGCTCAAACATGACGTTTCTGGCTCCGGGCTATGAGGATCGTTTGCTTAGAACTATTCAACCTGGCGTAAATGACTTTGGTGTATGATGTATTTGGAATCAGCTCAAGACAGAGTGCGGGAGTCAGTTCACAAATAAATTGGAGGGCATGTTTAAGGTTTGGAATCCATTTATGCAGTTTTCCAGTTACGAGCAAACTGTATTCTCTTCGATGTTTCAAACTGATAAGTGGAACCTCGATCTCTGAGAACCAAGACAAGTAGGAACTTGACTTGACCTCTGTTGGACCTCTGAACCGAAGTATGAGTTGGATTAAGTTGCTCACTCTCTTCTTAATGAACAACTGAAAACTGGCATCAATCAGGACATTGAGCTATCGAGGGAGATAAACGACTCGTTCAGGCAGTCCGCACAAGCTCGAACAAAACTTCCGTCCGGGATTGAGATGAACGTGCACGTGCTTACAACTGGGTATGTTGATTCCTTGTCCACCATGCATGGAGGGTCAACGCCTCCTATCGTTCCATTTTGGAGATGTACCCTGTATACAGACATAGAATTGCTGCCAAGGATGCCTTCACCCAAATATTTTCATGGGCTCTGCATTCCTGTCATCCAGCGATTTGATTGCTCAGAAATTAATACCATAGCATTCTGCAGTTACTGGCCGACATATCCACCCATGGAGGTCCGACTTCCTCATGAGTTGAACGTTTATCAGGTTAGTTGCTATTGCTGACTTACGTCCACGACACTGCTCTCTAGATAATTATGTACCTCGGTTCATTACGTGGTTATCCTTTCGTCGCTGTTATTCACTTCATTCTTATGTGTAAGTCTCTGTTTTAGCATATCTTTTGGTACAAATTATTTATGTACACAATTATGCCTTTGCTTCAGGTTACATTCGATGCATTCTAGTTTATGGATTTATCACTATCCTAGCATGTGAATAAAGTACATCTTGGCCACCGATCATTTGCATTTAATGAGTTCTGGAGCACCCGTCCCTAGAATGGCTTCTGCTCTCATCTACTTATATCTTTTGGTACACACCATATGGCGATCAGTGTTTGGGCTTGATCTGACCATTCACACCTACAGGGTGAGCTTGATAAGTGCAGTAATGTCTGAATAGGCCAGAATGCCTTAATTTGACTGTTGAGATCAGGATAAAGATTCTGATCTGGAATTTCTTTCACAGGATATTTTCAAAGAGTTTTACCTGAGCAAGCACAGTGGGCGTCGTTTAATGTGGCAAAACTCACTTGGACATTGTGTTTTGAAATCAAATTTTCCCAAGGGCAAAAAGGAGCTTTCTGTCTCACTGTTCCAGGTCAAGTCCATACGGTCTTGTGACACTTTGCTCGTCTCCCCGGACCTGCACATTGCTTTCTATTTTCTTGGTTGCTTTCATTGCTTATGCACTGATTAATCACAAGTGGCCTTTTGGGCATCATTTGGCTTGATGAACATTTTGGAGCTTCAAGTCTCCTGTCTGCCTAGCTTTTTGTCTTTTTACGTCCTCTGAAGGGTTTGAGAATACTGATAGTACGGTGATATAATTGCAGACGGTCGTTCTGATGCTCTTCAATGACGCCCATACTCTGAGTTTTCAAGAAATAAAGGACACTACTGCCATTGAGGACAAGGAACTGCGCAGGACTCTTCAGTCATTGGCATGTGGCAAAGTGAGAGTGTTGTTAAAGGTATGTGGAAATCTTAGGAGTTGCTGTAGTTTGCCATTTGATTTGCAGATGTAATTTCCATAGTGCTTTATCACAAGACCTGAGGATAGTTGAGGTTATTGCAGCGAGAGTTTCGTTTGTTTCATTTCAAGATAAAACTAGATGTCTAAAATGGACGAACCGTTTCCAACGGTGGTTTAACGATGGGAGTTCTTCGCTATTTTATCGTTTAGTTGGTGACCAACTCCCGAGATTAATTTTTCTGAAGTGGGTGGGCTTGGCTGGCCAGAGAGAGGGGTTTCGAAGTAATTGACAGAAACCTTTGGTATTAAATCTTCGTAAACAAGGATATAAGTCAATGTGATAACATCCTTCTTTCACACGTTTTGCGTTTCTTGTTTGGCTCGTGGTCAAAGACCTGGAGGCGGCATATCGTGCAGAAGGTTGTGTTACAGAATTGCAGAGCTGTTCCTTTTACTGTTGGTTTGTCTACTAAACTATCCCTTCTCGCTTGTGTTTGCGTATCAGCAACCCAAAGGAAGAGAAGTTGAAGATGAGGATACCTTCGTTTTCAATGAAGAATTTGTGGCTCCGCTCTTTCGTATCAAGGTATTATGAAGTCCACAGATCACAAGATCATCGATAGGTGCTAACGATGGGTCTCAAGTAAAGGATTAGTCCTGTAATTTATTTTTATCATTCCACACGATTGCCGTTCTTAGATGGCTCTTTTGATGTGTGGTTCAGGTGAATGCAATTCAGTTGAAAGAAACTGTTGAGGAAAATACAAGTACAACTGAGAGAGTGTTTCAAGACCGGCAGTACCAGGTCCTCCTTTTCCCGAAAATCTGTGTTCCCTTACTATGCAATGTACTAAGTATCTTCGCTCAGGTCCAGTTTCGAGGACCTTCAAGAGAACTAATGCGGCATGTGCTGAGTTATTACCAAATTCGGTACTGCAATGTTACACCGGTAGAGGGTGTGACGAAGCTATCTGTCCATCGTGAACTGGTAGTGAAGATTGGTTGAAATTTTGACGGGCTCAGCGGGTATGAACAGAAATGCTGAATTGCAGCTAACTATGGTATTTTGTCGGAGAGTAGGATTGGATCGCACGTCCAAGTATGCACAGCTGATAGTTGGATGATCTGAATGTGGAGAGGGGTCCATATTGTAGCTTGTTTCCTGCATGTTCTATTCTGTACGTCCCTTTCCTTATGGTTTCTTTTCTCTTGCAGATCGACGCTGCAATTGTGCGAATTATGAAGACGCGGAAGATGTTGAGTCACACCCTTCTTATTACGGAGCTTTTCCAACAGGTATTACCTTCACAGACTCGCGTCTCCACGTTCACTGATGTAGTTATGTATAAATGCAGATTGGGTTCTCTTAAGATATTTGTATCTGTTTGTTTGCTGCTTTAGCTATCTCCATGGTGCTGCATATTTGCGCTGATTAGCATGTCCTGCACCAGATGCTAACAAGTGTGTCTCTCCCTCGTGAGCTTTCCGTTGCACATGATGCGAAGCAATCTAGAGTTTTGTTTTGACTAGAGCGTTCTCATCGGATGTGCGCAGTTGAAGTTCCCTATAAAACCAGCAGATTTGAAGAAACGAATTGAGAGTCTTATTGATCGGGAGTATCTTGAAAGGGATAAGAGCAACCCTCAAATATACAACTACTTGGCTTAGCTGGCTGGCTGTCAGTGTGTGCTACCTTTTATGACAGATTCAGAGCTGAACTCACCCATGGTAGAGGCGAAGTTTCAGCTTCCCTACGTCAGCTGATCACATTGAAGTGACGTGCCCTGAGGGATGAATGAGGACGGTGTCTGTTATAAAGTGGTGTAATTACTCTTGGGGTAAGCCTTACATCTGCTGGGATTCCTTCTCCGTATCTGCGTGTCTCTCTCAAGTGTTTGGAGCTGTTTCTAACCTAAGCCACCAGCGGTTCCAGCTTGTAGTGTACATTCAAACCTTTGTTAACGCATCTGGAAATTTTCAATTCAGCAAATTTTCCTAGTGAGCAGTCTCTCGGCACTGGAATGTGTAAAGCACATCTGGTCTCATTTGTAATTATGTCGAGGTTTTTCCCTTGTGGAATCAATCAAAACGAGTTCGTTAATATGAAAGTTTTGGTCAGTCATTGAAGTTTGCTTTCCGCAGCCATTTTGTGGGATATTTGTCATTTAGGTAGAATTATGGTTGTGAGCTCTTGGGCAATTGCATGATCTTTCTTTTTGCATTTCATGTTTCCCTCTCGCTCATGATTGAGTACGGACGATTCATGCATATTAGCGCGATTCCGTCCCCAAATCACGGTCAGAACATCATTTCTATAGATGACCTGAAAGGAGTAGACTATGCTATTGACCGCAATTGAAAATCCAAACATTTTATGAGGGAGTCAGAAGTTGCTTTCAAGGTACTGAGCTCACTTTAACCTTTGAGACGTTACTGGTTTTTTTGAAGAAGTGCCGCCTGAACTATTCTAATTCACAATTCGAACACTGAATAAGGTGGATATATCTGTCGGATGGAGAGGTGCTTCCTGAACTATTTTAATTTTCAATTTGAAACTGAATCATAGTAGTACTTTTTAAGTGACTGTCCCAGTCTAGTTTGTTGTAATGCCGCTGGAATTCAGAGTAAAATCGTTCTGCTTCTTCCAATGGGGAGGCGGAACAGTGACAGTGAAGACGGAGACCTACTAGACAGTTGATCACCTTTCTGCGAGGTGGCAGTCTGGAAACATGTTGGACTACAAACGACTTCTCCGTATCGAGGATCCAGGGTATTTGAATATTTGCAAAGTATGTTCCATGTGAAGTCAGGCGATATATCCACCAACGTGCGTGTTTTGTATTCCATTGGCGATTTTATCAATTGCGTATGCTGTCTATTGATTGATTCTTGTAAAGAAGATTCTTTTTGAGAAGACTCTAGTCAGATCTATCTTCTCAAGAAAGGTTAAATGTTTCTCAAAAGTCGTTCCTATACTTCAAGCATGAGTTAGGGTCCCTTCCAACGAACGTTGTAATTATTACTAATGTTATTCTCACTTCAATCTCCCCGGAGAATTAAAGGGACGATTTTATGCTCTCATCTTTCAGTTCCAAGTTGCTGGAAGGGCAATGTGGGAAGTTACTCGGACAGAGGAGCCTTGCTTCCAAGCACTTGAAACAACAATTCAAGTACTTTTCTAGAATCGAGAAACTCTAGCAAATAAATGTACTGGTGAAAAAGGTTCTGATAGTGTGGATAATAGGGATAGGGGAAGTTTACTAAGTATTCTTCCATATAAAGATGGAATCCCCATCATGCTGAACTGTACAGATTAGAACAGATTTGATGGAGTGGAGCAACGGAAACAAGAGGACCAATAATGCCGAGATATGGCAGGGGGATAGGATGTGGGCAACTCTGAATCTAATCTCTTTGGTACTAAATTATTGCTGACCCAACTAATCAACTTGATATCTATTGAAATCCTAGCCCATCTTTTGAATTACAATTTTTTAGTAATTTGAGATACTTCAAATGTATATGGAGATTAGAGCAGATAAGATAATCATTATAATAACACATCTAGTATCAGAGCTCTACAAAGGACTGCATGTTTATACGTAGCCTATTGTATCCGGAAAGTTAAAGGAAGAAATATCAAGAAATGCTCAAATATGGTTAATTGTGGTAAAGTGTAAAATGTTTTGAATTCTACATTTTTATATTGAAAATAGTATAATCCTTAGAGTAACAATTGTAGGCGCGGTACCAATATGACATAACTTTAAATTATAGTATAGTATATATATTATGTCACATTATATTATAGTATTGAATTCTAGAGAACCATGGATTGTACTTTTTAAAATTATAATTTCTATATGTAAGATATTACAAAATATAACATCTTAATTTTCAACAATTCATCCAACTATTAAACCGGTTATCATATGGAACCATAATCATACTTCCTATAAACGGCAGGACAAGGGTCATATTTAGATCTCTCAACTGGAAGGTGGGATATTATTAGAAATGTATTTGCTGACGACTGTGTATGCATATAGCAAATACATTTGCCCATCAAATCGCAAAGGATTGGTGAGAAACATGTATTTTGACTTACATATTCTGAATATTTAAGCTAGATAGACGTAAATATCGTGAATCTTACGTCGTGAGTTAGCATAAACTAAGTGAATTCTGTAGATGAAAAGCGAAATTGCAGTAATGGGAAAGTTCTTGTAAGTTATGCGAGACCCAGAAACCAAATTGGCATGGTTCTATACTAACCATGTCTTTATAAAAACGTTGAGAATGACATAGTATTCTCTTGAATAATTCATCACCACATTCCATGTATGGAGTTTACACTAAATAAACTAATGCGGGAAGCACTTCAATGATAGCTTATCATTATTTTATTATCTTCCCATTTTGTTGTAACTAAAATCATCTTTTTACTGATCAGTGCTTCTTGTGGAGAAAGAATTGGAATTTTGTGTTCTTTTACTGCTGTCTGGTGGGTACGATCGAATAATTTTGATTTATTATATACTATACATCAAGTCCGTACAACCAAGCAATCTAAAGCCTCTTTACATACACTGCCATGAATCATCTTCTTTATGAGTGAACTCTGAGTCATAACAAATTTTCAACTTCAAACCTGTCTTAGTAGAACACCACCAGTGTGTGACACCAAGGGTACAGCACCATGAACAGATCTAATCCCTCTTCTCCCGAACTATACGAATATGTCTTATTTTCTTAGTCTCAAAAATACTAAATGCTTGCTTGAAAAATGCTTGCAGCTAGTAGGCTGAAACTCTGTTGTTTCCCTAATGAAGCTCTCGTGTATGGAATGTGAATTTTGAAGACTTCCTTCAGAATGCATATAGAGCCAGTGGCCCTAGAGGCAAACTTAATGAATCATCAGAAAGAGATGATGAGTCGAAGTATACCATCAGTTGAATTTGAATAAGGTCGTAGAAGAACGTGTCTTGCTGAAATGCTGCCCGGGAAACCTCAAAAGGTATCAAATATGCTCGTATCATTCTGTAGGAATACTATAATGTAAGTAAGCTTCATCCAAAACCCAAGATACAATGCTTCAAATCTGACTCTCTCACTGGAGGCCCCGAACAGTATCCAGTCCACCCCAGCCGGGGTCATATAGATCCTATCTGGAGGCTTGCCTTGTTTATGATGGACTCGTTTGCGTGGACATCTGTAAGCCATGGATCTGGCAGCACTATGTTGTCACACCTTTTGACTCAATAAGTACACTCTTATGCTACCACTCCTGATTGTTCGGCTGTCTGAATACAGTACAATACTGTTGCTTGAACATCATTATCATACCCACCTACGTTTCAAGATATCGTGACGAATTTAAACAACAGCATCCTTCTTCGCACTAACCAACACATCTCAAACAGTCTCCAGATTCTTCATACTAGGTAATATACAATCGTTGGAGTCACCTGGCAACTGAGGAAATCTAGCTCGGTACAGCTAATGAAGCCCTGTCTTCCTTCGAAGGAGGGAGCAGAACCAAAACATCATGCACCTCTTTCTTTGAACAGATGCTGTGGTCTTTGTCGATAGCATAACACATGTACACTGTGTCCACCACGTTGTTGAGAACCTGCATGAAGAAGATCAAAACAAAAAACAAGAGCAAACCCGAAGTAGTGGCAACGAGCCACATCGATGATCCTCCGTTGACGACTAGACATAACACTCCATAAACCTGAAACATTCCCATAAAGAGCTGTTAGTACAGACTGACACTTTCAAAAGCAGGTTCTAGAACGAGTGTCAACACCCTTTCTGAACACGAAGTGTTTGTTTGTGGTGGTTATGATGACAGTTTGCATATGAATCCTTTCGCTATCTCGAAACGAAAAGATTGGTTGCCTCACCAACTTCTGGCTAATACGGTTGGACCAAACACTTCCTGTTAACCGGGGTTCTTTATCGACACCTACATTTTACAGTCTGGTGCCTAAAGTACTACGATCAAGATCCTAGCTAGCAACAAGGTGTACGAACGTCAGCGAGTTTGCAGAAACTTGCGCTAGATTATCTTATTGATGTCTCGCATATACTACATACCTTCTAGGGCTCGCGATTGCTCTGTTTTACGAGTGTCCATGACCGTGCGGTAGATTCAATTAGTGATGTTTGTTCACAGTAAGAGGGGACTGGAGCTACTCTCAATCCAGATAACTTACCAAAGCTCCATACAGAGCTGAAACGAGAAATGCCGTCGAGGCAAGTAAACGCCCAGCAATTGTCTCCACCATGACGGTTGACAGTGCATTACGACTTAAAAGATCGCAGGCCCTGTAAGCTGAAGCGCAAAATCCGGATCCTTTGATCGATGCATAGTAGGTTGTGAACTTTGTAACAAACTCAACTGCTGAGAGTAGGCACTCAAGGCATGCCCGGAGCAAGCAAGCTAAAATGCCCTCTTGAGATGAGTCTGTCCTAGACTTGTCAACGGCAGCTCGTATCATTTGCACGATAGAAAGGACAAGACCCGAGAAGCACACCGTTCCAAATGAAGGACCGAACGCATTCCTGCCCACAAGAGACAACAAGGCTTCATGAATGACTTGTCCAACCACAAACCTCAACTCACTTCTCCGTTCTAGCCTATATGTTAGGATATTGATTGCATACTGCTCATACCTGAGAGCTCGTCTCTTCGCCCCAACTAGTGAGGAATCCGTAGACGCAAAATACCACTGTGCCACAGTACCACTGATCGTGAAAATTTGTGCCTCTGAAATAACCATGATAGCCCATAACATTGAAAACGCTGTCAAGAACTGGTATGGTGGAACCCATGGACTTTTTTTCCATGTACAGCATTTTACGCCGATACCACAGTGGATATCCGAATGTACTTCAAGCTCAGGATTTGAAATAATCTTCCCGTTACCCTCAGCATACAAGAAGGAGATGGCCGCTGGAACAAGGTAGAAGAAAACCCCCACACTGAGACAAGGCAACACAAGGACAAGTCCAAGGTTTTTGTGCAGTGCTTCTGCAGCCGTCTTAACGATTCGAATCGTGAGTTCGACACGGTCCCAGTAATAGTATAGTGACCATACGAATAAACCGCATAGACCGATGATGACACCAATGGAGACAAGTTGGTACGTTGTGACAAACTCCTCCTTACAGACCTTATTCTGTAAGCAGAAGAGAAGGGAACTGACAGCGGCGGCCAGAGGTATCAAAATGACAAAGGGAAGGGAGAGATACACTAGCTGTGCCGTATAGGTCCTCAGGAGCCATAGTACGAATATGGAGATAGGTAAGCAAAGGAGGAGGGTTGCTATCAAGCTGTATTGTAGAGGCTTCACTTGGGGATCTTCTCCTCCTTGATACCGCTTTGTGTAAAGATGAACACGTGTCCACATATTTCGAGTCTCCTCACCAGCTTGCAATGTAGTCTCGCTATTTTCACCAGTGAACGTCAGCGAATGTGTAGTATTTGCTACACAAGCAGGATTGTTTTTTATAGTGTCTAGCAACTGAAAGTCAGGATTGTAGAAGATTCCCGCCAGGATTCCAACAGCCAAACTTGTGACTAAGAATACCAGGAAAACGATTAGAAAAGCTTTATCCCTGCACGGTCGGGGACCAAAAACGAAACCGTAAGGTGTAGGAAGAGATTGAGATGTTACGGGAATAACAGTTTCGCTCTTTGGATCTTCTCTAGATCCCGACTTATCCAGCAGAGGCACCTGCTCCTCAGATCCTTTGTCATCGCTCCCTGAAGGTGTGACCTCGGCTCCCATTGTCCAAGCAACAAATTTCAGTATTGTTGTTCCTGCAAACAAGGAGAAAATGCTTGGGTTAGTTGACATGCAATGACGATGGGGCGTGTAACACACGACGAGGTTATAAGTTTCATCGTCACTTCTGCAAGACTCTAAGTCCACCTGCTTTTCTAATAAGGGATGCTAGCGCTGCTTGCAGTACTGCTACTGAGGTGAATACGAAATAAAAGGCTGAGAGAGTGCTGAACAAGCAACCAAATTATAGCAAACGCCACAGGAGTTTAAGATCAAAAGAACTCAATCGATCTGCATAAATGTGCAACACCTCCAGAGAAGCGCTGGCCAAAAATAGTGTAGATCAACGAGTTCCACGTCTTTATATCCATATACCACTTGGCGTTATCAGTATACTTCACATATAAGTACTGGGAGTTGGCTCAACTTACTCATCACTATTGTACATTTCTGCAGTGAGACCTCTCCACCAAACGTAGCGGACAAATCTCGCTAGGCTCTAAGAGCACATTCAGGGAATCAAGCCCTGAACAAGACTTTACTTGGCTGTTCAAAAGCCGCATCTTTGACAGGGTATAGCCTCATAGGCTGGCAAGTCAGAAGTTGATGGGAAACACTCAGATTTTTTCTGGATAGTATTTCTCGACATCCTGGTCAGATCCCTTTTGATTAAACCCTAACTCCATTGTAGGACAGAAAGCTACATTTAGTTCTCCTGGATCGATACTATCTTCTTCCAAGCTGTCAAATAGGTGAAAGAAAGTGGTGTGACCACAGATATGGTTTCTCCTGAAGAGATTTGACATATCATCCAAAATAACAGTAGTCTGGAGTTTAACGGGGAACTGAAACACAATAAACATTTGAAGGTTCAGAGATGGAGCAGAATGTTTCCTAATGTAAAGTACCCATAAGAATCTACGTCAATGGCAGTGGTTGTATTACGTTGAGTGACTACCTATTCAGGAGCCTACACGTACAATTCGAGACACTTTCTAGTTCTCGATGGCGTTCGGTGCTAATGAAATCTGATAAGAAGGTGATACCAACGGGAGTCCGATCAAATGCAGGCATTGAGAAATCAAGAATGTGGATTGTAAGTGGCTCGACGTATGTTGGGACTATTGCAACCATTCAAATAGTCCTTTGACAAAGAAACTGCGGTAAGAACATGCCTGTGGTACTAGTATAGTGATGACGACGCATGCCATAAGAAATTTACAAGCATCGACGTTGAAGAGATGGCCCAACATTCTCTAAAATCAACCACCTTGACTCCATTCGAAATGTGTAAAATAACTATGGGTGCAAAGAGTGCTAAGGCAGAAACACTTCCGATCAGGATCATAGACCACCTGAGGTGACTTAACAACAATTGAACATTGGGTGTTACTTCTAAGGAATTCCACATAAGCTTCCTGCCTCTCGGTATACTCATGCCTAGGCGCATCGGATAAATGACCTGACTTGTGATCTGAAAGTAGCTCGAACCCGATTGAGTTCCATCTATCTACTCCACCGACACTCTTACGAAATTCTTGGTTGTGATTACCAGCATGAGATCAATTCCGCATACTTGCATCATGCAAGATTAAAATTGTCCAGTCAAATGTTGCAAAGCCTCTGTTACCTCTGTGCCGGGTTCTCGCAGCTCAGATCTTCTTTCTTCGTCCAATCCTTCAGAGGCAGGAGGCAAACTTCCTCAGCAGAGCGCACTTTGCACCGTGATTTCGTACGAGCTCAGCATCCCCAGCTGTACCTTCTTCTCTTTTCTAGTGATCGATCATCCTTCCAGAAAAGCCTCGGTACCCCTGCTGGCCAAACAGGAATACGTCCTCTCTGTCCTGGTTTCACGACCTTTGACGATCGCGATAGAAGATAAGAAGCTTGTGCGAATCTTCCCAACAATGTGTAGTTTGCACTCTCTCGATGGAGTTGGCCAGACCTCCCGGTGTCCAATGTTCATCAATGTGGTAATGACTATTGTTACTGTTGAGGTTCGTCCGATTCAACATAACAGTACGTTTAATGTCCCTTTCGCAAATCATATTTCATCTTTTCTACTGTAGCTCTCAGTCAAAAGTTAGCTGATCCGCCTCGGTCCTTCGTTTGGAGGGCCCATATTGTTCTTGTCTCTAATTTTGGCTCCAAAGTCTACCTTGTCCTTGTAAGATCCAAACCTTTACAAAACTGCCAAAGCAAGCTGATTTCAACAATTGAGTGGACAATTGAGGAGAAATTGACCAAGATACATGTACTGACGATACCTTCAGACAACCTTGTATCTTCAGCAATGAGGAAATAAGCGATTTCGACGGTAAAACCTGCAGGAGTGCAAACAAGTTCTGGAAAATGTTCTCGCAACGATTTGACACAAGGTTTCCAATACATAGCTTACTGTAGCAGTTCCTTGAACTGGGAGGTTTCCAAAACACAGCTTACTGTAGTCGTTCCTCGAACTAGGATCTGTATTGGATATATATACAAAAGCATATGTCATTTCCAGACCAAGTTTTCAATTTACTTTTAGAGTGAAGGTTTATTTATCTGTTATATGTTTTAGATATATAATTGTTAATCTTCTTTAAGTATATACCTTACATCTCTATAGGTATAATTGTGACACAAATAATCCATAATAAACAATAAAAAGTCGAAAGTAAAGAGTCAAAATCTTCTTTTGAATATATCAATTTACTTCTGAGGTGAAGGTCTTTTTAGCTTTTATATGTTAGATGTATCATTGTTGATCTTATTTAAGTATATACCTCACAACTCTTAACTCTTTGAATCTATATATATACAATTGTTACACAAATCATCAATAATAAACAATAAAAATTATAAAGTAACAAGTCAATCTTTGAATCTATCTTGAAACGAATAAATACACGTAGCTCCACGACACTACCGATTCAATAGGATTCACCACACCTTCTATCTTAGCTTCTTGAAGTTCAATACCTTTATGATCCAAGAGATTATAAGTTTTCCTTTACGTAAGTAGTTCCTTGAAGCTCTATTGCAATACCTTATGATCCAAGACAATTATAAGCTTTCTTCTACTTAAGTAGTTTCTAACTTCTCTTGACCAAATCATGATTTACCATAGATAGATCTAAATAATTCCTATATCTATATAGATCTAAATATTTTTCTTTATTGAACTCTATATGAGTTAGTTGGTTACCTAAGCATTAGGATGATATGTCAATCTTGGTCTAATTGACTAAAAATATATCATATGACTATATTAGAAATCCCAAATCCCAAATTGCTCGTTACATTGATATGATTAATTTGAGGAATTATTATATTAACATTGTGATTTTATTTATATCACCTTGTATTAGCAAATTTATCCATATCCATAACTATTTTTCTAAGGTTATCTTATAACTATGAGTGTCTAATACTCCAAATGCTTGCATTTTATTTTCTATTATAGAATTTGAATTATAAGTAATGGGAGTTAAGGTAATAAAGACTACCGTTAATTCCATAAGACAAAGTCAAAGTGCTATGGAATGCTCGATATTATCTTTACACCTCCTTGAATGCTAACTAACGATACAGTAAAAGCTTGTATGAATAGTTTAAATTCTCAATACTAAATTTCACCCATTCAATATATAAAATTCTAGTAAAAATCATTATTAACTTTACTTGATTTAGACTCAAACCCATTCAAGTTTAATAGCTCTAATACCTTTAGACAAATTAGCTATTAGTGAAATTTGGCTTGGTAATATTTGTAGAGATGTTATAAAAGACGGTCTAAGTAGATCACAGAGAGGAGTAATATGGTTGAGGCCAAAAAACATACCATACACTTCAAAACCAAATTTTGGAAGCCTAAACAAAAGAATTAGTACTCAAAATATAGAAAATTACTCCCCTTCCATTTTTCTTAGCGAGATCTTTCTAACAATATCTCTTCCATGTTATTCTAAACTTCTTACAAAATGATTCATTGTGGTCAAATTTATTTGACAAACCAAATATAACGAAGGTTGATGTCACCAATCTATGTATCTAATCTAAGGGTCACTTGGAATGGATCTTTATGCTATATAATTAAGACATAGTGTTCCTTTGGCGCATTGGAGTTTTATGGGAATTCCAATCTTGGATGCTTTTGTCTTTGGTGTATTCTCCAAAATCACTCCATAATGATAATATTCTAAAGTCCAAAATTTTATATTTAAGTAGAAAGATATAAGTATTTCTCTTAAAACCCCATTCAATCCAGCCACTAAGCTCTCTAGGGTCTATATATCTTCTATATTCTATATTTTTTATTATGTACTCAGAGTTCAACACAACATCTTACGAAGTTTCATTGTATTCTTTGACCACAAAAGTATAGCTCAATTTTTAATCTAATTTAAATATATATATCCAAGAGAGGTTCAATGGTTGCACCTTGATGCAAAATTTTGATTTATTATTAAATGCACCCAATTTTGAACCTTTGCTTTTTCAAATGTTGAAACATTCATGATAGAGTTTTCAATGATAGAAGTTCATTATATCTATTTGGCATGAGATGAATATGGGAGATTAAAAAATTCTACAATATGTTTAAGCGTTTACTTCCACCATATACAATATGTACTACTTTTTGAGGTACCTTCTCAAGTGATTGCTAGTTCTAATTTTCCAAACTCATTGATATCCAAATTTTAAATCTTTCATACAAGAGAGCATCCAAAGGTTCTCATATAGAACTACAATTGTCATTTATTGACATTATTCCTCTTCATTTTGCTACTAGTTCCAATTTCTCAAGTCATGGACAACCAAAGTTTACAATTTTTATGCTTTTCAAAGGAATAAACAACAAAAGCTGACATTTGCAACACTTTCTATATCAAACTAAGTGAGCTTTGCATAATAGTAAGTTATGTTAGAACTGACTATTTTCTCTATAATTGGCTTCATACAAAGGATAGTCTTAATTTTATCAATAATTTATCATCGTATAATTGACTATTTCCCCCATAATTGGCTTCATACAAAGAATGTTCTTGATCTTCTCAAGAGCATTCTAACTTGTTATGATGAATGTTAAATAGAGAAGATGATTTTACCTCTCAAAATGTACATATATTTGTCTAAAATAGTGTATATTTTGTAGACTATCATTTTGTATGAATGTAGCTTTGATACATTATTACTTTTAGAATTACTATTTATTTTAAATATATATTCACCAAGAAAATTGCTAGGTTGTATTCTTCATTAATCTTGATCAAATTCTTTTTTTGCATTTTATAGTGTTCAAAATGGCTAGGACAAAGTTTTATATTATGATTCATTTTTTTCTTCTTTTTTTGTTCATTTCTTACTTGCAAAAATTTACTCAAGGATGACCTTGCACTTTTTATAGTAAATGATTATCTTGTAATAATTTCACCCATTGATAAAATAAAACCACAAATTTTTCCTTATAGACAAATTTGAGTCATTTTCTAATTACAATAAAACTTGAGTTCTTTTAGAGGTTAATACTATAGGGACCAATCCAAACGAATTAACATAGATAAATTATGAACTTATATCGATTATGGCATCATGATTTCTCCATCTTTATTACTAATGCTAACCCCATCTTGTGACCAATGTAGATATATTTTAAACTCAGTTTTATCATTTAGTACCATCCATCCTTCCTGTATCCCTACCTCTACTTTATCATAGCTACCATGTCTTCTTTGAAGAAAATTATCATGATGTATGTTAGGCGCTTGGCTTTGTGCTAGAAAAAAAAACAACTCATCTATTTAAATGGATCTAGTTCATTATCACAACTACCATGTCTTCTCTCAACTATCATGTTGAATGTCATGTGTATGACTCTCTACTAGAAAAGGAAGATAACACTTCTCTGATTCAAAAGGATCTAGTCCACTTGATCAAGATATAATATGGTATCAAAATAACTCAAGGAATGGTTTCTAACACATTGAATAGATCTTTTCACCTCCTTTACAAGGACTTGATAACAAAAACAAGGACTTCAAGCACCACCAAACTATCAGTATCATTTTGTTGAAAATGTACTCTATTAGGTTCTTGAGTACTAATAGGATGTAAGTATGTATAATGATCTCCTTAAGGGAAAGGAATCAATTTACCTTAAGAGCTTTGCTCCAATGCTCAATCTTTCAAATTCTCAAATGGTTGGTTAGAAGGATTGAACTAAAGCATGGAACTTGGTCCTTCTTCCAATTTGGTGATCATGGCTCTATTAATATGGAGGCTGTTGAAAATGCCACTCCTAACTTTTTGCAAAATCTTTGACCAGTATGAGTGTAATGACATTTATAATATGGATGAAATTGGCTATTTTACCATATGCAATGCAAACAACTCCCTTGTAACAAAGCAAATTGAAGTGAATAAGAAATTTAGAGAAATGCTCACTCTTACGGTTTGCATAAATAGTGATGGAAGTGATAAACTCCTACTTTAGATATTGGTAGTTATAACAGTCCTCAAATATTGTACTTAAAAACATCAATCACGCAAATATTGGGTGTGTTTATAGACACAATGGCAACACTTTGATACCTTTCTTTACCTGGTTTCACATGTGTATGGAGGGTTACCAAGACCTTTTTCTAGTTGATAATTGTTCAACTCATCCATAGAAAATTCCTCCTGAGTTCATTTTCTTCCTCCAAAAATAACTTCAAAACTTTAACACTACAATGTTACCATTGTCCACTCAATGTGTGCACATTCTTGCAAAAAGTTGAACAAGCAAATCCTTGACATGCCAAAGGCAAAGGACATTAACATGAGAAAGATTGATATTCTTAGTGGAATTCAAATATTGGTTGATGCTTGGAAAAACTATGTTAAGCCAAAAACTATTGCTAATTGCTTTAACCATTATGGTTTCAAGACATCCAATGTTTAGTCACCTCAAGATATGAGGGCTTGTTTGTGTACCTATCACTCTCAAGGTGACTAAAGAGCTTGAGGTTCTAGTTGAGATTTAAGAACCATTGAATCCTTTTTATTACAAGGAACCACTGGATTTTTATAATCTTGTAAACTATCCAATAGATTAAAAATCCCCCACAACCATATGGAGGAGGAAAATTTGGAAGATATTGCAATAGTAGAGGATAATGATGGAGATGTAGAAGAAGTTAATGATAGTTTGGAGCAAGAGATGGTTATGTTCTCTATTGTGTTGCATGATTTAGAGAACCTTTAACCTTTTTCTTACAACATAGTGGGGACAAAAGCAAAAACCTGCATTTTTTGTAGGAATTAAGGAATTTTCAAGCCAAATAGCCAAAGGATTGGTTTGAAGCACCTTAGATAGATTTTTTGATTAAGTTACTATGTTGTATGTCTTAGTAAAGAAGAATTGTTAATATATCAATTTTTTTGGACCAAGAAAATTGTATTATATAATAAAATATGGTAAATATTATGTTAGCCTTAAGTCCTAACTTTGGACCACCAATTTTCTATTTATATAAAGAAGTTTTTTAGTTATCAAGTATCAACTTATGTATGTTGGACTATAATGAAGATTTGTATTCATTTCTCAATTACATATTTCACATTTCACCTCATGTGTACCTATATATAGGTTGGATAATATGTTCCCTTGAGACTCAACAATGTAGGCAAGCCAAAATTACACGTTTTGGTCTTATTTTCATTCATTTGAGAGTTTGACATTGTGTTTTTCTGCTCATCTCCACATTCACATGGTTAATCATGCATCCAACTTAAACAAAAGAGACTTCAATTTTTCAAAGCTAGTTGTAATCTCATACAATAAAGATCTTACTTGGTAGTGTAAGGCTTCAAACTTCTCTTCTATACCCCTTGACTACATTTTTAGAGCATGTTGTACTTGACAACTCTTGTTAAGGCTTAGTTCCTTGACCTTTCTTGTTAATACTCATTTTCCATGCACATTTTCTACATTTCATCTTAGGTGTACCTTTATTACTTAACTATTATCTTTATTACTCAATTCCTTAATTGTTCATGTTATTCCTCAATTTATACACGATGTCGTGCGTATATACATCGCTGCACAACATACATCGCTGTCAACATCATACACTATAAAAGCAAACTCACACATAAGTCATACATAGACTCTAAAGTGCCACAATAATCAGATTGCTTAACAATTCAACTCAACTCAACTCAGATCAGTACTTGATCTGTCACTCTATAAACTGCCAACAACTGGGCACTGATTACAGTCAAGCCACACCCACTCAAGCATAGAGAATCCAAGTGACGCTCGCCGGCCTCTGTCCACCATAGCCAGGAACTCGAAGGCTCAACATCAGAGAAGTGAGCTCTCTGGAGCTCACTTCAAAACTATACCCCCTGGACTCGAGCTAGCCCTGAAACCCTAACGGTCCCGCTGACGGCACACTCGACGGTGCGAACGGTGCAAAGTGACGGTGGGCCCTACCGTGAAGTCAGTACCCCGAACATGAAATCTAACCATCGGAAAGTAATCCCTGAGAAACTGCTAGAATAACTCTAACTACCATCATTGGAACTCCAGTGTCCGAGCATCTAGATGCGGAACTACAAATGGCGTGACAGCTGTCGTGCGTATATACATTGCTACACAACATACATCGCTGTCAACATCATACACTATAAAAGCACAACTCACACATAAGTCATACATAGACTCTAAAGTGCCACAATCGCCCCCCTAGCTAGCGGTTAGGTCCCTCTAACTCCAGATAGCCATCTACTCTAAGTATATGGTATACCCTCTAATGGGCAAAGATCAAGAGGCCGGGTGCTATGGAGCCCCATCGTTAGTCGCCTGTCTGCAATCTATACCATATAAAGAATGAACTAGCTATAGGTCAAGTACATCTAGGACATAACCACTGTCCCTGAGGAACCACCGTGAGGGGAGGAGTCATACATGCCATATGCCATCCTCTCGAACAGCTATCACACACTAACATAGTAGCAGCTCCACCAGAAGAGCCACATAACATACACCTCAAGCCTGCACGTACAAGTGCCAAGCTTGGGTCCATAGTACCATCAATGTTTGGAAGGTGGCATGGCGCACAATTGCGCACATGATCCTTCCAAACAACACCATCACGTCCTTCTAACACAAGGACTCCAGATGGCAAAACCTCACGCACTCTCAAGATAGTGCGGCCCGTAGAAACATCAAGTGTCATCGGTGCTGTCTGCTGTAGATATACATAGTTGCATGGATGAAATCGACGGATCGAGGGTCTATAACCTCCTCCTCGAATGGTAGCATAGCGTAAAGTATCTCTATGCTGAGCAATCGCCAAGTTCTCAAAGGCCATCGGCATCACTCTCCGAAAGATCTCTGCCCGCTGAGAACATGCGCTCATCCATACATCGGGGTCATCCAAGTCCAAAACTATAGTAGCATCTTGACAAATGGCTGCAGGTAAATCTGGATCTCGTCCATAGAGTAGGAAGTATGGAGAGAAGGATGCTAAGGAGGCTTGCCGGCTGAACCGATAGCCCATGGCCAACCAAGGTAACTGGAGATCCCAATCTCCCAAGTGGCCTCTCTGCAAACCATACTTTCGCAATCCTCTCTTCACTGTCTGAACCACTCTCTCTGCTAAGCCATCTGCCTCAGGGTGATCTCGGGATGTAGTATGATGATCAATCAAAGCCTTGTCACACAAGACCTGAAACTCTCCCAAGAACTCTGTACCCTGATCAGTCAAAACCTCAGCTGGTGCACCAAAATGACTAAGAACTCGATCCAGGAACGAGTAAGCTGTCCCTTCACTAGACTTGTCAAGAAGTACCACCAACTCAATCCACTTGGAGAAGTGCTCCACCATCACCAAAACATACCGATGATGTCTCATAGTCAGCGGTAAAGGTCCGGCAAAGTCCAAACTCCAACGGTAACCCAATCCCATGATAGGTAATGGGTGTAACTGTGGCATAGGAGCATTGAATGATGCCCTAACTCGGTCACAAACCATACATCTGGCAACAAACTGCTGTACCTCGGTCTGCATACCACGCCACCAATAATGACTCTGAAGTAAGCTATATGTACGCTTTACTCCAAAATGTCCTAGCTCCTCATGAGCATGACGGACCAACTGTGGTCTCTATGATGGAAGTGGTACTACTCGCACTCTACCATCCTCCCATACACGCAAAAGGTGTCTACCCTCCAATCTGAACCGTCTGGCTCGCTGAAGAACACGGTCTCTCTCCTTGGCCCCAACTGTGCCACCCACAACTCCAGTGCAAAGATAGTCCATCACTAAGACATCATCATGAATGTCTTGCTGAACTGTACCAATATCTTCACTCTCTGGATCTGTGACCTCAATAACTCCTCCTGTATGCGCTGAGAGAGATACCACCAAAGTCTCTGCAAATATACACAGAAAGGCCGATGCATGCCAACCTGGCACCATCTCCTCATCTGTCTCACCATGCCAACGTGCTCCGGTCTGATCTTGCTGGCTGGGACATGGGTTTCTACTCAACCCATCTGCATCACGGTTCACCACTCCAGGTTTGTGAACAACCGTGAAATCATACTCCTGTAAAATCAGAGCCCATTGTGCAAGCTTCCCTGAAAGCTTGTCGGACTCCATCAACCACTTCAGCGGCTGATGATCAGTGATGAGAGTGAAGGGGTTACCAAATAGGTAACATAGGAAATGTGCTATTGCCCAAACTGCTGCCAAACACTCTCCCTCATATGAACTATACTTCGCCTCCGCTGAATTGTTGGAGCGACTAGCATAGGCCACCACAAACTCCTTCTCCTCATCATCATGTTGGGTGAGCACCGCTCCAAGCCCCAACATACTCCAATCAGTGTGAACCTGAAATGGTCGTCCCCTGATCGGTCTCCTCAAAATAGGAGCAGATGTCAACCTCTCCTTGAGCTCTACAAAAGCTCTCTCATGCTCATCTCCCCAACACCACTCCTGTGTAAGCTTGGTCAGCTTCGTCAAGGCCTTGGCAATGGCACTAAATCCTCTAACATAGCGGCGATAGAAGTTCGCCAACCCAAGGAATGCTTGCACTCTGCTCACATCCGTAGGCCGAGGAATACGTGCAATAGCCTCCACCTTGGTCTGCTGAACACCAAGTCCTCCGGGGTAGATAGTGTGACCCAAATACTCAACCTGCTCATGGAAGAACCTACACTTCCCAGGATGTAATTTGAGTCCATGAGATCTCAACCTCTCAAACACCTCCAACAACTGTCTCTCATGCTCCTCCACAGTAGTGCTATACACCAAAATGTCATCAATATAGCACCGAGCAAAATCCAGTCCAGCTAGGATCCTATCCATGACCCTCTGGAACTCAGCAGGAGCATTCTTCAACCCAAATGGTAAGAATCTCCACTGATATAACACATCCTTGCCGTGAGGATCAATAGCCCAAAATGCTATCTTGGACTTATCTTCCTCCCTGATCGGCAATTGATGATATCCCGCTCAAAGATCCAAAGTACTGAAGACCTTTGCATGCCCAATCGCATCAAAAATCTCCTCCGGTGTAGGCATGGCATACCGATCAGCCCTGGTCTGTTGGTTGATAGGACGGTAATCTCCACACATCCGCCTATCTGTATAGTTGCCATGCATATCCTTCTTGGCTGGCATCACTGTCGCTAATGCATACTCTCCATGTGAAATCTCTACCAAACCAGCCTCAAAAAGGTCACTACTCCGGCTCTGAATCAATGTCCTCTCCATCTCACTATATCGATAAGGACGTCGGAAAACAGGTGTGTCACTAGTCAGCTCAATCCGTATACCAGGTCCCTTCAGAGCACCCAAATCCTTCATACTGAAGGCAAAACAACTCATGTGACTCCTCAAGAACCTCCAAACCCTCCGTCTTTCCTCTCCAGTAAGCTTGGGTCCAAGATCTGGCTCCCAAGTATCCTCTGTAACTGTAGTAGGAGTGGAAGACGTACTGACTGGCTGCTACACTGGGCCCTTGGGAGCAATGGTGTCATGCTCCCGACCACTAGAGGTCCCAACCTCTGTGTGAAAAACTCCCTCCACTCTGGCTGCAAGCTCCATACGTCCTCTGGCTGCATCCCATGTGGACCAAGGGTGTAATCCAAGTAGCCCACGCTCACCTGGATGGACTCCAAGTAGACCACTCTCCCTAGTAGCTACTGGATGTGTCCCAAGAATACCATGTCCACTCGGTCCATCGCCCACAGCATGTGCCTGAATCGTCTCGATAGGCACAAGGCTCACAAGTGTCCGAGTGGTGATGCCTATCAAGCGCATCCTACGCTGCTCTGCCAAACCAAGGCTCACAATCCATGTCAAACAGTTTAGGTCCGTAGCCTGACCTAATACCTGATGCCTGGATGCCTCTGACACTGCTAGAACAGCGGTAATACCGGTGCGAAAACCCATTGCCCGCTCTCTCTCATAAGCATTGAGCTCCACCAACTGCTGTAACTGTGAGTCCCAAACAAGTCCGGTCCTCCCTCTTGAAAAGCATGAGAGCCTGGGAAACTCATGAGTGTGGGAAATGTAGCTCTAGGCTGTCCAACTAGGTTCACCACTGCCATAGGTGACCTATCAGCCACTACCACTGTCTGAGACTGACGTCCAGCATCCAAGATATCATCAACAAGAATGTGGTCTAGTCGTTGAATCCCATCATAACTACGCTGTAGAACCTCTTTGGGTAAAAGGTTCGTCCACCAAAGATGAAGACGAAGAGCCCGTGATCCCACCCTGGCTGCATCTAACAATACAGCAGGTCCCATCCAAGAATGGACCTGATGTGTACTCGCCACCACTCTAGTGCGAGAATCACCCATCAATGGAACGTTCTCCAAAAGGTAAGCTGGAGAAACAGACTGATGAACCTGGAGATGTCGTAGTATCTGTAACATCTCCCAAAACACACCAGAACGAGGATCATGAAGACCCAGACCACGGCCCGCACGTGTATGTCCCTGACATGGCCATCCAGAAATCACCAAGTGAATAGGCCCATGTCTCTCTAGGTCATGCGCCCCCAATAAGGAAATGTCTCCTAGTAAGGCCTTCTGGTAACCTCTGACTGCTGACATCGGTAATAACTCCGGATACCGATAGGCCAAGTGTGCCACATGATGTAGAGAGACTCGCCTAGCAGTCTCATCTCTCTCTACATACAAGTACCTCTGTACTCGGATACCCGCCTGTAACACCGCAGCTAGTCCGGTGCTGATCCCACCAAACAACTCTAATAGACATATCCCCTCTACTGGATACTGCCAAGCTATGAGTGTGGTATCCAGAGGTGTCAAAGCAATCGCCTCTGGAGGCTCATCCTCACACTCATCCCCTGATGGTACGAAGGCTTCACTCCAAGCCTGCTGCACCAACTGATCTGCATGCTGCTGCAATGCCTCCTCTGAACTCCACAATGGAATATCCAAGGTGGATGGAACAATCCCACTCGTACTTCATAGCCGAGTGATCTCCTCTGGTACTGGAGTATCCTCTGCATGGGCGTTCCCCTCCAACAAGTCACCAGGCCAAGTAACTGCACCGCTGAAAGCCAAAACTGATGATGCCATGGTCCCGGACTGTAGTGAGCCAAGACTGCCACTACTAAAGCGTACTGGTAGGCGACATACCCGTCCCTCACCAGACTGCCAACCAGGTCTATAAGAGGCTGTCTCCTCCCAATAGTCAATATTGAAACCCATAGGGTATAACACTGCTCCCCCAACTAGCACATCATAGGACTCAGCTATCGTCGCAATAGCCTGAGCTCTCACCACCGAGCTATCAGTCGGATGACCAGGCTGAACCTGGACAACAAGCTCTCCACGTGTGATGTACTGTGTCGAACCACCACCAAGAGATGTCTGGATCTGAAATGGACACCTCTCCACATCGGTCTTCCGTAACTCCAGACCAACAACTGCAGCCTTCCCCAACATAAGGGGCTGCGCACCAGAGTCTAACAAGACTCTCTGTGGTGTATAGACCTTCCCTGAAGGTCCCACCAAACGAAAGATCCCCCTTTGGTTATCCAATAGGACAACACCAGGTGTAAACCGCGCTCTCTCAAAGGCCGGTCTAGCTGGCAACTCCTCCAGTCTAACCGCTGCTGCCTGCCACAAACCACTGGTCGCTGAACGGATCCCATGCTCCTCAACCAAGTCAGATCCACTACCAACCACCTCTGCTCTAGTAGTAGGAATTGCACCATCCCTACTCTCACACAACGTGGCAGCCAACCGAAACACTGGGGCTGGGTCAACTCCCAATGTAAACATGTCACTGGTTGAAAATAAAGGATGCCGCATAATCAGCTGGGCCGCCCCCAACATCATGTTAGACTCAGTCTGTGTAGTAGCAGGTGGCTGACTAGCAGGTACTCCATCAGGTACTCCATCACCACCTACAACACCTACACTGGGACGTCTAGGAACCATGGATGTCGTCTGCAATGCCTCAGATAGCATGAAAGACTGGGGAAGTCTGACCTGTCTCCCAACCTCTCCTCTCTGTGGGTCCAACTCCACTAATGCTCCTCTAGGCTCTGGAGCACGTACTGCACTCCTAGTCACTGCTGCAGATGCATCCACCTGTGCTGCTCCGCACATGAAGTCCAAAGCATCTCTATCACTAGCATATGAGGTGGAAGCCTCAGCACCCGAATCTGATCTCCTCTGAGCAATAGCCATACTAGCCAATCTCTGCTCCAACTGCTCAATCCGAGTAGCCATAGCTGTGTCAGAAGTAAGGGCAGGTACTGCACCCCTACTAAGTGTAGATCCTCTACCACCTCGTCCTCCATGAACTGGAGCTCCTCTACTACCTGCCATAGCAGCCCTACCACTCCGTAACTCCGGGTGTAGGTCAAAACACCGGTCACTAGTATGACCAAATCTATGGCAGTGCTCACACTGCCTCTGTGCTGGCTGTGATGCACCAGAGGTATCAGGTCCGCTGCCCTGAGTACACTCTCTCCTATGGTGAGGTCCACCACAAGTCCAACAAGCAACACCACCACTCACTGGCTGCTGCTGACCCAAAAATGAGGGTAAGGGTCTAACTCCACTAGGCCCTCCACTCGCTCCATAGGATTTGGGCTATCCACCCTGTCCTCAAAAACCAACTAGGCGTGGTGCACTCTGCTGCACTCTAGAAGAAGTCACAACCGTGGATGAGGTCTCTCTACCAAATCCAGCTGTCACCACTCTCTCCTCCACCATGTTGAGCTCAATACGCTCAGCCAAACCAAAGACTACTGCCAAAGTGGGCGAAGTAGCCTGCAACAACGTAGCATCACGAACTCTACGTCGCAACTCCCTGTCCAATATCCCATACCAAAATTGGACTGCCTGGGCCTCAGTAACTCCCTGAGTGAAACTGATCAGCCGCCTCATGCGAGTGTATGCCTTGCGTAGGCTCTCTCCAGCCTTCCGCTGGAACTCCTGCAAGCTCCTCAGCTTGTCAGTCCACACTCCCTGGTAGTTCTGCCTCAAACATAGGAAGAACTCAACCATGGGGTTAAACCCCGATACCACACCACCTCTTGCAGCGGTACCTCCACTCGTAGTAGCACTATCTCCAGCTAGTGCACCTCCACTAGCTCCACCAACACTACTCGAGCTAGAACTCGTAGGTACAGCCGACCTACTCCTTGCCACCAAACCTGAAGTGATGGAGACATAGTGTGGAGACCAATACTGTCTCCATAACTCAATCTCCTCCAAATGAGCTCTCCTGAACTCATGGTAGTCGTCCATCGGTGGACCCTCCAAGTGCTGAAACAACCCCTTCCATGCCATGAAGGGTGTGAACAAAGTTGGGTTCCGCATCTGCTGCAGATCACACCAACTATCGAACTCCTGGATGAAATCATCCAACTCAATAGTACCCACGGTACCAGAGTAACGCCTAGGGCCTTTGGAGGCCCCATAAATCTTGTCCATGTCCCACAACAACGGTGCGGACACACCAAGTGCACTCTCAACTGAATCAGCTCCTGTGTCAAACTCCAACTCAGAGTCAATCTCCTCCCTCACTGGGACCTGAGATACAGGCTGATACCGAGCACCACTCCGAGTAAACCCACTGCGTACTGCAGGGCTAACTCCTCTGGAATCTCCAAAGAACTCCGTCGTGACCACGTAACTGCAATAGCAAACCCGAACCACCAACTGCAACCGCAAGTTGCAACCGCAAGTTGCAACCGCAAGTATCCCACCAAGTGCCAATACCACCGCGTGCCAACACCAACTAAAACACCACCCACTAATGTAACTCTAACCGAGATAACTACACTAGGGGAAGGGCAACCTGTAACCTGCCATCATAACACGCACTCTCACGGTCTGCAGGTCATCACTTCCTGCCTCACCGGAGAGAAACAAAGGTAGTCTGACTGGTCATCACTCCAGCCTCACCACCGAGAGCACACCAGAGCACCAACGCTCAAAAGTCAAGGCACCTCACACAAACGTGGTGCACAAACAAGAAGCAGAGAATGGAGGGGATCCAATCACAAGAAATCTAAACGAAAACCCTCCATCTCATAACACAACACGGGACTGACTCTGCCACCATTTGGCATTTGACATAAGAGTAGTTTGTATCTAAGTCCTAAGCTACCAGGATCACCAAGAATGGGATCAAACTGCCTCTCCTAGCCAAAGCTACATGTGTATAGATAACAGTGGCACAGTCACTATGACAACAAGTGAGGGTGGACCAGTTGGCTAGGGCACCAGTCTAGGAACAAGAGATCTAGGGGTCAAACCCTGTTGCGCACAATCTAGCAAGAAAGGCAGATTTTGCCAACCAATGACCAAGATCTACACTAAACTAGCTAGCCTCACGCCAGCAAGCTGGCTTGCTGGCCCTTCTGGCCCTTCTAGGCCTTCGTAGCCCTATGCCTCGAAGCCTCTAAACGCCAAATGAGGCCTTTCTTGTTGCCACTTCGAACCTCCTCCAAAATTGGCGAAACTTCTCCAAATCTGCAAAACTCCTCCAAACTAGCGAAACTTCTCCAAATCTGGCCAAACAGCAAAACTCCTCCAATTCTGGCCCAAAACCTGACGTAAAATTTGACGTAAACCCTAAAGATGGATGTCCGCCAAATCCCCCGCTAACTTTCCACTCGAGCCAAATTGACAAAACGGGTTTTTCCAAATCACAATTTCATGAGAAGAGCTTTCCAACTCCACCTTCAATTTCACTTTCTGAGCTCAACTCGCAGCAAATTGGTCCTGCCTTCACCTCCTGAGCTCAAAATCACAACACTGCTCAAAAATTGCTCCTTCTCTGCTCAAAATTTGGCTTGCGCTTCCGCACACCGTCCGCCTAACTGCCAAATTTGCATCAACTACACGAGCTTCTGCACACTATGGAAACATAGAACCTGAATCGAGCTACCACGATCCACCGAGCTTGGAGATACCACCAACACTCAACGTTCCTGCACCCGATTTCCCCCTGATTTCACTTCTCTGATGTAATCAGATTGCTTAACAATTCAACTCAACTCAACTCAGATCAGTACTTGATCTGTCACTCTATAAACTGCCAACAATTGGGCACTGATTACAGTCAAGCCACACCCACTCAAGCATAGAGAATCCAGGTGACGCTCGCCGGCCTCTGTCCACCATAGCCAGGAACTCGAAGGCTCAACATCAGAGAAGTGAGCTCTCTGGAGCTCACTTCGAAACTATATCCCCTGGACTCGAGCTAGCCTTGAAACCCTAACGGTCCCGCTGACGGCACACTCGACGGTGCGAACGGTGCAAAGTGACGGTGGGCCCCACTGTGAAGTCAGTACCCCGAACATGAAATCTAACCGTCGGAAAGTAGTCCCTGAGAAACTGCTAGAATAACTCTAACTACCATCACTAGAACTCCAGTGTCCGAGCATCTAGATGCGGAACTACAAATGGCGTGACAACGATTACAACCACACATTAGCCTTACATTCACAATCACCTATTAGTAATCACTTGTTAGCCTTCTATTCATAATCATCCATGGGCTTTCCATTCACACCACTTCCCAGTCACATATTGTACCAACAACTAATACTTATACAAATAGAACCAATATTTAAAATAATAGCCAATACTTATACCAACAATCCAACACTTGCATGGATGCTTGTCTTCATACTTGTGTCTTAGATATCTCCTAAATAATGGATTTGTGTTGCATACTTGCATGAAGAAAACTTGTCATAATTCACTTCTCTCACCTATCCTACATCCTTTCTCAATCATATCACCCAATATACACTTTTCCAATTGATGCAGGTTTGAATTATTCTCTAGCAAATGATGATTCAAGTGTTCCGCCAACCAATGCTCTTCAAGTTCTACTCTAATGGATGATGATTCAAGTGCTCTTCTAACTAAGGATGATTATAGTTTTCCTCCAAATGTTGGAAATTTAAGTAGTATTCTAGTTGATGATGATTCAAATCTTCTTCCACTTGATAATGATTTAAGTCCTCCAATTGATGAAGAATCGTGTTAAACTCCTCTACCACTATGTTTCTATTATAGACAAAGTAGAAGAGAAAGAATTAATGCACCTTTCATGAGATCAAAAAACATAAATGATTAAGTGGTCTTGTGATTGTATTGTTGATTGTTTCATCTTTGAATACACTTTGACTTTGAATACATTCAACAAATTTAGATATTGTTCATTTATTTTGCTTATTTCAACCTTATTTGCTTACCATAGTTGATAGAAAATATTGATATGGTTTTTATTTATTGTCTCATTCAATTTTTTTGATCCTTCTTGCAATAGCTTAATTATTTAATAATAATATTTAAAATATTGACAAAGGTGCATTTGACAACTTTACACATAGCATCAATTTTATTATGTATTCAATCATGGACTAAAAGTATGATGAACTCATTTTGTATAAGCTTGAGTCCCTTGAAGAGGTATGTGCTTTGTACGTGTATGCTTGTAACAAGAGATATATATCATATAAATCTTTTAACTAGTGAAGTAAATAAGTGGTTCAAGATATACTTAAACTAAAAAACAAAATTCTTCTCTATAAAAATTTGTGATGTAAGTGTGAAATTCATATGCAAGTGGTATTGATTATCTTATTGTCATCAACCACTTGATGAGTCATTTTTTTTGAATGGTTGCAATTCTTCAATGGCATATAACTTGTTCTAATACTATACTTTTCATGTGGACCAAGTAGAAGAATGCATTGATTCTATTATCATAAAGTCAAAAATCATAATAAAAAAGTTCTTACTATTGCATTGTTATATTTAGGTTTGGATTCAATGAATTAATTGGATGCTTTTGAATTGTTTTGCTTCATTTTTAATATATATTCAGATCATAGTTGATATAATCAATTGATATGATTAAATGATGGTTTCATTTGTTTTTTTGTTTTCTTCAAGCAACAAGTTATTGTTTCATCATATATTTCAATATTTGAGAAATGTGCGTTTGAAAATATTACACATGCATTAATGCTACTATGTGTTCATTTATTGACTCGTTTTATAAAGGCCTTGAGTTTCTTAAAGAGATATGTATTTAGTACATGTAAGTTTCAACAAGAGAAATGAATCATATAGAATTTTTTCATTACCAAAATAAAAAAAATGGTTGTATTTGAACAAGGAGAGAATACACTTCTCCATAAGACTTAGTTGTGTAATAATGGAAATCATGTGTGAGTAGCACTCATTTTTCTTATGGGTCAACACAAACTTAAAATATTGTTTTGTTGCATGATTTCACTTTTCTAATGACATGTATCTTGGATTTTGCATTTCTAGTGGCATATATCTAGCCCTTTAACTATGTGTTTGTGTAGAATAAGGCATTGATACAATTTTCATAAGTAACATTCATATATAAATGACAAAATGGGCTTACATTAGTATTGTTGATATATAGATTTGGATTTGTTCATAATCCATATGTTTTTTAACTTGCTTTGCTTGCCATAACTGCTTGAACAAACTGTTATGAGTAAATATACTCTTCATTTGATTTGTTTGGTGCTTCTTGCAATAGCTTCATTATTTTATCACAATGTTTCAAAAGTCTACAAAGGTGCATTTGGTAACTTTTCACATGGGCATCATTGCTATTTTGCGTTCAATTTTGTGTTCATCTGTTGACTAGATGGATGATGAATTCATTTTATATAAGCTTTAATTTCCCTAAAAAGATATGTGATTACTACATGTATTCTTCTAGCAAGAGAAACAAGTCATCTATACTTTATAATTAGTGAAATAAATAAATGGCTCAAGATGTATTCAAACAAGACAAAAATGCACTTCTTAACAAGAATCTGTGGGTAAGAATGGAATTCATGAGCATCAACAAAAATGGTAGGGCTCATTTTGTAGTATGGTCCCATTTAAGGTAGCATATATCATCCTCTACCACTTATGATGAAGCATAAGATCCTCTACCACACCAAGTTATGCATGACTCAAAGAATTTATCCATAAGTCTTGATTAATTATTCTTGAATTTACAAGTAAGTTACTCTTGCCTTCACCTTAAACTCTTAACTTCACTCATTAGTTATTCTTGAATTTCCTTCAAAATCTACCTTGACTTCAATACTTTAAAAAAGTCTAAAAAAGTAGAAGATATAGCAATTTAATGAAGTAATAATAAGAAAGATCACACTCCTGATTTTTCTCTTAATACTTGTTGCATTTATATAAATTGATGTTTTTTGTGTGTTAATAAGCTAATAGTATATCAATTTAGAAGTAAATTAGGAGGGAGATGAGTCTAAATTTAGCATATATAACATTTTAAGTTTTATTATAATATATATTTAAATTAAATGTAATTTTTATTTTTATTTTTTTTCATTTGACATAGTACATTTTTTCATTTTGAATGATACATCATTATCAAAATATTAATTAATTCTTCCATTAAGTAATCATACCCCTTTATCTAAAAGATAATATAGATTACAAGCTCAAATATACAAATAGAGCAAATACAACACATATGAGGAGAACTATAGTTGAAAATAAGGGAAAGGCAACCACGTGGAAAAAACAAAGGATTGGAAGACCTCATCAAGCCGTACAGGGGAGAGACAAAAAAGGTAAAATGGGGATATGTCCCAATAGAGCCTATATGAGAAATCTGCCCTACCGTACCTAAGATATCCAAGCTATGTAAGTCGTATGGTCTACACACAACTAGATCATCCGAAGAAACATCACCTAATGTGATTGCTCTCCTATGGATTGCACGAGCCATTGCCCTTTGTAGAGCAATGGACACATGCTTTCTAAAATATGGTACAAAGTATGAGAGTGAGAGTGGTACCCCTAGCGCATAGCATGATAAGCTCTCATGCACTTTCTTACAAATGTGTCAAACACAGTGTCCATTGCTCCATATAACTCCAAGGCTAGAGGAATAAAGTGGTGACCTTGTTGCATGCCTTTATACTTGGAGACCTTGCAACCTGCTGCTGCACTCGGCACCCATCCAAGAGGATGGGTAATCACTCCATCCACATATCCCGCGTAGGGTCCGTAACCACGACATCCGCTATTGTCACCTGATCATCTTGGACCAAGTATAAGTTTGCCCTGACACGTGTCATTTGCAAAGCATACGAATGCTCCACCTAAGCCAAGTATACACTCTCTCGTGCCATAGCAAACACTATGTCCATAATGGCATCATGGGTAGCTATCCTATGTCTTCCAAAAGGACATTGTGTCATGTGGACCGCTGCTGCATCTAGTGTAGAACCACACTCACAAGTGAGTAAAGAAGATGCAGATGGGTGGACCAAACCTAGGCGAAACCTCATCTATATAGAGAAAGTAACAGTAGTTGAAAATAAAGGATAGTTTGGTTATATTACAAGAGAAAATTTAACTAATGCGGGTCTTTGGAGTTATCAAGGAGTAAGATATTTAAGCAAAATGTATGGAAGTTGAAGAAGGTCTTTTATCTAGTCGAGTTCTTTGTTGCATGGGGTGTCTAGGTATCCGCAGTAAGCAGTTCTATAGACATGAGTTAGAAAAGTCTTATTATGGAACTTATATTTCAAAATGTATGGCTTATATTATTATTTCCCTTTTTAGCTTCGGTCATTCCAAAAGCTTTGACATCAAATTTATCATTTGGCTTATATTATTATTTCCCTTTTTAGCTTCGGTCATTCCAATAGCTATACATCAAATTTATCATTTTTCAGTTTTGAAGTCCATCATGGTCTCGGGCGAAGGATACACTAATGAACAGATAAAAGAAGTTCTCCATTTGCTCCCCGGGCTATGAGGTATTAGCGGCCCGTCAATTCCTTTGAGTTTTATTCTTGCGAACGTACTCCCCCGAGCGGGATACTTAACGTTCAATGATTCATGTAACTATGATGATGTTAAGTTATGCTACTCTTTTGTGTTTGTGTGAATCTTTGTTCTTGCTAGTGAAAAAACCACCTATTTAATTGGAAACACTTATCTTGTTTATTAACATCTTCTTTTACACTCTTTGTCTTTTCCTTGTAAGACTTGATGGGGTCTTCCTATCCTTGTCGTCTTCACACGCGGTCGGTTTTCTCCTTTATTAACATTTCGAAAATATTCAGGCGTTCTGCAGAACTGCGTTCTTGCCAACTTGTATAGTCGAACTCGAACTTGCTTGATGAATAAGCAAATCGGGGAGAACAGTGGAGAAGATCATGGGAAATAATTTATTTCTAACTTTTTTCAGTTTTATTGAATTTTCATGGCCCTGCTTATATTGGAACTATCCGAGTAGCTAGATTGGTTAAAGTTAAAACCATTTAACTTGAAAGCCATCTCTTATAGATGCTGGACCACGAGAGGTTTTTATTATAATTTCCTGTCTTTCCAGTTAAAGGTTATAGAGGAAAAACGATTACACAAAACAACAAAGTTAATGCATAAAAATCTCCTTAACTGATCTTTGGGGTTTGACGGCGGATTTAAAAGCTATCTACGTATGCTTTACGGCTCCAATCTTCACATCTGGGCTGAACTTTAACGTGTGCTATGATAAATAGAAAGACCCTATGCAGCTTTATTGTAATCCTCATATAATCCATGAGGAGGACGTACACCAAGTTGAAACAAACGAGCTAATATTTCTAAAATACCAAGAGATAGAGTCAAAGTCGAAACAAACCAACTTTTCGAGTAATATCATCAACTACTTTTTCTTGCGACTCACGCGCTAATATGTGACGATCCATAGTGTTTTATGATGAAGGCTATTCTTTTAATGTTATTTAAGTCTTTTGACTTAGAATGTGCTGGTTCTTATCCAAAACAGTTATTTGCTAACGATATGTGTTGGAAAGCTTAAATTTCGTTTTATTGAACTATCAAGAAAAAAAAGGATGTAAATTCAAGTGACTCGCATAATTTTGCAAAAGAACTTGGTGTAATAATTCCACAAAATTAGAAAAAAGATCACAATATTTGGATAGGTTTAAGATATTGGAAATATTTCATCAATTTTTATTTTCATCCACTTTTTTCTTTACACAAAATTTCAGCTAAATATGTAGAAAATCTATCACCATTCCTCTAAATATGTTAATGCAAACATATAAATTAATTTGACAAATTAATTGAGGAAGAATTCGTAAATTTACAAAACCAAGTGAACAAATTTGAAGTTTCTAAGTTGATATTTGGCTTTTAATATTGGATCCGTTTTGGTTCATATACCAGTTTTGTTGTCCGGAGTGTTGTAATAGGTTAGTCGATAATCTCCAACACCAGCTTTGAATCCAACACTAAGCTTCATCCTGGATAGATCACCGAGGTTTGGGTCGTTCAATTGGTTAGAGTACCGCTCTGTCAAGACGGAAACGTATGCGTGAATTGAAACCTGATTTAGCTATTACAACACTACCAGCCTGAGTACAGCATGGGCAGAGGGAATTTCCGGTGGAGAGGTGAAATACGTCTTCCTAACGTTGAACAATTATGGGAAGCAGGCCAAATAAAGTCGGTACCTTTGAGTGCGGTTTGAACTGTATATTTACGTCGTTGGAAATCTATTCATACAAGCTAAATCTTAAAATCTAATGAGATCAAATAAAACGCTTAGCTCAATGGTAGAGTGCCTCGTCTACACGTGCGGCAATGCTTATTTGTCCTTGTTCCATACTAATCTTGTACGTAAAAAATAGCCCCAAAATTCGGTATCCTTGGACAATCTCGTAGTTCCTACTGGATGAAAGTGCATTAATAACATCTGATTTAAAGTTCACTTTATATATTTTATCTCAATAATCACTTGCCACGAGAAAGCATGAAAATATAAACTTAATACATAATGTGGTTTTATAGTTCTTCATCTGAATATAAAACTTTACCTTAAACAATTGTTATTCTAACCAACCGGCAAGGAGCTTAAAAAATAAATAGAATACGACAACTAAAATTGAAACTTAAATCAGTCCTTGTAAAAGTTTTGTACATTATGTTTTAATCTTCACCTTATAATATAAAACATAAGTACACAATAAATGAATGAGTATTTTTGTTAATTCTTTGGAGGTATAGTAGCATTTATAGAGCAATATAGTAAGCTTTACAATACATAAAAATCACCATAGTAAAATTTCTAAAAATTAACATTTATCTATAAATTGAACATCAAATAATTAACAAGCAATTAATTTTGATATATTTTTAAAAAACAAAATATTAACTAAATAAATAAAGGTACATATATTTCAAACAAATTCTACAATTTCAAAATAGTGACTAAAAAGGCCATATAGTATTAAACAATTCATGAAATAAAAGGATAAAACAAGGGTATAAAAGTAGTTTACAAGAAGCACTCGTACACACCCAAGAACCATGGATATTAAATACCATCAACAATGCAATTTTATCTTCTAAGTATATGATGGCTATGTGAAAATATTAGATAATCTTTGCTTTAAATTAATCATTTTTATTACTAATTTACAAGATATAATTATCAAAACATCAGCTGTTTATCAAAATATTTCCTTCTTATCATTCGCTTAGGCTTGTTATTTGGTGAGGATGATTATCATTACTGCAAGAAGCCAATATTCCTTAGGAAATGGATAACTAATCTTGCGTATATAATGGAATAACTGCTATATGCTTGTAAACTAAATGTCTATAAAATCATGAAGGGAACACGCGGATTGCCTTATCTTGAAAGCTTAATTAGCATGCTAAGTATAGCTTCAGAATAGCATTTTAGCTACAAGTGGAAAATTATGAATTAGATTCTTCCATCTCCAAAAGCCATTCTTTCAAGAGTCAATAATCGTTAAGCAAATGGATACTTAACATAGATAATTAAATGACTGTTCTATACTTGTAAGCTAAATACTTAGAAAATCATCAAGGGAACACGCGGATTGCCAATACTAGAAAACGAATTTACTATGCTAAATGTAACTTAAGAATAACACTTTTACTAAAAGAAGGAAAAAACTATAAGTTATATTCGTCCCTTCTCTATAAGCTCTTCTTCTCTACAGCTTAATCTATAGTACAAACATACACTATTCTTCACTTGGAGTGTGATAAAAATACTCTGGTAATAATTTCCAAGCGAAGTTGATTCACGCCATACACTTTGGTTAACCCGTAGGAGAACCCTACAACAAAGGGAAACCAGCTATCAGGTATAAGAACTTGCTAAGGAAAGGGCAACCACCCGTAAGAACTTGGAGCAAAGGAAAACATGTCAAATAGGTAGAAGAACTTGCAACAAAGGTGAATATGCAAGCAAGCAGTAAAGGAAAACGGGCTATCAAGGCTAGCAAAGAGAAGAGCTTGCACCAAAGGAAAATGACAAGAGGTAGTTAAGAAAAACGGGTGGAAGAAGTTTGGGCAAGGGAAATAGGCTATCATGCATTAAGGGAAAACGGTAAAGCAACAAGGAAAAGAGAAGATGAACGATGGAGCAAATGGGGGAACGCAGAGAAACAACAAAGGCCAATGAAGAAGATATTAAGGAAGTCAGACCAATCATCAGCAAAGGTAAACCAGACCGGTGATGATAGTGTAAGAAAGTGTAGCACATTCAGCAACAGCAAAGGCAAACCAGATGTAGTGCTGGTAGTGCATGAGAGGGGAGAGCCTTCAGCACAAGGCAAAAGGGCATGTAGGCAGGTAGCATGGGCAAATGTGAAAGGTGGTAATGTGATAGCTTTGTTTTGCTGACCTGGGCGAGGTGAGAGCTCCGTTGCGTTGCAGGATTGGTGCTTAGTAGTTTATGAGGGAGGAGAGTCTTCAGCACAAGGCAAAGGGTATGATGCATGCAGGTTATGTGAGAGCTCCATTTCTCCAATCTGATGTATCCGTTTGATGTATCTAGTTATGGAGGAGGAGAATGCTAGTTGTATATGATTGAGATGATGAACACGCAAGAATATCCCATTTGAACAATCACCCAACAGATGCTACTCTTTGGGTTGTAGCTAAGCTGTCATAGCTGTCCTTGCTCTGGCTAGATGATGGGTCTTTTCGGCCTACTAAGACGCGGGAGAGGTTTGCAATGTGTTCTTATTTCAAGGTTGATGGCTCCGTTTTGCCTACTTTCCGTATGGTTTTGGCTGTCCTAGCTGTACTTACTTTGGCAAGGTGATGGGTCTTTCCGCCTACTTTGGCACGATGGAAGTTTACAATTTATTCTCATTTCGAAAGATTGATAGCCCTTATTGTCTGCTTCCCGTAGGGTGTAGGGTTTCGAAAGCCCGTTTGCCGCGTGCTCTAGGTTCCACCTAGTTTTAGCTGTCGTTGGGTGTAGGGTTTCGAAAGCCCGTTTGCCGCGGGCTATAGGTTCCACCTAGTTTTAGCTGTCGGTTTTGCTTACTTTCTGTATTGGTAAAAGCTTGTTTGCGGCCACTTAGTTTAGTATGTGCGTTTTGCCTACTTCCTGCAATGTGAAAATTTGTTTGCGGCTCGTTTAGGCTTTGCATTTTGCCTGCTTTCTCCAATGAGAAACCTATTTATTGTTAGTTTTGGCTCTGAGGTATGCCTACTTTGCCCATTGTGAGAAGGTGTCGTTTGGTTCGATCTTGGCATTGGTGATATCCTTGTTTAAGCACACCTTGTTTAAGGCAATGGGCTCGTTTTGGCTTTTGGTGATAACCCTGGTTTAGTCTATACGCCAGTACGGAGAGTAAATTTACATGTAACAGTTTTATTCCCCACCCTAACTATGTGGGGAAAAAATTATGGTAAGTGTAACAAGAGGCATGCTTGAAGTTTTACAGTACCCGGACCACAAAATGTAGAAAATCCTGCGGGTGAGTAAACGGAAACAGGTGACTCGTTTCAGTTTATGGTAAGTGGATATGTAAGTATTAATATGAAGTAACTTAGGATTAATTAATGAAGTAATTAATTAAGGATTAATTATCTTCCTAGATCAGATAATTAATCTTTTCATGATTATCTCAAATAATTTAATCCTTAAACTTATATTATATCCATATGATATTGAAATTGAATTGAAATGTTCACCTAAGATAGTAACCTGGGTATAATAAATACTTTTATGATTGTCTCAACTAATTTAATCCATAAACTTCTATTATGTCCACTTTATGTTGAAATCGAAATGTTGGTGTGAAATTGCAACCCGGGTACCCGGTACCAAAGGTTATATTTTTGAGAAATTCTTTTTACCGCAACAGGTTGTGTACCGGTCCATAAAAGACTATAAATTCTCCATTTGAATCCAAATTAAAAAAACCCTAACAACACTTGTACTCTTTTACCGCAACAGGTTGTGTACCGGTCCATAAAAGACTATAAATTCTCCATTTGAATCCAAATTTTAAACACCCTAACAACACTTGTAGTCTACAATCACTATGGGCTGTGACTATAGGCTGCAAGTGAAGCTTTACTGAGTAAGGCAAGAGTAAACTTATATATGACAGATATGGATGATTTCTAATGAGAAAATCATGGTTAAAATGACGAAAGAAAGAACGGCATATTGTTTGAAAGCCAGTGATATTGAACAATCTAGTCACTTGATGTGTGAGAGAGGGTACGGTGAATCCCCTTATTCACAACTCTAACCACTCATAGCCTATAAAGCGAATATGGGTTGTGACTATGAGCTGCAAATGGATAGGGTGCAAAACTTAGTACCATGGTAGGGTATTTAGCGGCTGCAAATGATTAGTGTGTAAAATTGGTTAAAAACTTGGTATAACTAGTGACTGCAAATAGTTAAGGTGCAAAAGTGGTATGACTAGCGGTTCAGATGGTGGGGTGCGAAATAGTCGCAATGGACTGCAACTATGAGCTGCAAATGGATAGGGTGCGAAACTTGGTACGACTAGCGAACTGCAATTAGTTAGGGTGCAAAATTGGCACAACTAGCAGCTCAAATAGTGGGATGCAAAACTTGATGCAATTACAGGTTCATCCTTTTGGAGACAGACGCTGTTGACGACCTCCGGTTGTTTAATTCGTGTTGTACGGCTTTGTGGATAATGTTACTGAAATTGATACGGTAATCCTTTTATTCCCAAATCATTTGTCCATACTCGCTATATGCTGCAACTAAGAACTGCCAATGGTTGAGGTGCAAAACTGGACGAAACTATGGTTTCGGTCCATTTGCAGACAGGCATGTTTAAAGGATTATCCTATGCTGTTGCCTTCTTTTTTCAAACCCCTTGACCACTAATTTACCACTTTGTGGACGACGTTACTGGAATTGGTGTGGTGACTCCCTTTATTGCTATCTCTAAGCACTCACAGCCTATAGTTGCTACGGTTGTGACTATGGGCTGCAAATGGCTAGGTGAGATATTTCGGGTTCAGATTTAGCTAGTATGAATTCTATATACATCTAAATATATGTAAATAAATTCATGGATTGTAAATATGCACAGGAAAAATGAGTGTTTACAGAAAAAAATACATAAGCAAACGGAAATCTATGGATAATTTAAAATGTGAGTTTTTATAGGTGATAGGATTGTCCATACGATCTTGTTTTATAAGCTTTAAAACCTAAATTCATATTTTCCAAAACAACTTTATTTACCTGTAGATATTCATAGAACATTTTACGAATATCAATAAATATCTATCCATTTTAAATCTGAAACACCCATTGATGGACTACCAATGTTAGGGTGTGGAACTGGTTGCGCCTATGGACTCCGTCCGTGTACAGACAGGCATTTTCATATCCACTTTCAATCCCCCGCTGCGGGGATTGAAGCGAGGGGTTTTGGAGGTCTAGGAAAAGATCAGTAACTATCTTATGGTGTGTGGAGGGAGAGAAAGGCTACCACGTAAAACACAAAAAGGATGGGAAGACCCCATCAAGCCGTACAAGGGGGAGTGGGAGGGTGTGTGGGGTGGTAATCTGGAGTTCTACGATAGCCGGACCATAACTATAGAAATTGAACGAGTCAAGAGAGAAGTGACACGTAATATTTTATGGTAGGTTTTTGATTTACAAGGGATTTTGGAATTTTAATTAAAGAGAATGAATGTTTGGTTAATTAATAAATTTTAGAACATCGGATAATTTATTAAATTCGAATTAATTTAATTTTTAAACTATTAATGTACTATCAAATCATATGGTATAAAATTTATATACACTAGAGGAGTTAGACGAGAGGTTTTGGAGATTTTTAAAAAATTAGCTAGAGAAATTTTTTATGATAGATGCAATAGAATATACTTAAAATATTATAATAGCCGGACCACATTCAGTAGAGAATTTGTGATCAGGAAAAAGTTTATAATAAATCGAGGTTAACCGATGGATTTGTAAATATTAATTAGAGATGATAAATGCTTCATTAACTAAAGATAATAAATGAATACATGTCAAATGAATATCATTCTATTATATAATTATCTTAACTAATTGAACCCATAAATTTCTTCCTAGTCCACTTGATGATCAAATTGATTCGTTAACCTGAAATTGCAACCTGTGCATCATAAAACTGTACAATAGTTCATGTATTATTCATTTTTGTAAAATTGCAACCTGGACATCGTAAAATTGTAAAATAATTTATGCATTATTTATTTTTGTGAAATTATAACTTGGGAACCATACAACTAAAACTGTACTATAATTTATGTAACCTGTGCACCATAAAACTGGACAATATTTTATGTAGTATATCTTTGTGAATAGTTTTTTTACAAGAATATAAATCTTTTACCAAGTTGTGAGTCGTGTCAGTAAGAAAACAGTAAATTTCTCATTTGGATCCCCACTATTCACTGGTGTGAAAACTTTTCTTACCGTACAGAAATCTTACGGACAGTGGTTCGAGTTAGTCCCGTAAGAGAACAGTAAATGTCCCATTTGAATCCCCTCACTTTTGCCGCCTGATTTACAACTCTGTGAACAACGTACTGAAATATTTCAAATTACATTTACCGCTTGTTTAACGCGCGTTTTACCACTTCGTTTGAGACTCGTTTCCGGCATTTCCGGCTTTTCTGGTAGGATAATACTGGCACCTTGACGCGGTTGACTCCGTCGGCCCGTTCCAGCCCATTTGCCGCCAGACACTCAAACAGGTTGGTTTCGTGGGTTTGTGGCAATGGTGATAGGCTAGTTTTAGGCCGCTTTTGGGTTAGGCAGCCAGACAGGTTGGTTTGTGGATTCGTTTGAGTCCATTTGCAGCAGGGCACCCTGTTTTAGTTGTGTGTGCATACCGCTTGCCTTCGAGCACTCCATGGCTGGACAGACCATGTGAGTCTGCTGTAGCAGTTAACCGGCCTTCTTGTGGGAACGGCAATAAAGCCTTCTGAGCAATGCGTCCCACTATCCTCGCGGGGAAAGCCCAAGGGGTAGGTGAGAAGGTAGCATGAAGGTGAGAAGGGGAACACGGCGTAGAATTCCGAGCCTTTCCGTCAGCACGCCGATCGACCTTACCTCCCGACCTCGACCTCGATCGCAGACTTCGATCGCAATCTCCGGTCCTCAAGCAGGACCTGGCATTCCTCAGCATATCCACCACCTATTTAATAGACTACCTACACCAACCCGCAGAATCCATCCAATGATTCATACATCTCGTCCAAAGAAGGCATCTGTATTCCCATCCGAGACAATAGCCAAGACGACATTCTCATATGTATATCAACAAAATGCACTTTCAGTCACCTCTACTTGGACCATGTGCTTGAAGCGCACGAGACGCGAGTACTTGTCTACTCTTGTCCAAGAACAAATTGTAATGAATTGGCCCCTCTTTGTCGATTCTGAATTTCGCGCCAAACTAAGTCTCTCCGTCCCGGATTGCGTCAATTCCCCTCTCTTTCTGCAGACACTACTTCTCTAGAGCTAAACAGGGTCGAGAGAGAGGTCTGCTGACCTATGGAAGTGGAGTGGAAGTTTCGGTGCAGTTCGTGGTTGTTGAAGACAGCTGAAGTGCGAGCGGAGTTGTGACTGGAGAAGAGGCTGTATTCAGCAGAGTGCCGACTGATGCGCTTCGTAATGAAGGTATTCGAGCTGAAACCCTTTCTGAAGCAGTTGTTCCTCCTCTGCCTTGAAGACAGCACTCCTACACTCATAGTGAATGCGTTCCCTGTACTCGTCCTGAAGCGCTGCTCATCCTCTATATGTAAGATAGAACCCTTTGACTGATAGATAGTGAATGCCTTGTTTCTCGTATCGAACTTTGGAAGAGTGACATGCGCTGTAATGAGAGTTGTATCTTGCGCGGAACGAACAGAGTGTCAAGTCGAGGAGCCAGAGACCTCTGAAATTGAAGAGGTCTCGCCTCGTAGCCATGTGCTACAATAATGTAGTTTGTTGTTCTTGATTTATCGAAGCGATTCGACCGCTTTGTATCTCTTGGGGCGCAGCTGCATTCCTTTGCATGGAGGAAGGATGTTCAAGATCACGCCCCGAATTTTCATCCCCTTGTTCGCCTTGTCCCGGCCTAGCAATGGGTATTGAGCTGTATGTATGACGTGTATGGCAGATGGTTCGTGTTCAGTTTAATGGGGCAGAGGGGGACAAAATGAAGGTCATGTCTCCGGCGTGGTCTCGGGTCACTGGGAGTAGCTTCAGTTGATACTGTATTTCGTCCGAGGGGTGCTCGGGTTCAGTTCAAAAAGGAGGCAATCGCTTGGAGGCGGGTACTGAGCTTTTTAATAAAGCGGAGAGTGAAACTCTCGACTCGTGGAACCATGAGTTCGGACTTGCAATTGCCTTGTGAAACTCTCGAGGGTCCGTGTCTGATCTGCCATGTAACGCCAGAAAATCACGAGGTGCTTCTGTGCGATGGCTGTGGTAGCGGATGGCACATGCAATGTCTCAAACCTCCACTTGACAAGGTGCCAGATTATGCCTGGACGTGTCCAGACTGTGAGCCTGACGTGACCACTACCGGATCGCGTGTACCGATGGAAAAGGACAGTATCATAGCTAGAGTCCGAGCTGTACAGGCAGACTCTTCTCTCACGGATAGTGAAAAGGCGAGACGAATCATGGATATACACTGTCCACCTATGGCTAAAAGCGACGATGAGAAGAATGATGTTGGTTCGGTGAAAGAAGGTCGAGCTCAGGTCAACAAGACTATTAAGATGTTGAATGAGAATCTGAAATGCATGATCTGTCTCGATATTGTGAACCGTCCCGTCACTGTGAGTTTACTTCGCAAACCTTTCCGATTGTTTTAATATTAGCTGGCGCAAGTTCTTTTCCGCACGAAGTACCGTTCTACTCCTACCCGTTGATCCCTGGTTCGTAATCTGGACAAGTCCAGATTGCAAACCTGGAATAATAACGGATGGCTGGCCAATTCGAAGTAACAATCTAATTTCGTGCGGAACTTGGTACTTGCAGACCCCATGTGGGCACAATTCCTGCTTGAAATGTTTCGAGAAGACAGTCCAACAACGAAATAACAATTGCCCTCAATGTCGGGCTCCCATTCCGCATTCCATGCGGATGCAACCCCGAATCAATTCTACCCTGGTAACTGCGCTCAGGTTGGCAGCGATCAGTGCAAAATCTTCCACCGTAACTTCCAAGTTTCAAGGGCCTCCCAAGGTTCAACACCATGTTATTGAAAACGCAAAGAGACCAGATACATTTTTTACTAGCGAGAGAGCCGTTAAGACAGGCAAAGCAAATGCTGCTAGCGGCAAAGTGTTCGTCAATGTAAGCAGGGATCACTTTGGACCAATACCGGCTGCAGCTGATCCCCGTGGTACTGGAGTTCTTGTTGGTGAAAACTGGGCTGACAGACTGGACTGCAGGCAGTGGGGAACGCACATGCCACATGTTGCAGGGATTGCTGGACAAGCGGAAATTGGCGCACAATCTGTCTGTCTGTCCGGCGGTTACGTTGATGACGAGGATCATGGGGAGTGGTTCCTGTACACAGGAAGGTAAGCAGTCGCTTTCATGATGATGTTTTTTTAATTGCAAATTTTCATAACTTTTGCAGTCTCTGTTTCTACGGAGGCGCGAGTATGATGGTCACGAGAGTGTACCTAGACACAGACAAGTCAACTAGTAACTCTTACTTCAAGTTTACCTTTCTGAACCTTTAGAACTTTCATAGTCTGTCTGTCGAGAGGGGGTGGGTGATGACAAACATATAACTATGTCGTAATTTCATGGAACTGCTCTTTAGATTTTTATGATGTTGATAGTTTGATGACTTTATTTTTATGCTCTGGTCATGCTGAAGAACCAATTCACGGAAGTAAAGAGGATTTTTGATCTTGCTCGATCGTACATCTACTTTTATTATTGATGATGCCGAAGAGCCGAGCTTAGTTTGAGATAATTTTTGTGGTTGATCCAGTGGAGGAAGGGATCTAAGTGGGAACAAGCGAACGAATAAAAATCAGTCTTTCGATCAAAAGTTTCTCAAGTCGAACGAAGCACTGCGCGTTAGCTGCCGTGAAGGCTACCCCGTCCGTGTCGTACGGTAAGTTTGCGACATCGAACCTGACCTCCACCTACTAGATAGCAGGCAATTCACATGCATGATTCTCATGCACTGATGGTGACATGCTAACCTAGATTCCCATTAGCATTTTGAATAAATAGCTCAACAGCATTCTCAGTTTAGAGTCACTTTCTTCCCATCTTAGTAAAGAGAATGCATTCCATTTCTGTTTCAGGTTAGACTTCTCAGTGGCAGCTTTCCTTGATCATCCAAAGGAAGCTGCCACTGAGAAATCTAATCTGAAACAGTATGGGCTTAAACATAGTTCTCTGTGAGCAAAGTTTGACTATTGTATGTATGATTCACTGTGATTGTATTCCTGTATCGATCAGTTCGCACAAGGAGAAAAGGTCCTCTTATGCCCCTGGAGAAAAATGCGTTCGATATGACGGAGTCTATAGAATTGAGGCCTGTTGGCGCAAGATTGGGATTCAGGTAAGAGTAATTCTTTACAACTTTGTGAACAAAGTACAGTAGAGTTTGCAAGTAACAGTAATTTCCTGTGTCTCATCGTCTCACATCTATGTGCGGACTATGCAATTTGGTGCTATGATCATCAGGGTTATCGAGTTTGCAGATATCTGTTCGTGAGGTGTGATAATGAACCGGCTCCATGGTCAAGGTAACTATAAACGGTTTTCACTGAACTGAAACGGTTTTCCCATCATCAACTACTTTCTGAGATTTTCTGTACACTCCATTTCATGATCAGCTAACGGCCTTGTTGCCATTCGCAGTGAAGAAAATGGAGATCGACCTCGACCACTTCCACCTGTAGCTGAAATGAATTCAGCCAGTGACGTGACTGTAAGGAAGACTCAAGCTGCTTGGGATTGGAAGGTATTTAATCTGTGTCCCAATGATCACAATTTCTGATAGTTCTACATGCAGTCGGCCACTTGTATCTTTGGAGAGTAAGAACCCCTGTCATCATGTGCCTTCTGAAAGTAAGAAGAACTCAAATCATCTTCCTCTGAGAATCAGGTTGGAAGCAGAACACACGTCTATTTGTGACTAAATATGAAATCGTTATCAAATTGAGCTTCCGTGGTGTGTTGTGGACTGACTGACATTCTTGAATTGACTTGTTTGAACGTTTCAGGCGGAGGAGCAAGCATGGGGCTGGACTAAAGACCCGCCTATAAGTAGAACGGATACTGGCCACCCAAGGAAAGTTGCCTCCGAGAAGTCAAACCTGAAACAGGAGCGGAGACTGCACATAAGGATGATGAGAGGTCAGCACTATCTTGCCCTAGTTAAGGAGTTCAAATTACCATTTCGTGTATGCAGCAATCATTGAGAAGCATGTAGAACAATGTGTTCTTCGGAGCATTTGTATCCGTCGGACTTGGGTCACTATCCTGACTTAAACCGTTCGGAGTTGCAGAATTTGGATGTGTCCTCTGTCAGAAAGTAATGGAACAACCTCTCTCTACGCCATGTGGACACAACTTCTGCAAATCATGCCTACTTCACAAATTTGCTGGATCGACAGACATCAGGGAGAGGAAAGCCGTTGGAGGGAGGTCACTTCGAGCGCAAAAGGTCAAGAAGGCATGTCCCACCTGTAAAGGCGACATCACAGATTTCTTATGTGCTCCCCAGGTAATTGTGTGCTCTTCCTCCGTTTGTGTGAATTGTGTTTGTTAATGAGTCTGCACTAGTCTTATCCTTTGTTATTTCTAAAGTGTTCAATTCTCTTTACAGGTAAATAGGCAACTGGAGGATTGTATCAAGGGTTTACTGCAGGAGGATAAAGGCGAAGACGACGTGAGCAACCCAGGAGAAACGGTAAAGACGGACCCAGTAAGTTCCGATGAGGAAGGAGACGAGCTAGAGGAAGACAATGAAGAGGATTCGAAGATTCCAGCAAAGTCCCCTCAACGTGCTCTCTCATCTGATGTGCAGTTGGCTGAAGCGAGTCCGAATACTCCACTAAAAGTAACCTCGAGTGGACAATTTAGCAAAGTAGCTGTGACCAGTCCTTGTGAGCCCTCAGGAAATCTTGTGCAGGAAGTCGCAGAAGATTCCCGAGGAAGTTCTGTTTCAGGGAAAGGCTTGTTGACTTCAGAAGCTTCCAAGCACGATAAGCTCAAAAGTCCACAAGATGCTGACCTTGTTGTTGAGGACTCTGAAGACGATTCTCGGGTTCCTGTGCAACATAGAAAGAGAGGTCGACCAGAGGAAGCGATAGCACAAGAGGTCGTCGAGGACTCGGAAGATGATTCTCCATCGCCTGTTAAGCAGAGAAAGAGAGGTCGTACACGCGAAGTGACTGAAAACCAGCTTGCTACTGACAGTGCTGTAGACGTGGACAAGACTGTCAATACTGCCAAGACTTCAGAAAGAGATCTTCCTCAGGAATCAGCACCGTTGACGGACCTCAGCAACGCACCGGAACGTGACCTCCGAGTCGAGCAAGAAACTCTTGCACCCAAAAGGAGAGTCCGACTATCAAGAGCCCTTGGGAAACCAAACAAAGCAGAAACATCTGATTTAAATGCAAGCAAGACATCTGCTACTTGCCCCATCTCGTTGTCAGATTCAGACGACGACGTTTTTGTACCTACTAGAAGGATGACCAGAGGTTTTCTAACAGCAACAACTCTTAAGTCCAGCAAGTCAGGTCTCAATGCCAGCCAGTCGGGCCTGAGCCCAGGTAAGCCCATAGTTCTGCCTTAGTTTATCTCCTAGCGACTTCTGAGTTTACTAGTTTTAGACGAGGTCGAGATATGGCAAGTTCGCCATTAATAGGTGGAAGCTGGATGTACATAACAAACATTTTATAAGGATTCGTTCCCATGCAAAGTTTGTTCCATTAGCCATTCACTCCTTCCCATCTTTCTTTGTGGACCATGTTTTCATGCTCAGAATCGATGAACTAGTTCTCTGGCCGAGTAAAAGCGTGAAACTTCAAAGAAAGACTCAAAATCTGCTGCACAATGAGCAAAAGCTCACAATTCATCTTACATATTGCTTTGAAGGCACTCGACCTTCTGCTCTGCCTCTTTACTGCCCTGCACAGCTACATGACCATGTGGCAAAAAACTATAGCAGCCGCGTTATCACTCTACCCTGTTATCTTCCCTGATTTCTTGGGTTGCACTGAACTTCGATTGAGCGTTTCTGATTGGCCGAGGAACTGTCCAGTATTGCAAGAGCCTCTTCTTGTAGAGAAGAAAGCTGCAGAACAAGCTGCATTGGATTATTTTGGTTACGGGTCCTTACGGTTCGCAGCAACACTTCCAAGAGAGACCGTCAAAGGTAGTTAGTTACACTGAGGGCGAGCATTTGCATTTCTGTATGAAATTAAATACACAACGACTTTACTTGAATTGGAAGATGCTCTAAGTTGCAGGTCTTCAGTGGTCAAACAGGAGAGATTGAAGCTTTGCGTCGCTCATGTCTCGCCACTTTCTCCACTTTGCAGGTCATGGAAGTTAAGGACGATTACGAACTTCGCCCAGCTTTTGCTTCTAAAATGACTTACTGTGCATAACATTCAGATTACAGGTCTTAGTGTCCGACGCTAGGATAGGAAGATGCACTAAGTTGCTGGGTTTCACTGATAAAAATTAGCAGAGAAAGTAGAGCTTTGTTCATCTCTCATGTCTCACCACTTTTATCCACCTTGCAGGTCACGCAATCCAAGTACAGTCACAAACTTCGCCCAGCTGCCACTTCTAAATTGACTTGCTCTGCGTAACATTCAGATTACAGGTCCAGTGGCCGACGCTACAATAGAAAGATGCACTAAGTTGCTGGTCAAAAGTTAGTGGATAACGTTAAGGTTTGTTTAAGCCTCATATGTCCAGATTTATTCACCTTACAATGACTCGCTTTGTAGAACAATCAGAGAACAGGTTCAATATCCGATGGCATCGGAGGTGCAGAGATTTTATGTTCATCTTAAAAGTAGACCACTCACACTTCCTAAAATGCTTTGCCTCCACATATCTACTTATGTCATGTTCTACATAGTGCATCGCACAAACCTCCACAGCTTAATGCATGGTCTTGGAGGTGCACAGTGTCTGCTCAGAGTTTGGATCTACTCACCGGAAGTGCACAAAGTTTCATCACGGGGACCACACACTTGGTTCCGAATCCCAGGCTAGTCTCTATCTCAGAACGCTGTTTCACTACCCTGTGGCTGACTACACTCATGCATTCGGTGCCGTCTTTGACTATTCTCGCCTATGGCTCCCCGCTTCTCAAGAGAAAAACTAGCATCGTAAGAAGGCAAATCGTTAAACTCTGCAAACTCTCTGGCATCAAGCGGTTGTGAGAGTCCATACGTCGACACAATTTCATTCCAATCGCTATCTTTGGGATGGCGTCGCAGACGTTCTCCGTGACTTCAAGCATCCTGCGTAATCCAGTCTACAAGTCAACAAGGACAGTTGTGTGTGACTCATTCGACATGTCCATAAGGAGGATAATGGTGAGATCTACGAATGTCTAGAGATTATCTATCTATAGAGCTGATCAGACCATTTAGTTATGATTGTATGGAGCTGGGCTGATTAACATATAATAACATAAAAATTATTAGTTTTACTAAATCTTTTGCTTTTGCTACGAATGATATGATAAAAGTGACGTATATGTTCATAAGGACGATTGTAGATTTATGAAGATCTAAAGAATACCTATCTACATCGAGGATGATTAATATAATATAACATGAAATTTTTTATTGAGACCAATTCTTTTTATATTGTCACTTATGATATGGTAAAAGTGACATGGACTCACAACCCTTATATAATGTCGGTACATTGTGCTATTTATTTTTGCCACGCCATAGATGATAATATCAAAAATTAATGGCGACAACAATTCTATAAAATAAAAAAATAAAAAAATTTTAATTACTGATATTAATGTGATATCCACTAAATTCGTGTGGAGGACATGCTTGGAAAGCCATAGACTTAAAGCGGAATAATTGGCATAGTTGCGTTAACTTGCTTCTAGAGATATATGTGAATGATGACGTTGATGCCTCATAATTCTATTGTCGAACCAAATAGAAGACTAAATTATTAAGATATGCTTTCTATATCAAATTAGGTTTTGATGCAAACTCGGATGGTCCATAGATGCTACTTGAATTCATCAAACCAAATGAGGGTACAGATCGGTAAATCCAAGTATAGCTTGAATTACATAAAGCTTTTAGAATTTAGTAATTTATAAAAAAACTTAGATTTTTGTCTCGTTTTTCAAGTGTGATAATTTGCAAATATACACCAGATTGGAAATAGAGTGTTTTATTTCCTTATCTAGCTATATTTTATTAGCCTATATATATTATATAATTTATTACGATATTTTGTAGGCTTTAAATATTTTGTACATAAACTATTTTTTAATATTAAGTATAAAATGATCTTGTGGGTAAATTTGTTATTAGATAGTACCATACATTAATAAATGAAATTTCAACACTAAGACTTGCAGAAATAGAGAACTTAAGTTTGTAAAGTATAGTGGAGGATTTTAATAGTTTATCCTACAGGATTATAAGTCTTTTATGACATTTGAAAATTTTCATCGCTTGAAGCACTAGCAAAACTAAATCACTTATATAAGAAAAAATAACTTGATTAAAATGTAAAAAAGGATTCAAAGCTTTATCTTACTATGTAATAAGAATTCATGACATTACATAAATGTTTTGAGTTATAGATGGCACACATAATTTATAAGCATTTGAAATAATTGATCAACTAAACATAAGTAAGCTTGTTTGGTTGGTTATTATTCTTCCGTGTGATATTGTATGTTATTAATTTTAACTATTATTCTCTTGATCAAACAATTACTTCTCAATAGTCTGTTTGAGTTAATTAACAATCAAAATCTGCAATGAAACGTATTAAAGAGAAGTGAAAAGGTTCGCAGGTTCATGAAATTACTAGTGCTGTGCATGTTAAAATGACATAAGTAATAGGGAATGTTCTTTACATCTTCATCTAATAGGTTGCATTGGACCTAGGGCAAGGATACACCCAAATTAAAGAAGAAGTAGAAGGGAAAAAATAAATGTTTTTTATTCCTCTTTACAGGGTTGCAGCTCAATTCTTTTCATGGCACAAGTTGTTACGACTGGCCTTCTTGTGGACACGTAGACTTCACTACTTCTTTGCTGCTGCCCTGATGATGTGATCTCATTGCTTGCCACTTGGATATCCTTCAGACTTCACAAAAATTGGAGTACATTTGTGTATTGGAGAAGCCTTAATCCTCTTTCATGCATCAACTACTTTCTCTATGCACTAGATGTGGTTTTGCCTAGGTTTGGTCCACCCATCTCCGTCCTCATTACTCACTTGTGAATGTGATTCTACACTAGATGCAGCTGCGGTCTATATGACACGGTGTCCTTTTGGAGGATATAGGATAACTACCCATGATGCTATTAGGGACATAGTGTTTGTTATCGCATGAGAGAGTGGATACTTGGTTTAGAGGGAGTGTTTGTATGCTTTGCAGATAACACGTGTCAAGGCAAACTTATACTTTGCCCGAGATGATCAGGTGATAGTAGTGGATGTCGTGGTTATGGACCCTACGCATGCTATAGTTTTGGAAGGAGTGATTACCCATCCACTTGGATGGATGGTGAGTGCAACAATAGCTTGCAAGGTTTCCAAGTATATGGGTATGCAGCGGGTCACCTCTTTGTTACTCTAGCCTTGGAGTTATATGGAGCGATGGACATGAAGTTCAACACATTTGTTAACAAGTGCTCCGGAGCGTCTCATGTTAAGTGCTAGGAGGTACCACTCTCACTCTCATACTTTGTAGCATATTTTAGACAAAGTGTGTCCATTGCTCTATAGAGTGCAATGGTTGGTGCAATCCATAGGAGAGCAATCACACTAGGTTATGCTTCTTCAGATGCTCTAGTTGTTTGTAGACTGTATGACTTGCATAGCTAGGATATCTTAGGTACAATAGGGCAGATTTTTTATATCTACTATATTGGGGCTTAGCCCCATTTTACCTATTTTGTCTCACCCTTGTACAACTTGATTATGTCTTCCTATCCTTTGTCTTTTCTACATGGTTGCCCTTCACTTTCATGCATATGAAGCAAAAGTCAAACAACTCTAATCATGGAATCTTAGAGCAATTAGCTCATACAAAAAATTGCTGCACTATATATGTCTTGTTTCTCATATTTCAAGAGCATGGTGGATGATCATTGGTTGCGATGTGATTCCATGAAGAAATAGCGGGACAAATTGAGTGGAGAAGCCTTTGTTAAAGTAATTTTGCAATGTATATACTTGAATATATGAAAATTTGTAGAGTATTTTATCTCAGATTGGTATACTCTGTCCATTGTTTTTCACTTTTTTTTTGGTTGAGAAAACAAACCCGAGACATATGAGTGTGTGAAGGAGGATTTGGTATGTAGACAACTATCTCTATCAATATCGTGAAGAAGTGTAGGCCTAATATCTATGGAAGAGACTACACCTATAGCATTTTTGTGTAGTTATACTCTCTCTGCACCCCTACTTTACTCTCATTTTGTGATTGTAGACAAGCTAGTTTAGGAAACATATGTGATTGAGGTGGAGGAGGGATCCTTTTCTCTCCAAGTGTTATTGCGGCAGATGAGAGATGGTATATCCCCATGGGCATGGGAGGACCTTCTATCCTTTGCTTCACTACCATCAGATTTGACTAGAGGTTTACAATCTTCCTTGATGGAGCGACAATGTCAATATATGCTACATTCTCTCTTAGTAAACTTGTCCATTCCTCGGGCCACTAGAGCACATCTTTACTCTTGCTCTGACAAGGATGTATGCTCTTGGATCCTAACTTGACCATGTATTAGGGCATTTTGACTTGCACTAGCCAACTTCTCTACAATGATGAAGTTCGGCTTAGGTTTGGTCCACTTGTTTGCATCTTTGTTACTCACTTGTGAGTGTGGTTCTACACTAGATGCAATAGTATTTCATATGACATGGTGTCCATGATAGCTTCCCATGATGCCATCAGGGATATAGTGTTTGCTTTGGCACAAGAGAGTGGATACCTTGCGTGAGGGTTCATATTCTTTGTAGACAACATGTGTTAGAGTATACTTATACTTGGTCCGAGATAATCACATGATAGTAATTGGGTTGTGGTTATAGACCATACAAGTGATGCAATTTTAGAGTGAATGGTTACTCATCCTCATGGATGTGGAGCAAGTGGAGCAACATCATGCAAGGTCTCCAAAGTATAGGGGTATGCAACGATATCACCTCTTTGTTCCTCTAGCCTTGGAGTTATATGGGGCAATAGAAATGACATTTGACACATTTGTCAATGAGTGCAAAAGAGTTTATCATATTAGACGGAAGTGAGTACTATTCACACTCTCATACTTTGTAGTATACTTTAGACAATGTGTGTCAATTGCTCTATATAGAGCATTGGCTCAGTGCAATCCATATGAGAGTAATCACACTAGGTGATGCTTCTTAGGACGCTAAAGTAGTTTTTAGACCTTACTACTTGCATAGCTCTGATATCTTAAGTGTGGTAGAGCAGATTTCTCAGATCTATACTATTGGGGCCTAGCCTCATTTTACCTCTTTTGTCTCTCCCTTATGCGGCTTGATGGGGTCTTCCCATCTTTCATGTGTTCTCCGGGGTCGCATGTTCCACGTTAAGAAAACAAACTTGCACCTAAATGACATGTAAAAGCGGTTCTATAAGACATTATGTTCCAAGGTGTGAGTTTAGGCGAATTTCTCATTCCGATAGTATGGGGGCTTAGCCCTATTTTACCTCTTATCTTTTATCGTTGTTTGGTTTGATTGATGCGTTCTTCTCATTCTTCTTGTTATATTACGCGAGTCGGGATTCCGTTATGTACTAATCTCATAGAGATGATGAATGGCAGTACTCAACGCAAACTATAATAAATTGTTTTCACAAAGTCATAGTACTTAAAAATTCGTTCGATACGAGTGAGAGAGTATTCTAGGCTGGAAAGCTTGAGGAGTAAAGCGGTCGAACATAATAAATTGCACTATGAAATGACAAGCCGAATAGTATAGCACTGAATCCGAGATTCAAGTCTAGAATAAATTAAATTTTCACTAAATCATGGCTCGTACATCCAACGTGCCATCAACGTCCAACTTATAGGGTATGCGCGTGCTGCCTCGAAACAAAACCAAATTATATCGGTCATTTTTAGTACTAATTTTATATTTACAAATATCTCATAAGGTAGATTATATGATAGTTTTCTGTTATAGGTTAAATTTCTGAATACTCATTACCTTGGACTTACACCATTCTCTGTTTCTTTTATCCTTGTACGGGCTCGATGGTCTCATTCTTCTTATTACTTTACGTCGGTGGTACGGGCCTGATGGGGTCTTTTCATCCTTCTTGTTATTTGATGTCATGGGTAACGCTTTGTACTACGTGTTACCTTTTACTTTTACTTTTACTTGGTATCATTTGAATATCACCGTTATATAAAATTCTGCATTCACACAGAGGAACAAGGCTTTGAGGGGCAAGGTTTCGTACTCTCGCGAGGAATGGACCTGTCCTTTTCTTGATTTAAATGGTTTTAATTATATCTTCTCGTAGGTCTTCAAATTGAAAATCAAAATATATTTCTTTCATGCTTTTTATATTTTTATCTTACCTACGATTTTTTAACCTTCAATTTACAAAAACTACTAATTCACATGACATATATTTAGTAATTTTTATTAAAAAAATTTAAATCCTGGTGACATGTAGAAGCACACACTTTAAATTAGTCTATCTTAATCTTTCTATTTATCAATTTCAAAATTACCAGTTTTATTTAGCTCTCAAGAAAAACCAAGATTACTCCGTATAATACAAACAAAAAGTTACGACATAAACATCGGAATTAACCTAAGTTGAACTGCTTATACTAATAAAATTCCACATTAATTCAATAGTAAGTTATCGATATTTCCATGGAAATTTCATATTTATTCATCATATTTGAGAGTGAAATTCTTTCTCAAATAAAGAGATCAAGACATATGTGGCTTATCATTAACCTTATTTGGCATAATCTAAAATGTAATTTTATGATAAAAAAATATTCTCTTCACTAGCCCTATTATGAATAAAATCATATCCATACGTAAAGTATATATATATATATATATATATATATATATATATATATATATATATATATATATATATATATATATAAAAGGTATCTTATTAGGTATTCATGTTAAATTTATATTTGTAAATGATACCTTTGTAAAGAACTAAACAATAATATTCTCGAAAGGTGAAAGGTGATAAGTCCCAAAGTTTATTTATTTAGCCCAATAGCCCATGTACACTCAACTAGGTAACTGAATAATATTATGTTAACATGATGAGAGTAGAGAGCAGAAGTGTAATATTCTAGCATAGACAAAATCAATGACAAAGAAAACGAGCACTAACCCACCATTTTCAGATTAAATTCTTACATTATTATTGCCTGCGTATTGCAAATATATAGAATTATCATAGCTATAGACATAAAATAAAGTATAATCCATAGGTTAGAATTATGACTTTAGAACTCGATATAATGCACATGGATTTTAAAAACATAACTATATATGTAATGTACATTTATGCTATAATAAATAATAATATTTACATCTAATTGCGCTACATATATATAATATTAATCCGGAAGTTTTCCGGATCAACATTTTCCCTTTAGTCAGTCATTGAAAGTGTCGACCTTCCTCTTACACATGCTCTTGTAAATTTAGCGGTCTTTAGAGCTAGCAGTTATTTAGTTAGAGCAGTCTTTAGAGCTAGCAGTCATCTCTTGATGATTAATTAATCGAGAACTTTGGATGAATATAATTATATAGAATTCTCGCTGTTATATCGTTTAAGCTATAACGGCAATTACAATCCAGGACGCAATTAGCATTAAAAGATTGTAAATTCTATATCGATAGTGCTAATGAGTCTCGCTTCAAATTGAATATAGTTCTACTCGGGAGTGGTACAGGGGGTACATCAGACATCTTTAAATTTAAGATTTATTAATCCTTAGGTTGAGTTGTTCAGGTTTCTTTGTTATACCAAATTCCAGGTTTTAGAAAATAAGAATCAAAGTGTTAGTGACAAAAGCCTTTGACGTTCCTTTAGATTATGAAAAATAAGAAGTTGCGATAAGCTGATGAAGTTCATCACTTGTCCATTGTGTTGTTTCTAATTAGGAATCAAAGTGTTAGTGACAAAATCCTTTTTATTTTCCATCAGATTATAGAAGACTAAGATGTTACAGTAAGCTGATCAAGCTTCATCGCTTGTCCATTGTTTGTTTGTAATGAGTAAAGTAGATGCACGAGATGGCCTGCATGAGACAAGAAAGCCGAATATACAGGGAACTTGGAGATTCGACCTCAAGTTAACGGTGTTTTGTCCGCGTGTCGAGGACAAAACAGAATATGCGGATAAACGGGGACATATTCTATCAAAACAGTTAGTCTGGAAGAAAAAATACGTCATTTATGATTCTGATGGGCACTGCTGTGGACGTAGTGTAAAGAGTCCCGCCTCTGCGGAAGATTCCATTCTACTGCTGCTCCTCACGCGAAGAGGAGCAATTTCTGGCGAACAGCAGTCAATGTAATTCAAAAATTTGGGTACGTGGGGAAATTGAGCAAGAAATTGAAGAGGAAATTGACGAGATCGGAGGCTGGTGATGCTTGTGCGTGGAGAGGGCAAGGTAAATTAGAAGAGGAAGAAGGAGGAGGAGAGAAAAAAGAAGATTGAGGGGAAGTAATTGCTGCTGGATGAACGGGAATGGAGTGGACGAGGAACTGATTTCGAAAATGAGCAGTTACCAGCGATTAGATAATGGCGAGGGTGGTCGAATTGCACGTACAAGAAACCTGGCACTGACCTTGGCTGGGCTGCTGCTGGGCCTCATGCTGGTTAGTTGCGGATTGCGCAAACTATTCTTCCCAACATCAGGAACACCCGAGCTAAGCCAGGTACGCATTACTCTTCTTTCCCTTAACGGCCTTCACAAACACTGCGTACAAGGAGCAGAAGAACGCGGAACAAAAGGGTGTGGTATTGGTCGTCGAAAATGACGTAGAATCCTAGTTCATGCAGCACATATTCATGGTTTCTCTTGTCCTAGCCTTGTAATATCTGCCTGCAATTATAAGTTGGAATGGGACAGGTTATTTTTCGATGTAACTGAGATTTCGTACCGATTCCCTTTCCGTAGTGTTTCAGCAAGAGTAGTAGATGAGTGGAAGCGACAAAGGCGACTGACTATTGGTCGTGGTCCAGAGCAGGCATCACGAGTTATGAAAATGGGAGAGCACAATGGATCTGCACAATCTACACTTTTTGTATTCGCAATGCTGATTTCTTGTGCGGTGGAGCAGGCGAATGGCGATATCAATATCCCGACCACACTTCAGGGGCCATTTGTACCGAAGACAATACCTTTTGACACGTCTTTGTCGTTGGGAAGCCAGGATCTTAACGATAGTAATCCTCGTGTTGCAAGACAAGTGGTCGGTGTGGAGCCAGAGCAGATTTTCATAGCGCTCTCTACTCCGGATGCTATGTGGTTTTCGTGGGTCACAGGTATGTAGAGGTGGTTTTACCATCATTTCTTTGCTTGCAGGGAGGCTGAGAATGGCGGGTTCTGTGAGCTGAGTTTGTACGATGTGCAGGGGAAGCACAAATTGGGCAGAAGGTGGAACCTCTGGATCCAAGCTCTGTGGCCAGCGTGGTTGTGTATGGAATCGAGAGTGAGAGATACACAGATTTTGTGAGTGGAAACGCTGAAGTATACAACCAGCTGTATCCTTTTGAGGGGCTGGATAACTACACATCCGGTATCATTCACCACGTCCGAGTTACTGGTAAGTATAAGGGAGTAGTTACTAGCATCCACCCTGAACTTCCACATCAATGTTGCAGTGAGAATTTGAGTATTCTAAGTCACATTCATCTGTTCAAAGGAGGTGCGAGCATATGTGGCCTTTTGGCTTTCTTTTAGGAGTAAGATTTTCGAGGTCATCGATGGTATTTGCGATCAGGTCTTCGAAGTATTTGCAACTGGTAGCTTGTTCGGTGACTCCATCTCAAGACTTAGTTACCTGTCGCAGGACTGCAGCCAGCTACAACGTACTTTTACAGAGTAGGAGATCCTTATATAGGAGTCATGAGCGATGAGCGCTTTTTTAAAACAATGCCAGCTCCTGGACCTGCTTCTTTCCCAACTCGTATTGGTGTCATTGGAGATATAGGGTTGACACACAATTCTACTTCCACATTCGACCATCTAGTGCTAAATCAACCGGATCTGGTTCTTATGGTTGGAGATTTGACCTACGCTGATCTTTACGTCACGAATGGGACGGGCTCATCATCTTACAGTCAGACATTTCCGGACACCCCTATTCATGAGACTTATCAGCCGAGATGGGATTTATGGGGCAGGTGAGTCGGGTCACGCATTTCTTGCCGTTGGAACTTAGCTGCTGAATCAGAGCTGTACAAAACAGCACGTTATATGATATTATGCCATGGAAATGTCTCTGAAATTACCTCTCTAATCATTGTTTCTAGCTTCAAGTAAACACCAATTTCACGTTTCTTACAGTGAAAGACGATCATCGCAGGTTTATGGAACCATTAACATCTCGAGTCCCTTTCATGGTAATCGAGGGTAACCATGAAAAGGAGCCCCAGGTTGATAATAAAACATATGCATCTTATCAGGCACGCTTTGCTGTACCTCACAAGGAAAGTGGATCACCCAACAGTTTCTACTACTCATTCAATGCCGGTGGTGTACATTTTCTGATGCTTGGTGCTTACATTGACTACAGCAAAACCAGTAAGTAATCATCAGTTTGGATCTTGTGGATGGAGTGCCACTCTGGAACTACTATGGTTCACTGGAAACTCCTACGCTGGAGTCTATGCATTGGATTAGTGCACTGAAAGAATTGATGTTTGAGAAGATCTAGATTTCAGTCTGCTTTTGTCTTGATAACTTGGTGGCTCTCTTTTTCATTTTCAGGTGAACAGTATGCTTGGCTCGAGCAAGACCTGGCGAAAGTTGATCGCAGTTTGACACCTTGGATCGTTGCCACATGGCACCCACCATGGTACAACAGCTACAATGCTCATTACCGAGAAGTCGAGTGCATGCGCTTATCCATGGAGAAAATCTTGTACGCAAATGGAGTTGATTTGATCCTCAATGGCCACGTACGTTCCACGCAATCCTTTTTCGTATTCTATTAGTTTATATGTTCTCCCGTTTATATGTTAAACTGAATAAGTACGTTGTTTCAGTCATCAACTTTTCAAGAACTGGTAGGACGCTGAGGCAGAACATGCTACGAGCCGTTACGCATTGTCAGCTTATGGGGCGGTCCATTCGTGAAAATTAATTCAGCCCCGCAGGCGAGATAGAGGATTCTATGCACCATTTCTTATTAGAGCTATTTTCAGTAGACAAAAGTTGATATTGTTTGTGTTGCCTTTGCTGAGCAGGTTCATGCATATGAGAGAATGAACAGGGTTTACAATTATACATTGGATAATTGTGGCCCAGTCCATATCATCATCGGTGATGGTGGAAACCATGAAAAGGTGGCAAGAACGCACGCCGACGATGGACCTGAATTTTGTCCTGAACCAAGCACCTCCGGTGATGAATTTGGCTACTGTGGATTCACCTTCGATTCTGGGCCCGCAGCAGGACAGTTCTGTTGGAACTGGCAACCTGAGTGGAGCGCATATAGAGAAGCTAGTTTTGGTCACGGCATCATTGAGGTATTCAGAACTCTGGAGTGTTCGCTGACTTCCATCTTTAGATAAGCTGAAAGGTAAGTCTGGTGCAAGAGGAGTAAGTTCTCAGTCGGGGAAGCCATATGTCGTATGTACTTTAATGCCTATCAGTATAGCTGACTTGCTGCTGTGATGATGACAGGTGAAAAACGCAACTCACCTACTGTGGACATGGCATCGAAACCAGGACATGTTCTCAGGTGCTGGTGATCAGTTGTATATTGTCAGGCAACCTGGGATCTGCCACAATCAGCCTCCAGAATAAATATCACTACTGTTAAGATCTATCGACGATGACGAAGAATCTGTACATTAATTTAGGTCTCGATTGTCTGTAGCATATTGTTTTCCAGCCGACAGCAGATTCGCTCGTACATATTCGTTTCGGAATATGTAGTCCGAAAAATGGAAAAACTGGCATTAAACTCGGGGGTGTTTATTTATCTCACACGCGTGGGGAAGTTATTCCGCGCGTCCCGCCAATCACACTCCAATTTCAATTTGGAGTTTTCAAGGAGTTTGCTCGGAAAACTTCTCCATGTTTAGAGTAAATTTCTCATCCAAGTCAAATCCATCACCATCGTCCGCATTTTTAAATCCGCCATCAAGTCTTCTTATATTCCTTGAAATAGATCCAGAGCATACTTCTCATCCAATCAAATTGATATGCCACCGTCCACATTTTAAAATCTGCACATCAGTTCTTATCATATTCCTTTGAGTAGTCCATTGCACCCTCGAGTTTGACCGAAGTTTAATTCAAATTTTTTATTTTCCGCTTGTCAATTTCAAGCGAGTTTTTCTCAAACGCTTCTATTTTACGGATGACATTAGTGTACAGATATCTTAACTGACCCAATCTACACGGAGTAGGAAACGTCGGTTCAGTTGCCGGTGGTCGGGTTAAGGGTTTGTTTATCACTTCCACAAGATTAGAGGAAGCATATGTGATAGCTAGGAATCATATCAGTAAAAAAGGATATGTTGTTTATCTATCTTCCGAGCATGTGCAGCAACTGTTGGGGAGTTTCAGAAAACAATCTGAACTTGTGATTTAACATTAAGATGAATCCGCAATCATTTGAAGAAAAACACATATTCGTTTCTCTAACTTGGAAAAGACATATGTACGGTGGATCCTATCACCGAATTTCGTGGCCTGAAAAGTTTGTTTCATTAGGGGGTTCCAAAAATAGGTTCGACAGATGTCAACGCCGAGATAAATAATAAACTTCATAATAATTTTTAGTGAACTCTGTAACTATACTAGATTGTAATAACTGAACGCCATGTAACTTCATTTAACTTCAGTTAAGGGATATATTTTGCAAATTACATTTATTTATAAAAATCAAATCATATGTTACGGATGTTTGGGCATGCCGTAACTAAATAAATGATTGTCATATAGCGTGATGTGTTTCCTCAAGAGGGTGACCACATGGTCAGTTGAGTCACTTATGATTGATGATTTGGTTTCCGTGTTCAAGATCCAAAATGGCCTCGCCCAACAATTCAAATTTCTAAACTCAAATTCACCACCCTATGGAGCAAATGTGCGAGTTGTCAAGCAACTAATGGCAGTTTTGTAGTTTTGCATTGGTGTGGGAAATGGTCAGCGCCACCGTGTGGCAACCAAGAAATTGATTAGAGGTCGACGATTCTGACAATTCTTACGCTAGGAGTGCAACAAATTTTTTGCAATGGGAGATCAAGTACCTTGTTTTAGTGTAGAAGACTCACTTGTCGACGCTGATCCGGGACCTATAGAGTAATCTTTGGATTCGCAACCTCAACAACCATTAGGGAAATTTGGAGACTTGTTGAGGATGACTTCTTCCGTGCCGGGCAAAACCAAGGAGGATGAACGATTTTGCATGGCAACACACCATTATAGCCAAATACTGGATTATTTGGAGGACCCTGAGCATTTTGCACAGATTCATGGTGGGAATTGCAAAAAGTCCATTCAGAAATCGACAACATTTAGTTTCATGGCAACCTTTTTGATTAGGGAGGGTCAAGGATTTCATACTTCTATGACAGGTGACAGACTTTACAAGAAATGGTTGCGGTACATGAAACAGTACAAAGAAACTCGGGAGCTTAAGAACAAGTCTACGGGAAGGTCTCACTGAGAAGGAATATGGCAACGGGTGGAGAACTATAGAAGATAAATTGAATGGAATGTGCCCGCATTTTGCAAGAATGGAAGCCATGGTTGGGACTAGAGCAAACATAAGTCCATAGGCAATGGTAAGTTTAGGAGATTGTAATCCTAATTCGAGTGAGATTTGTGAGGCTTGCAAGGAGGAGGTCCATGAAGGTGGGCAGGAGTGCTCCCAATTCTCATCACCTCCAGAGGTGGTGCTCCCTAACTCGGGCCTCGAGTTGGTCGCAAACACCAAAGGGATGGAAAGTTTACCAAGTGGTATGGACAATGAAATCCTATCACATGAGGATGAGTCTCTATTTGTTCCACTGATTGAGGACTTGCCTTTCATTACACCACCACTTTTAATTTCTACAAGAGATGGATCAGATTGTGCTTTTGCCGACCAAGAAGGAGAACATGACCCAAAGAAGAGGAAAGGTGGAATATCTACAAGTAAGGTACCCAAGTTGTCACCTAGTATGTCATTGTCTCATGATTTAGCAAAAATTACCATGTTGAACGTAGATACTATAGAATCTAGAGAGAGGTTACGACTAGCTGAACTAGAAGCCCCAACATGAGGAAGAGAGAGAAACAATGATGAGAATGGAAGTAGAGCATGTTAGATTAGAGATAAAGAAGATGAAAATTGAAATTGAGAAAAAATTGAGCATAGATAAAAGTAAAGCTAGGATAGACAAACAAAAATTTAAGGAGAAGAATTTAGAATCAAAGTGCACTCATGAAATCAAAATGAGTCTCATAGAAGCAGGGAAAACTCACGAGGAAATAAGTAACTATTTTAAAGTGCTCACTCAGGTTCAACGTCCATCATACTCTACTAATAATGAATAGTATAACACCATGTAACCTTTATTATGATTATAAATAAAGATGAGTTATGGAAACTTGATAAATGCTTCTAGTATCCGCCTGATGCAGCTTGTTACCACTCCGTTCCTCTCATGTTTTTCCTTGACCATACATAGTAAGCGCATGAGTTGGCACTCATAGCCGCCTATAAAGTCTTTCTTGCAGCTGCTAGTAGCACAGTAAGCCCAAGATGCCACGAGTTGGCACTCATAGCCATCCAAAAGTCTTTCCTGCGGCCGCTAGTTGCAACTCAATGCAACACTTCCTTGAATAAAGACCAGCTAGTGCTTGTCGGCGCTCGTAGGTGCTCATATGCGCTTGTTGAAGCTAGTGGGTGCTAGTAGGTGCTTGTAGTGTAATTCTGGTAGGCACTAGTTGACGCTTGTGGCCGCCTGGGAGGTGCTTGTAGACGCTGGGAGGTACTCATAAATTTGGTAGGAGCTCGCAGACGCTGGGAGGTTCTCGTAAATTTGGTAGGCGCTCGTTGGTGCTCGTCAATGAAAATCATGGCTTGAAGACACTTGTAGACGCTCAATGGCACGCATTGGCATTGAGGGCCGCTCGTGATGGGTTTAGGGTGGTTGCTCTTGATGGAAATGGCACACATATTTACAAGGTGATGACACGTTTGATACACAAGGCACAATTGAGTATGTAGCACATGAAAATACAAGAGTTAGACAACAATATGAGAGTTCACAAGTGTAAACTAAAACATAAATGTATACATGAGGAGAAATGAACGTAATATGTATATAAATGGGGAGCCAATAGAACCTAAACCTATAACTATGGAGGTCGAGGAGGTGAAGAAGAAGAGGGAGATGCACTATGGTGTCTAAGTGCTACTATTGCATCCTCAAGTCTATGACGATATACATGATGTTGAATCGTAAATGGACTCAATGACTACCATAGGAGCCACGTGCTCTCATCCAAGTCTCAATGCATGATATTGCTAGCAAGAAGAGAATATGAGTCACAACTATAAGAACTCAATCAACCTGATGTCCACTCCTCTTTTGCCTAACTAATAGCAGGCCTATCGTCATAGAAAAATCTGTCCAAAGCACTCATCAAAGGGTCCTTATAGGGTCTATGTACCCTATAAGGACGGAAATGGGTAGGGTGGATAGCACCATGTGGATAGTTCCTATAATAAGAGAGTGCATAACTATCTATGATCAAAAGATCACAAAGAGGTAAACCTAATGAAGTAAGATGCTCATATGATCTAACTCTAAGTACTTTGAACTTAGAATCTCGCTGGATATCTCTAGAACACAAACAGGCCATGAAGCAAGACCTGGTGTGAACTCCCTCCGAGAGTTCAGACCACTACCACATGCTCCGTAGCAACCACTCCACTCCATTTGGAGTAAGATATATCCACAAGATAACCTCAAAGCATAGCAAACAGAATTGGATGAAATGGCTAACACCAGGATGGGCTACCCACCCTATAGGCCCGGACTGTGTGTGAGGGCACCAACCATGCCTAGTTGTCCCGCTCTCCCATGCATGGAAACCAATAGCACCACAAATCCATAATGAACACATACAAGTAACATCCACAATAGTCTTCTTCTGTAGGAAGCCGGGGAAGAAGATATGTGGAATATACCCTCCTGATAGATGAATCTTCTCTTTAAACTAAGTCTGAGTGCCCTGGGTCTCCACACTATGAGGTAACACATAGGTGACATCAGTTTGGGTCTACATCTCATGATGAGTATGGGTCTTGTGAGCAATAGTATGTAGTCTCAGCCCAAGATAAGCCACACAAGCCCTCAAATGAGCTAGACTACTCTCGCTCCCCTCTACCTGAACATGTGCACTCTCACACCTCTCTATAGCATATGCTAACTCTTGTGCCTGATTTTGTAACTGGAGCTTGTAACCCTCCGCCATGGCAGCGGCACCTAATATGTCCATGTCCAAGTCACTTAATCTCTGCTCTCTCTCCATCTCAGAAGTAAGCAAGGTCAGATGCCTCTCCTCCTTTGTAACAAGTAAATCCTCTCGCTCACAAAGGAGTCTCTCTCGCTCTAGCACTAATCTTTCTCTCTCCTCTACACTCTTTAATCTACTCTCACGCTCAAGCACTAATCTCTCTCTTTCCTCTACACTCTCCAGTCTACTCTCACGCTCAAGGAGATTTCTCTCTCTACACTCAGCCACTCAAACATAATCATCTAAAATGCGAGTGATGTCAACTGAACAAGAAGGAGGTGAAGGTACTCTGAAATGCATGGGGTCACTAACCCCCTCCATAGACGGAGAAAGTGGTGAAGGGGAAGAAGAGTGAAAAGGAGCTATCTCAACAAAGGGTAAGGGCTATGTCTCAACACAAATCTGTTGAACACTTGTTCACAAGTGGTACATTTAGTTATCCATCAAATACAAATTCATATTTAACTTAAAAATATACAAGTTCACAAGTTCATTAATTCAAGCTTTTTAAATGGACTCATTTATTAAATTTGGTAATGGTATATACAAAAGAAGTTTGTATGTTTTCCAACATACAAAAAATAAAATAAAATAAAATAAAAATAAATTAAATAAATAAATGAAAAAACTCAAACCTAATCAATCAATCACTCACCATCCTCATCCTCTCCCTCATCCTCCCTATCATCAGTAGTCTCGTCCTCATCCGAGCTATCTGCATCCTCATGATCATCATCATGCTCTTCCTTGTGTATAATCTCCTCCTCTCCATCACTCAGGTACATCAAGTCCTCCTCTGGAATGAAACCTCTCTCCACAAAGAGATGCATGAGTATCTATCCAAGGAAGGTGACTCTGAACCTACGCCCCTTAGGACTCCTCAATTGGCTTTGCAAACTCCCCACCTCTATAATAATAGCTCTAAAAGCTAACTCTCCTTAATCATAATCCTCCACACCAAATCTACTCAACTTGGTCTTGGTGTTGAGTACCAAATGCCCATGTACAATCTTGGGCCTAATAGTGGGTGCAACAAGTGCACCCATCAATTGGAAGAAAGCTCAGAATGCAAGATATACACATTGCCTTGCAAGATATCTTTTTGCAACCCTGGCACTTTGTGGAAACCAGTCTGAAACAATTGTGTAAGGAACTATCCTCCATCTTGGTGTTCTCCTCCTTGGCATAGCAAGTGCATCTCTAACTATATCTGCAGTCAATTGAAACTGCATACCTTTTACCAAACCTATGCAAGAGACCTTGTCCCATGAACTCACAAACTCTGTACATGGAAGGACCTGCAAAACCCACCAAAAAAATCAGCTCAAACTTATCTTCCAAGGACTCAAGCTCAGGGGGTGCCACTCGATGCCGCTCAAAGACGCCCACATATAGTATAAACATCAAAAGCGCCACGGGTTGCCGTGATTAGGAGCCACTTGGGGGCCCTCTTGACCCTAGTGCCCCCCGTGCGGTGCCCAAGGAGCAGCCGACACCGTGCATAGGTGCCTGTGGACACTACCCGTAGGCGCAGCTGCGTTGGATGGCGCTGCGGGACAGTGATGGAGATGCTAGGAGCCACGTGCAGCCCCACGGAAGCACTAGGTGCCATGCGGGTCACGGGAAGGCACTTGCGCATAGGGGTTTAGGGTTTGGGGATGGCATTGGACGGCGCTAGATGGCACGGGAGGACGTTGGTAGGCACTGCGGGACAGGTAGGGAGACGCAAGGAGGTCCGCACAGCCCACAGAAATGCTAGGTGCCGTGCAGGGTCACAGGAAGGCGGTTGCGCGTAGGGGTTTAGGGTTTGGAGATGGTGCTAGATGGCATTGGATGGCGCGAAAGGATGCTGGGAAGCATTGCATGCCAAGCTGGGAGGTGCTGATGATTTGGAAGTAATAAACATGAATTAAATGAAAATCTTGAGGTTGAATGAAGAGAAAACAATGAAGAAGGTTTGAAGAATACCTCTGGCTGTGGATAGTGAAGTCCAAGAGTTATTTTGAGCCCCATTACATCTAAATCAATCTCCTAAATCCAGAAAACAATAGTTCAAATCTGATGTTTGTCCATCCAGCACCACTTGATGAAATTGGCTAGGTGTTGAATGCTATGGAATACTATGAGCCAATCTTTCTTCTTGAGTATTTCTCCTTCCATGTTGGGCCTGTCAACTATCTTTTTGTATCCCCAGATTTCTGCCATGGTTCAAATTGAATCTGCTCTCAATCTCTCAAATGCTCTCCTTATCTCTCTTCTCAATCTCTCCTTGTCGTTTCTCTAGAGTCTCCAAAGCACTCCTTCAATTAGAAATGTGATTGGAATTCTTCCTCTCAACTAAACTCTCAAAATTCCAACTCTCTGGTCACAAATTCCCAACACTCCCAGGCCCTCTACAGCGAGTTAGTGTCCTTTGAGTTGGTCTCCTTCAAGTTGGGCTTCAGCCAGTTTGCCTCATTCGAGTGAGTATGTTTCCTTCTGAAAACCCCACTCTCAAAATAGCTCTTTCTCCTTCAAACAACTCACACACCCACACACACCCTCATGAAATGACCCTTTCTCATTCCAACACCCCACACACTCGCAAATAAGGCTTTCTAACACCTCCACACCCATGGGAATGACATGAATTGAAAAGAAGAAGGTTTATATAACCTAGGTAGTTGCAAAAAAAAAGTCAATACCAAACATCCTAAATGTACACTTTGGGGGAAAAATTTCATTTTTCAACCAAAAGAACTCAAATCTCAAGCGGCAACATGCGGCACTCCACATCACCAATTGGTGCAAGCAAGTGTTGCATATTTCACGCAGTACCTACCAGCGCCTACCAACATCTACCAGTGCCAACAAGTGCATTAATATTTGTGCATATTGGAGTGCGGTCTCCAATGTCCGCCAACGTCTACAAGTGCCATCGAGTGGCACCGGCAGGCGCCACTTGATGACCCGGAAGCATTTTTTAAGTTTGTGAGCGGCCTCCAACGTGTACAAGCGTGTATGAGTGCCATCTCACGGTGTCTGCAACATCGGCACACTTTTTTCCAACAACATTTGACAAGTGACTTTCAAGTGTAAACTTGCTAAACAACACACCTTGTAAGTGTAAACGGAGGCCTTACAAATGTGCAAATTAAGCTTCATAGAATTCTTTTTGCATCCTTTGAATTCTTATCCCAATATTACATCAAGATACACTCATGGTCTAAGATAAAGACTCATGGTCTAAGTTACCAGACTATGAGATATGAGATGAATAACTGAAAAATATATATTTCATTATATGGAATCTCAATCAATCTAGTATATCATCATTGTTATAATCAAGGTAATGTTGCATCACCCTTGATCTACTTCCTTCTCTACCAAGTTCTATACCATAAAAGGACATTTCTGAATCTATTTGAGTTTCATCTGTAAATCCGCCATCATCCTCTGACCAAAGGTCAGACCTATTGATTAAAAAATTATGTAAAATAATATACACCGATATCCACTTTAACAAATAAGCATTTCTACTATTGTCTTTTAGTTGCACTCTTAGCTCACAAAGAGAATGCCATCTAGCTTTCAATACTCATATACAATGCTCATTTATCACTCTTGCCTTTGCTAAATATTTATTAAACTCTTGCTTGTCCTATAATTGAGCCTGCTTGAAAGCGGGGACTAGGTGATGCATGGGTACATAACCCGAATCACCTAAAAGGTACTCCTTTGCCTCAAAAGTGAGACATCTCCCTCTTAGGTTCAAATCATTCCATAATGACAATTTTTTCAAACAAGTCATGTCATGACATGATTCTGGCAGTCTTGCAAATAAAAAATCAGGCCATAATTTTAGTAAACTATACAAAAAGGATCACCAATGCATTAAAAAAATACCTAACAAAACAACACATAACATAAAACATACCTTTGGAAAAATGTATAATTCTCCTTTTATGATCACAAATAACTTGGCCATTTATAGAATATGAACCCTTGCAGCTGAAATATATTTCCCCATCTACAGTTGGTCGGGCTGCAAGAGGAAACATTTTTCCATCTACCAAACCAACACAACCGGGAAAACCTTTCTGTGCAAAAATAGTGGACATCCTCCTCCTCTCCTCAAGTTTGGGCCAAGCAACTTGAATCCTCATCATATCTAATATGGCTGTCATAACTCTATCAGTACAAGTAATTGTTGAACCAGCACTAATGCTCCAAATATTTAAACCCCGTGCAACACAAGCTCCATTGCCGTGATGCCCAAATCTATCCAATGCTAGGGCAACTTGGATCCACACAAGTGCTTGCTCTCTTTGGTACCATTTCACAAAAATTGTGTGTCTTAATCAAATCCACTATTGCTACAAGGGTAAGTAACACGGGGTTCCAAGTATTGATGTGTATGTGCATACTCCCATCCACTAATAAAACATTCTAGCATATCTAAATCTCCTCTTAATTCCTCGTCTTCATCTTCTAATCCTTGTAGCGATATCTCTAAATCTAACCAAATCATCCATTGAATACATTTTCTAATATTTCTGGTTAGTTCTAAACAATTGATCCCCCTTGGCATGACTTAACTTAATTTTTAATCACCACGGATAACTCCTTATTAACAAAGGGGCATCTCTCTTCTCGAAAAAGGGGCATCTCTCTTCCCGGTGAAATTTCAGCAAAGGGGCATCTCTATTCTCTATGCGCACAAAAAAACCATCTCATCAATTCATTTTGTCACAAGAAAACAAGTTCATGAATTTCATTTCATCACTCAAGGGGGAAGAAGGGTATACATTTCATACTTGTACAAGAGATAATTTTTTTAAATAATGAAATCAAAAGTAACACTTCAAAAAAAATCACTCCTCCTTCTAACCTTCACACTACTTGCACTTAAATCTTCCCACTCCAAACGAATTCACTCTCCCTTCCACCTCTGGCTATGGGTCTCTCAAATCTTCATTGGGCGGTCAATTTTTGCATGACCTCAAATCTTTCCACTCATGCTCCTCCAATCTTCCTTGGTGGTAAAAATTTGCCGAGTTGCCACTTGTCATTTCATTACAATGGGTGTTCTTGAACATCCTGGATGCTCCTTTTGGTGGCCTTCCACTTTCACTCTAACCCTAAACAATAACTTTATTAACCCTAATGTGCAATCAATGCACTATGGAATGATAGCAAAAATTCCTTATCCCTTAATTTCTATGAACCACCTCATACGGGGTGTGCTAATAATAAGGAAATTGGCCCAAACTCCGTAACAATACCTTTTCTACCTCCCGGTCACACACCATACATATTTAGTCAATGCTTCGTAACAATCTACATGAAAAGTTATGAAACTTCGTATAACTATTTCTGAAACCCTCTATTGTTCTCTTCTAAGTGCACATATGGCCATCAAGTGCACTCATGAAAGAACACTGAGATGAACTTTTTATGGAACAAATGATCAGCCTTTGTAACCGAGATGGCTCAAGCACGTCAATGCTCATGAGCTTGCACAACTTACAGATTACTCATAAATTCATTTATGGATTCTACGAGTATGGGAAAAGCTAAATCTAAAAACCCCAATACGCAGCAGAAAACCTGAGTTGGAGGGCTATTAGCATGAGCGCTGTCTATATTTTATACACCATGGACAACATTGGAAAACCTTGGAACATGCTTAGGGGATATCAAGCTGAAACACCTGCTTCTTGAGACAACATGGAAAGTCCTTGTCACTACATTTGTGAAGCTCTTAGCTCTGGTCAACAAGGTGCATTTTGCCATGAAAATGCGTTGAACAGGATGGCCTGCATCAGAAAGGTGAAATGACTTGGAAAGAGCATCCCCGACTATGTCTTCCTCTTTTGTTGTGCTTCTTTGTGCATTTCATTGCTTCCATTTGCATGTTTTGGTTCTTGTCGGTTTGGTACTAAATGAAGGAAAAACTAAACTAAGTAGACTAGAGAGATCATGCACAAGAGTGTGTACGTGAGACTCAAGAGGGAGAGAGAGAATTGCCAAAGACTCAAAGTGAATAATAATAATAATGAATAAGGAATGAGAGACAAAGTGATCTATACCCCAAGAGGGGTTGAGGGCCAAGGGGCTGCAACCCCTTTGCACCCTTTTGGAAGCCTTGGCCTACTCTATATTATCACTGTTCACACTAGTTGATATTCTACACTCCCACTCAGTGATTATTTCTAAGCAGTCCTAGCTCTTGTAATAAATGTTCTATTTTGGGAGCTAGTAAACTCTTAGTGCATATATCAGCTGCCATGTCTGCTGTTGGGCAGTACTATACTGTTATGATATTTTGAGCAACCTGATCTTTTATAAAGTGATATTTAATATTGATGTGCTTTGTTCAATCATGAAACTTTGAAGTATCCACAAGTGCGATAGCACTTTGGTTATCACAGAATATAATAGTTGGTTCTTGATCTTTCAATCTGAGGTCTGCGAGGAGTTGATGGAGCCAGATAGCCTCGGAAGAGCTAGTGCTTGGCACTACATACTCATCTTCTGTACTTGACAATGCTACTGATTATTGTCGCTTGGAAAACTAGCTTATTGCTCCATTTGAATAAATAAATTAGTTTCCAGATGTATAGCGTCTTGACTGAATGTCACCTCCCCAATAAGCATCACAATAGCTGAAGAGGGAGTGTGGCTGAGAGGTATACCTGTATTCAATACAATAGTTGAGAGTTCCTTTGATGTATCTACAAGCTCTTTTCATTGCTTTGATGTGTGTCGGTCTTGGATTTACCATGTGTTGTGACAACACACTTATTGTATACGCCAAGTCTGGGCGGGTACACACTGCTGCCCAGTTGATTGATCCCGCTGCACTCTGATATGGGTAAGTGGTGCATTGGACCTTCTCCTCCTCGTTGATTGGGGGTCGTCGACTAGTAGCTTCTCATTAGGAGTCATGGGCGTACTGGTTGGTTTACAGTTCTTGAGACCAAATTGATATAAATTTTAGGTCAGGTATAAGGATTGACTTAGTCTAAACCATCCACGTGACCTATCTTTATCAATCTCGATACTTAGACAATGATGAACTGGCCCGATGTCTATCATCTGGAATTTGGAGCTAAGTTGTTCTTTGACATAATTCAACAACTCTATGTGGCTACTTGCAATACTGGTGTCATCCACATACAAGGCTAAGATTACAAACTTATTTCCCTTATAAAAATAGTAGACGTTCCCATTGGCTCCAGACTTAGCAAAGCCAAGAGATGTGAGGAAGTTGTTGATGATTAAGTAACATTCTCATGAGGATTTTTTTATGCCATGTAGCATGCAGAATAGTTTACACACTTGACCATCTTTTGGTGGAGTCACTCCTTCAAGAATGTTCATGTATATCTCCTCATTTAAAGTACCATTCAGGAAAGCAGTCTTCACGTCCATTTGGTGAACATGAATGTTGTGTTGGGCTGAAATTGCTAAAATCAAATGTATTGACTGAACTCTTACCACTAGAGAGAATGTATCCGTGTAGTCCAGTCTGTAGATTTGAGTGAAACCTCATGCTACCAATCATGCTTTATAGCGTGAGATGGAGCCTTCTGAGTTCAACTTCAACTTGAATGTCCATTTATTTGTTATTGGACGTCAATCTTTTGGCAAGTCAACAAACATCCATGTTTTGTTAGCATCATGAGACTTGAGTTCCTCATGTATGGCCTTCTCCCACTGTTTTAGCATTAGGAGCAGACAATGCATCTTTATATGATATAGGTTCCATAGGCACTGGTTTAATGAGAGAAGGATGACCGTGTAGAAAAAATGAAGGATGGGAAGGCCCCATCAAGTTGTACAAGGGAGAGATGAAAATGGTAAAATAGGGCTAAGCCCCAATAGAGTTTATATGAGAAATCTGCCCCACTGCACCTAAGATATTAGAGCTATGCAAGTTGTGTGGTATACAAACAACTAGAGCATCCGAGGAAGCATCACCTAGTGTGATTGCTCTCCTATGGATTGCACCAGCCATTGCCCTCTGTAGAGTAATGGACACACGCTGCCTAAAATATACTACAAAGTTTGAGAGAGAGAGTGGTACTCCTTGGTGCCTAACATGATAAGCTCTTGTGCACTCCTTGACAAATGTGTTGAGCATTGTGTCCATTGCTCCATATAACTCCAAGGCTAGAGGAACAAAGAGGTGACCTTATTGCATGACCCTATACTTGGAGACCTTGCGACCTACTGCTGCACTTGCCACCCATCTAGGGGGATGGGTAATCACTCCTTCCAAAACTATATCTTGTGTAGGGTCTATAACCATGACATCCGGTATTGTCACTTGATCATCTCGGACCAAGTATAAGTCTTCTTTAATAGGTGTTTTTTGCAAAGCATACAAATGCTCCCTCCAAGCCAAGTATCCACTCTCTCATGCCATAGCAAACACTATGTCCCTAATAGCATCATGAGGAGCTATCCTTTGTCCTCCAAAAGGACACCATGTCATATGGACCGCTGCTGCATCTAGTGTAGAACCATACTCAGAAGTGAGTAATGAAGATACAAATAGGTGGACCTATGAGCCGGCATGTCTCTCACTTAGGATGAACCTCTGATGGCTATTATGGTAGCACACCATGGACTTAAAAGGCAAGGAACCCTAACTCCATCATACTCCTCCAAGGCTAACACTCCAAGACTCAAGACATTGATCACTAGAGAACTCAATGAAAGAGAGATAGTTGCAAATGAAAGGACATTAAGTACCTCCTCATCCTTTGTTTATATACTGATGAAATAGTTATGCACTAAAGTTACTATTTATCAAAGTAACTCAAGTTACTAGGCTAAAAGTCAAGTAAAGTAAAAAATTATAAAGGAATATCCATCCACATGGGAATATTCTACTAAGTATGTGATCTTATCTTGAACCGACCACTAAGTCAAGGATTCCTTCACATGGGCTATTCTTGGACTATAGAAGAATCCAAAACAAAAGGGCTTGTGCGTCCAAGAGTTCTTGTAATACCAAGAGCTAACCATATGATTTAGATGTGAAATTTGGTTTGGTAACATCTGGAATGATGTCATACATGATGTCATACATGATGGTCAAAACAGATCAGATAGAAGTATCACCAAAAGAGTACTTCTACTAATAGAGCAAAAACCAAAATAGACTTGAAAACCTTAGAACAAATAGCTAGACATATGAATTAAATGTGAGAATTGGTTTGGTAACATATGGAAGGATGTTACACATGATGGACTAAACAGATCAGAAAGAGATATCACCAAAAGGAGACTTCTACTAATAGAGTAGGAACCAAAATATGCTTGAAATCTTTGAAGGCAATTTTGGAAGCCTAAACGGATGAATTAGGCCTCAAAATTGTGTACTTTTACCCCCAATAGAAGAAAGGATGGCCTTTCCTCCCCCTAGTTTGTTTCATCGAGAGCTTTCCAATGATATCTCACCCATGTGATTTTGAGATTCTTATAAGAAGATTCTCTAAAAGATTCCCTCTGGTCAAAACTTGTTTGACCAACCAGATAGGACCAGGACTGACATGTCACCCATCCAAGTAAGTAATACAAGGGTGGAGCTTGCTGACATGTCACCTATCTGTGTGCCTATTCTTATGGTGCTTCTTATGGTGCTTCTTATGGAGCTTCCTTGGAGGAGATCCTCTTGTCTATATAATAAAGAGAAGGTGCTCCTTTGGAGCATTGGATGATTGAGTGTGAAATTTGTGTTTTCTCTCTTCTCTTGTCCTTGGAGCATTATAGTTCTAAACTCTTTCCTCAAAGCCAAACACCTAGGAATAATACCAAGTCAACACACTAGAATCCAAAATAGTGGTGCTCATCTTTTCCACTTCCACTAAAGTAAGGTCTCCACTATCTTAACTATGACTAACTTTAGCTAACCATGACTAATGTACAACCATCCTTTATCTACATAAATAATATCTCTCAAATAATTTTTATATAAGCTAAATATCACAATACCCCATACATGCACAAATGGGTGTTTCAAACCAAACCTAAGTGAAACCTCATTGTTGTAGAGAAAGTAGCTAGTGCGAGTTGGAATGCTCTAATGCATGGTCAAGCTATGATCCAAGAGCCTGCACCCTTGCCAAAGCAAGAGCAAAGATGTGGTCTAGTAGCTTGAGGAATGGATGAGTCAATTAAGAGAGAATGTAGTGTATGCTCACACTATTGCTCCATCAAGGAAGACTATAAACATCTAGTCCAATCTAACAATAATGAAGCAAAAGATGGAAAGTCTTCTTGTGCCTATGGGGATAGACTATCTCTCATATGTTGCAATAACATCTAGAAAGAAAAGGATCTCCCTCCATCTCTATTACATAAATCTCCAAGACCAGCCTATCAACAACCACAAAATGAGAGGAAAGTAGGAGTGCCAAGAGAGCCCAACTACCCAAAAATGCTATAGGTGCAATCTCCTCCATATAAATCAAGCCAACCCCTCTACATGAGATTGATAGAGCCATTTGTCTTTGTGCCAAATCCCTTATCATAGACTCAAATGTCCTTGGTGCAATATTATCACCAAAGACTCCCATAATCATCCTATCAAAGGCTCTTATGTGATAAGAAGGACATGGATGGAGGAACTATATGGATGAAGTAAGAAGGTCGATGAGAAATACTAGAGGAGAGTATACCAAATGCCACCTGAAGATATCCTAGTAACAAAAGATCATCCATATCGAGAACATCCTCTGCAAGAGCAACATCTAGGAAGCATGTGACAAACTCCTTGGATCCAATTGGCACTCCAAGAACACATAGTACATCAATAGATGTGACACACCCCTTTGGAAGCTCAGGGTTGGGAGGAATACCTATAGTGGACACTTTGACACCTTGACTCTCAAGCCTACTAGATGTAGCTTAGTAGTCAAGTGGTCAAAGGCCTGTCTAATCTGATCTACAGGGCCCATGATGTGTGTATCATCTACCAATGAGAAATGCACAACCTAGCATGGCCAAAGTAGTAGATAGGAGAGGTTTAAAGTGAGCCATGGCAAATAAGGGTCTCCCTAAAGGATCTCCTTGACATGTAGCCACAATTGACTCCAAGATGTTGACTCTCTCTCGCAAATCACAGTGCTAGTAGTAAAGAGAAGTAGAAGAGCCATAAAAAGACCACACAAAAAGAATAAGACTTGCCAAGGATCCACAAGCCTCCCTAAGCTCTTTGAAGATGGATGCACATGAGACACTATAAAAGTGTTCTCAACATCCACTTGTAGGACGACCCACTCTGGATGGATATCTAAGAGTGCCCTAAAGCCTAGAGATATAGCCTCATATAGAAGGATCATCTACCTGGAAGCAATCTTTAAGGTGCTCATAAACCATCCCTAACAAGCCTCTTGAAGAAAGCCAAGGAGCAATGCACAATGCTTGTGCAAAAAGTGACCTATCAGTACATAAAAACTGCTTAGGTTGATAATCTAAGACCTCAAGTGGTAGTCCTTCTATTGCTATAGGATGTAGTAAGCGTAGGAGATAGTCTCATCAATAGGACTTGCCATAAACAAAGGGTGTAGCGCCCGTGCTGCTCTACTAAACTCTCCCGCTTGACCCAATGTTTTACACCATCATAATCAAATGGACTCTATGGTATCCTATGGTGAAACTTGTCTCCTAAAACATGTAGCCCTAACAGACTGTTCCTGAAGGGCCGTCCAATCCTATGCTCAAAATAGATAAAATCTAGCAATCACCTCTCTATGCCCTACACGTTACGCTCTATTATAACAAAGACACCATCAAGGGAGTAAGAGGAATAGGAACCATGCTAACTCGTCCAAGGGATCACGTTCCAAATGATCAAGTGGTGGGCAAAAAGCTTATCTAGCCTCATCATGGAGTGTGCGGGATAGCCTAAAAAATAGATGTGGACATGGAAAACTAGTCTCAAATAACCCCAAAATGCAACCCGCAGGAGAAGCTAACCACTCACAAGACTTGAGCGATATCCCTAGAACGGTCAACGATGGAATAGAAAAAGCATACGTAATCCCAAGTGTCACTACCATTGATATGGTTGCTTGCCTCATGTGGGCATTCCAAGCGGTCCAATCACAGTCCTTGTGCATCCTTCCCACATGGGTCTTTACCCATTGCGAGGTAAAGCATTGGTGACACACCGAGCATGATGTATCCCTAACCGCTCTAAGCGGCCCTACATGGGGAGGTATAGCCATGGCTAGCACAAGAATAATGATAGTAACACATGCTCCTTTCTATCTCCCCATACCTGCCAAACCACAACCCTTCACATCCCAACTCACATAAGAAAATACAATCTCTCTTAACCTAGAAAATTATAAACTCTCATAACTCTCAATTTCCATCCCCAAAATTTTCAAACTAAATTCCCATGGAACTTAATCATGAAAATCAAGAGATTAGAAATGAAAATTCCTAACCCATCACTGTCAATGTGTAATGATCACTCTAAACCCTATAAAACCTAAAGAACTTCTAACTTTCTACTCAATTCTCCATAGTCTTCACTTTAAGTATCAATGGAACCAAAATCAAAAAACAAACAAAATCAACTATTCACTCAAGTGCTATGTGCAAGATAACTCTCAGAAAGTATAGATCTTTCCTCTCCCATCTCCACATTCTTCCAAATGTCCCAAATTGGTTTAATGTTACCAGCAAGGTGTCCTTTGGTTTCTTAGGTTTCTTCTATTTAGAACCACCAGGAAGGAGGTCATAACCTTTTGTAGGGTTGCGCCTTGGAGGCAATGATTGTCAAGTTGAACATCAAAGTACTGGAGGATCTGAAGTCAATGTTGGTGAAGGGGATCTCTTCATGTGGAGCATGCGGAGATTCAACGCTTGTTGTTTCTAGTGCTTGGATCTCTGTTGGTGGCCAATGTTATTGAATGCTTGGCAATGTTCTCTTCAAGTAAGGATGGAATTTGCTGATGTTCTGAGCTTCAAGAGAATATTGTTACCAAGAACTAGATGGAGATGTTGGTGACCTTGGTATGGTCAAAGGAGTCACATGTTCCGGTCTTCAACTCCTACTAGAGAGTAGGCTCAAAGGAATTGATGGAGTCAAGGTCAATGTAGCGCCTCCTCCTCCAGAACTAGAAGTAAGTATGTGATATATGGGTGGAACAAGAACTAGAAGAACAATGGAAAGCGCAACAATGGGAGGGAGCAAAGCTCCCATTGAAACTGGAGGGACGTGTAGTCGAGAAACAGTTGGAACAAGAGTGTGGTTGTAGAATTGTATGCTGTTCAAAGAGAGGTCTTCAAGAAGCATGGATGGATTGTGAAAAGAAGAGAAATGAGCAAGAGCTAGAGGGGACTTGTCAAAGACGACATCACAAGCGACAAAAGTATGACTGTCAGATTTTTGCTGAAGGTGATAAGTCTTACTATGTGCACTATACCCTAACATGATGCATGCATGGGAATGATCATCCAGTTTGGATTGGAGATGGCCAACAACTTGGGAATAGGCAATGCACCCAAAAACATGTAAGTGAGAAATGTTGGGTTTACAATTATGCCACAATTGGAAGGGGGTCATGTGAGGCTCAAAGGCCTTGGTGGGACATCGGTTTTGCATGTAGTTGGCAAAAGTGATGGCCTCACCCAACATGGTTTGGGGAGGCCAGATGTGTGGAGTATGGAGTGAATGAAATTTAGTAAAGTGTGATCCTTTGCTCTGCAATGCCATTTTGTTGAGGGAAATGCGGAATTGTCAATTGATGCTGAATGCCAAATTGGAGATAGTAGGCATCAAACGCCATGGAGCAATACTCACCACCATTGTTAGAGCAAAGGGTTTTCAGCTTGTGTCCAATTTGCCACCGGCAAAGACATGGAATTCCTTGAAAGCTTGGAAGCAAGTGCTCTTATAGTGGAATAACCAGACAACGGTATGTCAAGAGTAATCATCAATAAATGTCAGCAAGTATTCATAGCCCAAGAAGGTGCAAGGTGAAATGCGGCCACTAATATTGGTGTGGACAAGCTCTAGTGGTGCGGTGGCCCAAGTTGTTGCTATGCATGGGAATTTTGTGCAAGGCTGTTTGCCATGTTGACAATTAGGGCAAATATGGTCATGTACAAGCTTCAAGTTCAGGCCATTATAGAATTTTGGACGTGGAGATGGTCAAGGCATTGCATGCTGAGATGGCATAAGTGATGATGCCAAGGGGTGTTGAGATTGTGCACAGAAGCTAAGCAAGCAGCGTAAGTGGGTGCGGGAGGGACACTGTCAAGGAGGTGATTCCCAAATCAAAGCATTGTGTGTCGAGATGAGAGAGGCACATGAGTGGAGGGAGAGCACTCTTGCCAAGTGGGAGGACATGTGGCAAAAAGGGGAAGTCCCGCAAGATCAGAGCCAATGAGAGAGGGAGAGGGTCTTGTGGCCATTGGAGCAGTGGGTCCAGAGGGAGGGGGGATGGGCCCCGCTGCCCCATGGTAATGTGCCCATAGGGGGGCGTGCTTCCCCCTTGGGCAGAACAAGGGGACAAGGGCCCAGATGCCCACATGGCACTAGGCCCATAGAGGGACACACTCAGAAGGAGGCAAAGGCCTCCCCCCCCCCCCCCCCCCCCCCCCCCCCCCCCCCAATGTGGTGAGGAGGCCAATCGCGTGAGGAGGCGTCATAGGGAAGAGGTGAGCCGGGGGGTCACCCTCCCAACGTCTGTTGGGAAGGCCATCTTGTAAGTCTAGGGGCATGATGCTTGGTGGTGCCAGGGGAGGAAATCTGTATGGAGGATCATGGGTGGATCCAATCGTGGGAAAAATTTCAATGAATTCTTGATTAAATGGCGTCTTGTGTCTATTCAGGCTGCAAGGAGGGGTGGACTTTAAGAAAGTGAGAATTATGGTTCATTTGTCTGGGAGGGCAACAAGGAATCGGATGAGGGCTGAGGGACTTCACTTAGGAGTGTTTGGCTGGAGAGTGAGTGACAGTGTGATTGGGAAGCACAAAGTTGGTGCACTTGGAGATTTGACGGACGCGTGGCTACGGGGCACAATTAGGAGGTAGCGCGTCTATGTTGTTAGAGGTGGCAGTGGTGTGAAACAAGGCTGTGTGTGCATGGGGAACATGGAGTTGCCTAGCAAATACAGATTTTTAGAAAGTGAACAAGAGCATAGGCTATGTCCATACTTATCTTCAAGGTAGCAGATGCGGTTGCCGATGAGACACCAACCGCCTTTTGCGTGAAATTGCCTTGCGGAGAAGAGATTCTTGTGTAGCACTAGCACATGTAGCACATCTTGGATGTGTATGCATTTGCCATTCAGGAGCTTGATTTCCATTGTGAAGGTGCCATCAATGTAGGCAATGGTGTTATCACTGAGGAGGATTTTGTTGTTTTGTTGATTCTCTTTGTTGTATGGCGTGTAATTAATAAATTGACGCTTATTATGTGCCATGTGGTGGGTGGCACCAGTGTCCACATACCATATAGGATCAGCTGGCAACAATGTGCTCATCTCCATTGATTGCATGGTCATGAGGATGCGTCATGCACTATTGTTGTTGTTGCACGGTTGTCTGCCACGCTCTGAGTTATTTGAGCGGCCTTCTGGTTAGCGGTTATGGGAATTTTGTTGTTGGTTTCTGCTACTGGTGTGGTTGAGACAGTCTGCAATGCGGAGACCTGTCTTACTGCAATTGAAACAATGTTCACTTGCATCAAGCGGGCATTTGAGAGGTGGTTGAAAATATGTACGGTTGTTTGATCTGCCATGCCCTTGCTGCCTTTGATTAGCAAATAGCGCTGTGGAGGGTTCCATGGACATTTTCCTGGACATGGTTTCTTCTTTGACCAAGAAACAGATGAGATCTGGTAGTGTGAGGGCGGGCTTAGTACGCATAGCATGTAAGAATGTCTGGTTATTTGGTGGCATGCTGCCCATTAAAGTAAGGATCTGCTCTTTGTCGCTGACAATAACACCTGATGAGGCTAGCTGTTGGACCAGCACTTTGAAATTGTTGATATGCAAAGTAGTGGTCTCATTGGGTTTTAAAAGCAAAAGCCTGAACTTTTCATGGAGATGCATCTGTGTTACCGTGTCCTGGCCAGCAAAGTTGTTGGTTAGAGTTGTCCATGCATCGTGCACTGTTTTGCACATGAGGATGTGCACGACAACCAAGTTGTCATAACATCCATTGATCACAGTGAGAGCATTTTTATTTCTCTTGTCCCATTCCGTGACACTCCCAAGACCAATACCGGTGGCAGCGGGTGTCGCTGTACCACTTGGTGTTGCTGCTCAAGGACAGGGTGTTGTTCCATTGACTATATCAAGGTCTTCCGCATTAAGGCGGAGAGTTATTTTATGTTTCCAGAACATAAAGAATGTCCCAACAAAGATTGCACAGCCTTTGGCATTGAATGGGGCCATCATCTTGTACAGTTTTATTGCTTGAGCATAAGCTTGCTCTTTTAGCACTGCAGTCTATTGTGCGAGGAGCGTTCCACACATGCAATCAGGGGGCTCCTTGATCGCAGTCTACTTCTAACTATCACCTATATTATTGGCATGCTAGTTCTAACAACCCATGCTCTGATACCATGAAGGGAAAGTTAGACAAAGTAGACTAGAGAGATCATGGACAAGATACCATGAAGGGAAAGCTAGACAAAGTCGACTAGAGAGATCATGGACAAGAGTGTGTGTGTGAGCCTCAAGAAGGAGAGAGAGAATTGCCAAAGACTCAAAGTGAATAATAATAATAATAAGAATGAATGAATAAGGAATGAGATACAAAGTGATCTATACCCGAAGAGGGGGCTGAGGGCCAAGGGGTGTCAACCCCTTTGCACCCTTCCGGAAGCCTTGGCCTACTCTATATTATCAATGTTCACACTAGTTGATATTCTACACTAAATGGGTTTTGGATCCCTTGTTCTGCGAACCGCTTCTACTCTCATTATATGTCACCTGCTCTGATCGCTTGCGCCATGAAAAATGTTTTGGAACGTAATGCAGTAGCCACTAGATCGTGGCTTAATGAAAGTGTGTTTCGAATTTTTTAAAAAATGGGTATGAAATTTTTCATCAAACGTGAACGTAAGATTTCAGAGTGTAGTTATCTCCTTCCAGTCTTCCTCAATTCCCTTGCTCCAACTACCCGTGAATTCGTATTATTTTATGTAGCCGTTGGAAACTTGAAAGTACCGATAAAGTCTTGAGCCATATTTGTTGAATACTTTTGAGTATCACTCCGTACTTTGTACAACTTGGTACATTATTTCGTTTCTTTCCCATGTTGCAATTTCTCCTCGACTTTTAGCCCTTTTTGCTTGGACTTCGAGATCGTGTTTCCCATTTGCACTTGGTGTTTTTGTATTTCTTTTCTCTTTCTCATTCGGAGTAACCTATTTTGAGTTTTGACCTTTCGCCACAATTCCCCGTCAAGAGGAAGGTGGTCAGAAGGAGGGGGTTGAATGAAAAAATTGACGTGTTAGCTTTTCCATAAGTTTGTTGAATAGGCGTGTGAACCGTGCCGTAAAGACAATGGGTTTGGTAAGTCGGAGAAAAATTCACCTGCAGATTCTTGTCCTCTTCTTTGGATCCTGCTGAACCCAAGCTTCTACACAACGTTATTTGATACCTTACCCTCGAAAACCGCATCAAAGCAGGCCAAGACCAAAGTGCTTGACCAATCTTTATAAAAAACATGCCTAGGTCTTTTCAAGTAAACTCTCTTTTATAATGTAAAGAAATTTTTATTTTATTTAAATTCACGGTCTAAAATTCTTCAGAAACTTGATTCTCTAATATATAGATCTATCTTTTTCATTATTTTTGAAATGAGTATATTTTGAGCAAGAGAAAATTACTAGGAATGAAGCAAAAGTTGTAAAGGAGCAGAATTTGAGAGAGCTAGTAAAGGGTTAGAAGGAAATAGATAGACGGAGAACAAAGTAGAACTCTGATGGCTCGAGGTCAAAGCTGAAAAAGATAATATTGTTCGATGTATGAAAATATGGCAAAAATCCCACCACGAATTCTCTAGTATCCATGCAATTGAATAGTTGTTGCTAAAGAGAATATATCTATAATTCTATTATAAAAAATATAGTACCTTATAATGGCATACCATTACATCAGAAATACAAATGGCATACTAAAAATTCTCTAGTACTTATATAGTAATTTTGGATAGTTTTTCCTAGTAGAATATATGTGAATCTATATTCTCAAATATATTCCCTTTCCATAGTTATTGTTAGTAGATACTTGTGAATTGATATAAACTCAATGCCTTGATATTCTCCTTTCAAGGTAGAGTTGACATTCAAGTATTAGGCTCGTCTCTACTATTCACTTCATTATTCATTCCTGAAAATTTCTCCATATTAATTGAACTTTCTCACACACTCCATTGTGCTTAGATATAGATTCTTAACACCCTTGACAAATAGGTATTTCTTTTATATTCCACATAGAGTCTATAAATTCTTCTCTAGTACAATTTTCCTTCTTAGGTAAAGATCTTTATTATTCATTTGTTCAAAAAGTGCCGTCACTTCAAATCATTGATACAATCATTCATCTATCTTATTTAGATCTAAATTTCCCTTCTTTCATTGTCATTAGCCATTTTGTGCATGTCAAACTTATCTTATAGATTTATCATCAACTAGTTAACGCATGCAAGGCCAAACTTATCCTAGTGTTGACATGATGAGATTCAATTTATATAGGTAGTCAATTAAGAAGTGATATGGATAAAATTTTGACCAAATTGTATTTACTTTTATGGCTCCTCCAAATTATAATGCTAAAATTCACCCATCCTTGCAGAAGTATGCATTTTTTCTTACCTAATTTTTTTTTGTTGAACCTGATCCAATATATTCTTCAAGTATATTTCTAGGATTTCTAATCACTTGCAAAATTGTATGCAAGGCATCATCTAATGTGACTAAGAAGACATAAGTACCATAGTTTCCTTATCTTCCACTACTTCCAAATTTTTGTCAAATTGACCTTGATCAGAGTTAGATGAAGCTTGTGGTTTGAGCTATCCTCTTTGATCTCTTTGGTGGAGATAGAGCTCCATGTACTTCCTATTTCCATGCTTCAAGGTCAAATAGTACTTCAATAGTTGTAGAGTCATCCTTTTGGGTTGGATGCACAATCATAAATTTTTATTAACTTTCTCTTCTTCTTTGGATGTTGGTTGGAGTCCTAGGTTGTATTTTCCTTTTTCATGAGAGCATACAAAATTGATAGCTAGCATGGCCATTCTCTCCTTTCTTTGATGTCAGCTGTTTCTTCCTCCAATATTTCTACTTTATTGCTTACCTCATCCTTGCTCTACTCCAGTTCAATTTCCAAAAGATTATAAGACTAAATTTACCACTAGCTCTTCACTCTTTCACATTGTCTATCTCATCTCTCATGCCATTCATTGTAAAGGATATTTGGAGTCCAAGGCAATATTGTGGTTTTAGATCTCTCATAGACTTTGAATTAGAATCAGATCACTCTTACCATAAGCAAGGATATTTCCAAGAGTTCTCTTTTTGCTAAATTTTGCTAAAGGCACTTAAATATCTATGGTAGTTATTACTACAAGTTGCTCAATTGATAGCTCAACTCATCTTTCCCTTAATTATGTGGTTGCAATAGAAAAATGATTTTTCTATAGGCAAATTTTTGTTATATTGTATATTGCACACATTTTATATACTAATTAGCATTACTTTATAATTCCACAATGACGATTTGAGCTAATGATACCAAACTCTCATTTGCTTCTTGTTTATGACATCGAAGTAGTTTATAGAATCCTTAGAGAGTTAATTGAGTGCTGTTCAAGTATCCAAGTTCAGTATTGTCATGTGTCTTCATAATTACCAAAAAAAGTGCTTATGTTATATGTTATTTTGGGACTTTGATCTAATGAGTGTCATTGGAATGTTGATGAATGGTCTTCTCACTATGATAGTTTTGACATTGGATTGAATCATCATATATTTCACCAATTGCCTAAGAATGTACTTATGTTTTACTTATCTTATGAATAATCTGGTTTATTATTCTTAATGTTACCATATTTCATAGGGTTGACCTAGTTAGGGACTTATCCATGGGTAGGTAGTTGGACTTCTTAAAAAATCAATAGAATCACTGTTTTTTATTGTAAAGTCTTGCAATAATGGTAATGGTAGAGGTTGTTTTGTTTGTATCAAAGTTTGTAAGAAAAGTATCAAAGCCTAAGAACGTGTTCTTAGGCTTTGATACTTTTCTTTTATAGTGTTGTCATATACCTTAGCAATATCTTTTTATCTAGATAAGTAAAGCATTGAAGTTTGATCAACCTAATTCTTCAAACTAGCATTGTATTTTTTATTTTCTACCATTATTTAAAATTTTTTGTAGGATATTTGCAGCTTGAGAATTCCTTTTCTGCTTCCTATTGGCATGAATTGCTATAGGAGGTTTGCTAGGCAAGATTTCTTGTTGGACACTCCTATTTCCTTAGGGTTATTCTTGTCTTGCTTTGAGTTGCTTGCTAGATTTTCATTTTTTTCAATTCACTTGATGCTTGCTTTTTGATCTTTTAAAGATGGTGGTTCACTTATCTCCTTGGGTCTTTGTTGTCTTGCTTGGACTTGCTTGCAAGATTGTCATATTGATCAATTGAAATGAATCTTGTTGCTTGATCTTCCATAGATAGTGTGAACAACCAAAGTTCTTAAATTTTCTGCAATTACTACAAAGTTTGCATTTGCAATTGAAAATTTTCAAGTCTTATGAATTCTTCACTTTAGCTAAAAGTCAGTGAAATTTAGAATTTTTGATATTCAATAAAGCAACCTTAAAGGTGATGTTATGTGTAGTATGTTGACACAAAAACTATATAATTGTAGACATATTCTCCCATAACTTTGCCAAGTGTTTGGTCAGTGCGGGCTAAAATCATCAATTTAAATTTCAAAGGAGTATTCTTGAAGCCAAATTGGAATAATTTATAAGCAAAGTGTACCCATTCTATGATTTATAAAGCTTTTTTCCTATCTTTTTTAACTACTCAAAATAGGTTGTACTTCAAGAACTTTTAAAAATAGAATATCTTATGTCTTGCATTACATTGAGCATAAGTTTGTATCTTAAGGAGAAGACATCAATATCAGGGATAATATCTTGTTTATGATCAAACACATAGCTTAATGTTATTCTTGGTTAACCTACAAGTGCCATAGTTTTGACCCAATAGATAAATCTTCCCCTAAGGAACTTCTCAATATAATCTTTTACCTTTATTTTCTTGGTTTGGATTGATTTAAAAGATGATAATTTGAAAGTGTTTGTTATCTAGCTAAAGGTCATTATGATACTCATAGACTTTTAAAACTAATTCTCTTCATTTGTAAATAATGACAAGCAAAGACATCCTTTTACTTATAAAGATTTTAAATAAGAGCTTCCTTGAACTCAAGACCCTTGGAGGTAATATTGATACATATCTTTCTAGACAGATTTTCTATGTCCAAGTTGATATCCTTAATTTTCTTTTCCATATTTTGAGAGCAAAGAAGGATAAGATTGTTTTTTGCAACTCAATTTGCTAGTTCTTTGCATATTAAAGGTTATCAAAAAATATATTATATTTACTTACCTTGGGTATAATTGAGGAGTTGATGAGCTCGGTGGTGATTGTATGATCTACTTTGCGAAGATCCCATTGAACTCCTGAAGCTCGTAACATAAGTCCAGATAATCCCCCATTAATCGGTTCTTCTCTATTAATAACACCTATACCTTGTACTCGTTATAAAAAATGGGATTTTTTATACGAGTAGAACGTATAGGTGTTAAACGTAATAAGCTTTGGGATGAATCAGTTCATTGGGGGTAGGACATAGAGTTTAAGACATACTGGTTGAAATCTACCATAGAAATGGCAATAAGTGCTACATAATCAGGCAAGAATTAATCCTCTTTTGATCAATGAGCCCGCGAGAGTCTCACGGTTATTGTTAGGTAGGTATTGGTCTTTATTGATGGCTAGCCTAAATTCCTTGCCTTGAGTACGAACGATGATTTTTTTGTTCTCCTACTTGTAAAAAATTGAAGTTGAGCTGGTGTTGACCTTGGTTGTTGGCTAGCCTAGCTTCCTTACTTTGAGCATATGTGGTGATTTGGTCTGTCTCCCTTTGTGAGTCATTGAAGTTGTGTAAGGGTCAACCTTGGTTGATGGTTAGCCTATTTTTCTTACCTTGAGCATGAATGGTAATCTGATTGGTCTTCCAATGAGATTACCAATTCCAAGTTCTACCCAAAAGCAACTATTGTTCTTTATTACACTTCATAGGAATGACTTTCATAAAAATGGTCAATTTTAATACTTGCATGTTTAGAGAAACTTTCATCGAATTCTTGCAGGCTTGACTTTTTGCTTATGAAGAAAGGTGCGGATTGTGGATTCTGAGATCCTAGTTGCTTCATTTGAGCCTTTGACATGACATTCACACATTATCCTTCATTAAGCACCATTGGATCTAGGTCAAAATGATATAATTTAAAGATCAATCAAGAATTTTTGGTAATCTCAATACTCTGGACTGAACTTATCTGAGGTTGTTAGTAGAGTGTATCCAAATGATATAACTTGTTATGAACTAAAAATGACTTGCATCAGAGTGCAAATTTAAAAACATTAGGAGTTTCAATTTTGTGTTTATGGATTTTTGCAGTCATTTCATAAAAATGATCTCTGGGTGGTCTATAAAACTGATAAGGAGTGTGTTTGGTGGTACACAGTTTGATTGTTAAATTGGTTTGGTTTGTATTCGTAATCATAAATCCAATGATTTTCTTTTTCATTCATCCTTTCTTACATTCTTGGAATCTCTTTAAAAAACTGTGTGGACCTTTCGAACAAATCAACTTTATGAAATATTCTTCTATTTATATTTTTTTTGAATACTCACCCCAGTACTGTTATTACTGTATAAATTTAGGGCTAAAAATCCCCATTATCAAGGGGTTTCAGCCAGTGGATGGTATTTACATTGAAATCTCTGACTCTTCCACTCGTGAAGCAGAAGATGAGTTAGACGGTTCTCGAATCTCGAAATGCCCCAATATCTGCGCGTCGTTTTGATTTGGATGAACATAGTTTCTTACTTGGTGCAGCTGCTACTATTATTGTGATGCCATCTTGCAAAGTTAATTTGCAATAAGGTGGCACAATAATTAATTTGCGCGTTAAGATTTGCCCGGCTACGGTAATGGTTTAAGCTTCAAGGTTTCGTTTCTGATGTATTTGTCCATAAACGATACACGAACTAACTAAAATGATCAATAGGATGGTGAAAAGAAGTAATATTAACCTGTAACAATCTGACCGTTTCGGAATTCAAGTTTCTGGGTCAATTGACTCACCTTCAAATTGCAGTCGACTTCGTGACCTCATGCATTAGACATATTGCTCTTGGTACCTAATGACATATTAAGATACTAAATCGAGCGGAAAGGGAACTTCACTATTTCATGGATGAATGAACCTATATGTATATAAATTTCACTCGCCGTTGTGAGCGTGAAAATAGGCATGAAAATACGGCCACAACACGAGTTAACATCAACTTGTTGGGATATCAATGTAGGCTCGTTTTGATGAAGATGAAGTCCAGTTCTTGATAGACAGGTAGTTAGGTAGGTAGGTATCAGCACATATTTGGTGATTCCTGAGTACCCATGATCACGAATGCAAACATCACCATTTTGGCTTAGCTTTGTCCGTGGTGGATCGGATTCATATGGAGGAGACTGCTCGGAGTAAAGCGGCATGGAAGGAGTGATGATTCTTTCCTTTCAGCCCTCCCCCGAAATAGTCCTTTGTCTCGTGGAATATGAGATTTCGTTACTTGAATCCATCCGATCACTCATGATCATTGTAGTCACTGCTTCCAGCCCTTCATTAGCAATGCGGGAATGCCCAGGACTGAAGATTTAAGTGCACATCAAGCAAGGGACAAAGGGACATGGGAAAGAAGACAAAATTCTTGAATATTTTATAATGGACAACTGGATCCCATCACTTTTGGTGTGGAGGAATATCTGTGCGCGTTGGTTCTCCCAGATACATACGGACAGTTGCCTCGCAGAGTCAGGGCTTTTGTATTGCAACTATTCAGACTTTGCCATCGGAAATTCTAAACCCAGAGCACAAAATTTACACCAAAACGGGGAGTGTCGGGCTTTCGTAGCTGTTTTGGGATTCATCTGCGTGCTCTCTGCCAATCTGGTCAAAAGTAAAAGCCACAGGGCACAATATCACCAGTCCTTTGGTGTGGAGATTGCGGATTCGCAACTGGTTTGCGTTTCGCTTCCTCTAGCATACCAGAGCTTGAATACGGTAGACTGTTCTAACTGTTAATGCTTTCATTGATCTCATTATCTCCATGGTCTTCAAATTAATCTCCAAGTTCATTAGAAGGTTTTCCAATTCTGTCAGACGAATCAGGTCCAATTGCATCAGATCATTATCTGGAAAGCAAATATGCGAAAACCATACAGCGCTGTAAGTAATGAAGTTCTAAATGCCACTGAGGAAGTCAACGAACTCATTATGAGCTCAACTGCAGCCAGTAAAATGCTGAAGGCCTCAATATATAGATCTCATGCACGACAGGGGCAATATATAGAACATTAACTTGTCTACAAGATCGACCATCCATTGTACGTTTGGGGCATCACACCATGAAAAAGAAAGTTGAGTCCAAATAAGTTAGCGAGTAAATCCAGATGTAACTGTTACATCATATAGTATCACGCAAACTAACTGTAGACTCCTTGAAGATTCGTTAAAAAGGCCACACATCGAAATGCTTTCCGTGAGATCAGAATAATTCTACGAATTGTGATAAGATGGCTGAGACGTTAGCCACTTGCTCAGGCGGCATGAAGGTCGACTTGATCAACACTTCCGGATCGATGCCAGTGCCGAACATTGCAATGCTAATGAGTTGAATGCCTGGATTCTGACCATTCAGCATGTTCACGGTAGCAGCATTTACGGTTCCCTTGTTAATCTGGAAATGCAGAAGGCCTCTGGGGAAGATGAACGCCTCGCCTTTCTTCACAGTCTTGGCATACAACTTGTTCTGAAGGTCCGAATTGTCGCTGTTCGTCACGAAACCAGTATACACTTCTCCTTCCAGAACGAACAAAATTTCAGTTGCCAAATTGTGTGTGTGAGGCATGATCACACCTCCTGGGGCAAAGTCCAGACGAGCTATAGAGAGTCCAAGGGCATTTAGTGCAGGCCAGTCACGCACAAACCCGAACGTGGCTGCAGCACCAACTGGATTGCCCGTAAGATTCGCCGCTTCAGCTATGCCTGCGAATGAGAAATCATCCGCAGTGACCGTTAACGGGTCCTTGCAAGGGAATCCGTTCACAAATAGTGGCTGATTCAAATCGGCTACACAGAAGTCCTGCAGCGGGTCTGGATCTGATGCTTGAATCACTTCTACAATCGAAAACCCTACAAAGAGAAGAGCGAACATCTTCATACTCTGACCCATCGTGTATATATAAATATATAAATTAGAGACCCGAAACTACAAGCCTAAACTCCCTACTTTCCACTCTAAAAGATTGGGAGCTCTTAGCTGATTCCAAGCTCAGCTGCTTGAGATCAATTGAAGTTGTAGCTCAGCTCAAACTGGATGAGTAGAGCTGTGTAAGCAAGTGATGAGGGAATACATTGAGGCGTATTTACTTATAAGGCGTGCCAGAATAATGACATACATTCAAGGGTGTCTGGATCTCCCTTCCGATGGTCGAATCCAATAACTCGCAATAATGCAGTTCAACAAGAAACAAACTCCGGGGACATTGCCATTTTTAGAACTTATGTCACGCACATGCATGTCTTTTTCTGCCAAGATGATCACTAATTGTCCTTCGATTCAATTGCTTTTGTGATTGGGAATTAGTTCAAGGACTGAAAGTGCACTGTTATTTGCTGAAGGAACTTAAGAAGACACGGAGTATAGTTCGAATCGGTTTCGCAAAAACGCCAAGTGCAAACACAGAACTTCTCTCCAGCTGAGTAAGAGAATCTCAGTAGGTCGCCAAATCCAGACCAGCGATCAGTACTCATTTGAGATATTTACAGCACTGAATAAGGAGGCAAACTCCCGTACGTACGTTGGAGACTTGTGGTTGTCCGTGTGCAGTATTGTTGGCATTGATCTAGCCTACATCGATCATCTATAGAGTTCCAACTGCATATATTTGTTATCCAGAATATCTTACATCTACCGAAAGATCCTAATCGTGGAGATAAACCCAGTACTACTGCAGATTCCAGACGGCCGTCACCTTAAGCACTTGATTTACCTGCTTGAGGTATCATATGCTTTTGGTCTTGGCGGATGGGGCTGTCCCTTGTAAGGTTACTGCACATACATTCGATTCCCCGTACGAACTTTTCAAGTTTAGCTCTTTTAGATAGGTTGGATTTGAGTTGCTACAGCTCACTATTTATCAACCACCTCTTGGCTGGCTAGGATATTGCAATGTCTACAATCCTCCAATCCTCCAATCCTCAAGTGTGAGAAACGATAATATTTTCAATCGCTCGGAACGACACACTAGAAATATGTTGGGGACCCACACCATGGCCAGAGTTGCCCCAAATACTGCTCTGAATCAAAAACCAAATAATGCTCTATATCAAAACCCTCAGTCCATACATAGCTACTAGTGCAGTATCATATATAATTTTCAGAACCTCTACCTTGACCACGTTGGTTACACCCTTTTAGAGTTTCTGGGGTTGGTTTCTCCCTTTATTTTTTTGTTCTCTATGTCTTATGTCTGTGTTCCCCTTTTTGCAGAGTCGCTTATTCTTTTCTATTTGCGCTTTTTGGCGCGCTAGTATTCCCTGTATTCTTTTACTGCGGGGTATTTTATGGGGCCTGTTTGCCGGATTCGCGTTGGGGCTAGACATGTGTGGGTAAGTGCCATTCTACGCCCCCGGCTGCCTATTTCTCTCGTTGAACAGTTGCCTCGGGCATTTTATGCAGTATGCAAACTTGCGGGCACGGAACTTTTGGCAAATCGGGACATGTGCTGTGAAAGACATGAAGAAGATATTTCTCTAATCATCTCGTGTACTGCTCATTTCTGTTTTCTGGTTCTTCAGATTAGCTATCTTTTTCATTTGTTCATTTTGGCACATGAGTGGGCAGGAAATGGATCAATAAAACTTCCTGGACATAAGCGTTGGGGTTCACGTAACGCTGTACGAGCTAACATGGATTTGAGTTGAACAGATACCATCTGGTCCGCACCCCAGGTACTTGCTCAATCAAGACTTTTACTCATAGAGCCGTCATAGACCAATTGTAACAGGCCATCATAGCCAGCCATCATAACCAGCTGTAACAGGCCGACAAAAGGATATTGTTAGTAAGACAAGAAGAGTTCTCCTTCATGCATCGGGGTCGGCAAGAAAGTTTGTGTGTAACATGTTAAAGATCGGTGAGCTTTTGAACCTGCTACAATCAGCGGCTACGGTATGCTCCGTTTCCAGCTCTCACACACTAGGAATCAAATGGCAATATAAATCCATAACATGACAGCATATAATTCCATTTCATGACTTTTTCACTTTGTCTGGTAACTCTCCTCTTAAAGAGGAGGGAGAATAGAGAGGCGGCCACCCTAGAGAGAGACAGGGAGAAATGAGAGAAAAGATATTATCAAGTTTTAAAGAGCTCCCTTGCATATAGTATGTGAGTGAATAGTCTATTCTGTTTTTTGTTTTTCAATTTAGGCTCCATTGGTACCTGGATTGAAGGCTATTAAAAATTGAATAGAAAATTATGAAGACTTAGGCTCTTCTTAGGTTTAGAGTGAGTACTTCACATGGAAAATTTCACACTGAGATTGATGGGTAGTAAAATTTCATTCCTTATCTTTTGGTATTTATGCTTAAGTTCCAATGCCTAATTAAATTTTTTTGGAGATGAGAATTGAAGGTCATAAGTGTTTATAGTTTTTAGGGTTTGGAGAGATAACATTTACTCATGTGAGTTGGGATGTTAATGGTTGTAGTTTTGCAAATATAGGGAGATATGGAGAGGAGTATCGTGTGTTATTATTCTTATTCTTGTACTAGCCATGACTACACTTTCCCATGTGGGGTGCCTAGATCAACTTGGGATACACCATGCCTGGTGAATCATTGAGCTTTACCTCACAAGGGGTAAAGATCCATGTGTGAAGGATGCACAAGGAATATGATTGGACCACTTGGATGCTCAAGTGATCGATCACATTGATAGAGATTACACTCAAGATTGTGCATGATTCTTCTATTTCTTTGTTGACCATTCTAGGAATACCAATCAAGTCATGGGAGTGGTGAGCATCTCAGTAGGCTTATATCTTGAGGTTATTTGAGACTAGTTTACCATATCCACATCTATTCCACAGGCTACCCCCTATACTCCATGATGAGGCTAGATAGGCTTTTGCCTACCATTTGATAGTTTGGCACATGATCCCTTGGACGAGTTAACATGGTTCTTATTCCTCTTACTCCCTTGATGGTGCCTTGGGATGCTAGAGGAGGATGTGTAGGGCATAGAGAGGTGGCTGTTAGATTTGTTGATTCTGAGTGGGAGATTGGGCTTCCCTATAGGAGGAGTCGGTTAGGGCTAAACGTCTTATGAGACAAGTTCTACCACATGATACCATAGAGTCCACTCAATTATGATAGTGTAGGACATTGGGTCAAGCATGAGAGTTTAGTAGAGCAGCATGAGCACTACATCCTTTGTTTATGGCTAGTCCCATAGATTAGAATATCTCTTCCTTATGCTCACTATATCCTATGGCAGGATAGGAAATACCATTAGAGGTCTTAGATTATCAACCCAAGTAGCTTTTATGTCTTGATAGGGTGCTTTTTGCATAGGCATTGTGCACTACCCCTTGAATCTCCTCAAGAGGCTTGTCAAGAATGGTATATGAACATCCTAGAGATTACATTTAGGTAGATGATCTTTCTAGTGAATTTACCAAGCTGTTTCAAGTGATTATGGTAGTAGCAAGAGGATATATTCCTACATAAGTTAATCAAGTGTCACGTGCTAGTTGACTTCTTGAAATGGAGAAGGATATAAGGTGCATGAGGTCAATTGTTAATAGAGAGATCTTTTTGTGCTTGATTAGCCTCACCATTTTCATTCAACATCGTTCTCACTTTCAAGAGCACCTCAGTCCACATCAGTTTGTAGTAGCTACACATAGAGGTTGTGAGGTTATATCTCTAGGCATCAATGCACTCCTAGATATCCATTTAGAGTGGGTTGTCCAACCGGTGCATATTAAGAACACTTTTAATAACATCTCTTTGGCATCCATCTCTAGAGAGATTAGGGAGGCTAGTGGATCCTTGATGAGTCTCATTCCTTTTGTGTAGTTGTTCTATGAATCTCTTGCTTCCCTTCACTACCAGCATGGTTGGTCACAAGAGGGAGTCACCATCTTGGAGTTAGTTGTTGGTACACAATAGGGAGATCCTTTAGGAGGACCCTTGTTTGCCATGGCTCACTTCAGAGGTCTCTTATCTTCTACTTTGGCCATGCTAGGTTATGTTTTTCCCTCTTGGCAGACAATACACACATTCTGGATCTTGTAGATCAGATTAGGCAAGCCTTTGATCACTTGACTACCCTTGTAGGCTTGAGAGTCAAGGTGTCAAAGAGCAAAGTATGGTTCCTTTCAAGTATCCCTCCCCAAATTGAGCTTCTAGAGAGGTGTGTCACATCTATAGGTGGACTATGTATTCTTGGAGTGCCAATAGGATCCAAGGATTTTGTCATATGCTTCTTATACTCTACCCTTGCAGAGGATATTCTCCATGTGGAAGACCTTCCTCTAATAGGAGATCCACTAGTGGCATTTTGTATACTCTCCTCTTGCATTCCACATCGACCAACTTACCTTCTCTACAAAATACTTCCTTCCTTGACTTTCTTATCCCATCTGAGAGCTTTTGATAGGAGGATTATAGAGTCTTTGGTGTCATTGGACCAATGACATTTGAGTATGTGACGAGGAGTCTGGCACGAGACATACATCTCTACCAATCTTGTATAGGTGTATGCCTATTATCTATGGAAGAGACAACACCTATAGCATTTTTGGGTAGTTGGGCTTTCTTGGTACCCCTACTTTCCTCCCATTTTATGGTTGTTGAGTAGCCAATTTTGGAGCCATATGTCACCAAGGTGGAGGAGGGATGCCTTTCTCTCCAAGTGTTCTTGCAATAGACAAGAGATGATCTATCCCCATGAGCACGAGATGACCTTCCATCATTTGCTTCACTACCACTAGATTGGACCAAAAGTTTGTAGTCTTCTTTGATGGAGCAACAATGTCAACATATGCTACATTCTCTCTTAGTTGACTCATCCATTCCTTGGGCCACTTGAGCACGCCTTTGCTTTTACTATGGCAAGGATGTAGGATCTTGGATCCTAGCTCAACCATGCATTAGGGCATTTTGACTTGCATGAGTTACCTTCTTTGTAGCAATGAGATTCCACCTAGGTTTGGTCCACCTATTTATATCTTCATTACTCACTTATGAGTGTGATTTTACACTAGATGTAGCAGCGGTCCATATGACATGGTGTCCTTCTAGATGACAGAAGATAGCTTCCCATGATGCCATCAAGGATATAATGTTTGCTATGGCACAAGAGAGTGGATACCTTGCTTGGATGGAGCATTTGTATGCTTTGTAAACAACATGTGTCAAAGTAAACTTATACTTGGTCCAGATGATCAGGTGATAGTGGAGGATGTTGTGGTTACAGACTGTATGCATGATGTAGTTTTGGAGGGAGTGATTGATCATCCTCCTAGCTGGGTGGCAAGCAAAGTAGCAACACACATGGTCTCCAAGTATAGGGGTATGTTGCAAGGTCACCTCTTTGTTCCTCTAGCTTTGGATTTATATGAAGTAAGGACATGGTGTTTGACACATTTATCAAGGAGTGCATGAGAGCTTATCATATTATGCGTCAAGGGGTACCACTTTCTCTCATACTTTATACTATACTTTAGACAATGGGTGTCCATTGCTCATTGGATGGTGCAATCCATAAGAGAGCAATCACACTAGGTGATGCTTCTTTGGATGCTCAAGTATTTTATAAACCTTATGACTTGCATAGCTTGGATATCTTAGTTACAATAGGGTAGATTTCTCATATCAATACTATTGGGGCCTAGCACTCTTTTGCCTCTTTGGTCTCTCCTTTGTATGGCTTGATGGGTCTTCCCATCCTTCATGTGTTCTACATGGTTGTCTTTTTCAGAACCAAGTCGCCATGCAGGCAAGCAATGAACAATAGTAAGTTTTTTGCAAATTATTTCCATTTTTTAGTCACATTCTATTTTATTGGAGTATGGCAATGTGTAGCAAGAAATGAGAGACGTGATGCACAGTATATAAGGATGATGAAAAGACCCCATCCAGCACTTTTAAAAGGATAAAACCTAGTAAGTAAAATGGAACTAAGGCCCAATGCATTGGAATCATAATGAGAACTCTATCTTCTTATTCAGGTCAAATGTCAAAACTATGTGAATTGAATATTTTACATACCAATATCAATATAGTATATAAAGAAGTATTATTTAATGTGTTTGCTCTTTTATGGATTGCAATATTTAATTTTTTTTATATAGTAATGTAATTTCATTCTCTTAAGAAAATTATAAAATAGAAACTGAAATTAATACACTAAATGACAAGACAATCATCATATAGTATGTTATGTTCTTGTCCAATTTTAAATTCATTGGTCTAAAAGAACAAGGAGGTAACTTTGTTGGATACTTCTCTACTTGGAGACCTTGGCTATCAGCTTTATTTGTACCACATCCAAGAGGATGGTTAATCATCCACTCCAAGATTTGAATTGCATGTTTTAGTGTTGGGAAATTTGAAATTTTCTTACTTTTTTATGTTTTTCCTTTTTTTAGAATAAAGGAAATATCTACCTTTAGGGAAGAATCACACAAAACTGGATTTTGAGTGAAGACCTTGTCTTTGGAAGAATAGTTTCTTCACCATAATGGTATCTTCAAAATAGTGGTCACGATCTTAAGTGAAGACAAGATCATGTCTTCTGAATATGGGATGGGCTATCTTTGGAAGAGCAAGAAGAGTCTTCAGTGAAGAGACCAACGGTATATACGTTTCAGAACATGCAAAGAACACCTCCAAGATGGCTCACATGAGTAAAAAGTGATGGGGACTGAAGGCCATTGCAAGGAAGGAGTAGAAACCCACTATAAACTGTAAGTTGCCACGATGAAGAGGTCTTCAGATTTCTTTATTCTTGCATTCCTCAAAAAATTGATTTTATTGCATCCGAATGAGTAGAGGGTAATCTAGAGCAGATTTGTGAGGAACATCAATTGCTAGAACAATGGTGAAGATCACTGCATCTTGGGTTGCTAGGAATGCTCTTAACTTGAAGATCCCAACTGTTGATCCGTGAGAAATGGCTGCCCAAAGAGTGACATTGTAGAGGTTGAGAGTGAGCTTTCTTAGTATCAAAGCTTGTAGTGCCAATTGAGGAGGTAGTGCCAATTGAGGAGGTATCAAAGCTTGTAGTGCCAATTGAGGAGGTAGTGGAGCATCACAATGTCTTGGCCATACCATCTCCATACCCACCTAGCATTGCACCTAGTTGTGGTCATGATTGTCCATTAAGCTATGACCATTTGTTAGATTTTGTTGTAGTTCTTAGTTCCAAGTGTCTATAGCTATTTAAGCATGGCATTCAAAGTGCTACATTGTGCAGAAAAAATTGGTGAATAAAGTTAAAGAGGTTTTATGCTCTTTGTTGCTCTTCTCAAACTCTCTCATGAAATTTTCTTGATTTGTGTTTTCACTTTGGTGAAGATCAATAAACATTACAAGATTTGGTGTGTCTAATCACTAGCTTTGGTGCAATTTCTTGATAAAATGCCTTGATGACCTTGAGCTATAGTGTTTTAAGTAACTAAAGGGTGAAGACCAAAATGGATAGATTGTCATGAAGATTATGCCTTCAGAAGGATAGAAAATTGGGTTTTTGGTGAAGACATTGCCTTGTGAAGAGTAGAACACTGTTTCAGGATGATAGTGCCTTCCAAAGGGTAGCACATTTGGTTTCAGGAAAGGGCAGGGCCTTGCGGAGGGGTAGAACATTGGTCTTGGAAGAAGATGGTGCCTTAAGGGTAGAACATTGCAGTTTGTTGAGGACGGGGCCTTTGGAAGGCAGTACATTATCTTTGGTGAACATTTTGCCTTTGCAAGGGAAGTAAATTGACTCCACAATATGATGTACCTTTGAAAGGAGATGCATATAATCTTTGGAACACCAGAGATTCCGGTCTTTGGAAGGAGCAAAGATCTTTGGGGAAGGTAAGCACCTTCCAAAGAAGGGCCTCTCTTTGGAAGACCATATCCCTTGTCTATGGAAAGGTAGAGAAAGTATCTTCAAAAAATCTTCAAGAGGCCTTTGGAGAAGAGGAGCACTGCTCGTTCTGAACCGTCACTTCTCCAAATTCATTGAAATTATATACTTTTGAGCAAATGATTATCCTTTATTATTTCTATAGTGTGCCTTCTTGGTGTCATTTTCCTTATCTAGGAGTTATGTCTACCTAATAGAGATTAAATAGTAAAGGACAATGGCATTTCCCTTTGTATTCAATCATTTTTGACCCATATCCTTGTGGGATCAACTTGTTACTTACTAAAATACTCCAATTGTGTGTTGATTGAGTTGTCACACATGTAAGGACCATAATCAAAACATGTGTACTATCACTTAATTATCTCAAAATTTATACAAGTTTACCATATACAAGTTCACCTGAATTTGTGTAGTTGTAATATTATTAATACTCCAAGTGAAGCATCCATTCTCTTATGAAATTGCAAACACTATATCTTTGATGACATTGAGGATAGATTCTTTATCCTCCAAAAGTACAATAGGTCATGTGGACCTCTACTACATCTAAAGTAAAACCTCACTCACCAAAATAACAAAGGATGTACATTGGTGGACAAAAACCAAGGCAAAATCTTATCATTTTAGAAAAACTAGTTTGTACAGCTCCAAGTATACTAATGCATGCTTGAGCTAGAATCCAAGGTCTTGTTCCTTTTCCAAAGGAAGATCAAAGACATGCAAAAGTAACTTCATGCAAAAGTAACATCAAGGAATGGATAGGTCAACTAGAAGAAAATGAAGAGCTTGTTGTAGTTTTTAATCCACCAAGGAAGATTGCAAAACTCTAGTATAATAAAGAAAAAGGAAACTAGGCAAAAGTTGGAAGATCATTTTTCACCTGACTGGATTATATATATCTTTTCTATCATAATAGTAACTTTTTCTTGTAAAGAAATGATTATTCCTCCACCTCCATCATATAAGATTCTAACACTATGCCATCAAAATTTACAAATCAAGTAAAATTTTTTTTCCAAGAGTACTCAACTACCTAGAATGATATATGTGTACTCTCCTCCATAGATAGTTGACTTACCTCCACATAAAATGGGTAGAGATGTTTGACTTTGCACCAAGTCTCTGACCACATACCCAAAACTCATTGGTCCACTAATATCACTAAAAACTCCCATTATCCTCTTATCAAAGGCTCTTAATATATGGTAGTAATGTAGGAGAAAGGAGAAAAATGAAAATTGGTAGGTTACACAAGAAATACACAATGAAATTATACAAAACTTCATTTATGGATCTCCTTGTACAAAAACTTCATTCAAATGAAATATATACTTTGCAAGTGCAATATCTTAATAGCATGTGATACAAGACTTGGACCTAGCAAACACTCAAGAATACAAGATGTCGAACACACTTATAGAAGCTAGAATTCAATGGGATTACCAAAAAGGACCACATTCTACACTTTAACATCTTGACTCTCAAGCTTACAATATAAATTTTAGGAGGTCAATTGGTCAAAGGGTTGCCTAATCTAGTCTAGAAGGCACAAAATATGTGTATTATCTGTCAAGGAAGGAAAAATATTGCCATGCATAATTATTAGATAAAATAGCTCAAGAATGAGACAAGATAAGCTTCCTTTAAGGATATCCATATCATGTACTAATAATTAATTGAAAAACAATGACTCCTTCCTAAGAGAAGCCGTGCTAGTAGGAACAAACAAGAAGAAGAACATAGAAGAATTGAAGAAATGGAATTAGATTGCTAAGGATACACAAACCTCTCAAATCTCTCTTAAGATGGATGCACATGATATGCTATTAAATGCATTCTTAATGTACACTTACAAGAGAACTGAATTGTGGAGGATATCTAAGAATGCCCAATACCAAGAGATATAACCTCACAATCTCTTGGTGTAGTAACTCTCAAATAATATAGAGTAAGGTAATATTTGAAGTGAGAATAATGCTAAAGTCTAAGGGTACATCTAACAAGGCATAATAAGATCTCCTTGATAGCAATTTGATCTAATGTCTCTTTTGTCCTTCTCCATCACAAAAATTCAACTCATACCTAGTAATTGACTAACCAATGTAAAAATCTCCCCCTTGCTACTATTATAGCCATATAGAAAATGAAACTATTAGAGAGATTATCTACTTGGAAGTAGTATCTAAGATACACATAAACCATATTTAACGAGTCCTTTGAGTTCATGTTCAAAACATGTGCAATACTTGAACAAAAAGAAATCTGTCAAGACATAATTGTTCTTTGTTCTCACTCTTTGAAACCTTTAATAATATTCCTTCTCCTAGTGGAAGATGTAAAATATATAATCTTGCTAGTGGAACTAGCAATATATAAAGGATACAGAGCTTGTGCCCCTTTGCTATATGCCTCAAGTTGACCTATGATCTTGCAAAATTTTAATACAGAAAATCTATAATATCTTGTGACTGAAATTATCTCCTTATATGGGTAGTCCAAACTTACTCCTCTTGTGAAGTAACCCAATCCTTAGTCCAAAATATCCAAACCCTATTGACCATCTCTAGGATAACCAAGACACCATCCTAGGAGTTAGAGAAAATGAGACATGTTACCTCATTCATGAATCATGTGTCAATTAATAAAGTAGTAAGAAAAAATATTTTCCATGCTCATCATAGAATACAAAAGGAAAGTGATGGAACAAGCATGGAATGGAAAATTAGTTTTCAAATTACACCAAAATAAAACTTGCTTGGAATGGTAATCTCTCCATGGCTCAATTGTTATACCCAAATAATCAACCAAGAGATCAACATAGCATTGGTAATCTTGGATATCAATGAACTCAATGTAGTTTCTTGCCTCATATGAGCATCCCACAATAATCCAATCATAGTCATTGTGCATCTTTCTCATATGAGTCTTTACTCAGTGTAAGGTAAAAAGTCTGATACAAAATTTGTGTTGTATATTATGCCACTCTAAGTAGCTAGACATGGTAATTAAGGCATAGCCAAACAAACAGAAATAATATTAACACTAGATGTTCTATCATGTACCTCCAAAAACTTGAGAAAATTGCAATTCACTTCAAATCATTAAATGCTAACAACAATCACTCATAAATAATAAATAAGAAAACAAATTAACATATAAGACTCTTTGTTGATTTTTACCAACTTGTTTTTAGTCTTTTTTCTGTTTAAATACTAAAATATCAAATATCATGTATTGGTATAACAATGCCATAAAATATCCCAAGAGTACTACTTTCAAAATTTTATCTTCTAATTTCAATTCTTGTACTATTTTTAGCCCAAAAATGATTTCAATTTAGGATTTTAAATTATATAATATTGTAAATTTAAAACTAGATTATAGCAAAAATAATACAAAAAAACCCACTATCAAACTCTTTGTGTCTAATCTTGGATAAATTTATCCATTTTTTATCAAACGTTATGTTAATACACCTTGCTAAGGTTTATGCTTTATAGGTCATATTAAAATATTCTTGTATAAGAACATTAAGTTTCAATTAAATATCTCTTTAAAAATGAGAATATTCATAAGAAAAAAACATTGCATACCAATCAAGCTTGTCAAGGTTTGCATGTTATAAGTCATGCAATATACACCCACAACTAGAAAGCACTTCACAAGTAACCTTTACTAAACTTCCTTTTAAAGTTTCAAATCTAGGTTTGACTGACTATTTGAGTATCCATTTCTACTTGTAGAGGAATTCTTCTTCAATGTTCTTTTTTAACTCATATCAACATAATTGTAAAAGTTTACATCAATAGTCCATAATGCATGTTGAGTACATGCACATCTACTCTTATATATAATTAAGACTTTCTACAACATTTCCTTCTATATAGTCAAACCTAGATCTTCCCCCCTTTAATATTCTCATCTACTTCTCTTTCTGGAGTAATTAGTACTTTTAAATTTTTTCTTTAATCTTGATCATTTCTTGTGTAATTTTTATGTTTATATTGAAAGAAATTAAACTTTTATAAGGAAAACACATAAAGTCAAAGTCAAAATTTTAATAGTTTTTGTTGTAAATATATTTGATATTTAATAATTTAAATATAAGTATAAATAAGGCATAATATATTGCTTTTATGCCTCTCTTGTGTGCTTGCTTTTTGATATTATGTTGCTATATAAAATTGCTACCTTTATAGTAAATTATGGAATTTCAATGACCTTTGGATGATAACCAAAGATATTATGTTCATATATATAAAAATAATGCTTTCTTCAAATATTTAACCATTTCCAAGCACAAATTGATCTAAGACGCCCAGTTTTATTATTTGATGTTAAAAAGGAAGAAATAAAGCTATAAAAATATGCATCTTCCTTTCCATATCTACTGACTTTAGTTTTGAAGGAACCGTAACTGCATTATGTAGGTGCATAGGTCTGCAATGCATAAGTAGGCACCAAGGTTTCCTATGCATAGATGTGCACTTAGATTCACGATGTATAAGTGTCCACTTAGCTTTGCATGGGTTTAGTAGAAACATCTTTATTTTGCTACGTGTACAATAAATCTAAAAGTTCTATTCTATGAAGAATAAGTTCGAGGGAGAGCAATGCACATCATACCTTAATATAAAACTTTTTTTCTTCTTCTTTGGTAACATAAAAAATACTCAAATTGAGGTTTTAAGACATTTCCTTTATCTTGACATTGTTGAAAGCCATGCATTTTATAAAGATAAATTTTATAAAATAAAATTTTTGACTAGGTTTTTTAGAATATTTATAAAAAATTAAGAATTCTCAATTTGAGGATTTTATATAAATCTTTTTCTTTTAGGAAATTTTTTATGCAAATATATATGGAGAGGTATGTACTTAACACCAATATATTTCTCAGAAATTTTTTTATTTTAAATTTTTTATTTGAAGATAAATATTCTTAAAAAAATATTTCATTGAAGCCTATCATTTAAAACTATCTTATAAAATATAGATTTGCTGAAAATTGATGTTTAAATATGATTCCTAATAAAATCTGCATAAATGAGAAATTATATTTAGCAAGCAAGAATAATAATTTAGTTCTTGGTTTTTATTTTTCTGTAGTTGTTGAAAAATTAAATATTGATTTATTTCTTAAATATTAATTTATTTCTTAAATATTTAATATTTAATATTTAATATTTTTTATTGGTTGTTATTTTTTTTAGTTGTTAAAATTTTAAATGGCGATTTAGTTTTTAGTTGTTGTTGTTGTGTTTAACTTCTGGACCTGAAGACTATACTCATAATATTTATTTTCCATCTCTATAATTTCCAAATTAGGTCTCATTGTACCTCGGCATAAAAACCAAAATAGTTAAAACAATAGAACTCAATTTATCACTCATGTACTGAAATAATCTAACAAAGCACTAAAATTCTAATTATACTTATATCTTTTATAAAAAGTCTCATAACCTTCAGTCTACTGCAAATTAGGATATCAATGGAACCCAAATTAAAGCAAAGAGAATTAACTTAATTTATAACAAACACTCGTAAATAATGAATTCCTCTCTCATCTCAATTTCTCTCTTTCCTCCTTGGTCTCCCTTCTCTTGATCCTCTTAAACAAAAAATGATTGGCAAATGTGTATTTCTAGAATGGATTCTGACATGTACTGATAAATTGTGTTCAGACCAAGTGTATGGAGGTGCTGCTCTCAAGCTGCATCCTAATCATTTTTATTTTTCGTTTTACGGGAGCTTCATTCAGTCGAAAAAGTGCAAGCTAAATAACCGACTCAAATTGGAGATATGGTCATATACAACCAGATGTGAATTTAAAAAAAAAAGAGTTAACTTGTAGATGTAGGTTATAAAGCTAAGTACTCGATCTATAAAAGAGTACATGCCTTGTCACACAAGACATCAAAGTACTGAAACAACTATATATACTTAACTTGTTGTTCAAAGCTTCATATGTTTCACTAGTTTAATTTAGAATTTAGTTTATTCTAGATTTTTTAGGGATGATTAACCTAAATATGCAAATCAAGAATCTAAAAGAGTTTCACCCCCTGAAAGAATTCTGAAAGTATAGACTAGTTTCACCGTGTTGGAAATAATTTAAAAATATTGATTCATAGTCAAAAATTGAAACTAAGAAAGCATAATACCAATATTAAAAATAGAAAAAAATGGAAATAATTATTGAAGGCATCTGGCTGTGAATATCGTATGGAACCTCTAGTAAAATTTATAATATTAAAATATATAACCCTGAAAATTAATGCTAACGTCTATTCATTGCTAGATGTGCCATTCAAGAACAACTTCACACATAGAACCTAGAGGTCTTCAAAGCTTCTTCTTCTAAGCTTTAGCTTTCTCCCTGGTGGAAGAGAAGGTTCGGCTTGGATAAGAGAGCTCTGGGTATTCATGGCACCCTTCAGACCAAGAATAGTAGAGGAGTAGAAACACTCTTGAAAGAATGGGAATGAGATCTAAGGCAGGCCTTCCGTTGTAACTATCAGTGAGAAGATAGAATAGAAAAACTTGATCGCTACCTAAGATGACCAAAAGACTTAGCTGAAGTTTGGTGTCGTATGGATCGACGTGATGCATCTCTGTCGCAGCTGACAGCACACGGGGTGATAAAGGCACGCAATGTTCTTGTCTCTCAACTATAAGAAAGTCAAAGAATTTTTGAGTTCCTTCGGGGAGAGTCCACTTCGGGCCAAACCTGAGTCCATTTCGAGTTTTGTGTGTAATGCAAGTCACTTCGATTGTCCCTCATCTCCAATGCAAGTCATGAAACTCGTCATGATCTCCTTGACAACCTCAAAAGATCATATTCGGTCCATCCAAATTTGAAGTTGTGACCCCGGCTGAAAGTCTGGGAAACAACGACATCATAGATTCTTATCGAGATACGGGCGAGTCCGTCGATCATCCTACCCGAACAAGTTGAGCTTCGACTTTGACTCTGTCAAATTGCTGGCAGCAGCATGACGAATTTTGATAAAAGTGAACCATTGTTTGCATGCGTTGAACGTTGATCACATACTGAAGGTGCAATCACCTTTCGCGACGTCGTCCTTATCGATCTTAGCATATGCTCAATCGGACTTTGAAATCCCCATGTCTTATGCCATCGATTGCACATCAAAAGGAGAAGAAGGACACATTTTGGTTCAGGTGGACGAAAACTGAGAGTCGGGTCGAGTTCTTGATTTCGCCCCGACATGGAACAGTGTCCATTTTGGTCGAAATCGAGGTTTCGAGCCAAATTGAGCGGGGTGGATTAACAATGTAGATTCATCCTTCTACAGGGTCCATCCCGCTCAATTTGCCTAGAGACGAGCATGGCATGGAGTGGAATGAAGTGGACACCTACGAATCTGTTAAATTACATTACCGAGCTGTGCAAGTATGAATGAATCTTTTACAATCTCATCTAACTAACTCGCTGTGAACACTCTTCCTAGCCTTCTAAGAGTTGGATACACATCGCATGGGTATCCAAACTAGTATATATATATATATATATATAGGGACAATTTGATAAATGTACATGTACTTTTCATTATTTTGAAATATACCTTAGAATTAGTATAACTGGAAATATACCCCTCGTATAGTAACGATGCACCCTCTTCCCGATAAAATCGTTCCTGTTGTTGTATGTGTTTACAGTGAATCCTATGTTCTGGGAACAGTTTTGTTTCTTCCATTTTGTGAGTGTCAAGTTGCAGTCAACCCATGCTCCTTGGTAGAACGAGCTCTTAAAACCCTCCACGCGTCCCATTTTAATTCTTTTTGAATGCTTGCCATAGCTCACCTCTGATTATAGCGTTAGGTCTAAATCCGACTCTTTTCCTCCCTCGAGAATCATAAACGGCTCAAGAATCATAAATTGATGTGTCAAGTAGAGGCCCCTACATATCATGATTACATATAATCGACTAAATGCACGGTAAGAGGAAATTATAGCTGAGGTAACAACAGAGAAATTCGTGTCACATTGTACCCCCGTCTCTTTAAATCGTGAATAAGACTTTCGTTCTCTGCCTTTTTGTGTATATATATATTACTCACTGCATCCTGGAGGAGAGTTGGTTGAAGGTCTTGAACCTCACTGGTAATATGAATTCATCTATCTAAAGCACGAAGACCACGCGAGAAACCAAAAGACGCAATTCATAAGGAATCGTAAACGTAAACCATGATCCAGAAACCTTAATACGTACATGAATGTGTGGCTTAGGAAGTGCGTCCTACAGGGAGGGAACCGAGTGTATATTTACACATTTACATGGGCATGTTTCAAAATAATGAAAATTACAACAATATTTATCAAAGTTACCTAAATATGATATATAAGGAAAACGATAATTTAGTTTATTGTTCATATATTTAGATATTCGGTCAGATCATCTGATTCAATTTTGTTATTAAAAAAAGACTTTATATTAAATTTTTTCTTGAAAATCATTAATTTTATATAAAAAGAAAATAAAAATAAATCAATCAAGGTTGTCGTTCATATGTCAGATCATCTGAAATGATTACATTTCGTTCGATTTTGTTCTCAAAGTAAAATGCGATGGAGATTAAATGAAGCTGCTCCAAAGGGGGTAGAATAGACAAGGACAAGTAGGGTCGGAGAAAAATAAGGGAAGATATAGTAGCTAATCTATCAAAATTATTATTATGACACTTGGGCTTTTGATAGTAGTGTAAGAATGGATTTTTAGGATCATCGAATGAAAATTGTGGGACTCTAGACATAGAACTGATTACTTTGTGGCATCATTGTATAGAGTGTGGAGGAATGCAAGGAATTTCTCATAAATTTGGGATAATTAACTGGTCATAGTGCAACTTTGAAAGATCTCCCTTAATTATTAGTTATCAGGGGGAAAATAGCATGAGAATCTTGCAACTCAAAACCATTTGTGTTCTTTTGTATGGTGGAATTGAGGTCTACAAATAGGCCTCGAACCCCCTTTGGCTAGAATCTTCAGCCTCTCTAATACGTACATTCACAATTTGCTAAGTCTCATACATTTCTATCCTAACTTTGTTGTCTTGATTTGATGTCTGAAAGGTTGCTAGGTGAGGGCTTGCATAAATTATACCATTGATTTCCTCCATGTTGGATTTTTTTTGGAAATCAAGATCATATAATTTTTGCAATACCTTATGGAACTTATATATGTTCATAAGCATTTCTTATTGTATCTCTCCTATTTATGTCCCACCATAAGTTCCAAATGTTAATAGAAGTTTGTGGGTTGATGCACTGTCAAAGACTCCGGCCTCCTCTTCAAGATTAAGGTTACCATAAAACGGTAAGAGCCTTTCAAATATTGTAAGATTAAGCTTACCATAAATGGGTAAGTTCCTTTCAAACATTCTAGACTTTAATCTGCTCACTAAATATTGTAGACCTCTTTTGTCTCTCCCTTGTAGGGGTTGATGGGGTCTTCCCATCCTTCATGTGTTCTATGTGGTCACCTTTTTCATCTTTGAAATATTCATATCATTACTCATACCCTACAATCTTTACATATTCATTCAACTTGCTCACAAACTTCATGTGTCTTAAACGTTGCTTCTTGATACTCTTTTGAATATGATTTAAAAAAAAAACTCCTATCAAGGAGCATATTCTAATCATTGATGCAATCATATATTTATCTTATCTGGATAAAATTTCCTTTTATATTTTTCATTAGCTAGTTCTTGCCAAGTAAGACTTGTCCAAAAAGCTGAATTGATACAATAAATTTTTGTATAGTTGGTCAATCCAGAAGTGATAGGATAATCTTTATCTATACTTTATCTTCTCCAAATGATTTTCCTAACTATGATTTTACCAAGGTGGTTGAGGATGGTATTCTAACAGGCAATTAAGGTCCTCAATCACAAGGTTCATTACCTTCTCAATTATTATTTCTATCATTATCAAAGTCTAATAAAAATGTGAATGATAAATACATCCATTCTTACATTAAGGAATCAACCAAAATTACTTTTCATGAAAATTTATGTAAGGAAAGGATATTATTTAATAAAAATTTGACCAAAGTCAAATATTTAAATAAATGAACATGGCAATAAGACATGATCTATATCTTCAAACTCTAATGATTGAAAGCTAATCATTCAAGACTATAGACCACAACCATAATTCTCCTATGTTATTACTTCAGAGGACCAAAATCCAAAAAGTAGGTAGAGAATATAAAAAGAGATAATATAATAAATATAAATATAAATATAAACATAATATAAATATAAAAAGAGACCAAAAGGTTAAAGAATATATATATATATATATATATATATATATATAGTAAAATTTCTCCTTATTTATACTTGAAATAGACATTTATTTACTCAAGACCTTGTATTCCAATTAATAAAACGTATATGTGTATGCTTTATTACACAATCTAATCTCTAATAAAGAAATTTTTAGCTTTTCTAGATAGTATATGATAAAATATAATATTCAAGTATAATATTTAATAATAAATTCTTATGTTATCAAGATTAAATCATAGTGTCCTTTCCAAGCCAAATATAAACATCTAAATAATAATATGTCGAAAGCCATTATCGGTTGGTTTGGTTGATAAACATAGCTCGTATACGCAATCATTCATCTCAAAATGAAGAAATTTAAAATAAGCTAAAACCCTTGGAAGCTCCCTAGTGACAAGTTCAAATACTAATAACAGATCTAATGGAATTCATATGTTAGGCACTTGACCGATCGCTGCTAGTGGACCACAAGCAAATGCAAGCGGAAGATTCTTGGTTCAAGTGCAAGAGGTGATTCTTGCACTTGAACCCAGAATCATGATGGGCAATGCCATCTGCTTTGTGAGAACCATGCTTTGCACACGTCGCCTTATGCTTACCATTCATACGTAATATGAGAGAGAGAGAGGCCAGAGCTCTAGGGTAAAATCATTGGAGTGTTTCTCCCTTAATGGAACATGTAAGCATTCAAATTCGTTTATCTACCACAAAAGATAAGTAAAGCTCGTGCACAAGACATCTAGACCCACCTAAGATAAAACCATTAACTAAAAGAAAACTATAGGAGTTCAGCATAATTTCAACTGATGGTTTGATCCTCTGCCTCTGATCAGCATGAGGCGTATCTTCCTATCCTATAGTTTCCAGCTCGTATATAAGTTCTGCTTGAGGTATGATGCTGGGATTTCTTGGAATTTTGCATTCTTCGCATTGCCATGTCGGAATCGGTGGTGCAGCACACCGTGGTACGACTCATATCAGCCCGTCAAGGTTACCGTTAGCCATGAAGAGAGATCCAAATCACAGAGGATGGCCTTGCAGTGTTTGTTTTGCAGTGTTTGCACAGGGAGGGTGCATTATAACGTGTTCAAAGCTCTTTAACGGTTCTCGATGTGGACGTCTCATTAATGGAGAAGGCAGAACAGTAAACTGTTGTCATTTTGATTTCGTATCCCGGACCTGAGAACTTCCTCCCTCGGCTCCTTGCGAACAGTCTTATGGCCACCACTAATGACAAAGACTTCCAGGAAGCCATTGTTTTCTGTCCTACCGTCAATTCATGTACGGACGCTCGGACACTATTCTATTTCCATTCATGAGTCTCTAATACTCATCATATAGATTTAGATATAAAAGCCGGAACTGAGCAGTTGATCATGCAATAAGGGATCGAAAGAGACCTTGCTATTGCAGATTCCCGGTACATAAAGTTACTTCAACACAACCTTCCCCAGATAAAATCGAGGTCAACTTTTAATGTCTGTACTATGGCCTCCTCCATCCTTCTCTCCTCCCAGCCTAGAGGCCAATAATTTTCAAGTATGTTGTCCCTCAAGTAACGAATTCAAGGAATGTCGATGGAAGTAGACATTTACTCGTCGAGCAACTAAGAGGTATCCAGTTCATGTTGTCCAAGTGGTATTTGACCAATTATTGCATACTGTTACTGTCGATTCGCTGACGGGGTGCCTTGGATTAAGCACATCCTAGCTTCGAGTTGGACCGATGCGGATAAGAAATAGTCATGACAATGTGACTCAATTAACACATCTGCACAGGTTTCCCGCACAGATAAAAGATCAGAACTGGTCCACCTTAATCATTTAATATGATTAATATAAGGCGAGGAGCAATATTATCTCTATTGGTTAAAACCTGAATCTAAATAGCTCTACTCTCGAGTCAAATGACAGAGCATTTCCGTTGAGCGTTCCTCATCTTTACTTGCAAACCTTGCCGTACTGCTTTTGACCTGTGGATTTGTCGTTGTAATTTCATAATTAAGATCCTCTGCGTACATTGTGGACAAAGTCAACAAATCATTCTACATACATTTCGATAGGTCCGGCACTTCGACTAAAGCATGACTTCTCTGAGGAGCTTGCAATCTAGTCTGCTACCGGTAGTACTGTTGGTCGCCATGTACGTGACGGTTGCATAGGCCAAATTTCACATGGTCAATGTTAATCTACATGGAAGTGACTATATTACGCTGCTGCCCAACAGTAACTAGGGAAAATATAAAAAATGACCTTGTAGTTTTACTAAAATACTGAAATGACATTCAAATTTTGATAATTATGATAATGACCTGCCAATCACACTGACGTCACTGTTTCTTATTTTGCGTTCACCTTTCCCCTTACATAGCTAAACCACAACATATTGATAGTGGCAATATGTGTATCACAAAACTCGCTGTTGGTGCCCACTTTTGAGAATGCTTTGGCTCTACGCAATGCTGTTGCACAGACTGCTATTGTGGAGAATTTCAAAATTGAAATGGTCAAGTCCGCAAAACTGCGGTACATGGTGAAGTGCAGAGGCCGGGGAAGGTGCCGATGATTGCACTTGGCACTTATACGGAGCAAAGGTTGCAGACATGCTCTACCACAAAACTTGTCGTTGGTGCATGCTTTGAGAATGTGTTGGCTCTAAGCAATGCTGTTGCACAGACTGCTATTGAGGAGCATTTCAAAATTGAAGTTGTCAAGTCTGCAAAATTACTGTACATGGTGAAGTGTAGAGGCCGGCAAGGCAATGCGGATGATTGCACTTGGCGCTTACTCAGAGCAAAGGTTACAGATGCAGCGGCTTTCACGCTCCATACCATTAACACTATCCACACATGCAGTGTTGTTCATCATCTCAGAAACCTACAAGCTTCTGTAAATTGGTTATCAAAATACATCAGGGAGAAGTTAAGGGACACGCTTGAGTACAAGCCACATGAAATTATCCACTATTTGCGCTGGGATATTGGTGTGACAGTCACCTATACTCAAGCATGGAGAGCAAAAGAGAAAGCAATGGACTCAATTCGAGGCTCATATGAGGAAGGATATCAATTGCTGTGTGAGTATTGCAAGGAGCTAAAAAAGGTAAACCTTGGCAGTACGGCATTTGTGGAATCGGAGGGTGGCAGGTTTTCACATATGTTTGTGAGCTTTGGGGCGTCTATTGTAAGTTTCCTGTCTGCATGCCAATGCCTGCTTGGTATAGATGGGATACATCTGAAATTGAAATATCTTGGAATCCTTCTCACCACCACCAGAATTGACACGGAAGGTTGTCTTTTTCCTTTTGCAATTGCTGTTGCCAACTCTAAAAATGATGAGAACTAGAAGTGGTTCCTCCAATCTCTCCAGAACACCTTTGAATGTTACTTGGATGGAGCTGAACTTCCCACATAATTACATTTCTGTCTGATCAACAAAAAGGCCTTATTGAAGGCATCGATGATACCTTTGCAAATTTCAAGTGGCGCTTCAAGAATGTCAAGCTTATCAGTCTTTTATGTAAAGCAGCATACACACCATCAACTGTTATCTTTGAAGAACATCTCAGAAGAATCAACAAGATTTTGCTTGAGGTTTTTGTGTGGATTTGTGAGTCGTGGATCAGGTACTGGGCAAAGGCCTACTTCACGGGTGCACGCTTTGGACACTTCACAGGCAACATTGCTGAGTCCCTCAATTTATGGCTTATGGATGCAAGAGAGCTTCTTGTTTATGATATGTTGTCGACAGCTCATGAAGTGGTTCGTTGATCGCAGAGAGAAAGCATAAAATGTTCAATCCATCTTCTCGTGCCATCTGCAGAGAGCCAGATCTCAAACTCTTTGAGTCATTCCCCATGCTACTGCATTCTCCCTTCAACAGAAACCTAGTTTGAGTACATGACTGGAGACCACAATGCAGATAATACACATCGCTACCCAAACATGTACTTGCTGTATATGGCAGTCCTCTGGGTTGCCATGTGCTCATGCAGGGTGCTCATGCAGCATGTGCTCTCTAATTTTCAGTCGCCAGAATTTTAGGTTCTTTGCAAATGAGTGCTTCACATCTGAGGCATACCACAAAGCATACTCAAAAAGGATGTCCCCAATCCCTCATAAGTCTTTGTGGGGAGAGGATCAAGGAAAGGAGGTCCGTGAAGTGCGGACCTCCTTTCCTTGGTGTTAATGATATAGCTCACGACAATAATGATGCCGATGACACTGAGAGCAGCGATGAGAATCTTCTTCTCCTTCCTCCAAAAATGTGTCGTCCTCCCGGACACCCAAAGAAAATGCAAATTCATAGAGAGAATGAAGAGCGGGAGAAGAGACCACTATGCTTTAGATGTTACTCCTGTGTTTTATGTTGGGAATAACCGAAAGAATTGCAAACATCCTATCTAGTTCTTTTCAATTTTTAGAATGTAACTGACCGAGGTAATTATGGAAAGTTGCTTTGAATTCCCAAAAGCGTGCACCAATAGCGAGTTTTGTGGTAGAGCATGCTGCTGCCGTCAGTATGTTATGATTTGGCTATGTAAAGGGAACGGTGAATCCGAAACTTTGAAGTATGAATCGTTACAGTCAATGTGTTTGGCGAAATCATCTAGTGTCATTTTTGTAATTTCGTAAAACAATATGGAGACTAAGGATTCTGCTCATTGGACATACCCAGACTGTATCTGCGATAGGTTCACATCACCGATGGAGAATGTGGGTGGAGGGAAGTCACAATTCGACCAGCTTGTGTCAATCAATTTTTTTGGGAAGCTCCACGGTGCTGCGGGAGAGTCCCAAGGTGATTGCTACTGGAACGATTCTCATGATAGAGTCAGTTTCACTTGCGGAGATAAGAAAATTTATGACAGCTTAGTTTGCTACTCTGGGCATAAATCATAAATCTGCAGCAAGGTGTTCAGTCCTCTTGAATCCCCTTGCTTTCGTACACCAGTTATATTAATACGATCTTGATATCGGCCAAGGACGCTGCAATCATGCGCCATTTTATGAGATGTAGAACTCATTTACTTGAGTGTGCTACCGATTACAAAAGTGGTCCAGTATATCGAAGTAGGAATAGTGTTTCCGAATACGAAGATCACATCACAAATGTCAAAACACTTTGTTTCCAATGCATTCAAATTCACTATGACTACCACGAGTCTTTAAGTCACTTTGTTCCAATGCGTTTATTGTTATGACTACTAGGACTTATAAAGACACTTTCCTCCAGTACTTTCACTCTCTGAGTACAACTAATGATGATGAGCATAGGAGAGCGAGTATTCCGAAGTTCTGTGTAATGGGTCTCGCACTCAAATAAATTGTGCTACTGGTGTAATCACTTGTGAACAGGTGAACATATAAAAAGTATTGGCACAGAATTTACTTAAGGTCCCTGAGTGTAGAAGTACTTGTGCAACCCGATGTTGACATATTTATAATAAAAATAGATAAGTACTCATGGATACAGGATAAAATTGATTAAAATAAAAATTAAATATTATCAATTGTTTATTTTTGCGTGTTGAAATTTTTGGATAATCATTTTTACACAAATATTGTAATATCCATTATGACATTTTAAATAAAAATAAATTAAAAATCATTCATTTGGAAAGATTAAATCTAACAAGTCTTTTGATAATGATGGTACATTTCATGCCAAAGACTTTTCCTCCCAAAGAGTCTCTTTTATCCTGACGGCTAATCCCTTCCTATAGATATATTTCACCGTTATGGTTGCTTTTTACGTCAAAGGTTCTTTCCCCATGAGGCCTCTGTTGATTGTGCACATCTCGTCCCAGAAATACAATCCCTATGAAAACCAAAATCAATTGTCTACTTGAATTCTCTATTCCGTGATACTCTCAATGCTCCATCTTTCCTTGAATCCTTCCTCACATTGACTTGCTTGTTCAAAATGTCAAAGGTAACTTTCTTGATAATGTCTGAATTTCTTGCCTAAGTACACGATCACTCATTCCTACGGAATGAGTGAATAACTTCTTCAATTCAGTGTGAATTTCATAAGCAGGTACTTAAACACACACTCCCACTACAAGATTCCTCACCTCTACTAGACCAAGTATGCAATCAAAGATGTCAGCAAAATCCATTCAACATAAAGAGATTCAAGAGAGATATTTGAGCTGAATGTGTTGTTTATGAAAGAAGTGGACATAGTTTCTATGGGTTGCAATCTACATATAAAGTCTTAGAACTATTGACTGAAGAAGATGAATGTTTTAGGATGCACACAATTTCCTAACTAATGCTACTCCACTTATCAATAATCCTACCTACTGATGTTATCCTAATTGAAATTAAGATGCATTTGCACAATTGCAACTAATTGTAATTACTCCTTGTCATTTACTATACAAGTAATTACATTGCTGCAATCATAGACTATAAAACTGGTCCTAAGTCAAAAATTATTTGTAGACAAAGATGTACATGGGGATGAGGGTAGAGTTTGAGGCCAAAGGGAATTTCAGGCTGAGATGCATTCTATATTTAACCAATTTCTACCTGTTTCCCTTTTACTAACAATAATCTTTTTCCTAAAATCTACTGCAAAGAGCTACCTTTACCTTTGCAAATCTTAATAAGCAGTTCAACTCATTAGCTAATTTTGCCTTTGCAAATGTTGATAAGCAGTTCAACTCATTCCTGATGCCCCATGATTTCCAATAGTAGCACTTTTGTGGCTTCTTCAAACTTCTTTGAAGTGTGTTTCATGAAGTTGTTGGCCAATTGCTTCAACTTCTCATCCGAGTAGGTCTTTACAGCTAGAGCATGTGCTTGGGATTGTGAATCCTGAGACTTCAATTTCTCCAAGGAGACTTCCACTATCTCCTTTGTGATCTCCTCCAGATGGTCTTGTGCCATCTCCATCTTTCCAAAGTAGCTATCTTCTCCAAATTGAACTGGATCCCTTTGCTCCTTCATTTCAGCTATAATTTCCTCTTAAATGGTGGCCTTCTCCATCTTGTGGTTGTCTTCCTTCTTCTACAAGGTCTATGCAAGCTTCTTTACCTGGGTGTTTGCTCATTGCAGCTCCTCCTAATGGCAAAATTTTGTTGCCATGAGAGACACCCCTACCTTCTCTATTTCTTTCTTAAGTGAATCAATCTCTTCCTCTTGCACTTTTACCTGTTCTTCTAGCTTGAGGTGTAGATGCATTTCTTCCTCCTGAAAGTCAGATTTCTTCTTCCTCAATGCTCATTCTCCATCAATCTCTTTCCTCAAGGCCTGACTTTCTTCCATGAGTTTGGCTGCCTCCTACTCCAAGCTGTTACTTTGTTTCCCCATCTCCAAAGCTGGACCCAAATGTCTTGCAATTCTTCCTTGCTTTCATCTTTTCTTCAGATCTTCCTTGTGTGAGTTGGTGAAGATTTTGGACAAGGATCACATAGTCAATGATTCCCTTGTTGGATTTTGCATAGATGTGGAGAAGTTGCTTTGTCAATTTTAGAGCCGCTCCCCTTGTACACTACTAGCTGGACAGTGGCACTACTACAATTTGCCTAATCTCCTTCGTGCTTGATCTTTCTCCTCTCCTGGTCTTGAATGAGGCCAAGGGCATACTCTCCTCTCTTTCAATCTTTACAAACATAATTGGCTCCTATTGCTCAAATGTCAATTTGGTTGGGATGGGTGTCTCTATCCTGGACGATCCTTTGTTCTCCCTTTGATTGTTTTGGTGAAGCTTGTCTTTGGCCTTGAGATTGGTATCATCTTGAAACAAACTTGCATCTTCCACCTCAAGTACTTCTTATGCACAAATGATTCCTTCCTCTCTTAACTCTACTTCCCCTATGGTTGGGAATAAAGGTGATTTTGTTAGCCTCAAACCCTCTGCCATGCTTTTCTTTGGGTTGGAAGTTCTGGCTTTGTGATCATAGGGTGGGTGTTCATTCTTCCTCTTGAAAATTGGTCATTTGGAGAGGAGTTGGAGGTGGGGTGGAGTGTACTTCTCCACCTTAATGATCTTTTGCTACATTTTTGTTGAACAAGATGATGATCTTGGTAAAGGACTGCTTGCTTGTCATAGGTGTGGGATCTGGCTATGATCTTGCATCTTCTTCTTCTTGGAATTCTTCTTCTTCATCCTCTTCTTCCTCCTCTAAGAGGATTCTCCTCATCCTCTTGATTGCCTTTGCCTTCAGCTTGGTAGGGGTAGCGGGTTGCATCCTAAGTATCTATTCCATAGCAATTTCCTCTTGCCTCTGCTTCTCAAAACTTGGGTGTTGTAGGCTTCCTTCACCTCCTAGTATTATCCTAGTATTTGGGAAATATACACACATCCACCTCTATATTTGCATACCATTAGCACTCTCTTGTAAGGCTCATCAAAATGTCTTTCTGGGAAGAAGTGATTGGGGTACTTCTTCTTCTCTTTTGCAGTCAGCAATCCCATGCCTATGTAGAAATAGATGACAAAGGGGGAGACTAGAGCTACTCTGCCTTATTTTTTCATTGACCCATCAAGCTCTCTTGCCCTAGCCCAATTCACAAGTCTTCCTTGGTACAAGTTCTCAAAGAGATATCTTGGCTATTATTCATGTAGGTTGTTTGTTTGGAATTGAACAACTTCATGATTGATTCTACTAAAGATCCTTCTCAAAGGATCCTTAATTCTGGGAAGACCAATCATTGTTGCTCTTCCTATCATAAAAAGAAGACTTGAATTTGGACTCAAAGATCACATTTGGTTGAGTCCACATATTGTCCAGAGTCATGTTTTCTGGGGTGAATTGCTAGGCCCAAGCACTTTTTGCCAATGTTTCTCTATCCAGGCAAAAAGGTTCCCTCTCAAATTTATCAATTCAGGGTCTTGATTATCTTGAATTTCATGCAACATAGCATGATCATTCAATTCCCAATTCCATAGGAAGAATCCAGCTTCTTGCTACAAAAAAGTTCCTATTTACATTAACAGCCGCACTTAATAAATCCTAGGGACTTGATTATGGACTTTGGGGCCTTGCGCATCATTGTGGAGAGCATATAGGGTAGCTACTCCTTTTCCTTTCTGTACTCTCATCATTCCACACTCTTGTGTACCCTTTTACTTCCCTCCTTTTCATAGTCATTCTCTCTCAAAACAAAAGGATCAGCAGAGTTTTCTCACCAAGGGAGAAGGTAGTATGGCTGATCTTACGTAGTGAATTTTGTAAAAAGTGAAAAGGTTCCAGGCTCCAGAAAAATATTTATCTTGTTGGTTGAACCATTACAAGCTTTTGGTAAGCACACTCTTGGGTGAGCAGCATCACTACTTGCACATGTGAGCAGATAGCACAATCCAATGGTCTTAATTATGGTTCTTGATCTATTATCACAATCCTTATGCAGGTCACTTCAAGCCAAGGGGTTTCAAGTGTGAATGATATTTCTGGCCAAAGGTCTTCTCAAGATGTAGGCCTGTCTTCAAGGAAAATGGCTCCCTTGCCAAAGGCTGTACTGGCTGACCATTTTTTCCTGTTTGTTTACCAATGACTATTCCTGTATTTTTTCTAGCTAGAATTCAAAAAAAAACCAAAACAATTCTATTATAGGCAAAGGTGCAGTGTCATAGTACTGGGCCGGCTTTGCATCTATTCTGGATCAATATGAAGAGCTTTGTCCATTAGGCTATGCATCTAAGTCATGGAACAGTTAGTAGTATTTAAAATGCTAAACACTCTCAAGAGATAAAACAGTAGGAAGAAGAAATCTGCCAAAAGATGCATTGGGAGCAGAGCTTCAGTACAAGAGAAAATGAAAAATTATCTTTCAGGTCATCAACATGCAAATTGGATCTGTACAATTGGCACTTTGACAAGCTCCAGAAGTAGTTATGCCTATTGTGATGCTACAATGGTATTCATCAAAAATCAATGCTATTCATCAAAAATCTGGTGGCTCTTTGTTGAAAGGCCAATTAGAACTATCAGCCCATAGTAACCAATTTTTAATGTGCACCAAGAAGGATTTGTGATGTCAAAATCCCTTTCTCCAGAAATAGATTTTGACATCAACTCTAAATTTCATTTCCTATGTCTAACTCATGTCTTGTCCTTTCTTCTCTCAACCTCCTACCAACGTGGTAGTGTCAAAATTTCCTCTTGCATATCTTTCTTGCTTTGCTTATTTCTCATTATCTCTTCTCCTAGTCCACCAAGAGTTTGCAAACATACTCTAGATAAACTGCAAACAAACTGCTTGCCTTGTTCCCTCCATCCTGTCTTCACTTCCACACCATGTGGATTTAGAAACCTACCTTAAGATTATATGACACACATTCTGGTAGTTGAGTTCATATTCTTCAAATTTAGTAAGAACTCCATAAACATTTCTTGCTGTTACAGATACTTGTCTTCACATGGAATCTAATGGTGGATTGTTAACAAGAAAAAATGAAACTGCTATTGAAAACAAGAAGGATGGGAATACTCCATCAAGGTTTACAAGGAGAATACAAGGTGGTAAAATGGGGCTAGGCCTCAATAGTTTTAGTAAGAGGAATTTCCCCTATGGTACCTAAGATACCTAAGCTATCCAAGCCATATGGTCTAAAAACACTAGGAGCATCACCTAGTGTGAATGCTGTCCTATGGATTGCACCGGCCAATCCTCTATGTAGAAAAATGGACACATGTGTCTAGAATATACAAAATATGAGAATGAGAGTGATATCATTTGACATTTGGAGTGATATGCCCTTGGCAATCTCTAACAAATGTGTCAAATGTTGTGTCCATTGCTCCATATAACTCCAAGGCTTGAGGAACAAAGAGGTGACCTCAATGATTACCCCTCTATTTGGAGACCTTGCCTGCTGCCGCTCTGCTTGCTGTGGATTCAAGAGGATGGGTGATAACTCTCTCTTACACCACATCACATGTAGTATCTATAGTCATAATATCCACTATTGTCACCTGATCATCTTGGACCAAGTATAAGTGTGCCCTGAAATTTTTTTTATTTTCAAAGCACACCAACACTCCCTCCAAGCAAGGTATCTACTCTCTCATGCCATGTCAAACACTAAATCCATGATAGCATTGTGTGTGGCTATCCTTTATCCTCCAAAAGGACACCATGTCATGTGGACCACTATTGCATCTAGTATAGAACAACATTCACAAATGAGTAACAAAGATGCAAATGGGTGGACAAAACCTAGGTGGAACCTCATTGTTGTAGAGAAAGTAGCTGGTGTGAGTTTGAATGCCCTAATGCACTGTCAAGCTAGGATCCAAGAGCCTGCAACTTTGCTAGAGCAAGAGCAAAGACATGCTCTAATAGCACAAGGAATGAATGAGTCAACTAAGAGAGAATGTAATGTATGCTGAAATTATTGCTCCATCAAGGAAGACTGCAAACCTCTAGTCCAATTTGATGATAAAGAAGCAAATGATAGAAGTTCAACTTGTGCCTGTGTAGATATACCATCTCTTGTTTGCCACAATAACACTTGTAAAGAGAAAGATCACTCCTCCACCTAGGTCACTAACATTTTTGATACTAGCTTATTAACAATCACAAAATGGGAGGAAAGTAGAGAAGCCAAGAGAGCCTAACTACCCAAAAGTGCTATATGTGCTATCTCCTCCATAAATAATAGGCCTACCCTCCACATAAGATTGGTAGAGATGTTTGTTTATGTGCCAAATCCACTAACACACACTCAAATGTCCATGGTCCAATAATATCACCAAGACACCCATAATATTCATATCAAACACTCTCAAACATGATAAGAAGTGCATAGAAGGGAGAACCATGAAAAGAAGGTAGGTCAATCTATGGCAATATTAGAGAAGAGTATACCAAATGCCAACTTCAGATCTCCTATTAGAGTGAGGTCATCCAATTGAAGAATATTCTCTACAAGGGTTATGTCTAGGAAATCTATGACAAAATCCTCCTACAGGAATATGTAAGCCCTACACAGATGTGATACATCCCTTTGGAAGTTGGAGGTGAGGCTGAATACTTAAAGGGAACCATGCTCTACACTTTGAATCTCAAGTCTACAAGATGAAGTTCAGTAGTCAAATGGTCAAAGGACTACGTAATCTAGTATACAAGGCAAGCAATATGTGTCTCATTCACCAAGGAAAAACACAACTTGGCATTGTCAAAGTAGTAGATAAGAGGGTTCTAAAGATGGCAAATAGAGGTACCCATAAAGGATCTGCTTGTCTTGTACCAATGACCTTGGCATAGTCAAAGTAGTAGATAAGAGGATTTTAAAGTGAGCCATGGCAAATAGAGGTCACCCTAAAGGATCTGCGCGTCTTGTACCAATGATGGACTCCAATACAATGACTCCCTCTTGTGAGAAACCATGTTATTAATAAAGAGAAGAAGTAGAGCCTTAGAAAGAACACACAAAGAAATAAAACTCATATACCATGGCAAATAAAGGTCCCCATAAAGGATCTACGCGTCTTGTACCAATAATCAACTCCAAGACACTGACTCCCTCTTGTGAGAAACTATGCTATTAATTAAAAAAAATAGAGCCTTATAAAGAACACACAAAAGGAATAAAACTCACCAAGGATACACCAGCTTCCCTAAGCTCTCAAAAGAGAAATGCATGTGAGATGCTATTAAAAATATTCTCAACATTCACTTGTAAAACCACACAATTAAGGTGTATATCTAGAAGTTATCTAATCCCTATAGATACATACTCACAATTCCAATGTGTAGAAACTCCAAACTCATGTAGACTAAAGTGCTATCCAAAGTGAAGGTATATTTATACAGTATTAGTTTAGAGCTCCGCTGTTGGTTGACATCAATGGGACTCCCAATAGAATCTCACCGGTTTCCAATGTAAATCTGAGAAATGCTCCTTGGAAACACGGCCTTCAACACTTCTTGTTCTTCTCGCAAATTTGTACCATAAATATGTTATACGGGATTTGACAGAAACTTTTCAGTAAGTGGGATCATTTATGTGAATATAGAACTATTAGAACTTAAAAAAATACAATATGTAAAGCCTTCCAAGAATATACGGTTGATTCAGTATCAAATTTCTTCGCTAAAGTTGTATTACAAACAGTAATTAGAACGACAAGATGACAACAAACATTTCTCTATGCGGAATACTAGCTTACACGCGTAATTATGCGCAATTTCGAAGTTTGTTGAGGAATACGACTTACCCATCGTGAAGAGATGGAACCTGGGTGATGACAACAAATGGGTGGGGGTACAAATGTTGCGACGCGTACAAGTAGCCGATCGAGAGCTACAACAAAGCAAGGTCCAAAGATTCCTATGAGCAGGTATTTCCCTGCAATGACAGGCGTATTTTTTGGAAACACGGGGCCATCCAGAAAGGTTAATTTGGTGATTTCGCTGAGATTCTTCCTCTACACCAAATCACCTGCCTTCTGTTTGACGGCGTAAAGGCTGCCACTCCAATCTGGAAAATAACGATACCATCAGCTTTGGTTGTCCATGTCCTTGCAAGATTTTACCAGCGATGATTTTCTGATTTTGTATTCGGATTGAGCACATCTCAAGTTCTCAAAACCGCTCTTACCTCCATGATTTGGCCACTAGAATACAAACAGGGAGGCATGCACACTGTCAGGTGCGACATCTATATTTACCATGCTTTTAAGTTGTCGAGATGTTCAATATTTCCCGAAGATGCTGAAGTAGTTACAGCAGACCGAGTGCAATTCGTTGCTGCAGTCGAATACGCAAAACCCATCTAAAGCATACTAAGGGAGCAATGACTTGTAAACCACAAATTTGTTAGTGTCACAAGCTAATATTCCTAGCATGTGCAGTAAAGTTTGGATCTTTCGTTACCGTTTACAAATTTATGTTGGAGAAAGACTCCATTCACAACTGTATACTTTTCTCTTCTTCTATATATTGATATATTGAAGCACAACAAGTAGGCGGGACTCTGTCCTGTAGACGATTCTTTGGTGAATTCTGGTATTTTCACTTCTCATTTTACGATTGGTAATATGGTACAAGAGCAGAAGACAGATTTTGAGAAACTTCGAGTTCAAATTTATAAGAGGATCTCGTTTGCTAAGTAGTCATCTGATTTTACAGTCATAAGTATATTGAGTCTTTGATTTGCAATAGTTGCAAAACTTGTCTGTCATAAATTCGCATCTCTTACGAATGGATTCCAAGTTTGCAATTCACATCCTTTGATACCAATTACAAGTTGGTGACATTGTGGTTTTATTGATCATCTATGTTAAGGATCTAATCTTCAAATCCTCAAATCTTATCTAAGCATCAAGATATTGACTTTAGCTTGGGAGAAAGTGTTGATAGAGTGTCACAAGCTAATATTCCTATCAACTAATGTTTGTGGTAAAATTAAAATCTTTAGTCACCATTTTTTTATAATTTCTGGTAGAGAGAGACTCAACTCAGAACTTACACACTTTTCTCTTCATACGTATAATTTATTTATTCGAGCAGGACTAATATATCCCGGAGACCATTCTTTAGTGAATTTTGGTATCTCCGCATCTCATTTTCCACTTCGTAATAAAATCTACTGCTTTATGCGGAAACCATCATGGCCATTTGCGAGTATTTTACGTCATGATCAGACGATCTTCTTGGGTAATGACTACGAATGGACGAACCACTACCAGTGGGACCGGAAAAGGTTGCTGAACAGAGGCAGAGTACTCAAGAGAAGATCGGTACCTAACGAAAGAGCCGTTTGCAACTGTGGAATCATGTGTCATCGTGCTCCATAACTATGATCATGTTTGTCATAAGGAGCTTTGAGTGACTTCCGAACCACTCCGTTGACCGGTTATACACAATGTTCTTATTCTTTCTCAAACCTAACGACAAGATTGGTACTATATCGTGTCTTCTTTACCATATTGTCAAGAATTTCACCTTTATTCATACCAAATGTCACCAAAAGTCTTCTCCTGATAATGAATTCATGTCAACGTTCAATTTTCTCTCTTGCAAGCGCGAGTCTAAGAGGAATCTTGTTGTGCGAGCCAAAGCAAGCTTAAAAATTGTAATCCCGTAGATTACAGAGTTGAGACCTCTGCGTGAATATAATATCACATTGTTTCATAATTCGCTCCAATTGCAACTTGTTGATCGGGCTTCTTTATCTCAAATGAGACCTAAACAGTATTCAGATTGTACAATATTCAGAGATTGGAACCATTCATTGAGTTAACTTCGTTGATCCATGACGAGATGGAATTCGTTACAAGATCTCACACGTGCAGTGTCACTTGCAATGCCATGTGCTTTGGATACTTTCAAAAATTGTTTTGACGGATGTCTATGGGATAAATAACAAACTTTGTAACTATTTTTAGTGAACTCAGATAAGATGCTAATAAATGAACGTTTCATAAATTATTATACTGTATATCACATGCAATTTGCATTCATTTAGAAAAATCAGACACTATACTACTGATTTTTAGGAGTTCCATAGTGACTGTCAAATGACTGTCAAAAGAAATGATGTGGTTTCTTGAGAGAGTTTCCATAGTGACTGTCAAAAGAAATGATGTGGCTTCTTGAGAGAGTTTCCATGTTTTTCTGGTGTGTGATTCTTATGGAAAGACATGGAAACTCTCTCAAGAAGCCACATCATTTCTTTTGACAGTCATTTGACAGTCACTATGGAACTCCTAAAAATCAGTAGTATAGTGTCTGATTTTTCTAAATGAATGCAAATTGCATATGATATACAGTATAATAATTTATGAAATGTTTATTTATTAGCATCTTATCAGAGTTCACTAAAAATAGTTACAAAGTTTGTTATTTATCCCATAGACATATTTCTTGTGGTCATTTCCACTTTTGACAGTCATCACTGCCCAGCTATATCAGAAAAATCCCATTTATTGTATTCATTTAGAAAAATCAGACACTATACTACTGATTTTTAGGAGTTCCATAGTGACTGTCAAATGAAATGATGTGGCTTCTTGAGAGAGTTTCCATGTCTTTCTGGTGTTTCTTGTGGTCATTTCCACTTTTGACAGTCATCACTGCCGCAGCGACTTCCCTTTCTATTCTCTCAACTTGTTAATGGAACTTAGCTTAGTAAGACTGAGTCTTGGCTCTCATATAGAAATACATAAATAGTTAGGGGATGTTGCTTCATTAGTACTCATCTCCTATATTGATCATTAGTTTCTTAGTATCAATTATTCACAGGTCACATCAATTTCCTAGTACGGATTAATGACAGGGTCTTAAGTCATGCGGGGTTTATTCCTCAGTCATTCTAGATAAGAGTGGACTGAATTAATATATTCGTCAATAATCCCCTCAAGGAGCTCTTTGATAAAGTAGTAAATGGTTACACAAAAACATTTGCCTTTCATTTGATAAAGCTTTAGTGAGAATATCTGCTATCATATCTTTAATATGATAGTATTCTAAGGATATTATCACACTTTACTCTCTCCTTCACAAAATAGAACTGAAATTCTATTTAATTTACATTTTTCGAATGATAAACTGGATTTCTCATCAACGACGACCTTGGTAAAATATAATTTGATTGATCTAGTCTTAAAAAATTGAAGTTTTCCTCCGTATTTTTGTTCAAATTGAACCTTGATACAGTAATTTCTTCAAATTGAATCTGGATACTGTAATTGAAGATCCTTTCTGAATACCACATCTCTTATCTAATAGATTTTTCAGTATTTATATCAAAAAAATTACAAGTCTTTGCTCTGGAGAATATCAAATAAAATATATTTCTTAAATTTAGGACAAAATCTACTTTTTTTCTCTTTTTCAATGCACACATAAAAGTCAGTCCCAAATAATCTCAAATACGAAAGATTAGGCTTGTCTTGCTGCGTTTTTCTTGAAATTTACTTGTGGGACTCCTATTCGTCACATAGGCCACTGTATTAATTGCTCGGCCCAAAATACTTTAGAAAGATTTTTCTCCGAGAGCATCGTTCGTGCTTTCTCCACAAGAGTTCTATTCATTCTTTCAGCAACTCCATTTTTCTTGGGTGATGCTCTTGCTTAAACTTGTAACTTGGTCCTTCTTGCTTTAACAAATCTGATAATTCCTTGTTGATGCATTCTCCACCACCATCACTCCTCAGTATCTTGATTGTACACTTGTTCACATTTTTTTGTGTGCATATGCCTTGATTCCCTTGAACTTGCCAAGGGTCTATTTTTGTATTTAAAAATACACACAAGTAATTTTTCTAACTTATTATCTATAAAGGTAACACACATTGACATCAACTGTAGATTTTCTAATAGGTCCACATAAATCTATGTGCACTTGTTTAAGAAGATTCTTTCTTCCTTTTAAAAAGAATTTATGACCAAAAATTTGTCCATGTTCTTTCCATATATACAAGCTTTATAGAATATATTATTTTTAGATTGAGTGATCTTCATACACTCCACCATGTGTATAGCTGAGTAGTTGAGCAATATCTATATGATTTAAATGCACAACTCTTTTGTGCCAAGTGTATAAAGAAGTACAAGAAAGTATATTGTAGCAAACTGAAATCTTCTTTTTAATTTCAAGAAAATGCTTATCATCCATTAAATCATTATTAAATATACGAGCCTCCTGTCATGATTATTGAGCCATCAAACTTTCTTAAGTTTAGGCACATATAGCATATTACTTAATTTAGTGCTAATAGTATGTTCTTTTCTCAATATAAGAATTGATTATACATTCACTAACTCCAATTGCTTGTATTATAGTACCATCAATCAAATATCAACGAGGGGTCTCTTCTAAAAGCTCACCAACCAAGATTAATTTCACTCATGTGATGGCTTGCTCTAGAATGAAAATATCTAGTTATATTTGCTGATAATGTCATAAACTCTGATCCTGAATATTCACTTTGCTCATTGGGTTGTAACTCCTTTGATTATCTTGTAACATTTGTAATTTGATTGGAGATCTTTCTGTTGTTGAACCTCTTTTTATCGAATTGTGTATTTTCAAAATTTGTCCCATACAATTTCTACCACTCCTTGGTGTCCTTCAATTTTATTATAAAATCATATCCTCTTCTCTTTGTAATCATTTGATTTGGAAAATTTTCTATTTTCCCATTTGCTATGAGTAAATTAAGTTTTCAGTTTTGAGAAGTTGTCATTCAAAAAAAAAAGATCCTCATCTGGATTTTGCGTTCATGTTAATTTTCACCTCCTAAAATTGAAGCTTGAGCACACATACTAGATTGAAAGCTTTCTTGTCATGAGCATCCAATTTAGAAGAGGTATAAAGATAGAGTTTAATAATTGCCTTCCTCTCTTCAACTTGAACTCCAGTAGAAGTTAGGTTAAGTAAGATCACTTCGAATCTTTGAATCCAAAATTGTAACATTCATACTCGAACTTCATTTGCTTTGGCAAAAATTGTGATTCAATATGAGTTTTAAGAGTATCCACACATATCCTTTGTGTCTTCGCTTGATCCAAATTTGGACAAGGGATTACGAGTAAACCATAGAATGAAGAAGTGCTCCGTTATCTTTGTCCTCAAATGCTTATGTTTCTTCCTCTTCTCCATATTATCCATTTTTTTCTCACCTATCGTCATGGACAAGAAATCTACATAATGGTCTTCCACATTAAATAATTATTACCGTACAGTTTCTCACTGACTGGATATCTATTTGACCCTTAACCTTTTGGAAACGTAGTAGTGTCCATGCACAAAGAAAAAATAGTTAACTCCTAATCCTATATAAAGAACCTGCATACATTCAAAGCTACGGCCATTCAATACTCTTAACTTGTTTAATTTGTATATGGATATTATTCTGTGAACCAATGTGTAATGAGAACAAAAAGTGTCAGCTCATACAAGAAATTTCAAAGTAAGAAAATGTGAAACAATAGAAAACAAACTGAATGAATTGAGATCAAATTGCAAACCAAGTCTAACACAAAAATGAACAAACACTTTGAAACAACTTGAATGAATTGGATGCAGAATGTTAACCAAGACTAAAACAGAAATGGACAATCACGTTGAAACCTAAATGCAAGGGTAACATAAAGCAAAACATGTCAAGAAATAATAAATCTTGTAAACTAAGACTAAGACTTGTAAAAGTGATCCTCTTTATATATTTTACTACAAAACAATGGGTTGTATCCATGGCTATGCAATGTTGCAACCCAAAATTTAGTGCTTAACCAAGTGATATTAACCCTAATGTAAATACCTTATCTTAACCTAATTGACTCTAGGTGGCACACTTTTACATGGTGGTGCTACTATTATACACCTTGCACATTGTTTGATTCTAATTGGGCATTGGGAAATGGTCTTGATGATGTGGAACTACAAAATTCTCCTATTTTACAAATATACAAGCATGCTCATGGTTTTTATAGGTGTTCAGGTATGCATACACTACCACTATGATGAGGTCTGAGCCCAATGGTGTTGAGACCATCATCATCATCATCATCATCATTATCATGGTTGTGACCATCACCATCATCATCATCATGGTAGTTCCACTCCAATGGTCTTCATTATGATGGAAAGACAACTCCAATGGTCTCCTACTATGATAGTGCACCACCACCAAGGTGTTTCCTTTCCAAAGATATGTACAATTGCAAAGGTGCCTTCCAGGCCAAGCCCATGGTGTGCTTTGCATCAAAGGTGTCCAAAACTTCACATGGTCATCACTTCTACTTTGGGCTTCAAATTCTTAAATTTTGGTGGCAGTAAAAGGTTGTGACAAGACGCTTTCAACAAGATCAAGATTGCTTCATTTGGACATATTATGACAAAGATACCCACTTTGACGTGCACCAAGGTCTTCCAAGCCAATGATCTTCCACTAGGCTGATGGTATTGGTATGGAATTCTTTTTCATTCACAAGCATCAACCCCAAGGTAATCACCACTCAGAAATCACAATCATGGGATCATGATCTTAATCAAGAAGATCATAATAACAAGAATTCAAGACCATGAGGATTGTTATCCTCGTGATCCATGGGTGCAGAGGAGCCATGGTGTTTTTACCTATGTCATTTTCTTATCCTCATGCATGGTTACTTCCTAGATCAATGATAAAATTAGCACAATCACATATTCTAGCCAAGAAGCTTTCCTAACGTCTTAGTCATAAACCAAAATTAGAAAAAAAAAGATACTAATATAGGAGACAATTGAGCATAGTAGAGTTTGAAGCCTTGGGTAACATGATGTCTCCCAAGAAGGATAAAAATCTAGCCATAGTTTTCCTATGTTCTTCAAGAGTGGAGAAATGGGCACATTACTATTATGCAGAGTATCTCAACATCAAGCATCTATGGTTCTTGATGTGGATTTGGGATTTTACTTATCTCTTGATGGTGTTGGAAATGAAAGAAAAGAAGAATCTGAACTTCACCGACTCGCATGATAACATGTTCACCTAGATGGAGGAACATTGGCAAAAGGTTCTTGAATTTGACTCTATGCTTGGAGCAATGTACCTCAACCAAGAGTTGCTTCAACCATCAAAAGAGATGACCAGGAAATTCTAAGCCTTATTCAAGTATGTAAAGATGGGGAATGGTTGGAAGGTAAATAGGTATAACAATCCTACCTAATGCATTTGTGGTGACCTTGCTCATGAAGCTCTTCAATAAATGAGGACAACTTACATTAATAATGAGTATGCCACCTTCCTCTAGTTGTTGCATGAAAGAAGACCTATGGATTGGGCAAATATTTTTTATCATCATGCTCTTGAGATGACAAAGCAATTACAAACACATGGAGGAAACACTTTCCTTTCTCTATTCATCTTACACTTCCATACCAAGATGAGGCTTTTGAAGAAGGAAGAAAATCACTCTTTCTAGCACATGACTTCCTATGCACGGCTATCATAAATCCTAGCTCAAGCATGGAAGACATCTTTATACTTCAAGAAGTATAAATATGCATTTCCCCATCTTTTGATATTGGAAAAATGTGTCTTTATACTTCTTGGTTTCCAAAGTATTAAGTATGAAGTATGACACAGCAAGTAAAAACACATGGAGGAAACACCTTCCTCTCTCTATTCATCTTACACTTCCATATTGGGACGAGGCCCCTGAAGAAGGAAGAAAAAAAGTGCTCTTCCCAGCACATAACTACCTATGCACAGCTATTATCAAGCCTAGCTCAAGCATGGAAGACACCTTTATACTCCAAGAAGTGTAGACACATTGTTCCAATATCAAAAGATGGTGAAATGAGCACTGACTCACAAGTTTGTGGGAGCAAGCACAAGCAAATAGAAGGCAATTGCAATGCCTGTTTAGTTTGGAAGAGACACCGGTATAATCCCTAGGTCATGGACTCTTTATATGAGGAGAATTCCCAAGCCAAGGTGAGTCAAGGTTGGGAAGTGAAGGTGAGAGTGAATGCAACTCACAAGGAACTCCTTTGCCACAAGTGAATGTGGAGAAGGAATTGTCACCAATAATGGAGGTAGTGCCTCTAGGGCGGGATACTTCCTTCTCCCAAATCAAAGTGTCCTCCAAAGGTGAAGGAGGAAATGTGGAGCATGGAGTGGAGATACAGTCCACCCCCATGGCCATGGTGGTGTTGGAAGTACTAGAACAACCTGCCACTAAAGAAGAAGAAAAGACAATGGTGGAAGAGGAGGAGGATATTTTAGTATATCCCAATTGAAATCAAAGAAGGCCTTCTTTCAACACTAGGATTGGAGATAGTGCAGATTTTTCTTGCACTGCTTTTAGAAGAACAATGGGTGGTGACTCCACCCCAAGAACCTATGCTCAAGGATGTCCAAACCACACCTTCAAGATTGCATGAGAGGAGGTTCTTGGTGTAAAAAAGGGTAAGGGTCTAGGAAAAAAACTATCCTTGGACTTGGACTAAATAATTGCGGCTTCAACTATGCAGCTCACAGATCATGGTGATGACTTCTTCTTCCCATAACCATAGACCTCCTCCCAATGGCACAAGTTCTTGAGCCACCATTTGGTTCAGCCTCCACTCTTGGTATAAGCAATGCCCTCAAATCTCAATAAGTTGAGCTTCCAAGTGTGCCATGCTAGTGTTGGGCCTTGTTCAACTCCTTCTATGCTCCTAGCTTATCCAAAACAACCCTCTAAATTTGATAGTGTAAAAATTCTATCATGCATTTGTAGTTTGTCATGGTCGGGTCAATTTCATGATATGCAAGCAATTGGTCCTCCATAGCTTTTAACACCAGCTACACTATGTGAACAATCCAAGTCAACAAGGGTGGATTTTTAATTGGGTAATTTAACTCTAGATCCTCATAGGTTGTTGGGGTTGGACTGATTCTAGCTTCCTCTTGTTGCAATCTTGGGGATGCTTCCCTTTCTTGTGGGTGATCACAAACAAGTGCTGTGAATGGGGTGTTTTCTTCTCCTAGTATTGTTGGAGAACTTGGTGCTCCCTTCTCCTCCACTGATCTTCCACTACTTAACACTTCAATAGCTGCTATGACCTTACAACCATAGTTGACTCACTCATGGACTTGTCACTCACTCAGGATGAACCTTTGATGGCTATTATGATAACGCACCATGGACTAAGAAGGCAAAAAACCCCAATTCCATTATACTCCTCCAAGGCTAACACTCCAAAACTCAAGCCATTGCTCATTAGAGAACTCAAGGAGAGAGAGAGAGAGATAGTTACAAATGAAAGGATGATGAGTATCTCCTCATCCCTTGTTTATATACTTGTGAAATAATTACGCACTAAAGTTACTACTTACCAAGTAACTCAAGTTACTAGGCTAAAAGTCAAGTAAAGTTGAAAAGTATAAAGGAATATCCATCCACATGGGCATATTCCACTAAGCATGTGATCTTATCTTGACCCAACCACTAAGTCAAGGATTCTTTCACATGGGCTATCATTTGACTATAAAAGAATTCAAAACAAAAAGGCTTACGGGCCCAAGAGTTCTCAACTCAACTCTTTCCTCAAAACTAAACACCTACAAATAATACCAAGTCAACACACTAGAATCTAAAATAGTGATGCTCATCTTTTCCGCTTCCTCTAAAGTAAGGTGCCCTCTATCTTAGCTATGACTAACTTTATCTAATCATGACTAATGTAGAACCATCCTTTATCTATATAAATAATATCTCTCAAGTACTTGTTATAATAAGCTAAATATCACAACACCAAACACATGCACAAATGGGTGCTACAAATCAAACCCCAGCAAGTCAGACAAGAGAAAGAGAAATGGTCCCAAGTGCCAAGCTGTCCCATATTTTGGGAATTGGAGGCTCTCTTGGGTAAAGATGCAAAACTGAAACAAACAAGAAGAGATCATAATGCCATGTCCACAAACTACAAGGTGTTGAAAAAGGATAATGACATCATGTTGGAATAGTGCCAAGTGGAGCTGCACAAAGTCAAGGCCAAGTTTGTAGTGATGAAGATAGGTACTGCCACATGCAAACAGGCATTCATGGGTTACAAGGCAGCCCAAGAAGAGAAGTTGAAGGAGAAGGATGAAGAAATAGCCCTAATGAAGAAAGAGATATCGAAAGCATGGAAGCAAAAATCCCAATAGGCCTTTACATGGCTGACCATTAAGGGGAGGTCCAAGCCTCATTGGGAGGAGATGAAGAAGAAGCACAAGGAGCAGTTAAGTGCTAGGGATGAGGAGTTTGCATCTCTCAAGCAAGAACTAAAGGTTATTTGTCTCAAGAGTGCCAAGGACAAGCAGGACCTCAATGGAGAGGTTGAAAAGGCCCAAATGCACATTGAGGAATTGACCATGATCATCAGTGGTCACGAGGACCATGAGCAGATCCTCTACATGCAGGTCAGGCAAAAGGTGGATATGGAGTTACAATCCATCCGGGATGCTTTAGATGAGTGGACATGGGGAATGATAATAATGGAGGATACCACAAACCAACTAAAGAGTCAAGTAGAAGTGGCAACATTAACAAAAGTTCATCATGCAAAGCTCCAGGAGATGAAGTTGGAGATACATGCTTTGGAGGCAAAGAAGTACTCAACTAAAAAATTGGCCAAACTGGATGAGAAGTTATGGAAGCATGTTGACAAAAAATTTGAAAGACCTTGGTCTTAGCCAAGGTCAGCCAAGAGCTGGAAGAGTATGGAGAGCATGTTGATGAAATGATCCAAAGATGCAAGGGAGAATATACATCAGGGAAGCCAAGCAATTTAGGAAAGTAGAGTTGGCCACATTCATACAAGTGTACAAATGTAAAGTAATTTACACCCTCGGGGTGTAATTGTTGTACCATGACCATTGGACTTGTCATATTATCGGAGTGAAACCACATCATGGTGGAAGACGATTGTAGTCAAGCATCAACATGATGGCTTGCCATCATGGACCATATGTCAGCAAGGGAGGCACAAATCTGGTGCAACAATGTGTACATAATCTAAGGGATGATGATTGTCATGTATAGTAGGACAAATTTTCCAATGCCATGTCATCAAGACCATTCTCTTGTTGTCTAGCTGGAGTTTTGTGACTGGTAGAGTCTACAAGGGGTGCCCTTTGTAGGTGGCGTCATCACAACATTAGCTTAGTACAATAGAGTAGGCACATAAGGGGTAGTCTTAATGAGAGTTAAATTTGGGGATTGCAGCATTGCATAGCCATGGATGCCCTCCATCTTGTTGTAGTATAACATATAAGTGGAATCACCCCAACTTAATACAAGTTCAGGCTTGTGCAAAATTCTAAGCTTAATCATTTTGTTATCCACAATTGTGTCTATGGTCAATTTTTGATTGTCATTGTATGCATGAATGGGATGATGTATTGAGGAAGGTGTGATGAGGACCTCTATGATCCTCATCAATATCAATGTCAATATTTTGTATGTTTTGTGATTGTTGGGTGGAGTAGTGGTGAGAGACTCAAGTAAAAATACAAGTCCTGAGGTGCGGGACGGCAATCAAGCTTGAACAGGGTGTTGGTTTTTTGAAGGGTTGAGGCAATGCATTGATTGGCCGCAAGGGTTGTGAGCATTGTGAAGTACCACATGTAACCAAAAAACCAATTAGTCACGAACCTGTAGTATAGCGTTTAGGAATGCCTTTTGGGAAGTGTATAATTTCTCATTTGCACTGTGGTATACATAGTATAGATAACTACAAAGGTACCAAACTTCTAGGCCAATGACCTTCAATGCAGACTGAACCACCACCTTCAGGAGCCAAGTTGACAAGATATCTTTTGTGAATGTGATTTGAGTCTTTGAGTTTTCTTGTTTGATATGTGCCACCGTGGGATACAGTATACTCTTCTCGGAATTGTCCTGCCCAAGAGGGTAAAGATGCAAAAATAGATAACCTGTGACAAAGTGACACTTTTTCCTTCATGCCTAGCCATTCCCGAACCGTATCCTCATGGGAAAAGAGAATTCTTACCGATTATACTATTAGTAAGTTGACATTGGGTTGTCACATTCGCGTTGAAGACCAGACCTGGAAACCAACCAACCAAGATTAGTAGAGCAAAAGCAAAGGAAATTAGATGAACTTGATAAAAAAATATGAAAAACATATTGGAAGCTAAGCTAGGAAAGTGAGACAAAATCCAATGAAAACCAAGAGAAGAGAGGGAGAGGTAAAGAGGGGGTTCAATAAAGAGGAGATCCTCGGATTCTCTTTGTGGTTGATTGACCACTTGAATTAGGGTATGCAACATGTATTAGGGTATGAATCCTTGTCCTATAAATAGACAAAAGCAAATGCTATTTGAAGAAACGTGAATGTAAACATGAAACATGTGTTAATAGAGTGATACATCGATAAAGGAGATGAATGAATCTAACGGATCGAATATAAGGCACCGATGTAATATACATATTTTCTATCAATAACAGTATAGATCTGTTATACTTCATGTAACAGATGAGCGCTAGCAAAGCATGTAACGAAATAGAGCACATCTAATTGAAGACTAACAAGCAAGAGTTGAAAGATTAAGTGATCTGAATTCAGAAGACAGAGCAGAAATCATGTATGGGAACCATGAAACATATCAACTAGTTTAAAGTGGGGGAAGAGCGTCTGGTAGCTTGGCTGGGCGGAGCGAAGCATTAGAGGATTGAATATTGCATATCGCAATAATAGCTATGAACACATGAGACCTCAAACAAGAAAGAACTAAGACCTCAAAGACTAAAGACCTCAAACTAAGAAAGAACCACAAGGCGTTAATAGTAAGCCTCCACAAAAGTACATATGACTTCATCAATGCCTCATGCAATGAGCGAGTACAGTATCATGAGAATCATGACGTCAAATTTCTACACCTCATTGAGTAACCCAAAAGCATTGACGTTTTTTCTTTAGATCACGATGTCAAATTTCTACACCTCATCGAGTAACCCAAAAAACATTGACGCCTTTTTCTTTAGATCACGATCGAATTACTATCCGCGACTTGATGTCACTCTTTACCAAGAAATATATGGCTCGTATGGTACTCCGGAGGCCGGAGGACAGCTAGCAAGAGACACCAACTAAATGATAAAGTTCTAAATTATTATGGAAAATTAAAAAGGTTAGTAGCATGTGCATTGCTTGGGTCGAATCTGAGAAGATTCTAGAAGATAAGGAAGTTCTTACTTCACGTGTCGTCATGAAGCAAAGTCTTCATTGGAAACTCGAGCTCCTACTAGTAGGTATAAATTGTGGGATAGGACCTGCCATTCCCAGAGTCAACAGGCACAATATGTCCAGCTTCATTGGCGATTCCAAAGTCGTGGAGAAGTTTAAACTCTAGATCTAGATCTTGCCATAGCCACAATGACCAAATTCATGTGGAAGCCCATTTGGTTGACCATCGCCGTTGTCTTGAGAACTTTGTGCATATGTTCCGCTATCAAGTATATTTCTGGTTCTGAATATGGTAGTCACGACAAAAACGTTAACCCGAGAATTCCATCCGAGGTAATTTACATTTCTTCATAATACGGCTATGGATGCTTTGTGTCACAAGTCGTTAGCGTGTGGATTAACGAGTGTGAAATCAATGGAGTTGGAAATCACGCTTTGTTGGTACTTATAGTCCCGATATGTACTTAGGACTACGATTGTTTCATTTGAGAAGATCTTACGGCAGGGAATTAAATTCACATGTAGGTGTCAGACAAGTCCGCAGCAGTTTCAGGATCTGATTTTGAGATATGCATCTTGAGAATCTGATTTGGGACATGCACTATGTACGTTTGACCAGTGGCCAAATTATGGAGGGGGTAATGGTCTTGAAAACTTGCGATGGGCACAATTCGAATACGAAATCAGCCGAAATTCTGTAAAAAATCTTGAGACGAAATGGACGTTCGCGACTGAAGGGGAAGTAACAGCGACTCCATCAATCGCCGATGGTGTGGTTTATTTTCCAGATTGGAAAGGAAACCTATATGCAGTCAAACAGCATACAGGTGATGTGGTGTGGCAGAAGACTCTCACTAAAATTTCAAATTTAACATTTGGTGGCAACCCTGTGGTTTCTAGAACAACACCGGTCGTTGCAGGGAAGTACCTGCTTGTCGGACTTTCTGGGCCTTGCGTACTACTTGCTCTGGATAGAAAAACTGGGAGCTTGATTTGGTCCCAAACTCTGGATACTATGGAATTTGCTCGAATCTCCGCGTCTCCCACTGTTTATGATGAGTACGTATTTCTGAATTCAATTGAAATAGAAAGAATTCGAAGAGGAGAAAGTCTAAGTTTCTACCAGACCTTAGATCTTTATCAAGCCTTCAGGTCCCGGGCTCGGATCCAGTTGAGATTTCTATATCCGCACAATGACCATAATGGATGCTCGCTTTATTCCCCTCTAGTAAGTACTTTAGGTTGTCTGTTGATTTACTTTCCAATTCAGAGTCCCCTTTAAGACCTAAGAATGATAATGCTATGGATAAATTTCACACTGATGTGCATAATTTGCAAGATGATGATCATAAATAACTACAGATGTAAGGCTAACTTTTCCTGGCTTCCTATGCGGCTTTCGGTGGACGAGTGATGTCATATTCAGTCTGATCGTGGCAAGATTAATATACGATCCGTCTTGTGCAGGCATGTATATATTGGTACAAGTTCACTCGAAGAGCTACTTGTTGTCGAGTGTTGTATCTTCCAAGGAGCATTTTTCAAGCTTACTTTGGAAAGCGGTGAGATACTGTGGAGGGTCCCAATGATGCCAGATAACGGTGGTAAAATTGGCGGATACTCAGGTAATGCAATTTGGGGCAGCAATCCACCTGTGGATGTCAAGAGGAGACAGGTCTATGTAACAACAGGGAATAACTACGATGTGCCTGCCGACGTCGCAGAATGTGAACTAAACTACCAGAATCAAACCAACCCACCAATTCCAGATCCATGTCTCATCGAAGACAATCATGTAGAGTCCATTCTCGCAATCGACATTGATTCCGGAGAAGTAGTTTGGTCTAGACATCTTGGGGGATTTGATACTTGGCTCTTGGTCTGTGTGTTGCCTAATAATGCTGGACCCAATTGCCCAACAATCCCTGGTCCTGACTATGATTTTGGTATGTCCCCTATGCTCTTGACTATTCCTGTGGCTCAAAATCATAGTATCGATAATCACTACAGCCATTGGGGATCTCTGAAAGGTCGAGATATACTGGTGGTAGGTCAGAAAAGCGGTATAATCTGGGCAATCGACCGAGACACTGGAGAAATTGTATGGTCAATTGTGAGTATCTGATCCAATCCCTGGCATAGGACCTACTGGATGTCTTTTACTTCGCAGTCTTCTTCGCCCCGTACCAGCAGCGAGAGATAATCTGGTGTTCGCACCTACAGCCTTAGTCCATGGTACAGTTACTCAGATCTGTAGTTTCGTAAATAGATGCGATCGATACATCTCCGTGTCTATTGTTCCCAGCAAGTATCGACTTTACTCTGTTGTTTCCTAAATTTGCTACAGGAAAACATACGTAGCATCTTGCGGGTTGTTGAATATGCAGTGACTACAGCTAGTGGAATGATGGTTCCTTTTAAGCTCTTACTATAATATGAACTTTCCACTTTCAGGAGGCTGGTCCTGGCGGTACTCTAGGTGGTTCCTCTTGGGGCATGACAACTGACGGACGGAGAGTATTCACAAATGTCATCAACAATGAGGCGAAGAACTTCACACTAGCGCCTACCTCAACTGTAACTACAGAAGGTGGATGGGTTGGATTGAATGCATCAACCGGTGAAGTGCTTTGGTCCAAAGCTAGCCCTGCAGGTGGCTGGCCTGCTGGTCCTGTAAGTAACCTCGTCTGTATTCCTCCTCACACAATATAATGAAGTTGGTCTTTATTATTTCTAGAATAAATATCAAGCTTGCAGAGCTCACTCAAGCTACTTGTCAATTGTTCATCTACGTAAACTCAATGCACCAATCCCATAATGTGCTTCGCTAGATACTGAGTTTGCAGTTGGACAGAGTCTTGCATTCTAGAGGAGTTCACATGATGAGTTCACGGTTTCGAGTTCTAAGCCATACATCTTACCATTTATCCTTGCAGTTGTCTCATGCAAATGGTGTAGTGTTCGGAGGAGTGGTTACGGAACCAGCCGGTCTTTATGCCCTCGATGCAGAAACAGGACAAGAGCTGAAGAGGTTTCCAACACATGGCCCCATTTACGGCGGACCATCTATAGTAGATGGTTGCACATACATTCCAATCGGTTCTACCACGATTGTCAGACTTGCGGCTTCAGGTGCCAATGTTTCAATTCCGGCAGGGCCTTACTCTGTAATTGCTGCGTGTGTATAGTTACATTCTTTGTGTGTTCTGTTCGTCCGGGTGATTAGTGGATGCAACTGCCCCACCTGTATCAAGTACAATCGTGAAAACTGATGACAGACCAAGGCTACCTTACAGGATATATAAAGTGTCATAAACAGACGATCGAGTGTTTCTCACAGTATTACTCATGCAAATCTAGTACGAAATGCATTCTTGCGATCACATCTACTATCTTTAATGTCTTTGTTTGTGCACACTTAAATTGAAGGCACTATTCAATATGGTACTGTTTAGTTAATGGGTAGCATCAGTCCGCAGCAAGTATAGTAGCGCATCTCTTTGTTTAATTCTTATATATGATGATGCATACACTAAATGTAGACTACTCCAAACTATGTAGAGTTTCCGCTCCTCAAGATTACACACATTCATTTGTAAATAAAAATTAATTTATTTTTCTTTAAAATTGAACGAAAAATAGAGAAACAGATAATTAAATAAATATTTTTATTGATAAGAGTAAATGTAAATAAATCATGGTCTGTATACCAAAACTTAATCCAAATTTTATACAATTTTTTAAATGTTTTAAATAAGTTAAATTGAAATATCAATATTTAATATTTAACCTGGAGGATAATTATTATTATCATATCATTCAGTTAATTTTGGTTAAATATAGTAGACTTAGTAATATGAAATTTATTTTATTAATTTAAAATTCAGAAAGGTTAACTTCAACAAGTTCAAACTGAAACATAATATAAAATTAAAAATGTTTATCAATCATGCTGCAAATTAAGAAAGTATAATTTCAGAATCTTACATTCATCTATGATCAACATCCACAATGAAAACTTTTTATTCAATCAAAAGAAAAATTCAAATATTCACTTGTAAGGACTGCAATGAGCAAGGTAAATATAATACAAACAATAAACATAAATATATCAGAAGATAAACATAATCTAATTACTAGAAAAATTATTTTAGAAAATTGGAGAAGATTGAACCTTTGCAAAATTTCAACTCAACAAAAGAATTAACCATTTTGAAATTTCAATTCAAGAGAAGAATTAAGTATTATGGGATCTTGATTGAAAAGGTTATTCCTTCGTCTAGATTTTGTAAATATATTAGTTATCTGCCTTATCAACTTGGCAGATTGTAGTACGAAACGGGACTAGGCAACGGACTTTATAAAGATAATATTAGGAACAAATTTAGATAAGGTTATAGGTATTTCATGCTATAATGAAGAAAGTTTTCAAACAACAAGAGTAATAGCTAGAGTCTACAGCCGTCCTTTAAGGGGTTTAAGAGTATATACACTCGAAGTGCCCGGGTGTTGTTAGAGACCTGGATTCTCCATTGTACTACAAATTAGTAAATAAAACAATTGTTTTACTTGAGGTTCTTTAAACATCCCTAGGTATCTTTGTTTCTCTTTCTTCCTCAATGTTGTTCCTTGGTAGTTGGATAGACATTGAGCGCCATCGAGTATATAATTAAAATTAATTTCTTTGTTCTCAGGTAACTAAGTAGCTCCTAAGTGTCTCATTATGTTGTATACTTGTTCATTAAGTCTCTTACTCTTGCAATTTCTATGTTCCTTCTATTTAAGGAAAAACGTACTAATAATTTATTTAAGATTTCTTCATTGTATTTTAGAAATACACTAAAGAAAAGACAATATTCTGAAAATGTCAAATTTTTTCAGAAATAGTACAATTTCTAAACTCTTACTTTCATTTATATATTGGACTATTCCAAGCACCATCACAATTACTGGGTAAAGAACCATAGTTTCATTCATTATTCTCATTAATTAGACAAATAATTTATCTATTTGACTTGAATAATTTATCTGATATTCTTTTTAATGAAGATTTTTGAAGATCAATGGTAAATGATATTTCAAAACTGTACTTATAGAGATGCTACAAAGTTTCAATAACATCAGATTGAATGGAGTAATTTGATAAAAATTTGACCTGCTAAAATGTTTCACTTATGTATGCTTTTAATAACATCAGATTGTTAATTTGTAAGTAAGTCAAAAAATTTAATTTTACTAATCCTATGATTTGAAATGAATAATTTGATGTCTTTGATCTTATAAACAGCTTAGCTTATATTCTTATGCATGATCTGCAACAATTATATGGCTAAGAAACTTAAAATCAAGGAAGAGTATGTGGAAATTAAATAAGTATAATATATTATCTTTCTGACTTGCTGAAAATCATAAGTTTTGTGATGAGTTTATCTTATTTTTTAATTTCACATTTTAATTTATTAAAATATTAAAAATATTACCAAAAAAAATTAATCCAAGAAGATTCTATTCATTATGCTATAGCAGAAAAAACATCTGTACCATATCTTTATCTTCTTAGATTATAAACATTTTATTTAAAAGATTTGGACATTTAGAATTCACCATTTAGAAATTAGGGTTCTTGAATTTAAATATTTGAAAGTCTATTTTTAATAAATACATAATCACAGTATCAGCTGACATCAGGTTCAGCTGCAAGTCATCTCCATCGTCCTGAATGAAAGGATAGATAAATCTACTTATATTATTATATTAGATGGGCATAAGACTTCATTTGTATGCATACATAACACAAGAAGAGTCTTGATGCTTCTCTCTTAACGCTCCATGGTGGATATTGCTCAATCTTCTTCACATCAATTAATACACAAAGTACTGCCATGAGATACATGGGAGAGGCATGAGATACCTCTTGTCTCTCGTTTCCTTACTCCTTCATCTTCTAGTTACATAGCTCTCCTGCAACCCTTATGTCAACTAGTCTTATAAGCTTCTCCAAAGGCGCCTTTCTTGTCTCATGCTAACCATAATCAGTATAAACATGCCTTTATTTAAAGAAGATTAGTCTGAGCTCATCGACCAACATAATTTCTTCCTCTATGAATAGGTATCTTCATTCCGCCTATTGATCTTCCTATAAAATTGAAATACTCTTTATCTGGTTGATTCTTGGACTCTAGAAAATGCAACTAACTTATCAGAATGGAGATGGAGTGCAAACAACTTATCAGAATACTTTATTATCATCATTCTTGGACATCTTCAATTAGTCACATATCATACTTGTAATTGTCTACTTGCTTCAATGAACTATCTCCTATCTCTTCGTAATCGTCTACATGCTCCAATTTAATCAGGCCTACCTGTTCCCTAAGGTACTTTATATCCGACGTTTTCCATAAGAGCGAGGAATTTACTGGAATCATTTACCTTGAGTCACATCAGAAGTAATCAAGAAGATTGATAAATTAACCTATTACATATGCGAAAGGTTATGTCTACTAATATACAGTCTAGAAGACTCCACACGGAACCAAAGTGTTTAATCCATTTCCTTTGATAATCTCCTTTCTCCTTCATTAACTCGTTCTAATCCATCGTGGAACGGTAGTTTCTTTGTTGGTTCGATCGCTCACGGAACCAAAGTGTTTAATCCATTTCCTTTGATAATCTCCTTTCTCCTTCATTAACTCGTTGTAATCCATGTTGGAAGGGTAGTTTCTTTGTTGGTTCGATCGCTCCTTGTCTTCCATGGTAGAAGGGTTTAGAAGGGTTATATACCAATTCTTATTAATATATGCCTTTTGCTATGGTAGGAGGGGTTTTTGGTCGAGTGATTGATCTGGAAAAGTGCATCTCCATGTCTACCGTGGTAGAAGGGATATTTGCTAATATACCGATTCTTAATAATATATTCCTTTTGCAATGGTAGGAGTGGTTTTTGGTTGAGTGATTGATCTTGAAAAGTGTATTTGTGATATCAATAGCAAGATATATTATCTAGAGGTGAAAATTGACTTGGTAACATCTAGGTAGATGAGATAGAGGTGTCAACAAAAAAACACTTTTACTAATAGTGCAGGAGTTGAGAATAGCCTGTAAACTTCAGAGTCAATTTTGAAGGCCTAAACGAGTGAATCAGGTCTCAAAGATATACAAGTAAACACCCCCAGTAGAGGAAGGATGGCCTTCCATCCCCTCGGTTTGTCTCATCAAAAGCTTTTTAATGGTACCTCACCCACATGAATTGGAGATTCATGTAAGAAGATCTCTAAATATTTCTTGTGGTCAAAGATATTTTGAGCAACCAAATAAAATCAGAATCAACATGTCACCCATACATAGAACTAATCTAAGGGTAGAGCTTGTTGACATATCACACTCCATATATTTGATCCAAGGGTGAAGCCTCCTTTAAGGGAGTCCTTTTGCTATATTTTACAATCAAGGTGCTCTTTGGGGCATCGAAGGATTGAGTGTGAAGCTTACTTTTCTTTTAAGGTCTCTTATCCTTGGAATATTACAATGGTATCCGAGCAGATGTTTCAATCCAAGAGAGTGGATCACCCCTCTTGGAAGAATATGGGCTATTGAGACTGAGTAATTTTTGAGGAGAGAAATCATAATGTAATTGATAGATTAGGAGAGTGTTAGAGAGAGAACGGGACGGAGGCTCCAAAAGGATAATGCCTGGTACCCCGCTTTCCATTCTTGAATCCATTTCATATCAAGATTATATACATCTAGCATGAGCAAGTGAGAGTATATTTTATTTTTCATTTCAGAGTAAATTTTATGGATATAGTGATGAATTCACCAAACTCGATGATTTTGCCTTTGGTGATCTATGATAGGGAGTGGGAGCTTACAAGGTATGAGTACAAGATGAATAATATAAGGTCTAAGTATGAGATGAGTATGAGGTACAAGATGTGAGTACAAGACAAGTACAAGGCTTGAGCACAAGATGAGTATGAGTTTGAATATGAGAATAGTAATACAAGATAAGATAGAAGGCATGAGTACAAGGTGTGAATACAAGATGAGTACAAGGTGTGAGTACAAGACAAGTATGATGTTTGAATACAAGTATGAGTGTAAGTACAAGAGTCATACAAGGTTTGAATACAAGTACAAGGCGTAAGTACAAGAGACAACTATGAGGTGTATAAGGTCAAGATGAGGTACAAGCAACATATCTGAGATGAATACAGGTAGTCCAAGGTACTAGCGCAAGAGATAGGAGATACAAGGTGCAACCTTGACATCTATATGGCCATAACTTCATAAGGCTTTAACATTGGCTATAGACCTCCAAACACTATGATTTTGGTGTCAATGAGAAGCCCTTGTGAAATTTCTTCTAATGAGATAAAAATCTCTCCATTTATATGTGTAACTATAGAAATATAGCCCAAAGTGAGTGCACCAAAATTCCCCTTAAGAGATGACTCTTCCAAGTTGAAGGTTGATGGCAGCAAATATTGTCAGGATCGCTCCCTTTGTACCTTGGCATATACAAGAATGAATCTAAATAGTACCACATTGAGTGATTTCTTACCTGGACATTATACTATTTTTTTTTCTTTTACAAATGTAAAAAATGGTACAAAATTGCACACTTGAGAACAAGTGAAGCTTAATAGTTCACAGATTGAGTGGGCTAATTGGAAAAAAAATAAGATTTTAATTTCTCCTTTCCTCATAGTTCACATGTTAAGTGGACTAATTTGCAAACAAATAAAAAGGTTAATTTCTCCTTTCCTCATAGTTCATAGGTTGAATGGACTAATTTGAAAAAAAATGAGAGAAAATTGTAAGTCAATGGCATTGGATACCGTCCAGAGTGAAAGAAGTCAATAAACTAAATTTTAGAAACTAAATTTGAGCTGAATACACATTCACGACAAAGGTAACTATAGCACTTTCAATCAATAAACTATATTTAGAAATTTCAGAAACTAAATTTGAGTTGGATTCACATTCACAACTGAGTAAAGGTAACTATATACACATGATTATTAGTACTCTTCTGATTATTAGTACTCTTCTGTCTTTGAATTGAATACATATACTTATCTAGGTTTTCCCCCGAGCAAAAAATCACCATAACCTAACAGTCTAATCTTGTTGTTTTACAGCTATACATATTCTCGTCCTATTTACCCTTTCCAAAGATATGTACTGCTACTTGACACTCTAATCTTGCTAACCTTGCTAATTTACTCTAATTTACTCTTTGTTTTATAGTGTGATAAACTCGAGTCATGGAGAGACAACGCAATCAAATTGAAATAGTAATTGAACACTTTAGAACTCTCCAACTTGATGGGCGGCTCAGAAATATAGTAAATAGACTCACGGACGGACAATCTATGTCTATTCAACTACCAACGAACAACATCTCTACGGTTAAACAAAGACCTAAAGACACTCAAGGAAGAAAGAGATTCAAGACAACATCTCTACACTTAAATATAGGCATAAGGACACAAGAAGAAAGAACCCTTAAAGAACCGCTTAAAGAACCCAAAGTAAAATAATTGTTTTAGTTTCTAATTTATAGTACAATGTAGAATCCAGCTCTCCATATATATACTCTTAAAACCCTGAATGGGTGGCAGTAGATTCTAGCTATTACCCTTGTTGTTTGAAAACTCTTTGAATTATAGCAGTAAATACCTACTACCTTACCCAAATTTGTTCATAATATTATCTTTATAAAGTCACCTCATGGTCCGGTTTCGTACTATAATCCGCCGGTTCATGAATAATATCTTAGAAGATCCAGAAGAAGGAATAAATTTTAAAGTTGAGATTCCATAATACGTATTCTTCGCTTGAAATACAAAGAAATTCTTGTTGAAATTTCACAAAGACTGATTCTTCTTCAAATTTTCTATGATATTTGTGTTTATTATTTTTACTATTTTTATTTTCTGAGATATTTATGTTTATTGCTTGTATTATATTTACCTTGGTCATTGAAAGTCCTTATTAGTGCACATTTGAAATTTTCTTTTGATTGATTAGAAATTTTTGGATGTGGATGTTGATCATATATGAATGTAAAAATTCTAAAATTATACTTCTCTATTTGCAACATGATTGATAAATATTTTGAGTTTGTGTATCTGAGTTTGAGCTCGTTAAAATTAAACATTCTGAATTTTGAAATACTAAAATAGAATGCATAGTACTTAGTCTAATATATTTAACCAAAATCAACTGAATGATATCATTAGAATGATTCATTCTTCAGATTTAAGATTCAATATTTGTCTTTAATTAGCTTAATTTTGATTTTTTTTAAGAAATTATAAAATTTTGGATTAATTTAGGGGTTACCGACCATGATTTTATTTGCATTTACTCTTATCAATATAAATATCTATAAAATTATTTTTTTAAGCTATTTTGAATTTAATTCTTAAAAGCAAGACCATTTTCCATTTGCAAATAAAGTGTGTAATTTGTGGGAGCGAAAAGTCTACAAAGTTTGGAGTTTTCTAATTTTAATAGATGCATTATCATATATAAGAATTAAACAAAAGAGATGCGCTAGCATACTTGCAGCGGACTGATGAGGCCTAGAAACTAAACTAAACTATATCGAATAGGCCCTCATACAGTTTAAACGAACAAAAACATTAGAGATAGTAGATGTGATCGCAGAAATGTATATGTAATAGATTTGAATAATACTGTGAATATAAATAACTTTCTACACGGTAGTAACGGTAGTAATGTGTTCTGTTCGTTCTGTTCTGTCCGGGCCTATTACTACCCGAACGAACAGAACACACAAAGAATGTAACTATACACACGCAGAAATTACAGAGTAAGGCCCTGCCGGAATTGAAACGTTGGCGATTGAAGCCGTAGCTCGAACAGCATTAGTTGAACCGATCGGAATGTATGTGCACCCATCTACTATAGATGGTCCGCCGTAAATTGGACCATGTGTTGGAAACCTCTTCAGCTCTTGTCCTGTTTCTGCATCGAGGGCATAAAGACCGGCTGGTTCCGTGACCAACCCTCCGAACACCACACCATTTGCATGAGACAACTGCAGGGACAGATGGCACGATGTATGGCTTAGAACTTGGAACCCTGAACTCACCATGTGAACTCCTATAGAAGGCTCTGTCCAACTGCAGACTCAGTATCTAGCGAAGCACATTATTGGATTGGTGCATTAAGTAGATGAACAATTGACAAGTAGCTTGAGTGAGCTCTGCAAGCTTGATATTTATTCTGGATAGACCAACTTCATTATATTGTGAGAGCATGAATACAGACGAGGTTACTTACAGGACCAGCAGGCCAGCCACCTGCAGGGCTAGCTTTGGACCAAAGCACTTCACCGGTTGATGCATTCAATCCAACCCATCCACCTTCTGTAGTTACAGTTGAGGTAGGCACTAGTGTGAAGTTCTTGGCCTCATTGTTAATGACATTTGTGAATACTCTCCGTCCGTCAGTTGTCATACCCCAAGAGGAACCACCTAGAGTACCGCCAGGACCAGCCTCCTGAAAGTGGAAGTTCATGCTTTAGTAAGAGCTTAAAGGGAACCATCATTCCACTAGCTGTTGTCACTGCATGTTCAACAACCCGCAAGCTGCTACGTATGTTTTCCTGTAGCAAATCTAGGAAACACAGAGTAAAGTCGATACTTGCTGGGAACAATAGACACGGAGATGTATCGATTGCATCTATTTACGAAACTACAGATCTGAGTAACTGTACCATGGACTAAGGCTGTAGGTGCGAACACCAGATTATCTCTCACTGTTGGTACGGGGCGAAAAAGACTGCTAACTAAAAGACATCCAGTAGGTTCTATGCCAGGGATTGGATAAGGTACTCACAATTGACCATACAACTTCGCCAGTGTCCCGGTCGATTGCCCAGATTATACCGCTTTTCTGACCTACTACCAGTATATCTCGACCTTTCAGAGATCCCCAATGGCCGTAGTGGTGGTAGGTACTATGATTTTGAGCCCCAGGAATAGTCAAGAGCATAGGGGACATACCAAAATCATAATCAGGACCAGGGATTGTTGGGCAATTGGGTCCAGCATTATTAGGCAAAATACAGACCACGAGCCAAGTATCAAATCCTCCAAGATGTCTAGACCAAACTACTTCTCCGGAATCAATGTCGATTGCGAGGATGGACTCCACATGATTGTCTTCGATGAGACATGGATCTGGAATTGGTGGGTTGGTTTGATTCTGGTAGTTTAGTTCACATTCTGCGACGTCGGCAGGCACATCATAGTTATTCCCTGTTGTTACATAGACCTGTCTCCTCTTGACATCCACAGGGGGATTGCTGCCCCAGATTGCATTACCTGAGTACCCGCCAATTTTACCACCGTTATCTGGCATCATCGGGACCCTCCACAGTATCTCACCGCTTTCCAAAGTAAGCTTGAAAAATGCTCCTTGGAAGATACAACACTCGACAACAAGTAGCTCTTCGAGTGAACTTGTACCAATATATACATGCCTGCACAAGACGGATCGTATATTAATCTTGCCACGATCAGACTGAATATGATATCACTCGTCCACCGAAAGCCGCATAGGAAGCCAGGAAAAGTTAGCCTTACATCTGTAGTTATTTATGCTCATCATCTTGCAAATTATGCACATCAGTGTGAAATTTATCCATAGCATTATCATTCTTAGGTCTTAAAGGGGACTCTGAATTGGAAAGTAAATCAACAGACAACCTTAAGTACTTACTAGAGGGGAATAAAGCGACCATCCATTATGGTCATTGTGCGGATACAGAAATCTCAACTGGATCCGAGACCGGGGCCTTAAGGCTTGATAAAGATCTAAGGTCTGGTAGAAAGTTAGACTTTCTCCTCTTCCAATTCTTTCTATTTCAGAAATACGTACTCATCATAAACAGTGGGAGACGCGGAGATTCGAGCAAATTCCATAGTATCCAGAGTTTGGGACCAAATCAAGCTCCCAGTTTTTCTATCCAGAGCAAGTAGTACGCAAGGCCCAGAAAGTCCGACAAGCAGGTACTTCCCTGCAACGACCGGTGTTGTTCTAGAAACCACAGGGTTGCCACGAAATGTTAGATTTGTGATTTCAGTGAGAGTCTTCTGCCACACCACATCACCTGTATGCTGTTTGACTGCATATAGGTTTCCTTTCCAATCTGGAAAATAAACCACACCATCGGCGATTGATGGAGTCGCTGTTACCTCCCCTTCAGTCGCGAACGTCCATTTCGTCTCAAGATTTTTTACAGAATTTCGGCTGATTTCGTATTCGAATTGTGCCCATCGCAAGTTTTCAAGACCATTACCCCCTCCATGATTTGGCCACTGGAAGTCAAACGAATAAAGTGCATGTCCCAAATCAGATTCTCGAAGTGCATATCTCAAAAGCAGATCCTCAAACTGCTGTGGACTTGTCTCACAACTACATGTGAGTTTAATTCCCTGCCATAAGATCTTCTCAAATGAAACACTCGTAGTCCTAAGTACATACCGGCACTATAAGTACCAACAACGCGTGATTTCTAGTTCCATTGAGTTCACACTCGTTAATCCACACGCTAACGACTTGTGACACAAAGTATCCATAGCCGTACAATAACGACATGTAAATTACCACAGATGGAATTCTCGGGTAAACACTTTCGTCGTGACTACCATATTCAGAACCAGAAATATACTTGATAGCCGAACATATGCATAAAGTTCTCAAGACAACGGCGATGATTAACCAAATGGGTTTCCACATGAATTTGGTCATGGTGGCCATGGCAAGAACGAGATCTAGAATATAAATTTCTCCACGAGTTTGGAATCGCCAACGAAACTGGACCTATTGTGGCTTTTTACTCTGAGAATGGCAGGTCCTATCCCACAATATATACTACTAGTCGGAGCTCGAGTTTCCAGTGAAGACTTTGCTTCATGGGAAACGTGAAGTGAGAACTAGAATCTTCTCTTGTTCGACCCAAGGAATACACATGGAATACACGTGAAGGAATACACATGGTTTTCTATGATAATTTAGAAATTTGTCATTAAGCTCGTGTTTCTTGCTAGCTGGCCTCCGGAGTAACATTGAGTTGCGGAGACGAAATTCGATCGTGATCCAAAGGGAAAGGCGTGAATGCTTTTTGGTTTACTTGATTAGATGTTAAAATGGAAGTCATGATGCTGATGAGAGTGTCATCTAATCTAAATGTAATAAATATAATAATATTATTTAAATTTTAATATATAAAAATTAATTAATTTAATAAAAATATTATTTTACATTATTATAAACTATATAAAAGTATATTTATGTATAGAAATATTATTTATATATAAAAGTAATGATCACCTTTTGCTTCTTTTCGGTTGTTTAGACTCAAGAAGCTTTAGCGCTTGCTGCCATATACTCTATGGAGTCCTATGATGCTATGCTCCATCTCCCCCAAGATAATATCCACTCTTCTCTCACTTTGCTCCTCTAAACCCACATTTGTTGATTGTTTCATGATTTCTGCCTGGTCTTTCGATTTCTGTTCACTTAATCTTTCAAGTTTTGCTGGTTGGTCCTCAATTACATGTCCTCTATTTTGCTACATGCTTTGTTAAGCGCTTATCTATTAATTGATGTGTATCAGCCCCCTACTGCTATTGATCACGGAATATTTACATTTTATTTGTACTTAGCTTCACATTTCATCTGTTAGATTCACTTCATCTCCTTTACTGATTTATTTACTCCTTTATCGTGATTTTCACATATTATGTTTAAATTTCATCTTAATTTATTGAGTTCTAGATCTTCTAGATCCCCCGTTCTTCGAACGGGCTTCTGCTCTCATGTACTGTTATCTATATGCATATTCTATTTCACGGTTCTTGGACAACTCCATACTTTAACTTACTTTGAGTTAAAGAGTTGTTTATAAGTATAAGATTATCCACTAAATGATATTTCTCAACTTATGTTGTATAATTGTTACCAAATACAGGTTGGTTCCTAATTCTTTATATAATGTTCTCTTTATGTTGCTATTTTGCTTTTGTTTCAAGTTACATTCGCTTTGTTAAGTTCACTGCATCTACTTTACGGATTTATCACTCTTCTTCTTGGTTTGAGAATATCTTGGTTATTGTTTATAAGCACTTCATATACATTTAATGAGTTCTTGATTACCGTTCTAGGAACGTCTTTTCTCTCATCTCCTACTATCCATATGCAAGTTATACAAGATGAGGAAAAAGAAATACCTTGGAGGGGCAATTGGGAGTATTGAGTGGACGTGGCTTTGAATGTGTGCAGGTTCTTTGTATTGGTTTGTGAGTTAATTATCTTTCTTTGTACGTGGATACTACTACCTTTTCAAAAGCTTAAGGTTCACATCGACATTTGAGAAGCTATATGGTATTAATTATTTAAGGTGGAAGACTATTACTTAGGTTTATTATCCATGATGATAGGTGAAAAAAAAATGGAGAACACAGAGAAGAGGAAGAAATATAAGCCTTTGAGGACAAAGATAATGGAGCACTGCTTCATTAAATTCTTCACTAGTAAAACCTCGTCCAAATTTGAGTTGTGTACTCGAGAGAAGACATCGAAGGGTCGGTGTGGATAGTTTCAACCTCATATTGAATCACAAACTTTTTCCACAGCAAAGGAAGTTGGAGCATGAATATTATAAGATTAAATTCAAAGACGTAAAGTGATCTCACTTCTAGTGGAGTTGAAATTGATGAGAGGAAGATAATGATCAAAAAAATTCCATATTCTTTCTTGAATTTAATATCATAACTCTTCTAAATGGTTATTATGATAGAAAGCTTCAATCGGGTATGTATGCTCACAGGAGGTGAAGATTAATATGAAGGCAAAATCAAGACGAGCTCCTTTATTTTCCAATGAAAATCTCTCAAAACTGAAAAGTTAATTTACTCGTGGGAATAGAAAATTTTCCAATTCAAAAGATTACAAAGGGATAACGGTATGCATTTTTTCTAAAAGTGGAGGACATGTTTCTAAGGAGTGCTAGAAATCAAAAGGGAGAAATTTTGAGAATTCTAAATTTAATTTTAAAAAATGGTATAACAACAAGACGATCAAATTACAAATGCTACAAAAAAAAATCAAAGGAGTAGCAAGCAATGAGAAAAGTGAATTTTGAAGGATTGGAGTTTATGACACTATCAGCAAAAATAAATGGATATTTTTATTTTACAAGAAGCCATCACATGAATCTTATCTTCAGTGAGTTCCATTGCATCAAAGTACCAATGGTATAGTCAAGAAAGCTTGAAGCAGCAAGAACATGAAAAATAATAGGGAGATGCAAGGCTAAGCAACAAATGTTCCATAACTTTAGAACCTGCATACTAGTCTACACATAATCCATTCTTCACTTTCTTCATTTTATGTGACTAGATGTGTAATAAAAAGAAATACCCAAAAGTTCCTGGAGTATCTTTTAATGTTCCTTGTTTTTTGTAACTGATGTGTAGATTTTTATCAATCTCCCTTGTGTATTGTAATCAGTTTGCAGATTTTAATTAGTAAGTTTAGTGATAGTTTTCTTTCTTCACTTGGATGAGATTTATAATCTTCCTTATAGTCATCTAGCTACTCCTCACTTGTTTGATTTTGACAAGTAGTAAATGGAATTATTAACCTTCATCTGCAAAATGGGCCGGCACAACCATCTTCCCTTTTGTCCCTTCTTCTAGATTTATTCAAGGTAATGTTTTGACATTGCCTTGCAATCTTTGGATTGCAACTCCACTCGGTTAACTTCTCTATACCTCTCTTCTGCTTCCCTTCTATCCAATCTTTCAGGGTGATCTATTGGTTGTGGACCCTCATGTCCCAATATTACCAAGTGAGAATCTCGTCCCCATAGTTTTACTTATCTCTTAGTAACTAGAACCCATAAGTTCATCTAACTCTTTGGACATTCTAATTTACTCATCTTTTGAGTTGCTCGGGCTTGAGCTTCAATCCTCATAAGCTCATCAGATACACCATAAGTACCAACTTCAGTAAAGTTCGGCTGGGCACCGATAAATGGGCTCTAATCATCGGTGAAAGTGACGTATCAGGTCAAGGTATCTTTCGTGGTCTCATATCGCACATGGCATTCTGGAAATTCAGTTCAGTTTTGGGAAAGACCACAACAGTAGTAATGTTTACATCTTCAAGTTCTTTTAACAGGTGAGATTCAAGTTATGAATTTTTTGTTATAAATGGACGTGAACTAATGCAAATTTGCACATCATTCACAAAATACAAATAGCACTAAAACTATACAAAGTATATTTTTTTACTTTCTTTTGTTGCAAATGTAGAATATGAAATGAAGAATAGAATACAAGCAAGCTAGTACGCAGATTTTAACTAATGAAACACTTTGTTTTACTATCTGGCTTTGTCTCTCTAGGTTGCAATTGCAATTCTCACTACTTTGCTGCTCAATTTTTCTTGAGTAGGCATCTAGCATATCAATGGAATAACCAATTATCTATATAAATATATATTTATATATATTTATATTTATATTTATATATTTATATATATATATTCTAACCTTAACTAATGCCGCTGATAATCGCTATGTACAAACACTAACGACTATAATATGTATTATATCAATTTCAACTACCACATGTATTACCATCTGAAATATAATTTTAATTATTTTAACCATTATAGAGCTAAGAAGGAATGGCTCTTAAATGGAAGAAGAGATTTCGCGAGGTCACATTGAATTTGTCCAGGCAAAAATGGACTCGAGATTCTAAAGGCAGATCTGCTTCTAAGCAGTGAACACTGAACGATACGCCAGCCAGGACTTGAGGGAGTATCGAGCACGCGAAACCGTCAACTCGATGGTCCTTAGAGCTGCCGGAACTCCTTCCCAGGTTTGTTCTTCTAGACCAGATGAATGATCGACAGTCTAGCAGATGTGTATCTGTTCCCTGCAGCTGAATTGCAGTGTGGACTTGCAGAAATCCAGATCAATCCTGAATTCGTCTGGATTCCAGAATGAATATTAGTTTACTTCTAACTTCCTCCAAGTCAGGGATCTCCTGTTACATTTTGTGCTCTGAAAGAGGTAAATGATTTTCTTGGTGCGTGGAGCCGAGCTCCTATCACTATTCCGTTGTTGGCGTCGCTGTCTGTGCGATCCTTGCTTCCAAACGTTTCTTCATGTGAATAAGAGTGCACGATTTGCTTGTGAGCATTCAACTGTAGCGTGTCGAAGCGCATTAAGCAAGCTTAGGTCTCTGGTGATAAGCATGCATCTCATGTGGTTTTAGGACGAAACATCAGCAGCAAGTCCTGGAGTAACTCGGCTTTCAGATGGCGCAAGCACGAGATGGTCCAATGCTTGACTACTAGGCCTACGTATACAGGTACACATAAAGTATGTCACATGTTTACAGATCCGTATTTGGGATTCCTGTAAAGGTCTTGAATTTAACTAGCAAACAGGCTAGCGCTAACTATATAAAGTGGAAAGTTGGAAAGTGCTTAGGTACAAAGATCCTGCACGCCAAGCGTTTGTTTCCTCCCTTATATTTCCCTTATGTTTCACCCCAAGAATAAAACCTATTTAACTATCAACCAGGGTATCTTCTTCGAGCATGTTTACCAAGGAGCAGGTAGTAATTGAGCTCAAATCTTCTACCGGCAAGTTTGGGCCATGGTCAAGGGGCTAGAGGAAAACAGAGGAGTGACCTACCTGGCACCACTTGCCATTCATTTTTACTTGGGGCTTAACATGTTTGACAATGGAGAGCAAAAGATATTTCATACACACTTCAGAATAAATGAATACTTTGTTGCACAACTTGAAGGAAAAGGGATTACCAAGGCAATTCAGGATGCAAATGTGCAGTTTGCTACAATAAGTGCCTATTTGGAGGTGAAGAAAGACTCAACTCCTGTAAACTGGAAAGAGAAACTCTCCCAAGACTACGCGAGCAGTGGAGAAGGCTGGCAAGACACTCAAGTGGTGGACCTCTCTTCAGAAGCTGACAAAGAAGATGATGAAGAAGAGGCTGGAGCTGAAGAATTGACCCGCAAGAAACAAAGACCGAGTCTGAAGGAGAATAGGAGAAGTAAGATGCATAGTTTACACCACCTAAGATCAATGAGCAAACTGAAGGACTTACAAGCCAAGGATCAAGAAGACCTTCAGGATGAGCAACTTGTGACTCCTGTACATCCAGGTTTGCCCTCAGAGTTGGGAGTGCAAGAAACACGAGGAGCAGTCAAGGATGAGCATGTAGACATCCAAGGAGACAAAGTCCCCAAAGGAGTTTGCAGTAAAGGCTAAGAAGTGGTATCCAAAGGGCACCCAAGATACACATTAGATGGGGCGGACATTGTGGTAAATTCTGTTGGATCCTTGTTGAGATACTTATGGGAAACAGTTTCCCAATACAAGGGAGAATTGGCTGGGGGTTGCGGACTTTAATTCCTTGGTCAAGAAGATACATGCAAAAAAGTATACCTGCAATGCAAAGAATGACCATTGGGACTGAGAGATGGAGAAAAATCAAGGCATATACAAGGAGGAGTTGAGGAGAAATGACTCATTGGTGCAAGAGATGGAGGAATTCAGAAGGCAAAACACTTCGTTGGAAAATGCAACAAAAAATCAAGAAGATGAATTCTAAAGATAACAAGAAGAATTGAGTGCTCTTTGGATAGCAAGAAATTTCAGACAGAAGTGGCTGGAAGGAGAAATTACAAGATTGAAATGAGGAAATCCTCAACTTAATCAGCAATTGGAAATGGAGCAAGTTAAGTGCATTGCCTTGGAGTCTATGATGGAAGAATATTGGAAGGAAACTAGCATCAAGGTGGAGTCCCTGCAAGCTGAGTTCTAAGAGAAGCAAGAAGATTGAGCAACAATTAGAGCCAAAATGATGAAAAACATGACTGTTGAGATTGAAGAAGCATACACCCAACAAAAGGAGGTAATGATCAAGATGTGCAAGAACTTAGATGATCTTTGTGACCAATTGGTATTGATCACCAAAGAAGTAGCTGAAGAGAGAATGACAAAGACTAACCTGTATAAGCTGAAGTTGTAGGTCCAAACTCTCAACAAGAAGTGTTTGAAGATCCATGAATGGACCAAGTAGCTACAAATCTTAGGGATCACAGGGATATAAGAGTTAGTAAGTCTTGTGATACCTTACTACTTGAGATAGTGGATTGTAGGGAGCAAATAGACCTCCTCCTTTGGATCACTAGAGGTAAAGAAAATTCTTTGCAATAGGAAATTTTGAAGAATTCCTCATACTCAAATTCTTCTAAGTGCGATATTTGGAGAAATAAACCTGAAGAAGATAGCAAGTAGGAACAATCTTTGAGGAGACTTTATAGTCCTTCAAAGGCAAGTGGGCAATAATTTTAAGAGATCAAGATAAAGACTTGTATAGGATAAAGAGGATAGAGAAATCTTGAATTATAATTTTGGCACTTGCAATTTTAGTAGGGATATTCACAAGTATCAGCCTACTAGCCATCATATTTCTTAAAGTTTTTAGATTTTGGATGGGACTACTTAAGACCACCCCTCCATGTTAATATTCATTCAATCACACAAAGATGAATAAAAGTGCAAGAACAATTGTTGCTTCTTAAATTATGTTTAATTCTGACTACTCATGTTTGTTATTTGTAGTGTGGTTGCTTAAGAATATTCATAGTGAGAGTACTAAGGGCCTTGTGTGTGTAATTCATGGTCTTTGGCCTTCTGTGTTTGATCCTTACTGTAAATCTTCTGAAGAAATACCTTGACTAGACTTATGTTATCTATAGTATTAATAGACTTGGCAAACCCAAGAACAAAGAATACTAATGAATGCAGATTAGGGCCAATTTGGGAAGAGTAGAAATCCTCAAAGTAGGAATCTTAATAGTAGAAGTAGCCTCTTTGTATAGGACTGAATTATTGCATTCTGAATTTAGTTGGAATCTTTAGTGACCATGATTTTGTGTTTTCTTTTTGTTGTAGTGCATCATGGTGGTGACACTACCTTCTTTTTGGAATGGTTTTTTCCCAAGAGGTAAATATGTAACAATGAAGGACTATAATAATGACACTTCACTTCAAATCTAGCCATTTCCAAACATATATCCTTGTGTGAACAACCTGTTTCTTGCCCTTGTATTGCATATTGTTTGATGTTGAAATGGCATTGCATCTCCATATGCTAGTAAGAGCATAGTCCACTATGGAAAGAGTGCTAATAAGATCCATGTAGATACATCTTAGGACAACCCAATGTCAATGTACTAATCGTATAATCAAGAAGAATAGGTTGTTCCCACAAGGATATGGTTTAAAAATGACTAGAAGTGACAAGAAAATGTCAACCTTGTCACAAGTTGTCTATTTTTACATATTTAACCTCTTGCAAAAGAACCATTCTCTAGCAACCGTAGTGCCATCTACAATATTGCACTACAAAAAACAAAATTATTCAAATCACTTCCACAAAATATACACTACTAATGGTGCTCCTAAAGGTGATGCTTTAGTCTGTTTTGATGGTCAACAGCCCCAAAGGTCTCTCCCTTGCAATTATCTACTTTATGCATACTGAAATGCTAATGAGAACATTCTACCCTTCCCAATAAGCTTTCTCATTGTAATACTGCAAGTTTGTGACTTTCTTGACTTTTTATTATATGTGGTACTTTACAATCCCTCATGAATACTCAATGCATCACCCCAATCCTTTAAGAAAATCCAAGGATCCACCACCCTGGTCAAGCTTGAATGCCTTCTCACACTCCAACACTTGCATTCTAACTTTGAATTCCTCAACACTACTTGATCAAGCTATCATGAAATATACACAACATTGATATCAATACACCAAGGATCTTGGAGGTCCACATGCATCTTCCTCAAGAAAAAACCCAATTTGCATACACACAAGCAAGTGGACTGAGCATTCACAAATTGGATAGAAAGGTGTGATTATTTGGAATTTCAAGATTGAACCTATATTACATCGGGTGAATCCCCTACTACTTCCTTCTACAAAAATATGGGGTGCATCCATGGTTGTGCTTTGCCATGATTCCTTGATTAACTCTAAAGAAATTAAGGTTATACAACTACTTTATCATTGAAACTTTATGCTAATGCAACTACTTTATCATTTTTATTAAATGTCGTGATGGTGCAACCTGCAAGGTATGCTTTACTATAAATTCTACAAGTCATATGAACCCAACTAGGCATTAGGAAAATGTTCTTGATGACATGGCATTTAAAAAAATGTCCTACTGTACATCAGTACTATCATACAAATGGTCTATAAAAATATCATGACTTGGGGGTGGGACCACTCTGATGATGATCCAACCCTGATGATATCCTACCATGATGATGCTTGACTCTGATGATGTTTGACTTGATGGTCTCCCACTATAGTGATGTCTCATCATGATGATGCTTGACTCCAATGGTCTCCCACCACAATGATGTCTGATTTCAATGATTGTGATTTGATATACTTAAGTATATATTTATAGTTTATACAATTGCTGATCCACCTTAACCTTTACACCTTTGAATCAACTTGTCAACTTGGTTGTTATACCCTTCAAATTCATTGTGGATATTGGCTAGGAAATCCTTGAACTTAGGATTGGCATGCTTATACAATTGGTCAGCCAGCTTGGTTAACTGTTCTTTTGTATACACTTTTGCCTCCAAAATATATATTTATAAATTCAACTTCCTTAGCTTTGTGTTATGTGTGAGCATAAGTCATAACCAATGTCTCCACTTGTGTCTTGAGTTGATTCATTGTGTCCTCCATGACGCTAAGAACTCTCATTTTCTCCTCATCCAAGGTATACCAGATTGATTATATCTCCATTGTTACATCTTGCTTGACTTGCACATGGAGGATTTGTTCCTTTCCTCATGGACAATTTCTTGATGTGCATTTGGGCCTTCTTACTATTGGTTTTGTGGTAAGTTTGTTCTTGGAATCTTGGAGGCAAAGAACCTTTAGTTCTCATTTTAAGGGATGATACCTCTTCATCCTTAGCACTTAGTTGTTCCTTATGCTTCTCCTTCATCTCCTCAACATGACATTCAAACCTCCCCTTGATGGTTAATAAGTTTGTATCCAACTAGGAAATCCACTGTGTGACCCTACCATCTCTTCCTCCATTGTGCCAATTTTTTCTACTTGGTGCTTAATTCTCCTCTTCTATTGCCTTGTAAGAGACAAATGCTTGAAAATGGTAGATAGTTTAGCATAGGCTTGGTAGGTCCTCTTGAACTTGGTCCCAAATGAGTTACCTCTTCTTGTGAGACTTGCACTTTTTCTCTTCTATGTGAGTGATCTTGAGTTGTACTTGGGATCACCGGGGTGCTCTCTACCTATAGCACAGCTTGGGAGCACAATGCTACATCCTTCCCTTCTTTTGCTTGTTCAGTCACCATTGCTTCAGTAGCCACCGTGATCTTTGTAGCAATAGCTTGTTTTGCAAACAAGTTGTCCAAATCTAAGGACACTCTTTGCCTTCCTTTCTCAATAGATTTTACTCCACCAAGCTCAGATGCCATTACTTGGGTATCCCTAGGTTCTAGTTCCTAGGGTGGAGTCACAACACATTGTGCTTCAAGTGGCAAGATAGTTGGAACCTACATTATCTCCACTTCTAGTCCTAGTTGTTGGAGGAGCATCCTTCTACAAATGGAAGATATCCTCATCTTTATCCACTAGAGTCCTCCCTTCTTTTGGAGTGAGTTTTGTAGGTATCTTTGGTTCCATTCTTGCTATAGGAGTGGATTGCACTTCCATGCCTAGTTTTTCCTCCTTCCCTATTGGAGGATAATTCTATCTTGGAGAATGAGATCACCTCCTTTCAGGTTGAGTTTAGGGTGATAATTCTTCCTCCCTTTACTCTTGCATTGGCATTTTGTTGGAAGTACCATGTGAATCTTGGTCATCTCTCTCACTACTCAATCTTAATTCTTCATCAAAATGAGAATCACTTTAGTTCAAAGATTCAAAAACCTAGGGATTATGCTTGTGTCTTGTTGTGGATTGCATTGGCACTATAGCCGTCTTCTACTTGTTGGGTGCTTGCTCCAAAAATCTTGGTGATCTTAACCCATTTATTGGTCTTTTGGTAGTTCATTATTGCCCTATGTCCTTGGTGTAATGCCTCATCTCTTTCCAAAGTGCACCTTTTCTTTCAACTTACTTAGTTTAAGAAAGAAATAGTTGGTTAATAAGGAAAATGGGAGGGTTATGATTGATTGCCTTCCACCCCAAGAGGAATTGCACCTTCAAGGAGAAAGATGACATGGAAGGAAAGTGCTATGGGAGAACTAGTGACAATAGATCCAAATAAAGAGCATGGAGTGTGGGTCTTCAAAAAAAGGTGGCCAAACAAGAAAACCTTCAGCAAGGAAACCCTTTGCCCTAAGAGATCTTCACCCTAAAAAGAGACCTTTGCCTTGGGATGACCTTTGTCCAAAAAATCCATTTGGCTTGGAAGCCTCTCAGCCTAAAAATTGGAGAGTAAATGTGGCACCGACAAATCAAGAACTACAATTGATGACAGTTCAATTGTATTGACCACTCACATGTGTGAGTAGAGACTTCTCATCAAAGAGCTATAACACACATTTGTGCATGTATGTGCCATTGTGGTATTTAGTTTGATATTATAAGTACTTGAGAGATATAATTTATATAGGATGGTTCTACATTAGTCATGATTAGCGTAAGTTACTCATAGCAAAGATAGAGGGGACCTTACTTTAGAGGAGGTGAAAAAGATGAGCACCAATATTTTGGATTCTAGTGTATTGATTTGGTATTATTCCTAGGCGTTTGGCTTTTGGGAAAAAGAGTTGAGAATTCTTGGACCCACAAGCCTTTTTTCTTTGGATTCTTCTATAGTCCAAGGATAGCTCATGTCAAGGAATCCTTGACTTAGTGGTTGGGTCAAGTTAAGACCACATGCTTAGGAGAATATTCCCATGAGTATAGATATTCCTTTAGACTTTTGACTTTTAGTTTAGCAAATTGAGTTACTCTAGTATTTAGTAACTTTGGTGCATAACTATTTCATAAGCATATAAACTATAGGTAAGGAGGTACTCATCATCCTTTCATTTGTAACTATCTCTATCTTCATTGAGTTCTCTAGTGAGCAATTGTTTGAGTCTTGGAGTGTTAGCCTTGGAGGAGTACAATGGAGTTGGGGTCCTTGCCTTTTTAGTCCATGCTGCACCATAATAGCCATCAAAGGTTCATCCCTAGTGAGAGACATGCTGGCTCATAGGGCACACGTACCAAATGTTTATTATGGTTAGTCTATTACCTTAAATATCCACACTGGGCTTCAATCCTTTTCACTTTTTGGAAAGTTAACCAGCTTAAGACCAATTAGGCTTTCCTCACCTTGGCAAGAAGTTCTAGCACTTAGACATTCAAATTAAGAGAGAGTGTGAATATCCAAGGAGGATTGGGTAGTGTGAGATAAAGTGAGAATGATGAGAGTATCAAAGGAAGAAGCCACATCTAAAGGGCCAAGGAAGTTGAGGAGAGTGCCTAAGTTCATAATCAAATCCCCAAGATTGATTAAGTGTGTGTTATATTGTAAATAGGAATTAGTCCATATTAAGAAATAAGAGTTGTGGAATTGGGCGATCATACAATGTTGCATGAAATTAGGGGCAATTGTGATCCAAGGATGGAACTTGAAAGGGAATCTCTCTACTTGGACCAAAGCATTGGTGGAGAGTGCTAGGGCCTAGGAATTCTCCCAAAAATGGCATTACTCTAGATAATACTTGGACTTGCCTTGACTCTCAAAATCAAGTTCAAGGCAACTATGGTACCCACATTTTTTGGTTTTGACAATTTTTAGGATAGAGAGTATATTTGTAAGTAGAAAAGGAGGTTAGATGAAGAGAATTGTTGTGTTTGGATCCAAAGTAAGAGATCTGATCCAACTCAAGGAAGTAGACTTTGGATTGAAGGAGAAGAAGACTTGGATTGGACTTGGGAGGATAGAAGACCCAAAGTGAGGACACATTGCATGGGAATGAGGAACCCAATCTAAGGATCCCTAACAACCTTGACTTAGGCCATACTAGCCAAGAAGGTACAATTGAGAACGGTTACTTTGTGTGAGAATAAATTCAAAAGTGATAGGAGTAATGTATGCAGAAGAGGTTATCCTTAATTGGAGTTTGATTGGGGAATGATTGTGAATCAAGAGAATATAAAATTGAGACTTCACCAAGGAGATTTTGCAATGTTGAAAGATTATCATGTACTTTTTTGTAGCTTCAGGTATTGGGTTAGAGTTGATAGTTGAATTGTGGGATTGTTGTGCACAAATCCAAGTATGAAAGACTATAACATAATGCACTTGAAGAGAAGAAGACAAATTTTGGTCTGAAATCCTATAATTAGATGAGTTGAGATGATGGCCTAATTCAAAGTCTTGAGTCAACTTAGGATCACCTTTTGGCATGGAATTGGACTCTTAGTTTTCTAGGCTTCATGACAAAAATCAAGGCCAATAATTGTAAGGATGGTCCAACCAAGGAGAGGAAAAAAGGAAACGTGGCTTGATGGACCAAAGTGGATTGGAGGTAAGTGTTAGGATAGGAAGCAAGATAGCCTACAAGGATCACCTTTGATTGGAAGTGTGATGCTATGGAAGAAATTGAGGAACTTAAGGCTTCCTTCAATGAACCTTGGAAGAAAAATAGATAAAAAGTAGATACCTATGTACACCCAACACAACAAATTAATTGTTAAGGCAATGATTGTCATGATGAAGCCGGATCAAACTTCTTATATAACAAGGCAGCATGCAATCTTCTTCCATCTCATGTTTGTAGGAGAGGGTGTAAATTGGGTAGATGTTTCTACCTAAGGACAGGGTAGATGATAGAATAGTGGAGGATGGATTGGCCACCTCACTCCTTCATGCCTTTTGCAGCTCATTATTATTTAGGACTGAATTTGCTTAGCCCAGAGGAATGATGTTAGATGGTATTCCATTTTCATCCGGACTTGCATTGGGATGTAGATGATGAAGAGACTCTATAGATGGTGGAGATTAGGGAGAGTGATCAATACCTCACCAAAACCAGTCAAGAGAAGACTTTGATGGTGCAAGTATCTCAATCAAAGAAGAGGATTTGACCTAAGAACATGATGTCTCCATCAAAGAAGAGAGTTATCTAGAGAGTGAACTCGAGTCAAGCTATAGCTATTGTTGATCTATCATCCGGGAAAAAGGAAAGAGAAGAAGAAGCCAAGTCCAATGATGAGGATTTTGAGGAGGAAATGACTTTGAATAGCAAGAAGTGAACTAGCAAGAGCAACGGAGAACCCAAGGTTCAACAACTAGTAGAGGAGGTGGCTGAAGAGGGATTGGATTGGGAATTTCATGAAAAAATTGAGTGCATGGAAGGTAGATATACCCTTTGTATGGACCTACCAAATGATGACATTCCAAAGGAAAGCCAAAGATTGTCTCTGGCAAGGAGCACAATCTTGACAACTTGTCAAGATTGTACGTGGCAGACCGAGTGAGGTTGCAAAAGAGGAGGAGAGCTCAAAGGATGTCAGCCTAAAGGTACAAGATCAAGACTTCAGGTTGTGGCACATGCAATAATATTAGGAGATGAAGGAGGACTTCACAAAGACACATTTCAAGGTGTAAACTACCTATCAAGTGTGGTTTATCCTTTGTTGGTGTATATAAAGGAGAGGATGCAATAGTCAAAGGAAGAGCATCTAGAGTTAAAGAACAAGCTTCAGATGGTGAAGGTGTTCAGTCAAGAGATCCAATAGTTGAAAGTGATATTGGCCAAAAGTGAGGATGAAGTCAAAGTTCTTTGGATTAATGTTGCAATCCAAAAGCAAAGCCTCAATGATTTGCAGGGGAGCTTCAAACAACATCGCAATTACTTGGAGCACCAAAAAGAGGAACTAAAGGAGGAGAAGGAGGAGCTCACTAAGTTACATAAGAACTTTTATTACACCTAGACCAAATTGAAGCATCAAAAAGTTTAAATATAAATGCATGACCAAGCTTTGGATGAACTCAAGAAAGTAGTGGCAAAGAAAAATTGAGCTTGGCAGAAGAAGCTTGCAAGTAGAGTACATGAAGAGCAAAGGTTATACAATCTAGTGAAGTGTGTCAAAGGCCAAGTTTTTCAGGAAGAAGTGAAGAGAAAGAAGATGGAGGTGAAGCATGTTAAGGAGTTGCAACCACTTTGTACAAAGTTGAAAGAAGAAGTGACTAAATGTAACAATATGGAGCTTAGCGACATAGTTAGTAAGGCTAATGAAGTAGAGAATAAGCCAAATTAGCCCATAATATTCCAAAAGCATCTAAGAAGCTTCTTGGGAAGCTTCCCAAATAGCTTAACTTGCATCCCAAGCAGGCGGCTTCTAGAAGGAAACTTCTTGAAAAACTTCCTAGTTAACTTGGCTTGCACTCTAAGAAAGTGGCTCTAGGAAGCTTCTTGAGAAGCTTCTCAAGGGCCTTCTATGCTACCTATAAATACAAAAGCCAAAACTCATGCTAGGCATTTGGAGTTTTCCCACATTCAAGTGTCCCAATGTGAGTTTTCATTCTCCTATTTCTCTCATCGTGCTCAATCTTTTACACTCAAAGTGCATCACATTCAATGAAGGAAGTTCCAGATTTTGTAAAAGAGGTCACTACTCAATTGAAGGTGATGCTTAGTACTAAAGCCAAGGCAAATCTAGAAGAGGCCTACTTGCATGTGACAACCCGACAAATATCACTTTTGCGGTAATCGGGTAAGTAAAGTTCGTTCCCACAGAGATACGAGTCAGAATTGGTCAAATACAAAGTCAAACAGTAACAATGTAGTTCTTCTTGGTTGCGTCTTTAATCTCTCAGGTAGAAACCACACCCAAAAGAGAGTAACAAGCATTGATTTGCAGTCTTGTCACAAATTCACACTCCTTAATCACAACTCTATCAAATCTTTCCAAACAATCTTGATTGTGATGATTCAGGCTCTCCCAAAAATGGCACTTCATTGCAAAATGACTTTGCCTCAGAATTGTGTTCCACCCCTCCACTAAAGGCACAACTTCCTCGATTGAAATTGCTTCACATCAACCTCGCATTGCACTCACAAATGCAAAATACTACCAACACTACAATTCCTATCAGATCTGTCAAGGCATTGCTTTGATTGCACTTCACTCAGGATCAAACACACAGAATGAAGATCAAGGCTGTGTAATCCAACATCCAACAAGCACTCTGACTTGCACTTCAAATTTCTCCACACACTCACAAACATAGACACAAAGTTGATACTCGGAATCAAGCTCAAGCGACAAGCACTACTTCACAACACTTCGCTTTATCTATTCTCAAAAATAATGAGCACTGAACAACATTTAACTACGAATGCCACTCTCAAGTAGTGAATCAATTGACAGTTCTAACAACTATACCATTCTACAACAACTCTTCTAACCTATAGATCCCATATGACAATATAACCTTTCATATCTGTCTCTTCACATCTCAAATCAGTTACTAATCTGATCCGATGTCTACTTCTTCCTTGGCTTTCAAACCCGAACCCAAAGTAACTTTACTTCCTATCACTTTTTCCTCGGGTTTCAAATCTCCTACTTCATTTACCAATTCCAACAATTCTCTTTCCTGATCTGAAATTCCACTAGTGGGTAATCTATCTAACTCCTTATCTCTCGACCCACTCTTCTCTAATGTCTCCACTGGTAACTCCAAAGACATTTGCACTCCTATGTTATCTACTTCAGGTTTTGCTTCAACATCTTTTTGAAGCTTTTCTATCTCTATTTTCACTAAGTCTAGTCTAACCGCAATATTATCTTCTACCTCTAATATCTTCCTATCTACACGAGTTCTTGATTTAATCAACAAGGCGTTCATCTTGGTGTATTTGGCCTGTCTTTGCCTCGTCTCCTACACCAACAATTTCAACTTGTGCAGTCTCGTATCTTCAATTTGAATGTTGGCCTCTGTACTCAACATTGCATTCATCTAAAGGACAATCTCCTTTATTGGCTCCAATCTTGTCTTCCTTTCTCATTCCCGATCTGCAAGCCAGTCCTCTCTGTAGATTGCCAACTCCTCCTCAAATTTGGCTTTCACCGTCTCCTTCTCCTTCTCCCTTTGTACTACCTTCTCCTCCTGATTACAAAGTAATTCTCGTAATCGGTCTTCTTCTCTATATCGCGCCGCCAACTCTTGTTGCCAAAGTTGTTTCTTCTCTTCCATACTCTCCATCACTCTATCGAGCTCTTCATCCTTTGCTGCGACTCTTGCCATAGCATGGATAACTTCTACTCTTGAATCAGCAAATTGCTGCTTCAAGATCTTGTATTCAGCTACTTGTCTCTCCCTTGCTGTGTCACTCTTCTTCACAAGCTCCTCTCGATAGCTCACTTCTCTCTTCAGGTCTTCAATTACTTGACTTCTCTCTACTGCCTCCGCTCACAGTACTTCCCTTTCCTCCTCACCTCGGGTTACACTCTTCTTCAACTCCAAGTTCTCTTCGTCTAGTCGCGCTAACAACTGCAACACAGTCTTCACCTCTGGACATGTCGACTGCATCTCCCTCTTCTTGTGCTCCAACTTCACCAACAATGGACACACAATTTCCTATAGGTACTCCACTCCATTTCTTGCAACTACTTCTTCCTGCATAGAAATCCCTTTCCTTACCTCTTCTTCACCCAATACTCACCTTCTCCTTTGCAGTCTTTGTATCAGAATTGACGCCTCACTGCCCGAGCTTTCTCCGACCTCTTCCTTCACTTTACTCGGCCCCGCTTCACACTTCACCTTACGTCTTGAGCGAACTCCTTGCTATACTGCGATCTTCCTTTCCTTGGGCACAGTTACTTCATCCTCCAACTGTGTGGTGTCTTTGGCCTCCGTCTCAGCATGCACTTCTTCTTCCTTGTATTTGTCAGCTGCTAGCGCCGATGTCATCTCTCCCACTTCATCACTATCGCTGCTCATATCTCCACTTTGCAATGTTAGCTCAGGCTCCTCCTCGTGTTCCGAGTCTTCCGTTTTGAGCTCGGCATCTCCTGCTAAGTCCTCATCCTCCAACTCAATCACCATCATTTTCACCTCGGGTTACTTCTCTACATCTTCTGAAGTTTCTTACTATCTTCGGCTTCTCCTTGCCGACTCCTCTTCTTTGTCAAGGTACTCACTGTGACCTCCACGTTCTTCCCTGTCTTTGTGTAGTAGTCGTCGGTGCTCCTGATTTGCAAGATGTATTGCTGTTCCTCGATATTGACCTCCTTTTGCACATCCAGATGGAAGTGCGACATCATCCTAGTCCGCTCCGCCAAATTCAGCAAGTTGAGCCCAAGGTAGAAGTGTGATGCAAATAGCACAATGTAGTGTGGAGGCGACTTATCCCGCAAATTCCATACCATCTGCCTCGTTCTCCCGTGAAACACCTTGCCCAATTGATTGGTTCTCCTGTAAACAACTTATGGAAGAACACCGCTTGGTGTTTCATCACATGAGTGGTTCTCTCTGGCTTCAGGATAGCCATCAGAGCACTCACAATCCCTCTCTTCACAAGGTCTTTGTAGCTCTCAACCTTGTACCCATTCTTTGTCCATTTTGACGAGAAGGCATCTCTCACCTTCTGAGTTTCTTGGGCTATCTCTCCCTTCCCCAAGAATGTGGCTCCCTACTCCGAGCCTGCTTCCTTCCCGAGTACAAGTCTCCAATCCGACTGTGTCCATCAAGCCAGATTTCCTCTCTTCCCCTCTTCCTCGGGTCCATCGAGACACTTACTCTCGATGATTTTTGTCATGAGTCCTGGAAAACTTACGTTCCAGTTCCATGCCAGAAAGGTGATCCAAAGTCGGCTCAAGACTTTGATCCTCGCTATCACATCTAACCTCCAAATTGCATGATTTCTCACTACGAATTCGGAGTTCTTCTTCCCTCCTCCCATCTCTTCTACTTTCTCACTTTCTCTCGATTTCACTCTCACGACTTCACCCTTGCGCACTAACACGATCCCAACTCTATTTCCCTTTCCCCGATCACCTGCAAGATGACTTCTCAATGGCAAAGGAAAATTACTTGACATTTTGTTGTTGCAGTTTTGATTTTTATAGAGTTGCGCTTCTTTGTCTTTCGTCACTTTGATTTTCTACCAAGAAATCACACCTCCTGCATGCACCTGTCACTATCAATAAACCTTCGCGCGTATGGGCCGCCAGTTTTTAAACGGCCCCTTCTTGAATTTCTTGCCCCGACAAAAGGTTGTTAGACTGTATTTGCCTTGGGTTGAGCTCCCTCCAATCTGAAGACAATTTACTTTGGGTTGTATGCTGACATGGCATTTCCGAGTACTTCGCCTTATGACCCTAAGTCACTTTACTTTGGGTTTCATCCCGAAGACTCTTTCCTTTGCCTTCTTTGGCCATACAAGCATAATTCGACTTCTTTGTACACTTCTTCTCCTTTATTTTGAGAAAACAAAAAATGTGGGCACCACATTGCATGAACTCAAATTGTTAGTGCAGGACACAAGAAGGAGGAAGGCAAAGGAAGTAGATTTGAACACTTTGTTAATTCATCTCAAAGATAGAGTAGATAGGAAGTTGTTGGATGTAAGAGATAATTTATGTCTTAGATTAGATTTAGTGAAGACTAATATAGAAGACCTCACTCATACTCTAAGTGAGAGTAGAGTAATTTGATCCAAAGTAGTCAAGATCTGAGTGTATATGACTTTGGATGAGTTACTTGAGTTGTTTGAAATAGTTATGATAGAGGAGGAGGAAATAGTTAGGACCCTTATGATTTCAATCTTAGTACAAACTGAAGATGTGACTGCAATAGATCTAGATGTAGAAGTAGATGATGAACCCAAAGTGTAAGAGGCTCTTGTGGGTAATTTGGGTGAAGAATTAAACATTGAGGTAGTACTCAGATTGGATTAGAGTTACAAATCCAAAGTGATAGTCCATCTTCTTGTACTTGAAGATTTGTAGAGAATAGAGAAGTAGTTTAGACACCTTTATAACTGCTAAGTGGTCTGCCTATTTGAAGCAACCATTTAATATGTTATGTATTCAATATTGAACAGAAGTTGAGTAAAGCAAAGTGTTGGGCAAACACTCATTGTTTTCCTTAATTTCAAGTATTAGTCTTGTGCTTTCATTTGTGAGTGCATCAAGAATTTTGGATTGCAATTAAAATTGTGCTAAATGTCAAATTCTACAGCTTTTCATTTCATTTTGTGTGTTTGATCTTGAATTGAGAGAAATCTAAACAATGCCTTGACAAATATGTGAGAATTGTAGTGTTGGTAGTGTTTGTCATTTGTGATTGCATGAAAGAGACTCATGCAAAGTCATTTTGGACAAGGAAGTTGCACCTTTGATGGAGGGATGGAATGCAATTCCAAGGTGAGGTAGCTTTCTTTGAATCAACTAAATCATCACAATCAAGGTTGAATTGGAAAGTAATTGAAAAATTGTGATTCTTAGTGATATTGAATTGTGACTAGATTGTTGTTGAGTGCTTGTTACTCTATTCTAGCTGTGTTTTATACCCAAGAGGCTGAAGAAAAAATCAAGAAGAGCTACATTGTTATTATTAACTTTGTATTTGACCATTCCTAACAAGTATCTTTGTGAGAACAAATGATTGCTCACCTATTGCTACAAAAGTGATACTTGCTAGGTTTTCACAACCACATTCAAGGATAGTAAGACCAAAAATGGCTAGTCTATCACATGTATTAAGGATCCTACAAGGAGGACCTTAGTAAAATCAATAATAAAGTTGTTCAATTCTAAACAAACAACTTACTTAAATAATAGTTATAAAATCTTCTTTGAGGTTTTTGTACAAAGGAAGACCTATCAATTGTGTAGCAATGTTTTGTGCAAGGGAAATAAAGCTTGCAAGAAGTATGAATGAGGAAGGAGTGAGTTTGGTATCTCTCTTTGTTGCACATTTTTACTTGGGGATAGATTTATTGATCCTAAAAGAGATCTACATTGTTTGTCAAGATTGAGGGGAAGGAAGTGGATCTTTAGCCTCATTGTAATACCAATAGCTAGATAAATTATCTAGAGGTGAAATTGGCTTGGTAACATCTAGAAGGATGTTGTGTATGATGGGCTAACTAGATCAAATAGAGGTGTCATCAGAAGAGTACTTCTACTAATAGGATAAAAGTCAAAAATAGCCTAAAAACTTTAGAGCCAAATTTGAAGGTCTAAATGGATGAATTAGGCCTCAAAAATGGAAAGACACCTCCTCTCTTTTGGGCAAAAGTGTTTGCATCTCCTCCCTATGTCTCATTGAGAGCTTTCCAATGGTAGCTCACCCATGTGATTCTAAACTTCCTACAAGAAGTTTCCCTCTAGTCAAACCTATTTGACCAACTAGAAAGGACAAAGGTTGATATGTCACCCATCCAAGCAATTAATCTAAGGGTCGAGCTCATTGACATGTCACAAATCCATGTATCTGATCCAAGGATGGAGATTCTTTTGAGAGAATCCTCTTTAATGTATAATAAAGACAAGGTGCTCCTTTGGGGCATTACATTTTTGAGTGTAAAACTTTTTATGTCTTCTTTTGGGTTTCTCTTGGGGGTTTTTTTGTCCTTGGAACATTATAGTAGGACACACATGAATCATTTTGCTGAGTTGATCAACAAAGACTACAATGGAGTCTAACCTCGAGGTGGTCTTGGGCAATTCATAACCCAAATTTATGCTTACCTATTCTCAACATTGTGTAGGAGTAGGGAGGGGTTGAAAGAGTCTTGCTAGAGTTTAATTAGAAGCTTTATTTTGTAAATAGAGTAGACAACTTCAAATATATTCCATGATATTGTTGCTCATCTTGAGCCAATAATAATGGCATCTGACTGCATCTAAGGTCTTGTCCACTCCAACATAATGTACAATGGAGGAATCATGACATTTTGCAAGGATGGTGGTTCTTATATGACCAACAAAATACTCAACTTGTCATCACAAAAGGTGAGTCCTTAGGCATTGGTGATGCCTTTAGATGAATGAGTTCCTACAATCTGTGGGTCAACTTTGTAGCAACAAGATTCCTTGGCCAAAATTGTAAGTTCATCTTGACCTCTACTATCAGATTTTTTTCCATAAGCATTTAGGTGAATGCATTTGCAAGTTGCATCTTGCATTATGCATGTGATTGTCATGTTGAACCGTTGTCTCCACTTTGCTCACCAAATCTATCAACAAGATAGATCTTTCTATGTCTCAAGGCAGACTAGAAGTTGTTGGTCTATCTCCAATACAAATGCCGTCTTGCCAAGATATTGCTTCCAATGCTTGGTTGCAAGGACAATGACCAACTCTTCTCATTTGGTGGTGTGATAGTTGCATTCTATTGATAACAGCTTTTGAGAGAAATGCAATTGGGTGCCATCCGTCATGCCACTCTTGTTGTAAGATTATTCCTATTGCTATACTTGATACATCTATAGCCAACTTGATTAGATGTTTTGGGTCATACCATTTCAAGATTGGTGCATGTAGTAATACATTGTTCAAGTTCTAAACTATCTTTCAATTCTTGTGTGGTTCACCATATCCACTTCCTCTCCTTACCAAGGAGTGCCATTAAAGGTTGGGAAACCTTGGAGAATTCCTTGACAAATTCACAATAAAACCCCATCAATCCCAAAAAACTCTTGTGTTGAGTCTGATCTTTTGGAACACTCCATTTTTGAATGACCTCTATTTTATCTATTAACACTTGGATACCTTTTTCACTTACTCTATACCCCAAGTATTTTACTTTAGAGTTGCCAAACCCACACTTTGAGATTTTGGCATACAATTGATTCTACTGTAGAATCAAAAGGACTTCTCTTGGATGTTGCTTATGCTACATCATCATTGTATTGAAGATTAAGATGTCACCTAGGAAAATGATAATAAATTTATCTAAGTATGGACAAAATATATCATTCATCAAACTCATGAAAGTGGTTGGTGTGTTGGTGAGGCCAAACGGCATCACTAGGCATTCAAAGTGATCATACTTTGTTTGAAAGGCTATTTTGTGTATATCTTCCTTTGCAATCTTGATTTGGTTGTAACTACTCCAAAAATCATGTTTGGTGAAGTGTTTTGCCCTATTGACTTGATAGAACAAAAAGGAGGGCAAGCCATCTAGGAAGACATCTTGAAACTCATTGACCATATCTTTTAATTTCTCAAGAATTTTTCCATCAAGTTATGCACTATGGACCTCCCTTATTAGGCCCATGGAACATTTATATGTATTATAAATAATTGATGTCCCTATAACATAGAGGCAATTCTCGCTTGTGTGATCTTTCTTTAGCCCCAACGATATTCCATTGGCAAGTTCTCACTACTTTCCTTCTCCAATTGACCATGGGTTGTAGTGATCTATCCATCTTTAATACTCTAAGGACAAGAGAATTCTCTATGAGAGAAAACACAAGTTTCACACTGAATCTTTCGATGCACCAAAGGAGCACCTTCTCTTTATTATATAGCCAAAGATGATCTACTCCAAGGAAGCTCCACCATAGGATTAGGTAAATGGATAGGTGATCTGTCAGCAAGCTCCACCCTTAGATTACTTGCTTGGATGGGTGACATGTTGGTCTTGGTCCCATCTAGTTGGTCAAGCAAGCTTTGACCAAAGGGAGCCTTTTAGGGAATCTTCCCATAGGAATCTCAAAATCACACGGGTGAGGTACCTTTGGAGAGTTCTTGGTGAGACAAACCAAGGGGGAGGAAGAGGCCAGCCTTTCTTCTCTTGCGGGAGGAGTTAGCACATTTTCAAGGCCTAATTCATTTGTTTAGGCCTCTGAAATTGCCTCTAAAGTTTTCAAGCCTACTTTGGCTTCTATTGTACTAGTAGAAGTGCTCTTTTGGTGATACCTTTATCCAATCCACTTTCTCCATCATATGTAACATCCTTCTAGATGTCACCACCCCAAAGTTTCACATAGATCATATGCCTAACTATTGATTCTAAAGTTTCCAAGCATGTTTTGGTTTTTGGCCTATTGGTAGAAGTACTCTTTTGGTGATTCCTCTATTTGATCTACTTAGTCCATCATGTATAAAATTCTTCCAAATATTACCAAACCAAATTTTATTTCTAAAACATCTATCTAGTTATTGGTATTACACCATGGCATGCCTAAGATTGCATTGTTACGAGCTAACCGTATCACTTGCCACTCAATCTTTTCTTGATACTCTCTTATAAAGAATGTTACTCTAGGTAATGACTCAATCCTCTCTGTTTGACTATTAGGCAACTCTACTTATTCATTCTCATCCTTCTTTAGATCCATCTCCAACCCTATTGCAACATAACAAGACAAGAAATTCTCTAGTACTCCAAGGTTTATCAATGCTCTCACTTGATTGCCTTTTGTGGTACCCACATTTTTCTTTTTTGCTTATTTATGGAGAAGAAGTGTACAGAGCAGTTGTATTGCGCTTGTATGCCATCCGAAGGTGAAGAAAGGTGTCCTTGGGTTATAACCCGAGGTAAAGAGACTTTGTGTCAAAAGACTAAGTACTCGGATTTGCCCTGTCAGCCTGCAACCCAAAGTAAGGAGACTTCATCTTGGCGGTGCTCAACCCGAGGCAAGGATAATGTAACAACTTTCTTTTGGGGTTGGACATTCAAGAAGGTACTGTGCACAAAAATGGCTGGCCTATAAATAGGAAGAAATTGACAATGATAGGAGCATGAACAAGGTGTGATTTCTCAATAGAAACTCAAAGTGAAGAGAGACGGAGGCATTGTGCCACAATAAAATTTGGGCTATAGACAAAGCGATGACAAGTAATTTTCCATCGCTGTTAAAAAGTTGTCTTGTGGGAGATTGTGGGAAGGGAAGTGTAGTCAAAGATGCGTTGGTGTGTAGAGAGGAGGTCAGGAGAGTTAGTTCGGGAATCAGTAGGATGAGTAGCCCCTAATCTAGAGTGGAAGAGGGAAAGATAGGAGATGGGAAGAAGAACTTGGAATTCGTAGTGAGAAATCATGCAATTCAGAGATTAGATGTGATCGCAAGAATTGAGGTCTTGAGCAAGCTTTGGATCACATTCTTGGCATGGAACTGGAATGTTAGCTTTCCAAGTTTCATAACTAAGATCATTGAGAATAAGTGTCTTGATGGTCCCTAGGTAGAAGGCAAGAGAAGAAATCCGGCTTGATGGATAGAGTCAGATTGGAGGTTAGTACTTGAAAGAGAGGTGGGTGATGAGCAGGGATCCATGTTCTTGGAGAAGGGAGAAGTAGCTGAAGAAACCTACGAGGTGAGAGATACCTTCTCTTCAACACGCACAAAGAATGGCTACAAGGTCAAGAGTTATAAAGACCCGATGAAAAGAGGCATCATAGCAGCAATGATGGCTATCTTGAAGCCGGAGCAAACCACTTATGTGATGAAGCATCAAGCGGTATTCTTCCACAAGATGTTTGCAAGGGAGCCGATCAATTGGGTGAAGTGTTTTCATTAGCATGCAAGACAGATCGTGTGGAACTTGCAAGACAAGTTGCCTCTACACTACATTGTGCCATTTGCAGCCCACTTTTATTTGGGACTGAACTTGCTGAACGCCGTGGAGAGACACAAGATGGCACTTCCACCTTGATTTGAGAAGAGATTCTGATGCGGAGGAGCAATAGTACATCTTGCAGATAAGGACCAATGACAAGTACTACGTGTAGACGGGGCAGAGTGTGTAGTTGAAGGTAAATACTCCAAAGTCAAAGAAGAGGAGTTGACAAGCAAAGAAGAAGAAGTGGCAACAAGACATCGGAAGACAAGGAAAGTAAACCCAAGCAGAGGATAGGTGGTCATCACGTTGTCGGAAGAGGAGTCAGAAGGAGAGGCTGAGTGCAAGGAAGAAGACTTGGACAAGGAGGAAGAACCCAAATTCACATTGCAGAGTGAGGAAATGAGCAGCAAGATTAAAGATGGAGAGGAGATGCAATTGGTACCCGAGGAGGACAAAGGAAAGGTGGAAATAGAAGAAGAAGTTCCAGAGCAAGAGGAGCAGAGGATGACCATTCAACAAGGAGTTTGCTCCAAAAGGAAAGCAAAGTATGAAGCGGGACCAAGTAAGGTAAGAGAAGTGGAGAGTGGAAGTTTGGGGAGCAAAGGATCCATCCCAATAAGGCAATTGCGGTTGAGAAGGCGAGTGTCAAGTGGAGAAGAGGCAAAGAAGGAGAAAAGTCCACAAGTCAAGATAAGCTCAAGTGGAGGAGTAGAGTATCTGTGGGAGATTGTGTGCCCGTTGTTAGTAAAGTTGGAGCACAAGAAGAAGGAGATGCAGTCAAAGTGTCCGGAGGTGAAGATTGTGTTGTGAATGTTAGCACAATTAGAGGAAGAGAACTTGGAGTTGAAGAAGAGTGTAATCTGAGTTGAGGAAGAGAGAGAAGTACTACAAGTAGATGCAATAGTACAGAATCAAGTAATTGAGAACTTGAAGAGAGAAGTGGGAAGTAGAGAAAGAATCATAGAGCAGAATGTCATAGCAAGAGAAAGGCAAGTAGCGGAGTATGAAATCTTGAAATAGCAATTTGTTGATTCTTGATTAGAAATGATTAATGTTATGGCAATGGTAGCAAAGAAGGAGCAAGAGCTTGATAGAGTGATGGAGAGTGTAGAAGAAAAGAAGCAGCTCTGGCAAAGGGAGTTGACTATGAGATATAGAGAAGAAGAAAGACTGGAGGAGAAGATTGTGCAAAAGGAGAAGGAAAAGGAGACAATGAAAGCCGAGTTTGAGGTAGAACTGGCCATGTATAGGGAAGATTGGCTTGCAGATCAAGAACAAGAGAGAAGAATGAGGCTTGAGCCATTGAAGGAGATTGTGACGGAGATGAATGCGATGTTGAGTATAGAAGCCAGTGTCCAGATCAAAGAAACAAGATTGCATAGGTTGAAGCTGTTGGTGCAAGAGACGAGGAGGAGAAATGCAAAGGATAAAGATTTGAATGCCTTGCTGATCAGTCTCAAAACTTGTGTAGATATGAAGATATTAGAAGTAGAAGATAATATCACGATTAGATAAGACTTGGTAAAATTGGACATAGATAAACTTTGGAAGGATGTAAGAGCGAAACCCGATGTAGATGACATAGGAGTCTAGATATCTTTGGAGTTATGTAATACCAAGGGTTAGCCATATGATCTAGATGTGAAATTTGGTTTGGTATCATCTAGAATGATGTTATACATGATGGTAAAAATAGATCAGATAGAAGTATCACCAAAAGAGTACTTCTACTAATAGAATAGAAACCAAAATAGACTTGAGAACCTTAAAACCGATAGCTAGACATATGATTTAAAGGTGAGAATTGGTTTGGTAACATTTGGAAGGATGTTTACACATGATGGACTAAACAGATCAGAAAGAAGTATCACCAAAAGAGGACTTCTACTAATAGAGTAGGAATCAAAATATGCCTGAAATCTTTGAAGGCAATTTTGGAGGCCTAAACAGATGAATTAGGCCTCAAAAATGTGCAAATTACCCCCCCAACAGAGGAGAGGTTGGCCTTCCCTCCCCCTTGCTTTGTCTCGTCAAGAGCTTTCCAACGGTACCTTACTCACGTGATTTTGAGATTCCTATAGGAAGATTCCCTACAGTCAAAGCTTATTTGACCAACCAGATAGGACCTAGACCAAACAGGTCACCCATCCAAGTAAATAATCCAAGGGTGGAGCTTGCTGACATGTCACATATCTGTGTCCCTAATCCTATGGTGGAGCTTCCTTGGAGGAGATCCTCTTTGTCTATATAATAAAGAGAAGGTGCTCCCTTGGGGCATTGAATATTTGAGTGTGCAATCTATATTTTCTCTCTTCTCTTGTCCTTGGAGTATTACAAGTTACCAATGGAGATGTTAGAGAAGAGTGGGACGGGGATTAAAGAGTTAGATAGGTTCCCTACTAGTGTAATTGTAGATTGGAGTGAAGAATTAGTAGAATTGGTAGAGGATTTAGTAGTTGTGAAGCCCAAAGAAGGGGTAGTGAGTGAGATTACTTTGGGATCAGGTTTGGAAGCCAAGGAAGAAGTAGATATTGGATCGGAGTAGTAACAGTTTTGAGATTTAAAGAGGTAGATATGAAGAGGTGCATTGTCATTTCAGATCTACAGGTTAGAAAAGTTGTTGTAGAACGGTATAGTTGTTGTAGAATGGTATAGTTGTTAGTAATTGTCGTTGCTTCACTATTTAAAGGTGGCATTTGCAGTCATATTTTTTTAAATGCTCATAATTTCTAAGAATAGATCAAGCAAAGTGTTGTGAAGCAATGCTTGTTGTTTGAGCTTAATTTTGAGTATCAACTTTGTGCTTGTGTTTGTGAGTGTGTGGAGAATTTTGAAGTGCAAATTAATGTGTTTGTTGGATGTTGGATTTTGTAACCTTGATCTTCATTCTGTGTGTTTGATCCTGAGTGAAGTGCAATTGGAGCAATGCCTTGATAGATTTGAGAGGAATTGTAGTATTTTGCATTTATAAGTGTAGCGCAAAGTTGATGTGAAGCAATTTTGATCGAGGAAGTTGTGCCTTCAATGGAGAGGTGGAACACAATTCTGAGGCAAAGTTGTTTTGCAGTGAAGTGCCATTTTTGGGAGAGTCTGAATCATCACAATCAAGATTGTTTGGAAAGATTTGATGGAGTTGTGATTATGTGTGACAAATTGTTGTGAAAAGATTGCAAATTAGTGTTTGTTACTCTCTTCTTGGTGTAGTTGCTACTTGAGAGATTAAAGAAGCAACCAAGAAGGACTAAATTATGAAATTTGACTTTGTATTTGACCTATTCTTACTAGTATCTTTGCAGGAACAAACTTTACTTACTTGATTACTGCAAAAGTGATATTTGCCAGGTTGTCACACCTTCTAGGACTCCATTCATAGCAATCAATGGTGATTTTGTCTACCTAAACCTTTGTGCACTTGTCCTTTTCTTCCTTCCACTCTTTCTCTTCTTCATTGAGCTAGTAAGGCCACAAGGTACATTTATTGGTGATCTTTGCTTTCTGATGTGATTTCCATATCATCCTCTTCAATTTGTCTTTCCATGTTCAAATATTGCATGTATGGAGGTCAAGGGCCTCTAGAAAGATGAGCATGACAATTGATGGCTATGTGCCCAACTTGGCTACAATTATAGAAATGGCATTGTTCTACTTGAGTTCCTTCTCCTTGTGGGATTCAATCTCTCCTTTCTTTGACCTATCATACTCCTTCTTCTTTGAACCAAATGTTGCCCAATATTTATAGGAATTGGTCCACCAAAGTGTGGTGTTTTAGCCTGATAATGTTGAGTTGGGACTACTCCTTCACCTCCTCTAGGTGCCGCTCCTATTCTTTGAGCATAAGCAATGGCCTTAAACATAGTGTGAGGGTTTTGTACCATTACTTCTTGGCAAATTTTCTCTTTTAACCCTCATTTGAATTATCTAGAGCTTTTGCTAGACTCATATTGGTTATAATGACCTATAGATCAAGAAATGCCTCCTTGTACTCTTGTATGTCATTCTTTTGCTTCAACTTCATAGTCAAGTTTAGGCCATCTGCACAAAATTCTTGGATTAAAAATTATTTACCAACCTTTCTTGTATTGCCGTCCAATTGATCTCTCTTCCTTTGGCAAAAATTGATTGTTCCCAAGTGTCATATCATGTGAAGGCTTTATTGGTTAAGTACTCACATGCAAACATGCTTGCAAAATGATAGTTGATCTCAATTGTGAATAATTCAAAGTATCAATTCATTCTTGAAATCAAGTTTTCCACCTCTCCCATGAGATATTGTCCCTTATAAGGCTCAATGTTTCAAGTCTTCTTCATTTGTAAGAACAATGTGGCTTCATTATTGACTAGGTCGATGTCATCGGCATGAGTGACTATTTGGGTACTCCAGCCTCTAGTATTACGATTTGGGATGGTTCTCCTTCTTTGCATTTCCTGATCATTCTTGTACATATGTATTTGACTTTGCAATGACTCCATGGTCATCTTGATCTCCCAAAACTTGTTCAACATCCCTTGCATTCCTTACGTTAGATCCTACAACTATGGATCCATGATTCTTACATATGGCAAATGCTCAATCACTACTTCTTACTTCAATAGAGAGTTAATATGAGCACTCAGAAGGGGCATGGATTATTGGGACTTCACATGCTATCACTCATTGATAATATTCCTTACCAAATTTGCATACTACAAAATCCCTAAACATCATTTTAGGTCTAACCACATACCAGATTTCTACTTAAGTGTTGAAAGGGAGAGTGTGACAACCCAAAAAATATCACTTTTGCGGTAATCAAGTAAGTAAAGTTTGTTCCCGTAGAGATATGATTCAGAATTTGTTAAATACAAAGTCAAACAGTAACAAGTAGTTCTTTTTGGTTTCAATTTTAATCTCTCAGGAAGCAACTACACCTAGAAGAGAGTAACAAGCATTGATTCACAATCTTGTCACAACAATTTATCACTCTTAATCACAACTCCATCAAATCTTCCGAGACAATCTTGATTGTGATGATTCAATCTCTCCCAAAAATGGCACTTCATTGCAAAACAACTTTGCCTTAGAATTGTGTTCCACCCCTCTACTAAAGGCACAACTTCTTTGATCAAAATTGCTTCACATCAACATTGCGCTGCACTCACAATTACAAAATACTACCAACACTTGGTAGTATTTTGTACAATTCCTCTTAGATCTATCAAAGCATTGCTCCGATTGCACTTCACTCAAGATCAAACACATAGAATGAAGATCATGGCTACAGATTCCAACATCCAACACACACACTGACTTGCACTTCAAAATTCTCCAAACACTCACAATTACAAACGCAAAGTTGATACTCAGAATTAAGCTCAAGCGACAAGCATTGAAATCAACACTTTGCTTTATCTATTCTCAAAAAGATCAGCATTGAACAACATAACACTACAAATGGCTTCTTTAAATAGGCAGAGCACTTGACAATTACTAACAAAAACACCGTTTCCTAACAACTCTTCTTATCTACAGATTGAATTGATTAATTAACAATGCACCTCTTCATATCTACCTATAACTTCCTCAAAATTGTTACTACTCTGATCTGATGTCTACTTCTTCCTCAACTTCCAAACCCAAAGTAACCTCATATACTACTCTATCCTCATGTTTCACAACTACTAATTCTTCTACCAATTCTAACACTTTTTCACTCTAATTTGCAATTCCCGTCATGGTTAAGCTTTCTAATCCTTAATCCTCCAACCCACTCTTCTCCAATATCTCCAATGGTAACTCCAAAGATATTTGTACTCCTATCTCATCTACTTTGGGCTTTGCTCTTACATCCTTCCAAAGTTTATCTATCTCTAACTTAACTAAATCTAATCTAATTATGATATTGTCTTCCACTTCCAATATCTTCCTATCTATACGAGTTTTGAGACTAATCAGCAAAGCATTCAAATCTTTATCCTTTGCATTTCTTCTCCTTGTCTCTTGCACCAACAACCTTAACTCGTGCAATCTTGTTTCTTCAATCCTCACATTGGCTTCTGTACTCAACATTGCATTCATCTTTACTAAAATCTCCTTTAGTGGCTTGAGCCTCATCCTTCTCTCCTGTTTCAAATCCACTTGCCAATCTTCCCTATACATTGCCAGTTCTGCCTTGAATTTGGCTTTCACCGTCTCCTTCTCCTTCTCCTTTTGAACCATCTTCTCTTCCAGATTACAAAGTAACTCCCTTAATCTTTCTTCCTCTCTATATCTCACTATCAACTCTCTTTGCCAGGGCTACTTTTTCTCTTCTACACTCTCCATCACTTTATCAAGCTCTTGCTCCTTCTCTGCTACTCTTGCCATAGCATGGATGATTTCTAGAATCAGCAAATTGTGAATCAGCAAATTGCTATTTCAAGATTTCATACTCGACTATCTGTCTTTTTCTTGCTATGACATTCTGCTATATTATTCTCTCTTTACTTCCAACTTCCTTCTTTAAATTCTCAATTACTTGGTTTCTTAATACTGCATCTACTCGTAGTACTTCCTTCTATTCCTCTCCTAGGTTATGATCTTCTTCAACTCCAAGTTCTCTTCTTCTAACTTTGCTAACACCTGCAACACAGTCTTTACCTCCAAACACTCCGACTCCATTTCTCTCTTCTTCTCCTCTAGCTTCATAATAATGGGCATACAATCTCTAATAGATATTCTACTCCTTCACTCTAATTCACCTTGGCTTGCAAGCTTTTCTCCTTCTTTGCTTCTTCTTTGCTTGACACTCTTCTTCTTAACCGTAGTTGCCTTATTGGAATGGATTTTCTGCTCCCCAAACTTCCACTCTCCATTTCTCTCCTACTCGGCCCCGCCTCACACGTTGCTTTTCTTCCAGAGTGGACACCTCTTTGAATGATCATCCTCTTTACTCCTTATCTAGAACTTTGTCTTCTTGTCTTGGGTTATCTTCTTTTGCCATCTTCAACATTCCTTCTTCTTCCCCTGGTACCGGCTGCATCTCCACTCCATCTTCACTTTGCTACTCGCTTCACCACTCTACAATGTGAGTTTAGGTTCTTCCTCTCTCCTTGAGTCTTTTGACTTGTACTCAAATTCCCCTTCTGATTCTTCACCTGACGACGTGATCACCACCAGGTCCTTCCTCGGGTTTACTTTTTTGGTCTTCCAAGGTCTCATTGCCGCTACTTCTTCTTCTTCTTCTTCTTCTTGTCGACTCCTCTTCATTGACTTTGAAACATTCACCTCCAAATGCACGCTTTGCTCCGTCTGTGCATAGTACTCGTCACTACTTCTGATCTGCAGAATGCATTGCTACTCCTCCACGTTAGCATCTCTTCTTAAGTTAGGATGGAAGTGCAACACCATCTTGTGTCTTTCCGCCGTATTCAAAAAATTTAATCCTAAATAGAAGTGGGCTGCAAATGGCACAATGTAGTATGGAGGCAACTTGTCCCGCAAATTCCACACCATTTGTCTTGTGCATTGATGGAAGCACTTTGCCCAATTGATTGGTTCCCTTGCAAACATCTTATGGAAGAAAAACGCTTGATGTTTCATCACATAAGTGGTTTGCTTTGGCTTGAAGATAGTTATCATTGCTCCTATGATGCCTCTCCTCACAAGGTCCTCGTAACTCTCAACTTTATAACCATTCTTTGTACATTTTGAAGAAAAGGCATCTTGCACTTCTTTGGTTTCTTCAGCTACTTCTCCTTTGCCCAAGAATGTGGCTCCTTACTCCTCAACCGCCTCTCTTTTGAGTACTAACCTCCAATCTGACTTTGTCCATCAAGCCGGATTTCCTCTCTTACCCTCTGCCTTGGGTCTATCAAGACATTTACTCTTGATGATATTGGTCATGAAACTTGGAAAACTAAGGTTCTAGTTCCATGCTAGAAATGTGATCCAAAGCCTGCTCAAGACTTCAATTCTTGCAATCACATCTAATCTTTGAATTGCATGATTTCTCACAACAAATTTTGAGTTCCTCTTTCCACCACCCATCTTACTCTCCTCCACTCTGGGTTGGTGACTACTCTTCCGACCAACTCTCGGACTAACTCTCTTGACTCCCTCTTGATGTACAAGCGCGTCTCTTACTACACTCTCTTTTCCATGATCTCTCCCAAGACAACTCCTTAATGGTGATGGGAAATTACTTGTCATCTCTTTGTCTCTATCCCAAATTTTACAGTGGCGCGCATCCATTGTCTTTCTTCACTTCAAGTTTCTGCCAAGAAATCACACCTCTTGCATGCTCTTGTCACTGTCAATTTCCCTCCTTTGCTCATAGGCCAACTGTTTTTATGTGCGGTACCTTCTTGAATGTCATGCCCCAAAGGAAAGTTATTACATTGTCCTTGCCTCGGGTTGAGCACACCTGAGCTGCAGTTTTCTTACTTCAGGTTGAATGTTGACAGGACCAATCCACGTACTTTGTCTTTTGACACAAAGTCACTTTACCTTGGGTTACAACCTAAAGACACCATTTTTTGCCTTTTGATGCCATACATGTGCAATACAACTTCATCTATACATTTCTTTTTTAACAATAAGAAAAAAAACAAAAATGTGGGTACCACAGAGAGGATTGAGTACATTTAGATCCATTACATCATAAGAAGATAAAGATTGTCAAATCCCACTCTTTATTATCTATCACCACATGTAAAATCATAGGGTTTGGTGAATTCATCACCATATCCATGAACTCTACTCCAAAAATGGTAAACAAGATATACTCTCACTTGTTCATGCTATATGTATATAATCTTGATATAAAATAGATGCAAGGACAAAAAACAAGGTGCAAGAAATTGTCTTCTAAGAGCCTTCATCCCATTCTCTCTCTAAAACACTCCTAATCTATTAATTGCACTATGGTTTCTTACCCTCAAAATTGCTCAATCTCAATAACTCATGTTCTTCCAAGAGGAGTGATCCACTCTCTTGGATTGAAACCCAAGCTCTGATACCATTGTAATATTCCAAGGATAGGAGAAAGTTCACGAGAAACATAGGAGAAGAAACGCAAAGTTTCACATTCAATATTTGATGCCCCAAGGGAGCACTTTGTCTTTATTATATAACAAAGATGATTCTCAAAGGAAGCTTCACTCTTGGATCATATACAAGGATTGGTGATATGTCAACAAGCTCTACCCTTAGATTATTGCATGGATTGGTGATATGTCAATTCTTATCCTATTTGGTTAGACAAAGAATTAAGTCATTATTTGATCAAAAAAATTCATCTCCTTTGCCAACTGGGAACATGACTTGGTGGATTAACTGCAAATTTTCCCAAGTCTACTCCAAAAGAAAGCTCAGAGCTGGTACACTCATGTAACCTAGAAGGGATTTGTACCAGTGGACTGGGCAGACTTGAGAAACAATTTCCTAGAACGTTTCCGTGAAGTTGATTACAACACGAGTGTCTTCACGGCACTCAACAATTTAGACAAAGGTAAGAAGGAGAAGTTGAGAGACTACTCTGGGCGGTTTATGGCACTCTTGAACCGAGTCCCAAAGCAATTGGGTGTGGTGGGTTACTCCGATGCCCAAGCCATCACTTGGTTCCTGGAAGGACTCTCACCAAAGATTCAGATCTTTGCCAAGGAGAGGAATGTAACTTCCCTAGACAAGGTACTCAAAAATGTCACCCACTATGAGGTGGCTCACTCTCACTCTTCCGGCAATCAAAGAAACCAAGAGAAGAAAGGCAAGAAGCGTAGAAGGAGAGCTTCTTGCAGTACATCCCCTTCTTTGGAGGAATCTTCCACGTCTTCAAGCTCTTCTTGGAATCCAAAGAAGAATCAAAGCCAAGACAAGTACAAAAAAATGGGGGTAAGAAACCATTGACATCCCTAGCAAAGAGTGTACATAAGGTGGATACCAAGCTGGATGCTCTTATAAAAGAGTTTTTGGATTTTAAGATCCAGATAATTAGGGCAAAGGATCAAAGGAAGCCTCCATCATTTGGCAGATCCAATGTATGGTGCACTGCATGTGGCAAGTTAGGCCATGCAAATACGGAATGCAACACTCATAATGCATTACCAGTGCAGCAAATTGATTAGGTTTTGGGATGGAATGAGGAAGAGGAAGAGGAGGCGGTATACCAAACCCAAGGGGTACAGCCTCAGGCTAGCACATTGTATCAAGGTCCAAGGTACGGACCAAGGGAGTATAACCCCAATGCTCCTCCACGAAGACCACCGATGAGCAACCAAAATTGACCTCAGAATGTTGCACCCGGGGCATGTTACAATTGTGGCTCGATGGGACATTGGTCTCCAAACTGTCCGGAGCCAAGGAGGAAAATTGGGTACATTCTCCTATGCAAAAATTGCAAAGGATCGGGTCATACGGGGAACCAATGTCATCACCCCCTAAACCCAAAGCCACCTATAAAATATGTACAAACCCCGGCTGAGCGTGTAGCACTTCAAGCAAAGGGTGATACAACTGTAAATTGTATAATACTTGAGGAGAAGAGACCTCAGGAAGGAAGCCCGGCCTTGGAAGGAGAATGGCCAGACCTCAAAATTTTGAAGGTTGAGTCACGCACAAGTAAGAAGAAGCGTGATCCCAAAGAAATGAGTACAACCTTGTTGTCTTCAAGAAAGGTGAAGAGGCTGTGCCCAAAGGCAATCCTTTCTACCAAGGAGGAAAAGATCCTCGCAAAAGCCAAAGCTAAATCCTTGCAGAAAGAACTCAAGGAAGCGATACTCGGGACCCGGGAACTGAGTTTGGAGGAGGAGACAAAGACAAAGCCTCCAATTTTTCCGGTGGACATCCGATCCAAAGTAAAGGATCTAATCCAAGCCGAGGTGGGCCAACCCAAGGAACCTCAGATTACGACCACTAATACCCCCATCACCATCATGAAGCGTCCCAAAGTCAAATTTGAACATGGAGAGACTTCAAACCCAAAGCTGAAGGCAAAGATAATGAAATTGAGAGGAGTACCCCAATACAATATTGTAGCGGATTTGGCAGCCAAATGCAAACATCACATTTAAGCAATTGTGGGAAGACAATAAGTTGTACAAGAGGCAGCTGAATTTTGCCCTCAAGAAAGTAAGGGCGATGTCTTAAAAAGACCTGCCCGCCATATATCGTATTGAACAAGAGGATCTAGGATCTCCCAAGGTTGATGCAGAGATTGCAGGATGATTGACCCATTGATTTGGGTTCCGGTGTGAACATCATGACCAAAGATACTGCAAATTGACTGGGGTATCATACGTTTGAGCCAACACCCTGAGTTTTGAAATTTGTAGACCAAACCAAGAGACGGCCATTAGTCATGCTATCAAACATTTCCACAATCATTGGAGGAGTGCCCTTCAAGTTGAACTACATTGTGTTGCAACCAGTGACCAAAACTGGTTACTCATTGTTGATTGGAAGACCCTGGTTGTATAGTGCCCAAGTTGTGGTGGATCGGCACCAGCAGAAGCTTCGGTTCAAGGACATTTTTCCAAGGACCAAAAGCTGGTGACTATGAGTTGGACAAAAGTTTCCCATCTTGGGGAAACAAGTTCATCAAAAGACAAGGATGAAACCAAAGACTCGTCGTCTTTGTCCTTAGACAAATTCGGAGACGAAGTCCAAGTCAATTACTTGGAATGTTACAAGATGGATGTAGAAGATGAAGACCCATATGACCTTGCCTTGGTTGAACATGACTTGGAGGAAGGAGGTTTGATGGCAGCTCGACTCAGATTAAGCCATGTTGAAGGAGTCATCAACCCCAATGACTGTCAAGATGTTGTCTTGACTGAAGGAAAAATTTTGAAAATTTCTAAGACAGTCACTTTTGAGGAGTTGGTAGGATACACTACCTTGTTTATAGAATTCCATGATGTATTTGCTTGGTCTATCAATCAAATGTCGGGTATTCCACAAGAATTTGGAGAGCATCGGATTGATATTGTTGAAGGCCCAGTTCCAATTTGGCAAAGACAATATCATCTGAACTTGAAGTACTCCTTCTTGGTGAAAGATAAAATCAACAAGTACTTAGGGGCCGGAATAATCTTTCTTGTCTTAAACAGTGAGTGGGTCTCTCCCATTGTCATTGTCTTGAAGAAGAAAACGGAGAAGATATGAGTGTGCCAAGATTTCTGCAAGTTAAATGTAGTTACAAGGAAGGATCATCATCCCTTGCCTTTTACCGATACAATTTTGGACCAAGTAGCTGGTCACCCTTGTTATAGTTTTCTCAATGGATTTTCAGGGTACAATCAAGTGTCCATCCGAGAAGAGGACAAGGATAAGACCACATTCATGATCAATTGGGGCACTTTTGCTTACAATCAAATGCCCTTTGGGTTGTATGTAATGCTCCTGCTACTTTCCCGTGGATGATGAATTCGATCTTCAAGGATTTCTTGTGCTAATTTGTGGAAGTCTTCCTTGATGATCTTTTGTGTTTGGGCAAAGAGATGTACATTTGGATTACCTTTGTCAAACTTTTGAAAGGTGTCATTTTGCCGGTTTGTCATTATACCTAGAGAAATGCTTCTTTGCAATGAAGGAGGCATTCTTCTAGGGCATCGAGTGTCAAACCAAGGTATTGAAGTCGATGTTGAGAAGGTAAAATTAATCTCAGCTTTGGAATCTCCAAAAAACATTTGGGAGCTGCAAGCCTTCTTGGGACATGTTGGATACTACAGACGCTTTGTTTCAAACTATGTGGTGCTTGCTGCACCTTACAAAGCTTTTGAAGGACTAGACCCAGAGTAGAGGGCATTCTTTCTTAGGAAGATGGGCTCATACCAGCTAAAACACAACATTTTATTTAAGATGGGCAAAGACAAAGTACTCCGGAGATGCTTAGAGGGATACAAAGTCAGAGGTGTAATTGAGTCCTTATACTAAGAAGATCAGGATGACACTATGCCCTAAAGAATATTGTAAAGAAGATTCTTCAAGAGGGCAATTTGGTGTTGTTATATGACAATCTCCAAATAATTTTTCTAGGCAAGCTGCATCTAAGGTGGATGGGGCCATATCGTGCCATGCACATTTATGAAAATGGCTCTATTCAACTTTCAGACCTAGAAGGAAATCCATTTGCCACTTGAGTGAATGGGTGGAGAGTTCAAAAGTATTGGCCCATGGACCCAATCTTGAATAACAAAGCTACTAGCAGTGTTTGCGGAGGCGCTCACATTTGAAGAGGGGATATGTGGTACCCACATTTTTGCTTTTGTTTTATTTTGAAGAAGAAGTGTACAAACAAAGTTGTATTGAACCCAAATGGCGTTAAAAGAAGAAGAATTGTGTCCCCGGATTGAAACCCAAAGTAAAGTGACTTCGCTTTAGAACAAAAGTACTTGGATCAGACTTGGCATAGAGAAATCCAAGGTAAGGAAACTTGCCTTGGGATGATCAACCCAATGTGAAGACGGCATGGCAACTTTCCTTTGGATTTTTCAATCAAGAAAGTACAAGAAAGAAAATGGCTAAGGTGCAAATGACTAAACTTGACAACGCCATGATGAACTCATGCAGAAGGTGTACATTTCAGTGAAGAGTGACGGAGGAATGATTGATCAACAAAGAACTATAAAATCAAGACTTTGTTGAGGGGATTTTGAAATGTCCCACAAGTATCCTAAGCCTCTAAGGAGTTGATCTAAAGGAGTGCCTGTGGCAAAGCCAGTCAATAGTTTGATGTTTAACAATTATGAACAAGTTAGGATCTCAAGACCAAGAGACGGTAGAATTATATTTCAGCTACCACGCGTTGCATGATGCCAAAGAAGGATGAGAAGAAGAGTCCTTCACTTGCAATAAGAAATCCAATGATTTAATGGTTAGATATGATAGCCAAGATTGAAGGTTTGAATAGACTTTGGATCACTTTTCTAGCTTGGAACTAAAACTTGGGTTTTTTAGGGTTCATGGTAGAAGTAGCTTTGAGTGATTATGAGGAAGGACTTGAGAATGAAGGGAAGCAAGGCAATCTGGCTTGATGGACAGAGTCAGATTGGAGATTGGTGTTGGAAAGAGAGGTCGGTGAGGAAACTAGGGCTATGTTCCTTGGGAAGGAAGAGCATGCGGAGGAGATTGATGAAATCCAAAATTCCTTCACTATGCCACGCACAAAGAATGGGTACTGTAACACCCATTTGTGCATGTGTGTAGTATTGTGATATTTAGTTTAGTATTACAAATACTTGAGAGATATTATTTATATAGAGATAAAGGATGGTTCTACATTAGGCATGATTAGCTTAAGTGAGTCATAGTTAAGATTGTGGGGACTTTACTTTAAACGAAGTGGAAAACATGAGCACCACTATTTTGGATTCTAGTGTGCTGACTTGGTATTATTCCTAGGTGTTTGGCTTCGAGGAAAGAGTTGAGAACTCTTGATCCCACAAGCCTTTTTTGGATTCTTCTATAGTCCAAGGATAGCCCATGTGAAGGAATCCTTGACCTAGTGGGTGGGTCAAGATAAGATCATATGCTTAGTGGAATATGCCCATGTGGATGGATATTTCTTTATACTTTTTGACTTTACTTGACTTTTAGCCTAGTAACTTGAGTTATTGTGGTAAATAGTAACTTTAGTGCGTAACTATTTCACAAGTATATAAAAAATGGGTGAGGAGGTACTCATCATCCTTTCATTTGCAACTATCTCTCTCTCATTGAGTTCTCTAGTGAGCAATGTCTTGAGTCTTGGACTATTAGCCTTAAAATAGTACAATGGAGTTGGGATTCCTTGCCTTCTTAGTCCATGGTATGTTACCATAATAGCTATCAGAGGTTCATCTCTAGTGAGAGACAGGCCGGCCCACAGGCTTGGCAACAAGAACTTACAAGCAAAAATTGAGAAGAAGAAAGGTTGTTGATGAAATGTGTAAAAGCTCAAATTGTTCACCATGGAGAAGAGAAGAAGACATTGATGGCAAAGTATGAAGAAGAACTACAAACATATCATGATGAGTTGAAGGTGGAGAGAACTCATGAGAATACATCGGAATCAACAGTGAAGACCTTACGGAGAGTAAAGGTGATGTCAAGTATTGAGTTGGAGGTTAAGTTGTAGGAAGTGAGATTGCATTAATTATAGTTGCTTGTGCATGAAACCAAGAAGCAAATGGCAAAGGACATCAACATGAAAAATTGCTTGAGAGAGAGGTAGACAAGAAGATGATTGAAGTAAGAGACAATGTTTATCCTAGATTGGATTTAGTTAGATCTGAGTTAGATGAAATTTGCAACAATAGTTTGAAGGTAGTAACTAGATGTGAAGTAAATGATGTAGGAGTGTGTAATACTCCAAGGAGAAGAGAACTCTACAAGAGAGAAAACACAAGTTTCACACTCAATACTCCGATGGTCCCAAATGAGCACTTGCTCTTTATTATATAGCAAAGAGGACTCCCTCCAAAAAGCTCCACCCTTGAATCAGATACATGGATTGGTGACATGTTAGTAAGCTCCACCCTTAGATTAGTTGCTTGGATGGGTGACATGTTAGTCATTTTCCTATCTAGTTGGTCAAACAAGTTTGACAAAACGGACTCTTTAGAGAATCTTGTTGTAAGAAGCTCATAATCACATCGGTAGGAACCATTGGAAAGCTCTCAATGAAGCAAATCATGGGGAGAGAAGGCAAGCCTTTTGTTCTCAAGAGGGGAGTCATTCCATTTTCAAGGCCTAATTCATTTGTTTAGGCCTCCAAAATTGACTCTAAAGTTTTTAGGCTATTTTTTACTTCTACACTATTTGTAGTTGTACTTTTCTGATAATGCCCCTATCTGATCAAGTTAGCCAATCATACACAACATAGTTCTAGATGTTACCATGCCAATTTTCACCTCTAGATAATATGTCTAACTATTGGTATTATAGAGTGCAAGTGAATTTGGGTGAGCTATGTGAGTCATCCAGAGCAGTTAGAGTAGAGTAGAAGGAAATAGTTAGTATAGTGATTACTTCAATTTCAGTTCAAACTGACAATGTGAACAAAGTAGTTGTTGAAGATAGATCAGAAGTGCAAGAGGCGCTTGAAGGTAATTCAAGTGTAGAAGTTGAAGTTGGAGTAGACATTGGACCAGAGTAGTCACAATTTTGAGATTTGAAGATGTGGAGTGACACTTTGGATCTGCAGATTTGTAAGTAGCAGTTGAAGCAGTTAAGGTAGTTTAGATAACTATTGAGTGTGCTACCTATTTAAAGGATGCATTCATAGTGTGTTTTTTTGTTCAATTTAGTATTCATATTTTTGAAGTTGAGTAAAGCAAAGTGTTGTAACTCAATGCTTGTTGTTTCAACTTAATTCTAAATATCAATCTTGTGTGTGTGTTTGCAAGTGTTTAGTGAAGTTCAAATTGCAATTTGTATGTATTAGATGTTATGTTCTACAACATTGATGTTCATTTTGTATGTTTGATCTTGAGTGGATAGCAATCAAGGTAATGCCTTGATGAATGTGTGAGGAAATGTAATGTTGGTAGTATTTTGCATTTATGATCATAATGTTGAATTGATGCAAAGAAATTTTGATTGAGGAAGATGTGCCTTTAGTGGAGAGGTGGAACACAATTCCACGGAAAAGTCATTTTGTGGTGAAATAGCCTTCTTTGGGAGAATTGAATCATCACAATTGAGATTGGTTTGGAAAGAAATTGATGAATTGTGATTGTGGGCAATGTTACTCCCAATTGGGTGTGGTCCTACCCAAGAGATTAAAGAACCAGTCAAGAAGAACTGATTTGTTAATTTTTACTTTGTATTTGACTCTTATTTCTATGAGAACTAATGATTACTTACAGATTACCACAAAAGTGATACTTGTTAAGTTATCACATGATTTTTGGTGCCATTTCTGAGGATACAAATCTCAAGAGTGGAAGAATAAAAAGCCAATTTTCAAGCTTTTAATCCATCAAATATGAAATTCTACATTGTGACAACCCAACAAATATCACTTTTGCGGTAATCAAGTAAGTAAAGTTTGTTCCCAAAGAGATATGATTCATAAATGTTCAAATATGAAGCAAAGTAACCAAATTAGTTCTTCTTGGTTGCATCTTTAATCTCTCAAGTAGAAACTACACCCAAAACAGAGTAACAAGCACTGACTTGCAGTCTCGTCACAACAATTTGTCACCCATAATCACAGATCTCTCAAGTGTGTCCAAAAAAATCTTGATTGTGATGATTCAAATCCTTTTGATGATGGCTACTTCATTGCAAAGCACCTTTGCCTCAAAATTGTGTTCCATCCCTCCACTGAAGGCACAACTTCCTTGATCAAAATTGCTTCACATCAACTCAATGTTGCACTCACAAATGTAGAATACTACCAACACTACAATTCCTCTCAAATCTATCAAGACATTGCTCCAATTGCACTTAGGATCAAACACACACAATGAAGATCAAGGTTGTGGAATCCAACATTCAACAAGCACACTAACTTGCAGTTCAAAATTCTCCATACACTCATAAACTCAATCACAAAATTGATACTCAAAATTAAGCTCAAGCAAAGAGCACTAAACTCAGCACTTTGCTTTATCTATCTCCTAAAATGTGGAATACTAAACAACATAAGATTGAAAATGCCTCCTTTAAATAGTGAAGCAATCACCAATTACTAACAAAAATACCATTGTATAACAACTTTACCAACCTATAGATCCAAAATGACAATGCACCTCTTCATATTTACCTCTTCCAATCTCAAATGTGTTACTAATCCAATTTGATATCAACCTCAACTTTGGCTTCCAAACCCAATGTTCCCGTAAGTATTTCTGCTCTTTGGGTCTACTTAATTCCACTCCTAACTCTTCTCTTTCTATTATTTCTTCACTACAAACTACAATTGCACTCCTATCTACTCTATTTACATCATTATCTTCTAACACATTCCCTTCTATTGTCTCAAGTAATGCACCAAAGACACTTGAACTCCTACTTCTACAACTTCAGTCTTTTAGACTTATTTTACCTCTCTATGAAGTTTATTCAAGTCTATTCTAACAAGATCTAATCTGAGATAGACATTGTCTCCTACTTCTAACATCTACCTATCTACTCGATCTCATAGACAAATCAATAGATTGTTCAACTCCATGTCCTTCACCTTCCTCTTCCTCATCTCCTGCACCAAAAACTTCAACTCGTGAAATCTAGCTTCTTCCAACTTCCCTTTGACTTCAATGCTAAGTAACGCCTTCATCTCATTTGCCATTGCTGCTACCACATCCAATTCCACCACTATCTCTACCTTCTCCTTCTTTCTTTCCTCCAACTCATTGCGATACATATGTAACTCATCCTCAAACTCAGCCTTCATTGCCTCCTCTTGTCAATTCAAAACAAGTTGATCTTCCACCACCCTCAACAATCCTCACAATCGGTCTTCTTCCCGACTATGTTCTGATTACTCCCGCTGCCAGGCTTGATTCTTCTTGGTAGCCTTCTTCCTCAGACTCTCCAGTTCTTGCTCCATTACTACCACACTTGCCTTTAGATGTATCAGCTCCGCTTGTGCATTAGCAATTTCACCCTTCAACACATCGATCAACACTATTTTCTATTTTACTTCCTCTCGACTCTTCACCAAATCTTCCCTCATTGCCTCTAAGTGCTTACTCTAAAGAATTTCCTCCACCCAAAATTCTTTGGCTTCCATCTCTACTCACATTAGCTTACTTCTCAACAATGGGATCTCTACACTCCACTTCTCTATGACTGCTAACTCGTCCTTCACATCCAAATTAGCACTTGCCATCTTTGCTTTATTTTGCTGCAAAAAACACCAACAAAGGACATACAATCTTTGATAGATATTCCACTCCATCATACCACTTGTCATGGGCTTTGACGTCTTTGCCTTCTGTAGGTAACTCCTCCATTAACGCCTTACCCTGAAGTCACGATCTTTGTATCTTCAATGTTTCCTCCTCCAAGCTCTCCTCCTCCTTGTTGGTAACTTTATGGGGTCCAACGTTGACTACTTCCACACTTCTCTTCCCCCTGCAGCTCTTGGACACACCAAGACTCCTTCTTCCTTCCCATGTCCTTGCTCAACGGTGGACACCTTGAGACTTGTCTTCTCTTCATCCACAATTCTTCCTCTTGCTTGTTAAACCTCCACCTTGCCTTCACTACCATTACTTGATTCTTCACTTTGCAATGTAAATTCTTCTTCTCCTCTCAAGGCTTCTCCCTTTGACTAGGTTTCTCCTTTTGACTCCTCCTCTAAAGTAGATTCCTTGACTTTCACCAACATTGCCTTTGGATTAGGCTTTTGCATCTTTTATGGCTATACTCACACAATTTGTCCTTTGGGTTTATGTCCTTTTCTTGGCCTGGGGATGTTGACTGCTACAATCCTCTCCATTCCACTCTTCTTGTAATACTCATCTCCTTCTCGCACCCACTCCATGTAATATTGTTCATCCTCATCCGCCTCCTTGCACAAATCTGGATGAAAGTGTGATTGCATTCCATTTCTCTCTTCCAAAGTTAGCAAATTCAGCCCAAAGTAGAAGTGAGATATAAAGGGTATGAAGTAATGGGATGGGATATACATTCTCCAACCTATAATCATCTACCCCACTTGCTGATGCATACACTTTGCCCAATCTACTTCTTCTCTTGCAAACATTTGATGAAAGAACACTACCTGTTGCATTGGGACATTGGTGGTTTGCTCCGGTTTGAATATTGCAATCATTGTGCTCACTATCCCTCTCTACAATGGGTCTTTATAGCTATCCACCATATACTTGTTCTTGGTGCAAGGTCGATTGAAAGAATTCCTCACTTTGGTAGTCTCTTTTGAAGCATCACACTTTTGATAGAAGGTGGTACCTCTATGGTACCCACATTTTTTGTTTTTTTTCTTATTTATGGAGAGGAAGTGTATAGAGAAGTTGTATTGCGCCTATATGGTATAAGAAGGCAAAGAAAGGTGTCCTCGGGTTGTAACCCAAGGTAAAGTGACTTTGTGTCAGAAGATGAAGTACTTGGATTTGTCCTATCAGCCTGCAACCCAAAGTAAGGAGACTTTGTCATGGGGGTGCTCAACTCGAGGCAGGATAGTGTAACAAATTTCCTTTGGGGTTGGACATTCAAGAAAGTATTGTGCACAAAAATGGCTGGCCTATAAACAAGAGGAAATTGATAGTGACAAGAGCATGAAGAAGGTGTGATTTCTTGGTAGAAATTCAAAGTGAAGAGAGACGGAGGAAGTGCGCCACTATAAAATTTGGGCTAGAGACAAAGTGCTGACAAGTAATTTTCCATCGCCGTTAAGAAGTTGTCTTGTGGGATTTTGTGGGAAGGGAAGTGTAGTTGAAGATGCACTGGTGTGTAGAGAGGAATTTAGGAGAGTTAGTCTGAGAATCAATAGGAAGAGTAGCCCCCAACCCAAAGTGGAAGAGAGAAAGATGGGAGGTGGGAAAAAGAACTTTGAGTTTGCAGTGAGAAATCATGCAATTTGGAGATTAGACGTGATCGCAAGAATCAAAGTCAAAGTCTTGAGCAAGCTTTGGATCACATTCTTGGCATGGAACTAGAACATTAGCTTTCCAGATTTCATGACTGAGATCATTAAGAGTAAGTGTCTCTATGGCCCCTAAGCATAAGTGAAGAGAGGAAATCCGGCTCGATGGACATAGTTGGATTGGAGGTTAGTACTCAGAAGAGAGGCGGGTGATGAGCAGGGATCCACATTCTTGGGGAAGGGAGAAGTAGCTGAAGAAACCCAAGAGGTGAGAGATGCCTTCTCTTCAACACGCACAAAGAATGGCTACAAGGTTGAGAGCTATAAAGACCCGATGAAAAGAGGTATTGTAGCAGCAATGATGGCTATCTTGAAGCCGGAGCAAACTACTTATATGATGAAACATCAAGCGGTATTCTTCCACAAGATGTTTGCAAGGGAGCCAATCAATTGGGCAAAGTGTTTTCATCAGCATGGAGACAGATGGTGTGGAACTTGCAAGACAAGTCGCCTCTACACTACATTGTGCCGTTTGCAGCCCACTTCTATTTGGGACTGAACTTGCTGAACACAGTGGAGAGACACAAGATGGTGTTGTACTTCCACCCTAATTTGAGAAGAGATGTTGATGCGGAGGAGTAGTAGTACATCTTGCAGATAAGGAGTAGTGATGAGTACTATGATGGCTATCTTGAAGCTGGAGCAAACCACTTATGTGATGAAACATCAAGCGGTATTCTTCCACAAGATGTTTGCAAGGGAGCCGATCAATTGGGCGAAGTGTTTTCATCAGCGTGCAAGACAGATGGTGTGGAACTTATGAGACAAGTCACCTCCACACTACATTGTGCCATTTGCAGCCCACTTCTATTTGGGACTGAACTTGTTGAACACGGTGGAGAGACACAAGATGGCACTTCCACCCTGATTTGAGAAGAGATGCAGATACAAAGGAGTAGTAGTACATCTTGCAAATAAGGAGTAGTAGTACATCTTGCAAATAAGGAGCAGTAGTACATCTTGCAAATAAGGAGCAGTGACAAGTACTACGTGCAGACGGGGCAGAGTGTGCAATTGAAGGTGAACACTCCAAAGTCAAAGAAGAGAAGTTAACAAGGCAAAGAAGAAGAAGCGGCAATGAGGCCTTGGAAGACAAGGAAAGTAAACGCAAGGAGAGGCTTGGTGGTAATCATGTTGTCGGAAGAGGAGTCAGAAGGAGAGGCCGAGTGCAAGGAAGAAGACTCAGACAAGGAAGAAGAACCCGAATTCATGTTGTAGAGTGGAGAAATGAGCAACAAGAGTGAAGATGGGAGGGAGATGCAATTGGTACCCAAGGAGGATGAAGGAAAGATAGAAATAGAAGAAGAATGTAACCTGCACGCAAAAGAAGAAATTCTAGAGCGGAAGGAGAAGAGGGTGACCATTCAACAAGGAGTTTTCTCTAGAAGGAAGGCAAAGTATGAAGCGGGACCAAGTAAGGTAAGAGAAATGGAAAGTGGAAGTTTGGGGAGCAAAGAATCCATCCCAATAAGGCAATTGTGGCTGAGAAGGCAAGTGTCAAGTGAAGAAGAGGCAAAGAAGGAAAAAAGTCCGCAAGTTGAGATAAGCTCAAGTGGAGGAGTAGAGTATTTGCGGGAGATTGTGTGCCCTTTGTTAGTAAAGTTGGAGCACAAGAAGAAGGAAATGCAGTCAAAGTGTCCAAAGGTGAAGACTATGTTGCATATGTTAGCACAATTAGAGGAAAAGAACTTGGAGTTGAAGAAGAGTGAACTCCAAGGTGAGGAAGAGAGAGAAGTATTACGAGTAGATGTAGTAGTATAGAATCAAGTAATTGAAAACTTGAAGAGAGAAGTGGGAAGTAGAGAAAGAATCATAGTGCAGAATATCATAGCAAGGGAAAGGCAGATAGTGGAGTATGAAATCTTGAAATAGCAGTTTGCTAATTCTTGATTAGAAATTATTCATGTTATGACAAGAGTAGCAGAGAAGGAGCAAGAGCTTGATAGAGTGATGGAGAGTGTAGAAGAAAAGAAGCAGCTCTGGCAAAGGGGGTTGATCATGAGGGATAGAGAAGAAGAAAGATTGAGGGAGTTACTCCATAATCTGGAGGAGAAGATTGTGCAAAAGGAGAAGGAAAAGGAGATAGTGAAAGCCGAGTTCAAGGCAAAACTGGCAATGTATAGGGAAGATTGGCTTGCAGATCAAGAACGGGAGAGAAGAATGAGACTTGAGCCATTGAAGGAGATTGTAACAAACATGGTTGTGATGCTGAGTATAGAAGCTAGCGTCCGGATCAAAGAAACAAGATTGCACAAGTTGAAGTTGTTGGTGCAAGAGACAAGGAGGAGAAATGCAAAGGATAAAGATTTGAATGCCTTGCTGATTAGTCTCAGAACTTATGTAGATATGAAGATATTAGAAGTGGAAGATAATATCACGATTAGATTAGACTTGGTGAAATTGGAGAAAGATAAACTTTGGAAGGATGTAAGAGCAAAACCCAAAGAAGATGACATAGGAGTACATATATCTTTGGAGTTACCATCGTAGATGTTAGAGAAGAGTGGGTTAGAAGATAAGGAGTTAAATAGAATACTTACTAGTGTAATTTCAGATATGAGTGAAGAAGTAGTAGAAATAGTGAAGGATTTAGTAGAATCAAATAGACTTGAGGATAGAGTAGTAAGTGAAGTTACTTTGGGATTGGAAGCCGAGGAAGAGGTAGACATTGGATCGGAGTAGTAATAGTTTTGAGATTTGAAGAGGCAGATATGAAGAGATGCATTGCCATTTTGGATCTACAGGTAGGAAAAGTTGTTAGGAAATGGTATTTTTGGTAGTAATTATCAATTGCTTCACTATTTAAAGGTGGTATTTGTAGTCATATGTTGTTTAGTGCTCATAATTTCTGAGAATAGATAAAGCAAAGTGCTATGAAGCCGTGCTTGTTATTTGAGCTTAATTCCAAGTATCAACTTTGTGTGTGTGCTTGTGAGTGTTTGGAGAAGTTTGAAGTGCAAATCAGAGTGTGTTGGATATTAGATTCCATAGCCTTGATCTTCATTCTATGTGTTGGATCTAGAGTGAAGTGCAATCAGAGCAATGCCTTGATAGATCAAAGAGGAAGTGTAGTGTTGGTAGTATTCTGCATTTGTGAGTGTAGCGCAGAGTTGATGTGAAGCAATTTTGATCAAGGAAGTTGTGCCTTTAGTGGAGGGGTAGAACACAATTCTAAGGTGAAGTCATTTTGCAGTGAAGTGTCTTTTTTGGGAGGGCCTGAATCATCACAATCAAGATTGTTTAGAAAAATTTGATTGAATTGTGATTATGGATTTTTAATTCATGACGAGGCTGCGAGTCAGTGCTTGTTACTCTCTTCTAGGTGTAGTTTCTACCTGAGAGATTAAAGAAGAAACCAAGAAGAACTGAAGTTGTTACTTTGATTTGTATTTGACCAATATCTCTATGAAAAATGAACTTTACTTACCTGATTATTGCAAAAGTGATATTTGATGGGTTGTCACATGATTTTTAGCACCGCTGCTAGGGATACAAATCTCAAAAGTGGAAGAATACAAAGCCAATTTCAAATTTAGGTGTTAAAGCAATATGAATGTCTGCATTGAAAGAACAACGGGAAGAGAGAGTTCAAAGACAAATGTTGCATTGTGAAGAAGAAGAACGTCTTAAGATCCAATCTACTTTTGATGAAACCAAATGAGAGGCGTTGGACTTTCAACTTCTTCAAAAGGTGCAAGAAGCCTTGCTATAACTTGACCAAAAGAAACGTGAAGGTGGTTGGCAAGGCTACTTTGCATCTCCATCTTCCAAGAAGAAGAAAGACTCAAGCGGGCAGACATATTTTTTACGCTCCAGTACACCAACTTCCCCTAAAGCTGTAAAGGAAGTTGCATTTCTAAAGAACTTTGTTTGAGAAAAGACAACATGGACACTAATGGAAGAAGAGTGTTAACACCTTCTATGCACAATTCCTTGATTGTCTCAAAGGAATTTTGAAGAACACTCTAAAGGTGTTAAGCTTGATTCTTCCACTTGGGTTGAAATCAACACACTCAAAGAAAAATTTTTTGAGGAAGACCTTACTATGAACTTGACTAATTGGAACCTTTGGGCTGTCAACACCGTGTTGATACCAGCAAACCCCTTGGTTCCGTCAAGTTCAAACTTACCACAGTCAATCCTACCAAGTCAAACAATGACTTTGTTACCTGTCACCTGACACGCCTACCAAAAGTACAAGAGGACAGAACAAGACAAAGACCCCAATGAATTCATCAAAGAATTTGAAGTCATCTCCTTTGCCAACAAGGAACATGACTTGGCGGATTGCCTACAAATTTTCCCAAGCCTGCTTTGAAAGAAAGCTTGGAGCTGGAACACCCATGTAACTCAGAAGAGGTTTGTACCGGCAAACTGGGTGGACTTGAGGAACAATTTCTTGGAATGCTTTTGAAGAGTTGAATATAACACAAGCATCTTTGCGGTGCTCAATGATTTGGATAGAGGCAAGAAGGAGAAGTTGAGAGACTACTCTGAGCGGTTCATGGTACTTTTGAACCAAGTCCTGAAGCAATCAGAGGTGTGTGGTTTGAGAGACTACTCCAATGCCCAAGCCATTACCTCGTTCCTACAAGGACTTTCACCAAAGATTCAGATCTTTGCCAGGGAGAAGAATGTAACTTCCCTAGACAAGGTACTCAAACACATTGCCCGCTATGAGGCAGCTCACTCTCACTCTGCCGGCAATCAAAGAAACCAGGAGAAGAAAGGCAAGAAGCCCAGAAGGAGAGCTTCTTGTAGAACATCCCTTTCTTCAGAGGAATCCTCCACGTCTTCAAGTTCTTCTTTGGAATCCGAAGAAGAATCAAAGCCAAGAAGAATACAAAGACGTGGGGGTAAGAAACCATTGACATCCCTATCAAAGAGTGTACATATGGCCAATACCAAGTTGGATGCCCTCATGGAGTTTTCAGATTTTAAGATCTAGATGATTGGGGTGAAGGACAAAAGGAAGCCTCCATCATTTGGCAGATCCAATGTATGGTGCACTGCGTGTGGCAAGTCAGGCCATGCAAATACAAAATGCAATACTTGTAATGCATTTCCGGTGCAACAGATTGATTGGGTTTGGAGATGGAATCAGGAAGAGGAAGAGGAGGCGGTGTACCAAACCCAAGAGGTACCGCCTTAGGCAAGCACATTGTACCAAGGTCCGAGGTATGGACCAAGGGAGTATAACCCCAATGCTCCCCTATGGAGACCACCAATGAGCAACCAATGCCGTCATCCACCAAACCTGAAGCCGCCTGTAAAATATGTACAGACCACAGCTGAGCATGTTGCGCTTCAGGTGAAGGGTGACACCATTGTAAATTGTATCACACTTGAGGAGGAGAGACCTCAAGAAGGGAGCCTGGCTTCTAAAGGGGAATGGCCGAACCTCAAAATTTTGAAGGTTGAGACACGCGCAAGTAAGAAGAAGCGTGATCCCAAAGAACTGAGTACGACCTCTTTGTCCTCACAAAAGGCAAAGAGGCTGCACCTAAATTCAATCCTTTCTGCCAAGGAGGAAAAGATCCTTGCAAAAGCCAAAGCTAAAGCCTTGCAAAAAGAGCTCAAAGAAGCGGTACTCAGAACTTGGGAACTGAGTTTGGAGGAGGAGACGAAGACGAAGCCTCCAGTTTTTCCGGCGGACATCTGATCCAAAGTAAAGGATCTGATCCAAGCCAAGGTGGGCCAACCCAAGGAACCTTGGGTCAAGACCACTAGTACCTCCATCACCATCATGAAGCATCCCGAAGTCAAATTTGAACATGGAGAGACTTTGAACCCAAAGCCAAAGGCAAAGACGGTGAAATTAGGAGGAGTACCTCAATATGATATTGTAGCGGATTTGGCACAACTACAAATGTTATATTTAAGCAATTGTGGGAAGATAATAAGCTATACAAGAGGCAGCTAAATTCTGCCCTCAAGAAAGTAAGGGCAATGTCTAAGAAAGACCTACCCGCCATTTATCATATTGAACAAGAGGATCTGGGATCTCCCAAGGTTGATATGGAGATTGCATGGTGCATGATCACATTGATACCCATTGATTCGGGTTCCGGTGTGAATGTCATGACCAAAGATACTACAAATCGGCTCGGGTATCATACATTTGAGCCATCACCCCGAGTCTTGAAATCTGCAAACCAAACTAGGAGATGGCCATTGGGCATGCTGTCAAACATTACTACAATCATTGGAGGGGTACCCTTCAAGTTGAATTACATTGGTTGTACAATGCCCAAGTTGTGGTGCTAGTATAAGTTGTGCACCATGCACCATGCACCAGTAGAAGTTGTGGTTCAAGGACATTTTGTGCAAAGATCAAAAGCTGGTGACTATGAGTTGGATGAAGGTTCCCCATCTTGGGGAAACAAGTTCGTCAAAAGACAAGGACAAATCCCAAGAGACCTAGTCTTTGTCCTCAAAAGACTCCGAAGATGAAGTCCAAGTCAATTACTTGGAATGTTACGAGATGGACGTAGAAGAGGAAGACCCATATGACCTTGTCTTGGGTGAACATGACTTGGAAGAAGGGTGTTTGATGGCAGCTCAACTTAGATAAAGCCATGTGCGTCATGTCAAAGGAGTCATTAATTTTGATGACTGTCAAGATGTGGTCTTGACTGAAGGAAAAATCTTGAAAATTTCAAAGACAATCACTTTGGAGGAGTTGGCAGGATACACTGCCTTGTTTAGAGAATTCCAAGATGTATTTGCCTGGTCTATTGATCAAATGCTGAGTATTCCACAAGAATTTGGAGAACACCAGATTGATCTTGTTAGGCGTAGTTCTGGTTTGGTAGAGACAATACCGCCTGAACCCAAAGTACTCACTTTTGGTGAAGGATGAAATTGACAAGTACTTGGGGGCCGGAATAATCTTTCTTGTCTTAAGCATTGAATGGGTTTCACCCATTGTCATTGTCCCTAAGAAGAAAACGGGGAAGATCTGAGTGTGCCAAGATTTATGCAAGTTAAATGCAGTCACAAGGAAGGATCACCATCCCTTGCCTTTTACTGATACAATTTTAAACCAAGTAGCTGGTCACCCTTGTTACAATTTTCTAGATGGATTTCAAGGTACAGTCAAGTATCCATCCAAGAAGAGGACAAGGAAAAAACCACATTCGCAACTGATTCGGGCACTTTTGCTTACAATCAAATGCCCTTTGGGTTGTGTAATGCTCCAGCTACTTTCCAGCATATGATGAATTCAATCTTCAAGGATTTCCTACACAAATTTGTGGAAGTCTTCATTGATGATTTTTGTGTGTTTGGGCAAAGAGATGTACATTTGGATTACCTTTGCTAGACTTTTGAAGGTGTCATTTTGCTAGTCTATCATTACACCCAGAGAAATGCTTCTTCACAATGAAGGAGGGAATTCTTTTGGAGCATTGGGTGTCAAGCCAAGGTATTGAAGTCGATGTCAAGAAGGTTAAAGTAATCTCAGCTTTGGAATCTCCGAAGAACATTTGGGAGCTGAGAGTCTTCTTGGGACATGTTGGATACTACAGACTCTTTGTTTCAAACTATGCGGTGCTTGCTGCACCCCTTACAAAGCTTCTAAAGAAGTCAAAAGACTACCTATGGGAAGCAAGTCAAGAAAAAGCTTTCCAGGTATTTAAGAAGAAACTGGTTGAAGCACTAGTTATGAGGGCCCCAAATTAAGATGCCCCTTTTCATGTATATGTGGATACTTTGTCCATGGTGATTGGAGAAGTATTGAGTTAAAAGGACAACAAGAAGAAGGATTACCCAATCTATTATGCTAGCCGACAACTTTCTATTTCAGAAAAGAACTATTCAACGACTGAAAGAGAAGCACTTGGAATGGTATATGTTTGCAAGAAATTTTGCCACTACCTGTTGGGATACGAGTTTATCTTCTATGTTGACCATTACGCATTGCAACATTTGGTCAAGAAGGCAGATTTGTCTGGGCGAATTGCAAGATGGATCTTGTTGTTACAAGAATTCACATATACTGTACAAGTATGGAAGGAAGCTTTGCATTCAAATGCGGACTTCTTGTTTAGGTTGGAAACTCAAGACCAAGAATGGGAGATCAACAATTAGTTCCTTGATGAAGAGTTACATCAATTAACAACAATGCAAAGTATGAGGTATGCAGCCGAACATCATTATTTGCATACTCTCCAGTGTCTTGAAGGGCTAGGCCTGGAGCAGAGGGCAGTCTTTCTCAGGAAAATGGGGCCGTATCAGCTGAAACATAGCATTTTATTCAAGATGGGCAAAAATGAAGTACTTTGGTGATGCTTGGAGTCATACAAAGTTAGAGGCATAATCGAGTCTTTACACTCTGAAGCATCGGGAGGACACTATGCCTTGAAGAATACTATAAAGAAGATTCTTTCCTTGGGGTACTGGTGGCCTATGATGTACAAAGACATGCATGCCCATATCTCAAGCTGTGACGCTAATCAAAGAATGGGAAAGCCGACAGCTACTTCCCAATGGCCTTTGAGACCAATTTTACCATTGGTTCCATTTGAGAAATGGGGAATTGATTTTATGGGACCAATACAACCGATAACCCGAGTCACAAGAAAATGCTACATTTTGGTTTGTAATGACTATGCTACCAAGATGGTCAAAGTGGAAGCAACTAGTAGAGATGATGCAAAAATAGTAGTGCAATTTTTCTTTTGAAATATCATCTCCTGAAATGGATGTCCTATGGAATTGGTCAGTGACAAAGGGACACATTTCTTGAACTTTGTGATGGAAGCGTTAACCAAATACTTCCAGATTAAACATCAGAAGACGACTTCTTATAATCCAAAAGCAAATGGCTTAACGGAAAAGGTGAATGGGTTACTCTACAAAATTATGAATAAGGCAATTGTCAATTATGCTTATGATTGGGATACAAAGTTACCTACCGTGTTGTGTGCATATCAAACAACAGAAAAGATCACAACCAAGCACACTCCATACTTCTTGACATATGGCTTGCACCACATACTTCCAGTTGAATTTGAAGTACCAGCATATTGGATTCTCTGTGAGGAACGATTGTCGAAAGAAGAAAGTCAGGATCTTCCAATCCATCAACTGATGTGGTTAGAAGAGAAAAGAGACGATACAATGCAAACCACAAAAGAAGTACAAGAACAAAGGAAAGTGAGGCATGATAAGCACATCAAGCTTGTGACTGTTCTCAAAGGAGATTTGGTTTTGTTATACGATAATTGCTGAATATTTTTTCCAAGCAAACTGCATTTAAGATGGATGGGGCCCTATTGAGTCCTTCAGCTTTACAACAATGGGTCCATTCAACTTGCAGACTTGGAAGTGCAACCATTTGCCACTCGAGTAAATGGGTGGAGAGTTTGGAGATATTGGACCATAGACTCAGAGGTCTCTAAGACACCTAAGGTCTATGTTTAACAAAAAGGAGTGCATGAAGAGTATGGGAGCAACAAAAGTATGTTTGAGTGTTTAGACTCATCTTGGGAACATGGAGGGTTACCAAGAGTGGAAATTGAGGCTATGCAAGGTTCACCAAGGGTTTGAGGGAATTGTAGCGGTGGATTTGAGGAAAAGAGAATTTAGAATAGAATTTGAAAAGTATTGAGAGGATCCAAAAACCTACACCACTTGGAGGAAAGAGTGAGTCTAAGTGCTTTTTATGTGGAAAGAAGGGACAGAAGGCAAGTTCATGTCCATTGACCTTGTGAGCAAGAGATTGAGGGAAAGGAGAAGCTTACTTGACTTGGGTTTGCATGTTGGATCTTCTTCACCAAGATTGGGAGAGAGAAGATCTAAGACCAAGGAGTTATGTGAGGTTTGTGGAGTGGAAGGACTTCTAAAAGGACATGAGTGTAGTCGAGTAAAAGCACTTTTGGAGACTTTGGTGAAGGATCTTGGAGATAGTTTTAGTACAACTGCAGAAATATTATTACCTTCATTAGCTAGTTCTCAAGATTAGTGATAATCTTTTAACTTATTGATAAACTATCCACTAGGGTTTGATTAATATGCACTCTATGATTTGATGTTATGATAGAAATTTGGGAGCAACTTGAACCTTTTGTATTCCCTAGGGTGGATTTCTCTCAAATGGTGTTTTTCATGTGCATACTCTATTAGTTATAGAGTGATAGAGAAGAAAAAACATTGAGAGAAAAAAGAAAGATAGTGAGGGGATAAGATGGGAAAACTTTCATTTTTCTTTGGCAAGGATAGAGAAGATGTGGAGGTCTTTGTGAGAGACTTCAAGAGAGCTTGCATAGGAAACTATGAGAGGAGGAAAGTCATCAATGAAGTCTCTCATAAATTTCTAAATGAAAGGTGTTTGAACCTTTCATTTGGAAATTTATGAGAGACTTCATTGATGACTTTTGTGTCTATGGGTGCAAGGACTAGCACTTTGAGTACCTGATCAAGGTCTTGCAATGCTTGATGAAGCAAATGTATCACTCAACCCAAAGAAGTGCATTTTTGGTTGTGAAGGAGGTCTACTTTTAGGGCATATCATCTCCAAGGATGAAATTGTAATTGACCTTGAGAAGGTGAGAAAATCTCAAACCTTTCATTCCCTTCAAGTTTGACAAAGCTATGCCGATTCTTGGGGATGGTTGGGTACTATAAGAAGTTCATATTCTCATTTTCCACCAAGGCTTATGCATTAACCATCTACATGAAGAAGGATGTAGAATACATGGTGATTTTGAAGGACAAGGAAGCTCTCAAAGCTTTTGAGGGGCTCAATCAATCCCTTGTTATAGCTCCAATTCTTGCTAAATTTGATTGGAGTAAGCCTTTCATCCTCTACATTAATGTTTCCAATGTAGGTATAGGATGCACTCTTAGTCAATTAGACCAAGATGTGCATGATCATTAAATAGCTTATGCTAGTAGGCAGATGGTTTCAATAGAAAAGAATTACTTTGTCATGGAAGGAGAAGGGTTGGCAGTGATCTTTGGTCTCAAGAAGTTTAGACACTACTTGATTGGAGAAAAAACTATCATTGTCATAGATCACAAGGCTTTGAAGTACATCTTCAACAAGCCTAATGTGGAAGGGACGCTAGCAAGGTGGATGATACTCTTGTTTGAGTATGACCACCATTGAAGATAGGCAAGGAAAAAAACATGCAAGTGTTGATTTGTTATCTAGGGCTTATGATCATGATAGAGATGAGCCAGTGGATGATTCCTTCTTGAATGAGGAGTTCATGACAATCTCGATAACTCAAGAGGTTCCAATGGAGTACAAGGAGATTGTGAACTTGTTACAAGAGATAACTATCCAGAAGAGATACATGCTAAGGAGAGGTAGGCCCTTGCAGCAAGATCTAGACCTTACACAATGGTGGAGGATATTATTTTTCACCAAGGAGCGGATGGTCTACTTTGAAGAGCAATGGGTAAGGAAGAGTCTATCTTACTCATAAAAGAGTTTCATAAAGGTTTAGTGTGTGGAGGACACTTTGCAAGAAAGATTATTGCTTTTAAGATTCTAGATGCAGGTTACTATTGGAGAGGGATTTTCGAGGATTGTCTTGAGTATTGCAAAACTTGTCATGTTTTTCAAGCTTTTGCCAGAAAGTTTACTTCCGCTCCACCATCAATTCCATTGTTAGGACCTTTTGAGAAGTGGGAATTGATTTTGTAGGTCCTCTCAATAGAACTCCAAGGAACAATCAATACATTGTTGCATTTATTGATTATCTTACCAAGTGGGTTGAGGCTAGACCATTGAGTGACAAGAATGAAGATGAAGTTGGGAGATTTCTCTATAAATACATTATCACTAGGTTTGGGTGCCCTTTGGAGTTAGTTTTTAGTAGAGGAAGAGAGTTTACAAGAAGCATTACTACAACTATGCTACGACATTTCTCTATCACACATAGAGTAACAACATCCTATAAATCAAATTCTAATGGCTTTGCAGAGAGAACCAATCAGACCTTGTGCATGATGTTAGCCAAATATGCAAAAATGGAGGAGGCTAAACATCATTGGGACAAGAGGATTCATGCAATTTTGTGAAAATATTGGACAACCATGAAGACTTCCACCAGATATTCTCCATTTCAATTAGTATATGGTATTGAGTCTACCTTACCTATTCACTTTGATCTTCTTACCTTTCAAAGCATTCATAGGAGATTGAAGAAAGCACAAGGAGGTGATGTAGAGAAGTCAAGGAAGGATCAACTCATGGAGTTAGAAGAGTGAAAAGCAGTTGCTATGGTTTGAGTGGAGCAAGCCCAAAGGAAACAAAAGGAGAGCTCTAAAAAAAGGCAAGGGAAAAAGAAGGTGGAGCATTTCAAAGAAGGAGATTGGGTAATGTTGTTTGATTCCATTTGATTCAAGAGAGTGCAAAAGAAGTTTTTGCCTAAGTACTTTGGACCTTTCATAATGGAGAAAGTGTGTGACAATTACACTTATGATCTCAAGGAGTTGGGAGGAAGACACATTGATAACATTAACCATGATAAGTTGAAGATGTATCATAGAAGGTAGAGAAGTTGAAGATGTATCATAGAAGGTAGAGAGACCTTGACTTTGAGGAAAAAGTGAAAACTTAGTCCAAGGGTAAATGTAACATTCATTTGTGCATGTATGTGATATTATAATATTGTGATATTTAGTTTGGTATTACAAGTACTTGAGATTTATTATTTATATAGAGATAAAAGATAGTTTTGTATTAATCATAATTAACTAAATTTAATCATAGTTAAGATAAAGTGGACCTTAGTTTAGAGGAAATGGAAAAGATGAGCATCATTATTTTGAATTCTAATGTGTTGACTTGGTATTATTCCTAGGTGTATGGCTTTGAAGAAAAAGTTTAGAACTCTTGGGCCCGCAAATCTTTTTGTTTTGGATTCTTCTATAGTCCAAGGAAAGCCCATGTGAAGAAATCTTTGGTTTAGTCGTTGGATCAAGATAAGATCATATACTTAATAAAATATGCCCATATGGATGTATATTCCTTTGGCTTTTAGACTTTCCTTGACTTTTAATCTAGTCATTTGAATTATTTTGATAGATAATAACTTTAATGAGTAATTATTTCATAAATATATAAACAAAGTGTGAAAAGATACTCATCATTCTTTCATTTGCAATTATATCTCTCTTTTTGAGTTTTCTAGTGAATAATGTCTTGAATCTTGTAATGTTAACCTTGGAGGAATATGATAGAGTTTAGATTCTTTGTCTTCTTAGTCCATGGTGCAATACCATAATAACCATCAGAGATTCATCTTGAGTGAAAAGCAAGCCGGCTCACAAATACACACTCCTCCAACTTGGGCACTAGCCCATATCTTATCCTCACCATGTCTCGAGCTCTTATGCTACAACACTCTTTCCTCCTCAAAAAAGTTACCCTTTGGGGAAGGGCTTTGCCAATATGAGACTTAAGCTTGACACCCAAGTCTGATATGGTTATAAGGTGAGAGATAACTCACACTTTGATGCAAAGATTGTACACAAGGGTAAGCTCTTCAAGTAACGGGCAAGGGACGTCAAGGCGGGTTGATCCAAGGCAACTAAAGGTACAAGTCAAAGAATACACTTGCTCTCTCTCTCGTTGAATCCTCCCCGGCTCAAGGCAACTAAAGGTTAAGGTTGAAAAGTGCACGTGCTCTCTCTCTCGTCCAGTCCTCCCCGCGGCTCAAATTCCCTCCCGGAGCTTGGTTGATTATGTTTAGCTTCTATGCACTAAACCGAGGAGCAGTCGAGCTGAGCTGGTAGGGGATAAACACTCTCTCCAAATCCAGCTGAATTCAACACTCCCCATAAGCAGAACAGAAAACGCTCGGTTGTAAGCAAGCCTCTCAATAATTTTGTGTTTTGCTGTTGGAGGTGAGTCCCTTTCCGCTGGAATTTTGGCCATCTCGGGATCTTCTTCTGATTCTCAATCTAGACGCTGCAGTTCTTCCTCAACGGCCAACACCACCTCTACAAAGGAATATTCTTAGGCAACCAAAGGTATACGTGGATTGATCTTGCAACACTTCTGAGCAGTGTGTCTCTCGTGCTGGTTTGAAAAGTCACATGTTTGTCCTCTCACTCTCTTTGCTCAACCCACGAGGAACTCTCTTCTATGTAATTTTGACTCTCTGATTTCAAAATTTCATCAAGAATGGAGCACTTCAGATAGAAGCTGCCGGTGCAGAGAAAATCTCTGTTCACTCTCAAAATCTGTGACCACCGAAAATCTCTATTCAATCTCAACATCCGTGTCCACGAGCTGCTGATGTTTCCCTCTCTGTTGACACTCAAATTCAACACCAATCCGAGCTTCTACTTCCGTGGAACTGCGTTCAGCTGAATTGACGAGGAGTATCCCTTTCGCTGAAGATTAAATTTTGCTCTTTGTTGAAATCCAACCTAAAACGTAACCGTCACAATCCCCTCTAATTCGGGTAACTCATAGAGTGAAACCTGCTCGCTACTTGCCAGCCCTTGAATCAGAGTGCTTGCGGCTGAAAATAGCCCATCCTCATAACGGTTTCAAGATGAGAGCATGTAACAAATAAGCACCAATCAATCGACTTTCCTAAAACCTCTCTCTACCACCCCAGAGGTAGTCCGAGTGCCTTGATTTGTATGTGCAAATCGGAAATAAGTCCTATGTTGTCTTCTGTCCCTCTGTCTCAAGCCACGTGCACGAAAAGCTTCCTACATTAGCATTTCCTTAAAACTTTGGTTGGAGATTAGCTATAGTACAGACTAGCTACATAGTATATTGGATAAGCTCTGATACTGAACGTAAGCTTATCTACACCGCTTACACTTCTGCAATCTGGCCTTATTTTGCTCTATGACAATTAGAACTTCCTGAAAATCCTGCAAACCAAGTGCACATAAAAGAGCTCATGATCAGTATATAACTATCACTTGGTCTTCTTGCCCACCGACTTGGAAATGGGACCTGCCAGCACTGACTCAGCAGTCTTGCCCTTTCCTCTTACTTTATGTATAGAATTAAGTAGAGGACACTTAACTGCTATGATCTAATATACAGGTGATCATGATAATGGAGCATATGTCTTTCTTGAAGTTCATTAATTCAGTCCAAGTAGAATTCACAAAGCTCAGAAACATACAAGGGCTACATTTGATTGGGAAAAAAGCTACGTTTCTGTCTATATTTGTATCGAAATTTTAATATCCTGATCTCTCCGATTTGCGTACAGGTTGTGTTGGATAATGGTGTTGTCCAGGTCACAATCTCCAAGCCAATAGGAATAGTCACGGGTATGGATAACCATTTAGAGACCCTCAACACCGAAACAAACGACCCGTATGTGCAGCAAGACAAATTCCAAAATTGCAACATCTCCAGCTTGAGATCGTCACCAAATCAAAGAGCTCGGAAAGAACTGGTTGTGTCCATTTCTCAAATTCTAATGTCTTTTACTGGCAAATCTGGACTACGTATCTTATTCTCGTCTTTGGATAATTATATATCAGATACTGGGATTTGAACTGGATTGTATTGGACAGAAAGGTTGACAACTTTAAGGTGTAAGTTCGAATGCTCCTTTTTAACTGACCAGAGTCGTGTGTATGTTCCTTCAATTAGAAGTTCAATTCTGGTGTTGAATTTCATGTCAAAGTTAAAGAGCCGCTCAGTAGATTTGCAAGTCAGGTAAGGTTCAGGCATCACTTCAAACTGCCTTAATTTACAGGCCTTGGTATCCTTCGAAGAAGTATTAGGATTCGGCATATCTTTTCTCCCTACCTTCTATATGGGTAATGGGAGCGAAGGCCGTTGGCGAACGGCGCATCCACACCCACCCAACCTTGCATACTATATTGTATACATGCTGATGACTAGCTATTCTGTATGTGAAAATATCCTCTGATTTGAACTGTACCAGAAATATGACTTTTGCCTGGTAAACTGCAATTGACATTTTGCAGGCCACATGGAAAGGGTTTGAGGCCACACAAGACAAGCCCATGGCGCCATTAACAATAGACAAGAGGTAATCTTATTCATCTCTATCGACTAGCTTAAGTTTCATATAATCCGTGTGTATCTGAATATGTATTCCATTGTCTGATCCTGGTGTCTGCTATATAGAAATATCGACATGTATGAGCACGAGTTGCTACAGACTCAAAACCGCTTTACTTCTTAGTGTATTGTATTCTCTGAAGAAAATCGTCACACTAGAAGGACGCAGAGATGTAGCTACAGTTCGTCCTCAACTTTAGTAAGCTTCTTCGAATTAGATATGAGTGTTTCTTTAACTTCACTGAGAAATACAGCAGCAAATTTTCACTCTAAATTATTGGTGTAAGGTATGACCTTGGGAGTTAAACTCGTACGGCATATATGAGCAACTTTCCGGATGCAGTGACTTCAATCTGAATCAAACTCGAATAATCTTCAAACTTCGCATAAGACAGGTAGCATTCAGCCATTCGACTTAATTGACGACTTTCTTGTCAGACTATATTTAAACCGGTCACATAACCTTCAGTACTTTGATCACGACAACCTCTTACTTTCGTCCGCAGGTTCTCTTACATGGCGTTGGCTATAACAAGGTAACTAAAGGTGGATGCCAATACCGACTGCGCGTTCCGAAAAGCTTGCCTACAAAGAAGCCAGGCTCATCACGGATTCTGTCTCTGATCCTTCTTTGAAAGAAGAGGTAGAAATTGCTCAACTTCTCTTGCAATTGTTTCACCATGTATACCTCTTTACAGGTGATGATGACATCCACGTGTATACACTTCAAATTTGCCCTTGCCAATGAGTTAGACCATGCAATATTCATTGGTGCAAGGGCACTACTCATCAGAGTAGTGCCCTCATCATTCACTCATAATACTATAGCTAGCCAGGCAAGCTCAGGCAAGGCTCTCGAGGTTTAATTCATGGTGATTACATTGCATAGATACGTGCACGTGGACGAAAAGTATTGTTATTCTGCGGACAGCTACGAGAACAAAATCCACGGATGGGTTTGCTTCGATTTTCAACTTGGGTCCTTGATTTTCACTCTGCTCTGAGAGTGATAATCAAGCAGGCAGACTCGTTTGTATGTCCCGTAACATAACGGAGGATTTCATTTTGCGATCCAAGCAACCCTTAACACATACAGGAACGTCTTACTCCAGGGAAGAAAGGGAAGAGGGGTAGTGTTACATGAACAGGAAGAGGGATGTGCTTACAAAAACGGGATATATTTCTAATTATACTGACTCGTAAGGGTATATTTCAATATAATGCTGGAGTATTTTTCAAATTTGCCCTATATTGTAATACATATCATATATCCGTGTTTTCTAAAGGTTCAGCAATACCAATGTCCATAATTATAATTGTGTACCAGGCGCAATTTCTTCTTGAGCAGTATTTCATTTTCCCCTCTGCGAGGATTTGAGAAGTTTGATTTTACCTCGTAGTTAATTCATCTCATAGCCTGGAAGCCCAGACCAGTTCAAAATTTTCTCCGCACTTGACAAAATCCTGGGAATACCATTAATATATAGTCGTATATCTGAACATCATATAAATAATGGTTTCCAAAACGTGACACCATGAAAAATATATTTACGTGATGGAAAGTGACATCACGTTACGAAAAAACAAAACGTTGATGGTCCAGTGGAAAAAATCACCTATTTTAATGTTTATTGGCTAACTAGATTTTGTAAACATATAAAAATCAAAAGTGTACAAATATTTATATTAGATCGAATACCTTTGATCTGATCTCCATAATTCTTTCCCTATCCCCAAGCCTAAAGAAAATTGGAGAATTGAGATCAGGATAAATTCTTGCTCTTGCTATTCTTTTGTTACCCTCGCTATTTTATTCTTCTTGGTGATGGCGGCACTCAAAGCACTTGGAAAAGAAATTCGATGGTGTAAAAAAATAGATTCCATAATAAACTAGTATTTTACGCCTGCCTATCATGAAATGATGGTACCCTTCTTAACAGCAGACTCGTACACACCGAGGTCAAAGTTACCATATTGTTTACCAGCACCTACTATAGCGGTCGTCTTTTTCTCCCACTATAGCTATCCTAGGCTCAAAACGTCCTATTAAAAATGTCCTTTCTGAGCCGTCGATTGCCATTTCAATCGACGTGCTAAACGTGTAGAGACATGTCCCATGAATGCCAGATGGATACGGTACTCAGTACAGCACCGTAGAACCGGATCGACGTATCCGTAGATAGTTTAAGTGCTGCATTATATATATATATATATATATATATATATATATATCGCACCTCTTAGCATCCCGTCAGTCAGAGTATTGTTGTTTCTGGACCGTACGTCCGGAGAGGGATGATTTCGGGGCGATTCAACCAACAAGAAAATCCCCCGAGAATCCACCAAGTTTGAATTTGAGTGCAAGATAACGACAATGACCTCGACCGACTAGGAACTTTCTGGCGCTAAGTCTTAGAGCGCTGTTGCTTGGTGTCAACGTCACTGACATTGTTGATGGCCTTCCCAATTGCAACCTCCTTTGATAATAACATGACAACTCCTTGCATTTCGCCTGTCATCTCATGGACGCCTCGTTCTAGCAAACCGGATTGTCGTACTCTTCTTATCTTTCTTCTAGTAGAACTGAAGGTTTCCTCTAAATTGCAATAGTTGTTTGAAACATCACGTGAATACGGATGTTTGGCGGTCCCTGACTTGATTTTGCAGATGCATCGTGGAGAGACTTATGACGAGGAATCACCACGTAGGGATAGGAGGGCAGAGTGCGATTGAATTTGCTTTAATAGCCGTCGCCGTCGTCTCCTCCGGTTCGTACTTAGTCTGCCAGGAACTTCGCCATTGGGTTTCAAGCCGTGGTCTTTTTTCTTAGTAAACGACGTACAGAAGCCTCGCCATCCCCTCAATGTCTAGAACACCTTTGAATTTCTAGATTCCGCAGGGTCTGTGCTTGCCGTATATGCATCGGGTGGAGCCTTGAATCTAATAGACCAACAGATTACGTCACACAATAGAGACGGCATATTTTTGAGATCATTGTAACTCGTCTCCAAAAACTGGATTTCTCATGCCCAAACAAGTATAGAAGTTACAAGTTCTTTGTAAAATTCTGAGAGAAAGTTGTACTGAAACGTAGTAACCACTTTGTTGTGAAGTTACTCGTGGAAGATCAATACTTCTTCAGCGATCTCATAGATAAAACTTAAATACGGCGCAGGAAAGCTTGAAGTCGATGGATGAAACGGAGTGTCCGCTGCCGGAAGGGCCCAGTCTGTGTGCAAACAATTGTGGTTTCTTTGGCAGTGGCGCAACATTAAACCTCTGCTCGATTTGCTACAGAAGTCAGGTGACGAAGCAGGCAGACACGGCCGCTGGATCCTCGACCCCAACGGTTGATGAAAAAGACGCGGTTGCAGCGACCCAATTGGAACAGTTTAGGATACCACATTCGGAGCCTAGTTCTATAATCAGCGCGCCGTCTGTTGGTGAGGTTGTGCCCTCGACCACCGGAGGAGGTCCGTCATCAGCGGAACCCGTTACAGGTGAAGAAGAACCTGCAAAGAGAAGCTCTTTAACAGCCATGGCCAAGCGCTGCTTCTCTTGTAAGAAACGCGTCAGTTTAACAGGATTTGAGTGCAAATGTGGTCACATCTTTTGCCCCACACATCGCTACTCGGATAAGCACGATTGTACCTATGATTATAAAACGGCTGCACGAGAGGCGATTGCTCAAGCGAATCCTGTAGTCAAAGCTGATAAACTAGACAAGGTATGAATGGTGAGTATCCTTATTATTGAGCTGCCCTATTTTCGTGCATTTCCCTTGTACCGGAGAAAATAATAAGGTAGTCTAGAAGAAACCGACTTAGAAAATAGAAATGGAGTAACTGTTTCTGACTTTTTCCAGTCACTGGTCACGACACATTCAATAAATCTCATTTAATCAGCGCTGAGAGTGTTATGATATGGAAACTACACTTTTGAGTTGTGATTAAACTCTTAAACTATTCTTGAGGTCTCATCGTGGTGGATTCCTTAAATATCGACTAAAGGATTATGTACCGACTAAGAAATCACGAATCTACGCAAAAAAAAATACGCACATCTTTCCAGAAGCAACAGAAGTAATAAAGTATAAAGTATCCTATATACTACATGCTTGGGATTTGGTCTAATGGCAGGTAAGTATAGTTGGCTATGATTTCCTAATTTGCTCATTTACACAACCAAAATCTGTTAAAATCTAGGTTTTGTTCTTGATCCAATGTGCAGTATAGAAAGAGAGATGATCACAATAAGCACACTGCAACTAAAAATGATCTTAAATTCAACTACCACAATCAACGACTTATAAGTATGATTGAAAATACCTTTAAATTATCATCAAATTTTAAGAAAGAAAGGTGATTAACATGGTTACAGTTCAACTCAAAAAGACCTTAAATATCAACTACCATAATCAACGATTTGTAATTAATAATTTGTAATTCTTTTAATCATCTCTAACGCAAGATCAAGATTATCTCTACTCTAACCATTTGTAATTCTAATTAAAATGATCTCTAGCCTATATAAGATTTAGGTCAATCGGATTATCTTCAACCTATCATGACCATTTAGCCCACTAATCAATGCAAGAGCGAGGTTTATGTCCAACCTACATAAGATGTAGGATCGTCAAATTACCTCTTGCCAATTGTCAAGATTTGGGCAAATGGACCACAGAAGACAACAAGAGGAATAAAATCGACGGTCCTGTTTCATGCAAGAAGCGAGATTAACGATTATATAAAAAGATATCGGTAACATTAAAAAGCTGAACCTTATATTTATGGAAACAAATAATTTTTTAATATAATAATTTGAAAATAAATACAATTTAATGTAGATTTATTTACAATTATAAAAATAATTAATATGAAAATCGACATATTACAAAAACTAGAGTGTTCTAATATTCCAGAACAAGGAAAATTTAAAATTTAAAATGTTGTGAAGTAGACAAAATAGAATAAATATACTTGATTTTAATGAATTTATGTGGTTATATTTAACTATATTTCATAAATAATTAATTTATCTAATATTATGATATAAATGCCATTTTTTATCAAATGAAAACATATTTATTATAATTTATTTTCAGATATTCACATAAAAGTATTAGTTTTATAATTCTATTTTATGTAATTCATAAATTTATAGAATAAATTAATATTTAAAAATGATATAAAAGATTTGACTAAAATTTTAATATAAATAAGTGATGAAATATTTATTTTAAATATTCTAAACAGAAATTCATTCAAATATCAATTATATTACAGTAAAGGATGATACTGGTTTTATATATCCTCAAGAAAAGAAATCAGAATATGATAGTATTTTAAATATTATTAAATTAAATTATAAAATTCAATGAATTATTAAATGCAATTATATGACAAGAATTTCAATTTAAAACTGATTTAAAACATAACAATTTCATGTGATTGGAACTAAGAGTCAGTTTCCTTGTGATCAGTCAAATCCCTACTCCCATCCTCTCCCTTGTACGGCTTGATGGGGGTCTTCCCATCCTTCGTTTTTCCTACGCTGTCGCCTTTTCTACTCCCACAGGTTTTACTTAGTATAATGTTTATTCACATTCATTCGAGTAATGAAAACTACACAATATAGGCGCATGTCACGTCTAAACTAGACAGAAGGAATCGGGCGCTCCAAACGACTATATCATAATTAGAAATCACCAGCTGTTGGGAAGTATCGTTGTCATGCTATAATAGTCTCTCTCTGGACTCATCTGCCACAACTAGTGGACAGACAAGACGGATGTAGAAACTTAGAAGCAGAGTTTAGTAAAGTAGTTAGGAAGAGAATCGTTCCGAATTCGAACGGGCCTCCTGTACAGCTTATGTTACGGATGAAGTGGACCATTACTCATACTACGACGAAGTAACATTGCCACAGAACGACAAGAGCAAGAGTTTATTTCATTTCATTGTCAGCAGATTGTGATGTCGGAGTTAGCTAGTCACAAGAACTTGTTTTGTTCGATTTCGTTCGGGTTAAGAAGAATTTTACTAGCTGTGAGTGTGGCGTAGCTTAGGTTATGACACAAGGTGAGGTTTTGCCTGACAGAAGAGTTTAGCGACTGGAGTAGATACTTGTTCCTTCCGCGTTACGTTACGTAGGAGGGGCAGAACAGAACGGAGTAGGCAGGAAAAGGCGAAGAGGATAAGCGTTGTTTTGGTGTTCGAGTTGTGGATGATTGATCGAAAGTTTGGTTGGAATTTGAGGAGGTGGAAGTTGGAGAAAATGGATGTAGTTCTCGAGTGGAACGTTTTACGTCTGCAAGAGATAGAAGCTTGAAGTCGATTTCGGGTATGGACGGCGATCCTGAGTTGAAGCTTTGTCTTTTCAGCTGACGATTACTTCCGCAGCCTGAAATTGCAGAGGATTGGCTGGCCTACTGCACAACTGTTGTAGAGAAATAGTTTCGAGGGAGAACGAGCTGCTGTGATTTTTGGTACTTCATAGCCGGTAAGACGACCACTGTATTCAAGTCGAAATGAGTTTGAAATGTATCTAAAGGAAAGTCGATGAGATTTCAAATCTGACAGGGAAAAAAATGAACTGGGAATCATCTGATCTATCCAGAAAATTCAAATATTTGTAATCTATGCAACTCCGATTTTCGAAATAAACGATTGACCTAGTACGGGGAGGGAGGAGTACAATGAATCCAGATTTTCGTATTCTAGTATTTTTGTATATCTTGTATTTTATATTCTTATATTTTGGTATTTGTAGGATAATCTCAGTACCTAATTACTCCAGAGTATAGAAACAGTACTGTTCAGACAAAATTTAATGATAAGAAACCGAACATCTAATGCAGGGATGTTGAAGCTATGAAGGTCTGATATCATTTTCCTCCAAAGAATCTGCATGTTCTTTTCCATGAATGTATATTGGCTGTGATACTACTTGCTGTTGGGTATGACATGCAAGGAACACCCCTATAAACTTGACCAGAATTCATGATCCGTGCAGTGATGTGTGATCTTTGGGCCCTAAGGCTTGTCAGAATGACAGATTAAATATTTCTGTCTGATCAAATCCAAGTTGGAAAATATAAGCTGAGTTTTTGGCGCCTCACTTAACACTACAATCAAACTCTGCACATATAGATATTTAAGTTCGTTACGTAGCCAATTTCAGCGTGTTGAAAAGATTCCAGTCTCAGTTTTGGATCATATCAGTATGTCAACAACCTCTTATATGAGGTCCTTCGAACGGATTCTGCTCTGATTTCCTATGTACCAACAACCCCCACTTATTAAAGACTCTCAATACGGTATATAAGATTGAGGCATGAGCTTGCTGTCTCTTTACGAACCCATTCGAGCTTTAAAGTCCTGTAAATAAAGATCCTTGAAAGGTCTTATGTACAGTGAGGAAAGCTCCTCTCTACAAATTTTTCGACTGCCTGAGACCTGAAACTTTTGAAGATGGAGAACAAGATCTCTCATATTCTTTCCTTGCAATCTCTCTTCCCTCCTTTCTTTACCCAATCCAAATGTGTGATATTTACACACGGAGGTATTATTTCTTTTCCTTCTAGAACTTAATTTCTGTTCTCCACTAATAAACTTTCCGTTACTCGCATTCCCTGAATCTGTACGGTTATGTAGCATTTAGATGAATTGTAATAGCAGGGTTCTAGTCGATCATAACAACTGTCCACATTCTTATGGAGGCACGAGAGGTGCGTTTGAACTGACCTGAGTGGTTTGCAGGGGCTGCAAATCAATGTTTCTAAGCTTCCTATTTCATTTTGGCAGAGCAGGGCGGAAGAAAATGGTCGACGTTTATAATCATGTCAAGCACTGCACTACCCATCCGAAGTTTCTGCATAGCAACAGCACCAGTCATAGATGGGTCTTTGGTGCAATAGCAGAACTTATCGACAATGCAATCGACCCAGATGTCAATGCATCTCAGTTCTGCATCGACATGAAAGAATTTAACAAAGAACCATGTTTGGTGTTTATGGACAATGGTTCTGGTCTCTTACCCGAGAAACTCCACAAAATGCTCAGCTTTGGACATTCTAAGAAGGTAGGTGCCACTTGGAATTCCATTGCAGCTTCTGATCGGACTTTTACCAAACTTCTGCTTCTTCATGTAATCAGTATGGTTTCTGCTTGCCTAACTTATCAGCATGTTGTTTACTTGCGTATTGCAGCAAATGACTCCGGGAGACAGGTCCATTGGTAAGCATGGAAATGGATTTAAGGTACGGATGTGCATTTACTGTCTTATCATATAGGGCCTGTGCATTATAACTAAATTGCGAAACTCTTTATACATGTCTTTGATGTCATATCGATATTTTCAGGAAATCAACTGATTAAGGTTACTCGTTTTGCAGTCGGGAACGATGCGTCTTGGGAAAGATGTTCTTGTACTAACTAAATGCGCCGAGAGTATGACGGCAGGGTTTCTTTCGCAGACATTTCTGGTAACGTCTCTGCAATTGAACTGTTTTTTGATAATTTATGCAAACGATCATGTAAATTATACCCCTCCCAAATAAATACTCAGAAAAATATAATCTTCTTACACTTCTGTACTGGGTGCTCAATTGCGATGTGGTTTCAGGCGGACACTGCTGCAGAAGATATATTAATCCCTCAAGTGTCTTGGGATCGGGATGGAAATATCCTTTCATTACCCTTAGCTTCTGGTCTATCTTCGTTTTGACGGCTCTTGATGGCACTCCGTCCAAAAAGATCAGTTTCACGTCCGTCCGGGTTAGAAATTTGTGGTGTATTTGGCTTTGCATCCTATCTTTTTTGGGTTTTGGATTCACTTTTGTAGGTAGTATTTTCATACCTGATAAACGTGATAAAACAGTCGCGTAAAACGACGTCATTTGATGATAATTTTTCATTGGTTGCCTTAACTGTGAAAACATCGTCTGTCCTCTGTCGATCTGGAGATTGAAGAAAGTCTGAAGGCGATTTGCAAGTACTCTATCTTTCCGGACGAGGAAAGTCTTCTGGCACAACTTGAAGCCATTCCTCAAACTGGAGCTGTAAGTTCCACAACCTATGTTGACATGATGTAGTCGGCGTTCTGAAACCCGGTCTGCAGAAAGTATTTTTCTTGACTCCTAACATTGCCTTTCTGCTAATAAATGAGATAACGCCCTTGCTTGTAATTAGCTCAATGAATATATCTCACCTCGGAGGGCCCATGTTGTTGGTGAAGCTGATCTTCCCCAAATGAAGATGTTGTTTATCCTAGACTATCCAAAAACCTTCACGAGTGTGTCCTTGTTTAGTGATAGCAAGACGGATTTTACTGGACAGATCCTGATCATATCCAACTTGCGCCGTCATGAGGGGATCCTTGAGCTTGATTTCGAAACAGATCCACATGACATTCGGATAGCATCTGAGATTACGTCTACAGCACATTTTCAACAGCTGCGACCAAATCAGGTACTCAGATCTCAGCTTTTCTGTAGCCTGCATGCCATCAGATAAACCTGTTTCTATGTTTGAGGTATTACGGTGATTAACCATGTATGCATAACACGTGAAAAGCTATACATGTCACTACTTACAACTGTTCGGTCAGACATGGGTATGGAACTGGGTTGTTTTCAACGGATTCTGTGTTCCTTCACTCAATATGTGACCAACAGCTCTCGAAGTATAACACACGGAAGTTTTTTGTATATAATACATATTCTGTATGTTTATAATATGGATGCTTGCTGTTTACCTGCAAGGGACCTGCTCGTTTTTACAGCCTCTCTCCCTCACATCACCCTGCGCAGATAATGCCTCTGGTTCTCTCCCACTCCTCTTATGCTATTTCTCGCCTCTTCCTATTCTTCACGATCTTTTTCCTCTCCTCTTCCTACTTTTCATGATCTTTTTCCTCTGCTTGTATCTCTCTCGCTCACGCCAGCTATTTTCCTTGTTGTATCCTGCAATTCTGCCCTGTTTGCTTCTCTTCTAATCGATGTTTCTTTCAGGTATAGCCAAGGTGCGTCCCGAATCCTTTTCTTGCTCATGCTTCCAATTCTGCATCTTTTTCTTGTGCATGGTTCCTGTTCTGTATTTCCATTAGCCATTTTCTTCCAATTTCTTCCATCTTACCTCTAGGGAACCTTTTATTCCTTCTGCTCTACAGATGCTCCCACATGGCCTGCTGGTTTCTGCATAAGTTCTAGCGTTCCTTACTTCTAGCACTTTAGAAGCAACCGAGTTTGCCTTGGCGCTCATGAGCTTTTGTACAGAAACTCTGTACGAGGGGTACTGGCATTTGCCATCTACTTCGGCTGTACGTTAGGCACTGATGAAGTCGTTAGAGCTTTGGTGAATGCTTATTATGACCGCCTGTATGCTATCTTCAGTGTTCACTGTTTTAGGACCCATGCGTTCATAGAGCATGCTGCGATAGACAATATCCAGTCCTCTCCTCCAGAATAAACACCATCCACTCCGCTCCCGCATTGCTCCACTCCTCCCGTCCTCAACTATTATTTTTCACTCGCTCTTTCCCTGCTTCGATGTTCATTCTTGACTTTCGATCTCCAACATTCCTGCCCGACTCCAGACTATAGCTTATTTTCCTCGTTCAAGCGGTGCTTATAGGTGGTCAATTGCCGAATGTATTATATTTCTCGTTTTCTGTTGCATAGCCGGTACCGAATACACATTGTTTGCTAGTTCTTTATATACAGAGTTATATGTATTGTTCTCGATATGCTGCAATTATGCCTTTGCTTCAGGTTACATTCGATGCATTCTACTTTAGGGATTTATCACTATTCTTGTATTGACCATATCTTGGTTACCTTTCATATGCACTTAAAGAGTTTTGGATCTCCCGTTCCTAGAACGGCTTCTGCTCTCATCTACCAATATTCAGTCCTCTCACACCTCGCTCCGACACAGCCAAGACACCTTCCACTTCTCTCCCACTTCGCTTCACTCCGCCCATCCTCAACTAAGGCTCTGTCTTTTCCTCCTTACTCGATGTCTCCTTCTTTGATGGTCCTCCTCTGCTTTCAATTTCAGATGCATAATCGGTTGTGTCTTGGTTCTTATTCTATGATGTTTACTAGTTCTCTGTGGGTGCCATTCAATTACGTCCTTACTTCAGCTTATCTTCGTAATCTTAGATTCACTTCATTCCATTTGCTTAGATTCAATCCATTGCGATTTGCATACGGTCATGCATGCATTTCATATGCACGTTCCCGGTTCCATACTTCGTGGCTTCTGGTCTTCGAATGGCTTCTGCTCCCATTCTCAAATATGTGACTACCGACAATATTCTAAATCTATATGACTAATGTAGGGTCCGTCAAGGTCGGGTCGTAGAAGGCGAACAGTCATGACTTTCATTGCACTCGAGATTCAGGTCGCTCGAAGCAAACTAAGATGTGTAACAAGTTTCATTGCGAGTATTGCTGCTTTTGTTACAGTTCAAGCAATACCTTGTCATATTATCCTACTGGTTAAAAGTATATAATTTGTTCAACCTCTGAACATGGTCTTTCAAGTTTTAAAATGATATAGGTTGCTCTCTGTATTGTAGCCCAATACAACTGTGGTTCCAATGGACTACTCTCTGCGTGCGTACGTCTCTATCCTTTACAAAGTACCCCGGATGCAGATATTTATTCGGTAAGTTTAAGCAGGTGACGTTACTACAACTTTCCGTGGACCTTTACATAGTTTCTTTAAGGCTGTTTAAGTTGTTGGGAAGTGATGCACATTGATTACCTCCGAACTGAGAATGTGGAAGCGCATCGTGTGGCATATGTGTGAACCATAGACGTGAGAACGTATATGAATCACGATTCACGAAGTATGAGGAGAAAGGTAGATTACATTTATTGGTATACCTGGCATGTTTCTACCTTCACAATGAATAGACCTGGCATGTTTTCTGGTCTTGAAGAGACAAGAAAGTCAAGACAAAGAGAATTGCTGGATTATTGAGTCAGAAAGAGACAGAAACATACAAGCCCTATGGAGTGTCCGAGAGCATCAAAATCGAACTAGGGTAAGGGACCTTCAACCTCTGTTCGTTGGTATTGCACGTAATCTACCTAAATAAATGTATGTATATTTATATATATTGCGTTATACTGTTACGCATCGATGCGTTGTAGAAGAAACAGCATCCACTCCACTTCTTCCATCCTCAACTAATTCCTTTCCTATTAATATTCGCTCGCTGTTTGCCTGCTTATGGTTCATACTTGACTTCCGGTCTCCAGGTTCCTGCCCGACTCCAGACTGTAGCTTACTTTCTTCGTTCACGCGTTGCTTATAGGTCGTCAATCGTCCAACGTATTATATTTCTTGACTTTTGGTTTCTCAATGTATTAATATTTCTCGCTTGTCTCATCTCCATGGCATCTCCATACGTTGCCTATCACATTAGATATACTGTATACTAGTTTACTAGTTCTCTGCACTTGTTGCTCATGAGATTTTCAATTATGCGGTTACTGACTTACATTCGTTTAGTTAGATTCACTTGATCTCCACGTCCAGTGTCGCTATTCATTTCAATTTGCTTATATCATACTCATATTACATCATTTGCATATCATTTACATATCATTCGCACTTTTAATGGGGTCTGATTCCTCGTTCTTTGAACGGCTTCTACTCTCATTTCTCAAAAAAATTAAAAATTTAAAAATATATAATCTACCAACGTGGGTATAGAACTGTGTTTTAACTAGCGGGTTCCATATTTATGTACTCGATATACATGATCTATGTAAGTTAGGAGTGTCGCAATCATGTCTAACTTGATATGGAATCTTGTATCATGTGCAGCTTCAACACCGAGAACAAGAACCTTTATGGCATGATGCTTTATCATCGAAATCGCCTGATCAAAGCATACATGCGGGTAAGAGACATCACTTTTACTGGATTGGCCTTGGGAATTGATTAAGTATTCTCATTTGTTTGGAGTAACGTCCTTGTTATATGCCATGTTGATCAGCATAGCCTTGGTTGCGTTTGTTTGATCTGAACTAGGTGCTCGAAATTGTTCTTGCACCTGCTTCGGTCCGCAGATCATCAAATACTACTGAGATTTTTACCTGCTCACTTATGTTGGCCTGTGGATAAACGACTTGCCAGGTTGGTATGCAACTTGAAGAGAATGAGAGGGGCATGGGCGTAATTGGGCTGGCTGAAGCTGATTTCCTGCAACCAACGCACAACAAGCAGGTTGGCTTTTGCCGCAGGCATGCGAGATATTTTGGTCCTGAATATACAGCTAGCTTTGTTTCTTCTCATGACGTGTTGTTTGACCGAGGCTTCCAAGCCTGCAATCACCGGCAGGTTATTTGTACAACCTGAACGTTGTTTGCCAGGAACATAGTAACCAGACAGGTAGAATGAGTGGCGACGCGGATATCACACAGAGAACCAGATCTATTAGACCTTAAAACATGATCACGCACAGATTCCAAACTTCCATAGGGGTTCAGAGGCAGAGATTTGACTGTGGATCTGTGAGAGGCTATATTGGAACCGAATATTGAAACCAACTCATTTATCTCATGTTATATCGATGCTTACGAAGGTATGGTCATGAGGCATAGATGGAGATATAATATATGCATAGCGCCCGAGGTGATAGAAGGCTAAAACCGGTCTAAAACGAGAGGATTTGATGCACTTGGTTGGTATTTCCGATTTTAAAGCTTGAACCAAAGCTCATCAACCCTCACACGTCTTATGCAAGCCTGTTTTTCTTCCCAATGAAAATTGGAAAGACTCAAAGTATACATAACAGGGTCCATGATGAAGACACGGTCCTCTTTAATGTCTCCTACAAAGAATCAAAAGGCGCTTTTCTAAGAAAGAGGAAGTGTTTAATTGGAAAGCAATATACCAACAAAATTTGGCGAGAAGTATCAATAATAGTCGGAAAGTATTGGGCTGGATTTCCTTGGACATGACATGGTAGATGGTCGATGGTTGAATCCCTTGTAAGAACAGATTGACTACTAACCTCTTATTGGATTGTTTGGTGCTGGCACTTGCTGGTCTCTACTTGACATGTGGTATCTCTAATATCTCCTATTAGCTCTCGTCATAATGAGAGGTACTTGGATTGTTTATGGCTCTCCATAATGGGTATTGTGAAATTTTCTTTATGTATCTTGGCAGGACTTTGATGATACAACTGCATACCGTCGACTACTAAAGAAGCTATCAGATGTGTTATCTGAATACTGGTGTGTGCTTATTCTTACTCACTCTATCTTGTCTAATTTCTTTTAGCATAAACTTTCCATCTACTTGGATGCACACATACTAAAATATTCACTTTTAGGTACAGAATTTCTTATGATACAATTTATAGTTAGATCAAGTATTGTCTATGGTGTTTGTTGTGATGTGGGAAGGGCTCTAAACTCCACGATTATATTTAAATCTAGACAGTGGGATTATTGTTCCATCAGACCCTCCTTGGTATCATGCCGGAGTTGTTTGATGCAATTGAATGCAGTATCTGTTTTCTGTGATTCCTGTTTGCGAGCTTTTCTGTCACCACATGCCTGGATCTGCGGTTTATGCACACCACTAGACACTATGTGTGGGTCAATTGAGCTTGCCAGAATGGATGTGGACTCAAGGAAACAAATGAAGGAGGAACCTCTTTGACACGGCAACTTCTCTTCTGCTTTTAGGTGGGAGAAGAAAGAACGGGCAACTGTTCTCCAGATTCAGCCGGAGACACGGAGACGAGGTCCGGCAGGAGCCAATGCCGAGGACGTTCCTGATACCAATTGGGTATGCCTTCAAAGTCTACATTTGGCCGCAGTACTGAGTACATTCACTCATCTATTGCAACTCATAGTCAAGATCTTTTATTTTGCACTCACATGGTGCACCCAAGAAGCTTACATCTGTGAGCACATGTGGGCACAACGTACACCTACGGTGACCCAAGCCACTTACACCTTAGATGATTTGCAGGTTCAATGCGATAATCCAACGTGTCTAAAGTGGCGTGTCTTGCCTCCTGGAACGGTTGTTGAAAACCTACCGGACATATGGTGAGTGGCGACATATGCTTTGTGTCAATTTGTGAAGTCAAACTTCTGTATCGTCATGAAAACAAGAAACTACAGTCATTTATTTATAAGACGCGTTTCAGATGCCCTAACTAAGAGGGCATAACTGCTCTCGGATGCCTTGGTACATCAGGAGAGGTACTTTCGTGATTGATTCAAACACTTCACGCAGTCACCAGAATATTACCTTAGGAGCTTTCTCGAAAGCGGGAACATACGCTACAGCACGGAGTAGGCGATTCTTTAGACTCTTACTCACCCTTTGAGGACAAGCCTACATATCCACCATTAATGAAGTATTTAATGATGAAATGAGAAGCTTCAGCTTGCAGTCCTGGATATGATTCACTCGACTTATCCTTACTTGGAGATTTTCCCCAGCGACGTTTTTGATGTTTGACGTCTGTTGACATATAAACCTGCATTCTACAGCTAGCAAGTGCATCCTCAGCAGCCGTGCTCCGTGTGTGACATGTGGAGGAATTGGAGAATGATACGTTGTAATTTTCAGGGCTCTCCGAAAGCAGCGCTGATGGATCTTTTCTATTCTTACATCGTCCATAGGTACTGCGAGTATCATCCAGATTCAAAGTACCGAAAGCACGAGGAGCCTGAGCAGGAATGGGATACCACAATTCAGCATGAGGTAACGTGGTGGCTCAATAGGGGTTCTAAATTGACAAGGAAGAACGCAATAAACTTTGGCTTTTCACAGTTTGTCATATACTAACTAAGAGAGTTGTATCATTCGTTTTTTCTGGTAGATTGTTGAAAGGAGAAAGGAGCGCAAACGAGAGTACGACAGAGAGAAAAGAGAACGTGAAGCAGAGAAGAAACGGCAGCGTCTGGTAAGCCATTTTACCAGACTATTGTATCTTATCCCACAATGAGTATCTAAGCCCCTGTACAGTCTCTGATTTTATGCACGACTTACTCCAGGTTGATATTGCATGATTTGCGCTAAATATTCCGATTATGCCATTGCTGTCGGTTGCCTTCGATGCATTCTAACTTAGGGATTTAATACTACTCTAGCATTGCGTGTAGCTTACCTTCCATGCATTCTACCCTAGTGATTTAATACTACTCTAGCGTTGCGTATCATGTACATCTTGCCTAACGTTCATTTGCACCCCATGAGTTCTGAATAACCCGTTCCCAGAACGGCATCTGTTCTCGTATACCTATATATATTCCTGACGCACTTCATGAGTTCTGGATAACCTGTTCCCAGAACGGCTTCTGCTCTCATATACCTATATATTCCGGTTGCTCAAATACTCAGGCGTCCATAGCGCTTGCTGTGATTTATCGATATCCAGTCCTTGGATGCTTTGCTCGTCTTCCCTCGTTCTCTGAGCGATTTCTACTTCCAGTGCTCTTTCTCCTACACCTTCCACGACTTTCGTTTCCTGACAAAGATCTTCCTTGCCCTGCGATATATTCTACTTCCCGTGCTCTTTCTCCTACACCTTCCACGATTGTGGTTTCCTGACTCCGATCTTCCTTGACCCACGATATTTACAGATTACTTCTTGTCTCTTGATACCAGTTTTTCTCCATCCGTTTAAGTTGGCCGTTTATTCCTGATGTATCTTTTTCTCTACTGATGTGGGCGGTCGGCATCCGCTTCTTTGATGGCTGCCTCTCACATATGCGTATTGCTATCTACTGGTTTCTCAATGACATTTACTTCGCCTTTGATTTGCTGATGTTTCTTCTCTATATATGCAGTTGTTCCAATAGGTTTGCTTCGATTATGCCATTGCTGTCGGATACCTTCGATGCATTCTAACTTAGGGATTTCACACTACTCTAGCGTTGCGTACCATGTACATCTTGCTTAACGATCGTTTGCACCTCATGAGTTCTGGATAACCCGTTCCCAGAACGGCATCTGTTCTCGTATACCTATATATTCCGGTTGCGCGTTTTCAATAATCTTAAGGTGTTATTGCGTCTGTTTTAGATAATGAATATACTGTATTTTCTTTGTGACTTACGAATGTATACTTGGGCCAGTTCTGCGTACTGTTGAGTTTATTAAATTACTGGTCCTAGTTTCTTAGCCTTCCTCTCTACATCATGCTATATAATCATCATCCAATCTTTCACTTGTGTGAACGGATCTATTCACTCGTTGTGGTTGGTACTACTCCCTTTGATATTGAAATGGGTCGTCGTGGTTCTCGCTAGTGATACCTCCATTGCTTTGGCCGAAAGTCATTGGTAAAACGGCTGAAAAGTCTTGGCTGAGCTTGTGAAATTCCAGGAGGCTGCTACCCTGGAGAGTGTAGCAGAACTCGAAAAGCAGAAGGAACAACTAACCAAAGGGCTTCAGGAGCAGCTAGAGCGAGAAAGACTAGCTCTAGAGGTAAGCTGTGTACTGAAATGGAAATGAGTTTATCACTTCAAATTAAGCATCTTTCCTTCGTTCCTCGTCATAGTTTCACTAATCACAAATCTATAGGGATCAGAGTCTAGCGTTCAGTCTTTCATGAGACATTGAGTAAGCAGTATCCGTCATAAGCTGAATTTGCACATGTTAGAATGAGCTGGACCTGAAAATATAATCGGAACTACCGTTCGTTCATTTTTTCAGGAACAAAAACGTCGTGAACAAGAAGTGAAGAAACTCAATGAGGCAAGTCAGCTCCATTCACCTTATGAACACATCATGGTTTGACATCTGAGGATTGCTCCAGAGCCGAACGTGGCTGTGTTAATACAGTATTATGTCACAGAGATCCCTTAGTTGCAGTGCAAATCCAACATATAACCATCTTGCCAGGCGTCAATTTGGGGGTGTGGCTGATACTTATGGTCGACCTGCCATTTTAATGATGTCGGTATATCAGAAAAACCTTGGTTAATTGGCTGGGATGAAATTTCCAAGTTTAGGATCATGGTTTTCCTTTGTAAGTCTGTAAATATGTCGTCTAACCTCTTTGAATCATGTCGAATGTGGCAGGAATGGGCTACGATCAAAGAGGATTGTGCTCAGATGGAGTCCAAACGGGAGGAGATGCTTAGACAGCAGAAAGAACTCGAGGAGCAGTTAGCAGCCGCACAAGAAGATCTTGCTCGCAAGGCCAAGGAGAAGGAAGAGTTTGCATTACTTCAAGCCCAGAAGGCCAAGGAGAAAGAAGAGTTTGACTTGCTTCAAGCCCAGAAGGCCAAGGAGAAGGAAGAGTTCGACTTACTTCAAGCCCAGAAGGTACAATCCTTGACTGATAAGAAGGTTGATTACATTTATGTAGAAAATAACTGTTCTTGTTCCTCTGACCCCTGTGTTTATTCTCAGCGGATTGCAAGCTCCACTGGCTGTGATATCTTGTTGACGGGTTAGCTGCCATTAAATTTTGCAGGCTCAGTTAGAACTACAAACCCAGGCTGCACTACAAGCCAAAGCTGCTGCACGATCCCATGCTGTACCACGGCTTCCAGAAGAGAATGGCCACACGCTTGAGTCAAGAATCGACGACGCTATTCCACCTACTAATGATAATAATAATAATGGTAGGAAAGTTGTCGGTGGATTAAGGGAGAGAAAAGGCGGATCTAGGAAAGAAAAGCGGCGAACCTCTAAGGAGACCCCATCACTTCCGCATCCGTCATCTCCTCTGCTGCCTGCATCAACAACCCGATTGCCTAATCTTGTTCCTGAACCAAATCGAATTCCGGATAGTGTTGAAGCTAACGGCTCTCATCTACCAAGCTCATCAGGACCGTTCCGGCTTCCATCAACTCCTCCAAGTTCTCTAGCTCAGAGGCCAAAAAAACTTCAGGTCAGCCCAAACAATTGTATCATAGTTCATTATCGCTGTTGAGTCGACATACTCCCCTACAGGGAGCGAAGTCTTACTAACTTGTACATGTACAGGCCTCGCTGCCTCCACGGCATGGCAAGACTGCAGCTCTTAATAGGGAGGATCTTGTTGCACGAGTTCCCAGTGGATCCTCTCAACAACCTCAACGAAAGGCAAGTTGACTGCTACGGATGATATGATAGTCACTTCTGAGTTCTTTAATTGCTTGTTTTGCAAAGGAAGACTAGGTAGGCTGGCCCAAGTATATGTTGTCATCCAGCAGTATAAACCTGCTGCATAGGTTAACACTGTCAAACATGAGCCCTGCACATATGCGTGTAACTAGTAGTGTCACGAACGGATTTGTGTTGACGTTCAAGTAAGTCCCCGCCAGTTCCAAATCTTTAGTCAGTAATATCTCTAACTGAGAAGAATCTGTCTGAACCCCAGACAGAAACTACAGATTAGTTTGTCTCGTTCACCATTGACATGGCTGTTTTGCATAACAAAGCAGGGAGCAGCTCTGCCTGAAGGAACCCGCCCAAATGGCTCATCAAGTCCAGCAGTGGAGGGCTCTAAGAGACGAAAGAAAGGGACAAACACATTGCAGACACCACTTCTCGAGTGGGGACCCACTGGAGACTCGCCAGATCCTGTACACAGACCCCAATCAGGAGAGGGAACGCGTAATGGTCAAACTGCACCGTCACCTTCATTGCTTATTCGGCCATCATCATCACAGTCCGACGGTATGGTTCAAGTAAGGTTACTAGAAAACACTCCTGCAGTGGACCATCAGAGCCGTGAGGTACCGAGTTCCAGCTTGGGGCAAAGATGCTTCGGAGCAACAGATCCTGCCCATCAAGATGCAGTAGGATCAACAGATATTGTTCTGGGATCAGCTGAGTCCACCGGAGTAATGGTAGTTACCAGGAATAGTATGGCTACAGGTAACCCGGAAGTTGCGTGTGCTTGGGCCGACACGTTTGAAAGGTAATACCTTTGCCCCAGCTATTCATCACCCAATTTGATGTGCTTAGTGAAGGAAGGTTAAATATGAAAAAGATGTCAGATATCTCAGATTTGGGTATTTTAATTGTCAATGACACATTAGAAGCTTTTATGTATCTACTATGTACCTATTATAAACCTACTTGTGTATTTTGGCTCATGAGTCCCTTCGCACTCAGGAGCAAACGAACAACAGAAACTGGGGACGGGAGATACTGGCATTGCATCCAGCTATCTTGACACCCTGCAGGGTACTGACGAAGGTGTGGGTTTTTTGGTGCAAACTTACTATTACAAGACTATTTCTTCCTTATTGTGTTTGTAGTGTTGACAGACTCATGCTGACATAGCGCATACTGGGTTTATCCCAGTCCTCCTACACTGGCTCCGGAGACATCTCATAATTTGTGAGACTCGGGCAGTTCATGTCCTATGCACTAACATTTCCATAGTCACGAAGTCATGGTTCGCTCTCAAGGTTACAGTTGCTCACACTCACAATGTTCTGCATGTACCGATGCATGCTAACCGGTGCAGACTTACGCATGCTTGCCTCTCTTGTAGTTGATAGTTCTGACGATTCTTCTGGGTCACCGTCATATGTCAGGGTCAGAGTTTAGACGTGGGCACGGAACCAGATTGTTTACAACGGGTTCTTTACTCCAATACACAATGTTACTTTCGAACGGCTTCTGCTCTCATTTCTCAAATATGTACTTTTGACTGGCCCTTCTCGAGTGCCTTAGCAGTCATGAGCTTTTGAACAGAAATTCGGTACGAGGGGTACTGGCATTCGCCCAGCTACTTTGGCACTGCGTCAGGCACTGATTAAGTTGATAGTGCTTTCATGAAGGCTTACTATGACCACCTGTCTGCATCTCTCAGTGTTTAGTGTTTTAGGACTCATGTATTCATAGCACATGCTGCGATCTACTATATCCAGTTTTACTTCGCTCTCGTTACCGTGGTACACTTCGATATGTCTCTGCAGCAACACCATCCATAAGCTCTCGCATTGTTCCCCTCCTCCATGCCCCAGCTAATTCCCTCCCTATTATTTTTCCTTCACTCTTTGCCTGATTCATGGTTCGACCCCCGTGTCTACAGTGTTCCTACCCGACTCCAGCCTACGTTTTAATTTTCATCATTCACGCACTGCTTACTGGTGGTCAATTACATAACATTTTATATTTCTCTCATTCGTTTGCATAGCTGTTATCGATTTCAAGTTGTTTACTAGCCCTTTACATATATGTTATTCTCAATTTGTTGCAATTATGCCTTTGCTTCAGGTTACATTCGATGCATTCTACTTTATGAATTTATCACTATTCTAGCATTGTACATTTTCGTTACCGATCATTTGCATTTCATGAGTTCTGGATCACCCGTTCACAGAATGGCTTCTGCTCTCATATACCTATATCCAGTCCTCTGATGCTTCGCTCCTTCTCAGCCTAGAGACCATCCACTCCCTTCCCACTTCGCGCCAACTCACATTTGTTGATCTGTTTCATGGTTCCTATACATGTTTCATGGTTCCTATACAGGTTTTCTGTCCAGTCTGCCAATTTCAGTTCTCTTCATTAGTTTAGTTTGGGCTCGTTGGTTTTCATTTATATCTTGTCTATTTCGCTACATGCTTTGCTTAGCGCTGATCGATTACATGATGAATATCTGTTTCTCTACTGTTGTTGATTAGGATATACTAATATTTCGTCTGTGCTTAACCTTGCATTTAATCTATTTATCCACACTCCATTTGCACGTAATGAGTTCTGGATCCCCCGTTCTCCGAGAGGCTTCTGCTCCTCATGTCTGAATATATAACCTTTTATATATGTTTTTGTGAAGGTTTACTATGGCCGCCTTCTGCTTCCCTTTGCTGTTTAGCGTCTCAGGACTCAAGCGTCCATAGCGCTTGTTGCGATATACTTTATATCCTGTCCTATTTCGCTTCGCTCTCTTTACCCTGCTACACTTCGACAGGTTTCTGCAGCCACCATCCTATAGCTCTTGCATTGTTCCACTCCTCCATTCCCCAGCTAATTCCCTCCCTATTATTTTTCCTTCGCTCTTTGCCTGATTCATGGGTTCGACCTCTTGTGTATGCAATGTTTCTACCCGATTCCAGCCCACGTTTTTAATTTTTATCGTTCACGCACTGCTTACTGGCAGTCTTTTACACAGCGTCACCTATTTCTCGCAGTCGTTTGCATAGAGTTCTCGATTTCACGGTGGTTTACTAGTCTGTTAGCCATATGTTATTCTCAATTTGTTTCAATTATGCCTGCGCTTCAAGTTACATTCGATGCATTCTACCTTATGGATTTCTCACTATTCTAGCATTGTGAATCATGTACATCTTACTTACCGATCATTTGCACTTCATGAACCGGAAGGGACACCGAAAGTTGACATTATCTTCTTCCATGGTCTTGAAGAAGAACTTCTAGAAGAAAGCGAAAATCACGAAGCATATTGGAAATCCTGGATGACTTTATGCAAGTCCGACTGCAAACCAGGTGATTCACAAGCAAAAAGAGCAGCAGACAAATCGGTGTGCTGACCCATCGAATGGAGTTCTGGATAACCCCGTTCCCAGAACGGCTTCTGTTCTCGTATACCTATATAACCTTTCATATGCATTTAATGAGTTCTGGATCACCCACTCCCATAATGGATTCTGCCCTCATCTACCAATTTCCGATTCTCTAACGCTATCCAGTCCTTTGGATCTCCCGTTCATCGAACGGCCTCTGTCCTCATTTCTCTATATCCAGTCCTCTAACGCTTCGCTCTACGTTTCCCCGTTCTCTGAGCGTTTTCATACTCTCGGTCTGCCTGACTCGACTGTCGATTTCATGGCTTCTACACTATTCCCGACTTCAGATTAACTTAATCCTTCTCGTCTGGCTCGTTAGGTCGTCGTTTCCCCGTTTAGCTTTTCTCTCTACATGTGCTGTTTACTGTTACCGTTTTTTCGATGCATGCTATTGGTATACAAGTGTTGCTCTTTAATTGTTCTAGATGGCGTTTACTTCTGCTTACATTCGATCATTTGTTTCCATTTCATCTCCTTTCCCGGGTTTATACTAATTTCGTCTTGCACATATTTTGATACATTACATATCATGCACTTCATTTGCATTCAATGAGTTCTGGATCTCCCGTTCCTCAAACGGATTCTGTCCTCATTTCCCCATATCCAGTCCTCTAAAGCTTTGTTCTACTTCCCCCGTTTTCTGGACGTCTCCACTCTCCTTTCTCATACCCGAACCCCTGATTATTTCGATCAGTCTGAGCTATAACACCTTACTCTCCTCTTTCACACTGCGCTCCACTCCAACTTTCCTCAACCAAAACTCCTTCTAATGTGGGTCGCTTTATGGTTCCTACCCGTTTCCAGACTTCTTCTTTCATTACCTGACGTTCGTTCGTATACTGCTTATAAGTCAATGTCCTAGTCATCGTTTACAAGTGGTTTACTACTTCCTTACATGCTTTGCTCTACGTTTACCTTGCAATTAGGTTTTTACGTGATTGTACATTTCTGTATGTTACCCGATGCAATGGAGGATTTTATAATATTTGAGGGTTCTCATGTGCCATTAGGTACATTCCAACAATCTCATTGTATGCTGGAATCGTAGCCTAAATGAGAGTCGGAAAATGATCTCATTTTGGCCAATCAGCAGGAAACTATTAGTCTCGGTTTACAATTTGCTTCCGATTCATTCAGTCTGTTTCCGATTGAAACGATTGTTTCACATATGCTTACTTCGCGATTTCTTATATGAGTTGACTCTTCGTTTTCTCAGTACACATTGGTCGACAGATTCTCTACATGTCTTTAGTTATATGTGGTCGATGCTTGATAATACATGCTATTTATGAATTACATTTCATCTCCTTTTCGCATGTATTTTTCAGTCTGCTTTCATTTTATTGCCATTTCATCTACACTTCATTTTATTGCCATTTCATCTACACTTCATATGCATTTAATGAGTTCTGGATCTCCCGTTCCTCGAACGGCTTCTGTCCTCATATATCCATATCCATACCTATATATACCTATATCGTATAATATATATCCATATCCAGATCTGGATCTCACGTTCCCAGAACGGCATCTGTTCTCGTATACCTATCTATATCCATATCCAGTTCTGATCTCTCCTATCCAGTTCTGACCGCCTTCTGCTTCCTTATGTTGTTTCAGTGTTTTAGGACTCATGCGTTCACAGCACATGCTGCTATACTCTATCCAGTCTAAACTCTTGAGTCCTCTGATGCCTTGGCACTCATGAGTTTTCGAGCAGAAACTCAGTACAAGGGGTACTGACACTTGCTCAGCTACTTCGGCACTGCGTGAGGCGCTGAAGAAGGCGCATGTGCTTTCGTGTAGGTTTACTATGGCCGCCTTCTACTTCCCTCAGTTGTTTAGTTTCTCAGGACTCAGGGTCCATAGCGCTTGCCACGATATACTATATCCAATCCTGCTTCCCTTATTTGTTTAGCGTTCCAGGACTCAAGCATCCATAGCGCTTGTAGCGATATATGATATATCATTTTTCCTTGGCTCTTTGCTTGATTCCTGGTTTGACCTCTCACGTCTACAGTGTTCCTACCCGACTCCAGCCCACGTTGATCATTTTCATCGTTCACGCACTGCTTCCTGGTGGTCTATTACATAACGTTTCCTATTTCTGGCAGTCGTTTGCATAGATGTTCTCGATTTCACGTTGTTTACTAGTCCGTTAGCTATATGTTATTCTCAATTTGTTTCAATTATGCCTTTACTTTAGGTTACTTTCGATGCATTCTACCTTATGGATTTATCACTATTCTAGCATTGCGAATCATGTACATCTTGCTTACCGATCATTTGCATTTCATGAGTTCTGGATAACCCGTTCCCAGAATGGCTTCTGCTCTCATATACCTATATATCATACAAGTGATATACCTATATATCCAGTCCTCTATCTATTTGCACCTCATGAGTTCTGGATAACCAGTTCCCAGAACGGCATCTGTTCTCATATACCTATATATCATACAAGTGATATACCTATATATCCAGTCCTCTATCTATTTGCACCTCATGAGTTCTGGATAACCCGTTCCCAGGACAGCATCTGTTCCCGTATACCTATATATCCAGTCCTCATTGTTGTGTCCTGGTCTTTCTCTCTACTAATGAATGTTTGTGATTTCAGGGATCCATCAGGTATGTCTCGATTTCTTCCCTCATCGGACTCATGTGGATTCTTTTCTTTCTGGACTGATCCTCATTTTGCGGCTAAGAGTCCAGCGCTTAAGTGTGTGCCTGCACTTTTGCTTGCCCTTGCTTTCCACACTTCCACCTCTGTTCTTTTTGACATTCCCATTACTTTTGAGTGGCACTTTAGGGGAGCAACCAAGTTTGCCTTGGCACTCATGAGTTTTCGAGCAGAAACTCGGTATGAGGGGTACTGACAATTGTTCAGCTACTTCGGCACCGCGTGAGGCACTGATGAAGTAACAGGTGTTTTTGTGAAGGTTTACTATGGCTGCCTTCTGCTTCCCCTTTGCTGTTTAGCGTCTCAGGACTCAAGAGTCCATAACGCTTGCCGTGTATACTTTATATCCTGTCCTTTTTTGCTTCGCTCTCGTTACCCTGTTACACTTCGACAGGTTTCTGCAGCCACACCATCCTATAGCTCTTGCATTGTTCCACTCCTCCATTCCCCAGCTAATTCCCTCCCTATTATTTTTCCTTAGCTCTTTGCCTGATTCATGGGACCTCTGGTGTATACAGTGTTCCTGCCTGACTCCAGCCCACGTTGTTTATTTTTATCGTTCACGCACTGCTTACTGGCAGTCTTTTACATAGCGTCACCTATTTCTCGCAGTTGTTTGCATAGAGTTCTCGATCTCATGGTGGTTTAGTAGTTTGTTAGCCATATGTTATTCTCAATTTGTTTCAATTATGCCTTTGCTTCAAGTTACATTCGATGCATTCTACCTTATGGATTTCTCACTATTCTAGCATTGTGAATTATGTACATCTTGCTTACCGATCATTTGCACTTCATGAGTTCTGGATAACCCGCTTCCCAGAACGACTTCTGTTCTCGTATACCTATATATCCAGTCCTCATTCATTTGCACTTCATGAGTTCTGGATAACCCGCTTCCCAGAACGACTTCTGTTCTCGTATACCTATATATCCAGTCCTCTTTCGCTTCGCTCTCGTTACAGTGTTACGCTTCGATATGTCTCTGCAGAAGCACCATCCACTACGCTCACGCATTGTACCACTCCTCCCTTCCCCAGCTAACTCCCTCCCTATTACTTTTCCCTCTCTCTTTGCCTGCTTCATGGTTCATAACTGACTTTCGACCTCCAATGTCTCCAGTGTTCCTACCCGACTCCAGCCTACAGTTTAATTTTCTTCGTTCATGCAATGCTCACTGGTGGTCAATTACACAATGTTTTATATTTCTAGAATTCGTTTGAATAGCTGTTATCGATTTCAAGTTGTTTACTAGTCCTTTAGATATATATTGTTCTCGATTTGTTGCAATTATGCCTTCGCTTCAGGTTACATTCGACGCATTCTGCTTTATGGATTTATCACTATTCTAACATTGTGCATAATGTACATCTTGGTTACCGATCATATGTATTTAATGAGTGCTGGATCACCTGTTCCTAGAACAGTTTCTGCTCTCATCTACCTATATCCAGTCCTCCGACGCTTCGCAAGTCTTCCCTCGCTTTCTGAGCGATTTCATACTTCCGGTGCTCTGACTCATACCTCTTCCACAAATTTCGTTTTTTGACTCTCAGATCTTCCTTGACTTGCGATTTACAGACTTCTACTTGGCTCTCAGACTCCTGTTTATCTCAATCTTTTAAATTTGGCTCGCAAAGTCTCCATTTCTTCCTGTTGATTTTATTTCTCTACTTATGTGGGTGTTCTGTCTCCCTGTCTTCAATGCATGCATCTCAGATATAGGTGTTGCTATTAGATTGTTTCCAAGTCATTTACTTAGGCTTTCATTCGATGATGGTTTTTCTCTATATATGCAGGTGTCCTGTTTCTGTTTATTCGATGCATGCAACTAGGATATAGGTGTTGCTATTACATTGCTTCCACGTTACATGTACTTATGCTTTAATTCAGCCAGATGTTCGTTATCTTGTTTTGATTACATATCGTGCATAGCATTTGTATTCAATGAGTTCTGGATCTCCCGTTTGATGAACGGTTTCTGTCCTCGTTTCTCTATATCCAGTCCTCTGACGTTACGTTCTTCTGTTTATCTTAGTCTTTCTAATCTGGCTCGTTAAGTCGTCGATATCCAGTCCTCTGACGTTACGTTCTTCTGTTTATCTTAATTTTTCTAGTCTGGCTCGTTTAGTCGTCGTTTTTCGTGTTGATTTTATTTCTCTACATGTGGCGATGTTCTGTTTCAGTTTTTTCGAAGCATGCTACTTGTATATAGGTGTTGCTGTTGAAATATTTCCAGGTTACGTTTACATATGCTTTCATTCGATCAGATGTTTGTTATCTTATATACATTACATATCTTGCATCTCATTTGCATTCAATGAGTTCTGGATCTCCCGTTCATCGAATGGCTTCTGTCCTCACTTTCCTATATCCAGTCCTCTGACGTTACCCCTGCAGTTGTTAGGCTCTCATCCCTTCAGATAGCACCAGTAGTGCTTCAAAGTTATTAGACGCGTTGCAATACATAATTGTTGGCCCTGACCATCTTTGTGACTCTTACCTTCGGTTGCAATACACTCTTTCACACCTTGTGTTAGTGGTTATACCATCCGTATACTTACACGTGGTCAAAGACTGTTGACGTACTGACACCTGGGCCCACCATGCAGAGTCCCTCACTTCTCACTCTCCTCTTTCGTTTTCGTTTGTTATTCTGTTCTTTCCTTCTGACTCTTCGTCTATCTTGTATACTTTACATATCTTACATCTCATTTCCATTCAATGAGTTCTGGATCTCCCCATCAGTGAACGGCTTCTGTCCTCATTTCTCTATATCCAGTCCTCTTTCGCTTCGCTCTACTTCCCTCGTTGTCTGAGCAATTTCATACTCTCGGTCTGCTGAATCACGGATCTTCCATGACTTTCGATTTCCAGGCTTCTACATGACTCGAGACTTGAGCGTTCTAGTCTGGCTTGTCATGTCGTCAATTTTCCTGCTGACGTTATTTCTCTACATGCGCTGTTGTTCTGCTTCTGCTTTTCCGATATATGCTACTTGTATATAGGTGTTGCTCTTGAAATGTTTCCAGGTTACGTTTATTTATGCTTTCATTCATTTATGTTTGCATTCGATCAGATGGTCATTATCTTGTATACATACATATCTTGAATCTCATTTGCATTTAATGAGTTCTGGATCTCCCGTTCATAGAACGGCTTCTGTCCTCATTTCTCTATATCATGTTTACATTTCATCTGCACTTTTCTGCATTAATGAGTTCTGGATCCTCCGTTCCTTGTTCGGCTTCTGCTCTTATCTCCTCATATCCAGTTCTCTCACCTGTTCCTAGAACGGCATCTGCTCTCATCTCCTCATATCCAGTTCTCTCAAGCTTCACTCCAACCCAGCCAAGACAACATCCACTTCTCTCCCACTTCATTCCTCTCCATCCATCCTCAACTAAAGCTCTGTCTTTTGCTCCTGCTCAATGTTTCTCTGTTTGATTGTGCTCCCCGGCTTTCAATTTCCGATGCTTCATCGGTTGTCTTGTTTGATATTACATGATGTAAACTAGTTCACTGTAGGTGCTACTTATGAAAGGTATCAATTATATCTTTACTTCTGCTTATCTTCATAATGTTACATTCAATTCAATTCCATTCTTTAGATGCAATTCATCTCGATTTGCACACGTTCATGCGTGTATTTCCTATGCACTTCATATGCACGTTCTCGGTTCCATACTCAGTGGGTTCTGGATCTCCTGTTCTTTGAACGGCTTCTGCTCCCATTGCTCAAATATGTACGTTACTATGACCGTCTGTCTGCTTCCTTTAGTGTTCAGTGCTTTAGGACTCCTGCGTTCATAGAGCATGCTGCGATTTACACTTTCCAGTTCTCTCACCCTTTGCCCCCAACACAGCCATGACACCATCCACTCCTCTCCCACTTCGCTCCACTCCACCCTTCCTCAACTAAAGCTGTCTTTTCCTCCTTGCTCGATGTTCACCTCTTTGATGATCCTGCTCAATTTCAGATGCTTAATCTGTTGTGTCTTGATTCTTCTTCCATGATGTACTAGTTCTCTGCAGGTGCTACTTATGATATGTATCAACTACGTCCTAACTTCCACTTTTTGCCGAAATGTCAGATTCACTTACATTCCATTTGCTTGGATTCAATCCATTTCAATTTGCACACGGTCATAAATGCATTTCAGATGCACTTCATATGAACCGTCTCGGTTCCATACTTGGTGGGTTGTGGATCCACGTTCTTCAAATGGCTTCTGCCCCCATATCTCGAATATGTACTTTATGTGCTTTATGGCTTCTGATCCAGTGCCTCAAACATGTACTTTATTCATATACACTTGATATGCACGTTTTCGGTGCCCTACTGAGTGGGTTTTGCATCGCCCATTCTTCGAACTGGTTCCGTTCTCATTTCTCAAATATGTACTCCATATGCACATTCTCGGTTCCATACTTAGTGGGTTCTGGATCCCCCATTCTTCGAACGGCTTCTGTTCTCATTTCTCAAATATTATACTTCATATACACGTTCTCGGTTCCATACTTAGTCGGCTCCGGATCCCCCGTTCTTTGAACGATTTCTGCTCTCATTCCTCAAATATGAACCTATCACAAATTGGAGATGAATTCTCACGTGCAGATCTCCAAGACAACAAGGGCAACCACAATCGAGTGTTCCCGAATCTGGAAGACTTTCGATAGACTTGCCGATGTCCGTATCCATCCGTAATAAATCAGATCAATCTCTCGACAAAGAGTTCTTCTCGTCACAAAGGTACCTCATTTGACAGAGCGTTACATCCTCTTGAATATGGCATGAGATGCGACGCTTGCTAGATATTAGCCACTGCTCATGTCCTTGTGTGTATAACCTTGTCCTAAGTTTGTTCCTCCATGTATTGATAGACACCTAAGACTTGCGTTGAATACTTTGACAAAACTTGGAGGACTAAACGATGGAAAAGTCTACGACTTGGATCATTTACCCCTCACCGATGAGGAAGTGGTATGCAACTCAGCTTGAAGTTATTCATCCATTGCGTCATTTTAGTTTGCATCCGAGGGTATGAAGTTGAGTATAGAACTTGCTTCACAGGCTCCTCAATCAATTTCAATAAGTTTATCTCTGTGGCCGAAGATATTCTGTCGGGGTATCTTGCATAACGTTTAAATCTGCAAACTGTGCACGTTACCGACACTAACTAGTGACCCTGTTTGTTAAATTTACGCAGACTGAAGTCTGTGAGAAGGTACGGGAATTGTTTTGTGCTACTTGCCACTGTCATGTTTGAATATTTGAGGTTCCATCAATATTCTCATGTTATAGATATGCAAGAATATGCATCAAAACTTAACGCTATTGTTTGAATGAACAATAACGTTGATGAAGATGGTTTTAGATAATTATACTTCTTCATACGTAATACAACTGCAAAAACGACCTAAGCGCGAACCTACTCTTAATTTTCGTCGCGAGTACCTTAGAATGTTGTTCTGTATATGATTATAAGATTTTACACTGGATGAAGTTGGCTGACTGGGGAAGGGGGCTTGTGGTTTAGGAGATCGATCATTGATCGCTGCTAGGCTACCCATGGAATCTTTCTTAAAGTGTGCTATTCATATCTTGTCAGACACGGGAGAATATTGAAGCAAAGTTCACAAAATACAAGCAGGATGTGGCAAATCTGAAAGCAGAGTTGGCGTATTTGATGGCTGACAAATATCAAGTAAGTAGAAACTTCTGTCATTGACATATCTCTTGTTGACATGGAGATTTAAAGCTGAAGATGGAGTCATAAGAGGAATATCTGTTTCTATTCGGAGTCCATGGGCAATTTCTACCTGTTTAATGTTGTTTGGCCTCTTTTCCTTCTTCTTAACATCTAATACCAGCATAGTTCTTTCTTCTTGAATCTCCATTGCTGCTTTATGCGTAGAATTCATCTAGCCCAAGACGTGTGAAGTATAAAGACGAGACTCTAGTGCATGAAATATAAGAAAAGGAAAGCCCATAAACACGCTACGTCTGATTGTAATGATAGTTTGTGATGTAAGACGGCAGATTGCTCACCCTTGTCCACCGGGTAAGGTGCTGGATAGAGTATATGTTACATGTGACAGGTGAGGCAACGAGGTATAGTCTACCGTGGAACAGCTTTTCTTGAGAGACTAAGCCGACTCGCAGAGAGATAGCTGTCATCTTAGCTTGTCTGTGCTGGACGTATCGAGTTCCCTGCGCGTTTTGTTGGGCAGTGTTAATCAAGGCCAGAAAGTGAGGCTTATAAAGTACCCGTGTGTTGGACAGCACGGTCAAGCCCAGAGCTGGAACTTCAAAATTCAAAGTGTGGTCAACAAGTGGGGAGTCGTGGAGAAGAATTAGCCTGTCATCCTAGTAGCATGTAACGAGTAAACAAGCATTCTTCATGGAGTACAGGGTCGTATGCTTGCTGGATAATTGAAGTCCATGCCTGCATGTTGGGAAATGAGATCTGCAAATGCGGGAACAGATGAGTGGGCGAAGATAACCGGCGAGATTAAACAGCAGGATCAAGCTACCTACGAAGTACAGCTAGGAACTCCAACCAGGCATTCGAGGAGGATGTTGTATAGGACAGCATTATCAAGGGCAGGGCTAGAAATCTAACGTCTCAAAGGAGTGTGTAACACTCAGGGACTTCTGGAGGGTAATTACAAAGCTAGCTTACTTCGATCAGCATGCAAAGAGTAGGGAGCGCCTACCCAGTTGATAGTTAACTTGCGAGATGGCAGTGACCACCAACAATCCATGTAGAAGTTAGGATGGTATAGGACGTCAATCAGTGTCGCGCACACAATCCCCTTATTTATTGGAGGTTACTGTAGATAAAGAGGAAAATTGGGAGCTGTACAATATACCGATTTGACCCGAAAACCCTCGTGTGTTTTATCTCTAAGTTGTGTGTGATTTGCCGAGAAAATATCCGTTTCTCATACATCGTCCAACATCTTCTGAATAGAGAGGTTAAAGGTTGTCCTCACGTCACTCTGCCGTTGCTAGTACCACATCAAGTTTCTATCTTCCGCTTATCTTGCAGAAGACAGGATTCAAGTTTGTGTGCGTTTCAGGGGCATCCCTGATTACCGCCAGTAATTAATCAACGATCAATGCAGACCGATTTGTTCACACGAATCGCTCTGCACGCTTGTGTCATCGTTCAACAAGTTTGCAATCCATTCGCAAAAGCAGTCCGGTTCAGCGGGGAAACTCAAACCAAGTCATATGAGGGGCTAGAATACAATCGATTCAACAAAACCAAGGCTCAAGTTACACGTAAGTTACACGTAAGTTACACGTTCGTTACTTTCATTTTAATGAATCCTTCTACATAAGGACAATTAATCTAAAAGGAAGGAAAGATTGAAGATATTAATAGAGATCAGGTATTTATATCTAAAATTGATTTGCTATGCAACTACTTGCCCGCTTCGCACTTGCTGCACACCATACTTCGGTCGTGTTTTAAGGTTGAGCGATACGAAAATAGCCTAAAGTTTAGGCAACCTTGGAATATATAAGTGAGATGTTTGTAGCCCAGAACCATTGATTCCACAGAGTGTCACGCGAGTTGAATTCCACAGAGTTTAGTCTATAACCATTGATTTCACAAAGAGGTACTATTGCAGGGTCAGGTGTTTGAATATTGTACGGTGGTGTCATGAAAACTTTTTCCGAGGAATGTCCCGCCGGTAAACCTTAGTGGCAGAGCTAGTTTTAACTGATGAGTTTCACCATAAAGATTGGATGATTCCGGGATGAAGTGATGACAAACCTTCTTCATAATATACAAGCTTTCAGAAGAGCCCAGTACTAGTCTCCGCTGCATTGTCGTAGACTGCCCGGCCTCCCCACACTCCTTGAACATTGTTGGACTATTCAAAGAGGAGTTGTATGAGGCAGAGAGCTCAGGGACTTTAATTCTATCTTTAAAATGAATAATGAATTATGAAGTTTACAATAGGTGTACATGGCTCAAACATCGCCTGAAGAAAAGGCTTTCAAACGTGTCCAGTACTCCACCGTGCGCTCCAGGAGACTGTCGGAAGTTGTAGTTCCTACAATTTCTACCAGTGCCTCAATAAGCTTTGAGTACTCCTTGACATCCTGTAACAACCATTTGGTAGCAAGAAAGATCCGTCAAGTCTCACTATACAAAAGGCGTATCTAGCTGAATGCCAGCGAAGGGGCTGTTACCCATGAGAGTGTAACTGCATACCTCTTGCTGACCTCAGCTTGATCACAATTCTTACAGCGCAAGTTCGTGCCTGGGCTGATTATGGAAACAGTAAATATACCAATCGATGCTCACCTTTGGTTTTTTACACAGTAAGTGCTGCAGTGTGCACTGCATTGCATAAGCAGGAACATCTAACTTCAGTGACAACTGCACATGCAAAGGGAAGTTGGCTTGATTGAATTATGGATGACTTCGTGACCACGGAGGAAACCGGCGTCACTTGAGATAAATGCATCACACAATGAACCTTAATATTAATACTTTAACGCCTAGGTAGCCTAACAACATCTTATTCTCATACTTGACTTGGTACAAGTTGATTCCTTCGAGCTCACCAGTTGTTTGCTAAGAAACGCTTCTCCATTGTCTAGAAGCAATGTCTGCAACATGACCAAAACAGGTTATTGTGCTATTCAACTCAAAGCATTAAGTGCGACATACCGGTATCCGGCTAAAGTTAGAACTATCAGTGTGGCTATTTAGAACAATAGTCCTGCAACAATTGCTTTCGTGAAGTGAAGAAAAACTCTTTACCGCTCGGGCTCTTGTCTGTACAACTGATTCCCGGTCACGTAACAAATTTTCAAGGGTCCCTAAAAGCCACAAGATTCTCTTACAACTGTTAGTCCAACAGACAGTGTAAGATCGTTGACTCGAGCGAGACATGTGAGGAAACGACATGATCATTTCTAGTCATTTACATTGAATGTTTTCAAGTTAACAACTTCCAACCATACCAAAACCTAGTAACTATTTCTGCATAGACATCGAATGAGCAAACGCCCTCAACAGTAAAAGTAGTATTTCCAGATACTACGAAGGACATGGCGCAGGATTTCAACCCATTTTAAACTACGCTTACAAATTCCAATTTGGCCGCACAACTTTCAGACATGTCTTTAGGGTCAGGCTTACCAAATTGATGGATCAATTTTCGTGCGGTAACGCCTCCGATACCTCTCACACCTGCACAAGAATCTTTTTGATATATCTGACTGTGCTGATATATTCAATCAGTTTGCAAGTCGAGTGCTCTCGACACCAGAGACCAGCAAATGATGGATTTTCCTACTCAAAAGAACACTAGCAGCAACAAAGGACCATATAAGAAATTCTGGTCCTGAAGTCTGGAAAGATCTGATAGCACGGGTGTACCATACTTCCGTTGGAGCTAACCTGGAATATTGTCAGCCCTATCACCCACGAGAGCTTGCATATCAACGTGCTGAGACGGTAGCAAACCCGGAAACTTTTGTGCAAACTCTTCCACACCGAAAGACACGAACCTGCCATAGATGTACAACCCGTCCAGTTAGTGCACTTATACCTTCAGAACCAGCTTTTACGGTGATAGACCACTAGTTCCTCACATTAGCAGTTGACCAGCAGGTCATGGAACGTGATGCCTTATCCCGCAACTGGCAACGTAAGTAGAGAAAACTGAGACTTAAAGACTAATGCAAGTTTATTATGTCAGATCCGACTATCAAGATAACCAGCATTTCACATTCCCCAGAGAACTTGTGAGAACAAAGACTACACTAAATAATAATAGGCTTCGATGATGGCACTCACTCTGTAATGTTTATGTGATCGAATTTGGTAAATGAAGAAGTGACGAAAGTATGCTCTCAGAAGAAGAATGACGTACACCATGAAAATTAGCTATCCAAAACTTTTCACCTGAATGAATGCACATGCCCAAGACAAGGACACCAATTGCTTCACTCACCCTGATCCTTGAGGAAGATATCTCAGGAGCCGCACTGGAGGACAGAGGATTTGGAAGAAGTCCTTGTCGGGGGAAACAACTCTTACCTGCAATGATCCGCAGTACAAGCTAGGAACATGAGCTGTACTTACAGGACCTTACGCGCAAAGGAGTTATTCGAAATTAAGGAGCAAGGACTTAGGGAATATCTCGATTCATCAAACATTTACATGCAGAAATCACACATAGAAAAACGAACAACGGAGTATTTTTTCTAACTCTGGCAATTTCCTAATAATCGGTACAAGTACGCACTACGAGGTGTGCGGTGAATACTAATAAAACCAGACTCGAAATAACTGGACGATTGCGCTAAGGACAGCACATAAATAGTAACTCTAGATATTCGTTTTGGTAGCATGGATACCTTCATAATACCTTACACATGCGATAAACTTAATAATAAAAATTACGAACGTTTTGGCAGTATGCGACACCTTCATTCCGGCGTTCACAGCCTCAAGCGCAAGAGTTCCGATCACGTCATCGGCTTCTACACCCGGCACCTTCACAAAACAGGGACACAATCTGCTCACTCAAACGTTGTCTACAGTAATGGAGAAAGTCTGAGCTTTATCGTACTACAAGCTAGTAGAGAGTGGAAGATAAAGTACCTCAACAACTTGCATGCCCATCGACAATAGAGCTGCTTTCGTGTAGTTCACTGCTTGCCAGACCGTATCGGGAGTAGGTGATCGATTTCCTTTGTAGTCAGAGTACAACGTGTGCCGAAAGGTTTGTCCTGGACCATATCAAAAGGTCTCCTTCAGCCTAAGTAGAGAGATACCATCTGCAAGGAAAAAACAGGCTGGCGTTTGTGGGCTCTACATCCGCATCTATCCAAGCCAAAACACTATGTAGAACTGTGAGACACGCGCATGTCCATATTCTCCTCTACCTATGATTAGATAGTTCACCCAGAAATGTGTACCAAACGAAGGGCAATGGGTATCCCTGTGACAAGCCAAGATAAAAAAAACTATAAAGGGGGAAGATAAGATGACTGCCAGTCAGACATTCTTAAAATTGGTAAGAATTTTCGTTCCAAAAGGAGCACCAATGTTTTTCTTTTATATGTCATCTGAACAGGCTCCCGGTTTTGGGCCTTGATGCCACAAAACTATAACCTACTAGTCATTTTAATTACATGTCTCCAGGAACTGAGGGAAATGAAGGGAAAACAGAAGTTGAGTCCCGAAATACGCTGCAAACTGAGCTACAAAAACATCTACGTGCTCTCGTTGTGCATGGTGAATGTGGAAAAAGAAGAAGACAGCTAACCAGATAAAGACCTCTCCCTGTGCAGTCACAAATCTGTAACTCGAATGCTTTAGAATAAAACATAAATCTTTGACTGAGAGGCCAAAGCGTCCAGCTCACATTCAAAAAAATCAGGGAACATTAACGACTCCGCACCTGGGAAGTCAAATACGACCTGGAGTACCTCACACACAGCACCAGCAGAGTCATCATCAACACCGTCATTAACTCGTTCAGTGAAGTTCTATTATGCTCTCAGTGCAATTCAAGACAAAGCCATGTTCAACCAACACACCCTTGAAATAAGATGCTAACACCCAAGAAAGGAAGCTAAGTTGCCACCCACCGCGGCATGAGAGGGCTCCAACTCCAGCAAATTCAGAATCTGGTCAGCACACCAGGAAATGGACTCGAGATTAGCCCTTCATGCAACACAGAAAGAAGGGCAAATGTCGTCTATAATTGTCCTGAATTTGCTCAACATTACATGAATATTCTCAATTAGGACAATAGTTAAATACTCTATCGAAACTTACAAACTTGTCTCATACAGGACACACCAGTCTTTAGACCTTGCAGGCACCATCCATCCATAAATACCAAGAAAACCTTAAAAGAGCTGCTTACTTCGTTCAAGGTATTTACAGTTGTCATGGCTGAGTCCCATCCAGAATTCTCGGCCGAGTCCCCTCTAGTCATGTTTCTCAGCGTGTGATTGCTTACTCTGGCTTTACAAGGAAGAACACTCTATTAAAATTGTAATTGGAAACACCTAACTCAGGAGAAGTACCCCGTTAAAGAATCACAGTTTGAATTTGGCCACTTACAAGTTATTCTGTAGTACGATCGGTACACAATCGCTTTGCCATCTAATAGCAACAATCGATCTGGTAAGGAATTTTTTGATCGTGTGTTCCAAACAAGTGATCTATTCGTTGACGTCAGAGGAGGCTCAAGTTCGATGCTTGGCTTGATACGGTGCGTGATCACCGATGATTCAATTTTAGCCTGAACTTGACAAACAATTCAGTTGCAATCCACTTCATGCAAATTTCAATTGATGGAAAGAAGGACAAACATGTGTTATTAGAAAAGAGGCTGACTACCATATCGATCATAGACGTCAGTGCAGTAAGAAAGGTTATGTGAACTTCATCAGAAGCACAAGGAATCAAATTCATTCTCCTCTACTGATATCAAGCATAACACACATTCGAGAAGCTGTCATTCTTACCGAAAGTAAATTGGATGCCAACTTGACAATTCCACGAGGAGTTTGAGGAAGAAATAGACACGGCCTCCCGACACTGGCCAGGCTGAAATTCGCCTGGCAATGGTACATCCTCGCACACCCAATCATGACTCCTCGCCCTCGAACCGAAAAAGCAGCGCTCGAGTAGTTGAACCACCCATCAGCAAGAGAAACCGCCTACTCCCGTGGAACTCAGTGACATTTCGATTCTTTAAACCCTTGTTCAAGATCGAGGATTTCGATAAATCTTAGTCCGATTCTTCCCTATTGATTCTGTCCTGTCCTGTCCTCCCGTTGTCAAGGATACAGTCACCTGCAACCACAGTTGTCGGATGGTACTAAGAAACCACGTAAGTATTTAACGTTGTAGCCAGGAGTGCATTTCCCATCGTAACGTTCGTCATAATAGATCGATATAAGAACATGTTACAGAGGCAAACATAAACTGTGATTGTCCGAGAATATCACCCGTAAGTTATAGTTGGATTATCAAATCTAAAAAGAGATATTTTCATTATTGTAATGTTTTAATAAGATGAACAAGGTCAAACTTTATCGAAGGATGTATAAAATGTAATATTTCTGTTGAGAGTTTTCTGTTGTTTTGATTAAGGGATAAGATAAATATTTTAATCAAAATATTATCTATTATCCATTCAAGTGACAAGCAAAAGATATTAGACTCTTGATTAATGGTACGATTGAGTGTAAGATTGAAGAAAGAGAATTACGGAAGATAAATAAAGTGATTGAATATGAGGGAGAAACGTGGTAACTAAAACACTCAAGATTAATATCGATTGCCATGCAGTCAGCGGTAATTTGATTAGCAGGATTGGATTAGCATAAGGGTAATTGTAAAACCACCTCACCTTTTCTACTCACCCTTCCTATTCTTACATTTCCAGCCAATCAGATTGATGAAATAGTTCGTTGCCGAGGCATGGTCGTAGCTTTCTCTCTATATCATATTCTAGTATTGTAGTGCAGCTCATAACATAGCGAGAGTGGTTTGATCGGTTTTTTTGCACCTTGTATAGTACCGCAAGAGGTGAGGTGGATGAACAGAAGTGAGTTTACTATTTCCCCTAGCATAATTGGATTTTACAATCCATAAGAGTATTAAATAAGAGAGCCATCCTTGAGGAACGACCTGGAAGCAAGATCAATCCTATGACTCGAGAAGAAGATAGGAAAGGGTTTCAGAAATGACTTTTGGATTTTTGTAGAGATCACCTAAAGTTTCTCTTTCAGGAGATCGCACAATTTTCATTTTCTTATGGAGTGCATGAGGTGGGTACGGCAAAGTACCCGTAATCAAAGATAAATTTAAGATCCTGAAAATATAACTCCATAAACTTTTATGGGTTACAAGCACTCCATACGATAAGATGAGCAAAAATTTAGTGTGAAATTTGTACCTTTCTAAAAGTTATTCAAAACTTAAAATTTTACCATGTTATTCATGAACTAGCTCAATTTGGGTTATCGGTCCCTATATACATATTTACCGGAACCGCAGATTTTCATAAAATTTTCATTAAATCCAGTTCTGAAACCCCAGTCACTTTGATGATGTGAGAGGAACGATGTCTTGAGCTATTATCATTATGCGTGTAAAAGTAAGGATTAAGCAATCAAGTGTTCACGATTAAGGATTAATCATGTGTGGTTAAGGATGGTGTGAGTAAGGATTAAGCATGCAGGAGGTATCGGAGGATTAAACATGCACAAATAAGCAGGTAGGGGAAATCCATAAGCGCATGAAAACTTTGATAATCAGTAGCAAGCATTTGAAGGTTGAGATATTTTTACTAATTAGTAGAACTGGGTATTAGAGATAGTAGGATTAACAACTTTGAGAGACTTGGGATTCCCAATTGGGGATTTTGAGATGATGCATTATTGAAGAATGGTAGTGGTTGTTCCTAATTAGAGATCATTACTTAGGTTAGTGTACTCAAGGATTACGAGAACTTACAAGTTACTAGGAGTTGTTAAACAATACGTGGAATTTCTTTCACTAAAGGATTTGATTGCAAGGATATCGAGCATGCAATTGACAAGCAAGAGCATACTGGACCACATTCAGTACACGGATAGTATAAAGTATAGTGACCTCGACTTTGTGGCACCACATGAGGTCCACCTTTGGGGATTGGTATTTGGAGTCATGAGCATTAGATTGTTGGGTTGGTGGGATGGTTGGACCAAATTGGGAGTTCATCTTGGCAGAAAGGGGAACATCTTTGGGTTATAGATATACTCTTGGTCATTGACTTTTATCTATAGCATTAGCAAGTGGTGGTAATTTGAGAGGCGGAGGAAGACCTCATTGGATTGTGGATATGCCCTTCACATACCTCTTACCTATTGTTGTTTTAGTCCTTTCTACATACTTGGTCCTTCTTTCTTCTCTACGTACATGTCTTTTGTATCTACAAGTTTTTGCATACTTTGTACCATTTTTTCACCATGTGGTTTCCATTGTACTCTCTTGTAAGGACATAATTCTAATAGTCCATTCTCCATTTTCTTGGTTTTGGTTTTGGTTATACAATCTTTGTTAGATGCCTCTTTTTTTAGGGTTAGTCTTTGTCTCTTTGGCTTCAATAGTATCTTTAGTAGACCACTTTACAATGCCTACTATTTGTTATTTTGCATAGGTAGCTAGAGGGACCACCATAGGCAATGCTCTTTATCTAGCACTCCATATATACAATTAGCAATAAACCATGACATCATCTCTTTCAACACACACCCATTGTGGCCCAAGTTCAACTAGATTAATTCACTTCAATCTCATTATCACATCTTGCACTCTACTAAGAGAAGTATGTTAGGATGTGGAGACTGATCCGTCTGATGTATCCCATCTGTGATGTTGAGATTTCCGGCTCAGATCATCCACAAGATTTCTTGTCTAGGGCTGAGATTGTCAAACATTGACAATCCATGATGTCGGGGTGATACTTGGAGTATGTGATTCTTCTTGTTCTGGTGTGTGTGCAACTGCAGAGGAGAAAACCCAACGACCTACTGAGTGAGGCTTTTTTGCAAGTTGAATATAGTTGATTCAAGGGAATTGTTTGGTAACTTTGATTTGCATGAAGCTTGTTAGGCGAGACTTGATGGGCAGTAGATAATCAGGAGAAGGGCAGATCAAGATAAGTAGAGGCGTAGGTAGGACAAGGAAAAGAGTTGGTCAAAGCAGAGCTTCCGAATGATCTCTATAATATGTATTGAGATGGAGTAAAAAATTGAATCTGTGTCACCGTGGAGGTAGGAGCAAGTGATTTTGAACCACATTAACTCCTATGCACCTATTGATGTTTGTGTGTACATTCTCTTTTTCTTTTTTCTCTTTTCCTCTCCCAAGATGTTTTTCCTTCCTGCATAAGGTTGATCTCAATATGTAGCTGAATCTCAATACATATATAGCTGAATACTATCACAAGATGTATATTAAATCTGTAGAGATCCCCAACAAAGTAACCTACCTTAGTTGATACTCCTAAGGAAGATCTCACATCTATAATCACACATGTCCCTCATCTTCTTATGGAGGATCCCACATCTAGAATCATACTTGTACTCATCTTCTTTCCAACTCTAATATCCCACCACAACCATAAGGTCAACCCCCTTTCCAAGTACACGTAGCACAACCATACATCTTCCCTACAAATGACTCACATAGTCTTGCCCAAATTGCTGGAAGGCAAGAATTGGTCTTGCACAAAATCAAGGGTGTACCAAATGCTTATGGATGAAGGCAAAAGTAATATCTCCACCTATCTTCTTGGAACTTCTTTGTATTCTATCCTTCCTTTTTAAGCACCACAAGACCAATATGCTTAGTTACATACTCCAGATCCTATTCAAGTTTTCCTTCCAAGCTCATCAATGCCTCACATGTATACATAGGTTCCTATGCCCCTACAACATTTAGGTGTGCTCATACTCTCCTTACTTTTACAAGCTACCTTGGCATATGACCATGGGAGAGAAGTCTCTACTTGGACCCTACTAGTCCTCTTCTTGTATTGGACTTTATTCCTCCCAACCCATAGGAGTACATCAAAACACCTCCTAGATTCATCAATTTTTGTGTAGAGACTAGCTAGCCTTATAGAATGAGTACATTATCCATGCCCAAGTAGTAGCCAGATTGTAATAGACTAAGGAGAGAAATAGGAGAATGGAAAAATTGAAGGTCATGTCACATTGAAACTCTCAATTGCAAAGAACTCCAAATGCCTAACATGACCTTGAGCTTTGCTATGTATAATGAGGTAACAAAAAGCTCTTGAGAAGCTTCCAAGGAAGTTTCTCTCAAAGCCGCCTTCTTGGACTGCAAGCTAAGCTACTCAAGAAGCTGCCAAGGAAGCTTCCTACTAGAATTCATCTACTTGGCATACAAGCTAAGCTAGCCATTAACTTGATATGCAAGTTACCCAATCCTTGGAAGGTACCTAGAAGCTTCCAAAGTGTTCTTAGAACATTTGACAAGAAATTTCCTAGACTGTAATACCAAGAGCTAGCCATATGATCTAGATGTGAAATTTGGTTTCGTAACATCTAGAATGATGTTATACATGATGGAAAAAATAGGTCAGATAGAAGTATCACCAAAAGAGGACTTCTACTAATAGGGCAGAAACCAAAATATACTTGAAAACCTTAGCACCAATAGCTAGACATGTGATTTAAAGGTGAATATGCTTGAAATCTTTGAAGGCAATTTTGGAGGCCTAACGGATGAATTAGGCCTCAAAAATTTGCATAATTCCTCCCCCCTTCAACTAAGGAAAGGTTAGCCTTCCCTCCACCTTGATTTGTCTTGTCGAGAGCTTTCCAACTGTACCTCACCCATGTGATTTTGAGATTCCTATAAGAAGATTCCCTAAAATATTCCCTCCAATCAAAGCTTGTTTAACCAACCAAATAGGACCAGGACCAACATGTCACCCATCCAAGTAAGTAATTCAAAGGTGGAGCTTGTTGAAATATCACATATCTATGTGCCTAATCCTATGGTGGGGCTTCCTTGGAGGAGATCCTCTTTGTCTATATAATAAAGAGAAGGTGCTCCTTGGGGCATTGGAGGTTTGAATGTGAAATTGTGTGTTTCTCATGGTGTGTTTCTCTTCAAGTCTCCTATCCTCAAAGTATTACATAGATGCTTCTAGAACAATCTTAGAATTCCCAATTATATTTAGCTTATTTTATTAACTTACTAACCTTTGCTAACTCATTTGAAAACTCTATTATAATATATTCCACTACCGCTAGTTGATGATGTTCTTGCTGCCATGGAATATTTGAACTCCTTGATAGCCATTTTTTCATCATGGAGATGAGAAAGGCATTCCTATATGACATCATGAGAAGGATAGACTTTCCAAAGGACCTTATATTCCTTGTGTCATTGGTAGCCATGTCAGATGACACAACATGCAAGTATACAACAAACTTCATATTCCTTATTATCATTGACAAGGATAAGAGAAAGAGGGTGTTGGACATGAGTAGAAAAAAAAGATGGATTAGAAACAAAGTGTTTTAAATTTGAAACATAAAAGACAAGATGGATTTGCATATGACTAGGCAAGGCAAGTCAATAGGCAACATGAGAAATGATCTAAGCAACATCAAAGTGACCTATCCAATTAGGAACAAGTTTACAAACTTGGATATTGAGCAGGAGAAAAAAGTCATTAGAAGAAAACATGACCTTATCACCTAGTTCAAATGGTGAGATCATGATGATGTTGATCAACATATTCTTTTTGTCAATTTTGAGCAACGATAAGATGAGACTAGGCTTGGTGTAAGGATTTAGATAACATGGACAAGAAGGTGGAAGTATGAGGAACGTGAGATGGCAAGGGAGCAAGAAGGGAGTCTAGAACAAGTGGATCTTACCTAAAATTAAGGAAGAAGGAGAGAACCCAATTTTTCTTGCTTAAAATTATTGTAAGCAAACTCAATAGTCGGAAGACAAATATCCTAATTGGTATGATGAATGTTGATAAAGACATGAAGCATATCTTCCAAGGTGAAATTTGCATGTTTGGTTTGCGCATCAGTCTGAGGATGATAGGCCATAAAAAAAGCAAGCTTGGTGCCAAGTAGCTTGAAGAACTCTTGCTAAAATTTACTAGTGAATCTAGGATCATGATCAAAGATGAGAATCCTAAGCATCTCATGGTGCTTGAAGACAATGTTAAAGTAAATATTGGCTAGCATTGGAGATCCATATTGGGTGCCAAGTGAATCTACTTGCTAAATTTATTAAAAAAACACCATGTTATGACATTTGCAATGCCAAAGCTAATTTGCTTGGACACTCAAGTGATAGTCTTGGCGGTCAAAGTTATATTAGTAGTTTCTCAAAGACTACTTAGCAACCAGTAGATTTCATGTTAAGGCTATTGGTCACACCATGGGATCCATTGTTACTTACATCATTTGCACTATCAAATGTGCCATCAATACCATCATTAGGATTGGAGATCTAGATTAAGTGAAGGAGTATACCTTTGAAGTGTAGCTCCAAGAGCTCACTTCTCTAATGTTGAGCCTTTGAGCTCTTTCTTATGGTGGATAGAGGCCGGTTAGCATCACTTGGAGTCTCTTTGCTTGATTGTGTGTGGCTTGGCTATAATAAGGTTCTATTTTTGGTAGACCATTGAGTTGAGATTTTTTCTCATTTGAGTTGAATGTGAATTGATTACATCATAGAAATGAGAGTCAAGGGGAAATTGGGTACAAAAACCAATTGTGTTGGTAGTATCTCCAAGCTTGGTGGGATCATTGGTATTTATTATTGTTGTTACTCAAAATTCTCCTTTAATTTAATAGATCATAGGTGAAAGCCTTGATTGAGTTGTTGTAGATTTGATAGTGGAGTAGATAATATGCAAAAGCATTGCCCAAATTCTTGAGAATTGAGTCAATTTGAGATAGTGTGTGTTTGATTCAAGCCCTAAGAGGTGAAATCAAGGTTGATTTGGTCAATTTGGTACAAAATTGAAGGCAAATGTGAAAACTTATTTCCTCAAATTAAGGTTGCAAAGATCCATATTCTCTCAATTTGGCCAAAGATGATAGTTAGCAAAAGATTTGGTGGTCTATCAATTGTAGAGGAGATGCGTCAAATTTGCAAAGGTTGTCCAGACTTGGAGGTTGCTCAAATTGCACTCACTAATTCTTGAGTTGGTGGAGTGTGACAACCCAACAAATATCACTTTGCAATAATGTGTAAGTAATCATTTTTTATTGTAGAGATACATGTCAAGAATGTTCAAATGTAAAGTAAAAGTCACTTAATATTTATATTGATCATATCTTTGAACTCTTGGGTAGAAACAACACCTAGAAGAGCACAATTACCATTCAAAAAGTCATTGCAAAAACATTATTGTCACTCAAAATCACAATTCTTCAACTCCATTTTTAAATTAAACTCAATTATGATGATTTAGTAGATACAAGGATGCCTACTTCCTCAAAATCACAATTCTTCAACTCCTTTCTAAATTAAACTCAATTATGATGATTTAGTAGATACAAGGATGCCTACTTCCTCAAAATCACAATTCTTCAACTCCTTTCTAAATTAAACTCAATTATAATGATTTAGTAGATACAAGGATGCCTACTTCCTCATGAAGTCACTTCACCTCAAAATTGTATAACACCCCTCCACTAAAGGTTCAACTTCCCAATTCAAAGTCACTTTGCATCTACTTCTTGACTTTGCTTGCAAATCCTAAATATTGGCAATGTTATAGTTCTCAAAGACCCATCAAGATATTGCTTTGCAAGTGCTCTACTCAAGATCAAACATACAAAATGGAATCCAAAGATGTAGAATCCAACATCTAACACTCCTTCACTTGCACTCCAAAATTCTTCAAGCATTCATAGACAAAGACATTCAACTAACACTAAGAATTAAGAAAAATGATGAGCACCATAACTTTGCTTTATTCACCTTTTGCTCATATGGAACATAAGACACTTTGAATTTAGGTCTTAAATCGCCTAAGCACTTGAGAGCTACAAAAAATATCTAAACTACTAACTTCTTCAATTAGTTCCATAGATATATAGGGACTCTTCCTACAAAACTAGCACTTTAGATTTGTAATTTTTATCTACTCAGATCTTACTCTATTGATTTCATTGCACACAAACCTACTTCTATACTTCTTTCACTCAGATTTGAAGCAACATTGATTACAAGTGAAGGTAATAGAAGTAGAAGGCTACACCTTCTACTTCTATTCTATCTTCAATTTGAATTGCTGCAAATGTCATAGCTAATCTAATTATATGCTTTTCACACGTAGTATGATCATCAATTACCTTAAACAAGTCATTTGAGTCCACCTGCACTCCAAAGTCAAAAACTTTGGGTTGGTGTTCAACATGAATTGCTAATAGATTTTGTATACTATCTACTTCATGCTTTATCAAGTCTAATCTAATACAAAGATTATCAATCATTTTTCCTACCTTTCTATCTAGTTTCTCTCTAAGATCAATTAATAACTTGTTCATATCTACATCTTTTACCTTTGAGTCCTATGAGTCTCTTGCACTCCCAATTGAAGATAAGATTCCTACAATTCAACTTCCATTTTTGTACTCAACATGACTTTGAAGCATTAGGTTACTAATTTGATATTTGTAGTCTGATTTCTTTTGTTTGCTACATCGACTTCCTATTGTGATGCACTTTGATGACATTATTTGGCAAATTGATTCAACAATTACTGCACTTCATCCCAATGCTTTGAAATTAGCACTATTATATCTACTTCTTGCTTGGCTAGCCTTGATTCATCTATTGAACATGAGAAACTAAATCATGCTCTTCTTCAACCTTAATTTGATTTTCAACTTTGTCTTAAGTTCCTTTGTGATTGCAACCACATTCAATATTACAATCTCTACTACCTATACTTTGTCTTTGATGTATTGTTTGGTGAAGTCCTTTTGGGTTGCTTTTAGCTCTTCTTTTATCTTCAATAATTTGTCCTTGTGTTCTTTGAAGTCCTCCTTGTGCCTTTTTAGATACTTACTCCTTTGATCGTAACTCCTTTCTAGATCTACAAGTGATCTCTTGTACGCCTTGCATCCTATCCTACATACTTTAACTTCACTTTGGACATTGCATAGTTTGCCTTCTTACTCGTCTTGTTGCATTTGCATCATTTGCACCACCTAAAGTTTTTTTTTGCACCCTAAGATGGATGATTTGTCAAGTTTGCTAGTAGAAGCATGCTACCTAATTCATTTTTCACTCTTGTAAACATAAACTTCTTGTTATTTGCTAACATATGTGGTTGATCACATTTGAACATGGCCATGATGGAGCTTAAAATGCATCTTTTCATTGCGTCAATATACATCTCCACTTGATACCCATTCTTTGTCCTTGGCTCACGGAATGACACCTTTACTTCTTTCATTTATCTTGAAGCATCACACTTTTGATGGAAGGTGATTCTTGTTGGCTTGCATACATCCACTCCCAACACCAATCTCCAATCTTCTTTTCTCCATCCTCATTTGCATTCCCTTTTAGCACCTTCTTCAAAATTACTTGTTGCACTTTCAATCATGAGTTCAAGCAAGTTGATATTCCAATTCCATGCCAAAAAGGTAACTCACAACTTTACCAATAAGTCAAAACATGCCAATATATCCAACCTACAAATTACAAGGTTCCTCAATGAAATTTCATTCTCCTTCTTCCCTTTGTTCGCATCATGCTACTCTTATGATGACATGCCCTTGTAAAAAGCAAATTAAACTCATATTCTTTTACTCATTTGCACTCTTGAGCTAACTCCAAATGACTTGAGTTGATAAATGTAAAATTGTCAATAATTTGCCCCAAATTTATCAAATTGTGATTTCTTTGTTAGTCATAAATTCATAGGGGTTACATACCATTGTCACCAATTCTTGTTGAATCTAAGTTCACATGAGTTAGTTGTTTTGAGACAATGCCTTGAATTTTTACTTGTATAGCCCAAAGTCACTCCTTAGTCTTGATCACCATGGGTCGAGTCTTCAACTAGCTTGAGCCAAAGTTCCTCTGCTCCACCTTCTCAATCTTACCACCCAAAGTGTCTACATCCTTGGATTAGAAACCTTATGCACCTAATATGAGATTAGATTAGTCACCTAGTAGACCGGATTGGACCCCCTTACCTTGGTTACCATTCCTTCCTATTATGAGTTGTACTCAAATTGGATTATTCATCAACTAATACTATTACTACTACTACTCCTCCTATGAACTTATATAGACTTATCCTACATATTAAGTCTATTTCTACAACTCTTTTTCTACTCCTAGTACTAATTTTTCTCTAATTACTACCAAAAACAAAAAAAAAATGTAGGTTGGCCATGTTAGTAGAGGTTAGCCAGATTTGATGGAGGTTAACCAAATTAGTGAAGATTCAAATTGGCAAGAAGAAAAGCCTTATTTGGCATTTGTAGGCTTTGAGTCATATTTAGTTGAGTTGTTTGCATGAGGTTAGCCAATTTAGTTGAGTTTGTCATAGTTCAGAAAAATCTGCTCACCTTTCAAGATTGTGTGCAATAGAGTTTGAACCCTATATCTTTGGTTCCTAGATTGGTGCCCTAGCCAATTTGTCAACCTTTACTTGTTGTCTTAGTGATTGGTAGCATGACACATATACTCATGTAACTTTGACTAGGAGAGGCAATTTGATCCTATCCTTGGTGATCCAAGTAGCATAGGAGTAGATAAATGCTTCTATTATGTCAAATATCAAATGGTGGTAGAGCCAATCTGGTTTGATTTGTTAGATGGAGGGTTATTGTTTTGATTTCTTGTGATTAGACCCGCTTCATTCTCTACTTTATGTTTGTGCATCATGTTTATGTGAGGTGCCTTGATATTTAGAGCATCGGTGCTCTAGTGTGCTCTTGATAGTGAGGATGAAGTGATGATTAGTTAAAATACTTATGTTTCTCTTTGATGAGGTAGGAAGTGATGGCCTATGGACTATGAGAGTGCAAGTTATGATAGTAGGTTACAAGTTGCCTTTTCTTCTAGTGTAGTTTCCATAGCTAGAGTTACATTAGTGGATGGTTCTTGGTGGTTACAATGGTGATTTGGGGTACATTATCACAACTGAGTTCTCATAGAACTCTAGACAAGATTTTGTTGTAGTACATAGTGGGTTTAAACGATGTGGCACTCCATATTAGCTTGTATCTCAAGTCCTAGTAAGAGAAGTAAATTAATTCTGGTGTAGAGTTTGATACTTGAGTTGATTTAGTTGAGAGTGTATATGGTGTGTCCACATCATTGTTGTGAGACATAGATGAGATTTATTGGGCTTCTAAAGGCCCCAAGTGTTGCTTTGCTGTAATGGGTACCATTGAATTGAATGACTTCATCTAGGAGTTTGATAGTTTGTGTGATCTATAGTAGATGCAAAACTTGACTTTGTTTACACCATTCATGGCATGGAAGGTATTGTTCCAACACTTAGAGGGTCCACCAATGGATGACTACCATGCGTTCAAGAGAGTTTTCTTGGAAGAGATTGAGCTATGGAGACAATATTAGTCTACAAATTACACCTCCATCACTTCAAGCTTGGTTTCTAGGAGTAGATTGGCAATACCCATGAGTTCTAGCTCTAATAGTGTTGGTGTATCTAGTGGAGGTACACTAGTTGGAGATGGTGCTACTACAAGTAAAGGTACCACTATAAGAGGTAGTGCAGTACTAGGATTTAACCTCATGTGGAGTTCGTCCAATTTTTGAGGTAGAACTACCAAGGACTACAAACAAACAAGCTAAAGACCTTGTAGGAGTTCTAATTAAAGGCAAGAAAGAGCGTATGCAAGGCATACACTCCATAAGATAGCTAATCAATTTCCACTCAAAGAGTTATTGGAGCCCAAGTAGTCCAATTTTGGTAGAGTAAATTAAATAAGGAGTTGCAATGTAAAGTATATGATGTTACATTGTTATAAGCTTCCTCATCTACTTTGGTTGTGATCTATAGTTTGGCTAAGTGCATTGAGCTCAACATGGTAGAGGAGAGAGTGGCAACATTATTTTTTGGTAGGGAGACCTCATACACACCTATTACTTCTTCTAAAGTGCAACAAAGTGCACCATATCATGTTAGCTTCTGAGGGTAGATTGAACATGTGGTACCCACATTTTTTGTTTTTTTCACAATGGAGAATAAGAAGTGTATAGAGAAGTCGGATTGTGCCTGTATGGACGAAGAAGGTGAAGAAAAGAGTCTTCGAGATGAAACCGAGGTAACATGGCTTCGGGTCATAAGGCAAAGTACTCGGACTTGCCCTATCAGCATTGTCACGCCATTTGTAGTTCCGCATCTAGATGCTCGGACACTAGAGTTCATGTGATGGTAGTTAGAGTTATTCTAACAGTTTCTCAGGGACTACTCTCCGACGGTTAGATTTCGTGTTCGGGGTACTGACTTCACGGTGGGGCCCACCGTCACTTTGCACCATTTGCACCGTCGAGTGTGCCATCAGTGGGACCGTTAGGGTTTCAGGGCTAGCTCAAGTCCAGGGGGTAGTTTCGAAGTGAGCTCCAAAGAGCTCACTTCTTTGATGTTGAGCCTTCGAGTTCCTAGCTATGGTGGACAGAGGCCGGCGAGCGTCACCTGGATTCTCTATGCTTGAGTGGGTGTGGCTTGATTGTAATCAGTGCCCAGTTGTTGGCAGTTTATAAAGTGACAGATCAAGTACTGATTTGAGTTGAGTTGAGTTGAAAGAGTTAAGCAATCTGATTACATCAGAGAAGTGAAGTCAGGGGGAAATCGGGTGCAGGAACATTGAGTGTTGGTGGTATCTCCAAGCTCGGTGGATCGTGGTAGCTCGATTCAGATTCTGTGTTTCCCTAGTGTGCAGAAGCTCGTGTAGTTGATGCAAATTTGGCAGTTAGGCGGACGGTGTGCGGAAGCGCTGGCCAAATTTTGAGCAAAGAAGGAGCAATTTTTGAGCAATGTTGTGATTTTGAGCTTAGGAGGTGAAGGCAGGACCAATTTGCTGCGAGTTGGGCTCAGAAAGTGAAATTGAAGGTGGAGTTGGAAAGCTCTTCTCATGAAATTGTGATTTGGAAAAACCCGTTTTGTCAATTTGGCTCGAGTGGAAAGTTAGCAGGGGATTTGGCGGACATCCATCTTTAGGGTTTACATCAGATTTTACGTTAGATTTTGGGCCAGAATTGGAGGAGTTTTGCTGTTTGGCCAGATTTAGAGAAGTTTCGCTAGTTTGGAGGAGTTTTGTAGATTTGGAGAAGTTTCGCCAATTTTGGAGGAGGTTCGAAGTGGCAACAAGAAAGGCCTCATTTGGCTGAATTTTGGCGTTGAGGCATAGGGCTGTGGGCTATGAGAGGCTACAAAGGCCTAGAAGGGCCAGCAAGCCAGCTTGCTGGCGTGAGACTAGCTAGTTTAGAGTAGATCTTGGTCATTGGTTGGCAAAATCTGCCTTTCCTGCTAGATTGTGCGCAACAGGGTTTGACCCCTAGATCTCTTGTTCCTAGACTGGTGCCCTAGCCAACTGGTCCACCCTCACTTGTTGTCATAGTGACTGTGCCAATGTTATCTATACACATGTAGCTTTGGCTAGGAGAGGCAGTTTGATCCCATTCTTGGTGATCCTGGTATCTTAGGACTTAGATACGAACTACTCTTATGTCAAATGCCAAATGGTGGCAGAGTCAGTCCCGTGTTGTGTTATGAGATGGAGGGTTTTCGTTTAGATTTCTTGTGATTGGATCCCTTCCATTCTCTACTTCTTGTTTGTGCACCATGTTTATGTGAGGTGCCCTGACTTTTGAGCGTTGGTGCTCTGGTGTGCTCTCGGTGGTGAGGCTAGAGTGATGACCAATCAGACTACCTTTGTTTCTCTCCGGTGAGGTAGGAAGTGATGACCTGCAAACCGTGAGAGTGCGTGTTATGATGGCAGGTTACAGGTTGCCCTTCCCCTAGTGTAGTTATCTCGGTAGAGTTACATTAGTGGGTGGTGTTTAGTTGGTGTTGGCACGTGGTGGTGTTGGCACTTGGTGGGGTACTTGCGGTTGCGACTTGCGGTTGCAGTTGGTGGTTCGGGTTTGCTGTTGCAGTTACGTGGTCACGACGGAGTTCTTTGGAGATTCCAGAGGAGTTAGCCCTGCAGTACGCAGTGGGTTTACTTGGAGTGGTGCTCGGTATCAGCCTGTATCTCAGGTCCCAGTGAGGGAGGAGATTGACTCTGAGTTGGAGTTCGACACAGGAGCTGATTCAGTTGAGAGTGCACTTGGTGTGTCCGCACCGTTGTTGTGGGACATGGACGAGATTTATGGGGCTTCCAAAGGCCCTAGGCGTTACTCTGGTACAGTGGGTACCATTGAGTTGGATGACTTCATCCAGGAGTTTGATAGTTGGTGTGATCTGCAGCAGATGCGGAACCCGACTTTGTTCACACCCTTCATGGCATAGAAGGGGTTGTTTCAGCACTTGGAGGGTCCATTGATGGATGATTACCATGAGTTCAGGAGAGCTCATTTGGAGGAGATTGAGTTATGGAGACAGTATTGGTCTCCACACTATATCTCCATCACTTCAGGCTCGGTAGCCAGGAGTAGATCGGCTGTACCTATGAGTTCTAGCTCGAGTAGTATGGGTGGAGCTAGTGGAGGTGCACTAGCTGGAGATAGTGCTACTACGAGTGGAGGTACCGCTGCAGGAGGTGGTGTGGTACCGGGGTTTAACCCCATGGTTGAGTTCTTCCTATGTTTGAGGCAGAACTACCAGGGAGTGCGGACTGACAAGCTGAGGAGCTTGCAAGAGTTCCAGCGGAAGGCTGGAGAGAGCCTACGTGAGGCATATACTCGCATCAGGCGGCTGATCAGTTTCACTCAGGGAGTTACTGAGGCCCAGGCAGTCCAGTTTTGGTATGGGATACTGGACAGGGAGTTGCGACGTAGAGTTTGTGATGCTACGTTGTTGCAGGCTACTTCGCCCACTTTGGCAGTAGTCTTTGGTTTGGCTGAGCGTACTGAGCTCAACATGGTGGAGGAGAGAGTGGTGACAACTGGATTTGGTAGAGAGACCTCATCCACGGTTGTGACTTCTTCTAGAGTGCAGTAGAGTGCACCACGCCTAGTTGGTTTTTGAGGACAGGGTGGACAACCCAAATCCTATGGAGCGAGTGGAGGGCCTAGTGGAGTTAGACCCTTACCCTCATTTTTGGGTCAGCAGCAGCCAGTGAGTGGTGGTGTTGCTTGTTGGACTTGTGGTGGACCTCACCATAGGAGAGAGTGTAATTAGGGCAGCGGACCTGATACCTCTGGTGCATCACAGCCAGCACAGAGGCAGTGTGAGCATTGCCATAGATTTGGTCACACTAGTGACCGGTGTTTTGACCTACACCCGGAGTTACGGAGTGGTAGGGCTGCTATGGCAGGTAGTAGAGGAGCTCCAATTCATGGAGGACGAGGTGGTAGAGGTGGTGGTAGAGGATCTACACCTAGTAGAGGTGCAGTACCTGCCCTTACTTCTGACACAGCTATGGCTACTCGGATTGAGTAGTTGGAGCAGAGGTTGGCTAGTATGGCTATTGCTCAGAGGAGATCAGATTTGGGTGTTGGGGCTTCCACCTCATATGTTGGTGATAGAGATGCTTTGGACTTCATGTGCGGAGCAGCACAGGTGGATGCATCTGCAGTAGTGACTAGGAGTGCAGTACGTGCTCCAGAGCCTAGAGGAGCATCAGTGGAGTTGGACCCACAGAGAGGAGAGGTTGGGAGACAGGTCAGACTTCCCAGTCTTTCACGCTATCTGAGGCATTGCAGACGACATCCATGGTTCCTAGACGTTCCAGTGCAGGTGTGGTAGGTGGTGATGGAGTACTTGCTAGTCAGCCACCTACTACTACATAGACTGAGTCTAGCATGATGTTGGGGACGGCTCAGCTGATTATGCGGCATCCTTTATTTTTAGCCAGTGACATGTTTACATTGGGAGTTGACCCAACCCCAATGTTTCGATTGGCTGCCACGTTGTGTGAGAGTAGGGATGGTGCAGTTCCTACTACTAGAGCAAAGGTGGTTGGTAGTGGAGCTGACTTGGTTGAGGAGCATGGGATCCGTTCAGCGACCAGTGGTTTATGGCAGGCAGCAGCGGCTAGACTGGAGGAGTTGCCAGCTAGACCGGCCTTTCAAAGAGCGCGGTTTACACCTGGTGTTGTCCTATTGGATAACCAGAGGGGGATCTTTCGTTTAGTGGGACCTTCAGGGAAGGTCTATACACCACAGAGAGTCTTGTTAGACTCTGGTGCGTAGCCTCTTATGTTAGGGAAGGCTGTAGTTGTTGGTCTGGAGTTATGGAAGACCGATGTGGAGAGGTATCCATTTCAGATCCAGACATCTCTAGGTGGTGGTTCGACACAGTACATCACACATGGGGAGCTTGTTGTCCAGGTTCAGCCTGGTCATCCGACTGATAGCTCGGTGGTGAGAGCTCAGGCTATTGCGACGATAGTTGAGTCATATGATGTGCTAGTTGGGGGAGCGGTGTTATACCCCATGGGTTTCAGCATTGACTATTGGGAGGAGATAGCCTCTTATAGACCTGGTTGGCAGTCTGGTGAGGGACATGTATGTCACCTACCAGTACGTTTCAGTAGTGGCAGTCTTGGCTCACTACAGTCCGGGACCATGACAACATCAGTTTTGGCTTTCAGCGGTGCAGTTACTTGGCCTGGTGACTTGTTGGAGGGGAACGCCCATGTAGAGGATACTCCAGTACCAGAGGAGATCACTCGGCTATGGAGTACGAGTGGGATTGTTCCATCCACCTTGGATATTCCATTGTGGAGTTCAGAGGAGGCATTGCAGCAGCATGCAGATCAGTTGGTGCAGCAAGCTTGGAGTGGAGCCTTCGTACCATCAAGGGATGAGTGTGAGGATGAGCCTCCAGAGGCGATTGCTTTGACACCTCTGGATACCACACTCATTGCTTGGTAGTATCTAGTAGAGGGGATATGCCTATTGGAGTTGTTTGGTAGGATCAGCACCGGACTAGCTGCGGTGTTACAGGCGGGTATACGAGTACAGAGGTACTTGTATGTAGAGAGAGATGAGACTGCTAGGCGAGTCTCTCTACATCATGTGGCACACTTGGCTTATCGGTATCCGGAGTTATTACCAATGTCAGCAGTCAGAGGTTACCAGAAGGCCTTACCAGGAGACATTTCCTTACTGGGGGCGCATGACCTAGAGAGACATGGGCCTATTCACTTGGTGATTTCTGGATGGCCATGTCAGGGACATACACGTGCGGGCCGCGGTTTGGGTCTTCAGGATCCTCGTTCTGGTGTGTTTTGGGAGATGTTACGGATACTACGACATCTCCAGGTTCATCAGTCTATTTCTCCAGCTTACCTTTTGGAGAACGTCCCTTTGATGGGTGATTCTCGCACTAGAGTGATGGCGAGTACACATCAGGTCCATTCATGGATGGGACCTGCTATATTGTTAGATGCAGCCAGAGTGGGATCATGGGCTCATCGTCTTTGTCTTTGGTGGACAAACCTTTTACCCAGAGAGGTTCTATAGCGTAGTTATGATGGGATTCAACGACTAGACCACATTCTTGTTGATGATATCTTGGATGTTGGACGTCAGTCTCAGACAGTGGTAGTGGCTGATAGGTCACCTATGGCAGTGGTGAACCTAGTTGGACAGCCTAGAGCTGCATTTCCCACACTCATGAGTTTCCCAGGCTCTCATGCTTTTCGAGAGGGAGGACCTGGACTTGTTTGGGACTCACAGTTACAGCAATTGGTGGAGCCCAATGCTGATGAGAGAGAGCGGGCGATGGGTTTTCGCACCGGTATTACCGCTGTTCCAGTAGTGTCAGAGGCATCTAGGCATCAGGTGTTAGGTCAGGCTATGGACCTGAACTGTTTGACCTAGATTGTGAGCCTTGGTTTGGCAGAGCAACATAGGATGCGCTTGATTGGCATCACCACTCGGACACTTGTGAGCCCTGTGCCTATCGAGACGATTCAGGCACATGCTGGGGGCGATGGACTGAGTGGACATGCTATTCTTGGGACACATCCAGTAGCTACTAGGGAGAGTGGTCTACTTGGAGTCCATCCAGGTGAGCGTGGGCTACTTGGATTACACCCTTGGTCCACATGGGATGCAGCCAAAGGACGTATGGAGCTTGCAGCCAGAGTGGAGGGAGTTTTTCACACAGAGGTTGGGACCTCTAGTGGTCGGGAGCATGACACCATTGCTCCCAAGGGCCTAGTGTAGCAGCCAGTCAGTACGTCTTCCACTCCTACTACAGTTACAGAGGATACTTGGGAGCTAGATCTTGGACCCAAGCTTACTGGAGAGGAAAGACGGAGGGTTTGGAGGTTCTTGAGGAGTCACACGAGTTGTTTTGCCTTCAGTATGAAGGATTTAGGTGCTTTGAAGGGACCTGGTATACGGATTGAGCTGACTAGTGACACACCAATTTTCTGACGTCCTTATCAATATAGTGAGATGGAGAGGACATTGATTCAGAGCCGGAGTATTGACCTTTTTGAGGCTGGTTTGGTGGAGATTTCACATGGAGAGTATGCATCAGCGACAGTGATGCCAACCAAGAAGGATATGCATGGCAACTATACAGATAGGCGGATGTATGGAGATTACCGTCCTATCAACCGACAGACCAGGGCTGATCGGTATGCCATGCCTACACCGGAGGAGATTTTTGATGCGATTGGGCATGCAAAGGTCTTCAGTACTTTGGATCTTTGAGCGGGATATCATCAGTTGCCGATCAGGGAGGAAGATAAGTCCAAGACAGCATTTTGGGCTATTGATCCTCATGGTAAGGATGTGTTATATCAGTGGAGGTTCTTACCATTTGGGTTGAAGAATGCTCCCGCTGAGTTCCAGAGGGTCATGGATAGGATCCTAGCTGGATTGGATTTTGCTCGGTGCTATATTGATGACATTTTGGTTTATAGCACTACTGTGGAGGAGCATGAGAGACACTTGTTGGAGGTGTTTGAGAGGTTGAGATCTCATGGACTCAAATTACATCCTGGGAAGTATAGGTTCTTCCATGAGCAGGTTGAGTATTTGGGTCACACTATCTACTCCGGAGGACTTGGTGTCCAGCAGACCAAGGTGGAGGCTATTGCACATATTCCTCGGCCTACGGATGTGAGCAGAGTGCGAGCATTCCTTGGGTTGGCAAACTTCTATCGCCGCTATGTTAGAGGATTTAGTGCCATTGCCAAGGCCTTGACGAAGCTGACCAAGCTTACACAGGAGTGGTGTTGGGGAGATGAGCAAGAGAGAGCTTTTGTAGAGCTCAAGGAGAGGTTGACATCTGCTCCTATTTTGAGGAGATCGATCAGGGGACGACCATTTCAGGTTCACACTGATTGGAGTATGTTGGGGCTTGGAGCGGTGCTCACCCAACATGATGATGAGGAGAAGGAGTTTGTGGTGGCCTATGCTAGTCGCTCCAACAATTCAGTGGAGGCGAAATATAGTTCATATGAGGGAGAGTGCTTGGCAGCAGTTTGGGCAGTAGCACATTTCCAATGTTACCTGTTTGGTAACCCCTTCACTCTCATCACTGATCATCAGCCGCCGAAGTGGTTGATGGAGTTCGACAAGCTTTCAGAGAAGCTTGCACGATGGGCTCTGATTTTACAAGAGTATGATTTCACGGTTGTTCACAGACCTGGAGTGGTGAACTGTGATGCAGATGGGTTGAGTAGAAACCCATGTCCCAGCCAGCAGGATCAGACCGGAGCACGTTGGCATGGTGAGACAGATGAGGAGATGGTGCCAGGTTGGCATGCATCGGCCTTTCTGTGTATATTTGCAGAGACTTTGGTGGTATCTCTCTCAGCGCATACAAGAGGAGTTATTGAGGTCACAGATCGAGAGAGTGAAGATATTGGTACAATTCAGCAAGACATTCATGATGATGTCTTAGTGATGGACTATCTTCGCACTGGTGTTGTGGGTGGCACAGTTGGGGCCAAGGAGAGAGACCGTGTTCTTCAGCGAGCCAGACGGTTCAGATTGGAGGGTAGACACCTTTTGCGTGTATGGGAGGATGGTAGAGTGCGAGTAGTACCACTTCCATCACAGAGACCACAGTTGGTCCGTCATGCTCATGAGGAGCTAGGACATTTTGGAGTAAAGTGTACATATAGCTTACTCCAGAGTCATTATTGGTGGCGCGGTATGCAGACCGAGGTACAGCAGTTTGTTGCTAGATGTATGGTTTGTGACCGAGTTAGAGCATCATTCAATGCTCCTACGCCACATTTACATCCATTACCTATCATGGGATTGGGTTACCATTGGAGTTTGGACTTCGCCGGGCCTTTACCGCTGACTGTGAGACATCATCGGTATGTTTTGGTGAATGGTGGAGCACTTCTCCAAGTGGATTGAGTTGGTGGCACTTCCTGACAAGTCTAGTGAAGGGACAGCTTACTCGTTCCTGGATCGAGTTCTTAGTCATTTTGGTGCACCAGTTGAGGTTTTGACTAATCAGGGTACAGAGTTCTTGGGGGAGTTTCAGGTCTTGTGTGACAAGGCTTTGATTGATCATCGTACGACATCCCGAGATCACCCTGAGGCAGATGGCTTAGCAGAGAGAGTGGTTTAGACGGTGAAGAGAGGATTGCGAAAGTATGGTTTGCAGAGAGGCCACTTGGGAAATTGGGATCTCCAGTTACCTTGGTTGGCCATGGGCTATCGGTTCAGCCGGCAAGCCTCCTTAGCATCCTTCTCTCCATACTTTCTACTCTATGGACGAGATCCAGATTTACCTGCAGCCATTTGTCGAGATGCTACTGTAGTTTTGGACTTGGATGACCCCAATGTATGGATGAGCGCATGTTCTCAGTGGGCAGAGATCTTTTGGAGAGTGATGCCAATGGCTTTTGAGAACTTGGCAATTACTCAGCATAGAGATACTTTACGCTATGCTACCATTTGAGGAGGAGGTTATAGACCCTCGATCCGTCGATTTCATCTAGGCAACTATGTATATCTACAGCAAACAACACCAACGACACTTGATGTTTCTACAGGCCGCACTATCTTGAGAGTGCGCGAGGTTTTGCCATCTGAAGTCCTTGTGTTAGAAGGACGTGATGGTGTTGTTTGGAAGGATCATGTGCGCAATTGTGTGCCATGCCACCTCCCAAACATTGATAGTACTATGGACCCAAGCTTGGCACTTGTACGTGCAGGCTTGAGGTGTATGTTATGTGGCTCTTCTGGTGGAGCTGCTACTATGTTAGTGTGTGATAGCTATTCGAGAGGATGGCATATGGCATGTATGACTCCTCTCCTCACGGTGGTTCCTCAGGGATAGTGGTTATGTCCTAGATGTACTTGACCTATAGCTAGTTCATTCTTTATATGGTATAGATTGCAGACAGGCGACTAACGATGGGGCTCCATAGCACCCAGCCTCCTGATCTTTGCCCATTAGAGGGTATACCATATATTTAGAGTAGATGGCTATCTGGAGTTAGAGGGACCTAACCGCCAGCTAGGGGGGCGATTGTGGCACTTTAGAGTCTATGTATGACTTATGTGTGAGTTGTGCTTCTATAGTGTATGATGTTGACAGCGATGTATGTTGTGTAGCGATGTATATACGCACGACAGTTGTCACGCCATTTGTAGTTCCGCATCTAGATGCTCGGACACTAGAGTTCCAATGATGGTAGTTAGAGTTATTCTAGCAGTTTCTCAGGGACTACTTCTCGACGGTTAGATTTTGTGTTTGAGGTACTGACTTCATGGTGGGGCCCACCGTCACTTTGCACCGTTTGCACCATCAAGTGTGCCATCAGCGGGACCGTTAGGGTTTCAAGGCTAGCTCGAGTCCAGGGGGTATAGTTTCGAAGTGAGCTCCAGAGAGCTCACTTCTTTGATGTTGAGCCTTCGAGTTCCTGGCTATGGTGGACAGAGGCCGGCAAGCGTCACCTGGATTCTCTATGCTTGAGTGGGTGTGGCTTGATTGTAATCAGTGCCCAGTTGTTGGCAGTTTATAGAGTGACAGATCAAGTACTAATCTGAGTTGAGTTGAGTTGAAAGAGTTAAGCAATCTGATTATTGTGGCACTTTAGAGTCTATGTATGACTTATGTGTGAGTTGTGCTTCTATAGTGTATGATGTTGACAGCGATGTATGTTGTGTAGCAATGTATATACACATGACAGCATACAACCCGAAGTAAGAAGTCTTCGTATTGGGGGGAGCTCAACCCGAGGCAAAGACAGTGTAACAACTTTTCTTTGGGGCGAGAAATTCAAGAAAGGACCATTCAAAAACCGGCAGTCATACGCATGAAGTACACTTGACAATGACAGCCGCATGCAAGAGGTGTGATTTCTTGGTAGAAACTTGAATTGAAGAGAGACAAAGAAGGCGTGACTCTATAAAAATTGGGCTAACGACAAAGCAATGTCAAACAATTTTCCTTTGCCGTTGAGAAGTCGTCCTATAGGAGATCGGGGGAAGGGAAGTAGAGTTGAAGACGCACTAGTGTGTAGAGGAGAATTCAAGAGAGTTAACCCAAGAGACAGTGAGGAAGCAAGAAAGATGGGAGGAGGGAAGAAGAACTCCAAATTCACAGTGAGAAATCATGCAATTTAGAGGTTAGATGTGATCGCAAGAATCAAAGTCTTGAGCCGACTTTGGATCACATTCTTGGCGTGGAACTAGAACATGAGTTTTCTAGGGTTCATGACCAAGATAATCAAGAGTTAGTGTCTCGATGGCCCCGAGGAAGAGTGGAAGAGAGGAAATCCGGCTTGCTGGATAGAGTCGGATTAGAGATTAGTACTCAGAAGAGAGGTAGGCACAAAGCAGGGTGCCACGTTCTTGGGGAAGGGAGAGGTAGCCAAAGAAACCCAAGAAGTGAGGGATGCCTTCTCTTCAAAGAGGACAAAATGGGTATAAGGTCGAGAGTTACAAAGATCCGGTGAAGAGAGGGATTGTGAGTGCTTTCATGGCAATCCTGAAGCCGGAGAGAACGACTTATGTGATGAAACACCAAGCGGTGTTCTTCCATAAGATGTTTGCAGGAGAACCTATCAATTAGGCAAGGTGCTTCTATGGGAGAACAAGGCAGATGGTGTGGAATTTGTGGGATAATTTGCCTCCACACTACATTGTGCCATTTGTAGCACATTTCTACCTTGGGTTGAATTTGCTCAATGCAGCGGAGCGTAGCGGAATGGTGTCTCACTTTCATCCCGACTTGAGAAGGGAAGTCAACACAGAGGAGCAACAATATATTCTTCAAATCTGAAGCACTGATGAGTACTACGCATAGACAAGGAAGAGTGTGCAGGTAGAAGTAAGTACTCCGAAATTGAAGAAGCGGAGTCAACAAGGAGAAAGCAAAGACATAAAGAAGATGAGAACTTGGAAGACCAGGAGAGGAAACCCAAGGAAAGGTATGGTGGTGGTCACACCATCGGAAGAAGAATCAAAAGGCAAAGCCAAGTGCAAGTCTGAAGACTTGGAACACAAGGAAGAACTTGAGCTCACGCTACAAAGTGGGGATACGAGTAGTGATAGTGATGAAGGTGGGGAGATAATGTCGGTACTTGCAGAAGAAGAAGAAGTTTGGGTGGAGCTCAAGGAAGAGAATAATGCAAAGTTGGAGGACAAGGTACCTGAGCCAGAGGAGAAGAAGATTACAATTCAAAGGGGAGTTTGGTCGAGGCGCAAGGCAAAGTGTGAAGCGGATCCAAGCAAGGCAAGGGAAGAGGAGAATGCTAGTTTGGGAAGTGAAGCATCTATTCTAATTCGACGACTGCAGAGAAGAAGGTGAGTATTGGGAGAAGAAGAGGTGAAGAAGGAGATCACTCCGCTAGTTGAAGTAGTTGCGAGTGATGGAGTGGAGAACCTATGAGAAATTGTATGCCCGTTGTTAAGAAGAAAGAGATGCAGTCAAAGTGTCCAGAGGTGAAGACTGTGTTGCAAGTATTGGCAAGACTAGAAGAAGAGAACTCGGAGTTGAAGAAGAGTATAATCCGAGGCAAGGAGGAAAGGGAAATACTGCAAGGGGATGCACTAGTGTAGTGTCAAGTAATTGAGAACTTGAAGAGAGAAGCGAGGTATCAAGAGGAACTTGTGAAGAAGAGTGACATAGCGAGGGAAAGATAAGTAGCTGAGTACAAAGTCTTGAAGCAGTAGTTTGCTAATTCAAGACTAGAAATTATCCATGCTATGGCAAGGGTAGCAAAGAAGGAACAAGAGCTCAATAGAGTGATGGAGAGTGTAGAAGAGAAGAAGCAACTATGGCAACGGGAGTTGACAGTGAGATATAGGGAAGAGAGATTACGAGAGTTACTTTGTAATCAGGAGGAGAAGATTGTGCAGAAGGAGAAGGAGAAGGAAACTATGAAAGCCGAGTTCGAGGCAGAATTGGCAATGTACAAGGAAGATTGGCTTGTAGATTGGGAGCGTGAAAGGAATATGAGATTGGAGCCATTGAAGGAGATTGTAATTAGGATGAATGCAATGCTGAGTACAGAGGCTAGTGTTCATATTGAAGAGACGAGGCTACACAAGTTGAAGTTGTTGGTGCAGGAGACGAGGAGGAGACATGCAAAGGACACAGACTTGAATGCTCTGTTAATTAGTCTCAGAACTCAGGTAGATAGGAAGATATTGGAAGTCGAAGTCAATATCACGATTAGATTAGATCTAGTGAAGTTAAAGATAGATAAACTTTGGAAAGATGTTAGAGAAAAACCCGAAGTAGATGAAGTAGGAGTGCAAATGTCTTTGGAGTTACCATTGGAGACATTAGAGAAGAGTGGGTCAGAAGATAAAGAGTTAGATCGATTACCCACCAGTGAAATGTCAAATCAGGAAAGAGAACTAATAGATTTGGTAGAAGATGTAGGAGTTATGAAACCCGAGGACAGAATAGTAGGAAGTAAAATTACTTTGGGATCGGGTTTGAAAGCCGAAGAAGAAGTAGACATTGGATTGGATTAATAACCGATTTGAGATTTGAATAGGCAAATATGAAGAGGTGCATTGTCATTTCAGATCTGTAGGTTTGTAAAGTTGTAAGGAAGAGGTACATTAGGAAGATAATTGTTGATTGCTTCACTATTTAAGAGTGGCATTTGTACTCAAATGTTGTTCAATGCTCATTATTTCTGAGAATAGATAAAGCAAAGTGTTGTGAAGCAGTGCTCGTTGCTTGAGCTTGATTCAGAGTATCAGCTTTGCAATTGTGTTTGTGAGTGTATGAAGAAATTTGAAGTGCAAGTCATTGTGCTTGTTGGATGTTGGATTCCGTAGCCTTGATCTTCATTCTGTGTGTTTGATCCTGAGTGAAGTGCAAATGAAGCAATGCCTTGATAGATTTGAGAGGAATTGTAGTGTTGGTAGTATTCTAAATTTGTGAGTGCAGTGTGAAGTTGATGTGAAGCAATTTCAATCGAGGAAGTTGTGCCTTCAGTGGAGGGGTGGAACACAAGTCTGAGGTGAAGTCATTTTGCAATGAAGTGCCATTTTTGCGAGAGCCTAAATCATCACAATCAAGATTGTTTGGAAAGAATAGATGGAGTTGTGATTAAGGAGTGTGAATTCGTGACGAGACTAAGAATCAGTTCTTGTTACTCTCTTCTAGGTGTGGTTTCTACCTGAGAGACTACAGAAGAAATCAAGAAGAACTACATGTTACTATTTGACTTTATATTTAGACATTTCTGACTCGTATCTTTGTGGGAACAAACTTTACTTACCTGATTACCACAAAAGTGATATTTGCCGAGTTGTCACAGAACATCCTAGATCTTATGGAGTGAATGGAGGGCCTAATACAATTAGACCTTTATTTTCATTTTTGAATCAATACAAGCTAGTAAGTGGCATTGTCTGTTGGACTTGTGGTGGACCTCACCACAAGAAAGAGTGCACTCAAGGCAATGGACATGATAGCTCTGGTGCATCACAATCAACACAAAGATAATGTGACCATTGCCATAGATTTAGTCACACCATTGACCAAATCTATGGCAATGGTTTGATCTTTACTCAGAGTTACAAAATGGTAGAACTATTATGGCATGTGAGTAAGGAGCCCCAAGTCATGGAGGATGAGGTGGTAGAGGACTCATACCACCCAAGAGGGATGCAATACCTGCCCCTGCTTTTGATACAACTATGGCTACTTAGATTGAATAGTTGGAGCAAATATTGGCTAGCATGGCCGTAACTCAACAAAGATCAGATTCAAGTGCTGAAGCTTCTACCTCTTATTTTGGTAATAGACATGTCTTGGACTTTATGTGTAGAGAAGCATAGGTAGATGCATTTTTTGTAGTTACTAGGAGTGAAAAATATGCTCCAAAGCTTAGAGGAGCATCAATGGAGTTGGATCCACAAAGGCTAGTCGACAAGTTAGACTTCTCTAGTCTTTTACACTCTCCTCTAGCCTTTACACTCTCTGAGGCATTACAAACAACATCCATGGCTCCTAGATGTCCTAGTGTAAGTATAATAAATGGTGATGGAGTGCATGATGGACTAGATACTAGTCAACCGGTTGCTACTACACAAATTGAGTCTAGCATGATGTTGGAGGCAGCTTAGTTAATTATGTGCTTCCCTTTGTTCTCAACCTGTGACATGTTCATATTGGAAATTGACTTAGCTCTAGTTTTTTGGTTGGCTACCACACTTTGTGAGAGTTCTTGCTTCTAGAGCAAAGGTGGTTGATGGTGGAATTAACTTGGTTGAGAAGCATGGGTTTAGCTACCACTAGTTTATGGTAGGCAAGAGGAACTGGATTAGAGGATTACCAACTAGATATGCCTTTGAGAAATCTTGTTTCACACTTAGAGTTTTCTTATTAGACAACTAAAGTGAAATTTCCTATTTGGTGGGACCTTTAAGGAAGATCTATATACCATAGAGGGTCTTATTGGACTTCATTGCATAGTCTCTTATGTTAGGAAATGCTACAATTGTAGGTCTTAAGTGACAAAAGATCAATGTGGAGAGGTGTAAATTTCATATCTAAACATCTCTAGGGTGGTTCTACACAATACATCATATGTGTGGAGCTCATTGTTCAGATTCTGCTTGGTCATCCAACTAATAGCTCCATAGTGAGAGCCTAGAGTCATATATTGTGCTAGTTGGTGGAGCAATGTTATACCCCATGGGTTTCAATATTGACTATTAAGAAGAGACAACTTCCTATAGGTCAAGTTGGTAGTGAAGTGAGGGATGAATATGTCACTTATCAATGTGCTTTAGTAGTGGTAGTCTTGGCTCACTATAGTGAAGGACCGTGGCATCAATTTCAATTTTTAGTGATTTTGTTACTTGGCTTGGTGACTTATTGGAGAGGAACATCCATGCAAAGGATACCACAATACTATAGAAGATCACTCTAATTTGGAGTATGATTTGGGATGGTTCCATCCACATTGGATGCTCTATTGTGGAGTTCTGAGGAGGTATTGCAATAGTATCCGGATCAATTGGTGCAATAGGCTTGGAGTGGAGACTTTGTACCACTAGAAGGCCAATGTGAAGATGAGCCTTTGGAGTCTATTACCTTATCACCTTTGAATACCACACTTATTGCTTGGTTATATCTAGCAAAGGAAGTATGTCTATTTGAGTTTTTTGGTGGGATTAGCACTAGACTAGCTCCTATACTATAGACATATCATAGGTTTATAGGTATTTGTATGTGGAGAGAGATGAGACTATTAGGCAAGTCTTTCTACATCATGTGGCACACTTGGCCTATCAGTATCTTGAGTTATTATTGATGTCAATAGTCAAGGATTATTAGAAGATCCTACCAATAGACATTCTCTTATTGGTGGTACAAGATCTATAAAGATATGATCCCATTTATTTGGTGTTTTTTAGATGGCCATGTCAAGGACATAGACATGTTTGCCAAGGTCAAGGTCTGCAAAATCCTCATTTTGGTGGGATTTGGAAGATGTTACATATACTCTGACATCTCTAGGTTCATTAGTCTATTTCTGTAACCTACTTTTTGGAGAATGTTCCTTTGATGGGTGATTCTTGTACATAAGTGGTGGTGAGTGCACATCATGTACATTCTTGGATAGGACCTACCATGTTTTGGATGAATCAAGAGTTAGATCACAATCCCATCATCTTTGTCTTTGATGAACAAACTTCTTACCTAGAGAAGTTTTACAAGTGCTTATGATGGGATTTAGTGACTAGCCACCTCAATATTGATGATATTCTAGGTGTTAGGCATTAGTCTCAAATAGTAATAGTGGATGATAGGTCACTTATGGTAGTGATGAACCTTTTTGGGTAGCCCAAAGCAAGTTTACCCACACTCATGAGATTCATAGGCTCATATGCTTTTGGGGAGGCAGATCTTGGATTGGTTTGAGGCTCATAATTACAACAGTTGGTGGAGCATATTTCCATTGAGAGAGAGAAAGTGATGGGTTTATGGACCAATATTACTATCATTTCAATAGTGTCAAAGGAATCCAAGCATCAAAGGTTTGGTAAAGATATGGATCTAATCTCTTTGACCTAGATTATGAGCAACATAAGATTGGTGGAGCAACGTAGGATGTGCTTGATAAGCAATCAACACTTGGACACTTGTAAGCTTTATGCCTATCTAGACAATTCAAGCACATGTTGGGGATGATGGACCAAGTGTGCATGGTATACTTGGAACATAACCAATGGCTACTAGTGAGAGTGATCTACTTGAGGTTCATCAAGGTGAGCAAGTCTAATTGGATTACACTCTTGGTCTACTTGGGATGCAACTAGAGGATGTGTGGAGCTTGTAGCTAGAGCAGAGGGAGTTTTTTGCTTTGAGGTTGGAGACTAACAGTTGGAGGTATGACATTATTGCTCCCAAGGGCCCAATGTACCAGCCAATAAGTGCATCTTCTACTGTTATCAGTTATAGAGGATACTTGGGAGTCAACTATTGGACCCAAGTTTACAAGAGGGGAAGATTGAGAGTTTGGAGATTCTTGAGGAGCTACACAAGTTGTTTTACCAATATGAAGGATTAGGGTGCTCTAAAAGGACTTATTACTTGGATTCAATTGACTAGTGATACATCAATTTTTTTCATGTCCTTACAAATAAAATTATATGGAGAGAATATTGATTCAAAGCTAGAGTAGAGATGTGGTACCCACAATTTTTGTTTGTGTTTTTGTTTTGTTTTTGTTTTTGTTTTTTTTGAAGAAGTGTACAGACAAAGTTGTATTGAACTCAACTGGCATTGAAAGAAGGGGAATTGTGTCTTTGGTTTGCAACCTGAAGTAATGAGACTTTGTGTCAGAACCAAAGTACTCGGATCAGACTTGGCCAAAGAAACGCAAAGTAAGGAAACTTCATCTTGGGGTGATCAACTTGATGCAAAGATGGTCTTGCAGGGATCTTAAGGTCTTGAGATTGCATCAAGCACCTGGCTGCCTGTGCTTAGGCTGTCTTGTTTGTTAGAGACTCGGTAGTTCTTCCATAGTCCAACATTGGTGTTGTTCTCTGGTATGGTGACAACAACTCTTTCATGGCAACTTGTCTGCCATTATTCCGGGTGCTAACCCTCCTCAATAGATGCTTGCATAAGGCTTCGGATTATTTCTGCCCTTCTCATTCCCTCGGCTACTGTTCCTGGTCTGTCATTCCTGACACTATTCTTGGTCTATCATTCTTAGGTTTGGTGGGGTTTTTGTTGTATTTGTCTGGTCTGATAGAAACAAATCTGGTGGGGTTTGCAAATTAGTCCACAAGTTATGCTACCAACTCAACCCCGACAACTTGTTCAATCATCTGAGTCACCTAAGTAGGCTGGACTGAGTATTCCAAAAATTATGTTCTTTCCTTATCACTATTCACTTATCAAATACACATGCATTCACTCACAAGGAATTTCATTTCCATCACCATACCAAGTCTTCCCAATTAATAAATTCTTTGGGAAAGGTCAAAAAACTCGTGAATAAATAGTGTTCACATCAAAGCACTCTGACTAACCAAGCATATAAAGGAAAGAAAGGAATCAGCCTGGTCCTAGTTCCTATCCCTAACAGCTCTTCATCTCCCTGTCCATTTCCTCTAAAGTAAGGTCCCCTCTATCTTAACTATGACTAACTTTAGCTAATCATGACTAATGTAGAACCATCCTTTATCTCTATATAAATAATATCTCTCAAGTACTTGTAATACCAAGCTAAATATCACAATACCACACATATACACAAATGGGTGTTACATTTACTCTCGGACTAAGTTTTCACTTTGTCCTCAAAGTGAGGGTCTCTTTACCTTCTATGATACATCTTCAACTTATCATAGCTAATCCTATCAAAGTGTCTTCCTCCCAACTCCTTGAGATCATAGTTTTAATTGCTCCACACCTTCTCCACTATGAAAGGTCCAAAGTACTTAGGCAAAAACTTCTTTTGCACTCTCTTGAATTGAATGGAATCAAATAACATTACCTAATCACCTTCTTTGAAAGGCTCCACCTTCTTCTTGCCTTGCCTCTTATCATAGCTCTCCTTTTGTTTCATTTGTGTTTGGTCCACTTGAACCATAGCAACTACTTTGCCTCTTCCAACTCCATGATTTGTTCCTTCCTTGACTTCTTTGCATCACTTCCTTATGCTTTCTTCAATCTCCTATGAATGCTTTGGAAGGTAGGAAGATCAAAGTGAATAGGTAGGGTAGACCCAATAGCATATACCAATTGAAATGGAGAACATCCAGTGGAAGTCTTCATGGTTGTCCCGTACTCCCACAAAACCGCATGAATCCTCTTATCCCAATGATGTTTAGCCCCCTCCATTTCTGCATCTTTGGCCAACATCATGCACAAGGTCTGATTAGTTCTCTCTGCCAAGCCATTGGAATTTGGCTTATAGGATGTAGTTACTCTATGTGTGCTTGAGAAATATCATAGTATGGTTGTAGTGATGCTTCCTATAAACTCTCCTCCTCTATCAAAAAACAACTCCAAAGGGCATCCAAACCTAGTGATAATGCATTCATAAAGAAATCTAGCAACTTCATCTTCATTCTTGTCCCTCAATGGTCTAGCCTCAATCCACTTGGTAAGGTAATTAGTAACTACTACAATGTACCGATTATTCCTTGGGGTTCTACTGAGAGGACCTACAAAATCAATTCCCCACTTCTCAAAAGGTCCTAGCAATGGAATTGATCTAAGTGGTGGAGTGGATGTAGAATTTCTAGCAAAAGCTTTACAAACATGACAAGTTTTGCAATAATCAAGACAATCCTTGAAAATCCATCTCCAATGGTAACCTGCATTTGGAATCTTGAAAGCAATCACCTTTCCTGCAAAGTGTCCTTCACATACTAAACCTTCATGAAACTCCTTTATGAGTAGGATAGACTCTTCCTTACGCACTACTCTTCAAAGTAGACCATCTACTCCTTGGTGAAAAAGAATATCTTCCACCATTGTGTAAGATCTAGATCTTAGTGCAAGGGCCTTCCTCTCCCTAGCTTGCATCCCTTCTGGATAGTTACCTCTTGTCACAAAATCCACAATCTCCTTGTACTCCATTGGAACCTCTTGAGTGATTGAGATTGTCATGAGCTCCTCATAAAAGAAGGAATCATCCATTGGCTCATCTCCATCATGATTATAGGATCTAGATAACAAATCAGTATTTGCATGTTTCTTTCTTGGCATATCCTCAATGGTGTAGTCATACTCAGACAAGAGTATCATCCACCTTGCTAGTCTCCCTTCAACATTAGGCCTGTTGAAGATGAACTTCAAAGCCTTTGATCCATGACAATAATGGCTTTCCCTCCAATCAAGTAGTGTCTAAACTTCTTGAGACCAAAGATCATTGCCAACCCTTCTCTCTCCATGACAGAGTAGGCTTTTTTTGCTGAAACCATCTATCTACTAGCATAAGCTATTAGATGATCATGCCCATCTTGGTCTAATTGACTAAGAGTGCATCCTATAGCTACATTAGAAGCATTAGTGTAGAGGATGAAAGGCTTACTCCAATCAGGTTTAGCAAGAATTGGAGCTACAACAAGGGATTCCTTGAGCTCCTCAAAAGCTTTGAGAGCCTTCTTGTCTTCTAAAATCACCATGTTATCTACACCCTTCTTCATGTAGATGGTCAATGCATAAGCCTTGTTGGAAAATGAGAAGATGTACCTCTTATAATACCCAACCATCCCCAAGAATTGGCATAACTTTGTCAAGCTTGAAGGGAATGGAAGGTCTGAGATTTTTCTCACCTACTTAGGATCAACTGCTATTACATCCTTGGAGATGATGTGCCCCAAAAGTAAACCTTCTTCACATCCAAAAATGCACTTCTTTGGGTTGAGTGATGCATTTGCCTCGTCCAAGCATTGAAAGACCTTGATTAGGTGCTCAAAGTGCTCTTCCTTGCTCCCATAGACACACAAGTAATCAGTGAAGTCTCTTACAAATTTCCCAATGAAAGGTTCAAATACCTTGTTGATGAACCGTTGGAATGTGGCTGGAGCATTGCAAAGCCCAAAAGACATAACCTTGAAAGTATACATTCCCCAAGGTGTGGTGAATGTGGTGAGTTTTTGATGCTCTGGTGCAATCTTGATTTGGTTATATCCACTATAACCATCTCCAAAACTATACCTCTCATGACCTACAACCTCCTCCAAGATCTCATCAATGAATGACAATGGGTAGTAGTCCTTCTTGGTAACAATATTGAACTTCTTGTAATCCACACATACTCGAAGCTTGCCATTTTTTTTCTTCACAATCACAATTGGAGACATCCATTGTAAATTCTCCACCTCAAAGATAAATCTAGCCTCCTTGAGCTTATCAATCTCCTCTATCACAACCAAAGATATTGGTGGGCTAATGCAATGTTGCTTTTGGCGGATTGGTCTTGCATGTGACTCCACCTCTATCTTGTGCTCCTCCAAGGTGACATCCTTCAAATCCTTGTAACTGAAAGCAAACACATGGATGAACTTGCAAAAAATCTCCTCAAATCTCACCTTCTCCTCCTTGGTAACATTTGGGCCATACTTGAGGGTAGCTAACCTTCTCTCTACCTCCTCAAGTATCAATGGTGATTTATCTGGGTCCTTTAGAACCTCTGACTTAGGTGCAAAATCCATAGCACACAAGGGATACACATCTAAATCCAATTCAGATTCATCCTCCTTCGTGGAAGAGTCCTCCTCCATGCTTGTATCCACACATGAAGCTCCTTCTTCAGAATTTGATTCCCAATAATCAAAAGATGGTGTATCTGAATGTGAAGTGTTGGTGATGCTAGTCACAAGAATTGTGACTCTATGGTTTGATGGCCCAATCCTCAAGTACACTTTGTGTCATCAATCAATTGGGCATGCTGCTCTCAACCATGGCCTCCCAAGAAGTAAGTCATAACTTGAATCCTTCAAGACTTAGAAAGTCATGAGATTTTGAACTCCCATAATTGAAACTACCACCTCATCCATCATCTTTATTGGTCAAACTTGTTGTTTGTTTGCCATGCTCACTACAAATGTTGAAGGTCTTGAGGGTATCATACACAACTTCTTCATCAATATTTTTGACATAGCATTCACTTTTGATCCTCCATCAACCAATGCATCCTTGATGTTGTGACCATTCACTTTCACATCAATCTTGGAGGCATATTCACAAGCCTCCCATGGTGTTGGCTTGGCATCCACCACTCCCATTGATACTTGAGCTTTTGCCTTTTTCTTCCTCTTGCTCCTTGTAGAACTCAAACCACCTCTAAGCTCCTTTCTCAAAATAAGATTCAAAGCAATCAATTGGCCCATTGTGATGTTAGCCTTGTGACTACCAACATCCTCCAAGACATTATAGTTCCATTGTTGCTTTGAGATCAAGAAGTCCTCCATCCCCAATTTCTTCCTTGGAGTCTTTGTTGTTGATGGTGTTGAAGTGTTTGTGTGAGTGCTCCTTGTAGGCATAGGAGTATCTTGGCTAGGAGTAAATCCTTGAGAAGAGTGCACATCCTCTACAAAATGAGCTCTCTTCTTCTCTTGTGCCAAAAGCTCCAAATTAAGACTCTTGGAGTTTGAGCACTCTCCCTTCCCATACTTGCTCTCAACCACATCTATAGATGTTATCCCCTTACCTTTGTTTGGATTAGGAGCCACTTGGGTTTCATTGCCTCCTTCTTTCCCTCTCTTGGTCTTTCATAACCTCTTCTTCCATGGTGTAATACCAAGAGCTAGCCATATGATCTAGATGTGAAATTTGTTCTGGTAACATCTAGAATGATGTTATACATGATGGTCAAAATAGATCAGATAGAAGTATCACCAAAAGGGTACTTCTACTAATAGTGCAAAAAACTAAAATAGATTTGAAAACCTTAGAACCAATAGCTAGACATATGATTTGAAGGTGAGAATTGGATTGGTAACATCTGAAAGGATGTTACACAGGATGGATTGAATAGATCAGAAATAGGTATCACCAAAAGGGGACTTCTACTAATAGAGTTGGAACCGAAATATGCATGAAATCTTTGAAGGCAATTTCAGAGGCCTAAACGGATGAATTAGGCCTCAAAAATGTGCAAATTCCCCCTAAACAGAGGAAAGGTTGGCCTTCCCTCCCCCTAGCTTTCTCTCATCGAGAGCTTTCCAATGGTACCTCACCCATGTGATTCTGAGATTCCTACAAGAAGATTCTCTAAAAGATTCCCTCCGGTCAAAGCTTGTTTGACCAACCAAATAGGACCAAGACCAACATGTCACCCATCCAAGTAAGTAATCCAAGGGTGGAGCTTGCTGACATGTCACCTAACTATGTACCTAATCCTATGGTGGAGCTTCATTGGAGGAGATCCGCTTTGCCTATATAATAAAGAGAAGGTACTCCTTTGGGGCATTGGAGTTTGAGTGTGAAAGTGTGTGTTTCTCATGGTGTGTTTCTCTTCAGGTCTCCTATCCTCAGAATATTACAATGGTATCAGAGCAGGTGTTGTCCAAGAGAGCGGATCACCCCTCTTGGAAGAACATGGGCTATTGAGATTGAGTAATTTTGAGGAGAGACATTCTGGTGTAATTGGTAGATTAGGAGGATAGAATGGATGCTCCAGGAGGACAATATCCAATGCCTCACTTTCCATTCTTGAATCCATTCAACATCAAGATTATGTACATTCAGCGTGAGCAAGTGAGAGTGTATTTGGTTTTTCACTTTGGAGCAGAGTTCATGGATACAGTAATGAATTTGCCAAACCCAATGATTTTACCTGTAGTGATTTACGATAGGGAGTGGGATTTGACAATTTACATTTGGTTGTGATGGATTTGAATGTCCCAAATCCTTTCCCTTTTAACACTCAAGTAGAAATTTGTTATGTAGTGAGACCGATAGTGATGTTTAGGGATTTTGTGGTCAAGAATTTTGGTGAGGAATATTACCAACGAGTGGTAGCTTCTGAGGCCCAAATGGTAGTTCCAATAGTTTATTCGCCTCCAGAGTGATCATATTAACTCTCTATTGAAGTTTAGAGTATAGCAATTGAGTGTTATAGGAACCATGGATCCGTAGTTGCAAGAGTTGGTGCAAAGAATGCAGGGGATGTTGAACAAATTTTGAGAGATTAAGATGACCATGGAGGTGTTACAAAGTCAAGTGCAGACCCTCAAGAATGATCAAGCAATGCAAGAAGAAGAACTGTCTCAAAATCTAATACCTGTGATTGAAGTACTTAGAGAGGCACCCGTGCCTACCAACCCTATCAATGATGAAGCCACATTACTACTCCGGATGAAGAAGACCTGCAACATAGAGTCTTACAAGGGGTAGCATATGATGGGAGTAGTGGAGAACTGGATCTCGAGAATGAATCAATATTTTTGGTTGTTCTCAACAGAGATCACCAAACATGCTGCATGCGTGTTTGCACGTGGGTACTTGAACAATAAAGCCCTAACATGGTACGACGCTTGGGAATGATCCATGTTGGTTGAGAGAGGGTAGGTCACATGGACAGCAATGCAAGAAGGATTGTTGAAGATTTCCAATCGGTGGATTTTGTGCAGATAGCCCAAATCCGACTATGGGGATTGAAACAGAAGAACAACATACAAGAGTATGTGGAGGCATTTGTGGATCTACAAGTCACAATAACCAACATGAGTCCAATAGAGGCTCTCAACAATTTCAAACGAGGGTTGAAGGAGCAGATTTGCCAAGAAGTCATGGTACAAAATCCTTGCATGATATTTGAAGCCATTGCTTGTGCGCAAAGAATAGCAGGAGCATTTGGTGGAGGTGAAGGAGTAGTTCCACCTCAACATTATCAAGTAGAAATGCCACCCATGGGTGGACCAGTATCGATGGAACTTGGCAACCTTTGGTTTCAAGACCGAGGAGCACGACCGCTTCAAGGAGAATGGGGACGGGTAGAAGAACGGAGAGATGGAGCTCCACAAGGAGAAGGAACTTGAGGAGAACAACGCCATTGTTACAATTGTGGTTGTATTGGGCATATATCTACCAATTGTCGTGCTCGACTTCCCAAAGGCCCTTGACCTTCATATAGGCAATCTTTGAACAACATGGAGAGATGCATTGAAGAGGAGGAGGTAGAAATCACTTTGGAAAACAAAGATTGCCAGTAAATGTACCTCACGGTCTTACTAGCTCAATAAGGAAGCAAAAAAGTGAGGGAAGGAAGAAGATGAGCACACAAAGGTACCAAAAGGCAACCTCACAATTGATTGTAGTGAATGGGGTCCTAGAAGGCAATCAAGTGAGAGTGTTAATAGATCCGGGAGCCACAAAGAATTTCTTGTCTTGCTCTATTGCAATAAGATTGGGATTGGATCTAGAGTGAGATTAGAGTGAAGAACTAGAGTTACTTAACGGACAAACAAAGAGGATTAAATCATTACCCAAGTGGGTAACACTCTTAGTAGGAAAATATCAAGAAGCAATTGAGTGGCAAGTGATACAATTAGCTCATTATGATGCAATCTTAGGTATGCCATGGATGGAGCATTACAACCCTATGGTAGATTAGAGGAAGAAAGTACTGAGAACCCACCAATGGTCGATCATTGGGGTTAAAGAAAAATCACATAGGCAAGAATTGCCTCTTTATGTCATAGGGACAATAGCTATCTATAAGATTGATAGGTATTTCATGGGTCTAATAAGAGAAGTCCAGAATGCACAACTCAAAGGACAAATTCTTGAGAAATTGAAGGATGTCGTAAATGAGTTTCAAGATGTCTTTCATGATGATCTACCCTTAGGATTACCACCAAAAAGGAGAGTAGATCATAAAATTGAGACACTCCCGGGGAACACACCTCCTTGTAAGGCCCCATATTGCCTATCACCTCATGAGTTGGAGGAGTGCAAGAATCAAATTGAGGATATGTTGTAGAAAGGGTTCATCTAACCCAATGTATTACCATATGGGGCTCCGGTCTTGTTTGTGAAGAAGAAAGATGGTACAATGCGCATGTGCATTGACTATTGGGGTCTCAATCAACAAATAGTGAAGAACAAATACCCCTTACCTTGCATAGATGATCTATTCAATCAACTCAATGGAGCAAGACACTTCACCAAACTTGATTTGCGGAGCGATTATAATCAAATCCGAATTGCAGAGGAGGATGTGTACAAGATTGCCTTTTGAACCAGGTATGGCCACTTCAAGTATCTCGTGATGCCTTTTGGTCTCACCAACGCACTTGCCACTTTCATGAGTCTAATAAATGACATATTTTGTCCATATTTGGATAAGTCTGTCATCATCTTCCTGGATGGCATCTTAGTATACAATAGCACAATGATAGAACACAAATAGCATCTACGAGAAGTCTTCTAGATTCTAAGACAGAATAGATTGTATGCCAAAATCTCAAAGTGTGAGTTTGGCAAGTCTGAAGTAGACTACTTGGGGCATAGAGTAAGTGCAGAGGGTATTCAAGTATTGACAGATAAAAAAGAGATCATTCAAAAATGGAGTGCCCTAGAAGATCAGACTCAACTCAAGAGCTTCTTGGGTTTGACGGGATTCTATCATCGATTTGTCAAGGACTTCTCCAAGGTTGCACAGCCTTTAATAACACTTCTTGGCAAGGGGAAGAAGTGGACATGGAGAACTGCACAAGAGTTGGCCTTTCAAGAATTGAAATCCGCCTTGCTACATGCACCACTCTTGAAGTGGTATGACCCAAAACGTCCAATCAAGTTGGCTATAGATGCATCAGGCGTAGCAATCGGAGTAGTCCTACAACAAGAGTGGCATGACGGATGGCATCCCATTGCATATTTCTCTCAAAAATTGTTACCGGCAGAGCGCAACTACCACACCACAACATGAGAAGAGTTGACCATCATCTTGGCAACCAAGCATTGGAAGCACTATCTGGGTAAGAAGGCATTTGTGGTAGAGACAAACCACAAACCTCTAGTCTACCTCAAGACATAAAGGGATCTATCTGGTTGCCAGATTCGATGTGCAGAGTGGCAATAACACTTCAACATGACAATCACTTACGTTGAAGGTAAGAAGCAACTTGCAAATGCATTCACCCGCATGCCAATGGCAAACAACTTGGTGGTAGAGGTTCATATTAACCCTAAATTTTGGCTAGAGATTTTGGTGGCTACAAAAACTGATCCACAGATTGTAGAAGGGCAATCATCCAAAGGCGTCACCATCACCCAAGGACTCACCTTTTGTGATGGCAGATTATGGAATCCAAATGTACTAGAATTGTGCACCACCATTCTAGCAAAATGTCATGATTCGGCCATTGCAGGTCATGTTGGAGTGGACAAGACCTTGGATGCAGTCCAACGCCATTACTATTGGCCCAAGATGAGCAACGATGTGATGGACTACGTGTTGTGAGCCGGCCTGTCTCTCACTCAAGATGAACCTCTAATGGCTATTATGGTAGCGCATCATGGACTAAGAAAGCAAGGAACCCCAACTGCATCATACTCCTCCAAGGCTAACACTCAAAGACTCAAGACACTGCTCACTAGAGAACTCAATGAGAGAGAGATAGTTTCAAATGAAAGGATGATAAGTACTTCCTCACCCCTTGTTTATATACTTGTGAAATAGTTACGCACTAAAGTTACTAATTACTAGAGTTACTCAAGTTACTAGGCTAAAAGTCAAGTAAAGTCAAAAAGTAGAAAGGAATATCCATTCACATAGGCATATTCCACTAGCATGTGATCTTATCTTGACCCAACCACTAAGTCAAGGATTCTTTCACATGGGCTATCCTTGGACTATAGAAGAATCTAAAACAAAAAGGCTTGCGGGCCCAAGAGTTCTCAACTCTTTCCTCAAAGCCAAACACCTAGGCATAATACCAAGTCAACACACTAGAATCCAAAATAGTGGTGCTCATCTTTTCCACCTCCTCTAAAGTAAGGTCCCCTCTATCTTAGCTATGACTAACTCTAGCTAATCATGACTAATGTAGAACCATCCTTTATCTCTATATAAATAATATCTCTCAAGTACTTGTAATACTAAGCTAAATATTACAATACCACACACATGCACAAATGGGTGTTACAGGCTAAAATCTGACATAAACCCTAAAGTTGGGTGACCGCCAAATCCTCCGCTAACTCTTCACTTGAGCTAAATTTGAAAAACAAGTTTCTCCAAATAAAAAATTCATGAAGATAGGTTCCCAACTCCACTTTCAATTTTACTTTCTGAACACAACTTGCAACAAATTGGTCATGCCTTCACTTCTTGAGCTTAAAATCATAATCACTGCTCAAAATTTGCTTCTTCTTTGCTCAAAAATTGGCCAACGCTTCTGCACATTGTTTGCCTTATTGCCAAATCTGCATCAAACAATGAGCTTTTGCACACCAAGGAAAAACCAAACTTCAATTGAGCTACCAATGATCCACCAAACTTAGAGATACCACCAATACTTGTAGTTTCTACATCCAATTTCCCCCTGACTTCACTTCTTTGATGTAATCAGATTGTTTACAATTCTTGAATCAACTCAACTCAAATCAGTACTTGATTTGTCACTCTATAAACTGTCAACAATTGGGCATTGATTATAGTCAAGCCACACCCACTCAAGCTAAGAGAATCCAAGTGATGCTTGTCAGCCTCTATCCACCATAGCCAAGAACTCAAAGGCTCAACATCAAAGAAGTAAGCTCTCTAAAGGTGCAATTTGAAAGTATACCACTCCTCTTGGAAGAGCACGAGCTACTGAAATTGAGTAATTTGAGCTGGAGAACATAGTGCAATTGCTAGACTTAGAAAGTGCTTTAGAGAGCGGATGGGATGGATGCACCAAGAGGAAAAATTTTGCACCTAGCTTCCCAATCTTGAATCCATTCCACATCAAGATTATGTGTATCTAGCATGAGCAAATGAGTGTATCTCTAGTTTATCACTTTAGAGCAAATTCATGGATAGAGTGATGAATTCACTAAACTCAGTGATTCTACCTATGGTGGTATATGACATAGAGTGGGATTTGACAATCTACATTCTATTATGATGTTATGGATCTGAATATAGCAAATCTATCCTTTCAACATGCAAGTAGAAATCCATTATGCAGTGATGTTTAAGGATTTTGTAGTGTGCAATTTTGGTGAGGAATATTTTCAACAAGTGATAGCCTCTGAGGTCCAAATGATAGTCCTCATGGTTTGTGCACCCTCTCAAGTGATCATTCTAACCCTTTATTGAAGTAGGAAGTAGCAACTGAATATCGGTCGTGTGTAGGAATCATGGATCCATAGTTGTGGAGTTGATGCAAGGGATACAGGGGATGTTGAATGAGTTTCAAGAAATCTAGATGAATGAGTTTCAAGAAATCTAGATATAGGTGTGTTTGCATGTGGATACTTGTCTGATAAAAACCTCACATGGTATGGCGCTTGGGAACAATCATTATTGGTAGAACAAAGAGAGGTCACTTGGACAGCCATGCAAGAAGGGCTACTCAAGAATTTCCAATTTGTGGATTCTATGCAAATGGCCCAAACCAAACTCTAGAGGTTGAAGTAGAAGAATAACATACAAGAGTACATGGAGGCATTTTTGGATCTACAAGTTGCAATAATCAATATGAGTCCAGCCAAAGCTCTTGACTATTTCAAGAGAGGATCCTTGTACTATTTTTGAAGTCATTGCCTAAACCCAAAGAATAGCAGGGGCACTTAGAAGAGGTGAAGTGATAACACCAATGCAAAACTATTGGGCCGAGACACAGCATTTTGGTGGACCTATTCCTATGGAATTAGGCAACATTTGATTCCAAGATAGAGGAGCAATATCTCTCCAAGGAGAATTGGGACAGGTCAAAGAAAGGAGAGAAGGAGTCCTACAAGGAGAAGAGGCTCAAGTAGAATAACAACGATGTTACAATTGTGGCTAAATTGGGCACATAACCATCAATTGTCATGCTCATCATCTTAGAGACCCTCAGCCTCCATACAAGCAACCTTTGAACCACATGGAGAGGCAAATTGAAGAGGAAGGTATGGAAACCATATCAAAAAACAAAGATCACAAGTAAATGTACCTCAAGGCCTTATTGGCTCATTGAAGAAGAGTAAAAGTGGGGGGAGGAAGAGGATGAGTGTGCAGTGAAGGAGGAAGATAAATGCATAATTATTGGTTTTAAATGGAGTGCTAGAAGACAATCCGGTGAGAGGCTTGATAGACCCTTGTGCAAGAAAGTATTTCTTGTCTCACTCTATTGCAATAAGGTTGGGGATGGAACTAGAGAAGGATGAGAAGCACAAAGTAGAGTTACTTAATGGTTAGACAGAGAGGATTGACTCATTACCTAGAAAGGGAATGCTCTCTATATGAGGGTATTGAAAAGCAATCAAGTGGCGAGTGATATGACTAGCTCATTATGATGTGATCTTAGGTGTGCCAAGGATGGAGCACTACAAACCCATTATTGGATTAGAGAAAGAAAGTAGTGAAAACTAGTCAATGGAAGATCTTTGGGATTAAAGCAGATCACAAGAGTTGCCTTTGTATGTCATAAGGACCACATTTATTAGTAAAACAGATAGATGTTTCATGGATTTAATAAGAGAAGTCCAGAGTGTCCAACACAATAGACAAATTCTTGAGAAATTAAAAGATGTGGTCAATGAGTTCCAATGTCTTTCGAGATGAATTTCCCATAGATTTACCACCAAAAAGTAGAGTAGATTATAAAATTGAGATACATCCTTGGGAAGACACCTCCTTGTAAGGCATATTGACTATCATCTCATGAGTTAGAAGAGTGTAAGGCTCAAATCAAGGATATGTTGCAGAAAGGGTTTATCCAACCCATTATATCACCATATGGAGCTCCTATATTGTTTGTGAAGAAGAAGGACGGAACAATGTGCATGTGCATTGACTACAAGGGACTGAATCAACAAATGGTGAAGAACAATTATCCATTACCTCACATGGATAACTTGTTTGATCAACTCAATGCGGCAAGGCACTTCACCAAACTTGATTTGCGGAGCGGTTACAACCAAATCAGGATTGCGGAAGAAGACATACACAAAATTACCTTTTGAACAAGGTATGGTCACTTTGAGTTTTTGGTGATGTTGTTTGGACTCAATAACACTCCAACCACTTTCATGAGTTTGATGAATGACATATTTAATCCATACTTGGATAAATCTATTATCATTTTTCTTGATGACATCTTAGTCTACAATAGGACGTTGACAGAGCATAAGCAACATTTGCAAGAAGTCCTCCAGATTCTACAACATAATCAATTGTATGCCAAAATCTCAAAGTGCAAGTTTGGCAAATCTGAAGTAGACTACTTAAGGCATAAAGTAAGTTCAGAGTCTAACCAAGAGTTAATAGATAAAATAAAGGTCATTCAAAAATGGAATGCTCTATAAGATCAGACTCACCCCAAAAGTTTCATGGGATTGATGGGGTTTTATCATTAATTTTTCAAGGACTTCTCCAAGATTGCATAGCCTCCAACAACACTATTGGGCAAGGGGAAGAGGTGGTTATGGGGAATTGCACGAGTGGTGGCCTTTCAGGAGTTGAAAGATGCATTACTACATGCACTAATCTTGAAATGGTATGATCCTAAATGTCCAATCAAGATGGCTATAGATGCATTAGATGTAACAATAGGAGTGGTCCTACAACAAGAATGGTAGGATGGATGGCACTCAATTTCATATATCTCTCTTAAGTTGTTATTGGTAGAATGCAACTATTCTACCACCAAATAAGAAGAGTTGTCCATTGTCCTTGTAACCAAGCATTGGGAGCACTATTTGGATGAAGGCATTTATGATAGAGACGGACCACAAACCTCTAGTCTACCTCAAGACACAAAAAGATCTTTCTTTTCTATTGATTTGGTGGGTAGAGTAAAGACAACAATTCAACATGGCAATTAGATATGTGGAAGGCAAGAAGCAACTTGTAGATGCATTCACCTAAATGTCAATGGCAAACAATTTGGTGGTGGAAATCAAGATGAACCCTGAATTTTGGCTTAGGATTCTTGTTGCTACAAAAACTGATCCATGGATTATAGGTGCTCAATCATCCAAAGGCATCACCAACACCCAAGGACTCACCTTCCATGATGGCAAGTTGTGGATCCAAATGATATGGATCTAAGAGCCACCATCCTAGTGGAATGTCATGATTTTGTCATGGACAAGACCTTGGATGCATTCAAACACCATTACTATTGGCCCATGATGAGCAACAATGTGATGGAATATGTTCAAAGCTGCCTACTCTATCAACAAAATAAGGCTTCTAATCAAGTTCACACAAGACTCCTCCAACCTATCCCTACTCCTACACAACATTGTGAATAAGTAAGCATGGATCTGGTTTGTGAATTGCCCAAGACCACCTCTAGGTTTGATTTCATCGTAGTCTTTGTCAACCAACTCAACAAAATGATTCATGTACATCTTACCACCAAGGATGTGACTGCCTTGAAACTAGCTCAATTGTACTTAGATGCAATCTTTTCCCATCATGGGTTATCTCAAGTGCTCATTACAAATAGAGGCACTCAATTCACAAATTTTTTTTAGAGAACACTCTTTGGGTTCTTCAAAACCAAATTGGCTATGTCTACAACTTACCATCCAGAGACTGATGGAAAAATATAGAGGGAAAATTGCACTATTAAGGACATGCTTTGGGGCTTTACTTTGGATGAGCAAGAGAGTTGGGACACCTTACTCCCATTGGTGGAATTTGCTAACAATAATTTAGTGAATGCCTCCACAAATCACACTATTCTTCCTCATGTATAGAGAGCATCCTTTCATACCTTCAAGCTTGATGAAGAACCATCCTAGGGCTACCAAGGTTGAAGTTGTCAACACTTTTGCTTCTAGAATCCAATAGAGGGTAGAGCACGCCAAGCACAGGTTGCAAATTGCCCAAAATTGGCAAAAGTAATATGTAAATGCACACCGCCACCACATGGAGTTCAATGTGGGAGATCATGTCTGGCTATCAACCACCAACCTCAAGATAGTTGGTCCTCATAAGCTCAGACCTTGTTTTATTGGACCTTTCTCCATCCTTCATCACATTGGTGCCTTGGCCTATCTATTGTGCGTATATACATCACTACACAACATACATCGCTATCAATATCATACAGTATAGAGGCACAACTCACACATAAGTCACACATAGACTCTAAAGTGTCACAATAATCAGATTGTTTATCACTCTCAACTCAACTCAACTCAACTCAGATCAATACTTGATTTGTCACTCTATAAACTGCCAACAATTGGGCATTGATTATAGTCAAGCCACATCCACTCTAGCTTGTGTGGCTTGACTATAATTATTAATTACTTGGACGTTGAGATGGGAGTTGAGATGGGACTGCAGCAATGAACCTAGGAGCAATGGGAGACTTATGGAATTTCCAAGCGCAGCAGAAGTAAGGGAGTTTTTCAAAATCCTTGGAGGCATGAAATCCCTGAGAGGTATTGAAACTGTGGTGAGAAAATTAAAGCTGGTTTTGAGGAATCAATGAGACTTGATAGGTTGCGGAAGGAGAATGAAGCTCATTGAGCAAAGTTTGAATGTAAAAGTGTCTGCAAACAAATACAAAATTGTTGGGACACTTGTCCATATATCCAGGTGATGCTCGCCGGCCTTTGTCCACCATAGCCAGGAACTCAAAGGCTCAACATTAGAGAAGTGAGCTCTCTGGAGCTCAAAAGTATACCCCCTGGACTCAAACTAGGTCTGAACCCTAACAGTCCCGTTGATGGCACACTCGATGGTGCAAACGGTGCAAAGTGATGGTGGACCCAACCGTGAAGTCAATACCCCAAACATGAAAGCTGACCGTTAGAAAGTAGTCTTTGAGAAATTGCTAAAATAACTCTAACTACTATCACTAGAACTCCAGTGTCTGAGCAATCTAGATGCGACACTACAAATGGCGTGACATATCACCTTGAGCTACTGCCACATATGAAGATCCACCCAATTTTTTATGTTTCCTTATTATGCTGATATACTACCCGGCCCCTCCACTTCACTTCCATCCAAGAAATCCAACCTTGTCTAACCTTGGTTGATGAGGCGGAGGAGTATGAGATCCAACGCATTCTCCAGAAATGCATCCGTGGTACTTGCCATCCGCGTGTAGAATATTTGGTCCATTGGAAGGGTACCCATTGTATGAGGCAACATGGGAGCCAATAGCCAACTCAACCAATGCACATATGTTATTTCAATCTTTTGAGCAACACCTTCACAACGAGGACGTTGCGTCTTAAAAGGGGGTGGTTTGTAATACAAGCAGCTAGACATATTATCTAAAGATGAAAATTGTCTTGGTGACATTTAGAAGGGTGTTGTGTACAATTGGCTAGGTAGATTAGACAGAGGTATCACTAAAAGAGTACTTCTACTCATAGGGCAAAAGTTGAAAATAGCCTAAAAACTTTAGAGCCAATTTTGGAGGCTAAATGGATGAATTAGGCCTCAAAAATAGAAATATATTCCCTCCTTGTCAAGGATAAAAGGCTTGCCTTCTCCCCCTATGATTTTTCTTGTCAAGAGCTTTCCAATGGTACTTCACCCACGTGATTTTGAGCTCCCTATAGGAATATTCCCTAAATATTCCCTTTGGTCAAACCCATTTGACCAACTATATATGACAAGGATTGACATGTCACCCATCAAACAATTAATCCAAGGATGGAGCTCGCTAATAGGTCACCAATCCATTTATCTGATCCAAGGGTGGAGCTTCCTTTGAGGAGATCCTCTTTGCTATATAATTAAAGAGAAGGTGCTCCTTTGGAGCATCCAAAGATTGAGTGTGTTTTCTCTCTTGTATCTCTCTTGGAGAGTTCTTTCATCCTCAGAGTATTATATTTTCTCAATGGGAACATGTGAGCTTAGATCTAATCACATCCTTGCCAAGGACAAACCAAGGTCATATGGCAATCATGGTATTTGTTGATAAGCTTAGTAAGCAAATCCAATTGGCACCAACTTTTCATACAATGGATCTTATGTTAGCCCAAATCTACTTCAACAATATCTTCAAGCATCATGAGATACCTCGTGTACTATCTCCAATTGTGATCCTTGATTCATTGGTAAATTTTGGCAAGCACTTTTCAATCTACTTGGCACCAAGCTTGCTTTGTCCAAGGCCTATCATCCTCAAACTAATGAGCAAACCAAACATGCAAATTGCACCTTGGAGGATATGCTTTGTAACTTTGTCAACATTCACCATACCAATTGGGATGCTTGCTTTATGGCTGTTGAGTTAGTCTACAATAACTCCAAGCAAGCAAGCACTAGATTCTCTCCTTTCTTCCTTAATTTTGGCAAAGATCCACTTGTTATAAATTCCCTTCTTGCTCCACTACCATCTCATGTTCCTTATACTTCCACCTTCTTTCACAATATTTCACTTCCTACAACAAGCCAAATCTCATCTCCTTGTTGCTCAAAATTGTCAAGAGCAATATGTAGATCAACATCATCATGATCTGACCTTTCACCTAGGTGATAAGTTCATAGTTTCTTCTAATTAACCTACCCCTCCTTGTTAATACTCAAGTCTTTAAAATTACTTCTTATTGGATAGGTTCATTTGATGCTACTCAAATCATTTCTTCCATTGCTTGTCAACTTGCCTTGCCTAGACTTATGTGAATCTACCTTGTCTTTCATATTTCAAAGTTGAAACCCTTTGTTTCTAATCCTTCTTCCTTTTCTACATGTATCCAACCATCTCCTCCTCCCATCCTTGTCAACAATCATGAAGAGTATGAAGTTGATTATATCCTTATATGTTGCTACATCCACCATGGTCTCCTTCATGATGCTACATGGAAGCTCTTTCTCATCTCCACAATCCACTAACAACCATCGATGAGTTTGGAGCTTCCATGCTGACTAGGATATCACCAACTAGCAATGGAGGAATATATAATAATATGGAATTAATAGAGGCTAAGGAGTTAACAAATTAGCCAACCAATCTAAGAATGTTCTAGAAGTATCTATGCAACTTCTTGGTATCTTCCATGTATCAAGTAATATATATGCCAAGTAGGTAGCTTCTAGGAAGAAACCTCTTAGAAATTTTCCTGGCTAGCTTAGCTTGCATGCTAAGTAAGTGACTTCTAGAAGGAAGCTTTTTGAGAAGCTCCCTAGTTAGTTTAGCTTGCAAGCCAAGTAGGTAGCTTCTATAAGAAAGTTTCTTAGGAGGCTTCCTGGATAGCTTAGCTTGCACTCTAAAAAGGTGGCTTTTAGAAGCTTCCCAAGAGCCTTGTTGTATATTTCCTATAAATATTAAATGCTAAGCTCATGCTAGGTATTTGGAGTTTCACTCATTTGAGTCTCAATATGATCTTCCATTCTCCTATATCTCTCTTTGGTCTTTTATAGATGGAATCAAACTACCTCCTCCAAGCCAAAGCTATATGAGTATATGTATCAAGCTACCAATCCATAGGACAACAAGTGCAGGTCCATAAGACTATTGGCTAAGGCACAAGTCTAGGAACCAGAGGTTTAGGATTCAAACCCTATTATGCATTATCTTGAAGGGTCGGTAGATTTTGCCAAACAATTACCAAAAACTCAACTAAATTGGCTAACCTTGCACTAGCAAGCTAGCTTGCTAGCCGTTCATAGCCTCTCTAGCCCACAACCTTATATTTTGAAGCCTTTAAATACCAAAATTCAATCAAATAAGATCTTTATTCTTGCTAACTTGAACCCTATCCTCCAAATCAAGCCTTTACCAACTCTAGCACTAACTATGGCAATTTGGGCAACTTCCATATTTGGAAAACCTCTACCAACTTGACCTGCAACTCTGGACAACCTTTACTAATCTAACGCACCTCTTCTATAGTTGATTGACGGTTAAATCCTTTGCTAACTATCACCTCGGGCCAAATTGAGAAGATAAAGATCTCTTAATCCCTAATTTGAGGAGATGGGTTCTCAAATCTATCTCTAATTTTGCATCTTGGGCTCAATTATTATCAAATTTACCTTGATTTCACCTTTTTGTACTCAAATCAAACATACATTGTTTTAAATTAACTCAATTTTGAGAAATTTGGGCAACACTTCCACATACTATTTGTCCCATCGTCAAATTTTGCAACAACTCAAGCATGGCTTCCACCCATGATCCACACAACTGAAGGAGAATTTCAAATAATAGCAATTATAAATACCAAAAATCCTACCAAGCTTGGAAATACCACCAATGCCCTTGGTTTTTGCACCCAATTTCCTCTTGACTCTCACTTCTCTAATGTAATCAATTCATTCTCAACTAGTACCACACTCAACTTGGATCAAAAATCAATCTTCAACTCAATGGTTTGCAAACAATGGACCTTGATTACAATTAAACCACACCCACTCTAACTAAGAGACTCTAGGTGATGCTCACCGGCCTTTATCCACCATAGCTAAGAGCTAAAGGGCTCAATATTAGAGAAGTGAGCTCTCTAGAGCTACAATTTGAAGGTATACACCTTTGCTCCATCTAGATCTCTAGCCCTAATGGTGATGCAAATGGTGCAAGTGATAGTGGATCATATGGTGTGATCAATAGCACTAACACAAAATCTGGTTATTACTAGGTAGACTTTGAGCAACTTTTGATATAACTTTGACGGCCAAGACTATCATTCCCGCATCCAAGCTTTGGTATTGCAAATTTCATGATAGATTACAAAATTGAGGATATGAAAGACCTTGCTCCTTGGACCATCACCAAAACCATAATGAGGTTGTTTTGTTTGAAACAAAAAAACTATGTCAACCAAAATCAGGCCATCTCCTTCCAACTTGTACACAAGCAAAATTTGGTGAAATGGGCCAAGATGATTTGTGAGCAATTCATTAAGCTGCTTGCGGACATGATGGATGGTTCCACCATTATTGTAGCTCCCTTCATCATATATTTCTATATCAGCATGAACCTTTTGATGGACAAAGAAAAAGAGAAGTTCTTGTCCTACCTGCACCATCTAGCTTACTTTAGCAAAGACTCAGACTTACCTAAAGAAATTATGAAGTACCATAATGTTGATGAAGAGTATGCCCAAATGAGGAAGTTTGTACAAGCATGGAAACCTACAACTTGATTACAATTTGTAGGAAGACCTCTATTGCTTGTGCCAAGGTGCAAGCTCCAAAAAACAAAGAAGACACTAGGAGGTGGAGTCTTCATCAATGGAAAGCAAGAGTAAGGCCAAGATGTATAAGTTGGCTTGTGAGGAAGGTCTCCTTTAAGGACAAGAGGTAGTGGATGAAAAAGAAGCAATAGCAAACTAGACTGCAAAGTCTAGGAGTGAGGATTCTTTCATGCAGATTTTGTCACCAAAGGAAAATAAAGGGAGTGAGGTACCAAACAACAAAGCCCAATTGTTCCTCCCACTTGTTTTAGACAAAAAAACAACAAATGGATAAAGGACAAGTGTTGAAAATAAAAACAATCACTTATAATACAATTAGCTAGGCATATTATCTAGAGATGGAAATTGGCTTGATAATATATGGAAGTGCATTATATATGATGGTCTAAGTAGATCAAATGGAGGTGTCTCCAATAGAGTATTTCCACTAATAAGGCACAAGCCAAAAACACCCTAAACTTCAAAGCCAATCTCAAAGGCCTAAATAGATGAATTAAGCCTCAAAAAATGAATGAATCACTTCTCTAATGAAAAAGGTTTTTCCTTCTTCTCCTTTTTTTGTCTCATCAAGAGCTTTCCAATGGTATCTCACCCATGCTATCATGCACTTCTTATGAGAAAATTCTCCAAGATTCCGTCAAGTCAAACTTATTTTACCAACCAGATAAGATAAGGATTGACATGTCACAAATCCATACAATTAATCTAAGGGTTGAGCTCATTGACATCACCAATCCATGTATCTGATCCAATGGTGAAGCTCTCTTTGAATGAATCCACTTTGCTATATAATAAAGACAAGGTGCTCCTTTGGAGCATTGGAGTATTGAGAGATGAAGCCTTGTATTTCTCTTGTATTATTCTCTTGTGTTTCTCTTAGGGGTTTTCTTATCCTTGGAATATAAGAATGGTATCAAATCAAGTGTTTCAATCAAAGAAAGTGGATCATCCTTCTTAGAGGAACACAAACTATTGAGACTAAGTAATTTTGGGGAGAGAAAAGATAATGCAATTGATAGATAGGGGGTGTTTTAGAGAGGGGTAGGATGGAGGCTCTTGGAAAAAAATTTATTACACCCCAATTATTATTCTTAAATCTGTTTCACATCAAGATTATGCATATCTAGTGTGAGCAAGTAAGAGTATATCTCATTTACCATTTGGTGTAGAGTTCATGGACATAATGATTAATTTCCAAACTTGGTGATTCTAATTGTGGTGATATACAATAAAGAGTGAGATTTGACAATCTATACTCTATTATGATGTAATGGATTTCATTTATTAATTTTTCTCCCTGTCAACACTCAAATAAAAAAATCCATTATGTAGTTAGACCAAAAGTGATGTTTAGGGATTTTTTAGTTTACAATTCTGGTGAGGAATATTATCAAATGATAACATCTTAGGTCCTAATGGTAGTCCCAATCATCCATGCCCCCTCTTGAGTGATCATATTAACCCTCTATTGAAGTAGGAAGTAGTGATTGAGCATTTATCATGTATATGAATCATGGAGCCGTAGTTGTAGGATTTGATGCAAGGAATGCAAGAGATATTGATCAAGTTTCAAGAGTTCAAGAGATTAAGATGACAATGGAAGTATTGAAAAATCAAGTACATACCTTGAGAAATGATAAAGTAATGCAAGAAGGGAAATCAACCTAGAACCCAATACCAGCAACCAAAGTACTTGGAAAGTCACTCATATTAATGACACCAACCTCGGTCAAGAACTAAGCTACATTGTACTATGGATGAAGAAGATGTGCAACCTTGAGCCTTACAAGGGACAATGTTCTATGGGAGTAGTGGAAAACTAGATTTTAAGAATGAATTGATACTTTTGATTATTTATAATGGAGATCACCAATCATTCCATATGTGTGTTTGCATGTAGATATGTGACTAATAAAGCATCACATGGTATGATACTTGGGAACAATTAATGTTGGTGGAAAGAAGAGAGATCACTTGGATGCAAGAAGTGTTATTGAAGAATTTCTAATGTATGGATCCCATGTAGATGGCTCAAACCCAACTATGGAGGTTGAAGTAAAAGAATGGCAAACAAGAATACATGGAAGTATTTCTTGATCTATAGGTCTTGATAACTGATATGAGTCCAGCAAAAGGTTGTGAAATCTTCAAATAGGGGTTAAAAGAGCAAATTTTCCAAGAGGTAATGGTACAAAACCCTTGCACTATTTTTAAAGCCATTGCATGCACTCAAATAATAGCAAAGGCACTTGTGGGAGGTGGAAGGGTAGTCTTGACTCAACACTATTGGGTTGAAACACCTCACTTTGGTGGACCAATTCTTATGGAATTGGGCAACATTTTGTTCAAAGACCAAGGAGCATGACTGCTTTAAGGAGGATGAGGAGAGATCAAAGAAAGGAGAGATGGAATCCCACAAGGGAAAACGGCTTGAGTAGAACAATTACATTGTTATAATTGTGGCCAAGTTTGGCACATAGCAATCAATTGTTGTGCTTGTCTTCCTAAAAGCCTTTGGCCTCCATATAGGCAACCTTTGAACAACATGGATAGATGAATTGAAGAGAAAGATGTTGAAATCACATCAAAAATATGAAGATCACCAATAAATGTACCTCATGGCCTTACTAGCTCAATGAAGAAGAGTAAAAATGGGAGGAGAAATAGAACTAGTAGGAAAATGTTGAGGAAGACTAACACACAATTCATTGTCATAAATGGAGTCCTAGAAGGCAATTAGGTAAGAGTATTCACAGACCTTGGAGCAATAGATAATTTCTTGTCTTACTCTATTGCACTAAGGTTGGAGGTGGAACTAAATAAGGATAAGAATGAAGAAGTAGAGTTACCTTGTGGTCAGACAAAGAGGATTGAGTTGTTACTTAGAAAAATAGCACTCTATATAAGAGAATATCAAGAAGAAATTGAATGGCAAGTGATATGTTTAGCTCATTATAGTATGATCTTAGACATGCCATGGTGCACTATAACCTCACAATCAATTAAAGAAAGAAAGTAATGAACTAGCCAATGGAAGATCATTGGAGATAAAGAACTATTGCAAAGACAAGAATTGTCTCTTTATATCATAGGAACTATAAAAGACCAAGGAGAGATATAAGAGAATGGAAGATTAGAGAGAAAGATCACTTGGGATTTTTGAATGAGGGAAATTCCAAATACTTAGCATGAGCTTGTGCTTTCATATTTACGGAGAACATAGAAGGCTCTTAAGAAGCTTCTCAAGAAGATGGCTTTTCAAGATGGTGGCTTCTTGAGAAGCTTCCATCTAGAAATTGCCTACTTGGCATGCAAGTTAAACTAGTTGTGAAGCTTCCCAAGAAGCTTCTTCCTAGAAGTCATCACTTAACATGCACATTACTCAATACTTGGAAGGTACCAAGTAGCTTCCTAGATGCTTCTAGAATATTCTTATAATTCTTGGCTAATTTGGCCTATTTGCTACTTTTTTAGTCTTGACTAACTTGCCTATAAACTCCATATTATTACATATCCTTCCACCGCTAGTTGGTTATGTCCTTCTCACCATGGAAGCTTCAAACTCTTGGATGGTTGTTTGTCCATTTTATAGATCAGAAAGAGGTTCCCAAGTGGTATCATGAAGAGGATACCCTTTCCAAAGGACTTTATACTTAGTATGTTGTTCATGACCACGTTGAATGTGATGACATGCAAGGATACTATCAACTTCATATTCCTCATGATTTTTGATAGGGATGAGAGGAAGAGGGGGTTGGCTATGAGAGGAAAAGGAAGATGTATTAGAAACAAAGGGTTTCAACTTTGAAATATGAAAGATAGGGTAGATTTGCATATGACAAGGCAAAGCACATTGATAAGCAATAAGAAGAATGATTTGGGTGATAACAAATGGACCTATCAAATTAGGATTAAGTTTACAAACTTGAGCATCAAGTGGGAGGTGTAGGTTACTAGAAGAAAGCATGACCTTATCACCAAGTTGAAAGGTGATTTTGTAGGGTACCCAAGGTCTTGTCTACCTACATGTTTTGGTGGCATATACCATTGCTAGTTGTTCTTGATCTGAGCAGAATAATTTCTTTCTAAGTTGTTTAGTTGGTGAGACACAAAGGCAATGAGATGTAATCCATCTAGACATGTATGCTCTTGCACATGATTCATATATTTTTCCTTTGTCTTGCTATAGATTAAAATATCATCCAAGGACACCACCACATATTAATCTAATAGCCTATCCAACACCTAATGCATTTGATCCATGAAGATTGCTAGAGCATTAGTGAGCCCAAATAGTAGAACTCTTTATTCAAAATGCTCATACCTTGTGCAAAAGGTAACCTTTTGCACATCCTTCCTATCAATGAGAATTTACTAATAATTGTTTCAAAGATCCAACTTGGAGAAGTATTGTGCTCCACTCAATTGATCTAGCAAATCATCAATTCAAGACAAAGGATATGCATTCTTCATTGTTTTTTTATTGAGGCCATGGTAATCAATACAAAAGCAAAGTTTCCAATCCTTCTATGGGACAAATAGTATTGGTGCTCCCCAAGGAGAGATACTACGTCATACAAAATCCTTCTCCAAAAACTCCATTAGTCTTGTTCAAAGCTCTTCCAGCTCTTTTGGTGAAAATTGATAGATTTGTCTCTTCATTGGAGTACTTTTTGGCATAACTCAATCTTGGAGTGCATACCACAATTGGAGTGTAATCTCTTTGGTAGATTATCTATAAACACATCTATAAAATCTTGAACTATTTGATCAATTGTTGCTTGATGAGGCTTTTGGCTCTCATCAGATTCTCCATGTGGAATTGGCTTGATCCACACCACAAAAGTAAAAATATCTTCCTCCAAAGCTTACTATATGGCTACTTTAATGAAAAACTTACATCTTTGGATTGACTATTCATATGTGTCTTACTCAAAGGTACCAAACAACCTAATTGGTAATTCTTACCTTGGTGTTGTACTTGAATTTATTGTTAGGTCCAATCAAATTGAATCTTATGAAGTTCAAGCCAAGGCAAACCTAGAATGACATCATAGCATAGAGGTGCCATTACAAACCTCATACATTCCAAATACTTCTTCACAACCTTGAATGTAACAAGATATGAGGTACCGAATGAAGAACACTTTCTATCATCCATCATCATCAATTTACTTCTAATTAGTGGTTTGATAGGAGTACCTAATTCCTTAGCTAATTATATGGACATACAATTCTCTAAACTTCCAAAATCAACCAAAGTCCTACAACTACCATTGATTATCATACCTTGCAAGTGAAGTAAACTTGCATAAATCAAGCCTTCAATCCGATTGAGGTTAATCAAGTTCCTAGTAGATGGCTCAAATTTTCCTATTGGGATTCTTCATTTCCTTGATCACCATGCTTGATGAACTCCATTTGGGCAATTTGTTAGGGTCATCTATTCTTGAGTGGACATTCAACAATGCAATGTCCAATTTGGTAATAATAAAAGCAACCACTATTTTTTTGCAATCTTTCTCTACTTGTAGTGCCAAGTGATCTCTATTGGATGACATCAATTTCCATTGGTGCCGGCTCCTCTACCTATGTGTAGGGTGTTGGTAGATTTTATGACGGTCTAGGTCATGATCAAGTTGTTGCAACTAAGGAATCAAGCGCTCATCCAATTGCATTGCTTCCTCCAAGTGTTTGGGCTCCCACATGGTCATTTTCAATTAGGTGTGTGACTTTAAACCCTTCACAAACTGATCCAGAGCTTCACCTTCTGTATCTAGAATTTGCATTATGGTGTTATGAAATTAATTGATGCAGCTTCTTATGGAACCAATCTGCTTCAATTCAACCAATTTATCTCATGCAATATGTGTGGCATTTATAGCTTAAAATCAGCCAATTATTGCACTCTTGAATTCTTTTCATGTTGAGATTGGCATAATAAACTACCATTCAACTCACCCCACTTGAAATTACCACCATAGTTTTGCCACTCCATCTAATTGCCTTGAAGCCAAGAGAATCTGTCTTTGTTCATCTTGAAGATTTGTAACTTCAAAATAATATTCACAATCAAATATGAAATTCTCCATTGCACTTGAGAGATTCTTACCTTCAAATATCTTGGGCTTTGGAAATTGGATTTGCTCTTCTCCTTCTTAAAATAGTGTTTTCTCTACATACCCTTATCATTGATGGTCTTGTTCTTCCAACAATTAAGGTGCTTGATTCATTGATGGATAGCAATGATAACTTTAGGCATAACTACCACTCTATCAACCAACATACAAGTTTCTAAGTTAACATATAGATGCAACACATTTTTCATTCTCCATAAGTTACAAATGGAAGTACCAAGGGTTCATCAAACAAGGTGATCTCATTCAAAAAAAATCTACCCAAAGCATGAGATGATGAACTATATGAAATGATGCTTGGGTAGTACAGGGACACACAAATCCCAATGTTTTGGTGGAAATGAATTTGGTGGTCCATAAATTCCATCCATCTCATTCTTATTGTGATACCAATGTAAAAGACCAAGGAGAGAAATAGGAGAATGGTAGATCAGAGTGAAAGATCACTTTAGGATTCTTGAATGAGTGACTCCAAATTCCTAGCATGAACTTGGGCTTTGGTATTTATAGGGAATCATGCATGGCTCTTGAGAAGCTTCTTAAGAATTTTCCTAAAATTCTCCTTCTTAGAATGCAAGCCAAGCTAACCCGTAAAGCTTCTCAAGAAGCTTCCTTCTAGAAGTCGCCTACTTGGCATACAAACTAAGCTAGCTAGGAAGCTTCACAAGAAGCTTCCTTCTAGAAACCAACTTCTTTGGCATGCAAGCTAAGCATCCTAAAAATCTTCCTCCTAGAAGTTACCACTTTGCATGTACATTACTTGATACTTGGAAGATACTAAGTAGCTTCCTAGATGCTTTTAGAATATTCTTATAATTCCTGACTAATTTGGCATATTTCATACTTTTTTAGCCTTAACTAACTTGTCTCTAAACTCCATGTTGTTATAGGGATAGTAACTATTGATAAGATGTATAGATGTTTCATGGGTCATGAGTTGAAGGAGTGTCAGGCTCAAATTAAGAATATGTTGTAGAAAGGGTTTATCCAACTCAACAATACCATATAGGGTTCTTGTCTTGTTTGTGAAAAAGAAGGATGGTATAATTTGCATGCACATTGACTATTGGGTCCCTAAATCAAATAATGGTGAAGAACAAATACCCATTATCTTGCATGGATGACCTATTTGCTCAACTCAACAGAGAAAAACACTTTACCAAACTTGGACTATGGAGCAATTACAACCAAATCAGGATTATGGGAGAAGATGTATACAAAATTACCTTTCAAGCAAGGTATGGTCACTTTGAGTACATGGTGATACCATTTGGCCTCACCAACATACAAGCCACTTTCATGAGTTTGATGAATGATATATTTTATCCATATTTTGGTAAATTTTTTATCATTTTCTTTGATGATATCTTAATCTATAGTAGGATGATGATAGAGCTCAAGCAACATTGCAAGAAGTCCTCTAGATTCTACAATAAAATCAATTCTATGCCAAAATCTCAAAGTGTGAGTTTAGCAAGTCTAAAATAGATTATTATGGCCTAGAGGAAGTGCAAAAGGTATCTAAATGTAATAAATAAAATAGAAGTCATTCAGAAATGAGGTGCCTAGAAGATCAAACTTAATTCAAGAGTTTTTTGGGATTGATGGAACTCTATTGTTGATTTTTCAAGGACTTCTCCAAGGTCACACAACCTCTAATTGCACTACTTGGCAAGGAGAAGAAGTGGATGTGGGGAATTGTACAAGAATTGGCCTTTAAGGAATTGAAAGATGCATTATTGCATGCACTGATCTTGAAATGGTATGACACAAAGTATCCAATCGAGCTAGTTATAGATACATCAAGCGTTGCAATAAGGGCAATCCTACAACAAGCATGGAATGACAGATGGCACCTAGTTGCATATTTCTCTCAAAATTTATTACAAGTAGAATGTAACTATCATACCAACAAACAAGAAGAGTTTGAATTGTCCTTGCAACCAAGCATTAAAAGCACTATCTTGGCAAGAAGGCATTTATAATGGAGATAGACCACAAACCTCTATCTTATCAATAGATTTGGTGGGCATAGTGAAGACAATGGTTAACATGACAACCACATATGTGGAAGGCAAGAAGCAACTTGTAGATACATTTACCCAAATGCCTATGTGAAAAATCTAGTAGTAGAGGTCAAGATGAACCCATAATTTTGGCCAAGGATTCTTATTGCTACAAAGACTGACTTACAAATTGTAGAAGCTCAATCATCCAATGGCATAACCAATACCCCAAGGACTCACCTTTTATGATGGCAAGTTATGGATCCCAAATGCCTTATACCTAAGAACCACCATCCTAGTGGAATGTCATGATTCCACCATTGCATATCATGTTGGAGTGGACAAGACCTTAGATGCAATCAAATGCCCTTACTATTGGCCAAGATGAGCAACAATGTCATGGAGTATGTTTAAAGTTGTCTACTTTGGCAACAAAATAAAGCCTCTAATCAGGCTCCTACATGCTTCTTTCACCCCCCCCCCTTCCCTACTCCTACACAACAGTGGGTACAAATCAACATAGATCTGTTTTATGAATTGCCCAAGATCACCTCAAGGTTTGACTCTATTGTAGTCGTTGTAGACCAACTCAAAAAATTTATTCATATGTATCCTATGACTAAGGATGTGATTGCTCCACAATTAGCTCAATTGTACTTAGCTATAGTCTTTTGTCACCATGGTCTATCTCAAATGCTCATCATCAATTGAGGCACTCAATTCACTAGTTTTTTTTGGAGAACCCTCTTTGGCATCTTCAAAACCAAACTGGCCATGTTCATGGCATACCATCTACAAACTCATGGATAAATAGAGCATGCTAATTGCACTATTGAGGACATGCTGTGGGGTTTCACCTTAGATGACTAAGAAAGGTAGAACACCTTAATTCCACTAGTGGAATTTGCTTACAACAATTCAATGAATGCATCTACACATGTCACACCATTCTTCCTCATGCATGGAGAGCACCCTTTCACACCTTCAAGCTTAGTAAACATCCATCCAATGGCTGCAAAATTTGACATTGTCAATGCTTTTGTTTCTAAAATCCAACAAGGTGTAAAGAACACCAAGCACAGCTTACAAATCACCCAAAATTGATAGAAAAAATATGCAAATGCACACTACAGGCACATGGAAATTAGTGTTGTGGATCAGGTCTGGCTGCCCTTAACCAACCTCACGTTAGTTGGCCCTTGTAAGCTTAGACCTTTCTTTATTGGGCCTTTTCCCATCCTCTATTGAATCATCACAATGGGCCTATCACCTTGAGCTACCGCAATACACAAAGATCCATCCAATGTTCCATATTTCCTTACTATACATATTGCATCCTAACCAACTTTCCTTCCATACAAGAACTTAGACCTTGTCCAACAATCATTGATGGCATAGAGGAATATGAAGTTGAATATATTCTCCAAAAATATATTTGTGGTACCTGCCATCTACATATGGAATATCTTATAAATTGGAAAGGTACCCGTTGTATGAGGCAATATGGGAGATCATAGCTAACTTGACCCATGCATCAATGTTGGTGCAAACTTTTAAGTGATAGCTTCGCAACGAGGATGTTGTATCTTAAGAGAGGGAGGTTTGCAATACCATTAGCTAGACATATTATCTAGAAGTGGAAATTGCCTTGTTAATATGTGGAAGGATTTTATATGTGATGGTCTAAGTAGATTAGATAGAGGTGTCACCAAAATAGTACTTGAACTAATGAAGCAAAGGCCAAAAACACCCTAAAAACTTCATAACCAAATTTCACAGGCCTAAACAAAAAAACTAGGCCTTGAAGAATGAAATATTCCACTCCCTCTAAGGGAATAGGCATTGCTTTCTTCCCCTCATTTGTCTCATCAAGAGCTTTCTAACAATACCTCACCCAGGTTGTTATGAGCTTCTTATAAGAATGTTCCCCAAAGATTCCTTTTGGTCAACCTTTTTTGACCAACCAAATAGGACAAAGATTGACATATCACCAATCCATGTATTTGATCCAAGGGTAGAGCTCCCTTTGAGTAGATCCTCTTTGCTATATAATAAAGACTAGGTGCTCCTTTGTGGCATCGGAGTATTGAGGGATGAAGCTTGTGTTTCTCTTGTGTTTCTCTTGAGGTTTCTCCTATCCTTAGAACATTACATCACCCCTGCCATGGCTCCAATCCACAAATTTGTTCCTAACAATGGAGAATATCACACTCCAAGATGAAACATTGTACAAAATGAACTCACTTAGTGACCAATTTCATCAAGTAGACTAATGATGCAAAGGAAATGACGTCTTGCCATAGCTCAATAAAACAAGTATGGCAACCTTCATTGTTCTTAATGTGGGAAGCAAAAACAGAAGAAAATGATATCATTCTTGATAGGAAATCCCTACCTAACCACAATATGGTTGGCACGGCCGAGGAACCAACTCCTACTCACAAAGCAAAGGAGAAGGTTGTCCTGCCAAGTTAAGGTAAGGATCCCATGCTGAAAAACAAGGAACTAGCAAGTGCATCCAAAATAGAGAAGGCAATGACGGCAATTCTCTACCTTGGTTAATGGCAGCCTATATGGTCCATATTGTAACACCAACAATGGAAGCATTGGAGAAGATTTTGCCATTGTACCAAAAGCTAGATCTGATGATGAAACAATCACCAACTCTCATGTACCACTTTCACCAACTAGTTCAATCCAAGACCAATGACACGGACAAAGAAAGTGAGAGCACCTAAAGGAGTTCCAAAAGGAGGAACTAAATTGGCAAGAGCAATTAAAAAACTCTAATCCAAGGGTTGGAGAAGGAGGTTGATGATTGCGGTCTACAAGTCTTTTACCAATGGGCTCAACATAAAGAGGAGATCCAAAACCAGGATAACAAATTTTCAACCCAACGAAATGAGTTGGAAGCTGACCATGCTGATATGAAGGCAATGGAAGCAAAGGATTTGCACTCAAATTGATGTGTTGGAGAGGAAAACCTATACAAACAAGCAACTTAGGACTCTAGCTACCAAACCCTAGAGGCACACTAATGCCAAGTTCAAGGAGGTTCAAACCAACTTTGAGCAAATTGTGGATGGATACAAGAAGGAGCTCATAGACCTTGTTCAAATATGCCAAGGAGTTGAGAGCATTCATTGGGAGAAACTCTCAACTCTTGCTAAGGAATAACAAATGAAGTATTGTCTTATGAAAATAATAATTGTGATTTTTGTTTCCACATAATGGGGTGTCATTTTGTATATATTGTTGGTGTTTTTTTTTGTAAACTTAGGAATTTTTTGGATGTAGATACTTTGTACATAGATATTTGGATTAATCCATAGAGTTAGTGTTAGTTTGTAAGAGGTAGACGACCACTGGTTGAGATGATTATACTCCATAATTACCAAACTTTATTTTTAGGGTTAGGAGATAAGGTGTGATCAATGTTGAGTGGCTTAGATGTAATTAGGAATTTTTCATCCATTGTAGCCATTGGATATTTCTGTGGCCAAGTAGGAAAAGTATAAAGGCTTAGGCTTGATGTTTGTCGGGTCCATTTGGCGCATCATTTTTTGCAATAAATATAGAGTTTATACCATCAAGATTAATCAGTTGGTGTATGTGTATTATTCTGTACTCTGAATGAATGATGGTAGGCTCAATAAACATAAGAGTGAAAGATCTTGAGGTACAAGCCAAAGCATTGGAATGCAGGATAGCATTTGTGTGGAATTAGAGTGTATCACTCTAAAAGCTTTATTAAAGTCAAGAACAATACATGAATAGGCCTTTGCAAGCTTGGTATCTCATCAATTAACACTCCTATGTATGATTGAGTATTGAAAATATTTTAGACTCTCGTGACATTGCATCTTCTAGAAAGTTTAGAATATCATGTTATTGTTGTTATCTTGAAGGTGAGGGAACTTTTGAAATCTCTTCTTTGGTTTAGTTTGAAAAACCATCAAACACCATTTGGGAAACATTGTAGCAGGTTACATCTTGTACAATCCATGACGAGAGTAACATACAAATTCTGGTTCCTACAAACTGCACTATGGTAGTCTGAGGCTCAGATAGACGACAATGTTTCTAGAACAAAGTTATCAATTCAAAAGATAACCTAGTTGAATTAACTTTTTGAGTAAGGTCACTTTACTCAAATCTTTGTCAAAAATCAAAAATTACTCAAATCTTTGTCAAAAATTTTTGAGTAAGGTCACTTTATCAAAAATCATTCAAAAGATAACCTAGTTGAATTAACTTTTTGAGTAAGGTCACTTTACTTGCATGCTTTTCTTGAAATTAGTTATAGGGTATTCAAAGAAATTCAATGATTCATTATGACTTCATTTGTACTTCGTAAGAAAGTATTTGCTTTATATAATAGATTTAATCAAGGGTTCACTCAAAGTTTAATTTTCTTTGAAATATCTTGAATAGAAAATAATATTATTTGTATGATAATTATGGGAAAATATTACCTTTTGTACCTTAAATGATTTTATTTTAATATTTTTGATATTTTTAGTACTAATTTTTGGTTCTTTAAATTGAGATTATAATTGAGGTTATTTTATATAATGGATCTGTAATTGACTTAGAAGACATTGACTTTGTTTACTGTTGATTTCATAGATAATCAAAGAGTAATTAACAATAACCTTGATTTTCAGTATTAGGGGTTTTATTTAATGGACAAAATATTAACTTGGGGGAAAAATAAATTTGATCTGATTTTTGTAGATATGCGATAAAAGCTCCAGAGAACGCATATGAGCAATTTGAAAATCTAGCTACTTTTTTATTCATAATGCATATATTTGGTTTTACATGTTATTTCATTCAAGACATCTTTTTTCACACCTAATAGATGTTCACTGTATGTGGAGTTGATAGATGGAATAAAACTATTGATAAATTCTAAATATAAGTCATATTTGCTAAATTTTTCATATAGTGTATTACTTAGAAATCTCATTTGAAACTTCAGATGTTAAACAAATTCTCTACATTATTTCAAAATATTCGTAAGCATGATTCAATTTTAAAACTAATCTTTAAATTATGGAAAATATACCTTTCTTATTTGATTTTGTTGAACCTATCATTCTTGTAAAATGTATCCATATTTTAGTTCATAGCTGTCTTAATATAGTATGGAGTGGTTTGTATTGAATCCTCAAGAATCCTTTCTTGCTCAATATAGTGCTGTTATTTATACACTGTATACAAAGAGCGGAGAATATTTCTTCTTGGAAAATTTTGTTGCTGCTTTTTTCATTTTACTAGTTTTGAAAAAAGAATATCCCAATTTTATCATCCTAAAATATACTCTGAATTTACCACTTCGTGGTGGAGCTGTAATTAATGCAACCTTAGCCTTTTAATAGTATTCAGAAATGGTGGGTTCAATTATCCGAGGAATTATATTCCTGCAGCTATATATCATGTTGTGTTTATTTCATAACTCAATATAGACGGTTTAGTAGTGAATAAAAAACTTGAAAAACTTTCTATACATAAAATTTAATAATATAATTTTTATTTGAAATTTATTGGAAATAAATAAATAAAATATTATAATAGTTCCCTATATAAAGAGTATAATTGTGGATGGATTTTAGATGGAACTCAAAATCTCTAGTGCCAAATTTTTCTTCTAATAAATAATATATAGAATTTGGTTTAAATTTTGTTCACGTGCTAACTCAATCCTTGCATGACATAAGATAACATAATTAATCATGTCATTGTAGTCATGGAGTTATAGGAACACATCTCCTTTTAATTATTTTTGATTGAGACCTCCTACTAAATATATACCTCCTACCCCACTCTATCACCACTCCTTATTTGCAAGCTCTCTATCACCACTCTTTAATGACAAGCTCTCAAATGTGCTTGACTTTTACTTTCACTATCTATCTATAATCTGTTGAGCACATTTGACCTTTATTTATAGACTTCTGACCATGTTTTCTTGATGCACGAAGGTCTCAATCATCTTTATAGAACATTGAGCATTCTATTGTCACTCGATATGTTTGCATGGGACCACCATGACTGGGAGTTAGAGGAATTCATTTGGGAGTGACCTGACCTTGAATTACAGATTGATATGAAAAAAGAACAATGATGAAAAGGCAATAACCGGATTACATTACAAACATGTATGAACATAATGATAAAAGGATTATTTGCAAATGACAATTCCTAATGTTTGGACGACAATGATTGTCAAATTGTTGTGATGTCTTAGATTGGCTCGCAGTCACCATCAGTTGACATAATCTACATACCAATATATATTCATTTATAACAATCGCGTGCAATTTTCTCACACATTCAACGTAGTTCTAGATACTTGTACAAGCTCACAAAAGAAAATGAACCGTACAACACAACTAGTCTTATGAAATCAAATCTCTTGATGATGTTTATTAATGATGCGGGAACTAGAGCTAATAAGAAATAAAATCAAAAACTCGAGATGTATTCTACCGTGTAAATATCTATCCTTAGGACTAGAGTGTTGACTTTCAGATTATGGAGTGTCCATTCTCACATTGTAAACAAATATGAAATATAATAAGGAAAGGCTTTTCCCAAATGACAACTCTTAGAACAATTCTTGATTTTTGTTATATCAATATACATACCAATATATATACATATCTACATCTACATACAAATATATATCCAATTTTCACAATCTTGTGCATATTCTCTAATTTAATATAGCATTGGACACTTGTGCAAGCACAAGAAAAATGAACTAAATGACACAATATAACTAGTCATATGAAATCAAATCCATTGATAATGTTCATTAACAAGAGGGAAGCTAAAGCTAATAAAAAAACAACAACACCAATGGAATGGAATTGATGCATTCTATTGAATAAATATCTTTCTTCAATATTAGAGTATCTACTCAAATTACATGTAGATATGAAAACATAATGACAAAAATTTATTTGCAGATAGATATGAAAATAGAATAATAAAAATGCTATTTGTAGATGATTAATTATTCCTAAGTTTTGGATCACAATGACCATTAAATCCATATGTTTGTCATCAGTGTAGTAGCCATCATTGATTAAAGTCATCTTGTAGATACTCTTCATGATATGGATATTTTGGATATCATTCATTGTATCCATAACTTGTATAATTGTTGCATTTCATAATTGCTCTTTGTAAAAAATGAATGGCAACATTACATTCTCTATCAATAGTCTTTGCACAAGTTCAAAGGAAACCTATTTGGTGTTGTCAGAAAAATGTTCCTACACAATCTTGTTGTTGTGTCATTAAAATCTAGTGACGGATCAATTGATCAAGAATCCAATAATCATTGCTTGTGAATAGTGCAAGAGGTAATCACAAATTTTGCTTCAAATGCAAATGAATGACATGCAAAGAAGGATTGCATAATGCATTCATCCATTTCTTCAAGTGGGTTATAAATTTTTGTTGAGCAATTGTACCTTGCTGCTTTTGCAAGTTTGTCCATCATCATCCTGGCAACAAACATCAAAATATCACGTTGGATATTATGTAAAATACTGGCATTTTAGTGAAATTGCAAATAAGAGAGATAAGCGGCACATTGTAGTGTCAATGGCAAGCTCCTAAAAAATCTTTGATGAGTCTCTTATGCTTACTCTTGCTATGCAATGTTGATGTTGTTCCAAAATGTCAATGTTTATCAGTCCAAGGAGCCACAAATTGCTCACGTAAAGAGATTTTCTTCTCTTCTAAGTAATCTACAACTTAAAGCATGTCCCATATCCATCTTCTTCCATTTTTGCTTTAACACTCTCCTCTCATCATCACCATCAATATAATTCCCTATCTTTGTTCCATTTTTGCTTTAACACTCTCCTCTCATCATCACCATCAATATAATTCCCTATCTTTGTATCTTCTATATTCACTGACTCCTTAAGCTTAGCACATTTTTGTTCAAATTCCTCCACACTTCTGGTGGCACCAACCAGATTACTCAAGACGGTGAGGAAATTGCTCCCTTGTTTAGTTGCTTTTTTGTTTTTTCATCAAATACGGGTGAACAATTTGTCATGATATTCTATTGAATATGCCATTTACATAGGAGATGGACAAAATATGGTATGCTTGACTAAGTGGAATAATAAGGGCAAAATTGTTATAGGATTTGTATGTATGCATTTGAAAGCTTTTCCAAGGCAAAGTGATAATCTTCTTTTGTCTCTCCTTCCATGAAACATAACACAATGGTGAAAGATTGATATGAATTTGTGAAAAAAACAATGTGGAGAAGTGGAATGCCAGATTTATTTGTCTTATAAGTGAAATGCATCAAGATGACTTGTTAAAAACAATCCACAAGATCCTCAAATTGCTTGAGAAACCTAAAAATTTGTGTGATTTCCTTTGACCTTTGCTTTGAAAGGCCCTTGTGGTTAATCTTGTGCTTGTGCAAAGTTTAGAGAAATTTTGGACAATTAGAAGACACTCCAACTCTTTTTTTTTCCAGGCGTGAATCATATCTTTCACATCTTGTTTTGTGAATGGGTAACCCTTCTTAATTAGATTCCTTTGAATGTCACACATGTGTAAGTTTTCATCATGTTGCTTCGTGACTTCATGGTCCATGGTGCTTTTGAGTAGCAACTAGGACCTCTAGCCTATGTGCAGGCTTGTGGTTTACATTTAAGTGATTGTGTATGTTGATTGCCCATATCTTTGCAGTTTTTCTCATCTGTAATTCATATCCGCATCCAGTGCGCATAGAAAGCCACTTGTGCTATTCATTTTTTACCTCCTTGTCTTTTTTCTCCGCCATAGGAGCATTTTAGTACAGTTAGGTATTTTTCTTCATGATAGTTCCTGACAGAGCCTTTGGTGACTAGTGAAGAGAATCTAATGTGAGCATAAGCCACTACATAAACTTCTTGTGTAATGTGAGAAAAGTGCAACTGCGCGGAAAACTCCAAGGATGGGAAGACCCCGTTAGGCAGTACAAGGGTGAGACAAAAAAAGAAGGTAAAATGGGGCTAAGCCCCAAGAGTCGAATATGTGTAATGTAAGCATAAGCTTCTTCCTACAAAGCATAGGTAGTTGTAGGGTCCAGACCTTGCACGCAAGGTGAAGTTCTGGGCTCCCACAATGGACTCTGATTGTCTATATCATATATGACTCCATTGCTTGAAATGAAGGGAGAGAAAGCTCAAAATTAGATAGAAAGTTTGCGCAAACTTGAGAAAGTGCCAAGAAGAGTGAAGGAACGATGTGCATAGAAATAAATGTAGAAAACTGGTATAATTAACCCACATTTCATCACGGTGTGATACAAGATGAGATGAGATATCCTAGCAATTACTGTGATTACTGAAAGGCTCATCAACCAAATCCATTGCATTGATGTATTCTTATCGATTTGTGAATCCTGTGATATCAAGAATCTCTCTGTTGCTAAACTGCAGGATTAACTATGGTAATCACGTTTCCTGTTTGCTCGTCAACTATTTTTTGCCTCTCAACTCACTCAACAAAATCAATAAAAGCTATGAGATGTTCTCACATGTTAAAAGTTTAGAGTTTAACTACTAATGGGGACAAACTTCAAAATCTTATCTGACAAACTCGCTTCCCACAAAAGTTCAAATTAATCTCGTGCATGTCTGGAATGCCCCGCATGGGACCCAACTAAATGTATTTGGGGAGAAAAGTTGATGCGTAATCAACAGAGAAGCTAGTAAATACTGGTAACAGAGTACGAATATTCAAAATGTCAAATGAACATGTATTTGTGGATTATTGCCACCTACACTCTTGCTCACAAAATGGTACCATGTAGGTCATGAGTCAATGGTTGAGTGATGTACAAGCTCTTGAGAAGACGGAGCAAACATTTGTTTCTATCATTTTCTGAATCAGCGCTACCTACTTCCTTGACTCTTTAAGGAGAAAAAGTACGATGCGTAGTTGTAGAGTACGTGAACACTGCATGAAAGAATGGAAAAGGCTGAAAGCAGAAGTCGTTACAACTATATGTTCGATAAGCACGTGATTGTGTGCATAAATTGGCAAGTACACTCCTCACCTAGAAGACACAGAAAAGTAGAGTGCGAAGCGTTGACATAGAGTTTGTAAAGTTGGAGAGACCTGAGAGCAAGAGACTTTAACAAAAGGCGTTCTTTCCCATGCAGATCAAGTAAAGAATCGTGCCTCAAAATCCGAGCCATTGCAAGCCAGCGATATTCCACTAATGCATGTGCAGACCATAGTCTTCAGTGGGAAGCAGCAATCCGGCTTTCGAAGAAACAGGCAGCCAAATGCTTCCGTTGCCTAGCCAGCTATGGATAAGATCTTGGCAATCAATCTCCGGAGAGTACGCATCCAGTGTGACTTTCGAATCAGATGGTGGAAAGCTCTCGTTTCGAAATCGCTCATTCGTTCGGCGAAATCCATTCTTCGATGACGCTAACTGCACATTATAAACTTACTTGGAAAGTTCTCGTTTCGAAATCGCTCATTCGTTTGCCGAAATCCATTCTTTAATGACGCTAACTGCAGAATTATAAACTTACGTGGAAAGTTATCGTTTCGAAATCTCTCATTCGTTTGCCGAAATCCATTCTTCGATGACGCTAACTGCATAATTATAAACATACGAGATACGAGAAACCAGCCGATGATCAACGCGTCTTCATTACGACAGGAGTTTAATTTGGAAAGAAACGAAAGTAATATAAGAAACTAAAGTTGTTCATTGTCGCCATATTGGATTAGTTCCCCATAGCTTTCATAAACTGGAATGTCTTGGATATCGGTGATCAATATCCTCCGCAGGTACAGGAATATCTGTCGTTGATTCTGATTTAAAGCACGTGGTTCGAATTCGTTCGCGAGCAATTTCCAAAGCACATACTTTGAATTCGTCCGCAAGCAATTTCGTAATGGAATCCTCCAGTTCGACCAAAGACCCTGTGATAAAATGAAAGAAGCACCGTCGGAACCTTATTCCTACAATAGTTTCGTATAATTCTCGATTTCAAAATCCACTTCAAATTTAAAATTTGACTTACTGCCACGAAGTGTTGTGACCAACCAATGTACTTGCTCGCTAGATTTACCTCACGGATAGAATCCTTCCGATTGGAAACTTTGAGAGTATCAATTACGCCTTTCCATGGAACGAGCACCCAGCTAGTACTTTAGAATATTTTCACTCTATTCCATTTCTGGCACCCCGATTAATGGTAGCCAAGTTGACCAAAAGAATTAATAAGACCCTCTGCAAACTTGAAAAGCACCTCAATTCCATATGGTAACTATTTTACGAACACATAATATTGTTTAGTAGCTCGAGTAGGGTCACAGTTGATTTCGTAAATGAGACATTCATTACACAGACGTATAGGGATTTTTCTTTCTTGTAGTTTCCATGCGGGTTGAGTATCTGACAATCGTAGACTAGAGTCTACAGTCTACAAATCCCGATTCGAGTATAAAACGACGATACTTTATTTGACGAGTATAAAATGATTCATCAGAGCGGCAACCCATGCCTTTATCAATATTAAAATGGCCTGATTTCAAGTAGAATTCCCTAACTCACGTGATCCCACGCAGAACTAGAACTCCGCTGATCCCAACCTTAAATCTCCGACTAGATTCGATCCCAACCCCGAGTTCTCTAATGTTTAACACGAACATTGTTTACAAATACGAAGTTATGAATGCCGACTATGTGATACAGGTGTGACGCTGGATCACGTGGTAACAGGTACCATTTATTGCTTCTGCCAACTTGGGGTGTCCCGTTCGACCACATCTATCTAAGTTCAGTAAACACCCAGTGAGTGACAAGTAGACGATGGTTTGATTGGGTATTGATTAGCACGAAAGACCTCCTCGAACTGCTCTGTTTGAGGTAACAGTTGGGTCTTACTTTGAAGCTTCAAAGTCGGGATTGTCACCAGGAGTCCAACCCGGGCTAATCAAGGCCGGTAAAAGGACTGCAAGTTTAGACTTAACTGTGCCCTAAGGTTGGCACATAGCCTTCACGGTATCCCAAATTGGCTGAACTTCACATGACCGGTAGACTTGTCGTGGACCTAGTGAGTCCATGTTGAAATTTCGAACCATTATGTATCATTCTTGTGAGCGATGATTATATAGTGGAGGAGGACAATTTACGCCAAACACCGTAGTTAGTCCTTCTGATTTCCGATTGAGGGAAAATCATATAAGTTCTAGAATGTATGGAATTCTCACTGATCTGTCAAGAGCATTCTAATTGTCTGGTTTTGAAATTGTGGTGATTAGAGTTCCAATTAGACATGGAAATGGGTGTTTACCGGAAGGAAGAACAGATTATGAATGGGTAAGAGATTGAATGAATACAAGTTTTGAACACAACCTCAACAAAATCACGTACCGGGACGAAGATCATGAGCGATGAAAGGAGACCAATGGGAGGAGTGGATGTATGGAGGAAAACTGGAGGAGTTATTCTAAGAGCATAAATGAACTAGAGCTTCATATGCCATCCCATAGGCAAAGGTTGTGAAATTTACGGGACACATCCATTCAGGTGTTGTTTCAAAAGCTCTCACAAGTTTCATTAGATTGTTCTTCTATCTTGAATCTATCTTGAACTCGTGTTCCACATTCCATTTCAATAGAATTATAGCATTTAAACAAGTATTTATTGAGTTCAAACTTCTTGGTCGAGAAGGGTATATACAAGAACAGAGTTGTTAATGAAGAGCCACCCAAGAAGAAGCGAAAGAACCATACCTAGATAGACAATATTTATTTAGTAGTAACTTTTGTCAAGGCTTATGTACTTCTTGCTTTGTAACAAATTTTTATTTGCTCCAACTTAAACATTCTCCTATAGAGCAAGGGTATACATCAAGGAAGAAAATCTTAGATAGATGCGTATGGAGAATATGTCTGCTATATGGTGGCAAATAAACCTATAACGCATCGGCTGACAAGAAATGCAAACAAAAATTTCTATTCTCTATTAGTTTGTTGTAAGAATTTGATGACAACTATAGAGTATGAGATAACATGTACAAATTCGCAGCACCATTGTACTACTTTACATCACAAATGGAGAGGAGTAGCTACCAAAACACCATGGTTTGCACAAACGCTTGTGGATCAAGTGTTTGTTGATATTGGCGTTCATGTTAATAATGTACAATAGACTTTTGTGTAAAAATATTTCAAATCATCATTATACAAGACTCTATTGAGAAAGAAGATAACTTATAGAGAGTGGGTTAAAAGAGATTCCAAAATTTCTTCTTACATGATTAATGCAATTTGCGTTAGGATACTTGATGCAGATCCAAGGTTTGTGGTAGATGGGGAAACATATTGCAATTCTTATATTTTCCAATATGCGTTCATCTATCTTTTTTGTATGTAGAGACTTAGTGAAAGATTATTCATTATATTGGATGAATAATTTGATTAGAATGGCAGGTACTTATGTAAAAATCTTCATTGCTAAACCCCGGAATGGAAAATTCTAATATTTTATATTTTAATCTAGCATATGTCATGGTATCAATTGAAATACATACAACTTGCTATGGTTTTACAAGCTTTTAAAGCTTATAGTACATTATTAGTAGCTTGAGATATATGATAGTTTTGGACTCTAACACCCATAGCGTACACACATATAGGTATATACATGCTCTATTGGGATATCTAACTTGGTGTTGTGAGATTGAAATATATTATTTCTGTAGAGTTAAAATAAGTTTCTAATTATATTTCATATTATTAGTTAGACTTAGTAACAGCCAAGATAGAAGTGGTACTATTTTAATGAGATTGTGAGAGTAAATATGATTAATTTGGATTTTACTGTATTGAATTTATATTACTCTTAGATATTTAGCTTTGTGGAAAGAAAAGAAAACTTTTAAATCCACTAGCTGTTCTAGTACATATTTCTCTATTGTCCTAAAATAATATATAAAGATCATTCATTGCTACATCCTTTGTGCTAAATAAATTTCATTTAAAATTTTCATACCCAAGAAAATCCCAAACATTTACAATCGTGAGAGTCCAATAATTCTACACAAAGACAGTGTTCAATTATTAACTTCAAACACAATTTATAAGTTTGTTTAGAATGATCCTATACAAAAAAGTTGCTACTTTTTTGTGAATAGTCCACTACTTCCTTCACAAGTATATCCCTTAAAGGGACCTCATGGGAGCACATCCCTTAGGTGTCAAATAGGGGTCAACTAGAGAACAAAGGTCCAATTTTCTTTGAATATATATATGTATAATTCAGCTTTGCAGTCCCCATTCTAATTTCTTCTTGACTCTTTTGGAATTGTCCACACCTCTCCACTGCTTATGTAATCTATCAATAATGTGCACCATATATGCATGTGGCAATATAGACAAATAGACATTCTATTTAACATGTTCCTTCAATTGTCACTTGAGACCTCATATCCCACTCTTCAAGCTAGAGATGAAGCCATGGAAGCGTTTGCATTGTGACAAGGTTATTCTTCAATGTTGTCACTCCAAAAAGTTAAAAAGAGCAAATTGTTCAGATTTTGGCTATTTTTCTATCACAAAAGGATTTATCAAAAAATGCCCATACTTCACAAACAAAACACAAAAGAAAAAGACCAATTCCTGTTGCATATAGTGTCCTTGGTCAATCATTATCCCATGGTAAAGTCCAAAATTTGGCATCAAAGAATGGGGAGTGATGGTAAAAAATAGTGCATACAATCATATTCATGCTACAAACATGTTTTCATATTGCATTGATTGTGCTATCACTCTTGAAAATATTATAAAAGTTCAAGATATGTCAAAAGTAGGTGCACAATCAAAGACCATATTGACAACCCTTTGCAAAAAAAACCTTGAATAGCATTATTAAGATATCTACAACATCTTGATCTACAAAATCAAGAAAAGAATGCATTCAAGCAAATTACATGGCCAAACACCCATTAAAGCACTGTTGGATATACTACAAGAGGAAGAAGTATCGCATGATTATGCTAGAGATGCAAAAGGAAGGTTGATTTGTCTCATCTTTGCACAAATATCTATGGTTGAGTTGGTCAAGGAGTCTCTAGAAGTCCTTTTGATTGAAGCTACATACAAGAAAAATAGGTACAACTTGCTTCTTAGTCTTTGGTAGAAAGTGAGGTACTGTAGGGCCTTCAAAAGTACATTTGACCCAAATTCTTTAGCCCAAAGTGCACAACACCTCTTAAGAAAGTCTTGTGCCTTTGTAGCTATCAGGTCTTTTTGTGCTGAAATCATCAAGCTATTCCTACACTATTGACCATGTAAAGCCATTTTACTTTGATTTTTTTTGCTATATGTTTTGAATTTAAGAAGGGAACGCAATTGTGAAGGCACAACACATTGATACTTAGCACCAACTAACATTTGGCTTGACACATATTTGTCTTGTCTTGAGGCAAAGGACTCTTTGCCTTGTTCCCTCCATTTACAAGAGTTTGAATTCTATATCAATTTTTACTCACTTGCTGATCTCCAACCAACCTAGAGAATTCAAGCAACATTCTTTATGCATCATTTATGCTTGCCTAGGTAACTAATTAGAGTTTTTATAGTTGAGAAATTTACAAATTTGCTTCAAGGATTTTAAGCCAAACTTAATTTTTATCAAGAGAGAGATCTAGTTTTTCTTGTAAGGATTCATTAATTTGAGTACTTGATATGAAGTGGGTTGCTCAAGATTTGAAGCTATATCGATACTTCTTCTTTTGGCTTCTTTGTTCATGTCCAATTTCAGTTGGTAGTTGCTCAATTTTTGGCTTGGTGAAGTTGACTATCGATGGGAGTCCAACTGCAAAAGAATGCATCCTTTCTAAAATTTGGATTTTCACTAGCATGAAATTTTAATGTTACTTCAAGGTATTTTAACTTTGCATTCCAAAGCACACATCTAAAAGGTGGTTAGGTAAGGTGGGGATTCAACCCAATCTGCATTAGCATGATAAGTCATAACATATTGATTGCCTTTAGCACTTTGAGTGGAAGTGATATTTTGCCTCACAAGCTTAATGGTTTCCCAATCCACTTGTGTGGTCAATAGGAAAATCTTAGGAACCCCATCCATTCTTATTGATGATTTTTTTGGATCAGTCATCTTTGGTGCCACTCTCAAGCTTAAAGAGTGATGGATTGTTTTGAATAAGCTTTGGAATATAAGAGATAGTGTAACTGATTTTATCCTTGTAGCTCATGCACTTAGTGGATTGAACTCAAAGAGCTTCAATACTCTTGATGCTACTAATTACTAATTGACATGTTCCTACTAAATAGATGGCTCAACATGCCTATAAAGGATCATGACTGCTTAATGATCAATCACCTCTTAACATTGCTATCATAAATATCAAAATTCTCATCTTTATCATTTTATTTGCTCAAATTAGGCACCCCCTTGAATCTTTTGATATAGGAGTATTCCTTTCTATGTTTCTTCACCTACTTCCACTTGTGTCTCTTTTGCTTCCTTTGAGATTTTTTATCCCTTTCAAACTCACTCTTGTAGCTCAAGTAAGAGGTTAAGCTCCTTTTCTTCTATCTCTTTCTATTTAATTTTATTAGAAGCACAATCTTTGATTGGGTGTTAGGTTTAAAGGACCTCTTCTATATGTGGTTGATGCAACATCAACAAATGTGTTGTTCTAAGTCATATTTTGCTTCATGAATGCAGAAAAAAGGAATACTACATATAAGCCTTGCTTGTATTTGTGGAATTTTTCTCACATCCATCTTCCTTAAGTTTTGGTTATGGATCTTGAGCTTGCTTTAATGAATTCAAGTGGAGGAATTTTCCCACTTGCAAAGGCAATACCCTCTCAATGGCATGTTGAGAAGAACATTTTACCAATCTCAAGAAATACATCCCCACCAACAAAGAATTTGAAGCCTTCCAACTCCAATGGCAGTTTCTTGCATTAGCACCTAATAAAGACACTTTCAATCACTAATGGAACCAATTGTGCAAGAATTATTCCACTATTGGCCAAGTAATTTTCTACCTCATTAATACTTGAATGCTTCATGAGACTTGCTTTGCAATCCCTTGAACAAAAGAGATAATGAACTTTGGGAATTTGGTTATGTCTTGCACCAAGTGAAACATTCTTCCCTAAAAGTGTGGACCAATGTCTACAATAATGAATTGAAAGATATCTACATGAAGCTCTATTTTTTAGTGGCCCACCAAGAAAGAAATATTTATCAATTGCTAGCTTATGTTACTACAAATAGGCTTCTCTTTCTTTTACATTACATATGGATAGAAGTTAAGAAGAAGGTATCTCACTATGCTTTGTGCAAAACTATAGTACAACTTAATAAGGAAAATGTAAAAGACCAAGGAGAAAAATAGGAGAATGGAAGACCAGAGTGAAAGATCACATTGGGACTCTTGAATGAGTGAAACTCCAAATGCCTAGCATGAGCTTGGACTTTGGTATTTATAAAGAACATACAAAGCTCTTGGGAAGCTTCTCAAGAAGTTTTATGAAAGCCGCCTTCTTAGAGTGACAGCTAGGCTAATTGGGAAACTTCTCAAGATGCTTTCTTCTAAAAGCCATAACATTGGCATGCAAGCTAAGCTAGTCAGGAAGCTTCCCAAGAAGCTTCCTTCTAGAACCCACCTACTTGGCATGTAAGCAAAGCTAGTCAAGAAGCTTCCCAAGAAGCTTCCTCCTAGAAGTTGCCTACTTGGCATACACATTACTTGATACTTGGAAGGTACCAAGAAAATTCTTAGAAGCTCTATAGATGTTTCTAGAACATCCCTAGAATTCTTGGCTAATTTGGTCTATTTGTTGCCTTGTTATTTGTGACTAACTAGTCTGTTAACTCTATATTTATTACATTTTCCCCCACCACTAGTTGTGACGTCCTCATTGCCAAGGAATCCTCAAACTCTTGTAGGATTGTTGGTGAATTGTGGAGATGAGCAAGGAGCTCCTTTGTGGCATCATGAAGGGGATACACTTTCCAAAGGACTTTGTACTCAATGTGACATTGGCAACCATATTGGATGGTGCAACATGCAAGTATTTGATCAACTTCATACTCATGATCATTGAAAGGGATGGGAGGAAGGAGGAGTTGGAGATGGGTGGAAAAGATGGTGAATTAGAAACAAAAGGTTTGAGTTTTGAAACATGGAACACAAGATGGATCCGCATATGACTAGGAAGAGAAGTCAATAGGTAATATGAGAAATAATTTTAGTAATTTCAAATGGACATATTCAATTGGTAGCAAGTTGATGGACTTGAGTATCAGGTGAGAGAGGAAGGTTACTAGAAGAAAGCATGACTTTCTCATCAATTTGAAAAATGAGATCACAATAATGTTATTAGCATATTGCTTTTGCCAATTTTGAGCAATAAGAAGATGTGACTTTGCTTGGTATAGGGACTTAGCTAACATGGACAAGGTGGAAGTATGTGGGACTTGAGATGGTGGAGGAGCAAGAAGAGAATCTAGAACAAGTAGTTCTTGCACATAATTAAGGAAGAAGGGAGAAGAGCCAGTACTTTCATGCTTGGAATTATTGTAGGCAAAATCAAAAGCTACAAGACAAGTATTCCAATTAATGTGGTAAATATTGACAAAGGCATGTAGCATGTCATCCAAAGTATGATTTGCTTATTTTTTTGTCCATCTATTTGAGGATGATAAACTATAGACAAGCCAAACTTGGTCCCAAGAAGTTTAAAAAGTGCTTGCAATTATTTACCAATAAAGCAAGGATCTTGATAAAAGATGAGGACTCATGGCATTCCATGGTGCTTGAAGACAATGTCAAAGTATATTTGGGCCAATGTTGAAGCATCAACTATATCCATGGTAGTTTCTAAATGAATATGCCTTTTGAGCTTATCAACAAACACTATAATGGTTGTATGGCCCTAGTCTGTCTTTGTCAAGGATGTGATGAGGTCTAAGCTTACATTTTCCCAATGGGTAGATGGAATTGGTAGTGGTTGAAGGAGTTCACTTGGCTTTTGGTTATTGGTCTTGTTGCATTGGTTGCTCTCACAAGATTGGACAAATTCTTGAACCTCACGTGCCATTTTGGGCCACCACCATTGGTATTATAAGGTGCCCAAGGTCTTTTCTATACCCATATTACTAGTGATTGGCAAGTCATGGGCTCCTTGAAGGCACACAAGTCATAGATCATCCTAGAATAGAACATAGATCCGGTTGTTATAGAATAGAAGGCCTTCCTTGAAAAATAAGGCATTGCAGTCCTTATCATGTGCTACAAGACAACCTTATATCATCTAAAAAAAGAAGTCTTGTTGTAAAGTTTGGACTTTTGAGTCAATTGACATTGTCATAATTTCCACTATGATGAGCAATCTTCAAATCAGGTCATTGGGATAGGGCATTAGGGCCAACATGGAACTTAGTAATTTTTTACTCAAGTTTGATGTCAAATAACTATATTTGTTCCTCTAATTGATGGTGTAAACTCTTCATGTGCTCCCAATGTAATGTTTGCAACAAAGGTTTGTGATCAATTTGCAGTTTGCATGATCACTTGTTTACCCAAGAGATAACCCTTTGGTGGCATATACCATTATTAATTGTTCTCAAGATCAAGTAGAGTAATTCCTTCCTATAATATTAAGTCAATGAGACACAAAGGCAATGGGATGTAACCCATCTATAAATTCCTATTGCAACATAACTCCAATGGCAAAGTTAGAAGCGTTGAAAATCAACCATACAATGTAATTGAGGATTATATAGTTGAAAAATGGATCTTGATGACACCATATGCTTCAGAGTCTTGAATGATTCTTTGTGCTTGGTGGTCCATTGAAAGCTTGAGGTCTTCCCTAAGAGATGGTGCAAGCACATGAGCATAGTAGTGGATGAACCATTGATAAAAACTTGCCAATGCATTAAATGCTCATACTTTTGTGATATCCTTTGGAGTAGGCCAATCAATAATGGCCTTGATTTTCTCCTCTTCTATCTTAATCCCCTTTGATGAGACCTTATGACCTAAGAAGGTAATGTTCTTTTGCCAAAAGGCACACTTTGACTTCTTGTAGTAAAACTTCCATTGATGTAGTCATCTTAGGACTTTTCACACGTGATTCATGTGTTTTACCTCTATTTTGCTATAGATTAAAATATTATCAAAGAACACCACTATATACAAATCCAATAGCCCATCCAATACCCAATGCATCTAATCCATGACAACTACTAGAGCATTAAATAACCCAAAAGGTAGAACTCTCCATTCAAAATACCCATACCTTGTGCAAAAGGTAGTCTTTTGCACATCTTTTCTATCAATGAGAATCTGCCAATAGCCACTTCAAAGATCTAACTTGGAGAAGTATTGTGCTCCACTCAATTGATCCAAAAAGTCATCAATTTAAGCAAAAGATACACATTCTTCAATGTTTGTTTATTGAGGACATGGTAGTCAATACAAAAGCAAAATCATCCATCTTTCTTTGGGATAAATAGTATTGATGCTTCCCAAGAAGATATAATATGTTATATGAAACAACACCAGCAACTCCATTAGTGTTGTTTGAAGCTCTTCTAATTACTTTGGTAAGAGCCAATAGATTGGTCTACTCACTATAATACTTCCTAAAAATAACTTTATCTTGAAGGCCATACCACAATTAGAGGGTAATCCCCTTGGAAAATCATCCAAAAACACATTTATAAACTCTTGAACTATCTGATCAACTATTGCTTGATGATGTTTTTGGCCCTCATCAAATTCTCCATGCTTAATAGGCTTGATCCTTACCACAAAAATAATAATATCTTCCTCCAAAGCTTGCTCTATGGCTACTTTACTAACAAACTTTCTATCTTGGGACTAACTATTCTTAGATGTCTTCCTCAAAGGTGCTAGACAACCTAGTTAGTAATTCTTACCTTGGTGTTGTACTTGAATTTGTTGTTAGGTCCAATCAAATTGAACCTTATGATTTTCAACCCAAGGCAAACATAGAATAACATCATAGTGTAAAGGTGCTACTATAAACCCCATATACTCTAAATACTCCTTCCTTAAATGTAACAAGATGTGAGGCACATAATGCAAAACACTTTCTACCATACGCCATCATTAATCTAATTCCAATTAATGATTGAAAAGAATACCAAATTCCTTTGTTAATTGCATGTACATGCAATTTCTTGAACTTCTAGTATCAACCAAAATTTTACAACCATGATCAGATATCATACCTTGCAAATGAAGCAAACTTGCAAAAGTCAAGCCTTCAATCCCATAAGAACTTATCGATTTCCGAATAGGTGGCTCAATCTCTACTATGTGGATGCTTAGTTTCCTTGATCATCCTACTCCATGAACTCCATTTGGGCAATTTGTTGGAGTTATCTTTTCTTAAGTGGATATTCAACAACATGATGACCAATTTGGCAACAATAAAAGCAACCACTATTTTTTCATAGTCTCTTCCTATCTAAAATGCCAAGTGATCTTTGTTGGACGACATCAATCTCCATTAGTGCCGGCTCTTCCACCTTGTATAGTGTGTTGGAAGGTTCTATGAAGGTCAAGGTCAAGATTGGGTTATGGAAACCAAGGAATCAAAGTGCTCAACCAACTATATGGCTTCCTCCAAGTATTTAGGCTCTTACATGGTCAATTCCAATTTGGTGCATGACTTGAACCCCCCAAAAATCAATCCATAGCTTCACCTTCTAGTATATCTAGAATTTGCATTATGGGGTTCTAGAATTGAGTGATGTAACTTCTCATAAAACTAATTTGCATCAATTTTGCTAATCTATCTCATGTAGCTTGTATATCATTTATAGCTTAGAATCTTCTAATTATTGTCCTCTTGAATTCTTTCCATGTTGAGATTGGCACAACAAACTACCATTCAACTTGTTCCACTCAAAATTGCCACCATTGTTTTATCACTCTATCCAATTGGCTTGAAGCCAAGAGAATTTATCTTGAAGATTTGTAAAGAATCTATCTTGAAGATTTGTAGCTTCAAAATAACATTTGTAATAAATCACAAAATTCTCCATTACGCTTGAGAGATTCTTACCTTCAAATACCTTGGGCTTAAAAAATCAGATTTGCTCTTCTCCTTCTTAAAATGGTGCTTGGTATACATGGTCTTGTAGTTGATGATCTCTTTCTTTCAACAATTAAGTAAGGTATTCAATTTATTGCTGCATAGGAATTATAATGTTGTGCATTGTTGCCATGGTTACAACTCTATCAAACTACCTACAATTATTTAAGTTAAGCCGTAGGTGCAACATGTCCACCATCCTTTGTAAGTTACGATTGGAAATATCAAGGGCTCATCAAACAAGGTCATTGTATTAAAATTTTTTTTCCCAAAGCGTGAGATGATGAACTATTATAATACTCCAAGGACAATAGAAATGTTCCATAAAAAAACCACAGATTATCACACTCAATCCTCTGATGCCCCAAAGGAGCAACTTCTCTTTATTATATAGCAAAGAGGATCCTCTCAAAGGAAGCTCCACCTTGGATCAGATACATGGATTGGTGACCTCTCAATGAGCTCCATCCTTGGATTAGTTTTTTGGATGGGTGACATGTGAGTCCTTGTCCTTTCTAGTTGGTCAAATAGGTTTTACCAAGAGGAATCTTTAGGAAATACTCTTATAGGAAGCTCAGAATCTCATGGGTAAGGTACCATTGGAAAGATCTTGACAAGATGAATCATGGGGGGAAAAGGAAAGCCTTTATTTCCTTGAGTCCAAATGTTTCTATTCTCAAGGCCTAATTCATCCATTTAGGCCTCCAAAAATGGCTTTAAAGTTTTCAAGCTATTTTTGGCTTTTGCCTTATTAGTAGAAGTGCTCTTTTGGTGATATCTCTATCTGATCTATTTTCCCAATCATGTGAAACATCCTTCCAGATGTCACCACCCCAAGTTTCACTTCTAGATCATATGCCTAGCTATTGATTCTAAAGTTTCCAAGCATATTTTGGTTTTTGGCCTATTAGTAGAAGTACTATTTTGGTGATAACCTCTATCTATCTACCAAGGCACTCATGTATAACACCCTTACAGATGTAACCAAACCAAATTTGATCTCTAGATCATCTTTCTAGCTATTGGTATTACAATATGTAAAATGATGCTTGGGTAGTATATAGACACAAGAGTTCCAATGGTTTGTGAGAAATAGATGTGGTGATCCATAAATTCCATCCATCCCATTCTTGCTCTAATACCAATGTAAAAGACCAAAGAGATAAATAGTAGAATGGAAGACCAAAGTGAAATATCACATTGGGGCTCTCGAATGAGTGAAACTTTGAATGTCTAGCATGAGCTTGGGCTTTGGTATTTATAGGGTATATACAAGGCTACTTGGAAACTTCTCAAGAAGCCTCCTAAAGGTTGCACTCTTAGAGTGCAAGCTAAGCTAATTGGGAAGTTTCTAGAGAAGATTTCTTTTAGAAGTTGCATACTTGGTGTGCAAGCTAAGCTAGTTGGAAAGCTTCCCAATAAGCTTCCTTCTAGAACCTACCTACTTGGTGTGCAAGCTAAGCTAGCCATAAACTTCCCAAGAAGCTCCTCCTAGAAGTTGCATACTTGGCATATACATTATTTGATACTTAGAAGGAACCAAGAAACTTCCTAGAAGCTCCATAGATGTTTCTAGAACATCTCTAGAATTCTTGGCTAATTTGGCCTATTTGTTATTTCATAATTTGTTTGCTTACTCCATATTGTTACAACAAAGCATCTTAACAATACCTAACATATATAAATGTGTTCAAGAAAACATGTGGATTGTTGTGTTCCCATGGATTGAGGCATCTATTGGATCAAAATTGCCATCTTTCTCTTGAGCACTTCAATCAATATTGATGACTTGAGAAACTCATTATTGAGGTTGAGTACACTAGACCTATGGTGTTTAGGACAATATGTTGAATGAAAGCAAACAACATCATCAGGAATTGTTGTCGCATTAGCAATATATGTATTAATAGCATGTGGACATGCTTTCACAAGCTTCTTCAAATCAACTTGTCCACTATCTCCCACTTGTGCATTTTTTTTGATGCCCCCAAGGTAGTAGCAATGGTGTTGTGGCCAATACTACCACTAGAGATCCATCTACTTTTGAGATTGTGGAAACTCAACCTAAACATGAGTTTTGCAACACTTGCAAACAATTTGAACATCAAGAAGAATTATAGGCATACAAGTAGAGATTAGCTAGCTAGATATACTTAGGATGCAAGGTATATATTAGTATGAGCTCTTTATTATCAAAGAATCACATGTGAGGCATTATATCATATGTATTAGGGTGTCTCCCAACCAAAAATGGGTCTCTTGACCAAAGTCATACTTTGATTTTCTCTCTCTAAGAACACATTAGGCACTTAGCTCTAGAGTTTACAAATAGAAGATCATGTCTGGACTTGTCACTAATAGTTTGAGCCTGCTTGTTTGCCCAACCATGAAACCTTCTATCCTTGTTTTAGTGTTCTTTTTATTGGATAGAGGAATAATAGACAACCTAACACATCAATACAACACACAATCTTAATCTACTTGTCATCACTTCTACTTTTACTATCAAGAAATACATAATACCCCTAGAAAGAAAGAACCTAAGCACAATGCACACACCAATCCAAGCTAACGAGGTGTACAATCAAGTATGCAAGCATGGAGAGCATCAAAACACAAGAAAATTAGCAAAAAGTCTATATGTTTTTTGTAGAAATGTGCTTTAGAGGATTCATGCTCTATCCAAGATTTTTTATTAATTTTTATTCAAAGTTTACATCCAATTTGTACTCAAAGTAGAGAAATTCTATGCCTTTAAGATAGGGAAAGTTTTGTGAGACTTAGATTTAGATGAGTTTTTCTCTATAGCTCTCATTCAAATGTTTTAGGACTCAATGGAAAGCTTATAAGATAAAATTTCAAATAATATAAAGCAAGTCTCAAGATGAATACTATAGCTCTCTTGACAAGGTTCCAAACTTGGCCAAATTTTTGTAATTCCAACCCTAATTTTGAAACCCTAATTGAGGCTCAAGTCTTGATTCTTACACAATTTTTGGGTAAATTTTGGCCCAAGGATCATATAAAAGAACTGGGAACACTTTAGAAAGTTGAAACTCTTTCACTCTTGACTTTAAATTGTAGATTTTACATTCAATTAAAGTTGGACATAAAATTGCTCAACTAAGTTGACATATTTCCAATAGAGTTTGTTGCTTTAGATCTCATTAGCTGTAAAATTTAGTTCAACCAAATCTTATAAAATAGTTAATTGTGATCTTTGCCAAACCTCTATAAATTTTGATGTCTTAATCTAACATCAATCCCAAGATATGAATCAATTCCAAGCTGTGCTAACTTTTGAGCTATACAAACCCAAGTATACTTGAGCAAAGATAATAAATTCTCTATTTGAAGAATCTACATAAGATCATTGCACAAAGTTACAAGACCTAAACACCAACAATACTAGAAGTTTCTAAGTCTAATTTGAACAAGAACTTGAGAAGTGACAAAAATCCTAAACTTGAGATCATAATCTCTTTCCCAACATCTTGATTTCCAATTTTCCAACTTCAAATGATCAGATTAGATTTATGATCAACTTAAACTTAAAATATCTTTAGCTCACTACAAATCATATCTTTTCTACTTTCTGACCCAACTATTTTTTGTACTTCCTAACACTAATAAATCACAAAAAGCTATAATATAACACTCAAAAAACTCCAATTTATGCACCTAGGTATGAATTTGATCCCCATTACTTCAATTGATCATAACACACTTATAGTTTGGTCAATTTGGTCAATACTTTGACCCCACTCCTTGATTCTTGTTTCTTCACCATATCTTTTTTGCTCATTTCTCCAACTATGGTTTTTGCTTCTTGAATGCACTTCTTAAATTTCCTCAAACATTAAAAACTCTAGATTTCACCTATTAGGACTTGATTTCTTACACTTTTATCACTTAGTTATTTCTCCTTTTGAAATGTGGACCCCACAACTCCACCTTGAGGCACTTGAGCAAAATCAATTCCCTTTCTTTCTACAAGAGCACATAAATTATCAAGTACCAAACATGTACATAAGTAAGCACAAGAAGGATAATAGGACATGAGGTTTCTATCACCAATGCCATAAAATGCATACCCAAAATGTATGACAATCCAAGCTCAAAGTGATCATAGGCCCAGAATGTGCAACTATCAAAGCTCAAAAGTGATCAATAGGCCCAAAATGTCCTACCATCCAAGCTCAAGAGTGATCATGATGCAATCTCTAAAATTTGATGAGAAAAGGATTTAGGAGTGATAGATCAGGGATGCATAACATCTTTGGTTTAAAATCATCTTCCAATGCTCTAGCTCTCACATCATACTATAACTCTTACTCTCCAACATCCTCCGCCCACTTGAGACTTCTTAGACTAAACATATTTTCTCCTTTTTCTTCATAAAGTTTCCACCACCTATATACATCAGAGCTCTTGAAACATACAAGATCATAATCCATGGGCCAATCACTTAAATGTATATAGATTACTCACGATGCAATGGCTCAACTGTGGGATCCGTTATACAATCTACTCTAACAATATGGAGATAAACAACACTAGATTTTCATTGACTATGCAAACCACAACATGATACCTCGCATTTGATTGAATTTGAACAATGAGCACCTCACATGTGATATATTATGTGGAACCATTTCCTTGAAATGTTTGGATTTGAAATGTGCACCTCTCTATATTGGTCTTTTGTAACGCAAGACCAACAATTGTAGCCTTCTCCAACATAAGGAGCTATCTACTTGAGTTTAATAAGACCCTTTGTGGTGTATAGATCTTTCATAAAGGTCCCATCAAACTAAAAATTCCAATCTAGTTTTCCAATAGGACAACATCAAGTATAAATGTATCTTGCTAAAATGCAAGTCTAGTAGATAACTCCACCAACCTAGCCATTGTTGCCTACCACAAGCCATTAGTAGCCAAATAGATCCCATGCTTCTCCAAGTTAGCTCCACTATCAACCACCTTTGCTTTAGAAGCATGAACAACAACTCTCCACTCTCATAAAGGATGGCAACTAATCATAACCCTAGAATTGGGTCAACTTCCAATGTAAAGATGTCATTGGTTGAGAACTAAGGAGAGTACATAATTAATTGAGCTTCTCCTAACATCACACTAAACATAATTTCTATAGAAGGTTGGTGACTAGTATTTTGTCCATTATGAACTCCATCACCACCTACCACACCTACATTAGGATGTCTAGGAGCCATGGATGTTGTTTGTAGTGCTTCAAAAAGTGTGAAAGACTAGGGAAGTTTGAGTTGTTTACTCTCTTCTTTGTGGGTCCAATGTTACTAATGATCCTCTAGGCTCAAGAGCATGTACTATACTCCTAATCACTATGATAGATACATCTACTTGTGTTAGATCTACACATGAAGTCAAGGATATCTCTATCACCAACATAAGAGGTGGAAGCCTTAACACTTGAATCTGATCTCCTTTGAACTATAACCATGTTAATCAATCTATGTTCCAACTACTCAATCCAAATAGCCATGGTTGTATGAGAAGCAATAGCAAGTATTGTGCCTCTACTAGGTACATGTTCTTTATCGCTACCTCTACCACCCCGTCCTCTATTGCTTGGGATTCCTCTACCATATACTATTATAGTCTTACCACTTCATATTTTTGGATGTAAGTCAAAGCATAGGTCACTAGTGAGACCAAATTTGTGGCAATGATTAGATTGTTTTTGGACTGGATATGATGCTCTTGAGGTATCATATGAGCCCATTACCTTGGATGCACTCTCTCTTATGGTGAAGGCCACCACAAGTTTATCAAGCAACACCACCACTCATTGACTATTGTTGACTAAAAAAATAAGGAGAAGGATCTAGGTGTACTAGGCCTTCTATTTTCTGCATGAGATCAAATTGATCCACGCTATCCACAAAGCCAACATTGTGTGATACACTTTGCTACACTTTGGGAGAAGTACAATTATAGATGAGGTTTCCTTACCAAATCTATTTGTTACCACTCTCTCCTCCGCCATCTTGAGCTCAATGCATTCTACCAAACAAAACACCACCACCAAAGTCAATGAGATAGCTTGCAAAAATAAAGCATCATGTACTCTATGTTGTTACTCTTTGTCCAATATCCTATGGAAAAATTGGATAGCCAAGGCCTTAATAACTTGCTTAGTGAAATTGGTCATTTATCTTATATGAATGTATGCCTTGTATAGGCTCTTGTAGCCTTCAATGGGAACTCTTGCAAGCTATTCAATTTGTGAGTCCACACTTTTTGGTAGTTTACCTCAAGCACTAGAAGAATTCTACCATGGGATTAAACCTTGGTTATGCACTATCTCTTGCAATGGTACCTCCACTTGTAGTAGCACCATCTCGAAATAGTGCACCTCCACTAGATACACCAATGCTTCTAGAGCTAGAAATCATGGGTACTACTTTTCTACCTTTAGAAACCAAGCTTGAGGTGATGAAAATGTAATTCAGAGACCAAGATTATCTCCATAGGTCAATCTCTTCCAAGTGTGCTCTCTTGAACTTGTGGCAATCATCCATTGGAAAATCCTCCAAATGCTAGAATAACCCCTTCTATGCCATGAAGGATGAGAACAAAGTTGGGTTTTGTATCTACTATAGATTACACAAACTATCAAACTCATGGATAAAATCATTCAACCCAATGGTACCCCAATATACCAAAGTAGTGCCTAGGGCCTTTTGAGGCCCCATTAATCTTATCCATGTCCCACAACAATGGTATGGATAAATAATGTGTATTCTCAATTGAATAAGCTTCTATGTCAAACTCCAAACTAGAATCAATCTCCTCTCTCACTAAGACTTGAGATATTGATTGATACCAAGTGTTAATCTATGTAAAACTACTATGTACTACAATAATATCTCCTTTGAATCCTTAGAGTACTCCATTGAGATAATGTACTGCAAACTGCAGTTGTTACTACCAAGTACCACCACCAAGAACCATCAACAATTGAACACCACCCACTAATGTAGCTATAACAATGATAATTATACTAAGGGAAGAACAACATGTGACATACCATCACAACATGCACTCTCAAAATCTACAAGTGATCACTTCTTGCCTCACTATAAAGAAACATAGGTAGTATAACTAGTCATCATTCCAACCTCATTATTGAAAGCATATACTAGCATCAATGCTCTAAATATTTGCATCTCACACAAAACACGATGCACAAACAAGATGTAAAGAATGGAGGGATCCAGTCACAAGAAATCTAAACAAGAAATCTTTTTTCCAAATCCAAACCAGATTGGCTCTATTATCATTTGGCATTTAACATAATAGGAGCGACTACTCCTATACTACCAAGATCACCAAGGATGGGATCAATTATCCTCTCTTTGCTAAAGCTACATAAGTGTAGATATGAGTCCACCAATCTCAAAGATAACAAGAGAAAGTATACTAGTTTGTTGAGTGTGGAGTTTGATTGGGGTTTTCACTACATGACCCATGTGTTGGCAAGTGATCTAAGGAGCATAATGCCTTTAATTGGGGTCATGTCATTAGGTCAATATATAGGGGATTCAAGTGCAACACCCAAGAAGAAAATTTTAGAAGTTGTGCTTGGTCCATAGTTGGAGCTCTACAACTATAAGAATATGGAGTTTCTTGACAAGTTAATCAAGGCTAACAAAGTAGCAAATATGCCAAATTAGCCTAGAGTATTCTAGAAATATCTAAGAAGCTACTTGGTCCTTTCCAAGTATTATGTAACATGCATGTTAAGTGGAAACTTCTAGGAGGAAGCTTCTTAGGAAGCTTCCCAACTAGCTTAGCTTGCACTCCAAGTAGATAGCTTCTAGAAGGAAGCTTCCAACTAGCTTATCTTGCATGCCAAGTAGGTTGTTTCTAGAAGGAAGCTTCTTGAGGAACTTCTTGGTTAACTTGGCTTGCACTCCAAAAAAGTGGTTTTAGGAAGCTTCTTGAGAAGCTTCTCAAGAGCCTTGTATGCTCTCTATAATACCAAAGCCCAAGCTTATACTAGGAATTTGGATTTTCTTTCATTCAAGTGTCTCAATCTGATCTTCCACTCCGGTTTTCCATTCTCCTATTTCTCTCCTCAATCATGGTCTTTTACATTTATATTAGAGCAGGAATGGGATGAACAAAATTTATAGACCACCAAATCTATTTCTACCAAACCATTAGGACTTTTGTGTCCATGTACTACCCAAGCATCATTTCACTCAATTCATCATCTCACATTTTGGGCAATTTTTTTGAATGCAATCACCTTGCTGATGTGGTACTTCCAATTGTTACTTATGGAGAATGGTGGACGTGTTGCATCTATGTGTTAACTTAGATAAACTATAGGTAGTTTGATAGGGTCGTAGTAATGGCAGCAATGCCCAAGGTTATCATTACCATGTAGAATTGTTAAAAGAGCAAGATCATCAACGATAAGAGCATGTAGAGAGAGCACCAATTCAAGAAGGAGAAGAGCAAACCCAATTTCCAAAAACTAAGGTATTTGAAGGTAAGAATCTCACGGGTGTAGTAGAGAATTTTGTGTTTAACTACAAACATTATTTCAAAGCTACAAATTGTCAAGATGAACAAAAATAGATTCTCTTGGCTTCTAGCCAATTGGACAGAGTAGCAAAGCTATGGTGGCAATTTTGAGTAGAGCAAGTTGAATGGAAATTTGTTGCACCAATTTTGACATGGAGAAAATTTAGGACTGCAATAATTGGTTGATTTCAAGCTATAAATGCCACACAAGCTACAATAGATAGGTTGATAAAGTTGAAGCAAATAGGCTCTATAAGAAGCTAAATCACACAATTCTAGAACACCATCATGTAAATTCCTAATATATTGGAAGGTGAATCTCTAGATCAATTTGTGAGGGGTTTGAAGTCAAAAACCAAATAAGAGTTCACTATCCAAGAGGCAAAACACTTGGAGGAAGCCATGCAATTGGTTATGCACTTTGATTCCTTAGTTGCAACCGCTTGGTCTTGACCTCCATAGAACTTATCAATACACTACACAAGGGGGAGGAGCTGACACTTATGGAGATTGATGCTATCCTACGGAGGCCACTTGGTATTACAGATAAGGAAAGATTGAGATAAAATAGTGGTTGTTTTTATTATTGCCAAATTAGACATCTTATTGTTGAATGTACACTCAAGAATATGCGACCTCAACAAATTGCCCAAATGGAGGTTGTAGAGTAGGATGATCAAGGAAACAAGGATCCCAATAGGAGATTTTGAGCCGCCTATAGAGCACTTGATTAAATCCAATGAGATTGAAATCTTGACTGCTTCACTTGTAAGGTATGATATTTGATCATGGTTTTAGGATTTTGGTGGATTCTAGAAGTTTAGAGAAATGCATATCCATCCAATTAGCAAAGAAATTGTATTCCTATCAAGCCAATAATTGGAAGTAGATTGTTGATGGCGGATGGTAGAAAGGGTTCTATATTGTGTACCTCACATCCTACTACATTCAAGATTAGGAAGGAGTACATGGAGTGTATGAGGTTTGTAGTGGAACGTCTACATTATGATGTCATTCTAGGTTTGCCTTGGCTTGAACATCATAAAGTTCAATTTGATTTGAACCAATGACAAATTCAAGTACAAAACCAAGGTAACAATTTTTGATTAGGTTGTTTAGCACCTTTGAGTAAGACACCTAAGAATAGTCAGTCCTAAGATGGGAAGTTTGTCAAGAAAGCAACCATAGAGCAAGCTTTGAAGGAAGATAAGTCCCAAGATGGGAAATTTGCAAATAAAGTAGCCATAGAGCAAGCTTTGGAGGAAGATAAGTCTATTTTTTCAATATGGATGAAACAAATTGCGCATGGAGAATCTAAGGAGGAACAAAAGCCTCATCAAGAAATGGTTGATCAAATTTTCTAAGAGTTTTTAGATTTGTGTTTTTGGATGATCTGCCAAAGGGATTTCCCTCTAATTGTTGTATGCCCTTCAAGATTGAGCTATTGCTAGGAAATACTCCAATGAGTAGACCAAATCTATCGGCTCTCATCAAAGGAGTTCTACAAGCTTTGAACAACATTGATGGAGCTATTAGAGAAGGATTTCATATGACATAATACATCTCTTTGGGGAGCATCAACACTATTTGTGCTAAAGAAGGATGGAGAACTTCACTTCTGTATTGATTATTGTGGTCTCAACAAACAAACAATGAAGAATGCATATCCCTTGCCTTGAATTGGTGACTTGCTTGATCAATTGAGTGGAGCACAATACTTCTTCAAGTTGAATCTCCAAAGTGGCTATTGGCAGATTCTCATTAATAGAGAAGATGTGCAAAAGATTACCTTTTGCACAAGGTATGGGCATTTTGAGTGGAGAGTTTTGCCTTTTGGGCTCACTAATGCTCCAATAGTCTTCATGGATTAGATGTATTGGGTGTTGGATAGGCTATTGGATTGATATGTGATGGTGTTCTTGGATGATATTTTAATCAATAGCAAGACGGATGAAGAACACGCAAATCAAATGCAAGAAGTCCTAACATAGTTACATCAATGACAGTTTTACTACAAGAAGTTGAAGTGTACCTTTTGGTAGAAGGAAGTTACCTTCTTAGATCACAAGATCTCATTGGAGGGGATCAAGATGGAAGGAGAGAAGATTAAGGTCATTACTGATTGGCCTACTCCAAAGGATGCTATAGAAGTATGGGCATGTAATGGATTGGCAAGTTTTTACCAATGGTTCATCTACTATTATGCTCATGTGGCTGTACAATTGGCCGACCTCTTGGCAAAAAACTTGAGCTTCCAATGGACTACCAAGCACAAAGAAGCATTCCAAAAGCTAAAACATATGGTGTCTTCAAGACCTATTCTTCAACCATATGACCCTCAACTACCATGTTTGCTTGATTTTGATGCTTCTAACTTTGCAATTGGAGCAATGTTGAAACAAGAATTCCCAAATGGGTCACATCTCATTGCCTTTGTGTCTCACCAACTAAACACCACAAAAATAAATTACTCTACTCAAGATTGAGAACAACTAGCAATGGTATATGCCACCAAGGTATGGAGGCATTATCTATTGGGGAGACAAGTGATCATGAAAACCAATCACAAACCCTTGTTGCAGACATTACATTTGGGATACATGAAGAGTTGACATCATCAATAGGAGGAACAACTATAGTTGTTTGACCTCAAACTTGAGTCCAAACCCAATAGGTTCCATGTCATCTCCAATGCACTATCATGATGACCTGATTTGAAGTCTCTTCCTCTCATCAGAGCGGCAATTACAACAATGTCAATCAACTCTAAGGTCCAAATTGAGTTTAGGATTGCTTTACAACAAGATCCATTCTTTAAGATGGTACAAGGTTGTCTTGCTGCACATGATAAGGAATAAAATGACTTCTTCTTCAAAGAAGGCCTTCTCTTTTGGGAGACCCATATCTATGTTCTATCCAAGGGTGATCTATGACTTGTGCACCTTCAAGAAGCCCATGACTTACCAATCGTTGGTCACATGGATGTGGAAAAGACCTTGGGTACCCTACAATGCCAATGGTAGTGGACCAACATGGCACATGATGTTCAAGAGTTTGTTTGATCTTGTGAGAACTACCAATGCAACAAGGCCAACAACTAGAAATTGAGTAGACTCCTTCAACTACTCCTAATTCTATCTGCTTGATGTGAGCTTAGATCTCATCACATTCTTGCCCAAGACAAAGCAAGGTCACATAACAATCATGGTGTTTGTGGATAAAGCTTAACAAGCAAATTTTTTTGGCACCAACCTTTGATACCATAGATGTTCCAACATTGGCATAAATTTACTTTGACACCGTCTTCAAGCATCATGAGATCCCTTGTGTACTAATCTCCAATTGTGATCCTTGATTCATTAGAAAATTTTGGCAAGCACTCTTCTAGATGCTCAATACCAAGATTGCTTTATCCATGGCCTATTATCCTCAAATTGGTGAACAAATTGAACATGAAAATTGCATCTTGGATATGCTTTGTACCTTTGTCAATGTTCACCATACCAATTGGGATGAATGTCTTGCAGTTGTTGAGTTTGTATACAATAATTCCAAACAAGCAAGCATTAGATTCTCTACTTTCTTCCTTAATTTTGGCCAAGCCCCACTTGTTCCAAATTCCTTTCTTGCTCCTCTTCCATCTCATGTCTCTTATACTTCCACCTTCCTGACCACCATATCCCAATCCCTCCAACAAGCCAAATCTCATCTTCTTGTTGCTCAAAATTGTCACAAACAATATGCAGACCACCATCATTGTGATATCACCTTTCAACTCAATGGTAAGTTCATGCTCTCCTCTAGTAAATTACCCTTCCCACTTGATACCCAAGTCCATAAATTTGCTCCTAATTGGATAAGACACTTTGATGTCAACCAAATTGTTTCTCTTATTGATGATTGACTTGCCTTGCCTTGTTATATGCACATCCACCTTGTCTTTCATGTTTCCAAGTGGAAACTCTTTGTTCTTGATCCATCTTCTTTTACCTCTCATGTCCAACTTCCTCCCCCTCCCATCCCTATCAATGATCATGAGGAGTATGAAGTTGATTATATCCATGCGCGTCGCCACATTCAACAAAGTTGCCAACAATATACATAGTATAAAGTCCTTTGGAAAAGGTATCCCCTTCATGATGCCACTTGGGAGTCTCTTTCTTATCTACATAATTCACAAATGGCCATCTAGGAGTTTGAAGCTTTAATGGTGACAATGACATCACCAACTAGTGGTAGGGAAATATGTAATAATATAGAGTTTACCAAAAATTTAGTCAAGGCTAATGAAGTAGCAAATAGGCCAAATTAGCCTAGAATATTCTAGAATTATCTAAGAAGCTACTTGGTACCTTCCAAGCATTAGGTAATGTGCATACCAAGTAGCAACTTCTAGGAGGAAGCTTCTTGGGAAGTTTCCCGGCTAGTTTAGCTTGCACCCCAAGTAGGTAGCTTCTAGAAGGAAGTTTCTTGGGAAGATTCCAACAAACTTAGCTTCGCATGCTAAGTAGACGGCTTCTAGAAGGAAGCTTCTTGAGGAGCTTCTTGAGTAACTTGGCTGGCACTTGAAGAAAGCATCTTTAGGAATCTCTTTGAGGAGAATCCAAAGATCCTTGTATGTTCCTTATAAATACCAAAGCCCAAGCTCATTTTAGAAATTTGGAGTTTCACTCATTCAAGTGTCTCAATGTGATCTTCCACTCTTATTCTCTCCTTGGTCTTAGTCTTTTACAACAACTATAAAGTTTGAGATCTCTAAAAGCCTCTCTAGATCTGATTGACTCCACAAAATCCAACCCTAACTTGAGAAACTTCCAAATCAGGTCAATCCTTTGCAAATTTGGCAAATCTCCAACTCTTTTGCCAATTTGGACCTCTAAGTCAAGCTAATCTCTCAAATTTGGGAGATGTTGAACTCTGAATCTCTAATTTGAGTAGATGGTTCCTAAATCAACCCCAACTTTGCACCTTGGCTTGATTTGCAACCCCCGACCTTCAATTTCATCTTCATGCACTTGGATTGACTCCTCAATCCAAGAAATTGAACACCTAATTCTACAAGTTTAGAAATTTTGGCAGCGCTTTTGCACTTAGTACAACAACTATAAAATCCATAGTGAAACCTTGTAGTGCTTTTACATATTTTCACTCTTAGAGAAATCAAGCACAATGATCAAAGGTACCAATGATATCCTAGGACTAGAAATACCACCAACGCTCACACTTCTTGCTCCTAAATTTCCCTTGACTCATTTCTTTGATGTAATCAATTGATCATAAACTCAACATTCAACTCAAGATATTGCTAAAAATAGGCTCTAATTACACTATCAAGCCACACCTACTCTTGCTAAGAGACTCCATGTGACCCTTGTTGGCTTCTATGTACCATAGCTAAGAGCTCAAAAGCTCAACATTAGAGAAATAAGCTTTATGGAGTTGCATTTCAAAGAGGCCACTCTAAAGAATCCATCACTAATATTTTGTATGATGATGTAATTAATGATGCAAATGGTGTAACTAATGGTAGTCCTAATAGTGTGTCATGCGTATATACATTGCTAGAAAACATACATTATTGTCAACATCATACAATATAAAAGCACAATATATACAAAAGTCATACATAAACTCTAAAATACCACAATAATTAGTTCACAATCAACTCAAATCACACTCAACTTGAATCAAAAATTGATCTTCAACTCGATGATCTGCCAACCATGGGTACTTATATAAGTCAAGCTACACCTTCTAGCTAAGAGACTCTATGTGATGCTTGTAGGTCTTGTCTACCACACCCAAGAGCTCAAAGGTTCAATATCAGACAAGTGAGCTCTTTAGAGCTACACTTTGAAGGTATACCTCCTTGCTTGACCTAGATCTCCAACCCTAATGGCATAGTTGATGGCACATCTGATTGTGCAAATGGTGAAAGTGATGATAGGTTCCATAGTGTAATCAATAACCCTAATAAAAAATCTGGCCATCATTGAGTACTCTTTGAGCAATTGCTAATGTAACTCTAACTGCAAAGACTATCATTTCAAAATTCAATCAAACTAGCTTCACCATTGCAAATGTTGTGATAGTTGTTGTGCATATATACATTGCTACACAACATACATCATTATCAATATCATACATTATAGAAGCACAACTCACACAAAAGTCATATATAAACTGTAAAGTACCACAATTGCCTTCTAAGTCGGTGGTTAGGTCTCTCTTACTCCAATATAGCCATCTATGTTGAGTATGTGATATGCCCTATGTTGGGCAAAGATCAAGAGGTTAGGTGCTATCAAGCCTCATCTTTTGTCACTTGTTTGCAATCTATGTCACATAAAGAGTGAACTAGCTATAGGTCAAGTAAATCAAGCACATTGCCATTGTCCTTGAGGAACTACCATGAGAAGAGGCAAACCTGCCATATGTTATCCTCTCAAATAACTATCAAAAACCAACATTATAGCAAATCCACCAAAAGAGCCACATAATATACACCACAAGGGTAGCACATACAACTACCAAGCTTAGGTCCATAATGCCATCAATATTTGGGAGGTGGCATGGTGCACAATTGCACATATCATCCTTCCAATCAATACCATCACGTCTTTCCAACATGAGGACTCTAGAAGGAAAAATCTCATGCACTCTTAAGATGGTGTGGCTTAGAGTCACATCAAATGTTGTTGGTGCAGTTTGCTATAGATATATATAATCAATGGATTGAGGGTCTATAACTTCCTCCTTGAATAGTAGCATAGCATAAGGTATCCCTATGTCAAGCAATTGTTGAGTTTTCAAAGGCCATCAAAATTACTTGTTGAAAGACCTTTGCCCATTGAGAACATGTGCATCAATATGTCTAGATCATCCAAGAGTAAAACTACAATAACATCATGATGAATGGCTACAAGTGAATCTAGATCTTGTCCATAAAGTAGAACATAAGGAGAGAAGGATGCTAAGGAGGCTTGCTGGCTGAACCAATAGCCCATGGCCAACCAAGGTAATTTGAGATCCCAATCTCCCAAGTGACCTCTTTGCAAACTATACTTGTGAAATCCTCTCTTCATTGTTTACACCACCCTCTTTGCTAAGCCATCTACCTCACAGTGATCTTGGGAGATAGTAGGATGATCAATTAGGGCCTTGTCACACAAGACCTAAAACTCTCCCAAGAACTTTGTATTATGAACCAACTTGCCTTCTAATGGATATTAAGGTAGCACACCATGGACTGAGAAGACCAAGAACCTCAACTCCATCACACTCCTCCAAGGCTAGAACTCCAAGGCACCTCAAAGACTCAAGTTATTGCTCACTAGAGAACTCAATGAGAGAGAGATAGTCTCAAATGAAAGGATGATCAGTGCCTCCTCATTCCTAGCTTACATACTTGTGAGAAAACTACACACCACCAAAGTTACTAATTACCAAAGTAACTCAAGTTACTAGGCTAAAAGTCAAATAAAGTCTAAAAGTCTAAAGTCTAAAGAAATATTTAAACACATAAGAATGATCCCATGGGTAGGTTGTCTTATCCTTACCTACCAACTAAGTCAAAGATTCCTTCACATGGGCTATCTTTGGACTATAGAAAAATCTGCACTAACAAGGCTTGTATGCCCAAGAGTTCTCAACTCTTTCCTCAAAATCAAATAACTAGGAATAATACTAAGTCAATACAATAGAAAACAATATAGTGATGCTCACTCTTTTCCCTTCCTCTAGAATAGAGTCACCTTTATTTTAGCCAGGACTAACTCTAGCTAATCATGACTAATGTAGAAGCTTAACTAAACTCCATATAGATAAAAAAATTCCACTACTTGCAAGACCAAACTTAACATCCTTATAGAGTATACATGCATCAATGGGTATTACAAGTCACACTATCTACCTTGGTGGACTTGGTGTTCAGCATACCAAGATGGAAGCTATTGTGTGTATTCCTCGGCCTACAAATGTTAGTAGAGTGTGAGCATTCATTGGGTTGGAGAACTTCTATTGCCAATATGTTAGAATGGTTCTGCATTTCAATGGAAAGTAGCAAGGTCAAGTTTATTACAAAGTGGAAACTGAGAGTGGAGATACCAAAGATCACCCATCCCAAGATCATCATGCAAATTGAAGAAGCTCTGTCCAGAAACTGCAGTATGGGTTTCAACAACTTTTGCATTTGGATAGGGCTAGAAGCCATGTGAAATTTTAACTACTTATCCATGAGGTCAGCTGTAAAATTTCTGTACCTGGCTCTCAAACCTAAAAATATAGGATATATATATATATATATATATATATATATATATATATATATATATATATATATATATATATATATATATATAAAAGTATACAAGTGTGTTGAGTCATTCTTCACCATGGATTTGACATGATTACTTACTAGAAATGATAACTAAAGATTATTCTTTCTTGCATGTATAGCTGCTATGAATATTAGCTTGAGATACTTTATCAACAGTATTCCTCAAGGTAATGTCAATATCTTTTGTGTCTAGATGAGATCTAAAATATTCAAATTTATCTCTAGGTAAAGCTTTGGTGAAAATATTGGCAACTTGCTCATCTATAGGAATATACTACAGATCTATTAATCCAACCAATACCTTCTCTCTAATGAAATGATAATGGATCTTGATATGTTTGGTTTGGTCTTTGTATGAAAAATTGGATTGCTAACAAATTTAATACTCCTTGTGTTATTTGCATATAAAATTATAGGATCATGAAAAGCATATCCTATATTTTGTAGGAAGGTATGAAGCAAAATTTCACCACATGTAGCATTAGTGGCTACTAGTGGGTTTGACCTCTATATTATGCTTCTCTTGATGATAAAGCAACAATAGATTGCTTCTTAGATGATCAACTAATTGCAGAACCTCCAAGGTTAAATACATAACTTGATGTTGATTTTTTATCTTGAGCATTTCCTGCCCATTTTGCATCAATGAACCATGTAGAATGGGTAATCCAGCAGCTGAATAGTGAAAATAAGCAAAATTCTTCTACCCATATCAAGATGTGGTTTCCTTGGTGTTTGCACAAATAGATTCAATAGAGCCACTAGTCCAACAGCGTAGCCTAGATTTGATTTTGTCTTGTAAGAGTTAAATAAATCAGCTTTACTACAATATATTTGTACATATTTGGATCAATAAACAACTCATCATCTTTGGTCCTTAACTTCAATGAAGTTGAGAAATGAGTATAAATAGGTTTACATACCATCACAACAGAAACTTCTCCAACATGTTGAGAGAAAACTGACACTGTAATAACCAAACGTCAAGACAACAATGACGTTTGATTATTATAGTGTCATTGATGTCTTGAATCAACTCAATATCCAAGAAGTGTTTGAGTTCTCCCAAGATTTCATATTGAACGCTCCATTCAACTGATCTTATACTTGCAGAATGAGATCTTGAAATGAATAGGTCATCAATAAAACCATAACATCACCAACTTGTAAACTATACAACAATGAACCGGAACTGTAAAATTGAATTCCATTAGATAAAAGATCACAATTTATCTTGGCATTGCAAAGAGGAAAATAGTGGACGGCTTGAAATCAAGCTAGTTTCTTCCAAGCAAGTACATCAAGATCTGAAAGAGCACCTGCCAAACAAGCCTCAACCGTAGTGACAACTTCAAACAATTCTTTTAAGAACTCAAACATTCTATATTTCAATACTTAATAATTGTTCGTTGTCGAACTTCACTCGTGATACCACCATATGTATCGAGTTTAGTAATCATGGCACAGACGATAAATAAGATTGCTAATCAAATCACTTAGCAGTGGAAACCATCTCACAAATTTGAACTCCAAAGGCTCTCACAATCTCTCTTTTGCTATGATACTGTATTCCGAAGAGAAAATTGAGAGTGGAAATACCAAAGAATGGTCTGCGGGACACAAGTCCTAATCCAACATATATAGGAAGAGAAAATATACAAGTATGTTAGAGTCATTCTTCACCATGGATTTGAAATGGTAACTAAAGATTAATCTTTCTCACGTATACTAGCCCGTGATATTCTATAAACAAAATTACGTGATCTGTACTCCAGACTCCAGTTCTGGTCATGGGAGATGAATCGATAGAGCTCACTCATATAAGTTGGCGCAGAATGTGGCTACCCTCATTCGTTCTACTGTAAAGCATTAGGTTTGTTATGGTTCGTGATTATTCCCGCGAGAAAATCCCAAGTAATCCAAGTTCTACCTCCTATGCTTCGCGGTGATGTTTCTAGGCAGAAGGACCCAGACCAGACTATCATACATTGCTATACAAACCAAGTAGATAAGCACGTGCTTTGATTTGCAAGCAAGTTCAGTATTATATCCAGCAACATTTGCATTTTCAAGCTTCTAGTAGCTCCTGCGACCATCTACAATCTACAGGTTTAGTTCCAATCTACTTTAATTCAGGACTACTTTCTTCTTTGTCTCCTAGATGTAGCCGCTAGTATGCATTTTCTCCCTTGCGTGCGTGGCTTCGGGCCGCTCTCTCCTGGTTCTAATTTTATTTTTTTTGGCCTTTTGGGATGCTGCCTCCTGCTCTTTATCAAAGAGAAGCAAAGAGAAGGCGACCGCGTGTGATAACAAGAAGGATAAAATCAAACCATGCAAGGAACAGACATAGGGGTAAAATGGGGTTATGCCCCAAAAGTAACTCTCTAACTCCTTTTGCACTTCTTAAAATTAACTTTCAGAAGTGCTCCAAGGGCGCTGGCAGTTGAACCTTCTTCTTTGACGAGTTCCACAAGGAAATTGCTATTGCATACAAACTTTGAAACAAATTAAATCACTCGAGCAACGCGCAATTCCAGCAGCAAATTTTGCATCCGTAAAGAATTTTAGTGTGTAAGAAATTGTACTATGTCTAAATTTCCTGTGATCCATCTGGGCACCGTCTCCATCCCTCAGATTATTGTAGATGCCTGAGAGTCTGAAATCGCCATTAGAATGCAACGACAGATCCCAACACCCTGCAGTTTAATTTAGGATTTCTACGAAGCTACTCATTGAAATCGAATCGCACATATGACAAGTCAGGATCAGGATCTTGTAATCAAAATCCAGACTGCCCCGAAACATATCGTTGTCAACAAAATGCACTCTTCATTGCAGCCTATTTTTCTCTTTGCCTGAGAAGATCTTATGCTTTTCGAGTAATCAAGGACTATTTTTGGATGAGAGGAGACTCGGCCAGACAGGGCAGGTAGTGCAGGAAAACTTAGCAATTCTCAGTGGAGGATGCAGACGCGCTTGACGTCTACACATTTATGATCTGTGAGTTGTAAAATATTTGTCTGTGATGCAGTTAGTTCTTTGGACCTGGCTGTTCACTTGTGCTGCGTTAAAAGTCGAAACTTGTCTAAATGTAGTTTGTCCCTTGCGAACATCTCATTCAATGTGAATTAGGCCAATCGACTCATATCCAGAAGTGGACCTAAAGAAAGGTTTTAGAAACGTGTACAAAACAAGCAAAACTAAAAGGCAAATCAGTCTGCAAATGTGAGGTGAGAACTGCACAAATTTCCTGGGCATGATGATGAGAGTGGAGCAACTTGAAGAGCGATTGTATTTACAGCATAGCGACGCAGTGGGACGCTACATATCGCACTTTGAGTGGAGCGGCCGAGGGATACGATGAGATCCTCTTTGATATGCTCATAATATCGTATAGTCACATGTACACTTACTGAGATGTGCCGATATATGTGACCGGAGCCGTATATAGCTAGACATGTTGCTCGACTTATGAATCCGTGGAGGTGTCCATGAACTACTGTCCTGACCATAGCCACAGTAGATCGCATGAAACTGATTAATCTGAATGCAGACTGCCTGTTTACTGTATAGTCAACTGGGTTGTCTTTCATATCAGAGCTCATGAAGGTCACGGTTGAGGAGACAGAGATAAGTTTGTAGATCCGACCGTCGAGCTCTGGATTCCCGAAAAGTCTACATACAGCGTATCCGGCTGACATACATTCCACGAGATGTACTTGATAAGGTCAACACAACCTGTAGCAGCTCGTTTTGATACCAACGGTGAGTAGCACTGTCAACACAGAGGAACTCACAACTTCATTTACGTCAGGGAATTTAGAAAAGGTGGGTGAAAATTGACTTCAATGATTTCTGCTGTTAACTGGCTTGTGACCTCAACGTAATAAATTTCGAGAAGTTTCGGGGAGTCCAGAGTGGTTCATTTTCCATTTGGATTGCGCTACAGTTAGTACTTTGCCAAGAGTACCACCTATAGCAATCATATTTTGCCTTATGCACTGTGAATCACCAATGGTAGGTCGGACTTGACTTCAGCAGGTACGCATCAATGATAATGGGAATAATCAAAATTTTCTCCTCCCTATCAAGTCAGAGGGTGAGATCTGACTTTATTCTAAATTCAACAGAAGTCAAGAATTTACCTTTATCTTAAATGCATGCGCAATAGAAAGTCAACCACGAGTGACCTCGTGGAAGTGTGTCAGGAGCTAAACGCACCAGATATCTGATTTTGTGCTGAGTTTCGAGGGACTCACTTGAATGTGTATGTAGTTTCAGTTACATCAATGTCCCAGAATGATGCGAGATGATGATCGTAGATGCACTCCAATTTTCCTTCTACTTGCCCGCTAGAATCACATGCCCATCCTTCTGCTTCCCTCTTGGTGGCGCTGTAAACATGTCAACGGACTTTACGCGCTCATTTACTGTACTTGTTTCAAAGAGGGTCCAAACTAACTTGCCCAAGGAAAGATCCACAGTCCAAACGAGTGGAGTGTGTCAGATACTGCCCTTTGACTCATTGAAATTAAACTGATAAAACGTAGTGATGAAAGGCTGCTTCTTTTGTCGTTTATGCTCGCGCATACATATATAATGCATCTATCCTGCATATTCAAGATCACCGACTCGCAGGTTCAGTCCTGGTAAGGAGAGGCGAAAGAGTGAGATACTTTGGTACAATGGGGCGAGTTACCTGCAGGACACTGCTCCTGGTAGCTCTCGTGGGTTTCGTTGCTGCTCAACTATGGGCGTTTGCGGATGCGGAGGACTCCGCTTCTGAGGCTGGTCTGGAGCAGCTGACAGGTCGCAAGGTTCTTGGTTATTACGCATCCCCTCCTCCGAAGAAATCGCCTCCATATATTTACTCGTCACCACCTCCCCCGAAGAAGTCTCCTCCTCCTCCGTACTATTACAAGTCTCCGCCTCCACCAAAGAAGTCTCCTCCTCCGTATTATTACAAGTCCCCACCTCCACCAAAGAAGTCTCCTCCTCCTCCGTATTACTACAAGTCCCCACCTCCACCAAAGAAGTCTCCTCCTCCTCCGTATTACTACAAGTCCCCACCTCCGCCCAAGAAATCTCCTCCTCCCCCCTACTACTACAAGTCCCCACCTCCGCCCAAGAAGTCTCCTCCTCCCCCGTACTATTACAATTCCCCACCTCCACCGAAGAAATCCCCTCCTCCTCCATACGTCTATAAATCCCCACCTCCACCAGCGAAATCTCCCCCTCCCCCGTACTACTACAGTTCCCCACCTCCACCAAAGAGTTCCCCTCCTCCTCCATACGTCTATAAATCCCCGCCTCCACCAGTGAAATCTCCCCCTCCCCCGTACTACTACAGCTCCCCACCTCCACCAAAGAGTTCCCCTCCTCCTCCATACGTCTACAAATCCCCACCTCCACCCGTGAAGTCTCCCCCTCCCCCGTACTACTACAGCTCCCCACCTCCACCGAAGAGCTCCCCTCCTCCTCCATACGTCTACAAATCCCCACCTCCACCAGTGAAGTCTCCCCCTCCACCTTACGGTTACTAGCGAATTAGGTGGACATGGGCATACAACAGGTAAGTGTTTCAGTTCGTGTCAGCTCGATTGTCAAGTATCCGACTTAGAAATTTGTTCCGTTTTTATCATATGCACCGAATCTCACATTTTCTCATGAAGAGTCTGTGACACTGCTGAGTCTTGGAATATGTCTCTAAAGCAGATGAGCATGTGCATTGCAGACTGGATAGCTGAGCTCGAGTGCATCTATTGCTGTATACTTCCAGTGATTAAAACTCGACATCTTTAAGTCTGTAGCTGTCGCATGCTCCGTGAAACTGACCATTGCTGGTATTGTGTATGTTCCATGGTAAAGATGCCGGGCCCTTGAATGCTTGTGTACAAGCGGCTCAGCAAAGGAAAACCCAGCCGAATTGCGTATTGAACATCAGTTTCACCTGTGGAAGCCGCAGTCGGATCCCTACAATTACACAAAGCAAAAAAGTATGTATTTCGTCTTGCGCCTTACATGAACTATGTCCAAACGCTAGGACACAGTTCATGAACGGTTCTGCGCCGCCGTGGAGACCTCTAGATGTGCAGGAGACATAATGCTCAGGAGTAGGGGTTCTTAGGAGCCGCTTTAACACGTCCACAGTGAGATTGTGTATTGGCCATCTGTAGCTGCAGAGCTGGATTGGTGTATATAAAGTAATCACGTGTCCAGATCGTTGAAGAGGATAAAACTCAGAATGTTAAGTTTCTCGACATGTCATCGAGATCAGTACGAAATAAAGGTTTTCTCTACATTATCTTGAAACTAGGCGGATCCAGAATCGCCATTCACACAGACGTAGAATTTGGGTAGCTGCTACTGACAACTTCAAGGTATGAGCTATTCCACAATCTTGGTTAATGTTTACGAAGAAATTACTCCCTGGACAGATGCACAGAATGTGATCAATACACCAATCGAAACTTGTCTCCAAGACCAGTTACTTCTATCTTTAGAGACGACGATCGTCACCATACTACCTCGTTCTGTTGGCGAGTTTTCCAACTTCGATGAATCCTTGATAAAGAAAATTGTTCGATACGTATCCGTTGTATGCCATCACGGAAGAAGACTGGGGTTGGTACACAGGTTGGTGACAAAGCACAACAAACTCGTAGGTTGAAGTTATCCACAAGCTACTCAAGGTCACACGGTGCCGTGATTGTTCTTGACGTGTATGGGGCTGAGAAAGAGCGATAGATGTGACGTAACATATGAAGGACGACGTTTCGCATCCAACCATGGAAGTTTGAGCATTCGCCGATGGGGTCACATTAACCGTGAATTTGCGAACACGCCCCATTTTTCAAAGGTAATGATACGTCCTTCAGATATATAAACCAAATGTCAAGCAGTGGTAAGTCGTCGACTCATCGCAAAGAAGTAACGCTATTTTATTCCCATGCCATCATGCGGTACTTGCGTCACTTGCATTCCTCGCAACCCAATACCACCAAGACTCCCAGTCAGAATTGCCAAGTCTAATGTGAATAGCATTCCATCGTCTACAGATAATGTATAGATCGTCCACAAAGTATGCTCTAAGCCTCTCAGCGTGTACTCTCTGTGAGCGTGACACCGCGTTTGTGGCTACTCTGTCTACACATAGAGGTCTCCAAAAACATTTCTCCAATCCATCCTTTATTAACACTGATATACACTTTATGTTCGTGTTTATCTTTTTCTTTATGAATCCCTCGCACTCCTACAGACAGATAGTTGCTCCTTGAACCGATTTACTGCATCGCTCCAGTGACCAACTATTAATTCGCACTGAGGGTGTGGTAAGGTATCGGAAAGCTGTATCGGAACGCATCTCCTTCACTTTGCTGAAGTACTCCTCCTACCGGCAATTCATAGACAGCAAGAGCCGGGATGATCATATCGCAGGTTTACTCAGATCGAATGACATTCGCTAAGAGGAGACATGATAACTTACTAATTAGGATTATAGCATCTCGATTACGTCTACTCTCATGCATATGTATACTACGAAAGTTGATGTATACGATGAAGGTTGACAGCTAGAGCGGAAATACTGAAGTTACGAATTCAATCAAAAACTGCATATACATATGCACTACTAATGGCAATTGATACTCATTCTATCAATCCAAATATGACACATTCAAATTGTTGAGCACATACACGCTCTAACTCCACAAAGTCTAGATCGAATGAAGTCAACAGCATGAAGTGCTCTGCTTAACATAAAGGTAAAAGAAAGAAGATAAAGACTTGGTCAAAATGTCTTCAAAACTTCCTCTCCTTAACCCAAATATGAATCTAGCCAGCATCGTTCTATTCCAATTCAAGTCCGAGGATTTTATAAGATGAAGGTCGAAAATTCACGACCAAGGCTCAACCAATGTGTTGCAACTCTAAACACTTGTTTACTTTTAGCTTGGCTTTACGTTGTTTCGCACACAGTTGTTACTTGATCTGCTAACCCTCCCAAGAAGGAATGATACTAGCTCCATCTCTTCGTTTCTTAGTTACTTGATCTGCTACCCCTCGCAACAAGTAATGATACTAACTCCATCTCTTGTTCCTTAGCTGGTTCTGACCTCGGGGAAAAGTCTCACCAGAAGAGAGTAGAAAAGAGTGTGCACTCAATTCAGAGCGGATTGTAGCCGCCTGACATTGGTGGAGTGGAGAGCATTGGGTAATAAACGCGGCGGCGGCTTAGGGCCTGTCTCCCATAGCCTGTCAGTCAAACGTCCAGTTTTGCTTATGATTGTTACGGTTTGATTGATCGCCGGTACGCAATAATACTAGGCTTGAGGTAGCTGATTCCGACCGGATGATACAATACTTATGAATGGGAACTGGGCGTCAAGATCTGCCAGACGACTCTTTGACCCATACGTACTCCAATTGATCATCATTCTTGGCTATTCATAACTTGTTGGAAGTGGACGGTTATTTTATTAGACCATCATGCGGTACTTGAGTACATAGTCGTAGAGGCGACGTAGACATTCCCTTCAGCTCCCACTCTAGAATTGAGAAGACTCTTGAGATGTTTGCAATCTAAACTCATTGCAGGGCCGATATCTATGGAAACCAGTCTAGTTGAAAACCTCACAAGACCTATTTTTCTACAGGGCCGTTTGAAGGAACGAATTTGTATTCGCTTTCCCGGTTTGATGATCAACAGCGCCGTATTCTGGATGATGGAGGAGGAAGCGACTCAGACGGACCTTCACCGTTTTCAACGAGAAATGCCATCTGCATACCCCAGGATGTGTGTTTCTCTAGATGACAGTGTAAGAGCCAAACTCCTGGATCACAGCAAACGGTCCTGTCAGAGATCCGGAATCAAAAGGATCATAAAACAAGAACTGTCGCAGCCACGGTTAGCATGACATATGAATCAGGACTATCGGACATGATGGATATCTTACCAGGGTTGTCAGCCATGAATCTAATAACTATCCATCCATTCGAAGGGATATTCGCCGAGCTTCGAACTGGGGGATCGACGAGGTTGAAAATGGCTGGAGAAGTATCTGGATCGTAGTCACCGGTTCCCTGCCCTACCACATGGAAGTTAAACCCGTGCAAATGAAACGGGTGGTTACCGAATCGAATGAACTTGGTGTTTTGAAGAACAATCTGAACGCTCTCGTTAAACTTGAGGACACTCAACTTGATGGAGGCTTCGGAGACAGAGTTTTCTGCGGTGGAGGTAAGTCCTTTTGGAATCGTGAAATTGAACGTTTCGGGAGGATGATCAGGAAAGTCTCTGGTAAATATTCCAGATACATTGTAGTAGTACGCCTCCAATATTGACATTGTCGGGTTAGCAAAGGTTATATTGTTCACCGTTGCGGCCAGTCTTGGCCTGCAGCTACTTAGGACGCTCGACCCGCACTCCAAAATGGACATGCCCACAGTGTAGAGCATGTTCCTGTCAACAGTTTGAGGAGCCATGCCTGAGTTTACATTCTTCATCATCCCTTCATAGCTGTCAACGTAGTCTGAATCAGTGCTTGCTGGAAAGATAGGCAATAGAGACTGCTGCACCACCGGGACTTCAGAACCCTTGTATCTCAAAACCGCAGAGCCTGGAAGCGAAGGATATTCCGTTGGGTCTTCTCCGTATTGGAATGGTGTCACCGCCATGTAATAGGCACCGGTGGGCTGATCGGTCGTCATAAGTACGTTGGTGGTCTCGCCAGGAGCAAGCATGACTGAAGACACTGTTACAGGCTTCACATAGTTATGATCGGCTTCGACCACCGTCAAGGTATGGTTGGCCACCGCGAAGAATACATCGGAGTTTAAGTTTGCATTGACAAGTCGAAGCAAATACGTTTTTCCTCTGACAACGTCCAAGGTTGTTGTTCCTGCATAACCATTCAATAGGAAGGGAATATGAGTCCAATTACCGTGGACACAAGTGAGAATCGATTTCAGTCTTGATGCTCTATAAGAACTGAGCCTCATATCGTATATGGAGTGCAAGGTCAGTTGAAGACTCATCCACAAGATCATGGATACAGGTGGTAACCGCTATTACCTTCGGTGGAGCTGCATTCGTACAGTGGTCCTGGAAGGCCATTGAGAGTGTAGGCATCAGGAGCCTGGAAGGCAAAACCACCAGCAACGCCCTCTTGTTCGACCTCGCTAATATCTCTGTTCCACCACTCACCTGTACAATTATATAATGAATGCAATTAGCTGCTAAACACATATATCATGTTTGCATGGACGTTGGGTTGGAGTGGTCCAAATGATTTGGGTTGCTGATTGTAAATGTTTGTTTGTTATTGTTACGATGAGTGTGGAATTCGCATCAAAGGAAAACCAGAAAGTGAAGATGGAAAGGGTTATGAGAGAAAGGAGCTAGACTTCTAGAATCCATATAATCAAGATTATGATCTCACAAACTAATCAAAAGAAAATATATATAACTAATCTGCATCGGCCTGACAGCAAGGATTAGCGATGCAATAGGCACAACATACCAATGACCAAAACACGTTCTGCAAATGGAAGATTAAAAGGATAGTTAAGTCCGGTCGGGTAAATGATCAAAGCTCCGTGAACACTTGCTCGTAGCCAGTTGATATGTGCATGCCATAATAGTGTTCCTTCCTGCCCTGGAACGGTGAAATTGTACACATGGTAGCTCCCCGGTTCTATTGGGCATTCGGTTACGAACGCGACTCCATCTTCCCAGTTCGATAAGAGCTGTCGCACTCCATGCCTTGTAGGCAAGTACAAATTTGAAGTCATAAGTACCTTCCAGCAGACGAATCCAAAAGAAGTGGAATAGGCAATTCAGTTTTCATAAAGTTGGTGCCATCTATACATCTACTACCGTGTTGGAATTTGCAGACTAATAAGTACACATTTGAGTAGTATACCAGTGAATTGAGACGTTTTCAGCGACGTTGTTTGTAATATTCACCACAATCCGGTCACCTATAGTTGCATAGATTGTTGGTCCTGGAAACTGCCCGTCCACTGTGATGAGATCTTTCGAGTGGCAATTCCTGGTGATACTCGTGTATTCGACCTGAGATGTGCAAGATGACGCAAATATTAATCAAGATTTTAAAATCATCAAATTCTTTGAGCAACCCTTGTATTCTGCCTACTTACAGAAATCGTGGAACCCTGGGTTATCAAACAGAACTCACATTCCACGCATAAAACTTGGTATTGCTGGCACTAGCGAATGACGGAGCCAGACCAATCGCAAACAGGAGGCCTAAGCTCATAACAAGCTGGGGATTGACCAGCTGCCATCCGGAGTGACTCTTGCGGTTCATAGTACCAGTGCAGAACCTGGTCCAAGCAACACCGTGTTTTTGAATACCACCCATCCTTTGATCCATTGGCTACCTCAGTAGCAGTATGAGATCTAGAGTACAATCAATGAAGAAAATCAAATCTGCGATGAGCAATCCTGATTGTGCTTTTACTACCCACGATTTTGCAGCTGATCATGAGTAGTACCGTCATCCACGATCGGTATCAGGGATGCTGATTTCTGTCCTCACTATGTTTCCGGAAGTTTCAAAGTAGACTTAATATCTTGATGGTGGCCTCATAATCAGTTCCTGATGGTAGCAGAATAATGGCTGGTTTAAATATCTATAGGCGTCTGGTTCCCAATGTTCAATGTAAGCTATTCAAGTCGAGCTCCTTTGTTTGATTCAGCAAAGACGAAAGGCAGAGTAATCCAAAGGTATCCTTGATGAGTTTAGCCACGCACCTCTTACGGCTCCGGAACCGTAGTAGGCTTATCAGCAATAGCTATACTCGAGTTTTATCGCAATCAGTACCGGACACAAGCTGCTCTGAAAGGACTCGTTACTCATACGCAAGACTGCACGGGAGGCCATCACCTCTGCCACAGCCAGCTGGATTACAATTGTTCCTTGGGTTGCATTTCCAAATGACTGTTCGAAGAAAGCTGCAAATGTGGAAACCTCCACGTTGAAGGAGTCCAGCACATCAAAACATTCAAGTGTTCCGTTTGTGGAAGTACGGTACTGTGGAAAGACATTCGCAATTCCTTGGTTTGTTTCTCATGGACTCCTACCGTGGAACAAGGGGCAGGAACATCCATTCGTTTCGTGTGTACATAGGCTCTCATCTCAAATGAATGTCTATACGACGCTTCGGAAGCTAAAAATTCATGAACACTGTAGTAATTGTGAAGTCTGCAGTCGATACGGTTGCTATGGCTGATCCATGTTGCGTCTATGGTTCATGTTGCATATGTCACGATACGAGGAATTTCAGCTACTCTACATACTTTATTGGAGAAATCCTTCAGGCACTTTTGCAACCTTGTAAAGCCACCACGCAAGAAATATCCAAACAGCTCCGTCTCGTGAGTTTATATGAGTGCATGACAATCGAGTCCATCAATTCGGCATGTTTATTAGAGGAGGATTTTCTATGAAAGGAACGGAGCCTACTACTGCGAAATTGCGCTCTTCGGAGGTGCTTGCCACTAATCTTCCACAAATTCGCGATATGAAACCCAAAAGGCTAGCAATCGACACACACAGAGCAAGTTTCTTGTGTTCTGCTGTAATAATAATTCGTTGATGCGGAGTCGAAACATGTGATTACGGCTGGTTTGATCAGGCCCACATGTGTACGCTCATCATGACCTGCTTTTACACACAACGTAATCAAATGTAACTTTTGTCGTTACTTTTGTTGGGATGATCATTACAATGAATACCTCGACAAGAGATGGAGCTCCTTGAGTGTTTTAGGAGTTGCGCGTGAAGCTTTAGACACACAAACTGCAGAGCTGTGGTGGGTGTGTTTGCAGTTAAAGCGAACTCTGGTACTTGGATTGATGCGTTAAAGGCAAGAGAATTTTTCTCTCCTTTACCCTTTGAACTGAAGCTGAGATTGGGGTCTACCGGCAGGAATTCTCCAGCCGTAAGTTCAGATTGTAGATAGCGTAGAACGCAAATAGGGATGAGCATGATCGTATCTCGTATCTCGTACTCCCTATTCCCTTTCCTCACGAAATTTTGCACCTAGCAAAGCAGAACCACGCCAATGAATAGCAATACATATCCGTCCATTGAACTAGCCTATACAACTGTGTGACGCTTTGGTCCACCATTTTGGTGTGCCGACCGACAAGAGCTCTTTATCTTTAAATAACGGAACGATTCCTTCGAAGTGCTCCCTCATCGAGATGCTTGCCACACAGACATTCCAGGAGTTTGCAAAGTCGATTATGCAGACAACTGGTTCTCACAGGAGCAACTTTCACGTGATTTCCTGTAATGATAATCCGCTAATGACGGGATCCACGGCTGGTGGGCTGATCGTGACCTCTTTCTGCAGAACGCTAAATAAAGCAAATGTTTCCTTTCGGGGCAAAATTTCCAGTGAAGTCTTCCACCCTCCATGGAGCTCCTAATAAGAACGACTTCTCCCCAGCTTGTCTAAGATTCTTGAACACGGGTGAGTGATGCTGTAGACCCACTAGACTACAGTACCAAGCTCGATCCATTGCTCTCAACTACGCCTCGCATATAGAGCTCAGTTTGGAATTGATACTGCTTCTCCTCCTGGCTATGACAGGAGTTGACAGGATTGTTCGGCCAGAAGTTCAGGTTCTGATATGGAACGCACACAGAGAGAGACTTGACCGGCTGGGCAGGATACCGTTAACGTTCCCACCCGGTGGATTTGCAAATCCACGCACGAGATAAATGTGCAAAGGTGGCTTCACCACATAGAGATGATCGGATATGAATAAACAACTCGCTGCTGTGTGGGATGGTCAGCGTGTGGGGAAGACGGGAAGTTCGTGTCTGAAGTCAAGTTATTTGAATCCGCGTCTCAGTACCGGAAAGCTCCTACAAAGGTTAATCATTTCATTTCAGTGTACGTTTTCGTAGTGCTGCTAGGCTTTTACCAAGGTGCGAGATTAGCTTAAAAGAAAAACAACATGTGTCGATTAGAAAGTTCTGCTCATTAGGTGAAGTTTGTAACTTGGCTTTAGTTATGATGTTTATCATATCTTTACTGGCCTGGACTTTTAGTATGTGATCGATTAGAACTTCCCCTCTTTGTAAAGAATGTCAAATTGTTCGCAAATTTTAATTTCCAAAAGGCTATTCACTATTTTATGGTGTTCTATTATCTTCTAATTCAACATGAACAAGGATACTACATCATTTCCAAGGACTTTATCATTTTCTGCAAACTGAAACAAGCTACATCATTTGGACTTTATCATTTTCTGCAAACTGAAACAAGCTGTGCAGCGAGCAAGTACAGGTCTCCAAGTACAAGGGAAACGGGAGGTCACCTTTTTTTCCCTCTAGCCTTCGAGTTATATGGAAAGACATGATATTAGGCATAAGGAAGTGCATGAGAGCAAAGAGTATCACTCTCATACTTTGTAGTATACTCTAGACTCGGTATGTCCATTGCTCTTTGGAGAACATTGACATTGGCCGTTGCAATCCATAGGAGAGTAATCACTTTAGTTGATACTTCTTTGGAGGTTCCAATAGAGGATTATGCAGATGCTCCAGCAGGTGATACTTCTTTGGGTGCTCCAGTTCGTGTGTAAACCTGATGACTTGCATAACTCATAGGAGAGCAATCACTTTAGGTGATGGTTCGGATGCTCCAAAAGGTGATCCTTTTTCGGGTGCTCCAGTCGTTTGTAAACCTTATGACTTGCATAACTTGAATATCTTAGTGGCTGTAAGGGAGATCTCTCATATGGATACTAGTCGTTTGAAAACCTTATGACTTGCGTAACTAAATATTTTAGCAGCGGTATGACAGATCTCTCATATGGATACTAGCTGGGCCTAGCCCAATTCTACCTATTCTTTGTCTCTCCGTTGTTCGGGCTTGATGGGTCTTCCATCCTTCTTGTGTTCTATGAGGTCTGCTTTTCTCCTCGGGCTTTTTTCCAAACTGAAACAAAAGACCAAACACAAAAACCAAAGTCCTATGACACTGAAAGCATAATCAACTGCTCTATAGTGTCCGTTGGACTCTTGATGGGAGGATCCTTGGAAAGTTCCTTTTGGCAGTGTCTCGTACCGGTGGAGAAATGCAACCACCGGAATCTCGAGGGATTTGTCGGTATTGCCAGGACTGCTGGACCGTGCCCCCAGACAACGCACCTGTTTCGATACCTGGAAACCCCATCCCGGCCGAACAAATCGCACGATTGGTCCGAGCTGCTGCAGACCAAGACTCGTCCCAGAAGTGCCTGAAAGCGGTCGGAAGTCGGGACTATTGGCATGCAGAGCAGGTTGGCGGCTCAATCTTTACCGGGTAACCCGACCGTCAACTATAACCCTCTTTCGCGGGTGGGTTCACCGGACTGTGTGTATTTGACACGCCCTGTTGTACCCATGTAATCGTGTTTTCTTAAATTAGCCTTGAGAGACAGACGCTCACAGGAGTTGTTGGTTCAGGCCATCCTCCTCGAAAGAATCCCAAATCTGAGTTGAAGATGAGTTGAGTTAATGATGATGGGAATGTGAAGGTTGCGGGTACGGACTATCTTGTAGCAGTAGAAGTCAAGGAAGGTGAGTCGTTGTTGGGCCGTTTCGCTTTCCACATCCACATCTATATGCTGCTGCTGCGGTTTCTGAGGAAGCAGAATTGGACATCCCGTTGGTTGGGTTTGTGGGCTTTTGGTTGTGGAGAGGGGAATTTTGGGATCGAGGAGCCTCTGGTTGTTGAGGAGAGTGATTGGCGCGGAAGGATCTTCAGGTGAGGAGTAGAGAGAGGGTGTGAATGGGGTTTGACTGGGAGGGAGAAGCTTGCGCTTGGCTGAGCGCAAGCTTCTCAACGGGGATTGTCTCCAGTCCTGCTGTGAAGCTTGTGCGATAATCAGCAGTGACTGGGTAGACCGACCGACCCTGAGCCAGGCATTCAGGTGGAAAATCTCGATTGCCACACGGATTCGGAATGATTGTAGGTTGCAACTTTGGTGTCTGCATTTTCTTGTAGCCCTGATCTTTTCGCAATCCTTTACGGATGTAGGTGGGTCAGAGAAATTAGATGACGAGAGATTGACGCTATTCCTTTCATTTATGCAGGGGAGGAAGAGTTTCAGTGAAGCTGAGCTCCTTTTGTTGATTCCTCTTAAAAATTTGAAATGTCCGCGGACTTGCATCTAGCAAGAGGGCTTCGATGGCTCCTTCGAGTACAGGTACGCCAATGTTCCCTTACGTCCATAGGAATTTGGACAGCATTGATCTAGGTTCAAGTTTCAGTTTCATGTTTTGTAACTTGTGCTCTTAATTCTGAAGCTAGAACATTTGGTGAACCTGACTCGTACCACATTGCAGTTCGTGTTGTCAATATACCTCAGGTTGTGGACGAGGCTGATCTCCTCGAATATCTGGAAGATGTGTTCGGCGAGAAGACGATCTTGTCGTGTAAGATCCTCAGGCATCACAATTCTGCAAAGTCCATGGGCTTGGGCTTTGTTCAATTCAGGGATGAAGAATTGATGGCTCAAGCTGTTAACTTGTCCAGTGAAGGGAAACTTCTACTTTATAACCGAGAGTTGAAGTTCATTCTTCTGGATAAGAACACTGTGAAGCGGACAGCATCGTCTTATTATACTTTGGAGTACTGCAGGCTGTCCGTAGGCTGTTTAACGTCCAAAGAGACAATGTTATCATTTTGGAGTTACCGTGGTTCTTTGAAGATGGAAATCAACCTAGAAGAGCAGACACTGGCTATGATTGTGGGTTTCACATCAATGGACTACAAGATGGTATTCCATCTCAGCGACATTTGGCAGTTGGCGGCTGCAGAAGTCAGTGGAGGAGGAAACAAAGGTCTCCTGATACAGGTAAATCTTGTGCTCAAACAGTTTATTGATGCGAACAAATGGGAACTATTAAGACTCTGTTTTATTTCTAGTATAGATGTAAGTTTCGACGATCGTTCGAAACTGCATAAACGGACTGATTACGAGAAGACATCACTCAACGAGTCTGATTGGATGGATCTCACGAAGTTTTATAGACAAGGTTTTGCACAAGGTTATATATGCTGTCTACCTGATGCTTCAGTTCTGCCAACTTGTTGCTGTATGTTGTACCGCTAAAACAAGTTGCTAAAGTATTTGCCTTCTGACCTATGAGGGCAATATGTTGCACCTTTCTGATGTTCTGTGCAATCTCAACTTGCAGGCGAAGGAGAGCCCACCGTACCTGTACTGTCGGCCATCTGAACCTTCGGACACAAATGATAAATATCTTGATATTGTGCTCAAGGGATGTTTGGTGAGTAAGATCCAAACTGAGAGTGAAAGTTGGGATAAGGCATGGGTTCGTACGACAGACTTCACTGCTTCTAATGTGATTGGCCAATCTTCTGCCTACGTAGTGGAACTTGAAAGCTATCAGTGGCAAACTTTTCTATCTTTTGTTTACATAACAGGCATTTTCCAAGGAGTTTCTCGAACTCTTAGAATTCAGAAAGGAGCCACCTTTGCTGCTTCGCAGCTAGTGGTGCCGATGGTGAATCCAGAAAAGTGCAGGGTTCCTTTTGATATCCTATACAAGGTGAACAATCTGATCCAGTACGGAAACCTCTGTGGCCCAACTCTTGATGAGAGATTTTTTAAGCTGATAAGTACAGGAAGTCAGTACTCTGTGAAGCTTGCTTTGCAATCTATCTCAACACTCAAGGAGGTCTGCTACGATCCAGTGAGGTTGGTGAAGGCAGAATTGGATGAGATCAAGAAAGTGGCTCCCCCTGCGGTCAAGTTGGGTAAAGGCAAGACATGGATACATCGGCTTCTGGTCACTCCCAGCAAAGTCTACTGCCTAGGACCGGAGGTAGAAAAATCTAACCGTATAATCAGGCAATACGAAGAATATTCTAGTCATTTCCTCCGAGTCAATTTTGTCGACGAGAACTTTAGTCCTCTTTCAAGCACGGTACTTATCTCAGATATGCATAGTAGTCACTCTGATGTATACAGGAGAGTTAAAGAAGTACTAAAACAGGGCATTTTCATAGGAAACAGAAAATACGATTTTTTGGCATTCTCCGCGAGTCAGTTGAGGGAGGGTCAAATATGGATGTTTGCTGAGAAGGCTTCATCGCCAGGGGCTGAAAAGCCTCTTGTCACCGCAGATTCTATCAGAACCCAGATGGGGGATTTCTCACAAATTCGTAATGTAGCAAAATGTGCAGCACGCATGGGCCAGTGCTTCTCCTCTTCAACAGAGACCATGAAGGTACTTCCGCTTCAGGTGAAGAAAATTAAAGATATTACCGTCAGGACAGATGGAGTGACTTATTGCTTTTCAGACGGTATTGGGAAAATTTCTAAAGATTTTGCTCAAAAAATAGCAGATGCCTGTGGATTGTCTGGAAGAATTCCCTCTGCTTTTCAAATTCGTTATGGAGGCTACAAAGGAGTGGTAGCCGTGGATCCCCGTGCCTCGTCTTCATTCAAATTGTATCTAAGACCCAGTATGCACAAATTTGACTCTCCGCACATGAGTCTAGAGGTTCTTGATTGGACTCGAGCCTTCCCTTGCTTTTTAAATCGTCAGGTGATAAGCCTACTATCGACCCTGGGTGTGAAAGACGAGGCCTTTATATCTTTGCAGAGTCAGATGATTTCTGATCTGGAACACATGCTGGAAGATGATGCCATTGCTATGAAAGTTCTTAGTCTTAGAGAAACAAGTTCCTCGTCAATTGCTCTGCAGATGCTTCAAAATGGGTACACACCGAAGACAGAACCTCTCTTGAAGCGACTGCTATGTGTGTTTAGAGATGCTGAACTTCATGATTTGAGGATCAAAGCCAAGATATTTGTGCCAAAGGGAAGACTTCTAATGGGCTGTCTTGATGAAACAAAAACCCTCAAGTATGGAGAGGTGTTCATCAAGATATCTACGCAATCCAGAGCTGGGGAGGTTGACTTTGATGAACAACGGGTTAATGACGCAACCTCTGTTGTGACAGAGAAGGTCTTTGTGGCCAAGAATCCCTGTTTACATCCTGGAGATGTGAGGGTGCTGCAAGGTGTCGATGTCCCGCTTCTACACCACATGGTGGACTGTGTTATATTTCCTCAACTTGGTCCAAAGTAAGCATTAAACCTGGTGGAGGTAAGTTCTCAGGTATCCTTGCTGGTTTGTGAGGATGTGCTTCTGTAGCAATATTCATCAAGTGTGTATGCTATCAACTTCTTTAGTCTACTCAACCGTTTACAGTTATTTATTGTGTGTCACTACAGTACTAGCTTCATGACCCTTCCGTTCCTGACCGTAGTTCATTCTTCTCTTCTTGGGTGGGGTTCATGACTCCACTCATCTTTCTCTTGTTCCCTTCTGTGGACATTCGCTTTTTCGTGTCAAGACTTACTGAAAAGGGTTGTTGTGGATCTGTGACTTACACCAAGATCCCACCCGCATGAGTGCTCTGGAAGCGATTTGGATGGTGATCTATACCTTGTCAGTTGGGATGAGACTTTGATTCCACCAACTGTGGATCCTCCCATGGATTACTCACCTCCTGCTGTGAAGACCCTCGATCACCCGGTGACAATCGAGGTACAATTTTAGCATTTCATACATTTCGAACAAGCATGAGTGCCGATCACTTCGCAATCTCTGTACTTCCTTGTAGGAAGTTACTCATTACTAGACGATTGTGTTCATTACTCTCAGGAAACTGAATTTAGATCGCCTGCTCTCGTATTGTCGTATTGTCTTGTCTGATATATACTGTCCAGTAATGCATATATGTTCAGCTTGTATGAGCGAATGTGATTAGTGTATTGAAGAACATTATGATCAGGACGTTGCGTTGGCAACACGGTGCTTCACGACATCTTGAGTTTGTAGGTGGTGCAATAGCTGATGCAGTTCTTTACAGTGTGAAAGATGAGCATCAGAATATTTCATGCACTAATAATATGTACTTACAAATCTTGTGCAGGAGATACAGGAGTTCTTCCTGAACTACATGACGAATGATAACTTGGGTGTTATCGCGAATGCACACGTTGTTCATGCTGACAAGGAGACCAAGAAAGCTCGAAACCCGAAGTGCCTAGAGCTTGCCCATCTTGCCTCCTTGGCCGTGGACTTCCCAAAGACGGGAGTACCTGCCGTTATACCCAATGAACTCCGTCCGAGAGAGTATCCAGACTTCATGGAGAAGGAAGGCAAAGTTACGTATACGTCCTGCGGAGTAATGGGGAAGCTTTATCGGTCTACCAAAGCCACACGTTCCATGACTGAGTCTGAATCGAAGGGCTGTTTGATACCTGAGGAGGAATTCTTTGACAACGATTTGAGGGTTCGAGGTTACGAGAAGCATGTAGAGAGTGCTCTTGCGCACAAGCATATATACGACATGAAGCTCATGCAGCTGATGAACCATTACGGTATAGGCGACGAAGCAGAAATCATCGGAGGCCATGTTTTAGCCATGTCTCAACTTTTTGTGAGGAGGCAAATTGACGTCCTCCCCAAGGTCCGTATGGCGTTCGATGTTTTAAAACAGGAAGCGAGATCTTGGTTTTCGAGACGATTGGATAGCTCTGAAGTTGACGCCAAAGCGTCAGCTTGGTACTACGTTAGTTACCACAGAGACCATTATGGCTGTGACGAAAAGTTTTCGAAGGTCTTGAAATGTAAAGTACACTTGCTTAGTTTCCCGTGGGTGGTCGCGGACTTTCTCTTTGCAGCAAAACGGAAAGCTAATAGGTTAGAAGATAGCATGCGAAGAGATCTCGAAGGATACCGGAATACCGTGCTACCTGACACAAAAATGGGACGAGCTGTGTTTTCGCAAGCAAGTCTTCCCAGTAAACGGCATAGACTCTAGTCTGGTCTGAGAATATTGTAGGCCTCCATTTCTAGGAGCTTTCATTCCATCGAAGGCAATCAATACAGCATTGTTCATTATTCGAGTGTTTTGAGTTCATCTGTATCAATCTGCTTCTGTCGGGGTCCAGGAGCTGAGGCCGAAAATGCAGGGGTTTGCTACTTCTCCCTTGCTTCCTAGTCTCTTACTCAGGTGGTATAACCTTGGCAATCGAAGTAAATGCTACCATTGCGCTCTATTCCCATCCAACCATATATAGGGGACCAACTCCTTCAAATGTCTAGAATTGTAACTGCGGTGCACTGCTCATATCATAACTTGAAGCCAGACAGAGAAACCCTCTATCTACTTCCAGTTTGTGACAGTCGAACAGCACGCGTCATAGAGACATAGGCTGGTGGAGCCATCGGTCAAAGGCGGCACGCAATGGTGTCAAGCACGTCAATTACACTACTGACTGTTCAATGAAAACACGGTGCCCATTTCTCTTACCTCCGATTAAGGATGACTCTTACCCTTAAGAGTTAGAGGTAAGAACCTCTCACTCTTACCCATTGAGGATGACATGCAATGCACACTAAACACAATACTTGTGTTTCCACCATGTGGTGTCAAGTACTTCCAAAGTTACCTGACGTTCAAAGTTTGAATTTGGTAACAGAACTCTTCATTCAAGTGAAAATCCTCTTGGCGAATCAGAGAAATATTGCCTCCTGCTCACATTATGTTATGTCTGAATCCAAAAGCTTGCTTATGGAGTAATTACCCCTTTTAAGCCTTCATGCATTGAACGCAGCGAGCTCTATCAAAAATTCTGGGCCGCGCCAGCTGTGTGGAAGCAGCATGTTACGGAATATTCAATCAAATAATACGCCCAACAGCAGCTGAAAATTGAGACCCAATTCCTCTTAGTGTCAAAATTTCTAGCCTCGCAATTGACCGTTCTGCCCATCTAAAATCCTCTCATTTGCCCGTTTCGCAAAAGTTTGGGCCACTAGAAGTGGGAAAGCAATGGTGGCGTCGCAGTGCACCTGGATAAATAGCAAAGAAAAATTTAGAGGACTGCACAAATACTAATCCAGTCACGGACTCGTTCCCTCAGTGATAGCCCTCTCAGCCACTCTAAAATTACCATGAACAATCAAGCGACTGGTGCCTTTGATATCTTTGAAAGTATTACTCTGGATATTGCATAACAATAATCCTCACCTTCACAGCCTTAGCATTGACCTTTATTTTGCCCCAAGAGATGGCCTCCTCCGGCCGAGCTCCTGAGTCACTCCCATCGTACTCCTGAGCTGTATTGATAAGTACTGCGAAATCTGCACCATTGCGCATCATGTTCGCGTTGCAAATGTGATGCTTCGGCAGTCCACCCCCAAGAATTATAATACCAGTCTTCTGAGGCCGAGCACTCACTGCTTGGTTATTCATTGCCCTTATATCTGCACATAGAGGATTCAGAAACACAACTGAGTAGGCATTATATCGACGTGAAGCACGAGCAACTTGGGTCCTGAATGGCTCAGGAATGAAAGAAATAATACATTAACAGCCACAGGTACTTATGGACGAGCAATGTAAGTCAGGTGCGGTTGTTATTTTCCATTCATATGAACGAAGGAAAGAAAGAGACCTTGTACAATATCTACGACAAGGCCTGGATTTTTGTACGAATGGAAATACAGCATGTCACCTAACGAACCGTCCGTGAGGGCAGGGCAAAATATCGGAATCTCATTCTGTGTCCACAGCAAACACACGCTTAGAATGCTCCTTTTAAGCACAGCATCAGGTGAACTTGAATCCATCAGCTTGAACTCCACACACAAGGATAAATGGAAAGCACAGGGAAGATCGCTAGCGACTACCACATGCAAGAGAAGTTTGCGAGATGACATGAATGGATCCTCTTTCTCCATTCTGCTGCGAATATTCAGGCATGGCTTTGAGTCTATGGATAACGCCGAGCTCTAAACCTCTCATAGAAGGGATGATGGAGACGAAACCTTTTGAGCCCAGTAAAGAATTGAACTAGTATCGTTTATCTCCTTTCCGAGTCTGGCATTAAGCTTTGATGGAGTCCAAAGGATACCCTGCCCTCACAGTGCAATAAAGTAATTAAATCGACGAGTTGCATGGCTCCGCTAGGCAAACTCATCGTTACAGTAAAAACTAACCGAGTCACAAATTTCTTGAAGATGACAAGCAATTAAATGATCAAAGGATTAAATGTTTAGCCTCCCAATTAAATGATTTGATACATACCTGCTCATTCTGTTCAACCAGGAGCTGGTCAAGTATTGGCATGACCCAGTCCTCAAACAGGCAGTAGTTATCATTCGGGACTAAAAGGTTCCCAATCCTGTTCAACCCCTTGGACCGCAGTTGAGCACCAGGTAGGGCAAAGTTCCCCATAAATGTAGGCGCAAGACATTTTATAAGGTCTTCCTCAATACCCCCGGCTGTGGTTACCACAACGTCCACCTGTAACGATATCACATTCCCTTTTCTCAAGCACCTTAGTACCTTCTTCAGAAACGTTAGTGTCCTTCTACTTTGGAAGGCGAAATTGTGAAAGTTGCCGCGGACTTAAACACAAATTTCCCACCAGAACAAACACTCCTCAAGATAAAGGGTTGCAACAATGAATCGATAACAGCACTCCTTTACGCAACGGCCAGAAGGGACCGGCAGGTTTTATGAGCCTTCGAACAAGCAACCTAGATACATGAAACCAGCACATGATCCAGCCTAAAGCGTTAAAAGAAGCTCACTGACCATTTTGTGCTCCACAAGGTATCTGATAGTCTCCCGGACTCCAGAAGACACTAGATTCGATGTGTAGCCCAAAAATATTTTGCACTTGCAGTTGTTCCTATATTCTGCCTCTTTTTCTTCATCGTCAGCCTCTTTATCTATCGGCTCGTCAGCCAGTCTCCAATCAATCTGAGATACACCATCACCGAATTGAGTGGGTAAAACCTTGACAGAGGTACTTAAGCAAGACAAGTCGAACCACTGCCTCATAACTTCAAACCCTTATTTCAAGTCCTTAGTACCCGTGACTCTACACAAATTCCTAGCCCCATCATGATTCCTGACGCCTCACTGACTTGAACTTTTTATCCAAGAACCAGCAGAAAATTGTTTACTTACCATGCGATTGACCTGCTCAACAGCATCACCTAAATTCGTAGCTTGAAATCCTGTAAGCGCCATCGCTTGCAGCAAAGCGTTGTAGTCGACTCCTCCATTGAAATCATAGCCAATTATGCGTTGCGCCTTACCCTCTAGCTTCTCCGATCGTCGTAGCACGTTTTGTAAAGCATCACCTGGTACCTGACCAGGTGATGCTTCGGCACAGTTGGGGGAAGACATACCTCCTCTCTATATGATATAATTGTGATCCCGAACAGTACACGGTCAGCCTGTGGTGTTCGTTCCTGAGTTGCACGGCACACGAAATGGAAGCTTAATCTTCTCAATTTATAGGTCTTCTAGTACAGGTAATACCCCCTTCTAAGTACATGGCTGTCAAGAGTCAGAGTTTCCATTCACTTCACACTTTAGTCTACCTCACACTCACTACGTAGTAATCCGAATCTCTCAATCCGGTTTCTCTGCAAACAGCAGTGGTGCGTAGTAGCTGCTGTAGGCCCGTGATCCATCTCAAAGTTCAAAATGAAGTAGGGAATCATCTGCCTAGATCCCTTCAATCATCCAGCCCTCCCTTTCGAATAACTGTGCGTCTTCTTTCTCAACATTCAAGCAAGACATGCAACAGGCCCACAGCTCAATCCACTGGTTTGTGGAGACAGGGAGGCCGACTAGAGTTCATACATCATGTACTGCAGATTTGGAGGGAAGCGGTGGCGATGGGAATCAAACTGTACTAACGGAGTCCTTTGCAGAGAGATCCTCCAGTGTTCCTCTACTCGCCGCAGTCCTCTAAAATCACACGGGAAGCATGAACTACTCTAGTCGTTAGGTCTTTTGACCATAGAAAGAAAAATTAAGACGTTGCACGCTGCCAAACACTCATTGGATCTACAGTAATCGTCAACATATGGAGGATCGGACAAATTTTGACCTCCTAGCACCTAAATCAGCTGAAAGTTAATGTGATCGTTGCGTGACCTTCAATCTGAAAGGTGACAAAAAGTGCGACAAAAGTGAAAGGTTGCTATCATTCTTCGAAATGTTATTGCAACACCTTTGGAAGGATTGATTTTATCCTTCGATTCTCCCGGCTAACTATTTTCGTTTGAAATCAAAATGTAAATTCTAGTGAGATTGACTGCTGGCTACATGTGCCAACACCAAAATTGCGAGAACATTCACCGCGCATGTCAAGGATTCTTCAAATTCCCATATTCTCCCTTTACGAGAGATAAAGGCGACCACATAGAACACATGAAGAGAACACAGGAAGGAAAGGAAGACCCATCAAATCAAGCCGTACAAGAGTACAAGAGAGAGAGAAAGGAGGTAAAATAGGGCTAGGCAGTAATAATATCGATATGATCTGCCCTATCCCATATAGATACGAACTACGCAAGTCGGAAGGTCTACAGACATTTCTCCCTTTATCCACTTTCCAAACGTCTGTTAACCTAGAGCGTTTGATTGAATAGACTTTTCTTGCACACGTGGCTGCTCTACCAGGAAATCCGACATGCGCGGCGTGTCGAGCTGTTACCATGGATCAATGCACCAAGCAGCAGGTGGTCATTTGAGACCATGATGGAGCAGGGGAGGGTAGAATTTCGGATTTTCTGATGCTTTCCTGAAGAAAAGAAGGTCACATCTACTGTACCGTAGTGGAACTACCGTACTGTGTTGGGCTGACAAGGGTCTTCCATGCGACCTCGATGCCAGGTTGTTTGATGAACCTGTTGTTCGAGTTTGAGGCTCATCAATGGCGCTCTGCTGGAAAGGATGAGCTGCCAAAAGTAACCTGACTTGGCAACGTGTTCTCAAAGCAGATTGTTTCTAATCCGATTGAACATAGGCATGTGAAATGCTATCTAGCTACATGGTGTTGAAATTCTTGTCCATATACAAACCACTAATGTTTTCTAACCGTTACAGAGTCATCTGAGTCTCTCTCTTGTACAAACGAGCCAGATCTTCAAATGTCGGGCCACCAAGGGCGTCATACTTTTGGTGATCATCCCGACCTATGCATGTGATGTCAAGAAACGATTGTACGTGGTCTCCAAAGCAGATCAGTTGCCAAGCTAGCGACCTTCAGGTCTACACTGGCGTAAAGCAGACTAACCAGATAACATACGGTGTAACACCTGTGGAGAAAACAAGATTAATACGGTTGGGATACGAAGATAAAGAGCCCGATTCTAGTGAGTCTCCCCGTTCTTTGTTTGCGGGGATCGCGAGGATAAAATCATATGGTACCCCTGTGTTATAGACACTTTCTCCAAATGAAACGCCTGAAGTAAAATACGAGAATGTAAGTTCATGTTGAATGAGCCAGAGATAGGTCCAGGAGTCCTGGCAAACGATCTCGGTGCTTTCAATCATTGCTTGGAGACTGTCAACTTCCTGCTAAGAGTGCGGATTCTTATGTCTTCCTTACTTTTCACGAAGGAAGAAGACATCAAAACAAATTCAGGTAATCATCTGAATGGATCCTGTTGAGTTGCTTTTCGTGCTTCTTTCCAGCACACTCGAACTGTCCTATCGATTGTACTCTCAAGTCTAGTCGCTCCCACACGGACTGCTTGCTTTGCCTATATTCACCACCAGAGAAGCCTCTCCTTCATTAACTGCTGACAGGAAACAGCGATTTTAACTACATGGCCACTTACGATCTTAGGTCCTGTTTGAATTCGTCTGATTGTTTATGCTCACCACCTAAAAAGCCTTCCTCTCACTGCGGTTCACCTATAGATACCCCCGAAAAGTTTCGTGTAATGTAGGTGACAGGTGGGACATACTTCCCCTCATCTGCAGAGTGACTCTAACTCCTTCAAGGCTTAGAAGGGGCACAGTTGATACTCTCAAGGTCAGTCACTACACTTAATCGTCATGGACAGGTGTAATATCAGCTTTTTAAGAATAGTCCCAACTGGCTCAAATTTGTCCCCTTTATCATAGCTGGTCCAAGGTACCCTAAATTGACAGGGATATGGTAGTGGTAATGTGGTATGACTATTGTTGGAACTCCGAGCACGCATTCTTACCATTTCTAGCTGGAGGATAGACGACATCTAAGGTTCATTATCCATCCTACGCGTACAGATGCGACTCAAAAATTGCCCGAAGCCAGGGTAGAGGAAGTGGAATAGAGGCCAAATATTGAACCCGATTTTAACCTTCCTCGGGGCAACATGCAGCGCATAAAGTGGAAAGCTGCTCTTCTAGATTCGGGCCCACGTCGGAAACATGAGGAGCACTGCCCTTATCACACCAATACTGCACACGACACAAGGACGCGGAGCTCGACTGACCCAGTAAAGTCACTCATACAAGCCAGATCTAGTCAAGTAAGATGGAGAATGCGGAGTCCGGCTTACGCAGGAGGCTAAACTCACGAGTCTTTCGGTCGGCACATCTCGCCCGTTAGCCTCGAGGAGACCGGTATCCGCGGTCCGCAGCATCAGGGCTCGAGAGAGCGAAGCATAATTTATGCAGTAACTTCTGGTGAGCAAGAAATTCCTGAGCAAGGACAGGAAAGAATACGAGTTGTGCTATCCAATCGAAATCTATCCGCATTCTTCTCCCAGTAACACAGGATAGAGACCAGCCCTAGTACGAATCAAGAAATAACCATGAGCTTAAAGCACCCTGTGGAGGACGTCTCCTTCAGATTAGCCAAAATAGAATGCGGGGCACAAAATTATCTTCAGGTTTGGCTGTATGAGTCACATCAAGAGACTCATCGGCCTAAAACTTGAAGATGGTCACCCGTTCTTGCGATGCAGGAGGAAGATTCATGCATATACGACTGGCGCAAATCCTTATTCAGCCTGACAGACAGACCAATTAGCTCGACAGTCTTGAGGACATCAATACTATTAACAGAATAGACACCTGCTTCGGCCTCGGATGCTCCATCCAGAAAGAGAGTTCCTTCCCGGTTCCACCAACATGCAGCATTCCGAAGCCAATCAGACACTCACACGGCAGGATGGACGTAGCATGTTATGACTCTACACTGCATTGTTAGCAACAGCAAGCAGGAAAGGAGTTTCTCGAAATTTCAGAAAAAAAAATGCAAAAGCACGCAGTTCCTCCGATGCACACAAGAGCAAATTCATCACACATGTACCCAGGTGCTTATTCTGAGTAGAGGCCAGTCCCGAAGCCAAAGACCCACTCTCCCCACTCCGCTAGCTTCCGCAACAGGATGTCCGCAAAAGGTTAACAACTTGAATGCAGAAATCCATCTGAGTTGGGGCAGAACAGAAGGATTGTTCGATCGTGCAGGCCGCTTTGACTGATCCGCTGGTGAAGGTCCCAACGAGATCACCATTCCAACTACTGCATTCACTCATCTTATAAAGAGTGAAATTCAATCATTTTCACAAATAGCATATATCCTTTGTTCCAAGGTTAAATTAAAACATAGAATAGACTATACACAAAGAGAAACGTAAAAGAAATAACGACTGTAGTTTGTCGTTGCAAAGAGTATCCAATCCAATTATGTTCCATGATTTGAGGTTCTAATCACCATCGGTTTTCTCTTAAAATTCTACGTTCTCCTCTTAGAATTCTTCCTTTTTCGTTACTCTTTGAAGTGAGGACGTACAAATCTGTAAGCCGTTCTTCTTTTGTTTCTCTCATGTAGGTTCTTGGATTATTTTCTTCCTTTCTAGGTCCTTTTTGCTTCTCTTTTTCTTTTTTTCTTTTTTTATTCTTGTTCGTAAGTACAACTCTCTGTGCGATCTTTTAAGCTTTATTGTTTGAGTTTTTCTATATTAAATACTTCAAGCTTTACAGGTCTTAGTTTGATTTCTGTATCTTAAACGAAGCTTTACATTTTGTTATTCAATGTGAATTGTGAATGTTTTATTTCAAATGTTGAATGTAATGTTTTCAAATTCTTTGATTTTGTAGAAGATTGTCTTTAAAAATCTTGGACTATCATCAATTGGTAATTTGCTCATAAAACAGTAAATGATGAGCATGATAAAATAGTTTGACGCGAAGACCCCATCAACCTATACAAGTAGAAACTCCTAGAGAAACACATTTCAATGAACAATCTATTTACCCATAATTGCACCTAAGATGCATGTAAGTAATATTGTTGGTATAGGATTGGATCTCCGATAGAACTTCATCTAGAATAATTCCTCTTTTATGAATTTTACTAGTCAATGCTCCTTATAGATAATGGATGGATATACAATCAACTATAAAATAGAAAAGTAAAAGTGATTTCCATGGAATGAAAAATTGCAAATCAGTTGCTAAAGATTTGTTCTCTATGTTTCATGTATCAAGTTTTATTCAACTTCTATTTGATAAAGTTATTATGGTAATAAAGTGTCAAAAACTTTGGTAGAATGGCAAGAAACATGTTGTTCCCTTAAGGATATGGGTTGGAAATGGCTAGGTTTTAAAAAGAAGTGTCATAACTTGCAGTTCTTTATTATTACCTTTTTAATCTCTTGGTATTAACAACTCCCAAAAGAGTGTAGTGTCATTCTCAATGGTCAACTATGGCAAATGGAAAATTAAAATATCACTTTCAATACAAATATGTTCCAACTATTTCTTGAAGGTGATGATTCAACCAACTTCAAAGGAGCTACTTCACTACAAAGAGTTTCAACTCCAAAGAATATGTTCTACCTATCCCACAAGGCACAACTACAAAGGTACTTTATATTAGTACAATTCATTTGCTCTTGTGGTACTATTGAATACTACAATTCATTTCTTATCCATCAGAGCATTACTTTGCTCTTTCAAAACTCTCAAGGATCCTATACATGTAATACCAATAGCTAGACATGTGATCTAGAGGTGAAATTTGGTTTGTTAACATCTGGAAGGATGTTACACATGATGAACTAAATAAATCAGAAAGAAGTATCACCAAAAAATTACTTCTACTAATAGAGTAGAAACCAAAATATGTCTTGAAATCTTTAGAGGCAATTTCGAGTGCCTAAACGAATGAATTAGGTCACAAAAATGTGCAAGTGCTCCCCCCTCCATTAGGGAAGATAAGGTTTGTATTCCTTCCTCCCCTATTTGTCTCATCAAGAGCTTTCCAACGGTACCTCACCCATGCGATTTTGAGATTCCTAGAAGAAGATTCCCTAAATATTCCCTCCAATCAACATTGGTTTGACCAACCAAATAGAACCAGATCCAACATGTCACTCATGCATGCATCTAATCTGAGGGTGGAGATCAATGATATGTCAAAAATCCATATATCTAATCCAAGGGTTATGCTTCCGTTGAGTGCCTCTACTTTGCTATATAATAAAGCAAAGGTGTTCCTTTGGGGCATCCAAATTTGAGTGTGAACGGTGCTTTCTCTTCTATGTTTCTCTACTATTGTAATACCAAGAGCTAGCCATATGATCTAGATGTGAAATTTGGTTTGGTAACATCTAGAATGATGTTATACATGATGGTCAAAATAGATCAGATAGAAGTATCACCAAAAGAGTACTTCTACTAATAGGGCAGATACCGAAATAGACTTGAAAACCTTAGAACCAATAGCTAAACATATGGTTTAAAGGTGAGAATTGGTTTGGTAACATCTAGAAGTGTGTTACACATGATGGACTAAACATATCAGAAAGAGGTATCACCAAAAGGAGACTTCTACTAATAGAGTAGGAATTGAAATATGCCCAAAATCTTTGAAGGCAATTTCGGAGGCCTGAATGGATGAACTAGGCCTCCAAAATGTGCAAATTCCCCCCCTCCTACACTCTACAAGATTTTCTTGTCAAGAGCTTTCCAACGGTACCTTACACATGTGCTTCTGATATTCCTACAAGAAGATTCCTAAAAGATTCCCTCCAATCAAAGCTTGTTTGACCAACCAGATAGGACCTAGACCGACATGTCACCCATCCAAGTAAGTAATCCAAGGGTGGATCTTGCTGACATGTCACCTATGTGTGTGCCTAATTCTATGGTGGAGCTTCCTTGGAGGAGATCCTCTTTGTCTATATAATAAAGAGAAGTGCTCCGTTGGGGCATCAAATGATTGAGTGTGAAATCTGTGTTTTCTCTCTTCTCTTGTCCTTGGATTATTACAACTATCTTTAGAACATTACAATAACCTAGTCACAAGTGCAAATTTTCATACACTCAACTACTTAGGTTCTTATTATGAAGTTTCTTCATAGTCACTCAACAAAGGTATGCATCAATACTCAAAATTTAAGCAAAAGCAATGTAGAGCTTCTACACTTTCACTTTATTTACATTTGGATGACTAAATGAATCATTCATAAATAGGCCAAAGCCTTAAATACTCTCTGTACTTAAAGCTAAAAATATCTAACTATTTATTAAATCCAAAGATCTTTGTGGCACATCCTCGTTGTACATTGCTAATCCAAGCTTCTTATCCTATCCTATTCTACTCACATGTAGGTTAATTAGGCGCCTTAAGGAAATGTGTGTCAAGGAAAGTATTAATTCTTCCCAGAAGACAACTTAAATTTTTGTCTTCTTTGAACTTACTACTCCAAAATTATGTATTGTTGAATGTCCACTCAAGAATGTACAATCTTTACAAATTGCCCAAATGGAGTTTTGGAGTAGAATGATTAGGAAAACAAGGAATCATAGTAGTAGATTTCAAGCTACTACTCAAAATTTGATTAGTTCCAATGGATTGAAGGCTCAACCTATGCAAGTTTGCTTCACTTGCAAGGTATGATATCTGATCTTGGTGGTAAGATTTTGGTTGATTTTAGAAGTTCAAAGAATTTCATGTCCATACAATTAGCAAAGAATTGAGTATTCTTATCAAGCCAATAATCAGAAGTAGATTGATGATTGCGGATAGTATAAATGGTTCTGCATTTTGTACCTCACATCATGTTATATTAAGGATTAGGAAGGAGTTTTTAGAGTGTATGAGGTTTGTAGTAGCACCTCTACACTATGATGTCATTTTAGGTCTACCTTAGCTTGAACATTATAAGGTTCAATTTGATTAGAATTGCAATAAATTTAAGTACAACACCAAGGTAGGAAATTCTAATAAGGTTGTCTGGCACCTTTGAGTCTAATAATAGTCAATCTCAAGATGAGAAGTTTATCAAGAAAGTAGCCATGTAGCAAGCTTTGAAGGAAGATAAGTCATACGATAGGAAGTTTGTGAGTGAACCAACCTAGAGCAAGCTTTGGAGGAAGATAAGTCTATTTTTATAGCGTGGATCAAGCTAACTATGCATGGAGGATTTCAGGAGGATCAAAGCCCTCATCAAGAATGGTTGATCAAATAGTCCAAGAGTTTTCAAATGTGTTTTTGGATGATCTACCAAAGGGATTACTCTTTGCTTGTGATATGCCATTCAAGATTGAGTTATTGCCAAGTACTCTAGTGAGGAGACCAATCTATCAACTCTCACCAAAGGAGTTGGATGAGCTCCAAACAATGTTGTTAGGGAAGGATTTCATATGACAAAGTACATCACCTTGGGGAGCACCGATACTATTTCTTCCAAAGAAGGATAAAGGACTTCATTTCTATGTTAATTATTGTGGCCTTAATAAACAAACAATGAAGAATGAATATCCTTTTCCTCAAATTGATGACTTGCTCAATCAATTGAGTGGTGTATGATACTTCTCCAAGTTGGATCTTTGAAGCGGTTATTGGGAGATTCACATTGATAGAGAAGATGTACAAAAGACTTCCTTTTGCACAAGGTAAAGGCATTTTGAGTGAAGAGTTCTTCCTTTTGGGCTCACTAATGCTCCAGTAGTCTTCATGGATAAATGCATCAAGTGTTGGATTGGTACATGGTGATGTTCTTGGATGATATTTTAATCTATAGTAAGACAAAGGTGGAACACATAAATTATGTGCGAGAAGTCCTAAGACAACTATATTAGTGGAAGTTTTGCTACAAGAAGTCAAAGTGTGCTTTTTGGTAGAAGGAAGTTGCATTCTTGGGCACAAGATCTCTTCAGAGGAGATTAAGATGGAAGAGGAGAAAATCAAGGCCATTACTAATTGGCCTACTCCAAAGGATGCTACAAAATTATAGGCATTTAATGGATTGGTAAGCTTTGACCGATGGTTAATCCATTACTATGCTTATGTGACCACACCATTGACCAATCTCTTGGGGGAAGAACTTGAGCTTTTAGTGAACTTGGGCTTTCCACCAAGCACAAAGAATCATGCCAAAAGCTAAAACATCTGGTGTCTTCAAGATCTATTCTTCAACCATATGACCTTCAACTATATTGTGTAGTTGATTCCAATGCTTCTAACCTTGCAGTTGGAGCCGTGTTGTAGGATAAATTTCCAAATGCGTTACATCTCATTGCCTTTGTGTCTTGCTGACTATATATTGTAGAAAGGAATTACTTTACTTGACATCAAGAACAACTAGCAATGGTATATGCCACCAAGGTATGAAGGCATTATCTCTTGGAGAAACAAGTGATCATGCAAATGGATCACAAACCCTTGTTGCAAACATTACATTTAGAACACATGAAGAGTCAACATCATTGATGGGAGAAAGAATCATAATTTTTTGACATCAAACTTGAGTACAAACCTGATAGATTTCACATCATCCCTAATGTCCTATCATGAAGACCTAATTTGAAGTCAACTCCTCTTATCACAATGGAAATTATGATGGTAACAATTGACACCAAAGTCCAAATCAAGTTTAAGATAACTTTACAATAAGATCCTTTCTTTCATATGGTACAAGATCATCTTACAACATGCAACAAGGAGTACAACAACTTCTCCTTTAAGGAAGGTCTTCTATTCCATGAGAATTGGATCTATGTTCCAACCAAGAGTGACCTCCAACTTGTTTGCCTTCAAGAAGCCCATGACTTACCACCAATTGTTAGTCACATGGGTGTAGACAAGACCTTGGGTACCCTCCAATACCAATGGTGGTGGCCCAACATGGCACGGATGTTTGAGAGTTTGTCCAATCTTTTGAGAGTTACCAATGCAACCAACAACCAAGTGGACTCCTTCAACCACTCTCCATTCCATATGCTTGATGGGAACACATGAGCTTGGATCTCATCACATCTTTGCCCAAGACAAAGCAAGCTCACATAGCAATCATGGTGTTTGTGGATAAGCTTAGTAAGAAAATCCAACTTTTGATACCATGGATGCTCTAACATTGGCATAAATCTATTTTGACAATATCTTCAAGCGTCATGGGATGCTTTGTGTCCTCATCTCTGATCGTGATCGTTGATTCATTGGAAAATTTTGGCAAGCACTCTTCTAAATACTTGGCACCAAGATTTTTTGTCCATGGCCTACTATCCTCAAACTAATGGAAAAACCAAACATGGAAATTGCACCTTAGAAGATATGCTTTGTGCATTTGCCAACATTCACCATACCAATTGGGATGAATGTCTTGCAATTATTGAGTTTGCTTAAAATAATTCCAAACAAGAAAGCACTAGATTCTCTCATTTCTTCTCAATTTTGGCTACTTGCTCCAAATTCCCTTCTTTCTCCTCCTCCATCTCATGTCCCTCATACTTCTACCTTCTTGACTACTATATCCCAATCTCTCCAACAAGCCAAATCTCATCTCCTTGTTGCTTAGAATCATCAAAAATAATATGTGGACCACCAGCATTATGATCTCACCTTTCAACTTGGTGATAAGGTCATGCTCTCCTCTAGTAACCCACCCCTCCCACTTGATATCCAAGTCTATAAACTTGCTCCTAATTGGATATGACCCTTTGATGTCAACCAAATCATCTCCATGGTTGCTTATTGACTTGCTTTGCCTTGTCATATGTGCATCCACCCTATCTTTCATATTTCCAAGTTGAAACTCTTTGTTCTTGATCCATCTTCTTTTTCTTCTTATGTCCAACCTCATCCTCCTCCTCTCCCTATCAATGATCATGAGGAGTATGAAGTTCATTATATCCTTGTGTGTTGTTACATTCAATGAGGTTGCCATCAACATATAGAGTATAAAGTCTTCTGGAAATTGTATCCTCTTCATGATGCCACTTGGGAGCTTTGTTCTCATCTCCAAATGCACAAATTTCCATCCAAGAGTTTGAAGCTTCAATGGTGAAGAGGACGTCACCAACTAGTGATGGGAGAATATGTAACAATATAGAATTTACCAATGAGTTAGTCAAGGCTAGCAAAGTAGAAAATAGGCCAAATTAGCCTAGAATATTTTAGATGTATCTAAGAAGCTACTTGGCATTTTCCAAGTATTGAGTAATGTGCATGCCAAGTGGAAATTTCTAAGAGGAAGCTTCCTATCTAGCTTAGCTTTCACCCCAAGTAGGTAGCTTCTAGAAAGAAACTTCTAGAAGCTTCCAACTAGCTTAGCTTGCACGCCAAGTAGATGGCTTCTAGAAGGAAGCTTCTTGAGAAGCTTCATAGTTAACTTGACTTGCATTCCAAGAAAGTGGTTTAAGGAGGCTTCTTGAGAAGCTTCCCAAGAGCCTTGCATGCTCCTTATAAATACCAAAGCCGAAGCTCATGTTAGGCATTTGGAGTTTCCCTCTTTCAATTCTCCTATTTCTCTCCTTGGTCTTTTACACAACCCGTAGATCAATTTTCCCATACATCCCATAATAGGAAGATCTTGCAACACTTCTCCATCTTGCACTTCTTATATATTGTCATATAGATAATATTCTTGCACTCAAACTTGGTATTTTTGCCCGACAATATAATCAACTTATATAGTCAACTTTTTATTCTTCATGATAGTTAACAAGGATTGGATGAGGAGGTTGCAAGAAAGTAGGAAAGGAAGATGGGTTATAAAAAAGGGTTTTAACTTGGAAACATAAAAGACATGATGGATTTTCATGTGATTATGAAGTGCAATTTTGTAAGCAATACAAGAAATTATCTAGATAATATCAAAAGGACCTATGCAATTAGAAGCAAGTTTATAAACTTGGGTGTCAAGAGGAAAAGGAAGTTTACTAGAGTAAAACTTGACCTTATCATTTATTAAAAAAGTGAGATCATGATGATCACTATTGCTTTTGCCAATTTTGAGCAACAAGAAGATAAGACTTGGTTTAGTGTAAGGAAATAGATAGCATGGATAAGAGGTGGCAATATGAGGAACATGAGATGGTGGTGGAGCATGAAGAGAATTTGGAATGAGTGGATCTTGCACATAACCAAGGAAGAAGGAGAGAAGAATGTACTTTTATGCTTGGATTTATTGTAGGTAAAATCAGGAAACCATAAGACAGGTATCATAATTAGTGTCATGAACATTTACAAATATACATAACGTATCCTCCAAATTGCAATTTTCACATTTTGTTTTTCCATCAATATGAGGATGATGGGTTATAGACAAGGCAAGCTTGGTGCCAAAGAGTTTAAAAAATATTTGCCAAAATCTATGACTGAATTGAGGATCATGATAAAAGACGATAAGAGATGAGAACCCTTGGCATCTCATGGTGTTTGAAGATCATATTGAGGTGCATTTAGGTAAATGTTGGAATTTTCATGGTATCCACAATAGGTGCTAGGAAAATTTGCTTGCTAAGCATATTAAAAAAAACCATAATTTTTATTTGGCCTTATTCCACCGCTGGCAAGGATATGATGAAGTCTAGAGTTACATGTTCACATAGGAAAAATGGAATGGAGAGTGATTAGAGAAGTCCAATAGTTTTTGGTTGCTTGCTTTGTTGCAATGGTAGCTTTCACAAAATTTGACAAATTCTCAAATCTCTTGTATTATTTTGTCTACCACCATTGATGTTCTAAGTACTCAAGGTCTTATCAACACCCATGTGACCAGCAATTGGTAAGTCATTTATCTCTTGAAGTTGCACTAGTTGTAGATCTCCCATATTTACAGCATAGATTTGATTTTTGCAAAATAAAAGTCCACCTTTGATTGAAAAGGTGTTGTATTACTTATGTATTGCAAAATGTTCTTGAAAAAGATGAAAGAAGTATATCGTAAAGCAATTTGAACTTTATGTATACCTAAGAGGCTATCAACATCTTGTTGATTGTTTCTATCATGGGAGACTCAAGAAGAATCTTCAAATCAAATTTGCATGATAGTGCATCAAGAATGACATGGAACTTTTTGGATTTGTACTCAAGATTGATACCAAATAATTACAGTTATTCCTCCCATTGTAATACCAAGAACTAGCCATATGATCTAGATGTGAAATTTGGGTTGGTAACATCTGAGATAATGTTATACACATGATGGTCAAAATAGATCAGATAGAAGTATCACCAAAAGAGTACTTCTACTAATAGGGCAAAAATCAAAATAGACTGAAACCTTAGAACCAATAGTTAGACATATGACTTAAAGGTGAGAATTGGTTTGGTAACATCTAGAAGGATGATACACATGATGGACTGAACAGATCATAAAGAGGTATCACCAAAAGTGGACTTCTACTAATAGAGTATGAACCAGAATATGCTTGAAATCTTTGAAGGCAATTTTGGAGGCCTAAACGGATGAATTAGGCCTCCAAAATGTGTGGATTCCCCCACAATAGAGCAAAGGCTAGCCTTCCCTCCCCCTTGGTTTATCTTGTCAAGAGCTTTCCAATGGTACCTTACTCACATGATTTTGAGATTCCTATAGGAAGATTCCCTAAAAGATTCCCTCCGATCAAAGCTTGTTTGACCAACCGGATAGGACCTAGACCAACATGTCACCCATCCAAGTAAGTAATCCAAGGGTAGGGTTTGCTGACATGTCACTTATTTGTGTGCCTAATCCTATGGCGGAGCTTCCTTGGAGGAGATCCTATTTGTCTATATAATAAAGAGAAGGTGCTCCTTTGGGGCATCAAATGATTGAATGTGAAATCTGTATTTTCTCTCTTCTCTTGTCCTCGTAGCATTACAATGGTATCCGAACAAGTGTTTTAGTCCAAGAGAGTGGATCACCCCTCTTAGAAGATAAATTACTGAGACTGAGTAATTTGAGGTAGAGAACATAAAGTAATTGTTAGACTTAGGAAGGACTTTAGAGAGCGGATGGGATGGATGCACCGGGAGGAGAATTTCCTACACCTAGCTTTTTATTCTTGAATCCATTTCACATCAAGGTTATGTACATCCTACGTGAGCAAATGAGGGTATCACTAGTTTATCACTTTGGTGTAGAATTCATGGATAGGGTGATGAACTCACCAAACCCGATGATTCTACCTGTGGTGACATATGACAAAGAGTGGGATTTGACAATCTACATTCTATTATGATGATATAGATGTGAATGTCTTAAATCCTCTCCCTTTCAATACTCAAGTAGAAATCCGTTATGTGATGAGACCAAAACTGATGCTTAGAGATTTTGTGGTAAGGAATTTTGGTGAGGAGTATTATCAACAAGTGATAGCTTTTGAGGTCCAAATGGTAGTTCTAATAGTTTTTGCGCCTTCCATAGTGATCATATTGACTCTATATTGAAGTAGGCATTAGTAATTGAGTGTTGCATGAACCATGGATCCGCAATGGCAAGAGCTGGTGCAAGGAATGCAAGGGATGCTGCATGTGGGCACTTGACCAATAAAGCCCTCACATAGTATGATTCTTGGGAATAATCCATGTTGGCAGAGAGAAGAGAGGTCACGTCGACAACAATGCAAGAAGGATTGCTAAAGAATTTCCAATCAATGGATTTTGTGCAGATGGCCCAAACCCGACTATGGAGATTGAGATAGAAGAACTATGTACAAGAGTATGTGGATGTATTTTTGGATCTACAAGTTGCAATAACCAACATGAGTCCAGTAGAGGCCCTCTACAATTTCAAATGAGGATCAAAGGAGTGGATTTGCCAAGAAATCATGGTGCAAAATCCTTGCACAATATTTGAAGCCATTGCTTGTGCATAGAGGATAGAAAGAGCATTGGGTGGAGGTGAAGGAGTAGTTCCATCTCAACATTATCAGGTAGAAATGCCACAAATAGGTGGACCAGTACCAATGGAATTGAGCAACCTTTGATTTTGAGATCGAGGAGCACAACCGCTTCAAGAGGAGCGTGGACGAGTAGAAAAACAAAGAGATAGAGTCCCACAAGGAGAAGGAACTCAAGGAGAACAACGCCATTGTTACAATTGTGGCCGTATTGGGCACATATCTACCAACTATCACACTCGTTTCCCTAGAGGCCCTCGGCCTTTGTACAGGCAATCTTTGAACAACATGGAGAGACGTATTGAAGAGGAGGAGGTGGAAATCACTTGGAAAAACAAAGACCAGTAAATGTACCTTGCGGCCTTACTAGTTCAATAAGGAAGCAGAGAAGCAAGGGAAGGAAGAAGACTAACATGCAAGATCTTGAAAGGCAACCTCACAATGATTGTTGTGAATGGAGTCCTAGAAGGCAATCAAGTGAGAGTATTAATAAACACATAATTTCTTGTCTTGCTCTATTGCAATAAGATTGAGAATGGATTTAGAGAGAGATGGGAATGAAGAAGTAGAGTTACCTAATGGGTAAATAGAGATGATTGAATCATTACCTAGATGGGTAACACTCTCTATAGGAGAATATCAAGAAGCAATTGAGTGGTGAGTGATACAATTAGCTCGTTATGATGCAATCTTAGGCATGCCGTGGATGGAGCATTACAACTCTATGGTAGATTGGGGGAAGAAATTAGTGAGAACCCACCAGTGGTCAATCATTGGGGTTAAAGAAAAATCACACAAGCAAGAACTGCCTCTATATGTCATAGGGACAGCAATTGTCTGTAAGACCAATAGATGTTTCATGAGTCTTATAAGAGAAGTCCAGAATGCACAACTCAATAGACAAATTCTTGAGAAATTGAAGGATGTGGTGGAAGAGTTTCAATATGTCTTTCCTGATGATCTACCCTCAGGATTACCATAAAAAAGGAGAGTAGATCATAAAATTGAGACACTCTCGAGGAAGACACCTCCTTGTAAGGCCCCATATTGCCTATCACCTCATGAGTTGGAGGAGTGTAAGACTCAAATTGAGGAGATGTTATAGAAAGGGTTCATCCAACCTAGCGTATCACCATATGGGGCTCTTGTCTTGTTTGTGAAGAAGGATGGTACAATGCACATGTGCATTGACTATCGAGATCTTAATCAGCAAATAATGAAGAACAAATACCCCTTACCTTGCATGGATGACATGTTTTATCAGCTACATGGAGCAAGATACATCACCAAATTGGACTTGCGGAGCTATTAAAATCAAATCCAAATTGTAGAAGAAGATGTGTACAAAATTGCATTTTGAACCAAGTATGGCCACTTTGAGTATCTTGTGATGCCTTTTGGCCTCACCAATGCATCTACCACTTTCATGAGTCTAATGAATGACATATTTTGTCCATACTTGGACAAGTTTTGTTATTGTTTTCTTGGATGACATCTTAGTATATAGTAGCATGATGATGGAACACAAACAACATCTATGAGAGGTCCTCCAAATTCTAAGACAAAATTGATTGTACATCAAAATCTCAAAGTGTGAGTTTGGCAAGTCTAAAGTAGACTACTTGAGGCATAGAGTAAGTGCACAGGGCATTCAAGTATTGATGGATAAAATAGAGGTCATTCAAAAATAGAGTGCCCCAGAAGATCAAACTCAACTCAAGAGTTTCTTGGGGTTGACAGGATTCTATCATAGATTTGTCAGGGACTTCACCAAGGTGGCATAGCCTTTAATGGCACTACTTGGAAAGGGGAAGAAGTGGACATGAGGAACCACACAAGAGTTGGCCTTTCAAGAATTGGAAGCCACCTTGCTACATGCACCAATCTTGAAGTGGTATGACCCAAAACGTCCAATCAAGTTGGCTATAGATGCATCGGGCGTAGCAATAGGAGCAGTCCAACAACAAGAGTGGCATGATGGATGGCATCCAATTACATATTTCTCTCAAAAGTTGTTACCGGCAAAGCGCAACTACCACACCACAGAACATGAAGAGTTGGCCATCATTTTTGCAACCAAGCATTGGAAGCACTATTTGGGCAAGAAGGCATTTGGAGTAGAGACAAACCACAAACCTCTAGTCTACCTTGAGATGCAAAAGGATCTATCTTGTCACAAGATTTGGTGGGTAGAGTGGCAACAATGCTTTAACATGACAATCACCTATGTGGAAGGTAAAAAGCAACTTGTAGATGCATTCACCCGCATGCCAATGGCAAACTACTTGGTGGTAGAGGTTAAAATTAACCTTGAATTTTGGCTAGAGATTTTGGCTGCTACAAAAACTGATCCACAGATTGTAGAAGCGCAATCATCTAAAGGCATCACTAGCACCCAAGGACTCACCTTTTGTGATGGCAGATTATGGATCCCAAATGTCCTAGAATTGTGCACCACCATTCTAGCGGAAAATCATGATTCAACCATTGTAGGTCATGACGGAGTGGTCAAGACCTTGGATGCAATCCAACACCATTACTATTGGCCTAAGATGAGCAACAATGTGATGGACTATGTGCGCAATTGCCTACTTTGTCAACAGAACAAAGCTTCTAATCAAGCTCTTGCAAGGCTCCTTCAACCTCTCCCCACTCCTACCCAACGTTGGGAACAAGTGAGTATGGATCTCATCTGTGAATTACCCAAAATACCACCTTAAGGTTTGACTCCATCATGGTCTTTGTGGACCGGCTCAGCAAAATGATTCATATACGCCCTACCACCAAGGATGTGACTGCTCCACAACTAGCTCAATTATACTTAGATGCAATCTTCTCTCACCATGGCTTGTCTAGAGTACTCATCACCAATAGAGGCACTCAATTCACCAGTTTGTTTTGGTGAATACTCTTTGGTTTCTTCAAAACCAAGTTGGCTATGTCCACAACTTACCACCCACAAATAGATGGACAAACAGAGCGGGCTAATCACACAATTGAAGACATGTTACACGGCTTCACCTTAGAAGAGCAAGAGAGGTAGGACACCCTACTCCTATTGGTGGAATTCCCTTACAACAATTAAGTGAATGCATCCACCTAGGTCACTCTGTTCTTCCGCATGTATGGTGTGCATCCCTTCACACCTTCTAGCTTGATGAAGATCCATCCAGTGGCTACCAAGGTCGATGTAGTCAACACATTTGTTTCTAGAATCTAACAAGGTATAAAGAGCGCCAAGCATAGATTACAAATTGTGCAAAATCAACAAAAGTTGTATGCTAATGCACACCATAGGCACATAGAGTTCAATGTTGGGGATTAAGTGTGGCTATCAACAACCAACCTCACATTAATTGGACCTTGTAAGCTCAGACCTCATTTTATTGAGCCTTTCTCTATTCTTCATTGAGCCGGCACTATGGCCTATCACCTTGAGCTACCACCACATATGAAGATCCATCCAATGTTCCATGTTTCCCTACTACACAAATATGCTCCCCAATCAGGCCAGTGTCATTCCACACAAGACATTCGACCTTGTTTGACACTCATTGATGGCACAAAGGAATATGAAGTGGAGCGTATTATCCAAAAATGCATGTGTGGTACCTGCCATCCGCGGGTGGACTATCTAGTACAGTGGAAATTTTACCTCTTCTATGAAGCAACTTGGAAGCCCGCTGCCAATTTGACACATGCACCGGTATTGGTGCAAGTGTTTGAGCAACAACTGCACAATGAGGACATTGTGTCTTAAAAGGAGGGAGGTCTTAAATACCAAGAGCTAGCCATATGATCTAGATGTGAGATTTGGTTTGGTAACATCTAGAATGATTTTATATATGATGGTCAAAATAGATCAAATAGAAGTATTACCAAAAGAGTACTTCTACTAATAGGGCAAATACCAAAATAGACTTGAAAACCTTAGAATCAATTGCTAGACATATGATTTAAAGGTGAGAATTGGTTTGGTAAAATCTAAAAGGATTTACACATGATGGAATAAAAAGATCAGAAAAAGGTATCACCAAAAGGGGACTTCTACTAATAGAGTAGGAACCAAAATATGCCTAAAATCTTTGAAGGCAATTTTGGAGGCCTAAACGGATGAATTAGGCCTCCAAAATGTACAGATCTTCCCCCAATAGAGGAAAATTTAGCCTTCCCTCTCCCTTGGTTTGTCTTGTTGAGAGCTTTCCAACAATACCTTACCCACATGATTATGAGATTCCTATAGGAAGATTCCCTAAAGATTCCCTTTGATCAAAGCTTGTTTGACCAACTAGATAGGACCTAGACCAACATGTCACCCATCCAAGTAGGTAATCCAAGGGTGAGCTTGCTGACATATCACCTATCTGTGTGCCTAATCCTATGGTGTAGCTTCCTTGGAGGAGATCCTCTTTGTCTATATAATAAATAGAAGGTGCTCCTTTGGTGCATTGAATAATTAAGTGTGAAATTTGTGTTTTCTCTCTTCTCTTGTCTTCAAAGTATACACTCATCAATGATGTTAACTCTTAAGGTGTTCCACATATAAGATCTAAAACAACCATTTGTGATTGGTGTACATTATTACTTGTTTTTCTAGGAGGTAATTTCTTCAAACCTTTGTTGCATATACCATTAGTAGTTATATTCAATAGAAATTTCTATTGCAATACAACTCCATTGAAAAAATTAGAAATATTAAACTCAACCACACAAAGTAATTGAGTACCATATGGCTGGAGGATGGGTTGTGAAAACACTATATGCTAAGTTCTCTTGAATAATTTCCTTTCTTGGTAGTCCACTCAAAGCTTATTCTTTTCTCCAAGAGATTAATCAATGGTGTGGCCATATGAGAATAATAATGAAATATCAATAGAAGCTTTGCAATCCATTGAATCCTTGAACTTTCATGGCATCATTAAGAGTATGCTTCTATATAATAGTCTTGATTTTCTCCTCTTTCATCCATATAAAAACCTTATGGCCCAAGAAGATAACTTCCTTACGCTAAAAGGTACACTTGGACTTCTTGCAATAGAATTTCCATTGTCATAGTTGTCTCAAGACTTCTCAAATGTGATTCTTGTATTATACCTTCATCTTACTATAAATCAAAATGCCATCCAAGAACACTACCATGAATTAATCAAATAGCACATTTAACATCCAATGCATTTGATCCATGAAGACTACTAGAGCATTAGTGAGCCTAAAAAGTAAAACCATCCATCTAGAACACACCTTATACAAAAGGTTGTACTCTATATATATCTATCAATTGGAACCTACCAATAGCTACTTCAAATATTTAACTTTTATAAATATTGAGCTCCACTTAATTAATCTAACAAAGTACTAATTTGAAGTAAGGGATATATAATATTCACAATTTGTTAATTAAGCCATGGTAGTCAATATGCAATAAAAGTTTTCAATCCTTCTTTGGTAAAAATAGTATTGGTGCTATATAAATAGATGTACTCTATCATATAAACTAACTCATTTGGTGAGAGTCAATAGATTGGCCTACTTGATAGAGAATTACTTGGCAAGAGCTTGATCTTGAAGTGCGAGCTTGATCTTGAAGTGCATGCTTCAATAAAAATCCTTTCAAATAATCATTTGAGAAAATGTATGAAAACTCCTAAATTATCTAATCAACCATTGCTTGAGACTTCCCATGTTGGGCTTGATTGCTCTTAATTGTCTTCCTCAAAGGTGCTAGATAACCTAATTGACAATTCTTACCTTGTTGTTATACTTGAATTTTTTGTCAAGTCCAATCAAATTGAACCCTATGATGTTCAATTTGAAGGCTAAGGAAGACCTAGGATGATATTATAGTGTAGGAGAGCTATTAAAAAACTCATGCATTTAGATATTCTTTCTTAATCTTGAATGCAACAAGATTTGAAGTATGGAATATGGAACACTTTCTACCATCATCAATTTGCTATCAAATACTAGCTTGATAAGAATACATAATTTCTTTGCTAATTAAATAGATGTATAATTTTTAGAACTCTTACAGTCAACCCAAATCTTACAACCACAATTTGATATCATATATTGTAAGTGTATCAAACTTTCATAGGTCTAACCTTTAATCCTATTGGAGTAAATCAAGTTCCTAGTAAGTGGCTTGATATCTCCTTTGAGGGCTTTTATTTCCTTGATCCTCATGCCCAATGAACTTCATTTGGGCAATTGATCATTCATTCCTAACTAGAAAATTTTCAATGTGATACCTAATTTGATGACAATAAAGAAAAAAATATGTTGTCACAATCTTTCTTTGCTTGTAGTGTCAATCTTTGTCATCCAATCTTTTATTGGATACCATCAATTTCCATTGTTGTCGGCTACTCTACCCTCATGTGGTGTGTTTGTAGGTACTATGAAGGTCCACGGTGAGATCAAGTTGTGCAACAAAGGAATCAAAATGATTGACCAATTGCAAGGCTTATTCCCAATTTTTGGGATTGCAAATGGTTATTTCCAATTCAATGTGTGATTTCAAGTCTCTCACAAACCAATCCAAAGCTTTGCATTTAAGTATCTATAGAATCTACATGATTGTATTTTGGAATTGAGTGATGGAGCTCTTCATAAAAAAAATTGCTTCAATTCTACCAATCTATCTCACACAGCTTATGCAACATTCATTACTTGGAATCTCCTATTAAGTGCACTCTTGAATTATTATCATGTCAAAATTGGAATAAAAAAATTATTGAGCTTACTATACCATGAATCTCTACCATTATTTTACCACTATATCAAATTGCTCAAAGCGTAGAAAATTCATCTTTGGTCATCTCAAAGATTAATGGCTTCAAAATAAAATTTGCAATCAAATGCAAAATTCCTTATTGCACTTGGTATATTCTTACCTTTGGTTACCTTCAACTTTGATAATTAAACTCAATCTTCTCCTCCTAAAAAATATTGCTCTCTATACTTGTCCTTGTCATTGACTATCTATAATATCAATAACTAGATATATCATCTAGAGTTGAAAATTGACTTGGCAATATCTAGAAGAATGTTATGTATAATGGGCTTGGTATATTAGATAAAGATCTCACCAAAAGAGTACTTCTACTAAAAAGGCAATAGTTGCAAATAACTTGAATTTTTAATACCAAAAGCTAGACATATTATCTAGAGGTGGAAATTGGCTTTGTAACATATGGAAGGATGTTATGCATGTTAGGCTAGGTAGTTCAGATAGAGGTGTCACCAAAACAGGACTTTTACTAATAGGGTAGGAGCCAAAAAGAGTGGAAACTTTAGAGTCAAACTTGGAGGCCTAAATGGATGAATTAGACCTTGAAAATGTGAAAAGTTTTCCTCCATGGAAAAGAGGCTAGCCTTCCTTCCCTCCAAGTTTGTCTTGTCAAAAGCTTTCCAACAATACCTCACCCAAGCAATTTGGAGATTCCCTAAAGATTCTCTATAATCAAAGATGGTTTGAGCAACCAGATAGGATCTAAATGGACATGTCACCCATGCATACAACCAATCTAAGGGTAGAGCTTGCTTACAAATCACCAATCCGTGTATTTAATTCAAGGGTAGAGCTTCTTTTGGAGGAGTCTCCTTTGCTATATAATATAGTCAAGGTGGTCCTTTGGTGCATCAGAGGTTGAGTGTGAAATTATGTGTTTCTTCTTTTGTATTTCTCTTCAGATCTCCTATCCTTTAAAGATTACACTATCACAATCTCTTTCTTTTAGCAATCAAGTAAGATACTCAATCTATTATTGCATAGTAATGATTAATTTTTATATTACCTCCATGACTACTATTTTACTAAGCTACCTACTTGCAATTGTCTAAGTTAACATGTAGATGTAACATGTTCATTGCTCTCTTTATATTACAATTAGAAAGATCTATGGTTAATCAAATAAAGTGATCATGTTTAGATATTCTGCCCAAAGCATGAAATGATGAACTATGTGAAACAATGCTTTGGTGATACATTAGACAAAAACCATAATATTTTGGAAGAAATTCATTTGGTGGTCCATAGATTACATCCATCATTTTCTTACCATGATATTGTAGTACCATTAGCTAGACATATTACCTAGAGGGGGAAATTGGTTTGATAATATTTGGAATGATGTAATATATGATAGATAGTCTATGTAAAAGACCAAGACCAAGGAGAGAAATAGGAGAATGGAAACTCACATTGGGACACTTGAATGAGAGAAAACTTCAAATACCTAGCATGACTTTGGCTTTGGTATTTATAGGTAGCATACAAGGCCCTTGAGAAGCTTCTCAAGAAGCTTCCTTGAGTCGCTTTCTAAGAGTGCAAGCCAAGTTAACTAGGAAGCTTCTCAAGAAGCTTCCTTCTAGAAGCTACATACTTGGCATTCAAGCTAAGCTAGTTAGAAGCTTCCTTCTAGAAGCTACATACTTGGCATTCAAGCTAAGCTAGTTAGAAGCTTCTAGAAGCTACTTGCTTGGAGTGCAAGTTAACTAGTCGGGAAGCTTCCCAAGAAGCTTCTTAGATACTTTTGGAATATTCTAGGCTAATTTGGCTTATTCTCTACTTTGTTAGCCTTACTAACTACATCGCTAAACTCCATACTGTTACATATTCCCCCATAGCTAGCTGGTGATATCCTCGTTGCCATTGAAGCTTCAAACTCCTAGATAGCCATTTGTGCATTTTGGAGGTGAGAAAGAGGTTCCCATGTAACATCATGAAGGGGATACCCTTCCCAAAGGACCTTGTACTCCATGTGTTGATGGCGTCCTTGTTGGATGTGGCGACGTGCAATGATACAATCAACTTTGTACTCCTCATGATCATTGATAGGGATAGGGGGAGGAGGAGGTTGGACTCATAAGGAGAAAGAAGAGAGGTTAGGAACAAAGGGTTTCAACTTGGAAACATGAAAGACAAGATGGATTTGCATATGATAAGGCAAGGCAAGTTGATAGGCAACAAGAGAGACAATTTTGGTGACATTAAAAGGTCCTATCCAATTAGGGTCAAGTTTACAAACTTGGGTATCAAGTGGGAGGGGAAGATATCTAGAGGATAGCATAACTTTATCACCAAATTCAAAGGTGAGATCACAACAATGGTGGTCCGCACATTGTTTTTGACAATTTTGAGCAACAAGGAGGTGAGATTTGGCTTGTTGGAGAGTTTTAGATATGGTGGTCAAGAAGGTTGAAGTATGAGGAACTTGAGATGGAGGAGGAGCGAGAAGAGAATCTTAGACAAGCGGATCTTGGCCAAAATTGAGAAAGAAAGGAGAGAATCCAATGCTTGCCTATTTAGAATTGTTGTATGCAAACTCCGTAGCTGCAAGACATTCATCCTAATTGGTATGGTGAATGTTGACAAAGGTACAAAGCATATCTTCCAAGGTTTGATTTGCATGTTCAGTTTGTCTATCAATTTGAGGATGATAGGTTGTGGACAAAGCAAGCTTGGTGCCAAGTATCTAGAAGAGGACTTGCCAAAACTTTCCGGCAAAGCAAGGATCACAATTGGAGGTGAATACACATGGCATCCCATGATGTTTGAATACATTATTGAAGTAGAGTTGCACCAAGGTTGGAGCATCCACAATATCAATTGTTGATGCCAAATGGATTTGCTTACTAAGCTTATCCATAGACACCACAATTGTTGTGTGATCTTGTTGTGTCTTGGGCAAGGAGGTGATGAGATCTAAGCTCACATGTTCCCAACAAGTAGTTGGAATGGAAAGTGGTTGAAGGAGTCTACTTGGCTTCTGGTTACTGGCCTTGTTGCATTGACAACTCTCACACAATCGGACAAACTCCCAAACATCTTGCATCATGTTGGGCTACCACCATTTGCATTGGAGGGTACCCAAGGTCTTATCCACCTCCATGTAACTAGCTATTGGTAAATCATGGGCTTCTTGAAGGCACACAAGTCGGAGATCATCTTTGGTTGGAACCAAGATCCGGTCCGCATGGAATAGAGGCCTTCTTTGAAGGAGAAGGTATTGTACTCCTTGTTGCTTGTTGTCAGACAACCATGTACCATGGAAGAAGGGAATTGTTGTAGAGCTGACCAAAACTTGTTATGGACCTTGGGGTCAATTGACACCGTCATAAAGCCGTCGCAATGAGAGGAAGAGACTTCACATCAGGTCATCATGATAGAGCATCAAGGACGACATGGAACCGACCTGGTTTGTACTCAAGTTTGATGTCAAACAATTGGAGTTGCTCTTCCCATTAATGATGTTGACTCTTCATGTGTTCCAAGTGTAAGGTCTACAATAATGGCTTGTGATCAATTTGCATGACCACTTGTTTCCCCAAGAGGTAATGCTTCCATACCTTGGTGGCATATACCATTGCAAGTTATTCTTGATCTTGAGAAGAGTAATTTCTTTCAGTTGTATTTAGTCAACGAGACACAAAGGCAATGGGATGTAGTCCATTTGGGAATTCATGTTGCAGCATAGCTCCAATTGCAAATTTAGAAGCATCAAAATCAACCACACAAGGTAGTTGAGGATCATATGGTTGAAGAATGGGTCTTGAAGACACCATATGCTTTAACTGCTAGAATGCTTCTTCATGCTTGGTGGTCCATTGGAAACTCGAGTTCTTTCCCAAGAGGTCAGTCAATGGTGCAGCTCCATGAGCATAATAGTGGATGAACTGTTGGTAATCATTGGCCAATACATTGAATGCCCGTAGTTCTATAGCATCTTTCAAGGTAGGCCAATCAGTAATGGCCCTAATCTTCTCTTCTTCCATCTTGATCCACTATGATGAGATCTTATGACCCAAGAAGGTAACCTCCTTCTGCCAAAAGGTACACTTCAACTTCTTATAGTAAAATTTCCATTGTCATAGTTGTCTTAAGACTTCTTGCACATGATTCATGTGTTTTGCCTCTGTCTTGCTATAGATTAAGATATCATCTAAGAACACCACTACGGACCAATCTAATAGTCCCTCCAACACCCAATGCATCTGATCCATGAAGACTGATAGAGCATTAGTGAGTCCAAAAGGTAGAACTCTCCACTCAAAATGTCCATACCTTGTGCAAAAGGCAGTCTTTTGCACATCCTCTCTCTCAATAGGAATTTACCAATAGCCGCTACAAAGATCCAACTTGGAAAAGTAGCATGCTCCACTTAGCTGATCAAGTAGGTTATTGATCCTAGGCAAGGGATATGCATTTTTCATGGTTTTCTTATTGAGCCTACGGTAATCAATACAAAAACAAAGTCATCCATCCTTCTTTGGAACAAATAGTACCAGTGCTCACCAAGGAGTGGTACTCTATCATTTGAAATCCTTCTCCAACATTATGTAAGTGTTTTTTGCAACTCCTCAAACTCATTTGGTGAGAGCCAATAGATTGGTCTACTCATTGGAGTACTCCTTGGCAATAACTTGATCTTGAAGTGCATACCTCAATGGGAGGGTAATCCCTTTGGCAGATCATTTAGAAACACGTCCGCAAACTCTTGAATTATCCAATCAATGATTGCTTGATGAGGCTCTTGGCCCTCCTTGGATTGTTCTTGTGCAATAGGCTTGATCCACACCGCAATTACAGACTTATCTTCCTCCAAAGCTTGCTCTATGGTTGCTTTACTAACAAAATTCCCTTCTAGGGACTCATCTCTCTTCCAAGCTTGCTCCATGGTTGCCTTCTTGCAAAACTTCCCATCTTGGGACTCATCTTCTTTCCAGATTTGCTCTATGGCTACCTTCTCAACAAACTTTCTATCTTGGGACTGACTATTCTTAGGTGTCATACTCAAAGGTGCTAGACAACCTAATCAGAAATTCCTACCTTGGTGTTGTACTTGAATTTGTCATCGGGTCCAATCAAATTGAACCTTGTGAAGTTCAAGCCAAGGTAGACCCACAATGATATCATAGTGTAGAGGTGCCACTATAAACCTCATACACTCCAAATACTCCTTCCCAATCTTGAAGGTAACAAGATGTGAAGTGCGGAATGCAGAACCCTTTCTACCATCCGCCATCATCAAACTTCTTCCAAACACTAGCTTGATAAGAATATCCAATTCTTTTGCTACTTGCATAGACATGCAATTCTCTGAACTTCTTGAGTCAACCAAAATCCTACAACCCTAATTAGATATCATACCTTGCAAGTGAAGCAAACTTGCATAAGTTGAGCCTTCAATCCCATTGGAACTAATCAAGCTCCCAATAGGGTGCTCAAAATCTCCTACTGGGATTCCTTGTTTCCTTCATCATTTTGTTCCACAATCTCCATCTATGCAACTTATTGAGGTCGCCCATTCCTAAGGTGGGCATTCAGCAATGCAATGTCCAACTTGGCGACAATAAAAACAACCTCCATTTTGTTGTAATCTTTCTCTATCCACTGTACCAAGTGGTCTCCGTTGGATAGCATCAATCTCCATTGGTATTGGTTCTTCCACCTGTGCATAGTGTATTAGTAGGCCTTGTGTAGGTCAAGGGCAAGACCAAGTTATCACAAATAAGGACTCAAAGCGCTCAACTAATTGCATGACTTCTTCTACATTTTTTGGTTCCCGCATGGTCACTCCAATTTGGTTTGTGACTTCAATCCCCATACAAATCAATCCAAAACTTCACCTTCTTGTATATCTAGAATATCCATGATGATGTTCTGAAATTGTGTGATGTAGCTCCTTACAAAGCCAACTTGCTTCAACTCCGCCAATTTATCTCGTGCGGCGCAAGTGGCATTTGTAGTTTGAAAGTGCCCCAATATTGCATCCTTGAACTCTGCCCATGTCAAAATTAGTGCAACAATCTGTCGTTCAGCTCGCTCCACTCAAAATCACCACCAAACTTTTACCACATCATCTAATTGGCTAGAGGCCAAGAGAATTTATTTCTGCTCATCTTGAAGACTGATGGCTTCAAAGTAGCGTTTGCAGTCAAACAAAAAATTCTCCACTATACCCGAAAGATTCTTGCCTTCAAACACCTTGGGTTTTGGAAATTGAATGTGATCTTCTCCATCTTGAATTGACATTCTCTCTATATGTTCTCGTTGTTGTTGATCTTGTTCATCCAACAATTGAGTCAAGTGCTCAATTTGTTGTTGCATCACAAGGATGACATCCGGTATTGCCACCATAGATACTATTCTATCCAACTACTCCCACTTTATCTAATTGATTAACACATAGATGCAAGATGTCCACCGTTCTCCATAAGTTACAACCAAAAGTATCAAGGGTTCCTTAGATATGGTGATCATATGTAGAAAATCTAGCCCAAAATGCGAGGTGATGAGTTGTGTGAAACGATGCTTGGGTAATATCTGGACATGAAAATCCCAATGGTTTGGTGCAAGTGGATTTGGTGGTCCATAAATTCCATCCATCCCATTCTTGCTTTGATATCAAAGTAAAAGACCAAGACCAAGGAAAGAAATAGGAGAATGGAAATTCACATTGGGACACTTGAATGAGTGAAAACTCCAAATACCTAGCATGACTTTGGCTTTGGTATTGATAGGTAGCATACAAGGCCCTTGAGAAGCTTCTCAAGAAGCTTCCTTCTAGAAGCCACGTACTTGGCATGCAAGCTAAGCTAGTTAGAAGCTTCTAGAAGCTTCCTTCTAGAAGCTACTTGCTTGGAGTGGAAGTTAACTAGTTAGGAAGCTTCCCAAGAAGTTTCCTAGATGCTTTTGGAATATTCTAGGCTAATTTGGCTTATTCTCTACTTTGTTAGCCTTACTAATTACGTCGCCAAACTCCATACTATTATAGTCTACATAGATCAGATAGAGATGTCACCAAGAAGGTACTTCCACTAATAAAGTTCACTAGATCATATAGAGAAGTCACCAAGAAAGTACTTCCGCTAGTACTTCCAAAAATACCATGAAAGCTTCAAAGCCAATTTTAGAAGCCTAAATGAATAAACTAGGCCTCAAAAATCAAGATATTTATTCTTTTTTAGGGAAGAACATGTTTCTTTCACCCCCATATTCATTTCATCTTGAGCTTTCCAACAATACCTCACCCATGCTATTATGAGTTTTGTACAAGAAGCTTCTATAGAGATTCCCTCTTGTCAAACTTGTTTGACCAACCAGATAGGGCAGGGATTGACATGTCATCTATCCATGCAATTAATCTAAGGGTGGAGCTTGTTGATAGATTACCAATCCATGTATATGATCCAAGGGTGGAGCTCTCTTTGAGGGGATCCTCTTTGCTATATAGTAAAGACAAGATGCTACTTTGGGGCATTAGAGTATTGAGAGATGAAGCCTTGTGTTTCTCTTTTGTTTTTTCTCTTATGTGTCTCTTGTGCGTTCTCTAGTCCTCAAACATTACAGAAACCAATGTTAAAGACCAAAGAGAGAAATAGGAGAATAGAAGATTAAATTGGAAAATCATATTAGAACTCTCAAGTGAGAGAAACTCCAAATGCATAGCTTGAGCTTGGGCCGTGGTATTTATGGGAAACTTAGATACAAAGCTTCTAAGGAAGGTTCCTTCTAAAATTTGCTTTACTTGGAGTGTAGGCTAAGCTAGTTATCAACTTGGCATACAAGTTACTCAACCTTTAAGAATTTCTTAAAGGCTTCTCACCAAAAAGCTTCCTATATTCTTCTAGAACATTCTTAAAGTTGCTATATACTAATTCTACTACTTATTAGTAGGTAAAGCTAAATATATTAGTTATATTTAGCTTTACCTACATCTATATTATTACAATGGCAAAGAGGAGAACACTCAAAGATTGAGTTAAGAGAGAAACAAAGAAAAGAAATGGTAGAAGGCAAAGTAGAGGAAGGCAAATATAGACATTTGATAGAAATTGGTGAATATGAGAAAGTCTAAGATATACCATATATGGAAGATTTCAAAGAGAGGGAATTGATGATTGGGTTCCATGCTAAAGACAATTACAAGACTTATATTAAGCAGACCTAGTTAGAAAAGCACCAAATTTGGAAATCTATGGAATGCATATGCAAAGGTGATCTAGATGCCATGGGATTGTGTAAAAGACAAAGACCAAGGAGAGAAATAGGAGAATGAAATCTCACATTTGGGACGTTGGAATGAGAGAAAACTCCAAATGCCTAGCATGAGCTTTTGCTTTGGTATTTATAGGTAGCATACAAGGCCCTTGAGGAGCTTCTCAAGAAGCTTCCTTGAGCCGCTTTCTTAGAATGCAAGCCAAGTTAACCAAGAAGCTTCTCAAAAAGCTTCCTTCTAGAAGTCACCTACTTGGCGTGCAAGCTAAGCTAGTTGGAAGCTTCTAGAAGCTACTTACTTGAGGTGCAAGCTAAGCTAGCCAGGAAGCTTACCAAGATGCTTCCTAGATACTTCCAAAATATTCTATGCTAATTTGTCTTATTTGCTACTTTGTTGGCCCTACTAACTTCATCGCTAAACTCCATATTGTTACATATTCTCCCACTGCTAGTTGGTGACATCCTTGTTGCCAATGAAGCTTCAAACTCCTAGATGGCCATCTGTGCATTATGGAGGTGAGGAAGAGGTTCCCATGTGGCATCATGAAAGGGATACCCTTTCCAAAGGACCTTGTACTCTGTATGTTGTTGATGGTATTGTTGAATATGATGGGGCGCAAAGATACAATCAACTTTGTACTCCTCATGATCATTGTTAGGGACAAGAGGAGGAGGAGGTTGGACTCAAGAGGAAAAGAGAGAGGGGTTAGGAACAAAGGATTTCAACTTGGAAATATGAAAGACAAGATGGATACACATATGACAAGGCAAGGCAAGTCGATAAGCAACAAGAGAGACAATTTGTGTGATATCAAAGGGTCATATCCAATTAGGGGTAAGTTTACAAACTTGAGTATCAAAGGGGAGAGGGAGGTTACTAGAGGATAGCATGACTTTATCACCAACTTCAAAGGTGAGATCACGATGATGGTGGTCCGCATATTGTTTTGATGATTTTGAGCAACAAGGAGGTGAGATTTGGCTTGTTGGAGAGATTAGGATATAGTGGTCAAGAATGTTGAAGTATGAGGAACCTAGATGGAGGAAGAGCAAGAAGAGAATTTGGAACAAGCGGATCTTGGCCAAAATTAAGAAAGAAAGGAGAAAATCTAGTGCTTGCCTGTTTGGAATTGTTGTAGGCAAATTCTGCACCTGCAAGACATTCGTCCCAATTGGTATGGTGGACATTGACAAAGCATGCAATATATCTTCCAATGTATGATTTGCACGTTTGGTTTTTCCATTAGTTTGAGGATGAGAGGCCGTGGACAAAGCAAACTTGGTGTCAAGTATTTGGAAGAATGTTTGCCAAAACTTCTTGGTAAATCAAGGATTGTGGTCAAAGATGAGTACACGTGGCATGCCATGATGCTTGAAGACATTGTTGAAGTAGGTTTGCGCTAAGGTTGGAGCCTCCATGGTATCACAGGTTGGTGCAAAGTGGATTTGCTTACTAAGCTTATCCACAAACACCATGATTGTTGTGTGTCCTTGCTTTGTCTTGGGTAAGGATATGATGAGATCTAAGCTCACTTGCTCCCATTGAGCGGATGGAATGGTGAGTAGTTGAAGGAGTCCACTCAGCTTTTGGTTGTTGGCCTTGTTGCATTGGTAGCTCTCACACGATGGAACAAATTCTTAAACATCTTGTGTCATGTTAGGCCACCACCATTGGCATTGGAGGGTACTCAAGGTCTTTTCCACACCCATGTAACCAACTATAGGTAAATCATGGGCTTCTTGAATGCGCACAAGTTGAAGATCACCTTTGGCAAGAATATAGATCCGGTCCTCATAGAATAGAAGGCCCTCCTTGATGGAGAAGGTGTTGTACTCCTTGTTGCATGTTTTAAGGTGACTATGTACCATTTAGAAGAAGGGATCTTGTTGTAGAGCTGACTGAAACTCATTTTTGACCTTGGAGTCAATTGACACTATTGTAATTGCTATTGTGATGAGAGGAAGAGACTTCAAATCAAGTCATCGTGATAAAGCATCAGGGATGATGTAGAACCAACCTAGTTGGTACTCAAGTTTGATGTCAAAAAATTGGAGTTCCTCCTCCCATCAATGATGTTGACTCTTCATGTGTTCCAAGTGTAAGGTCTGCAACAACGGTTTGTGATCAGTTTGCATGATCACTTGTTTTCCCAAGAGATAATGCCTCCATACCTTGGTGGCATATACCATTGCAAGTTGTTCTTGATCTTGAGCAGAGTAGTTTCTTTCAGCCATATTGAGTTAGTGAGACACAAAGGCAATGGGATGTAGTCCATTTGGGAATTCTTATTGCAACACAACTCCAATTGCAAAGTTAGAAGCATCAAAATCAACCTCACAAGGTAGTTGAGGATCATGCGGTTGAAGAATGTGCCTTGAAGACACCATATGTTTCAACTTTTGAAATGCTTCTTCTTGCTTGGTGGTCCATTGGAAGCTCAAGTCCTTCCCCAAGAGGTCAGTCAATGGTGCAACCACATGAGCATAATAATGGATGAATCGTTGGTAAAAACTGGCCAGTCCATTAAATGCCTACACTTTTGTAGCATCCTTTGGAGTAGGCCAATCACTAATTGCCTTGATTTTCTCCTCTTCCATCTTGATCCCCTCCAATGAGATCTTGTGCTCCAAGAAGGTAACTTTCTTTTGCCAAAAGGCACACTTTGACTTCTTACAATAAAATTTCCATTATCATAGTCATCTTAGGACTTCTTGCACGTGATTCATGTGTTCTGCCTCTATATTGCTATAGATTATGATATCATCCAAGGACACCACCACGTACCAATCCAATAGTCCATCCAACACCTGATGCATCTGATCCATGAAGACTACTAGAGCATTAGTCAACTCAAAAGGTAGAACTCTCCACTCAAAATGTCCATACCTTCTGCAAAAGCCGTCCTCCCTATCAATGGAGATTTGCCAATAGCCGCTGCAAAGATCCATCTTGGAAAAGTATTGTGCTCCACTCAATTGATCAAGGAAGTCATCAATCTAAGGCAAGGGATATGTATTCTTCATTGTTTGCTTATTGAGCCCATGATAATCAATATAGAAACAAAGTCTTCCATCCTTCTTTGGAACGAATGGCACCGGTGCTCCCCAAGGAGAAGTACAATGTCATATGAAGTCCTTCTCCAACAACTCTAGAAGTGTTGTTTTCAATGCCTCCAATGCCTTTGGTGAGAGCCAATAGATTGGTCTACTCATTGGAGTACTCCTTGGCAATAACTCAATCTTGAAGGGCATACCACAATTGAAGGGTAATCCTTTTGGTAGATCATCCAAGAATACATCCGCAAACTCCTAAATTATCTGATCAACCATTGCTTGATGAGGCTTTTGGCTCTCCTTAGATTGTCCTTATGCAATCAGCTTGATCCACACTGCAAAAATAGATTTATCTTCCTCCAAAGCTTGCTCTATGGCTGCTTCACTAACAAACTTCTCATCTAGGGACTCATCTCTCTTCAAAGCTTGCTCCATGGTTGCCTTCCTGGCAAACTTCCCATCTTGTGGCTCCTGTCTCTTCAAGGCATGCTCTATGGCTACCTTCTTGACAAACTTCCTATCTTGGGACTGACTATTCTTAGGTGAATTACTTTGAGGTGCCAAACAACCTAATTGGAAATTTCTACCTTGTTGTTGTACTTGAATTTGCCATTGAGTCCAATCAAATTGAACCTTATGATGTTCAAGCCAAGGTAGTCCTAGAATGACATCATAGTATAGAGGTGCCACTATAAACCTCATACACTCCAAATACTCTTTCCCAATCTTAATAGTAACAGGATGTGAAGTATGGAATGTAGAACCCTTTCTACCATCCGCCATCATCAATCTACTTCCAATCACAAGCTTGATAAGAATACCCAATTCCTTTGCTACTTGCATAGACATGCAATTCTTTGAACTTCTAGAATCAACCAAAATCCTACAACCTTGATTAGATATTGTACCTTGCAAGTGAAGCAACTTACATAGGTCAAGCCTTCAATCCCATTGGAACTAATCAAGCTCCCAATAGGCAGCTCAAAATCTCCTACTAGGATTCCTTGTTTCCACAACCTCCATCTGGGCAAATTGTTGAGGTCGCCCATTCCTAAGTGGACATTTAGTAATGAGATGTCCAACTTGGTGACAATAAAAATAGCCTCTATCTTGTCACAATCTTTCTCTATCCATTGCACCAAGTGGTCTTTGTTGGATAACATCAATCTCCATTCATGCTGGTTCTTCCACCCATGCATAGTGTACTGGTAAGCTTTGTATAGGTCAAGGTCAAGACCAAGTTGTTGCAACCACGGAATCAAACTGCTTGACCAATTGCATGGCTTCTTCTATGTTTTGTGGTTCTTGCATGGTCATCTCCAATTTGGTTTGTGACTTCAATCTCCGCACAAATCAATCCAGAACTTCACCTTCTTGTTTATCTAGAATTTGCATGATGATGCTCTGAAATTGTGTGATGTTGCTCCTTATTGGGTCAATTTGCTTCAACTCCGCCAATTTATCTTGTGTGGCTTGGGTGGCATTTATAGTTTGAAATTGACCAAGTATTGCATCCTTGAATTCTGCCCATGTCAAATTGGTACAACAATCTGTCGTTCAACTTGCTCCACTCAAAATTGCCACCAAAGTTTTGCCACACCATCTGATTGGCTAGAAGCCAATAGAATTTGTTTCTATTCATCTTGAAGATTGGTGGCTTCAAAGTACTGCTTGCATTCAACACAAAATTCTCCACTATGCCCAAAAGATTCTTGCCTTCAAACACCTTGGGTTTTGGAAAACAAATGCAATTTTCTCTATCTCAAATTGGCGCTCTCTCTATATATTCTCATTGTTGCTGGTCTTGTTCATCCAACAATTGATTAAGGTGCTTGATTTGTTGCTACATTGCAAGGATAACGTCCGATATTGCCGCCATAGCTACTACTCTATCCCACTACTCTCAATTTATCTAATTGATTAACATATAGATGCAACACGTCCACCATTCTCCATAAGCTACAATCAGAAGTATCAAGGGTTCCTCAAATAAGGTAATCATATGCATAAATCATGCCCAAAGCACAAGATGATGAATTGTGTGAAACAATGCTTGGGTAATATCTGGACATGAAAATCCCAATGGTTTAACAGAAGTGGATTTGGTGGTCCATAAATTTCATCCATCCCATTCTTGCTCTAATACCAATGTAAAGGACCAAGACCAAGGAGGGAAATAGGAGAATAGAAGCTCACATTGGGATGTTGGAATGGGAGAAAACTCCAAATACTTAGCATGAGCTTTGGCTTTGGTATTTATAGGTAGCATACAAGGCCCTTGAAAAGCTTCTCAAGAAGCTTCCTTGAGCCGCTTTCTTAGAGTGCAAGCCAAGTTAACCAAGAAGCTTCCTTCTAGAAGCTGCCTGCATGGCATGCAAGCTAAGCTAGTTAAAAGCTTCTAAAAGTTACTTACTTGAGGTGCAAGCTAAGCTAGCCAACAAGCTTCTTGGCTAACTTCATTGCTAAACTCCATATTGTTATAGATTGAGAGTTTATACTGGCATAGATTCCTCATGTCTAATATATATGAATCAATTTATTTTTGATTTTCATGAATGTTTGTTCCCTCTTTTCCTATCCTTGCTCCCCTAGTGACCCCCAAAACAAACATCCACTCCTCACACAATCTCCTTTGATCTTGCAATTAGGGATTTGGGCACTACAAGTGACCCCCTTCTCAAACTCCTTCCCATTATCAGCTCCCCTCTAGATCTTGCTCTTGCAAATGATCCACACCATGGCTTTCCTTGCACAAGCAATCTCCCTCCCCAAACTCTACATGTTCACTAGCAATATTGCTCTTATCTTGAAATCTACAAGCAACTCCTTTCTTGCTTCTAACCTTGCTCCTACTCCTACTAGTAGTCCCCATCTTGAGCCCTTGCAATATAAGCAATCCCCTGCACATTACTCCTCTTGTGAGTGATCTTCATCCCGTGCCCTAGCATTGTAGGCAATCTTCCTCTCATTTCTTCCTCTCGTTAGCAATCCCACAAGCAATCTCTCTCCCATCCCCCATGTTGCAAGAGATCCTCCTCATGGACTCCTAAATTCCACAAGCAACCCCTTGCATTTTTTTCTCTTTTTGCCAATTTTGAGAGTTTGATTTTTGTTTCTTGTTTTTTTTTCCTTAGATTCTTATATGTATAGAGTTTGTGAGCACATATGATGTTGGTAGTCCATAGGAATTATGAGTGGGAGTTATTTCACTTTAGCACTTGGACCCATAAGGGAGGCCTTTGCTTTATAGGTCAGGAGTTCAAGAAAGAGGAGATTGAACCTTTACTCATTGGTGCAAGATTGGTTTCTAAGGAAAGATCTCACAATTAGAAGATACTTGGCTTGATAGTGTGTGTATGCAACTTGAAGACCATTCTTCTAAATTTTCAGTTTAATTCTTGCACCAGCTGGGCATCCAAAGGTAGTACATGGACATTTGGCATTGCATGTGAAGTCTAAGATCAAGAAGACAAGAGAGTACTAAGAGAGCTAAGATTGACTATAGTTGAGGCAAAATTGGCATTCTTGCAAAAATAGCTTAGGCACACAAATGGTAGATAATTCAAGTAGTCATTTGTTGGATAATTCCTCACTAATCTATTCTTAGAGAGTGGATTCATAAGAGTGGATGAGGCCTATTATGGGAGCTTTCTCAAGAGGAGATCTATGTACATGTGCACGTGAGGATGATGATGAAAATGACCTTTAGAAACAAGGTGACTTAGAGTAGTGTAGAGATTGCTTTTGAAAACCATATGCTTTCTATTATGTATTGGTGATTTCAAACATACAATAAATAAATTTACACCATAGTTGTATTCTTGTAGTATATATTGAGTATTTGATATGCTAAAGGCTTCAAATATGTTGTGTTTTGGGGATATTTTTTAGCAATTGTGAAATTTATGTTGTGTTGATATTAAACTTTACTTGTGCACAAGTGACACTACTCCAGTTGTAGATGACATTATTCTTCTTGATTACACTCCCACTCCCCATATAGAAGACCTTTCCCATGGCTTTTCTAGGCAAGACCCTCCTCTTGTTGTTCCTTTAGGGAACCATGACTTAGAAGGTGGATTTGTGAGAGGGGGTGATAAGATTTTTAGGTTACTTATTGTGAGGTTGGAGCGTAAGGATAAGAGTCCATCATTGGGTCTTGTGAGTCTTGCATAATTAGAGCTTGAAAAGAGTGAGATCCTTGCAAGGGAAGTAGACTCAATGGAGAAGAACCACATGCTTTTTAAGAGAGAGAGAGAGATTTAGTGGAGAGTAAGCACCTTCTTCTTGAGAAGGAGAGGAGGCCAACTAAGAGGAAAGAACAATTTATAGCATCTTAGAGTGAGTGAATAGAGTAAGATAAGCTTATGTCCCATGAAGAAGCCATGGCCAAGGTTCATTGGCTTGATCATGAATTTTACTAGAGAGAGTTATATATTACTAAGGGATTGTTAGAGGAGTCCCAAAGAGCCTATGAGGAGTCTGAGTGTATGGAGATTTAGGTAGATATGTAGACTCAAACTTGGACTAATAGAGAGAGTGTCTCTTGTTGGACTAAAACAAAGAGTTTAAAGAGCAAAGCTCAAACCATAAGGAGTGACTCTTAGCCTATTAGTATAGACACAAAAAATTGGAATATGTATACCAAGCCTTGTCTCCATGGAAGGCCAATGAGAGAGCCTAGTGTGATCACACCAAATATAAAGATTGTTCTTGTAAACCACAACTTTTATATGTTCTCACTTTCCACCCCCCATTCAAACATGGACATGAGGAGTCCATGTGGTATGAAGAGTATCATGTGTAAATAAATCACTACACAACATATATTGTTGTCAACATCACACACTATAGAAGTAAAACTCATACATAAGTCATACATGGACTCTAAAGTACCACAATAATCAATTCATTTATATAACTCAAATCACACTCAATCAGATCAATACTTGATCTATCACTCAATATCTACCAACAACTAGGCATTGATTATAGTCAAACCAACTGGTTTTTTTAGCTAAGAAAAACAAGGTGACGCTCATCGGCCTCTATCCACCATAGCCAAGAACTCGAAGGCTCAACATCAATGTTTGCCGTTACTGTAGTTGATTTAGAGTTTCTCGTAGACTATCATTCTCTTCCTATTCCTAGTGTGTTGGAAATCTCAACTTTGTAAAATTTTGGGTTTTCCTTTGTTTCTTGATGTTGGGCTTCTCGAGGGTTTGTGTTTGTCTTTGGCCTTCACAGAACTGGCTATTTCATGCAGGTTTTGCTATGGTTTCGGACCCGACGGTCCCTAGGAATGGCTGGGAATTTCACAAACAACAAATAGTATTCTATTTGGCTCAACCTGGCACCCAGACTATTGAACCAAACCATTCATATAGATGGAATGAGAGCTCCTAAAATGGAACTTCCTCGGCGCTAGTCACAGATCAAACACACCATTTTCTCAGGATTTGTCATTCATAAAATTCCAGCTGCAAGGTTCACAAGTTTGGAAAAGCCGACCAACTCCAGTTCATACAGTGTATGCACTAAATTATGACAAAAAATCATTTCAGCTGGTGCCTTCACACACGCTCTGTCCGATAACAGTAAAGACGACTCACCCTCCGGACTTCTTCCTTCACCTCCCAGCAGCACTCCCATCAATGCTTTCTCCTCTGAACACCCTCTATCTCTCTCAAAAGTTCTTGCAAACTTCTCTCTTGAGACTCCTCTGGCATTTCCCAAAAACTGTCAGTCCTTCTCACTGTGAAAAACTCAACTCCTGCCCAACCTTGCCAACTTCCCTCTCAAAATCCTCTGCAACTTTCTCTCTTGAAACTCCTCTCCTCATTTCCCAAAACTGGCAGCTCTTCTCACTTTCAATATTTCTCCATCGCTTCCCTACTGTCTTCTCTCAAAATCCTCTGCACTTTCCTGAAACTCTTCTCCTCATTTCCCAAAACTGGCAGCTCTTCTCACTTTCAATAATTCTCCATCACTTCCCTACTGTCTTCTCTCAAAATCCTCTGCACTTTCCTGAAAACTCTACTGTTCTTTTCTAGAAATCTTCTGCAACTTTCTCTCTCTGAAACTCCTCTCTTGATTTCCCAAAAAATTGGCAGCACTTCTCACCTTTTGATAATTCTCAATACTTCCCTATTGTCTTCTCTCGAAATCCTCTGCACTTTCCCGAAACTCTTCTCCTCATTTCCCAAAAATGGCAGCTCTTCTTACTTTCGATAATTGTCCATCACTTCCCTACTGTCTTCTCTCAAAATCCTCTACACTTTCCCAAAACTCTTCTCCTCATTTCCCAAAACTGCCAGCTCTTCTCACTTTCGATAATTCTCCATCACTTCCCTATTGTCTTCTCTTGAAATCCTCTGCACTTTCCCGAAAACTCTACTGTTCTTTTCTTGAAATCTTCTACAAATTTCTCTCTCTGAAACTCCTCTCTTGATTTCCCAAAATCTGGCAGCCCTTCTCACCTTTTGATAATTCTCAATACTTCCCTACTGTCTTCTCTCAAAATCCTCTGCACTTTCCCAAAACTCTTCTCCTCATTTCCCGAAATTGGCAGCTCTTCTCTCGTTTGATATTTCTCCATCACTTCCCTACTGTCTTCTCTCAAAAATCCTCTACACTTTCCGGAAAACCCTACTGTTCTTTTCTCGAAATCCTTTGCACTTTTCCAAAACTCTTCTCCTCATTTCCTGAAACTGCCAGCTCTTCTCACTTTCGATATTTCTCCCTCACTTCCCTACTGTCTTCTCTCGAAAATCCTGTGCACTTTCCCAAAAATCCTTTTCAATACTCCGTCCTTCCAAAAAAAAAAACCCCCCTTTGACCTGTTCTTGACCCTCGCAAAAAAACCTTTCCTGTTCCCGTCCTTTGCAAAAAACCTTTTTCTGTTCTTGTCCTTTGCAAAACCCTTTTTCTATTCCTTTCTCAAAAATTCCAGCTACCATTCCTTACCAAGCTCATCTGACATTTTTCCAAAAGCTCTATGCTGTCCAGTCCTCATCTTCTCAAAATTTTGCAACCACTCCTTACCACTCTCATTTGGCTTTTTCCAGACGACAATGGTCAATGGTAAAGGTCCAAAAAAGTCCAAACTCCAATGGTAACCCAACCCTATGATAGGTAATGGGTGTAATTGTGGCATAGGAGCATTAAATGATGCTCTGACTTGGTCACAAACCACACAGTTAGCAACAGATTATTATATGTTGGCTTGCGATACCATGCCACCAATAGTGACTTTGGAGCAAGCTATATGTATGCTTTACTCCAAAATGTCCTAGCTCTTCATGAGCATGATGGACCAACTGTGGTCTTTGAGATGGAAGTGGTACTACTTGCACTCTACCATCTTCCTATACACACAGAAGGTATTTGCCTTTCAATCTGAACTATCTGGTTTGATGAAGAACACAATCTTTCTCCTTGGCCCAAACTATGCCACCCACAATACTAGTGCAAAGATTGCCCATCACTAAGCTATCATCATGAATGTCTTGCTGAACTATACCCCTATCTCCACTCTCTAGAGTTATGACCTCAATAACTCCTCCTATATGCACTAAGAGAGATGCCACCAAAGCCTCTAAAAATATACAAAGAAAGGCATATGCGTGCCAACTTGGCACTATCTCCTCATCTATCCCACTATGCCAACATTCTTTGTTTTGATCCTGCTGGTTGGGACATGGATTTCTACTCAACCTATCTACATCATGGTTCATCTCTCCAAGTCTATGAATAACCATGAAATCATACTCTTGAAAAATTAGAGCCCATCATGCAAGCTTCTTTGAAAGCTTGTTGGACTCCATCAATCACTTTAGTTGTTGTTGATCAATGATGAGAGTAAGGGGGTTACTAAATAGGTAACATCAAAAATGTGTTACTGCCCAAACTGCTACCAAGCACTCTCCCTCATATGAACTACACTTTGCATATGCCACCACAAACTCCTTCCCCTCATCATCATGTTGTGTGAGTATTGCTCCAAGCCCTAACATACTCCAATCATTGTGAACCTAAAATGGTCATCCTCTCATTGGTCTCCTCAAAATAGGAGTAAATGTCAACCTCTCCTTGAGCTCTACAAAAGCTCTCTCTTGCTCATCTCTCCAACACTACTCTTGTGTAAGCTTGGTCAGTTTTTTCAAGGCATTGGCAATGGCAATGGCAATAGAATTTTGCCAACCCAAGGAATGCTTGCACTTTGCTCACATCCATAGGCCAAGGAATATATGCAATAGCCTCCACCTTGGTCTGCAAAACACCAAGTCCTCTAGGGTAGATAGTGTGACCTAAATGCTCAACTTGCTTGTGGAAGAACCTACACTTCTCAAGATGTTATTTGAGTCCATGAGATCTCAACCTCTCAAACACCTTCAACAAATGTCTCTCATGCTCCTCCACCGTAGTGCTATGGACCAAAATATCATCAATATAACACCAAGCAAAACCCAATCTAGTTAGGATCCTATCCATGACTCTCTAGAACTTGGCAAGAGTGTTCTTTTACCCAAATAGTAAGAACCTCCACTAATATAACACATCCTCACTATGAGGATCAATAGCCCAAAATGTTGTCTTGGACTTATCTTCCTCCTTGATTGGCAATTGATGATATCTTGCTCAAAGATCTAAAGTGCTAAAGACCTTGGCATGCCCAATCACATCAAGGGTCCCCTCCAATGTAGGCATGGCATACCGACCAGCCCTAGTCTGTTGGTTGATAGGACGATAATCTCCACACATCCACCTATTTGTATAGTTGTTATGTATATCCTTCTTGGTTGGTATCATTGTAGCTTATGCATACTGTCCATGTGAAATCTCTACCAAACCAACCTCAAAAAGGTCTCTACTCTGGCTCTAAATCAATGCTCTCTCTATATCACTATACTAATAGGGAAGTCAAAAAAATTGATGTATTGCTAGTCAACTCAATCCAAATACCATGTCCTTTCAAAGCACTCAAATCCTTCTTATTGAAGGCAAAAAAACTCATGTAGCTCCTAAAGAACCTCCAAACTTTCCATCTTTCCTCTCCTATAAGTTTGGGTCCTAGATCTAGCTTCCAAGTATCTATTGGACCTATCATAGGAGTGGAAGAAGTACTAATTGGCTGCTACACTAGGCTCTTGGGAGAAATAGTGTCATGCAATCCAACCACTAGAGGTCCCAACCTCAGTGTGAAAAACTCCCTCCACTCTGGCTGCAAGCTCCATACATCTTCTTGCTACATCTCAAGTAGACTAAGAGTGTCATCCAAGTAGCCCACGCTCACCTGGATGGACTCCAAGTAGATCACTCTCCCTAGTAGCCACTGGTTGTGTCCTAAGAATACCTTGTCTACTTGGTCAATTGCCCCCAACATATGCTTGAATCATCTTGATAGGCATAGAGTTCACAAGTGTACAAGTGGTGATGTTTATCAAGTGCATCTTATGCTACTCTACCAAGCCAAGGCTCACAATCCAAGTCAACTAGTTCCGGTCCATAGCCTAACCTAACACTTGATGCCTGTATGCCTCTAACATTGTTGGAATAGCGGTACTAGCATTAATAGCGGTGCAAAAACACATTGCTTGCTCTCTCTCATTGGTGTTGGGCTCCACCAACTACTATAACTATGAGTCCCAAACCAGTCCAATACTTCCCTTTCAAAAAGCATGAGAGCCAAGGAAACTCATAAGTGTGGAAAAAGTGGCTTAGGGCTATCTAACTAGGTTCACCATTGCCATAGGTGACCTATCAACCACTACCACCATCTAAGATTGATGCCTAACATCCAAGATGTCATCAACAATGATGTGGTCTAGTTGTTGAATCCCATCATAAATGCATTGTAGAACCTCTCTAGGTAAAAAGTTCATCCACCAAAGGCAAAGACAATGAGCTTGTGATCCCAATTTGGCAACATCTAACAACACGGTAGGTCCCATCCAAGAATGGACCTAATGTGTACTCACCACCACCCGAGTGCAAGAATCACCCATCAAAGGGATGTTCTCCAAAATGTGAGCTGGAGAAATGAATTGATGAACTTGGACATGTCGTAGTATTTGTAACATCTCCCAAAACACACCAAAATAGGGATCGTGAAGACCCAAACCTTAGCCAACATGTGTATGTCCCTTACATGGCCATCCAAAAATCACCAAATGAATGGAACCATGTCTCTTCAAATTATGCACCCCTAGCAAGGAAATGTTTACTAGAAAGATCTTTTGGTAACCCTTGACAATTGACATCAGTAATAATGCATGATATTGATAGGCCAAGTGTGCCACATGATGTAGAGAGACTTGCATGGTAGTCTCGTCTCTCTCCACATATAAGTACCTTTGTATTTTTATACCCGCTTGTAGTACCGCAACTAGTCTAATGTTAATCCCACAAAACAACTCCAATAGACAGACTTCCTCTACTAGATATTGCCAAGCAATGAGCACGGTATCTAAAGGTGTCAAGGTAATTGACTCTAGAGGCTCATCCTCACATCAATTGCTTAGTGGTACAAAGGCTCCACTCCAAGCCTATTGCACCAATTGATTTGCATGCTATTGCAATGCCTCCTCTAAACTCCACAAAGGAACATCCAAGGTGGATGGAATGATCCCACTTATACTTCAAATCTGAGTGATATCCTTTAGTACTAGAGTATCCTCTGCATGGGTGTTCCTCTCAAATAATCACCTAGCAAAGTAACAACATCATTTAGAGTTGAAATTGAAGCCGCCATGGTTTCTAACTATAGTGAGCCAAGATTACCATTAGTGAAGTGTATTGGTAGGCAACACACTTGTCCCTCACTAGACTACCAACCTGGTCTATAGGAGGTTATCTCCTCCCAATAGTCAATACTAAAATCCATAGGATATAACATTGTTCTCCCAACTAACACATCATATGACTCAACCACTATTGCGATAGCTTAAGCTCTCACCATAGAGCTATCAATCGGATGACCAAGTTGAATCTGAACAACAAGCTCTCCACGTGTGATGTATTTTTTAGAACTACCACCTAGAGATGTTTGGATCTGAAATAGACATCTCTCTACATTGATCTTTTGTAACTCCATATCAATAATTACAACCTTCCTCAACATAAAGGTTGTGCACCAGAGTCTAGTAAGACCCTCTATGGTGTATAGACCTTCCTTGAAGGTCCCACCAAAAAAAAAACCTCCCTTTGGTTATCCAATAAGACAACTCCAAGTGTAAATTGCACTCATTCAAAGGCTGGTCTAGTTGGTAACTCTTCCAATCTAACCATTGTTGCTTGCCAAAAACCATTGGTCATTGTATGGATCCTATACTCTTCAACTAGGTCAACTCTACTATCAACTACCTCTGATCTAATAGGAAGCACATCATCCCTATTGTCACAAAGTATTATAGCTAACCAAAACACTAGGGTTGGGTCAACTCCCAATGTACACATGTCATTGGCTAAAAATAATGGAAAGCGCATAATCAGCTGAGCCGCTCTTAACATTGTGTTAGACTCAATCTGTGTAGTAGCAGGTGGTTGACTAGTAGATAGTCCATCATGTGCTCCATCAACAACTACCACATCTACACTACAATGTCTAGGAGCCATGGATGTCGTCAATAGTACCTCAAAGAGTGTAAAAGACTAAGGAAGTCAAACTTGTCTACCAAACTCTCCTCTTTGTGGGTCCAACTCCATTGATGCTCCTTTAGGCTCTAGAGCACGTATTGCACTCCTAGTCACTACAGCAAATGCATCTACTTGTGCTTCTCTGCACATAAATCCAAGAGGTTTTTACATGCATATAAGGTAGAAGCCTTATCATTTGAATCTGATCTTCTTTGAGCTATGGCCATGCTAACCAATCTTTGCTCCAATTGCTCAATCCGAGTAGCCATAGCTACATCAAAAGTAAGAGTAGGTACTGCACCTCTACTAGGTATGGATCCTCTACCACCACCTCATCCTCCATGAATTAGACGTCCTCTACCACCTACCATAGCAGCTCTACCACTTTACAACTCTGGGTGTAATCAAAGTATTGATCACTAGTGTAACCAAATTTGTGGCAATGCTCACATTGTCTTTGTGTTGGTTGTGATGCACTAGAGGTATCAGGTCCACTGCCTTGAGTGCATTCTCCCCTATGATGAGATCCACCACAAGTCCAACAAGCAACACTACCACTCATTGGTTGTTGTTGACCCAAAAAACAAGGTAAAGGTATGGCCACACTAGGCCCTCCACTCACTCCATAGGACCTAGGCTGTCCACCTTGTCCTCAAAAACCAACATAGTGTGGTGCACTCTACTACATTCAGGAAGAAGTAATAGTTGTAGATGAGGTCTCCCTACAAAATCTAAATTTTGCCACTCTCTCTTCCTTTGTGTTGAGCTCAATATGCTCATAAAACCAAAGACCATTGCCAAAGTAGGCAAAGTAGCCTATAACAACTTAGCATCACGGACTCTATGTTGCAACTCCTTGTCTAAGATGCCATACCAAAACTGGACTACCTAGGCCTTAATAACTCCGTGAGTAAAATTGATCAGCCATCTCATGCAAGTGTATGCCTTGTGTAGGCTCTCTCCAACCTTCCATTGGAGGTCCTGCAAGCTCCTTAGCTTGTCAATCCGCACTCCTTGGTATTTCTACTTCAAACACTAGAAGAACTCCACCATGGGATTAAACCTTGGTACTACACCACCTCTTGTAGTAGTACCTCCACTTGTAGTAGCACCATCTCTAAGAGATCTACCAATGCTACTAGAGCTAAAACTTGTATGTATTGCCAATCTACCCCTAGAAACCAAGCTTGAAGTGATGGAGATATAATTCAAAGACCAATATTGTCTCAATAGCTCAATCTCTTCCAAATGAGCTCTCTTGAACTCATGGTAGTTGTCCATTGGCGGACCTCCAAGTGCTAAAATAACCCTATCCATGCCATGAAAAGTGTGAACAAAGTTGGGTTCCGCATCTATTGCAGATCATACCAACTATCAAACTCCTAAACAAAGTCATCTAACTCAATGGTACCCACTACACCAAAGTAACGCTTGGGACCTTTAAACCCTAAACCCCATAAATCTTGTCCATGTTTCACAACAATGGTACCGGATACACCAAGTGCACTCTCAACTAGATCAACTCTTATGTCAAACTCCAACTTAGAGTCAATCTCCTCACTCATTGGGACTTGAGATACATGTTGATACCAAGTGCCACTCTAAGTCAACCCATTGTGTACTGCACAACTATCTCCTTTGGAATCCCCAAAGAACTCCATCATGATAAATTAACCAAAAATTGTAACCCGCAACTATAACCTCTGCAAGTGCCAACATCACCAACTAAATGTCACCAACTAATGTAGCTCTAACTACAAAAATTACACTAAGAGAAAGGGCAACCTGTAACCTGTCATCATAGCATGCATTCTCATTGGTGTATAGATCATCACTTATTACCTCACCAAAGAGAAACATAGGTAATTTGATTGGTAATCACTCCAACCTCACTATTGAGAGCACACCAAAGCACACATGTTCTAAAGTCAAGGCACCTAACACAAACATAGTGCACAAACTCAAGGTATAGAATGGAGGGAGTCCAATCAAAAGAAAGCTTAAAAAAACCTTCCATCTCATAAATCAACATTAGATTGACTCTGTCACCATTTGGCATTTTTCATAATATGAGTTAGTTATCTACTTCCTAAGCTACCAAAATCACCAAGAATAGGATCAAACTATCTCTCCTAGCCAAAGCTACATGAATCATCTACAAACTCAGCCCTTTGGGATCCCAAGGTAGATGTGTCCAACTATGTGCAGAATGGGGTTGATGCCCTTATGGACCTTTGGATCTTGTCTTTTTGAAGGTGTGACTAAATATACCAAAATTCCTAAAGACTTGAGTACTAGAGGCCTTTCACTTCATTCACAAGCAAAAAAAGGTCAAGACAAGTCCTATATGTTATGCATTATGCCGCACTTTGCACCATGCCCCGAGGCCACTCTGACAAATCAAAGTCTCTTTTGGTTAAAATAAACCCGCGGTTAATCGTGTGAATGTGTTGATGCGTACAATCTATTTTTTATTAGAAATTAGTAATAATTTTTTTGTTTTTTATTATTAATGCTTTGCCATCAAGACCTAGGGGCCATAGGGCAAGCACATACAATTGCTCAAATAATTTGGGCTTGGTTTTGGGTCATCCTATGGTGGACCGGTTGTTATGCCAATAGTAACCTCGCGTAGCTAAGTTGGTCTAGAAGAACTGCTGAAAGCATCTAAGTGAGACACGTTGTTGCACTTTTCTTTTCTCTCTGTGGGAACACACATAGTGCCTAGCTTTGGATACTATAGATTAGAGGTTGTAGGTAAACCCATAACTAATCATTTGAACACACACATTACCTAACCGTTGGAACCCTCTTCTCTTGTAACTAGTATTTTTGCTATTGGGAAGGGTAGTGATGGGCAACCTAACCTGTCATCAAAACACGCACTCCTGGTTTGGTAGTCATCACCTCCAGCATTACCAAGGATAAATACATAGCACTCCTAGAAGGAAATAACCTAAGCGCAATGCACACACACCAATCCAAACCCAATAGGCATACAAGCATAGAGAGAATCCAATCACAAGAATATGGCAACAACTCTTTGTGCTTTTTGTCAAAAAAAAGCTTCAAAGCCTTCTTGCTCTATCATCAAGCTCATTTTAACCTATACTCTAAGCCTGCTCCAATCTGAACTTCAAATCTCAATAATTTTCTACTCCAAGTGGAGAATTCCTATGTATTCTTGATGGGAAAAACTTTGTGCAGCTCATATAACCATAACCTTTTTGTGTAACTTGGATTCATGAGTTCTAGAATGCAATAAAAAGCCCATGAGATAATCTTTCCAATGACATAAAACGGGCCTCAATCAGATCACTATAGCTCCCTTGACAAGCTCTCAAAGTTGGCCAGATGTTTCACAACTTTCACCCTAATTTCAAAATTCCTATTTTAGTTTTTTGCCCCTAGTTCTTGACAACTTTCCCCTGATTTCTAAATTAGATGTACACTTGATCCTCAAAAAACACTTTGGAAATTTTAACTCTCAATCATAGTCACAAAAGTGAGAGAATTAACATTCAATTATGATTGAAGAAAGAAGTGCTCTTCCAAGCTTATGGCAGTCTTTTTAGTAGAACTTGTTGCATCAGATCTCACTCTCTATAAATCCAGATTCAACTAAATTTTCCAAAGTAGTTGGTCATGCTCTTGTTTAACACTCTAAAATTTTTGATGGCCTAATCCAACTCAAATCCCTAGATATGGAGCAATTACCGAGCAAAGCTAACTTGTGCGCTCTACAGACCCAAGTATACTTGATCCACGACCCTAAATTCTCTATTTTGAAGAATTCATATGAAACTTGCACAAAAAGGTGAAAACCCTAACCAACAACAAGACTCAAATTTTTCATAAGGTATCTCAAACCACAACTTGGGGAGTGACCAAAACTCCAAACTTGATCATTAGCTCTTCTCCATCACCTTAAATTTCAAGAGCTTTAACTTCAATTAACCAGATTTGATTTAAGATTAACCCAAAACTAGAATTCTTGCACTCAATATTTTAAGCATTTTTTCTTCTCTCCAATCCCATTGACAGATAGTGAAAATGTCTCAAGAAGCTCTCTCAATTGCATACTTTGTGCTTGAGGGTATGAATTCTACCCTATAATACCAAGAGCTAGCCATATGATCTAGATGTGAAATTTGGTTTGGTAAGATCTAGAATGATGTTATACATGATGGTCAAAATAGATCAAATAGAAGTATCACCAAAAGAATACTTCTACTAATAGGGCAGAAACCAAAATAAACTTGAGAACCTTAGAACCAATAGCTAAACATATGATTTAAAAGTGAGAATTGGTTTGGTAACATCTAGAAGGATGTTACACATGATATACTAAGAAAATCAGAAAGAGGTATCACCAAAAGGAGACTTCTACTAAAAGAGTATGAACCAAAAGATGTTTGAAATCTTTGAAGTTAATTTTGGAGGCCTAAACGGATGATTTAGGCCTAAAAAATGTGCACATCCCCCCTTCCAATGAATGAAAGGCTTTCTTCCTTCCCCCTTGCTTTGTCTCACCGAGAGCTTTCCAATGGTACCTTACGTGATTTTAAGATTCCTACAAGAAGATTCACTAAAAGATTCCCTCTAATCAAAGCTTGTTTGACCAACCAGATAAGACCTAGACCAGACATGTCACCCATCCAAGTAAGTAATCCAAGGGTGGAGCTTGCTGCCATGTCACCTATCTATGTGCCTAATCCTATGGTAGAGCTTCCTTGGAAGTCATTCTCTTTGTCTATATAATAAAGAGAAGGTGCTCCTTTGGAGCATCGAATGTTTGAGTGTGTAATCTATGTTTTCTCTCTTCTCTTGTTCTTAGAGTATTACATGCCCCCTTGATTCAATTGATATTATCCTTACCAGAATTAGCTCATATTGTGTGATTTCTATTTCCAAATTGTAGCCTATCATGTCCTCTTTCCAACCATGGTCTCCACTTCTCAAATGCCCTCCCCAAATTCCTTCAATGGTAAAAAAACTCCAACTCTCCTCTTGGGATCCAATCTCTTGCACATTGTCCTTTAGTCTTTTTACTTTTTGACAAATGGACCTCACAACTCCACCTTGAAGCTAATGAGCAAAAATTTAGGCATTCCCCAGCTATAGAAGCATATATATTGTCAAGTCCCAAACATGCTCATAAGCAAGCACCAGAAGGATGGTAGCATCTAGGTTTCCTATCACCGACTCCACAAATACTGCCCCGGAACATGCCACCAACCAGTCTTGTAAGCCATCATGGGGCAAAATCTGAAGCCTGATAAGAAAAGGATTTGGGAGTGGAAAATTAGGAGTGGAAAATTAGGAGCATGGGACATCTCATGCTCAAACTCTTCCTTTGATGTTTTACCACTTGCACACTATTACAACTCTCACTCCCAACGTCCTCCTCCCCCTCGAGACACCTTGACTACAGACACCCCTTGTGTCTCCACTTGTCCTTATCTATATTCATCAGAGCCTTCATACATGATAAGATTGTAACCCATGTGGCCAATCACATACATGTACATAGATCGCTCATATAGCAACATCTCATTCATTGGATATAGCATACAACCTACCCCACTAATGTGGAGATAAACTATGATAATTTACTTTTTTATGTGCTATGCAAACCACAACACGACAATGTACTCCTAAAAAAGCTTTTGATAAGCCATCTTAAACCCTATTCGTAAGAGACAATCCAATTTACTTTATGGATTGCTACCAAATTTTGCTCAGATCTACTTGTGCTCTCTTGAAAGTTTGGGGCCTTTTGATTGGGAGTAGGACCAATAAAATTACAAGTGTATATGTCCAATCAAGAGTAGGTTCTTGAAGAGCCTTGTGATGGAAGACTATCAAGAATGGTTCTACAAGAAGGGCTAATCCTTTACTCGACAGATATAGGTACTCCCTTTTTTATTTCATACCATCTAGTACTAAAAGCTTCACAATCACTATGCGCTCCCTTATCAAATTGACCAAATATAGCAAAACAATCAAAGTAAGAGAAAATTTGGTGCATAGTTAATGGGGTAGAGGAGTTTTAGGTTCCAATTTTTATGAGATTGAAATTCATAGGGGTTTATTCCTATTGGCTATGATCAACAGATTGATTTTGATGTTATCTTTAAATGAGGTTTTTATCGTTGTCAAGGCGTCGTATAGATAACAATGGAGAAATCATTAGGACAACAAGTGAAGGTGGACTAGTTGGCTAGGGCACCAATCTAGGAACCAAATATCTAAGGATCAAAGCCTATTGTGGATAATCTAGCAAGATGGGCAGATTCTGCCAAACAATGACCAAAATCTACTCTAAACTAGCTAGCCTCACGCCAGCAAGTTGGCCCTTCTAGGCCTTTGTAGCCTCTCATAGCCCTATGCCTTGAAGCCTCTAAACACCAAAATTTAGCTAACTCTTCACTCGAGCCAAATTGAAAAGACAAGTTTCTCCAAATCACAAATTCAAGGTAGTAGGTTCTCAACTCTACCTTCAATTTCACTTTCTTACCCAACTTGGGTCCTTCTTTCATCTCCTAAGCTCCAAATCACAACTACCACTTAAGAATTGCTTCTCTTTGCTCAAAATTTGGCCAACATCCGCACATCATTTGCTTCACTACCAAATCTACATCAATCAAACAAACCTCTACACACTAGGGAAAACTCGAACTCCGATTGAGCTAAAAACAATCAGCAAGTCTTGGAAAAACCACCAACACTTTCAATTCTTGCATCCAATTTCCCCTTGACTTCACTTCTCTAATGTAATTAGTTTGTTTACACAACTTGAATCACACTCAATTAGATCAGTTCTTGACTTATCACTCAATAATCTGCCAACAACTGAGCATTGATTACAATCAAGTCACACCCACTCTAGCTAAGAGAATCCAAGTGATGCTAGTCGGCCTCTATCCACCATAGCCAAGAACTCAGGCTCAACATCAAAGGAGTGAGCTCTTTGGAGCTACACTTCAAAACTATGCCCCCTAGACTCAAGCTAGGCCTCAAACCTTAATGGTCCCATTGACGGCACACCCAACGGTGCAAAGGGTGCAAGTGAAAATGGACCCCACCATGTAGTCAATACCCTAAACATGAAATCTGACCATCAACAAGTAGCCTATGAATAACTACTAAAATACTCTTGACTACCAACACTACTACTCTAGAGTCCAAGCAATTTAGGTGCGATGCTATGAATGGCATGACAAGAGAGGAAAATGACACTATTTTATGAGCTTTTTAGACTTAAGATGTTGAGCTTATCTAGAGAGTTTATTCCTTGTATCATTTTTGCTCATGAGAGGTGGAGGAAGATATTAGTTTTGGATGTTGATTGTGTAGTAGATCTTATATGGGATAACAATCTTATTTACATCTAGTGGTGTGGCATAGCATAGCAATGTAGATGGTCACATTATAGAGGCTTTGGTAGGTTGTGGTATGTTCCACAACCTAGAGTTAGAGAGTTTATAGAGTATTTTGTGTCCCACTTTAAGGTTATGATTTAGATCAGTAATACTTGAGCATAGATAGAGTGTCACTTTTGGTGCATGTGGGATGAAAGTTTCCTACTAGTAAGAGTACATAATGAGCCATGGCTCATGGCTATGCTTGATAGAGAGGATGGGTACAAGAACAATTGGAGAGGTTTCATATATAGATCTTATATTATATTTACTACTTTAGGTCCATCACTTTGAGACATATTTATATTTGATAGTGCATTCCATCTATATTTTAGGAACCATCATTAGACCTCTTGATAGCTCTCTTAGATGGATTTAATAGAGGCACATGAATTTCCACTATTGAATTCCTTAATGAGGATTGGAATTCAAATAGTCTTAAGGATTATAGTGCACATCCTTGTGAGGATTTATCCATAGTTTTTATGACCCTCTATGCATGATAGAGAAGAAGAGCTCATATTGAGATATACAATGGTATTGATTAAGACATTATTAGGCGGTTTGATGCAACACTAGAACAAATTAGAGTGGAGCACCTCCCCTTGGATATTGACTCAAAGAATTTCATAATGGAGGATAGAAGTTTCCTTGCTTCTATTGTCTACTATATGAAGTGCTGCTTTTTTTGTACACATATATATACATTTGAGCACGTTATGGTGCGGTTTGATGCATCACTATAACATATCAGAGTAGAGGACCTCCCAACTCTATTAGATTTAAAAGGCATATCATGGAGGATACTAGTCATCTTGCTTCCACCACATGAGTTATTATCTTTTATATACATATCAATGTTAACATAGAAGCACATTTTTTGAATTTTGATTGCATTTACATATACATTCAAAACTTAAATGAAATTTTTTTCAAGTTGATCCAATTAGATATAAATTATATATTCTATGTAAGTATTTATCTCAAAAGTGAAAATGTGCCCTTGTAAATGTTTCTATTAAAATGAAATTGTGCTATTATATATAGTCTTTCTCTCACAAGGTGCATTTTCAAAGTTGGTTAATTCCTTTTGACTATAAATTTCATTTTTTTACTTATTAATGTAGCTCAAGTAATCACTGATTGCTGCTTATTACTTAGTGAATTATATATTATTTGACCAAAACCTAAACCTTTGTGTGATACCTCAACCAAATGTAAATCCTAAACCCCATGCTATACTCCAAATGAACCCTAAGACTCCACTTGATCTCCCCTCTCCAAATGAAACCCCAAATGACCTCATCTTTGCATGCACTATCTCTTAAACCTTGTGTTGTTGCAAAAAATCTCCCTCCTAAACCCATGCCTTGTTGAGCAATTCACCTCCCAAGCCCTTACCTTGTTGAGCAATCTTTCACCCAAACTCTTGCCTTTAGAGCAACCGTTCTCCCAAACCCTTGAGCAAATAAGAGCCACATATATCATTATCAAATACATTTCTCCAAACAAAGAGTAGTATCAAAATTTATCAAGTTCTAAAATAAAATCATAGATACTCCATTGATTACAAAGTACAAAAAATCTATATATACTCCTTCCTCAGTTATAAAGTGCAAGTGAACAAAGTTTATGTATACTCCTTGGTTATGATTTGTAACCAGTTGAATTCAAAGTCTATTATGCATAATTAAATTAATCATAGTTGTTGTTCAAATTTCCAAGGGTACTTGGAAATTTGGATTTGTGCTAGCTACTCATATTTACTTTGGTAGATTAATCTTACTATTCAAATACTCTAGGTACTTTGGGACCAATTTCTTTTGAAGTGGCTACTTGAATACTAAAAATAGATTCTAATAGTTTTCTTTTAAATGTAACTCCCAGTCATATGAGCTTCATGAGCTTGGGAATCTATCTCACTAAGCATACTCATTGTTCTTTTTTTCATTTGGGATCTTTCATAACTTGGCTAATTTCAAAGTCATCAAGTAGAAGCATTTTGACTTAGCTAACCATCCCTTTATGTAGAGTCTCTCTTCCTTAAATCTCATCTTCTTGCACCTAAGTCTCTTTTCAAATTTACTTACACGCGAGTGTTCTATATCTTTTTTGTTTGTTATGCTTCGATTTTGGCCAATCTACATCTTTGTTTGGCTTCCAAAGATTCATTATTGAGTTTTCTATAGTTGGAAAGATCTTGCAAAAATCCAACAAGGGTGAGTGAAGTTGGCATCTTCCCTCTTGCCACACTTTCTTTTTCCTAGATTCACATTCTTATTCTCCTTTGTCTTGTTCTTGTATTCTTTCCTCCTCCTTGGTTGGTGTGGCTTTTTGCAAAGGAATCTAGAGAGGTACATATGATGAAGGAACATACTCATATTAAAAATTTGATTGTGATAGAACATACTCTAAATGCCCTTATGATTGGGTACCATAGTCTAAATACAATCCATATGATGTAATGCATGAATAAGATCTACTCTCCTCTGCAAGCAAATATATCCTTTGAGTGTGTTCTTTTGCTCCTTGCAAAATAGAACATATAGGTCTTGGATGCTAAGAGTAGTATTAGAATATATACTAGGATACAACAAATGAGTTTTATCTCCTATCATTTCCTCTTCACCCTCATGGGTTACTCCTTTTTCATCATCTTTGCCCAGCCCAAAACTAACTTTCCTCAAATTTCCCACACCCAAACTTACTAATACAAGGAGAGAGAGATTTGCTTAGCCTCCAAAAATCATGTCCATTCTCTTTAAATGCAACACTTGTTATTCATTAATTTTTCTCTACCCTTGCTTCAATTCACTATCTATAAGCCTTCTTTGGTGGATTTGTCTTTCCATTCACAAATTGAATTTAAAGACTTCACACACCTTGCACAATTTCTATTCAATTTCTTGCCATTCATGAACTCATGAAATCTCTTTCCAAATTTCACTAGATAAGTTGCCATGTGGCTAAAATCTATAATCTTTTGTATAGGTTTCTTAGTATTGACATTTTGAATCTATTTGAAATGTTATGGGTGAATAATTCATAATCTGATCATAGTGAGAGTGGATTGTTCTAAAGCTCTTGTCTTGTGTATTCCTTTTAGTGACCATTGACTCTCCTTTTCCTTTGGTCCAGGTCAATTCTACTTTTCTTTTAGCCCACATAAAAGGTCATATGGATACCATTTCAAGAAGGTCTTGGAATCTAACAAGATTGAACAAGGAATTTGGCAAACATAACTTGATTTTGGAAATGATGGAAGAGAAACTACTCTAATGTCACCTCAAAGGTAAATGTCTTTGAAAATTAGGTGGTGAAAGTTCTACATCCTCCTCAAATATATAATTTTATGAAATTTCAAAGTTGATGTACTCAATTAAAATTACAAAATTTCTCTCATAGAGTTAGCTCATGCTTAGAGATTTACATAACAACTTCTATCTGAGTGCATTCATGTTCACATTTTGCCCCCATCTTCAATTTAGTGAGTCTATTTTTTATGGGAGAGCTAGATTTTAGTTTTTTATTTAGCAGTAATATTACATAACCACCAACCCAAACACATAACAACAATGAGCTAGAACTAAGTTTTATATAATTTGTCAAAGTGCACACAAGAGAGAATTTAAATATAAATGTGGTCTTCTCCATGAGAACACTTACCATATATTGGCTCACTTATTCATTTTTATTAGTTTATAAATATAGCAAATTTTAGTTCATCTTAGTTAGTACATGTGCCATTATAATTAATCTCTATGACCATTGTCACCTAATTAAATATTAACTCGTTAGTCATCGTGATCTTGTGGGACAAAATCAAGATTTTTAAGACACACATAAACTATATGACCACCCATAAAATATTTTACAAACATTTCACTTTGAATTATTCTTTTTAGGGTAACCATAAATTTTTTTATAGAATCTATAAAGAGCCCATAAATTTTCCATTTGAAATGCAATGTTGCATTCTTGAAGATGTCATTGAAGAAAACTAATTTATTTATAGTGATTAGTCTTAAAATACATATAAAATGGATTTTCAAACATGTAAACTTGTAGTTTATTTTGTTCATCAGAGCAACTATGTGACTTAATTTAATATTGTGTCAAGAGTATACAAGTCATGCTAGTCTACTCTTAATATAAAAGTATACAAGAAAATTGTCTATCTGAATATCCTTAGTGATTGATTGAATCCCCCTTGGTTTTTGGCAATGTTAGAGATTAGCAGTCGGTAAAATCCAAGTTTACCGCAAAGGTATCATAATATACATTTTTGGGATAGTGTAAATGTGAAACCAAGTTCAAAATTTTATGTGGCTATCCTTCATGTGATCTACTTGGTTGCCTTTTTTTCCTCATTCAAACTTTTATGCTTTTTGAGTTTTAGGTCACTCAAACTACCCTTGCTCTATCAAATACTTACACATGTCTCATTTTATAATAAAATATTAAGATACCAAATCTGGTTATCCTTATTGGTGTACAAAATTTGCTTTATTACCAAAAGGATATTTTTGGTGATAAAGTGGTATTGTTATAAAAAATATCCTTTTTTGGTGATGTTTGTCCTTGGTGGATCAATAAATTTGATTCTATGACAAAGTGGAGGATTGTAGACCACTCTTGCACCATCAAGGATGATGTGCACTTTCTAGTGGCTATTATAATCCAATAAGAGATTGAGATCACTTTGTGGACGGTAATTGGGGACAGGCCTTGCCTTAGGGATGATGGGCACCTACTAGTAATACTACAATAAATTATAGAAAGCAATAATAAGTTATACTACATTGTGTACACACTGCATATTACTTGGAATCTATAAATTTTCTAATTGTAGGTTCCATTTTATTTGATACAAATTTTTCTACAGTGAAATTTATATAGTGTATTATAAGAATGATTTAAAGCTCATTTGATGTTATTTAAAATATATGCAACCAAATATTTTTTCTAAAAGCATAGTTGAAACCTAGCAAAAAAAGACAAGAGGAGTCTATCAAGTAAGACAAGGAAAAATTAGAGGAGTAAAGCCAATGAAATCACCATGAGAAACTTGTCTAACTATGCATAAGATATGAAAATAGTGAATAATACTAATTCACTAAGTTGAATGACTAACATATAGGTTGAACTTCCCTAATGTATTCACTAGTGTGATTGGCCACTTATAGACTAGACTGCATCAGTGTATTTTAATTGAGAGATAAAAGAGTAAGCTAAAAGTGTACAACTAAAATAAACTATAATTTGAAAAATAAAAATAAAATCCTTTAAATTAGTACAGTAAATTCTCTTATATAACTCTATATCTATAGTTTATATAATTAAAAACTAATAAGAAAAGTAAATGAATTCAAAATATTATAGATTACATAACCTCAAAATATAATGCTTCAAAAGATACGGGGTATTATGCCTCTACTCCCTAAGGGAAAAATGATTTAAGATGAAATAAAAATGTTTGGTTTTGATTCCATTCCATATTCCATTATAATTTCATTATAGAGTGGGTTGTTCTATAGGTGGATGTTAACGGAACGAGTTTTAATATTGTCTTTTGGGCATCCATCTTTAGAGAGCTTAAGGAGGCCCGTGGACCTTGGCAAGTCTCATTCCTTTTGTGCGGTTAGTCTATTGGCTCTCTTGCTTCCCTTTACTACAAGCATGAGTGGTCAGAAGAGTGATTCACCATCTTGGAGTCAATTGTAGATACAAGATAGGGAGATCCTTTAAGGGGACCTTTGTTTGCAATGACTCACTTCAGAGCTTTCTTATCTACTACTTTGGTCATGCTAGGTTCTATATTTCCCTCCTTAGCAAACAATACACATATTATAGGCCCAATAGATCAGATTATGTAGGTCTTTGATCACGCAAGTACCAAGCTACATCTTGTTGGCTTGAAAGTCAAGGTGTTTATGTAGAGCATGGTCCCCTCCAGGTATCCCTTCCCACCTTGAGCTTCAAGAGTGGTGTGTCACATCTATAGATGGATTATGTATTCTTGGAGTGCCAATAAGAGCCAAGGATTTTGTCATATACTTCTTAGACGCTACCCTTATAGAGGATATTCGCCATATGGATGACCTTCCTCTATTAGGAGATATGCATGTGAAATTTGGTATAGTCTGCTCTAGTATTGCTCGTCAATTGACTTACCTTCTTTGAATTGTTCCCTATTCCTTGACTTTCTATAATACCATTAGCTAGACATATTCTAGAAGTAGAAATTGACTTGGTAACACCTAGAAGGATGTTATATATGATTGTCTAAATATATCAAATAGAGGTGTCACCAAAAGAGTACTTCCATTAATAGAGCAAAGGCCAAAAACACCCCTAAAACTTCAAAGCCAATTTTAGAGGCGTAAACAAATGAATTAAGGCTTGAAAATAGAGACATTTGTAATTAAAAGAAAAAATGTGCTACCTTTTTCTCCCGTGTTTGTCTTGTTGAGAGCTTTCCAATGGTACTTCATCCATGCTATTTTGAGCTTCTTGTAGGAAGATTCCCTAAAGATTCATTTTGGTGAAACTTGTTTAACCAATCAGATAGGACAAGGATTGACATGTCATCCATCTATGCAACTAATCTAAGAGTGGAGATTGTTGACAAGTCACCAATCCATGTATTTTATCCAAAGGCAGAGCCTCTTTGAGGTGGTCTTTCTTGTTATATTACAAAGACAAGAGAATGGGGATCAGGTGCTCCTTTGGAGCATCAAAGTATTGAGGATTGAAGCCTTGTGTTTCTTCTTTTATCCTAAAAAATTACACTTTCTTATCACATTTGAGAGCTTTTGATAGGAAATTTATGGGAGTCTTTTGTCATATCATCAGACCAAGGATAATTGAGTGTGTGACAAGGGATTTGGCACGTAGATAGATAGCTCTACCGATCTCGTGCGGAGAGGTAGGCCTATTATCTATGGGGAGATGACACCTATAGCATTATTATTAGCATTATTATTATTATTAGGCCTATTATTTTTGGGTAGTTGAGCTCTGTCGGCACTCCTACTTTCCTCCAATTTTGTGGTTGTTGATAGGCTAATTTTGGAGACTTATGTGACCAAGGTGGAGGAGGGATCCTTTTCTCTCTAGGTGTTATTATGGCAGATAAGAGATGGTCTATCTCCATGGGCACAAGAGGACCTTCCATCATTTGCTTCACTACCATCAGATTGGACTAGAGGTTTGTAGTCTTCCTTGATAATGTCAACATATGCTACATTCTCTCTTAGTTGACTTGTCCATTCCTTGAGCCATTAGAGCACATCTTTGCTCTTGCTCTAGCAAAGGTGCAAGCTTTTGGATCCTAGCTTGACCGTGCATTGGGGCATTCCGACTTGCACCAACCACTTTCTATACAATGATGAGGTTTGGTTCACTTGTCTGCATCTTTGTTACTCACTTGTGAGTGTGAGCTTACACTAGATGCAACATTGGTCCATATGACATGATGTCCTTATGGAGGACAAATGATAACTACTCATGATGCTATCACAAATATAGTGTTTGCTATGGCATAAGAGGGTGGATACCTTGCTTGGAGGGAGCTTTCATATTCTTCATAGACAACATGTGTCAAAGCACATTTATACTTGATATGAGATGATTAGGTGACAATGGCAGATGTTGTGGTTATATAGCATATGCGGGATGCAGTTTTGGAGATAGTGACTACTCATCCTCTTGGATGGGTGGCGAGTAGAGCAACAACATGCAAAGTCTCCAAGTATAGGGGTATGTAGTAAGGTCAACTCTTTGTTCCTCTAACCTTAGAATTATATGGAGCTATGTACATGGTATTTGTCATATTTGTCAAGGAGTGTGCGAGAAATTATCATATTAGAAGCCAGGCATATCACTCTCACTCTTATACTTTGTAGCATACTTTAGATAACATGTGTCCATTGCTCTATAGAGAGCATTGGCTGGTGCAATCCATAGGAGAGAAATCACTCAAGGTGATGCTTCATTGGATGCTACCTTACTTGTAGACACTACAACTTCCATAGCTCGGATATCTTAGGTGCGAGAGTAGGGTAAATTTCTCATCCTTACTAATGGGACTTAGCTCCCTTCTACCTCTTTCGTCTCTCCCTTCTAGGGCTTGATTGGGTCTTCCATCGTTTTTGTGTTCTATGTGGTCGACTTCGTTTGTTAATTTTCGGTTGTTTCGGACAAACTTAAAACCTGTAGAAACTTGAAGCATAAGCTGGAGAACAGTACGCCCTTTTCCTGTTCGGAGTTCAAATTCCCGAAGCGTGAAGTAACTACGGTTACGAAACCAGGGTTAGAGAGAACATCCCCCGCCCAAATTTTGCCTCGTATGCACTCACTGTGCATCGGCGCTTGCGAAGCAGAGCAGCACAGAGTAACACAAAGAAGTCCAAGATTTCGTGGAAATTTCCAAAGGCTTAGATCCAGCTGCGGAATGCAAAGATTCTGTTATCTCAGAAATGCGGAGCTCGAGGGCTTCGATAAATGTTGCTGTTAATGTGTCTCGTTGCACCGTAGCCGGCACTGGAAAGAGCAAAAATGGGGTTCCGTTGAATCCTCGTTTCTGGCTCCGAACCCCGGAGATTGAGTAGCATTTTCATCGAAGAGAGGTTCCAGAATGGCAAGTGTTGCTGCAGCCATAGAGGAAGCATCAGTTACTAAAGCTGATGCAGACCTTTGGTGGGAATCTCATACGCAACTTTTTCAACTATTGGACAAAAGTATATCCAGTGATTCAGGCCAGTCTTCGGGGAGGAATGGGCAGCAATTTTTTGAGGATGATTCTCAGCAGCAGCAGCTTGGGAGAGAATATATCTTGGTAAGTGCGATTCTCGAATGTTTCTTTTCCACTGACGAATTATTATCTTGGCATCAAGCGGACGGTTTAATGTAATTTTGCTGAGGTAGCTGGCGGATGCTTTTTACAACTAGAGCTGTATGCTCATGTCTGTGGCCAACAGGACCTGTATATGAAACTGCGGTCGTCAGTCGCTAAAATCTTGGGATAAATTTCCTCTTTTAAGATAATCGAGGATCGTTGTGGATATTTGAATTTGAGTCGGGAGTAAGAAAGGCCGTGTGAAATACACAATATCCGCTCTATTTCCGAATATCCGCTCCAGAGCTTCTGTCCTTATTTTCCTACATCCGCTCCAGAGCAGTGGTCCATATAAAAACTCCTTATAATGAGGTCCGATTCATGGTTCCTACCCGTTTCTTGACGTTTTGTTTCATTACCTGACGTTCGTTCGTAAACTGCTTTGTTCGTGAACTGCTGGTAAGTCAATATCCGGCTCATCGGTCTTCGTTTACAAGTGGTTTACTACTTCCTTACGTGCTTTGCTTTACGTTTACCTTGTGATTAGGTTTTTACGTGATTTGTACATTTCTGTGCTAGTCTCGGTTTATAATTTGCTTTCGATTCGTTCAGTTTGTTTCCGATTATTTCACATACGCTTACTTTGCGATTGTTTTATATGAGTTGACTCTTCGTTTTCTCAGTACACATTGGTTAACAGGTTCTTTATTTGTAGTTGTATGTGGTCGATACTTGATAATACATGCTATTTGTTAAATACATTTCATCTCCTCTTCGCATGTATTTTTCAGTCAGTTCTGCTTTCATTTTATTGCCATTTCATCTGCACTTCATATGCATAGAATGAGTTCTGGATCTCCCGTTCCTCGAACGGCTTCTGTCCTCCTATATCCATATCCAGAGCAGTGCGTTGAAATACATTTCATCACTTTCAATATTTTCGTTGCTCATGTATGTGGGCAGCCTCTTCCATGCCTAAATTCCACACTTAATGCCTCGAATAACATGTGCCAAAAGGGGTTTGCTTAACTCGTTTTTGTTTTCAGGCTGGGAAGTTGCTGAACAATCACCAGTGGCTCCTCAATCTATTCAAGGGTTTTAAGTCACCGAATGCAACCTCGAAGGCCGCCTTAAATTCACCTCGTGTAGCAGTCGGTGCTCATACATTGGAGATCAAAACAAGTATAAGAGACTTGGCTCTTGAAGTCAGCACCATCCTGGTTGGTAACTTATCGATCCTCTTGAAATCCTGCTAGCTCCTTTCAGTGCACTTGTCGCGGATTACTACAAAGAATGTCCTGCATGGATTGGTATGCACTTTTATTGCTCTACAGCCTGTCGGGAATTGGTGATATTTTGATTGACAACAACTGGTAGCATAACACAACTTCTTTTCTGTCTTAGGTTCTCGATGAGATACAAGCTTACATACTCTCGAGCAGAGTTTGCGAATCAAGAGCGATCTATAATCATCCCACCAACAGTGCGCTTCTTTCATCCGTAAGTAGGAGTTTGTGACGTGCATAAACATCCACGGCTTCCCTTTTTTTTGGTATCTGACTTCGGCTAGAGTATATGGAAATCAGAGTGGAAAACAGCTTTCGTGCAATTAACTCAACTAGTCGCAGTGAGATTACTGTGCATTTTAGTTCTTGGTTTTAGCATTTTAGTTTAGTATTTCTTAGAGTCAGCTCCAGGTACTTCGTTGCCTGAGATTCTTGCTTTATGGTGCTCAACAGATGGTTATGAGTTTCTACATGGAGAAGCAAAGTCTTCTGAAATCCTTACGACTTCTTCTGACCTGCCAAAGTAAGGAAGTAGAATACATTCTTTCTGTACCTCACCTAAACCATTAGGAAATATGCGTGTCCTCAAATATGTTCTTTACAAGCGAAACCATGAGTAGGAACTAAGGATTTTTATTTTGAACAGTGGCGGAGGAAGATTCTCCCGCAAGGTTGTCACAAGCAATATCTGAGGAGGTCAAGAAACTGCTGGAGGATGGTTTGGAGGATAAGATGTTTGATTCTCTCAAAGATTCTTTCACATCTGCGCAACCTCAACATTTGGTTCGCGACTTTTCTTTGAATATCTTAATCGAAGCTTTACATCGACCAAAATAAACGGTTTTGTTTAGTTCTGAGTACCTACTTGAGGGACCATTTTACTATTCAAGTACAGCTTTTCTTCGCTTTTTTGTTTTCCTGAAAGTAATTCTAAATCATATGATTTAAGATGCATGTGGCTTTGGAGAAGGCGGGGTCTTCAGCTCCGTACTTACACCAGAATACGAATTTCTATGGGGGCATCTTTCAGGACCGCCAGTTCGTTGATCTGTGGGCAGAGGAGGCAGCTCTAGAGCAGACCCTTTTGCTGGACAACGTCTTCTTACTATATTATGAACCACTTTGCGTATGCAAGTTTACACGATTGAAGGAATTGATATTCCTATTTCAGGTGGTTCTTCTCCTCAAGAAATACTGTTCATCAAGGGAGCAGGATTTGCGGTTTGCACTCTTGTGATTTAATTTGCTAACAGAAATAGAAGTTCGGCTGTGTTACTCGCTTTACATTTAGCCTGTCTAAGGTTGGCTGCCAGTCTTTTGCTTCAGTCTACAATCTACATGCGACATACTCTCTTCACTCAACACACTTAATCACTAGCAGGGACCCAGCCTGTAATATGATGATGTATTGCAGTAGATATGCTCTCATTTGACACACTTTATGCATGTATCTCAGCCTATTAGATATCGAGTAGTGATGTTCTTTACCCTGCAACTTAAACTTATTAAGCTGCTGGGTGTATTTACTCATAAACGTAGACTCAGAGGCATATGCCAACAGCTTCTAAATGTGGAGATCAAGGCGTGAATTTTGTTTTTGGATAAGTTTTCCAAAAGTTAATAATCCATGGGTCCATCTGCAGGAGTCGATGTTTGGGGGAAGCAAGACGGAAATACTGGCCTTGACACCCGAAGTTGAGAAGTCCTTGAGACATGCTCAACGTCAAGCTGTGCTTATTATCATAGAGGTTTTGGATCTTGAGAGTTTACTGCTCATGGTTCATAGTGAAACCCCTTTCAGGTCAATAAACTTCGATTCCGTAAATCAGAAAACGTCTGTAGCTATTTTTTCTGCAACCTTTTGTCTGTAAACACCTTCTTGTTGGTGGGCAGGGAGAATTTTGGTGTTGTTTGTCTTCATGTTAGAGGGCTTGGATATACATTGACTTTGACTTACCAATATTAGGAGTTTCTGACTGATGATTATGGGCCTCTTCTGCTGGTGACGACTGGTGCAGTCAGGGGGAGTATGCTTTGTCAGTGGACGAGTTGCAACAACTGGATGCCGTGATGGCAAATCTAGACCTGCAGCGAGTTCCTGAATATAGCCCTCTTTTGCTGAGTTGGGCCACATTCATGTGTCTTGTTTCCTTCCTTCCTCAGATGGACGGACAGACAGTCTTTGGTGTAAGTTATGCACTGAGGCCAAACCATTGCGCTGCAGCTTGGAGCTTGAGCAACTCCGCTTTCGGAAATCAAGACGTATGCAAATTATGACATTTTTATCGGTGCCATTTGCTGTTTCCAGGACGTGGACTACACGGCGTATGTAAGGCAGGCGTATGATGCTGGTGCTTACACCTTCTTGGTGGACATGCTCCGTGATGACTATTTCCAAGAGTCTGATGTAGGGAGAAATTGCGACTTCTTTCCTGTAGAAATTCAGTTCAACCATCTCAAATATTATTTGTCGTTTATACAAACATACGATCACTAATGTGGGCTCTAATTGTCTCCATCTGCATTTCATATGCATTTCATATGCATTTAATGAGTTCTGGATCTCCCGTTCCTCGAACGGCTTCTGCCCTCATCTCCTAATATCACCAATATAAACTTTAGTAGTCTCCTCTATTCGCCTCTAAATTTTGTCAGGATCTGGGTTAGATCCAATATAGGGTTGCGACACTACCTTTAGTTGGTAATAAGGCTCTTGTACTAAGGCTTGCTAAGTACATATACAAAACAATGCCTTACAAGTGCCTTTTTGCAAGAAATTTATTGCGGTTGTTTGAATCAGCAACCGCCTCATCGTTAGAAGTACTAGGCTAAAAAGTGAAACTGTACGATCTTTGCTGATGACGTGCTCGGTTCTCTATGAATTTGACAAGGTCATGCCCTTTGTTGGTCTTGCAGATTCAAGTTGGTGGTTATAAAAGTGTCATCAAGACACTTATGGCAGCCTTTTTAGCTGCTTATGATTTTCCTTGTCAGGTTAGTGGAATCAATGTCCTGAAAGGCCACCGGTCTTGAGGTCCAAATGTTTTGGCTTCGGATAAGATCGCAAGATTTTCGAGATGGCCAGTAATGGGTCCATTTGAAGTGTCTAATACTTCCTTTCGGATGCACACCCAGATGAGCGTAGAAGGACAGGACATTCTCATCGATATTTTATGTGAACTCTACCGTGGTCAGGTTAGTTTTCCCGAATCTCCTCCTTGTTGTGCAGGATTTTGTTTCGGACATCTGTGTGCTTGTATCATGCTTACCTTGTAGGTAATTGATAGTTATGACAATCTTTACTGGCTTACCATCATGTGTTGAAGTCAGAGTCAGTCATGTCGGACTTGGGTTTGGGACCCGATTGTTTATTATGTATTTCATGACGTAATCTGTGTGCTTGTAGCTGACTTGTATGATGCTCTTCATCGTCATTCCTTGTCCACTTAGTTTAAAAAATAATCAAGTAGAAATTATCTTCCGTACCATGTTGCGAGTTATCAGACCATGTAGGAATGCCATGAACACAGGAAGCTCTTTGCTTGGAGTTGTGGGATCGTGACAGCGTGATCGATGGACCGATTCGAAGCTTATTATTTTCTTTGAGAGATTCTTTTCCATATCAAACTTTGTCCCTCGTGCGGTTGCTGGCAGCCCAATGTGAAGGAACATGGCCGGCAGAATGTGTGTAAGTCTACTTATTAAATATTCTTCATCAATGTCATGCCATAGTCAGTTCACGATTCAATTTTATTCTCAATTACTTCTCCCATCAACCCTGAGCCGCGAAAGTCTGTCTACTATTTATCTTTATGCTTAAGTACTTCTCCCTTCAATCCTGAGCCGCGAATCTACGATTTATCTTTATACTTCAGTACTTCTGTTTTCAGTCGTAAGCCCCGAAAAGCTGCAAAGTCTAAGGATTTCTTGTCAACTTTGCTTTTCCGTTTATTGCAGATACGATTTTCTCTACAAGATGGTTGATATCACGTGTCTGTATCAACGTCACGAATTATCTTTCACCAATGAGAGTGGAAGTATGGTTCAAACTAGAGTGGCACTGCAAGTTCCTGATGCTCCAGGCTTGCTGATACCAGCGGGGTCATCTGGACGTATCCTAAGAGAGCTTGCCGGTGGGGTGTGTCTTGTTCGCTGGGAGGTACGTTTCTGTCAAAGATTGCTCTCCACCGCTAGACTCTGGTCACTTCTGAAAGTACTGGACTGTAAAAATGAGTACAAAATTGTAGATCAAAGCCTTAGGTCATGGCGCAAGAATTACTTCTTTCAAGCTATCAAGCTTGAATCTTGTCGCCGCTCAGAATTGTCTCAGGATGGCGAGGTGTACACTGTTTTGAGGATCAACATCAGGAGGTTGTAACATGACATAGTGCTCGTACTTGCTTTGTCAACATTGTTTTGAGGATCAACGTCAGGAGGTTGTAACATGACATAATGCTCGTATTTGCAGTGTCAACACAGTGGAATCGTTGTATTACTTCTTCGGATGTTGCGGCGTTCAAGTAGTAGTTACCAGTTTGAAGAAGTTCTCGCAACCGTTGACCTTCTTAACAGGATGCTCACCTCTAATAAGGTAACACTGTGTTTTCCTTACGTAGCTTTCCTTTGCTGCCTTTATTGACCATGGCTCTGATAGGGAGTAGAACAAGTCTTTGTCTGACAACGATATACCTGGAAGCACGTCCAAATGGCAAGTAGCTCATTGGAAATTGAAGATTCTGCCCTTGATTCTGCTTAGTCCGCCTAATTGAGCTTGTCTCGAGGCCTAAACACATGCGAGGAGAACCTGCCGATTGATGTGCGTGTTTCTTGTTTCTATGGTTGGAGGAAAGTACTCAGAGAGTCCTGTCCTACACTTTATGGCAGGTTCTTACTCAACTTCTCTTAAATTTGGATGGAGCTGCAGCAACAATTGCTGCACAAGCTGATGGGCGAATGGAGAGCTCCTTGAGGTAAACTACCTTTACCAAAGCTAAGTGTCTCAGTTCGCAAATAAGTTTGACTTTGAGGAGCATGTAGCAGCTGAAGAAATTCCTGGTCTGAAGTTCCATGTAAAGTTCAGTTCCTGACATAGTCCCTTGTGAAACGTTCTAGTTCAGCACGTCCTCGACATGTTACTTACAAACTAGTTTGTGATTACCCTCTTTCCATGACGCAAAAGTTGCCACTTACATGCCTTGAAGTCGTTTTACTATATGTAGAAATTGACACGCTTTTTCCTGCAGACTGGATGTTGTAAGTATGATTTGTTGCGTGATCAATGCCCTGGTGCAAAATCTGGGAGATGATAGGATGATTGCGTCCTGTATTGGAATCCTTTCATCTTTTGCTTTATGGTACGTCCTTTTCCTGCTTTGACGAGTACCTCATCAAATATATGCATGGATCACACCTTTTGCTGTTGATAGTAGTTACGACTCAGGTCTCTTTCATGGAAGTCTTTACAGTGGACCCTCTCAAGCGTTAATATGCTCATTCAAGTGTCTATTAGATGCAGTAAAGAGACCCTCGAGTCCTACTCCTTGTGATCTATCACGTCCTTTAGATGGTATACGAGCAGGTAACTGTTTTTTCTAATGTGCATGAACATCTTCTGCTTAGGTCGTTCCAATGCATTATCTCTAGCACGGACTTCTGGTCCCATGTTCCAATATCTCTCTAGCACCGTGTTTATTTGAAATACGTGGAACTGGACCGCTGCATTAATGGTCGTATCTGAAAATCCTTTAGAGTAGTTGGGGTTTAGCTACTGAGAATTTTATCGTTCGCCGGACAGGGAACTGGCAATCTCCGATCTCGATTAGGCATTTCGGTTCCAATGGTTTTGTTCAATAACGTTAGTATTCGTCCCAACTTGATTCTCATAATTTGCAGCTGTCCGGAGCGAGTGATGCTGGAGCTGGGTCAAAGCATCCTTCTCCAACCTTCAGGCAGCTATTTAAGCTTCAGGTTCGAAATTTTGTAACTCTTAAAACCCTTTACAGACCAGGCAAACACAATCATATCATATAGTCTCTTGCAATTTTTGGGAATGCGTCGTGCAGCTATAATGGATGTATAGGTACCTCACTCACCTTGGTGTGTAATTCGACTGATCGGAGATGGTGCAGATCGTAGTCGTGTCGATTGATGTTGCTGCATAGCATATCACCCCAGTGCCAAGCACGAGAGACATGAGATTCTTGATCACCAAGGCCAGAAAGATTAAACCACATGTAGACATCAATTGCACAAAAAGGTTCAATTAGGCACAATATAAGCCATGTGGACCGGGTCAAGAAGCAGGTTCTTCTTCTCATTGGTGTTTACTTTCCGGAGGATATTGATTCTCTTATCGTTAATGGTGAAGTCTAATGTAAAATGTAACTGTTGCCTGCTATATGCAGTGATGGAGGTGCGTCTCCAGGCACTCTTTTGCATGAGTTAATCGTAAAGACCGAGCAAAGTAGTGGCCACTATCCTCTTACCATAGCAGGTACTCCTTGATTCCGAACTTGCTGAGATCATTCCATCCATGAGTTGCGTAAATCTTTTTCAGACTTTACTGTGACCCGTCAGCGCTCTCTTTCTGCAGTAACACCTGACAGACGCTTTAATCTACTCCCATTTTGTAATCTAACTCATGAGCATCTTCGTCAGTGTTGGACTTTTGTAGGACCATGGTGGGGAAAGGAGTCGTGGATGATGCATTAGCATCCTTGCTACTGCATGTCGTCGGGAACTTGTTCGTTAATCATGGTCATTGGAAGTATCAGCAATGGCACGAACGCTGGATCATAACCACTAAAGTGAGTAAATCTTTTGAAGACAAACTCTGAAGCTTGGCTTTCACTCGTTTAGCTTTTACTTCGTTATGGGGTCTTGTACGAAGCTCAAATGGGAGACGCGAGTACCATCGCAGGCATAGACTGAACATGAACTATTATTTAACTATATGCACCTGGATGAGTCTTGAATCTAAGAAAATTGCAATGGCTTAGCACCATAAGTGAAGGATACCTATGTAATTTATCATGTCGACTGCTTCTAGAGTTACTGCTAATCCGAGATTTTTTGCAGGTCCTATGGATATTACGCAGTATACTAAAAGGCATAATAAGAACTAGAGAAGTATCAAGTCTGAAGGGAGTTTTGGAGCTACTCTTGTACGACTGCATAATCCAAGATGTCATCATCAATACTCTTTCTGTCAACGCCCAGGAATTGGAGGTTATCCTCGTTTTTAATCATGATACTTTGATCTTCACGTCTTTTCAGAAGATAGTCGTATTAGTTTTTAGATGGTGTCCATACTCCTGGACACATTCATAAGTGTCTGAGTATGGACATTACCTGGTGGTGCTAAAATGACAGAGCTACCGTTTGGTTATGCTTTGAAAAATTCCAGGATTTACACTTCAACCGTGCCGTGGGCGTTAAGGAGATCGAGTGGCTTCAGCAATCAATTTACTCTGTTCTCATGTTACTTCATGAACTTGTGTTGGATGTTTCAACTGGGGTCTGTTCAAAGGTTAGTAGCTGTAGAGGAGTTTGTGATGAACCGATCTCAATATCACATTCCTCGCTGGTCAGCTCTCAATCATGTTGCCTAGTTGACAAGCTACTCATGGTGGCATTGACTGTGATCATGAACTCGTCCAACTTGTATCGTGCAGGAGTATGGCGGCACCACGTTATTGGAGCAAACCTTATTTCGGAAAACAGCAGGTTCTCTGCCTGTTGTTACTGCGATTGCATCATTTTTGGGATTTTCTCGCAATGGGGTATGATACCATAATGTGTGTAACTTCCAATTGTCCAGCAACAGCAATCAAGATTGCATTGTTGGATAAGTTTTGACTTTCATGAACTGGAAATTCAAATGCAGCCTCTATCAGTATTGTAGGGTATATATATAAGCAGAGATCCTTCAAAGGATCTCTGCCCTCGTTGATTACTATCTTGATGATGATTAACTTTTGTGAAAAGGGGGTGGTTAACGCAGTATTTGAGTAACGCATGTATTGGACTAGGAGTTTTTGCTATTGTCAGTCAGTAAGTACAGCTTTGGCATCATTATGAATGTGAGTTGCTCCTGAATAAGGTCAGACAACTGTTTCGGACATTGGAGCACTAGCCGCTAGCCTTTAGGAACTGTTTCAATCTATTATCAAGAGTCATGTTGGCATTCCCTACTCCATGATATCACTTTAAACTGGGAGTTCACAGTGATATCCTTAGTCCTTGTTTGCAGTTTCTCATCTTGAAATCTCACTGCCTGCAGGACTTGCAATACGCGAGTGCCAAAGCTCTGACTAGTTTGTTCTTACTAGCACAAAAGTCGCGGCCTCACCCCTGCAGCATAGCGAGCTATATATCGAGCAATGAGCAGGTACTTCGCTTTATTTTCACCAGCATTTTCCATGTGTCTAGGCCTATTTGAAAGATGAATCAGCTTTGTTGGAGATCTATGTTTAATATGCCTCCGTACGGAAGCTGAGGAAAGTGACTATACAATGTTGCAGAAAGTTGTGATGCGTGCAGCGATAGGCGAGTTGTTGTCTGAAGAGACGGCATTCTCCAACTCCTCTCTTTTTGAAGCTGTGGTTGATCTTCTGACTGCAGCAGTCAGGTGGCAGGTATTAAGAAATTTCTCCATGTTCCCAATACATAGATGCATGAGAACTCTGTCCATTCCTCCAGTAGATGCCGTTAGAAGTCTGATTCAGAATTTCCAATGTCTACATCCTGCAGTTTTCTTTTTTGGTTTTGAGTTGTTACATAGAGGTGTGCACAAACAATGCTTGCATTGATTCTGTGACATTGACTTTTGCCTGCTGTAACTCGTTATTCATGGTTACATAGAGGTTTGCATAAACAATCCTTGCATTGATTCTGTGACAAGGAGCGTTGCCTGTAGTAACTCGTTATCGTGAGTATCTAAAGTAATGATACTTTGGAAATAACAATCACTGGGTCTCTTGTTTGTTTGCTATAATCTGGACAATCTGTATTGCATTTGTGTGTCAAGCCGGCACTGGTTGAGCAACTTCTCTTCCCAATGGAGCAGCACGAACTGGTTGAAAGAGCTTCTGATCATACCAGCACGGGGCTGTCCACTTACGCAAATGCCAGAACTTCGGCAAAGCCTGAATTGGTCTCAGAAGGGCTTGATGCCCTCTGGAAATATGTCACAAACTCAGCGGTGCTAGTAAGGAGGTAATTGGCCCTCACTGGATTTCGTAGATAGAAGTCACCGGGCAATATTTTACCTAGCTTCCAACTTGTCAGAAAGTCTTCAAATTTGAGCTATTCGAATCGGAGGATATTTGTCTTCTCGGCGGGTGCGAGCGGTTGTTATACAATCTGGTCTGTGTAGCGGTGCTGTGGAGCTGAACTCGTTTCGGATTGTCAGGAATCGAGTTTGTACTTTAGCTTGTTAGATGTAGTGTTAGAGAATGTAGGGAAATGCTGTTGATCATATTACAAGTACAGCTATAGGTATTGCTTCAATTAGTACTTAGGCTCGTTTGGGAATGTGTACCATTACGTTAGCGTGATCATAGAACCTGGGTTTACTATTCGAGTAGCAAAATATTTCTACACGAATGGTTATTTCTGTTTCTATTACCAGTAAGCGGATTCAAAGAAGGCTGCCGGACGTAGCTTACAGGCAGTAGTTTTTATTCCGTTAGATTCTTCTTTTCTCGCTTTATTAGTTTGTGCCGTTGGGTTACAGGCTTAAATGTCTTCCCCATACTTCTAATTATCAGTATGAAATACTCTTATGATTGTGCTTTCAACTTACTTCGCAGCCATCCCCAGCTACTCTCTCGAGTGCTCTTCCTTTTGGCATCCATCTGGGAGGGTGGTATTGACTACTTACGTATCATCGAGGGACTTCGTTCCCGAGCTCAATTTTGGGAGCAGCTTACTGGCTGTCTCTCTTTCAATTCGTTGACCACTGCTGCACCCACACTGCTGTCTAAAATAATGGCAGCTGTGGATTCTGAGAGCTCTCTAATTTCAAGCTTGAGCAAGAAACAATTCGCGGAGTTTTCCTTCAGATACTCCTGTGAAGGATCGATTTTCTCTATCATGGCCCGGGATATCTTTCTGCAGCAGCACTTGGTGAAAATGGGAGGAACAGACCCAAATACTGCTTCAGGTGTTCCAGTTGAGGACAGAAATAAAGGTGGAACACCAACCACTGGCACGAGCCGCGTGTCTTCCAAATGGAAGCACACTTATGAGGTCTCAGGTGCTCAGCATATAGTTGCAAAGTGGTGCAAGGACTTAGAGATGAGTACAGTCATGAGATCATATGCTCGGTGCTTGTACGACAAAGATGTGCTGCTCCGCGCGAAGGTACTTGCCCTGAACCTCCGCGCGAAGGTACCTTGCCCTGAATCGTGTTAAACCACGAATTTATTTTGTAATATAATCATTTGCGTACGCTCACTGTATCCCCTTCCCATTGTGGTTGGCTTTTTCTGCAGGCCGAAGCACGGCTGCTGATTGTTGGGTTGATGGGCAAAATTTTGTCCGGGGATACTCGTGGATTGAATGCGGCGCTTGCAAGAAGAATAAGAGACGCAGCTAAGCAGGCATGTACACATCCATCTTGTTAGTAAATGAATGTCTTTACAGAAGCGTCCTTATAGCCAGTACATCATCTAAAGCATGTAAGCCGTAAGTATCTAGTTATAGGAGAACTTTGATGATTAGCAGTATCACCAGTATTGAGCAACACTTGGTGTACATCCGGGTTGGATTTCGTCATTTACAATTTTGTAGTTCGAGGCAAGAGCTACAGACTCGAGGACCGCCAACTTACAAACCATGCAGTCATCTACCAAAAGTGTCCATCGTCCATTATCTAGAGTTTCCAAAATTTCGGAATCTCACATAATTGGCAGTACCGCTCCCTTGGTTGTACTTCTAACTGTACCCTAATACTTTTTTGCTTTTATAATTGTGGTATTTTCCAGATCAATCAGCACCCCTCACTCGAAGATTTATCTGAAGAATATTCCACTCGTGGATACAGGTATTCCTTTCAGTATTCCCACGAGTAGTATATGAGATAAATGGAAGCAGTACATAAGGTAAATGAGAAAGATGTCAATGCTTCCAGCAAGACTGCTGTCTAGAAGGTCTAGACACGACTACGAATTGACGCTTAGAGCAGATATTAATTTGTCATATCCGCTCTCTACTTGAAGCAGTGGTCTCGAACCTGTAACTAAATAGCCGTTGCACGTAACACGATATTTCGATTTCTGTGCGTGTCGATAATGAAATGTATATTGACGAATCTATCTGTCCACTTCTATTTACTGCCAATATCTAGCGCGTGGGGAAGCTTTATTATCAGGTGTCCTTAATCTCTAAAGTCTTGCCATTGCGATTACATGTTATTTTGGTGCCTTGTCTCAGCTATGGCGAAAGGCTACAAATTATGCTTCTTAGCGATCTTTTCCACCATCTCCAAGGAGAACTGGATGGGGGAAGGCCAATACCATCGGGATCCTTTCAGCATGTTGCAGACTTTCTTGTTAGCAACGAGGTAGATTCTTTACTGAATCCTGCCGTTTCGACCCAGACACCAGATCTTCATCCATGCTATGGTGAATCCTTCATCTATGACACTGCCGCTTTGGAGGCAGAACTGGGCCTTGAATGGTGGGCACCTGCAGATTTTGGTGTAGTCACTGGATACGTCGCAGAAAGCACCTCAAGATGGCTACAAAGTTTCAACTCTATGGCATCTCTGGGAGACTCTCAACTTTCGGCATTGAAATCTTGGTCAACTCTTCTCTCGGTATCAATATTCAACAAACGTGAGGTAAGCGGTATGAATGCAGTAGTCGGCCCGTTTGTGATATCGTTGGTGAGCCAGTGAGGTGTCAAATGCCCAAAGTTTATAGTAGGTGACAGCTTAAAGGTACTTAACTGTGCTTGTAGCAGACTCAATTAAAAATGAAGATCCTTTGAATTTATATAATGCTTGATCTCTAAAAAAACTCACATCTATAAGGTACCCAATTAGATTTACCTTATTCACACACAGTTGACATAGTTGACTGTTCACATGTTCCCAATTAGCAGTTTATGTATCCCACGTCATCCTCAGTCTTGGCTTACTCAGCTGCCTTGATGATTTTGAAAATCTATTGGGTGTGATGTAGGACTACGCGTGTTTTAAGTTGCGTGACTTGCTTTTTCTCTGGAGAAAAATTCTTTCCTGCTATAGTGGCCTTGAGTGAGAAACTGCATGTAAGAAGAGTCCTGGGATTGTTTGACAGGTTGACACCTCTTTGACAACATTCTGGACGGAGGCTAGATTGCAAAGCTACAGTGCGGAGCTCTGTGAAGCTCTTGAAGCGATACTCAAGTCCATCGGCCAGCAGGGTGACAATATTGATATCACTTCGAACTTTCTGGCATCCCAGGTTCAGCTGGTTCTGGTGTTTATAAGATTATTATCTTGCCTGTGCCATCCTTCTTCTCGAAAGGTGTATGTTTGGAGCATATGTGCACAGTTGATTCGTACAGTTGTGAACTGTATCAAGAAACTTCTCGATGGGCACTTCCTTTTACAGCAGCAAACACCCGACCTTCTGAAACCTCTTCTGGGGGGTCTACTCCTGCTTTTGGAGCTCCTGAACTCCCAGAGGAATTCTGTTGAAGATATTCAAGGATCTGATGGTGCCGAAATCGGAAACGCTACTGCCAGTGTTACTTTAGTCGGTTTGGGGATTTTACCGTCACTGTGCCACGCGGCTGCGAAGAGCGAGTTTGCAAATCTGTCCCTAGCAGTGATTAACGCATTCATGAAGAGTTTCTTGGCACCTGCCACATGGTTCTCTTTATTGCAAGACCACTTCCCCCTTGGAATATCTCTTTCAAGGATGCATGAAGATCCTAAAGGAGCTGACTTCCCGAAAGTGATGTTAAACTTCTGTCTGTCGTTTGTGCGACTGCGAAAAGGAGCAGAGCTGCTACATGGAGCGGGCATCTTCTCTCATCTGCGAATGCTCAATCATAAATTCAAGGAGGAAATATCTTTTTCCTCAGGAGATATGGAAGGTCCCTTTTCTGTGTTTTGGAAGAATGGTAAACAGCACGAAAGCCTTTGGAGTCTAGGTGTTGCCGTTGTGACGGGTTTAGTGCGTTCATTGGCAGATCAGGACCCTGGGGGCCTAGTTTTACAAAACGCGCTGACCTACATTGAATTGGAGAAAGAACGTCTTCTGGGAGCTCTTCGTTCTCCTAGCCCATCTCTAGACCCGCAAGGCAGAAAAAAAGCTAAACTCCAACGACCTCGGACGACACTCTCAGCCTTACAGGAGACACAGCATGTAATAGCTCTACTTTGCGAGGTATCTCACCATCATTCACAATGGACCTATACATTGCAGAATTCTCTCTCCAATTTTGGAGAAATGGTTATACATCTTCTGGCTTTCATAGCTCGAGAGGGTTTGGTCCGACAGGGAAGTAGTATTCGCAGTGGGACAGGCACAGGTTTTAGCTGTCCTCCGCTGCAGAAAGATGAGCTGGTTGCTCACTCCAGGCCATCTACTGTCAATAGTACCTGTGCTTGGTTTGCCGTTGTTGCAAGAGGATGTTCTGTTGAAGAACTCGAATCATCTGCAAATTCACACTCACCGATGCAGAATCCATCCCCTGCCTTTCATTTGTCTCATAGGAGGACTGTGTCTTCCAATTCGCCATCCAGCTTTGCCACACCTGGGAACAGCGGAGGATGTCCTGCTTCAGAGTACTCTGATATGGTTGGAATAAATATATACAAGTTGGCCTTTCTTTTGCTCAAATTTCTTTGTCAACAGGCCTATTATGCAATTAGAAGAGTCGAAGAAGGGGGACCACCTGACTATCAACACTTTCCAGAGCTTCCAGCACCAGAGGTTTTGCATGGTCTACAGGTAAGCTTTGAATGCATATATCGAAAGGCTAGGGGACCGAACCTAGTGATATGAGCCGGCAACTCTAATGTTTGGCTTCCTCTTGCTGGTGATATATTCATACTTGCAATGGAATACTGTAATCTGTCTAGTTTTACTCCTCCGTATCATTCTTCTATCTTATCCGGGGGTGCTCCTGATGATTTTTTGCAATTTCTACTACTCTTTCTAGGGGACGTTTCCACTAGCCAGAAATATTTATACTTCGTATGTCAGGTCTTGTTTCTATTTTTGGCACATGCTAGAAGTAGTTTAGGTTGAATCGACCTTATTCTTGATTTCCCCCCTCCCTTTCCGTCGACACTCTACAGTGGCCTAACCAGAAGCCGATGTATCTTAAGAAAAGATTCTAAATGCAGGTGTAAATCCTTTTGGATATCCCGGCACGGTCCATTATCTGATATCCCGGCACGGTCCTTTGTTACCTTCGAGAAGAGTTTTGTGATGCGTTATTGGATGGTTAAATACCTGTGAACCTAATTTCTTCTTCAATTACAGAGGTGCAAGTCTGATTGTATATGTATATTTGTCAAACAACAATGCAGGACCAAATACTAGCAATAGTCACCGAAATTTGTGGGAGGATACCCAACCAACCAGCACATGAAGTGAGCTGCCTGCTCATTTCGGTCTTGGAAATGACATTTTATTTGGAGGTGTGCATCGCTAAAACATGTGGTGTGGGGCCTTCGCCACTGCGCTCCGATGATTTTAGTAAAGACTTCAAGGCTATGCTGATCGGTGAGTCTCTCGCCCTCCTCTTTTACGCTTTAGTAATATTTCTACTGATTTTCTCTTTGCACCCATCCAAGTCACCAGCAACTTCCAGCTGGGCGCAGGTGCTATGATCAAAAGGGTTACTGCAGGCGCCCACCTATCAGTAGTCTCTAGAGCACTTGTTGTTATTTGAAAGTTCATAGAGAGAACATCGGTGCTAGTTGGAGTTGTCGTGAAATTTTGAATTTTACAAATGCGCACGGAGCTACATATCATTTGAACATTGACGGCCCTACTTTCTCCTCGATTGTACAGCTGGATCAAGCCACGCGTTTCTGGAGGCCTCTTTCCAGTCGTTGGAACGTATAATGACGACGGCACATCCAGCCCTTGTGTAGGCCAAGTCCTCTAGGGGCCGGACCAGCGGCAAAGTATACTTCATGTTGCGACCTTCTCTGTACAGATATTATATGGAGTCCCCGAGTACTAGCATCGGCCTTTTTAAGCTTGCTACAAAAGAGCAAGTTCCTCCTGGGCCTCCATGTAGTCATCTTCTCCAAATTTTGTCTCGACCTGGAACCATCCGTTACTTCGTAGATGCTTTTGGGCTGTACATGTAAGCAAGAAGGGCGACTGTCAAATACACGTATAGACTATGGCAACTCCAGGATCTTTATTCCCTAGTTGATATCTTTGTTTAATGCCCTCAGGTCGACCCGTGAGAAGCAAGTCAGTTTGAAAATCTTCTGAGAAAGCTCAGCTTGTAATCTTCGTACAATATTGATCAGTTTAGAGTAAGCTTTGCGGCTCAAAGGAGAGGTGAAGTCCTCTATCAGAAATGTGTTGTCCAGAGTCTGTGGAAGTGTAAGGTGATCTGAGGTGATGGCTTTTCTCCTCGTTCCAGCATTTTGGTGTGGGAGTGCACATTTCCTATTTTCCACTTTTGCGACTTCTAGCGATTTCCTCTTGAGCATGGGAGCGATGTAACCATTTTTTCAAGATGCCAGCCGTGGTGAGGAGGGACTCTAAACCTAAATGCAGTTGCTTTTGTCATGGATCTTTTCCTCGGTAAAAGGTGTCCCCGGGAAGACATCACAAAACACAGAGTTTACAATCTTCTTCGACTGTTAAATTAATATTCGCAAAGATCGTTCACAAATAACCCGCTTGAAATGTAATGGGGCAACACCCCTGGTGTTGTTCGTTCAAAGCTGTTTGGAGGTCGAGGCTGAGATCCCCCGATGCAAGTAGAGACTTCAGGTTACTGGGATAGGTGGAACCAGCACATTACATGACAATGGGATGGAGGCTGAGATGCTTGAGACAATTGGAGGGCTGAAACACCAACGATGTAACTGGATGTACAGTCCGCGCTGCAGGTCGTGGTAAAACGAACCAACTATCAAACACGTCACCATCAATCTCGGACCCAGCGTATGCGAGAATCAGTTACGAGCATGACAATCACACCTACACATCTTGGGCTGCAGAGTTTTTCTCCTCAGTGCACCTCGGAGAGTTTAGGTGCAAAGCTGGCGAAAAAATCTGGAAGTTAATCGATCGATTAATGATCAAATATCTACAGATTTATATATCTTGTCTGCATCATAGGTGCTTAGTAAAGCTCATTTAGTGTCTAGGGTTTCATTGCAGCCAGCACACACATTTCATTCTTAGTTGAGTGCCAGTCGTTCTTCCTTCCAGGTCGTGCTTAGAACCAACGTTCTAAGCTGGAACCATTAGTGGTTCCCCGGTCCTTCAGAAGCTGGAAGGGTAGCAAAATTATAATCTGCTGCTTGGATCATGTACACATACAACAGCAGGATACGGTACAGTAGTGATGGAGGAGGGTCTGATGTTAAACGTGGATCAATCTATCTACCTATGATGTATGGAGGTTGGTTGTTAAGGTAATCGGTATCAGAACGGCCTGAAGCGGACTCTCCGTCAAATTGATCCGCTCGGTGAAAATCAGCATCTAGTGAATCTCTTTGTGGGCTCAGAGCCGTGTAGTTGCCTCTTCCTGCAAGATTGTGGTGGGGTGTGAACATAGGAGAAAAAGGAGAGGGAGTAAAGGACGGGGGACGGGGACTAAACGCTGCCGGACTATACCCAGAGTGGTCCGGACTGAATGGAGAGCAATTCGATTTGGCAGGCCTTTGTTGAGTGTACAGTGGTGGACTGAAATTAAATGAATCCTGAAGTTGAGGGCTGGGAGTACATGTAAATGGAGATGCAGCAGCTGCTGTATAAGTTTGCCTAAGCGAAAGGAGACTTGGGGAGTAAGCTGGGGATGATACAGCACTCAAAGGCTGCTGACATGAAAAGCCTTGCAGCAACCTTCTTACGTCTCCCATCGATGGCCTCGTCTCCGCCCGAATGCGTGTGCACATCATCGCAACTTGAGCGCAGCGACTCATCTGATTCCTGTCATATACTCCGTTCAAGCGCGGGTCCACGAGCTCTGATAGCTCCCCTTCTTTAGCTAGTACTTGCATCCACTCGGACACTCTTTGTCTTGAAGAGGGCCTCTGTGAAGCTTGGGTCTCCATTGTACAGCGCCCGCTGATCAGTACAAAGAGCAACATACCGAAGCTGAAAACATCGCTCTTTTCAGTCAGTTTTCCGGTCAGTGCATACTCTGGGTCGAGAAATCCCTGAGTTCCTACGACTATCGTGGTAACGTGGCTCTGATCAGTCAATGCCACTTTCGCCAGACCAAAATCTCCAACTCGTGCGTTGTACATGTCATCCAACAATATCTGCAAACGATGCGCGCGTTCATTAGGATATGAGAACAATCAGATTGTCAATTTATAAAGAGGGAGATAACTGAGACTGAAAACCGAATTGAGGGGATTGATATGTACGTTTGAAGGCTTGATGTCTCTGTGTATAATTTTGGGTGTGCACTTCTCGTGGAGGAACTCTAACCCACTGGCAGCTCCAAGCGCCACCCTGAACCTGCGTTCCCACGGAAATGCCCCTTCTGTTTCATCAAGAAGAGCATCTAGCACACTCCCATTCGGCATGTAATCATATACCAAAATCCTCTCCGATCCCAAAGCAGCCTTGCAGTACCCACGGAGGGTGACAACATTGGGATGCTTGATAGTTCCTATAATCAACACTTCGTTCCAAAACTCCACATCTCCTTGAGTCGATCCTTTCTCGAGTTGCTTAATTGCAACGCAGGTCCCGTCTCCTAACTGTCCTTTGAAGACCTGGCCGAAGCCTCCAGATCCCAGAAGCCTCTTCTCACTGAACTTGTACGTGGCAGCTTCCATTTCGTTGTAGGTGTAGTGCTTACATTCGGTGTATTGGCTGGACGCATCGCAGGTAGCCAAGGGTAACTCTTCTGTCATGCTTTGCCGCCTTGCACGAAGTACGAAGAAATACAGGAGCAAAACCATGGCGATCAAGCAGACTGATATGATTGTGGAGACCATTACAAGCATAGTGCGCCGTTGTTGACCCCAAGATTCACAAGGCTGGAGCTTGACAAGAGTCTGTTCGTTGCAAAATGTGAAGTTGCGCATATCAGCAGCCATCGCACAGCCATTCTCTTCCACAAAACAATTTTGTTGCCACTTTGCGGACAGAGCTCCTGCGACTGGAATAGTTCCATTGATGTAATTCGCCGAAAGGTCGAGAAAGATGATCCTGGCGAAGAAATCCCTTAGGTTTTTTGACACTTCTCCGACGAGGTTGTTGCCATGGAGGTCTCTGCAGGAGACGCCAGCGAGAGGAAGGTGAGCGATATTTCCGCACATGGTTTTTGGAGAGTTATGCATTACGGACAGTGAGGACTAATCTATCAAGTTGTATAGTCCTTTTCCTTATAATGTTTCTCTCGTTGGGAAAGTAAATATTGTAATCTACCGGGGAGAACATAGACAAAATTCCAAACGATGCTTTCTCTTCGCTTCTCATACAATCCAAATTAGTATACGAAATTTCGGACATTATATACATCGAATGTAGGACAACTATCAAAGGTAACTTCAAATCAGGAAAGATCTGAAGGGTCTGACAGCTTCTCAAGGTTGTTCAAGTTTGTAAGTTCCGATGGTATCGGGCCAGTTAATCCTTCGAGTGCCAGCTTCCTGCAAGAAATTGCAGCACTCAGTGATGGATTTAAAACTCTACACAATATTCTACCAGTTACACGAGGTCCTCCCCTCACGATTGGGTCTCAAAGCATCATGTGCATCAGCGAGTCTTGGATACAATACAGAAGTGTCAACTGTATCGAACCAAGGATACTTACAATCCAACAACGAAGCAATTTGGATCTGCAATTTCGCAAGCACTTCCATTTTGCTCCGTCTTGCTGGCGGCACACACAACGCCCGGCCAAGTTTGCATGCATGGGTCCACGGATTCATCCCACCCGCGCACCTTAACAGATGACGCCTCCCATTTTGTTTTCAGCTGCAAAAGTGCCGATGCTGCTCACGAGGCGCACAAGGTCAGCAATTGAACAACGTGGTTTGAAGGACTAGGTACAGTCCTCTAGTACGAAATTCACACATTTTCAGGGTGTCAATGGGAATAGAACGAGGGCAACACTTGTAATGATCAGTTTATGGACGTACTTCTGCAGCAATACAATTGATTCAGACAGCGCTGTACTTATATCCACAGAAAATAAGAATACAAGTGGAGGATGTTCTTTTAAAGATCGAGGCAAGTTTCCAGGTTGCACACGTGACGTGAATTTCAGAAGACGGCCGAGATTAAGGTGGGGAAGGGTTCTTGAGAGGCAAGCCTGTACATATAGGAACCAGGAACTAACCTTCGTTCGGGGTGGCTTCCACATAGACGAGGAAGATTAGACTGGCAACGACAATCCCTGCACGTAATGTCATTGCTCGTGTTACCGCATGAAGTCACCCTTTCACCTAAAATTCACACAAGCGATGTCAGGCAGGAGGCATAAATTGGGAATCATCTTTCACTCTGCCCGTTTCCAAACGACAGAAGAAATCACATCTGCAATCAGTTCATAATCTCCCGTTTTATTACGTCCTCTTCGTTAGAGATGATTCACTGAAAAGCTTTTCAGTAAATCGTAGTATAACTGGTCCAGCCCCGAGTAAAGCTAACAGAGTACATGACTTATTTCTGACAGGGATTGAATGTCTTATTCTCGTATCGTCCACATCTCTTGTACGTAGACTCACAACATGAATCAATCTTCATGTGCTGCATGTGAGTGTTCATTCATCTGAATGGCTTTTCTTCGGGGTGGTGTACATGTCAGTGGGAAGACGCTTCACTATACGCCAGATGCAGTCTTCTATAGATGCTATGAGCCGAACCCATAAAGTACATTGCTTGACAGAATAACATTGGAGGTAGAAATCTACATATGCAATGGAAGGAGAACTCACCGATACGTATATAAGATGTACAGCCGTGCGAATTGTAATTTTACAAATGCAACCACTAAAGCTCTCAGCCACGACGTCGTTGAAAAATGTTGGATACCGTCAGGAGACTTAAATCCTTTCACAGATTCAAAATTGTGATCGTGCCGAATGCAGCTGCGTCCTTAGTAAATCGCTGCAACACGTATAATCATATCTCAATTCCCCTTGATTTCCGACCAATGCCTATCCTAGCATCTTCTCTTCTACATCGTAGTCCTTTCTACAACCACCCTTTTGTGGACTGACTGTGGTTCTGCTCTACCTCCTTCTTCTTTGTCTACTCCAGCCACCAATCGCGCTGCCATAAACTAGCAGCAAACTCGAGCTGCTGCTAGTTTGACCTTCGCATTGCCCTTGCAGACGATCTAACACTACTTCTCCACTAAGCCTCCTCGACAAAGCAAACACAGTTGCAAATTCCATACTAGAGCTGTATCCGACAATTCAGTAGAAATCAAATCATCGTCATTATGATCATCATGCGAGGGAGAAATCGTCCCGGCAGAATCGAAGCCATACTCCGTAGACTTTACTGCTTATAAATCACCATGTCAATCTTCAGAGAATGAGAATAGAATCCATACATTTCCAGATGCGGATTATTTTGCTTCTTCTTCGTTGTTTACGGACTCATCGATTGATGGCTCGATAGATCTCAAGCGGACCTGGGGAGAGATCGTGCTCATTCGTGCTTCCCGTCGCCAGAGGGGTCGAAGGTTCTTTCATCAGCTCTTGAGGCGGTGATCCGTTCTGGGCTCCGGTGAGACGGTTGACATGATCGGGGCTCCCCACGTGTCCGCGTCCAGGGCAACTGCTAAGAACCTGGAATACCGTACCTTCGCGTATACTATTTGTGGAGCCGATAGCAAGCCGGCTGCGTCGTCGGGCCCAGATACAGATACGTCTGGATCAGTGCCGTGTCATCCAGACGGGCGTACCAGAGTTGGGGGTTATCAGTCGCGCTTTGTTTTAAGCGACGGCGTTGGCATCCTCGGTATGTCCTGATTACCACGTCGCCTCTTGACATCACGACGGTCTTTTCAAAGTAGTACGGTAGTTATTATCTAAATATTTCACATGAGTTTTTATAGTAAGTTATATTACTATGCAGTAATAATTGATTCGATTGGACTAGTAAATGAGATTTCGAGTTACAAATTTTTTTGTCAAACCATTTTGGTTTCAAAATGTATACTTTATATCCGGATATAATATACTCAACTTTAGATGGTTTAAATAATTTTTGTAATGGTTTAAAAAATACTATAAGATAGAAAATGGGGCATAATATTTTCACTTATCTGACTAAATTTCAATTTTATAATAAAAATAAATAGATTCTACATGAATGAAATTCGATAATATTGTTAATTATTATATTCAGATCATACTAGAAATTGGATAATCATGTCAAATTTTATCAGATTTTTATTGCAAATCATTTCTGGAAAAAATCTAAAGAGTTTAGAATATATAATATCTATAAAATAAGAAAATCATCATTAACCTCTTTCCATTAAAAGAAAAAGCCCTTTCAATTTCAATTTCAAAAAAGGGAAGATCCTATATTTTCTTTGTTTGCATCATTTTAATAATTTATGGTGGCTTATACATCTTTTAGCTAAAATAATGTTACTTATTGTAAAAGAAACTCTTTTACTTTGTAGAGGAGTTAAGTGTAAACTTACCAAATATCACTATTTTTGCAAAAATCTCTATACCAAAAATTATAATTAACTATACTAAGACCTTTCAAAAAATATAATTGTAAAGGCAATACTGATCATAAAAGTAAACAATTTAACTTCAAATGAGCAAGCATTCATTATATGCATGCTTTTCTATATTTGCTTAGGCTATATAAGTTGAACGCTCAATGAATATTGAAAAGCAAGTAATATTTTATTAGTTTGATAAGTGTCAGACTGAATAAACAAAAAAGAAGTTTTATGTTATGTAACGAAAATGTACAAGACTATAAATCATCTTAGGGGAGGGTATTTCCACGTCTATTTCTTTATATTTCCACACCTCCTTGCCAAGTTTAGGGGATCCTAGATTAGCAGGAGTTCAATTACGGTTTTTGACATTGAAACACCTTCAAATGCAGCTGCAGCTAGTACGCCGGTTTTGCCAGTGCAACTAGAGAGACGAGATACAGCGAAGCTAATTTAAGATTCCCTAACCTGGCGGGAGATGTAACCTTAGACTCTCTACCATGTCGTGAAGTGTGTAAATATAAAAAAATGAGTGTAGAAATGTCAGTTCCCATAATCTTATTAAAAAAAGGGGAAATACTAAGCTTCTTTAAACCTACCCTATATGCACCTTACTAATTCGCCTTCTCATCCTTTGGATCTAGCTTAGGTATCTTTCACATCCCTCTGAAAAAACGAAGAAAAAAAGGCACACACAAATATATACTCGAAGGAAAGAAAAGAGGAGTTCGAAGCACTCACTCGAGAGTGCAAAAGGGAAACCTAGGCCCTCTTAGGGCCTCCTCCTCTTATCTATCGGTAGTTTCACTGCTTCTCGACCTTCTACCATAGATATTTAGACCATCTTTGGAGGAGCATGCACAGCTTGGAAATCAACAAGGTGGTTTACATTTTTGCTATATTTATCTCCTATGGTAGTCTCTTCAATTGAGGAGGCACAGTCTTTAAGAAGTTTATCCTTAGAGCTAGACATACTCAAAGATCTCTCTTTTTTGTGATGCATTTTCTTCCGCCAACATAAGTAGAATCTCGCTTCCAAAACAAAGATATGTAACTCAGTCATTCAACTTGTAGAAAGATATATAACCTAGTCGTCCAATTTTGTTGCTTTTGATGTACGTTAATATTCTTGCAATTAGAGAGAGTAATCTTGTAGGGTGTAGAGTTGTAGGTGTAAGATAGTACCTCTACGATGCTAGATAGCACCTCTTCATTGTATGCCATAAACCAAACAATTCCATGTACATTTTACCACCTTGTGTCTAAAAGAGGATAGTTTACATTTCTTGCTTGTTCAAAATACAAGACCATCAACATTCTTAGATTTTTTGAGTTTTTTTTGTACTAATCTTGTTGATGATCTTCTTCACACCAAAAACTTTGAAATTTGGGACATCGACCCACATAGTTATATAGAACTCTTACAATCTAAGATGATTGATCTTAAAAAATATATTTTTTAGGATGCTCAAATATATCTAAAAGAGGAAGATAGATGGGCATATCCATCTTCTTGTTTTAGATCTACACAAGGCTGTATTTAAACATTTTTGGAAACATTTGGCTAAAACTCGTATAGGCAAATATCAGTTTACTTAGTACCAGTAGTACTGAGTTTTGTTGCGCAATTTCTTATCTTAGTAAAAACTATTAAAAGAAATGGCTTAGTGGCCATATTAGTAGTACTTGGGATGATTTTAGGCACATTCTATTCTCTATATTGACCTATATTTAGGTACAACCTTTATATACTTTATCAATGAATTAATCTTCAATCTAAATATGAAATCCAAACTGTTTCTGACCTACTCACACCTTAAAGCCTATTCAAATTTGACCATATATTTATTTGATAGTCAAAAGGACTATCACTCTTCATGTTGTTAAGTTCATTAACAAAACACAACTTAAAAAAGGGGTTATATATTACATCGATACTTCTCTATGCTTTGAAAAAGGAGTTACAGACAAAATAAAACTTTGGTTTTGATGGTTGGTTATACTCATAAGTACATTCAACCGCTGTTTAGTCTTATTTGTATCCATTTACATATTCTTAAGCCTTTACAACTCCTTTCCTATAGTTATCATACAAGAATTCTACAGTCTTATACCTTCAGCAGTTCAAAAGAGTTTAGGATCTTAGATATCATTAAGATCAACCACCCAAACTAACTTTTAGGATGCTTGCTCTTATAGGTATCTCACAAAAGGTCTACACTCTTAAACCTTCTAAAGAGTGATTGAAAAAGTTTGAGAATTTAAATCTTATCGGGATCAACCACGTAACTAGCATTTTATAATGCGTTCTCTTATAGTTGTGATGCAAGAGGCTATACTCTTGATCCTTTTATAGGATGGTTGAAGGGGATTAAATTTTTTTTGAGATTAACTACCTAAATACTTCATCTCTGAATTGTATCCCCTTCAAAAAACAATTTAATTTTTAAGCGGTGGATCTTTGCATTAAAGTTTAGAAAAAGCGATTTCCAAAGAACTTGCAATAAGAATCTATAAGTGGAGTACGCAATGTCATTACAATGCACATGACAGAAAGCATATTTTGAGTTTGTTATGATTACTTCTAAAATCCATATTAGAGACTAAACACATTAATTTTTCTTCCAATAAGAGCAATTGGAACTTTTTCAATCTTAACCAAACATTCTAAGATGTAAAGAAGTAGGTCGGTAGTTTATGCTCTTAGGTTTTTTTCCTAAAAAATGAGTATAAGTAATATGATTATGGCTACAAATGTGTGATGATATTAATAAAACTTAGTTGACAATAATTTGGGGTTTGCTCTAAAGCCTTTAGCCTAGTAGCTCAATAACTTTGTGAGAAATTTATTGATATTACTATTGTTTGATGCTATATTAAATGCGTTTTCTAAAATTGAGGTTCTTTGGTGGAATTTGTTAATTTCTTTCTAGTATTATATAGGATTTAATTTCATATTGCAAACTAGTATAGCACGTGAGAACCCAGTCGTTGATCACATCTTATTCTAAACGTCTGCAAGAGTAAGTAATGATGGTATTGAAAATGATGGTATTGATGGTGTGATCCTTCTATATAAGCACGTGGAAACTACTACCTTATATAAAAATAAATAAATAAATAAATAAATAAATATAAATATAAATATAAATATATATATATATATATAAGCTTTTGATAGATTACATCATATTGGATAAGTGATCTCAAGGAGCTTAGGAAGAACAGATAGGAGCAAACCAACAAATCATATTACTTGGTAGTCTTTTGGATATGCCAAGGCTTTAAGGTGCTATATAAAAATGAAAATTCAGAATAAAGGATCGTGAGGAGAATGGACAGGAGAAATGTTTCCAAGAGATAATCTTATTTGTGACTCTTCTTGATTGATATGCCAAAGCTTGAAGGCGCCATCTTGGAGAAAAAGTCAAGAACAAAAGAGATCTTATATTCAAATTTTTACCATCAAGCATATGGATATATTTAGTTGAAAGTAATTTTTTGAGAAAGACTAAGTATACATATTACTTAGATTTACTTAAATGATTTTAGAATATTAATATTTGAATTTACATCAACCAAGGTATGTCTAGAAAACCACAATAACATAAATCCTAAGTACAAGTAGTAATGACATGAATCCAAGCAAAAGTAGTTTTGCACCGAAAGTAGCAAAGGATATATAGAGAAATGAGAACATGAATGAGTAAAGTACTCAAGGTAGACCAAGAAAGAGAGTCGAACTTAGTACTAAGTAATGTACTTACAGGAATTAATGACGCACGAGTCTTTTGGAACAAGTTTAACAAATAGACAAGTAAGAAGTTTGATTTAATGTTTGGTCTTGTTATCCATTTATTTGTAATTAAGTGATGATATGAATATTAGATGGATTTCTACTTCATAATACTATATATTATATTAAATGGTTCTTTTTCCAAATTTGTAGTTTTTACACTCTAGTTATAATTAAAAAATAATTTGAAATCATAAGTAGAAACGCTTTCAAGGTTCATAGCCAGAATTTTCCTCACACTTTGTATGTAGTATTCTGGGTATTTTGATTTGCGAATTTTTTTTAATATTTTTGCAAATTTTTATTTTGGGATAGTAATTTGATTATTGGTTGTTGAGGAAGGCTTAAAAATATTTTCAAGGCTCTTTGAAAATTGCACATTGCTTTCATTTGCTCATACAAGTTTAAAGTAGATTCTCTTGGAAGTACAACAAGGCTAATAATCACTTAAAATTTACTCGGAGAAATTCGAGCCCAAACATAGATAAAATCTAACGGGTAAAATAAACTGAATTATTCATTTCAAATAGCATCAAATAAAACATTTATTTATTATATCAAATATTTTACATAATATTGGAGTGTTGATGTGATTAATCTGATTTTTCATATAAATTAGATGCACTTGATTTTCGTACAGTATGGTTACGGATCTTACAGTATGGTTCAGAGTAGACTATCGAATATGAAATGGTGCCTCTTATCTTTAAGTAGATATGGATCGTATTGGTCAATATCTTTGGTAAGGTGATGGATATATGTTATCTATAATATATAACAAAGTATAAGTAGAATGATGGACACGTGTTGTCTATAATATATTGTAAAATATAAAAACGAGAGTGGTATTCCTAACATTCACTTCCTCATGTATCGAAGATGGTTCAACACAATTCTAAAAAAAAAAACAAAACAAAAAGACGACATCGACATCGACATCGTCGCATATCACTATAGCATTCTTCACCGATCCAAAAGGACGAATAGTCTCCTCTTTCCAATATTACAATGAGAGTAGGGTCCCTCCAAAACCGCAACACGCCTTGGGTCAAGGCAGTAGACACGGAGGAAGAAGGAAAACTGTTAAGAAAGTAACAAAATATTGAAGGTTCTGAAGGGAAACAAAACTGTCACTACCCTTCGGCTGCACAAAATTTCTGTAGCCACTGTACATGAAATAGCCTCGTGGTTCTGAGTTCAAAATTAGCAGGAGACTAACTCAACTCCGACTAGGGAGAAGTCACGAACAAAAGAAGCATTGGGTATCCACGAAATTGACTTGTTCTCCGATAGTTCCTCCACGGGAAAATCGAACAGATGGTGATTGTGGAAAGAATTTGAAATCGGAGGAGATTGAAAGAACAAAACCAATCGTTGAGATCCGTGTTCGCAGCAAAGTAGAAGCTGGATTGAGGCGCTCAAAGAACACCTCGGTCCTGGGATCACCCGTGAGGGTTAACGAGAGCACCGTTTGGACGTGCCTGTTGGGGAAGGGAATTCGACGATGAATGTGGAATTCGACGATTAATTCTGCAACTGTCACGATGAAAGATATGTTGTTATGCCAGCAATACACGACAGGAAGACGAACACATTCTTCGTTCAAATATGCGTTTGATTTGTTCGAGAAAATTCTAGACAGCAGGCTCTCTGATGCGTGCAATGAACTTCGATCGGCGAAATACGCACCTAGTCACCTCCGGAAGTTCCCGCCTCATGAGGTAGGAACTTCCGCAGGTAATTGGGGAACATATTCAGTCGACCAACTCTGAGCGAAACGAATGGTGTAACTTGATTACCACCGAGCACCCTTCACTCATCCGTCCTTGGCGGTTAGTTGTACTTCAAGCAATTCCTCTGCTAGTGTCAAAGGTGAATTGACTTGCGAGAGAGCTTCAAAGCTTGTACTAGCCACCGGGTTACGGAAATGTTGCGAATGGAATCCTTCGCAGTTGTCCCCCAAGAAAATAACATCTCTCCCAGTAAGGGTGACTCCAACGTTGATCAAGGGTTGCTGAAGAAATATTCCGTGGACTCCAATGCAGCTGCTACAAGAGTCGACTCTAGAGTCGATCACGGGTTGCTGAAGGATTCCATTACAGCTGCTACCAAAGGTCTGCTGGTGAAAGGACACAACTCGCCACCAGAAACGCAAGAAAATTCAGTTCTTCCCGTCGACCCCGATGTAGAGGTCAGACTCAAATCGGTGGAGCCAGAGGCAGAAGCCCGGCAGTCGTCTCGTAAGCCCTCCCTTCGAGATGTAAAATTAATACGCCCAGGGCCGAAATGGGGGGGTGTCCTCGATATCGAAGACGAGCCAAAGCCTGTTAGAATATGTGTACTCGGGGTAAAAGGTCGAGTACTTTACCTCGAGGCTTACAAAAATTTTGTGGACCTATTGTTGAATTTTCTCACCATGCGAGCTGGGGCAGTTATCAAACTGGTTCGTCAAGTAGAACCACTGAACAAACCAATGCAAGGGGGGATATTTAACGTATATCAGAGTCTATTAAAGCTCAACAATGGAATGGTCATAGGTGATAAACAGTTGTTGTTGGATCCACTTCAGAAATTGAAACTTTCAGAGGAACTTGAGTCCCTCAACAGCTTTGAGGCTGAATGCTGCAATGCCGAGTGTCCAAAATATGTCTCTGGATCTCGAGTAGTTTGCAAGAACTGTACGATCTCAAATCATTTTAGCTGCAGCATCTGCGGCGCATACTTCAGAGATAATGTGCATACTACCATGTGCTCCGCTCCTTGGCGACCATGGGGCACCCACATTGCTGCTGCTCCCGTCTTGGATAGATACACTGTAATCCAGAGTGGTGGCCTGATTAATCTGCACTCAAAGAAGAAGCCTCAAACAGCTTATCGGGGTGGTATTGTCAAACCGGGTATCCCTTTCATGATTACGAATGAGCTTTTAATTACTCCATTGACAACACGATCCATCAACAAGGTCTTGAAATCACTGGATGATTCAGACGGAAAAACGGGCAACTTTGATTGTCACGAGCTTTTTATTGGAAAAACGGAGGTAATGCATTAGGAGCTCTAGGTTTATGAATTGATCTGCATATCTTTCATGCATTCAGCTATGTTAACGAATTTTAGATGTAAGCATTTACTACGAGCTGCGAAGTGTTGTCTCTTCTTCTCCTTGTCCTTTTTACAAATCAATATTTCAGGAGATATCTTTACTTGGTTTGTTTGGCAGGTTGTGATTCTGCTGGGAGCTGCAATGACGTCTCTGACGCCACTCAACGACGTATTTGCTAAGATGTGCAACTCCGGGAACAAAATCTCTAATACCGAATCACTTTCAGGGTCATCAACCTTCCTAGATGACTTGACGTTTCAGATGTTCCCAACTGGGCCAGCAGAGCCCTTCCAGTTGCCTAAGATTTCTTCAATAAAAAAGCCTTTAGAAGATTTAATGACGTACGTGCGTCCTTTAGCATCCGGGTTTAAGGATGCTATACACGAAACGACAACTGCCCTTCAACAATTCTCGGAGTTACAACCCGATAGTTTGAGCTCCGAGGTAAATTCAGTTTTTCTACTGGTGAACGTTCACTATCTGTTCTTCTTAGCTTGACGCTTGTAGTCTAATACGGTGCCCTTTTCGATGCAGACATCAAAGGAAGCACTAGACAATTCCTCACCTACAAAAGTCGTATCTCAGCTTCCACAGCTCCCAGAAGGTGGGGTATTGTGGCCAGAGGCTATGCCAAATAGTGGAGAAAGCAAGCAGCTCCAAGCGCCACCTCAAGACAATGCACAAGGCTTTCAACCTTTATCACTACGTTCCGAAGAAGCCCCACCAACCCAAGACAAAGCAGAAAGTGATCCACCCTCACAAGACGCACAGCCGTCGGGCCGAAGGTCCTCTGGCATTCTTCCGCCAAGACATTCTATTGTGCCTCCGACAGACTATAGTGGGCCTCTAGCTCGTACCTCCTCACGCTCTCATAAGAATAAAGGATTCGTCAGATTCTTTATGTCAAAATCACATCACCAGACGGACTTAGAAGACCCACCTCCAGATTCTGATTCGTCTCCACAACCATCCTCGTCTACACTAGTTCCCCCAACAGAAGAAATCCTTCCGGTGACACCTCAAATAGATGAAGAGACAATTGCTCCGTTGTCTCTTCAAGCTGGGAGAGTCACTCGCTCCTTGGGTAGAATATCACACCCAAGTTTAGTTGTAGCGAACTTCGAATTCAAAAACTCGGCGGAAAGACGATCCTCCTCAGATGGAGGTCCTCCACCTGATGACTCTGCAGATTCACCACCAGAACCCAAGAATCGCGGGGGCTTCTTCAAATTCTTCTCGCCAAAATCTACTCCCAAACCTTCACCTGCACCAAGTGCAGCAGGATCCTGGTCATCAGGGTCCAGTGAACATGGAGAGAGTAATCAAACAGTACCTTTGATTTCAGATACGGGAACCATGACACCACAAGTCGATGAAGAGACAACTGCTCCACAAGATGATCATGATGAGCAGCAAGTTTTCCGTGTCACTAGCTCCTCCTCGCGCAGAACATCACCACAGAGTATCTCAGCGAACTTCAACCCTCTCTCGTAAAAAACGCGAGACGCCTCCGGCCCCAAAACCACCTACTCATGACTCTAAATCTTCAGAAGAATATTCTGCCCAGAAAATTCCAGATGAAGAAATCACAGCCTTCCCCTAAGGAGGTTTTGCTTAAATGTCTGTAATATCACATAATTATCACATACTCCTTTCACCTGTCTTTACTTTCACATCGAATTCGTTTTGGAATAAAAGAAGGTTCGAACTCATTACAAGATTTTCTCTATGGGGAGTTGATGGATCAAACATACCTTATCTTTCATGCAGTGTTTGCACAAGAGTAAAATTTTTAGATTAACATAAGAAGATCATGAATAGGAAATGAACGGAAGGAGATAAGTTATTCACTCTTGTAAAATCTATCATAAAATGAGATATCTAGACGATGTACTTTAATGCGTTTTAACTCCGGTGTATAGATATTTGAAGCACCTCAAAAACTACTACTAAAGTAAATTTAATTTGTAATTATCTTACTTGATGTTATATTGATAACATTTTTGTCTATAACACTACTATGGAAGAGCATGAGAGATATTTGGTGGAGATGTTTGAGAAGATGAGATCTCATGGACTCAAATTACATTTTGGGAAATGTAGATTGTTCCATGAGCAAGTTAAATATTTGGATCACACTATCTACCTTGGAGGATTTTGTGTTCAACAAACCAAGGTGAAGACTATTACACGTATTCCTTGATCTACTGATATGAGTAGAGTGCAGATAGTCCTTGGGTGGATAAACTTCTATTGCCAATATATTAGAGGATTTAGTGTCATTTCCATGACCTTGACTAAGCTAACAAAGCTTACACATGAGTGGTTTTGGGGAGATGAGCAAGAGAGAGGTTTTATAAAGCTCAAAGAGAGGTTAACATCTGCGCCTATTCTTAGGAGACCAATCAAAAGATGACCGTTCCAAATTCATATTGATTGGAGTACTTTCGGGCTTGGAGCAATGCTCATCCATCAAGATGATGAGGGGAAGTAGTTTATGGTGGCCTATGCTAGTAACTCTAACAATTCAGAGCTGGTTAAGTATAGTTCATATGAGGGAGAATGCTTGCTAGTAGTATGGGCAGTAGCACAATTCAGATGTTATGAAGTTGGTAAACCATTCACTCTCATCACTGATCATCAACCATTGAAGTGGTTGATGGAGTCCAATAAGCTTTTAGGGAAGTTTGCATGATGGGCTCTGATTTTACAAGAGTATGATTTCAAAGTTATTCATAGATTTGGAGTGGTGAATCATGATGCAGATGGGTTGAGTAGAAATCCATATCCCAACTAGCAAGTTCAGACTAGAGCATGTTGGCATGGTGAGATAGATGAGGAGATGGTGCTAGGTTGGCATGCATCTACATTTCATTATATATTTTTGAGGCCTTGGTGGTATCTCTTTTTGCATATAAAAGAGGAGTTGTTGAGGTCATTGATCTAGAGGGTGGAGATATTGGTACAAGTTAGCAAGCCATTCATGATGATGTCTTAGTGATGGTGTTTTGGGTTGCACAATTGGTGCCAATGAGAGAGACTGTATCCTTCAGCAAGCCAAGCAATTTAGATTGGAAGGCATACAATTTTTTTTGTGTATGGGAGAATGGTAAAGTGCGAGTAGTACCACTTCTATCCCAAAGACCACTATTGGTATGTCATGCTCATGAAGAGCTAGAACATTTTGGAGTAAAGTGTACATATTACATACTCTAGAGTCATTATTGGTGGTACAATATGCAGACCAATGTACATCAATTTGTTGCCAAATGTGTGGTTTGTGACCGAGTTAGAGCATCATTTAATGTTCCTACACCATAGTTATACCCATAACCTATCATGGGAATTGGGCCACTACTGGAGTTTGTTTGACCTTTACCATTGACTATGAGACATCATCAGTATGTTTTGGTCATGGTGTGCACTTCTCCAAGTGGATTGACTTGGTTGCATTTCTGAACAAGTCTAGTGAAAGGATAACTTACTCATTCCTAGATTGGTTCTTAGTCATTTGGTGCACCAATTGAGGTTTTGACAAAGTTCTTGGGGAAGTTTTAGGTCTTATGTGACAAGGCTTTGATTGATCATCATACTACCTCTTGAGATCACCATGAGGCAGATGGTTTAGCAGAGAGAGTGGTTCAAATGGTGAAGAGAGGATTGCATAAGTATGGTTTGTAGAGATGCCACCTAGGAGATTGGGATCTCTATTTACCTCGGTTGGCCATGGGCTATCTATTCAATCGGCAAGCCTCCTTAGCATCCTTCTCTCCTTACTTTCTACTCTATGGACAAGATCCAGATTTACCTATATAGCCATTGGTCGTGATGCTATTGTAGTTTTGGAATTGGATGATCTAAATGTATGGGTGAGTGCATGTTCTCAACAAGCATAGATCTTTTGGAAAGTGATGCCAATAGCTTTTGAGAACATAGTAATTACTCAACATAGGATAATTTATGCTATGCTACTATATGAGGAGGAGGTTATACACACTCAATCTAGCAATTTCATCTAGGTTACTATGTCTATCTACAATAGATTGCATCAACAACACTTGATGTTACTATAGCCACATTGTCTTGAGAATGCATACGGTTTTACCTTCTAGAGTCCTCATGTTGAAAAGACGTGACAGGTGTTGTTTAGAAGGATCATGTGTGCAATTGTGTGCCATGCCACTCCCCGTACATTCATGGATTATTGATCCAAGCTTCACACTTGTACGTGCAAGCTTGTAATGTATGTTATGTGGCTCTTTTGGTGGAGTTGCTATTATGTTGGTGTGTGATAGCTATTCAAGAGGATGACATATGCCATGTTTGACTCCTCCCTTCATGGTGGTTCCTCAAGGACAATGGTTATGTCCTAGATGTACTTGCCCTATAGCTAGTTCACACTTTATGTGATATAGATTGCAAATAAGAGACTAACAATGGGGCTCAATAGCACCCGGCCTCTTGATCTTTGCCCACCATAGAGCATATCACATACTTGGAGTAGATGGCTATTAGGAGTAAGAGTGACCTAATTGTGAACTAGGGAGGCAATTGTGGCACTTTGGAGTTCATGAATAAGTCATGTGGAGTTGTGCTTCTATAGTTATGATGTTGATAGTGATGAATATTATGTAACAATGTAAATGCACAATAGATATCATGACAATTGTAGCACCAAAGCTAGTTTGCTCAAATGTTGGAGTGGTAATGCTGGTAATTATAATTATTTTGGTAATTATTCATGGACTACTTGATGGTGGCTAGATTTCATGTTAGGGCTACTAATCACATGGTAGGACCCACTATCACTTGCACCATTTTCATTATTGGATACGTTGTTAGTGGAGCCATTAGGGCTAGAAACCTAGGTCAAGCAAAGGGATGTACTTTCAAAGTGAAACTCCAAAGAGTTCACTTATTTGACATTGAGCCTTAGAGTTCTTGGCTATGGTGGACAAGGTCAGCAAACATCACCTAGAGTCTCTTAGGTAGAGTAGGTGTGGCTTGAATGTAATCCGTGTCCGGTTGTTGGCAAATTGTTGAATGAAAAATTGAGTACAATCCAATTTGAGTGTGATTCAAGTGGAAGAATGAACTTTTTATTATGACACTTCAGAGTTCATGTATGACTTATGTGTGAGTTGTGTTTCTATAGCATACGATATTGACAACAATTTTTTTTGTGTAATGATGTATATATGCACAAAATTTAAGAGGAAACTACTTGGGAAGCTTCTTTGCTAGCTTAGCTTGCATGCCAAGTAGGTGGTTTCTAAAAGGAAGCTTCTTGGGAAGCTTCTCAACTAACTTAGCTTGCGCACCAAGTAGGCAATTTCTAGAAGGAAGTTTCTTGAGACGCTTTCTCTTTAAGAAGGCATCTTTTAGGTTGCTTCTTGAGAAGCTTTCAAAGAGCCTTCTATATTCCCTATAAATACCAAAGCCCAAGCTCATGCTAGGCATTTGGAGTTTCTCTTGTTCAAAAGTCTCAAATATGATCTTTCACTTTGATCTTCCATTCTTCTATTTTTCTTCTTCCATTCTTCTATTCTTCTATTCTTGGTCTTTAAAAAATACTCTAACTCAGTCACAAACCACACATATAGCAATAATTATTGTACATTGGTCTATATACCATGCCACCAATAATGACATTGGAGTAAGCTATATGTATACTTTATTCTAAAATGTCTTAGCTACTCATGAGTATGTCATACCAATTGTGGTCTTTGAGATAGAAACGGTACTACTTGCACTCTACCATCCTCCCATACACAAAGAAGGTTTCTACCCTCCAATCTAGACCACTTGGCTTGCTAAAGGACATAGTCTCTCTCCATGGTACCAACTTTCTCACCCACTATACCAATGCAAAGATAGTCCATCACTAAGAAATCATCATGAATGTCTTGTTGACCTATACCAATATCTCCACCTTTAGATCTAAGACCTCAACAATTCCTTTTGTTTGTACTAAGTGATATACAATCAAAGCTTCAGTAAATATACATAGAAACATATATGCATGCCAAGTTGACACCATCTCCTCATCTATCTCACCATGCCAACATGCTTTGGTTCAATCCTATTGGTTGGTACATGGGTTACTCAACCCATTTACATCATGGTTCACCGTTCTAGGTCTATGAATAATTGTGAAATAATACTCTTGTAAAATCAAATCCCATCATGCAAAATTCCCTAAAAGCTTGTCAGACTCCATCAACCACTTTAGTGGTTGATGATCAATAATGAGAGTGAAGACGTTACCAAAAGGTAACATAAAAAATGTGCTATTGCACTTACTACTGCAAAACACTCTCCTTGATATGAACGACTTTGCCTCTATTGAATTATTGGAGCAAATAGCATAGACCACCACAACTCCTTCCCCTCATCATCTTGTTAGGTGAGTATTACTCCAAGCCCTAACATACTCCAATGCGTATGAACCTTGAATGGTCATCCTTTGATTTGTCTTCTAAGAATAGGGGAAGATATCAACCTCTCTTTAAGCTCTTAAAAAGTTCTCTCATGCTCATCTCCTCAACACCACTCCTATGTAAGCTTTGTCAAGGCCTTATTAATGGCACTAAATTTTTTAACATATCAATGATAAAAGTTTGCAAATCCAAGGAATGCTCACACTTTGCTCACATCTATAGGCCAAAGAATACGTGCAATAGCCTCCACCTTGGTCTTTTGAACACTAGAGTAGATCTCAATCTCTCAAACACCTCCAACAAATATCTCTCATGTTATTTTTTTTTCTTCTTTCCCCACAATAGTATTATAGAACAAAATGTCATCAATATAATGCTAAGAAAAATCCAATCCATTAGGATCCTATCCATGACCCTCTAGAACTCTACATGAGCATTCTTTAACCCAAAATGGTAAGAAACTCCATTGATATAATACATCCTTACCATGAGAATTAATAGCTCAAAATACAATCTTGGGCATGTACTCTTCCTTGATCAGCAATTGATGATATCTTGCTCAAAAATCCAAACTATTGAAGACCTTTGCATACCCAATTGCATCAAAAATCTCTTCCGGTGTAAGCATAACATACCAATCAACCCTAGTTTGTCAATTGATAGGATGGTAATCTCCTTATATCTGCCTATTTGTATAGTTGCCATGCATATCCTTCTTAGCTTGCATCATTGTAATTGAAGCATATTCTCCATGTGAAATCTGCAAAAAAACAAGCCTCAATAAGGTCTCTACTTTAACTCTAAATCAAGGCTCTCTCCATATTAATATATCTATAGGGATATCAAAAAACTAGTGTATCACTATCAACTCAATCCAAATACCAAGTCCTTTCAAAGCACCCAAATCCTTCATATTGAAGACAAAACAACTCATATACCTCCTCAAAAACCTCTAATCTCTTTGAATTTCCACTCCTTTAACCTTAGATCCAATGTTTGGCTCTCAAGTATCCTATGTAATTGATGTAGGAGTGGAAGATGTTGGTTGCTACATTGAGCCCTTGGCAGCAATAATGTCATGCTATCAACCACTAGAGTCTTCAACCTCAAAGCAAACCTTAAAGCAGCTTTTGGTTGTCCAATAAGGCTCACCATTGCCATAGATGACCTATCAATCATTACCACTATTTGAGATTGATGCACAACATCCAAAATATTATTGATAGTAAGGTGTGCTAGTCATTGAATCCCATCATAAGCATATTGAATAATCTCTCTAGGTAATAGGTTTGTCCACCAAAGACAAAGGCAATGAGCCCGAAATCCAACTCTAGCTACATTTAACAAGGCAATAGATCTCATCCAAGAATGGATTTGATATGAAACTTGCTACCATCCATGTGTGAGAATAACCCAATAGAGGGATGTTCTCCAAAATGTAAGTTGGAGAAAAGGCCTGATGAACCTAGAGATGTTGTAGTATACATAATGTCTTCCAAAGCATACCAAAACAAGGATCTTATAGACCTTGATTTTGGCCAGGACATGTATGTCTTGACATGGTGATCCCAAAATCACCAAATAAATGGGACAGTATCTCTCTAGATCTTATTTCCCCAATAAGGAAATGTCTATTGGTAGGGTCTTGTGGTAACCATTGATTGCTTATATTGTTAATAACTCAAGATACCAATAGGCCAAGTGTATCACATGATGTAGAGAAACTTGCATAAGTGTCTCATCTTTCTTCACATACAAGTACTTATGAAACCTGTGTGCTTGCATGTAGTACCGTAGCTAATCTAGTGCTGATCCCACCAAATAACTCCAATATGCATACTTCTTCTACTAGATGTTGCCAAGCAATAAGTGTAGTATCCAAAGGTGACAAGGTAATAGACTTTGAAGGTTCATATTCACATTGGTCTCCTAGTGGTACAAAGGCTCCACTCCATTCTACTGCACCAATTGATCTGCATGCAACTATAATGTCTCCTCAAAATTCTATAATAAAACATGCAAGGTAGATGGAACAACTTCACTTGTACTCCAAATTTAGGTGATCTTCTTTGGTATTGGAGCATCTTCTACATGGGCATTCCATGCAAATAAGTCACCAAGCCAACTAACAAAATCACTAAAAGTTGAAAATAATGTTGTGGTCTTTGACTATAATGAGCTAGGACTTCCACTACTAAAGCACATTGGTAGGTAATATACACGTCCTTCCCCTTATTGCTAACCTAGCCTATAGGAAGCTATCTCTTCCCAATAGTCAATGTTGAAACCCATGGGGTATAACATTACTCCACCAACTAGCACATCATATGGCTCTACTATTATTGCAATGGCCTAAGCACTCATCACATAGCTATCGATTGGATGGCTGGAATGAATTTGAACAATGAGCTTACTACATGTGATATACTATGTAGAACCATCCCCTAGAGATATTTGGAACTAAAATGGACACCTCTCCACATCAGTTTTATGTAGCCCAAGACCCAACAACTACAACCTTCTCTAACATAAGGGGCTATACACTAGAGTCTAATAAGACCCTTTATGGTGTATAAACCTTCCTTGAAGGTCCCACCAAACAGAAAATTTGACTTTGGTTGTATAACAACTCCATGTGTAAATTAAGCTCACTCAAATACAAGTCTAGTTGGTAACTCCTCCCTAGTAGTTGTTGCTTGCCATAAACCATTGGTAGTTGAACGGATCCTATGCTACTTTAGAAGCATGGACTACATCATCCCTACTCTCACAAAGTATGGCAACCAACAAGAATACTAAGATGTTTACATTAGGAGTTCAAGGTCAACTTCTAATGTAAACATGTCATTGGTTGAGAACAAAGGGAATGTCATAATCAATTGAGCTGTCCCAACATCTGTGTTACATTTATCTTAACATTCATCCCATCTATACTCAATCTATGTAGTAGTAAGTGACTAACTAGTATCTAGTCCATCATGCACTCCATCATCACTTACCACACTTGAATTAGGTTGTTTAGGAGCCATGGATGTCATCTATTATGCCTTAAAGACTATGAAAGATGGGGGAAATCTGACTTGTCCACAAGCCTCTCCTCTTTTTGGATCTAACTCCACTAATGCTCATGTAGACTCTGGAGCATGTATTGCACTCTAAGTCATTGTGGTAAATGAATCTACTTATGTTGCTCCACACATAAAGTCAAGGATATCTCTATCACCTACATAAGAGATGGAAGCCTCATCATTTAAATCTGATCTCCTTTAAGTTATGGCCATGCTAACCAACCTTTGCTCTAACTACTCAATCCAAGGAGCTATGGGTTGTATCAAAAGCAAGGGTAGGTATTGAGCCACTACCATGTATAGGTCCTTTACCACCACATCCTCCATGACTTGAGGCTCATCTACCACCTACCATAGTAGCCCTACCACTTTGTAATTCTGAGTGGAGGTCAAACCATTGAGCACTAGTATGATTAATTCTATAGCAATGGGCATACTACCTCTTAGTTGGTTGTGGATCTCTAGAGGTATCATGCCAACTACCCTAGGGGCACTCTCTCTTGTGGTGAGGTTCACCATAAATCAAAAAAAGCAACACCACTACCCATTGGTTTTTGTTGACTAGAAAATGAAGGTAAAGGTCTAGGTGCACTAGGCACTCCATTCATTCCATAAGATCATGGATGTCCACTTTGCAATCAAAAGCCAACATAATGTTGTGCATTTTAGAACAAATAACAATTGTAGATGAGGTCTCTCTACCAAATCTAGATTTCATCACTCTCTCCTCCACCATGTTGAGCTCACTATGCTTAGCCAGACCAAAGACCACCACCAATGTTGATAAGGTAGCATACAACAATATAACATTCTGTACTTTACATCGTAACTCCCTATCCAATATCCCATACCAAAATTGGACTTCTTGGGGCCTTAGTAACACCTTAAGTGAAATTTATCAACCATCTCACATGAGTATATGTCTCACATAGACTCTTTCTAACTTTCCGTTCGAACTCTTATAAGCTTTTCAACTGGTCAATTTGCATTTTGTAATAGTTTTGCTTCAAGCACTATAATAACTCCACCATGGGGTTAAACCCCAATTCTGCACCACCTCTTGCATTGGTATCTCCACTTTTAATAACACCATCTCCAACTAGTGCAACTCCACTAGATACACCAATGCTACTAGAGCTAGAACTCATTGGAATTGCCAATCTACCTCTAGAAACCAAGTTTGAAGAGATGGAGATGTTGTTCAAAGACCAATATTGTCTCCATAGCTCAATCTCATTGAAGTGAGCTCTCTTGAATTCATGATAATCATCCATTGGTGGACCCTCCAAGTGTTGGAACAAATCCTTCCATGCCATGAAGGGTGTGAATAAAGTTGAGTTCCGCATCTATTGTATATCACACCAACTACCAAATATGGGTACTACTAAATTATCCAATTTAATTGTACCCATTGTATAAGAGTAGTGCTTGGACCTTTGGAGGCCCTATAAATCCCATCCATGTCCCATAATAATGGTATGGATACATAATATGCACCTTCAATTGAATCAATTCTTGTATTAGACTCCAAACCAAAATCAAAATACTCCCTCATTGGGAGTTAAGATACCGGCTAATATAGAGCACCACCTTATGTAAAACCATTAAGTCCTACAACAAAATCTCCTCTAGAATCCTCAAAGAACTCTATCATAAAAATGTAACCCAAATTGCAATCATAACCACCAAGTGCCACAAATAACCAAATAGTACCCACTAATGTAACTCTAACTATAATAACTACACTAGTGGAAATGGCAACCTATAACCTATCATCATAACATGCACTCTCACAATCTATAAGTCATCACTTCCTACCTCACCAGAGAGAAGCAAAGGTAGTATGATTAGTTGTCACTCTAGCCTCACTATTGAGAGCGCACCAATGCTCTAAATATTAAGGTGCCTCACACTAACATGGTGCACAAACAAGAAGGATAGACTAGAGGGGGTCCAATCACAAAAATCTAAATGATAATCTTCCCCCTCACAAATCAAAACCAAATTAATTCTATCACCATTTGGCATTTGACATAATAGGAGTGACTATCTATTACTATGCTCTGAGGATCACCAAGAATGGTATCAAACATTCTTTCCTAGCCTAAGCTACATGAGTATATGTTCAGTCTACCAATCACTAGGACATCAAGTGAGTGTGGACCAATTTGCTAGGACATCAATCTAAGAACCAAAGATTTTGGATTCAAACCTTGATGCACACAATCTTGAAGGGTGGCTAGATTTTGCCAAAGGACTACCAAAAAAATTTCTAAACTAGCCAGCCTCACACCAAGAAGCTAGCATGCTTGCTCTTCATAGCATCTCTAGCACACAACCTTATGCCTCAAAGCTTCTCAATGCTAAAATTCAACCAAATGAGGTTTTTCTTCTTGCCAAATCAAACTCTCTGCAATTGTAATACTCCAAGGATAGGAGACCTGAAGAAACAAAGAAACACACACTTCCACACTCAAACCCTGATGCCCCAAAGGAGCACCTTTATAATATAGGCAAAGCGGATCTCCTCCAATGAAGCTCTACCATAGGATTAGGTACATAGATAGGTGACATGTCAGCAAGCTCCACCCTTGGATTACTTACTTGGATGGGTGACATGTCGGTCCTGGTCCTATCTGGTTGGTCAAACAAGCTTTGACTAGAGGGAATATTTAGGGAATCTTCATGTAGGAATCTCATAATCACATGGGTGAGGTACAATTGGAAAGCTCTCGACGAGACAAAGTAGGGGGAGGGAAGGCCAGCCTTTCTTCCGTCTAGGGGGGGAGGTCGACACATTTTTGAGACCTAATTCATCCGTTTAGGCCTCCAAAATTGCGTTCAAAGATTTCAGGCATATTTTGATTCCAACTCTATTAGTAGAAGTCCACTTTTGGTGATACCTCTTTCTGATCTATTCAGTCTAGCTTGTGTAACCTCCTTCCAGATATTACCAACCCAATTCTCACCTTTGAATCATATGTCTAGCTATTGGTTCTAAGGTTTTCAAATCTATTTTGGTTTTCTGCCCTACTAGAAGAAGTACCCTTTTGGTGATACTTCTATCTGATCTATTTTGAACATCATGTATAACATCATTCTAGATGTTACCAAACCAAATTTCACATCTAGATCATATGGCTAGCTCTTGGTATTATAGCAATCTGGCTAACCTCCATCACCTTGAGCACTAGCTAGGACAAACCTCCACCAAACTCAAGCAACCTCCAACTCTGAACAACCTCTGCCAACTCGACCTCTGAATTTGGACAAAATTTACCAATTTGACAAATCCTTGCTATAATTGGTCAACCTCCAATCCTCTCCAATTGTCAAATTGAGTTAAATTGTAAACCTTCAAATCCCTAGTTTGAGGAGATAGGTTCTCAAATCTACCTCCAATTTTGCACCTTAAATCAATTTGCATTTCTTAACCCTTATTTCACATCCTTATGCTCAAATCAAACCTAGTTTCAATGCAATTAAAAACCTTGGGATCAATTTGCACCGCTCTACCTTAATTTCAAATCCTTGTGCTCAAATCAAACCTAGCTTCAATGCAATTGAACACCCAATGTCCTTATTCATGAAATTTTGGCAACACTTTCACACCAGGTCCAACAAATCCTATCAAATCAATAGTAAATCAAGTAGTGCTTCCACACCTGATCCACGCAACTTAAAACAAACAACAATCATGTAACCTCGATCGAAGATATCATTGATTTTCCAAGCTTAGAGATACCACCAATGCACTCCGTTCCTAAACTTGATTTCCACTTGACCTCACTTCTTTGATGTAATCAATTCAATTCACACTTAACTTGGATCAAAATTAATCATTCAACTCAAGAAATTGCCACCGAAATGAACTAATTATATTGTCAAGCCACATCCACTCTAGCTAAGAGACTCCATTTGATGCTTGTTGTCATGTCTACTATAGCCAAGAACTCAAAGAAGTTCAACATCAAAGAAGTGAGCTCTTTGGAGTTGCACTTTGAAGGTATATCCCATGGACTTGATCTAGGACTCCACCCTAATAACATCACTTGATTTGACGATACAAATAGTGGGATTGACAATAACTCCAATGGTGTGATCAATAGTCTAGCACAAAATTTGGCCGCCACTAAGTAGTCTCTAAACAACTATTGATGTAACTCTGATTGCCAAGACTAATACTCCAGCCTCCAAGCAAACTAGGTTAAGTGCTACAAATGTCATGAAAATAACTTTGGTAAGCTATAAACAACTAACTACCACCACTAATATCTTCATATGTCATAATGATTTCATCGCCACTTGCAGGTTCATTTGCCATTCTCTAATTATTGGAGTTTCATTACAACTAGCATGCCAAGGCAAATGGATATGATATGCTATTCAATATCTATATTACCCCTCAAGGGTTGAGATAAATTTAGCCATTGGATTGGTGATCAAAAATATAATTTGTGTTACCAACCAAGACACAATTACACATAGAACCAAGTGCTTAAAGTGGAGTGCAAAGCTACTATGAAGATTTGATATAATAAAATATTAAAACTTGATTTTTTTTAAAGGAAATTATATGTTTATTTATGATTCCTTAAATTTTTAGATAAATTCAAGATAACATACTAGAGGAAATTTCTTTACATGATCATGTTTTGCATTTTTTATTACTAAATTTTATATTTCAAGAAATATTTTTATACTTATTAATTACATATATAAATATCCAAGATAACATAGAAAATGAAAAATTATTTATATTATGCATTTTTTATTACATATGTTTAAAGTCTTGTATATAATTATATATATAAGATTGTTCATGATATCTTAAGTGTTCTAGAAATATTAGTTTTAAAATTAAATTTCACTATTTTTTACTATCTTACTAAATTTTACTATTATTTTCACTATCTTATTTCGTTTTGCTTTCATGTATAGTAATATGTCTCATTATTTTCTTTTCTTTCTGACCATTCTTTTCACTGACTTATCATTTAGATGCACGTTTTCAATATCTTATATATTACTTTATATTGTGTATAGTATGATATTTCTTACTATGTTTTTCCTTTCATTTTCTATTTCATGCTCTTCACTACCTTACTTCGAGGCATGGCATCTGTTCAATATGACTAGGTAGTCTGAATATCCTATTTAGACTACCTCTTCTTTTCCCTTTAACTTCTTTTTATTATCCCATTCTGGATGATAATTTTCACCTTTTCCTTTTACATAGGGTTTTTTCATTTTCATATGTGTGAGATTTATAGCTATATTATTTATGGGAAGAAAAGAATAAATTTAAAGAGTATGTCCACAAATTGTAGAAATTTGTAGGTTGGATGATTTGTAATTTACATAATCATTATATGTAAAATGTATAAATTTTCATGAAAATTAAAAATTAAATTATTAATGATGGATATTTTTAAGTAAACATCTAATTTACTTAAAGCAAACATCCAAATTTTGATAACAACTAATGAACAACGTCGGAATCTCTTGTAAGCTATAAACAACTGACGGCCACCGCTAGTGCCTTCAGATATCATCATGCTTTTGCCGCCGCCTACAGCTCATTTGCCGCTCTCTAACTAATGGAGTTGCATTGCAAGCATCAAGCAAAAGCGAATGGATATGTTGTTTCAATGTCTTTGATTTTCTCTCAGCGTTTGAAATAAATTTTGTCATCGGACAAACGATTAAAAAATGTAATTTATGTCACCAACTAGCACACAAATCTGCAACTTGTTCTTAAACCGAATGACTAAGCGAAGTGAAAGCTATGATACAGTATTTAAAATTTGAATGTTTTTAAAGAAATTCAATATTTATTTAAGGATTCCGTTTAAATATTATATTATATTGGATACTTATTAACTTTTCACTCCGCCTTAGTCAATTGGTTTTGCGTGCAGATTGCAAGATTGTGTCCTGGTTGGTGGCATAAGCTACAATTTCTGATCATCCATCCAATGGCAGATTTATCTCAAACACTGAAGGGAGATCTAGATGATGAAACTGCAAGACCCTTCTCCTTTCCATGTTGCTTGCAATGCAACTCCTATGATTCTCGAGTGGCATATGAGCCTACTGGCAACGGCAACAAGCATGATGATTCGCCTTTGCGTGTTGCTTGCAATGCACCTCCAGTGCTTCAAGAGTGGCAAATGTGCCTACAGGCAACTGCGAAAGCATGATGATACCTGAAGACATGAATGGTGACAATTAGTTGTTCATAATTTGCCAGAGTTATGATACCATCTATTAATTATTGTTAAAATTTGGATACAATTTTGATTAGAATTGTATCTTTAGAAATCATATTTAAAACTTAAGTATTTATTAAAAAGATCTTTAATAATAATATATAAACAATTCTTGTTTTGTCCATACACCGCAAAGTATAATTGAAACTCCTAAATTTAATTATAATTTAGCTGATTTGATCGTAATTAATAATAAAGAAACCGAAAGATTGGAGACCTCCTCGTGAATTAACTCTGAAGGGCTAAAGATCCCAAAATATGTTGGACTCTTAGTTACCCAAGGGCCTATCGGTCGGATTGTTAACTTAAATCAGCCTAGGATTCGTCGTCCAATATTATAAGAGGTTTCCGAGTGAACTGAGCCTGAACTGCTAAACTATACGGAAATAGTTTGACAAATCTAAATTACACAAAGCCAATAATCTCTTGGTCAGATTGTCAAATCAGGTTAGGATTGAAGTTTAAGGATAGGCAATAAATTGTAATATAAACCGTAAACCATATCGTCCAGTGATCAAGCCATATCGTTAAGATATAAGAAGATATTACTATCATCTAATACAATATAAATCTGTCCAAAGTCCAAGGTAGTTAAGAATGGATTGGGACGTCTAGGATAGACAGATTGAAGATTTTCAAACAGAACAAACCATGCAGAATGTCAACCTTGACTTCATTCAGGTACGTCCTCGCACACTCGGAATTGAACGGATAAGCAAAGAACATCTAGAAAATAAATTATTCTAGACTAAAAAATGACCGTACTCAATTCTCTTGGAACAGAGGATAGCATCTAGAGCTTATACATACGAAAATTGGAAAGACGTTGAAAAGAGGATTAATATGATGATGATCTACATGCTCACCGCTCTCTCTGACAACTCTTTAAGAAGTTCGCTTCCTCCTGATTCACCCCGCTTCTACTTAAATAGCATGCACTAAAAGAACTAATCAGCAGTTCAGATTAAGTGAACCATTTGAATACCTACAAAATTATACTTTCCTATGTACAAGGGTCACCAATGGGGTGATGATTTGAAACAGAACTTCTAGAAGTTGCCGATGGTATCCTACACAATGTTGTGACACATACAATCACATGTAGTCCAAATTCTAGACCAAGTGAATGAAAACAAATGTGCATAACCTTGCTACCCTTTTGATAATACCCAAATGAATATTTGAATGGGTGACTACCGTGTATAAAGAAAAAAAAACTCTCTGATCACCTTGAGACTGGCACTTGAGATAACCCCGTAGCAGCGGATATCTTAAGGACTCTGCAAATCGCTGCTTCGACAAAGGGGACATATCCATTCTCCTGAGACAACCTGCAAAACTGGTTTCAAGCATCCCTGGTGGAATTCCTTTTCACACCAATCGCATATAAGGTGCCTTGGTTGATCATCATCTTTAAGGCAAATAGGACATGCATCATTTCCGGCATCGATCGGCGGTGGTTTTTCACTAAGCTGCTTCCAAATATTTTCTATACCCACAGAGACTTCATCAATAATCCTCTGGTTTGCCTCTATCTGTTCAAATAGACCATGATTGTACACATTATCTGAATGTATTGAGAAGACAGAAGAGGTGGACTTGGCTTGTAGCAAAACAGAAGCAGGACCAACGTTCACATCCAAAGTGGCCCGAAAGTCGAGATTTCCCCCATTGTCAGCTGCCTGCCAAAAAAGAAAGGAAGGAGTGCTGGTCACAAACCCACAGACTGCCGTAACTTCTGGACTCAAAATACTCTAGTTATGCAGACAAAACTTAAGTTCTGTTCTGGCAAAAGTTACCTTTCAAGCACCAAAACCTAATTCCACTTACTTATAGAGCATGTTTCAAACTGCTACCTACCTACATATAATCAGAAAACAATACGATATTGGCGGTTATCTAAGAATTCCTAAATAGAAACTCTTTTATTGAACCTAAAAGATACAAGCTAAAACTGTTCAAGCTCTACATGCATCAAAGATTCCTCAGTTACTCGGCGCTACTTTGGCGGAAGTGTCGTGGTCTATTGCATAACTGAAATTTTAGGTGTAGATTCGCTGCACAGATGCTTATGGACAGATTCATCAGTGTATTCTGTCATAATTCTACAGGCAAAGTGGCAACTCGTATACTGTGCATCGAGAAAGAGGTCTAAATGTATCAGTGATGGTTCACTTCGAGGTCTTGAGGTGTCCTAGTATTATCTTCTTACCATATCCAGTTTCTTTAACGGGCTTGCATAAGTTTGACAATAAGGGAATCTCTCTCAAAAGTAATCACCAGCCTGTGCTTGTAAGAGAAAAGAAATTACATGTAGCCTCTGCTACAACAAGAACGGCAGTAGATAGTCAGCAATCTAAATCACGACCTCAGAGAGAAATACATAGATATTGCCCCTTGTTAAGGGGCAAATACTTGAAACTTAGACTGCGTACTACTGTAAATCAGAACCTCGTCAATCAGAGCTATGCCAGCAAAATGTTCTCAGGAGTGCAATATTTTGATCTCCTCGGGTTCAAGTTATTGGACTCTACAAAATGAGATATATAAAGGGAGGACCTATGGTCTTGTTGGTTTATATAGAAGCAGAAAGTTATAGTATGAGTCGAGGTTGGGCATGGAGCATTTCGAAGCTCTAACTACAGCGCACTCGCTCTTTCAAGTGGCCTTCAACGTAACTTAAAGGTGACTTCCAAGCTCTGAGTTTTGCACCCAGATCTATAATGTCTTTGATGGAAAAGTATTCTCAAGCCAACCTGAAGAATAAACATTAGTTTCCCTTGATCAAACTGAAGGCCAAAAGACTACGCATATTAAACCAGACATATTGCTGTCGCTATCTGACAAGAGAAGGGCCTTCTCGGGCTAAGTACCTCTTCTTTAGTAAACGGGGCAAGGGGTCTGATGACTGCTTCTTCCCGACATGGCACTGGTTCATGGTTGGCCCCTTCTGGTGGTAAAGAATCCTCCAGCAACTTCCAAAACACACTTTCTGTAAATTGCTGCTTGGCACATGTAGTGTGACTGACTTCAACTCCGTTGCTGCCACTAATTGGCTCCCTTACACTGGGCTTCGGCTCCTCCACAATCCTGCTAACAAGCCTTAGAGGCTGAAGGCCATGTAGGGTACTGGTGGACGTTAGAGCATTCTCTCTCTTGTTTGAGTGTATGCTCAAATGGCCCCAATACTTGGACTGGTGATGGAAGCTCTTATGACAGATGTCGCATTCATACACTCCATCTTCGACTGGTAGGCTCCTTGGACTTTTGGAGCTTTTCTGAGTTCCTTGTCCCACACCTCCCTTTTTTCTTGAGTGCACGCTCAAATGGCCCCAGTACTTGGATTGACGATTAAAAACCTTAAGGCAAGTCTTGCACTCAAACAAACCGTCTAAAAGTTCTTGACTTACGGGAGAACTTTCTACCCTGATTCTTTCCACCACTTGGGGCGTTTTAGTACCAGCTGCTCTAGCTGTCTCATGTAACCTGTTGGTTGACTGGTTAAGTAAGGAAAGTTGGTCTACGCCCAAGCCAACGTAGTTGTGGGTGGCAGCTGGTAGACCTGGACCAATGTTAGACATTTCAGCCCCGCCTGCTATCTCCTTGGAGTTTGGCATCTGAGCAGGTGTGCGGGTAGACTCGGGGCTTACTTTGATCATGCGTGGATGATCCATCCTCACACGATGCCCCAACAGCAAAGGCATGGTAGTGAATTTTTTTCCACACACCTCACATTTAAGACAATTTAGATGCTTTGATCTTCTCGAGTGTCTACGCAATCTCTTCAAGGTCGAGAAAGTCATGTCACACAACTGGCAACTGTGGACTTGCTCATGATTGGAATTTAGCGTGGCGCGTCGAGCTGCATCAACTACCACGACGGGGTTCGGGTTCACTATACCACCATATTCTTCCTTAATAAGGTTGCCGTTAGACTCCCTCACACCGGTTGCTTCAGCTGTCTGACATTTTTTCGGCACTGGTTCATTTCTACTATTGACGACGATATTGTGGACCTTCAATCTCCCATCAGTGCCCAAAAATTTCCTACTCTCTTCCCCATCTGCCCCACATGTTGAAGAATCCATCTTGGCCGTTACCTGCACTCCAAATGCCTGGGTGCCGATTGCCACATCATCTGCTTTCTGGGAGACTCTCAGAAACTTATCTATAGGATCTCCCGAGGCGTGGGGGTTGCCAACGCTAGCTGCATGAACTCCGCGCTCCAGAAGTTCCAGGTCTTCTTCAAGACTTCGGTCAGCTTGGCTCTGCATCTCGAACGTGATTTCAGGGGCGAAAGATTGACCGTCATGAGGCTTCATGAGTTCTGCGAGGGAACCAGTGTCAATCAAAGATTGGTCACGCTCGATACATTTAACCTCCTGATAACCTCCTCCCTCGGCAGTAAGAGCTTTCTTCTCATATGTATCGTCGTGCCCAGCTATAGGCAGTGGTACTCCTTTAAAACAAGGATCTTTCCCAACTGTGGATAACAAAAAAGCGGCTGCTTCCTTGTAAGACGTCCATACTGTACCGTCCGGGCTGCAAAATCCATTCAGTTGAACGAGAAACCAAAAGTTAGTCCTGCGCTCATTTGATCCCACAATTTCAAAGAATGGGCCTTCACAGTGACAAATACTCCTACATCTACACTACAACATATCGCAAACTGTTCTGCTTCTCAACTAAATGTTCCCCAAATTCAACCAAGCGGACGTCTCATAGATCTGTGCTATTCCCGCCTGGGGAGCCCACGGGATGTTCCAAACATGGCGGAAACACGGACCTTCTCCAATCCCGATAGTCAAAGTACGCACGGCCATCGCTGGTATGGCGTAATCCGACCAGTACAGTCCAGCCCTTCGGGAAGCCCGTGGCCTCAACAATCTTTCGTTTCATTTGGCTCGAGGACCAAGTTCCTTTCATTTTTGTAAGAGTCTGCATCAGCTCTTCCTGGCCAAAGTAGACTCTGCCTCCTTCGTCCTTTCGGTGGATTTCACCTCTCCGGCTGACAACGGCAACTCTTTCGCCCCGTCGCTTATTTCCTCTACGATCCTCGCTCCCACCTAGTTCATAATTTGTGTTCGCTCGTCTCTTTCTAAACTTCCTCCCCAGCTCTTCCTCTTCGGATTCTTCCTTTGCGACTAAACTCTCGGTCACTTGCTTCTGTTTCTTCCTAGAATTATAGATTGAACCATTCGGCTTAAAGTCATCATCAGACACGTCTTCGATGACTAGCTTCTTTGCTCTACCCCTTTTCCCACTACCTGTTGCCTTGGCAGCGTTCCCTCCGGAATCAGTCCATAGAGAATCATCACTGGTGTCTGATGCAGCCAAAGAATGCCTTGTTCTTCTATTCCATGAAACTTTGCGCCCGCCGCTGCTTTGCCCTCGAGCCTCATTGTTGACCCTGGCCTTGCCTCCATCTCTCAAACGTAACCTGCCCTTTCTCTCTACAATGACCCTCGCCACAGCCTTGGCACTCCTCTTCTTCTCAGCCACACTGACCTTGCGCTGCTGTTTCCTACTACGACGGCCTCGGCTCCTAGCAGGCTCCAATTCTTCTTCTCGTTCTTCTTCTTCACTGCTTGTTTGATCTGGCACTGAGGTCGTCCAATGCCGGCTGGCAAAACATTTACCATAAGTCTGTCTGCGGCTCCCAGCACTCTCGTTAAAAATTCGTCTATCTATCTTGGGAATCACAATGTTGTGAAACTTAGCCTCCGGAAAGTTGCCAGAAAATTGAGCCAAGAGGCGAAGCTCATCCTGGTCGAACTCATCCAGTCGAATAATCGGAAGGGATATACAATCAAGAAATCTTGACTCCGCTTCTCCTCCTCCTTCCTGTTTGACCGCAGCAGGAGCCATGCTTCTAGTATTCTCCCTCATTCTCTCTCTCTCTCTCTCTCTCTCTCTCTCTCTCTCTCTCTCTCTCTCTCTCTCTCTCTCTCTCTCTCTCTCACCACTTTCTGTCCATCAATTCCTCTCTGCTTCTCTCCCCTACTCTAACATAAACGTATTCCTCAGTGGTATCCAGCAATCGTCGACTTCCCGCCGTTTCTTCCAACTCAACGGAAGATGTGTAAGAATCCACTCATCCATCCTGGCTCCAATCGACCACCGAATGCACACAGACAAAGGCTCCTCCTTTTCAAGACTGACAGAAGACTGCGCTGATGCGGTGTGGTTCTGCAGCTGCTGCTTCGGTTTCGTTCTTCTCCTCTTCTTCTTCATCATCCGCAGAGCAGCAGCAGAGCTCAAACTCCTCTCTCAACTCATTTGTTCTTCCTTCGTTCCTATCATTCGCTCTTTCAAGGATCCAAGCGATAGTCATTCATACCTAAGAACATCAGCAGCAGCAGCACGTCTTCCGCATTAAAGAACGTTACTGGACTTCAGCTTTCCTCCACCGACCGACTCTCCTCTCGACTCAGCTCCGCTCCTCCGTTAAAGGGAAACTCGACTGTGGTTTATATTTGACCTCGTGGTCAATGCCCGGTAACTGTACGAACTATGTGAGGTAGTAACCACCCATGTCTCGCTGCTCTGAGATATTGCGTGAAAGCGTATTTAACTCAAAAATTATAAACGTTGACTTTCCCATACTGTTATTTTCATATTTTTCATATTTCCAAGGAAACACTATTGAAGAATTTACAGCATGGCAAGAACAGTTTTACATTAATTTGTTATAACCATTCAAATTGATAATGGTTGGGAAAATAATTTTCCCCTTCGCCTTTTAGATATCATGGTTAAAGGATAACCAGCAATTTTTACCTTGGACTAGTAAGGAAAAATCCTTGCAAAAGTATATTTGTAAAAACTTATTTTCTTTTACCCGACTGGTTAAATAAAACTGACGATGATAACCACTACGTTTCTTTTCCTTCCTATTCAGTATGGAATGAATGGTCCTGTTAGACCGTAATGGAGGTCAGCACCTTATTCCTTCTTACCTGAAGCACCTACCTTCACACCAACAAGATATGGAGATGATATTTTATCTCCATATCTATGGAAAGTCCTATTAATGAATGTGCTGGGATATTTGCAGTAGTTATCTACCAAGTTACTGTTACTTACACGGTTAAAAAGAAAGAAAATAAGTAAGTATTTAGTTCTACCACCTTTTCTGAGCTAAGGTGGTAAGAAGTGATATTCGTTCTCAGATTAGAACCATATGTCATCTTACCTATCAAATTCGTGACGGATCAGCTTGGATATAATCCCCAGTTCAGATTGAATTCAGGATATCATAAGAGTGTTACAAAGGAGTCTTGTGATTTGGTGTTCAGATTACAATATAGAGAGGAGGACCTCCTTGGTCTTGTGTACATGAAAGTTAAACTTCCAGTTTTGTGAATTAGAACCTGTGAATATCGACACCAGTATTCACCAGCGACATGCATTCTGCATAGAATAGATACATCGCAAGTGATCTAATTGCGCTTACCGTCTGGTGCGGGCTAATTGCCTTCGGCCCTTACACCACGATCATGTACACAGGTTGTTGCGATGTATTAACTATCTATCTATCCCTTACACCAGCGATCATGTACACAGGTTGTTGTGATGTATTAACCATCTACCTATCCCTTACACCACTTGGGCATATTATGTTTGCAATTCTCTAATCCCACACCGCTCAACTTATGTTCTGGTTTACTTCTCAAGTTTAGCTTTAGCGTGTGGTGATAAGTTGTCCTCTAGCCTGTATTGCCCTTTTGTCTGGAGAATTCACCACTCAACAGATTGCAATAAATCTCAAGGTGGACTTTAATATTCGTTCAGTTGTTGTCTTACTTCCATTTGATTACACATATGAGTTATTGCAGTTCAATGTCACTTGATTGTGCTACTCTTTAGGAAGAAATCACCCGGAAATCATTGTTTGCACTCCAGGTGTGATTTCTGCACCAGCAATCACATGCTTATTGCTGCTGACGACTCTTTGGCATGGGTCTGGCGTGGCATGGTCCTGCAGATGACTCCTTGACCTTTTCGTCTTTTTGACAGAACTCGAGATTACAAAGATTCTTTCCCTGATGTCTTTCACTGATGTAGCAAAACTGAACATTCTTATAGTGCTTCATGTTTAAGTAATTTTAGCATACGGTGAATTTTGAATCATGGTATATATCTCATGAAGAAACAGAGGTGAACGAAATCCTCAAACTTTGCAAATTCTTAGAGAATCTATCAAACAAACAGTATACAGCTTCATCTTCCCAAAACTTTCGATTTGTACCAGGAACCGGAAGATTCACTATCGGATTGCGAAAGGAAAGAAATTTTTTCGCTTCCTACTATGTCATAAGATATCCTGTTCGATCGTGAGGGAGATTGTGGATGGGTTTTCTTACTTACCCTGAAGCGGCTCCTCTTCTTATGGGTCCCCCAGAAACCTCTATAGTCTAGAATTCGTTCTCTATTGTATAGATGAGATTTCACCGTCTCGCTTCATGGGCCCTACTCGAATGTTTTTATAGTTACACGGCATTGTTCAGGTTTCAGAGAAAGAAACAGTTTACTAATAAATACAATTATATTGCGAGTTTGTAAACAAAGTAATATTCATCAAGGTGAGAAAGCCTCCCGGAACAGGCCAAGTCGTTTCAAGTACCTAAGGTAGTTTTGTAGAGTTCGCTCTTCATTGCCTCGGACTTAGGAAAGTGGAGACAGCTTAAACTGTGCATGGAAGAATCAGTGCATCTTCAAAATACTAAATAGCCAGGGATCAAGGAGTTCAGCAGATTAACTACTTACTCCCTTCAAGAATCAGAACACGTCCCTATCCAAAATCCCCCACGTTGAGACGTCCTGTAGCTCTGTCGTAGCTGACCTTGTCTTTAAGGCGAAGCTCTTTTAACATCTGCTCTGATGTGGGTGCTTTGGCAGTCGTTAAGGTTCGCAATGTTGTTATCCGTGACACATGTGCCGCGGATCCTAGCCCTCTTCAGCACATATTCAGAGGAGATAAGGAAGTTCCTTCTTCATGGTAAGTGATGTCACCATTGACTCAATTTGTCAGAATATATTCCGAGACGAGTTCTTTCATCTTGGCTAAGCTCTAAAGTTTGATTGTTTCTTCGATCACTTTTGTGTCTGTTTTAGACAGAAAAAATTATCGATAGAAAAGACCACTGTATGGGTCTTCATAATGAGGTTTCATACATATTGCTTCGGCCAATATAGGCATTGAGCTATTAGGTTAGCTCATCTCAAAGTCCCCTCTGCTTTGAAGAATGATTTTTCAATGGGAATTCAGAGGCACATAATAATCACATGATGCAGGCCTACACTCGGAGTTCCCTGAATCATGTCAGATGGATGGATGAAGAAATGACGACTTAGAAATGGTTTTGTTCAAAAAACGACTTTGTTGTGTTCTCGCTCCGGCGTTCTGGCCTATTGCCAAGTACCACACTGATCGCAGACTTGTATAAAGTACATGAACTGTATGGCGAATGATTTCTAGCTATCAAAATGCCCAAGGTCACTGTCGTAAATATCGACATTGAATAACATTCAGACTTCTTCAGTGTCAGTTTAAGCTTAATCAGCTTTGCGATGGGCTTTTAATTTGATGTATTAATCTACAATTTGCGAGGTGAAAGCCGGAAAAGGTTAAGTCATTTACACTGTACTAAGTTCAATATTTCATCCCAAGGAGCTGTCCGATTTACAAGGAACGAACGAACCCTGAACAGAATCTAGACTCGTTGTAAGTCGATATCAATGGCACGACTGGCCCCATAGAACGAACTACTCCTGATCTTAGTACGACTTTGGATGATGTATGATTGGTCAACGTGTGTGTTTGAAGTCAACTTTTCTAAATCACTTTGGGAACATTATCTGTGCTGCTTTCCCGGGGACTGGGCCCCGGGTTTGTGTTCAGTACCGCGCTAGTAACTAATACTCAAGTGAACACTTCCGGACTCCCCTTCTCCTGCACCTGTAAGATATGTACTAGAGATTTCTGCAGGCCTATGTCAATTGTAGTACGTATAAGCATGTGATATTGGTGGCGAATGAGGGGAATCACCAGATTGGTTTCCAGAAAAATATTGTATTGCTCAATGACATGCTTCTTGCCTCTTGTAGTTCACGGACGTGATATGTCCATCACAACAAGAGAAGTGTTTTGGGGATTCTTCATGCTAAGATTCACATTCAAGGAGCTTACTATTCGGGATGTGTATCTATGGGTTCTGTTTTGCATGAAGCCAATAAAAAACGTTCTGCGAATTCTCTGGACAGACAAATGGAGTTCCACAATAGTTGGATACGTGCTTCCGTTTGTCATGAGTTCAAAAGCTTAAAGGTATGTGTCACTATCCCTTTGGGAGCCTTGAAAAGTAGCTGGTTACTGTGTATCTGCGGAAGCTAGGTTTCACTTTGAAGCAGAGAACCCGTCGAAAGCAATATCGATTGTACTCTTATGGACTTTTTTTGTCTGTGTTGAAGTTGTGCCGAAATGTTCAGATTTGATTACTTTCGGACATATGTCTCACAGGTGAAGGTATTCCATCATTAACGCCAGATGAATCAGCCTTGCAAGATACCACGAATGACACAAAAGGCTTAACATTGAGCATGGACAACAAGCGTGAGAAAATTGGAAACTATAATACAGCAATATTTGCTGGTGGTGATGTAGATCGCCAAATTAACTTCTAGTACAACTTTTGACTGTGAAGTAATTGGCCATGGTGTGTGTACATGTAGAATCAATTAGAGTGACATCAACTTCTCCGAAACTATTTCACGCACAGCTACTATGTATGTATGGACTAGGAGTACATGAATATGTTTGCAACCAAAATCTGTATACTACATGTCTCCCTCACTTACATTGATCCCGTCACGTTGATCTGTAATTTAAAGTTTTCATGAGCGGTTGACTGGAGATAGTCATGCGAGACGAGCAGGCTGGAAGAAGCTTGAGGTAGAAGAAGTCGATAGAATGCAAGCTCCCACTACCGCAAGTCAACTCTGGTAGCCCCTCGAACCCAGAACGACTCCAAGTCTTTCCACACAGATGATGGACACGCTGATCCTGATATGACAGTTAGAGACAAGCTGCAGGACATCATTCAGCTTCTTGCCTGGATGGACTCTAGCCACTACGCTCGTTACTCTCAAACATGAGGGAATAAAGGACAGTTTCGCTGTCCGGTCCTACTGAAGCTAGCTTTGACCTCTGCCAGTCCGATACTGTATGCATATAAATCCCCTTTCTGATGTCGACGTTAGCTTTATGTGGGTTTTGCCTGAAGCGCTGCATCTTTTGAACGGGGGATGCAACCAACGGTAGACAACTTCTATAAGGGTATGTACATCTAGACCGATTTGGCCTGAAGATACCACCCGGGTCTCAGACCAATCCGAGCCCTATAAAGCCCCCGCAAAAGCACCAGATCACCAGAATTTACGATGTTTCGCATGTCAAATACATAACATGGCGAAGGGCTGCATCAATCATCCTCTTCGCTTTGATGGAATCAAAACCTCCAATCCACACAGTGTATGATCATCTGAAAATCGTATTGGTCGAGGCGACATGTGGAGTTCCTGACCATTAGGAAGAAACCAGAGAGGAAAACTCTAGTGATTTAGAAAGTGATGAGTGCAATGCAAAGTAAGTCCAAGAATAAGAAACTCGCCGACGTCTGCATACCTTTAAATGTAAGATCCTAAGCGCTACTCTTTTGGCTATTTAAGCACTTAGGTCCACGACCATTACGGTGATCAACTTGATCATGAGTGTGCAAATGATTGAGACTATGAGTCGGGTGTCGAATCACCGTACTGTTGATTGGCCAATGGCCTTTAGGATCTTTTTCATGCTTCTTTTCCGCTTTTGAAACTTGCTCGAAGTCCTCCCCGTTTAGAAATTGAATATCTTGTCAGAAGTTCCTTTTTAGAGATCATATACCCCGGTACTTATTGTCTCTTATAATGCCCCTGCAGCATCCAAGCTACATCTCAATCTTCGCGTCAAGCCAGAACCTGCTTACAAATAAGGTGGTGTCTATATCGTGAGAAACAAATGGAAGTTAACAAGTCTATTCCTCGATTCACCCTCCTCGAAATGTTCATCGCTCCCCCGTCAAACACTAGGTAGTTTGAGGAATTGTCCATAAGTCATAGATAAGAGCACATTGTTTGAACACATTATCTCCTCCATATGTATTCAGACAGAAAGACTCGAATTCTTCTCTAAAGAAGAACCCGGAAAGTCGATGTCAAGCACGACAATCAATCGCATGGAATGCATCATGTTCGATTATCACGACCATATATCAGAACACACCAATAGATATATACGGTCAGAAGTCGTCTAGATCTAAAACCATCACAATTGGTACTATCGAATCACGCTCAAATTTAAAGGGCCGCACGATTGTCGAAATCAGAATTGCACTTGTAGAAGATATCAAGTATGAAATTTCCTGCTGCATGTCGGCCGGACAAACGAAAGAAATAAATTGCACAAAGTCCTGTGCATGACAAACTAAGAAATTGATTCAGCCAACGGTTTGGAAGCGAACGAACGAAACTGTGCACTTCATCTTCCACTATCTAAAGTATTGGCCAAGGGGAGAATATCTTGTTTTCATTCTTAATTAGGTCACCCGTGTCTTTGTAACGCCAGTATATTTTGTCGATAAGGGGAACAATCTAGCGAGGCTTGCTCGACCAAGAACTGAACTCGTACGTTGAACTTAATCATGACAAAGAAAAAGGTCGTGAATATTCAGAGGTTTGGGCTCAAAGTGACTTACCTTCACGTACTTAGTATATAACTAGGAGCAGGAAATGTTTGTAGGTGAGTCTACACTTGTACATGTGCAAAAAGAGAGTATTCACGACGAGCTGTAGACAAGGTGTGAATTGGTATGTTCATCCTAACAATCTCTCTCTCTCAATCAGTTCTGAGTTCGGAATTTAGATAACCCTTGTGATGGTCTCGAGCTAAGGATCATGGATTATGATTATCTTGTACTAGTTCAACAGTAAAAATGACGTCGTGTGCGTTAGCTAGGAAATCGGATGCCTGGATCACGTGGGAGCATATTTGTCGTGGCCGAGCTTTGGGACATCTATTTGGGGTCGTCGGGTCTGCCACGACAAATTGGAGTTTAATTTTCTCTGTAGAAATTTGACAATAAAGAGTATAAACTCACCAACGCGTGTTGAAATTGGGAAAAATATGCCTCATCTGTCATTGGGATTTTCCAGCCAGCTCCACTTGGATTCTGTGACTTGTCTGACCATGGAAGGATATGAATCAAGCTACCGTAACAGTAGATTGGCAAGGCAAATCAAACAATAAGCTCTTGAGAAAGCAGCTGCGCTCAAGCCTGTTAAGATCGAGGTTATTCACACTGCTCTTGCATATCCCACTAGCTCTCCGATCCCATATAGATCAATGCATCAATTCAACGCATCTCTCTGTCAAGAGCATACGCATGCAACACCAGATTCAGTACCGCATTGATATCTACATCTATCCTGTTTTCAATCCTAGTTAGTCTGCCAGTGATAGTTCCCACTTGATAAGGACAATAGCACTACTACACTTAGCTTAGCTACTTATGTCAACAATGTCGCCACGAATGTGCATACTTTATACGCCAATCTCAGTGCGCAGCCTGCAACTAGGTGAGCTTTGACCATATAAAACAGGTACGGCGGTGCACTATGCAGTCCTGAAATTTATACATATCCAACGCGTTTATCCTTACATTTAGGCACGATATCTCCTTGAACTAGATCATAAATCCTCTTTAATTGAATTAGTCTCGATGAAGTGGTCCATAGGCATCTACCGCAAAACTGTGAATGGGTCTATCGATATCTCGCCACAGCCCGGGCCCTAAATGAACGTCCCTCGAGCTCGATTGCTAGCCAGTAAGGAGAAGAACGGTGTTGACTTCAGATGGAACTTTTCTCCTTTAGCCATAGAATACATCTAAGGCCCCACCATTGGATTTCAAGCAACCTCACGACGAGCACGGATCGGTTAGTCTATATGGCTAGTTTATACTTAGAATCTATAAGTGCCTTGTGTCTGCATCCATGTACCTTCTCGAGCTAAGTTGAGTCCAATCTTCGATTGAATAAGTGTACAAGCAGCAAACGAGAACTTCAAGTCTGAGTCAGACTAAAATTCCTTTCTAGAACGTAAATCAGTATGTTTGAACTCCCAATTTGTTCAAGTGCAACCCTTCTCGACCGATTGGTCAACACATGTTAAGTTTACCTCTTAGAAGAAGATTTTAGAGGAGATACGGTCTCTACTTGTAACGCGCGCATGTTTCTTATGAATTACGCTGTCGATGAAAGTTCAAGCAAAACGTCCATAGGGCCAATTCACTTATGCCGTGCTTCACCGTGTCTATACTAGGATATAAATCCATCTCACACTCGCCTTTATTTTCCGAGAGAATGGAGGATGTAATGGAGGAAATCCTTTCTCCATTTATGCAGTAGATTATCTTGGATTGATTACGGGGTGGGTCAGGAAGAGGAAGACGACTGTTTGAAATTCAGACTGAAATTTCTGGGAAGCTAGAGGTCATACATACATGTACAGTCTACAACGTCATCACTGTCATCATCGGTCACTCTACGGATATGATTTCCGAACTTGCGAACGAAGAAGAGATTATCTTTTAAGGGAGTTGTGATCAATAGCAGCATTTCTGGTTCCCGTAGGCGAATACTTCTAAACGATAAGGGTCCTGCTAATGGTCTTCCTCATTGGGGGTCCCTCTCATTGGTATATCCTATCTCAATTGACTTGTATACTTCTACGAGTACGAGGGAGATTACGTAAAGATTCAACTTTTGTATCTATACATATTCACAAGTGATCACTCCTTGGGTCTTGGGCCTGGCATGAAAATAAACAAGTTTTGGCACTCATGACTTGATTACACCTTCGACGCTTTTGGCCTGTTCAGTCACATACAGCAGAAAGTTCTTTTCAGCTGTACCTCCCCGTACTTGGAAGCTTGAAACTGGCTATTTGGAGTTCCAAACCAATGATAGCTCCGATAAAGATCTTGTGAGTTGACCTTGATCGTATCTGGAGCTCGCCGCAGCTCGAGAGTGGGGCCCTGAAGATCTTCTATCCCTGTCAATGAAGAATCAATAAGTTATAATCCAATCAACAAGGAAATGCTTGGCTGCTTCTTGTCATCGGCTGCTTCAAAAATTGAATGACGCACGAAACACTGTAAGTATTGCTAACAGTGAGATAGTTGTGCATAGAGCGGGGGAACAGAAATTTGAACTGAGAAAGATCCTTTAGGACAATAGCCTTCTTAGAAGTACTTCAAATCAATCTCCGTCATAATCCGACATCACTACCTTGAACTTTTTGGTTGATCCTTAAGACTTCAGGATGCCCCCAATTGCAAGTCGGTATCATCCAAACTATAGTTTGATACTTGTTTATAATTAGTCATCCGCTGGAGGGAGAACCCCGATGGTGTTCACTCACAGAAGCAGATGATCTATCTATGTGAACGCCATATGCTCCTGACGGCCCCCACTCATATTTGGTCTGTTAGGTTGATATCTCGATCCAACCTTTGTCCTCAACAAGCTTTTGATTTTGCATATACTGTATATAATGTATTATCTGGAGTTTTCCTCTATGGAATTTGCTGCATTTTGATACTTATGGATACAGTACATGTAGGTGGTTATGTCATCGGTCGAGTTCCTTTACATATGGCACCTCGTTCTAGAGAGTCCTAAAGTTTCAAACTTTTTGTATTTAAAGCACGATGTGGGATAAGTTCTATGCAAAATTTGAGCGTTTAACAGATATGAATATTCTATGTTTTGCGTTTAATAGTGATCGAGAGTGCAAGACCTTTGGGCAGCGCAGTTCAGTAAGATAGAGGACCTAGGAGCCAGTTCGGAGGACTCTGCTATTGGCTCCAAGTCTAGCAAAGTACTGAATGCAATTTCAGGAAGATTGAGTGAGTATCATGGATCGATTTAAATCTCACAGGGTCTCTGATTATAATATTTCGAGGTTCTTCAATCGCTCAACATAGATGATCGGATTCGGTGTTAAGTATAATATACATAATGTATCGATCAACTTTCTCTGGCTACCACTCGAGAAATTTCATCAGGCTGGAGGAGCCTGAGCCCCAATTGCACTACCTACTATAAATGACTATCGTGATCAGTCGACCTACAACTCTACGGATCCTGAAGAAAGTAGGACTTGATGACGTAGTCCCAATGAAAGAATTCAGTTGTAACCAGACACTCGGCTATTAAATCCATTCTGCTTTGTCCTCTTTGACTTCTGCTATTTCTTATGCCAGTCTTACGGAAATCATCACTTTCAACATAAATCTCACTTCGTAAGCTTTAGGTTTCTCTTCTGTATTCACGAAACTCACTACAACCCGGAACTTAACTGGAAGGAACTGTGCGATACAGTTAAAAGCTTTAGTCTGGCTTTATTCACATTGTCTAGAAGATAATATTCTGAAACGAGACATCAAATATCCATGTTACGATCACCAGTTGGACTTGTATCCTCTTATCAAGGTCCTGGATAGTAACTACTCAATCTGGAATGTGGGCGATGACGCGAGTGGTAGTAGTTAATATGATAGCGAAAATTGATTGAACAATGTACGGTCCTAATATAGTGCTGGCTGCTGATTGATAAATTTGAACTGCAAGAGAAATTTCTCCTGTCCACATTTTATCCATCAAATTCCGACCGAGTGGCGTTCAATGGTCGAGGTATACGTCGCTCTGATTGATCCACGGACGATATGAGAAGTGTGAGCATAACGCCATTTTCTGAGGCTTTAGACCATTGAGATGAAGAGAAATATGATTTTATGCATGTCAGCATAAGCCTTGAGTAGAAAGGTTGGAACGGCACGTTCGCTTCGCTTTCGCTTCTGATGAATAAAATGATAGAATAATGACATGAATTTGTAGGTTATAACCAGTGAAGAACAAGTTGTCAACGACTTATGCGATAAATTCATGAGCATTGAGCTTCCATGCATCAGATACACAAAACAGCTGCCGCGTGTAAATATGAGCGGAGTTCCCAGAGAACTGTCTTGACTGAACGGAAGCAATTCCGAGTTCTCAACAAAGTCGTACTTGTGGTTTGTGCTTTATGAGGAATGTAGACCCATAGAATTAGTTTGTATTGATCCGAAGTATGATGCTTTCTGGTTCGCTACAGTCTAAATATTCAGGTATCAACTGAATCTCAGAAATGCAATGACAATCAGCAGCACCTTAAGCTTTAATACCCGGTAGAATAGAAGTCGTCTTGATTGACAGTGCAACATCTCCAGGTTCTCATACAAATCACAGTAACTTCTGTGAACTAGTGACCATGCAATCCCGGATGATGTGGGCCGGAAGGTGGATGCAGAAGACATAGAACAGTCCGACACTTCGTTTAAATTGAATCTTCAATCTCAACTCGTCAAAGTCAAAATCGCCACATGAGCTTCAAATATGTGAACAGTTCTTATTTGAGACGATGTCAGTACGAGTCCAACAGCTTGTGGAAAAACCATCGATCTCAAAGCACGAATTGATCATTGGAGGTAATAACCAATTGGATAGATGAGTATAAACGTCAGCCTTAATCTGCCTGCTGGTGCGGGTCATGACTACACAATTGGAAATATATCCACCATCATCTCATGCTCCCGTCACTCGAAAACAGTGATAGCCGCGGTGCACAGGCTCTCATTCTCCCAGAGGTCCTGATCCATCACAAGGCAATTCATGCACAGTTCTGGGCAATTTGAGCAAAATGCTCCAACCTGCAATTCATTCATTTTCAGCTTCCTCAGGTGAAAGTAGTTTCCTGAATCCAGAACCTGAAATATTAAATGTATTATCAATATAAAGAATTGTAGTAATGAGATATTAATGATATAAGAAGATTCTCCTTATGGTTATGCTAGCCCATAGGACAGTAACATTTCCTATACGATCATGCAGAAGGTACCGGGTTTGGCGTTTGATTGGTTAAGGCACCATTAGAGCTTCTTTGGAGAACATCCTTTGTTTTGGAATAGGTTTATTCAGCATGTTTGCTGATTAACATGCTTAAATTAGCAAAGAATATTGATGTTATGATGTCAATGAAGAGCTCTACACACAATCGATTTCAGTGTAAATACCGAGCTGAAAAAGTGGATTTCGGCCATTACATGAAAGAAGAGATAATCCAAGACACGCTCCATGACCTCCACTCCTTTGTTTCTCCTCTGTATCAAAAAGTGCCCAGGAAAGAGCAGGTGATGGGAAAAATAAGGACATCAAGACGGCTTAATTTCATCGAGCTTCAAAGACGCTTCTGTGTTTTATTACTTCAAATACTATTCTTTGATCTGAATTGGCCCTCAATACTTGTTGAATTCGGAATTCGATTTGCTTTAAACATTTAATGCATATTGCAATTTGGAAACCTCTTAACATAATTACAGCTCCAGTTTGGTAAGTTGTTCGCTAAATATCACAAAATAAGATGATTCTCAGATTATTGTGTAGCAGAACATCACACTAGTGTACCTAAAACTCAAATCACATCTCAATTTCCAGAACAAGGTGGAGCACTTTTGTGCAATGTCGCATAATCGCCACTTCTTCTCTGCTCCTATGAGATCACTTAGTGCCGTGTTTAATCTCCCTGTCTCGTAGGACCACTTGGGCTGCGTTTCTTCCCGGAGCCCCCATCACTCCTCCCCCAGGGTGAGCTCCAGCTCCACACAAATATAACCCAGCCAGAGGAGTCCGGTAACTTGACCTGAAATAAAACATATTACGAGCATTTGTAGAAACTGAACATTTCTCAAATATATAGAAAACCAATATTCAAAGTGGAAACGTCCCAGTTTCATTTCATAATAGATCAATGTTTCGTTTCGACAAATGGTAGTATGGAGTATGGACATTTGTACCTATATTTGTCGATAATGGAGTATATGGACCAGTGAGAAGATATTTGTTTTCTTCATTGAGATTTAAGTTTGGGGAACAGATCATATACATCTGCGGATTCAACTTGTAGGAATAAACAGGACTTGATATTTATGTTATGGCGATGAGGCAATTCTCCATATAGTTTCCTTAGCAACGTGGGTATTTTAAGGATATCCTTCTTTGTGAACGCATGTAAGTACTGCGAATGGTTCAGCCAATTTTTAGATTGAGCTTACAGATGAATCATATGAAAGGAAACCAGATCCGGAATCGCACTAGTTTAGATTATGGTAATTTTGCTTACCATAACTAGGAGCTTGGAACCTATCGTTAAGCGTGAGTGAACATTGACATTAGTAGTACGTCAGTTGAAAGGGCAGGAAAGAAACCAAATCATGGCAACAAGGAGGATCAAACTTCAAATCTCGCTCTGAGCTGTCGTTTGCTAGCTTAAGAAATAACGTTAGAGGTAATAGTACACTCACCATCCTTTGAGAGGGCGAAGAAGAAAGAGAGTATCTAAGCTCATAGCCCCATGGAAAATGTTCCCACCTGTTTCGTTTCACAATAGATCAACGTTCCAGTTACTCAGATCGAATAATTCTGATAAACTGGACTCAAGAGAGTTTTTAATAAGCTAGAACTCCGCTCCATCAGCATGAAGCAACTCTTTCCAAAGTTACTTGGACTACTGCGGGACAATCAGAAAGTATTTACGACCTTTAAAACATATGCGATCTGACAGCTAGTAAAAATGGTACCTGTAAGACCGAAAATTCTCTCTAAATCAGGCGGTGTAAGCATGTCATAATCTATGATGCTTGAGCTGAATCCTGGGGCGTACTCGTCTACCAAGGAGAAACATGTTTTCGCAAAAGCTGCCTGCAGGATGAGAGGAGAAAGTGAGGATGGAGTACAGGAGAACGTCCAGGCACAATGGTATTAGACTAATCTTTGAGTGCGGTCTTAATGGTCAGAGTGGACCTTTCTCATAGCATGTTCTTATCAAGTGTGGATGTTGCCCCCTCGGAACCTAAAGTAATGAAATTCATCGCACTTCAACGATTCAAGATCTAAGTTTCGTGTGAGGAAGACTCACTCTCCTGTCCTGATCTTGCCAGCTTCCCCGTCCCAGGTGGAAAGGTGTATACTGCACGAACATGTTGATGACGTGCTTTCCTGAGCATTCAAGATGTATAAGTCAGCTCTCTTATCCACCTACACCTGAGAGACCGGAAATGACCATTTTCCCTTCTCTACAAAGGAAGCTAAGACCCTCTGTTGCCCTGTAAGTCAGACTTCAACCTTATCGAGTACTGGAACACAGAAGAATATTGAAGCATAGTAAATTGAAGGTGCAGTAATAGTGACAATTCTTTACATGACTGGCATCAAGTCTACTTACCAGCTGGTGCAATCGTGGGATCCACTGCTGATGGAATGGTCATCTCTATCAGGGGCCGCTTTGGCGGCTGTCCATTGACGGCATCTCTGTAAGCAATGTCGATTTCCTGCATACTGCGAATGGGAGCAGCCAGAAACATACCTCAACTTCCAAGCAGATTGCAAACCTAACCTCAACCTGTACAATCATCTTTTACTGGTGAACTGAGGTTGGAGAAACCACACCTTTCTGCTCCAAGATGAATTGTTCCTTGATGTTCTGGTCCAGGACTCCTGCTCATTGACTTGCAGGCAGAAAACAGAGGAAGTGCATCCACAGCGACATTTATTTTTGTGGATCCCTGGATATAACCAAAGCTTGTGAGTACTACTGTGATTTGCTGTTGTAACTATCACGCTAGTCCCTTCCAGTATTCTTGCTACCACAAAGCAGCCAGGGAAGAGTGATGCTTATTAGATTGGATGTAATGCAAGCAGGTGATACTCAATTCCAACTAGAAAAACAAGAAATACTGATCATAAACGACAAAACAGACGTAGGCGGATGGCCATCCTCCCAACCTGAATCTGTCCTGACCCTTGGTAACAGAGCATTTTCTTTCTACTACAACGAAAGGGGCGTTGGTTCCAAACTGTCGGACAGAATTTGAGCAAGTAGAAATGAGACGTGGCGAACCTACCGATTTATAGTCGATGGACTTTATACCTCTCAAAAATTCTTCGGGAAGAGCACCTGAAGGAGTAAGTTTCTGCAAGAGAACCAAAATTTCAACTTCGCGGAGTAGATAGCTGACAGAACAATCCAAACCTTTTTGTATGCGATTAAAAGGGAGAACTAACTATTTATTGCCTCACTAAGAACAGTACACCTTACCACAAACGTGACATCTGGCGTTGCGTTTGACAGAACGCGGTCAGCACAAATTTCTGTTCCATCTGCCAGCGCAATCTAGAAATATTCCCAATCAGATCACTGATGTGAATTGGGCAGAAGAACTTCGTACTAGTTTGAAATCTTTACACAAGGTATGAAGTTGAAGCTAGCCTGATGTATTTCATACGCTATCAAACCCAACACTCTATTAAACACCTTTGAGCAACAGAAGCTTACCCCAGCCACTGCTTTTCGGAGGCCCTGAGGTTCTTTGATTTCTTTCAACGTGAACTGTTTGACCTGTTACCACAGTAGTGGTAAAAGGAAAATCAGGCAATCACTTTCGGAACTCTGTGTGCTGCCAGAGCAACAGAAATTGAGGCATCTTTTATGTGTCCCCTAACAAAGTAAATTACTCCCGGAACAGCTCGGATGTCATTATCAACTAGAGAGACGGGCCTCGTAAGTTTACATCAGTTTCACTTGGCAGAGTGTAGCACACAGACCTCTACATTCGTAACCACAGTAGCCCCTGCTTCAATGGCTGCAGCAGCTAAGGCCTTGGAAATACTTCCCATTCCTCCTTGAACATATCTGACCACACGAGAAATCTGAGTCAACGAGCTAACGTATACAGTATTTTGATGTCCTAGATATTCGCAGAAAGATTGTCTTCATAGGAGAATGCCCTCATATCTCTTCGCTGTTTCACCCAAAGTTGTGCATGACGATCTAAGATGTACACCACGGAAGCTGGAGAAAAGCTCAAAAGTTGGGGATGACCTGTTGTCCATACTTCCAGTAAGAAGTTAAGACCAACTTCAATGAAGTTTAAGACTATCTCCTGATGATCAAGCAGCGGGTTTTGAAAATAAGTGACACTTTCAAGAAAATACTCAGGTTTACATTGAATAAGAGCATGGAAGTAAGAAGTTAAGACCAACTTCAACAAAGTTTATGATCATCTCCTGATGATCAAGCAGCGGATTTATTTTTTTTAAGTGACTCTTGCAAGAAAATACTCAGGTTTACGTGGAACAAAAGTAAAAGGCACCACGCTGCTGCTCTCAGATCACTAATTACATCTCCCTCAGAGGCCTCTTTACTAGGTACTTTCAGGAAGTCGAGTGAATTAATCAACTTACGACCATACTCCTCGTGCACCATTAGTCTCACCCATAACATGATGCAGTAGTACGTATCCTGTGCCTGGGGTATCAGCACTAGCCTGCACATCATCGTATACACATTAGTTTAGTCAGCACAGAAGGTACGAAGCATATTGGCTTAGTATCTCATCGTGCTACACATATAAGATTTCAGCATCCCATGCTATTACGGCTAATTCTAATTTTGAAAATCAGAAAACAATCAGTATTAGAGAACGCGTGCTTGAGGAAGTGCTGGCGAAGCTAAGTTGACCTATTCTGGAACAAAATCATCGAAGTCAAAAAGGGAACAAGCCGAAAAGGAAAGGAAAGGAAAGGAAAATAGCATCGAGTAGAACAGAAGATAATGTAAGGCGTGGACCCCAAGATACTTGAAAGAAAGGGACCCAGGCAACTGCTAAAACACAACTGTTGATGATCTTTGGAATTCATCTCCTTACTAGCATATTCTTCGTCTAAGCTTTGAAGCACAATTAAATATTGTGGCTTCACTCAGAAAATACCTGCCAGAAATGTCCGAATTCTCCACTTGCCTTGCTTCCTTGGTTTCGCTACTTGGAGTCGGACGTGTTCTTTTCTTCTCTTAATTAAGCTGCCATTTTTAGCAATTCGTCGTGTCGTGGCCTTTTAATCAATTTGAAAGAACCAAGACAACCAGCATCCAGTGATAGAACACTTACCATTGCTCCAATTACAGCATCCGTAGCCAGTGTTGCTTTCAAAACGTCCGACTGCATAAACACCAAAGAACCGGATACAAAAGGTTTTAAGGTGTACAACGACTCACAGGGTGTCATTCAGCAACCTGGTAATCGACATTTTATATGTAGTTATTTTGTAGTTTATTTCATAGAGGAAACTGACACGGTTTCAGATAGAATGTGCTACACCTAAACGTCAGGATTCTAAAATGATATCTTTTATCTCTAACTTTCTGAGAACTAAGATCCACATGACTTACTTCAGTCCTCTATATGCCTTTATTCTCTGGCATACTATCAAGAAAATAACCCAAGAAAAGAAAATCGTCGACTCTAGATGAGGATATTGGGAACACGTCCCGTGTTTAACAGCATAGTTCGCTAAAACGGCGAGCCTTCATTAGACTAATTTCTCCTAAATTCTTCTCTGTCTGAAGAACAAGATCCTCACCTCAAACCAGCCATTAAGAACCTTTGAAGCAGGAGCAAGCAGCAACTCCATGAACGCTCTGATCACATCAAAGATAATCATGAGCGGTTCTAAATAGCTGAATTATAGGAGCTGAGACATCAACAGTTCTATCCTAGCCCTGATCAGCTGTGATCTATCGTACTCATTTTGTATGGGGAGACTGACAAAAGGTGGCGCTCCTCCATGCACAATGCGACTACTTGCACCAAAAGTAGCAGGAGGAAACATTGAGGATACTCTGTCTTGAAAGAAGGATGAGACGCATACTGACATGGTATCTGACTGCCCTGCTGATGCCATTCTTTGCAGGAGACCCGAGAGCACTTTAGTAGTAGAAACTCCTTCCCTTAGCTTTTCTCGCCAGGATCCTCCACCTAGTCTCTTTCCAGGAGGAGCAATATCGAGTAGAGGATCCATGATACCACAAAACTTGCCCAGCTGCTCAAGATAACTACACAATGTTTGCCCTGTCAGACATCTTATGTCTTATGTTCATTCATCTACATGAAATATAAGAGGTAAGATTTTGTGAATTCCACCAATCTTACTAGCACTACGCAGGACGAATCATGTGGCAGTGACTGTTAGTTGGAGGTTTAGTTAAAATGAAAGATCGAGGCTATCTATGATAGACTCCCAATTCAACTTCAAGTTTATCCCTCTCACATATTGATAGTCAGACCTGCTGTTACCGTTTTTCTCTTTGCCTGAGGAGAGAGGACCATAATCCTCGTGGAAGTTTCACAAAGTATCTGTAGCAGTAGTTTATATCTTCCAGATTGTATTTGTGTTCGACGAGTTCCGACATAAAAATGGATATAATGTGCAGTCTTGTCTTTTCTCTGTCTCAAACACATCAGTTATCCATCACGTATTACCGTGGGTAGGCAGCAGCGTCAAGTTTTGAAAACTTGGAGATTTCTGACTTATTAAACTCCATGTTTTCGCCCAGAAGCAACGACTTCCCATCAACAGTTGGAGTAAAGGATAACTGCTCTCGAGGCAGCAATTTCAGCCCATGATTGTGAAGGTTTAGTTCCCTGCCATGTCAGTTCCACTGGTCAGCGAAACTAATGCAATGTCAAGGGCCTACATATATACTGTGCGCCACTCAAGAGAGGTGAGCCACGATCTTAATACTTGCAGGCCCTTGCAGCGAACTGTAAATCTTATGCTGCTATATAGGTATATGAGAGCAGAAGCCGTTCTGGGAACGGGTTATCCAGGTTATCTTATGCTGCTATATGTTAACATAGTACGTCTGAAGACAGTAAAGCTAGTTTGAGTGAAGGTCTGTAGTGTTCAAGTTGCTAGGAGTACAGTTCCATCTTTCGATCTCAGCTCGGAGAATCCAGAGTAGAGGGCTATCAGATCCGCCCAGGCTATATAAAGGACGAGAGGAAAAGAAGGATAAGGATAACGAGCGTTATCACTTGAGAGCATCACATATCCTATTTAAGACCGGTCCAACTTGTCGCAAGGAATTTGAGAAGCAACAAGGTCAACCAACCTGATGATAGAAGGGCGAAGAAGGCTTTGAAGATAACTGCAACGAGAGAACTTAAATCCTGGGATGATTTCTTCTGTAACAGCAGCACCTCCGAGCACATGCCTTTTTTCCAACACAACCACTTGAAGCCCTGCTCGGGCCAAGTAAGCAGCAGCAGTAAGCCCGTTGTGACCCCCTCCGACGATAATGGCATCCCACTTTCTGCTTTTGGACAACTGAATCAACACCAAAGTATGGGGAGCTCGCAGAGCTAAAACCGAATTTCATGGAAAATGGCAGAAAACATGAGGTCTCTACGGGTTATGCACCAAGCTCAACTTGCCAACGCGCTCAAATGTCTGAGAACAATTCAACGTTTGTCCACCTAAAACCCGTCGATCAGTACAGGCCCCAATTCCCCACTTCAAGTGGCTTGGCAACAACGGGCATCTGCTAGACTTGAAGACAACGTTTCCTAGCCTGTCGGAAATGAACTACTGCAATCTCACTGCCTCACTGACAATAACCTGGGAGAATATCCACGCGTGAGAGCAGTCTATGAATTAGTCCCGGCATAGTCAAATGCGTTCTTAGGCAACGGAGATGGAAATGTAATGAATGGAGAAGTCTGCATAGAGTAATTGATCGTAATTATAACGTGCAATAGAAACATAACAGGTCATACCTTTGGGCAAGCAAACGGGTGCTGGCATTAGACCCATCAGTAGCGACTGTACGTTGAATTGCATAACTAAAGCCACATCGCAATTTAGAACGCAGATGTATAGAGCACAAGTTGCTCAAATTGCTGCTGACCATCGTGCTTCTGCATTCCCAAGCGGCCAGCAAAATGAAAATTCTAACTACAGTAGTAATAAGAACGCGCCAAACGGTGCGTAAACCAATAAGCGAGACAATACGCGTTCAAAGAGCTCACCAGACGGAATATATGACCCGGACTCACTGACTTTCGATGACGGGAGATTCTTTACTTACTGCAAATTACACAAACACAAGAAAATGAGCAACCCGTTTACTCAAATTCAGTTCAGCTGATACAGGGCGTAACGTCTTGCAGCTTCATGCACTTTGGCAACAGAAACTCATGTAACGAGTCCAAGCTTTCACGTCGACTACTCGAAATCGAAAAGTACATATACTCCTTACCTTACGGCACTCGGCCGATCTTGACACGATTGGCAAGTTCCTGGTATCACCTCTCACCGCAAGAGTTCGCGGTACGGATTAACATCCATCAAGAATTCGGTGAGAGGCCCAGGGGATACAACGCTCCAGGATACACGACTACCGTAGAATTCCACTAGCGATAACTGTTCCAGGTTGTGAGCTCTTTTCAACCCACGACATTCCTCGTATGTTGTCCCGATCTTGTCAGAGAGTTTCAGTTTTGAAAGCAATCATCGATACTGCAGATTCCGCCGCCACAACGACCTGCCGCATCAGATACCAGCTGTAATCCTCAACCCATACATGCACAGTCAATCCTTGAAAGAAGACACTTAACTGCGTTGAACTTTTCAAAAGTTACTGCGGGTAATTCTTAAAATCTCACAAGGATGACCGGTAATAAAATATTGCCAATTCTATTCTTTCACATGAGAATACTCTTACTTTCAAAAGTTACAGCGGGTAATTCTTAAAGTCTCACAAGGATGACCGGTAATAAGATATCGCCAATACTATTCTTTCACATGAGAATACTCTTCCATTCCTCCTCTTATTAGAGTTCCAAGCTCGACCTTGCACTAGTTGCATTTAGACCAGCACTAGTTATTTTCTCTACAATGATTAAGTTTAGTTTAGGTTTGGTTTACTCATTTGTATTTTCATTACTTACTATTACATCTAGTGTAAAACAAACATCACAAGTGATGTTTGTGTTACACTAGACTAGATGTAATAGCGGTCCATATGACACGGTGTCCTCTTGGAAGATAAAGGATAGCTACCCACGATGCTATTAGTGACATAGTGTTTGCTATGGCACAAGATAGTGTATACTTGGCTTGGAGTGAGCATTTGTATGCTTTGCAAACTTAACATGTTAGTGCATACTTATACTTGGTCCGAGATGATCAGGTGATAGTAGTGAATATTTTGATTACAAAGCCTATGCGAGATACAATTTTGGACGCAGTGATTACCCATCCCCTTGGATGAGCGGCGAATGCAACAGCAAGTTGAAAGGTCTCCCAATGTAGGGGCATGTACCGAGGTCACTTCTTTATTCCTCTAGCCTTGGAGTTATATGGAGCAATGGACATGATGTTTGACACATTTGTCAAGGAGTGTGCGAGAGTTTATCATGTTAGGCGCCAGTGGGTACCACTCTCACTCTCATACTTTGTAGCATATTTTAGACAACGTGTGTCCATTGCTCTACAGAGGATAGTGGTTGGTGCAATCCAAAGGAGAGCAATCTTACTAGGTGATGTTTCTTCGGATGTTCCAATTGTTTGTAGACCACACTACTTGCATAGCTTGGATCTCTTAGGTGCAATATGGCAGATTTCTCATATAGACTCTATTGGGGCTTAGTCCCATTTACCTTTTTCATCTCTCCCTTGTTTGGTTTGATGGTGTCTTCCCATCCTTCATCTTTTTCTACGCAGCTCTCCCTTGTTGTTTCTTTCACAAGAGTAGAAAAGTAACATTTTGTCTCACTCTTCATTCTTAGCTCATTTTCACATTGGATCCAATCACTTCTCTCTTGTTCTCTTCATTGCGTGTGAAAGAATAGTGTGAATTAGTTGATGTTGATGCACGTGGTCTGGCCCATATAATTTAAATGAACATGAAAATATGATCTAAAGTGAATTTGAATAATCAATTTCTATCAAAAACTTGAGCAAATAAATATAATTGAGTTTTGATAAACTTTGAGGTTTTGATGACATTTGGTATGTACTATTGGTTGTTGGAAGAATAGAAAGAAAAGTTTTATTTTTTATTTTTTAATAATTAAAATTTTAATTAATAACTTCATATTATAACATTTAAATATATATTACACATCTATGGTTAGGATTTTCTTTTAATTAATGTTTAGTTAAATTCATGAAAAGCCAAAATTAATTAATTCTAATAAAATTAGGTTTTCCCATCCTTCGGTTTTTACATGTTCACTTTTTTTATGAAAATAAAATATTCATATTAATAATATGAATTCTAAGATCAGTTTATAGATACCGTATTACTCTATTGCTTGTCCTCGGGACAAGCTGCAAGAAAACGTAAAATTTTAAGCCCCAAGTCCAAGAACCAGGTTTTATACAACTTACAGGTCGTCCCAAAAACATCTATTATAACACTTTGCGGCAGAGTCGAATTCCGTCCGCCGCTAAGGACCAACACCGCCGGAAACAAAGGGGATTTCGTCAGCCGCTATGATCGCCATACATACCGTTTTCTTGTATAGAAATATAAGAGTTTTCTTGTATAGAAATATATAGAAATATAAGAGTCAAAGAAGAGATTGAAATTGACTTGATAATATTGGATTATATTTTGACTTCTTCCCATCAATCTTGGTTCATTTCTTTTTAATTTGTATTTGTATGAACTACGAATTAAGGTGAAGACAATTGTAAATATCGAATTGTTCATGCAGGTTCCGTAGCACTCCTCAATAGATGTTATATTCTTACTTGCTACGAGGTTTAGATGCTTAGATCATCAGATTCTGAAATTTGTGCTCTTTGAAGGACGAGAATAAGTACACGTTTGCATTTCTTGGTTTATGAAATCCTCACATAGTGATAACAACGCACATCAGTTTATGATGACATTCTATGAATGGATCTGTGATCAGAAACATACAGATCGTAATGGTTATCTTGAGACGTTTGTCTGTAGATCATTCGACTTGTGTAGCTCGGGATGACATGATATCGTAGGTGCAATAGGGCAGATTTTTCATATCCTTTAGTTTTCTGCGCAGTCGCCCTTTTCTTCTTGACAGTTTAAATTTTAATTTTAAATTGTTGGATCCAAGTAAGAAGCCGGCAATTCCAAAGAGGGTTGCAGGAAAGATTCTCTAAATGTTGAGAAAAATAACTAAAATCTATAACTTGATAAAAATGATGTGCATAAACCTATAGAAAATAGCGGGTGCCTCTTCACACGCCTCCAAAATGTTTTATGGAAAATCCATAGATTTTATTTGGCATAACTGTAATATTATGAGGGAAGCTTAACTTATATAATAGGCATTCTGAGATAATTAATGTCTTTTTAACAAAAGGAAAGATTGAAACTCTTTGTTTAGACTACAACAATTTGGTTTCAACAACTTTATCAATTATGAACAATATTGTTGATGATTGATGAAACACTAAATTGGAAAAAACAGTCCTTGGCCTTGCTGAGGCAAAGAAGGATAACAATATCTAATCTGCCCGTTCTAGTCAAGAAAAGAGGGGTGGTTTTAGTTGCTTTTTATACATTCATTCTTAGGATATCGATTGATGGATAGTTATCCTACTATGAAGGAATTTTGTTTACATCAAATTAAATACGTGGTTAATGCTCCAAACTCGCTACCATATTGTATGTATAGTTAGGAAACCTAATATAAAAGACAGAGGACTACGGAGGTATAAGGAAATTTTTAATAAACATTAAAAATTTAAAGAAATATCAAATTGTATTAAATTAAAAATCACCAACCGTTTTATATATATATCATTCCCTGTTTGTTTCCGTCACATCGCACATCATGTTTGCCGCCTCTTGCACCATTGTGTATTTTGTCGACACATAGGACAACTTGTCCGCCGCAATCAGATACTGCAAACAATTTTTAACCCTAAATTGTGAATGATTTTTACTTTAATATATTTTGTATGTTTGTTTAAGGTTTTCTATGTGTATTTAAAATTTTTCTATTCTAAAACTGTCTTTTATTAGGCCCTAGTCCTCCTTGTACCCAGAATTGCGGAGAGTGCATTCCTCTTTCTTTCATCTTAGGGTCGTAACCATACATAAAATATGGTACTGAGCTTGCAGAATTAACCACGTGTTTATTTTGATATATGCCACAGTTCTCACTCTTGCAAATCATATATATTTTAGATAGAAAATAATTATAGCTTGGATAGATGACATGTCATGATAACTATGACTTATAGACCTAAACTGATTCATCTGGTTTCACGTCAGGGTATTCCAAGCCTACTTCGATTACGATACAGCGTATTGGGATATGAAAATGGATTCTCACAAGGGATATATTACCTCGTGATGAAAAGATGATTGATAATGAACTGAGTCATTCTAAAATCAAATATAATATAATATGGATAGGATTCTATTGAACAATTTGAGCAAGCTATATAGAGGGTAGTGTTAAAAGTAAATTTATGTGTTTTCCAAAAGACTTAGTAATTAATATTTTTGGTGAATATAAAAGATATCTTCTTATTTGGTAATATATTTTTTATAGACATCTTGTGATATATGGAAATATAAGGTATATTCTTTTCACATTTTTATTTTTATTTCTAGGTTTCTCTTTGGACATTTATTCTTTAGAAATCATCTTCTTTTATTTTAAATATTTGGTACTGTTTTAATATGCTAATTGATGTACCAATGCTTGGAAATAACAAATGTAGAGTTAAAACCCTAGAGTTTAAGTTTTTTCATTCTTATTTATATCAAATTAAATATACTACTTATTTAACCACTCGTCTTCTTTAATACGCTTTTATATTTATAATAACATTAGATTATATTAGATATATCTTTAAAATTCAATATAAGCTATTTAACCTATAAATTATTTAGAAAAATAGTAAAGGGTAATAATATAAATTAAAGCATCCATAGAGTAAGTTATTTTACAGGTTTTTATATATGTAAAGTAATATATAATATTTTTATAAGAATTATAAAAGAGTATAATTTATAAAATAAAACTAGGTATATCACTATTTTTTGATAATTGATTTCTTACATAAATCATGAACTTATTGAAGTAGATTATTTATAATTGGATGAGTAGAATTGCACTTTGATAAAGATTTTGATATATCATTATTATCACCTTACATAATTATAATAAAAAAACACTTTATACCTTGTATTTTATGGCTACAATGGTTGAAATGATAGGATTTTTTTTTGTAATTAGTGAAATTACTATATTTATATACTCTAGAGTTTTGATTGTTTTCCTTGATGGTGACTTTTTATTTTTAAAGAGTAGATTAACATATTGTTTCAATGAGTACTCATCGAAAAGTAAATTATAAGTGGGAGTTGTAAAAGTGAATCAAAAACTTATAATAGCTTTCTTCTGTAAGACTATATTTTCTAAATTGGAAATCTGAATAGATGGTAAAAAACCTATATAAATTAAGATAATTTAATTAAATTGTAATAATATGGAATTTAGCAACAAATTTAGTTAGGGCTAATGAAGAAGCAAATATGCCAAATTAGCCTAGAATATTCCAGATATATCTAAGAAGCTTCTTGACTAGCTTAGCTTGCACTCCAAGTAAGTAGCTTCTAGAAGTTTCCAACTAGCTAAGCTCGCAAACCAAGTAAACTATTTTTAGAAAGAAGCTTCTTAAGAAGTTTCTTGGTTAACTTGGCTTGCACTCCAATAAAGTGGCTCAAGGAAGCTTCTCGAGAAGCTTCTCAAAAGCCTTGTATGCTCAATATAACTACTAGAACCAAAGTTCATGCTAGGCATTTTGAGTTTACTCACATTCAAATGTCCGAATGTGATCTTCTGTTCTCCTATTTTCCCTTTCGTCTTGGTCTTTTACATTAATATCAAAGCAAGAATGGAATTGATGAAATTTATGGACCACAATAATACTCTAAGGACAAGAGAAGAGAGAAAACACAAATTTCACACTCAATCATCTGATGTCCCAAAGGAGCACCTTCTCTTTATTATATAGACAAAGAGGATCTCCTCCAAGGAAACCCCACCATAGGATTAGGCACATAGATAGATGACATGTCAGCAAGCTCTACCCTTTGATTCCTTACTTGGATGGGTGACATGTCGGTCCTGGTCCTATCTGGTTGGTCCAACAAGCTTGACCGAAGGGACTCTTTTAGGGAATCTTCTTGTAAGAGTCTCAGAATCACATGGGTGAGGTACCATTAGAAAGCTCTTGACAAGACAAAGCAAGAGGAGGGAAGGCCAAATTTTCCTTTGTTGGAGGGGGAGGAATCTGCACATTTTTTAGGCCTAATTCATCCGTTTAGGCCTCCAAAATTGCCTTCAAAGATTTCAAGCATATTTTGTTTTCTACTCTATTAGTAGAAGTCCCCTTTTGGTGATAACTTTTTCTGATCTGTTTAGTCCATCATGTGTAACATCCTTCCAAATATTACCAAACCAATTCTCACCTTTAAATAATATGTCTAGCTATTGGTTCTAAGGTTTTCAAGTCTATTTTGGTTTTTGCCTTATTAGTAGAAGTACTCTTTTGGTGCTACTTCTATTTGATCTATTTTGACCATCCTGTAAAGCATCATTCAAGATGTTATCAAACCAAATTTTACATCTAGATCATATGGATAGCTCTTCTATTACAACCACCAAATCCATTTCCACCAAACCATTAGGATTTTTGTGTCCAAGTACTACCCAAGAATTGTTTCACACACTTCATCACCGCATGCTTTGGGTAGGATTTTTTACATGCAATCACCTTGTCTGAGGAACCCTTGATACTTTTGGTTGTAACTTATGGATAATGATGGATGTGATGCATTTATGTATTAATAAATTAGATAAACTAGGAGTAGTGGGATAGAGTAGTAGCCATGGCAACAATACCCAACATTATCATTGCTATGCAGTAAAAAACAAGCACATTACTCGATTGTTAGATGAACAAGACCATCAACAACAAGAACACATAGAGAGAGCAATAGTTTGAGATGGAAAAGGTAAAATCAGATTTCCAAAACCCAAGGTATTTGAAGGCAAGAATCTCTTAAGCATAATAGAGAATTTTGTGTTTGACAATGAATGTTACTTTGAAGCTACCAATCTTCAAGATGAACAAAAATAGATTCTCTTGGCTTCTAGCCAATTGGATGGTATAGCAAAACTTTGATGGCAATTCCAAGTGGAGCAAGTTGAATGACAAATTTTTGCACCAATCTTGACATGGGCAGAATTCAAGAATGAAATATTTGGTCTATTTTAAGTTATAAATGCCACACAAGCCGTACAAGATAAGTTGGCAGAGTTGAAGCATATTGGCTATACAAGGAGCTACATCATACAATTCCATAACATCATCATGCAGATTCTAGATATACAAGAAGGTGAAGTTCTAGATCAATTTATGAAGGGTTTGAAGTCACGATCCAAATTAGAGATGACCATGCAAGAGCCACAAAATGTGGAAGGAGCCATGCAGTTGGTTGAGCGCTTTGATTCCTTGGTTGCAACAACTTGGTCTCAACCTCAAACTACATAGAACCTACTAGTACACTTAGCACGGGTGGAAGAATTGGCACTAATGAAGACCACTTGATACAATGGATAAAGAAAGATTGCAACAATATGGTGGTTGTTTTTATTGTCACCAAGTTAGACACTGCATTGCTGAATGTACACTTGGAAATAGGCAACTTCAACAAATTGCCTAGATGGAGTCTATGGAGCACATTGATCAAGGAAATGATGAATTCCAACAAGAGATATTGAGTTGTCTGATGGGAAGTTGATTAGTTCCAATGAGATCAAAGGTTCAACCTATGGAAGTTTGCTTCACTTGCAAGGTATGATATTTGATTGAGGATGTAAGATTTTGGTTGATTTTGGAAGTTCAAAGAATTACATGTCCATGCAATTAGTGAAGGAATTACATATCCCTATCAAGCTAGAAATTAGAAGCAAATTAAAGATGGCAGATGGTAGAAAGTGTTTTGCATTCCGTACCTCACACCCTATTACATTGAGGATTGGAAACAAATATTTAGAGTGTATGAGGTTTATAATGACACCTCTATACTATGTTATCATTCTAGGTTTGCCTTGGCTTGAATGTCATAAGGTTCAATTTGATTAGAACCAACGACAAATTCAAGTACAACACCAAGGTAGGAATTATCATTAAGTTGTTTGGCACTTCTAAGTAAGACACCTAAGAATAGTCAGTCCTAGATGGAAAGTTTATCAAGAAGGTAACCATATGGCAAGCTTTGAAGAGAGATGAGTCCCAAGATGGGAATTTTGTTAAGAAAGCAACCATGGAGCAAGCTTTCAAGGGTGATGAGTCCTTACATGTGAAGTTTATTAATGCAACAGCCATAGAGCAAGCTTTGGAGGAAGATGCGTCTATTTTTGTGGTGTGGATCAAGCCAATTGTATAAGGAGAATCTGAAGAGAGGTAAGAGCCTCATCAAGCAGTGGGTGATCAGATAGTTTAAGAGTTTGCGGATGTGTTTCTAGATGATCTACCAAAGAGATTACACTTTGATTGTGGTATGCCCTTCAAGATTGAGTTATTGCCAAAGAGTACTTTAGTGAATAGACCAATCTATCAGCTCTCACCAAAAGAGTTGGAGGAGTTGCAAACAACACTTACAAAGTTGTTGGAGAAGGATTTCATACAACATAGTACATCTTCTTGGGGAGCACCAATACTATTCATTCCAGAGAAGGATGGAGGACTTTGTTTTTGTATTGACTATTGTGGGCTCTACAAAGAAATGGTGAAGAATGCACACCCCTTGTGTAAAAGACCAAAACCGAGGAGAGAAATAGGAGAATGGAAGCTCACATTGGGACACTTGAATGAGGGAAAACTCCAAATGCCTAGCATGAGCTTCGGCCTTGGTATTTATAGGTAGCATACAAGACCTTTGAAGCTTCTCAAGAAGCTTCCTTGAGCCGCTTTCTTGGAGTGCAAGCCAAGTTAACTAGGAAGCTTCTCAAGAAGCTTCCTTCTAGAAGCCGCCTACTTGGCGTGCAAGCTAAGCTAGTTAGAAGCTTCTAGAAGCTTCCTTCTAGAAGCTACTTGCTTAGGGCGCAAGTTAACTAGTTGGGAAGCTTTCTTAGATGCTTCTAGAATATTCTAGGCTATTTTGTCTTATTCTCTACTTCGTAAGCCCGACTAACTTCGTCACTAAACTCCATATTGTTACATATTCCCCCGCCGCTAGTTGGTGACGTCCTCGTCGCCAGTGAAGCTTTGAATTCCTTCATGGCCATCTGTGCATTCTGGAGGTGAGAAAGAGGTTCCCATGTAGCATCATGAAGGGGATACCCTTTCCAAAGGACCTTGTACTCCGTATGTTGGTGACGGCCTCGTTGAATATGGCGATGCGCAAGGATACGATCAACTTCGTACTCCTCATGATCATTGATAGGGATAGGAAGAGGGGGAGATTGGACTCGAGAGGAAAAGGAAGAAGGGTTAGGAACAAAGGGTTTCAACTTGGAAATATGAAAGACAGGATGGATACGCATGTGACAAGGTAAGGCAAGACGATAAGCAACAGGAGAGATAATGTGAGTGATATCAAAGGGTCCTATCCAATTAGGAGCAAGTTTACAAACTTGGGTATCAAGTGGGAGAGGGAGGTTACTAGAGGATAGCATGACTTTATCACCAACTTCAAAGGTGAGATCACGACGATGATGGTCTGCATATTGTTTTTGGCGATTCTGAGCAACAAGGAGGTGAGATTTGGCTTGTTGGAGAGATTGGGATATAATGGTCAAGAATGTAGAAGTATGAGGAACCTGAGAGGGAGAAGGAGCAAGAAGAGAATCTGGAACAAGCAGATCTTGGCCAAAATTGAGAAAGAAGGGAGAAAATCCAGTGCTTGCCTATTTGGAATTGTTGTAGGCAAATTCTACAGCTGCAAAACATTCATCCCAGTTGGTATGGTGGACATTGACAAAGGCCCGCAACATATCCTCCAATGTACGATTGGTGCATTCGGTTTGTCCATCAGTTTGAGGATGATAGGCCGTGGACAAAGCAAGCTTGGTGCCGAGTATCTAGAAGAGTGCTTGCCAAAACTTCTCGGTAAATTGAGGATCACGGTTGGAGATGAGTACACGTGGCATCCCATGATGCTTGAAGACATTGTCGAAGTAGATTTGTGCTAAGGTTGGAGCATCCACGGTATCACAGGTTGGTGCCAAGTGGATTTGCTTACTAAGCTTATCCACAAACACCACAATTGCGGTGTGTCCTTGTTTTGTCTTTGGCAAGGATGTGATGAGATCCAAGCTCACATGCTCCCAACGAGCGGATGGAATGGCAAGTGGTTGAAGGAGTCCACTTGGCTTCTGGTTGCTGGCCTTGTTCCGTTGGCAACTCTCACATGATCGGACAAAGTCTCGAACATATCGTGTCATGTTGGGCCACCACCATTGGCGTTGGAGGGTGCCCAAGGTCTTGTCCACTCCCATGTGACCAGCTATTGGTAAATCATGGGCTTCTTGAAGGCGCACAAGTCGAAGATCACCTTTGGTTGGAACATAGATCTGGTCTGCATGGAATAAAAGGCCTTCCTTGAAGGAGAAGGTGTTGTACTCCTTGTCGCGTGCTGTTAGACGACCGTGTACCATTTGGAAGAAGGGATCTTGCTGTAGGGCTAACCAAAACTCGTTATGAACCTTGGGATCAATTGACACCGTCGTAATTGCTGCCGCGATGAGAGGAAGAGACTTCAAATCAGGTCGTCGTGATAGAGCATCAGGGATGACATGGAACCTACCTAGTTTGTACTCAAGTTTGATGTCGAACAATTGGAGTTGCTCTTCCCATCGATGATGTCGACTCTTCATGTGCTCTAGGTGTAAGGTCTGCAACAATGGCTTGTGATCAATTCGCATGATCACTTGTTCCCCCAAGAGATAATGCCTCCATACCTTGGTGGCATATACCATTGCAAGTTGTTCCCGATCTCGAGCAAAGTAATTTCTTTCAGCTGTATTTAGACGGCGAGACACAAAGGCAATAGGATGTAGTCCATCTGTAAATTCTTGTTGCAACACAGCTCCAATTGCAAAGTTAGAAGCATCAAAATCAACCACACAAGGTAGTTGAGGATCATATGGTTGAAGAATGGGTCTTGAAGACACCATATGCTTTAACTTCTGGAATGCTTCTTCATGCTTGGTGGTCCATTGGAAGCTCGAGTTCTTTCCCAAGAGGTCAGTCAATGGTGCAGCCACGTGAGCATAATAGTAGATGAACCGTCGGTAAAAACTGGCCAATCCGTTGAACGCTCGTACTTCGGTAGCATCCTTTGGGGTAGGCCAATCAGTAATGGCCTTGATCTTCTCTTCTTCCATCTTGATCCCCTCTGATGAGATCTTATGACCCAAGAAGGTAACCTCCTTCTGCCAAAAAGCACACTTTGACTTCTTGCAGTAAAATTTCCACTGTCGTAGTCGTCTTAGGACTTCTCGCACATGATTCATGTGTTCTGCCTCTGTCTTACTATAGATTAAGATATCATCTAAGAACACTACCACAGACTGATCCAATAGCCCCTCCAACACCCGATGCATCTGATCCATGAAGACTACTGGAGCATTAGTGAGTCCAAAAGGTAGAACTCTCCACTCAGAATGTCCATACCTTGTACGAAAGGCAGTCTTTTTCACATCCTCTCCTTCAATAGGAATTTGCCAATAGCCGCTACAAAGATCTAGCTTGGAAAAGTATCGTGCTCCACTTAATTGATCAAGCAAGTCATCGATCCGAGGCAAGGGATATGCATTCTTCACGGTTTGCTTATTGAGCCCACGGTAATCAATACAGAAATGAAGTCCTCCATCCTTCTTTGGAACAAATAGTACCGGTGCTCCCCAAGGGGAGGTACTATGTCGTATGAAATCCTTCTCCAACAACTCTATAAGTGTTGTTTGCAACTCCTCCAACTCCTTTGGTGAGAGCCGATAGATTGGTCTACTCACTGGAGTACTCCTTGGCAATAACTCGATCTTGAAGGGCATACCTTGATCAGAGGGTAATCCCTTTGGCAGATCATCCGGAAACACATCTGCAAACTCTTGAACTATCCGATCAACCGTTGCTTGATGCGGCACTTGGCCCTCCTCAGATTGTTCTTGTGCAATCGGCTTGATCCACACCGCGAATACAGACTTATCTTCCTCCAAAGCTTGCTCTATGGCTGCTTCATTAACAAACTTCCCTTCTAGGGACTCATCTCTCTTCCGAGCTTGCTCCATGGTTGCCTTCCTGGCAAACTTCCCATCTTGGGACTCATCTCCCTTCCAGATTTGCTCTATGGCTACCTTCTTGACAAACTTCCTATTTTGGGACTGACTATTCTTAGGTGTCTTACTCAGAGGTGCCAAACAACCTAATCAGAAATTCCTACCTTGGTGTTGTACTTGAATTTGGTGTCGGGTCCAATCAAATTGAACCTTATGACATTCAAGCCAAGGTAGACCCAGAATGATATCATAGTGTAGAGGTGCCACTACAAACCTCATACACTCCAAATACTCCTTCCCAATCTTGAAGGTAACAGGATGCAAGGTGCGGAATGCAGAACCCTTTCTACCATCCGCCATCATCAAACTACTTCCAATCACTGGCTTGATAGGAATACCCAATTCCTTTGCTACTTGCATAGACATGCAATTCTCTGAACTTCGAGAATCAACCAAAATTCTACAACCCCGATTAGATATCATACCTTGCAAGTGAAGCAAACTTGCATAGGTCGAGCCTTCAATCCCATTGGAACTAATCAAGCTCCCAGTAGGCGGCTCAAAATCTCCTACTAGGATTCCTTGTTTCCCTGATCATTCCGCTCCACAACCTCCACTTGGGCAACTTGTCGAGGTCGTCCATTCTTGAGTGGACATTCAGCAACGCGATGCCCCAACTGGCGACAATAAAAACAACCTCCATTTTGTCGTAATCTTTCTCTATCTGTTGTGCCAAGTGGTCTTCATTGGATAGCATCAATCTCCATTGGTACCGGTTCTTCCACTCATGGTACTGGTGGGTTTTGTGTAGGTCGAGGTCAAGACCAAGTTGTCGCAACTAAGGAATCAAAACGCTCAGCCAATTGCATGGCTTGTTCTACATTCTGTGGCTCTCGCATGGTCACCTCCAATCTGGTTCGTGACTTCAATCCTTGCACAAATCAATCCAGAACTTCACCTTCTTGGATATCTGGAATTTGCATGATGATATTCTGAAATTGTGTGATGTAGCTTCTCACTGAGCCAATCTGCCTCAACTCCGCCAATTTATCTTGTGCAGCTCGGGTGGCATTTATAGTCTGAAATCAACCAAGTATTGCATCCTTGAATTCTGCCCATGTAAAAATTGGTGTAACAATTTGTCGTTCAGCTCTTTCTACTCGGAATTGCCACCAAAGTTTTGCCACTCCATCCAATTGGCTAGAAGCCGAGAGAATTTGTTTCTGCTCGTCTTGAAGATTGGTGGCTTCAAAGTAACGTTCACAGTCAAACACAAAATTCTCCACTGTGCCTGGAAGATTCTTGCCTTCAAACACCTTGGGTTTTGGAAATCAAATGCGATCTTCTCCATCTCGAACTGGCGCTCTGTCTATCTGTTCTCGTCGTTGCTGGTCTCGTTCATCCAACAATCGAGTAAGATGCTCGATTTGTTGTTGCATTGCAAGGATAACATCCGGTATTGCTGCCATCGCTACTACTCTATTCCACTACCCGCAATTTATCTAGTTGATTAACACGTAGATACAACACGTCCACCGTTCTCCATAAGTTACAACTGGAAGTATCAAGGGTTCCTCTGACACGGTGATCATATGTAGAAAATCCTGCCCAAAGCGTGAGGTGATGAATTGTGTGAAACAATGCTTTGGTAATATCTGGACATGAAAGTCCCAATGGTTTGGCGGAAGTGGATTTGGTGGTCCATAAATTCCATCCATCCTATTCCTGCTCTGATACCAATGTAAAAGACCAAAACCGAGGAGAGAAATAGGAGAATGGAAGCTCACATTGGGACACTTGAATGAGGGAAAACTCCGAATGCCTAGCATGAGCTTCGGCCTTGGTATTTATAGGTAGCATACAAGACCTTTGAAGCTTCTCAAGAAGCTTCCTTGAGCCGCTTTCTTGGAGTGCAAGCCAAGTTAACTAGGAAGCTTCTCAAGAAGCTTCCTTCTAGAAGCCGCCTACTTGGCGTGCAAGCTAAGCTAGTTAGAAGCTTCTAGAAGCTTCCTTCTAGAAGCTACCTGCTTAGGGCGCAAGTTAACTAGTTGGGAAGCTTCCTAAGAAGCTTCTTAGATGCTTCTAGAATATTCTAGGCTATTTTGTCTTATTCTCTACTTTGTAAGCCTGACTAACTTCGTCACTAAACTCCATATTGTTACACCTTGCCTCAAATTGATGACTTGCTTGATCAATTGAGTAGAGCACGATACTTCTCTAAGTTGGATCTTTGTAGTGGCTATAGGCAAATCCCTATTGATAGGGAGGATGTGCAAAAGACTACCTTTCACACAAGGTATGGGCATTTTGAGTGGAGAGTTTTGCCTTTTGGGCTCACTAATGCTCCAGTTGTCTTCATGGATCAGATGCATCGAGTGTTGGATAGACTGTTGGATTAGTACATGGTGGTGTTCTTGGATGATATCTTAATCTATAGCAAGATAGAGGAAGAACATGTGAATCACATGCAAGAATTCCTAAGATAACTATGATAGTGGAAATTTTATTGCAAGAAGTTGAAGTGTGCCTTTTGGCAGAAAGAAGTTACTTTCTTGGTCACAAGATCTCATCGGAGGGGATCAAGATGGAAGAAGAGAAAATCAAGGCCACCATTGATTGTCCTACTTCAAAGAATGCTACTAAAGTATAAGCATTTAATGGATTAGCTAGTTTTTATTGACGGTTCATCCACTATTATGCTCATGTGGCCGCACCATTCATCTATCTCTTGAGAAAGAACTCGAGCTTTCAATGGACCAACAAGCATGAAGAAGCATTCCAAAAGTTGAAACATATGGTGTCTTCAAGATCAATTTTTCAACCATATGATCCTCAACTACCATGTGTGGTTGATATTGATGCTTCTAACTTTGCAATTGGAGCCATGTTGCAATAGGAATTCAAAGATAGATGCATCTCATTTCCTTTGTGTCTTGCAAACTCAATACATCGGAAAGGAATTACTCTACTTGGGATCAAGAACAACTAGCAATGGTATATGCCACCAAGGTATGAAGGCATTATCTCTTGGAGAAAAAAGTGGTCATGTGAATTGATTACAAGCACTTGTTGCACACATTACATTTGGAACACATAAAGAGTCAACATCATCAATGGGAGGAAAAACTATAGTTGTTTGACATCAAACTTGAGTACAAACCCGATTGGTTCCATGTCATCCTTGATACCCTATCATGAAAACCTGATTTTAAGTCTCTTACTCTCATCACGATGGCAATTATGATAGTGTTAGTCAACTCTACAGTCTAAACCAAGTTTAGGACAACTCTACAACAAGATCTATTCTTCTAGATGGTACAAGGTTGTCTTGCAACATGCAACAAGGAGTGCAATACCTTCTCCTTCAATGAAAGCCTACTACTCTATGAGGACTAGATCTATATTCCAACCAAAGGTGATCTCCAACTTGTGCGCCTTCAAGAAGCCCATGATTTACCAATTGCTGTTCACATGGGTGTGGACAAGACCTTGGGTACCCTCCAATGCCAATGGTGGTGGCCCTACATAGCACAAGATGTTCAAGAGCTTATCCAATTTTATGAGAGCTGCCAATGCAGCAAGGCCAATAACCAAAACCTGAGTGTACTCCTTCAACCACTCCCTATTCAATCTACTCATTGGGAACATGTGAACTTAGATCTCATCACCTCCTTGTCCAAGACAAAGCAAGGTCACACAACAATTGTGGTGTTTGTGGATAAGCTTAGTAAGCAAATCCATCTGGCACCAACGATTGATACTATGGATGCTCCAACCTTGGCGCAGATCTACTTTGACAATTGTATTCAAACATCATAGGATGTTTCATGTACTTATCTCCAACCATGATCCTTGCTTCATTCAAAAGTTTTGGCAAGCACTCTTCTAGATACTTGACACCAAACTTGCTTTGTCCATGGCCTATCATCTTCAAATTGATGGACAAAATGAACGTGCAAATTGCACCTTGGAGGATATGCTTTGTGCAATTTATTGATATTCACCATACCAATTGAGATGAATGTCTTGCAGTTGCGGAGTTTGCATGCAATAATTCAAAACATGCAAGCATTTGATTCTCTTCTTTCTTCTTCAATTTTGGCCAAGATCCACTTGTTCCAAATTCCCTTCTTGCTCCTACTCCATCTCATGTCCCTTGTACTTCAACCTTCTTGACCAACATATCCCAATCCTTGCAACAAGCCAAATCTCACCTCCTCGTTGCCCAAAATCATCAAAAACAATATGCAAACCACCATCGTCATGATCTCACCTTTCAAGTTGGTGATAAAGTAATGTTCTTGTCTAGTAACCTACTCCTCTTACTTGATACCCAAGTCTATAAACTTGCTCTTAATTGGATAGGACACTTTGAGATCACACAAATCATTTCTCTTGTTGCTTATTGACTTGCCTTGCCTTGCCTTGTCACATGCACATCCACCCTATCTTTCATATTTCCAAGTTGAAACCCTTTGTCCATAATCCATCTTCTTTTTCTCCTTGTGTCCAACCTTCTCCTCCTCCTCCTATCCCTATCAACAATCATGAGGAATATGAAGTTGATTGTATCCTTACGCATTGCCACATTCAACAAAGCCGTCGACAACATACGGAGTATAAGGTCCTTTGGGAAGTGTATCCCCTTCATGATGCCACATGGGAACCTCTTTCTCATCTTCAGAATGCACAAATGGTCATTCAAGAGTTTGAAGCTTCAATGGCGATGAGGACGTCACCAACTAGCGGTGAGGAATATGGAACAATATGGAGTTTAGCAACAAAGTTAGTTAGGACTAACAAAGTAGCGAGTAGGCCAAATTAGCCTAGAATATTCTAGATGTATCTAAGAAACTTCTTGGGAAGCTTCTCGGCTAGCTTAGCTTGCACCCCAAGTAAGTAGCTTCTAGAAGCTTCTAACTAGCTTAGCTTGCAAACCAAGTAGGTGGCTTCTAGAAAGAAACTTCTTGAGAAGCTTCTCAATAGCCTTGTATGCTCTCTAAAAATACTAGAACCAAGGTTCGTGCTAGGCATTTGGAATTTACCAACATTCAAGTGTCTCAAAGTGATCTTTCTTTCTCCTATATCTCTCCTTGGTCTTTTACATAAACCTAATTTGTAAAATATAGCTTCAATTATGAACTTAAAATATCAAAAAATTAGTTGATAGTTTTACTCTAATATCATAAATAAAAGCTATATTTTGGTCATAATAAACTCTTAAATACATAAGCAATACTTTAAAAAAATAAAATATTCTTCTTGTCAATTTTTCAAACATAATAGATTTTTAAAATTTTATTAATTAGCTTTCTTATATATACTTTCCTAATAGTCTAGAAATAGAAGTACAATAGGTTACATTTAACACTTTTTCTATCATAACAAATTAAAAGTTTATAATAATTAACTGCAAGATTCTTATTAATAGTAGTCAAATATTTTCAAGATTAGCAAAGCTATAGACTTTGTATACTTCTTTAACTAAATTATACAACATGGATTAGATACTAAATAACTTTACTATCATAATAAGAAAATATTTTAACTTATGTAATGACTTTACAATCTAACCAACAAGTTTCTTCACTTTTTCCCTATTATATTTAAATAATTTTTGATATTGGAACAATTTGGTATTTTATACCACATTAATTAGTCCATTATGATATGTTTTAAAGCTATAGATTTTTTTAAATCATAACATTTTTTTGTAAATTTTAAATCTAAAATAAATTTTATAGATTAAAAAGACTAATTCATTCATTAAAATTGATATTATTTTATTGTATAGAATTAAATAATAAATATTAATAAATATTAAAGGTATTTAAAAATAAATAGTATAAAAATATCTAAAGCATTAAATTGGAATGTAAATTTTAGGTTTCTAATGCAATAAAGTACCAAACTAAGCATTCAATACAAAAAAGTGAAAGGACTACCATTTAGAACACAAGAAGGATGGTGTAGAGTTATATCATTAGACTACTTAGTGGTAGTTAGATTTGGTGTTAGGGCTACTAATCATACCATGGGACCCATTGTCACTTGCACCATTTGCATGGTCAAATGAGCCATTAGCAACACCGTTAGAGCTAAAGATCCAAGTCAAACAAAGGAGTATACCTTCAAAATATAACTCCAAAGAGCTCATTTCTTTGATGTTGAGCCTTTGAGTTCTTTGCTATGATAGATAGAGGTTGGCGAGCATCACGTGGAGTCTCTTAGTTAGAGTGGATGTGGATTGACTAAAATCAATGCCATTGTTTGTAGATCATTGAGTTGAGGAGTGAGTTTTGATCTAACTACATTGGTGGTATCTCCAAGCCTTGTGGGATTGTTTGTATCTATGATCATTGTTAATCAAGTTCTCTTTCTATTATGTGGATCAGGTGTAGAAGCCATGCTTGCTTTATTGTAGATTTGACAATAAGGCAAATAGTGTGCAATAATTTTCCTAAAATTTGGTCAAATTGAGGTCAAATTGAGAAATGGGTGTTCAATTTTGCTGATCAGAGAGGTCAAATTTGCAATTGCAAACTTTAAAATTGGAGGCGGATTTGAGAACCATCCTCACAAATTAGTGATTTGTAAATCCTCATCTTCTCAATTTGGCACAATTTGACATTTGATGGAAGATGTGGTGATCAACCAAATGTAATGAAGGTTTGTTAGATTGGAAGAGGTTGTCTAGATTTGGTGGTCAACCAAATGCATTGGAGGTTATTAGAGTGGAAAAGGTCAAGTTGGTGGAGATTGTCTAGAGTTGGAGGTTGCTTGAATTGCCCTAATTAGTGCTCAAGTTGGTGAAGGTTAGCTAGATTTGGAGAGGATTCAAATTGGCAAGAAGAAAGTCTTTATTTTTTGAGGTTTAGAGGCTTCAAGGCATAGAGCTATGAGCTAGAGAGGCCACAAAGGCCAAAAGGCCAGTATGCCAAGTTGTTGGCTCGAGGGTAGCTAGTTTAGTAAGTTTTTGGTAGTTGTGTGGTAAAATCTACCCACCTTTTAGGATTATGCTTAATAGGGTTTGAATTATAGATCTTTGGTTCTTAGACTAGTGCCTTAGCAAATTGGTCCACCCTCACTTGTTGTCCTAGTGATTGATAGACTAATACATATACTCTAGCTTTGGCTAAGAGAGCACATTTGATCCCATCCTTGGTGATCTTAGTAGCGTAAGAGTAGATATACACTCCTATTATGTCAAATATAAAATGGTGGTAGAGTCAATCCAGTTTTGATTTGTGAGATAGAGGATTGTCTTTCAAATGCTTGTGATGGGACACTCTCACCTTTCTTTATTTCCAATTTATGCATCATGTTTGTGTGAGATGCACTCATATTTAAAGCATTGGTGCTCTAGTGTGCTCTTGGTAACGAGGTTGAAGTGATGACCAATCAAACTAAATAAGTTTCTCATTGGTGAGGTAGGAAAAGATGGCCTACAGACCATGACAATATGTGTTGTGATGGTTGGTTATAGGTTACCCTTCCCCATAATGTAATTATTGGAGTTAGAGTTATATTAGTAGGTAGTTCTTGGTGGTGGCACTTGGTGGTTACGGTTGCGGTTTGGAGTACATAGTCATAATTGAGTTATGCATGAATTCTAGAAGAGACTATACTACAGTACACAATGGGTTTATGTTTTCCGGTGCGTTTGCCCTTAACGTTGATGGTGACGATGTTGCCTTTGAACCTTTTTACCAGCTTTCGGCTCCCACCTTGTTCATCATAGATTGGTACTTCTTATGTGCCTTGTACGGGGTTTGCACTGGGCAGCCAAGTAGTGCTTGGCTTTTATTAACTAAAATTCGCTCCCACTGCGAGCTGTACTTGCTTAAGGTAGGTTTGCTCAGCCCTAGCAAAGGTATCCTCTATGGTTTGGCGTTGGATGGAGGCTCCCACCTTGTTCATCATAGTGTCTCACTGCGGGGTTGGAGCCAGGCCCCAAACTTTGTTTTGTCGGACACCACAAAACCAAAATACTGTGCGATAAAATAAAGGGAGGGCCGATAAGGCCGGAAATGGCTTATTTACACGCACGAAGAAGGAGAGGGGAGAGCACGTAGTGCCTCTCCCTATAGTCTCGTGGCCTTTGGGCCGTTAGTCTAATGTCTCTGACCCGCTCCCCTACGGGAAGAGAGGGACTTAGGCCGGTGTACAAGCCGGAGATAGTGCGGTGCCTACACCCCGCATGAGAGCAGATTACCTACATCACTGGGGACAGGGAACTAAAAGACATCTCGTGGCGACACGGCCTATCGGTGATACCGGTGAGATCCCAACGTGGTCACACGTCCTAGGAAGTCAGAGGATCCATATGACCTGCCTACTGTTAACGCAGCCTCGTAAGAGTGGGTACGGGCAGACTAGCCTCCGCAGTTGTGGCTGGAGGGGCGGCTAAGGTAGCAAAATTCCTTGTTGCATAAGTAGCAACCTGCACAAATGGTGTAACGACTGCCCCGCTGTCTCCAACATGGACTCAGTGAAATTAAGAGTGGCGCTCAATATCAAGCCATATCTCATGAGAGAAGAGATTGATTATGGTTTGGAGTTTGACACATGAGCTAATTTAAATGAGAGTGCACCTTATGTGTATGCACCATTGTTGTGGAACATGGATAAGATTTATGAGGCCTCTAAAGGCTCCAAGAACCTTTGGTATAGTGGGTGTCATTGAGTTGGATGATTTCATCTAAGAGATTGATAGTTGGTGTAATCTACACTAGATGCATAACTTGACTTTGTTCACACTTTCATGACATAAAAGGGGTTGTTCCAACAATTAGAGAGTCCACCAATGGTTTATTATGAGTTCAAGAGAGCTCACCTTGAGGAAATTGAGCTATGGAGATAGTAGTGATCTCCAACCTACATCTCCATCACTTCAAGCTTGGTTTCTAGGGGTAGATTGGCAATATCCATGAGTTCTAAATCTAGTAGCATTGGTGTATCCAAAAGAAGTACATTAGTTAGAGATGAAGCTAATATGAGTGGAGGTACCACTATAAGAGGTGATGCAATATTAAGGTTTAATCTCATTGTGGAATTCTTCCAATGCTTTTGGTAAAACTACCAAGGAATACGGATTGACAAGTTGAAGAGCTTGCAAGAGTTCAAATGGAAGGCTAGAGAGAGCCTACAAGAGATATATACTTGCTGATGGTTTCACTCAAGGAGTAACTAAAGCCCAAGCAATCCAATTTTGGTATGGGATACTAGGCAATGAGTTGCAATGTGGAGTACATGATGCTATGTTGTTGTAGGCTACCTCACAACTTTGGTAGTGGTTTTTGGTATAGTGGAGCACATTGAGATCAACATGGTGGAGGAGAGAGTGGGTGTGGCATTTGGATTTGGTAAGGAGGACTCATTTGTAGTTGTTACTTCTGAAGTGCACCACACCGTATTGGCTTTTGAGGGCAAAGTGGAAAGCATTGATCTTATAAAGTGAGTGGAATGCTAATACATCTAGACCTTTACTTTCATTTTTTGGTCAAAAATAGCTAGTGGGTGGTGGAGTTGCTTGTTGGACTTGTGGTGGACCTCACTATAAGAGAGAGTGCCCCCATGGTAGTGAGCATGATACCTTTGGAGCACAACAGCCAACTTAGAGATAATATGACCATTGCCATAAATTTGGTCATATTAGTGATGAATGCTTTGACCTCTACCCAGAGTTATAAAATGATAGGGCTATTATAGGAAGTGGTAAAGGAACTCAAGGTCACAAAAGATGAGGTGGTAGAGGTGGTGATAGAGGACCTACACCTAGTAGGGGCACAACACCTATCCTTGCTTTTGATACCATAGCTCCTCAAATTGAGTAGTTGGAGCAAGTATTAGCTAGCATGGTTATAGCTCAAAGGAGATCAGATTCAAGCATTGAGGCTTCCACCTCTTATGTTAGTGATAGAGATGTTTTGGACTTTATGTGCAGAACAAGATAAGTAGATGCATTTGCCACAATGATTAGGAATATAGTACATGCTCTAGAGCTTAGAGGAGCATCAATGGAGTTGGACCCATAAAGAAGTGAGGTTGGTAGATATGTCAAACTTCTCCAATCTTTCACACTCTTTGAGGCACTACAAACAAAATCCATAGCTCCTACATTTCCTAGGTAGGTGTGATGGAGTGCATGATGAACTAGAGACTAGTCAATCGCATGCTACCATATAGATTGAGTCTTGCACAATGTTAGGGGTAGCTTAGTTGATTATGCAGTCCTTTTTGTTCTCAACCAATGATATGTTTATATTGTGAGTTGACCTAACTCTAATGTTTTGGTTGGCTACCATACTCTGTGAGAGTAGTGATGATTTGGTTCCTACTTCTAGAGTAGAGGTGGTTGATGATAGAGTTGACTTGGTTGAGGAGCATGGGATCCATTCAACTACTAATGGTTTTTGGCAAGCAATAACAACTAGGTTGAAGGGGTTACTAGCTAGACATGCATTTGAGCAAGCTTCACACTTGGAGTTCACAATTGGAGTTGGAGTTACACCTGGAGTTGGAGTTGGTTCACACCTAGAGTTGTCATATTGGACAACCAGAGTGAGATTTTCCATTTGGTAGGACCTTCAAGGAACGTTTATATACCACAAAGGGCCTTATTAGCTATGGTGTGTAGCTCCTTATGTTGGGCATGTTATAGTTGTTGATCTTGGGCAACGGAAGACCAATGAAGTAACCATTTCAGATCCAAACATCTCTAAGGGTGATTCTACACAATACATCATATATACGGAGCTCATTGTCCAAATTCAACATGGCTATCTAATTGATAAGTGTGTGGTGAGAGCTCAAGCAATTATGATTGTAGTAGAGTCATATGATGTGCTAGTTGGTGGAGTAGTTTTATATCTCATGGGTTTAAGTATTGACTATTGGGAAGAGATAACTTCCTATATGCCAAGTTGGTAATCAGGTGAGGGATGAGCACATTGTCTACCAATGCACTTTAGTAGTGATAGTCTTGGTTCAATGCAGTTAGGGAACATGGCATCAATTTCAACTTTTAGTAAATTTGTTACTTGGCTTAGGGACTTATTGGAGTGGAAAATCCATGCCAAAGATACTCTTATACTAGGGGAGATCACTCGGATTTGGAATACAAGTGAAATTGTTCCATCCACCTTGGATGTTGCATTGTGGAGTTTTCAGGAAGCATTAAAGTATCTTGCGGATCAGTTGGTACAACAAGCTTGGAGTGTAGCCTTTGTACCTCTAGGAGACTAGTGTGAGGATGAGCCTCTATAGTCTATTACCTTGTCATCTTTGGATACCACAATTATTGCTTGGCAGTATCCAATAGAGGAAGTATGTTTATTGGAGTTGTTTGGTGGGATCAACATTGGACTAGTTGCAATACTACAAGCAAGTATACAAGTTTAGGGGTACTTGTACATGGAGAAAGATGAGATTTTTAGACAAGTCTCTCTACATAATGTGGTACACTTGGCTTATCAAGATCTTGAGTTATTATTGATATCAAAAGTCAAGGGTTTGCAAAAGATCCCACTAGTAGACATTTCATTATTGTGGATGCAAGATCTAGAGAGACATGGTCCCATTCATTTGGTGATTTTTAGATAGTCATTTTAGGGACATACTTGTGTTAGCCAAGGACAAGGTCTACAAGATTCTCATTTTGGTGTGTTTTAGAAGATCCTACACATACTATGAAATCTCTAAGTTCATCAAGTTGTTTCTCTTGCCCATATTTTGGAGAATGTTCTTTGATGGGTGATTCTTGCATACAAGAGGTTGTGAGTACACATCATGTCCATTCTTAGATGGGACCTATCGTGTTATTGGATGTAATTAGAGTTGGATCATGGGTTCATTGTCTTTGATTTTGATGGACAAACCTCTTACCTAGAGAGGTTTTATAATGTGCATATGATAGGATTCAATGGCAAGCCCACCTTAATGTCAATAATATTTTGGATGTTGGGTATTAGTCTTAGATAGTGGTAGTGGTTGATAGGTCACATGTGGCAATGGTGAACCTTGTTGGGTAGCACAAAGCCACTTACCCACACTTATGAGTTTCCCAAGCTCACATGTGTTTTGAGAGAGAGGTCTTGGACTTGTTTGGGACTGTAATACTCTGAGGACAAGCAAAGAAAGAAAACACAGATTGCACACTCAAACAATCGATGCCCCAAGGGAGCACCTTCTCTTTATTATATAAACAAAGAGGATCTCCTCCAAGGAAGCTCCACCCTAGGATTAGGGACACAGATAGGTGACCACCCTTGGATTACTTACTTAGATGGGTGACATGTCTGATCTAGGTCCTATCTGGTTGGTCAAACAAGCTTTGACCGGAGGGAATCTTTTAGGGAATCTTCCTATAGGAATCTCAAAATCACATAAGGTACAGTTGGAAAACTCTTGACGAGACAAAGCAGGGGGAGGGAAGGCCAGCCTTTCCTCTATTGGGGGGGGGAGGAAATGAGCACATTTTCGAGGCCTAATTCATCCGTTTAGGCCTCCAAATTTGCCTTTAAAGATTTTAGGCATATTTCGGTTCCTACTCTATTAGTAGAAGTCCCCTTTTGGTGATATCTTTTTCTGATCTGTTTATTCCATCATGTGTAACATCCTTCCAGATGTTCCCAAACCAATTCTCACCTTTAAATCATATGTCTAGCTATTGGTTCTAAGGTTCTCAAGTCTATTTCGATTTCTGCCCTATTAGTAGAAGTACTCTTTTGGTGATACTTCTATCTTATCTATTTTGACCATCATGTATAACATCATTCTAGATGTTACCAAACCAAATTTCACATCTAGATCATATGGCTAGCTCTTGGTATTACAGGGACTCACAATTATATTATTTGGTGGAGCACAATGCAAATGAGAGTAAGTGGGCAATGGGTTCATATACCATTATTTTAGCAATGTTAGAGGTATCCAAGCATTAAGTCATAGGTTAGGCTATGGACATAAACTATTTGACTTGGATTGTGAGCCTTGGTTAGGCAAAGCAATGTAAGATGTGCTTGATAGGCATTGCCACTCAAACATTTATGAGCTTTATACATATTAAGATGATTCAAGCACATGCTTGAAGCAATGGGCTAAGTGGGCATGGTATTCTTAGGACACAACCAATGGCTACTAGTGAGAGTGGTCTACTTAGGGTTGATCCAAGTGAGCATGTTCTATTTGGATTACACTCTTGGTCTCCTTGGGATGTAGCTAGAGGACGTGTAGAGCTTGTAGCTAGAGCCAAAAAAATAATATTGCTCTAAGGTTGTGGACTCTATCAATTGGGGATATGATATTAATGCTCCTATGTGCACAATGTAGTAGCCAATTAGTGCATTTCTCCTCCTATATCAATTCCAAAGGATACTTAGGAGCCAAACATTAGATCCAAGCTTAACAAGAAGGGAGAGACAAAGAGTTTGGAGATTCTTGAGGAGTTATATGAGTTATTTTGCCTTTAGTATGAATGATTTGGATGCTCATAGACAACTTGATATTTGAATTGAGCTAACTAATGATCCACCAATTCAATTAAAAATGTCACACACAAATCTTGACCAACTATGCTTAGTTTTACTTACAAGGTACTATTGACTTTGCATAAGAGTCTATGCTAACTTTGCTTACAAGCTATTAAAGACTCTACCTAAAAGTCCATGCTTATTGCACAATTTATCATAGTATTTACTTAAAAGTCTATCCTTATTTCAATCAAAAGTTACTTTGGACTTCACTCACCAATTTTCATTCACTACCATACTTTTTAACATCTATGATTAGAGGAGACTTCTAACTGCAAATACACAAATATAATCCTATTGATAAAATTTTTATGCATTTTACTTTGAAGTATGGTAATCAAACTTGAGAAAGTATTTATAGTCATCTAAAATTGATTATAAAGTTTATATCTGCTCCAAAAAGTATACTTATATGGACAATGCTCTTCATATGAGAGCAAAACATACTATTAAAACATCCTATTTCTAAATAATGAAATATTGACTGATATTCTAAATAAAGTTTTATTTAAGACTTAAAAGATATATAACCATCAATAAGTTAATTACATACTACTACAAATTGACAAGTGAGAGAATACATAAATATATTTAACTTTGCAAGTGCAATTTTACTTACTTACTTTTAGAAGAAGTCAAATAACAAAGAGAAGTACTAGAAATATGTAGACTTCTAACTTTTATTTACTATCCATAAATAAAAGAACTTACTAAATTTAGCTAATTGAGTCTACTAGCTTAATAATTAAAGTAGTCGCTTAAGATTTGGGTAGAAAAATATTTCATGTAGGAGTACCAAAGGGAAAGCCGTTGGGTGAAAAGAGAGACCAACCTAGCTCTCCTTCATCAGGTAAGCAAACAATTTTGTTGTTCTTCGTTCAATTCTTGGAATAGTCTAAAAGTTTGAATGAAGCTTAAATACTTCCAATGAAGCTAGATGAAGCTAAAATGCTTTAATTAAACCTAATAAGGGATTAAGTTATATCCAAATATAGAATATAGTTTATTATTTAAATACTATAAAAAATTTAATATTACCTTATATATTTTCAAAAATCATATTTATATGGAAAAGTGTGTGTTTTAAGACAAAAGTTGAATATATACATCCATTGGTTAAATTCTATACGTCCATCTGATTCATTACAACCTTGATGGAAATATAAGTCAAGCTTATTATTTTTAAATTATATTATACTAAAAAATCAGCTAAAAAGATTTAAGAATGAAAACAACTTTAGAAACTTACAAACATAAGAATAATCAATGCAAAACCTTGAATAAATAATTCAAGGTAAATATTAATAAGAAATTTGTAGGTAATAAGAATCTGCAAGGAGTACTTTATAAAGATCTTTGTAGCCTTAAAGCTGTATAATTAAAGAATTAGAAGTGTATACGTGAATATTACTAAGATTAATTATGATTAAAATGGAAATAAGTTGCTTATTTCAAAAAATTCAAAAATATATTTTTTTGAGTTTAAACTAAAGAAGTAATTGATTATTTTCTTCAATATATTTGGTGAATTTATGTATAAAAATATTATATTATGTATTATGTAAATTTAAAATTAAATATATTTTACTAATAATGTTAAAATAATGGAATTAATTTATATAAAAATAAAATTACATATTATATATGAGATTAATTAATAAATTTATATTCTATCTAAAACTATATGATGAGGATTATATGTCTAAACCAACAAGTCAGTTTAATAAACTAACTTAGGATCATTTTGTAAGCTATTTCTTTTTTTCAATGGATTTTTTTAACTTTTTGGTTTATTTATCATGAAAATTTTATTTACTGAATCTACTCATAGCTTCAGTCTTTTGTTTTGATTTCCCGAATAAAGATACATTCCTTTATCTTGAAGATATTATTTTGGTTAGCAATTAGATATTGTCTGGAAAATATATTTTGATATATTACATTGTGTTCGAAAAACAGAGATATTTGATTATCATATATTGTATAATATAAAGATTATTTGATCATTATATGCTCTATAATAACAACCTTAGATGAAATCAATAACTACATTCTAGAAAGTAACAATATGTAGTAGCTACAAGAAAGAAAGAAATAGTTAAAATAAAATAAAAATATTAGTTATCAGAGATAAAGTAAGATATCATTATCTTCATAAAATTCTGAATTCTTTTAATTATTATATATCATGTTTCCTGCCTGATACGAATTGTTCTTTCCGTGTAGGTACAGGTTTGATCATTATGGTTCTACCTTCCACAGGAAATAAATTTATATTATAGTTGCAACTTCTAAACACTAAAATTTAGAGATCCTAGATGCCCACTTTTCTCATTCCAAGCGTATGCTTTAAAATACATTTCCCTGTTAGTATAAGCTCTCTAGAGTCTAGAGTTCTTCGGTGACTTCAAATAGTTGGAATGCATTACTTCCATGTAGATGAATGGAGGACCTCCCTTAGATTTTAAATTCCACTTTTTTCTTTATTTCGAAATAAAAATCCGGCAGCGACTCGAATCGTTGGACTCAACTAAATAAGATAAATAAGTAATCAAGAAAGTCTCCAGTATAGAATTAACCGACCCCAAAGTGCTCCGAGATCCAGCGTTGCATCTGTGGAATGATAACTGGCATGGACTGAGCTTCTGCTCCCAACCAATGCTGTAGTGACCACTTTACCCACAATCTGACGTGTTGGTGAAATTCGTTGCCAAAGAGGATTGATGCGCCCCGTCAGCTTCAAGGTGGTCGGTTAAATCTTCTTGCCAACCTTGGGCTCGGCCAAGTCGAAATGCCAAATATTGGGGTCGTTAAGTTTAAGTCTATCTCCGGGGAAATCTCTGTTACGATGCCCAGGCGATGATTACCACTCCTCACTGACGCAAAGTTCGCTTCCCGATGAATCCTTCTCCTCTGTCTGTTGCATGCATTGTTCACGCCAACGGGCTCAAATTCCTCGTTTGGAAACACAGTTCATATGACAATGCTTTCGAAGATTCTTACGCCCATGGAGCGGTATCGGACTGTAAAAGCGAGGTAGTGGGGTCGCACAGGCACGATTGCAAGTACGGAGGATTGCGGCGGAGGTCAGATCCTTGAGGAAATTGCCGGAGAAGACACAGAGCTGCTGGGCGGTCAACATGGTGTGGCGTCTGTCTCCATTTGAAGTCTACGATCCTGGTACGAGAAACTCCTCATGATTGACGGCTTTAGTTGAGTTGAATTTCCCGACTCAGTCTTGATAGCGCATTGAAGGGTTTAGACGCGCGTTCTGACTGATAGCATCTTGCAGGCAATGGACAATATTATTTTACAGCGCCGGGGACGTACACTGTGGGGCGAAAAGGTGATGGAGTTCTTCCTTCCTTGCCACGGATGGAACTCGACTTTGTTTCTTTTGCCAGCTGATTGCATGTCCTCGGTCGACTTGAGCAACTGTTCAAGTCTTGGAGATTATCCCGATGTAAAGGTCTATTGCGCAAATAAGGATTGGAGTGCAGCATTCTGGCCAAGTTGTTGTACATCTCGTAAAGGACGGTTATATTGAAAGATATCACAGGCAGTTGCTCCTCGTGTCGTGAGAAGACACTTTCACAGTTGCACTTTCGTCGCATCTCAGTGCGCAAATTTATGTATTGTCACCGAGCTTCAAAACTCTTACCGTCGATAATCTACAAATTGCTGAAGCGCTCGTTGTCGATTTGTAATCGTTGGCCATCTCCTTCTTTCTCAATTACAGGCTGCGCAGTAACGATCCAAACAGACAAAACAATCTCCAGAGTTCATGCGGAGATTGTTGTGGAACCAGGGGTTGCGCCAGCAAACGGAAATACCGGCTCCGGACCTCGCAGTCAAATAACTCTCAAGGACTTATCCAAATTCGGTACATTTGTCAACAAGGAGGCTGGCTCACATGCAGTAAGCTATTTACCGGGCAGCATAGTTCGTCTACAGGATGAGGATGTTATACAATTCGGAACTAACAAAACGGCTTTCAGGTCCGTGGAGCCGTGAGCCATGAACACTTGTTTCTTGCACTTGTTTCGTACTTGACATATTGGTTGTTCAACCAATATGTCAAGGACACCCGTTGAAATTTATTTTTGTACCGCAGCAACGAAGGGAATTCTATGTTTTACAGATTAAGCTCTCCACGATAATTGTGTACGAAATGCCACCATTGTTACGTCTAGAATGTCCTAGGGTGGTGGAGTGTGGATAAAGCCCATGTGGTTCAGAGAAGGTGACTACTATATAGGAATGCACGTAAGGTCCAGGGAAGCCTACGAAGCCGAAAATGGATTGGCTAGGAGGACAAGCTTCAGTCGTAGGAAGGAAATTTCTGAAGAGAATCCTCGTATTGGGGTTTTTGCTCAACAGCTCCCAAGCGATGATTATGATGCAAATCTGTGTTGGTGCAGGCTGCAACATATTCCCATAGTTCTCTGTGTAGCTTCTTCAGCTTTTGAAGGCAACAGAGTGGCCTTAGAGAAACTTGGAACTGCTATTGGTGAGACACCGTACTCATACTTAATTTTCTCTGTATTACATCTCCTTTCCATGAAATTCGTTATAATTGGTTTGTGGTTTCGTTTTAGCTACAGCGAGGGATGTTCTTCGTCTGTCAAACGTTCTACTCAAACCTCATTACCACAATTTCACTATCTTTGTCTTTGTTGGTACCCCGAGCCAGGAAATAGTTTTCTGTGCTGTATTTAGTTCTGACGTCAAGGTTTGGACTACTGTATGTGAGACTAGAGTAGTGTGCCAGTCTTACACACAAATAATGACGATAGCAGGAACGTACATCCATCAGCAATGGGATCAACAATGCACGCATCTGGTGGTGGAGGAATCTTCACCAGTAACAGATCTAGTTATATCCGCTGTTGTGAGCAAGAAGCCAGTTGTGTCTTCCGAATGGCTTCAGGTCAGCTTCTCGCACTGCTCTAGTCTAGTCGATTGGTTGAGCTTATGCGCACGTCGATGGGGGACTTGAAGCGATAAATGACGAGAAAGTAAGAATTTGTACCTGTTTGTCTTCAATCATAGTGGCCTCGCCAGTTTGCTCCGAAGATATTGACTAAACCTGAAATTGCACTCTCTTTAACTGCAAGATTTCTCTTGCGGGGCATGTCCTCTCTTTTAAGCTCGCGATGAATATCTCTATTCGCCCTGTTAAATGAAGAGATGATTTATGTGAGCTTCTTGTCCTTGGAACAGGCTCTGGCTGGATTGGATTCTCCAAGTAACGAACTTCCCAGCTTTGCAAGGTGATATCTCGTTTGAACCGCCTAGAAATGATAACACTTATCTTTCGTGCCTCCACTAAATGAGTGATTTAATCATTTGGTAAGTGAACTGTCTTCAAGTATCTAGATGACGTGCTTCATAGTGTCTCACCAAGGACCTAAAGTGGAATTAGCATCTCATCGTTCTAAGCATTTTGTACCCACTCTCTAAATAGGACATGTATAAATGTTCAATTGCGCTGCTGTTTGATGCAAGCACTTTGCTGTATGGCAAAGAGAAAGAGAACTCAATCCTGCCGAGCTGGTTCTCATCTCTTAAGACAGTGAGCTGATTCTGATTGTTATTCCTTCTATGGCCCTCTAACAATAGACCCTGTCCTATGTATCTGGAGTTTATCCTATGTATCTGAAAAACTCCACTTTAAGCTTATCAGCGAGGGAGATTTTGACCTCTGTTAATTCACGTTATTCAAAAGCTCAAAAGGTCTAGCCGAACGTATTTTCAAATTCAGACAATGGCCGATATGTACTAGTGTTGCCCCCGATGATTCAGTGCATCTCAGGTCATCTCTTACATGATCCAGTTTACAAAGTGGCAGTAAAGTGTAACCCGAGTCTTTGAACGCAGAACCACTCAAAGTATGCACGGATGATTGTTAAGGCACGCTCTTTCCTCGCTGCTCATTGGAAGTTCGTATGCAGATATCCAGCGCAGTTGAGACTTGAATCAAAAGGCGCTGTTATGGCCGTTTCAATTGCTGAACCGGTAGCAAGAAAGAATATCTTGGCCGGACTTACCGTTGTGATGGAAAACGAATCGCTCGTAAGTCCTTTGAAAGTAGAGTCTGTCATTCCGTTCGCTGCAGGAGAACTTACTGAATACTCTGGGTTATCTTCTCATGGAAAGCGACCTCTGCTTTGCAGTATCATTACCGGGATCTACAACGCTTGATAGAAACTGGAGGAGCCGCTGTGAAGATTGTAAAGCGTGATGACATAAAGGCAAGGCTCCTACATATTCCAGTCTCAGCCAACTTTTTATCTTGGAGGTGGAACGAAATGTGTTGCAAGTATCCTTTGATTCCCCCCTAAGTATGCATGATAAAAGTAACTCTGGTTTTCCAGGATATTGCAGTGCCTCAAAACAGTCTGTTACTTCTTCCCAGAGATGTAATTTCAAGGAAAGTTTGGCTTGGGAGCAAGAATCTCTCCTCCATTCAGCAATTGCAAGCAGTTTGCGAGGATGATCTAGTAAGGAGCATACTAACAGCAACGTTCAATCCAGCCTCATTGAACATACCCCCAAGTATTAAATCGAGAACCTGACGATGCCTTGTAGGACTTCGTTGACTACGCTATAAGTATGGTCTAAATGCAAATGTCTAGTTTTGTCATGTTCAGTTGTAGTTACCTGGTCGATTAAGTTATTCGCTTGTCTTAATGCAAAGTTTCGGTTTTGGTTCTGTTTGCACTGGTTACCAGATCGTACATAATCGCTGCTCTGAAGTGAAAATGTTTTTATTCTCTTTATTTGTGATTAATATTATGCCGCACGTAGTGGGTACCTCTATCGACTCTTGCTAAAACGCATGTATATAGAAGGCTTTTGCTTTATGATGCCCATAACCTGTTAAAGAAATCTTTGCACTCGAAATTCTTTGTCAGCAACTCAAAACATGTGCAGGTCCTACCGCAAGTGTGGACACAGACGAAACTGTAGAAGAAGATGATCTGCAAGACGAAAGGGATTCTGCCAATTCGGTGGTTCCCTCTGATGTTCAGGTCAGTGAAGGTGACTTTGCCGATGATTGGCGACACTTTCTACTGATGAAAATTTCTAGGTTTGGGGTGAATGCAACCATAGGAAGCAAGTAAAAGGTCGTGACGGGTTCTGAGTGTAAGAATCAGTCATGAATTAGCTCTTGGTTACTAGCCAGCCAGCAGATCACTCCTAGTATGTTTCTTATCAACCAGGTGCATGGCCTATATGTGAGTATCTTATGCTAGATCTTTCCCTTCATTCGTCTCCCCTGAAAAGGTGAGCACGCAATCCATGGCGGTGAAGTATTGTATTCTCTTCTCAGGTCCAGGTTTTAGCAGTGCAATCACCGCCATCAGGAGAAGTTGTTCAGCGGGAGATAAGTTCTGTAGAACCCTCCACTTGGCAACCAGTATCAATGGAATCGACTGAGCATCATGAGAGCAAGCTTCCAGGAAGTTCCTCTTCAAAACCTTCATCATCCAAGAAGCTGCAATCACAGGTTTTAGAGTCCACCACGTGTAAGGACGAGAGAAGTCCAGGATCTTCAATTCCGGGAAGCTTGATCCGTGTGGCTACGCAGTCACAACGCGCAGGTCCAGTCAAGCACAATGCCGGGAAGTCTGTAGGCTCCTTAAGTACACACGCAGGAGGTGGACAAGAAACACACAACAAAGTCGTATTTGAGGCGGTCAACAAACACCTAGCTTCTTCAACAGATGTCCCAGGGCAAACAGAAGCGAGAAGTGAGATGCATCCAATGTTAAATGGACAATCGGATGCAGATGTGATATTTAGCAACAAGTTGGTTGTGGCGAAGAACTACACTGCAGGAGGAGCAGCATCAGACAGAATATCGCTAAATTTTAAGCGTTTCAAGAAGGTATGGAGCTCATGATGGGTCCACTTGCTCATACCGGTGTCTATCTTTGCTCAGGTCGTTCTTGACGTGAAAGACCCAAAGTACTAGAGCTACTAAGAAGTTCGAGGAGCCATTGGCCCTATGATAGATAGCTCGTCCTTCATCAAAATTCTTGCGACCATGTCAAGTCGATGGAGGCATAAGCTGGGCATGACTTGCTTTCCCGTGTCTTTTTCCTTGTGGAAATGATAGCTACTTGAACTTCTAGTTTTGTCGGAACTAGCACTGTCATCCTATTAGAAATCCTTAATCTTGTGGAGAAGTTGATGAGATTTTCTGAACAATTTGTTTTCCAGGGACAAGCAGTCGATGGAAATAGCTTCAGCTCTTTGGTTCCATTTGCAAAAGAGCCTTACAGGTATCAGACTCTTGTTATTCTGCAGATCTCTTGTCAGAACATGGACTGCGCACAGGTGTGCTAATGGAGTGAATTCTGCAATTCCTATCCATATCTCACTAATCAACCGAACTACTTCGAGTTTCCACTCACCATCTGGGTCAAGAGCTTGATCAGTTCCCAAGATATATGGCTGATTATTTGGAATGTTCAGCTTTCAGGATTATTTATTGCCATGTTTTGTGAAGAAAGTAAACAAGCGCTTGGGAATGCAGAGAGTCAGACTATGGGCGCGAGATGAATGAGTACGTGAAACAGGAGAGAAGGCGTAAAGAGGCTGAAAGGCTATCCGAAGATCTATTCAACGCTGAGCAGGCAAGCCTTACACCACATCTCAGATACTCGGTGTCAAAAATCTGGAATTGCAGGTTCTTCTGTATCGCTTCAGGGAACTTGAAGTCAGTATGGCACCTCGTGGTTGGAGTAGATCTGAACTCTATTAGAATCTGCACAACCAATTCAATGCACTTCTACTTTCATCATGTGCAATGAGAATCCATAGCCCGTGTTATCCCGTCCTGTACATTTATGCAATTGTTGACACGTCTAGTTACTTTTACAGCTCAAGCGGAAGAGGGTTACTGCTGCCGAAGCTGCCAGGGATGCAGGGGTTGTTTCAGGGAAGTACGGCAAGTTTGTGTAGTTTCAGTAGGAGCTCTTATCATGCGTCACTTTAGCTGAGTCTATACGGAGAACACATCAGGCATGCAGAAGAGAAATGAGAGAAATTCTTTGGCTGGACCTAATGGTGGGGTACCACCATTAGGTCCAGCCAGCAACCTGCAGGATGTATTGAGAATGTTTGTTGTAAGAAAAGATGAAATAAGTCGTACCAATTTGCTTAATGGAAGAGAACTTTGACTGCAAATATCAGTCAGAAACCCCATATGCGTACGCAAATAACTGTTGTTCATCAATTTTGGATGAAACGTCGTGCCAGATTTTTCTCGCAATATATTCTTCAGCATGTATTCATCAAATTACTACCTCACCTTCATCACACTTCGTATTTTCACCTCCTATTACGAGTTGAGAGGTGTACACAACAACCGGTAAAGTTACTCAAGTAAATTTGACAGATATTCACCTCTGTTGGAAATCGCACGCTGTAGCTGCCATCACAAGTGCTAATTCAGTCCGTGACCCTTGGTATATGTATGTACGTCAGTACTAAATTTGTACCGCCGACAAAGTTTCAGTATGTACGAACTTGTTTCGTGGTCGTAATTAGCATGCATGTGTAGTCGTCCGAGGATTTGGAGTCCAACAAGCTCACGTCACTTTTGTCAATCAGTCTCTAGAACAGAACTCATTCCTCCTACTTGCACAGACTTGACTAAACTGAAGTCTAGTTTCTCAACATGGAAGAAAGGCGAAGTCTAATCAGTTATCAATGTTTAGAGTGATATGAACTAACGATGGAGCACAACTACCGTATATTTACTACAGCTCTTGTGAGTTCCTCTGGGTATTGTTAGTGTATGTATTAGCAGAACGGTGGAGATCACTGATATGCTACGGACTGCAGGGTACCTCTCAAACGCACTCTACCTACACCTGTCCTTACGTGGAGAGGATTGATCTCCAGGACACGGCCCCATCCACTCGGATAGAAGGGTGTATACTCGGAACTAGATTGGCTACCAAAGTCCAAGGGAGCAAACAACGAAGGGAGTAAGAGACGAGACTTGCTCGTGTCAATCAGTATCTTTTTACTGACAAGAATTGCACAGCAGCTCGCATTATGATGAGCAGCCGAGACAGGTCTCTTGAAACAAGGAGTACCTAGCCTATTATAAACAAAAGTTTTCAACATCCAATATGATTGTACCTTTGCCCGGTGAAACTCTTTTATTTCCACCTTCCACCTTGGTGTCTGAGCGCGAAAAGAAAGCATGGGCATTGCAAATCAGACTTGATCTATTGCCTATATTCCTACTTGAAATGAGGACAGGCCAGTTACTGCTTCTTGACATGCACTGGATAGAACGAGATGTGGTTCCCACTTCGTAGAATCAACATAGATGGCAAGTTTAGGAAGGTGTGTCACCTGACATACAATTTGGAAACCAACTTCCACAAATCCATAAAAATATAGAACAAAGAGAGATAGGATCAGAAACTAGTTCGAATGTTTCTCTATTTCTCCTCTTCTTACTTAATTTTCTCGCTATTTTTATATGAAAAGGATGCAATGTTATTTTGTTTGTTTTCCATTATGTTGACATCCAAGCTCTTCTACACTCTGATTATGTCAAGTACCAAGAATACTCTGACGAGAACTTCGCGGCTCTAATCTAGGTACGGGCCTTCTAGAGATACGATAAATATAATGTATAGATAATTTTTATCTTGTCAAATCCGTATACAATGTAAAATATCTTAAATAGGGCAGAATACAAAAAGTCTTCTTAGGAGAGATGTAAAATAAAATATTGAGCTTCTAAAATGTACGTTATCGTTTATGGCTATTGCTTTTGTTTGTCATCGATGACTTTAATCAGTGTTGATTCATTACATTTATCTATTTGGGTGGAATTAGTTGATGATTAATAATACTCTTAAGTCGTATATAGCAGCACATTTTGTATATCTTTCAATTTGTGTATACCTAAGACTAGAATATATGAAAAAAAGCCTTTTTAATAATCTCATAAAGGATTGAAAAAATGCTTTAATGAGCGCTTTATTGATTTGTTTAGATTGCTTTATCTTCATACAACAATGCATGCTTATACACACATCTTTAATTGTGTACAATCCAAAGATTGGAGTGTTCTCCATAGAAAACTCTTATCAATTACAACAAGCAATTGAGAGGCTCAGAACAAATTAATTTCATTTTAAAGCTTTGATCAGTCCCTATACCCCTGTGTGAAAAATTACAGCCGATGGGTCAAAGACTTCTAATCATTTTTAATCCATTCCTGGAATCATCTTGAATCAAAATCCAAAATGAACATTTAGACTAGGTGGTACTCAACTAGACTTTCACTTACTTAATTTGAGAATTCCCAGGAAACATCTAGACTAGGCACTGCTCACATACTAGTTGGGAATAGAGCTTCACTTAGTCCTGCAAGTTGTGCTCTGCTATACAATCGAGAGAGTTTTATTCGTTTGGAGTAGTAAGTGGCGATGGTCCACAGGCCTGGCCTAGCTGCCGCTGCTGCTGCTACAAACTCAATCATTTAACAACTTGTAGCTTTTCACCGTCCTTTCTACAAATATTTGCAGCTGTCTGATCTTTTCTTTTGTATGGAACATGTTCTCGTGGGGAAAGCTCTCTCCTTGGGGACCTACAACCCATCTTGTCTTGGATTTGAGGCAGTGGCAAGCATTCGCAGGACCGTCCACTACCAGTACTTACGCTCAGATCAGATCGCTCTAGAGCTGAATACTTGTTATGAAGCGTCGTCACCTGATTGGGAACTCCGAGCAGAGCAGATGGATGCATGGTCTCATACCACAACGCACGTATGATGCAGACAAGACATACGAAATTCTGAGCTTGACACGAGAAATTGTGAGACAGGATGTGCCCGGTACACAGCTATAGGGGAAAATTTATACAAGTCCAGGTAGGTAGGCTATCGTGTATTCCAAGTACCATGTCGGTAGGAATGTTACCAGTGAATCTACGATGCCAAATTTCTGTGTCCAGGAGGGATTGCTCCCGTAAAGCTGTTGTCTGACATATTACTGTGGGGCACCTTTTGGTAGATTTCCAGAAGCATCCAGAAATTTTTGCAGGTTGGAGCAAAACGTTGAGACGGGCAGGGAGAATTCTAGAGAGAATGTTGTCAAGCGGATCCGTATTACTAATCAACGAGTTATAGAAATCCGTGACTGGATATTCACATTCATATGTTCCTGTTTCAGATAGGGCCCAGTGAATGGCTCTTGTGATTCTGTAGAAACGAGATTTCTGTGACGAAACCGGACATTAGTGTATTAAATATGCATGGCCCTCCGGAAGAAGTTTGACGCGAGCGAGTCCCAATGCCGTTAGGGGTAAGGTGTGCGCATTGTGAGGACGGTGAGTTTGCAGAGCAGGATAGGCTCGATCCACGGATGAAAAGTGGGAACGTGCTGTCTACTACTAAGGACTCAAGAACCATATCGCTGATCACATGAAGGACAGAACATTTTGCTTTATGGTACTCTCTTGGGTTTCCGGTCCAAACTTTATGCATCTCTTGGACCTCACCGCCACTCAAAACCCATCACAATTCATCCCCTATCATTCACATTCCCATCAACTTTACGTCGTCCAGACAGTTCTTTACATGAGTAGTGAACGTCATCTCCTTCTACAATGCGCGTACCAACTATAACATTATCTGTTCTCTTCTGACACTCATAGAGATTGTAATTTCATGTACAGTACTCGAAAGAGGTTCCCTTTTGTTTCATTCTCTGGCCTATCCGAACTCTCTTTGTCAGTTTCCCTTTCCAGCCTGATGGTATCTTTCAAACACAGTACAGTAGGTCCAATACAATACTCATGGACAGCAGCAGCAGTGCTTGATGCCCAGCGTCGTCGTAGTGCCAAGGGCAGTAACAACAACATCCCCTCTAAACTCGTAACGGCCGTTGGTCGAAACCCAACACACTGTTGCGCCTCCGCACACCGATTGTCGCTATTCATCATGCGATGTTGTGAGGGATTTCTTTCTTACATCGCTCCAGATTCTGTCATGTAAGATTACGGCGTCGTCGTGCCAAGAGGCAGTAATAGCCTCTCCTCTAGACTTGTAAAGGCCCGTTGGTCGAAACCCATCATCGTATGTGGGGCTGCCTTTTGTGCGCTCTTCTGAGGGATTTCTTTTCTCTTTCATCGCTCGAGAGAGAGATATTTTTAGTTCGGATTTTAATCATTTACAAATTATGTCAAACGGGACCAGTGGAGAGTATTTTTCTCTCTTATATTTATGATATCGAAAATTTTAAGTTGTTATTAATTCGCTTGTTAGACGAAATTGGATGATATAAAAACTAATCCTATTAGTCAAAGTTGGAAACCTTAATATATTATGTAAAATAATAATGTTATCAATAACTTAATAGTGATTATGTATCATTAGCCAACACTTTATATATATATATATATATATATATATATATATATATATATATATATATATATATATATATATATATATATATATATATATATATATATATATATATATATATATGGACTAATGTGCAATCCATGTTTCTGAATATCATTACTCTTTCTAGTAATTATATTCATCCATATTACAGATGATGTTATTCTAAATATATTCAGAATCAGTTATAATATAAGTACATTTTCCAATTTATCTATAAATCATAGTCTAATTGTTACGTCGTCACATTTCTATTATATATCTAAATTTTGATTACTATTAGCATTTGATACTTTCTAGGGGAATTTTCCAAAATGCCCCATTTAGCAAAAGTTATTACCAGAATCCCCTCCTTCAACTCAACTCACGCAGTGCCCCAACATTTTCTCATCGAAACGCAGAGCCACATGAGTGATGAATGGTGAAATTTAAAATGAAATTGGGGCATTTTATTTTGGAGAATACTTTTCTTTTAAGCGGGGCATTTAGAAAAATTCCCCTACTTTCTATCTGCTTAAAATAAGAAGAAGGTCAATGAAATTTTTTATTTTAATATAATTCCAATTAATATTATAAAAAAAAGAGGAAATAACAAACAAAGGGTCTTACCTACATCTTGAGGACCTTAGATACTTAAATTTATGATTTATAACTGAATTCATTTTTATTAAACTTATAAACATATTCATACATAATTTCATTTATGATAGTTTTATACATTATTTATGTAAAGGTGATGATAAAATTTCAAAGATCATTTTTGTAACTCAAAATGACTACCTTACAGGTTAAAGTAATAAAGAATATAAGCATATCATACACAAGATAAAGCATTCAAAATTGATTATATTATAATTTTAAATATCTTTATACATGGCCTGATAGTAGTAACAAAATATTTAAAAAATAATATTTAAAGAATCACATGTTATATCTGTAACATACACAATAAAACTATATTTTATCTTAAAAGGATGGGATAGGCAATTTGACAAGTTATGATTTACTATTTGACCTTAAGAATTTAATATTTATAAGTAAGCTAAAAATATCAGAAAATATGCCTTTTTTCACATCTTAGTCTCAATAAGCTAATTTTTTGTTATTATTTATTTATAAGTGTTGACCTTCTTTATGTTAATTTATGCACTGAAAGTGATAATTTATGTAATGAGGAAAATAAAAGATGATTTTTTATAAGAAGGGCTTTATGAATTTAGTAAATAATAAATTTATCCTAATAAAAACCAAAATTATTAGTAAAATATTATACATATAATACTATGAGAAAAATCCAGAAAACTTACTTGTTAGTTTATTAACTTAAAATGTTCATAAGGTTAGGTTTGATTCAAATGATCATTCATTTATGTACAAGTTTTAAGTCTTGTATATCCTTTTATTTATTTATTATATTTATGTAATAAAAATTTACTTAATTATTTTTATTTCGATATAAATACCTTTTAGGAATTTGCTTGACTGATTTATCTTTTGAAATCTAACTAAAATGCTCATCTTAGATTAATATATCACTCTTATTTCTAAAACTAGCTTATTTCTATTTCATCTTAGATTAATATATCACTCTTATTTCTAAAACTAGCTATTTCTTTGATTATTGAGATTTAGGCTGTATAACCGGGGACTTTTCTTTGTATAAAGGTTAATCTTGATTTTGATAATAGTTGAATTCATTATAAACTAATCTAAACAGTGAACCATTACCAAAATCGGCTTAGGCCTACCTCTTATGTTTTATCCTTGTATAGCTTGACAAGATCTTCTCATCCTTCATATTATCCCAAGCGGTCGCCTCTATGTAGATATCATAAATACGTTAGAGCTACCGTGTTGGGTAATAGGTGAATACACTTAAGAAATAAGATAATATTAGCATACGCATAGAGGCTTATACATACGTTGAAGGTCGATGCCTTACCTGTATTCCATAAATCAACCTTACTTAAAAGTGAAATCCTTAAAATTTAATTCTCTGAATATTGCATCTTCGTATAAAATTGAATATCTCCATAAATGGTTGATGAGATCAATCAATTTATGAAAACAAATCATGAATCATGTATGACATAAGTATAAGAGACAATGACATGTGAAATATTATCAAATTAATGAATTTATTTGGTTATAATTTAAAAACATAGACTTAATGTTATTCTACTTCAACTCAGGTAGTGAAATAGTGTTTGATTATAAGTTTTTCTTTATATTTTTTATTGGTTTTATATAACAGTATTTTTTCCAAAATAGTTTAGATTAGTATTTGGAGAACATAAAAAACCCCAATTTGAAAAATTAAATTCTAAAAATACTTATTCCTCTTAAGTATTTCATATTCTAGATTTTATCAAAACTATATGAAATAGACCTTTTTCAAGTACTAAAAATTTGTTAAATTTTAGTGTCTCTTTTAATATTTGCCAAATTTGGAGTATTTTACAACTTAAATAATCTCTATATACTCAACTATTATGATGTAAACACCTCATTGTTAAATAGTAAAATTTGGATCTGAGGTGGTCTAGGTTTGGAGCGACATTAAGTTAGTGTTTAGTCTTCAATGATTTTGAAAAAAAATTTAGATGTTACAAATGAGGTAAGATTTTGTTAATCTTTTCATAGAATAGTTTTGCAGAAATCATGATGATTCTGAGTATTTTGAGTATTTTAATACTCAAAATTAATCTCTGTGTACTTAACTATTATCATGTAAAGATCTTGTTCTTAAATACCAGGGTTGGGATCTGAGTTAGTCTACGTATCTTAGTGATATTAAGTTACTATCTAGTCCTTTAGTCATCTTGAATAATAATTATACAATTTTACAAGTTACGAATTTATTATTTTTCTTCGTTTGTTAGGAGGCTTTTAAAGAAATCATGATTCTATTGATGCTTATTTCTGATTTATAATTTATACTCTATTTTCATTATGAATGAAAGATCATCTTTTGAGAAAATAAATTCAAGGATAATGTCTTATTCTATAAGTACGTCTAGATAATCTTTTAAGCACTCAAAGTGTATCTATACGCATTATCTTGTTGCTCCCCAAGTGTGATAATCCTTCATGTGTTCTAAGTGGTCGCCTTTTTCCTCAAGTGTAATAATTAGGTTGTCATTCTCGAGAGCTTATTATACGCTAATAGTTTGATGTATGTGAAATTTATCTTGGAGTGTCTTCACTGATTTGAAGATTTTTAAAGCAAATTATTTTATTTTATTTCTGTATATACGATACAATATTTTGAATACATAATGTAATATAATTTTCTATAAATATATAAAATTAATTATTAATATTAAGTGGAGAATTCTACATACGTCATTCTTTTTTTTAACCAAGTATGACGAGTAAATCGATATTGAGTCATATGACTCATATCCATCTATAATGTATTAAATATGATGTCCTAATTACCCACTTAATATTAAGGTATTGTTGTTGATCTACCAGTAGATCAATATAATTTAATAACATCACGGTATTCTGGAATTACTCATATCGAATACATGTTACGTATTATCCAAGAGGGTATTAAAGAGGGTATTTGTATTTCATGCTTTTGGTATTTGTACCCCACCTTCCAGATTACATCTAATCAACAAGTTTAGATCCATCAAAAGTTGACGGGTGTGTTTATTCAGTAGTAAGTCATATCTCCATAGTCTATTGTGTTTGTCATTTAGACCTATACCACACAAGTAGTGCATCAAGTGCTGCAGAAGTGTCGGCATCAGTTTTCCCTTCCAATTGCGGCTGCATTCTGAAAGATAAATACAATATATATGCATCAGACATTGCTCCGAAAAATGAAAAATGAATACAAAAAAGGCGAGGTACAAATACCAATTCCCTAATAATAAAGTGTCATATTAATACACTTAATATCAAACATCAGTATCTACCGCTGCATGCTGAACGATAAATAGGAATATATATATGCATCAGACGGTAATCTGAAAAAAATGAAATATAAATACACAAAAGGTGAGGTAAAAAGACCAATTCCCTAATAATATTGTTATATCAATACACTTAATATCAAGGCATTTTTTAGCCAGTTTATCAACTCAAGGTATAGGATGTGTTCCTAGAAGAAAACAGTAAGATTTCATGTACCGAAAGTGTAAATCGATATGTCATATTAATCCATGTAGCATACAAAGTTTTAATGTATTGAATGAGTAAATCGATTTGTTATCTTGAGCCATATTGCATCAACAAGGATATCTGGAGGAGATGGCTCGATCAATCATATTGATCCATAACCAGCGATGATTTCAGCAAAATAAATGTATCATATTATCCACGTGATATCAAGTATGGTAATTTGATGTCATGTCTACCACATTGTGTGGTATCAAGGATGGTTGATACTCGAATGCCAGAAATTAAGGGAGAATTACTCTAGGAATTCTACAATCCATTCCCTACCAGAGATAATGTGGAGATTAAATGGGTCACGTGACAACCCAGATCGGTCCACTTCACTTGGTATTTGAATGTTGATTAATTTGAGCGAATTTGGTGGAAATGCCACATGATATGCAGAATTTCCCTTCCACGTTTGGTGCCAGATCGTTCACGTAACGAATGTGATGTATTCATGAATTGTATCCAAGGCACAGGAGGATGTGACCTCTCAAACGGCTGTAGATGTTATCTATCGTACTTGTAACCAACGTAACTACTCGGTCACATCTCATACCTGCCTAGAAAACAAGACTGCACTACAACAGGTAGAGTCCGAAGGTTCATATTCCTGAAGTACACGATGTGACATCAAATCATAGCAGTTCCTTGAGTAAAGGTACAGAGTGGAAACGAAGGAACGAACAGGAGGATGATGTTGCTTAGCAGATATTTCTGAACGTACAAAAGGTGAAGTTCAGTTATACACGAACTTCTCGACTACTGATGATCTTTGGACAGGTGAGGTATATACAGTCGACACTCTGTCCTGATACTGTTGTTCCAGATTGACACTTGGAGGAGAGGAGACTCTAACCATTTCGAAACAAGTATTGTTTATACACAAGAATCTAGTTTCATAAGCAACTATCTGCATGCGAGATTATCATTCTACAAATGATCTAACAATCCAAAACCAGAAATTTTAAAGAATTTACTTGCACTGCTACTGGTTGTGGCAAGAAACAACACAGTAAAGGGGACCCGCGTAGGATAACAAGAAGGATGGGAAGACCCCCATCAAGCCGTACAAGGCTAAAACACAGGAGGTAAAATAAAACAGTACCTTAGGAGATTGTCGACCGTACACAACTTTGTTTAGCAAACTTCTCAACACACATATATATGTTGGATGAACGGTTGATGTAGCTTTGCACTATGACGATCTTGGGAGTCGTTTGGTCCGTATAAAATTCTTTTTGAAGTGATAAGAGAATCTAGCTTCTCTTCGCACTTCAAAAAGTGGGAATAGGCCCTTCTTCCGCAGAGGGGATATGCGTGTGCTTTTCTTCTTGATTAACCGTATCGAAATATGTTGAAGTCACGGACATTCTTAACTAGTAAACAAAACTGAGAGCGAAATCAAGTCGAAAAAAGTCACTTGGACCGAATAAGACGATGTCCATGTCAAAGACAGGCAAACGATTGTAGAAAAGAAAAGGAAAACAGACGCCAAAGTAATTACAAGGGGGTACCTTAACCTCTCTAACAAATCTTTGTCTGTCCACTGAGAACTGGAAAGGCGAACAAGTTAGACATATCATTCACTCTTGGTTCTTATTTTTCCGTGCATTGACAGTTCATCATGCAGCACGTTAACATCGGTATGACAGGATTAAGTGCCGGGTTTTGTTAGTTCTCAGGGTACTCAAATTCTGGTTCCTGCTGGTTAGTAACAGCAGCAAGCTTTCTTGCTGCACTATATTGAACAGATCGAGCTCGTTTGGCGAATTTTCTAATTGTAGAGGCCAATAACAAGCATTCTTCGTTATGCGGCATCGCGTTCATGCCTCTGCATGAACGGAGACCAACCTACAAGTATGATTAGATATATACCTTTTTATAATGAGATCACCAACTGCTGCGTATCATTTCAGTAATGAGGACAGGAAGAGACGAGAAACGAACCTTTTCAGCGGGGGAGGAGGAAGGTGATGGATTATTACTGTACAACAGCAGGAGTACTACGGTAACATGAGAATGTGGGTGGATAAGGTAGATACACTTTGTTCTCTCGACAAAAGGAAGCATGTACTTAACGTTTCGCGAATGAAGAGAGACATATAAACTTCGACAATGGGTTATTGGTTGTCATTTGAGTGATTGAGTACTGTAAAAAGTCGGGAAGGGATAGTTCCCGCCGGTGTACTTTTGAAGGGCCTAGTCTAGGGTAAGCAGTAGTAGGAGGGGAGGAGGAAAATATATAGACGTTGTAAGAGTACACCACTGTCCAGCATTGTGAAGCACAATTGGACTGCATGAGAAATGCATGCCTCATCGATCAATCGGGATGAAGTAGTGACTAGACAAGATGTTTGTTTGTCCGTCATCTCCTCGTCCTCTTCGTTGAACATCACTTCAAAGTTAATCCAGATACTGTTCGTGATGTTGTTGTTGACACTGCAGCTGCTTCTGCTGGTGTTGTTGTTGTGGGGGTTGTTTGATAAACTGATTGATGTTTTCTTTTTCCACTGTTGAGGGGTTGTACTTCAATGGTGGGATGAGGCAAAGTGGGGCCTGTACCCTCGTCCTCTGAGTTGGGCTTGTCTCATGAGGAGCAGCTGGCTCACTGGCTGGGCTCGGAATTGGATTGCCAGTTCAAATGATGGGCATTCAAGAACCTTCTGAAGGAGGGTGGGAGGGAGTGAGTGAGTGCGTGAGACGGATAGGAGTAGATCTGAGGGATGCCGGAGTTGGTGGTTTCTTTTCCTTGAATCCTCTTGTTGCTGTTGCTGATGCAGCTTACTGGGAGTAGTAGTAGTATCTGACCATCTTGGAAGTGAAAATTAAAGGGCTGGCTGATGCAGTACAGGTACTGTCTGATGAGAAATCTTTCTTGGCAGCATCCATCCGGACACCACCCCTACCGGATGTAGAGAAAATGAGGGAAACAAGAAGGAGACGAGACGTTACATCTCCAGAAGAGGGAACTGATCGATGAGAATGGTCGACATTCTACCACCAACCTACCTATGGATGGATGATATTCTGAGTGACGACACTCAAAAGTCGTAAGTCACCAATTGTGTGTAGCCATGAGCTCACTCCCTGGCTAGCAGTGGTTTGGGGGGATGATGATGCTGATGATCCAATCGCTGGCTACGGATGAGACAAAACTTCTCTCTCTACAGAGCTGCTGCAGTTTCTGCAGGAAATTGTAGAAGGAGGGTACACTGACCACATAATGATAGTTATGGTCGGGTTTACTTGTAAAGAGTTCAAAGGTCAAATCCACTCATAAATGTAATGCCCCAGTTCCGTCTCTTTCCTACCGTCGAAACCTGATACATTAAGGACTTCTCTTATCTTTCTGTAACTGTGGTCTCACGAGCTTAAATTAAGCCTGATCTCAATACAAAATAGGAGAAACGGTGTGAGACGCACTACACGACACCGACAAAATATGGAATGCTAATAAACGATCACTCAATTGACAAATACAGTGGCCATGCATAATTGCTCTCCGACGACGTTTCTAGCAACGTTTGCAGTTGTTGCTAAGAGTTGCTAATTGCTCTCCGACGCCGTTTCTAAGAGTCGCTGATTTACGAATTTAAAGCATGAAGTGAAGGTTGGTGTGGTAAAGGCTGCAACTGAACAGTCGTGATACTACTGCTCGTCTTCTCCAGTGATAGTTTATCTTAAGGTCCGAACATTGATTGAGGTAGGAGGAGGAAAATAAACCTCCGACGCCGTTCGGGCGAAGAGCTAATTAGAATGTGTATGATCATTCAATGGGAGACTACGAATGACACTAGAGGTCATTATACGGAAAAGGCCATGAGGACTTTAATTCAATGGAGGAGGAGGAAAGAAGCATCCGTCGCCATTCAGCCCAAGAGCTCATTATACGGAAAAGGTAACCATGCCCGCCGTCGTTGGGGCTGATGAGCATGGCATGAAAACCTGTTGAGGGTGGTTTGAGCTGAGGCGAGTTGGCGCTCCTGGATCGAATCGAGTTGGCACTCCTGGAAATACCAGATTAGCGGTTGGAGGACGATTAGTTTCTTCTGCTGAAGGAAGAAAGATTTGGAGGGGAAAGCACAGCAGAGAAGAGATAGAGCTATGTATGTGCTCCGGGGGGGGGGGGGGGGGGGGGGGGGGATGGGGGAGGGGTAGGACCAACAAAATGACGCAAGTTGCAGCTGAGCAATCTGTCACAGGAGGAGCATAAAAAATAGAGCGATGGCGGCCGACAAAGACAGGAAAACAGTCGTCTGCGACCTGGATGCAATGTCAGAGCGGACATCGGCTATGCTGCGCCAGATGGGCAGGCAGCCGGTGGGCTGGTCCCATTTCCTCATATTTTAAAAAGCGGAGACCGTCCGTCAAGACCCACATGAGACAAGATTGGAGAACTGTGGAGCTCACTAGCAGAGCTCCATCCATCTGGCGGATGGATGGAGTGGCTTCCTCGTGGCTTAGTGTGAAATTGCTTTTCATGTGTTGTGAATTTCACTTGTTCGTGCCGCCTCGCTAATTCTCTTCGATGCTGTCGGGATGGGATGGGAAGGGAGTCAGGCTTGCGGCGCCGGCGGCCGTACCGAGATGTGATAATGAAGTACACACAGCATCCAGCACAGCGCCGCAACCGAGGCGATAGGCATTCATTCACCAGGGAAAACTCTGCCCAAGAGACTGGTCCTTAGGAGGGATGTGGAGAAGAGGAGACGAGAGGCGAGAGACTGGAGAAGAGAGAGTTATCACATCTTTAGGCAGGCAAGGCCGCTGAGATTCCGACACAGTCAGTATTAATGATTTCTTCCCGCAGGACTTTGCAGGTCCCATTTTTCCGTCTCCATGCTAAACTCACTCACTCACATCACTAGGCTGGTCCGACCACTAGGCAATGAGATGTGAAGCTACTGGAGGGGGCTATCACTGGGGAGAGATGAGCAGGTTTGAATTGTGATGAGAAGGAAGAGGAGTCCCACCATGGGACCTTCATCAGTCAGGAGGGAGAGACATTCATACCAGCCATGAAGGAGGAAAGGAGGGAGGGCAAAGTGTGTAATTTATGAATATTATGTAGGCAGAGACGAAGAGTTGTCGCTGCCCGATGCGATGCGATGCGATGTGATATGACTGACGGAGGCGCGTTCGTAATGTGTACGAGAGGATGAGGTGCCGTCCGTTCCTGAGGACGAGGGTTGGTTGGTTGTCAGCTACTGTGATGAGGGGAGCCCGCCAGAGAGCCAGCCCGCCCCGAGTGGAGTGGAGTGCACAGTCATCCTTCATGTTCCCGAAAGCATTTGGTAGACAAATAGTAGTCGTTATACAAGCATGCAAAACTACGTCTACAGCGGTGGTTGTTATGGACAGGAGAACAGCCCGCCAGCAGCACAGCTTTTTTGTACTCACCATTGGCGAAAAAGATGCTGATGGGTTGCTCGCTGGCAGGCCAGGCCAGGTCTGGAGAGCCCAGACTATGGCCCGGCCCAGCCCAGGCAGCAACGTCTAGTAGAGAGAGGAATTCTGCTGTTGCACCTGATCCCAGTTCCAAAGCAAATTCCCACACTCACTAACTCACTAGTCCAAATGTACAGACGGAGAAAGAAATGAGGAGTAAACTTGTCTTGGATAGACAAATGAAACTAGCTCTCACCAACCATCTTCTGTAGAGGTTGCATTTGTTTGCAACCTGTTCTTTCCTCATCAGATCGTACCACTATCTCGAGTCGGTTTGGCCTGTCACCATGTAGGGCCCTGTCGACTCCACACTGATACAACTGCTACCTCCACCTCCTCCAACGTCGAACGAACCAAGCTGAATGCACAGTGGTGAGACGGATCCCAGCACAGCGACGAGCCCCACTTGGTGCGACCATCTAGAACCTACCTGTCATAAGTCAGGCGAATGACTGCAACAGGCCCCTCACATGCTTGAACTTAGCTCAGCATTGTGAACTGTGAAGTGTGTATTGAGTGCGGAAACATTACCCCAGGGTGCGAGGAAACAACCGGGGCGACTAATGTACAAAATCGCCTTCACGGACTCTCTCTCCTTCTGAATAATTACTCAAGCCAAACGTTTATCCTTGAAATGAGGCTATTGCATTGATATTAAGAGTCCGCGGTGACAGACAAAATGACTTCTCTGATTTTCCCTCGCTCCCATCCACCTCCTGATGTCGATGTTAATACTCAGTTAACAAGCCAACAAAATGGAAGGTTAGTGTCTTAAAATCGAGGACTCAAGGTAAGGAACGATTTCGATACCGCTCTCTCGTCAGTGGAGTACCCCGGGCTGACTACCTTGCTTAGCTCTGGGCGGCGCTCCCAAGTGCCAAGTGGGGACAGCATCCCGAGAGCCGATGCGTTCGTCTTCCCAAGGAATTTAAGTGTGATATATGAACTAGAAGAATCCACATCAAAATCGGGTAGAAAGAGGTGGATGAGCTTTCCCGGCACCGGAATCTTGCCACGCAACAAAGGTTCAATTTCACCTATCAGTATCGATAAGGAGCTGCTGTCTCGAACATTGCAGCCATCAACCACTGGGCCGAAACCAAGACACTTTCTCTGGTCCAACGAGAGCACAGCCCAGGGATTTGGTAGTCTACATCCTATAGACTCATGAGTAGCTTAGATCGCCCTCCCAGAAGCAATACGACAACAACGAGACCCCGAGTCCACCCGTACACTTACTAGGTGGTTCTACTGTTTTCTATCCTAATGTAGGTTTTCAATAATGGGGAACGGGTTCGATATTCTTCCGCGTGTTCTCTTTGTGAGTGTAAGTTTACTTCGCAATAGTAGATATCGTTTTTGATGTAACCTCCTAACTACAGTACTGTCACACAGTAGTAGAGTAGCTCAATCTACCCATCCGAGACAGACACAGAGACAGATAGACAGACAGACAGGCAGACACACCCCAGACCAGCAACCTCTCATCAAACGGATCTCTTATGGACACTGTAGCGCTGCCCTTACGCGAGGGGAGAGCTTACATTTTAGATCATTTCGAGAGTGAGAGAAGGAACGAGTGTGTGAACTTTAAATATACTACTGTCGTTATGCCTTCATGTACACCTAGGTGTAAGCAAGAGGCGGGGACCAGCATAATTCTAATCATTGGTTGAGGGTAAGATTCTCCACGGTAGATGTACGTAGAGCTTCCCGAATCATTTCGCCCACCGCACCGTTATGTGTGTTTGAGTTGATTGAGATGGTTTCCCTCCGGCCAGACCGTGAAATTGATTTATTACTCCGCTATTTCCCTTTCCTCTTTCGTTCCTTGCCTAACCACTTTGCATCTATCTTGTCCTTTGATCCCCAAGAGGGCTTAAGACTTCCTCCCCCGTCTCTTCAAGCGGATATTGTTACACAGGTGAGGAAGTTGGGGGATAGTACTTAAGCGGGCATTGTCAAAACTCCCATAGGAGCAACCTCCATAAGTCCTCTGGGGCTTAGCCCCATGTTACCTTTTTTGTCTCTCCCTTGTACGGCTTGATGGGGTCTTCCCATCCTTCATTTTTCCTACGCGGTCGCCTTTTTTCGATTTCATAAGTCCTCTTGGTTGATGGGAGAGATCTAGACAGAATCGGAGAGGAAAAGCAGTGAATCACTTGAGTCGCAACAAAACACTATCTGCAGTACAGAGCTTGGGTCTCCAGTAAATCTCTTCCGTACTGCGTGCAAGCTTTTCACAAATGTTCCTGTATTTGATCGGGTTTGCAATACAATCTCTGTTCGTAACCTTAACGAAAGACAGACGATCGACGACGACGCTGCTGCACCTGACCTGACCTGGCCAGGCCTGGTCGTTTACTCCGTAAAATGCTCGGTTTACAAAACATACCAGTCGAACGGATTCTTCGGTTTTGATACACACACTATCCGGATAGATGGTTTCCCAGTTACCCACTCCTGTCATATTGCAGCAGGCAGGTCCTGACTCCCTTTGCTCTCAAATCAAGTACACCGTTTTGCCTCCTGTCAAGATCAAGATGATGGAGTGGAACGATCGGGATCCTGGCACCAGAGACGAGAGAAAGAAGGGACCTTTGAGGATGGATGTACCATTCAATTCTTTCCCCATCTCTCCACTTGGGAGGGGGGCACCGACAGTACTGCACAGAGAGAGCCTGGGAGGGGCAGGAGAGGGAAGGGCGATTCACTCTACTACATTGAATTAAAGAACCAGCCCAAGCGAAAGATCGAGACATGACTGCTTCTTTGACGGTGTGTCCTTGTGAGACTCTTTTCATGACTGTGATGCGGTCGCTGCTCTGTCAGCTCTGTCGTTCTCTCTTATGTCAGAGTAACCGTTTTGTGGGACCCTAACCCCTCGCCTGCGCCTACATTTACTGCAACCTGAGTACGCTCTTGCACTGTCTTCTTCCAGCAGGCTCTTGCGCCGCGTGTCTTCGGCAAGCAGTCCTCTTGCTCGTAGCAGTATTCGCTCTCTTTAAATCCTGCGGTGACTTGCAATTGACCAAGTCTCGCACTTCTCCCCCAATTCAGTTATGCAAACGTCTCTCTAGTGTGCGGCTTTAGGAGTCCAGCCTCTCTCAGATAATCCTGCCTCAATACATCCCCGCCTCATCGAGTCGTTGGTTCGCACCCTCCTACCATATCAACGTCGAAGACGACCCCAGTCCAACACTACTCCATTCCCTCTTGGGATTTTGACTTTGGTCTCGCAGTCGATTCTACAGGCGGCCAGACCCGTTTCGTTGAAGCATCATACCCATCCTTCCGTCTCTAGCCGGATACCCCACCCAAGGTTTTTCTTAGCGTCTGGGTCCCGACTCTGAACCTTGAAGGCTCGTCTGTCTTTCCAGTCTGCGTACTGTTTCTGAGCTCGTAAGAGAGTCGACAACACTACCCTTATCATCTTGCACCATGACGACAAGCATGGAAAGGGGCCGTGCTAGTATGGGCTCTCGAAAGAAACCTCAGATGCTCGGGAGCACTATTTTGTCTCTGTACTTAATTCATTTCCAAGCAGTCTTCACCGGCACTGGTCTGCCAGCGGGACTGAGGTTTGTTCAGCTAGGACTCTTATGCGGTGCACTGGTCGCAGGTCCGAGCATGCTGTACATTTTCTTCACCACCGGCCAAGCGAAGAATTCAGACATTACTCTAGAGGGAACTGGATGCAGGATTTTGCTTCTCACGGCTGCTGTGTCTGTGTCCTTGCTTGGTACTTTGGCTAGTACGTTCGCAGCTGGAGGAGGAGCTTGGAGTGCTGCCCGACTCCGTAAGATCAAGATTGCTCCTGGGCCTACCGGATTCCCAATCATAGGCAGTGCCAGGGAAATGCAGGGACTAGCTCATCGTAAACTTCACCAGCTTGCGAAGGAACTTAGTGCCGAGAAACTGATGGCGTTCAGTGTGGGCTGTACTCGGTTCGTCATCACGTCGTGTCCTGAAGTTGCTGCTGAAATGCTCAGGGGCAGTGCCTTCCAGGAGAGACCTTTGAAACAAGCTGCTGAAATGCTGTTGTTCGACAGAGCCATGGGTTTCGCAACACCCGGTCCCTATTGGCAGCGACTGAGAAGAATTGCAGCCACCTGCCTCTTCTGTCCCAAACAAATTAAAGTCAACGAGCCCGGCCGTCAACATGAGGGATCTCTTATGTTGAAAGCCATTGGAGATGCAGCTGCTACTCAGCCCAACTCACCCATCAGGCTCCGCTCATTTCTTCAGAGAGCTGCAGTTAACAATATGACGCGTATCGTCTTCGGTAAGAGATACGACTTTGGAGAAAACACTGCAGCCGAGAAGCTTGAAGGGATGATCCGTGAATGTTTTGAAGTTCTGGGTGCTTTCAATTACGCCGATCACTTCCCAGGTTTACGATTCTTCGAGATGTTTGACGTGAGCAGGAAATGTGGAAATCTTGTCCCGAGAGTCAAGGCGTTCGTCCAGGGAATAATTGATGACCACCGCTCAGCTACTTCTCGAGACCACAGCGACGTAGACATGGTTGATATTCTTATTGCCCTAGAAGGAGACGACAAGCTCTCGGACTTTGACATGATTGCTGTACTTTGGGTAAGTGACTCTGGATATGATGCTGCGAACGCAATAGTCCCAACCAGCTTAAGATCACAGATTTTGAGTCTCCTAATTCTGACGCTGCGAATGCAATAGTCCCAACTAGCTAGATCAAAGCTTAAACGTCAACCAGGATGGAATGCGAGTCTCGTAATTCTGAACATGTTATGTTTGAATGTCCAGGAAATGATTTTCCGAGGAACCGATACCATTGCTGTCACCATCGAGTGGGCCTTGGCCGAGCTAATCAGCCATCCTGATTGGCAAAAGAGGATCCACGACGAGCTTGATGCAGCCGTCGGAAACGGGCGAATGGTTGAGAATGGCGATATGGAATATCTGCCATCACTATTAGCTTGCGTTACCGAAACCTTCCGTGTACATCCGGCAGGTCCACTCTTGTCATGGGCGCGCTTAACAACAAAAGACGTCAGCATTGCGGGATATGATATTCCGAAGGGAACAACCTGCATGGTGAACATGTGGTCCATACAACACAACGAGGCATCTCACGTGAGCCCCGATGTGTTCGACCCCAGTCGGTTTTCTGTAAGCGATGGAGGTAAACCAATGGACATTAGAGGAGGAGACTTGCGCCTTGCTCCTTTCGGCTCGGGGAGACGAGTCTGTCCTGGAAGGGAGCTCGCCCTGTCTGTGATCAATCTGTGGGTAGCTCGTCTGCTGCAAAATTTCTCCTGGTCTTCGTCACCCGAATGTCCCGCCATCGACATGACCGAGGACTTGAAGCTATCCTGCGAGATGCTTCGATCTCTCGAAGCCGTCCCTACGCTCCGGGTACCTCTTTTCACCTAGAAAGTTCCTAAATTTTGAGAAGTGATATCCGAATGCTCGGAGTTGCTACAATTTTGATCGGAGGCCTAACTAAGTGGGCAGGGAATCTAGCCCAGCTTACACCGCATATACGCATTTTACTGTACTGCACTGGACGGCTTGCGGTTTAGACATAGATTATATGCATGCGTTGCGTAGTTATTAGAGACGGTCTAGAGGGTTTTTGGCTCTCATTTTCCCACATTGGAGAGAATGAAAACAAGGAGAATTTGGAGTTGTAGATGAGTTGCTATTAAATTTTATACCTGTTCCGGTTTCAGTGAATTAAAGTCCCAACAACCCGTGTAAAGGAAGTGAATTTTGTGTCGAGTAAACGATAAAATAGTTCCGATTTCAGTGAATTAAGGGCCCAAGTGAATTTTGTGTCGAGTAAACGATAAAATAGTTCCGATTTCAGTGAATTAAGGGCCCAACAACCCGTGTAAAGGAAGTGAATTTTGTATCGTGAGTAAACGATAAAATAATCTATGTCAGAAAATTTGAAGACGAAACAATGTACCTGGGATCTTGTAATGGACGAAAGATCTGACAACTTTACCTGGGAACTTGTAATGGACGAAAGATCTGACATCTTAAATTATACATACTTAAATCTCATGTAGAGGGGAAGTTCGAGAAGGAAAAATCTAACAATGTGATCATAGATTGTAATACAAATAAAAGAACGAACGACGAAAGAAAGGCTTTAAAAAATCACAAATCTCAAATGAAAGAACGAACGATGAAAGAAATGCTTTAAAAATCGCAAATACCACCTCAACATAATGATGAATATTATATTTTTTCTGACCTAAAAATCGCAAAAGCACCTAATACCTTTCAGTTAAAATTTAAACGAATATATGAACAAATTTTACTTATTCCAACCTAATCGGAAAAGTAGCAAAATATAAATAAACAATTAGCCAACAAATTGCACTTGAGAAATAACAATTTGGATAGAAAAAAATAAACCATAAACAAGTAACAACTACAAATCATCTGATAATTCTAGCTGCTTTTAAACTCTATCCAATATGTACAACAACAAGTTATATTGAAAAATTGCGATATAATAAAAAAAAATAAACGCAGCGAAATATAAACGAAAATTACAGTACAATACATATTTAGCAAATCAAAGATGAAAACCACACAATCAAATGATAAATCTACTACGATTGTACGCATCCAAAAGATTGTGGAGAAATCCAATAGATAGTTCACCAAGGCCGACCTAGACTGTGAAAGCTACAAAATATTTCATGACAGTGGAATGCAAAGAAGAGAAAAGTAAAGGAAAAAGATAACTCCTGAGAAACCCAAAGAAGCAGACGAGAAATGTAAATAAAAGCGTCTAGACCCGATCAAAAAATCTTGTAGGACAAATCGAATAGCAGCACTAGGAATACTGATACTCAGCTTGACAGCACGAAGATTCTAAATTTTATCGTGGGATGAATATTAGTCCAATAGAATAAATATACTACCATCACACGGTGCATCATGGAATTTCGGGGCTCAATTTGAAATAATGACATGTTTTAAAGAATTTTTGGTATGAGAATCTAGTACAGAGAGGTGCTTATGTAAGCACCTATAAATCTATCGAATCTAATCACATGCAAATTGCAGATTGAAACTAAAAAGTGAGTAGTATATTGTATAACGATGGGCTTTGAGACTTGATTTTGTAATAGCTCTAATAATGTTCATGGCATGCATTGGATGCCCATAATTCTATGTTCATGGCATGGGGATCCAATGCATGGCGTGCACATCGAGCATAATCATGGTAGCGAATGCACTGCGTCAAAAGAAGGTCCAATTGAAGAAGAACAACAGAACTTTTCATCAAAGTGGTTTGGATATTTGTGTGCATCTACACGAATAACGACAGTCTCTCACTCGCCAAGACTTAACATGTTTCTTATTACGCACATAGAGGATAGAAAATTTGGCATCACATCTGCTAGCTGGGTAGATTTTTGAGAAGAAGTCAAGTTGGAGTAGAATGTTCAAAACATGACATCAAGTTTATGTACATTTACTTCGACCTAACTTGGTTGGGAAGAGTATTAGTTTGAGAGAAAAGGGAAGATGATTGGATTTAATAATCTTCCCTTAGGGTTCGTTATGGAGTTGCCTGAAGGCTTGCCTATCAGGGAAGAAGGCTACGTTTCAGAAGAAAGATTCTTTTGTGAAATAATTAACAAAGATTATTTATGGGATACGTAGACAACCCGTATGACAATTTTTTGGAGAGTCTAAAACAATCAAAGCGGCATGATCATGACCTTGAGGACTTCACAAGGAGGAGAAAGGACTACTATAATACACCACATGATCTAGATGAGCCTATCCTAGAGGAGTTCACAAGGCACGTGACATTGAGAGAGTACGCAGACATTGACATTACTTATACATATACTCTCAAGACAAGAGACTAGATGTCAATTACAAAAGAGATCACTAGTTTAAGCCAGCCCCAAAGAAAGAATATAGTTTCAGTTATATATTTATACATTTTATTCTTAAAGATGTCATTCACAATCATATAGAAACCAAAGTTATGGGTTAAGACATTAAGTGCTTGTACATATTAATCTCTTATATACAAGATAAATGGGAGAATTGGGTCCTAAAGTAATTTTTGGCATCTATTGAGTGGATTTCAATGAGCATTTTCATATCCTCATTAGGGACTAGAACTAAAAGCAAGGCAGATTGATATCAGATGTCCAAAAAATGTTTTTGAAAGAAAAAAATTCATAATTTTACTCAAGTTAAAGTCAAAGAAGATAAAATTTCAAGTTGGAGAAAAAAAGAGTGTTGTTGATTTAGATACACTCTTTGAAGGACTTTCATCTAGGCAAGGCTCATGTATATTATTTATCTTGCTCCTTATGATTCTTGAGGTGAGAGATTTATATATGCTAAATTTATCTACATACATAAAAATTTACCAATAATTTATTAAAAATGAATAATATACATGAACCTTGCTAGATGAAAGTCCTTCAAAGAGTGTGTCAAAATCCATACCCCTCCTTTTGTTCTCCAACTTCAAAAATTTCATCTTCTTTGACTTTAACTTGAGTAAAGATATAGCTAGCTCAAGATAAAATATAGAGGTCAATTACAAAAAAATATCACTGGTTTGGGCTAGCCCAAAAGAAAGAATACAATTTCAATTATATAGATGCATCCTTTTTTTGCTATATCTAAAGTAATGGTATCTTATCCTCCTTCTACACATAGGTCTTTCAATTCTAATATAAAGCTTATAATTTTCTTGTAAGGAAGATGATACAATGAAGCAGATAAAATAAGGAGTGGTTGGAGTAATCCATATGGTATTTGATTGATGTTCTTGTTAGATTGGAAACTCTCAAAATATTAGACAAACTTTCAAACCTCTTGTGTCATGTTTGGCCATCACCATTGATGTTATAGGGTGTTCAAGGTCTTGTCTACACCAATGTTGACAAGCACTTGGTAAGTCATGTATCTCTTGAAGTTGCACAATTTGCATACAATAGAAGGTCATCTTTGGATGAAAAGGTGATGTACTCCTTATCATGTGCTGCAAGACAACTTTGCAAAAGATGAAAGAGAAGGTCTTATTGTAAAGCAGTCTTGAACTCTCTGTGTAGCTTTAAGTCTATTAACATTATGGTGATTGCTACTATTGTGGAGGATTGAGAAACAATCTTCAAATCAAGTAATTGAGAATGACGTGGAACCTTTTGAGTTTGTACTCAAGCTTAATATCAAAAACTAGAATTGTTTTTCCTATCAATGATGTAAACTCTTTATGTGCTCTGTATGTAAGATCTACAACAAAGTGTCATGCGTATATACATTGCTACACAACATACATTGCTATCAACATCATACACTATAGAAGCACAACTCACACATAAGTCATACATGAACTCTAAAGTGCACAATAATCAGATCGTTTACAACTCAAATCAACTCAAATCAAATCATTACTTGATCTGATCCTCAACAACTTGCCAACAATAGGGCACTGATTACAATCAAGCCACACCCACTCTAGCTAATAGACTCCATGTGATGCTCTCCAGCTTTCTGTCCACTCTAGCCAAGAACTCAAAGGCTCAACATTAAAGAAGTGTGCTCTTTAGAGCTGCACTTCCAAAGTATACTCCTGATTTTGACCTAGGTCTCATCCCAATGGTCCCGTTGACGGCACACCCGATGGTGTGGATGGTGCAAGTGACAATAGGCCCCACCATGATGTCAGTACCTTGAACACAGAATCTGACAGTCGGAAAGTAGTCTATGAGTAACTGCCAAAATACCTCTAACTACTATCATTGGAACTCCAATGTCCGAGAAATCAAGATAAACACTACAAATGGTATGAAAAAAGATTTATGATCAATATGCATTATCACTTGTTTCCATAAGAGAAATAATCTCCATATGTTTTTTGCATGTACCATTGTAAGTTATTCTCAATCTTGAGCAAAATAATTCATTTCTTTTGCATTTAATCATCAAGATACAAAAGAAATGGGATGCAATTTTATATGGAAATAACTATTGCAACACAACTCCAATTGCAAAGTTAGAAGATTCAAAATCAATCACAGAAGGTAGTTGAGGATCATATGGTATTGGGTTGTAAAAACACCATATCCTTAAGTTTCTTGAATGCTTCTTCATACTTGGTGGTCCATAAAAACCTTGCTATCTTCTCTAAGAGATTAGTCAATGGTGCAACTACACGAGCATAATAGTGGATGAATTGTTTGCAAAGAGTCACCAAACTATTAAATTCCCAAAATTTTGTGGCATCCTTGGGAGTTGGCCAATTGGTTATGGCCTTGATTTCCTCCTCTTCCATCTTGATCCCCTTTGCTAAAATTTTATGGTCCAAGAAGGTAACTTCCTTCTACCAAAATGCACACTTGGACTTCTTACAATATAATTGTTTGTAGTTGTCTTATGACTTCTTGCATATAATTCTTGTGTTCTTTTTATATCTTATTGTAAAATAATAATTCATACAAGAACATTATCATCTATCAATCCAATAGGCTTTTTAACATCCAATGCATTTGATCCATGAAAACTATATTAATGAGGTATATAGGGGCATTAGTGAGGCCAAAAGGTAAAACTCTATTCAAAATACCAATACCTTCTATGAAAGGTAGTCTTTTTCACATCTTTTCCATGAATTAGAATATACCAATAGTTATTTCAAAGATCTAGCTTTGAGAAGTATTATGGTCCACTTAATTGATCAAAAAAGTTATCCATTTGAGGCAAGAGATATACATTCTTGATGATTTGTTTATTAAGACCACTATAGTCAATATAAAATCAAACCCTTCTATTTTTCTTTGGTACAATAGTATTGGTACTCCCCAAGGGATGTACTATATTGTTTGAAATCTTTCTCCAAAAACTTGGTTAATATTACTCAAAGTTCTTCTAACTATTTTAGCAAGAGTTGATACATTGGTCTACTCACTAAAGTGCTATCTAACAATAGCTCAATCTTGAGATGCATACCTTGTCCAAAGGGTAACACCTTTGGAAGATCATTTAAACATAGATCTACAAACTCTTGAAATACTTGAGCAACCATTTTCTTTTTGAGTGTTTTTATCCTCATCATATTCTTTTTTTATCCAATTGGCTTGATCCACATAACAAAATATAAACATATTCCTTCAAGGCTTGTTCTACACCACTATATTAGCAAACTTCACATCTTCACTATACTTAGGTGTCTTTCTCAAAATTCCCAAACAATCCAATTGATAATCTTAATCTTAGTGTTATACTTGAATTTGTCATTATTTCCAATCATATTGAAATGTATGACATTCAAGCCAAGGAAGACCTAGAAAAAGATTGCATTATAAGGGAGTTATTATGAATCTTACACACTTTAAATAGTCCGTCCCAATCTTGAATGCAATAGGATCTGAGGTATAAAATATAGAATTATTTTCTACCATCATTTCTATCTCTTACTTACATTTTATAATTAAAAAACAAGAATCTTGTTGAAAAATTTGAATTATTTGCTAACTAATATAGATTTGATAGGAATATATACCTCTTTTGCTAATTGTATGGATATGCAATTCTAAGAACTCCAAAAATCAACCAAAATTATACAACCAAAATTAGATATCATATCTTGCAAATGAATCAAACTTGCATAGATAAAGCCTTCAATTACATTAGAACTAATCAAGTTCCTTGTAAGTGGCTCAATATCTACTTATGGGACTCTTTATTTCTATGATCATCACGGTCCAAGAACTATATTTGGGCCATTGGTGGAGATTTTCTATTCATTCTTGGACATTCAACAATACAATGTCTAATTTGGTGATAATAAAACAACCACTAATTCATTCTCTATCTATAGTAATAAGTGGTCTCTGTTGGATAACATCAATCTCTATTGGTGTTGACTCTCACATCCATGGATGGTGTTTTTTTATGTCTCATGAAGGTCAAGACCAAGTTGTGACCACCAAGGAATCAAAGCACTTGGCAAATTGCATGGTTTCTTCCAAATATTTGGGCTCACACATAATTTACTTCCAATTCTGTGCATGATTTCAAGCCTCTCACAACCTTCACTTGTCTCTAGAATCTATGTTATTGTGTTTTGGAATTAAGTGATGTAGCTCCTCAAAGAACCAATATATTTCAATTCTGCCAATCTATCTCATATGGCTAGTGTAACATTCACCACTTAGTATCTCCCAATTATTTCACTCTTGAATTCTTTTCATGTCAAGATTGGAGTGAAAAATTTCTATTGAGCTTGCTTTACTCAAAATTTCCACCATAATTTTACCACTCCATCTAATTGACTTGAAATTAATAAGATTTGATTTTGTTCATCTAGTAGATTTGTAGCTTCAAAGTACTACTTACAATGAAATATAAAGTTCTCTATTGTACCTATCATGCGTATATGCATAGCTACACAACATACATTACTGTCAACATCATACACTATAGAAGCACAACTCACACATAAGTCATACATAGACTCTAAAGTGCCACAATAATCAGATCATTTATAACTCTCGAATCAACTCAACTCAGATTAGTACTTGATTGTCACTCTATAAACTACCAAAAACTAGGCACTGATTACAATCAAGCCACACCCACTCTAGTTATGAGAATTCAAGTGATGCTCACCGGCCTTTGTCCACCATAGCCAAGAACTCAAAGGCTCAACATCAGAGAAAATGAGCTCTTTGGAGCTGCACTTTGAAAGTATACCCCTGGAATCAAGCTAGGTCTGAAACCCTAATGGTCCTGCTGATAGCACACTTGACGGTGTGAATAGTGCAAAGTGATGGTGGGCCCCACCATGAAGTTAGTACTCCAAACACAAAATCTGACTGTCAGAAAGTAGTCTAATGGGAAATTACTGAAATAACTCTAACTACTATCACTGCAACTCCAGTGTCCAAGCAATCTAAATGAGACACTACAAAATGGTGTGACATACCCAATAGAGTCTTGCCTTCAAATACCTTTGGTTTTGGAAACTAAACTTAACCTTCTCCTTCTCACAATACCACTCTCTCCATTTGCTCTTGCCAAACTACCTACTTGCAAATTTCTAAGTCCATACATAAATACAACACATCTACCACTTTGCATAAGTTATAATTAGAAGGATCAATGGTTCATTGAACAAGGAGATAGAGTTCAAAAAATAATAACCAAAATGTGAAATAATGCTTTGGTATTATATATGAACAAAAATCCCCATGGTTTAGGGAAAATGGATTTGGTGGCTCATAGATTCAATCCATCACATTCCTTTTTTGATAACAACATAAGAGATCAAAGAGAGAAATAGGAGAATAGAAGGTAACATTAGAACTCTCAATTTAGTGAAACCCAAATGCTTAGCTTGAAATTGTGCTTTGGTATTTATAGGCAACCTATAAGCTACAAGGTTCTAAAGAAGTTTCAAAGGAAGGTTACTTCTAGAAGCAATCTTTCTTGGAGTGCAAGCTAAGCTAGTTATTTATTTGGCATTTAAGCTAAGCTAGTCATCAACTTGGCATGCAAGTTCTTCAATTTTTGTAACTTTCTTAAAAGCTTCTCACCAAGAAGCTTCTTGGATACTTGTAGAAAATTCTTAGAATTTCCTAGATATATGCTAGTTCTACCTCCTTTTAATTATATTTGGCTCTTTCTTACTATATAATATTACAAGAGAAATGGTTTGAGCAAAGAAAGCCATGAGAAAGATATGTGAGGTGATCCTTTGATCAATATGCATAGAAAAATGGGCAAGGAGAGCAAGGAGTGATCTGATCCAAAAAAAAATATGATGTTCTTGCTTTGGAATTGGGATAGGTTCATATGCAATTATTCAAGAGATGAGGAATAGAAATGAGAGAGCAATTAGGAATCTTTGGGGAAATTCTTATGCTTGTGGAGAAGAACACTTGAAGATAGTGTTAGAAGGTTATAAAATTTCCTTCAAAGTGTTGACCATAAATACCACATGTGGGGATATGGGGGAAGAGTTCAACATAAAAATAGCTAAATCCTTCATAAACAAAATATCTATGAGTAACATTTGGAGAGTACAAACCTACAAGGATTTGGCTAAATGGTTTATAGTCTAATCTTTGATGAAACTATTTTGCCCAAAGAAAACCACCTATCTCACCATACCAAACAATATTTTTTGAGTAGTTACATCATGAAGTACTTATGAATTGGATCTATAAGTTCTATTGGCAGGCCAGTCTACAATAAGGAGTTTGAGGAGGACAAAGGAGCCACCTATCTCACCCTTTTTGCAATTCATTTCTACATGGGGTTGAAATTGCTGAAAGAAAATGAGAGGAAGAGATTTAACAATCACTTCCATTTGGATGAGTATTTAGCAACTTAGCTTAAAGGACCAACAACAATCAAGAACAATTTGTATGCAAAAGGATCAAGATGCAGAGGCTCCTAACATTTGCAAAATATGGCAACTTTATGGAGGTGAAGGAAGTGGTGGTAGTAATCACACCAAAGAAGAAGCAAGCTTCATCAAGTCAAACTCTAGAGATGGCACCAAAGAGAGTAAGTAAGAATCTCCAAGTGATAGAACTTTCTTTGGACAAAGAGGAAAAGGAAGCCAAAAGAGAAAGCAAAGAAGAAGAAGACTAGGAAGAGCTTACATTGCATGAAACCAAGTCAAATTCAAGAGAAGATGGAGAAGACTATGCAGATGTGGAGTCCACTCCATAATAAGAAGTGCAATATAAAGAGAAAGAACATTTGGCAAAAGATCAAGATGTTAAAGAAAATCCTTGGCCCAAAGAACCAAGTAGTGCTAGCATCAAAACTCAAAACAAAGATCAAGTAAATATTGGAAGTGAGGTAAAAGAGGCTTTAATTGTACCTTACCAAGAAGAAGAGGAAGTAGTCACTAGGGTTTTGGCACCCTTTGTTATAGATGGAGCAAACTTCATCATTGATTTGGTGGGACTAGCTTTAAGGTTCCTATTGATGATTCTTCCATGATATATAGAAGCATGGCCTGATATGGTTGATGAAAATTTGTTGGTGAAGCACCTACATATGAACAAGTATGTAAAAAAGGCAAGATGACTAAAGGAAAGGAGGATTTGGATAAGGTAAGGAACTTGTACAAAGAAGAGTGCAAGAAGGTAAATGCGCTTGTGCAAGAGAACCACAAGGTTAAGAGGCAAAACACCTCATTGGTGACAAAATATAAGACCTTAGAAGAAGATATTCAAAGATTGTAGGGAAAGTTGAGAGCTCTTTGGATTGAAGAAAAACATAAGAAATAGAAGTACAAAGAAGAGCTATAGAAGAAGGATGAAAAAAGTGTAAAGATCCAAGGTAAGTTAGAAAGTGGGAAGGTGAGGATAGTCTCTTTGGGGTTGCAGATGGCAAAGTACCAAAAGGAGATGGCAATAAAAATAGAAGCCCTACAAGAAGAGCTTAAGGAGAAAGAAGTTTGAGTTGCAACTAGAGCTAAGATGATGGATTAAATCATAGACAAAGTACAAGGAACATATAATCATTCAAAGGAGGATATGATTAAGATTACTAAAGAATTAGAAGATCTCTAAAATTAATTAATAGAACTTAATGAAGAAGAAATAATAGGTAGAATAACCAAGGCAAAGCTTCATGATCAAAGTTGCAAGCTCAAACTCTGAGTGCTTAGGTGTACGAAATCCCAAAGATGGTATGATTGTCCTCAAAACTGAGGGATTATGTAGATAGGACGTTTAAGAGAAATTGTGATATATGAGTGTTAGAAATCTCAGATTACAAGGAGAGAATTGAAATCCTCTTTACAAAAATTAGAGGCAAAGGTAATTCTTTGTATAATTTTGTACAAAGGACCTTCATTGAATCAAGATTCTTCATAGTTGTAAAGTAACTGTGTAGTTGTATGATCTTTGGAGTAGGAGTCCAAGGATTGACAACATAGAGTTTATTTGGAGAGAGAGTAGAACGCTTCCCAAGACACATGTTAACAATTTAGTAGTGTAAAAATCAGTAAAGAAGGATAAATCAAGATAATAAAATCCTTAATGTTCAATTCAAATGCAAGGAAGTGCAATCTTTATAGATCTTAGTGCTTCCTCAATTGTAAGATTTTTTTGACTAGGAATAGGATAAGCTATTTAAGGCTTTTGATCATTATAAATATTCCCTTAGTCCTTTTAACATGAATAAAGCAAAAGGGCCAAAATCCCTTCATCACTTTTGCTTAAATTATGAGTGTTGGTTGTATGCCTTTGTTAAGTGTCTATGAGGAATCTTTGTAGTAGGAAGATGAGTATTTGAATGTATGTGATTACTAGTGCTTCTGACTAGGGTTTGAGATCCTTGATAGTTTTGAAGTAGCAAAGCAATGCCTTGATGGATCTTAAGTGAGCTTTTGTGTTAAAAGTACCACAAAAGCAAAGACAAAGAATCAAAGTCAATGCAAAGCGCCTTTGGAGTTGCATCTTCTGGGAAGGATAGAACACATTCTTTGGAGTTGAATGTCTTTGTAGTGAAGCAACCTCTTTGGAGTTGATTGGATCATCACCTTCAAGAACTAATTGAAACATATTTACATGAAAAAGATTTTCAAGTTTTTTTTGCCATAATGTGCTACAAGAGGTGACTTTTAGGAGTAGTTCCTACCCAAGTGTAAGTCTTTGAGGATAGGAGAAACCCCAAGAGAAACACAAGAGAAGAAACACAAGAGAAGAAACACAAGAGAAATACAAGACTTCATCCCTCAATACTTGGATGCCCCAAAGGATCACCTTGTCTTTATTATATAGCAAAGAGGATCCACTCAAAGGGAGCTACACCTTAAGATCAAATACATGGATTGGTGACATGTCAATGAGCTCCACCTTTAGATTAGCTATATGGATTGGTGATATGTTGATCCTTGTCTTATTTGGTTGGTCAAACAAGTTTGACCAAAGAGAATCTTTGAGAAATCTTCTTATAGGAAGCTCAGAACAACATGATGAGGTACCATTGGAAATCTCTTGATGAGACAAAAAAGAGGAGGTGAAGGCAAAACTAGGTCTTTGGGGGAGAAGAATTACTTTTCAAGGCCTAATCCATCCATTTAGGCCTCCAAAACTAGCTTTGAAGTTTTCAAGATGTTTTTGGCCTTTGCCTATTAGTAGAAGTACTATTCTGGTGACACCTCTATCTGATCTACTTAGACCATCAGATATAAAATCCCTCAAGATATTGCCAAGCCAATTTCTACCTCTCAATAATTTGTCTAACTAACTCTAGCTAATGGTATTACAAATCTCCTCCCTTATAAGATGCAAAGTCCTTGTTATGAAGTTGTTGCTCAAAGATTGCACTAACACTAGTGCATTGGTCAAGTTAGTTGTGCTCTTATGTTGCCTCATACAATGGGTACCCATTCTAATCTATGAGATATTCCATACATGGATGGTGGGTTCACAGATACATTTATGGAGAATGCATTTGACTTTGTATTCCTTAGTGCCATCAATGAGTGTTGGACAAGGTCTAACTTGTTGTATGGAATGAAAGTGAGGCAATTGAGGTGCATAAATATATAGCAAGGAAACATGGAACATTGGATAGATCTTCATGTGTGGCAGTAGCTCAAGGTGATAGGCCACTACACCAATCCAATGGAATGATGAGAAAAGATCCAATAAAATGAGGTCTTAGCTTACGAGGACCAACTAATGTGATGTTGGTTGTGGACAACCACACTTGATTCCCAACATTGACCCCGTGAGCTAACAATGAGCATTTATATATTATTTATGTTGATTTTAAGCTATCTACAATCTATACTTAGTGTTTTCCACAGCCTATTGGATTCTAGAAACAAAAGTGTTGGTAACATTGACTTTTGTAGCCATTAGGTGGATCTTTACCAAGCTTGAAGGAGTGAAAGGGTGTTCTCTATACACAAGGAAGAATAGGACATTCACTGGATTGTTGTAGGTAAATTGTACTAGTGTAAGAAGGTATCCCATCTTTATTGCTCCTCTAAGATGAAGCTCCGGAGCATGTCCTTGATAGTGCAATTGGCATGATCTATTTGTCCATTAGTTTGTGGATGGTATGCCATGGACATGGTTAGTTTAGTTTTGAAGATGCCAAAGAGTGTTCTCTAAAACAAGCTAGTGCATTAAGTGCCCCAATCAATGATGAGCACTTGAGATTGGCCGTGATGAGAAAAGACCACAAATAACTATAATTGAGCTAATTGTAGAACAGTCATGTTCTTGGTTATAGGACACACATGAATCATTTTCTTGAGTTGGCCTACAAAGATTACAATGGAGTCAAAAACTAAGGTGGTCTTGGGTAATTTACAAACCAGATCCATGTTGATTTGCTCCAAACATTGTGTAGGAGTAGGGAGGAGTTGAAAGAGTCCTATGGGAGCATGATTAGAGGCTTTATTTTGTTAATAATGTAGATAGTTAACCATAACCTTGCTCATCTTGGGCCAATAGTAATGGCATTTGATTGCCTCTAAGGTCTTTTCTACTCTAACATGATATGCAATGGCAAAATCATGATATTTTGCTAGGATGGTAGTTCTTAGATCTAGAACATCCAAGATCCATAACTTGCCATTACCAAAGATGAGTATCTAGGTACTGGTTACACCTTTGGATGATTGAGCTCTTATGGTCTATGTCTCAATCTTTGTAGCAATAAGAATCCTTGGCCCAAAATTTGGGTTCATCTTGACCTTTATGACCAAATTTTTCACCATAGGCATAGAGGTGAATGCATCTACAAGTTATATTCTTGCATTCCCCATATATGATCATCATGTTGAACCATTGTCTCCACTCTGCCCAATGAATCTATTGATGGGATAGATCTTTTTGTTTCTCAAGTTAGACTAGATGTTTGTGGTCTATCTTCATTATAAATGCCTTCTTGCCAAGATAGAGCTTCCAATGCTTGGTTGCAAGGACAATAACTAACTTTTCTTGTTTGGTGGTATGATAGTTGCACTTTGCTGATAATAACATTTGAGAGAAATATGAAATTGAGTGCCATCTATCATTCCATTCCTCTTGTAGGACTGCTCTTATTGCAATGCTTGATGCATTTATAACTAGCTTGATTGGATGTTTTGGGTCATATCATTTCAAGATTGGTGCATGTAGTAATGCATCTTTCAATTCTCAAAAGTCCAATTCTTGTGCAGTTCTCCACATCCAGTTCTTCTCCTTGCCAAGTAGGAGTTGTGCAACCTTGGTGAAGTCCTTGAAAAATTGATGATAAAATCCAATCAATCCCAAGAAACTCTTGAGTTGAGTATGATCTTCTAGAGTACCCTATTTTTGAATGACATCTATTTTATCTATTAACACTTGGATAACTTTTGCAGTTACTCTATGCCCCAGTAATATACTATAGATTTGCAAAACTCATAGTTTGAGACTTTGGCATACAATTGGTTCTATCATAGAATTTGGAAGACTTTTCATAGATGTTGCTTGTGCTCCTTCATTATCATGATGTTGACTAAGATATCATCAAGAAAAATGATAACAAACTTATCCAAGTATGGACAAAGTATATCATTCATCAACTTCATAAAAGTGGTTGGTGCATTGGTGAGACCAAACTGCATCACTAGGTACTCAAAGTGACCATACCTTGTTTGAAAGGTGTAATACTCCGAGGACAAGAGAAGAGAGAAAACACAGATTGCACACTCAAACATTCAATGCCCCAAGGGAGCACCTTCTCTTTATTGTATAGACAAAGAGGATCTCCTCCAAGGAAGCTCTACCATAGGATTAGGGACACAAATAGGTGACATGTCAGCAAGCTCCACCCTTGGATTACTTACTTGGATGGGTGACCCGTCTGGTCTAGGTCCTATCTGGTTGGTCAAACAAGCTTTGACCGGAGAGAATCTTTTAGGGAATCTTCTTGTAGGAATCTCAGAATCACGTAAGGTACCGTTGGAAAGCTCTCGACAAGACAAAGAAGGGGGGAGGGAAGGCCAGCTTTTCTTCCATTAAAGGGGGGGGGGAATCTGCACATTTTCGAGGCCTAATTCATCCGTTTAGGCCTCCAAAATTGCCTTCAAAGATTTCAAGCATATTTTGGTTCCTACTCTATTAGTAGAAGTCCCCTTTTGGTGATACTTCTTTCTGATCTGTTTAGTCCATCATGTGTAACATCCTTCCAGATGTTACCAAACCAATTCTCACCTTTAAATCATATGTCTAGCTATTGGTTCTAAGGTTCTCAAGTCTATTTCGGTTTCTGCCCTATTAGTAGAAGTACTCTTTTGGTGATACTTCTATCTGATCTATTTTGACCTTCATGTATAACATTATTCTAGATGTTACCAAACAAAATTTCACATCTAGATCATATGGCTAACCCTTGGTATTACAAAAGGCAATTTTGTATATGCCTTCCTCCATGATCTTGAAATGTTTTGGTGAAGTTTTTTGCTCCATTGAGTTGATCAAACATGTCATCCATGCAAGATAATAGATATTTTTTTGATTTACATGTGCATCTATTATCTATTATCTTGCATGGATGACATGTTTGATCAACTCAATGGAGCAACAAACTTCACCAAAACATTTCAAGATCATGGAAGAAGACATATACAAAATTGCATCTATCACCATCACCTCGTGAGTTGGAGCAATGCAAGGCTCAAATCAAGGATATGCTGTAAAAAAGGTTTATCTAACCTAGTGTATCACCATATGAGGCTCTTGTCTTGTTTATGAAGAAGAAAGATGGTACAATGCACATGTGCATTGACTATTGAGGTCTTAATCACGAGGTGATAGTTGATATAGGGTCTTACAAGTAAATTGACTATCGAGGTCTATTTCACAAGGTGATAGTTGATATAGGGCCTTACAAAGAGGTGTTTTCCCAAGAAGTATCTTGATTTTATGATCTACTCTCCTTTTTGGTGGTAATCTTGAGGGTAAATCATCAAGAAAAACATCTTGAAACTCATTGACATCGTTCAAATTCTCAAGAATTTGTCCATCAAATTGTGCATCATGGAATTTTGTTATTAGACCTATGAAACATCTATCTTTCTTGCCAATAGCTATTGTCCTTATGACATAGAGAATAGTTCTTGCCTTTGCAATGTTTCTCTATCTCCAATGATCTTCCATTGGTTATTTCTCACTATTTTCTTTCTCCAATCTAATTGTGAGGTTGTAGTGCTATATCCATGATATGCTTAAGATCACATCATAATAAGCTAACTATATCACTTGCCACTCAATGTTTTCTTGACACTCTCCTACAAAGAGTGCTATCTTTCTAGGTAATGACTTAATCCTCTTTATTTGACCGCTAAGTAACTCTATCTCTTCATTCTCATCCTTCTCTAGTTCCATCCTCAACCTTATTGCAACAAAGCTAGATAAGAAATTCTTTGTTGCTCCAAGGTCTATCAATACTCTCACCTTATTGCCTTCTAGGATTTCATTTACAACAATCAGTTGTGCATTTGTCTTCCTCAACCTCTGCACACTTGTCCTCTTCCTCCTCTTGCTTTTACCCTTCTCCATTGAGACAATAAGGCTGTGAGGTACATTTACTAGAGATCTTTGTTTTCCAATGTGATTTAAGCATCTTCATCTTCAATTTGTCTCTTCAAGTTGTTCAAAGGTCACATGTATGGAATTCAGGGCTTTTTGGAAGGCAAACATGACAATTAATAGCTATGTGCCCAAATCAATTGTAATTGTAACAATATCATTGTTTTTCTTGAGACTCTTCTCCTTGTGGGACTCCATCTCTCCTTTCTTTGACCTGCCCTTCTCCTTGGAGCTTTCATGCTCCTTAGTCTTGAAAAAAATGTTGCCTAATTCTATAGGAATTGGTCCACCAAATTGTGGTGTTTTAGCCTAATAGTGTTGTGTTGGGACTACCCTTTCACCTCCTCCAAGTGGAATGGCTTCAAAAACAATGGAAGGAGTTTGTACCATTACCTCTTGGAAAATGCTTTTATAACCAATGTTTGAAATTATCAAGATCTTTTGTTGGACTCATATTGGTTATCACAACTTGTAGATCAAGAAATTCCTCCACATACTCTTGTGTGCTATTCTTTTGCTTCAACTCTTGGTTTTGAACCATCTACACAAAATCCATGGATTGGAACTTCTTCAAGAGCCTTCTTGCATTTCTATCCAAGTGATATCTCTTCCTTATGCCAAAATTGATTTTTCTCAAGCATTATACCATGTGAGTGCTTTATCAGTCAGGTATCCACATGCAAACATACATACAAAATGATTGGTGATCTCAATTATGAATAATCAAAATAGTGATCTATTCTTGATCTAGTTTTCCATTACTCTCATGGAATGTTGTCCCTTATAAAGTTTGAAGTTGCATGTCTTTTTCATTCATAGTAACAATGTGGCTTCATTGTTGATCAAGGTTGGTGTCATTGGCATGAGTGACTCTCCAAGAACTTTGGCCATTGTTATTGAGTTTTGGGATGATTCCACTTCTTGCATTGTATGATCATTCTTGAAGGTACATACTTGACTTTATAATGCTTTCATTATCATCTTGATCTTCCAAAACTTGTTCAACATCCCCTACATTCCTTGCATCAGATCCTACAACTATGGTTCCATGATTTGTACATATGACAAATGCTCAATTACTTCTTCCTACTTCAATAAGGGTTGATATGATCACTCAAGAGAGGACATGGATGATTGGGACTACCATTGGGACGTTAAGAGGCTACTCATTGATAATATTCCTCACCAAAATTGAGGACTACAAAATCTCTAAATATCTCTTTGGTCTAACTACATAATAGATTTCTACTTGAGTGTTGAAAAGAAGAGGATTTGATATATTTAGATCCATTGCATCATAATTAAATTATGCAATGGATTCCCACTGTAATCCCACTCTCTATTTTATATCATCATAGGTAGAATGACCAGGTTTGGTGAATTCATTACTATATCCATGAACTCCGCTCCAAAATGGTAAGTGAGATATACTTTCACTTGCTCTCATTGGATGTACATAATATTGATATGGAATATATTCAAGAAAGCAAGGTGCAAGAAATTATCTTTCAGGAGTATCCATCCCATCCTCTCTCTAAAACACCTCAAATCTATTGATTGCACTACTTTTTCTCTCTTCAAAATTACTCAATCTCAATAGCTCGTGTTCCTCCAAGAGAGGTGATCCATTCATTTGGATTAAAACACCTACTTTGATACCATTGTAATATTTTGAAGAAAGAAAAAACCCCAAGAGAAACAAAAGACTTCATCTCTCAATACTATAATGCTCCAAAAGAGCATATTGTCTTTATTATATAACAAAAAGGATCCACTAAAAGGAAGCTATACCCTTGGATCACAAATATGGATTGGTGATATATCAACAAGCTCCACCTTTAGATTAATCGTGTGGATTGGTAACATGTTGAATCTTGTGTTATTTGGTTGGTCAAAAAGTTTGACCAAAGAGAATCTTCCCATATGAAGCTCATAACAACATGAGTGAGGTACCATTGGAAAGCTCTGAATGAGACAAACAAGAAGTGGAGAAAACAATGCTTTTTCCCCTAAAAGGAGCAAATCTTTCATTTTTGTGGTCTTATTCATTCATTTAGATCTTCAAAATTGGCTATGAAGTTTTAAGGGTGTTTTGATCTCTACCCTATTAGTAGAAGTACAATTTTGGTGACATCTCTATCTGATCTACTTAGACCATTATATTTAAGATCTCTCAAGATATTTCTAATCCAATTCCACCTCCAGATAATCTGTCGACTAGTCGTATTACACCAAGAGGTCAAATCAATAACAATGAAGAATTGTTATCTAGCCATTTCTACTCATATTGCTTTTAAAGGTCAAATCAATAACAATGAAGAATTGTTAAAGTGAAGAATTGCTTTAAATCTAGCCATTTCTACTCATATCCTTGTCTGAATAGCATGTTCCTTGCTAGTATATTGTAAATTAGACAACATTGGGTTGTCACAAAGACTCTTTTGTTCCTTGATCCTCACATTCCAAGAACCTTATTTGGGTAATGGGTAGAGGTCATCCATTATTTGATTTACATTTGTGATATCTTATTTGGCAACAAAAGAGCAACTTGTGACAACCTGGCAAGTATCACTTTTGGGGTAATCAATAAGTAAAATTTTGTTCCCATAGAGATACAAGTTAGAAATGGTGAAATAAAAAGTAAATATAACACTTCAATTCTTCTTGATTTCATCTTCAATCTCTCAAGTAGAAACCACATCCAGAAGAGAGTAACAAGCACTAATCACAATCTCATCACAAATTAATACTCCATAATCACAATACCATCAAATCTTTCCAAACCAACTTTGATTGTGATGATTTAGATTTTTCCAAAGCAGGCCACTTCACTACAAAATAACTTCACCTCAAAATTATGTTCCACCCCTCCACTAAAGGCAAAACTTCCTTGGTTGAAATTGCTTTGCATCAATCCCGTACTATGCTCACTAATGCGGAATACTACCAACACTACAATTGCTCACCAATCTGTCAAGGCATTGCTTCAATTGCTATCCACTCAGGATCAAACACACATAATGAAATCAGAACTATAGAATCCAACATCCACCACTCTAACTTGCACTTCAAATGTCTCCAACAAACACTCAAAAACACACACACACACACACACACACACACACACACACACACACACACACACACACACAAGATTGATACTTGGAATAAAGTTGAAACAACAAGCACTAAGTTACAACACTTTTGCTTTACTCAACTTCAAAAATATAAATACTGAACAACAACTCACTGCAAATGCTTCTTTTAAATAGGTAGAGCACTTTGATAGTTACTAACTAATATACCGTTCTACAATAACTTTACCAACTTGAAGATCCAAAATGACAAACCACCTCTTCATATTTGCCTCTTCAAATCTCAAATCTATTACTAATCCAATCCGATGTCAACCTTGACTTTGGCTTATAAACCCAATGTAACTTCCTTTGGCTCGTCTACTTTGGCTCTTCTACTTTGGCCCTTCAACTTCCACATATTCTGCTATTTCTATAACTTCTTTAGTCTGAACTGCAATTGAACTCATGGGCATTCTATTTATCTCCTTAGCTTCCAATTCACTCACTCCTTATTGCTCAGAAAACTCATCCAAAGTCACTTGCACTCCTATCTCTTACTTTGCCTTGGATTCCTAACTTCACACTACTTTGAATCTATTCTAACTCAGATTTCACTAAATCTAATCTTAGACAAACGTTATCTCCTACTTCACTAATTTTCCTATCTACTCTATCTCTTAGGCAAATCAAAAGATTGTTCAGATCCGTATCCTTCCTCTTTCTCTTCCTTGTCTCCTACACCAACAACTTTAACTCATACAAATATACTTCTTCTACTTTTACTTTGGCTTTGGCTTTCAACATTGTATCGAGTTTCTTTACTACTCCTCCCACTTGCTCCAATGTATGATCTCAAGCTCTCTCCACCTACAACTCTTCACAATACATCTTTATTGTATCCTCAAACTTAGCCTTCAATGCTTCCTTCTCCTCCATATATTGAGCAAGTTGGGCATCCACATTAATGACTAGCCCTTGCAAACATCCTTCTTCTCTACTTGTTCTTTCTGACTCCCACAATTGGTGCCTTGACAAATTCTAACTACTTCCTTTCTTGACACTCTTTTTGCAATTCTACTTTGTACTTCGCTATACAATCTTCTAACTTCTTTGCATACTGTTTGATCTTTGCCTTCGTTACTCTTATCAAATCCTGCAAGCTTGCTTCTTCCTTAGAGTATTTGGTTAATTCATGTTGCTGTGCTGTTGTCTTCTCCTCTATCTTCTATCTAAATGCATCTCCTCTTCCTTAGCTTCAACTAACTCTCTTCCTTCATCTTGTGCTAATTTTACTTTGGCTTGTAACTTTTCTACTCAAAGTCTCTCTTATGTTACTTCTTTCACTTTCAGCGCCAACTCTCTTCCCTATTTTTTGAATTTCTCATGCAAATTGTTGTTCATTTTCTTTTGCAATACTGCATCAACATGCAATATCTCTAGTTCTTCTTCTCCTTTGGTCAGATGCTTCTTTAACTTTGCTTTCTCCTCTTCCACACCTGCATAAAATTCTTCACATAGGGTTGTATGCATTGTATCTCTTTCTTCATTCTTTCTAATTGCACCAACAATGGACACATGACAGCTTGGATATACTCCATTCCTTCACAACTCTCTTCCTATACTTCTTCAGCTTTACTTTCAACTTCTTCCACTTGAACTTGCCTCCAAAGGCAGGATCTTTGATCTGCAACAAGCCTTCCTCTCCCGAGCTCTCATTGTCTTCCAAGTGAATAACATGCCTTACCATCTTCTTTAAGTTGTCTTCTCTTTCCAACTCTTGAATTGGCTCCTCTATTGGCCAAACTCTTCTTGTCCAAACAGCTCTAAACCCGACAACTCTCCTTCTCTAATCTGATCAATATCTTCTTGCAGCACCCATTTGTCTTCTTCCAACTGCTGTACTTTGGGTTCTCCATCACTTTTTGACTCCTCACTCTGTAGAGTTAATTCCACTTCTTTGTCCTCTACTTCAACCAACTTTGACTCAACTCCACCTTCTAACTCTTTGTTTGTTGTGAGCATCTGCATCCCTATTCTTTGTGCTATTTTTGATCTCCTTGTCTTGGTAGTTTGCACAAGCAAACTCCATTCCTATGGTCTACTCCTTGTTTTTCTCTTTGGAATGGACATCTTGGACGGTTGATCTTGCCCAGTCTTTTGGTAATGCTCATCATTGCTAGGTGTCTAATGGATGTACATCTTCTCCTCCTCATCCACGTCCTTTTGTAAGTCAAGGTGGAAATGCAATACCACCCTATTTCTCTCCTTACCTGTTGGGAGTGAGAGTTGTATTAGTGTGTGAGTGGTAGAACATCAGAGGAAGCATTTGAGCATGAGATGTCCCATGTTCCCAATCTGCCACTCCCAAATCCTTTTCTTGTTAGGCTTCAGATTTTACACCATGATGGCTTACAAGACTGGTTGGTGGCATGTTTTGGGGCGGTATTCGTGGAGTCAATGATGGAAAACTTGGATCCTATTGTCCTTCCGGTGCTTACTTATGAGCATATCTGGAACTTGATAATATATGTACTTCTATAGTTGAGGAATGCCTAAATTTTTGCTCATAAGCTTTAAGGTGGAGTTGTGGGGTCCATTTGTCAAAAAGTAAAAAGACTAAAGGACAATTGTGCAAGAGATTGGGTCCCAAGAGAGGAGTCTAGAGTTTTTTGACCACAAAAGGAGTTTGGGGAAGCCATTTGTGGAATGAGGACCATGATTGGAAAGAAGAGCTGACAAGCTACAATTTGGAGATAGAACTCACACAATTTGAGCTTATTCTGATAGGGATATTATTGATTGAATCAAGGGAGTAGAATTCATATCTTGGAGCACAAAGTAGGCAATTGAGAGAGCTTCTTGAGACATTTTTACTATCTATTAGTGAGATTAAAGAGTAGACAAAATTATCACAGTATTGGGCTCAAAATATTCTAGTTTTGGGTCAATCTTGAATCAGATCCGGTTGTCACGCCATTTGTAGTTCCGCATCTAGATGCTCGGACACTGGAGTTCCAGTGATGGTAGTTAGAGTTATTCTAGCTGTTTCTCAGGGACTACTTTCCGACGGTTAGATTTTGTGTTCGGGGTACTGACTTCACGGTGGGGCCCATCGTCACTTTGCACCGTCGAGTGTGCCGTCAGCGGGACCGTTAGGGTTTCAGGGCTAGCTCGAGTCCAGGGGGTATAGTTTCGAAGTGAGCTCCAGAGAGCTCACTTCTCTGATGTTGAGCCTTCGAGTTCCTGGCTATGGTGGACAGAGGCCGGCGAGCGTCACCTAGATTCTCTATGCTTGAGTGGGTGTGGCTTGACTGTAATCAGTGCCCAGTTGTTGGCAGTTTATAGAGTGACAGATCAAGTACTGATCTGAGTTGAGTTGAGTTGAAAGTGTTAAGCAATCTGATTACATCAGAGAAGTGAAGTCAGGGGGAAATCGGGTGCAGGAACGTTGAGTGTTGGTGGTATCTCCAAGCTCGGTGGATCGTGGTAGCTCGATTCAGGTTCTATGTTTCCCTAGTGTGCAGAAGCTCGTGTAGTTGATGCAAATTTGGCAGTTAGGCGGACGGTGTGCGGAAGCGCTGGCCAAATTTTGAGCAAAGAAGGAGCAATTTTCGAGCAGTGTTGTGATTTTGAGCTCAGGAGGTGAAGGCAGGACCAATTTGCTGCGAGTTGGGCTCAGAAAGTGAAATTGAAGGTGGAGTTGGAAAGCTCTTCTCATGAAATTGTGATTTGGAAAAACCCGTTTTGTCAATTTGGCTCGAGTGGAAAGTTTGCGGGGGATTTGGCGGACATCCATCTTTAGGGTTTATGTCAGATTTTACGTCAGATTTTGGGCCAGAATTGGAGGAGTTTTGCTGTTTGGCCAGATTTGGAGAAGTTTCGCTAGTTTGGAGGAGTTTCACAGATTTGGAGAAGTTTTGCCAATTTTGGAGGAGGTTCGAAGTGGCAACAAGAAAGGCCTCATTTGGCTGAATTTCGGCGTTTTGAGGCTTTGAGGCATAGGGCTGTGGGCTATGAGAGGATACGAAGGCCTAGAAGGGCCAGCAAGCCAGCTTGCTGGCGTGAGGCTAGCTAGTTTAGTGTAGATCTTGGTCATTGGTTGGCAAAATCTGCCTTTCTTGCTAGGTTGTGCGCAACAGGGTTTGACCCCTAGATCTCTTGTTCCTAGACTGGTGCCCTAGCCAACTGGTCCACCCTCACTTGTTGTCATAGTGACTGTGCCACTGTTATCTATACACATGTAGCTTTGGCTAGGAGAGGCAGTTTGATCCCATTCTTGGTGATCCTGGTAGCTTAGGACTTAGATACAAACTACTCTTATGTCAAATGCCAAATGGTGGCAGAGTCAATCCCGTGTTGTGTTATGAGATGGAGGGTTTTTGTTTAGATTTCTTGTGATTGGATCCACTCCATTCTCTGCTTCCTGTTTGTGCACCACATTTGTGTGAGGTGCCTTGACTTTTGAGCGTTGGAGCTCTGGTGTGCTCTCGGTGGTGAGGCTGGAGTGATGACCAATCAGACTACCTTTGTTTCTCTCCGGTGAGGCAGGAAGTGATGACCTGCAGACCGTGAGAGTGCGTGTTATGATGGCAGGTTACAGGTTGCCCTTCCCCTAGTGTAGTTATCTCGGTTAGAGTTACATTAATGGGTGGTGTCTAGTTGGTGTTGGCACTTGGTGGGGCACTTGCAGTTGCGACTTGCGGTTGCAGTTGGTGGTTCGGGTTTGCTGTTGCAGTTACGTGGTCACGACGGAGTTCTTTGGAGATTCCAGAGGAGTTAGCCCTGCAGTACACAGTGGGTTTACTTGGAGTGGTGCTCGGTATCAGCCTGTATCTCAGGTCCCAGTGAGGGAGGAGATTGACTCTGAGTTGGAGTTTGACACAGGAGCTGATTCAGTTGAGAGTGCACTTGGTGTGTCCGCACCGTTGTTGTGGGACATGGACGAGATTTATGGGGCCTCTAAAGGCCCTAGGCGTTACTTTGGTACAGTGGGTACTATTGAGTTGGATGATTTCATCCAGGAGTTCGATAGTTGGTGTGATCTGCAGCAGATGCGGAACCCGACTTTGTTCACACCCTTCATGGCATGGAAGGGGTTGTTTCAGCACTTGGAGGGTCCACCGATGGACGACTACCATGAGTTTAGGAGAGCTCATTTGGAGGAGATTGAGTTATGGAGACAGTATTGGTCTCCACACTATGTCTCCATCACTTCAGGTTCGGTGGCCAGGAGTAGGTCGGCTGTACCTACGAGTTCTAGCTCGAGTAGTGTTGGTGGAGCTAGTGGAGGTGCACTAGCTGGAGATAGTGCTACTACGAGTGGAGGTACCGCTGCAAGAGGTGGTGTGGTACCGGGGTTTAACTCCATGGTGGAGTTCTTCCTATGTTTGAGGCAGAACTACTAGGGAGTGCGGACTGACAAGCTGAGGAGCTTGCAGGAGTTCCAGCGGAAGGCTGGAGAGAGCCTACGCGAGGCATACACTCGCATGAGGTGGCTGATCAGTTTCACTCAGGGAGTTACTGAGGCCCAGGCAGTCCAGTTTTGGTATGGGATACTGGACAGGGAGTTGCGACGTAGAGTTCGTGATGCTACGTTGTTGCAGGCTACTTTGCCCACTTTGGCAGTAGTCTTTGGTTTGGCTGAGCGTATTGAGCTCAACATGGTGGAGGAGAGAGTGGTGACAGCTGGATTTGGTAGAGAGACCTCATCCACGGTTGTGACTTCTTCTAGAGTGCAGCAGAGTGCACCACGCCCAGTTGGTTTTCGAGGACAGGGTGGACAGCCCAGATCCTATGGAGCGAGTGGAGGGCCTAGTGGAGTTAGACCCTTACCCTCATTTTCGGGTCAGCAGCAGCCAGTGAGTGGTGGTGTTGCTTGTTGGACTCGTGGTGGACCTCACCATAGGAGAGAGTGTACTCAGGGCAGCGGACCTGATACCTCTGGTGCATCACAGCCAACACAGAGGCAGTGTGAGCACTGCCATAGATTTGGTCATACTAGTGACCGGTGTTTTGACCTACACCCGGAGTTACGGAGTGGTAGGGCTGCTATGGCAAGTAGTAGAGGAGCTCCAGTTCATGGAGGACGAGGTGGTAGAGGTGGTGGTAGAGGATCTACACCTAGTAGGGGTGCAGTACCTGCCCTTACTTCTGACACAGCTATGGCTACTCGGATTGAGCAGTTGGAGCAGAGATTGGCTAGTATGGCTATTGCTCATAGGAGATCAGATTCAGGTGCTGAGGCTTCCACCTCATATGCTGGTGATAGAGATGCTTTGGACTTCATGTGCGGAGCAGCACAGGTGGATGCATCTGCAGCAGTGACTAGGAGTGCAGTACGTGCTCCAGAGCCTAGAGGAGCATCAGTGGAGTTGGACCCACAGAGAGGAGAGGTTGGGAGACAGGTCAGACTTCCCCAGTCTTTCACGCTATCTGAGGCATTGCAGACGACATCCATGGTTCCTAGACGTCCCAGTGCAAGTGTGGTAGGTGGTGATGGAGTACCTGATGGAGTACCTGCTAGTCAGCCACCTGCTACTACACAGACTGAGTCTAGCATGATGTTGGGGGCGGCTCAGCTGATTATGCGGCATCCTTTATTTTCAGCCAGTGACATGTTTACATTGGGAGTTGACCCAGCCCCAATGTTCCGGTTGGCTGCCACGTTGTGTGAGAGTAGGGATGGTGCAGTTTCTACTACTAGAGCAGAGGTGGTTGGTAGTGGAGCTGACTTGGTTGAGGAGCATGGGATCCGTTCAGCGACCAGTGGTTTATGGCAGGCAGCAGCGGCTAGACTGGAGGAGTTGCCAGCTAGACCGGCCTTTGAGAGAGCGCGGTTTACACCTGGTGTTGTCCTATTGGATAACCAGAGGGGGATCTTTCGTTTGGTGGGACCTTCAGGGAAGGTCTATACACCACAGAGAGTCTTGTTAGACTCTGGTGCGCAGCCCCTTATGTTGGGGAAGGCTGCAGTTGTTGGTCTGGAGTTACGGAAAACCGATGTGGAGAGATGTCCATTTCAGATCCAGACATCTCTAGGTGCTGGTTCGACACAGTACATCACACGTGGGGAGCTTGTTGTCCAGGTTCAGCCTGGTCATCCGACTAATAGCTCAGTGGTGAGAGCTCAGGCTATTGCGACGATGGCTGAGTCATATGATGTGCTAGTTGGGGGAGCAGTGTTATATCCTATGGGTTTCAGTATTGACTATTGGGAGGAGACAGCCTCTTATAGACCTGGTTGGCAGTCTGGTGAGGGACGGGTATGTCGCCTACCAGTACGCTTTAGTAGTGGCAGTCTTGGCTCACTACAGTCCGGGACCATGGCAGCATCAGTTTTGGCTTTCAGCGGTGCAGTTACTTGGCCTGGTGACTTGTTGGAGGGGAACGCCCATGCAGAGGATACTCCAGTACCAGAGGAGATCACTCGGCTATGGAGTACGAGTGGGATTGTTCCATCCACCTTGGATGTTCCATTGTGGAGTTCAGAGGAGGCATTGCAGCAGCATGCAGATCAGTTGGTGCAGCAGGCTTGGAGTGGAGCCTTCGTACCATCAGGGGATGAGTGTGAGGATGAGCCTCCAGAGGCGATTGCTTTGACACCTCTGGATACCACACTCATTGCTTGGCAGTATCCAGTCGAGGGGATATGTCTATTAGAGTTGTTTGGTGGGATCAGCACCGGACTAGCTGCGGTGTTACAGGCGGGTATCCGAGTACAGAGGTACTTGTATGTAGAGAGAGATGAGACTGCTAGGCAAGTCTCTCTACATCATGTGGCACACTTGGCCTATCGGTATCCGGAGTTATTACCGATGTCAGCAGTCAGAGGTTACCAGAAGGCCTTACCAGGAGACATTTCCTTTATGGGGGCGCATGACCTAGAGAGACATGGGCCTGTTCACTTGGTGATTTCTGGATGGCCATGTCAGGGACATACACGTGCGGGCCGCGGTTTGGGTCTTCAGGATCCTCGTTCTGGTGTGTTTTGGGAGATGTTACGGATATTACGACATCTCCAGGTTCATCAGTCTGTTTCTCCAGCTTACCTTTTGGAGAACGTTCCATTGATGGGTGATTCTCGCACTAGAGTGGTGGCGAGTACACATCAGATCCATTCATGGATGGGACCTGCTGTATTGTTAGATGTAGCCAGAGTGGGATCACGGGCTCATCATCTTCGTCTTTGGTGGACGAACCTTTTACCCAGAGAGGTTCTACAGCGTAGTTATGATGGGATTCAGCGACTTGACCACATCCTTGTTGATGATATCTTGGATGTTGGGCGTCAGTCTCAGACAGTGGTAGTGGCTGATAGGTCACCTATGGTAGTGGTGAACCTAGTTGGACAGCCTAGAGCTACATTTCACACACTCATGAGTTTCCCAGGCTCTCATGCTTTTCGAGAGGGAGGACCTGGACTTGTTTGGGACTCACAGTTACAGCAGTTGGTGGAGCCCAATGCTGATGAGAGAGAGCGGGCGATGAGTTTTCGCACCGGTATTACCGCTGTTCCAGCAATGTTAGAGGCATCTAGGCGTCAGATGTTAGGTCAGGCTATGGACTTGAACTGTCTGACCTGGATTGTGAGCCTTGGTTTGGCAGAGCAGCGTAGGATGTGCTTGATAGGCATCACCACTTGGACACTTGTGAGCCCTGTGCCTATCGAGACGATTCAGGCACATGCTGGGGGCGATGGACCGAGTGGACATGGTATTCTTGGGACACATCCAGTAGCTACTAGGGAGAGTGGTCTACTTGGAGTCCATCCAGGTGAGCGTGGGCTACTTGGATTACACCCTTGGTCCACCTGGGATGCAGCCAGAGGACGTATGGAGCTTGCAGCCAGAGTGGAAGGAGTTTTTCACACAGAGGTTGGGACCTCTAGTGGTCGGGAGCATGACACCATTGCTCCCAAGGGCCCAGTGTAGCAGCCAGTCAGGACGTCTTCAAATCAGATTGCTTAACACTTTCAACTCAACTCAACTTAGATCAGTACTTGATCTGTCACTCTATAAACTGCCAACAACTGGGCACTGATTACAGTCAAGCCACACCCACTCAAGCATAGAGAATCCAGGTGACGCTCGCCGGCCTCTGTCCACCATAGCTAGGAACTCGAAGGCTCAACATCAGAGAAGTGAGCTCTCTGGAGCTCACTTTGAAACTATACCCCCTGGACTCGAGCTAGCCCTGAAACCCTAACGGTCCCGCTGACGGCACACTCGACGGTGCAAACGGTGCAAAGTGATGGTGGGCCCCACCGTGAAGTCAGTACCCCGAACACAAAATCTAACCGTCGAAAAGTAGTCCCTGAGAAACAGCTAGAATAACTCTAACTACCATCACTGGAACTCCAGTGTCCGAGCATCTAGATGCAGAACTACAAATGGCGTGACAGCTGTCGTGCGTATATACATCACTACACAACATACATCGCTGTCAACATCATACACTATCAAAGCACAACTCACACATAAGTCATACATAGACTCTAAAGTGCCACAATCGCCCCCTAGCTGGCGGTTAGGTCCCTCTAACTCCAGATAGCCATCTACTCTAAGTATATGGTATACCCTCTAATGGGCAAAGATCAAGAGGCCGGGTGCTATAGAGCCCCATCGTTAGTCGCCTGTCTGCAATCTATACCATATAAAGAATGAACTAGCTATAGGTCAAGTACATCTAGGACATAACCACTGTCCCTGAGGAACCACCGTGAGGGGAGGAATCATACATGCCATATGCCATCCTCTCGAACAGCTATCACACACTAACATAGTAGCAGCTCCACCAGAAGAGCCACATAACATACACCTCAAGCCTGCACGTACAAGTGCCAAGCTTGGGTCCATAGTACCATCAATGTTTGGGAGGTGGCATGGCGCACAATTGCGCACATGATCCTTCCAAACAACACCATCACGTCCTTCTAACACAAGGACTCCAGATGGCAAAACCTCACGCACTCTCAAGATAGTGCGGCATGTAGAAACATCAAGTGTCGTCGGTGCTGTCTGCTGTAGATATACATAGTCGCCTGGATGAAATCGACGGATCGAGGGTCTATAACCTCCTCCTCGAATGGTAGCATAGCATAAAGTATCTCTATGCTGAGCAATCGCCAAGTTCTCGAAGGCCATCGGCATCACTCTCCGAAAGATCTCTGCCCGCTGAGAACATGCGCTCATACATACATCAGGGTCATCCAAGTCCAAAACTACAGTAGCATCTCGACGAATGGCTGCAGGTAAATCTGGATCTCGTCCATAGAGTAGAAAGTATGGAGAGAAGGATGCTAAGGAGGCTTGCCGGCTGAACCGATAGCCCATGGCCAACCAAGGTAACTGGAGATCCCAATCTCCCAAGTGGCCTCTCTGCAAACCATACTTTTGCAGTCCTCTCTTCACCGTCTGAACCACTCTCTCTGCTAAGCCATCTGCCTCAGGGTGATCTCAGGATGTAGTATGATGATCAATCAAAGCCTTGTCACACAAGACCTGAAACTCTCCCAAGAACTCTGTACCCTGATCAGTCAAAACCTCAGCTGGTGCACCAAAATGACTAAGAACTCGATCCAGGAACGAGTAAGCTGTCCCTTCACTAGACTTGTCAGGAAGTGCCACCAACTCAATCCACTTGGAGAAGTGCTCCACCATCACCAAAACATACCGATGATGTCTCACAGTCAGCGGTAAAGGTCCGGCAAAGTCCAAACTCCAACGGTAACCCAATCCCATGATAGGTAATGGGTGTAATTGTGGCGTAGGAGCATTGAATGATGCTCTAACTCGGTCACAAACCACACATCTGGCAACAAACTGCTGTACCTCGGTCTGCATACCGCACCACCAATAATGAATCTGGAGTAAGCTATATGTACACTTTACTCCAAAATGTCCTAGCTCCTCATGAGCATGACGGACCAACTGTGGTCTTTGTGATGGAAGTGGTACTACTCGCACTCTACCATCCTCCCATACACGCAAAAGGTGTCTACCCTCCAATCTGAACCATCTGGCTCGCTGAAGAACACGGTCTCTCTCCTTGGCCCCAACTGTGCCACCCACAACACCAGTGCAAAGATAGTCCATCACTAAGACATCATCATGAATGTCTCGCTGAACTGTACCAATATCTTCACTCTCTGGATCTGTGACCTCAATAACTCCTCCTGTATGCGCTGAGAGAGATACCACCAAAGTCTCTGCAAATATACACAGAAAGGCCGATGCATGCCAACCTGGCACCATCTCCTCATCTGTCTCACCATGCCAACGTGCTCCGGTCTGATCCTGCTGGCTGGGACATGGGTTTCTACTCAACCCATCTGCATCACGGTTCACCACTCCAAGTCTGTGAACAACCGTGAAATCATACTCCTGTAAAATCAGAGCCCATCGTGCAAGCTTCCCTGAAAGCTTGTCGGACTCCATCAACCACTTCAGCGGCTGATGATCAGTGATGAGAGTGAAGGGGTTACCAAATAGGTAACATCGGAAATGTGCTACTGCCCAAACTGCTGCCAAGCACTCTCCCTCATATGAACTATACTTCGCCTCCGCTGAATTGTTGGAGCGACTAGCATAGGCCACCACAAACTCCTTCTCCTCATCATCATGTTGGGTGAGCACCGCTCCAAGCCCCAACATACTCCAATCAGTGTGAACTTGAAATGGTCGTCCCCTGATCGGTCTCCTCAAAATAGGAGCAGATGTCAACCTCTCCTTGAGCTCTACAAAAGCTCTCTCCTGCTCATCTCCCCAACACCACTCATGTGTAAGCTTGGTCAGCTTCGTCAAGGCCTTGGCAATGGCACTAAATCCTCTAACATAGCGGCAATAGAAGTTTGCCAACCCAAGGAATGCTTGCACTCTGCTCACATCCGTAGGCCGAGGAATACGTGCAATAGCCTCCACCTTGGTCTGCTGAACACCAAGTCCTCCGGGGTAGATAGTGTGACCCAAATACTCAACCTGCTCATGGAAGAACCTACACTTCCCAAGATGTAATTTGAGTCCATGAGATCTCAACCTCTCAAACACCTCCAACAACTGTCTCTCATGCTCCTCCACAGTAGTGCTATACACCAAAATGTCATCAATATAGCACCGAGCAAAATCCAATCCAGCTAGGATCCTATCCATGACCCTCTGGAACTCAGCAGGAGCATTCTTCAACCCAAATGGTAAGAATCTCCACTGATATAACACATCCTTGCTGTGAGGATCAATAGCCCAAAATGCTGTCTTGGACTTATCTTCCTCCTTGATTGGCAACTGATGATATCCCGCTCGAAGATCCAAAGTACTGAAGACCTTTGCATGCCCAATCGCATCAAAAATCTCCTCCGGTGTAGGCATGGCATACCGATCAGCCCTGGTCTGTCGGTTGATAGGACGGTAATCTCCACACATCCGCCTATCTGTATAGTTGCCATGCATATCCTTCTTGGCTGGCATCACTGTCGCTGATGCATACTCTCCATGTGAAATCTCCACCAAACCAGCCTCAAAAAGGTCACTACTCCGGCTCTGAATCAATGTCCTCTCCATCTCACCATATCAATAAGGACGTCGGAAAACAGGTGTGTCGCTAGTCAGCTCAATCCGTATACCAGGTCCCTTCAGAGCACCCAAATCCTTCATACTGAAGGCAAAACAACTCGTGTGACTCCTCAAGAACCTCCAAACCCTCCGTCTTTCCTCTCCAGTAAGCTTGGGTCCAAGATCTGGCTCCCAAGTATCCTCTGTAACTGTAGTAGGAGTGGAAGGCGTACTGACTGGCTGCTACACTGGGCCCTTGGGAGCAATGGTGTCATGCTCCCGACCACTAGAGGTCCCAACCTCTGTGTGAAAAACTCCCTCCACTCTGGCTGCAAGCTCCATACGTCCTCTGGCTGCATCCCATGTGGACCAAGGGTGTAATCCAAGTAGCCCACGCTCACCTGGATGGACTCCAAGTAGACCACTCTCCCTAGTAGCTACTGGATGTGTCCCAAGAATACCATGTCCACTCGGTCCATATTGTGGCACTTTAGAGTCTATGTATGACTTATGTGTGAGTTGTGCTTTGATAGTGTATGATGTTGACAGCGATGTATGTTGTGTAGCGATGTATATACGCACGACACGGTTGATTGAAGTTGAAGCTCGTGAGATGTAAAGTGATGGAGAAGAGCTAATGATCAGGTTTGGAGTTTTGGTCACTCCCTAAGTTGTGGTTCAAATTTCCTTATGAAAATTTTTATTCTTGTTTTTGGTTAAGGTTTTCACCTTTGTGTGAAGGTTTCATGTGAATTCTTCAAATAGAGAATTCAAGGTCTTGGATCAAGTATACTTAGGTCTACAGAGCTCACAAGTTAGCCTAGCTCACAAATTAATCCATTTCAAGGGATTGGGCTATCAAAATTTTCAGAGTGGTAAAAAAGAGCATGACCAACTACTGTGGAAAATTTAGTTGTCTTTGGATTCATAGAGAGTGAGATCTAATGTAACAAGTTTTACTAAAAAGATTGTCATAAGCTCAGAAGAGTATTTCTTTCTTCAATCATAATTGAATGTCAATTCTCTCACTTTTGTGACTATGATTGAGAGTTCAAATTTCCAGAGTGTTTTTTGAGGATTGAGTGTACATATGATTTAGAAATTAGGGGAAAGTTGGCAAGAACCCAGGGCAAGACCCTAAAATAGCAATTTCAAAATTAGGGTGAAAGTTGTGGAACATCTAGCCAAATTTTGTAACTTTTCAAGTAAGCTATAGTGATCTTATTGAGCCCTAGTTTATGTCATTGGAATTCTTATCTCACAAGCTTTCCATTGAATTCTAGAACTTTTGAATCCAAGCTACAAAAAAAAATTTATGGGTATATGAGATGCATAAAGTTTTCACCACTTGGAGTAGAAAATTGTTGAGATTTGAAGTTTAGATTGGAGGAGGCTTGGAGTACAAGTTGAAATGAGCTTGATGACAGAGCAAGAAGGCTCTTAAGCTCTTTTCTAACAAAAAGCATAGAGAGTTGTTTCCGTATGTTGTGATTGGATCCTCTCTGTACTCGTATGCTTGTTTGTACGCCCAATGGGTTTAGATTGGTGTGCGGGCGTTGCACTTATGTTATTTCCTTCTAGAGTGCTATGTATGTCTCCTTGTTAATGCTGGAGGTGATGAACAGCAGACCATGAGTGTGTGTTTTGATGAAAGGTTAGGTTGCCCATCATTACGCTTTCCAATAGCAAAAATACTAGGTATGAGAGAAGAGGGTTCCAACCGTTAGGTAACACACGTGTTCAGACCATTAGTTATGGGTTTACCTATAGCCTCTGATCTATAGTCTCCACAGCTAGGCACCTAGTGTGTTCCTAGAGAGAGAAAGGAATAATACAACAACGTGATCCAAAGTTTAGTCAAGACTTTGATTCGTGCCATCATATCTAATCTCTTCACTTCAAGTTTTTGCACTCCTGATGAAGAGTACTTCATAAATCCTCTCATCTTCTTCCCTTGTGACTTTGAACACTCTTGAGTTACTCCCCCATCCCTTTGCTACAAAACTCTGACTCCTATAGGCAACCCAAGGATTTCTCTCACAACTAATTGTTTCCCGTGGAATTCCTCTACATGACTTCTCAAGTGCACATGGCATTTCTTCAGGGTTTCTTTCATTTCCCTTGTAAAATCTTGCTTTTATAGTGATGCAATTCTTTTTCATTCTTCAGCTGAGCTTCTGTTGATAAATCAAACCTTTTGCTTGAGCTTTTCTTGTCACTATCAATTCACATGCTATTTCTGCCATTTCATAATAGTTCTTGATTTGTGGTCCAAAGAAAAGTTGTTATACTTTCTTTGCATCAGTTCATCACCCCAAGGTGAAGTCTTCTTACCTTAGCTTTGGCCCTGACCATTTTGACCTGAAGTCTAACAAGGTTTGATCCAAAGTAATATTTCTTCAACTTTGCTGAAAACTCTATTTCTTCTTCTTCTTCGCTCGGAATGGATTCAGTTCCCCGTCAAATGTACATTTCTTCTATAAAAACTAAACAAAACCAAAAAATAAAAGTACCACACAATTGAACCCCATATCACCCATAGGAAAATGGTCAAGTCAATTGTGTCAATGGCATTTTCTTGACAATTCTTAAGAAATGGTCAATTTGAACCCCACCAATTGGGATTGAGAGCTCCTAGGTGCTCTTTGGGCTTACCCACTACAATAAAACTCACTATATGATACATCCCATTCCAACTTGTTTATGAGCAAGAGGTAATCTTGCCAATCTAGTGTTTAATCCCATCACTTAGAGAGAGCTTATGGGCAATTTGATGTGGACGTCTTAGTCTCTTGAGGAGGAGACAAAAAAAGAAAGAGTTTTTGCACTGCATAAATTCACCAAAAAACATCTTTGGGCATTCTACATGTAGTATATCACTTAGGCTAAGCAAAAAAATTACTTTGACTGCAAAATCAAGGAGGTTCTACTTTATAAAAGGGACTTGGTGTTGAAATTTACTAACAAAGTTGGTTGATTTCTTAGCAAATTTGCTGAAAATGGCTAGGTCCTTATTGAGTATAGGAAGTGTTTGAAAATGGATCAATCCAATTGGAAATGTTGGATGGAGAATTCTTGGAGTCTCATAACAATGGCACAAAGTGTGAACCATATAGCTTGCACTACATTCTACTGAGGAACAAAGAAGAAAAATACCATAGGAATCTCGATGCTTTCCATCATAGAGGAAGAGGATATGGGAATACCCTTGTGGGAAGATCTTCCTTGATGATTCAAAGGACTTCTTGAATGACCACAAAATCAACTACATGACCCTTCTTGTTGTAGGATATTCCTTCTTGGACCAATAGTTTTGGAGTACAATTTCAAATGCAACTATGAGAACCTTCCATATGTAGGTGAAATTAATGGCTACACCATTTCACATTCAAGGGAAATATGGCACCACATAAATAAAAACTCACCTTCAAGTCTTAGATGGTAAAAAATGCATGACAATCTCTATCCAGCTGCAAAAAAATGCCAAATTCATGAAGACATTTGTGCTCTTAGAGGAGGGTGGTGGACATGCATAAGAATTTAAATGCCATTCAAGACAGTATGACATTTGAAAGAGGTGAACCCTTATAAAACCCTCATGGAATTTCTCAAGCTCTTTAGTTTGCAAATCCAACCTTGAGAAGAATTCATGCAAAAGAGCAGTCTATCAATTCATCATGTTAATTTTATCAAAGAGAACAAGAAGCAAGCAAGAAGTCAAAGATTCTATGCAAGAAGAGCAATATTTCACAACCAAAATTATTGTGGGAGTAATCTTAGACAAGCTAGATCAAATAGGTCAAGAAACCATCATCTTGATAATTCATGAATTTTTGCAAGAAGCAGAGAACCATCAAGTCAGTGGAGTTTTACTAGTGCAAGAATTGGAGAAAGTCTCTAACCAAGTCTTCAAAGAATTAGAGAGTTGGGCAGATTCACAACAATCCTATGGAGAGCCAACAAAAGAATTTAGCAAATTATGCAAGCAAAATAAGAAATGGCTCTAATCAACATGCAGTTGGGCTACTTGTGCAATTTTAGCAATGTGGACCTAAAGAAAAGGAAGTACATGGAGATACACAAGATCTAGAACATCATTGCCCACATGTTCTATTTGCCAAGCAAGGAGGATCTCACTCAAGTATTAGAGATGGTGGAGGAAATACAAGTGGATTTGAAGGTGATCAACTTGCCAATTCCCATAGTAAATCCTCACCCAAAACCATTTCTTGTAACTAAAGATATGATATAGGAAGTGTCCTCATTACCAAAGAAGTCAACCAATGTTCCTCTAGCTTGGAGTGCATTCCTATTTAGCCTACATTACTTGCAAGGGCTAGTTCCTTTTAAAGGTGGAGAATCTATCTAAGATCATGCACAAGAATAGGTTGTTAATGGTGGTGGTTATATATCAACTACTTTACTTCATCAAGAAGAACTTCCATTGGCTCATTTTAGATCAAATGAATGTATCATACCTAAATGCATCCATTGTGGATGCCCTAATCCAAGGTGTGATCTATGAGGAAGCATCCAATTATGCCCCCATATTATTGATGACGTTGGAGAAATGCTATGGTAGATTCAAAAAGGCACTCCCAATAGACAAAAAAGGAGAACAAGCCTTTTACTATGGGGCTTGTCCTAATAGCAATTGTGGAATATTTGGCATTGAGTGCCTTCCAACTAAAGGAGAATCTTTTCAAGGAGGTAGCACCAAAATTGTAGATGCCAATATTCAAGAAGAGTTACCACAAAATGACAAAGTGGATTGGAGGATAGAATGTGAACTCCCATGTGATGGCCTAGTTGGTCTCTCATTTTAAGAGAGACCAACATTTTGAAGCTCTAGAAGAAGGAGCTTCAAGTGTAGACACAAGCATGGAAGAGGAGACTTCCACAAAGGAGGATGAATCTGAATCTAATTCAGATGTGTATCCCTTGTGTGGTATGGATTTTGCACCTAAGCCAAAGGTTTTGAAGGACCCAGATAAATCATCATTGACACTTGAGAAGATAGAGAGGAGGTTATCCACCTTCAAGTATGGTCCAAATGTTACCAAGGAGGAGAAAGTGAAATTTGAGGAGATTTTTTGCAAGTTCATCCATGTGTTTGCTTCTCGTTACAAGGATCTATAGGAAGTCATCTTGGAGGAGCACAAGATAGAGGTGGAGTCACATGCAAGACCAATCTACCAAAAACAACATCGCATTAGTCCACAAATAGCTTTGGTTGTGAAGGAGGAGATTGATAAGCTCAAGGAGGCTAGATTTATCTTTGAGGTGGAGAATTCAGAATGGGTGTCTCCAATTGTGATTATGAAGAAAAAGAATGGCAAGCTTTGGGTATGTGTGGATTACTAGAAGGACTACTACCCATTACCATTCATTGATGAGATCTTGGAAGAGGTTGTAGGTCTTGAGAGGTATAGTTTTGGAGATGGTTATAATGGATATAACCAAATCAAGATTGCATTAGAGCATCAAAAACTCACCACATTCACCACACCTTGGGGAACTTACGCTTCCAAGGTCATGCCTTTTGGGCTTTGTAATGCTCTAACCACATTCTAATGATTCATGAACAAGGTATTTGAACCTTTCATTGGCAAATTTGTGAGAGACTTCATTGATGACTTTTGTGTCTATGGGAGCAAGGAGGAGCACTTTGAGCACCTAATCAAGGTCTTGCAATGCTTGGATGAGACAAATGCATCACTCAACCTAAAGAAGTGCATTTTTGGATGTGAAGAAGGTTTAATTTTGGGGCATATCATCTCCAAGGATGGAATAATAGTTGATCTTGAGAAGGTGAGGAAAATCTCAGACCTTCCCTTCCTTTCAAGCTTGACAAAGATACACCAATTCTTGGGTATGGTTGGGTACTATAGGAGGTTCATCTTCTCATTTTCCAAGAAGGCTTATGCAATGCCTATCTACATGAAGAAGGGTGTAGATAACATGGTAACATGGAAGACAAGGAGTCTCTCAAAGATTTTGAAGAGCTCAAACAATCCCTTGTTGTAGCTCCAATTCTTTCTAAACTTGATTGGAGTAAGCCTTTTGTGACAACCCGGCAAATATCACTTTTGCGGTAATTGGGTAAGTAAAGTTTGTTCCCGTAGAGATATGAGTCAGAAATGTCTAAATACAAAGTCAAACCGTAACAATTGCAGTTCTTCTTGGTTACGTCTTTAATCTTTCAGGTAGAAACCACACCCAAAAGAGAGTAACAAGCACTGACTTGCAGTCTTGTCACAAATTCACACTCCTTAATCACAACTCCATCAAATCTTTCAAAACAATCTTGATTGTAATGATTTAGGCTCTCCCAAAAACGACCCTTCACTGCAAAACGGCTTTGCCTCAGAATTGTGTTCCACCCCTCCACTGAAGGCACAACTTCCTCGATCAAAATTGCTTCACATCAACTTCGCACTACACTCACAAATGCAAAATACTACCAACACTACAATTCCTCTCAGATCTGTCAAGACATTGCTTTGATTGCACTTCACTCAGGATCAAACACACAGAATGAAGATCAAGATTGTGGAATCCAACATCCAACAAGCACTCTGACTTGCACTTTGAATTTCTCCAAACAGTCACAAACATAGACACAAAGTTGATACTTGAAATCAAACTCAAGCAATGAGCACTGCTTCATAGCACTTTGCTTTATCTATTCTCTGAAATTATGAGCACTGAACAACATGATATTGTGAATGCCACTCTTAAGTAGTGAAGCAAATCAACAGTTCTAACAACTATACCGTTCTACAACAACTCTTCTAACCTGCAGATCCAAAATGACAATTCACCTCTTCATATCTCAAAATTGTTACTAATCTGATCCGATGTCTACTTTGTCATTGGCTTTCAAACCCAAACCCGAAGTAAATTTACTTCCTACTACTCTATCATCGGGTTTCACATCTTCTACTTCTTCTACTAGATCTAGCAATTCTCTTTCCTGATCTGAAATTCCACTAGTGGGTAACCCTTCTAAACCTTCATCTCTTGACCCACTCTTCTCCAATGTCTCCGATGGTAACTCCAAAGACATCTATAGTCATACTTCATCTACTTCGGGTTTGGCTCTAACATCCTTCTAAAGTTTTTCTATCTCCAACTTTACTAAGTCTAATCTAATCGCAATATTATCTTCTACCTCTAATATCTTCCTATCTACACGAGTCCTAAGACTTATCAATAGCGCATTCAAATCGGTATCTTTTGCTTGTCTTCGCCTTGTCTCCTACACCAACAATTTCAACTCGTGCAGCCTTGTCTCTTCAATTCAAACATTGGCCTCTGTACTCAACATCGCGTTCATCCTGAGGACAATCTCCTTCAATGGCTCCAATCGCATTTTTCTTTCTTGCTCTCGATATGCAAGCCAATCCTCCTTGTACATCGCCAACTCTGCTCCGAACTCGGCTTTCACCATTTCCTTCTCCTTCTCCTTCTATACAATCTTCTCCTCCTGATTACAAAGTAACTCTCATAATCGTTCTTCTTCCCTATATCGTGCTGCTAACTCTCTTTGCTAGAGCTGCTTCTTCTCTTCTACACTCTCTATCACCCTATCGAGCTCTTGATCCTTTGCTACTACTCTTGCCATAGCATGGATAAGTTCTACTCTTGAATCAACAAACTGTTGCTTCAAGATCTCATATTATGCTACTTGCCTTTCCCTTGCTATGTCACTCTTCTTAACAAGCTCTTCTTGATATCTCACTTCTCTCTTCAGGTCTTCAATTACTTGAGTCTTCACTACTACCTCCACTTGCAGTACTTCACTTTCCTCCTCACCTCGGGTTATGATTTTCTTCAACTCCGAGTTCTCTTCTTCTAATCGCACTAAGACCTGCAACACAGTCTTCACCTCCGGACACTTTGATTGCATCTCCTTCTTCCTGTGTTCTAACTTCACCAACAAAGGACACACAACCTCCCGCAGGTACTCTACTCCATCGCTTGCTACTACCTCCTCTTGCGTAGCAACTTCCCTTCTCACTTCATGTTCATCCGATACTTGCCTTATTCTTTGTAGTCTTTGTATTGGAATTGATGCCTCGCTTCCCGAGCTTCTGTTCATTTCTTCTTTTACTTTACTCGGACCTGCATCACACTTTGCCTTGTGTCTCAAGCAAACTCCCCTCTGAACTGCAATCTTCTTCTCTTTGACCTCAAGTATCTCATCCTCCAACTTTGTGTTTTCCTTGGCCCCGGTCTCTGCCTGCACTTCTTCTTCCTCCTCTACAGCAACTGGCACCGATGTCATTTCTCCTCCTTCATCGCTATCGCTACTTGTATCTCCACTTTGTGGCATTAGCTTGGGCTCCTCCTCGCGTTCCGAGTCTTTGGACTTGCACTCGGCTTCATCTTCCGAGTCTTCATCTTCTGACTCAATCACCACCATGCCTTGCCTTGAGTTTCCTCTTCTGGTCTTCCAAGGTTTTGTCTTGTCTTCGGCTTTGCCCTGCCAACTTCTCTTCTTTGATTTTGGAGTACTCACTTCTATCTCCACATTCTTCCCCGTCTTCTTGTAGTACTCGTTGGTGCTTCTGATTTGTAAGATGTACTGCTGCTCCTCTACATTGACTTCTCTTCTTAAATTGGGATGGAAATGCAACACCATCCGAGTTTGCTCCGCCGAGTTCAGCATATTCAACCCGAAGTAGAAATGGGCTGCAAACGGCACGATGTAATGTGGAGGCGATTTATCTCGCAGATTCCACACCATTTGTTGCATTCTCCCATGGAAACACCTTGCCCAATTAATTGGTTCTCCTGCAAACAATTTGTGAAAGAGCACTACTTGGTGTTTTATCACATAGGTTGTTCTCTCCGGCTTCAGGATTGCCATCAGAGCACTCACAATTCCCCTCTTGATAGGATCTTTATAGCTCTCGACTTTGTACCCATTCTTCGTCCGCTTTGACGAGAATGCATCTCTCACTTCTTGGGTTTCTTTGGCTATCTCTCCTTTCCCCAAGATCGTGGCACCCTACTCTGCACCTGCTTCCTTCTTGAGTACAAATCTCCAATCCGACTCTGTCCAGCAAGCCAGATTTCCTCTCTTTCCTTCTTCCTCGGGTCCATCGAGACACTTGCTCTTGATGATCTCAATCATGAAACCTGGAAAACTAACATTCTAGTTCCATACCAAGAATGTAATCCGAAGTCGGCTCAAGACTTCAATTCTTGCGATTACATCTAACCTCCAAATTGTATGATTCCTCACTGTGAATTTGGAGTTCTTCTTTCCTCCTCCCATCTCTCCTGCTTTCTCATTGTCTCTTGGTTTCACTCTTGCAACTTCTCCCTTACACACTAGCGCATCTCCAACTATTTCCCTTCTCATAATCACCTACAGGACGACTTCTCAACGGCAAAGAAAAATTGCTCGACATTGCTTCATTGCGAGCTTGATTTTTTTAGAGTTGCTCTTTCTTTGTCTCTCTTCAATTTGAGTTTATACCAAGAAATCACACCTCATGCATGCACCTGTCATTGTTAATCATACTCCACGCGTATGGGCCGCCAGTTTTGAACGGTCCCTTCTTGAATTTCTCGCCCGACAAAAGGTTGTTAGATAGACTTTGCCTCGGGTTGAGCTCCCCCCCCATACAAAGACTCCTTCCTTTGGGTTGTATGCTGATAAGGCATTTTTGAGTACTTTGCCTTATGACCCAAAGTCACTTCACTTTGGGTTTCATCCCAAAGACTCTTTTCTTTGCCTTCTTCGGCCATACAGGCGCAATCCAACTTCTCTATACACTTCTTCTTCTCTATTTTGAGAAAACCAAAAAAGTGGGCACCACACCTTTCATCCTCTACATTGATGCTTCTAATGTAGCTATAGGATACACTCTAAGTCAATTAGACCAAGATGGGCATGATAATCCGATAGCTTATGCTAGTAGCCAAATGGTTTCAGCAAAAAAGAATTACTCTATCATGGAGAGAAAAGGGTTGGCATTGATTTTTTGTCTCAAGAAGTTTAGACACTACTTGATTGGAGAGAAAGCCACAATTATCACGGATCACAAGGCTTTGAAGTACATCTTCAACAAGCCTGATGTGGAAAAGAGGCTAGCAAGGTGGATGATACTCTTGTTTGAGTTTGACTACACCATTGAGAATAGGCTAAGAAAGAAACATGCAAATGCTGATTTGGTATCTTGATCATGATGGAGATGAACTAGTGGATGATTCTTTTCTGAATGAGGAGCTCATGACAATCTCAATGACTGAAGAGGTTCCAATGGAGTACAAGGAGATTGTGGATTTTGTGACAAGAGGTAACTATCTAGAAGGGATGCATGCTAGGGAGAGGAAGGCCCTTGCAACAAGATCGAGACCTTACACAATGGTGGAGGATATTCCTTTTCAATAAGGAGCAGATGGTCTACTTCAAAGAGCAGTGGGTAAGGAAGAGATCCTACTCATAAAGGAGTTTCATGAAGGTTTAGTGTGTGGAGGACATTTTGCAAGAAAGGTGACTGCTTTCAAGATTCTAGATGCAAGTTACCATTGAAGAAGGATTTTCAAGGATTGTCTTGATTATTGCAAAACTTGTCATGATTGTCAAGCTTTTGCTAGGAAGTCTACATCCACTCCACCACTTAAGTCAATTCCATTTCTAAGACCTTTTGAGAAGTGGGGAATTGATTCTATAGGTCTTCTTAGTAGAACTACAAGGAACAAGCGGTACATTGTGGTTGTTACTAATTACCTTACTAAGTGGGTTTGAGACTAGATCATTGAGGGACAAGAATGAAGATGAAGTTGGTAGATTGCTTTATGAATACATTATCATTAGGTTTGGATACCCTTTGGAGTTAGTTTCTGATAGAGGAGGAGAGCTTTACAAGAAGCATCACTAGAACCATGCTACAACATTTCTCTATCATACATAGAGTAACTACATCCTATAAGCCAAATTCCAATGGCTTGGAAAAGAGAACCAATGAGAACTTGTGCATGATGTTGGCCAAAGATACAAAAATGGATGGGGCTAAATATCATTGGGATAAGAAGATTCATGCAGTTTTGTGGGAGTATAAGACAACCATGAAGACTTCCACCGGATATTCTCTATTTCAATTGGTATATGGTATTGATTCTACCTTACCTTCAATTTGATCTTCCTACCTTCCAAAGCATTCATAAGAGATTAGAGAAAACACAAGGAAGTGATGTAGAGAAGTCAAGGAAGGATGAACTCATGGAATTAGAAGAGGCAAGAGCAATTGCTATGGTTCAAGTGGAACAAGCCCAAAGGAAAAAAAGGAGAGCTATGACAAGAGGCAAGACAATAAGAAGGTGGAGCTTTTCAAAGAAGGTGATTGGGTAAATGTTGTTTGATTCCATTTGATTCAATAGAGTGCAAAAGAAGTTTTTGCCTAAGTACTTTGGACCTTTCATAGTAGAGAATATGTGGAGCAATTACACCTATGATCTCAAGGAGTTGGAAGGAAGACACTTTGATAGGATTAACCATGATAAGTTGAAAATATATCATAGAAGGTAGAGAGAACTTCACTTTGAGGACAAAGTGGAAACTTAGTCTGGGAGTAAATATTACACCCATTTGTGCATGTGTGTGGTATATGATATTTAGTTTGGTATTACAAATACTTGAGAGATATTATTTATATAGACATAAATGATGGTTCTACATTAGTTATGATCAGCTAAAGTTAGTCATAGCTAAGATTGTGGGGATCTTACTTTAGAGGAAATAGAAAAGTTGAGCACCACTATTTTAGATTCTAGTGTGTTGACTTGGTATTATTCCTAGGTGTTTGGCTTTCAAGAAAGAGTTGAGAACTCTTGGAGCCACAAGCCTTTTTGTTTTGGATTCTTCAATAGTCTAAGGATAGCCCATGTGAAGGAATTCTTGACTTAGTGGTTGGGTCAAGATAAGATCACATGCTTAGTGGAATATGCCCAAGTGGATGGATATACCTTTATACTTTTTGACTTTACTCAACTTTTAGCCTTCTAACTTGAGTTACTCCAATAATTAGTATTTTTGGTGTGTAACTATTTCACAAGTATATAAACTAGGGGCAAGGAGATACTCATCATGCTTTCATTTCCAACTATCTCTCCTTCATTGAGTTCTCTAGTGAGCAATGTCTTGAGTCTTGGAGTGTTAGCCTTGGAGGAGTATGATGGAGTTGAGATTCCTTGCCTTCTCAATACATGGTGCGCTACCATAATAGCCATCAGAGGTTCATCTTGAGTGAGAAATAGACTAGCTCACAATACTCTCTTTTCAAGGATTTACTCCTAGCAAGGATAATTCTATATCTACTAAGAGCAATTGCACCACCACTTCAACATTATCAACTACAAATACTCCAAGGAAGAAGTTAGAGATGGAGGACTTCTTGATCTCAAAGCAACAATGGAACTATGATGTGTTGGAGGAGGTTGGTAGATGTTGGTAGTCACAAGACTAACATCATAGTTGGCCAATTGATTGCTTTGAATTGTACCTTGAGAAAGGAGCTTAAAGGTGATTTTAGTTCTACAAGGAGCAAGAGGAAGAAACCAAAAGCTCTAGTATCAATGGGGGTGGTAGATGCCAAACCAACACCATGGGGGGCTTGTGAATATACCTCCAAGATTGATATGAGAGTGAATGGTCATAGCATCAAGGATGCACTTGTTGATGGAGTGTCTGCAATGAATGCCATGTCAAAGAGATTGATGAAGAAGTTGGAGTAAGATACCCTTTAGACCTTCAACTTTGTTGTGAGCATAGTTGTGGTGCACACATTTTTGTTTTTTTTTCAGAATTAAGGAGAAGAAGTGTATAGAGAAGTCGGATTGCGCATGTATGGCCGAAGAAGGCAAAGAAAAGAGTCTTTGGGTTGAAACCCAAAGTAAAGTGACTTCGGGTTATAAGGCAAAGTACTAGGAAATGCCCTGTCAGCATACAATTCAAAGTAAATTGTCTTTGGATCGGAGGGAGCTCAACCCGAGGCAAAGACAAACTAACAACCTTTCGTTGGGGCGAGAAATTCAAGAAGGGGTTGTTTCAAAACTGGCGGCTCATATGCACAAAGGTTGATTGACAATGACAGGTGCATGCCGGAGGTGTGATTTCTCAGTAGAAAGTCGAAGTGACTGAAGACAAAGAAGTGCAACTCTATAAAAATTGAAACTGCAACAACAAAATGTTGAGCAATTTTCCTTCGCCGTTGAGGAGTCATCTTGCAGGTGATCGGGGAAAGGAAAATAGAGTTGGGCTCGGGTTAGTGCGCAAGGGAGAAGTCGTGAGAGTGAAATCAAGAGAAAGTGAGAAAGCAGAAGAGATGGTAGGAGGAAAGAAGAACTCCGAATTTGTAGTGAGAAATCATGCAATTCGGAGATTAGATGTAGTAGCGAGGATCGAAGTCTTGAGCCGACTTTGGATCGCATTTCTGGCATAGAACTGGAATGTAAGTTTTTCAGGATTCATGACAGAAATCATCAAGAGTAAGTGTCTCGATGGACCCGAGGAAGAAGGGAAGAGAGGAAATCCGGCTCGCTGGACAGAGTCGGATTGGAGATTGGTACTCGGGAAGGAGGCAAGCTCGGAGCAGGGAGCCACGTTCTTAGGGAAAGGAGAGATAGCCCAAGAAACTCAGGAGGTGAGAGATGCCTTCTAGTTGAAGAGAACAAAGAATAGGTACAAGGTAGAAAGTTATAAAGACCTTGTCAAGAGAGGAATTGTGAGTGCTTTGATGGTAATCCTGAAGCCGGAGAGAACAACATATGTGATGAAACACCAAGCGGTGTTCTTTCGCAAATTTTTTACAGGAGAACCAATTAATTGGGCGAGGTGTTTTCACGGGAGAACAAGGCAGATGGTGTGGAATCTGCGGGATAAGTCGCCTCCACATTATATTGTGCCATTTGCAGCGCATTTCTACCTCGGGCTCAATTTGCTGAACTCGGTGGAGTGGAATCGGATGGTGTCGCACTTCCATCCGGATGTGCAAAAGGAGGTCGATGTTGAGGAGTAGCAATACATTTTGCAAATCTGGAGCACGGACGATTACTACGCAAAGATAGGGAAAAATGTGGAGGTCATAGTAAGTACCCCGACGAAGAAGAGGACTCGGCAAGCAAAAGCCGAAGAAAACAAGAAACCTCAGAAGATGCAGAGAAGTAACCCGAGGCGAGGAATGATGGTAATTGAGTTAGAAGATGAAGACTCAGAAGGCGAGGCCGAGCTCAAGACGGAGGACTTGGAGCATGAAGAGGAATCTGAGCTTACATTGCAGAGCAAAGATATGAGCAGTGATAGTGAGGACGGTGGAGAAATGACCTCGGCATCAGTGGTTGAAGAATACAAAGAAGAAATGCAGGCCGAGGTAGAAGCCGAAGACAATACAAAGTTGGAAGACAAAGTACCGGTGCCTGAGGAGAAGAAGATTGCAGTGCAGCAAGGAGTTCGCTCGCAACATAAGGTGAAGTGTGAGGCGGGACCAAGTCAAGTGAAGACAGAGGTAGAAGAGAGCTCAAGCAGTGAGGCATCAATCCCGATACGAAGACTCCAGAGATGAAGGCGAGTATCGGGAGAACACAAGGAGAGAAGAGAGACCCCTCCGCGGGAGGAAGAAGTTGCCAGTGATGGAGTGGAGTACCTGCGAGAGGTAGTGTGCCCGCTGCTAGTAAAGTTGGAGCAGAAGAAGAAGGAGATGCAGTCGACGTGTCCCGAGGTAAAGACTGTACTGCAAGTGGTAGCAAGATTAGAAGAAGAGAACTCGGAGTTGAGGAGGAGTGTAATCCGAGGTGAGGAGTAGAGAGAAGTATTGTGAGCGGAGGCAGTCGAGAGAAGTCAGGTAATCAAAGACCTGAAGAGAGAAGTGATCTATCAAGAGGATCTTGCAAGGAAGAGTGATATTGCAAGGGAAAGACAAGTAGCTGAAACCAAAATCTTGAAGCAGCAGTTTGCTGATTCAAGAGTAGAGCTTATCCATGCTATGGCGAGGATAACATCAAAGGATCAAGAGCTTGATAGAGTGATGGAAAGTATGGAGGAGAAGAAGCAACTCTGGCAATGAGAGTTGGCTGCGAGATATAGAGAAGAAGAGAGATTACAAGAGTTACTTTGTAATCAGGAAGAGAAGGTTGAACAGAAGGAGAAAGAGAAGGAAGCGGTGAAAGCCAAGTTCAAGCAAGAGTTGGCGATGTACAGAGAGGAATGGCTTGCAGATTGAGAACAAGAGAGGAAGACAAGATTGGAGCCATTGAAGGAGATAGTCCTCAGGGTGAATGCGATGTTAAGTATAGAAGCCAGCGTTTGAATTGAAGAAGCATGTCTGCACAAGTTGAAGTTGTTGGTGCAGGAGACGAGGCAAAGACAAGCAAAGGACACGGAGATGAATGCCTTGTTAATAAAATTAAGAACTCGTGTAGATAGGAAGGTGTTGGAAGTAGAGGATAACATTTCCATTAGATTAGACTTAGTGAAGGTAGAGCTAGAAAAACTTCGGAAAGATGTTAAAGCAAAACCTGAAGTAGATAACATAGGAGTCCAAATGTCTTCGGAGTTGCCATCAGAGACATTAGAGAAGAGTGGGTCAGGAGATAAGGAGTTAGATAGATTACCCACTAGTGAAATTTCAGATCAGGAAAGAGAATTGCTGGAATTGGTAGAAGAAGTAGAAGATCTGAAACCCGAGGAAAAGATAGTAGGAAGTAAGATTACTTTGGGTTTGGGTGTGAAAGCCGAGGAAGAAGTAGACATCGGATTGGATTAGTAATAGATTTGAGATTTGAAGAGGCAGATATGAAGAGGTGCATTGTCATTTTGGATCTACAAGTTAGAACAGTTGTGGTAGAACGGTATAGTTGTTAGAACTGTCGATTGCTTCACTATTTAAGAGTGGCATTTGTAGTAAAATGTTGTTCAGTGCTCATTATTTCTGAGAATAGATAAAGCGAAGTGCTGTGAAGCAGTGCTCATTGCTTGAGCTTGATTCAGAGTATCAACTTTGCAATTGTGTTTGTGAGTGTGTGAAGAAATTTGAAGTGCAAGTCAGAGTGTTTGTTGGATGTTGGATTCCACAGCCTTGATCTTCATTCTGTGTGTTTGATCCTAAGTGAAGTGCAATCAAAGCAATGCCTTGACAGATCTGAGAGGAATTGTAGTGTTGGTAGTATTCTGCATTTGTGAGTGCAGTGCAAAGTTGATGTGAAGCAATTTTGATCAAGGAAGTTGTGCCTTCAGTAGAGGGGTGGAACACAATTCTGAGGCGAAGTTGTTTTGCAGTGAAATGCCATTTTTGGGAGAGCTTGAATCATCACAATCAAGATTATTTGGAAAGATTTGTTGGAGTTGTGATTAAGAAGTGTGAATTCGTGACAAGACTACGAGTCAATGCTTGTTACTCTCTTCTGGGTGTGGTTTCTACCTGAGAGATTAAAGACGCAACCAAGAAGAACTACATGTTACTGTTTGACTTTGTATTTGGGTGTGGTTTCTACCTGAGAGATTAAAGACGCAACCAAGAAGAACTACATGTTACTGTTTGACTTTGTATTTGGACATTTCTGACTCGTATCTTTGTGGGAACGAACTTTACTTACCCGATTACCGCAAAAGTGATATTTTCCGGGTTGTCACAATAGCAAACAAGAAATAAGTTTGACCAATAGGGGTGATGGATAAGGTGGTAGTTTCAGTTATAAAAGGTCAGAATCTCATGATTTTCCATGTCTTGAAGGATTCAGACTATGATTTATTTCTTGGGGGGCCTTGGTTGAGAGAAACATGCACAATTGATCAATGGCAAAAAAAGAGTACTTGAGGATTGGACCTTCAAACCATAGAGTTACAATTCTTATTGCTAACACCACCAACACTTCACATTTAGATACACCATCTTTTGTTTATTGGAATCTAATTCAAAAGAAGGAGTAGACTTCCATGGAAGAGGATGAATCTGAATATGATTTAGATGTGTATCTCTTATGTGCTATAGATTTTGCACCTAAGCCAGAGGTTTTGAAGGACCTAGATAATCAACATTGACACTTGAGAAGATAAAGAGGATGTTATCTACCTTCAAGTATGGTCCAAATGTTACCAAGGAAGAGAAGGTGAGAATTTTGGAGATTTTTTGCAAGGTCATCTTGTGTTTGATTTTAGTTACAAGGATCTAAAGGAAGTCACCTTGGAGGAGCACAAGATTGAGGTTGAATCACATGCAAGACTAGTCTACCAAAAGAAATGTTGCATTAGTCAACCAATATCTTTGGTTGTGAAGGAGGAGATTGATAAGCTCAAGGAGGCTGGATTTATCTTTGAGGTGGAGAATTCAGAATGTGTGTCTCCAATTGTGATTATGAAGAAAAAGAATGGTAAGCTTTGGGTTTGTGTGAATTAAAAGAATCTCAATGTTATTACTAAGAATGACTATTACTATTACACTTTGCCATTCATTGATGACATCTTGGAGGGGGTTGCAAGTCATGAGAGGTATAGTTTTGGAGATGATTATAGTGGGTATAACCAAATCAAGATTGCACTAAAGCATCAACAACTTACCAGATTCACCACACCTTGGAGAGCTTTGTGACAACTCGGCAAATATCACTTTTGAGGTAATCAGGTACGTAAAGTTTGTTCTCGCATAGATACTGGTCAGAAATGTCCAAATATGAAGTCAAATGTCATGATGTCATTCGTCTTGATTGCATCTTTAATCTCTCAAGTAGAAACCACACCCAGAAGAGAGTAACAAGCACTGATTTGCAATCTTGTCACAGATTAACACTTCTTAATCACAACTCCATCAAATCTTTCCAAACAATCTTGATTTTGAGGATTCAAGCTCTCCTAGAAATGACACTTCATTGCAAAATGACTTTGCCTCAGAATTGTGTTCCACCCCTCCACTGAAGGCACAACTTCCTTGATCAAAATTGCTTCACATCAACTTTGCGCTGCACTCACAAATGTAGAATACTACCAACACTACAATTCCTCTCAGATCTGCCAAAGCATTGCTTTGATTGCACTTCATTCAAGATCAAACACACAGAGTAAAGATCAAGATTGCAGAATCCAACATCCAACAAGCACACTAACTTGCACTTCAAATTTCTCCACACAATCACAAAGTTGATACTTGGAATCAAGCTCAAGTGATGAGCACTGCTTCACAACACTTTGCTTTATCTATTCTCAAAAATAATGAGCACTGAACAACAACTCACTGCAAATGCCACTCTTAAATAGTGAAGCAAATGACAGTTACTAATAAAAATACCATTCTATAACAACTCTTCCAACCTGCAGATCCAAACTGACAATGCACCCCTTCAAATCTGCCTCTTCAAATCTCAAAATTGTTTCTACTTTGATCTGATGTCAACCTTGTCATTGGCTTTCAAACCTGATGATCTCTCTATAATTTCCCCATCCTCGGGTCTATCCAATTCTACTCCTAACTCTTCTATTTCTACAATTTCTTCACTACAATCTACAATTGAGGTCTCAAGTAATTGTTCTAACTCTTTATCTCCTGATCCACTCCTCTCTAAAGTTTCAGAGAACAACTCCAAAGACACTTGAACTCCTACTTCTACAACTTTGGGTCTTCGTACTTCTTCTACCTCACTACAAATTTTAGCTAACTCTGTCCTAACAAGATCTAGTCTAAGACACACATTGTCTTCCACCTCTAACATCTTCCTATCTACACAATCTTGCAGACAAATTAAGAGATTATTCAACTCTATGTCCTTTGCCTTCCTCTTGCGCGTCTCTTGCCTTCCTCCTGCGCGTCTCCTCAACACTGCAACCATCACGGTCATCTCCTTTGCTTCCTCATGACTCTTTACAAATTCTTCCCTCATCACCTTAAAGTGCTTACTCCAAAGGACCTCCTCAGCCTGAAGTTCTTTGACTTCCATCTCCATCCTCATCAACTTACTCTGTAGCAATGATGTTTCTGCACTCTAGGTCTTTACTACTGCCAATTCATCCGGCACTTGAGATTGGCACTTACCATCTCCATCTTCTTCTGCTGCAACATCATCAACAGTGGACATACGACTTTGGACAAATAGTCCACTCCTTCACACCTTGCATCATCGGCTTGGACTTTGGGTTCCAGCCACTCTATGTCTTGTACCTTGCTCCAAAGTCGTGATCTTCGCACCTTCAAAGTTTCTTCTTCTGAACTTTCTCCCCCTTCCTAAGTAAATTTACTAGGCCCCACTGTAGATACATTTAGAGCATTCTTACCCTTGGCAGTTTGGGGTTGTGCAACGACTTCCTCTCCCTTCTTCTTCTCACTTCCTCGTTCAAGCATGGAAACTTTGGGACTCGGCTTTCTGGCCTTGATCATTGGCTGTCGTGTTTACTGAACCTCTGCTTTGCCTTTGCTGTCATTGCTTAATTCTTCACTTTGTAGCTTGAACTCCTCTTCTTCTCCCGACATTCCTTCCTTCAATCCGGTTTCTGCTTCCAATTCTTCTTCTTCTTCTTCTTCATGCATGGCATCCCTTGTCTTCACTACCACCACAATTGGGTTAAGCTTTGGAACTTTTTGGGGTTGGACTATTGCAACACGACTCTCAGGCTTGGCTCTCTTTCTCACCCTTGGAAGGTTAATTGCTACAATCTTCTCCTTCCCACTCTCCTTGTAGTACACATCTCCATCTTGCACTCTTGCCATATAATATTGCTCATCTGCATTGGCCTCCTTTCGTAAATCTGAATGAAAGTGCGAACGCATTCGACTTTGTTCTTCCAAAGTCAGCAAGTTCAACCCAAAATAAAAGTGCGTTGCAAATGACACAAAGTAATGTGGTGGCATATCCATTCTCCATCCTGAAATCATCTGCCATTCTCTCTGATGCAAACATTTTGCCCAATCTACTGCCTCTCTTGAAACCGTTTGGTGAAAGAACACTACCTATTGCATAGTAACATATGTGGTTTGCTATGGCTTGAACATTTCCATCATCACGCTCACTATCCCTCTCCACTCAGGCTCTCTATAACTGTACACCTTATACCCATTCTTAGTGCGGGGTCGATTGAACAAATTTCTCACTTTGGCAGTCTCTTCTGAAGCATCACCCTTCCGATAGAAGGTGGTACCTCCTACCTCTCCTTCTTCTCTTCCCAATACTACTCTCCAATCTGCCTCCATCCATCAAGCTGGATTCCCTCTCTTCCCCTCATGCTTCGGGCCATCCTTGTAATTGCTTGCTGCAATTTCTACCATGAAACCTAGAAAACTGAAGTTCGAGTTCCAGGCCAGGAACGTGACACAAAGTCCCATCAAGACTTTGATCCGCACTATTACTTTTAATCTACAAATTGCAAGCCCTCTCACTGCACTCTACTTACTCATTTTTAGAGTCATCATGTGCTTCCTCACCTTCTTCTTGTGGAAGATTGTCCCCAAAATCCTTACCCACTCCTCTTCCTACGGATTTGCAATTTGCATTACTTTGGGTCGACTCTGAATAAGAACCGGGTAGCAACTAGACATTGCTCTTCTTCCTTGTGCAACTTGTAATTTTATAGTCATGTGCCAATCAGTCACTCTTCAGTTGCTCCTCCTCTCCAATCTCCGATTTGGTGAAGTTGTTGCCTGTCACTATCAAGAAGTTCTTGATCCCGAGGTCATTACTTTCTTCCTGCGTACTTTCTTGATTGTGCTGACTCCAAAGAAGTTTTTTACTCGTTCTTTGGATCTGCTCACGCCGCCCGATACAAAGTCTCTCCTTCTTCTTCTTCTTTGTCTTTGTGTCTTTGGGTTTTACTTCGCATCTTGACCCAAGGTCAACTTAAAGTTTTACTTCACACCCCCACTTCTTCTTATTTCTTCCCAGGTTAGCCCTCTTTAGGTTCTTACTACCTACTTCTTCTTCAAATGCTAACAAAAGAGAAAAAAAGAAAAATGTGGGTACCACAAGCTTATGCTTTGAAGGTCATGCCTTTTGGGCTTTGCAATGCTCTAGCCACATTCTAATGGTTCATGAACAAGGTATTTGAATCTTTCATTGGCAAATTTATGAAAGACTTCATTGATGGCTTTTGTGTTTATGGGAGCAAGGAGGAGCACTTTGAGCACTTCATCAAGGTCTTTTAATGCTTGGATGAAGCAAATGCATCACTCAACCCAGAGAAATGCATTTTGGTTGTGAAGAAGGTCTACTTTTGGAGCACATCATCTCCAATGATGGAATAGCAGTTGACCCTGAGAAGGTGAGGAAAATCTTAGACCTTCCATTCTATTCAAGCTTGATAAAGTTATGCCAATTCTTGGGGGTAGTTGGGTACTATAGGGGATTCATCTTCTTATTTTCCAACAAGGCTTATGCATTGATCATCTATATGAAGAAGGGTGTAGAATACATGGTGATTTTGGAGGACAAGAGGACTCTCAAAGCTTTTGAGAAGATCAAGCAATCCCTTATTGTAGCTCCAATTCTTGCTAAACCTGATTGGAGTAAGCCTTTTATCCTCTACACTAATACTTCCAATGTAGCTACAGGATGCACTCTCAGTCAATTAGACCAAGATGGGCATGATCATCCAATAGCTTATGCTACTAGATAGATGGTTTCAAAAAAAAACTACTCTATCATAGAGAGAGAAGGATGGGCAATGATTTTTGGTCTCAAGAATTTTAGACACTACTTGATTGGAGAGAAAGTCACCATTGTCATGGATCACAATGCTTTGAAGTACATCTTCAACAAGCCTAATTTAGAAGGGAGACTAGCAAGGTAGATGATACTCTTGTCTTAGTATGACTACATCATTGAGGATAGGCTACATAAGAAACATGCAAATGTTGATTTGTTAACTAAGGCCTATGATCATGATGAAGATAGACCAATGGATGATTCCCTCCCAAATGAGTAGCTCATGACAATCTTTGTCAGTCAAGAGGTTCCAATGGAGTACAAGGAGATTATGGACTTTGTTACAAGAGATAACTATCCAAAAGGAATGCATGCTAGGGAGAAGAAAGCCCTTGTAGCAAGATCTAGACTTTACACAATGGTGGAGGATATTCTATTCCAAGGAGTAGATGGTCTACTTTGAAGAGGAGTGGGTAAGGAAGGGTCTATCTTACTCATAAAGGAGTTTCATGAAGGTTTAGTGTATGGTGGACACTTTGCAAGAAAGGCGACTGCTTTCAAGATTCTAGATATAGGTTACTATTGGAGGAGGATTTTCAAGGATTGTTTTGATTATTGTAAAACTTATCATGTTTGTCAAGATTTTGCTAGAAAGTCTACTTCTACTCCACCACTTAAGTCAATTCTATTGCTAGGACCTTTTGAGAAATGAGAATTGATTTTATAGGTCCTCTTAGTAGAACCCCAAGGAACAATCAATACATTGTGGTTGTTATTGATTACCTTATCAAGTGGGTAGACCATTGAGGGACAAGAATGACAATGAAGTTTGTAGATTTCTTTATGAATGCACTATCACTAGGTTTGGATGCCTTTGGAGTTGGTTTTTGATAGAGGAGTAGAGTTTACAAGGAGCATCACTATAGCCATGCTACAACATTTGTCTATCACACATAGAGTAACTACATCTTATAAGCCAAATTCCAATGGCTTGGAAGAGAGAACCAATTAGACCTTGTGCATGATATTGGCCAAAGATGCAGAAATCGAAGGGGCTAAACATCATTGGGACAAGAAGATTCATGCAATTTGTTGGGAGTATAGGACAACCATGAAAACTTCCACCAGATATTCTCCATCTCATTTGGTATATGGTACTGAGTCTACCTTACCTATTTACTTTGATCTTCTTACCTTCCAAAGCATTCATTGGAGATTGAAGAAAGCACAAGCAGGTGATGTAGAGAAGTCAAGAAGGATCAATTCATGGAATAAGAGGAAGCAAGAGCAATTGCTATGGTTTGAGTGTAGCAAGCTCAAAGAAGAAAAAGGAGAGTTATGATAAGAGGCAAGGAAAGAAGAAGGTAGAGCTTTTCAAAGAAGATGATTGGGTAATATTGTTTGATTCCATTCAATTCAAGAAAGTGCAACAAAAGTTTTTTCCCAAGTACTTTTACACCTTTGATAGTGGAGAATTGTGGGGCAATTACACTTATGATCTCAAGGAGTTGAGAGGAAGACACTTTGATAGGATTAACCATGATAAGTTGAAGATGTATCATAGAAAGTAGAGACACCTTCACTTTGAGGAAAAAGTGAAATCTTAGTTTTGGGGTAAATGTAACACCCATTTGTGCATGTATGTGCTAATGTGATATTTAGTTTGGTATTTTAAGTAGTTGAGAGATATTATCTATATATAGATAAAGGATGGTTCTATATAAGTCATGATTAATTAAAGTTAGTCATAGTTAAGATAGAGAAGACCTTACTTCAGAGGAAGTGGAAAAGATGAGCACCACTATTTTGGATTCTAGTGTGTTGACTTGGTCTTATTCTTAGGTGTTTGGATTTGGAGAGTAAGGTACTTAGAGTGTTAGCTTTGGAGGAGTATGATGGATTTTGGGTTCCTTGCCTTCTTAGTCCATAGTGTGCTACCATAATAGCCATTAGAGGTTCATCCTGAGTGAGAGATAGGTTGGCTCACATTTCTAACTCTCACAATAATTTCAAGTGTGCTAGTTGAAGGATAAATTCAAGCTATCATGTGTAGAAATTTCAAGTCTAGATCTCAAACTTGAGATTTCACCCAAAACCACTGTAATCCCAAAAATCTACAATCCACCTCACACAATCTCTCCAAATCCTCGCATGTGTATAAGGTATACAATTTCACCTCAAAGACATCATAATGAACTATAGGGTTTACAAATAGGGCTTGGTTCTCTAACATAAGTTTAGCTTTCTCCTCCCTTTATGTTCTCTCCAAGTGAGCTCTCATAGCCTCCTTTTGTCTAATATAGAATTGTATGCATAACATTATCTTGCCTTCTAAAGAGGTCTTGGCAACGGAACCAAAAATGTAAGCCAGCCTGTCTCTTACTCAAGATGAGCCTTTGATGGCTATTTTGGTAGCACAACATGGACTAAGAAGGTAAGGAATCACAACTCCATCATACTCGTCTAAGGCTAACACTCCAAGACTCAAACCATTGCTCACTAGAGAACTCAATGAAAGAGAGATAGTTACAAATGAAAGGATGATGAATATCTTCTTGCCCCTAGTTTATAGACTTGTGAAATTATTACGCACCAAAGTTACTAATTATTGTAGTAACTCAAGTTACTAGACTAAAAGTCAAATAAAGTCTAAAGTCTAAAGGAATATCTATACTCATGGGAATATTCATCTAAGCATGTGATCTTACCTTGACCTGACCACTAAATCAAGGATTCCTTCACATGGGGTTTCATTGGAATATAGAAGAATTTAGAACAAAAAGGCTAGTGGGCCCAAGAGTTCTCAACTCTTTCTTCAAATCAAAATACCAAATCAATATACTAGAATCCAAAATAGTGATGCTCATCTTTTCTTTTTCCTCTAAAGTAAAGTTCCATCTATCTTAGTTATGACTAATTTTAACTAATCATGACTAACATAGAACCATATTTTATCTTTGTATAAATAATATTTCTCAAGCACTTATTATACCAAACTAAATATCACAATAGCACATTCATGCACAAATGGGTGTTATAGTCCCAACTCACCTAACAAAGGGTCAAAGTTATTGCAGAGCCCTAGAAGGAAAGCTAAGAGTTGTTCCATAGGGGTAAGAATTACAAAAAAAAGGTCAGAAAAGGATGAGATAGTTGGAACTTTAGGCATTAGCAGCCCTAGACCCAAAAGTATTATAGGACAAGAGGTACCGGATCAAGGAAAGACGGTGATTAATGAGTACCAAAATACGAGAAGTATTATGGAGGAAACTCATATCATGAATCTTTCAAAGCTGGTAATAGAAGGGGAGCTTCATGGTTCTAGTATAGAAGAAAAAACATTGGACATCCTAGAAGAGGGGATGAGCCAATTAAATCTATATGTAGATGGAGAAGAAGCTACTATGGGACCATCAATGGATGTTGTAGGATCTTTTATAAGGACCCACTTGGCTCGGACACAAGATAGGGAGTACAAATTGGCACTCAATGTAGTGGAACTGGTCATACAATGGGTAGAAGGTATGGTTCTACTAGCACTTGATTTCTTATAGTCAAGCCTTAGAGTTCCAAGAATCCATGGAGAAGGTGATGATTTCTTTGTAATTGTAGAGGATTTGAGGTCTAGAAACCTATGCATGGGAAGTGACCACATTATGATTGTTGAGCAAACAACCTATTTAGGGACCCAAGCAATTGAGTAGACACACAAGAAACTCATAAATTCCAAGAGTGGCTAAAGTTGGCCTGTAACACCCATTTGTGCTTGTGGTATTATGATATTTAGCTTAGTATTACAAATACTTGAGAGATATTATCTATAAACAAATAAAGGATGGTTCTACATTAGTCATGATTATCTAAAGTTAGTCATAGTTAAGATAGAGGGGACCTTACTTTAGAGGAAATGGAAAAGATGAGCACCAATATTTTGGATTCTAGTGCGTTGACTTGGTTTTATTCCTAGGGGTTTGGCTTTGAGGAAAGAGTTGAGAACTCTTGGGCCAGCAAGCCTTTTTGTTTTGGATTCTTCTCTAGTCCAAGGATAGCCCATGTGAAGGAATCCTTGACTTAGTTGTTGGGTCAAGATAAGATCACATGCTTAGTAAAATATACCCATGTGGATGGATATTTCTTTATACTTTTTGACTTTACTTGACTTTTAGCCTAGTTACTTGAATTACTATGGTAATAATAACTTTGGTGCGTAACTATTTCACAAGTACATAAACAAGGGGTGAGGAGGTGCTCATCATCCTTTCATTTGCAACTATCTCTCTTTCATTGAGTTCTCTAGTGAGCAATGTCTTGAGTCTTGGAGTGTTAGCCTTAGAGGAGTATGATGGAGTTGGGGTTCTTTGCCTTCTTAGTCCATGGTGCGCTACCTTAATAGCCATTAGAGGGTTCATCTTGAGTGAGAGACAGGCCGGCTCACAAGCCATTTCTCTAAGCCATGGGTCCAATTACAACCCAATTGTTGTTACAACTCTCCCATTGTTCATGACTTTTAGAACACCAAGAGTGATCAATGTAAACCAAAGCCACCAAGGCTTTATGTTGAGAAGACAAGGAATGGTTGGCATAATACCCGTTCCTTCAATGACTAACTCTTACACAAGATTTGCAAAAGGAAGTATTTGCAACTTGCTCTAGACTACAATAGGAAATCTGTTGGTATTCAAATTGGTAGAACAAACCTACCAATTTGATCTTGCTCTACTCATTATGGGGATGGAAATAAACTTACATGTAAATCTACAAACAAAGATTAGAAAAAAGAAATTTCTTATGTTTTGGTTGTATGGGCTTGAACTGTACAACATGTGGAAGACCAAGTGTATACTAGTAAAAGTCATCTTGTAGGGAGATATCCACTTAGAACGCCCTCACAAGTAGACTTATATGGCTATTTACTTCTTGTACTTCATCCTTAGGTACCTTGTGGAAAGTTTGAAGTTGATCAATCAAGGTTTGGCAATCAAACCTCATGTGTGTTCCACAAGAGAATACATCAAGATACCTCAAGTAGCCAACAAGAGTTGATAGAATCCACAAGGACATAAGGCTACAAGGTGCCTACAATATTACTATCAGTATTGACCCAAATGCACAGAAGGTGCATATCACTTATGTTATTCATGAGCTTAACGTAACCTTAGATCATTTGGTAGAAAGAATGAATATTATCTTCAACCATTTTGAGGATGTATCCCTAGTAAATCTTCTTTTTAGGGTTAGGTTCCTTAGTATATAAGTGGGCTTATGATAGTGGTTCTTTTCTCTTCTTCTTGGTTGGTGATTCCTTGTTTGATAGGGCATTCATTAGTTCTTTGTACTCTACTACCTAATGATTTTGAAGATGAAGGATTAATTCATTAATCAATTCTTCAAGGAGAACCCAATTTGATTGGAGAGATTCTAGTAAATAGTTTAGGAACTCACTTAATCATTGGATCCATGAATTGAGTAAATTGTTATCATGGTTGAAAGGGCAAGTCTATTCCTAATTGTGTGAAGTGACCAACCCATGTTGGGATAAAAAATATTCTTCAAAATGAAAAGATTCAATGTAATAAATATTTTCATTTTTAAGAAAAAATAAAAAATAAATCAAGAAATTCAAGCAATCCTTAATTATCAAGAAAATTCATTATATCCACTTTGATGATTGAGTTTTGGGCCCAATCTCAATAGTGTGAATGTGTAATGATATGTATTAGTGCTCCTTGTTGTACTCATTGCATTGTTGCCTAAACCATATGATGCTTTGTAGCATTATCCACACTTACCCAAAGGATGACAACCAAGTAAGTCAAAGAGGACAAACCTACAAAGCTATTTTTGAGGTTAAGTATCCAAGGGTGAGTCTTGTCATGCAGTCAAGCAAAGATCACTCTGGGAACTTTACCCACAGATTGTTATAAGAACTCTGCCCATATTACAAGAACTTTGCTCATAATTCCTCCCCGAGCCAAGAGAAAGGCTGGCCATGCAAGGGTTGTCCCATAATTACCTCATTGTGTAGCATCCATACCCTCAACTGTGGGATTGGTCTAACTTGTCAATAGCCCTTCAACTCTACTAAGGTGATCAAAAGTTCTATCTTAACCCTTATAATTTCATAAATCAAGGAGTAAGATGTGGTTCTTAGAACTTCTTGTTAGTGTCCTCCTTCAATGCCACAAAAAATGCACAAACCAATTGTTGGAATAGACCTTTGCTTCCAATGCATGGATCTATGCACAAAGGTCGCAAAGCTTTGTTTGGTATGCTTGAACTTACTCTACCTTCTTTGCCAATTGTATCAATTGATCTTTTGTCTCCTCTAATTTTGCTAAGATCTTATACTTCTCCTCTTCAATTTTTTTCATAAGGCCTACAATTTGGCCATTGTATCCTCCTTGATCCTTACTTGATCAACCATTTCATCCTTGATCTTCCTTTGCAACCTCACAAATAGGTTCTTGATTTGAATGTCTATGGTTGACTAATTCTTGTTATGCTAGACTTTGGTTGTAACTATCATTACCTTATTGTCTCCAATTTGCCTCATAAGATGTCCACCTTGTCCTCTTGAGCCTTCACTTGCTCTTGCAATGTCTTGAACAAGTGCAATAGTTTTTTATTTGTGTCTCCATCTTGCTTATATTCAATTAAATTAGTTGTATCTAATTCACCTTGGATGCTAACTAACTCCTCATCTTGTGCTTGCATTTGCTCTCCAAACTCTTATTGTTTCTTGTTTTATGAGCTAGAGCACCCACTTCTCTTCTTCCAAATTTTGGAGCTTTTTCTTTTTACTTCCTTCAAGTGATATCTCCTTTGTTCTTCAACCTAAATGCCTCTTTGTGGTACCCATATTTTTTGTTTTTATTACGTTTTGTTCTCTTTTGAAGAAGAAGTGTACATACAAAGTTGTATTGAACCCAAAATAGCATAGGAAGGAGAAGAACTATGTCTTTGTGTTGTAACCCAAAGAAAAGTGACTTCATGTCAGATACGAAGTACTTAGATCAGATCTGTCAGAGTTGAACCCAAAGTAAGGAGACTTTGCTCAATGCAAAGACAAGGTAATAGATTTCCTTTGGGTTGGAAATTCAAGAACGATACCACACACCAAAAATGGCTAAGGCACAAGTGGGAGAAAAATTGATGGTAATAGGAGAAGTGCATGCAAAAGGTGTGATTTCTTGGCAGACAATTGTTTGAAGAATGATTGAGAAAAGTTGGACTATAAAGTCAGGTTTTGAAACAAGAACAAGATGAATGACAAGTAAATTTCCTTTGCCTCTGTAGAGTCAACCTAAGGAGACTAGGGCAGAGGAGTGGCATTGAGTGAAATTGTGAAGAATTTAGAGAACTTGAGAGTTGCATGTTTAGGGGACGGGATAATTGTTTTGCAGAAGCACATCACGAAGGATAACAGAATGACTGGAATCAGGAAGTGTCCTACATTGGCAATGCAAAGCCCAGTGATTAGGAGGTTAGATGTGCTGCCTTTCATTGAAGTTCTCAATAAAATTTGCAACTTTCCTTGTGTGGAATTGGAACCTGAGTTTTCCAAATTTCATGGTAGAGATTGCAACTAGTAAATGTGTAGATGGGCCAACAACATTGGGGAAGAGAGGCAATCCGGCTTGATGGACTGAGTCGGATTGAAAGTTGGTGTTAAGAAGGGAGAGTAGAGATGAGCATGGGACCACGTTCTTGGGGAAGGAAGAAGTAGCAAAAGAAACCCAAGAGTTCAGAGAGTCTTTCACCTCAAAATGCACGGAGAATGGGTATAAGGTGGAGACATATCAAGACGCGGTGCAAAGAAGTATTGTAGGTACAATGATGACCCTGTTCAAATCCAAGTGCACCACCTATGTGACAAAGCAGTTGGTAGTGTTCTTCCACAAGATGTTTGCAGGAGAACCGATCAATTGGGCAAAGTGTTTCTATTGGCAAACAAGGCAGATGGTGTTGAATTGGAGGATGGTGACACCACCACATTAGTTTGTGCCATTTGAAGCACACTTCAACCTTGGGTTGAACCTGTTGAACAATGAAGAGGAGAAGAAGATTGTCTTGCATATCCATCCCAATCTACGATAAGAAGCCGATGATGAGAAGCGTCAATATATTCAGCAATTAAGAAGTAATGACGATCATTATGTGAGAACAGGGCAGGATTGGAAGACGGTGGTGCCCTTGATAGGCAAAAAGAAGAGAAGTAGACCCAAGGTGGAAAGCTTGCTAGTGCAGCCCCAAAAATTAAGAAGAATCAGGCAAAGACAAGGGAAGCAAGTTCAGTGGATCTTGCTTGTAGAGGAAGTCAACTCAGAAGACAAAGCAAAAGAGTCCGCATTGAAAGATCAGAAGAAGAGGAGGTGAAGTTGAGCCTACGGAGCAAAGAATCTAGTGAAGAGAGCAAAGGTGAATCTGAGGTACAGCAAGGTAAGGAGAAGGAGATGTCTTTTCAAGAAGAAATCAAGTGGCAAGATGCGGAAGAAGAAATTATGGCCTGTGAGCCGGCCTGTCACTCACTCAAGATGAACCTTTGATGGCTATTATGGTAGCACACCATGGACTAAGAAGGCAAGGAACCCCAAATCCATCATACTCCTCCAAGGCTAACACTCCAAGACTCAAGATATCTTGAGAACTCAATGAGAGAGAGATAGTTGCAAATGAAAGGATGATGAGAACCTCCTCACCCCTTGTTTATATACTTGTGAAATAGTTACGTACCAAAGTTACTAATTACCGTAGTAACTCAAATTACTGGACTAAAAGTCAAGTAAAGTCAAAAAGTAGAAAGGAATATCCATTCAATGGGCATATTCCCCTAAGCATATGGTCTTATCTTGACCCAACCACTAAGTCAAGTATTCCTTCACATGGGCTATCCTTGGACTAAAGAAGAATCCAAAACAAAAAGGCTTGCGGGCCCAAGAGTTCTCAACTCTTTTCTCAAAGCCAAACACCTAGGAATAATACCAAGTCAACACACTAAAATCCAAAATAGGGGTGCTCATCTTTTCTACTTCCTCTAAAGTAAGGTCCCCTCTATCTTAGCTATGACTAACTTTAGCTAACCATGACTAATATAGAACCATCCTTTATCTCTATATAAATAATATCTCTTAAGTACTTGTAATACCAAGCTAAATATCACAACACCACACACATGCACAAATGGGTGTTACAAGCTGAGTTAGCAATTGAGGTAGAAGAAGGACTGGTGGCAGAGCAGAGGCAGAACACACTAGAAGAAGAAGTGCAGGTTGCCTGGCAGATCATCAATTTGGATAATGATGAGAGTTCAACAGACGAGGAGTCATTGAAAATATGAAGATCCTGACTTTGTATTAAGACCTTGGGCTCGAAAGGAAAGCAACCAATCACTGTAGTCATTGAAGAGAAGGTGATAGAAGAAGTAGGATGCAAGGGCGTAGAGTATCTACGGGATGTAGTATGTTTGCTGTTATTGTAGATGGAGAAGAAGAAGAGGGAGATGCAATGCAAACATCCCAATGTGCAGACGGTGTTGCATGTGCTAGAGAGATTAGAGATGGAGAATCGGAAGTTGTAGGAGAACCTGAGTAGAGGAGGAGAGGAAAGGGAAATATTGTGAGTTGATGCAGCGTTGCAGAAGAAAATCAATGAGAACCTGCAAGAGAAGTTTGAGAAGCAAGGAAGAGAGTTGGCAATCAAAGTGAAGGAGGTTACACAAGAAAGACTTTGGGAAGAGAAGTTACAAGCCGAAGTGAAAGTGGGGCAAGAGAATGCCAAGGAAATGATGGGAGCTAAGGAAGAAGAGTTTGACGTGTTTTGCCAGAGTGTAGAAGAGAAGACAACAACCTGGCAGCGGGAATTTGCTAAGCAAGATCAAGAAGAAGGAAGGTTGAGAGATCTGGTGTAGATGTTAGAGGCAAAGATTGATCTGTATGTGAAGGAATTGGAGGATTGCACAACTGAGTATGAGGAGGAGTTGAAGCTCAGCAAAGCTGTGATAGAGGAAGACATCCATTGGAAGCAATCGGAGGACTCGCTTGAAGGAACGATCATAGAATTGAAGGCAAAGTTAACCCCAAAAGCCGAGGTGAGAATGGAGGAATCAAGGTTACATGAATTATGATTGTTGGTGCAGGAGACTCACAATAAGAATGCAAAAAACAAAGATCTGAATGCCTTGTTGATCAATCTTAGAACTCGGATTGATAGGAAGATGATAGATGTGGAGAATAACATATCTATTAGACTTGGTTTAATTAAGTTAGAGTTAGAAAGTCTTTGGAATACTATGTATATCAGACCCAAAGTAAGAGGAGTAGGAGTGCATGTATCTTTGGGTCAGTTACTTGAGACATTAGAGAAGAGTGGGTTGGAAGATAAAGAGTTAGAAAGGTTACCCATGACCTCAATCATAGTCTATAGTGAAGAGGTAGTAGAAATAGCAAAGGACTTAGTAGAATTAGGTAGATCCAAAGTACAAGAGATGAAGGAGTATTCTTCAGGATTGGAAGCTGAAGTAGAAGTAGACATTGGATCAGATTAGGACCATTTTTGAGACTGAGAGAGGTAGATATGAAGAGGTGCAATGTCATTTTGGATTTGCAGGTTTTTAGAGTTGTTAGGAAGTTAGTTAATTGTCAAGTGCTTTGAATATTTAAAGGGAGCATTTGCAATGTTATGTTGTTCAATACTCATAATTTTTGAGAATAGATAAAGCAAAGTGCTGATTTCAATGCTCGTTGCTTGAGCTTGATTTCAAGTATCAACTCTATGTTTGTGTTTGTGAGTGTTGAGAGAATTCTGAAGTGCAAGTCATTGTGCATGTTGGATGGTGGATTCCACAGCCTTGATCTTCATTCTATGTGTTTGATCTTGAGTGAGTTGCAATCAAAGCAATGCCTTGATAGATCTAAGAGGATTTGTAGTGTTGGTAGTATTTGCATTTGTGAGTGTAGCTTTGAGTTGATGTGAAACAATTTTGATCAAGGAATTTGTGCCTTTAGTGGAGGGATAGAACACAATTCTAAGGCAAAGTCATTTTATAGTGAAGTGCCATTTTTTAGAGAGATTGAATCATCACAATTGGAAGTTGTTTGGAAAGATTTGATGGAGTTGTGATTAAGTGTGACATGTTTGTGTGACAAGATTGCGAGTCAGTGCTTGTTTCTCTCTTTTTAGTGTGGTTTCTACCTAAGAGATTAAAGAGGCAACCAAGAAGAACTAATTATTACTATTTGCTTTGTGTTTGACCAATTCTGAATAGTATCTCTACAAGAACAAACTTTACTTACCTGATTACCACAAAAGTGATATTTTCCTGGTTGTCACACTCTTGTACCAAGCTATTGTTGCACTTTCTTTTGGCTATATATAGGGTACTTGCTTGAACTAACTCCTCTCATGCCTTTGCTCTCTCTTGGTAGATGTCTTGAGCTATTTGATTGATCATATTGTATAGTTGGTTATGTCTCCATGACACTTTCAATGGTAGGGAAGAAATAGCTTCATTAATTCTAACATTGAGTCCACAATATGAATTACTAACATAGATATGGGCATTAAGTCTACCTTACTTCCTCCCTAAAAGAAGTGAACCTTCTTCCTCATACCCTTGTCATCCCAAAGGCTCACCCTAGTCCTTCTCTACCTCAACCTATGCATTGGCCTTGAGTGTTGGTCTTTATGTCTCATACACTCCTTCATTTGCCAAGTCTTTGGTCTGAGGCATGCTCTCATGTTTGTGTTGCTCCAACTATTTTGGCTTGGGTAATTTTTCAACTTTGAGCACCTTTTTGGCCTTTAATGTCCCCTTTTCTTGAAGCTTAGCTTCATCTTGAAGTATCCTTTTAGCTTGAAGTAAAACTTTGTTCTTAGGTATACCTTTGTCCATCTTTGTTGATTTTGATATTCCATTGTTGGCTACCCCCTCACCTTTTGGTTCCAAATGTCTTACTTCTTTGTTGACATCTTCTTTGTGGTCCTTCTTGCCCCATTGCCCCACCTTGCCATTGTACTCTTCAATGTTGAGTCCTTCACCTTCCTTGTGAAGGGCCTTGCTTCCTTCTTCAATTGTGCTCTTACTTGCTGGAGCCAATTGTGCATCTTCTTTGTTGATTGCCTTCCTTGTCAAAAGAGAGTATGATTTGCATGAATAATTCTTTGCTTTTGGTCTCTTCATTCTTTTCTTGGGCTGTGTTCCTCTTTGATGGAGTCCTTGACCATCTATTTTCTTATCCTTAAACTCTTAGCCTTTGCTTGGCAAGAATCTTTTGCTTCTTTTTGTAGCCAAGCATGTTGCTAACTTCCTCAACTTTCAAAAACTTTCCTATTGAGGCATACTCCTCATCCACCAATCCATACTTCTTATACATTAATTTTTCATCTTAATGCAAAGCAAAATAGCCCTTCGGAAGAAGTGTGAGGAAAACTTCTTCCACTCCTCCTTTGTGAGCAATTTGATGCCCATGTAGAAATAAATGGCAAAGATAAAAAATGTGTCAGCCCTACATCCTCATCCATATCCTTGCACAACATATATGCCTAATTGATAGGCCTTCCTTTGTATAAGTACTCAAGAAGATGGCATGGTTATTTTTCAAGTATGTTGTTTGTTTTAACTTGAACAATGATCACTTCCTCTACAAGGGCCCTTCAAGTATGATTGTTATAGCTCCCTACTACTCACTCATTGTAAGTTTTATCATCCTTGAAATAAGGCATTAAACCTTACCTCCATGCTCACATCCAAACAAGTCCATTTTGTATCCAAAGGTACTACTCCCATGGTGAGTTATTTAGTCCAAGAACCTCTCTTCAATGTTCTTTAGTCCATGCAAAGACATTGCCTCTTAAATTACTTGTCCATGGATCTTGATTACCTTGAATCTCTTGCAACATTGCATGGTCACGCAAATTCTAATTCCACAATAAGAAGACTAAGTTCTTATCATAGATCAAGTCTTCTTTGCAATGTAGTGCCCACTTGTTCATCTTGGATGATTTGAGAATTATTTTAGGTATTTGCCTGCACTATTTGGGCACTCTATTCACTATGGTAACCATGGTGGGCTAGCTTGAAGGTGAGTGAAAAATCTAATAGATAAGGAGGGCAATGACATAAACACTAGCTCACTCATTCTCTCTAATTGTTAAGCACTTACACTCCTTGCTAAAGGTGCAGGAATTTATGCACAAAGTGGAGCTTGCAATTGTCTGACTTGTAAAAGTAAAAAGTGACTAACAAAATCTGATTTTAAAGAGTGGGTTCAACCATACAAGATTTTGATAGGTGCACCTTGGTTGAGCCGTTGGAGTTGGTAAGTCTTTGTAAGCTTGTGCAATTCTACTCTCTTTTCTTCCAAGAGCATCAGTTGTTGCATCCAAAGGTCCTAGCTCTCCTCTTCCAATAAGTTTATAAGTTAGCATCTCAAATTCCACCAATAGGATTAGATGTAACTCCTCCGTTAAGAAATAGAGAGTTGCTTCATAGTGATCTTCTCAATGGAGTGTTAGGCTCACAAGGCTGTCAAAAACTAAGTATCCCAATCATATGTGTAATTGTCAATTACCTTGTTCATGATCTTACACAAGAGACCATTAGCCTTCTTTGTTAGGCTGTTCACCTTCAAGTTGTAGGAGTAGTCTTCCAATGCCTAATTTGAAAGTACTTTGTAAGGGCCTCCACTAGACTCCCAATATCACTGACCAATCGTAAGGGACACTTGTATCAAGAAATGATATTGCAAAAGAAGAATTTTGCTTTTGTTTTAGCTTCATCTCTTTGAGTGGCTTTGGCCTTGACCATCTTCATTGCATAGTCGGTTTAGACTAGGATACATCTCTTTTGAGTGATCTTTGTAGCATGTTGTATTGGTCCTACAAAGTTGATTCTCCATTCTCCATGTTTCCAAGGGTGCTAAGAGTAGAATGGGTCTCAAAAGCCACTATGTAGTTGGTGGTCTTTTCATTTGTTGGTATGCATCACACTTCTTAATTTATTTGTACACATCATTATGCATGGTTGGCCACCAATAACCAATTGTCAAGATCTTCTTCATTGTATTTTGTAGGGCCTAGTGACCTCCTATCTTGAACAAAAAATCCTCTTCAATTGATATGAGCCCATCTTGTGAAGGAAGATTACTCTTTGTTCTAGGTTCAAGGTACAAAGGTATCTATATTCCACGAAGTAACATGTTTTACTTGTCATTGAGATGTGAAATAACTCCTTGTCCAAGAAGTAACCATCTAGGTTTTGACTTAGTTTTTGGTTTTGAGTTGGGACATGAAATCTGAATTCTTATTATGCACTCCCTTCCTTACCTACATTGTAGAAGTGAACTCTTTGCAAGAGAAGTACCCACCTTGCAATTTTCTTGGATAAATTTTCCTTCTTCATGAAGTTTTGCAATGCCTAGTGGTCTACATGGAAGATAAATTCATGTCCTAACAAATAATGACAAATCTTCTTGCATGTATAAAATATTCCTAATGCCTCTCTATCTAGTTGTATACTTTCTTTCCATGTCATATAGTTGTGTGCTAGTAAAATATATAGGGTAGCCTTATTGTTATCATCCTTTTGACTAATCATTACTCTTATGGCTACCAAAAAAGTATCCATCTACACATAAAACATCTTTTTCAATTAGGAGCATTTGGAGCTTGCATCACTAGGGTTTCCAATAACTTGGTCTTTAGGGCTCTAAGTGCATCCTCTTGCTCCTTTGCCTACACACTTCTTAAGTAGCTTTTTGAGGAATGTTGAGAGGATTGTATACTTGGTGATGAATTGCCTATAATACCCTAGATGGCCTAAGAAGGCCTATAATCCTCTCAAATTCTTTGGGTTTTCAAGGGCTTGGATCACCTTCATCTTTTTTTGCATCTACTTCTACCTCTACTTGAAACTTGATGTCCAAGTAGTATACCTTTGGTCATTACAAAGAAACACATTTTAGGGTGCAAGGACAATCCTATTGATTAACATTACTTGAAGGTTTTGTGTAGAAAGGAAAGGTGATTTTCCTTCTACAAAAGACACAAAAGTCATCTAAAAAGATTTCCAGGAATTTTTGAAATTTATCCATAATAATTGCCATCTTTATTGTTTGGGAATTTGCATTTATATTACATAGGAAAAATGGCATTCAATTATAATCATAAGTGCTCCAATCTGTGGTGAAGGTAATCTTGTCCCTATCTTCCTCCCAAATAGAGACTTAGTTATACTTTGAGAATCCATATAAAAAGCTATAACATTCATAACATGCAACTTGATCTAAAATAAGATCCATGAAGTGCAAAGGATAATGAGCCTTCTTTTTGGTTATATTCAACTTTCAAAAGTCTTAACACACTTGGATCTTCCCCATCTTCTTCTTGAGCAGAACTATGGTAAGGAACACCCATTCACTACTAAGCATAGGGAAGATGATATCGGCCATTTTTTTTTCTATCTCATCCTCCACTAGTAATGAGTACATTAGGTTAAGCTGATATTGTAGTTGCCAAGCTAGGACTATACCTTCTTCTAGATAAATCTAACACTCCCCAAACTATCAAGGGATCCTAGGCATCTGCTCAATTTTCTAACCAAAGATGTCTTGGTATTCTCAAAAAAGAGTTGTGAAGCCTTCATACTCAATTTGAGACATGTGCTTGAATATGTTTAAAATATTTTCTTTAGCTATAATCATATCTTGAAAATCATTGAAGTTAACAATGGCTTTTTCATGGCTCATCCTAAGTAATGCAATGTTCTACTCCCAAGCCTTGGAGTGATTACTCCTTTGGGCTTCATCTTCTATTGTATGAGTCTCCAAGTTGTTCACTTATCCTCCTCCAAAGAACCTTTGGATTTGTCCAAGGTATCTTTGGCGTATTTTCCTTACAATGATAGAGTCTCTCTTAAGTGAGGGATCTTCTTCTAGTTTACTATAACTAGTTTAGGATTTGAGGACTCTAGATCTTTGAATTGAAGCTTATGTTGATGCCAATCTAAAATAATGTGTGCTCCATACAACCAAGGCCTCCCTATATAACATGTATCTTATCTTGGTTACAAGATAAAGGATGATCTAGTCAAGGTGGAAGGCTACACCAGCTATTGTAGTTAAGACCTTTGACAACATCTGTAGAAGACCAAGGGATCTTCTATAGGTTACATTTGCAAATTGTAGGATACAAGAAGTGGGCTTAAAGGTGGTATATGAGCAGTTTTATCTATCATGACATTGACACCTAATTTGTAATCTATAGGGATGGATGGAATCATGCAACCATTGATATCTATCTCTACTTTGGGAGAGCCTAAATCTTCTAATTCTATCCGGTAGATAGTAAGCATCTTGGTGTGCTTTCCCTTCTACACCCTTCAAAATGCCAATGCTACTTGGTATTTATACAAGTTGTTATCCTCATACAACTGCTTGAACATGACATCTACCTTAGAGGAAGCCAATTCTCCAACAATATCATACTAAGCAATACCCAAAAATTGAACTTGTTTTCCTCTATTTCTTCTCTAATTTAGCCTCTTAGTAGTAGATTGTTTTGGAGTGAGCTGCATTTGCCTTTGGAGGAGATTCCTTTGGGTTTGTGTCCTTTGGATTTGGACTGCCAAGGTTGTTTTCCTTCAAGCTAAAATCTGATTCTTGCTTGAAATCACTAATGGTTGCTTCCCAACTTCTTCCATATTTCCAACATTCACCAAAATCGTTCTGATTTCTTCCTACACTAGTTCCTATAAAACTTCTAAATTTCTACTAAATACTTGGGATTAGCACTCTCACTTGGTCCAACTTGCTAGCTACCTTTGGGATGAAAGGTATCTCATTTAAGGATTCTGTGACAACCCGGCAAATATCACTTTTGCGGTAATTGGGTAAATAAAGTTCATTCATGCAGAGATACTATTCAGAATTGGTCAAATACAAAGTCAAATAGTAACATGTAGTTCTTCTTGAGTTCTTCTTTAATCTCTCAAGTAGCAACTACACCCAAAAGAGAGTAACAAGCTCACAATCTTGACAACTTGTTACAAATTCAGACACCCATAATCACAACATAGCAAATTCTGTCCAAACAAATCTTGATTGTGATGATTCAGATTTTTCCCAAAACGGCACTTCACTGCAAAATGACTTTGCTTCAGAATTGTATTCCACCCCTCCACTAAAGGCACAACTTCCTCAATCAAAATTTATTCACATCAACTTTGCGCTGTACTCACAAATGCAAAATACTACCAACACTGCAACTACTCTCAGATCTGTCAAGGCATTGCTTCAATTGCACTTCACTCAAGATCACACACATAGAATGAAGATCAAGGCTACAGAATCCAACATCTAACAAGCACATTGACTTGCAATTCAAATTTCTCCAAACACTCACAAACACAAACACAGAGTTGACACTTGGAATTAAGCTCAAGTGACGAGCACTGAAATCAGCACTTTGCTTTATCTATCTTCAAAAATATGAATACTGAACAACATAATATTGCAAATGCCACTCTTAAATAGTAAAGCAATAGACAGTTACTAACAACTATACCATTCTACAATAACTTTTCTAACCTATAGATCCAAAATGACAATGCACTCCTTCATATCTACCTCTTCAAATCTCAAATTTGTTACTCTACGGATCCGATGTCTACTTTGACTTTGGCATTCAATCCCGACAATTCCTTTATAATCTCACCATCCTCAGGTCTATCTAGTCCTGCTCCTAACTTTTCTATTTCTATAATTTCTTCACTACAAACTACAACTAAGGTCTCAGGTAATTGTTTTGACTCTTTATCTCCTCACCCCCTCTTCTCTAAAGTTTCAAAGAGCAACTCCAAAGACACTTGTATTCCTACTTCTACAACATTGGGTCTTTGTACTTCTTGTACCTCACTACAAAGTTAAGCTAACTCCGTTCTAACAAGATATAGTCTGAGACACACATTGTCTCCTACCTCTAACATCTTCCTATCTTCACGATCTCGTAGACAAAGTAATAGATTATTCAACTCCGTGTCCTTTGCTTTCCTCTTGTGCGTCTCCTGCACTAATAACTTCAGCTCATGCAATCTTGCCTCCTTGAGTTTACCTTCAACTTTTGTGCTCAGCATGGCCTTGATTTCATTGATGACTCCTTCTACCTCATCAGCTTCTCCTCAACCATAAGCTTCTCCTTGTTCCTTTCTTCCTCCAATTCAATGCAATACATCTGGAGCTCATCTTCAAATTTGGCCTTCAATCCCTCCTTCTTTGCTCAATTCATAAAGATTTGCTCCTTTGTCTCCCACACCAACCCTTGCAACCAATCTTCTTCTCTACTACGCTTTGCTAACTCTTGTTGCTAGGCTTGATCTTTCTCCGCTGCTTTCTTCTTGAGACTCTCCAACTCTTGCTCCATCACTGCCGTAATTGCTTTTGAGTGAATTAACTCTACACGCGCATCTACAATTTCCTCTTTCAACACTGCAACCAACGCAGCCATCTCCTTTGGCTCCTTGTGACTCTTGACTAACTCCTCCCTTGCCACCTCAAAGTACTTACTCCAAAGAACCTCCTCAACCCAAAGTTCTTCGACTTCCATCTCCACCCTCTTTTGCTTACTTTGCAACAACAAGGTTTCCGCACTACAAGTCTTCACTACTGCCAATTCATCCGGCACCTTGAGATTGGCACTTACCATCTCCATCCTTTTCTGCTATAGCAACGTCAACAATGGACAAACTACTTCAGATAAATAGTCCACTCTTTTTCACCTTGCACCATCGGCTCAGCCTTTGAGTTCCACCACTCTACTTCTTGCACCTTGCCCTGAAGTTGCAATCTTTGTACCTTCAAAGTTTCTTCCTCTGAACTTTCTCCCCCTTCTAGAGTAACTTTATTGGGCCTCACTTCGGATGCAGGCATTTCATTCTTACACTTGGCAGTCTAGGGTTGTGCCACAACTTCCTCTCCCTTCTTCCTCTCACTTCCTTGTTCAACCATGGAAACTTTGGGACTTGGCTTTCCTGCCTTGATCATTGGTTGTCATGTTTGCTGAACCTCTACTTTGCCTGCACTTTCACTGCTTGATTCTTCACTCCGTAGCATGAACTCCTCTTCTTCTCCCGACATTCCTTCCTTCAATCCAATTTCTCCTTCCGACTTGTCTTTTGCTTCTGGCATGGCTTCCTTTGTCTTCACTACCACTACCATTGGGTTTGGCTTTGGAACTTTCTAGGGCTAGATTGTTGCAACATGACTCTCATGCTTGGCTCTCTTTCTAGCCTTGGGAAGGTCAATTGCTATGATTTTCTCCTTCCCACTCTTCTAGTAGTATTCATACCCATCTTGCACTCTCTCCATGTAATATTGCTCATCTACATCTGCCTCCTTTTGCAAATCCGGATGAAAGTGCAAGCACATTTGATTTTGTTCCTCCAAAGTTAGCAAGTTCAACCCAAAATAAAATTGCACTGCGAAGGGCACAAAATAATGCAGTGGCATATCCATTCTCCATCCCAAAATCATCTGCCCCTCTCTCTGATGCAAACATTTTGCCCAATCTATTGCTTCCCCTACAAACATTTGGTGAAAGAACACCACCTGTTGCATAGTAACATAGGTAGTTTGCTCCGGTTTGAACATTGCCATCATCGTGCTTACTATCCCTCTCTGCTCAAGGTCTCTATAACTGTCCACCTTATACCCATTCTTAGTGCAAGGTTGATTGAACAAATTCCTCACTTTGACAGTCTCTTCTGAAGCATCACACTTCCGATAGAAGGTGGTATCTCCTACCTCTCCTGCTTCTCTTCCCAAAATTACTCTCCAATCTGCCTCTGTCCATTGAGCGGGATTCCCTCTCTTCCCCTCATGCTTTGGTCCATCCTTGCAATTACTTGCTGCAATTTCTACCATGAAACCTAGAAAACTGAAGTTCTAGTTCCAGGCCAGGAACATGATCCGAAGTCTCATCAAGACTTTGATCTGCGCTATCACTTCTAATCTACAAATTGCAAGCCCCCTCACCGCACTTTGCTTACTCACTTTCAGGGTCATTGTGTGCTTCCTCACCTTCTTCTTGGGGAAGATCATTCCTAAGATCCTAACCCACTCTTCTTCTTGCGGATTTGCAATGTGCATTACTTTGGTTTGACTCTGAATTGGAACCAAGTAGCAAATGGACATTGCTCTACTTACTCACACAACTTGTAATTTTATAGTCATTTTGTGATTGGTCATTCTTCAGTTGCTCCTCCTCTCTAGTCTCCAATTTGGTGAAATTATTTCCTGTCACTATCAAGAAGTTCTTGATCCCGAGGTCATTACTTTCTTCCCATGTACTTTTTTGATTGGGCCGACTCTGAAGAAGTTTGTTACAGGTTCTTTGGATCAGATCACACCACCCAATACAAAGTCTCTCCTTCTTCTTCTTTGTCTTTGTGGCTCCTTTGATCTTGACCCAAGGTAGACTTAGGACTTTACTCCAAACCCTTGCTTTTTCTTATTTCTTCTCGGGTTAGCTCTCTTTAGGCTCTATCCACATAATTCTTCTTCAAATTTTCCTAAAACTATCCAAAATAAAAAATTGTGGGTACCACAAATTCTTTTCTTCTTTATGTTTGATCTTTGCTAGTAGATTCAACCTTTTCTTGGATAAAACCTTCTATAGATGGCCTCATTTCCTCTTTTGCTTTGGAGATTCAGATGATTGCAAAGAAGATGTGCTACTTGTCTTGTTTGTGGTTGATTGGTTATCTACTTGGATTAACTTCCAAATTGGCTAGCCATTGTCTTCCAAAAGAGGCACATCTTCCTGGCCCAGCTCTTCCAAATTAACACAATAAAAATTTGTGTTCATATTTGTGGATGTTGGCATAAGTGCAAACCTTACTTCTGACTTTGGGGAAGGTGGTTGGGGACAATTAGCCCAATCATGATTCGGTGTTTTACAATTAGCACACAATGGAGTGTAAAAAATTTGTCTCTTGGGCTTTGGACAACATAAGGATGAATGGCCAAGAGCTCTATGGTTAAAACATGTGCCTAGGCTAGCATTCTATTTGGGAGGCAAAATTCTCCTTTGAGGTTAATTGGTAGCATACTTTCTTGGTAGATACTTGGGAATGGTGCTAAGAGGAATCATTGTCATATTGGTAGGTATTTCTTGCACTACAAAGACTTTTTAATCTTTATCAACACAATACTCTTGCTCTTCCCACACAAGAATTCATTCCACTTGATGCATCAAAGAAGAGGGACAAGGGGAAAAAACTCAATGCTAGCATGTCCCCACTTATTGCAAGTTGTGCACCAAATTTTTGGTTGGGTATATGAAGGGAGATTCCACCTTTCCTTTGCCCAAACAAAATATACTTTAAAGTTGGAAAACTCCTTGATAAGCTTGTCCTATGAGCCGGCTTATCTCTCACTCAAGATGAACCCCTAATGGCTATTATGGTAGTGCACCATGGACTAAGAAGGCAAGGAACTCCAACTCCATCATACTCCTCCAAGGCTAACACTCCAAGACTCAAGACATCACTCACTACAAAACTCAATGAGAGAGAGACAGTTGGGCTATCCTTGGACTAGAGAAGAATCCAAAACAAAAAGGCTTGTGGGCCTAAGAGTTCTCAACTCTTTCCTCAAAGCCAAACACTTAGGAATAATACCAAGTCAACACACTAGAATCCAAAATTGTGGTGCTCATCTTTTCCACTTCCTTAAAGTAGGGTCTCTTCTATCTTAGCTATGACTAACTTAAGCTAATCATGAACTATCCTTTATTTATATATAAATAATATCTCTCAAGTACTTGTAATACCAAGCTAAATATCACAATACCACACACATCCACAAATGGGTGTTATATTTACCCCCGGACTAAGTTTTCACTTGGTCCTCAAACTAAAGGTCTCTCTACCTTCTATGATACATCTTCAACTTATCATGGTTAATCCTATCAAAGTGTCTTCTTCCCAACTCCTTGAGATCATAGGTGTAATTTCCCCACACCTTCTCCACTATGAAAGGTCCAAAGTACTTAGGCAAAAACTTCTTTTGCACTCTCTTGAATCGAATAAAATCAAACAACATTACCCAATCACCTTCTTTGAAAGGCTCCACCTTCTTCTTGCCTTGCCTCTTGTCACAACTCTCCTTTTGTTTCCTTTGGGCTTGCTCCACTCAAACCATAGCAACTGCTCTTGCCTCTTCCAACACCATGAGTTGTTTCTTCCTTGAATTCTCTACATCACTTCCTTGTGCTTTCTTCAATCTCTTATGACTGCTTTGGAAGATGGGAAGATGAAAGTGAATTGGTAAAGTAGACTAAATACCATATACCAATTGAAATAGAGAATACCCGGTGGAAGTCTTCATGGTTGTCCTATACTCCACAAAACTACATGAATCCTCTTGTCCCAATGATGTTTAGCCTCCTCCATTTATGCATCTTTGGCCAACATCATGCACAAGGTCTGATTGGTTCTCTTTGCCAAGCCATTGGAATTTGGCTTATAGGATGTAGTTACTCTAGTGTGATAGAAAAATGTTGTAGCATGGCTGTAGTAATGCTTCATGTAAACTCTCCTCCTCTATTAGAAACCAACTCCAAATGGCATCGAAACCTAGTGATAATGCATTCATAAAGAAATTTACCAACTTCATCTTCATTCTTGATGTCAATGGTCTAGCCTCACCCCACTTGGTAAGGTAATTAGTAACTACTACAATGTACCAATTGTTCCTTGGGGTTCTATTGAGAGGACCTACAAAATCAATAACCCACTTCTCAAAAGGTCCTAGCAATGGAATTGATCTAAGTGGTTGAGTGGATGTAGACTTTCTAGCAAAAGCTTGACAAACATGAAGTTTGGCAATGATCAAGACAATCCTTGGAAATCCATCTCCAATAGTAACCTGCATCTAGAATCTTGAAAGTAGTCACCTTTCTTGCAAAGTGTCCTCCACACACTAAACCTTCATGAAACTCCTTTATAAGTAGGATAGACTCTTCCTTACCCATTGCTCTTTGAAGTAGACCATCTACTCCTTGGTGAAAAAGAATATCCTCCACCATTGTGTAAGGTCTAGATCTTGCTGCAAGGGCCTTCCTCTCCCTAGCATGCATCCCTTCTGGATAGTTACCTCTTGTCACAAAATCCACAATCTCCTTGTACTCCATTGGAACCTCTCGAGTGACTGAGATTGTCATGAGCTCCTCATTCGGGAAGGAATCATCCACTGGCTCATCTCCATCATGATCATAGGCCCTAGATAACAAATCAACATTTGTATATTTCTTTCCTGGCCTATCCTCAATGGTGTAGTCATACTTAGACAAGAGTATCCTTCTTGTTAGTGTTATACTCCGAGGACAAGAGAAGAGAGAAAAGACAGATTGCACACTCAAACATTTGATGCCCCAAGGGAGCACCTTCTCTTTATTATATAGACAAAGAGGATCTCCTCCAAGGAAGCTCCACCATAGGATTAGGGACACAGATAGGTGACCCGTCAGCAAGCTCCACCCTTGGATTACTTACTTGGATGGGTGACCTGTCTGGTCTAGGTCCTATCTGGTTCGTCAAACAAGCTTTGACCGGAGGGAATATTTTAGGGAATCTTCCTGTAGGAATCTCAGAATCACGTGAGTAAGGTACCATTGGAAAGCTCTTGACAAGACAAAGCAGGGGGGGAGGCCAGCCCTTCCCCCATTGGCCAAGGGGGAATCTGCACATTTTTGAGGCCTAATTCATTCGTTTAGGCCTTCGAAATTGCCTTCAAAGATTTAAGGCATATTTTGGTTCCTACTCTATTAGTAGAAGTCCCCTTTTGGTGATACCTCTTTCTGATCTGTTTAGTCCATCATGTGTAACATCCTTCCAGATGTTACCAAACCAATTGTCACCTTTAAATCATATGTCTTGTCACGCCATTTGTAGTTCCGCATCTAGATGCTCGGACACTGGAGTTCCAGTGATGGTAGTTAGAGTTATTCTAGCTGTTTCTCAGGGACTACTTTCAGACGGTTAGATTTTGTGTTCGGGGTACTGACTTCACGGTGGGGCCCACCGTCACTTTGCACCGTTTGCACCGTCGAGTGTGCCGTCAGCGGGACCGTTAGGGTTTCAGGGCTAGCTCGAGTCCAGGGGGTATAGTTTCGAAGTGAGCTCCAGAGAGCTCACTTCTCTGATGTTGAGCCTTCGAGTTCTTGGCTATGGTGGACAGAGGCCGGCGAGTGTCACCTGGATTCTCTATGCTTGAGTGGGTGTGGCTTGACTGTAATCAGTGCCCAGTTGTTGGCAGTTTATAGAGTGACAGATCAAGTACTGATCTGAGTTGAGTTGAGTTGAATTGTTAAGCAATCTGATTACATCAGAGAAGTGAAGTCAGGGGGAAATCGGGTGCAGGAACGTTGAGTGTTGGTGGTATCTCCAAGCTCGGTGGATCGTGGTAGCTCGATTCAGGTTCTGTGTTTCCCTAGTGTGCAGAAGCTCGTGTAGTTGGTGCAAATTTGGCAGTTAGGCGGACGGTGTGCGGAAGCGCTGGCCAAATTTCGAGCAAAGAAGAAGCAATTTTTGAGCAGTGTTGTGATTTTGAGCTCAAGAGGTGAAAGCAGGACCAATTTGCTGCGAGTTGGGCTCAGAAAGTGAAATTGAAGGTGGAGTTGGAAAGCTCTTCTCATGAAATTGTGATTTGGAAAAACCCGTTTTGTCAATTTGGCTCGAGTGGAAAGTTAGCGAGGGATTTGGCGGACATCCATCTTTAGGGTTTATGTCAGATTTTACGTCAGATTTACATCAGATTTACATCAGGTTCAAAGTGGCAACAAGAAAGGCCTCATTTGGCTGAATTTCGGCGTTTAGAGGCTTCGAGGCATAGGGCTGTGGGCTATGAGAGGCTATGAAGGCCTAGAAGGGCCAGCAAGCTAGCTTGCTGGCGTGAGGCTAGCTAGTTTAGTGTAGATCTTGGTCATTGGTTGGCAAAATCTGCCTTTCTTGCTAGATTGTGCGCAACAGGGTTTGACCCCTAGATCTCTTGTTCCTAGACTGGTGCTCTAGCCAACTGGTCCACCCTCACTTGTTGTCATAGTGACTGTGCCACTGTTATCTATACACATGTAGCTTTGGCTAGGAGAGGCAGTTTGATCCCATTCTTGGTGATCCTGGTAGCTTAGGACTTAGATACGAACTACTCTTATGTCAAATGCCAAATGGTGGCAAAGTCAGTCCCGTGTTGTGTTATGAGATGGAGGGTTTTTGTTTAGATTTCTTGTGATTGGATCCCCTCCATTCTCTACTTCCTGTTTGTGCACCACGTTTGTGTGAGGTGCCTTGACTTTTGAGCGTTGGTGCTCTGGTGTGCTCTCGGTGGTGAGGCTGGAGTGATGACCAGTCAGACTACCTTTGTTTCTCTTCGGTGAGGCAGGAAGTGATGACCTGCAGACCGTGAGAGTGCGTGTTATGATGGCAGGTTACAGGTTGCCCTCCCCCTAGTGTAGTTATCTCGGTTAGAGTTACATTAGTGGGTGGTGTCTAGTTGGTGTTGGTACTTGGTGGGGCACTTGCAGTTGCGACTTGCGGTTGCAGTTGGTGGTTCGGGTTTGTTGGTGTGGTTACTTTGTCACGACGGAGTTCTTTGGAGATTCCAGAGGAGTTAGCCCTGCAGTACACAGTGGGTTTACTCGGAGTGGTGCTCGGTATCAGCCTGTATCTCAGGTCCCAGTGAGGGAGGAGATTGACTCTGAGTTGGAGTTCGACACAGGAGTTGATTCAGTTGAGAGTGCACTTGGTGTGTCCGCACCGTTGTTGTGGGACATGGACGAGATTTATGGGGCCTCCAAAGGCCCTAGGCGTTACTCTGGTACAGTGGGTACCATTGAGTTGGATGACTTCATCCAGGAGTTCGATAGTTGGTGTGATCTGCAGCAGATGCGGAACCCGACTTTGTTCACACCCTTCATGGCATGGAAGGGGTTGTTTCAGCACTTAGAGGGTCCACCGATGGACGACTACCATGAGTTCAGGAGAGCTCATTTGGAGGAGATTGAGTTATGGAGACAGTATTGGTCTCCACACTATGTCTCCATCACTTCAGGTTCGGTGGCCAGGAGTAGGTCGGCTGTACCTACGAGTTCTAGCTCGAGTAGTGTTGGTGGAGCTAGTGGAGGTGCACTAGCTGGAGATAGTGCTACTACGAGTGGAGGTACCGCTGCAGGAGGTGGTGTGGTACCGGGGTTTAACCCCATGGTTGAGTTCTTCCTATGTTTGAGGCAGAACTACCAGGGAGTGCGGACTGACAAGCTGAGGAGCTTGCAGGAGTTCCAGCGGAAGGCTGGAGAGAGCCTACGCGAGGCATACACTCGCATGAGGCGGCTGATCAGTTTCACTCAGGGAGTTACTGAGGCCCAGGCAGTCCAGTTTTGGTATGGGATACTAGACAGGGAGTTGTGACGTAGAGTTCGTGATGCTACGTTGTTGCAGGCTACTTCGCCCACTTTGGCAGTAGTCTTTGGTTTGGCTGAGCGTATTGAGCTCAACATGGTGGAGGAGAGAGTGGTGACATCTGGATTTGGTAGAGAGACCTCATCCACGGTTGTGACTTCTTCTAGAGTGCAGCAGAGTGCACCACGCCCAGTTGGTTTTTGAGGACAGGGTGGACAGCCCAGATCCTATGGAGCGAGTAGAGGGCCTAGTGGAGTTAGACCCTTACCCTCATTTTCGGGGCAGCAGCAGCCAGCGAGTGGTGGTGTTGCTTGTTGGACTTGTGGTGGACCTCACCATAGGAGAGAGTGTACTCAGGGCAGCGGACCTGATACCTCTGGTGCATCACAGCCAGCACAGAGGCAGTGTGAGCATTGCCACAGATTTGGTCACACTAGTGACCGGTGTTTTGACCTACACCCGGAGTTACGGAGTGGTAGGGCTGCTATGGCAGGTAGTAGAGGAGCTCCAGTTCAGGGAGGACGAGGTGGTAGAGGTGGTGGTAGAGGATCTACACCTAGTAGGGGTGCAGTACCTGCCCTTACTTCTGACACAGCTATGGCTACTCGGATTGAGTAGTTGGAGCAGAGATTGGCTAGTATGGCTATTGCTCACAGGAGATCAGATTCGGGTGCTGAGGCTTCCACCTCATATGCTGGTGATAGAGATGCTTTGGACTTCATGTGCGGAGCAGCACAGGTGGATGCATCTGTAGCAGTGACTAGGAGTGCAGTACGTGCTCCAGAGCCTAGAGGAGCATCATTGGAGTTGGACCCACAGAGAGGAGAGGTTGGGAGATAGGTCAGACTTCCCCAGTCTTTCATGCTATCTGAGGCATTGCAGACGACATCCATGGTTCCTAGACGTCCCAGTGCAGGTGTGGTAGGTGGTGATGGAGTACCTGATGGAGTACCTGCTAGTCAGCCACCTGCTGCTACACAGATTGAGTCTAGCATGATGTTGGGGGCGGCTCAGCTGATTATGCGGCATCCTTTATTTTCAGCCAATGACATGTTTACATTGGAAGTTGACCCAGCCCCAGTGTTCCGGTTGGCTGCCACGTTGTGTGAGAGTAGGGATGGTGCAGTTCCTACTACTAGAGCAGAGGTGGTTGGTAGTGGAGCTGACTTGGTTGAGGAGCATGGGATCCGTTCAGCGACCAGTGGTTTATGGCAGGCAGCAGTGGCTAGACTGGAGGAGTTGCCAGGTAGACCGGCCTTTGAAAGAGCGCGGTTTACACCTGGTGTTGTCCTATTGGATAACCAGAGGGGGATCTTTCGTTTAGTGGGACCTTCAGGGAAGGTCTATACACCACAGAGAGTCTTGTTAGACTCTGGTGCGCAGCCCCTTATGTTGGGGAAGGCTGCAGTTGTTGGTCTGGAGTTACGGAAGACCGATTTGGAGAGGTGTCCATTTCAGATCCAGACATCTCTTGGTGGTGGTTTGACACAGTACATCACACGTGGAGAGCTTGTTGTCCAGGTTCAGCCTGGTCATCCGACTGATAGCTCGGTGGTGAGAGCTCAGGCTATTGCGACGATAACTGAGTCCTATGATGTGCTAGTTGGGGGAGCAGTGTTATACCCTATGGGTTTCAGTATTGACTATTGGGAGGAGACAGCCTCTTATAGACCTGGTTGGCAGTCTGGTGAGGGACGGGTATGTCGCCTACCAGTACGCTTCAGTAGTGGCAGTCTTGGCTCACTACAGTCCGAGACCATGGCAGCATCAGTTTTGGCTTTCAGCGGTGCAGTTACTTGGCCTGGTGACTTGTTGGAGGGGAACGCCCATGCAGAGGATACTCCAATACCAGAGGAGATCACTCGGCTATGGAGTACGAGTGGGATTGTTCCATCCACCTTGGATGTTCCATTGTGGAGTTCAGAGGAGGCATTGCAGCAGCATGCAGATCAGTTGGTGCAGCAGGCTTGGAGTGGAGCCTTCGTACCATTAGGGGATGAGTGTGAGGATGAGCCTCCAGAGGCGATTGCTTTGACACCTCTGGATACCACACTCATTGCTTGGCAGTATCCAGTAGAGGGGATATGTCTATTAGAGTTGTTTGGTGGGATCAGCACCGGACTAGCTGCGGTGTTACAGGCGGGTATCCGAGTACAGAGGTACTTGTATGTAGAGAGAGATGAGACTGCTAGGCGAGTCTCTCTACATCATGTGGCACACTTGGCCTATCGGTATCCGGAGTTATTACCGATGTCAGCAGTCAGAGGTTACCAGAAGGCCTTACCATGAGACATTTCCTTACTGGGGGCGCATGACCTAGAGAGACATGGGCCTGTTCACCTGGTGATTTCTGGATGGCCATGTCAGGGACATACACGTGCGGGCCGCGGTTTGGGTCTTCAGGATCCTCGTTCTGGTGTGTTTTGGGAGATATTACGGATACTACGACATCTCCAGGTTCATCAGTCTGTTTCTCCAGCTTACCTTTTGGAGAACGTTCCATTGATGGGTGATTCTCGCACTAGAGTGGTGGCGAGTACACATCAGGTCCATTCTTGGATGGGACCTGCTGTATTGTTAGATGCAGCCAGAGTGGGATCACGGGCTCATCGTCTTCGTCTTTGGTGGACGAACCTTTTACCGAGAGAGGTTCTACAGCGTAGTTATGATGGGATTCAGCGACTAGACCACATTCTTGTTGATGATATCTTGGATGCTGGACGTCAGTCTCAGACAGTGGTAGTGGCTGATAGGTCACCTATGGCAGTGGTGAACCTAGTTGGACAGCCTAGAGCTGCATTTCCCACACTCATGAGTTTCCCAGGCTCTCATGCTTTTCGAGAGGGAGGACATGGACTTGTTTGGGACTCACAGTTACAGCAGTTGGTGGAGCCCAATGCTGATGAGAGAGAGCGGGCGATGGGTTTTCACACCGGTATTATCGCTGTTCCAGCAGTGTCAGAGGCATCCAGGCGTCAGGTGTTAGGTCAGGCTATGGACCTGAACTATTTGACCTGGATTGTGAGCCTTGGTTTGGCAGAGTAGCGTAGGATGCGCTTGATAGGCATCACCACTCGGACACTTGTGAGCCCTGTGCCTATCGAGACGATTCAGGCACATGCTGGGGGCAATGGACCGAGTGGACATGGTATTCTTGGGACACATCCAATAGCTACTAGGGAGAGTGGTCTACTTGGAGTCCATCCAGGTGAGCGTGGGCTACTTGGATTACACCCTTGGTCCACATGGGATGCAGCCAGAGGACATATGGAGCTTGCAGCCAGAGTGGAGGGAGTTTTTCACACAGAGGTTGGGACCTCTAGTGGTCAGGAGCATGACACCATTGCTCCCAAGGGCCCAGTATAGCAGCCAGTCAGTACGTCTTCCACTCCTACTACAGTTACAGAGGATACTTGGGAGCCAGATCTTGGACCCAAGCTTACTGGAGAGGAAAGACGGAGGGTTTGGAGGTTCTTGAGGAGTCACACGAGTTGTTTTGCTTTCAGTATGAAGGATTTGGGTGCTCTGAAGGGACCTAGTATACGGATTGAGCTGACTAGCGACACACCTGTTTTCCAACGTCCTTATCGATATAGTGAGATGGAGAGGACATTGATTCAGAGCCGGAGTAGTGACCTTTTTGAGGCTGGTTTGGTGGAGATTTCACATGGAGAGTATGCATCAGCGACAATGATGCCAGCCAAGAAGGATATGCATGGCAACTATACAGATAGGCGGATGTGTGGAGATTACCGTCCTATCAACCAACAGACCAGGGCTGATCGGTATGCCATGCCTACACCGGAGGAGATTTTTGATGCGATTGGGCATGCAAAGGTCTTCAGTACTTTGGATCTTCGAGCGGGATATCATCAGTTGCCGATCAGGGAGGAAGATAAGTCCAAGACAGCATTTTGGGCTATTGATCCTCACGGCAAGGATGTGTTATATCAGTGGAGATTCTTACCATTTGGGTTGAAGAATGCTCCTGCTGAGTTCCAGAGGGTCATGGATAGGATCCTAGCTGGACTGGATTTTGCTTGGTGCTATATTGATGACATTTTGGTGTATAGCACTACTGTGGAGGAGCATGAGAGACAGTTGTTGGAGGTGTTTGAGAGGTTGAGATCTCATGGACTCAAATTACATCCTGGGAAGTGTAGGTTCTTCCATGAGCAGGTTGAGTATTTGGGTCACACTATCTACCCCGGAGGACTTGGTGTTCAGCAGACCAAGGTGGAGGCTATTGCACGTATTCCTCGGCCTACGGATGTGAGCAGAGTGCGAGCATTCCTTGGGTTGGCAAACTTCTATCGCCGCTATGTTAGAGGATTTAGTGCCATTGCCAAGGCCTTGACGAAGCTGACCAAGCTTACACAGGAGTGGTGTTGGGGAGATGAGCAGGAGAGAGCTTTTGTAGAGCTCAAGGAGAGGTTGACATCTGCTCCTATTTTGAGGAGACCGATCAGGGGACGACCATTTCAGGTTCACACTGATTGGAGTATGTTGGGGCTTGGAGCGGTGCTCACCCAACATGATGATGAGGAGAAGGAGTTTGTGGTGGCCTATGCTAGTCGCTCCAACAATTCAGCGGAGGCAAAGTATAGTTCATATGAGGGAGAGTGCTTGGCAGCAATTTGGGCAGTAGCACATTTCCGATGTTACCTATTTGGTAACCCCTTCACTCTCATCACTGATCATCAGCCGCTGAAGTGGTTGATGGAGTCCGACAAGCTTTCAGGGAAGCTTGCACGATGGGCTCTGATTTTACAGGAGTATGATTTCACGGTTGTTCACAGACCTGGAGTGGTGAACCGTGATGCAGATAGGTTGAGTAGAAACCCATGTCCCAGCCAGCAGGATCAGACCGGAGCACGTTGGCATGGTGAGACAGATGAGGAGATGGTGCCAGGTTGGCATGCATCGGCCTTTCTGTGTATATTTGCAGAGACTTTGGTGGTATCTCTCTCAGCGCATACAGGAGGAGTTATTGAGGTCACAGATCCAGAGAGTGAAGATATTGGTACAGTTCAGCGAGACATTCATGATGATGTCTTAGTGATGGACTATCTTCGCACTGGTGTTGTGGGTGGCACAGTTGGGGCCAAGGAGAGAGACCGTGTTCTTCAGCGGGCCAGACGGTTCAGATTGGAGGGTAGACACCTTTTGCGTGTATGGGAGGATGGTAGAGTGCGAGTAGTACCACTTCCATCGCAGAGACCACAGTTGGTCCGTCATGCTCATGAGGAGCTAGGACATTTTGGAGTAAAGCGTACATATAGCTTACTCCAGAGTCATTATTGGTGGCGCGGTATGCAGACCGAGGTACAACAGTTTGTTGCCAGATGTGTGGTTTGTGACCGAGTTAGAGCATCATTCAATGCTCCTATGCCACAGTTACACCCATTACCTATCATGGGATTGGGTTACCGTTGGAGTTTGGACTTTGCCGGACCTTTACCGCTGACTGTGAGACATCATCGGTATGTTTTGGTGATGGTGGAGCACTTCTCCAAATGGATTGAGTTGGTGGCACTTCCTGACAAGTCTAGTGAAGGGACAACTTACTCGTTCCTGGATTGAGTTCTTAGTCATTTTGGTGCACCAGCTGAGGTTTTGACTGATCAGGGTACAGAGTTCTTGGGAGAGTTTCAGGTCTTGTGTGACAAGGCTTTGATTGATCATCGTACTACATCCCGAGATCACCCTGAGGCAGATGGCTTAGCAGAGAGAGTGGTTCAGACAGTGAAGAGAGGATTGCGAAAGTATGGTTTGCAGAGAGGCCACTTGGGAGATTGGGATCTCCAGTTACCTTGGTTGGCCATGGGCTATCGGTTCAGCCGGCAAGCCTCCTTAGCATCCTTCTCTCCATACTTCCTACTCTATGGACGAGATCCAGATTTACCTGCAGCCATTCGTCGAGATGCTACTGTAGTTTTGGACTTGGATGACCCTGATGTATGGATGAGCGCATGTTCTCAGCGGGCAGAGATCTTTCAGAGAGTGATGCCGATGGCCTTCGAGAACTTGGTGATTGCTCAACATAGAGATACTTTACGCTATGCTACCATTCGAGGAGGAGGTTATAGACCCTCGATCCGTCGATTTCATCCAGGCAACTATGTATATCTACAGCAGACAGCACCGATGACACTTGATGTTTCTACAGGCCGCACTATCTTGAGAGTGCGCGAGGTTTTGCCATCTGGAGTCCTTGTGTTAGAAGGACGTGATGGTGTTGTTTGGAAGGATCATGTGCGCAATTGTGCGCCATGCCACCTTCCAAACATTGATGGTACTATAGACCCAAGCTTGGCACTTGTACGTGCAGGCTTGAGGTGTATGTTATGTGGCTCTTCTGGTGGAGCTGCTACTATGTTAGTGTGTGATAGCTGTTTGAGAGGATGGCATATGGCATGTATGACTCCTCCCCTCACGGTGGTTCCTCAGGGACAGTGGTTATGTCCTAGATGTACTTGACCTATAGCTAGTTCATTCTTTATATGGTATAGATTGCAGACAGGCGACTAACGATGGGGCTCCATAGCACCCGGCCTCCTGATCTTTGCCCATTAGAGGGTATACCATATACTTAGAGTAGATGGCTATCTGGAGTTAGAGGGACCTAACCACCAGCTAGGGGGGCGATTGTGGCACTTTAGAGTCTATGTATGACTTATGTGTGAGTTGTGCTTTTATAGTGTATGATGTTGACAGCGATGTATGTTGTGTAGCAATGTATATACGCACGACAGCTGTCACGCCATTTGTAGTTCCGCATCTAGATGCTCGGACACTGGAGTTCCAGTGATGGTAGTTAGAGTTATTCTAGCTGTTTCTCAGGGACTACTTTCCGACGGTTAGATTTTGTGTTCGGGGTACTGACTTCACGGTGGGGCCCACCGTCACTTTGCACCGTTTGCACCGTCGAGTGTGCCGTCAGCGGGACCGTTAGGGTTTCAGGGCTAGCTCGAGTCCAGGGGGTATAGTTTCGAAGTGAGCTCCAGAGAGCTCACTTCTTTGATGTTGAGCTTTCGAGTTCCTGGCTATGGTGGACAGAGGCCGGCGAGCGTCACCTGGATTCTCTATGCTTGAGTGGGTGTGGCTTGACTGTAATCAGTGCCCAATTGTTGGCAGTTTATAGAGTGACAGATTAAGTACTGATCTGAGTTGAGTTGAGTTGAATTGTTAAGCAATCTGATTATTGTGGCACTTTAGAGTCTATGTATGACTTATGTGTGAGTTGTGCTTTTATAGTGTATGATGTTGACAGCGATGTATGTTGTGTAGCGATGTATATACGCACGACAGTCTAGCTATTGGTTCTAAGGTTCTCAAGTCTATTTCGGTTTCTGCCCTATTAGTAGAAGTACTCTTTTGGTGATACTTCTATCTGATCTATTTTTACCATCATGTATAACATCATTCTAGAAGTTACCAAACCGAATTTGACATTTAGATCATATGGCTAACCCTTGGTATTACAGTTAGTCTCTTTCAACATAAGGCTTTTTGAAGATGTACTTCAAAGCCTTGTGATTTGTGACAATGCTAGCTTTCCCTCCAAACAAGTAGTGTCTAAAGTTCTTGAGACCAAAGATCACTACCAACCCTTCTCTCTCTGACAATGTAGTTCTTTTTTGTTGAAACCATTTGCCTAGTAGCATAAGTTATTGGATGATCATGCCCATCTTGGTCTAATTGACTAAGAGTCCATCCATCTGGGTGTCAAGCCGAGGTATTAAAGTCAATGTCAAGAAGGTTAAGGTAATCTTAGCCTTGGAATCCCCTAAAAACATTTTGGAGCTGAGCACCTTCTTGGGACATGTCGGATACTAGAAATGCTTTGTATCAAATTATGCGATGCTTGCTGACAAAGCTACTGAAGAAGTCCAAAGACTACTTGTGGGAAGCAAGTCAAGAAGAAGTTTTCCAGGTATTGAAAAAGAAATTGGTTGAAGCATCAATTATGTGGGCTCCAAATTGGGAGCGCACTTTTCATGTAGATGTGGATACTTTGTCCATGGCAATTGGAGTAGTTGAGTCAAAAGGACAACAAGAAGAAGGATTACCCAATCTATTAGGCCATCCAACAACTTTTGGTTTTAGAAAGAAATTATTCTACAACTAAAAGGGAAGCACTCAGAATGGTGTATGCATGCAAAAAGTTCTACCACTACTTATTGGGCTATAAGTTTGTCTTCTATGTTGACCATTACGCATTGCAACATTTGGTCAAGAAGGCATATTTCTCCAAGGAAATTGCAAGAAGAATTCACATATACTGTACAAGTAAGGAAGGAAGCTTCGCACTCAAACATGGACTTCCTATCAAGTTAGAAACTCAAGATCAAGAATGGGAAGTTGATGATTGCTTCCCTAAGAAAGAGTTATATCATTTGACAGCAATGCAAAGTATGAGGTATGCAGCATAATATCACTATCTGCATACTCTCCAATGTCTTGAGGGGCTGGACCCGGATTAGAGTGCAGTCTTCCTTAGGAAAATGGGGCCATATCAGCTTAAACACAACATTTTATTCAAGATGGACAAAGTCAAGTACTTCTGTGATGCTTGGAGGCATATGAAGTTGGAGGAGTAATTGAGTCTTTACAGTTCAAAGCATTGAGGAGACACTATGCCTTGAAGAATACTATAAAGAAGATTCTTTCCTTGGGGTACTGGTGGCCTATAATGTATAAAGACACGCATGCCCATATCCAAAGTTGTGATACTTGTCAGAGAATAGGAAAGCCAATGGCTACTTCCCAATGGCTTTTGAGACCAATTTTACCATTGGCCCCATCTGAGAAATGGGGAATTGATTTTGTGGGACCAATACAACCAATAACCCAAGTCACAAGAAAATGGTACATTTTGGTTTGCACTGACTATGCTACCAAGATGGTCAAAGCCAAATCAACTTGTAGAGATGATGCAAAAATAGTGGCAGAATTTTTTGTTTGAAATATCACCTCTTGATATGGAATTGATCAGTGACAGAGGGACACATTTCTTGAACTCTCTGATGGAAGCATTAACCAAATACTTTCAGATTAAACATTGGAAGATGACTCCTTATAATCCCAAAGAAAATGGCCTAACAGAGAAGGTAAATGGGTTACGCAATAAAATCCTTGAGAAGATGACTGTCAATTATACCTATGACTAGGATACAAAGTTACCAGCCATTGTCGTGGGATTGGTTGGTCTCAGGATTGCACCAGGCACCTGGCTGCTTGTGCTCAGACTGCTTGGCTTGTCAACTGTTCAAAGCCTTTTGTAATCAGACGCTCTTCCTACTTGCCCGGCTGGCAGTCCTTCTTGCTAGAGCAGCTTGCTACCAAACTTTCTAAATGTAGGCTCATGATAAATGGCTTCTTGGATTGGCCTCATTGGCACAATTGTATTCTTCAAGCTTCATTGCCAATGTTAAAGTTCTGTCCATATTAAGTTGCATTCAATGGGTTGTGATGTAATTCCTCTAACGAATCACAGTCCTATGGCCAGGTTCAAACAATCATGATCAGGTCAGTGATAGGTCTTGGAAGTGCAGCTCGACTGAGATGAGAGCTCCGAGACTGGAGTCCTCTCATTTATACTATTCATGGACTAAAGATTCACATTCATCAAGGAAGTATATATTTATCATAATCCCAAGCCTTGCAGTTATAAATTTTTCAAGGGAAACCCAAGCAGCTTTAAACAATACAATGACTGACTAAATCTTCAATGGCAAAGCATGTACACAAAGGAGGAAAACTGAGCAAGTTCTACACCCAAACCCTTACAATTCTTAGCCCTCCGTTCTATCATGACTCTGTTCAAGATCTTCTCCAAGTTTGTTCTCTGGTTGATAGGTTCTCGTTCCACTTCTTCCTTATTCTTATCCTGAAACTATTCACCTCCTTCTCTGTCATTCACCCGGACTCTTTGTTATGTCAATCTCCTCCTCTGCAAGAAAATCCTTCCTCTGGTCTGTTTTAGGAAAAAGCCTTATTTCAACAATTCTCTCCTACAGCTTCCTCTGTCCAAACCCTTCTCTTCTAAAAAATTTCTCTCTCCTGTTTGCACTATCACATCCTTCACAGTTCTATCATAATTCTCAAATGCTCTTGTCTGATCATCAGCTTCAGCAAGATCTCCCGAAACATTCTCACAGACCCTACTGCCATGTCACTACTTCAGAAAGATCTCTCTCAAACCATTCTCTCCAACCCTACTACCATGTCAATTATTCAGCAAGATCTCTTCTAAGCTTTCTCTTTAACCTCCTTAACTCCCTGTCATCTCTCATCACCATCTAGTCTTCTCTTGAAGCATTTCTCCTTAAACCCTACTCCTTGTCTTTGGCCATCAGCAACCAGCAAGAACTTTCAAATCTTTTTCTCTAACCTCTTTAACTTCCTATCATCAGATTCAGCAAAATCTCCCGAAACCCTCCTCTCAACAGCATTAATTGGTCCAGCCCTCTCCAAATTTTCCTTTGAAGTCCTTCTTGTCATTAGCCTTCAGCAAGACCTTTCAAAGATTCTCTCAAACCCTACTCCTTGTCTTCAGCCATCAACCATCATCAAGAACTCTTGAAGCCTTCTCTCTAACCTCTTTAACTTCCTGTCATCAGATTCAGCAAAATCTCCTGAAACCCTCCTCTCAAAAGCGTTAATTGGTCCAGCCCTCTCCAAACTTTCCTTCAAAGTACTTCTTGTCATCAGCCTTCAGCAAGATCCTTCCGAAAACATTCTCTCAGACCCTACTCCTCATCTTCAACCATCACCAAGAACTCTCGAAGCTTTCTCTCTAACCTCTTTAACTTCTTGTCATCAGATTTAGCAAAATCTCCCAAAACCCTCCTCTCAACAGCGTTAATTGATCCAGCCCTCTCCAAACTTCCTTTGAAGTCCTTCCTGTCATTAGCCTCCAGCAAGATCTTTTGAAGATTCTCTCAAACCCTATCCAGGCCTCTTTTCCCCCAAAAGTCTCCCCTCCTTCCAAAACCCTGCTCTTCCTCTCAAACTTCTCTCTCTCACATTGGTCCTCCAAAAACCCCAGTCCCTTCCAGAATTCAACCCCTTTTCCAAGCCAACCTATTTCTCAGTATCTCTCTCTTCATGTCCCAAAACCCTTCATCTAGATCCCGTATCCTCTCTTCTGTCCAGCACTTTCCTTTTTCTCACAACTCTTTTTCCAAACTCTTTTTTTCCAGCAACTTCCCTTTTTCTCACAACTCTTTTCTGTCCAGCAACAAAACCCTCGATACTTCTTCCCAAAATTTCACTTCCTATTGGTCCTCTCCTTTCTTGAAAAAAAGTCCTTCCTTCCTTAACATAAGAGAAAATCCTTGACCCTACAAGAACACAAAACAACTACTAGTTTCACCATAACATAAACCCTTGAGTTTTCTAACATGAAAAATTCACACCAAATGGCACCAATACTATGTGTAGTTTATTCTCCCGACAACACCGTGTTGTGGGCATATCAAATGACAGAAAAGATCAGAACCAAGCAAAATCCATATTTCTTGACATATGGCTTGCACCATATCCTACCAGTTGAATTTGAGGTACCAATGTATTGGATTTTGTGTGAGGAATGGTTGTCAGAAGAACAAATTTAGGATCTTTGGATCCATCAACTGATGTGGTTAGAAGAGAAAAGAGATGATGCAATGCAAACCACAAAAGAAGTACAAGAATAGAGGAAAGTCAAGCATGATAAGCACATCAAGCCTCTTACTATGAGTGAAGGAGATTTCATTTTGTTATATGACAATTGCCAAATATTTTTTCTAGGCAAACTGCATTTGAGATGGATGGGCCCCAATTGAGTACTTCATATTTATGACAACGGGTCCATTCAACTTGCAGACTTGGAGGGACAACCATTTGCCACTCGAGTAAATGGGTGGAGTTCAAAAATATTGGAAGATAGACTTAGAGGTCTCTAAGACACCCAAGGTCTATGTTCACAGGGATGCTCACATTTGATGGAAGGGGTATGTAGTACCCACATTTTTGTTTATTTTCTTATTTATGAAGAAGCGTACAAACAAAGACAAATTGTGCATGTATGGCACTAGAAGGCAAAGAATGGTATCTTTGGGTTGTAACTCGAGGCAAAGTGACTTTGTGTCAAAAGACAAAGTACTCGGATGGGTCCTATCAACATTCATCCCAAAGTAAGGAGACTTTGTCTTGGGGGTGCTCAACCCGTGGCAAGGACAATGTAACAACTTTCCTTTAGGGTTGGACATTCAAGAAGGTACCACACATAAAAATGGCTAGCCTATGAGCAAAGGAGAACTAACATTGATAGGAGCATGCAAAAGGTGTGATTTCTTGGTAGAAGCTCAAAGTGAAGAAAGACAGAGAAGACGTGCCACTATAAAATTTGGGATAGAGATGAAGAGATGACAGTAATTTTCCATTGCCATTAAGGAATCATCTTGAGGGAGATCAGGGAAAAGAGAGTTTAGTAAGAGACGTGCTTGTGCATCAAGAGAAAGTCAAGAGAGTTAGTCCAGGAGTCGGGCGGAAGATTAGTCACCAACCCAAAGTGGAGGAGAGTAAGATGGGAGGTGGAAAGAAGAACTCAAAATTTGTAGTGAGAAATCATGCAGTTTGGAGGTTAGATGCGATCACAAGAATTGATGTCTTTAGCAGTCTTTGGATTACATTTTTGGCATGGAATTGGAACCTTAGTTTTCTAGGTTTCATGACCAAGATCATCAAGAGTAAATGTTTCAACGGATCCAAAGCAAAGGGTAAGAGAGGAAATCCGGCTTGATGGACAGAGTTGGATTGGAGGTTAGAACTCGGAAGAGAGGCGAGTGAGGAGCAAGGAGCCACATTCTTGGGGAGAGAAGGGGTAGCTAAAGAAACCCAAGAAGTGCGAGATGCCTTTTCTTCAAAATGCACAAAGAATGGTTATAAAGTTGAGAGTTCCAAGGACCTTGTGAGGAGAGGCATCGTAGGAGCAATGATGGTTATCTTCAAGCCAGGTGAACCACTTATGTGATGAAACATCAAGTGGTGTTTTTCCATAAGATGTTTTCAGGGGAACCAATCAATTGGGCAAAGTGATTCCATCAGCACACAAGACAAATGGTATGGAATTTGAGGGACAAGTTGCCTCCACATTACATTGTGCCATTTGCAGCCCACTTCTATTTGGGATTAAATCTGTTGAATGCAGCGGAACACAAGATGGTGTCGCACTTCTACTCCGACTTAAGAAGAGATGCTAATATGGAGGAGCAACAATACATTCTTCAAATCAGGAGCAATGACAAGTATTATGTGTAGACGGGGCAAAGCGTGCAGTTGGCGGTGAATGGTCCAAAGTCAAAGAAGGAGTCAACTAGAAGAAGAAGAAATAGCAGCGACAAGACCTCGGAAGACCAGGAAAGTAAATGGTAGTAATCACATTGTTGGGAGAAGAATCAAAAGTGGAAGCCAAGTACAAGTCAGAAGACTCAAAGAGAGAGAAAGAACCTGAACTCATGTTGCAGAGTTGTGAAGCAAGTAACAAGAGTGAAGATGCAATCGGTACCGGAAGAAGAGGGAAAGGTGGAGATGGCAATAGAAGATAACTCAAAGTTAGAAGACAAAGTTCTAAAGAAAGAGGAGAAGAGGATTATCATTTAGAGAGGTGTCTGCTCCAAAAGAAATGTAATGCATGAGTCAGGGCCAAGTAGAAGAAGAGAAATGGGGAGTGAAAGTTTGGGGAGCAAGCAACCCATCCCAATAAGGTGACTTTGACTGAGGAGAAGGGTGTCAGGCAAAGAAGAAGCAAGGAAGGAGAAAAACCCGCAAGTAGAAGTGAATCAGAGCGAAGGAGTGGAGTATCTATGGGAGATTGTATGCTTGTTGCTAATAAAGTTGGAGGAGAAGAAGAAAGAGCTGCAGTTGGAGTATCTGGAGGTAAAGACTGTGTTGCAGGTGTTGGCAAGGTTAAAAGGAGAGAACTCGGAGTCAAAGAAGAGTATAACCCAAGGAGAAGAGGAAAGGAAGGTACTACGAGTAGATACAATAGTACAATATCAAGTAATAGAGAACTTAAAGAGGGAAGTGGGAAGTAAAGAGAGAGTAATAGAGCAAAATGTCATAGCCAAGGAAAGATAGATAGTTGAGTATGAAATCTTGAAATAACAGTTTGTTGATTCACAATTTGAGATCATCCATGCTATGGCAAGAGTAGCAGAGAAGGAGCAAGAGCTTGATAGAGTGATGCAAACTGTAGAAGAGAAGAAGCAGCTCTAGCACAAAGAGTTAATACTAAGGTATAGAGAAGAAGAAAGATTAAGGAGGTAACTTTGGGTTTGGAAGCCGAGGAAGAAGTAGACATTGGATTGGATTAGTAATAGTTTTGAGATTTGAAGAGGCAGATATGAAGAGGTGCACTCTCATTCTGGATCTACAGGTTGTTAGAGTTGTTATGAAGCAGATTAGGAAGTTAGTTAATTGTTGAATAGCTTTGCTTATTTAAGGGAGGCATTTGTAGTATGTTGTTGTTTAGTGCTCATTATTTCTGAGAATAGATAAAGTGAGTGTTGTGAAGCAATGCTCGTTGCTTGAGCATAATTCAACTCTGTGTTTATCAACTCTGTGTTTATGTTTGTTGAGTGTTTGGAGAATTCTAAAGTGCAAATCATTGTGCTTGTTGGATGTTGGATTCCATAGCCGTGATCTTCATTCTGTGTGTTTGATCTTGAGTGAAGTGCAATTGGAGCAATGCCTTGACAGATCTGAGAGGAATTGTAGTGTTGGTAGTATTTTGTAGTTGTGAGTGCAGCTCAGTGTTGATGTGAAGCAATTTTGATCAAGGAAGTTGTGCCTTTAGTGGAGCTCAGTGTTGATGTGAAGCAATTTTGATCAAGGAAGTTGTGCCTTTAGTGGAGGGTGGAACACAATTTTGAGGCAAAGTTATTTGCAGTAAAGTGCCATTTTTGGGAGAGACTGAATCATCACAATCAAGATTGTTTGGAAAGATTTGATGGAGTTTTGATTAAGTGTGACATTTTTGTTTGAAGAGATTGCGAGTCAATGTTTGTTACTCTCTTCTGGGTGTGGTTTCTACCTGAGAGATTAAAGAAGAACCCAAGAAGAACTAATTTGGTTACTTTGCTTTGTATTTGGACATTTGGATCAGTATCTCTGCAAGAACAAATTTTACTTACCTGATTACCGCAAAAGTGATATTTGTTGAGTTGTCATATTACTCCAAAATGTCCTAGCTCCTCATGAGCATGATAGACCAACGGTGGTCTCTAAGATGGAAGTGGTACTACTTGCACTCTACCATCTTCCCATACACACAAAAGGTGTTTGCCCTTCAATCTGAATTGTCTGGCTTGCTAAAGGACATGATCTCTCTCCTTGGCCCCAATTGTGCCACCCACAATACTAGTGGAAAGATAGTCCATCACTAAGACATCACCATGAATGTCTTGCTGAACTGTACCAATATCTTCACTCTCTATGACCCCAATAACTCCTCCTGTATGCGCTGAGAGAAATACCACCAAAGCCTCAAAAAATATGCACAAAAAGGCCAATGCATGCCAACCTGGCACCATCTCCTCATTTGTCGCACCATGCAAACATGCTCTAGTCTGATCTTGCTTGCTGGGACATGGGTTTCTTATCAACCCATCTGCATCACGGTTCACCACTCTAGGTCTATGAACAACTGTGAAATCATACTCTTGTAAAATCAAAGCCCATCATGCAAGCTTCCTTGAAAGCTTGTCAGACTCCATCAACCACTTTAGCGGTTGATGATCAATGATGAGAGTGAAGGGGTTACCAAATAGGTAACATTGGAAATATACTACTACCCAAACTACTGTCAAGCACTCTCCCTGTGGTGCCCACATGTTTTGTTTTTTTCAAAATAAAGAAGAAGAAGTGTATAGAGAAGTCGGATTGCACCTGTATGGCCAAAGAAGGCAAAGAAAAGAGTCTTGAGGATGAAACCCAAAGTAAAGTGACTTCAGGTCATAAGGCAAAGTACTCGGAAATGCCATGTCAGCAAACAACCCAAAGTAAAGTGTCTTCGTATTGGGGGGAGCTCAACCCAAGGTGAAGACAGTCTAACAACCTTTCGTCGGGGCGAGAAATTCAAGAAGAGACCGTTCAAAAACCGGCGGCCCATACGCGTGAAGGTTGATTGACAGTGACACGTGCATGTAGGAGGTGTGATTTCTCGATAGAAACTCAAAGTGAATAAAGACAAAGAAAGTGCAACTTTATAAAAATCAAACTTGCAATGATGAAATGTCAAGTAATTTTCCTTTGCCATTGAGAAGTCGTCTTGCAGGTGATCGTGGGAAGGGAAATAGAGTTGGAATCGCGTTAGTGTGTAAGGGAGAAGTCACAAGAGTGAAATCGAGAGATAGTGAGAAGGCAGAAGAGATGGGAGGAGGAAAGAAGAACTCTGAATTCACAGTGAGAAATCATGCAATTTGGAGGTTAGATGTGATTGCTAGGATCAAAGTCTTGAGCCGACTTTGGATCACTTTCTTGGCATGGAAATGGAATGTGAGTTTTCTAGGTTTCATGACAGAAATTATTGAGAGCAAGTGTCTCGATAGACTCAAGGAGGAAGAGAAGAGAGGAAATCCGGCTCGCAGGACAGAGTCGGATTGGAGACTTGTACTAGGGAATGAAGTAGGCTTGGAGCAGGGGGCCACATTCTTGGGGAAGGGAGAGATAGCTCAAGAGACTCAAGAGGTGAGAGATGGATTCTTGTCAAAGCGGACAAAGAATGGGCACAAAGTTGAGAGCTACAAAGACCCTGTGAAGAGAGGAATTGTGAGTGTGCTGATGGCCATCCTAAAGCCGGAGGGAACCACGTATGTGATGAAACACCAAGCGGTGTTCTTTCACAAGTTATTTGAAGGAGAACCGATCAATTGGGCGAGGTGTTTCCATGGGAGAACAAGGCAAATGGTGTGGAATCTGTGGGATAAATTGCCTCCACACTACATCGTCCCCTTTGTAGCGCATTTCTACCTCGGACAAAATTTGCTGAACTTGGCGGAGCAAACTCAGATGGTGTCGCACTTCCATCCTGATTTGTGAAAGGAGGTCGATGTCGAGGAGCAGCAATACATTTTGCAAATCAGGAGCACCGACGACTACTACACAAAGACAAGGAAGAACATGGAGATCAAGGTGAGTACTCCAAATACAAAGAAGAGAAGTCGGCAGGGTGATGCCGAAGACACAAAGAAACCTCGGAAGACCAGGAGAGGCAACCCGAGGCGAGGTATGGTGGTGATCGAGTCGGAGGATGAAGAATCGGAAGGTGACACCAAGCTTAAGACTGAAGACTCAGAGCACAAGGAGGAGCCCGAGCTAACACTACAGAGTGGAGATACGAGTAGCGACAGTGATGAAGGAGGAGAAATGATATCGGTGCCTACGGCTGCAGAAGGAGAAGAAGGAGTGCAGGCAAAAATCAAAGCCGAGGGCAACACACAATTGGAAGATGAAGTAATTGAGCCCGAAGAGAAGAAGATCACAGTACAGAGAGGAGTTCACTTGAGACGCAAGGCAAAGTGGGAAGCAGGTCCGAGTATGGTGAAGGAAGAAGCACCTAAAAGCTCGGGAAGCGAGGCGTCTATTCCGATACGATGACTGCAGAGAAGAAGGCAAGTATCGGGAGAAGCAGAGGTAAAGAAGGAGATCACTCCACAGGTTGAAGTAGTTGCCAATGATGGAGTGGAGTACCTGCGAGAAGTTGTGTGCCCATTGTTAGTAAAGCTAGAGTACAGGAAGAAGGAGATGCAATCAACTTGTCTAGAGGTGAAGATTGTGTTGCAGGTATTAGCAAGATTGGAAGAAGAAAACTCGGAGTTGAAGAAGAGTATAACCCGAGGTGAGGAGGAAAGAGAAGTACTGCAAGCGGAGGCAATAGTGAGAAGTCAGGTAATTGAAGACCTGAAGAGAGAAGTGAATTATTGAGAGGATATTGTGAAGAAGAGTGACATAACAAGAGAGAGACAAGTAGTTGAGTACGAGATCTTGAAGCAGCAGTTTGCTGATTCAAGAGTAGAGGTTATCCATGCTATGGCGAGAGTAGCTGCAAAGGATCAAGAGCTCGATAGGGTGATGGAGAGTGTCGAGGAGAAGAAGCAACTTTGGCAACAAGAGTTGGCACCACGATATAAAGAAGAAGAAAGATTACGAGAGTTACTTCGTAATTAGGAGGAGAGAGTTGTACAAAAGGAGAAGGAGTCGGTGAAAGCCGAGTTCGAGGCGGAGTTGGCAATGTATAGGGAGGACTGGCTTGCAGATCGAGAACGTGAAAGAAAGATGAGATTGGAGCCTTTGAAGGAGATAGTCCTCCGGATGAATGCAATGTTAAGTACAGAGGCCAACATTTGGATTGAAGAGACGAGGTTGCACGAGTTGAAATTGTTGGTGCAAGAGACGAGATGAAGACAAGCGAAGGACACGGATATGAATGCCTTGTTAATTAGTCTCAGAACTTGTGTAGACAGAAAGATCTTGGAGGCAGAAGATAACATTTTGATTAGATTAGACTTAGTGAAAATAGAGATAGAAAAACTTTGGAAAGATGTTAGAGCAAAATCCAAAGTAGATAACATAGGAGTACAAATGTCTTCAGAATTACCGGTGGAGACATTAGAGAAGAGTGGGTCGAGAGATGAAGAGTTAGAGAGATTACCCACTAGTGCAATTTCAGATCAGGAAAGAGAATTGCTGGATCTGGTAGAAGAAGTAGAAGATATGAAACCCGAGGATAAAGTAGTAGGAAGTAAAGTTACTTCGCGTATGGGTTTGAAAGCCGATGACGAAGTAGACATCAGATCGGATTAGTAACAATTTTGAGATTTGAAGAGGCAGACATGAAAAGGTGCATTGTCATTTTGGATCTGTAGGTTAGAACGGTTGTTGTAGAACGGTATAGTTGTTAGAACTATCAATTGCTTCACTATTTAAGCGTGGCATTTGCAGTCAAATGTTGTTCACTGCACATAATTTTTGAGAATAGATGAAGCGAAGTGCTGTGAAGTAGTGCTTGTTGCTTGAGCTTGATTCCGAGTATCAACGTTGTACTTGTTTTTGTGAGTGTGTGAAGAAATTCAAAGTGCAAGTCAGTGTGCTTGTTGGATGTTGGATTCCACAGCCTTGATCTTCATTCTGTGTGTTTGATCTTGAGTGAAGTGCAATCAAAGCAATGCCTTGATAGATCTGAGAGGAATTGTAGTGTTGGTAGTATTTTACATTCGTGAGTGCAATGCGAGGTTGATGTGAAGCAATTTCAATCAAGGAAGTTGTGCCTTCAGTGGAAGGGTGGAACACAATTCTGAGGCAAAGTCGTTTTGCAGTGAAGTGTTGTTTTTAGGAGAGCCTGAATCATCACAATCAAGATTGTTTGGAAAGATTTGATGGAGTTGTGATTATGGAGTTGTGATTATGGAGTGTTAATTTGTGACAAGACTACGAGTTAGTGCTTGTTACTCTCTTCTGGGTGTGGTTTCTACCTGAGAGATTAAAGATGCAACCAAGAAGAACTACATGTTATTGTTTGACTTCGTATTTGACCAATTCTGAATCATATCCTGCGGGAACAAACTTTACTTACCCAATTACCGCAAAAGTGATATTTGCCGGGTTGTCACACTCCCTCATATGAACTTTACTTTGCCTCTGCTGAATTGTTGGAGCAACTAGCATAGGCCACCACAAACTCCTTCCCCTCATCATCATGATGGATGAGAAGTGCTCCAAGCCTTAACATACTCCAATCAATATGAACTTGAAATGGTCATCCTTTGATTGGTCTCCTCAAAATAGGAGCAGATGTCAACCTCTCCTTGAGCTCTACAAAAGCTCTCTCTTGCTCATCTCCCTAATACCACTCTTGTGTAAGCTTGGTCAGCTTTTTCAAGGCCTTGGGAATAGCACTAAATCCTCTAACATAGCAGTGATAGAAGTTTCCCAACCCAAGGAATGCTCACACTCTACTCACATCTATAGGGTAAGGAATACATCCAATAGCCTCCACCTTGGTCTATTGAACACCAAGTCCTCCAAGGTAGATAGTGTGACCCAAATACTCAACCTACTCATGGAATAACCTACACTTCCCAAAATGTAATTTGAGTCCATGAGATCTCAACCTCTCAAACACCTCCAACAACTTTCTCTCATGCTCTTCCACAATAGTGTTATAGACCAAAATGTCATCAATATAGTACTGAGAAAAATCCAATCCAGCTAGGATCCTATCCATGACCCTCTGGAACTCAGCAGGAGCATTCCTTAACCCAAATGGTAAGAACCTCCATTGATATAACACATCCTTGCCATGAGGATCAATAGCTTAGAAGGTTATCTTGGACTTGTCCTCCTCTTTGATAGGCAACTGCTGATATCCCGCTCAAAGATCCAAAGTATTGAAGACCTGTGCATGCCCAATCGCATCAACAATCTCCTTTGGTGTAGGCATGGCATACCAATCAGCCCTGGTCTATTGGTTGATAGGACAGTAATCTTCACACATCCACCTATCAATGTAGTTGCCATGCATATTGTTCTTGGCTGGCATCACTGTAGCTGATGCATACTCTCCATGTGAGATCTCTACCAAACCAGCCTCAAAAAGGTCTCTACTTTCACTTTGAATCAATGTCCTCTCCATGTCACTATAGCGATAAGGATGTCAAAAAAATGGTGTATTGCTAGTCAGCTCAATCTGTATACCAAGTCCTTTAAGCGCACCCAAAGCCTTCATACTGAAAGCAAAACAACTCATGTAGCTCCTCAAGAACCTCCAAACTCTCCAATTTTCCTCTCTAGTAAGCTTGGGTCCAAGATTTGGCTCCCAAGTATCCTTTGTAATTGTCACAAGAGTGGAAGATGTACTGATTGGCTGCTATATTGGGCCCCTAGGAGCAGTAGTGTCATGCCTCCAACCACTAGAGGTCCCAACCTCTATGTGAAAAACTCCCTCCACTCTAGCTGCAAGCTCCACACGTCCTCTAGCTACATCTCAAGTGGACCAAGGGTGTAATCCAAGTAGCCCACACTCACCTGAATGGACTCCAAGTAGGCTACTCTTCTTAGTAGCTATTGGTTGTGTCCCAAGAATACCATGTCCACTTGGTCTATTGGCCCCAGCATGTGCTTGACTTGTCTTCATAGGCACAAGGCTCACAAGTGTCTGAGTGGTGATGCTTATCAAGCGCATCCTATATTGCTCTGCCAAGCCAAGGCTAAAAATCCAAGTCAAACAATCTAGGTCCATAGCCCAACCTAACACTTGATGCTTGGATACCTCTAACACTCCTAGAACAATGATAATACAGGTGCAAAAACCCATCACCCGCTCTCTCTCATCAATGTTAGGCTCCACCAACTACTGTAATTGTGAGTCCCAAACAAGTTCAAGTCCTCCCTCTCAAAAATCATGAGAGCCTAGGAAACTTATGAGTGTGGGAAATGTGGCTCTAGGCTGTCCAACTAGGTTCACCATTGCCAAAGGTGACCTATCAGCCAGTACCACTGTCTGAGACTGAAGCCCAACCTCCAAGATGTCATCAACAAGGATGTGGTCAAGTCGTTGAATCCCATCATAAGCATGTTGTAAAACCTCTTTGGGTAAGAGGTTTGTCCACCAAAGACAAAGATGATGAGCCCATGATCCTACTCTAGCTGCATCTAACAATACAACAAGTCCCATCCAAGAATGGACCTGATGTGTATTCACTACCACTCTGGTGCAAGAATCACCCATGAAAGGAATGTTTTCTAAAATGTAAGTTAGAGAAACGGACTGATGAACCTAAAGATGTTGTACTATCCATAACATCTCCTAAAACACGCCAAAACAAGGATCCTAAAGACCCAAACCTTGGCCAGTACATGTGGCCTTAACATGGCTATCCAAAAATCACCAAGTGAATAGGCCCATGTCTCTCTACATCATGCACCCCCAATAAGGAAATGTCTGCTGGTAATGCCTTTTGGTAACCTCTGACTATTGACATCAATAATAACTCAAGATACCGGTAGGCCAATGTGCCACTTGATGTAGAGAGACATAGTAATCTCATATCTCTTCACATACAAGTACCTCTATACTCGTATACCTGCCTATAATATTGTAGCTAGTTTGGTGCTAATCCCATCAAACAACTCCAATAGACATACTCCCTCTACTGGATACTGCCATGCAATGAGTGTGGTATCCAGAGGTGTCAAAGTAATTGACTCTAAAGGCTCATCCTCACACTCATCTCCTGAAGGTACGAAGGCTCCACTCCAAGCTTGTTGCACCAATTGATCTGCATGCTTCTACAATGCCTCCTCTAAACTCTACAATGGACATCCAAGGTGGATGGAACAATCCCACTCATACTCCAAATCTAGATGATCTCTTCTAGTACTAGAGTATCCTCTGCATGGGTGTTTTCCTCCAACAAGTCACAAGGCCAAGTAACTACACCACTGAAAGCTGAAACTGATGTTGCCATGGTCTCAGAATGTAGTGAGCCAAGACTGCCACTATTGAAGCATATTGGTAGGCAACATACCCATCCCTCACCAGATTGCCAACTTGGTCTATAGGAGGCTATATCCTCCTAATAGTCAATGCTTAAACCCATGGGGTATAACAATGCTCCTCCAACTAGCATAGTGTATGACTCAGCTATTGTTGCAATAGCTTGAGCTCTCACCACCAAGCTATTAGTCAGATGATCAGGCTGAACCTGGACAACAAGCTCCCCACATGTGATATATCAATGTCAAACCACCACCTAGAGATGTTTGGATCTGAAATGGACACCTCTCCACATTAGCCTTCCGTAACTCCAGATTGACTACTGTAGCCTTCCCCAACATAAGGAGTTGTGCACCAAAGTCCAACAAGACTCTCTATGGTGTATAGACCTTCCTTGAAGGTCCCACCAAATAGAAAATCCCCCTCTGGTTATCTAATAGGACAACACCAGGTGTGAACTACGCTCTCTCAATAGCCGGTCTAGTTGGGAACTCCTCCAATCTAGCCTTTGTTGCCTACCATAAACCATTGGTCGTTGAACAGATCTCATGCTCCTCAACTAAGTCAGCTCCACTATCAAACACCTCTGCTCTAGTAGTAGGAACTGCATCATCCTTACTCTCACAAAGCGTGGCAGCCAACCGGAACATTGGGGTTAGGTTCACTCCCAATGTAAACATGTCATTGGCTGAAAACAAAGGGCACCGTATAATCAGTTGAGCCACTCCCAACATCATGCTAAACTCGGTCTATGTAGTAGTAGGTGGCTGACTAGCAAGTATTCTATCATACTTGCACTAAGATGTTTAGGAGCCATGGATGTTGTCTGCAATGCCTTAGATAGCATAAAAGACTAGGGGAGTCTGACTTGTCTCCCAATCTCTCCTCTTTGTGAGTCCAGCTCCATTGATGCTCCTATAGGCTCTAGAGCATGTACTGCACTCCTAGTCACTGTTATAGATGCATTCACTTGTGCTACTCTAGACATGAAGTCCAAAGCATCTCTATCACCAACATATGAGGTGGAGGCCTCAGCACCCAAATCTGATCTCCTCAAAGGAATGGCTATACTAGCCAATCTCTGCTCCAACTGCTCAATCCGAGCAACTATATCTATATCAGAAGTAAGGGAAAGTACCATGCCTCTACTAGGTGTAGATCCTCTACCACTACCTCTACCACCTTGTCCTCCATGAACTGGAGCTCCTCTACTACTTGCCATAGCAGCCCTACCACTCCGTAACTCCGGGTGTAGATCAAAGCATTGGTCACTAATGTGACCAAATCTGTGGTAATGCTCACATTGCCTTTGTGCTGGTTGTGATGCACCAAAGGTATCAGGTCCACTGCCCTAAGTACACTCTCTCCTATAGTGAGGTCCACCACAAGTCCAACGAGCAACACCACTACTCACTGGCTATTGCTGACCCTAAAATGAAGGTAAGGGTCTAATTACAATAGGCCTTCCACTTGCTCCATAGGACCTATGCTCTCCACCTTGTCCTCAAAAACCAACTAGGCATGGTGCACTCTGCTGCACGCTAGAAGAAGTAACAACTATGGATGAGGTACCAAATCCAGATGTCACCGCCTTCTATTCCACCGTGTTGAGCTCAATATGCTCAGCCAAACCAAAGACCAATGTCAAAGTAGGCGAAGTAGCCTATAACAACATAGCATCACAAACTCTATGTTGCAACTCCTTGTCCAGTATCCCATACCAAAATTGGACTGCCTGGGGCCTTAGTAACTCCTTGAGTGAAATTGATCAGCCGCCTCATGTAATTGTATGCCTCACATAAGCTCTCTCTAGCCTTCCATTGGAACTCTTGCAAGCTCCTCAGCTTGTCAATCCGCACTCCTTGGTAGTTCTGCCTTAAACATTGGAAAAACTCCACCATGGGGTTAAAACCTAGTACCACACCACCTCCTATGGCATTACCTCCACTTGTAGTAGTACTATCTCCAACTAGTGCACCTCCACTAGCTCCACCAACACTACTCAAGCTAGAACTCGTGGGTATAGCCAATCTCCTCTTGGCAACCAAGCTTGAAGTGATGGAGATATAGTTTGGAGACCAATATTGTCTCCATTACTCAATCTCCTCCAAATGAGCTCTCCTAAACTCATGGTATTTGTCCATTGGTGGACCCTCCATATGCTAAAATAACCCCTTCTATGCCATGAAAGGTGTAAACAAAGTCGGGTTCCGCATCTATTGTAGATCACACCAACTATCAAACTCTTGGATGAAGTCATCCAACTCAATGGTACACATTGTACCAGAGTAATGCCTAGGGCCTTTGGAGGCTCCATAAATCTTGTACATGTCCCACAACAATAGTGCAAACATGTCAAATGCACTCTCAACTGAATAAGCTCCTATGTTGAACTCCAACTCAAAGTCAATCTCCTCTCTCACTAGGACATGAGATACAAGCTAATACCAAGCGCCACTTCAAGTAAACCCACTATGTATTGCAAGGCTAACTCCTCTAGGATCCCCAAAGGACTCCATCATGACAAGGTAACCACAATTGAAACCACAAACTGGAACCATAAACTGTACCAAGTACCCCATCAAGTGCCAACACCAACTGAGCACCACCAAGTGCCAATACTCACGAAACACCACTCATAAATGTAACTCTAATTGAGATAACTACACTAGGGGAAAGGGCAACCTATAACTTGCCATCAAAACCTATAACGCACTCTCACGGTCTTTATAGGTCATCACTTCCTACCTCATTGGATAAGAACTGTGAGCCGGCCTGTCTCTCACTCAAGATGAATCTCTGATGGCTATTATGGTAGTGCATCATGGACTAAGAAGGCAAGGAACCCCAACTCCATCATACTCCTCCAAGGCTAACACTCCAAGACTCAAGACATTGCTCACTAGAGAACTCAATAAGAGAGAGATAGTTGCAAATGAAAGGATGATGAGTACTTCCTCACCCCTTGTTTATATACTTGTGAAATTGTTACGCACCAAAGTTACTAATTACCATAGTAACTCAAGTTACTAGACTAAAAGTCAAGTAAAGTCAAAAAGTAGAAAGGAATATCCATTCACATGGGCATATTCCCCTAAGCATGTGGTCTTATCTTGACCCAACCACTAAGTCAAGGATTCCTCCACATGGGCTATCCTTGGACTAAAGAAGAATCCAAAACAAAAAGGCTTGTGGGCCCAAGAGTTCTCAACTCTTTCCTCAAAGCCAAACACCTAGGAATAATACCAAGTCAACACACTAAAATCCAAAATAGTGGTGCTCATCTTTTCTACTTCCTCTAAAGTAAGGTCCCCTCTATCTTAGCTATGACTAACTTTAGATAACATGACTAATATAGAACCATCCTTTATCTCTATATAAATAATATCTCTTAAGTTCTTGTAATACCAAGCTAAATATCACAATACCACCCACATGCACAAATGGATGTTACATTTGCCCCCGGACTAAGTTTTCACTTTGTCCTCAAAGTGAAGGTCTCTCTACCTTCTATGATACATCTTCAACTTATCATGGTTAATCCTATCAAAGTGTCTTCCTCCCAACTCCTTGAGATCATAGGTGTAATTGCCCCACACCTTCTCCACTATGAAAGGTCCAAAGTACTTAGGCAAAAACTTCTTTTGCACTCTCTTGAATCGAATGGAATCAAACAACATTTTCCACCTTTTCTTGCCTTGCCTCTTGTCATAGCTCTCCTTTTGTTTCCTTTGGGCTTGCTTCACTCGAACCATAGCACTTGCTCTTGCTTCTTCCAACTCCATGAGTTGATCCTTCCTTGACTTCTTGGCATCACCTCCTTGTGCTTTCTTCAATCTCCTATGAATGCTTTGGAAGGTAGGAAGATCAAAGTGAATAGGTAAGGTAGACTTAATATCATATACCAATTGAAATGGAGAATATCCGGTGGAAGTCTTCATGGTTGTCCTATACTCCCACAAAACTGCATGAATCCTCTTGTCCCAATGATGTTTAGCCCCTTCTATTCTGCATCTTTGGCCAACATCATGCACAAGGTCTGATTGGTCCTCTTTGCCAAGCCATTGGAATTTAGGTTATTGGATGTAGTTTCTCTATGTGTGATAGAGAAATGTCGTAGCATGGTTGTGGTAATGCTTCCTATAAACTCTCCTCCTCTATCAAAAACCAACTCAAAGGGCATCCAAATCTAGTGATAATGCGTTCATAAAGAAATCTACCAACTTCATCTTCAGCAAAAGCTTTTGCTAGACTTTCTAGCAAAAGCTTGACAAACATGACAAGTTTTGCAATAATCAAGACAATCTTTGAGAATCCCTCTCCAATGGTAACCTACATCTAGAATCTTGAAAGCAGTCACCTTTCCGCAAAGTGTCCTCCACACACTAAACCTTCATGAAACTCCTTATAAGTAAGATAGACTCTTCCTTACCCATTGCTCTTCGAAGTAGACCATCTGCTCCTTGGTGAAAAAGAATATCCTCCACCATTGTGTAAGGTCTAGATCTTGCTGCAAGGGCCTTACTCTCCCTAGCATGCATCCCTTCTAGATAGTTACCTCTTGTCACAAAATCCATAATCTCCTTGTACTCCATTGGAACCTCTTGAGTGATTGAGATTGGCATGAGCTCCTCATATGGGAAGGAATCATCCACTAGCTCATCTCCATCATGATCATAGGCTCTAGATAACAAATCAACATTTGCATGTTTCTTTCTTGGCCTATCCTCAATGGTGTAGTCATACTCAGACAAGAGTATCATCCACCTTGCTACTCTCCCTTCAATATTAGGCTTGTTGAAGATGTACTTCAAATCCTTGTGATCCGTGACAATGGTGACTTTCCCTCCAATCAAGTAGTGTCTAAACTTCTTGAGATCAAATATCACTGCCAACCCTTCTCTCTCCCTGACAGAGTAGTTCTTCTCTGCTGAAACCAGCTGCCTACTAGCATAAGCTATTGGATGATCATGCCCATCTTGGTCTAATTGACTAAGAGTGCATCTTATAGCTACATTAGAAGCATCTGTGTAGAGGGTGAAAGGCTTACTCCAATCAGGTGTAGCAAGAATTGGGGCTACAACAAGGGATTGCTTGAGCTCCTCAAAAGCTTTGAGATCCTTCTTGTCCTCCAAAATCACCATGTAATCTACACCCTTCTTCATGTAGATGATCAATGCATAAGCCTTGTTGGAAAATGAGAAGATGAACCTCCTATAATATCCAACCATCCCCAAGAATTGGTGTAACTTTGTCAAGCTTGAAGGGAATGGAAGGACTGAGATTTTCCTCACCTTCTCAGGATCAACTACTATTCCCTTCTTGGAGATGATGTGCCCCAAAAGTAGACCTTCTTCACATCCAAAAATGCACTTCTTTGGGTTGAGTGATGCATTTGCCTCATCCAAGCGTTGCAAGACCTTGATTAGGTGCTCAAAGTGCTCCTCCTTGCTCCCATATACACAAAAAACGTCAATGAAGTCTCTCACAAATTTCCCAATGAAAGGTTCAAATACCTTGTTCATGAACCCTTGGAATGTGGCTGGAGCATTGCAAAGCCCAAAAGGCATGACCTTGAACGCGTAAGTTCCCCAAGGTGTGGTGAATGTGGTGAGTTGTTGATGCTCTGGTGCAATCTTGATTTGGTTATATCCACTATAACCATCTCCAAACTGTACCTCTCATGACCTACAACCTCCTCCAAGATTTCATCAATGAATGGCAATGGGTAGTTGTCCTTCTTGGTAACATCATTGAGCTTCTTGTAATCCACACATACCCAAAGCTTGCCATTCTTTTTCTTCACAATGACAATTGGAGATACCCATTTTGAATTCTCTACGTCAAAGATAAATCCAGCCTCCTTGAGCTTATCAAGCTATTCCTTCACAACCAAAGATATTGTTGGGCCATACTTGAAGGTAGCTTACCTTCTCTCTACCTCCTCAAGTATCAATGGTGATTTATCTGGGTCCTTCAAAACCTCTGGCTTAGGTGCAAAATCCATAGCATACAAAGGATACACATCTAAATCAGATTCAGATTCAGATTCATCTTCCTCCGTGGAAGTCTCCTCTTCCATGCTTGTGTCCACACCTGAAGCTCCTTCTTCAGAATCTGATTCCCAATAATCAGAAGATGGTGTATCTGAATGTGAAGTGTTGGTGCAGTTAGTCACAGGAACTATGACTCTATGGTTTGATGGCCCAATCCTCAAGTACCCTTGTACCTTTGTGCCATCGATCAGGTGTGTGTGATGCTCTTAACCATGGCCTCCCAAGAAGTAAATCATAGCTTGAATCCTTCAAGACTTGGAAAGTCATGAGATTTTGAGATAACTGAAATTACCACTTTATCCATCACCCCTACTGGTCAAACTTGTTGCTTGTTTGCCATGCTCAGCACAAATGTTGAAGGTCTTGAGGGTATCATACCAAACTTCTTCATCAACCTTTTTGACATGGCATTCACTGCTGATCCTCCATCAACCAATGCATCCTTGATGTTGTGACCATTCACTCTCACATCAATCTTGGAGGTATATTCACAAGCCTCCCATGGTGTTGGCTTGGCATCCACCACCCCCATTGATACTGGAGCTTTTGCCTTCTTCTTCTTATTGCTCCTTGTAGAACTCAAACCACCTCTAAGCTCCTTTCTCAAGGTAGGGTTCAAAGCAATCAATTGGCCCATTGTGATGTTAGCCTTATGACTACCAACATCCTCCAACACATTGTAGTTCCATTGTTGCTTTGAAATCAAGAAATCCTCCATCCCCAACTTCTTCCTTAGAGTCTTTGTTGTTGATGGTGTTGAGGTGCAAGTGCTCCTAATAGACATAGGAGTATCCTTGCTTGGAGTACATCCTTGAGAAGAGTGAACATCCTCTGCAAAACAAGCTTTCTTCTTCTCTTGTGCCAAAAGCTCCAAATTAAGACTCTTGGAGTTTGAGCACTCTCCCTTCTCATACTTGCTCTCCATCACATCTATGGATGCTATCCCCTTACCTTTGTTTGGATTAGGAGCCACTTGGGTTTCACTACCACCTTCTTTCCCTCTATTGGCTCCCTCATAACCCCTTCCTCCATGGTAAGTGGAATTTGGGCAATTCCTTTGGATATGGCCTCTTCCTCCACAACCAAAACAATTTCTATCATTGAAATTGTTGGCTGGTTGACCTCCTCTATATGGATAGTTTCCATAACTCCTAGGCCCTCTCCCTACATTCTGATCCACCTCTCGTTCTGATTGTGCCGCATTGATCTTGAGATCCGCAAGTTGTTCTATGATGGTTTGAAGTGGATCTTTTGGTGGAGGTGCAAGAACTGTAGCAACTACTGCTTGTGGTGCAATCCTTGCCACCAAAGTATCAGAAGTTCCACCATACCTGTAGCCTTGAGGAGGATGCACAACCTCCTTCACCACCAAATCACTCTCATCCACTTCCAAACTCTCTTCCATACGAATTGTGATCTTGATAGCTTCAACCTTGGAAGAAGGTTTCTCATATCTCAACTTGCTTCTAATTTGTGGTCTCAATCCTCCCACAAAATTTTTGGTAAGCATGGCCCCTATGCCAATCATAGTAGTCTCCATATCATCTCCACCCTTCCTCAACACTTTGCAAAATCTGGACTCTAACTTTTCCACTCTTTCCACATAGACTCTCACTTTCTCTCCATCTCCTTGCTTGAGAAATGTAGCTTCACTCATCAATATCTCATAACTCTCATCAGGAAGAAAGTTCTCAATGAGTGCTGAAGTCAAAGTCTCCCAAGACTACTCTTCCCCATCTCTCTTCTCTCTCTTTTGGTATTCTAACTCATACCCTGTAAGTGCTACATCTTCAAAGAAATCTGGTAATAATGAGACCCACTCATTCTTCCTCCGCTCATTTTTTCCTATGCAAGCTCTCTTGAAGTCTCTCACAAAGGCCTCCACATCTTCTCCATCCTTGCCAAAGGAAACCGGAAGTTTCTCCATCTTAATCTTTCACTATCTTTCTTTCTCTCAAAATTTTTTTTTTCTCAATTTTTTTTCTTTTCTCTCACTCCATAACTAATAGAGTATGTATATGACTAACACCATTTGAGAGTAATCCACCCTATGGAACACAAAAGGCTCAGGTTGCTCCAAGATTTCTATAGCAACATAAAATCCTAGAGTGCATATTAATCAATCCCTCATGGATAGTTTATCCATAAGTTGAAAGATTATCTCCATCACTAATCTTGAGAACTAATTGATGAAGGTGGTAGTATTTCTGTAGTTGTACTAAGATTCTCTCCAAGATCTTTCACCAAAGTCTCCAAAAGTGATTTTACTCCACTACACTCATGTCCTTTTGGAAGTCCTTCAACTCCACAAACCTCACACAACTCCTTGGTCTTAGATCTTCTCCCTCCCAATCTTGGTGAAAAAGGTCCAACATGCAAACCCAAGTCAAGTAAACCTCTCCTTTCCCTCAATCTCTTGCTCTCAAAGGTCAATGGACATGAACTTGCCTTATATCCATTCTCTCCACATACAAAGCAGTTAGACTCACTCTTTCCTCCAAGTGGTGTAGGTTTTTGCATCCTCTCAACACTCTCTTCAAATTCTATTGTAAACTCTCTTTTCCTCAAATCCACCCTTACAATCACCTCAAACCCTTGGGGAACCTTGCATAGTCTCAATTTCCACTCTTGGTGATCCTCCATGTTCCCAAGATGAATCTAAACACTCAAACATGCTTTTTGTTGCTCTCAAACTCCTCATGCATGAGATCTCCACTCTGCAGAATTGACCCTTCCTCACAATTTTACTTAGAACTCTCAACTTGTACGTGACAGTCCTCCAAAAATTTTCACATGTAATAACAACTCTAATTTGTCCCTCTCTGCAAAGTTTCAGATCTTTTCATGAAGTCATTTGGCCTAGACACCTTTCTATTCAGCACACATATTTCAGATTTGGTCTGAAAACCACTCCCCTCACTTCAAAAACTCATAACTCCCTGCTCAGGAATGATCTCTCTCTGATTTTTGTGTCAGAAGGTAGGATAAAATTTACTGAATTGTCTTGGAAAGTTTCACAACAATAAACTGAAAATTAAAGAAATGGCAGACTCTGTAAGTTTCCAGAGAGCATGCAGTTGCGGGAGTAGTTTACCCTATCAACTTTCAAAAATTCTAGCTCAATGTGCATAATAGCTCTCACAATAATTCTAAGTGTGCTAACTGAAAGATAACCCAAGCTATCATGTGTAGAAATTTCAAGTTTAGATCTTAAACTTGAGATTTTGCCCAAAATCACCTTAATCCCCAAAATCTGCAATCCACCTCACACAATCTCTCCAAATCCTCTCATGTGTACAAGATGTACAAAATCACTTCAAAGACATCATAATGAACTACAGGGTATACAAATGGATCTTGGTTCTCTAACATAAGTTCAGCCCTCTCCTCTCCTAATGTTCTCTCCAAGTGAGCTCTCATAGCCTCCTTCTGCCTAATCTAGAATTGAACGCGGAACATTATCTTGCCGTCTAGAGAGGTCTCGGCAACGGAACCAAAAATGTGAGCCGGCCTGTCTCTCACTTAGGATGAACCTCTGATGGCTATTATGGTAGCGCACTATGGACTAAGAAGGAAAGGAACCCCAACTCCATCATACTCCTCCAAGGCTAACAATCCAAGACTCAAGACATTGCTCACTAGAGAATTCAATGAAAGAGAGATAGTTGCAAATGAAAGGATAATGAAAACTTCTTCACCCCTTGTTTATATACTTGTGAAATTGTTACGCACCAAAGTTACTAATTACCATAGTAACTCAAGTTACTAGACTAAAAGTCAAGTAAAGTCAAAAAGTAGAAAGGAATATCCATTCACATGGGCATATTCCCCTAAGCATGTGGTCTTATCTTGACCCAACCACTAAGTCAAGGATTCCTTCACATCGACTATCCTTGGACTAAAGAAGAATCCAAAACAAAAAGGCTTGTAGGCCCAAGAGTTCTCAACTCTTTCCTCAAAGCCAAACACCTAGGAATAATACCAAGTCAACACACTAAAATCCAAAATAGTGGTGCTCATCTTTTCTACTTCCTCTAAAGTAAGGTCCACTCTATCTTAGCTATGACTAACTTTCTCAAAAGTCAAGGTGCACAAACAAGAAGTAGAGAATGGAGGAGGTCCAATCACAAGAAATCATTATATATATATATATATATATATATATATATATATATATATATATATGTATGGAGTTTACATATGGTTAATTGAAATTAACAAAGTAGCAAATAGGCCAAATTAACCAAGAATTATAAGAATATTATAGAAGCATCTATGAAGCTAATTTGTACCTTCTAAGTATCAAGTAATGTGTACACCAAGTGATGACTTCTAGGAGGAAGCTTCTTGTATGTTCCCTATAAATACCAAAGTCAAGCTCATGCTAAGCATTTGGAGTTTAATAAACCCATGGAAGCAATCTCTTAGAGTGCAAGATAAGCTAACTAGGAAACTTCTTGAGAAGCTTTCTTCTAGTAGTTGCCTACTTGGCATGTAAGCTAAGCTAGTTAGGAAGCTTTCCAAGAAACTTCCTTCTAGAAGCCAACTACTTGGCATGAAAGTTAAGTTAATTGAGAACTTTCCACAGAAGCTTCCTCCTAGAAGTCACCACTTGGCATACACATTACTTGATAGTAGGAAGGTACCAAGTAGCTTCCTAGATGCTTCTAGAATATTCTTATAATGTTTGGTTAATTTGGTCTATCTACTACTTTGTTAGTTTTGATTAACTTGTATGTAAACTCTATATTGTTACATATTCCCTCACCACAAGTTGGTGACATCCTCATCACCATGGATGCTTCAAACTCTTAGATGGCCATTTGTGCATTTTGGAGATGAGAAAGAGACTCCCAATTAGCATCATGAAAGGGATACCTTTTCGAAAGGACTTTGTACTCAATATGTTTTTGGTGGCCATGTTGAATGTGGCGAGGTGCAAGGATACAATCAACTTCATACTCCTTATGATTTTTGATAGGGATAAGAGGAGGAGGGGGTTGGACACAAGAGGAAAAGGAAGATGGATTAGAAAAAAGGGTTTCCAATTTAGAGATATAAAAGACAAGGTGGATTTGCATATGACAAAGGCAAAGTAAGTCAATAAGCAATAGGAGAAGTTATTTGGGCAATATCAAATAGATCTATCTAATGAGGAACAATTTTACAAACTTGGGTATCAAGTGGGAGGAGTAGGTGACTAGAAGAAAGCATGACCTTATCATTGAGTTAAAAGGTGAGATCATGATGATGTTGGTCCATGTATTGTTTTTGATGATTTTGAGCAACAAGGAGATAAGATATGGCTTATTGTAGGGATTGAGATATTGTGGTCAAGAATATGGAAGTATGAGGGACATGAGATTGAGGAGGAGAAAGAAGGGAATCTAGAACAAGTGCATCTTGGCTAAAATTAAGAAAGAAGTGAAAAATTTTGGTGCTTGCTTACTTGGAGTTATTATAAGCAAATTCAACCGCTACAAGACATTCAACCTAATTGGTAAGGTGAATGTTGATAAAGGTACAAACCATATCCTCCAAGGTACAATTTGCATGTTTGGTTTGTCTATCAATTTGAGATGATAGGCCATGGACAAATCAAGCTTGGTGTCAAGTAATTGGAAGAGTGTTCGCTAAATTTTTTTGGTGAATCAAGGATCACGGTCAAAGATGAGTACACAAGGCATCCCATGGTGCTTGAAAATATTATCAAAATAGATTTAGGCCAATGTTGGAGCATCCACTATATCAAAGGTTGGTGCCAATGGATTTGCTTACTAAGCTTATCAACAAACACCAAAATTGTTGTGTGACCTTGCTTTGTCTTGGACAAGGATGTGATGAGATCTAACTCACATGTTCCTATCAAAAAGATGAGATGGATTGGTTGAAGGAGTCCACTCGGTTCTTGGTTATTGGCCTTATTGTGTTAAAAGCTCTCACAAGATTAGACAAACTCTTGAATATCTCATGACAAGTTGGGCCACCACCATTAGCATTGTAGGGTACCCAAGGTCTTATCCACACCCATGTGACCAGCAATTGGTAAGTCATGGGCTTCTTGAAGGCACACAAGTCAAAGATCACCATTGGCTAGAACATAGATTTGGTTCTCATAAAATAGAAGACCTTTCTTGAAGGAGAAAGTGTTATATTTTTTGGCATGTATTTCAAGATGGCCTTGTACCATTTGAAAGAAGTGGTCTTGTTGTAAATTGATCTTGAACTCAATTTTGACTTTTGAGTCAATTGACACTATCTTAATTGTTGCCGTGATGAGAGAAAGAGTCTTCAAATCAAGTTGTTGTCATAGGGCATCAAGAATGACATGGAATCAACCAGGTTTTTACTTAAGTTTGATATCAAAAAATTGCAGTTGTTCCTCCTATCAATAATATTTACTCTTCATTTGTTATAAATATAATGTTTGCAACAAGAGTTTGTGATCTATTTGCATGATCACTTGTTTCCCCAAGAGATAATGCCTCCAAACCTTGGTGGCATATACCATTACCATTGCTAGTTTTTCTTGCTCTCAAGCATAATAATTCCTTTCTATGGTGTTTAGTTGGCAAGACATAAAGACAATGGGATGTAACCCATCTAGAAGTTCTTGTTGCAACACAACTCCAATAGCAAAGTTAGAAGCATATAAATCAACCACACAAGGTAGTTGAGGATCATATAGTTGAAGAATGGATCTTGAAGACATTATATATTTTAGCTTTGGAATTCTTCTTTGTGCTTGGTGGTCCATCGAAAGCTTGAGGTCTTCCCTAAGAGATTAGTCAATGGAGCAATCACATGAGCATAATAGTGGATGAACCATTGGTAAAAAATTATATTAAATTCTTTCACTTCTATGGCATCCTTCAAAGTAGGCCAATTTAGTAATGGTCTTGATTTTCTCTTCTTCCATCTTGATCCTCATCCAATGAGACCTTATGACCTAAGAAGGTAACTTCCTTCTACCAAAAGGCACACTTGGACTTATTGCAATAAAACTTCCATTGACATAGTCATCTGAGGACTTCTTGCATGTGATTTGTGTGTTCTACTTCCATCTTGTTAAAGATTAAAATATCATCCAAGAATATCACCATGTACCAATCTAATAGTTCATCCAACATCCCATGCATCTAATCCATGAAGATTATCAGAGCATTAGTGAGCCTAAAAGGTAGAACTCTCCATTTAAAGTGTCCATACCTTGTGTGAAAGGTAGTCTTTTGCACATCCTCTCTATCAATGAGAATCTTCCACTACTCATTTTGGAGATCAAACTTGGAGAACTATCATGCTCCACTCAATTGATCTAACAAGTCATCAATTCAAGCCAAGGGATATGCATTCTTCACTGTTTGCTTATTGAGGCCACGCTAATCAATACAAAAGCAAAGTCATCTATCCTTCATAAGTGTTTGGTGTTGCCCAACAAGTTGTGTATTATTTCATATGAAATGCTTCTCCAATAACTCCATCAATGTTAATTGAAGCTCTTCCAACTCCTTTGGTGAGAGTTGATAGATTTGTCTTATCATTAGAGTACTTCCTAGCAATAACTCAATCTTGAAGTGCATACCACAATTAGATTGTAATCCCTTTAGCAGATCATCCAAAAACACATATACAAACTCCTAAACTATTTGATCAACCATTGCTTGATGAGGCTTTTGGCCCTCATCAGATGTTTCATGTGCAATTGGTTTGATCCATGCTGCAAAAATAGGAATATCTTCTTCCAAAGCTTGCTCTATGGTTGCTTTACTGATAAAATTTCCATCTAGGGACTGACTATTCTTAGGTGCCTTACTCAAAGATGTTAGAAAAGCCCATGGTAAGTCTTACCTTGGTGTTGTACTTGAATTTTTTGTTAGGTCCAATCAAATTAAACCTTATGATGTTCAAGCAAAGGAAAACCTAGAATGACATCATTGTGTAGAGATGTCACTACAAACCTCATACACTCCAAATACTCCTTCCCAATCTTGAATGTAATAGGAGGAGAGGTACAAAATGTAGAACCCTTTCTACCATCTACTATCATCAATCTACTTCCAATTATTGGTTTGATAGGAATACCTAATTCTTTTGTTAATTGCATGGACATGTAATAGTTTTGAACTTCTAGAATCTACCAAAATCTTACAACCACAACCAAATATCATACCTTGCAAGTTAAGCAAACTTGCATAGGTCAATCCCATTGGAACTAATCACGTTCCCAATAGATGTCTTAAACTCTCCTACACCTTGTCTAATGATCCTTTGATACTTCTGATTATAATTTATGTAGAATGGTGGACTTGTTGGATCTAGATGTTAAGTTAGATAATTGTAGACAGTTTGATAGAGTATTAGCCATGGTGGAAATGCATGAAGTTATCATTATTATGCAACAACAAATTGAGCACGTTACTTGATTGTTGGAAGAAATAGACCATCAATGACAAGAGCATGTAGAGAAAATACTCTTTTGAGAAGGAGAAGAACAAATCTGATTTCTAGAGCCCAAGGTATTTGAAGGCAAGAATCTTTTGAGCATAGTGGAAAATGTGTTTGATTGTAAATGTTATTCAAAAGCACAAGTCTTCAAGATGAATAGAGGTAAATTCTCTTGGCTTCAAGCCAATTGGATGGGGTGGCAAAACTATGGTGCCAATTCCAAGTAGAGCAAGCTAAATGGTAGTTTATTATAGGAATCTTGACGTGGGAAGAATTCAAGAGCGCAATAATTGGGAGATTCAAAGCTATAAATGTTGCATGAGCCGCACAAGATAGATTGGAAAAATTGAAGGAGATTGGTTCTGTAAGAAGCTACCTCACTCAATTCTAGAACACCAGAATACAAATACAAAATATACTAAAAGGTGAAGCCCTAGATTGATTTATGAGGGGCTTGAAGCCAGACCCAAATTGGAAGTGATCATGTGGGAACCCAAACACTTGGAGGAAGCTATGCAATTGGCTGAGGGCTTTGATTCCTTGATTGTGATAACTTGGTCTTGACTTTGATCTTCACACAACCTGCCAACACATTACATATAGAGGAAGGAGCCGACACCAATGGAGATTGATGTTGTCCAATAGAGACATAGTATATAGTAGATAGAGAAAGATTGCAACAAAATTGTGGTTGCTTTTGTTGTTGCCAAATTGGGCATTGCATTGTTGAATGTCCACTCAATAATGAAACCTTGACAAATCATCCAAATAGAGTTTGTGAAGCATGATGATCAAGGAAACAAAGAATTCTAGTTAGAAAATTTTGCCTAAAGCATTAAATGATGAACTACGTGAAATGATACTTGGGTAGTACATGGACATAAAAATCCCAATGGTTTGGAGGAAACAAATTTGGTAATCCATAAATTTTATCCATACCATTCTTGCTCTAATACCAATGTGAAAGACCAAGGAGCGGAATAGGAGAATGGAATATCACATTGGGACTCTTAAATGAAGGAGACTCCAAATGCCTAGAGAACATACAAGGCTCTTGAGAAGCTTCTCAAGAAACTTCCTAAAAGTCATCTTCTTAGAGTGCAAGCTAAGCTAATTGGGAAGCTTCTTGAGAAGTTTCTTTCTAGAAACAACTTACTTGGTGTGCAAGCTAAGCTAGTCAGGAAGCTTTCCAAGAAGCTTCCTCCTAGAAGTCATCACTTGGTGTACACATTACTTGATACTTGGAAGGTACAAAGTAGCTTCTTAGATGCTTCTAGAATATTCTTATAATTCTTGGTTAATTTGGCCTATTTGCTACTTTGTTAGTTTCAATTAACCATATGTAAACTCCATATTTATATACACTATATATATATATATATATATATATATATATATATATATATATATATATATATATATATATATGACTTTAATCCCAAATCTATCTATATGAGATAAACACATAATAAATTCAGATCCTATTATTATTTTTAATAATATCATAGAAGCTCAAAAATTTAATAAAAGATGTGTGGTATTTTTAAGTGGAATTAAAAGAAAACTAAAAAAATCATAATGTGGTAACAAATAGAGCATTAGTACTACAAAAAGTTCCAATTTCTTTTATTACATTACTAATAAAAATTCTTTCTCTCTAATGTTGAATAGAATATGTTTTCTTACTCAATGCTTATAATTATTAAGTTATAAGTTATATAAGTTATAATTGAAATTGCACATTTGACTATCTACATTTGAGGGTGTGATAAGTGATATGGCACATAAATAGAAATCTCTACCAATCTCATGGGGAGAAGATTGCAACTATATTGTTTTTAGATAGTTGTATTCTCTCAACACTTCTACTTTCCTCCCATTTTGTGGTTTTGTAATAGGCCAATCTTGAAGATATATGGATTGAGGTGGAGTGATTGTTTCTCTCCAAATATTATTGCAGCAAATGAAAGATGGTATATCCTCACCAGCACAAGATGGACTTCCATCCTTTGCTTTATTACCTTCTATTTGGACCAAAGGGTTGTAATCTTCCTTGATGGATTGATAATTTCAACATATGCTACATTTTCTTACTTGATTTATCCATTCTTTGTGTCACTAGAGTACATCTTTCACTCTTGCTCTAGCAAAGGTGTAAGCTCTTGGATTCTAGCTTGGTTGTCCACAACAATATTTTGACTTGCACTAATTACTTTCTCTATAACAATGAGGTTCCGCGTACATTTGCACCACCTATTTGCATTTTCATTACTCACTTGTGAGTGTAGTTCTACACTAGATGTAGCAATGGTCCATATGACATGATGTACTTTTTGGATTTTAGAGGATAACTACTTACAATGCCATCAACAACATGACAAATGACATGAGTCAAGGCTAACTTATACTTGGTCCAAAATGATCAGGTAATAATAGCATATGTTTGTTGTTATAGACCTTACATGTAATGCAGTTTTAGATATAGGGATTACTCATCCCTTGGATGTGCAACGAGTCAAGCAGCAACTAAAATTTCCAAGTATATATGTATGCAATGAGGTCACCTCTTTGTTCCTATAGCCTTGGAGGTATCCGGAGCAATAGATGCATCACTTGACATATTTGTCAAGGAGTGCACGAGAGCGTTATCATATTAGACATTAGTATTACTAAATCACTTTCATATTTTACAATATATTTTAGATCGAGTGTGTCCATTGCACTGAAAAGAACATGGGCTAGCACAATCCATAGGACAACAATCACCCTCCTCCTCGATGCTTCTTGGGATGTTCCATTAGTTTGTAAACGAATCGACTTGCATTACTTGGACATCTTAGGTGTTGTAGGGCAGATTTCTCATACCGAAACTATCAAGGCTTAGCTACATTTTTTTTTGCTTTTATCTTTATCTTTATAGGTTTGATGACGTCTTCCAATCCTTCTTGTTATCCTAAGCGATCTCCTTTCGAATCAAAAGCACAACCTATTGTCATTGCCATTGTCTTTAGATAATTGAAAGCGATAATGTTCTTGTGTATAAAGTGAGCTTGTGTACGATGTTTTGGGAGGTCATCGGGGGAGCGCGCCTTCAACTTCGGAGCGAACTGCTGGATCATCAAATTTGACCTCAAATTTCGGGGCAAGTTTCCTCGACGGAGGGCCCCAGAAACTAGGAGAACTGCAAAAGAATTAGTAGAATGTTTAAGAAATTTCGAGAGTTCGCCCAAAATGGTCCGATGATCGCCCTGGACAACCAAGTATTCTCACAAGCACCAGTTTTTGGGAGTTCGCCCGGAAATTCGGGGCAAGGATGTTGGGAGTTGAAAGCTTAGAAAATTAGTCATTGTTATGATGATCGATTCTCATATCAGAGGAAAGGACCCCGTCGTTTTACCAGGATCTAGTCTATCAATCTGCTGCATTTCTACGATGACAATAGAAGTTTGAGATTTTTTAGATTCTGACCAAGAACATGAGAGTCCGGAGAACATGAATTTCTACGATGATAATAGAAGTTCGAGTTTTCTTAGTCTGACAGAGAACCTGTGACAGAAGAAAATTTGAAAATTTGACCGTCACTGAATCATATGATCTAACTCAATCAAAATCTCTTACATTCAGCTAAAATAGGCTCTAATCTGAACGGACGTCAACTTGCCTTTCTGTAAAATCCTCAATTCCAATCACTATTATATCAAAGAATTTCTGGAGTATTATTTGTTTGCCGCCTCCACATCCTCACCGATCACAGAGAATTCAGTTCAAGTCAGCTTACAACTACGAATCCATCTGCATGAAATTCTTCAAATTCAATCCTCTTCATCACTCCCAGTCTCGAAGAAACCGGGGGTCCTCGTAGTACCACATCGTTCATTGTGCGTGCTTAGCAATCAGGAGGTTCTGCTTCTCTTGTATCCCCGTCACTCCTGCGGTTCTTCTTACCCCATTCCTCTCTGCCGCCATTGGGTATCGGGAGGGATTGCTCTATAAAGTGAAGGAGTTTGCCGATTCTATAACATCGAATCTATTCCTCCATTACAGTGAACGTTATAAAAAACAAATCTAGCTGGTCCATTTCAGAAGGACAATTTCAGTGCCAACGCGGCCTGACTAAATCCACGTCAAGTATTGGGGTATTGTTAAGTCTCTGTGCCAACTTGGGGTACTTTAGGTCGAAATGTGTCAGTGTTGGTGTACTGTTAAGTATATCTCTTGAAATGAAGAACCATCGGTATTCGTTCTCCCGCTCAATGAGCAGGGCGATTAGATAGCAAAATGGATGAAAAGGCTCCATCAAGCTTCAATGAAAACCTCAAGGCAAGACCACATCAAGCCAAGCCTTACAAGGAGAACAGAAGCCTTACAATGACATTCCCATAATCATGTCTCCTCCATGATTAGGGAATGTGTCCTGCGAGGAACTGTTTATCCTCACCTCCTCTCATGCTTTCCTACTTTAGATACTGATTCCGTTCTCACGCGTTGCGCATCCAATGTGAAGCTATAGTTCCTCTCTAATTTCCTCTTAACGTTGTGAGCTAGTGACTTAACTACAATCGACATTCAATTTCTTTAACGATCTTAACATCCACCAATTATACTTTTTGCGACGCGGTCCATTATAAGGAGATACTGAAACGGTTGACAAGCTTGAAGACATCAGAAAATACTTGTTTCCTCACACATTGTTACCTGAATGTAAAGAGAAATCAATTCTCAACACAAACGACAAAGGAATGCTCAAAGAATGGAACAAGCAGATGGTTCCACATAAAACGAACTAAAGGACAAACCAAGGCGATAATATGTGCGTTGCATATACCAGTTAAGTGTTATTTGCAAACTAGTTAAAGTTGAGCGTAAAACATACGGATGGTCTCTGAATCTGCCAACTGCGACTTTTGAGAGCAGTATGTGCGCCGACAGTCTCTGAGTGCCGCGTAGCATTGAAAATTGAATCAAGTTTTAACAACAAAATCATCCAAATAGTCATAAGGTCGACGAGAGAAGACAGTCTATTTGCATGAGGGGGACATCCGCCTGATTCATGTATAAAGTTCAAAGACACCTAGCAAATGTAACAGAAAGATCTGTACATGTGTATCAACGACCTGACAATGAACCGGATTGACAGAACCACTCTCGCAGTATTGTTTAAATGATCGCCTTGAGCATACCCGGCTAGAACTGAAGAACAAGAGTGTTCTGACAACAAACTTCTGTTGCAAGACTTGATGAAGATATAAGCTAAATCCGAAAGTAATCTCGTTACCGTCTTGGACAGTTCTGATCTCTACGGACATGTATAGAAGTACTTAAATAGGTTAGTAAAAGAAATAAGCACCTAGGTAAAAGAAACGAGTCACTACTGTCTGGACGGATCAGGTTCAGGGGAATGTTGGATTCCCTCAAGGAAATAACTTGAGAGTAGCCACGAGGCAGACTTGACAGTGGAATTGTGACAATTGGCAAAATTACCTGCCAATTACTTGTACTTGAAAGTCCACTTTCAAGTACACCGTAGCGAGGTGTATTCGCCATGAAGTGAACAGGCCGTGCGGTACCTTCATTGAAAGCTGAGGTGATGTAAATACTCATGCGAAGTATTTGGGATCTGACCAAACTCTGCGTCATGCGTTTTGATGCAGAGGTGGCCTGCTCGTTAGCAAGCATACTGTAAAACCTGCTAATGATGAAGGAAAGTCTAGTTTGGAAAGTGCATGGAGCGACGGGATAATGGGTAGGTCAGATGTAAGATTGTAAAAGATTTATCAACTGCTCAATTATCCAGATACCCAACCAACCATGACAAACCTTACTGAAGCCGCTAATCGTGATATTTTCTGACAGCTAGACATATGTCAACAAAGTTGACAATCGGTTTTTATGTCTGAATCCAAGAATGTATACGTCAGCAAACTTTAGGAAGTTGCCTTTGACTTCCTTCCAAGGGGATGTACCTCAGGGTAATTTAACAACGATAACATTTCAACCGTAAGTCAAACTGATCGAAGCGCCTTATGCTTACCGAAGATGGATGGAATCAAGTCCAGCCAGAGGAAAGCAAAGACCGAATAAAAACATTGAGCTCCCTTCCATCCCGGCTCTTCTTCTTGAATTGTCAAGATTTCAAACCGAGAAGATGAGGTTCTGATGCAGAACCTCCTTCACACAGGGAACAAAAGAATGTGGTAAGCTGAGGAGCTAGGACCTGTTAATGTTTGACACATAAAGACACTCACTTACGCATGGCAGCACAGAAGTGAGATAATCACATCTGTGAGTTGATCTCAATAACAGATTTAAGTAAGCGAGTGAGTTACCTCACAGACCTCTGAGGACAAAAGGAGGACGGCTTTGGGAGATAACCTTGATGAGGGCATGACCTTCATAGAAACTGACCGCCCTCAAATGTTTGACCAAATTCCCAATTAGAATCAACCGCATTCTGTACGGTTACGATCTTGCCATTGCTGGTTGTCACTCGGAAGGAAAGAGATTGGCCGATGAGGATTGTGTTGCTCTGCCAATTTTGACCCCAGTTTCGTCTCATCGGTTCCCAGTAGTTTGAGTTAGCGGTCTTCACTGAAACGGCGGTCACATCACCAGATCCTCCGACATTGCTTATAAGGACCAGATTGAAGTACCTTTGCCCGTTGATAGTATATCGAATATGGCCAGTTCTCTTGCAGGGAACTCTGCACAGCCACAGTAACATGCGCGCACGTCATTATCGATTGCAAAAGTACAGTCTGACTTCGAACATTTGAGCTTTTCATACTTTTGAAACACTAAATCAACCCAAGTGTGCAATCGGCCTTTGCTGTTTCTAAACGGAAATAGAAGCCTTGGCCTTGACTGAAACCACTCGTTGCAATGTATGTTAGTAGTATGAGTGAGTGTTGACCTCTTGAAGAGAACCGGTACAATGCCACCACGGTATATGGCAATTTTGCTGAAAGCAGGTTGCGACAGGTCAAAATGGCGACGGGGAAGGTTACACCAGCCGCCCCTGTCATTGGGTAAGTTAGGATTTGAGGGACAAAAGTTGGTGGCTGTAACTTGAACAATAGGCTTGCCAGGCAAACACCACTTTGATTTGTCATCGCGACAATTCACAGCGAAACATGCTCCGCATTTTGCTCCATTGTCGAAGAGCGCGGCACTCAACGCAGTTGTATCCGTCCCATAACCCTGGGTGTAAAGATTCCCATATCCGCACGCCCCTCCTGCAAAAAGTGTAGAGAACTCGAATGAGGAAAGCACCCAAAGAGTTCCATTTTGCTCTGTCTTTCTGATAGCCAGCCAAGAGAGTGATAACTGAATGAACTTGGGCGATAGAAGTAAGCAGGAAACGATATCAGTGTCCTCACTTGTAGACTTTTAGTTATAACAAAGTGTCCTTCAACTCCCGGGATTACTAAATGGCACGCAAAGATGGAATCCCACTAAACGATTTTCCCCATCGCAATCAAGCTCATAGAGAATCTACCAAGTACCAAATGAAAGAACTACTGTAGGTAGTTCGATGCCACGAAGTGCCTAATGATCCATTTAAGCAAGAACCTACACGTCAACCTTTCTGAAGCCAGTAACCAACATCAAGATGATTCGGCGACCAACATATTGGCCTGTGAAACTAATCTAGCAAATGTTCACATGAGAGTGGCAACTTTCTAAGATGTGCGCACAAGGTTCGTAAGCTCACTACTCAGCTAGCGCGAAACCTGTTTGCACAAATTTGTTCGAGCGTGTTTGGAGTAAAGAAAGTGCCCCTTCAACACTCTTCATCCACCAGTGCATGCAAGGGTTAAAACTCTAGATGTCGCTGTTAATGAGCAGATTTTGACAATTTAGCTGATATTCCTGAGCATTTTACCCGCTATCGTAATCTGCCTAGATACTGATAAGTCAATAGCCTCTGAAATGTCTGCTTGTGTCGTAAATCTAGAACAGTACAACACGATTCTAGTTGCTCAAAGTGTGCTCACCCATTGTGCCTGAGGCGTCACTTCCACCGTAAAACGTCGCGTGTGCACCTCTCCACTTCCCTTCTTCGCTCTGTCCTACAACTTTCTCAAGGAGGGAACGGACCAGTAGAATTACTGCAAGTGCCCTTGACGATCTTCTGACAGCCATCTTGAACATCCTCCACCTGGTCATGGAGTACAACGGCAAAGGAGGCTGGTATTAGGGGTGCTACACAGCGACTTTTTTCGAAAAGATCAGTATCTTGGATCGTGCGATCGTAAGATGTATCGTCTTTAAGACCTCATATCTGGCGAACATTGATGATTTTCTATTTCGGTCGTGAGATATTGAATTTTCTCCAAGGCGATCAGAGGCTTGTCAAGAACATAAATTGTTTCAAGAAAGGCTAATTATTGGAATATAAGTGGTTCTTCTGTCCCAATCTTTGTCAGCTAGATACGGCTCACTCAGTATGGCCGAATGGATTTTTGCCTAAAGTGTTTTATTGTGTTGTGTTGTGCTGCAAATAAGTGTGGTGTGAGCACTATACCACAATTAGTTTGCGAGAGTTGATCGGGATTTATCTTTTAAGCGCTGCAGATGTACTTGTACGTGCATCGATATTTGACTCCTGTGGCGGAGGCGATGGCACTACATGCAGTTGGAAGACCTACCTATCTTCTTCCAGACCTGAATTGACCTCTTCCGCATTTAACCTGCCATCGCTTTTGTTGTACTGGCCAGTGAAATTCGCAAAGCTATATATGCTTCTTCACCGAGCGTCTCCCTGAAAAAGCCCGAATTCAAGGCAGTTTCCCACACGGGTGCATCAATTTCCGCGCACTAGACTACCGGCAGAGTAACAACAAGCCCGTGACATTGACATCTCTTGGAGCAATCAGGCACGTCAAGCCCTGATGATGAAGTAGGAGAATCCTCTGGCATTTTACGCGCGTGAAGCCTCTACAGTTGTAGCTCGCGTACTGATCTTAACAAAGAAAAGATCAAATGCAAATGTAATTTCCACTTGCTCAGCGAATTTCCACTTACTGGCAATTGGCAATTCTCTCCTACTCACATAAATGTAACTTAGCCAGAACTTGAAGACGACGAGACAGCCGCTTGACTCGTGGCTCGTGTAAGAGAAGCAAAAAGAAGCACAACCTCGCACAGACAATCTCAGAGAAAAGTTTCCGAGCTTGATGACCAGAGGGTTCGGGAGCAAGCGGGATTGAAATCGAAATCAAGCCTGATGATAACGAACCTGGCTCCACCAAGCCGCATATGGTCTTGTAAACTTTTTAACCAGCGCGCCAAAATGAGTTGGATGACAGCAAAGCAGGAATGTGCAGTTGGATGCCGCACTCGACGCCAACGATCTCGACCATCTACGGCGGACGAGGTTAAGCCAATCAGAGCAAGTTATTTTACCACCGTTGGATTAGTCATGGGCTTTGCCTTTGCCCCATCGACGTTCTTTATGATCCAGGCGTTCTTGAGCAAGACCGTTACAAGACCCAAGGTTCTTGGGGATGGTTGAGATGCTTATCCGTCCGTTCATTTCGTGAGTAGATCTGGATTTCGATGAGAATCCTGGATTCTCAACCCGCAGAAAATCCAAGATGCTCTTCTCCGTTCATCATAAGCCGACAAATCATGGGAGTTTTATTCATCAATGTCCATCGTGTTCCGTCCATAGTACTTTCCACTTACATACATCTTCCATTCGAAGAATAATCCATATCTCGGTACAAAAAAAAGTGTTTCTTCCAGTTCGAATAAACTGCAAGTATTAGAAGAAATGAAAGGCGACCGCGTAGGAAAAACGAAGGATGGGAAGACTCCATCAAGCCGAACAAGGGAAAGAAAAAAAGTAACACGTGGCTAAACCCCAATAGAGTCTATATGAGAAATCTGCCCTACCGCACCTAAGATATCCGAGCTATGCAAGTCGTACGGTCTACACACAAATGGAGCATATGAAGAAACATCACCTAATGTGATTGCTCTCCTTTGGATTGCACCAGCCACTGCCCTCTGTAGAGCAATGGACACACGCTGTCTAAAATATGTTACAAAGTATGAGAGTGAGAGTGGTACCCCTTGACGCATAACATGATAAGCTCTTGTGCACTCCCTGACAAATGTGTCCTATGTCGTGTCCATCGCTCCATATAACTCCAAGGCTAGAGGAACAAAGAGGTGACCTCGCTGCATGCCCCTATACTTGGAGACCTTGCAACCTGCTGCTGCACTCGCCGCCCATCCAGGGGGATGTGTAATCACTCCCTCCGAAACTGTATCTTGCGTAGGGTCCGTAACCACGACATCCGCTACTGTCACTTGATCATCTCGGACCAAGTATAAGTCTACCTTGACACGTGTCGTCTGCAAAGCATACAAATGCTCCCTCCAAGCCAAGTATCCACTCTCTCGTGTTGTTTGCAAAGCATACGAACGCTCCCTCCAAGCCAAGTATCCACTCTCTTGTGCCATAGCAAACACTATGTCTCTAATGGCATCATGGGTAGCTATCCTTTGTCCTCCAAAAGGACACTGTGTCATGTGGACCATTGTTGCATCCAGTGTAGAACCATACTCACAAGTGAGTAATGAAGATGCAGATGGGTGGACCAAACCTAAGCGAAACCTCATCGCTATAGAGAAAGTAGCCAATACGAGTCAAAATGCCCTAATGCACGGTTGAGCTAGGATCCAAGAGCCATCACCCTTGCCAGAGCAAGAGCAAAGATGTGCTCTAGTAGCTTGAGGAATGGACAAGTCGACTAAGAGAGAATGTAGCGTATGCTCACACTATCGCTCCATCAAGGAAGACTGTAAACCTTTAGTCCAATCCAACAATAGTGATGCAAAAGGTAGAAAATCCTCTCATGCTCGTGGGGATAGATTGTCTCTCGTATGCCGCAATAACACCTGGAGAGAAAAGGGTCCTCCCTCCACCTCTGTCACATAAGTCTCCAAAACCGGCCTATCAGCAACCACAAAACAAGAGGAAAGTAGTGGTGCCAAGAGAGCTCAACTACCCAAAAATGCTATAGGTGTCGTCTCCTCCATAGAAAGCAAGCCAACCCCACCACATGAGATTGGTAGAGCCGGCTGTCTATGTGCCAAATCTCCTATCACACACTCAAAAGTCCCTGGTCCAATAATATCACCAAAGACTCCCATAATCCTCCTATCAAATGCTCTCAGACATGATAGGAAGGACGGTGAGGGGGGAACTATACAGATGAGGTAGGATGGTCAACGAGCAATACTGGAAAAGAGAGTACCAAATGCGTAACAATATGGAGTTTAGCGATGAATTTAGTCGGGTTTACAAAGTAGATAATAAGACAAAATAGCCTAGAATATTCTAGAAGCATCTAAGAAGCTTCTTGAGAAGCTTTCCAACTAGTTAACTTGCGCCTTAAGCAGGTAGCTTCTAGAAGCTTCTAGAAGCTTCTAACTAGCTTAGCTTGCACGCCAAGTAGGCGGCTTCTAAAAGGAAACTTCTTGAGAAGCTTCCTAGTTAACTTGACTTGCACTCCAAGAAAGCGGCTCAAGGAAGCTTCTTGAGAAGCTTCAAGGGTCTTGTATGTTACTTATAAATACCAAAGCTGAAGCTCATGCTAGGCATTTGGAGTTTTCCCTCATTCAAGTGTCCCAATGTGAGGTTCCATTCTCCTATTTCTCTCCTCGGTTTCGGTCTTTTACATTGGTATCAGAGCATGAATGGGATAGATGGAATTTATGGACCACCAAATCCACTTCCGCCAAACCATTGGGACTTTCATGTTCAAATATTACCAAAGCATTGTTTCACACAATTCATCACCTCGCGCTTTGGGCAGGATTTTCTACATATGATCATCGTGTCAGAGGAACCCTTGATACTTCCAGTTGTAACTTATGGAGAAAGGTGGACGTGTTGTATCTATGTGTTAATCAATTAGATAAATTGAGAGTAGTAGAATAGAGTAGTAGCGATGGCGGGAATACCGGATGTTATCCTTGCAATGCAACAAAAAATCAAGCATCTTACTCGATTGTTGGATGAACGAGACCAGCAACGACAAGAACAAATAGATAGAGCACCAGTTCGGGATGGAGAAGATTGCATTCGATTTCCAAAACCCAAGGTGTTTGAAGGCAAGAATCTTCCAGGCACAATGGAGAATTTGTATTTGACTACAAACGTTACTTTGAAGCCACCAATCTTCAAGACGAGCGGAAACAAATTCTCTTGGCTTCTAGCTAATTAGATGGCGTGGCAAAACTTTGGTGGCGATTTTGAGTAGAAAGAGCTCAACGAAAAATTGTTACACCGATTTTGACATGGGCAGAATTCAAGGATGCAATACTTGGTCGATTTCAAACTATAAATGCCACCCAAGCCGCACGAGATAAATTGGCGGAGTTGAGGCAGATTGGCTTAGTGAGAAGCTACATCACACAATTTCAGAACATCATCATGCAGATTCTAGATATCCAAGAAGGTGAAGTTCTAGATTGATTTGTGCGAGGATTGAAGTCACAAACCAAATTGGAGGTGACCATGTGGGAGCCACAAAATGTAGAAGAAGCCATGCAATTGGCTGAGCATTTTGACTCCTTGGTTGCAACAACTTGGTCTCGACCTCGACCTACACAAAGCCTACCAATACCACGAGTGGAAGAACTAGTACCAATGGAGATTGATGCTATCCAACAAAGACCACTTGGCACAGTAGATAGAGAAAGATTACGACAAAATGGAGGTTGTTTTTATTGTCGCCAATTGGAGCATCGCATTGCTGAATGTCCACTCAAGAATGGACAACCTCGACAAGTTGCCCAAGTGGAGGTTGTGGAGCGGAATGATCAGGGAAACAAGGAATCCCAGTAGGAGATTTTGAGCCGTCTACTGGGAGCTTGATTCGTTCCAATGGGGTTGAAGGCTCAACCTATGCAAGTCTGCTTCACTTGCAAGGTATGATATCTAATCGGGGTTGTAGAATTTTGGTTGATTCTAGAAGTTCAGAGAATTGCATGTCTATGCAAGTAGCAAAGGAATTGGGTATTCCTATCAAGCCAGTGATTGGAAGTAGTTTGATGATGGCGGATGTGGTACCCACATTTTTTGTTTTTTTTATGGTTAGTAGTGTTTAAGAGACGAAGTAAGCACGGAAAAGACGAATCGCAAACAAAGAAGAGGTGAAAGTAACTTCGGAGGAAAGCCAAAGAAGCTGACATCGGATCCAATGATGGAGGTACTCGAAAGAGGAGTACGCCAGAAGCAGGCCAAAGATCATTGTCTTCGGGTTGGAAACGCAGGAATGATGAAGACCGTTTAACAACCTCAATACGTGGCAAGAAAGTACATTTCAAGAAACGGCGGGGGCATAAGAAGCATGTCTTAATAGTGACCGGGAGAGCACGTAGAAGAGAGAAACTCACAGACAAAATTGACTGAAGAATGACTGCGATTTGGGGCAATATAAAATTGCAAATGCACAAGTGGAAGTTGAATTTGCTGAGTAAATTTCCAATTCCTTTGAGTAGTCATCCTGCATGAATGCGTGTCCGAAAGCCCATCGAGAGTGAAATTTTCCAAAACCCTGAGGGAGTTAGAGTGTCTCGTCCAGGAGAGGGGCTGATCTTCCAACAGCGTAGAACGAGAGAAAAAATCATGGCAAAGAAGGTAGCCAATGCGCTAGCAATGAGAGGTTTTGCAATTTGAAGGGTAGATGTAGTAGCGAGGATCAAAGTCTTGGTGAGACTTTGTATCACCTTTTTAGCCTGGAACTGGAATTTCAGTTTCTCGGGAGTAATGGCAGAAATCACTGCCAGTAATTGTGAGGAGGGTCCCGAAGTGGAGGGGAAGAGAGGCAATCCGGCTTGATGGACTGAGTCGGATTGGAAGTTGGTCCTGGGGAGAGAAGCAAGAGAGCCAACAAGAATCACCTTCTATCGGAAGTGTGATGCTGCATAGGAGACGGCGGAAATTCGTAATTTGTTTTTCGCTCCAAGAACTACGAATGGTTACAAGGTGGAGTCCTATTGGGACCCGATCCAAAGAAGTATCGTAGGGGCAATGATGGCCATGTTCAAGCCGGAGCAAACAACGTACGTAACCATGCAGCAGGCGGTCTTCTTCCACCAGATGTTTGTAGGGGTACCTGTGAATTGAGCAAAGTGTTTCCATCACCGAACCAGGCAAATGGTAGTGAATTGGCAAATGGGCTTGCCACCGCATTATTTTGCGCCATTTGCAGCACATTTCTACTTTGGCCTAAACTTGCTCTCTAAAGACGAGAGGCATTGTATGGTCTCTCACATGCATCTTGATTTGAGACGAGAAGCCGACAAAGAGGAGCGACAGTACATGCTTTAGCTGAGGGCAAATGACAAATACTTTACGAGAACGGGACAGTGGAAGATCGAAGATGTTGCCAGTCTGAAGACAAAGAAGCGAAGTAAACCCAAAGAAGCTAAACCATTGCCCATCCAACATAAGACTTTGAGGCTGATGTTGAAGACCACTAACGTCGTGAGAAGAGCATCTTTGGGATCGGAGTCAGATGAAGAAACTGAGTCACAAGAAGAAGACTCAGATGAAGAAGAGCTCACGTTGAAGAGTGGGGAGTCGGGTAGTGAAAGTGAGGGAGAGCCCGAAGTCCAGCAATTGGTGGTGGTGAGTGAAGCTGGCGAGGTAATGGTAGAGAACAAGCCAAAACCCGAAGCAAAGAAGGAATATCCCGCGGGCCCGAGTTCAAGAGGCCAAGACGAAGATAGCGCTGACACTATGAAGATATGAAGATTGCGACTTTGGATGAAGGAGCTGATGACACAGGAAAAGACTCCAGACAAAGGAGGCAATGATGAAGAAGAAACTTTTGGCGGGATATCATATTTAATGTAGGTGGTCACACCATTGCTGGAAATGTTGAAGGAACATCGGAGAGGAATTCCCCAAGATCGCAGAAAGGGGATGAATGAGTTGCAGGTGGTGAAGCATCTGCTGAAGGAAGTGCAGGAGCTACAAGAGCATCAAATCCGAAGAAGTGCGGAAATTGAAGATCTTCGGAGGGAGGAAGACTCGAGGAAGAAACTGCTGAGCGTGTTACAAGAGAGTTGCGCAGAGAAGGAGAAGGACCTGCAAAAGCAAGCCGGAGAGTTGAAGGAGCAGGCAATGTGGCTCAGCAAGATGAAGGAGGAAGTAAGTAATGTGCACGTCGAGAATGTCCATTTTAAGGCGATGAACATCGTGATGGAGCAAGAATTGGACAGCTTGAAGAAGAGTGCCGCAGCAAAAGATCAAGCATGGCAGAGAGAATTGGCGTCCCGACAAGAAGAAGAAGAGTGTTTGCGTGAACTTGTCAAAAGTGCGGAGTAGCAAAAAATGCCGTATGCAGAGGAGAAGAAGATGCTCGCTGTAGAATACAAAGACGAGTTGCAGATGTATTGAGTGGAGTTGAAGGTAGAATGTTCTTGGTACGCATTGGAATCAGTAGGGGACCTTGCTGGGAGATTACGAGCAATTTTAAGCACGGAGGCTGAAGGAAGATTGGAAGAAGCTCGTCTGCATGAGTTGAAGTTACTTGTGCATGAGACTCGGAAGCGAAGAGCCAAGGATGTGGACATGAACACATTGCTGATTCGATTGAGAGAACGAGTAGATAGGAAAATGTTGGAAGTAGAGAATAATGTTAGTCTTAGATTGGATTTAGTCAATTCGGAATTAGAGAAGATTTAGAATAATGTGACAGTGGAGAGGAAACCCGATGTCGCAAAAGTAGGAATTCAGGTGTCATCAGACTTGCTAATTGACACATTAGAGAAGAGTGGGTCGAGAAATAAGAGTGTAGATGGAGTTCAATCTCCAATTGAACCCGGAGTTCAATTGGAGATTGTAGTGAAGAAGTCATAGAATTAGTGAAGAAATTAGTAGAATCAGTCATACCCAAAGAAGGTGAAATAGCAAGAAGATCATCGGGTGTGGAAGCCAATGATGAGGTCGACATCAGATCGGGATAGAAGTCAATTTTAGGATAGGAAAGTGCAGATATGAAGAGATAGATTGTCCCTTGGGATCTGTAGGTAGGAAAGGATGTTAGGAAGCGGTGCTAGATAGGCAAATCTACCATTTGCTTCAGTATTTAAGTGGAGCATTCACAATACGATGTTATTCAGTATTCAAATTTTTGAAGATAGATAAAGCAAAGTGCTGGTTTCAGTACTCGTCGCTTAAGCTTAATTCCGATTGTCAATTTCGTGTTTGTGTTTGTGAGTGTGTGGAGAATTCCGAAGAGCAAGTCAATGTGTTTGTGGATGTTGGAATCTGCAGCCTTGATCTTTGTTCTGTGTGTTTGATCTTGAGTGAAGTGCATCGGAGCAATGCCTTGACAGATTTGAGAGGAATTGTAGTGTTGTTAGTATTCTGCACTTGTGATTGTAGCACGAAGTTGGTGTGAAGCAATTTCGATCGAGGAAGTTGTGCCTTCAGTGGAGGAGTGGAACACAATTCTGAGGCAAAATTGGTCTTTGTAGTGAAGTGGCGTCTTCGGGAGAATCTGAATCATCACAATCAAGAGTTGTTTGGACAAAATTGACTACGTTGTGATTATGTGTGTGTATTCGTGACAAGTTGTCAAGATTGTGAGCTTGTTAGTCTCTTCTAGGTGTAGTTTCTACCTGAGAGATTAAAGAAGCAATCAAGAAGAACTGCAATTGTGACTTTTGACTTTGTATTTGACCAATTCTGGATCGTATCTCTGCAGGAACAAACTTTACTTACCCGATTACCACAAAAGTGATATTTGCCGGGTTGTCACATGATTTTTGGCGCCGCTGCTGGGGATACAAATCACGGAAGTGGAAGAATACAAAGCCAAATTCAAAACTTGGTGTTCACGCAATATGAATGTTTGCATCGAGAGAACAACGAGACAAGAGGGCTCGAAGACGAGCGGTGCAGCGTGAAGAAGATGAATGTTTGAAAGCCCTATACACTTTAGACGAAATTGAACGAGAAGAATTGGACTTTCAACTTCTTCACAAAGTACAAGCAGCCCTGCGCAAACTTGATCAAAAGAAACGTGAAGGAGGTTGGCAAGGCTACCTTTCATCCCCGTCTGCCAAGACCAAGAAAGACTCGAGCGGGCAGACACATGCGCTACGACCCAGTACACCGACTTCTCCTAAACTGACTAAATTGACTCTACGGGAACAAACTTTACTTTCCCAATTACCGCAAAAGTGATATTTGCCGGGTTGTCACAGCGGATGGTAGAAAGGGTTCTGCATTCCGCACCTTGCATCTTATTACCTTCAAGATTGGGAAGGAGTGTTTGGAGTGTATGAGGTTTGTAGTGGCACCTCTACACTATGATATCATTCGGGGTCTACCTTGGCTTGAATGTCATAAGGTTCAATTTGATTGGACCCGACGCCAAATTCAAGTACAACACCAAGGTAGGAATTTCCGATTAGGTTGTCTAGCACCTCTAAGTAAGACACCTAAGAATAGTCAGTCCCAAGATGGGAAGTTTGTTGAGAAGGTAGCCATAGAGCAAATCTGGAAGGGAGATGAGTCCCAAGATGGGAAGTTTGCCAAGAAGGCAACCATGGAGCAAGCTTGGAAGATAGATAAGTCCCTAGAAGGGAAGTTTGTTAATGAAGCAGCCATAGAGCAAGCTTTGGAGGAAGATAAGTCTGTATTTGTGGTGTGGATCAAGCCGATTGCACAAGAACAATCTAAGGAAGGCCAAGTGCCGCATCAAGCAATGGTTGATCGGATAGTTCAAGAGTTTGCAGATGTGTTTCCGGATGATCTGCCAAAGGGATTACCCTCCGATCGAGGTATGCCCTTCAAGATCAAGTTATTGCCAAGGAGTACTCTAGTGAGTAGACCAATCTATCGGCTCTCACCAAAGGAGTTCGAGGAGTTGCGAACAACACTTACAGAGTTGTTGGAGAAGGATTTCATACGACATAATACCTCTCCTTGGGGAGCACCGGTACTATTTGTTCCAAAGAAGGATGGAGGAATTCGTTTCTGTATTGATTACCGTGGACTCAAAAAGCAAACCGTGAAGAATGCATATCCCTTGCCTCGGATCAATGACTTGCTTGATCAACTAAGTGGAGCACGCTACTTTTCCAAGCTAGATCTTTGTAGCGGCTATTGGCAAATTCCTATTGAAGGAGAGGACGTGCAAAAGACTGCTTTTTGCACAAGGTATGGACATTTTGAGTGGAGAGTTCTACCTTTCGGACTCACTAATGCTCCAACAATCTTCATGGATCAGATGCATTGGGTGTTGGGAGGACTATTGGATCGGTCCGTGGTGGTGTTCTTAGATGATATCTTAATCTATAGCAAGACAGGGGTAGAACATGTGAATCATGTGCGAGAAGTCCTAAGACGACTACGATAGTGGAAATTTTACTGCAAGAAGTCAAAGTGTGCTTTTTGGCAGAAGGAGGTTACCTTCTTGGGTCATAAGATCTCATTAGAGGGGATCAAGATGGAAGAAGAGAAGATCAAGGCCATTACTGATTGGCCTACCCCGAAGGATGCTACAGAAGTATGAGCATTCAATGGATTGGCCAGTTTTTACCGACGGTTCATCCACTATTATGCTCACGTGGCTGCACCATTGACTGACCTCTTGGGAGAGAACTCGAGCTTCCAGTGGACCACCAAGCATGAAGAAGCATTCTAGAAGTTAAAGCATATGGTGTCTTCAAGACCTATTCTTCAACCATATGATCTTCAACTACCTTGTGTGGTTGATTTTGATGCTTCTAACTTTGCAATTGGAGTTGTGTTGCAACAAGAATTTCCAGATGGACTACATCCTATTGCCTTTGTGTCTCGCTGACTAAATACAGCTGAAAGAAATTACTTTGCTTGAGATCGGGAACAACTTGCAATGGTATATGCCACCAAGGTATGGAGGCATTATCTCTTGGGGAAACAAGTGATCATGCAAATTGACCACAAGCCATTGTTGCAGACCTTACACTTGGAGCACATGAAGAGTCGGCATCATCGATAGGAAGAGCAACTCCAATTGTTTGACATCAAACTTGAGTACAAACCAGGTCGGTTCCATGTCATCCCCGATGCTCTATCATGCCAACCTGATTTGAAGGATCTTCCTCTCATCACGGCGGCAATTACAACGGTGTCCATTGACCCTAAGGTCCATAATGAGTTTCAATCAGCTCTGCAACAAGATCCCTTCTTCCAAATGGTACATGCTCGTCTGACAGCATGTAATGGACGACATCCTGTCTCTCCTGGACTACATCTTGTCTCTCACTCAGGGTGAACCTTTGATGGCTATTATGGTAGCGCACCATGGACTAAGAAGGCAAGGAACCCCAACTCCATCATACTCCTCCAAGGCTAACACTCCAAGACTCAAGACATTGCTCACTAGAGAACTCAATAAGAGAGAGATAGTTGCAAATGAAAGGATGATGAGTACCTCCTCACCCCTTTTTTATATACTTGTGAAATAGTTATGTACCAAAGTCACTAATTACCGTAGTAGCTCAAGTTACTAGACTAAAAGTCAAGTAAAGTCAAAAAGTAGAAAGGAATATCCATTCACATGGGCATATTCCCCTAAGCATGTGGTCTTATCTTGACCCAACCACTAAGTCAAGGATTCCTTCACATGGGCTATCCTTGGACTAAAGAAGAATCCAAAACAAAAAGGCTTGCGGGCCCAAGAGTTCTCAACTCTTTCCTCAAAGCCAAACACCTAGGAATAATACCAAGTCAACACACTAAAACCAAAATAATGGTGCTCATCTTTTCTACTTCCTCTAAAGTAAGGTCCCTTCTATCTTAGCTATGACTAACTTTAGCTAACCATGACTAATATAGAACCATCCTTTATCTCTATATAAATAATATCTCTTAAGTACTTGTAATACCAAGCTAAATATCACAATACCACACACATGCACAAATGGGTGTTACATTTACTCCCGGACTAAGTTTTCACTTTGTCCTCAAAGTGAAGATCTCTCTTCCTTTTATGGTACATCTTCAACTTATCATGGTTAATCCTATCAAAGTGTCTTCCTCCCAACTCCTTGAGATCATAAGTGTAATTGCCCCACACCTTCTCCACTATGAAAGGTCCAAAGTACTTAGGCAAAAACTTCTTTTGCACTCTCTTGAATCAAATGGAATCAAACAACATTACCCAATCATCTTCTTTGAAAGTCTCTACCTTCTTCTTGCCTTGCCTCTTGTCATAACTCTCCTTTTGTTTCCTTTGGGCTTGCTCCACTCGAACCATAGCAACTGCTCTTGCCTCTTCCAACTCCATGAGTTGATCTTTCCTTGACTTCTCTGCATCACCTCCTTGTGCTTTCTTCAATCTCCTATGAATGCTTTGGAAGTTAGGAAGATCAAAGTGAATAGGTAAGGTAGACTCAATACCATATACCAATTGAAATGGAGAATATCCGGTGGAAGTCTTCATGGTTGTCCTATACTCCCATAAAACTGCATGAATCCTCTTGTCCCAATGATGTTTAGCCCCCTCCATTTCTGCATCTTTGGCCAACATCATGCACAAGGTCTGATTGGTTCTCTCTGCCAAGCCATTGGAATTTGGCTTATCGGATGTAGTTACTCTATGTGTGATAGAGAAATGTTGTAGCATGGCTATAGTAATGCTTCCTGTAAACTCTTCTCCTCTATCAGAAACCAACTCCAAAGGGCATCCAAACCTAGTGATAATGCGTTCATAAAGAAATCTACCCACTTCATCTTCATTCTTGTCCCTCAATGGTCTAGCCTCAACCCACTTGGTAAAGTAATTAGTAACTACCACAATGTACCGATTGTTCCTTAGGGTTCTATTGAGAGGACCTACAAAATCAATTCCCCACTTCTCAAAAGGTCCTAGTAATGGAATTGATCTAAGTGGTGGAGTGGATGTAGACTTTCTAGCAAAAGCTTGACAAACATGACAAGTTTTGCAATAATCAAGACAATCCTTGAAAATCCCTCTCCAATGGTAACCTGCATCTAGAATCTTGAAAGCAATCACCTTTCATGCAAAGTGTCTTCCACATACTAAACCTTCATGAAACTCCTTTATGAGTAGGATAGACTCTTCCTTACCCACTGCTCTTTGAAGTAGACCATCTGCTCCTTGGTGAAAAAGAATATCCTCCACCATTGTGTAAGGTTTAGATCTTGCTGCAAGGGCCTTCCTCTCCCTAGCATGCATCCCTCCTGGATAGTTACCTCTTGTCACAAAATCCACAATCTCCTTGTACTCCATTGGAACCTCTTGAGTGACTGAGATTGTCATGAGCTCCTCATCCGGGAAGGAATCATCCACTGGTTCATCTCCATCATGATCATAGGCTCTAGATAACAAATCAGCATTTGCATGATTCTTTCCTGGCCTATCCTCAATGGTGTAGTCATACTCATCAAGAGTATCATCCACCTTGCTAGTGTCCCTTCAACATTAGGCTTGTTGAAGATGTACTTCAAAGCCTTGTGATCCGTGATAATGGTGGCTTTCCCTCCAATCAAGTAGTGTCTAAACTTCTTGAGACCAAAGATCACTGCCAACCCTTCTCTCTCTTTGATAGAAAAGTTCTTCTTTGCTGAAACCATCTGCCTACTAGCATAAGCTATTCGATGATCATGCCCATCTTGGTCTAATTGACTAAGAGTGCGTCCTATAGCTACATTAGAAGCATCAGTGTAGAGGATGCAAGGCTTACTCCAATCAGGTTTAGCAAGAATTGGAGCTACAACAAGGGATTGCTTGAGCTCCTCAAAAGCTTTGAGAGCCTCCTTGTCCTCCAAAATCACCATGTAATCTACACCCTTCTTCATGTAGATGGTCAATGCATAAGCTTTGTTGGAAAATGAGAAGATGAACCTCCTATAGTATCCAACTATCCCCAAGAATTGGCGTAACTTTGTCAAGCTTGAAGGGAATGGAAGGTCTGAGATTTTCCTCACCTTCTCAGGATCAACTGCTATTCCATCCTTGGAGATCATGTGCCCCAAAAGTAGACCTTCTTCACATCCAAAAATGCACTTCTTTGGGTTGAGTGATGCATTTGTCTCATCCAAACGTTGCAAGACTTTGATTAGGTGCTCAAAGTGCTCTATAACACCCATTTGTGCATGTATGTGGTATTGTGATATTTAGCTTGGTATTACAAGTACTTAAGAGATATTATTTATATAGAGATAAAGGATGGTTCTATATTAGTCATGGTTAGCTAAAGTTAGTCATAGCTAAGATAGATGGGATCTTACTTTAGAGGAAGTAGAAAAGATGAGCACCACTATTTTGGATTTTAGTGTGTTGACTTGGTATTATTCCTAGGTGTTTGGCTTTGGGGAAAGAGTTGAGAACTCTTGGGCCCGCAAGCCTTTTTGTTTTGGATTCTTCTTTAGTCCAAGGATAGCCCATGTGAAGGAATCCTTGCTTTAGTGGTTGGGTCAAGATAAGACCACATGCTTAGGGGAATATGCCCATGTGAATGGATATTCCTTTCTACTTTTTGACTTTACTTGACTTTTAGTCTAGTAACTTGAGTTACAACGGTAATTAGTAACTTTGGTACGTAACTATTTCACAAGTATATAAACAAGGGGTGAGGAGGTACTCATCATCCTTTCATTTACAACTATCTCTCTCTCATTGAGTTCTCTAGTGAGCAATGTCTTGAGTCTTGGAGTGTTAGCCTTGGAGGAGTATGATGGAGTTGGGGTTCCTTGCCTTCTTAGTCCATGGTGCGCTACCATAATAGCCATCAGAGGTTCATCCTGAGTGAGAGACAGGCCGGCTCACATTTTTGGTTCCGTTGCCGGGACCTCTCTAGAAGGCAAGATAATGTTCCGTGTCGAATTCTACATTAGGCAGAAGGAGACTATGAGAGCTCACTTGGAGAGAACATTAGGAGAGGAGAGGGCTGAACTTATGTTAGAGAACCAAGATCCATTTGTATACCCTGTAGTTCATTATGATGTCTTTGAGGTGATTTTGTACATCTTGTACACATGAGAGGAATTGGAGAGATTGTGTGAGGTGGATTGCAGATTTTGGGGATTAAGGGGATTTTGGGCAAAATCTCAAGTTTGAGATCTAGACTTGAGATTTCTACACATGATAGCTTGGGTTATCTTTCAGTTAGCACACTTGAAATTATTGTGAGAGCTTCTATGCGCACTGGGCTAGAATTTTTGAAAGTTGATAGGGTAAAGTGCTCCCGCAACTGCATGCTCTTTGGAAAATTGTACAGAGTCTGCCATTTCTTCAATTTTTCAGTGAATTGTCCTGAAAATTTCCAAGAAAATTCAGTGCATTGTATCCTACTTGCTGCCACAAAAATTAGGCAAGTTCATGTCCATTGACCTTTGAGAGCAAGAGATTGAGGGAAAGGAGAGGCTTACTTGACTTGGGTTTGCATGTTGGACCTTCTTCACCAAGATTGGGAGCGAGAAGATCTAAGACCAAGAACTTGTGTGAGGTTTGTGGAGTTGAAGGACTTCCAAAAGGACATGAGTGTAGTGGAGTAAAAGCACTTTTGGAAACTTTGGTGAAGGATCTTGGAGAGAGTCTTAGTACAGCTACAGAAATACTACCACCTTCATCAGCTAGTTCTCAAGATTAGTGATGGAGATAATCTTTCAACTTATGGATAAACTATCCATGAGAGTTAGATTAATATGCACTCTAGGATTTGATGTTGCTATAGAAATCTTGGAGCAACCAGAACCTTTTGTGTTCCCTAGAGTGGATTATTCTCAGATGGTGTTAGTCATGTATATACTCTATTAGTAATAGAGTGAGAGAAAAGAAAAGACAAAAAGAAAATTGAGAGAAAAGAAAGATAGTGAGGGGTTAAGATGGAGAAACTTCTGGTTTTCTTTGGCAAGGATGGAGAAGATGTGGAGGCCTTTGTGAGAGACTTCAAGAGAGCTTGCATAGGAAACAATGAGAGGAGGAAGAATGAGTGGGCCTCATTATTACCAGATTTCTTTGAGGATGCAGCACTTACATGGTATGAGTCAGAATACCAAAAGAGAGAGAGGAGAGAGGGGGAAGAGCAGTCTTGGGAGACTTTGACTTCAACACTCATTGAGAACTTTCTTCCTGATGAGAGTTATGAGAGATTGATGAGTGAGGTTACATTTCTCAAGCAAGGAGATGGAGAGAAAGTGAGGGTCTATGTGGAAAGAGTGGAAAAGTTGGAGTCCAGATTTCATATAGTGTTGAGGAAGGGTGGGGATGATGTGGAGACTACAATGATTGGCATAGGGGCCATGCTCACCAAGAATTTTGTGGGAGGATTGAGATCAAAAATTAGAAGCAAGGTGAGCTATGAGAAACCTTCTTCCAAGGTTGAAGCTATCAAGATCGCAATTCGTATGGAGGAGAGTTTGGAAGGGGATGAGAGTGATTTGGTGGTGAAGGAGGTTGTGCATCCTCCTCAAGGCTACAAGTATGGTGGAACTTCTGATACTTTGGTGACAAGGGTTGCACCACAAGTAGTAGTTGCTCCAGTTCTTGCACCTCCACCAAAAGATCCACTCCAAACCATCACAGAACAACTTGCGGATCTCAAGATCAATGTGGTGCAACTATGGGAGAAGAGAGAGGTGGATCAGAATGTAGGGACAGGGCCTAGGAGTTATGGAAACTATCCATATAGAGGAGGCCAACCAGCAAACAATTTCAATGATAGAAATTGTTTTGGTTGTGGAGGAAGAGTTCAAAATGGGAGTTCAAAATCTCATGACTTTCTAAGTCTTGAAGGATTCAAGCTATGAATTACTTCCTGGGACACCATGGTTGAGAGTAGCACGCACAACTGATCGATGGCACAAAGGGTACTTGAGGATTGGGCCATCAAACCATAGAGTCACAATTCTTGTGACTAACACTACCAACACTTCACATTCAGATACACCATCTTCTGATTATTGGGAATCAGATTCTGAAGAAGGAGCTTCAGGTGTGGACACAAGCATGGAAGAGGAGACTTCCATGGAGGAGGATGAATCTGAATCTGGTTCAGATGTGTATCCTTTGTGTGCTATGGATTTTGCACCTAAGCCACAGGTTTTGAAAGACCCAGATAAATCACCATTGACACTTGAGGAGGTAGAGAGAAGGTTATCTACCCTCAAGTATGGCCCAAATGTTACCAAGGAGGAGAAGGTGAGATTTGAGGAGATTTTCTGCAAGTTCATCCATGTGTTTGCTTTTAGTTACAAGGATTTAAAGGAAGTCACCTTGGAGGAGCACAAGATAGAGGTGGAGTCACATGCAAGACCAGTCCGCCAAAAGCAACGTCGCATTAGCCCACCAATATCTTTGGTTGTGAAGGAGGAGATTGATAAGCTCAAGGAGGCTGGATTAATCTTTGAGGTGGAGAATTCAGAATGGGTGTCTCCAATTGTCATTGTGAAGAAAAAGAATGGCAAGCTTCGGGTATGTGTGGATTACAAGAAGCTCAATGCTGTTACCAAGAAGGACTACTACCCATTGCCATTTATTGATGAGATCTTGGAGGAGGTTGCAAGTCATGAGAGGTACAGTTTTGGAGATGGTTATAGTGGATATAACCAAATCAAGATTGCACTAGAGATCCGCAAGTTGTTCTGTGATGGTTTGAAGTGGATCTTTTGGTAGAGATGCAAGAACTAAAGCACCCACTACTTGTGGTGAAACCCTTGCCACCAAAGTATCAGAAGTTCCACCATACTTGTAGCCTTGAGGAGGATGCACAACCTCCTTCACTACCAAATCACTCTCATCCCCTTCCAAACTCTCCTCCATACGAATTGCAATCTTGATAGCTTCAACCTTGGAAGAAGGTTTCTCATAGCTCACCTTGCTTCTAATTTTTTATCTCAACCCTCCCACAAAATTCTTGGTGAGCATGGCCCCTATGCCAATCATTGTAGTCTCCACATCATCTCCACCCTTCCTCAACACTATGCAAAATCTGGACTCCAACTTTTCCACTCTTTTCACAAAGACTCTCACTTTCTCTCCATCTCCTTGCTTGAGGAATGTAACCTCACTCATCAATCTCTCATAACTCTCATCAGGAAGAAAGTTCTCAATGAGTGTTGAAGTCAAAGTCTCCCAAGACTCCTCTTCCCCATCTCTCCTCACTCTCTTTTGGTATTCTGACTCATACCATGTATGTGCTGCATCCTCAAAGAAATCTGGTAATAATGAGGCCCACTCATTCTTCCTCATCTCATTGTTTCCTATGCAAGCTCTCTTGAAGTTTCTCACAAAGGCCTCCACATCTTCTCCATCCTTGCCAAAGAAAACTGGAAGTTTTCCCATCTTAACCCCTCACTATCTTTCTTTTCTGTCAAAATTTTTTTTCTTTTCTTTTCTCTCACTCTATTACTAATAGAGTATATACATGACTAACACCATCTGAGAATAATCCACTCTAGGGAACACAAAAGGTTCAGGTTGCTCCAAGATTTCTATAGCAATATTAAATCCTAGAGTGCATATTAATTGAACCCTCATGGATAGTTTATCCATAAGTTAAAAGATTATCTCCATCACTAATCTTGAGAACTAGCTTATGAAGATGGTAGTATTTATGTAGCTGTACTAAGACTCTCTCCAAGATCCTTCACCAAAGTCTCCAAAAATGATTTTACTCCACTACACTCATGTTCTTTTGGAAGTCCTCCAACTCCACAAACCTCATACAACTCCTTGGTCTTAGATCTTCTCCCTCCCAATCTTGGTGAAGAAGGTCCAACATGTAAACCCAAGTCCAATAAGCCTCTCCTTTCTCTCATTTGAGAAGTTTGAGATCAACAAAAAGCATGTTTGAGTGTTTAGATGCATCTTGGGAACATGGAAGGTCATCAAGAGTGGAAATTGAGATAATGCAAGGTTCCCCAAGGGTTTGAGGTGATTGTAGGGGTTGATTTGAGGAAAAGAGAGTTTACAATAGAATTTGAAGAGAGTATTGAGAGGATCCAAAAACCTACACCACTTGGAGGAAAGAGTGAGTCTAAGTGCTTTCTATGTGGAGAGAAGGGACATAGGGCAAGTTCATGTCCATTGACCTTTGAGAGCAAGAGATTGAGGGAAAGGAGAGGCTTACTTGACTTGGGTTTTCATGTTGGACCTTCTTCACCAAGATTGGGAGGGAGAAGATCTAAGACCAAGAACTTGTGTGAGGTTTGTGGAGTTGAAGGACTTCCAAAAGGACATGAGTGTAGTGGAGTAAAAGCACTTTTGGAAACTTTGGTGAAGGATCTTGGAGAGAGTCTTAGTACAGCTATAGAAATACTACCACCTTCCTCAGCTAGTTCTCAAGATTAGTGATGGAGATAATCTTTCAACTTATGGATAAACTATCCATGAGAGTTAGATTAATATGCACTCTAGGATTTGATGTTGCTATAGAAATCTTGGAGCAACCAGAACCTTTTGTGTTCCCTAGATTGGATTATTCTCAGATGGTGTTAGTCATATATATACTCTATTACTAATAGTGAGGGGTTAAGATGGGAAAACTTCCGGTTTTCTTTGGCAAGGATGGAGAAGATGTGGAGGCCTTTGTGAGAGACTTCAAGAGAGCTTGCATAGGAAACAATGAGATGAGGAAGAATGAGTGGGCCTCATTATTACCAGATTTCTTTGAGGATGCAGCACTTACATGGTATGAGTCAGAATACCAAAAGAGAGAGAGGAGAGAGGGGGAAGAGGAGTCTTGGGAGACTCTGACTTCAGCACTCATTGAGAACTTTCTTCCTGATGAGAGTTATGAGAGATTGATGAGTGAGGTTACATTTCTCAAGCAAGGAGATGGAGAGAAAGTGAGAGTCTATGTGGAAAGAGTAGAAAAGTTGGAGTCCAGATTTCGCATATTGTCGAGGAAGGGTGGAGATGATGTGGAGACTACAATGATTGGCATAGGGGCCATGCTCACCAAGAATTTTTTGGGAGGATTGAGACCACAAATTAGAAGCAAGGTGAGATATGAGAAACCTTCTTCCAAGGTTGAAGCTATCAAGATCGCAATTCGTATGGAGGAGAGTTTGGAAGGAGATGAGAGTGATTTGGTGGTGAAGGAGGTTGTGCATCCTCCTCAAGGCTACAAGTATGGTGGAACTTCTGATACTTTGGTGACAAGGGTTGCACCACAAGTAGTAGTTGCTCCAGTTCTTGCACCTCCACCAAAAGATCCACTCCAAACCATCACAGAACAACTTGCGGATCTCAAGATCAATGTGGTGCAACTATGGGAGAAGAGAGAGGTGGATCAAAATGTAGGGAGAGGGCCTAGGAGTTATGGAAAATATCCATATAGAGGAGGCCAACCAGCCAACAATTTCAATGATAGAAATTGTTTTGGTTGTGGAGGAAGAGGCCATATCCAAAGGAATTGCCTCAATTCCACTTACCTTGGAGGAAGGGGTTATGAAAGAGCCAATAGAGGGAAAGAGGGAGGTAGTGAAACCCAAGTGGCTCCTAATCCCAACAAAGGTAAGGGGATAGCATCCATAGATGTGGTTGAGAGCAAGTATGAGAAGGGAGAGTGCTCAAACTCCAAGGGTCTTAATTTGGACCTTTTGGCACAAGAGAAGAAGAGAGCTTGTTTTGTAGAGGATGTTCACTCTTCTCAAGGATTTACTTCAAGCAAGGATACTCCTATGTCTACTAGGAGCACTTGCACCTCAACACCATCAACAACAAAGACTCCAAGGAAGAAGTTGGGGATGGAGGACTTCTTGATCTCAAAGCAACAATAGAACTACAATGTGTTGGAGGATGTTGGTAGTCACAAGGCTAACATCACAGTGAGCCAATTAATTTCTTTGAACCCTACCTTGAGAAAGGAGCTTAGAGGTGGTTTGAGTTCTACAAGGAGCAAGAAGAAGAAGAAGGCAAAAGTTCTAGTATCAATGGGGGTGGTGGATGCCAAGCCAGCACCATGGGAGGCTTGTGAATATGCCTCCAAGATTGATGTGGAAGTGAATGGTCACAACATCAAGGATGCATTGGTTGATGGAGAATCAGCAGTGAATGCCATGTCAGAAAGGTTGATAAAGAAGTTGGTTATGATACCCTCAAGACCTCCAACATTTGTGGTGAGCATGGCAAACAAGCAACAAGTTTGACTAGTAGGGGTGATGGATAAGGTGGTAGTTTCAGTTATGGGAGTTCAAAATCTCATGACTTTCCAAGTCTTGAAGGATTCAAGCTATGACTTACTTCTTGGGAGGCCATGGTTGAGAGCAGCACGCACAACTGATCGATGGCACAAAGTGTACTTGAGGATTGGGCCATCAAACCATAGAGTCATAGTTCCTGTGACTAACACCACCAACACTTCACATTCAGATACCCCATCTTCTGATTATTAGGAATCAGATTCTGAAGAAGGAGCTTCAGGTGTGGACACAAGCATGGAAGAGGAGACTTCCACGGAGGAGGATGAATCTGAATCTGATTCAGATGTGTATCCTTTGTGTGCTATGGATTTTTCACCTAAGCCAGAGGTTTTGAAGGACCTAGATAAATCACCATTGACACTTGAGGAGGTAGAGAGAAGGTTATCTACACTCAAGTATGGTCCAAATGTTACCAAGGAGGAGAAGGTGAGATTTGAGGAGATTTTCCGCAAGTTCATCCATGTGTTTGCTTTTAGTTACAAGGATTTGAAGGAAGTCACCTTGGAGGAGCACAAGATAGAGGTGGAGTCACTTGCAAGACTAGTCCGCCAAAAGCAACGTCGCATTAGCCCACCAATATCTTTGGTTGTGAAGGAGGAGATTGATAAGCTCAAGGTAGGCTGGATTTATCTTTGAGGTGGAGAATTCAAAATGGGTGTCTCCAATTGTCATTGTGAAGAAAAAGAATGGCAAGCTTCGGGTATGTGTGGATTACAAGAAGCTCAATGTTGTTACCAAGAAGGACTACTACCCATTGCCATTCATTGATGAGATCTTGGAGGAGGTTGCAGGTCATGAGAGGTACAGTTTTGGAGATGGTTATAGTGGATTTAACTAAATCAAGATTGCACCAGAGCATCAACAACTCACCAAATTCATCACACCTTGGGGAACTTACGCTTTCAAGGTCATGCCTTTTGGGCTTTGCAATGCTCCAGCCACATTCCAACGGTTCATGAACAAGGTATTTGAACCTTTCATTGGGAAATTTGTGAGAGATTTCATTGATGACTTTTGTGTCTATGGGAGCAAGGAGGAGCGCTTTGAGCACCTAATCAAAGTCTTGCAACGGTTGGATGAAGCAAATGCATCACTCAACCTAGAGAAGTGCATTTTTGGATGTGAAGAAGGTCTACTTTTTGGGCACGTCATCTCCAAGGATGGAATAGCAATTGATCTTGAGAAGGTGAGGAAAATCTCAGACCTTCCATTCCCTTCAAGCTTGACAAAGTTACGCCAATTCTTGGGAATGGTTGGGTACTATAGGAGGTTCATCTTCTCATTTTCCAACAAGGCTTATGCATTGACCATCTACATGAAGAAGAGTGTAGATTACATGGTGATTTTGGAAGACAAGGAGGCTCTCAAAGCTTTTGAGGAGCTCAAGCAATCCCTTGTTGTAGCTCCAATTCTTGCTAAACCTGATTGGAGTAAGCCTTTCATCCTCTACACTGATGCTTCTAATGTAGCTATAGGATGCACTCTGAGTCAATTAGACCGAGATGCGCATGATCCTCCAATAGCTTATGCTAGTAGGCAGATGGTTTCAGCAAAGAAGAACTTTTCTGTCACGGAGAGAGAAGGGTTGGCAGTGATCTTTGGTCTCAAGAAGTTTAGACACTACTTGATTGGAGGGAAAGCCACAATTGTCACGGATCACAAGGCTTTGAAGTACATCTTCAACAAGCCTAATGTTGAAGGGAGAGTAGCAAGGTGGATGATACTCTTGTCTGAGTATGACATCACCATTGAGGATAGGCCAGGAAAGAAACATGCAAATTCTGATTTGTTATCTAGAGCCTATGATCATGATGGAGATGATCCAGTAGATGATTCCTTCCCAAATGAGGAGCTCATGACAATCTCAGTCACTCAAGAGATTCCAATGGAGTACAAGGAGATTGTGGATTTTGTGACAAGAGGTAACTATCCAGGAGGGATGCATGCTAGGGAGAGGAAGGCCCTTGCAACAAGATCTAGACCTTACACAATGGTGGAGGATATTCTTTTTCACCAAGGAGCAGATGGTCTACTTCGAAGAGCAGTGGGTAAGGAAGAGTCTATCCTACTCATAAAGGAGTTTCATGAAGGTTTAGTATGTGGAGGACACTTTGTAGAAAAGGTGACTGCTTTCAAGATTCTAGATGCAGGTAACCATTGGAGAGGGATTTTCAAGGATTGTCTTGATTATTGCAAAACTTGTCATGTTTGTCAAGCTTTTGCTAGAAAGTCTACATCCACTCCACCACTTAGATCAATTCCATTGCTAGGACCTTTTGAGAAGTGGGGAATTGATTTTGTAGGACCTCTCAATAGAACCCCAAGGAACAGTTGGTACATTGTGGTAGTTACTAATTACCTTACCAAGTGGGTTGAGGCTAGACCATTGAGGGACAAGAATGAAGATGAAGTGAGTAGATCTCTTTATGAACGCATTATCACTAGGTTTGGATGCCCTCTGGAGTTGGTTTCTGATAGAGGAGGAGAGTTTACAGGAAGCATTACTACAGCCATGCTACGACATTTCTCTATCACACATAGAGTAACTACATCCTATAAGCCAAATTCCAATGGCTTGGCAGAGAGAACCAATCAGACCTTGTGCATGATGTTGGCCAAAGATGCAAAAATGGAGGGGGCTAAACATCATTGGGACAAGAGGATTCATGTAGATTTGTGGGAGTATAGGACAACCATGAAGACTTCCACCGGATATTCTCCATTCCAATTGGTGTATGGTGTTAAGTCTACCTTACCTATTCACTTTGATCTTCCTACCTTCCAAAGCATTCATAGGAGATTGAAGAAAGCACAAGGAAGTGATGCAGAGAAGTCAAGGAAGGATCAACTCATGGAGTTGGAAGAGGCAAGAGCAGTTGCTATGGTTAGAGTGGAGCAAGCCCAAAGGAAACAAAAGGAAAGCTATGACAAGAGGCAAGGCAAGAAGAAGGTGGAGCTTTTCAAAGAAGGTGATTGGGTAATGTTGTTTGATTCCATTCAATTCAAGAGAGTGCAAAAGAAGTTTTTGCCTAAGTACTTTGGACCTTTCATAGTAGAGAAGGTGTGGGGCAATTACACTTATGATCTCAAGGAGTTGGGAGGAAGACACTTTGATAGGATTAACCATGATAAGTTGAAGATGTACCATAGAAGGTAGAGAGACCTTCACTTTGAGGACAAAGTGAAAACTTAGTCCGGGAGTAAATGTAACACCCATTTGTGCATGTGTGTGGTATTGTGATATTTAGCTTGGTATTACAAGTACTTAAGAGATATTATTTATATAGAGATAAAGGATGGTTATATATTAGTCATGATTAGCTAAAGTTAGTCATAGCTAAGATAGATGGGACCTTACTTTAGAGGAAGTAGAAAAGATGAGCACCACTATTTTGGATTTTAGTGTGTTTACTTGGTATTATTCCTAGGTGTTTGGCTTTGAGGAAAGAGTTGAGAACTCTTGGGCCCGCAAGCCTTTTTGTTTTGGATTCTTCTTTAGTCCAAGGATAGCCCATGTGAAGGAATCCTTGACTTAGTGGTTGGGTCAAGATAAGACCACATGCTTAGGGGAATATGCCTATGTGAATGGATATTCCTTTCTACTTTTTGACTTTATTTGACTTTTAGTCTAGTAACTTGAGTTACTATGGTAATTAGTAACTTTGGTACGTAACTATTTCACAAGTATATAAACAAGGGGTGAGGAGGTACTCATCATCCTTTCATTTGCAACTATCTCTCTCTCATTGAGTTCTCTATTGAGCAATGTCTTGAGTCTTGAAGTGTTAGCCTTGGAGGAGTATGATGGAGTTGGGGTTCCTTGCCTTCTTAGTCCATGGTGTGCTACCATAATAGCCATCAGAGGTTCATCCTAAGTGAGAGACAGGCCGGCTCACAGACCCAACCACTAAGTCAAGGATTCCTTCACATGGGCTATCCTTGGACTAAAGAAGAATCCAAAACAAAAAAGCTTGCCGGCCCAAGAGTTCTCAACTCTTTCCTCAAAGCCAAACACCTAGGAATAATACCAAGTCAACACACTAAAATCTAAAATAGTGGTGCTCATCTTTTCTACTTCCTCTAAAGTAAGGTCCCCTCTATCTTAGTTATGACTAACTTTATCTAACCATGACTAATATAGAACCATTCTTTATCTCTATATAAATAATATCTCTTAAGTACTTGTAATACCAAGCTAAATATCACAATACCACACACATGCACAAATAGGTGTTACAGACCAGATCTATGTTTCAGCCAAAGGGGATCTTTGACTTGTGCGTCCTCAAGAAGCCCATGATTTACCAATAGCTGGCCACATGGGAGTGGACAAGACCTTGGGCACCCTCCAACGCCAATGGTGGTGGCCCAACATGACACAAGATGTTCAAGACTTTGTCCGATCATGTGAGAGTTGCCAACGGAACAAGGCCAGCAACCAGAAGCCAAGTAGACTCCTTCAACCACTTGCCATTCCATCCGCTCGTTGGGAGCATGTGAGCTTGGATCTCATCACATCCTTGCCAAAGACAAAACAAGGGCACACTGCAATCGTGGTGTTTGTGGATAAGCTTAGTAAGCAAATCCACTTGGCACCAACCTGTGATACCGTGGATGCTCCAACCTTAGCGCAAATCTACTTTGACACTGTCTTCAAGCATCATGAGATGCCATGTGTACTCATCTCCGACCGTGATCCTTGATTTACCGGGAAGTTTTGGCAAGCACTCTTCCAAATACTCGGCACCAAGCTTGCTTTGTCGACGGCCTATCATCCTCAAACTAATGGACAAACCGAACGTGCCAATCGTACATTGGAGGATATGTTGCAGGCCTTTGTCAATGTCCACCATACCAACTGGGATGAATGTCTTGCAGCTACAAAATTTGCCTACAACAATTCCAAACAGGCAAGCACCGGATTTTCTCCCTTCTTTCTCAATTTTGGCCAAGATCCACTTGTTCTAGATTCTCTTCTTGCTCTCCCTCCCTCTCAAGTTCCTCATACTTCCACATTCTTGACCACTATATCCCAATCTCTCCAACAAGCCAAGTCTCACCTTCTTGTTGCTCAAAATTGCCAAAAACAATATGCGGACCACTATCGTTGTGAGCTCACCTTTGAAGTTGGCAATAAAGTCATGTTCTCCTCTAGTAACCTCCCTCTCCCACTTGATACCCAAGTTAGTAAACTTGCTCCTAATTGGATAGGACCCTTTGATATCACCCACATTGTCTCTCCTGTTGCTTATCGACTTGCCTTGCCTTGTCACATGCATATCCATCTTGTCTTTCATGTTTCCAAGTTGAAACCCTTTGTTCCTAACCCCTCTTCCTTTTCCTCTTGAGTCCAACCTCCTCCTCTGCCTGTCCCTATCAATGATCATGAGGAGTACAAAGTTGATCGTATCCTTGCACGTTGTCATATTCAACAAGGCCGTCGCCAACATATAGAGTACAAGGTCCTTTGGAAAGGGTATCCCCTTCATGATGCCACATGGGAACCTCTTCCCCACCTCCAAAATGGACATGTGGCCATCAAGGAATTTGAAGCTTCACTGGCGACGAGGATGTCACCAACTAGCGGCAGGAGAATATGTAACAATATGGAGTTTAGCAATGAAGTTAGTCGGGCTTACAAAGTAGATAATAAGACAAAATAGCCTAGAATATTCTAGAAGCATCTAAGAAGCTTCTTGAGAAGCTTCCCAACTAGTTAACTTGCGCCCTAAGCAGGTAGTTTCTAGAAGGAAGCTTCTAGAAGCTTCTAACTAGCTTAGCTTACACGCAAGTAGGCAGTTTCTAAAAGGAAGCTTCTTGAGAAGCTTCCTGGTTAACTTGACTTTCACTCCAAGAAAGCGGCTCAAGGAAGCTTCTTGAGAAGCTTCAAGGTTCTTGTATGTTACCTATAAATACCAAAGCCGAAGCTCATGCTAGGCATTTGGAGTTTTCCCTCATTCAAGTGTCCAAATGTGAGGTTCCATTCTCCCATTTCTCTCCTTGGTTTTGGTCTTTTGCAAAATGCCACCTTTCGATCTCTTAGTAATGGAAGGTCATCTACATGGAGAACATCCTCTACTAGAGCAGCGTCTAAGAAGCATATGACAAAATCCTCCGATCCTACTAGCACTCCAAGAACACGAAGTCCATCTATGGATGTGATACAACCCTTTGGAAGCTCAAGGTGGGGAGGGATACCTAAAGGGGACCATGCCCTACACTTTGACACCTTGATTGTCAAGCCTACTAGATGTAGCTTGGCAATCAAGTAGTCAAAGGCCTGCCTAATCTGATCTATAGGGCCTACAATGTGTGTATCATCTGCCAAGGAGGAAATACACAACATGGCATGGCCAAAGGAGTAGATAAGAGAGCTAAAGTGAGCCATGGCAAATAAGGGCCCCCCCAAAGGATTTCCCTGACGTGTACCAACAGCTGACTCCAAGACGGTGACTCCCTCCTATGAACCACCATGCTGGTAGTAAAGGGAAGCCGAAGAGCCATAAAAAGACCGCACAAAAGGAATGAGACTTGCCAACGATCCACCAACTTCCCTAAGCTCTCTAAAGATGGATGCACGTGAGACGCTATTAAAAGCGTTCTCAACATCCACTTGTAGGACGACCCACTCCAGATGGATATCTAGGAGTGCTCTAATGCCTAGAGATATAGTTGTGACAACTCGGCAAATATCACTTTTGCGGTAATCTAGTAAGTAAAGTTAGTTCCCGCAAAGATACGAGTCAAAATTGGTCAAATACAAAGCAAAGTAACAATTGTAGTTCTTCTTGGTTGCATCTTTAATCTCTCAGGTAGAAACCATACCTAGAAGAGAGTAACAAGCACTAACTCGCAGTCTTGTCATAAATTAACACTCCATAATCACAACTCCATCAAATCTTTCCAAACAATCTTGATTGTGATGATTCAAGCTCTCCTGAAAATGGCACTTCACTGCAAAACAACTTCACCTCAGAAATTGTGTTCCACCTCTCCATTGAAGGCACAACTTCCTTGATTGAAATTGCTTCACATCAACCTTGCACTGCACTCACAAATGCAGAATACTACCAACACTACAATTCCTCTCAGATCTGTCAAGGCATTGCTTCCATTGCACTTCACTCAAGATCAAACACACAGAATGAAGATCAAGGCTGTGGAATCCAACATCCAACAAACACACTGACTTGCACTTCAAATTTCTCCAAACACTCACAAACACAATCACAAAGTTGATACTCGGAATCAAGCTCAAGCGACGAGCACTGCTTCATAGCACTTTGCTTTATCTATTCTCAAAAATAATGAGCACTGAACAACATGATACTACGAATGCCACTCTTAAATAGTGAAACAATCTATAGTTATCTTCCCAATACACCTCTTCCTAATGACTCTACAAACCTGCAAATCTGAAATGACAATGCAACCCTTCATATCTGTCTATTCAAATCTCAAAATTGTTACTACTCCGGTCCGATATCTACTTCTTCTTTATTCAAACCCAAACCCAAAGTAACTTTACTTTCTAATATTTTGTCCTCGGGTTTCACAACTTCCAATTCCTCCACTAATTCTAACACTTCTCCTTCCTGATCTGCAATTCCTATCATAATTAAGCCTTCTAAATCTCTATCTCCCGACCCACTCTTCTCTAAGGTGTCAAATGTCAAATGCAAAGACACCAGCACTCTTATTTCTTTTACTTCGGGTTTTGCTATTATCAATTCCTTTGCTAATTCTACTATGTCATCGTCAAAAATTATAATTGAAAGCATGAATACACTATCTACACCTTCAATTTGTAACCCACTTTCCCCTAATCACTCAGGTAACTCACCCGAAGACACTTACTGTCTGATCTTGCACTTTGAGTTTATTCACTACTGCTATTTCTCCTTCAATTCATGTTCCATCTTCAATTAGAAATGAAATTGAAGTCATGGGTATCCTAACTATCTTCTTTCCCTACTCTAACTTCCTCTGATGCTTCCCGCAAGATTCCCAAAGTCACCTTCACTACACTCCAAGGTCCAACTACCTTGGATTTAGTCGGTCATCTTAGTCTTGAGGCAAAGTCTTTAGACCCAAAGTCATGTAAACCCGAAGTCCAAAATCTGAAGTACGAAGTCCGAAGTCACATTGACCCGAAGACAATAACCCCAAGTACATCTACTCCAGAAATTTCAAATGCTTGTAACTTATTCTACAGACCTCTGAACTTTACTATTTTGGTAGCAATGGAAAGCCCTGAACGAGACGCTTCTAACAAGATATAGCACACTTGATTTGGACTTGTGTGCATTGAGATATGGCTCCCGCAAGAATCCTGACCTACAACTTCCATTTCTCCTTCGGGTTTGCCCTCCTTCAACATTTGATCCGAATTTTTCCCTCCTCTGACACGAAGTAAACTTCTTCAGGTTTGATCCAGTCTGAGTCATTCTTCCTCTCACACAATGTAGACTCACTCAGGTCTGATCAAAACACAAGTTTGCACTTATTTCTTCTCCATTTGGTTTCAATTTGGTTTCAGCAAGGCACTTCTTCTTCAAAACTCGTCCAAAATGAAAAATGTGTGTACCACAATAGCCTCACATCCTCAAGGTGTAGCTACTCCAAACTGATGTGGACTAAGATGTTGTCAAAAGTGAGAACAATGCTGAAGGACAATGGTACAACTGACCAAACGCAAAAAGATCTCTCCAATAGCAATCGGTCTAATGCCTCCCGTGTCCTTTTCCATCGCAAGAAGTCGACTAGCACCTAACACCCGACTAACAGACATAGGAATGTCTCCTCTCGCTACTGCTACAACGACCTAAGACAACTCGGTAAAACCACAAGAAGGATCATCTGCCTAGAAGCAATCTCTAAGGTGCTCATAAACCATCCTTGACAAGCCTCTTGAGGAAAGGCGAGGGGTAGTGCACAATGCTTGTACAAATAGCGACCTATCAAGACATAAAAGATGCTCAAGCTGATAATCTAAGACCTCTAGTGGTAGTCTTTCTACTGCTATAGGATGTAATGAGCGTAGGGAAGAGATAGTCTCATCAATAGGACTCGCTATAGACAAAGGGTGTAGCGCTTGTGCTACTCTACTGAACTCTCCCGCCTGACCCAATGTCCTACATAGTCGTAATCGAGTGGAATCTATGGTATCTTGTGGCAATGCTTGTCTCCTACATCGTGTAGCCCTAACAGACTCCTCCTGAAGGGCTGCCCAATCCCCTGCTCGGAATCAATGAAATCTAGCAACCACCTCTCTATGCTCCGCACGTCCCTCTCTAGCATAACAAAGACACCATCGAGCGAGTAAGAGGAATAAGAACCATGCTAACTCGTCCAAGGGATCACGTGCCAAATGGTCTAGTGGTAGGCAAAAAGCCTGTCTAGCCTCATCATGGAGTGTGTGCGGTAGCCTATGGAATAGACGTAGACATGGAAAACTAGTCTCAAATAACCCCAAAATGCAACATGCCTGAGATGCTAACCACTCCCACGACTCGATTGGTATCCCTAGAATGATCAACAAAGGTATAGAAGAAGCATGCGTAATCTCGAGTGTCACTAGTGTTGATGTGGTTGCTTGTCTCACGTGGGCATCCCAAGTGGTCCAATCATAATCCTTGTGCATCCTTCCCACATAGGTCTTTACTCCTTGCAAGGTAAAGCATCGGTGACACACCGAGCATGGTGTATCCTAACCCGCTCTAGGCAACCCTACATGGGAAGGTGTAGCCATGGCTAGAACATGAATAATGATAGTAACACATGCTTCTCCTCTCCATATCTCCCCATATCTGCAAAACCACAACCCCTCACATCCCAACTCACATAAGAAAATAATCTCTCCAAACCCTAAAATCTATAAACACTCATAACTTTCAATTTCCATCTCCTAAATTTTCAAAATAAATTCCCATGGAACTTAATCATGAAAACCAAGAGATTGGAAATGAAAATCCCTGACCTATCTTTCTCAATGTATAATGATCACTCTAAACCCTAAAAAATCTAAAAAGCCTCATAACTTTCTACTCCATTCTCCATAGTCTTCAATCTAGGTGCCAATGGAACCAAAATTGAAAAACAAAGAGAATAGACTATTCACTCAAATGCTACATGCTAGAGAGCACTCAGAAATTACAGATATTGTCTCATAGTCTCTTCCTCTCCTCTCCCGTCTCCACACTCTCTCGTAGCTCCTCCGCCAACCATACCGGGGCGTAAAAGAAGAACCATGTAAAACACACAAGGCAACCGTGTACGACAACCAGAAGAATAGGAAGACCTCTTGCAAGCATGAGAAATAAGAGGTAAAATAGGGCTAAATCCCAAGAAATTTGATATGAGAAATCTGCCATATTGTATCTAAGAGGTCTAAGTTATACAAATTGTACTATCTACAAATTATAAGAGTAACCAAAGAAGCATCACCTAGTTTGATGGTTCTTCTGCATTAGCCAATGCTATGTGTAGAGTAATGTATATATTGTTTAAATATATATTATATATTGTCTGTCATGAAGTAAGAAAATGAAGGGGGTATCCTATGACATCTAATATGATAAATTCTCTTGCACTCCCTAAGAAATGTATCGAATGCTATATCCATCATTTCATATAACTCTAAAGCTAGAAGAAGAAAGAGATGGCCTTCTATCATATCCCTAAACTTGGAGACCTTGCTTAATTACACTACACTTGCCGCCCATCCAAGAGACTGAATAATTACTCCCTCTCATCATTTTCATCATGTATAGGATTTGTAACCATAATAATCTGCTACTATCACTTGATTACCTCATACCAAGTATAATTTTGCAACTTGTGTCATTTTCAAAGCATGCAAACACTCCCTCCAAGCAAGATATCCACTCCCTTATGCCATGGAAAACACTATATCCCTAATGGCATTGTAGGTAGCTATCTTATATTCTCCAAAAGGACACCATGTTATATGGATTACTACTGCATCTAGTATAGAACCAGACTCACAAGTGAATATTAAAGATGCAGATGGGTGGACAAAACCTAGGCCAAACCTCATCCTTGTAGAAAAAATAGTTGATGTAAGTGTTAGGATTTACTCTTATGCCTTAGGGTTACACTGTAAGAAAATTTGGTTGGAGGTTGATGATCAGAATGAATAGGGAGAGTATGGGAGCTCTTGTGATGTACGCACAAATATGGCAGTGAGCTTGGGGTGCTAGTAAAGATTCTAGATGCATTCCCATGTACATAGCCTCACACCAACATAAACCACATACTTTTGTGTAATGTGTGAATTTGCTAGTTACATCATGATGTGTGTATGTTGTCACAAATCTAGTCAGTTACTCAACAAATGGTATCAAAGCTTTTTGATTTTTCAAGATTCAAAGTTGTGAGGTGTGCAAGAGAGAGTGTAATATAGCTCATTTTGAAGATCAAGAGGAAATTTTTGTCTTGATACCTTGATTGGTACCTAAAGTGAACCGAGCTTGAAAATATCAGTTTGAGAAGAATTTGGTGTTTTTTCGGTGGCTATTGCAATTTAGCCAGACCTGAGGTTGAATTTGAGAATTTTTTTTTCTTGCCTAACTAGCATGCTCCTTGTGCCTTTATTGTTCCAATCTTGAAGAAATTATGGATTTTTGAGATGTCGAGTACTTCTTAGCCACCCATCGAGAGTATGATTGAGTAGCAATTCATCAACAACCTGATCCAAATCTTCCCTGGAGGAAGTAAGGAGTGCATCTGCTACTTGATCAGATGTATTTGAGTCATTTAAAACTTCTGAAGGATCTTTACTTCTAGCACTAACAACAAGAGAAACACACACCTTGATTATTGAGATGTCAAATTCAGCTCATAAATAAATTCTATTTCTTGAGAGAGGTAAATATGTGATATGTGATGCCTGATGTTTGACAATATCAAGTGCAACAACAAGTGGTTGCTTTTTTATGTACATTTACAAGAATAGTTGATGAGTTAGATCCTTCCAATCATCTGAATGGCTATATCTGGATTGTCTTACTTTGGATGGTAGTTAGTCATTTTGACTTGCAACCTCCACCAAAGTACACTACTAGCTTCTTTGCACCAAATATAAGTAATAAAATTTGTTCTATTTGAAATTTCTCTAAGGGACAAGGGAATCACTACAGGTAGCCCTTCAAATGCATTGGCAATAACTAGTCTGGAATAGTCATTTTGCTGCTATACATCCTTTGGTATGTTGTCCAAGACTAGGCTAGGTCTTCCAAAAGCACCAAAAAAGAAGGCCTCTCTTGCAGCTCAAGGAATGGCATCGATGTTCATCACAAGATAGTTGTGTTTGTGCAGAGAATCAGACAAGAGTCCAAGAAACCTTCACATACCAAGCATATCTCTCTTGAATTCATACATTACACAAAAGGTACGTGGTTCACCTCGATGTGAGGCTACGTCCATGGGAAGCATCAAGATTCAACTTTACTGACTCATGCTCCTATCCATCTGCCAGTCCAGCTCCTTTTGACAGTCTCTCTTAGTCCATTCTTACTCTCCACCTACAAGTTAGCTCCCAAATCCAACATAACCCTCAGGCATAAGAGTAAAACCTAACAATATCCTCCTTGCTTCTTGTCTTGGGGTTAGTAACCTTGCAACAATTTATCACTTAGCCAAAAGTTCTAGACTATGAGCCAGCCTGTCTTTCAGTCAAGATGAATCTTTGATGGCTACTATGGTAGCGCACCATGGACTAAGAAGGCAAAGAACCCCAACTCCATCATACTACTCCAAGGCTAACACTCCAAGACTCAAGACATTGCTCACTAGAGAACTCAATGAGAGAGATAGTTGCAAATAAAAGGATGATGAGGACCTCCTTGCCCCTTGTTTATATACTTGTGAAATAGTTACGCACCAAAGTTTCTAATTATTGGAGTAACTCAAGTTTCTTGGCTAAAAGTCAAATAAATTCAAAAAGCTAAAGTAGTATCCATATCATGGGAACATTCTCCTAAGCATGTGGTCTTATCTTGACCCAACCACTAAGTCAAGGATTACTTCACATGGGCTATCCTTGGACTTTAGAAGAATCCAAGATAAAAAGGCTTGTGGGTCCAAGAGTTCTCAACTCTTTCCTCAAAGCCAAACACCTAGGAATAATACCAAGTCAACACACTAGAATCCAAAATAGTGGTGCTCATCTTTTCTACTTCCTCTAAAGTAAGGCTCAATCTTAGCTATGACTAAATTTAGCTAATCATGACTAAGGTAAAACAATCCATTATCTTTATATAAATTATATCTCTCAAGTACTTGTAATACTAAATCAAATATCACAATACTGCACACATGCATAGATGGGTGTTACATTTACCCTTGGACTAAGTTTTCACTTTGTCCTCAAAGTGAAGATCTCTCTACCTTCTATGACACATCTTCAACTTATCATGGTTAATCGTATCAAAGTGTCTTCCTCCCAACTCCTTGAGATCATAGGTATAATTTCCCACACCTTCTCTACTATGAAAGGTCCAAAGTACTTAGGCAAAAACTTCTTTTGCACTCTCTTGAATTGAATGGAATCAAATAACATTACCCAATTACCTTCTTTGAAAGGCTTCACCTTCTTCTTGCATTGCCTCTTGTCATAGCTCTCTTTTTTTTCCTTTAGGCTTGCTCCACTTAAACCATAGCAATTGCTCTTGCCTCTTCCAATTCTCTGAGTTGATCCTTCCTTGACTTCTTTGCATCACCTCCTTGTGCTTTCTTTAATCTCTTATGAATGCTTTAGAAGTTAGGAAGATCAAAGTGAATAGGTATGGTAGACTTTACACCATATACCAATTGAAATGGAGAATATCCAATGGAAGTCTTCATGGTTGTCCTATACTCCCACAAAATTAGATGAATCCTCTTATCCCAATGATGTTTAGCTCCCTCCAATTTTGCATCTTTGGCCACCATTATGCACAACGTCTGATTTGTTCTCTCTACCAAGCCATTAGAATTTGGCTTATAGGATGTAGTTACTCTATGTATGATAGAGAAATGTTGTAGCAAGGTTGTAGTGATGCTTCTTGTAAACTCTAATCCTCTATCAAAAACCAACTCCAAAGGGCATCCAAACCTAGTGATAATGCATTCATAAAGAAATCTACCCACTTCATCTTCATTCTTGTCCCTCAATGGTCTAGCCTCAACACACTTGGTAAGGTAATCAATAACTACTACAATGTCCTAGCAATGGAATTGATCTAAGTGGTGGAATGGAAGAAGACTTTCTAGCAAAAGCTTGACAAATATGATAAGTTTTTCAATAATCAAGACAAACCTTGAAAATCCCTCTCCAATAGTAACTTGCATCTAGAATCTTGAAAGTAGTCACCTTTCTTGCAAAGTGTCCTCCACTCACTTAACCTTCATGAAACTCCTTTATAAGTAGGATAGACTTTTCTTTACCCATTTCTCTCCAAAGTAGACCATATGCTCCTTGGTGAAAAAGAATATCCTCCACCATTGTGTAAGGTCTACATCTTTTTGCAACGGCCTTCCTCTCCCTAGTATGCATCCCTTTTGGATAGCTACCACTTGTCACAAAAATCTCCTTGTACTCCATTTGAACCTCTTGAGTGAGTGAGATTGTCATGAGCTCCTCACCCAGGAAGGAATCATCCTTTGGCTCATCTCCATCATGATCATAGGCCCTAGATAAAAAATCAGCATTTGCATATTTCTTTTTGGGCCTATCCTCAATGGTGTAGTCATACTCAAACAAGAGTATCATCCACCTTGCTAGCCTCCCTTTTACATTAGTCTTGTTGAAGATCTACTTCAAAACCTTGTGATCCGTGACAATAGTGGCTTTCCCTCCAATCAAGTAGTGTCTAAACTTCTTGAAACCAAAGATCACTACCAACCCTTCTCTCTCCGGGACAGAGTAGTTCTTTTCTATTGAAACCATCTGCCTACTAGCATAAGCTATTGAATGATCATGCGTATCTTGGTCTAATTGACTAAAGAATGCATCATATAGCTACATTAGATACATTAGTTTAGAGGATGAAAGGCTTAATCCAATCAGGTTTAGCAAGAATTGGAGCTACAACATGGATTGCTTGAGCTCCTCAAAAGCTTTGAGAGCCTCCTTGTCCTCCAAAATCACCATATAATCTACACTTTTCTTCATGTAGATGGTCAATGCATAAGCCTTGTTGGAAAATGAGAAGATGAACTTCTTATAGTACAAAACCATCCCTAAGCATTGGCATAACTTTGTCAAGCTTGAAGGGAATGGAAGGTCTGAGATTTTCCTCACCTTCTCAAGATCAACTACTATTCTATCCTTGGAGATGATATGCCTCAAAAGTAGACCTTCTTCACATCCAAAAATGCACTTCTTTGGGTTGAGTGATGCATTTGCTTCATCCAAGCATTGCAAGACCGTGATTAGGTGCTCAAAGTGCTCCTCCTTGATCCTCCTATAGACACAAAACTCATCAAATTTCAAAGTCTCTCACAAATTTCCCAATGAAATGTTCAAACACCTTCATGAACCATTGGAATGTGGCCGGAGCATTGCAAAGCCCAAAAGGCACCACCTTGAAAGCGTAAGTTCCCCCAAGGTATGGTGAATATGGTGAGTTGTTGATGTTCTAATGCAATCTTGATTTGATTATATCTTTTATAACCATCTCCAAAATTGTACCTCTCATGATTTACAACCTCTTCCAAGATCTCATCAATGAGTGGCAATGGATAGTAGTCCTTCCTGTTAACAATGTTGAGCTTCTTGTAATCCACACATACCTGAAGATTGCTATTCTTTTTCTTCACAATCACAATTGGAGACACCTATTCTAAATTCTACACCTCAAACATAAATCATGCTTCCTTGAGCTTATCAATCTACTCCTTCACAACCAAACCTATTGGTGGGCTAATGCAACGTTTTATGTAGCAGACTGGTCTTGCATGTGACTCCACCACTATTTTGTGCTCCTCTAAGGTGACTTCCTTCAGATCTTTGTAATTGAAAGCAAATACATGGATGAACTTGTGGAAAATCTCCTCAAATCTTACCTTCTCCTCCTTGGTAATATTTGGACCATACTTGAGGGTAGATAATCTCCTCTTTATCTCCTCAAGTGTCAATGGTGATTTATTTGGGTCCTTCAAAACCTTTGGCTTAGGTGAAAAATCCATAGCACACAAAGGATACACATTAGAATCAGATTCAAATTCAGATTTGTCCTCCTCCATGGAAGTCTCCTCTTCCATGTTGTGTCTACATCTAAAGCTCCTTCTTCAGAATCTGATTCCTAGTAATTAGAAGATGGTGTATCTAAATGTGAAGTGTTGGTCGTGTTAGTCACAAGAATTATGACTTTATGGTTTGATGGCCATCATCAAATACCCTTTGTGCCATCAATCAGTTGTGCATGTTGCTCTCAACCATGGCCTCCCAAGAAGTAAGTCATAGATTGAATCCTTCAAGACTTGGAAAGTCATGAGATTTTGAACTCCTATAACTGAAACTAACACCTTATCCATCACCTTAATGGTCAAACTTGTTGCTTGTTTGTAATGCTCACCACAAATGTTGAAGGTCTAGAGGGTATCATATCCAATTTCTTCATCAACCTTTTTGACATGGCATTCATTGCTGATCCTCCATCAACCAATGCATCCTTGATGTTGTGATCATTCACTCTCCCATCAATCTTGGAGGCATATTCACAAACCTCCCATAGTGCTAGCTTGGCATCCACCACCCCCATTGATATTGGAGCTTTTGCCTTCTTCTTCCTCTAGCTCCTTGTAGAATTCAAATGTAATACTCCAATCACAAGAGAAGAGAGAAAACACAGATTTCACATTCAATCCTTCCATGCCCCAAAGGAGCATCTTCTCTTTATCATATAGACAAAGAGGATCTCCTCCAAGGAAGCTCCACCATAGGATTAGGCACATAGATAGGTGACATGTCAGCAAGCTCCACCCTTGAATTACTTACTTGGATGGGTGACATGTTGATTCTGATCTTGGTCCTATCTGGTTGGTCAAACACGCTTTGACTAGAGGGAATCTTTTAGAGAATCCTCTTATAGGAATCTCAAAATCACATGAATGAGGTACCATTGGAAAGCTCTCAATGAGACAAAGTAAGGGAGGAGGGTAGGCCTTTCTTTTGTCCAATGGGGGGGGGAGTTTAACACATTTTTGAGGCCTAATTCATCCGTTTAGGCCTTCAAAATTGCCTTCAAAGATTTCAAGTATATTTTGATTCCTACTCTATAAATAGAAGTCCTCTTTTGGTGATATCTCTTTCTGATCTATTGAGTCCATCCTGTGTAAAATCCTTCCAAATGTTATCAAACCAATTCTCACCTTTAAATCATATGTTTAGCTATTTATTCTAAGGTTTTCAAGTCTATTTTGGTTTCTGCCTTATTAGTAGAAGTACTCTTTTGGTGATACTTCTATCTGATCTATTTTTTCTATCATGTATAACATCATTTTAGATGTTACTAAACTGAATTTCACATCCAGATCATATGGCTAGCTCTTGATATTACAAACCTCCCTCTTATTAAGATGCAACATACTCGTTGTGCAGTTGTTGCTCGAATGCTTGTACCAACACCGATGCATGTGTCAAATTGGCAGCGGGCTCCCAGGTTGTCTCATAGAGAGGATAACCTTTCCATTGTACCAAATAGTCCACCCACGGAGGGCAAGTACTATGCATGCATTTTTGAAGGATACGCTCCACTTCATATTCCTTTGTGCCATAAATGAGTGTTGGACAAGGTCAAAGGTCTTGTGTGGAATGACAATGGCCCAATTGGGGAGCATATTTGAGTAGTAGGGAAACATGGAACACTGTATGGATCTTCATGTGTGGTGGTAGCTTGAGGTGATAGGCCATAGCGCCAACTTGACGAAGAATAGAAAAAGGCCCAATAAAATGAGGTCTTAGCTTACAAGGGCCAACTAATCTAAGGTTGGTTGTAGACAACCACACTTGATCTCCAACATTGAACTCCATGTGCCTACAATGTAACAGTATGGAGTTTAGCGACGTAGTTAGTAAGGCTAACAAAGTAGAGAATAAGCCAAATTAGCCTAGAATATTCCAAAAGCATCTAGGAAGCTTCTTGGGAAGCTTCCCGAGTAGTTAACTTGCACTCCAAGCAGGTAGCTTCTAGAAGGAAGCTTCTAGAAGCTTCTAACTAGCTTAGCTTGCATGCCAAGTAGGCAGCTTCTAGAAGGAAGCTTCTTGAGAAGCTTTCTAGTTAACTTGGCTTGCACTCTAAGAAAGCGGCTCAAGGAAGCTCCTTGAGAAGCTTCTCATAGGCCTTGTATGCTACTTATAAATACCAAAAAGTTATGCTAGCCATTTGGAATTTTCTCTTATTCAAGTGTCCCAATGTGAGTTTCCATTATCCTATTTCTCTCCTTGGTCTTGGTCTTTTACATTGATATTAGAGCAAGAATGGGCTAGATGGAATTTATGGACCACCAAATCCACTTCCGCCAAACCATTAGGATTTTCATGTCCAGATATTACCCGAGCATCGTTTCACACAATTCATCACCTTGCGCTTTGGGTAGGATTTTTTACATATGATCACCGTGTTTGAGGAACCCTTGATACTTCCAGTTGTAACTTATGGAGAACATTGGACATGATGCATCTATGTGTTAATCAATTAGATAAAGTGGGAGTAGTGGGATAGAGTAGTAGCTATGGCGGAAATACCGGACGTCATCCTTGCAATGCATCAACAAATTGAGCTCCTGACTTGATTGCTCAATGAACAAGATCAGCAACGACAAGAACATATAAAGAGAGCACCACTTCAAGATACAGAAGATTGTAGTGATTTCCAAAACCCAAGGTGTTTGAAGGCAAGAATCTTTTGGGTATAGTGGAGAATTTTATGTTTGACTGCAAATGTTACTTTTAAGCCACCAATCTTCACAATAAATGGAAATAGATTCTCTTGGCCTCTAGCCAATTAGATGGTGTGGCAAAACTTTGGTGGCAATTCTGAGTGGAGCAAGCTAAACGACAGATTGTTGCACAAATTTTGACATGGGCAAAGTTCAAGGATGCAATATTGGGTCACTTTCAAACTATAAATGCCACCCGTGCCACACAATATAAATTGGCGGAGTTGAAGCAAGTTTGCTCAATTAGGAGCTACATCACACAATTTCAGAACATCATCATGCAGATTCTAGATATACAAGAAGGTGAAGTTTTGGATCAATTTGTGCAGGGATTGAAATCACAAACCAAATTGGAGGTGACCATGCGGGAGCCACAAAACTTAGAAGAAGTCGTGCAATTGGCTGAGTGCTTTGATTCCTTGGTTGCGACAACTTGGTCTCGCCCTCAACCTACACAAGACCTACCAGTACACTATGCATGGGGGGAAGAACCAACATCAATGGAGATTGATGCTATCCAACGAAGACCACTTGGTACAGCGGATAGAGAAAGATTGCAACAAAATGGAGGTTTTTTTTATTGTTGCCAAGTTGGACATCACATTGCTGAATGCCCACTTAGGAATAGGCGACCTCAACAAGTTGCCCAAATGGAGATTGTGGAACAAAATGATCAGGGAAATGAGGAATACCAATAGGAGATTTTGAGTCACCTATTGGGAGCTTGATTAGTTCCAATGGGATCGAAGGCTTAACTTATGCAAGTTTGCTTCATTTGCAAGGTACGATATCTAATCAGGGTTGTAGGATTTTGGTTAATTCTCGAAGTTCAAAGAATTGTATGTCTATGCGAGTAGCAAAGGAATTGGGTATTCTTATCAAGCCAGTGTTTGGAAGTAGTTTGATGATGGCAGATGGTAGAAAGTGTTGTGCATTCTACACCTCACATCCTATTACCTTCAAGATTGGGAAGGAGTATTTAGAGTGCATGAGTTTTGTAGTGGCACCTCTACACTATGATATCATTCTGGGTCTACCTTGGCTTGAATGTCATAAGGTTCAATTTGATTGGACCCGACGACAAATTCAAATACAACACCAAGGTAGGAATTTCCGATTAGGTTGTCTGGCACCTTTGAGTAAAAAACCTAAGAATAGTCAATCCCAAGATGGGAAGTTTGTTGAGAAGGTAGCTATAGAGCAAATCTGGAAGAGAGATGAGTCCCAAGATGGGAATTTTGCAAGGAAGGCAACCATGGAGCAAGCTTGGAAGAGAGATGAGTCCTTGCAAGGGAAGTTTGTTAGTAAAGCAACCATAGAGCAAGCTTTGGAGGAAGATAAGTTTGTATTCATGGTGTGGATCAAGCCGATTGCACAAGAACAATCTGAGGAGGGCTAAGAGCCTCATCAAGCAGTGGTTGATTGGATAGTTCAAGAAATTGCGGATGTGTTTCCGGATGATCTGCCAAAAGGCTTACCCTTTGATTGAAGTATGCTCTTAAAGATTAAGTTATTGCCAAGAAATACTCTAGTGAGTAGACCAATCTATTGGCTCTCACCAAAGGAGTTGGAGGAGTTGCAAACAACACTTACAAAGTTGTTGGAGAAGGATTTCATATGACATGGTACCTCTCCTTGGGGAGCACCGGTTCTATTCATTCCAAAGAAAGATGGAGGACTTCATTTCTATATTGAATACCGTGGGTTCAATAAGCAAACCGTGAATAATGCATATCCCTTGCCTCGGATCAATGACCTGCTTGATCAACTTAGTGGAGCACGCTATGTTTCCAAGCTAGATCTTTGTAGCGGCTATTGGCAAATTCCTATTGAGAGAGAGGATGTGCAAAAGATTGCCTTTCGCACAAGGTATGGGCATTTTGAGTGGAGAGTTCTACATTTCGGACTCACTAATACTCCAGTAGTCTTCATGGATCAAATACATTGGGTGTTGGAGGGACTATTGGATTGGTTTGTAGTGGTGTTCTTGGATGATATCTTAATCTATAGCAAGACAGAGGCAAAACACATGACTCTTGTGCAAGAAGTCCTAAGATGACTATGACAATGGAAATTTTATTGCAAGAAGTTGAAGTGTGCCTTTTTGCAAAAGAAGGTTACCTTCTTGGGTCATAAGATCTCATCAGAGAGGATCAAGATGGAAGAAGAGAAGATCAAGGCCATTACTGATTGGCCAACCCCGAAGGATGCTACAGAAGTAAGGGCATTCAATGGATTGGCCAATTTTTACCGACAGTTCATCCACTGTTATGCTTATGTGGCTGCACCGTTGACTGACCTCTTGGGAAAGAACTTGAGTGTCTAGTGGACCACCAAGCATGAAGAAGCATTCTAGAAGTTAAAGCATATGGTGTCTTCAAGACCCATTCTTCAACCATATGATCCTCAACTACCTTGTGTGGTTGATTTTGATGCTTCTAACTTTGCAATTGGAGCTGTGTTGCAACAAGAATTCCCAGATGGACTACATCCCATTGCCTTTGTGTCTTGTTGACTAAATATAGCTGAAATAAATTACTCTGCTCAAGATCGGGAACAACTTGAAATGGTATATGTCACCAAGGTATGGAGGCATTACCTCTTGGGGAAACAAGTGGTCATGCAAACTAATCACAAGCAATTGTTGCAGACCTTACACTTGGAACACATGAAGAGTTGACATCATTGATGGGAAGAGCAACTCCAATTGTTTGACATCAAACTTGAGTACAAACCAGGTTGATTCCATGTCATCCTTGATGCTCTATCATGATGACCTGATTTGAAGTCTCTTCCTCTCATCATGACGGCAATTACAATAGTGTCAATTGACCCCAAGGTCCATAACAAGTTTTGGTCAGCTCTACAACAAGATCCCTTCTTCCAAATGGTACATGGTTGTCTGACAACAGGAGACAAGGAGTACAACACCTTCTTCTTCAAGGAAGGCCTTCTATTCCATGCGGGCCAAATCTATGTTCCAGCCAAAGATGATCTCCAACTTGTGTGCCTTCAGGAAGCCCATGATTTACCAATAGCTGGTCACATGGGGGTGGATAAGACCTTGGGTACCCTCCAACGCCAATGGTGGTGGCTCGACATGATGCAAGATGTTTGGGAGTTTGTCAGATTGTGTGAGAGTTGTCAATGCAACAAGGCCAGTAACCAAAAGCCAAGTGTACTCCTTCAGCCACTTCCCATTCCAACTACTCATTGGGAACATGTGAGCTTAGATCTCATCACCTCCTTGCCCAGGACACAACAAGATCACACAGCAATTGTGATGTTTGTGGATAAGCTTAGTAAGCAAATCCATTTGGCACCAATAGTTGATATTGTGGATGCTCCAACCTTGGTGCAACTCTACTTCAATAATGTATTCAAACATCATGGGATGCCACATGTACTCATCTCTGACCGTGATCCTTGCTTCACCGGAGAGTTTTGGCAAGCCTTCTTCCAAATACTTGGCACCAAGCTTGCTTTGTCCACAGCCTACCATCCTCAAACTGATGGACAAATTGAACATGAAAATTGCACCTTGGAAAATATGCTTCATGCCTTCGTCAACATTCACCATACCAATTGGGATGAATGTCTTGCAGCTACGGAGTTTGCATACAACAGTTCTAAATAAGCAAGCACCGGATTCTCTCTCCTTTCTTTCTCAATTTTGGCCAAGATCTGTTTGTCCTAGATTCTCTTCTTGCTCTTCCTCTATCTCAAGTCCCTCAAATTCAACCTTCTTGACCACCATATCCAAATCTCTCCAACAAGACAAATCTCACCTCCTTGTTGCTCAGAATTGTCAAAAACAATATGTGGACCACCATCGTCGTGATCTCACCTTTGAAGTTGGTGATAAAGTTATGGTATCCTCTAGTAATCTACCCCTCCCACTTGATACCCAAGTTTGTAAACTTGCCCCTAATTGGATAGGACCTTTTGATGTCACCCAAATTGTTTCTCTTGTTGCTTATAACTTGCCTTGCCTTGTCATATGCAAATCCATCCTATCTTTCATGTTTCCAAGTTGAAACCCTTTGTTCCTAACTTCTCTTCTTTCTCCTCTTGACTCCAACCTCCTCCTCCCCCTATCCCTATTAATGATCATGAGGAGTACAAAGTTGATTGTATCCTTGCATGTCGCCACATCCAACAAGGACGCCATCAACATACGGAGTACAAGGTCTTTTAGAAAGGGTATCCCCTTCATGATGCCACATGGGAACCTCTTTCTCACCTCCAAAATGCACAGACGGCCATCTAGGAGTTTAAAGCTTCAATGGCAACGAGGACGTTACCAACTAGCGGTGGGAGAATATGTAATAGTATGGAGTTTAGCGACGTAGTTAGTAAGGCTAACAAAGTAGAGAATAAGCCAAATTAGCCTAGAATATTCCAAATGCATCTAGAAAGCTTCCTGGGAAGCATCTTGACTACTTAACTTGCACTCCAAGTAGGTAGCTTCTAGAAGGAAGCTTCTAACTAGCTTAGCTTGCACGCCAAGTAGGCGGCTTCTAAAAGGAAGCTTCTTGAGGAGCTTCCTAGTTAACTTGGCTTGCACTCTAAGAAACCGGCTCAAGGAAGCTCCTTGAGAAGCTTCTCATGGGCCTTGTATGCTACCTATAAATACCAAAGCCGAAGTCATGGCAAACATTTGAAGTTTTCCTTCATTCAAGGGTCCCAATGTGAGTTTCCATTCTCCTACTTCTCTCCTCGGTCTTGGTCTTTTACATATGATGTGCATCGGCATATTGCTTGTGTTGATTTTGCACAATCTACAATTTTTGCTTTGCGCTCTCCACACCTTGTTGGATCTAGAAACAAATGTGTTGACTATGTTGACCTTGGTAGCCACCTGATGGATCTTCATCAAGCTAGAAGTTGTGAAGGGATGCTCACCATACATAAAGAAGAACGGAGTGACACGGGTGGATTCATTCACCAAATTTTTGTAAGCAAATTCCACCAAGGAGAGTAAGGTGTCTCACATCTCTTGCTCTTCTAAGGTGAAGTCGTGCAACATGTCTTCAATAGTGTGATTAGCTTGCTCTGTTTGTCCATCTATTTGTGGGTAGTAAGTTGTGGACATGGCCAACTTGGTTTTGAAGAAACCAAAAAGTGTTTGCCAAAACAAATTGGTGAATTGAGTGCCTCTATAGGTGATGAGTACTCAAGACAAGCCATGGTGAGAGAAGACTACATCTAAGTATAATTGAGCTAGTTGCGGAGCGGTCATGTCCTTGGTGGTAAGGCGTTATCGCATTATTCCTTTCTCTCTCTAGGAGCACATAGGGTGCCTAGCTGTAGAGACTACAGATCAGAGACTATAGGTAAACCTATGACTACTCGTCTAAACACATGCGTTACCTAACCGCAAGAATCTTCCTATCTTGTAACTAGTATTTTTGCTATTGAGAAAGGTAGTGACGGGCAATCTAACCTATCATCAAAACACACACTCTTGGTCTGCTAGTCATAACCTCTAGCATTACCAAGGAGAAATACATAGCACTCCTAGAAGGAAATAACCTAAGCGCAATGCCCGCACACCAATCCAAACCCATTGGGCGTACAAACATGCATACAAGCACAAAGAGGATCCAATCACAATAATACTTCAACAAAATCTCTGTGCTTTTTGTTACAAAAGAGCTTCAGAGCCTTCTTGCTCTATCATCAAGCTCATTTCAACCTTTACTCCAAGCTTCCTCCAATCTGAACTTCAAATCTCAACAATTTTCTACTCCAAGTGGAGAATTCTTATGTATTCTTTATGGGGAAAACTCTAGGCAGCTCATATTACCATAATTTTTTGTGAAGCGTGGATTCAAGAGTTCTAGAATTCAATGGGAAGCCTATGAGATAATCTTTCCAATGATATAAAATAAAGCTCAATCAGATCATTGCAGCTCCCTTGACAAGCTCTCAAAGTTGGCCAAATGTTTCACAACTTTCACCCTAATTTCAAAATCCCTATTTTAGGGTTTTGCCCTTGGTTATTGCCAACTTTCCCCTGATTTCTAAATCAGATATACACTGGATCCTCACAAAACACTCAAGAAATCTGAACTCTCAATCATAGTCACAAAAGTGAGAGAATTGACATTCAATTATGATTAAAGAAAGAAATGCTCCTCCAAGCTTACGATAGTCTTTTCGGTAAAACTTGTTGCATCAGATCTCACTCTCTATGAATCCAGAGCAAACTAAATTTTCCACAGTAGTTTTTTGTGCTCTTTTTCAACCCTCTGCAAAGTTTTATGGCCTAATCCAACCCCAATCCCTAGATGTGTTTCAATTCCTAAGCTGGGCTAACTTGTGAGCTCTACATACCCATGTATACTTGATCCAAGACCGTAATTTCTCTATTTGAATAATTCACATGAAACCTTTGAAAAGAGGTGCAAACTCTATCCACCAACAACATTGGAAATTTTCATAAGGCAACTCAAACCACAACTTGGGGAGTGACCAAAACTCCAAACCTTATCATTAGCTCTTCTCCAACACCTTACATCCCATTGTGCTTAAACTTCAATCAATTGGATCTGATTTGAGATTGATCTGTAACACCCATTTGTGCATGTGTGTGGTATTGTGATATTTAGCTTGGTATTACAAGTACTTAAGAGATATTATTTATGTAGAGATAAAGGATGGTTCTATATTAGTCATGGTTAGCTAAAGTAAGTCATAGCTAAGATAGAAGGGACCTTACTTTAGAGGAAGTAGAAAAGATGAGCACCACTATTTTGGATTTTAGTGTGTTGACTTGGTATTATTTCTAGGTGTTTGGCTTTGAGGAAAGAGTTGAGAACTCTTGGGCCCGCAAGCCTTTTTGTTTTGGATTCTTCTTTAGTCCAAGGATAGCCCATGTGAAGGAATCCTTAACTTAGTGGTTGGGTCAAGATAAGACCACATGCTTAGGGGAATATGCCCATGTGAATGGATATTCCTTTCTACTTTTTGACTTTACTTGACTTTTAGTCTAGTAACTTGAGTTACAACGGTAATTAGTAACTTTGGTACGTAACTATTTCACAAGTATATAAACAAGGGGTGAGGAGTTACGCATCATCCTTTCATTTTGCAACTATCTCTCTCTCATTGAGTTCTCTAGTGAGCAATGTCTTGAGTCTTGGAGTGTTAGCCTTGGAGGAGTATGATGGAGTTGGGGTTCCTTGCCTTCTTAGTCCATGGTGCGCTACCATAATAGCCATCAGAGGTTCATCCTATGTGAGAGACAGGCCGGCTCACATTTTTGGTTCCGTTGCCGGGACCTCTCTAGAAGGCAAGATAATGTTCCACGTTCAATTCTACATTAGGCAGAAAGAGGCTATGAGAGCCCACTTGGAGAGAACATTAGGAGAGGAGAGGGCTGAACTTATGTAAGAGAACCAAGATCCATTTGTATACCTTGTATTTTATTACGATGTGTTTGAGGTGATTTTGTACATCTTGTACACATGAGAGGAATTGGAGAGATTGTGTGAGGTGGATTGCAGATTTTGGGGATTAAGGTGATTTTGGGCAAAATCTCAAGTTTGAGATCTGGACTTGAAATTTCTAAACATGATAGCTTAGGTTATCTTTCACTTAGCACACTTGAAATTATTGTGAGAGCTACTATGCGCACTAGGCTAGAATTTTTGAAAGTTGATAGGGTAAACTGCTCCCGCAATTGCATGCTCTCTGGAAAATTGTACAGAGTTTTCCATTTCTTCAATTTTGAGTGAATTGTCCTGAAAATTTCCAAGAAAATTAAGCCTATTGCATCCTACTTGGTGCCACAAAAATTAGAGAGAGATGGTTCTTGCGCAAAAAGTTATGAGATTTTGAAGTGAGGGGGGTGGTTTTTAGACCAAATCTGAAATATGTGTGTTGAATAGAAAGGTGTCTAAGCCAAATGGCTTGATGAAAAGATCAGAAATTTTGCAGAGAGGGACTCTATACAAATTTAATCAAGTGCGAAAAATTTAAGAGGACTGTGACATACAGGTTGGGAGATTTGAGTAACATTGTGAGGAAGGGTCAATTTTGCAGAGTGGAGATCTCATGCATGAGGAGTTTGAGATCAACAAAAAGCATGTTTGAGTGTTTAGATTCATCTTGGGAACATGGAGGGTCATCAAGAATGGAAATTGTGATAATGCAAGGTTCCTAAAGGGTTTGAGGTGATTATAGCGGTGGATTTGAGTAAAAGAGAGTTTACAATAGAATTTGAAAAGAGTGTTGAGAGGATCCAAAAACCTACACCACTTGGAGGAAAGAGTGAGTCTAAGTGCTTTCTATGTGGAGAGAAGGGACACAAGGCAAGTTCATGTCCATTGACCTTTGAGAGCAAGAGATTGAGGGAAAGGAGAGGCTTACTTGACTTGGGTTTTCATGTTGGACCTTCTTCACCAAGATTGGGAGGGAGAAGATCTAAGACCAAGGAGTTGTGTGAGGTTTGTGGAGTTGAAGGACTTCCAAAAGGACATGAGTGTAGTGGAGTAAAATCACTTTTGGAGACTTTGGTGAAAGATCTTGGAGAGAGTCTTAGTACAGCTACAGAAATACTACCACCTTCATCAGCTAGTTCTCAAGATTAGTCATGGAAATAATCTTTCAACTTATGGATAAACTATCCATGAGGGTTTGATTAATATGCACTCTAGGATTTGATATTGTTATAGAAATCTTGGAGCAACCTAAACCTTTTGTGTTCCCTAGGGTGGATTACTCTCAAATGGTGTTAGTCATGTTTATACTCTATTAGTTATAGAGTGAGAGAAAAGAAAAAAGAAAAAGAAAAATTGAGAGAAGAGAAAGATAGTGAGAGGTTAAGATGGGGAAACTTCCGGTTTTCTTTGGCAAGGATGGAGAAGATGTGGAGGCCTTTGTGAGAGACTTCAAGAGAGCTTGCATAGGAAACAATGAGAGGAGGAAGAATGAGTGGGCCTCATTATTACCAGATTTCTTTGAGGATGCAGCACTTACATGGTATGAGTTAGAATACCAAAAGAGAGAGAGGAGAGATGAGGAAGAGGAGTCTTGGGAGAGTTTGACTTCAGCACTCATTGAGAACTTTCTTCCTGATGATAGTTATAAGAGATTGATGAGTGAGGTTACATTTCTCAAGCAAGGAGATGGAGAGAAAGTGAGAGTCTATGTGTGTGACAACCCGGAAAATATCACTTTTGCGGTAATCAGGTAAATAAAGGTTGTTTCCGCAGAGATACGAGTCAGAATTGGTCAAATACAAAGCAAAGTAACAATTTCAGTTCTTCTTGGTTGCGTCTTTAATCTCTCAGGTAGAAACCACACCCAGAAGAGAGTAACAAGCACTAACTCGCAGTCTTGTCACAAATTCACACTCCTTAATCACAAATCCTTCAATTCTTTCCAAACAATCTTGATTGTGATGATTCAGGCTCTCCCAAAAACGGCACTTCACTGCAAAACGACTTTGCCTCAAAATTGTGTTCCACCCCTCCACTAAAGGCACAACTTCCTCAATTGAAATTGCTTCACATCAACCTCGCACTGCACTCACAAATGCAAAATACTACCAACACTACAACATCTCTCAGATCTGTCAAGGCATTGCTTCGATTGCACTTCACTCAAGATCAAACACATAGAATGAAGATCAAGGCTGTGGAATCCAACATCCAACAAGCACACTGACTTGCACTTCAAATTTCTCCAAACACTCACAAACACAAGTACGACGTTGATACTCGGAATCAAGCTCAAGCGACAAGCACTGGTTCATAGCACTTTGCTTTATCTACTCTCAGAAATAATGAGCACTGAACAACATTTCTCTGCGAATGCCACTCTTAAGTAGTGAAGCAATCGATAGCTCTAACAACTATACCGTCCTACAACAACTGTCCTAACCTGCAGATCCAAAATGACAATGCACCTCTTCATATCTGCCTCTTCAAATCTTGAATTGGTTACTAATCCAATCCAATGTCTACTTCTTCTTCGGCTTTCAAACCCGAACCTGAAGTAATCTTACTTCCTACTACATTTTCCTTGGGTTTCAGATCTTCTACTTCTTCTACCAGATCCAGCAATTCTCTTTCCTGATCTGAAATTCCACTAGTGGGTAATGTATCTAACTCCTTATCTCCCGACCCACTCTTCTCCAATGTCCCTAAGGGCAACTCCAAAGACATTTGGACTCCTATGTTATCTACTTCGGGTTTTGCTCTAACATCTTTCCAAAGTTTTTTTAGCTCTACTTTCACTAAGTCTAATCTAATTGAAATGTTATCCTCTACCTCCAAAACCTTTCTGTCTACATGAGTTCTTAATTTGATTAACAAGGCATTCATCTCAGTGTCCTTTGCTTGTCTTTGCCTCGTCTCTTGCACCAACAACTTCAACTCGTGCAGACGCGCTTCTTCAATTCGAACGCTGGCTTCTGTACTTAACATCGCGTTCACCCTGAGGACTATCTCCTTCAATGGGTCCAACCTTGTCTTCCTTTCTCGTTCTCGATCTGCAAGCCATTCCTCTTGGTACATCGCCAACTCTACCTCGAACTCGGCTTTCACCGTCTCCTTCTCCTTCTCCTTCTATACAACTTTCTCTTCCTGATTACAAAGTAACTGTCGTAATCTTTCTTCTTCTCTATACCGCGCAGCCAACTCTTGTTGCCAAAGTTGCTTCTTCTCCTCCATACTCTCCATCACTCTATGAAGCTCTTGATCCTTTGCTGCTACCCTCGCCATAGCATGGATAAGCTCTACTCTTGAATCAGCAAACTGCAGCTTCAAGATTTCGTATTCAGCTACCTATCTCTCTCTTGCTATGTCACTCTTCCTTGCAAGATCTTCTTGATAGCTCACTTCTCTCTTCAGGTCTTCAATTACCTGAGTCTTCACTACTGCCTCCGCTCGTAGTACTTCTCTCTCCTCCTCACCTTGGGTTACACTCCTCTTCAACTCCGAGTTCTCTTCTTCTAATCTTGCTACCACCTGCAATACAGTCTTTACCTCTGGACAAGTCGACTGCATCTCCTTCTTCTTGTGCTCCAACTTCACCAACAACAGGCACACTACCTCTTGCAGCTACTCCACTCCATCATTGGCAACTTCTTCCTCCCGCGGAGTGGTCTCTCTTTTCTCCTCGTGTTCTCCTGATACTCGCCTTCTTCTCTGGAGTCTTTGTATCGGGATTGATGTCTCACTGCCCAAGCTTTCTTCTACCTCTGCCTTCACTCTACTCGGCCCCGCCTCACACTTCACCTTATGTCGTGAGCAAACTCCTCGCTGTACTGCAATCTTCTTGTCCTCTGGCACTAGTACTTTGTCTTCCAACGATGTATTGTCTTCGGCTTCTACCTCGGCTTGCACTTCTTCTTCGTATTCTTTGTTAGCCACTGGCTCCGAGGTCATCTCTCCACCCTCTTCACTATCACTGCTCGTATCTCCGCTCTGCAGTGTCAGCTTAGGTTCCTCCTCATGTTCCGAGTCCTCCGTTTTGAGCTTGGCCTCGCCTTTTGAGTCTTCATCTTCTGACTCAATTACCACCATTCCTTGCCTTAGGTTACTTCTCTGCATCTTCCGAGGTTTCTTGCTTTCTTCGGCTTTTGCTTGCCGAGTCCTCTTCTTCGTCAAGGTACTCACTACGACTTCCACGTTTTTCCATGTCTTCGCGTAGTAGTTGTCTGTGCTCCGGATTTGGAGAATATATTGCTGCTCCTCGACATCGACCTCCTTCCGCACATCAGGATGGAAGTGCAACACCATCCGATTCCGCTCCGCCGAGTTCAGCAAATTGAGCCCAAGGTAGAAGTGTGCTGCAAACGGCACAATGTAATGTGGAGGCGACTTATCCCGCAGATTCCACACCATCTGCCTCGTTTGCCAGTGAAAACACCTTGCCCAATTTATAGGCTCTCCTGCAAACAGCTTATGGAAGAACACCGCTTGGTGTTTCATCACATAAGTCATTCTCTCCGGCTTCAAAATTGCCATGAGAGCACTCACGATCCCTCTCTTCACTAGATCCTTGTAACTCTCAACCTTGTACACATTCTTTGTTCTCTTTGACGAGAAGGCATCTCTCACCTCCTAAGTTTCTTGGGCTATCTCTCCTTTCCCCAAGAATGTGGCTCCCTGCTCCGAGCCCGCCTCCTTCCCAAGTACGAGTCTTCAATCCGACTCTGTCCAGCAAGCCGGATTTCCTCTTTTCCCTTCTTCCTCGGGTCCATGGAGACACTTACTCTCGATGATTTTTGTCATGAATCCTGGAAAACTTACGTTCCAATTCCATGCCAAAAATGTGATCCAAAGTTGGCTCAAGACTTCAATCCTCGCTATCACCTTTAATCTCCAAATCGCATGATTTCTCACTGCAAATTTGGAGTTCTTCTTCCCTCCTTCCATCCCTTCTACTTTCTCACTTTCTCTCGATTTCACTCTCACGACTTCTCCCTTGCGCACTAACACGAGTTTACCTCTATTTCCCTTTCCCCAATCACTTGCAAGACGACTCCTCAACGGCGAAGGAAAATTGCTCGACATTTTGTCGTTGCAGTTTTGATTTTTATAGAGTTGCACTTCTTCATTCTTTGTCATTTCAAGTTTCTACCAAGAAATCACACCTCCGGCATGCACCTATCATTGTCAATCAACCTTTGCGCGTATGAGCTACCAGTTTTCAAACGGCCCTCTCTTGAATTTCTTGCCCCAACAAAAAGTTGTTAGACTATCTTCGCCTTGGGTTGAGCTTTCCCCGATCAAAAGACAATTTACTTCATATTGTATGCTGACATGGCATTTTTGAGTACTTTGCCTTATGACACGAAGTCATTTTACTTTGGGTTTCATCGCGAAGACTCTTTTCTTTGCTTTCTTTGGCCATACAGGCACAATCCGACTTCTCTATACAACTTCTTCTCCTTTATTGTGAAAAAACAAAAAATGTGTGCACCACAATGTGCAAAGAGTGGAAAAGTTAGAGTCCAGATTTTGCATAGTGTTGAGGAAAGGTGGGGATGATGTGGAGACTACAATGATTGGCATAGGGGCCATGCTCACCAAGAATTTTGTGGGAGGGTTGAGACCACAAATTAGAAGCAAGGTGAGGTATGAGAAACCTTCTTCCAAGGTTGAAGCTATCAAGATTGCAATTTGTATGGAGGAGAGTTTGGAAGGGGATGAGAGTGATTTGGTGGTGAAGGAGGTTGTGCATCCTCCTCAAGGCTACAAGTATGGTGGAACTTCTGATACTTTTGTGACAAGGGTTGTACCACAAGTAGTAGTTGCTCCAATTCTTGCACCTCCACCAAAAGATCCACTTCAAACCATTATAGAACAACTTGCGGATCTCAAGATCAATGTGGTGCAACTATGGGAGAAGAGAGAGGTGGATCAGAATGTAGGGAGAGGGCCTAGGAGTTATGGAAACTATCCATATAGAGGAGGTCAACCAGCCAACAATTTCAATGATAGAAATTATTTTGGTTGTGGAGGAAGAGGCTATATCCAAAGGAATTGCCTAAATTCCACTTACCATGGAAGAAGGAGTTATGAGGGAGCCAATAGAGGGAAAGAGGGTGGTAGTGAAACCCAAGTGGCTCCTAATCCAAACAAAGGTAAGAGGATAGCATCCATAGATGTGGTGGAGAGCAAGTATGAGAAGAGAGAGTGCTCAAACTCCAAGAGTCTTAATTTGGAGCTTTTGGCACAAGAGAAGAAGAGAGCTTGTTTTGCAGAGGATATTCACTCTTCTCAAGGATTTACTCCAAGCAAGGATACTCCTATGTCTACTAGGAGTACTCGCACCTCAACACCATCAAAAACAAAGACTCCAAGGAAGAAGTTGGGGATGGAGGATTTCTTGATTTCAAAGCAACAATGGAACTACAATGTGTTGGAGGATGTTGGTAGTCACAAGGCTAACATCACAGTGGGCCAATTAATTGCTTTGAACCCTACCTTGAGAAAGGAGCTTAGAGGTGGTTTGAGTTCTACAAGGAGCAAGAGGAAGAAGAAGGCAAAAGTTCCAATATCAATGGGGGTGGTGGATGCCAAGCCAGCACCATGGGAGGCTTGTGAATATGCCTCCAAGATTGATGTGAGAGTGGATGGTCACAACATCAAGGATGCATTGGTTGATGGAGGATCAGCAGTAAATGCCATGTCAAAAAGGTTGATGAAGAAGTTGGGTATGATACCCTCAAGACCTTCAACATTTGTGGTGAGCATGGCAAACAAGAAACAAGTTCAACCAGTAGGGGTGATGGATAAAGGGGTAGTTTCAATTATGGGAGTTCAAAATCTCATGACTTTCCAAGTCTTGAAGGATTCAAGCTATGACTTACTTCTTGGGAGGCCATGGTTTTGAGCAACACGCACAACTAATTGATGGCACAAAGGGTACTTGAGGATTGGGCCATCAAACCATAGAGTCACAGTTCCTATGACTAACACCACAAACACTTCACATTCATATACACCATCTTCTGATTATTGGGAATCAGATTCTGAAGAAGGAGCTTTAGGTGTGGACACAAGCATGGAAGAGGAGACTTCCACAGAGGAGGATGAATCTGAATTTGATTCAAATATATATCCTTTGTGTGCTATGGATTTTGCACCTAAGCCAGAGGTTTTGAAGGACCTAGATAAATCACCATTGACACTTGAGGAGGTAGAGAGAAGGTTATCTACCCTCAAGTATGGTCTAAATGTTACCAAGGAGGAGAAGGTGAGATTTGAGGAGATTTTCCGCAAGTTCATCCATGTGTTTGCTTTTAGTTACAAGGATTTGAAGGAAGTCACCTTAGAGGAGCACAAGATAGAGGTGGAGTCACATGCAAGACCAATCTGCCAAAAGCAACATCGCATTAGCCCACCAATATCTTTGGTTGTGAAGGAGGAGATTGATAAGCTCAAGGAGGTTGGATTTATCTTTGAGGTGGAGAATTTAGAATGGGTGTCTCCAATTGTCATTGTGAAGAAAAAGAATAACAAGCTTTGGGTATGTGTGGATTACAAGAAGCTCAATGTTGTTACCAAGAAGTACTACTACCCATTGCCATTCATTCATGAGATCTTGGAGGAGGTTGTAGGTCATGAGAGGTACAGTTTTGGAGATGGTTATAGTGGATACAACCAAATCAAGATTGCACCAGAGCATCAATAACTCACCACGTTCACCACACCTTGGGGAACTTACACTTTCAAGGTCATGCCTTTTGGGCTTTGCAATGCTCCAGCCACATTCCAACGGTTCATGAACAAGGTATTTGAACCTTTCATTGGGAAATTTGTGAGAGACTTCATTGATGACTTTTGTGTCTATGGGAGCAAGGAGGAGCACTTTGAGCACCTAATCAAAGTCTTGCAACGCTTGGATGAGGCAAATGCATCACTCAACCCAAAGAAGTGCATTTTTGGATGTGAAGAAAGTCTACTTTTGGGGCACATCATCTCCAAGGATGGAATAGCAGTTGATCCTGAGAAGGTGAGGAAAATCTCAGACCTTCCATTCCCTTCAAGCTTGACAAAGTTACGCCAATTCTTGGGGATGGTTGGATACTATAGGAGGTTCATCTTCTCATTTTCCAACAAGGCTTATGCATTGACCATCTACATGAAGAAGGGTGTAGATTACATGGTGATTTTGGAGGACAAGGAGGCTTTTAAAGCTTTTGAGGAGCTCAAGCAATCCCTTGTTGTAGCTCCAATTCTTGCTAAACCTGATTGGAGTAAGCCTTTCATCCTCCACACTGATGCTTCTAATGTAGCTATAGGATGCACTCTTAGTCAATTAGACCAAGATGGGCATGATCATCCAAAAGCTTATGCTAGTAGGCAGATGGTTTCAGCAGAGAAGAACTACTCTATCACGGAGAGAGAAGGGTTGGCAATGATCTTTGGTCTCAAGAAGTTCAGACACTACTTGATTGGAGGGAAAGCCACAATTGTCACGGATCACAAGGCTTTGAAGTACATCTTCAACAAGCCTAATGTTGAAGGGACACTAGCAAGGTGGATGATACTCTTGTCTGAGTATGACTACACCATTGAGGATAGGCCAGGAAAGAAACATGCAAATGCTGATTTGTTATCTAGAGCCTATGATCATGATGGAGATGAACCAGTGGATGATTCCTTCCCGGATGAGGAGATCATGACAATCTCAGTCACTCAAGAGGTTCCAATGGAGTACAAGGAGATTGTGGATTTTGTGACAAGAGGTAACTATCCAGAAGGGATGCATGCTAGGGAGAGGAAGGCCCTTGCAGCAAGATCTAGACCTTACACAATGGTGGAGGATATTCTTTTTCACCAAGGAGCAGATGGTCTACTTCAAAGAGCAATGGGTAAGGAAGAGTCTATTCTACTCATAAAGGAGTTTCATGAAGGTTTAGTATGTGGAGGACACTTTGCAGAAAAGGTGACTGCTTTCAAGATTCTAGATGAAGGTTACTATTGGAGAGGGATTTTCAAGGATTGCCTTGATTATTGCAAAACTTGTCATGTTTGTCAAGCTTTTGCTAGAAAGTCTACATCCACTCCACCACTTAGATCAATTCCATTGCTAGGACCTTTTGAGAAGTGGGGAATTGATTTTGTAGGTCCTCTCAATAGAACCCCAAGGAACAATCGGTACATTGTGGTAGTTATTGATTACCTTACCAAGTGGGTTGAGGTATACCATTGAGAGACAAGAATGAAGATGAAGTGGGTAGATTTCTTTATGAATGCATTATCACTAAGTTTGGATGCCCTTTGGAGTTGGTTTTTGATAGAGGAGGAGAGTTTATAGGAAGCAATACTATAGCCATGCTACAACATTTCTCTATCATACATAGAGTAACTACATCCTATAAGCCAAATTCCAATGGCTTGGCAGAGAGAACCAATCAGACCTTGTGCATGATGTTGGCCAAAGATGCAGAAATAGAGGGGGCTAAACATCATTGGGACAAGAGGATTCATGCAGTTTTGTGGGAGTATAGGACAACCATGAAGACTTCCACCGGATATTCTCCATTTCAATTGGTGTATGGTATTGAGTCTACCTTACCTATTTACTTTGATCTTCCTACCTTCCAAAGCATTCATAGGAGATTGAAGAAAGCACAAGGAGGTGATGTAGAGAAGTCAAGGAAGGATCAACTCATGGAGTTGGAAGAGGCAAGAGCAGTTGCTATAGTTCAAGTGGAGCAAGCCCAAAGGAAAAAAAAAGGAGAGCTATGACAAGAGGCAAGGCAAGAAGAAGGTGGAGACTTTCAAAGAAGGTGATTGGGTAATGTTGTTTGATTCCATTCGATTCAAGAGAGTGCAAAAGAAGTTTTTGCCTAAGTACTTTGGACCTTTCATAGTGGAGAAGGTGTGGGGCAATTACACCTATGATCTCAAGGAGTTGGGAGGAAGACACTTTGATAGGATTAACCATGATAAGTTGAAGATGTACCATAGAAGGTAGAGAGACATTCACTTTGAGGACAAAGTGAAAACTTAGTCCGGGGGTAAATGGAACACCCATTTGTGCATGTATGTGGTATTGAGATATTTAGCTTGGTATTACAAGTACTTAAGAGATATTATTTATGTAGAGATAAAGGATGGTTCTATATTAGTCATGGTTAGCTAAAGTTAGTCATAGCTAAGATAGAGGGGACCTTACTTTAGAGGAAGTAGAAAAGATGAGCACCCCTATTTTGGATTTTAGTGTGTTGACTTAGTATTATTCCTAGGTGTTTGGCTTTGAGGAAAGAGTTGAGAACTCTTGGGCCCGCAAGCCTTTTTGTTTTGGATTCTTCTTTAGTCCAAGGATAGCCCATGTGAAGGAATCCTTGACTTAGTGGTTGGGTCAAGATAAGACCACATGCTTAGAGGAATATGCCCATGTGAAGGGATATTCCTTTCTACTTTTTGACTTTACTTGACTTTTAGTCTAGTAACTTGAGTTACTATGGTAATTAGTAACTTTGGTACGTAACTATTTCACAAGTATATAAACAGGGGTGATGAGGTACTCATCATCCTTTCATTTTGCAACTATCTCTCTCTCATTGAGTTCTCTAGTGAGCAATGTCTTGAGTCTTGGAGTGTTAGCCTTGGAGGAGTATGATGGAGTTGGGGTTCCTTGCCTTCTTAGTCCATGGTATGCTACCATAATAGCCATCACAAGTTCATCCTGAGTGAGAGACAGGCCGGCTCACAACTCCTCCACCCCCAAAAAATCCCGTGCAACTCTTGGATCAATTGGACCAAAATTCAATCAATCGACACACAAATTCCTGCTTTGGTCTCCAAGCTCCAGCCTTCTGCACAAGAATGCTTCACCTCTTTAGAACAAAACTTCCTCATTTCCTCCAACCTCCAGCCTAGAATACACTTATAGTCCCGTCTTGCTCTCATTCTGCTTCAACCACAATGTGGAATGATCATCCATTATGATCTCTTAAACACCACAATACTAAACTCAACTCTAGATCCCTCCTTGACCTCAGCTTTGATACCAATTACAAAGAATCAGATGAGAGTCCTAGAAAACTTAACACACCAAGCATATCTCTTGTGAATTCATACATGTGGTACCCACATTTTTTGTTTTTTTTTAAATAGAGAAGAAGAAGTGTATAGAGAAGTCGGATTGCACCTGTAGGGCCAAAGAAGGCAAAGAAAAGAGTCTTTGGGATGAAACCCGAGGTAAAGTGGCTTCGGGTCATAAGGCAAAGTACTCGGACTTGCCCTGTCAGCATACAACCCAAAGTAAGAAGTCTTCATATTGGGGGAGCTCAACCCGAGGCAAAGACAATGTAACAACCTTTCTTCGGGGTGAGAAGTTCAAGAAGGGACCGTTCAAAACCGGCAGCCATACGCGTGAAGTACAATTGAGGTGTACATGCAAGAGGTGTGATTTCTCGATAGAAACTCAAATTGAAGAGAGACAAAGAAGGCACAACTCTATAAAAATCGGGCTAACAATGAAGCAACGTTGAGCAATTCTCCTTTTCCATTGAGGAGTCATCTTGTAGGAGATCGTGGGAAGGGAAGTAGAGTTGAAGACGCGCTAGTGTGTAGAGGAGAATTCAAGAGAGTTAAACCAAGAGATAGTGAGGAAGCAAGAAAGATGGGAGGAGGAAAGAAGAACTCCAAATTTGTAGTGAGAAATCATGCAATTTGAAGGTTAGATAGGATTGCAAGAATCAAAGTCTTGAGCCGACTTCATATCACATTCTTGGCGTGGAATTGGAACGTAAGTTTTCCAGGTTTCATGACCAAGATAATTGAGAGTAAGTGTCTCGATGGCCATGAGGAAGAGGGGAAGAGAGGAAATACAGCTTGCTGGACAGAGTCAAATTGGAGATTAGTGCTCGAAAGAGAGGTAGGCACGGTGCAGGGTGCCACGTTCTTGGGGAAAGAAGAGGTAGATGAAGAAACCTAAGAAGTGAGGGATGCCTTCTTCAAAGAGAACAAAGAATGGGTATAAGGTTGAGAGTTACAAAGATCCAGTGAAGACAGGGATTGCGAGTGCTCTCATGGCAATCTTGAAGCCGGAGAGAACGACTTATGTGATGAAACACCAAGTGGTGTTCTTCCATAAGATGTTTGCAGGAGAACCTATCAATTGGGCGAGGTGCTTCCATGGAAGGACAAGATAGATGGTGTGGAATTTGCGGAATAAGTCGCCTCCACACTACATCATGCCGTTTGCAGCACATTTCTACCTTGGGTTGAATTTGCTCAATTTGGCAAAGCGCAGCAGAATGGTGTCTCACTTCCATCCCGACTTGAGAAGAGAAATTGACACGGAGGAGCAACAATACATTCTTCAAATCCAAAGCACTGATGAGTACTACATGCAGATGAGCAAGAGCGTGGAGGTAGAAGTGAGTACTCCAAAGTCAAAGAAGCGGAGTCGACAAGGTGAAGGCAAAGACGTGGAGAAGACAAGACCTTGGAAGATCAGGAGAGAAAACCCAAGGAAAGGCATAGTGGTGATTGCGTCATTAGAGGAAGACTTGGGAGGCAAAGCCAAGTGCAAGTCCGAAGACTCGGAAACACAAGGAGGAACTGGAGCTCACACTGCAAAGTTGAGATATGAGTAGCGATAGTGATGAAAGCGGGGAGATGACATCGGTGCTTGCTGCCGAAGAAGAAGAAGAAGTTTGGGTGGAGATCGAGGAAGAAAATAATGTGAAGTTGGAGGACAAGGTACTTGAGCCAGAGGAGAAGAAGATTACAATTTAGAGAGGAGTTTGGTCGAGACGCAAGGCAAAGTGTGAAGCGGGTCCAAGCAAGGCAAGGGAAGAAGCAAATGCTAGCTTGGGAAGTGAAGCGTCTATTCCTATACGACAACTGCATAGAAGAAGGAGAGTATTGGGGGGAGAAGAGGTACAGAAGGAGATCTCTCCGTAGGTGGAAGTAGGTATGAGTGATGGAGTGGAGTACCTATGAGAAATTGTGTGCCTGTTGTTGGTGAAGTTGGAGCACAAGAAGAAGGAGATGCAGTCAACATGTCCGGAGGTGAAGATTGTGTTTCAGGTTTTGGCAAGACTGGAAGAAGAGAACTCGGAGTTGAAGAAGAGTATAACCTGAGGCGAGGAGGAAAAGGAAGTTCTGCGAGGGGATGCAATAGTACAAGGTCAAGTTATTGAGGACTTGAAGAGAGAAGCAAGGTATCGAGAAGAACTTGTGAAGAAGAGTGACATAGCAAGGAAGAGACAAGTAGCAAAGTACAAAATCTTGAAGTAGCAGTTTGCTGATTCCAGACTAGAAATTATCCATGCTATGGCGAGGGTAGCAAAGAAGGAACAAGAACTTGATAGAGTGATGGAGAGTGTAGAAGAGAAGAAGCAACTATGGCAATGGGAGTTGACAGTGAGATATAGGGAAGAAGAGCGATTACGAGAGTAACTTTTTAATCAGGAGGAGAAGATTGTGCAGAAGGAGAAGGAGAAAGAAATTGTGAAAGCCAAGTTCAAGGCAAAGTTGGCAATGTATAGGGAAGATTGGCTTGCAGATCGGGAGCGTGAAAGGAAGATGAGATTGGAGCCATTGAAGGAGATTGTAATCAGGATGAATGCAATGTTGAGTACAGAGTCCAATGTTCGTATTGAAGAGACAAGGCTGCACGAGTTGAAGTTGTTGGTGTAGGAGACGAGGAGGAGACATGCAAAGGATACATACTTGAATGCTCTGTTAATTAGTCTCACAACTCGGGTAGATAGGAAGATATTGGAAGTCGAAGACAATATCACAATTAGATTAGATCTAGTGAAGTTAGAGATAGATAAACTTCAGAAAGACGTTAGAGCCAAACCCGAAGTAGATGAAGTAGGAGTGCAGATGTCTTCAGAGTTACCATTGGAGACATTAGAGAAGAATGGGTTAGCAGATAAGGAGTTAGATAGATTACCCACTAGTGAAATGTCAGATCAAGAAAGAGAATTGTTAGATCTGGTAGAAGATGTATGAATTATGAAACCCGAGGATAGAGTAGTAGGAAGTAAAGATACTTCGGGTTTGGGTTGAAAGCCAAAGAAGAAGTAGACATCGGATCGGATTAGTAACCGATTTGAGATTTGAATAGGCAAATATGAAGAGATGCATTGTCATTTCAGATCTATAGGTTTGTAGAGTCATTAGGAAGAGGTGCGGGAACAAACTTTACTTACCCAATTACCGCAAAAGTGATATTTGCCGAGTTGTCACAATAAATTACATAAAAGGTATGTGGTTCACCTCAGTGTGGGGCGACGTCCACAAGAAGCATCAAGATTCAACTTTATTGACTCATGCTCTTGTCCATCTGCTCCCTCCAATAGTCTCTCTTAGTCCATTCTTACTCTCCACCTGCAAGTCAACTCTCTTGAATCCAACATAACCCTCAAGCATAAGAGTACAACAGAATAGTTTGGTGATTGATTGCCTTACATTGATAATTGCAGTTCCTTGAGAAGCATTGGTATTGATGAAGTGCCTAGGTACTTGACCTATGATGGTGACAAGTGGTACATTGTCCAATAGAGCATCAGCAAGGCCTGTAACAAGGATGGTAGCTCCAAGGCCTGATGTTGCAATGCACACTCCCACTCGTCTTGAAGATTTGGCATATCCCTTAGTAGCAAAAATTTCTCCTTGCTTGTGATGACAAAGAATATTGAAAATGTTGTTTGAATAAGTAAGAGCTTGGTGAATTTCCATAGACATCCCACCAAGATAGGCAAACATAGATCTGGCTGCCACTCACTTGTGTGCCATTTAAACTTACTTTTGCCTGAATCTGCTCACTCACTACTTGAGCTTTCACTTTCAACAATCTCTCAGATTTGAGGGTGGTTTGAACTAGTCCCCAAAGAGCTGCTCCAGAGAAGAAATCACTCCTCACTTCTAGCTCCTTTGCTCCTTTGCTCCTTTACAATTAGAGCTTGCCATTGACTGCACCTTCTCCAAGCTCCTTGTGCTAATAGGCACAAATGAGCATCCACTTCTAGAAGCCATTGATGACTCCTTTAGGCCTAAGATTTTTCTCTAAATATCAAAAATTCTCATAAGAGCTGCCTTACCTTTGCCTAACAATGCAAGTTGAGCACCAGCCACACCAAGCTTTGAGTCACCAATTATAAACAATATTTTTTAAGCTCTTGTGGTAGCATGCTCATGGCATCATACATTTCTGGTAATGTCTATTCTTGGCTCCATAGTTTTCACTCCTATAACCTTGGCGGTGAATGTTGCTAGTGCAAACACCATTCTGGAGCTTAAGTTGCTCTCAAAGATGAAGTGCCTTGGAAAGCTTATCTTCAAGGCTACTAGTTGGTGTGTTAGATGCAACTAGTTGGTGATTTTGAGTACTTGAAGAAACTACTAAAAAATTATTTCCATCATATGATCCACTCCCTTGAGTATAAGAGTTAAGTGGAAGGTTTAGGGACTCAAGAGGAGTCTCTAACTGCAGCAATAGCCTCAATAGTACTTGTGGAGTAGAAGAAAGTTAAGATGAGTACTTTGAAGCTTGGTGGACCCAAGTTTGATATGGCAAAGTTTGATGGTCACATGGATTACTTGTTGTGGGAATGGCAGGTGAAAGATGTGTTGTAATACTCCGAGGATAGGAGACCTGAAGAGAAACACACCATGAGAAACACACACTTTCACACTCAAACTCCGATGCCCCAAAGGAGCACCTTCTCTTTATTATACATGCAAAGCGGATCTCCTCCAATGAAGCTCCACTATAGGATTAGGTACATAGATAGTTGACATGTCAGCAAGCTCCACCCTTGGATTACTTACTTGGATGGGTGACATGTTGGTCTTGGTCCTATCTGGTTGGTCAAACAAGCTTTGACCAGAGGGAATCTTTTAGGGATTCCTATAGGAATCTCATAATCATGTGGGTGAGGTACCGTTGGAAAGCTCTTGATGAGACAAAGCAAGGGGGAGGGAAGGCCAACCTTGCCTCTCTTGGGGTGGAATCTGCACATTTTCAAGGCCTAATTTATTTGTTTAGGCCTCCAAAATTGCCTTCAAAGATTTCAGGTATATTTCAGTTCCAACTCTATTAGTAGAAGTCTCCTTTTGGTGATACCTCTTTCTGATCTATTTATTCCATCCTATGTAACATCCTTCCGGATGTTACCAACCCGATTCTCACCTTCAAGTCATATGTCTAGCTATTGGTTCTAAGTTTTTCAAATCTATTTCGTTTTCTGCACTATTAGTAGAAGTACCCTTTTGGTGATACTTCTATCTGATCTATTTTGACCATCATGTATAAAATCATTCCAAATGTTACCAAACCAAATTTCACATCTAGATCATATGGCTAGCTCTTGGTATTACAAACCTCCTTCCTTTTAAGATGCAATGTCCTCGTTGTGCAACTATTGCTCAAATGCTTGCACCAACACCGGTGCATGTGTCAAATTGGCAGCGGGTTCCTAGGTTGCTTCATAGAGAAGGTAACCTTTCCACTGGACAAGATAATCCACCCGTGGATGACGAGTACCACGCATGTGTTTTTGAGAATACGCTCCACTTCATATTCCTGGTTGCCATCAACGAGTGTCAAACAAGGTCGAATGTCTTGTGTGGAATGACCCAAGCCTGATCAGGAAGCATATTTACTTAGTAGGGAAACATGGAACACTGGATGGATCTTCATGTGTGGTGGTAGCTTAAGGTGATAGGCCACAGCACCGACTCGACGGAGAATTGAGAAAGCCCCAATAAAATGAGGTCTGAGCTTACGAGGTCCCACTAATGTGAGGTTGGTTGTCGATAGCCATACCTAATCCCCAACATTGAACTCCATGTGCTTACGGTGTGCATGAGCATACTGCTTCTGTCGATTTTGTGCAATTTGTAATCTGTGCTTAGCGCTCTCTACCCCTTGTTGGATTCTAGAAACAAATGTGTTGACTGCATTGACCTTGGTAGCCATTGGACGGATCTTCATCAAGCTGGAAAGTGTGAAGGGATGCTCACCATACATGAGGAAGAACGGAGTGACCTAGGTGGATGCATTTATTGAATTGTCGTAAGCAAATTCCACCAACGGGAGTAGGGTGTCCCACCTCTCTTGCTCTTCTAAGGTGAAGCCGCATAACATGTCTTCAATAGTGCAATTAGCCCACTCGGTTTGTCCATCTATTTGTGGGTGGTAAGTTGTGGACATGGCCAATTTGGTTTTAAGGAAACCAAAGAGGGTGCACCAAAACAAACTGGTGAATTGAGTACCCCAATTGGTGATGAGTACTTGAGACAAGCCATGGTGAGAGAAGACTGCATCTAAGTATAATTGAGCAAGTTGTGGAGCGGTCACCTCCTTGGTGGTAGGGCGTACATGAATCATTTTGTTGAGCCGGTCCACAAAGACCACGATGGAGTCGAATCCTGATGTGGTCTTGGGTAATTCACAAACGAGATCCATACACACCTGTTCCCAACGTTGTGTAGGAGTGGGGAGAGGTTGTAGGAGCCTTGCATGAGCTTGATTAGAAGCTTTGTTCTGTTGACAAAGTAAGCAACTGCGCACGTAGTCCATCACATTGTTGCTCATCTTGGGCCAATAGTAATCATGATGGACTGCATCCAAGGTCTTGTCCACTCCAACATTACCTGCAATGGCCGAATCATGACATTCCGCTAGAATGGTGGTGCGCAATTTTGGGACATTGGGAATCCATAATCTGCCATCATGAAAGGTGAGTCCTTGGGTGTTGGTGACGCCTTTGGATGATTGCTCTTCTACAATTTGTGGATCAGTTTTTGTAGCCGTCAAAATTTAGGGTTAATCTGAACCTCTACCACCAAGTTGTTTGCCATTGGCATGCGGGTGAATGCATCTGCAAGTTGCTTTTTACCTTCAACGTAGGTGATTGTCATGTTGAAGCATTGTCGCCACTCTGCCCATCAAATTTGGCGACAAGATAGATCCTTCTATGTCTCAAGTAGACTAGAGGTTTGTGGTCTATCTCTACCACAAACGCCTTCTTGCCCACATAGTGCTTCCAAAGCTTGGTTGTCAGGATGATGGCCAACTCTTCTCATTTTGTGGTGTGGTAGTTGCGCTCTGCTGGTAACAACTTTCAAGAGAAATATGCAATGGGATGCCATCCATCATGCTACTCTTGTTGTAGGACTACTCCGATTGCTACACGTGATGCATTTGTAGCCAACTTGATTGGACGTTTTGGGTCATACCACTTCAAGATTGGTGCATGTAGCAAGACGGCTTTCAATTCTTGAAAGGCTAACTCTTGTGCGGTTCTCCATGTCAACTTCTTCCCCTTGCCAAGCAGTGTTGTTAAAGGTTGTGCAACCTTGGAGAAGTCCTTGACAAATCGATGATAGAATCTCGTCAAACCCAAGAAGCTCTTGAGTTGAGTCTGATCTTCTAGGGCACTCCATTTTTGAATGACCTCTATTTTATTTGTCAATACTTGAATACACTCTGCATTTACTCTATGCCCCAAGTAGTCTACTTCAGACTTGCCAAACTCACACTTTGAGATTTTGGCATACAATCAATTCTGTCTTTGAATCTGGAGGACTTCTTGTAGATATTGTTTGTGTTCTGTCATCATGCTTTTGTATACTAAGATGTCATCCAGGAAGACAATGATAGACTTATCCAAATATGGAATAAAATATGTCATTCATTAGACTCATGAAAGTGGCAGGTGCGTTGGTGTGGTACACACATTTTTCATTTTGGACGAGTTTAGAAGAAGAAATGCAAGGCTGAAACCAAATTGAAAGCAAATCGAGAAGAAATGAGTGCAAACTTGTGATTTGATCAGACCCGAGGAAGTCGATTTCGTGTAAGAAGAAGAAGGGCTCGGTTTGGATCAGACCCGAAGAAGCTTACTTCGTGTCAGAGGAGGGAAAAACTCGGATAAGACGTTAAGGAGGGTAGACGCCGAAGGAGAAATAGAAGTTGCAGATCAGGATTCTTGCTGGGGCTATATCTCAGTGACCACAACTCCAAATCAAACATGTTATATTTCGTTGGAAGCGTCTCGTTCAGGGCTTTCCCTTGCCACCAAAATCGCAAAGTTTAGAGGTTTGTAGAAGAAGTTACAAGCATTTGAAGTTTTTGGAGTAGATGTACTTCGGGTCAAAATGTCTTTGGGTCAATGTGACTTCGGATTTCGTACTTTGGACTTCGGGTTTACATGACTTTGGATCTAAAGACTTTGCCTCAAGATGAAGATGACTAAATCAGAGGTAGCCGGACCTCGGAGTGCAATGAAGGTGACTTTGGGAGTTTTGCCAGAGGGATCAGAGGAAGTTAGAGTAGAGAAAGAAGATAGTTAGGATACCCATGACTTCAATTTCAATTCTAATTGAAGATGGAACATGAATTGAAGGAGAAGTAGCAATAGTGAATAAACTCAAAGTGCAGGATCAGACAGTAAGTGTCTTCAGGTTAGTAACATGAGTGATTAGAGGAAAGTGGGTTACAAATTGAATGTGTAGATAGTGTATTCATGCTTTCAATTACAATTCTTGATGATGACATAACAGAATTAGTAAAAGAATTGATAATAGTTAGACCCAAAGTAAGAGACATAGGAGTGTAGGTGTCTTTGGATTTGACATTTGACCCTTTAGAGAAGAGTGGGTCGGGAGATAGAGATTTAGAAGGCTTAACTATGATAGGAATTTCATATCAGGAAAGAGAAATGTTAGAATTAGTGGAGGAATTAGGAGTTGTGGAACCCAAGGATAGAGTAGTAGGAAGTAAGATTACTTTGGGTTTGGGTTTGAAAGCCGAGGACGAGTAGACATCGGATCGGATTAGTAACCGATTTGAGATTTGAAGAGACAGATATGAAAGGTTGCATTGTCATATAAGATCTGCAGGTTTGTAGAGTTGTTAGGAAGAGGTACATTAGGAAGATAAGTGTCGATTGCTTCACTATTTAAGAGTGGCATTTGCAGTATCATGTTGTTCAATGCTCATAATTTTTGAGAATAGATAAAGCGAAGTGCTGTGAAGCAGTGCTCGTTGCTTGAGCTTGATTTCGAGTATCAACTTTGTGATTGTGTTTGTGAATGTTTGGAGAAATTCAAAGTGCAAGTCAGAGTGTTTGTTGGATGTTGGATTCCACAGCCTTGATCTTCATTCTGTGTGTTTGATCCTGAGTGAAGTGAAATCGAAGCAATGCCTTGACAGATCTGAGAGGAATTGTAGTGTTGGTAGTATTCTGCATTTGTGAGTGCAGTGCAAAGTTGATGTGAAGCAATTTTGATCGAGGAAGTTGTGCCTTCAGGGGAGAGGTGGAACACAATTCTGAGGCAAAGTCGTTTTGCAGTGAAGTGCCATTTTTGGGAGAGCCTAAATCATCACAATCAAGATTGTTTGGAAAGATTTGATGGAGTTGTGATTAAGGAGTGTGAATTTGTGACAAGACTGCGAGTCAGTGCTTGTTACTCTCTTCTGGGTGTGGTTTCTACCTGAGAGATTAAAGACGCAACCAAGAAGAACTACATTGTTACTATTTGCTTCGTATTTGGACATTTCTGACTCGTATCTCTATGGGAACAAACTTTACTTACCCAATTACCGCAAAAGTGATATTTGCCAGGTTGTCACAGTTGGTGAGACCAAAAGGCATCATGAGATACTCAAAGTGGCCATACTTGGTTCGAAAGGCAATCTTGTACACATCCTCCTCTGCAATTCAGATTTGATTGTAACTGCTCCGCAAATCTAGTTTGGTGAAGTGTCTTGCTCCATTGAGTTGATTGAATAGATCATCCATGCAAGGTAAGGGCTATTTTTTCTTCATTGTTTGCTGATTGAGACCCCGATAGTCAATGCACATGCGCATTGTACCATCTTTCTTCTTCACAAACAAGACCGGGGCCCCATATGGTGATACGTTGGGTTAGATGAATACTTTCTGCAGCATATCCTCAATTTGATTCTTGCACTCCTCTAACTCATGAGGTGATAGGCGATATGGGGCCTTACATGGAAGTGTCTTCCCTAGGAGTGTCTCAATTTTATGATCTACTCTCCTTTTGGTGGTAATTTTGAGGGTAGATCATCAGGAAAGACATCTTGAAACTCATTTATGACATCTCTAATTTCTCAAGAATTTGTCCCTTGAGTTGTGCACTCTGGACTTCTCTTATTAGACCCATGAAACACCTATTAGTCTTATAGATAGTTGTTGTTCCTATGACATAGAGAAGCAGTTCTTGCTTATGTGATTTTTCTTTAACCCCAATGATCGACCATTGGTGGGTTCTCACTACTTTCTTCCTCCAATCTACCATAGGGTTGTAATGCTCCATCCATGGCATACCTAGATTGCATCATAATGAGCTAATTGTATCACTCGCCACTCAATTGCTTCTTGATATTTTCCTACAGAGAGTGTTACCCACCTAGGTAATGATTCAATCCTCTTTGTTTGTCTGTTAGGTAACTCTACTTCTTCACTCTCATCTCTCTCTAGATCCATTCCTAATCTTATTGCAATAGAGCAAGATAAGAAATTTTCTATGGCTCCCGGATCTATTAACATTCTCACTTGATTGCCTTCTAGGACCCCATTCACTAGAATCAATTGTGAGGTTACCTTTTGGTACCTTTGTGCACTCGTCTTCTTCCTTCCCTCACTTTTCTGCTTCCTTATTGAGCCAGTAAGGCCGTGAGGTATATTTATTGGCAATCTTCACTTTCCAAAGTGATTTCCACCTCCTCCTCTTCAATGCATCTCTCCATGTTGTTCAGAGATTACCTATATGAAGGTCAAGGGCCTCTGGGAAGTTGAGCACGACAATTGGTAGATATATGTCCAATACAACCACAATTGTAACAACGGCGTTGTTCTCCTCAAGTTCCTTCTCCTTGTGGGACTCCATCTCTCTATTCTTCTACCCGTCCCCGTTCTCCTTGAAGCGGTCGTGCTCCTCGGTCTCAAAACCAAAGGTTGCCCAGTTCCATCGGTATCGGTCTACCCATGGGTGGCATTTCTGCCCAATAATGTTGAGGTGGAACTACTCCTTCACCTCCACCTAATGCTCCCGCTATTCTTTGCGCACAAGCAATGGCTTCAAATATTGTGTGAGGATTTTGTACCATAACTTCTTGGCAAATCCGCTCCTTCAACCCTCAAAATTGTCAAGAGCCTCTGCTAGACTCATGTCGGTTATTGCAACTTGTAGATCCAAAAATGCCTCCACATACTCTTGTATGTTGTTCTTCTATTTCAATCCCCATAGTCGGATTTGGGCTATCTACACAAAATCCACCAATTGGAAATTCTTCAGCAATCCTTCTTGCATTGCTGTCCATGTGACCTCCCTTCTCTCGGCCAACATGGATCATTCTCAAGCGTCATACCATGTGAGAGCTTTAGCGATCAAGTACCCACATGCAAACATGCCTAGAGCATGCTCGGTGATCTTTGTTGAGAACAACCAAAAATATTGATTCATTCTTGAGATCCAATTCTCCACTACTCCCATCGTATGATGCCCCTTGTAAGGCTCGATGTTATAGGTCTTTTTCATCCGGAGTAGTAATGTGGCTTCATCATTGATAGGTTTTGTAGGCACGGGTGCCTCTCCAAGTACTTCACTCGCAGGTATTGGATTTTGAGACGGCTCTTCTTCTTGCATTGCTTGATCATTCCTAAGGGTCTGCACTTGACTTTGTAATGCTTCCATGGTCATCTTAATCTCTCAAAATTTGTTCAACATCCCCTGCATTCCTTGCACCAACTCTTGCAACTACAGATCCATGGTTCCTATAACACTCGATTGCTATACCCTAAACTTCAATAGAGAGTTAATATGATCACTTTGGAGGGCGCACAAACTATTGGAACTACCATTGGGACCTCAGAAGCTACCACTCGTTGGTAATATTCCTCACCAAAATTCCTAACCAGAAAATCCCTAAACATCACTTTCGGTCTCACTACATAACAAATTTCTACTTGAGTGTTAAAAGGGAAAGGATTTGGGACATTCAAATCCATCACAACAAAATGTAAATTGTCAAACACTCTCTATCGTAAATCACTACAAGCAAAATCACTAGGTTTGGCAAATTCATTACTGTATCCATGAACTCTACTCCAAATTGAAAAACCAAATACACTCTCACTTGCTCATGCTGAATGTACATAATCTTGATGTTGAATGGATTCAAGAATGGAAAGTGAGGCATTGGATATTGTCCTCCCGGAGTATCTATTCTATTCTCCTAATCTACCAATTCCACCAGAATGTCTCTCCTCAAAATTACTCAGTCTCAGTAGCCCATGTTCTTCCAAGAGGGGTGATCCGCTCTCTTGGACAACACCTGCTCTGATACCATTGTAATACTCCAAGGATAGGAGACTTGAAGGAAAACACACCATGAGAAACACACACTTTCACACTCAAACTCCGATGCCCCAAAGGAGCACCTTCTCTTTATTATATAGGCAAAGCGGATCTCCTCCAATGAAGCTCCACCATAGGATTAGATACATAGATAGGTGACATGTCAGCAAGCTCCACCCTTGGATTACTTACTTGGATGGGTGACATGTCGGTCCTGGTCCTATCTGGTTGGTCAAACAAGCTTTGACCGGATGGAATCTTTTAGGGAATCTTCCTGTAGGAATCAGAATCATGTGGGTGAGGTACCGTTGGAAAGCTCTCAATGAGGCAAAGTTGGGGGGAGGGAAGGCCAACCGTGTCTCTATTGAGGGAGTGCTTGCACATTTTCGCGGCCTAATTCATCCGTTTAGGCCTCTGAAATTGCCTTCAAAGATTTCAGGCATATTTCAATTCCAACTCTATTAGTAGAAGTCTCCTTTTGGTGATACCTCTTTCTGATCTATTCAGTCCATCTTGTGTAACATCCCTCCAGATGTTACCAACCCAATTCTCACCTTCAAATCATATGTTTAGCTATTGGTTCTAAGGTTTTCAAATCTATTTTGGTTTTCTGCCCTATTAGTAGAAGTACACTTTTGGTGATACTTCTATCTAATCTATTTTGACCATCATGTATAACATCATTTCATATGTTACCAAACCAAATTTCACATCTAGATCATATGGCTAGCTCTTGGTATTATAGGTGTTAAGTGCAACTGGCTTGGGTAAGCTCTTGAAGGAGAAACCTAAGGATGTGACACAAAGTGATTGGAATGATATGAAAGGAGCAAGCCGTTAATATTTTTTTGCTTCACCTTCAACCCCATGTGATCAAGCAAGTGGAAGAGCATTCCAATTGTACCTTGTTGTTTGATGCACTTCAAGACAAGTATCATCAAAATGAATTGTCAAACCAATTGTACACCAATCTCAAACTAATCACTTTCAAGATGAAACCAGGGACCAACATCAAAGACCATGTGGATGCATTTTGAGACCTAGTGGTAGACTTGACAAACTTGAGAGAGGACTTGAATGAGGAGCGGAAGGCATTGCACTTGTTGGGCTCCTTGTTGCCATCCTATCAATCACTTTTACAAGTTTTGTTGCACCGTGAGAACAAGACTATTACCTTTGGAGAGGTGACAGCTGTTGTACTTACTACTTACAGATGACTTGCAATAGAAACTTGTTGCAACCTTCATGCCATCCTCTATTTTTCTTGGCAATGAAAGTGGAGTGAATGCTTATAGGCTATGGGATTAATAGCATGTAAGGTTTTGTTAGTAGGGATGTATCCTTTAATGAATTTAGATCATTTAAGGAGGAGAAGGATGCTTAGGCTTCCTACACTGACAAGAGTAAGTCTCCCATCTTGGATCTAGTTGAGGGAAAGATTGATCACTTAAGTGATGGGAGGAAGGATGTGGTACCCACATTTTCTTTTTTTGAAATAGAGAAGAAGAAGTGTATAGAGAAGTTGGATTGCGCCTGTATGGCTGAGGAAGGCAAAGAAAAGAGTCTTTGAGATGAAACCTAAGGTAACATGGCTTTGGGTCATAAGGCAAAGTACTCGGAATTGCCTTGTTAGCATACAGCCTAACGTAAGAAGTCTTTGTATCAGGGGGTGCTAAACCCAAGGCGAGGACAATGTAACAACTTTCCTTCAGGGGGAGAAATTCAAGAAGGGACCGTTCAAAAACCAGCAATCATATGCATGAAGGACACTTGACAGTGACAGGAGCATGCAAGAGGTGTGATTTCTTGGTAGAAACTCAAATTTAAGAGAGACAAAGAAGGCGTGACTCTAAAAATATTGGGCTAACGACAAAGTGATAACAAGCAATTTTCCTTTGCCGTTGAGGAGTTGTCCTACAAGAGGTCGTGGGAAGGGAAGTAGAGTCAAAGACGCATTGGTGTGTAGAGGAGAATTTGAGAGAGCTAATCCGAGAGACAATGAGGAAGAAAGAAAGATGGGAGGAGGAAAGAAGGACTCCAAATTTGCAGTGAGAAATCATGCAATTCAGAGATTAGATGTGATCGCAAGAATTGAAGTCTTGAGCTAACTTTGGATCACATTCTTGGCGTGGAATTGGAATGTGAGCTTTCTAGGATTCATGATTGAGATAATCAAGAGTAGATGTCTTGATGGCCCTGAGGAAGAGGGAAAGAGAGGAAATCTGGCTCGTTGGATGGAGTCGGATTGGAGATTAGTACTCAGGAGAGAAGTAGGCGTAGAGTAGGGTGCCACGTTCTTGGGGAAGAGAGAGGTAGCATAAGAAACCCAAGAAGTGAGAGATGCATTTTCTTCAAAGCATACAAAGAATGGGTACAAAGTAGAGAGTTACAATGATCTTGTCAAGCAAGGGATCGTGAGTGCTCTCATGGCAATCTTGAAGCCGGAGAGAACAACTTATGTGATGAAGCACCAAGCGGTGTTCTTGCATAAGATGTTTGCAAGAGAGCCAATTAACTGGGCGAGGTGTTTCCATGGGCAAACAAGATAGATAGTGTGGAATTTGTGGGATAAATCACCTCTACATTACATTGTGCCATTTGCATCACATTTCTATTTGGGGCTGAATTTGCTCAATGCAGCGGATCGTAACAAAATGGTGTCACATTTCCATCCCAACTTAAGAAAGGAGGTCAACGCAGATGAGCAATAGTACATTCTTCAAATCAGAAGCAGCGATGAGTACTACGCCTAGACGGAGAAGAGTGTGCAGGTAGACGTGAGTACTCCAAAGTCAAAGAAGAGGAGTTGACAAGGAGAAGGAGAAGATGTCAAAAGAACAAGACCTTGGAAGACCAGAAGGGTAAACCCGAGGAAAGGTATGGTAGTAATCACGTCATCAAAGGAAGAATCGGAAGGCAAAGCCAAGTGCAAGTCCAAAGACTCGGAATGAGAGGAAGAACCCGAGCTCACACTATAGAGTGGAGACACAAGTAGTGACAGCGACAAAGGCGGAGAGATGATGTCGGTACCCGCAGAAGAAGAAGAAGAAGCCAGGATGGAGACATAGGAAGAAGGTAACATGAAGTTAGAAGATGAAGTATCAGAGCAAGAGGAGAGAAAAGTTAACATTCAAAGAGGAGTTCGTTCCAGGCAAAAGGCAAAGTGTGAAGTGGGTCCAAGCAAGGTAAGAGAAGAGGAGAATGTAAGTTTGGGAAGTGAAGCATCTGTTCTGATATGACGACTACAGCAAAGAAGGCGAGTATCAAGAGAAGAAGAGGTGAAGATGGAGATCACTCCGCAAGTTGAAGTAGCCATGAGTGACAGAGTGGAGTACCTGTGGGAAGTTGTGTGTCCTTTGTTGGTGAAGTTAGAACATAGGAAGAAGGAAAAGCAGTCAAAGTGTCAGGAGGTGAAGACTGTGTTGTAGGTGTTAGCTCAATTAGAAGAAGAGAAATGGGAATTGAAGAAGAGTATAATCCGAGGAGAGGAGGAAAGGGAAGTACTACAAGTAGAGGCTGTAGTACAGAATCAAGTGATTGAGAACTTGTGGAGAGAAGTAATCGAGAGGAACTCATAAAGTAGAGTGACATAGCAAGGGAGAGACAAGTAGTTGAGAATGAGATCTTGAAGCAGCAGTTTGCTGATTAGAGATTATCCATGCTATGGCAAGAATAGCCTAGAAGGAACAAGAGCTCGATAGGGTGATGGAGAGTGTAGAAGAGAAGAAGCAGTTGTGGCAACGAGAGTTGACAATGCAATAAAGAGAAGACGAAAGGTTGAGAGAATTACTTTGCAATCAGGAGGAGAAGATTGTACATAAGGAGAAGGAGAAAGAGGTTGTGAAAGCCGAGTTTGAAGCAGAATTGGTAGTGTACCAAGAAGATTGGCTTGCATATTGAGAACGGGAGAGGAAAATGAGATTGGAGCCATTGAAGGAGATCATAATCCGGATGAATGCAATGTTGAGTACTGAGGCTAATGTGCATATTGAAGAGACAAGGCTGCATGAGTTGAAGTTGTTGGTGCAATAGACAAGGAGGAGAAATGCAAAGGACACAGACTTGAATGCTTTGTTGATCAGTCTAAGAACTTGTGTGGATAGGAAGATATTGGAAGTAGAAGACAATATCACAATTAGATTAGACTTAGTGAAATTAGAGATAGATAAACTTTGGAAAGATGTTAGAGCAAAACCCAAAGTAGATGAAGTAGGAGTGCATATGTCTTCAGAGTTACCATTGGAGACAAGGTTGGGAGATAAGGAGTTAAATAGATAACCCACTAGTGAAATTTCAGATCAAGAACAAGAGTGGTTAGATTTGGAAGAGGATGTAGGAGTTATGAAACTCGAGGAAAGAGTAGTAGGAAGTAAAGTTACTTTGGGTTTGGGTTTGAAAGCCAAAGAAGAAGTAGACATCGGATTGGATTAGTAACAGATTTGAGATGTGAATAGGTAGATATGAAGAGGTGCATTGTCATTTTGGATCTGCAGGTTTGTAGAGTTGTTAAGAAGAGGTACATTAGGAAGATAACTATTGATTGCTTCACTATTTAAGAGTGGCATTCATAGTCTTATGTTGTTCAGTGCTCATAATTTCTGAGAATAGATAAAGCGTTTTGTTGTGGAGCAATGCTCGTTGCTTGAGCTTGATTTCAAGTATCAACTTTGTGTTTGTAATTGTGAGTGTGTGGAGAAATTTGAAGTGCAAGTCAGTGTGCTTGTTGGATGTTGGATTCCGTAGCCTTGATCTTCATTCTATGTGTTTGATCTTGAGTGAAGTCCAATCAAAGCAATGCCTTGACAGATCTGAGAGGAATTGTAGTGTTGGTAGTATTCTACATTTCTGAGTGCAGTGCGAAGTTGATGTAAAGCAATGTTGATCAAGGAAGTTGTGCCTTCGGTGGAGGGGTGGAACACAATTTTGAGGCAAAGTTGTTTTGCAGTGAAGTGCTATTTTTGGGAGAGCCTGAATCATCACAATCAAGATTATTTGGAAAAAATTGAAGGTGTTGTGATTTAGAAGTGTTAATTCGTGACAAGACTGCAAATCAGTGCTTGTTACTCTCTTCTAGGTGTGGTTTCTACATGAGAGATTAAAGACACAACCAAGAAGAACTACATTGTTATTGTTTGACTTTGTATTTGGACATTTTTGACTTGTATCTCTACAGGAACAAACTTTACTTACTTGATTACCGCAAAAGTGATATTTGATGGGTTGTCACAAAGGAGGTGCTCCTATAGTGGAGCAAGTAGTTGTTGGTAAGCAACAAGATGTGCTAGGTCAGCCTCATATTGGACCTACGCATGGAGATCAAGCAAAGAGTTCATCAAGGAGATCATCAAGGCATGCTAGTCCAAACAGATATGGTATGTGGGCTAATTCAACTATTTCAATGTTGGACGATGACTTGACTTATGGAGATCATGCTCATGCTTTGGTTTTGGAAGAAGGTGAACCTTTTTTCTACAAGGAGGAATGTTTGTCTAGTGAGAAGGATGAGTGGTTTGGTTCTATGGAGAGGAAGATGGAATCCTTGAGGGATAACAAGACTTGGGAACTAGTTAGGTTACCTAAGGATCAAGAAGTGATAGATTGCAAGCAGATCTACAAGTTGAAGGAGGGTCCCAGGAGGGATCTAAGATTGTGGTACCCACATTTTTTGTTTTCTTTTAAATGGAGAATAAAAAGTGTATAGAGAATTTGGATTGCGCCTGTATGGCTGAAGAAGGCAAAGAAAAGAGTCTTTGGGATGAAACCCAAGGTAACGTGGCTTCGGGTCATAAGGCAAAGTACTCGAAATTGCCCTGTCAGCATACAACCCGAAGTAAGGAATCTTTGTATTGGGGGTGCTTAACCTGAGGCAAGGATAGTGTAACAACTTTCCTTTGGGGCGAGAAATTCAAGAAGGGACTGTTCAAAAACCGGCGGTCATACGCGTGAAGGACACTTGATAGTGAAAGGAGCATGCACGAGGTGTGATTTCTTGGTAAAAACTCAAATTGAAGAGAGACAAAGAAGGCACAACTCTATAAAAATCGGGCTAAAGACAAAGCAATGATAAGCAATTTTCCTTTGCCGTTAAGAAGTGGTCCTGCACAAGATCATGGGAAGGGAAGTAGAGTTGAAGACGCATTGGTGTGTAGAGAAGAATTTGAGAGAGCTAATCCGAGAGTCAATAGGAAGAATAGTACCCAGCCTAGTGAGGAAGAAAGAAAGATGGAAGGAGGGAAGAAGAACTCCGAATTCACAATGAGAAATCATGCAATTCGGAGGTTAGATGTGATTGCAAGAATTGAAGTCTTGAGCCGACTTTGGATCACATTCTTGGCGTGGAACTGGAATGTGAGCTTTCCAAGGTTCATGACTGAGATAATCAAGAGTAGATGTCTTGATGGCCTCAAGGAAGAGGGGAAGAGAGGTAATCCGGCTTGCTGGATGGAGTCGGATTGGAGATTAGTACTCAGAAGAGAAGCCGGCACGGAGCAAGGTGCCACATTCTTGGGGAAGGGAGAGGTAGTAGAAGAAATCTAGGAGGTGAGATATGCTTTCTCTTTGAAGCGCACAAAGAATGAGTACAAAGTAGAGAGTTACAAGGATCCTATCAAGAGAGGGATCATGAGTGCTCTAATGGTGATCTTGAAGCCGGAGAGAATGACTTATGTGATGAAGCACCAAGCGGTGTTCTTCCATAAGATGTTTGCAGGAGAGCCGATTAACTAGGCAAAGTGCTTCCATGGGCAAACACGACAGATGGTGTGGAATTTGCGAGATAAATTGCCTCCCCATTACATTGTGTTGTTTGCATTGCATTTTTATCTGGGGCTGAACTTGCTCAATGCGGCGGAGTGCAATAGAATGGTGTCGCATTTCCATCCCGACTTAAGAAAGGAGGTCAACACGGAGGAACAGCAGTACATTTTTTAAATCAAGAGCAGCAATGAGTACTACACACATATAGGGAAGAGTGTGCAGGTGGATATGAGTACTCCAAAGTCAAAGAAGAGGAGTCGACAAGGAGAAGGAGAAGACGTCGAGAAAATAAGACCTTGGAAGACCAGAAGGGTAAACTCAAGGAAAGGTATGGTGGTAATCGCATCGTTGGAGGAAGAATCACCGAGTGCAAGTCCAAAGACTCGGAAAGAGAAGAAGAACCCGAGCTCACAATGCAGAGTAGAGACACAAGTAGTGACAGCGATGATGGAGGAGAGATGACATTGGTACCCACAGAAGAAGAAGAAGCCAGGATGGAGATAGAGGAGGAAGGTAATGTGAAGTTAGAAGATGAAGTGCTAGAGCAAGAGGAGAGAAAAATTACCATTCAAAGAGGAGTTCATTCCAGGCAAAAGGCAAAGTGTGAAGCGGGTCCAAGCAAGGTAAGAGAAGAGGAGAATGCAAGTTTGGGAAGTGAAGCGTCTATTCCGATACGACAATTGCAGCTAAGAAGGCGAGTATCGAGAGAAGAAGAGGTAAAGAAGGAGATCACTCCGCAAGTCAAAGTAGCCATGAATGAAGGAGTGGAGTACCTACGGGAGATTGTGTGTCCCTTATTGGTTAAGTTAGGACATAGGAAGTAGGAGATGCAATCAAAGTGTCCGGAGGTGAAGATTGTGTTGCAGGTGTTGGCCCGATTGGAAGAAGAGAACTAGGAATTGAAGAAGAGTATAATCCAAGGAGAGGAGGAAAGGGAAGTACTACAAGTAGATATAGTAGTACAAAATCAAGTGATTGAGAACTTGAAGAGAGAAGCAAGGAATCAAGAGGAACTCATAGAGCAGAGTGACATAGCAAGGGAAAGACAAGTAGCTGAGTATGAAATCTTGAAGTAGCAGTTTGCTGATTTGAGCTTAGAGATTATCCATGCTATGGCAAGAGTAGCCAAGAAGGAACAAGAGCTTGATAGGGTGATAGAGAGTGTAGAAGAGAAGAAGCAGCTATGGCAACAAGAGTTGACAGTGCGATATAGAGAAGAAAAGCGGTTGAGAGAGTTACTTCGCAATCAGGAGGAGAAGATTGTAGAGAAGGAGAAGGAGAAGGAGGCTATGAAAGCCAAGTTTGAAGCAAAATTGGCAGTGTACCAAGAAGATTGGCTTGCAGATTGAGAACGGGAGAGGAAAATGAGATTGGAGCCATTGAAGGAGATCATAATCCGGATGAATGCAATGTTGAGTACTGAGGCTAATGTGCATATTGAAGAGACGAGGCTGCATGAGTTGAAGTTGTTGGTGCAATAGACAAGGAGGAGAAATGCAAAGGACACAGACTTGAATGCTTTGTTGATCAGTCTAAGAACTTGTGTAGATAGGAAGATATTGGAAGTAGAAGACAATATCACAATTAGATTAGACTTAGTGAAATTAGAGATAGATAATCTTTGGAAATATGTTAGAGCAAAACCCAAAGTAGATGAAGTAGAAGTGCAGATGTCTTCAGAGTTACCATTGGAGACATTATAGAAGAGTGGGTCGGGAGATAAGGAGTTGGATAGATTACCCACTAGTGGAATTTCAGATCAAGAAAGAGAACTGTTAGATTTGGTAGATGATGTAAGAGTTATGAAACCCAAGGAAAGAGTAGTAGGAAGTAAATTTACTTTGGGTTTGGGTTTGAAAGCCGAGGAAGAAGTAGACATCAGATCGGATTAGAAACAAAATTGAGATTTGAAGAGGCAAATATGAAAAGGTGCATTGTCATTTTGGATCTACAGGTTTGTAGAGTTGTTAAGAAGAGGTACATTAGGAAGATAATTGTTGATTGCTTCACTATTTAAGAGTGGCATTTACAGTCATATGTTGTTCAGTGCTCATAATTTCTGAGAATAGATAAAGCAAAGTGTTGTGAAGTAGTGCTCATTGCTTGAGCTTGATTCCGAGTATCAACGTTGCAATTGTGTTTGTGAGTGTGTGGAGAAATTTGAAGTGCAAGTCAATGTGCTTGTTGGATGTTGGATTCCATAGCCTTGATCTTCATTTTGTGTGTTTGATCTTGAGTGAAGTGCAATCGGAGCAATGCCTTGACAGATCTAAGAGGAATTGTAGTGTTGGTAGTATTCTACATTTGTGAGTGCAATGCAAAGTTGATGTGAAGCAATTTTGATCAAGGAAGTTGTGCCTTCAGTGGAAGGGTAGAACACAATTCCGAGGCAAAGTTGTTTTGCAGTGAAGTGCAATTTTTGGGAGATCCTAAATCATCACAATCAAGATTGTTTGGAAAGATTTGATGGAGTTGTGATTAAAAAGTGTTAATTTGTGATAAGATTGCGAATCAGTGCTTGTTACTCTCTTCTGGGTGTGGTTTCTACCTGAGAGATTAAAGATGCAACCAAGAAGAACTACATGTTACTGTTTGACTTTGTATTTCACCAATTTTGACTCGTATCTTTGCAGGAACAAACTTTACTTACCCGATTACCGCAAAAGTGATATTTGTCGGGTTGTCATAAAGATCTACAAGGCTAGGTTGATAGCCAAGGGGTTCACTCAAGAGAATAGGGTGGACTACAATGAGGTATTTTCTCCTATTGCAAAGTATTCCACAATACATCTATTGTGTATGCTTGTTGCATTATTTTGTCTTACCTTAGATCAAATGGATGTTGTCACAGCTTTCCTTATGGCACCTTGGATGAGAGGATCTTCATGAGACAACTAGTGGAGTTTGTGAAGAAAGGCCAAGAAGACAAGGTATGAAAATTGTTGAAGCCTTTGTATGGATTGAAGCAAGCACCTTGCCAATGGAACAAGAGGTTTGATGTGTTTAGGCATGATCAAGGTTTCAATAGGAGTTTATTTGATCCTTATATGTACGTGAGACCGGTGAGTAATAAGACCTTTGTTTTTATTATTCTTGTGCTCTATGTGGATGACATGTTGATAGTTGCCAAGGATAGATCTGAGGTGAAAAAGCTCAAGGAACTCTTGAGTTTGGAGTTCAAGATGAAGGATCTTGGGTTAGCCACAAAGATATTAGGCATGGAGATCAAGAGAAACTTGAGCATTGGTCAGTTGTGGTTGACATAGGGTAAGTATGCTAGGAAGGTACTTGCTAGGTTCAACATGGAGAATTGTAAACCAATATGTATTCCTCTAGCTCTTCATTTTAAGCTTTTAGTGGCATGTTGTCCTACAAATTGCCATGGAGAAGGGTTTGATGGCTAAAATTCCTTATGTGAAGGTTTTATGGTGTCTCATGTACTTGATGGCTTCCATTAGATCTGATCTTGCCCAAGCAATGGATAAGGTGTGCAGGTATATTTGAATCTAGGGGAAGCAATTAAGTGGATTCTCATGTATTTGAGAGGAACACTAGACTATGGGCTCTTATTTGATAAAGGATCAATGAATGTTGCATCATTAGATGGTTATGTAGATGTTGACTATGAACAAGATCTAGACAAGCAAAGGTCAACAATGGGGTATGTATTCAGACTTGGTGGTGGGTGCATTAGTTGGAGATCTACCTTAAAAAAGTGTGTTGCATAGTCTACTATAAAAGTAGAGTATGTGGTAGTAATAGAAGTAGCAAAGGAGGCAATTTGGTTAGATAGACCTGTTGCTGAGATAGGGCTATTGCATGGTAATGTAATGTTTCATTGTGACAATCAAAGTGCTTTACACCTAGCCAAAAATCAGGTGATGGATAGTAGGGTTAAGCACATAGACATCAAGTACTACTTTCTTAGGCAAGTTGTGTCACAAAAAAAGTTTGAGCTTGTCAAGATTGATGGTAAGCTCAACCCGGCTGATGCCTTTGCCAAAGTCATACCTTTAGAAAGTTTCTCTAGGAATTGTGCTACCTTGCATGTTGTAAAAGTGGACCATGAATAGAGTGAATAAGACTTAACATTGAAGGTGAACTTGGTTGTTTTGGTTACTCTATCCTTGTATGGGTTACGGTTATAAGTTCTAGTTTATCCTAGTTTAAAGGAGGAGTTAAGCAATTGGTTGTCTATCTAGAACTTCCCATTGAGTGATAAATTGCTTAGCAAGGTTACAAACCCCAAGACAAGAGTCAAGGAGAAGTTTGTTAGGATTTAGTTTTATGCCTCAGAGTTACACTATAAACAAATTTGGTTGGAGGTTGATAATCATAGTGAACAAGGAGAGTGTGGGAGCTCTTGTGTTGTAAGCACAGATATGACAGTGAGCTTGGGATGTTAGTAAAGATTTTGGATGCATTCCCGTGGATGTAGCCTCACGTTGAGATGAACCACATACTTTTATTTAATGTGTGAATTTGCTAGTTACATACATGATGTGTGTTTGTTGTCACAACTCTAGTCAATTACTCAATAGTAAGTTGGAACATTGTAATGCATAATAGAGCTAGGATCCAAGAGCATGCAACCTTGCTAGAGAAAGAGCAAAGATGTCCTCTAGTAGCACAAGGAATGGATGAGTTGACTAAGAGAGAATATACCATATGTTGGAACCGTCAATCCATCAAAGAAGATTGCAAACCTCTTGTCAAATCAAAAGGTAAGGAAGCAAAGGATAGAAAGACATGTCATGCATATATACATTGCTACACAACATACATTGTTGTCAACATCATACACTATAGAAGCACAACTCACACACAAGTCGTACATAAACTCTAAAGTGCCACAATTGTCCCCCTAGCTAGCAGTTAGGTCCCCCTAACTACAGATAGCCATCTACTCTAAGTATATGGTATACCCTATAATGGGCAAAGATCAGGATGTCAAGTGCTATGGAGCCCCATCATTAGTTGCATGTTTGCAATCTATACCATATAAAGAATGAACTAGTTATAGGTCAAGTACATCTAGGACATAACCACTATCTCTAAGGAACCACCGTGAAGGGAGGATTCATACATGCCATATGCCATCCTCTCAAACAGCTATCACACACCAACATAGTAGCAGCTCCACCAAAAGAGCCACATAACATACACCTCAAGTTTTCACGTACAAGTGCTACGCTTGGGTCTATAGTACCATCAATGTTTGGGAGGTGGCATGGCACACAATTGTGCACATGATCCTTCCAAACAACACCATCACGTCCTTCTAACACAAGGACTCCAGATGGCAAAACCTCATGCACTTTCAAGATAGTGCGGCCTATCAAAACATCAGGTGTTATCGATGTTGTTTGTTGTAGATATACATAGTCTCCTAGATGAAATTGACGGATTGAGGGTCTACAACCTCCTCCTCAAATGGTAGCATAGCATAAAGTATCTTTATGCAGAGTAATTGCCAAGTTCTCAGATGCCATCAGCATCACTCTCTGAAAGATCTTTGCACGTTGAGAACATGCACTCATCCATACATCGGGGTCATCCAAGTTCAAAACTACAGTAGCATCTTGACAAGTGGCTGCAGGTAAATCTGGATCTTGTCCATAGAGTAGAAAGTACATGGAGAAGGATTCTAAGGAGGCTTGCCGGCTGAATCAATAGCCCATGGCCAACCAAGGTAACTAGAGATCCCAATCTCCCAAGTGGCCTCTCTGCAAACCATACTTTGCAATCCTCTCTTCACCATCAGAACCACTCTCTCTGCTAAGCCATCTACCTCAAGGTGATCTCGAGAGGTAGTACGGTGATCAATCAAAGCCTTGTCACACAAGACCTGAAACTCCCCAAGAACTTTGTACCCTCATCAGTCAAAACCTCAACTGGTGCACCAAAATGACTAAGAACTTGATCTAAGAACAAGTAAGTTGTCCCTTCACTAGACTTGTCAAGAAGTGCCACCAACTCAATCCACTTGGAGAAGTGCTCCACCATCACCAAAACATACCGATGATGTCTCACAATCCACGGTAAAGGTCTAGCAAAGTCCAAACTCCAACGGTAACCCAATCCCATGATAGGTAATGGGTGTAATTGTGGCATAGGAGCATTGAATGATGCTCTAACTCAGTCATAGATCACACATCTGGCAACAAATTGCTACACCATGGTCTGCATACCGTCCCACTAATGATGACTCTAGAGTAAGCTTTACTCCTAAATGTCCTAGCTCCTCATGAGCATGATGGACTATGAGCCGGCCTGTCTCTCACTCAAAATGAACCTCTGATGGCTATTATGGTAGCGCACCACGGACTAAGAAGGCAAGGAACCCCAACTCCATCATACTCCTCCAAGGCTAACACTCCAAGACTCAAGACATTGCTCAATAGAGAACTCAATGAGAGAGAGATAGTTGCAAATGGAAGGATGATGAGTACCTCCTCACCCCTTGTTTATATACTTGTGAAATAGTTACGTACCAAAGTTACTAATTACCGTAGTAACTCAAGTTACTAGACTAAAAGTCAAGTAAAGTCAAAAAGTAGAAAGGAATATCCATTCACATGGGCATTATCCTCTAAGCATGTGGTCTTATCTTGACCCAACCACTAAGTCAAGGATTCCTTCACATGGGCTATCCTTGGACTAAAGAAGAATCCAAAACAAAAAAGCTTGCGGGCCCAAGAGTTCTCAACTCTTTCGTCAAAGCCAAACACCTAAGAATAATACCAAGTCAACACACTAAAATCCAAAATACTGGTGCTCATCCTTTCTACTTCCTCTACAGTAAGGTCCCTTCTATCTTAGCTATGACTAACTTTAGCTAACCATGACTAATATAGAACCATCTTTTATCTCTAAATAATATCTCTTAAGTACTTGTAATACCCAGCTAAATATCTCAATACCACACACATGCACAAATGGGTGTTACATTTACCCCCGGACTAAGTTTTCACTTTGTCCTCAAAGTGAAGGTCTCTCTACCTTCTATGGTACATCTTCAACTTATCATGGTTAATCCTATCAAAGTGTCTTCCTCCCAACTCCTTGAGATCATAGGTGTAATTGCCCCACACCTTCTCCACTATGAAAGGTCCAAAGTACTTAGGCAAAAACTTCTTTTGCACTCTCTTGAATAGAATGGAATCAAACAACATTACCCAATCACCTTCCTTGAAAGGCTCCACCTTCTTCTTGCCTTGCCTCTTTTCATAGCTCTCCTTTTGTTTCCTTTGGGCTTGCTCCACTTGAACCATAGCAACTGCTCTTGCCTCTTCCAACTCCATGAGTTGATCCTTCCTTGACTTCTCTGCATCACCTCCTTGTGCTTTCTTCAATCTCCTATGAATGCTTTGGAAGGTAGGAAGATCAAAGTGAATAGGTAAGGTAGACTCAATACCATACACCAAGTGAAATGGAGAATATCCGGTGGAAGTCTTCATGGTTGTCCTATACTCCCACAAAACTGCATGAATCCTCTTGTCCCAATGATGTTTAGCACCCTCCATTTCTGCATCTTTGGCCAATATCATGCACAAGGTCTGATTGGTTCTCTCTGCCAAGCCATTGGAATTTGGCTTATAGGATGTAGTTACTCTATGTGTGATAGAGAAATGTCGTAGCATGGCTATAGTAATTCTTCTTGTAAACTCTCCTCCTCTATCAGAAACCAACTCCAAAGGGCACCCAAACTTAGTGATAATGCGTTCATAAAGAAATCTACCCACTTCATCTTCATTCTTGTCACTCAATGGTCTAGCCTCAACCCACTTGGTAAGGTAATCAGTAACTACCACAATGTACCGATTGTTCCTTGGGGTTCTATTGAGAGGACCTACAAAATCAATTCCCCACTTCTCAAAAAGTCCTAGCAATGGAATTGATCTAAGTGGTGGAGTGGATGTAGACTTTCTAGCAAAATCTTGACAAACATGACAAGTTTTGCAATAATCAAGACAATCCTTGAAAATCCCTCTCCAATGGTAACCTGCATCTAGAATCTTGAAAGCAGTCACCTTTCTTGCAAAGTGTCCTCCACATACTAAACCTTCATGAAAGTCCTTTATGCGTAGGATAGACTATTCCTTACCCACTTCTTTGCGAAGTAGACCATCTGCTCCTTGGTGAAAAAGAATATCCTCCACCATTGTGTAAGGTCTAGATCTTGCTGCAAGGGCCTTCCTCTCTCTAGCATGCATCCCTTCTGGATAGTTACCTCTTGTCACAAAATCCACAATCTCCTTGTCCTCCATTGGAACCTCTTGAGTGACTGAGATTGTCATGAGCTCCTCATCCGGGAAGGAATCATCCACTGGCTCATCTCCATCATGATCATAGGCTCTAGATAACAAATCAGCATTTGCATGTTTCTTTCCTGGCCTATCCTCAATGGTGTAGTCATACTCAGACAAGAGTATCATCCACCTTGCTAGTCTCCCTTCAACATTAGGCTTGTTGAAGATGTACTTCAAAGCCTTGTGATCTGTGACAATTGTGGCTTTCCCTCCAATCAAGTAGTGTCTAAACTTCTTGAGACCAAAAATCACTGCCAACCCTTCTCTCTCCGTGACAGAGTAGTTCTTCTCTGCTGAAACCATCTGCCTACTAGCATAAGCTATTGGATGATCATGCCCATCTTGGTCTAATTGACTAAGAGTGCATCCTATAGCTACATAAAAAGCATCAGTGTAGAGGATGAAAGGCTTACTCCAATCAGGTTTAGCAAGAATTGGAGCTACAACAAGGGATTGCTTGAGCTCCTCAAAAGCTTTGAGAGCCTCCTTGTCCTCCAAAATCACCATCTAATCTACACCCTTCTTCATGTAGATGGTCAATGCATAAGCCTTGTTGGAAAATGAGAAGATGAACCTCCTATAGTATCCAACCATCCCCAAGAATTGGCGTAACTTTGTCAAGCTTGAAGGGAATGGAAGGTCTGAGATTTTTCCTCAACTTCTCAAGATCAACTGCTATTCCATCCTTGGAGATGATGTGCCCCAAAAGTAGACCTTCTTCACATCCAAAAATGCACTTCTCAAGGTTGAGTGATGCATTTGCCTCATCCAAGCGTTGCAAGACTTTGATTAGGTGCTCGAAGTGCTCCTCCTTGCTCCCATAGACACAAAAGTCATCAATGAAGTCTCTCACAAATTTCCCAATGAAAGGTTCAAATACCTTGTTCATGAACCGTTGGAATGTGGCTAGAGCATTGCAAAGCCCAAAAGGCATGACCTTGAAAGTGTAAGTTCCCCAAGGTGTGGTGAATGTGGTGAGTTGTTGATGCTCTGGTGCAATCTTGATTTGGTTATATCCACTATAACCATCTCCAAAACGGTACCTCTCATGACCTGCAACCTCCTCCAAGATCTCATCAATAAATGGCAATGGGTACTAGTCCTTCTTGGTAACAGCATTGAGCTTCTTGTAATCCACACATACCCGAAGCTTGCCATTCTTTTTCTTCACAATGACAATTGGAGACACTCATTCTGAATTCTCCACCTCAAAGATAAATCTAGTCTCCTTGAGCTTTTCAATCTCCTCCTTCATAACCAAAGATATTGGTGGGCTAATGCGACGTTGCTTTTGGCGTATTGGTCTTGCATGTGACTCCACCTCTATCTTGTGCTCCTCCAAGGTGACTTCCTTCAAATCCTTGTAACTAAAAGCAAACACATGGATGAACTTGCGGAAAATCTCCTCAAATCTCACCTTCTCTTCCTTGGTAACATTTGGGCCATACTTGAGGGTAGCTAACCTTCTCTCTACCTCCTCAAGTGTCAATGGTGATTTGTATGGGTCCTTCAAAACCTCTGGCTTAGGTGCAAAATCCATAGCACACAAAGGATACACATCTAAATCAGATTCAGATTCATCCTCCTCCGTGGAAGTCTCTTCCTCCATACTTGTGTCTACACCTGAAGCTCCTTCTTCAGAATCTAATTCCCAATAATCAGAAGATGGTGTATCTGAATGTGAAGTGTTGGTGGTGTTAGTCACAGGAACAGTGACTCTATGGTTTGATGGCCCAATCCTCAAGTACCCTTTGTGCCATCGATCAATTTTGTGTGCTACTCTCAACCATGGCCTCCCAAGAAGTAAGTCATAGCTTGAATCCTTCAAGACTTGGAAAGTCATGAGATTTTGAACTCCCATAAGTGAAACTACCACTTTATCCATCACCCCTACTGGTCAAACTTGTTGCTTGTTTGCCATGCTCACCACAAATGTTGAAGGTCTTGAGGGTATCATACTCAACTTCTTCATCAACCTTTCTGACATGGCATTTACTACTGATCCTCTATCAACCAATGCATCCTTGATGTTGTGACCATTCACTCTCACATCAATCTTGGAGGCATATTCACAAGCCTCCCATGGTGCTGGCTTGGCATCCACCACCCCCATTGATACTGGAACTTTTGCCTTCTTCTTCTTCTTGCTCCTTGTAGAACTCAAACCACCTCTAAGCTCCTTTCTCAAGGTAGGGTTCAAAGCAATTAATTGGCCCACTGTGATGTTAGCCTTGTGACTACCAACATCCTCCAACACATTGTAGTTCCATTGTTGCTTTCAGATCAAGAAGTCCTCCATCCCCAACTTCTTCCTTGGAGTCTTTGTTGTTGATGGTGTTGAGGTGTGAGTGCTCCGAGTAGACATAAGAGTATCCTTGCTTGAAGTAAATCCTTGAGAAGAGTGAACATCCTCTGCAAAACGAGCTCTCTTCTTCTCTTGTGCCAAAAGCTCCAAATTAAGACCCTTGGAGTTTGAGCACTCTCCCTTCTCATACTTGCTCTCAACCACATCTATGGATGCTATCCCCTTACCTTTGTTGGGATTAGGAGCCACTTGGGTTTCACTACCTCCCTCTTTCCCTCTATTGGCTCCCTCATAACCCCTTCCTCCATGGTAAGTGGAATTTGGGCAATTCTTTTGGATATGGCCTCTTCCTCCACAACCAAAACAATTTCTATCATTGAAATTGTTGGCTGGTTGGCCTCCTCTATATGGATAGTTTCCATAACTCCTAGGCCCTCTCCCTACATTCTGATCCACCTCTCTCTTCTCCCATAGTTGCACCACATTGATCTTGAGATCCGCAAGTTGTTCTGTGATGGTTTGGAGTGGATATTTTGGTGGAGGTGCAAGAACTGGAGCAACTACTACTTGTGGTGCAACCCTTGTCACCAAAGTATCAGAAGTTCCACCATACTTGTAGCCTTGAGGAGGATGCACAACCTCCTTCACCACCAAATCACTCTCATCCCCTTCCAAACTCTCCTCCATACGAATTGTGATCTTGATAGCTTCAACCTTGGAAGAAGGTTTCTCATATCTCACCTTGCTTCTAATTTGTGGTCTCAACCCTCCCACAAAATTCTTGGTGAGCATGGCCCCTATGCCAATCATTGTAGTCTCCACATCATCCCCACCCTTCCTCAACACTATGCAAAATCTGGACTCCAACTTTTCCACTCTTTCCACATAGACTCTCACTTTCTCTCCATCTCCTTGATTGAGAAATGTAACCTCACTCATCAATATCTCATAACTCTCATCAGGAAGAAAGTTCTCAATGAGTGCTGAAGTCAAAGTCTCCCAAGACTCCTCTTCCCCATCTCTCCTCTCTCTCTTTTGGTATTTTGACTCATACCATGTAAGTGCTGCATCCTCAAACAAATCTGGTAATAATGAGGCCCACTCATTCTTCCTCCTCTCATTGTTTCCTATGCAAGCTCTCTTGAAGTCTCTTACAAAGGCCTCCACATCTTCTACATCCTTGCCAAAGAAAACCAGAAGTTTTCCCATCTTAACCCCTCACTATCTTTCTTTTCTCTCAATTTTTTTTTCTTTTCTTTTCTTTTCTCTCACTCTATTACTAATAGAGTATATACATGACTAACACCATTTGAGAATAATCCACTCTAGGGAACAAAAAAGGTTCAAGTTGCTCCAAGATTTCTATAGCAACATCAAATCCTAGAGTGCATATTAATCTAACTCTCATGGATAGTTTATCCATGAGTTGAAAGATTATCTCCATCACTAATCTTGAGAACTAGCTGATGAAGGTGGTAGTATTTCTGTAGCTGTACTAAGACTCTCTCCAAGATCCTTCACCAAAGTTTCCAAAAGTGCTTTTACTCCACTACACTCATGTCCTTTTGGAAGTCCTTCCACTCCACAAACCTCACACAACTCCTTGGTCTTAGATCTTCTCCCTCCCAATCTTGGTGAAGAAGGTCCAACATGCAAACCCAAGTCAAGTAAGCCTCTCGTTTCCCTCAATCTCTTGCTCTCAAAGGTCAGTGGACATGAACTTGCCTTATGTCCCTTCTCTCCACACAAAAAGCACTTAGACTCACTCTTTCCTCCAAGTGGTGTAGGTTTTTGGATCCTCTCAACACTCTCTTCAAATTCTATTGTAAACTCTCTTTTCCTCAAATCCACCCCTACAATCACCTCAAACCCTTGGGGAACCTTGCATAATCTCAATTTCCACTCTTGATGACCCATGTTCCCAAGATGAATCTAAACACTCAAACATGCTTTTTGTTTATCTCAAACTCTTCATGCATGAGATCTCCACTCTGTAGAATTTACCATTCCTCACATTGTCACTCAAATCTCCCAACCAGTATGTCATAGTCCTCTGAATTTTTCACACTTGATCACAACTCTAGGGCGTCCCTCCTTGCAAAATTTCAGATCTTTTCATTGAGCCATTTGGCCTAGACATCTTTCTATTTAGCACCCATATTTCAGATTTGGTCTGAAAACCACCCCCTCACTCCAAAAACTCATAACCCCTTGCGCAAAAACGATCTCTCTCTAATTTTTGAGGCACCAGGTAGGATACAATGTAATGAATTTTCTTGAAAATTTTCAGGACAATTCACTGAAAATTGAAGAAATGGCAGACTCTGTACAATTTTCCAGAGAGCATGCAGTTGTGGGAGCACTTTACACTATCAACTTTCAAAAATTCTAGCCCAGTGCGCATAGTAGCTCTCACAATAATTTCAAGTGTGCTAATTGAAAGATAACCCAAGCTATTATGTGTAGAAATTTCAAATCTAGATCTCAAACTTGAGATTTTGCCCAAAATCACCTTAATCTCCAAAATCTGCAATCCACCTCACACAATCTCTCCAATTCCTCTCATGTGTACAAGCTCACACAATCTCTCCAATTCCTCTCATGTGTACAAGATGTACAAAATCACCTCAAAGACATCATAATGAACTACAGGGTATACAAATGGATCTTGGTTCTCTAACATAAGTTCAGCCCTCTCCTCTCCTAATGTTCTCTCCAAGTGAGCTCTCATAGCCTCCTTCTACCTAATGTAGAATTGAACGCGGAACATTATCTTGCCTTCTAGAGAGGTCCCGGCAACGGAACCAAAAATGTGAGCCGGCCTGTCTCTCACTCAAAATGAACCTCTAATGGCTATTATGGTAGCGCACCACGGACTAAGAAGGCAAGGAACCCCAACTCCATCATACTCCTCCAAGGCTAACACTCCAAGACTCAAGACATTGCTCACTAGAGAACTCAATGAGAGAGAGATAGTTGCAAATGAAAAGATGATGAGTACCTCCTCACCCCTTGTTTATATACTTGTGAAATAGTTATGTACCAAAGTTACTAATTACCGTAGTAACTCAAGTTACTAGACTAAAAGTCAAGTAAAGTCAAAAAGTAGAAAGGAATATCCATTCACATGGGCATATTCTTCTAAGCATGTGGTCTTATCTTGACCCAACCACTAAGTCAAGGATTCCTTCACATGGGCTATCCTTGGACTAAAGAAGAATCCAAAACAAAAAGGTTTGCGGGCCCAAGAGTTCTCAACTCTTTCCTCAAAGCCAAACACCTAAGAATAATACCAAGTTAACACACTAAATTCCAAAATAGTGGTGCTCATCTTTTCTACTTCCTCTAAAGTAAGGTCCCCTCTATCTTAGCTATGACTAACTTTAGCTAACCATGACTAATATAGAACCATCCTTTATCTCTAAATAATATCTCTTAAGTACTTGTAATACCAAGCTAAATATCACAATACCACACACATGCACAAATGGGTGTTACAAGACCAACTGTGGTCTTTGAGATGGAAGTGGTACTACTCGCACTCTACCATCCTCCCATACATGCAAAAGGTGCTCGCCTTCCAATCTGAATTGTCTGGCTTGCTAAAGGACATGATCTCTCTCCTTGGCCCCAATTGTGCCACCCACAACACTAGTGCAAAGATAGTTCATCACTAAGACATCATCATGAATGTCTTGCTGAACTGTACCAATATCTTCACTCTTTGGATCTCTGACCCCAATAACTCCTCCTGTATGCACTAAGAGAGATACCACCAAAGCCTCAGAAAATATACACAGAAAGGCAAATGCATGCCAACTTGGCACCATCTCCTTATCTATCTCACCATGCCAACATGCTCCGGTCTAATCCTGCTGGCCGGGACATGGGTTTCTACTCAACCCATCTACATCACAGTTCACTACTCTAGGTCTGTGAACAACCATGAAATCATACTCCTATAAAATCAGAGCCCATTGTGCAAGCTTCCCTGAAAGCTTGTCGGACTCCATCAACCACTTCAACGGTTGATGATCAGTGATGAGAATGAAGGGGTTACCAAATAGGTAACATTGGAAATGTACTACTACCCAAACTGCTGCCAAGCATTCTCCCTCATATGAACTATACTTTGCCTCCGCTGAATTGTTGGAGTGACAAGCATAGGCCACCACAAACTCCTTCCCCTCATCATCATGTTGGGTGAGCACCGCTCCAAGCCCCAACATACTCCAATCAGTATGAACTTGAAATGGTCGCCCTCTGATCGGTCTCCTCAAAATAGTAGCAGATGTCAACCTCTCCTTGAGTTCTACAAAAGCTCTCTCCTACTCATCTCCCCAACACCACTCTTGTGTAAGCTTGGTCAGCTTTGTCAAGGCCTTGGCAATGGCACTAAATCCTCTTACATAGCGGCGATAAAAGTTTGCCAACCCAAGGAATGCTCACACTCTACTCACATCCGTAGGCCAAGGAATACATGCAATAGCCTCCACCTTGGTCTACTAAACACCAAGTCCTCCGGGGTAGATAGTGTGACCCTAATACTCAACCTGCTTGTGGAAGAACCTACACTTCCCACGATGTAATTTGAGTCCATGAGATCTCAAACACCTCCAACAACTGTCTCTCATGCTCCTCCACAATAGTGCTATAGACCAAAATGTCATCAATATAGCACTGAGCAAAATCAAATCCAACTAGGATCCTATCCATGACCCTCTAGAACTCAATAGGAGCGTTCTTTAACCCAAACGGTAAGAACATCCACTATTACAACACATCCTTGCTGAGAGGATCAATAGCCCAGAATGTTATCTTGGACTTATCCTCCTCCCTGATTGGCAGCTGATGATATCCCGCTCAAAGATCCAAAGTACTGAAGACCTTTGCATGCCCAATCGCATCAAAAATCTCCTTTAGTGTAGGCATGGCATACCGATCAGCCCTGGTCTATCGGTTGATAAGACGGTAATCTCTACACATCTGCCTATCTGTGTAGTTGCCATGCATATCCTTCTTGGTTGGCATCATTGTCACTGATGCATACTCTCCATGTGAAATCTCCACCAAACCAACCTCAAAAAGGTCACTACTCCTGCTTTGAATCAATGTCCACTCCATCTCACTATATTGATAAGGATGTCCAAAAACTGGTGTATCGCTAGTCAGCTCAATCTGTATACCATGTCCCTTTAGAGCACCCAAATCCTTCATACTGAAGGCAAAAAAACTCATGTGGCTCCGCAAGAACCTCCAAACCCTCCGTCTTTCCTCTCTAGTAAGCTTGGGTCCAAGATCTGGCTCCCAAGTATCCTCTGTAAGTAGGAGTGGTGACATGACACTATCCTCCCAAGTATCCTCTTTAGTAGGAGTGGAGGACGTATTGACTGGTTGCTACACTAAGCTCTTGGGAGCAATAGTGTCATGCTCCCGACCACTAGAGGTCCCAACCTCCGTGTGAAAAACTCCCTCCACTCTGGCTGCAAGCTCCACATGTCCTCTACCTACATCCCATGTGGACCAAGGGTGTAATCCAAGTAGCCCTCGCTCACCTGGATGGACTCCAAGTAGACCACTCTCCCTAGTAGCTACTGGTTGTGTCCCAAGAATACCATGCCCACTCGGTCTATTGCCCCCATCATGTGCTTGAATTGTCTCAATAGGCATGGGGCTCACAAGTGTCTGAGTGGTGATGCCTATCAAGCGCATCCTACATTGCTCTACCAAGCCAAGGCTGATAATCCAGGTCAAAAAATTCAGGTCCATAGCCTGACCTAACACCTAACGCCTAGATGTCTTTGACACTACTAGAACAATGGAAATACTTGTGCAAAAACCCATTGCTTGCTCTCTCTCGTTAGCATTGGGCTCCACCAACTACTATAATTATGAGTCCCAAACAAGTCCAGGTCCACCCTCTCAAAGAGCATGAGAGCTTGGGAAACTCATGAGTGTGGGAAATACGGCTCTAGGCTGTCCAACTAGGTTCACCATTGCCATAAATGACCTATCAGCCACTACCCTGTCTGAGACTGACACCCAACATCCAAGATATCATCAACAAGGATGTGGTCAAGTCGTTGAATCCCATCATAAGCATGATATAGAACCTCTCTGGGTAAGAGGTTTGCCTACCAAAGATGAAGACGATGAGCCCGTGATCCCACTCTGGCTGTATCTAACAATACAGTAGGTCCCATCCAAGAATGGACCTGATGTGTACTTGCTACCACTCTGGCAAGAATCACCCATCAAAGGAACATTCTCCAAAAGGTAAGCTGAAGCAATGGATTGATGAACCTAGAGATGTTGTAGTATCCGTAACATCTCCCAAAACACACCAGAACAAGGATCTTGAAAACCCAAACCTCTACCAGCATGTGTATGTCCTTGACATAGCCATCTAGGAATCAAGAAGTGAATAGGCTCATGTCTCTCTAGATCATGCGCTCCCAGTAAGGAAATGTCTGTTGGTAGGGCCTTCTGGTAACCTCTGACTGTTGACATCGGTAATAACTCCGGATATCAATAGGCCAAGTGTGTCACATGATGTAGAGAGACTTGCCTAGCAGTCTTATCTCTCTCTACATACAAGTACCTCTGTACTTGTATACCTATATGTAATACCGTAGCTAGTCCGGTGTTAATCCAACCAAACAACTCCAATAGACATATCTCCTCTATTAGATACTGCCAAGCAATGAGTGTGGTATCCAGAGCTATCAAAGTAATTGACTTTGGAGGCTCATCCTCACACTCATCTCTTCATGGTACTAAGGCTCCACTCCAAGCCTACTGCACCAACTAATCTGCATGTTGTTGCAATGCCTCCTCTGAACTCCACAATGGAACATCCAAGGTGGATGGAACAATCCCACTCGTACTCCAAATCCAAGTGATCTCTTCTAGTATTGGAGTATCCTCTACGTGGGCAATCTTCTCCAACAAGTCACTAGGCCAAGTAACTGCACCACTGAAAGCTAAAACTGATGTTGTCATGGTCCCAAACTATAGTGAGCCAAGACTACCACTACTGAAGCATACTGGTAGGCAACATACCCATCCCTCACCAAACTGCCAACCTGGTCTATAGGAGGCTATCTCCTCCCAATAGTCAATGCTAAAACCCATGAGGTATAACACTGCTCCCCCAACTAGCACATCATATGACTCAGCTATTGTGGCAATAGCTTGAGCTCTCACCACCGAGCTATCAATTGGATGACCAGGCTGAACCTGGACAACAAGCTCCCCACATGTGACGTATTGTGTCAAACCACAACCTAGAGATGTCTAGATTTGAAATAGACACCTCTCTACATTGGTCTTCCGCAACTCCAGACCAACAATTGTAGCCTTCCCTAACATAAGGGGTTGCGCACCAAAGTCTAACAAGACTCTCTATGGTGTATAGACATTCCCTAAAGGTCCCACCAAACTGAAAATCCCCCTCTGGTTATCCAATAGGACAACACCAAGTGTAAACCGCGCTCTCTCAAAGGCCGGTCTAGTTGGCAACTCCTCCAGTCTAGCTGTTATTGCCTGCTATAAACCACTGGTCGCTGAACGGATCTCATGCTCCTCAACCAAGTCAGCTCCACTATCAACCACCTTTGCTCTAGTAGTAGCAACCACATCATCCCTACTCTCACACATCGTGGCAGCCAACCAGAACACTGGGGTTGGGTCAACTCTCAATGTAAACATGTTACTGGCCAAAAACAAAGGATGCCGCATAATCAACTGAGCCACCCCCAACATCATGCTAGACTCAGTCTATGTAGTAGAAGGTGTCTGACTAGTAGGTAGTCCATCATGCACTCCATCACCACCTACCACACCTGCATTGGGACGTTTAGGAGCCATGGATGTTTTCTTCAATGCCTCAAATAGTGTGAAAGACTAGGGAAGTCTAACATGTCTCCCAACCTCCTCTCTTTGTGGGTCCAACTCCACTGATGCTCCTCTAGGCTCTGGAGCACATACTGCACTCCTAGTCATTGTTGTAGATGCATCCACTTGTGTTGCTCTGCACATGAAGTCCAAAGCATCTCTAAAACCAACATATGAGTGGAAGCCTCAACACCCAAATCTAATCTCCTTTGAGCAATAGCCATACTAGCCATACTAGCCAATCTTTGCTCCAACTGCTCAATCTAAGTAGACATAGTTGTATCAAAAGTAAGGGCAGGTACTGCATCCCTACTAGGTGTAGATCCTCTACCACCACCTCTACCACCTCATCCTCCATGAACTAGAGCTCCTCTACTACTTCCCATAGCAGCCCTACCATTCCGTAACTCCGGGTGTAGGTCAAAACACCAATCACTAATGTGACCAAATCTATGGCAATCCTCACACTGCATTTATGCTAACTGTGATGCACCCAAGGTATTAGGTCCACTGCCTTGAGTACACTCTCTTTGATGGTGAGGTCCACCACAAGTCTAACAAGCAACACCACCACTCATTGGCTACTACTGACCCAAAAATGAAGGTAAGGGTCTAACTCCACTAGGCCCTCCACTTGCTCCATAGGATTTGGGCTGTACACCCTATCCTCAAAAACCAACTAGGCGTGCTGCACTCTAGAAGAAGTAACAGTTGTGGATAACATCTCCTTATCAAATCCAGATGTCACCACTCTTTCCTCCACCATGTTGAGCTCAATACGCTCAGCCAAACCAAAGACCACTGCCAATTAGGCAAAGTAGCCTATAACAAAGTAGCATCACAAACTCTACGTTGCAACTCCTTGTCTAGTATCCCATACCAAAACTAGACTGCCTTGGCCTCAATAACTCCCTGATTGAAACTGATCAATCGTCTCATACGAGTGTATGCCTCGTGTAGGCTCTCTTTAGCCTTTGGTTGGAACTCCTGCAAGCTCCTCAGCTTGTCAATCCGTACTCCCTGGTAGTTCTGCCTCAAACACATGAAGAACTCCACCATGGGGTTAAACCCTGATACCACACCACCTCCTGTAGCGGTACTTCCACTCATAGTAGCACTATCTCCAGCTAGTACACCTCCACTAGCTCCACCAACACTATTCAAGCAAGAACTTGTAGGTATAGCCAATCTACTCTTGGCCACCAAACCTGAAGTGATAGAGACATAGTTCGGAGACTAATACTATCTCCAAGACTCAATTTCCTCCAAATGAGCTCTCCTAAACTCATGGTAGTCATCCATTGACGGATCCTCTAGATGTTGAAACAACCTCTTCCATACCATGAAAGGTATAAACAAAGTTGGGTTCCGCATCTGTTGCAAATCACACCAACTATCAAACTCTTGGATGAAGTCATCTAACTCAATGGTACCTATTGTACCAAAGTAACGCTTAGGGCCTTTGGAGGCCCCATAAATCTCCTCTATGTCCCACAAAAATGGTGTGGACACACCAAGTGCACTCTCAACTGAATCAACTCATGTATCAAAATCCAACTCAAAGTCAATCTCCTCCCTCATTAGGACCTAAGATACAAGTTGATACCAAGTACCACTCTGAGTAAACCCACTATGTACTGCAAGGCTATATCCTCTAGAATCTCCAAAGAACTCCATCATGACAAAGTAACCGCAACCGCAAACTACAACAGCAAACTAGAACCACAAACTACAACCGCAAGTCACAACCGCAAGTACCCACCAAGTGCCAACACCAACTAAGCACCACCCACAAATGTAACTCTAACCGAGATAACTACACTAAGAGAAAGGGCAACCTGTAATCTACCATCACAACACGCACTCTCACTATCTAAAAGTCATCACTTCCTCCCTCACCAGAGAGAAACAAAGGTAGTCTGACTGGTCATCACTCCAGCCTCACTACCAAGAGCACACCAGAGCACCAATGCTCAAAAGTCAAGGCACCTCACACAAACGTGATGCAAAAACAGGAAGTAGAGAATGGAGGGGGTCCAATCACAAGAAATCTAAACAAAAACCATCCATCTCATAAAACAACATAGGACTGACTCTGCCACCATTTGGCATTTGACATAAGAGAAGTTTGTATCTAAGTCCTAAGCTACCATGATCACCAAGAATGGGATCAGATTGCCTCTCCTAGCCAAAGCTACAAGTGTATAGATAACAATAGCACAGTCACTAGGACAACAAGTGAGGGTGGACCAGTTAGCTAGGGCACAAGTCTAGGAACAAGAGATCTAGGGGTCAAACCCTGTTGCACACAATCTAGCAAGAAAGGTAGATTTTGTCAACCAATGACCAAGATCTACTCTAAACAAGCTAGCTTGTTGGCCCTTCTAGGCCTTCATAGCCTCTTATAGCCCACAGCCATATGCCTCAAAGCCTCTAAATGCCAAAATGAGGCCTTTCTTCTTGCCACTTTGAACCTCCTCCAAAATTTGGCAAAAGTCCTCCAAACTTGCAAAAGTACTCCAAACTAGCAAACTTCTTCAAATCTAGCCAAATAGAAAACTACTCAAAATCTGGCCAAAATTTGACATAAAATCCAACCAAAATCTGACATAAACTCTAAAGTTGGCTGACTGCCAAATCCCCCACTAACTCTTCACTCGAGCCAAATTGGAAATACAAGTTTCTCCAAATCACAAATTCACAAGAATAGCTTTACAACTACATCCTCAATTTTACTTTCTGAGCCCAACTTGCAAAAAATTGGTCTTGCCTTCACCTCTTGAACTTAAAATCATAGACACTACTTGAAATTTGCTCCTTTTGTGCTCAAAAATTGGCCAGAGCTTCCGCACACCGTCTACCTTATTGCCAAATCTCCATCAAGCAACGAGCTTCTACACACCAAGGAAAAGTTGAACTTCAATCTGAGCTACCAATGATCCACTGAGCTTGGAGATACCACCAACACTCAAAGTTCTTGCACTCGATTTCCCCCTGATTTCACTTCTCTAATGTAATCAGATTGTTTACCACTCTCAACTCAAATCAACTCAGATCAGTACTTGATCTGTCACTCTATAAACTACTAACAATTGGGCACTGATTACAGTCAAGCCACACCCACTCTAGCTAAGAGAATCTAGGTAACGCTCGCCTATCTCTGTCCACCATAGCCAGGAACTCAAAGGCTCAACATCAGACAAGTGAGCTCTCTGGAGCTGCACTTTGAAAGTATACCCCCTGGACTTGAGCTAGGTCTAAACCCTAATGGTCCTACTGACGGCACACTTGACGGTGCAAACGGTGCAAAGTGACAATAGGCCCTACCAAGTTGATACTCCAAACACAAAATCTGACTGTCGGAAAGTAGTCTCTGAGAAACTGCTGAAATAACTCTAACTACTATCATTGGAACTCCAATGTTCAAGCAATCTAGATGCGATACTACAAATGGCATGACAGACATCTTATGCTTGTGGTGATATAATGTCTCTTATTTGCCACAATTATACTACAAAGAAGATATCTCTCTTCCACCTTGGTCACATACATCTCCAAGATTAGTCTATCAACAACCACAAAATGAGATGAAAGTAGATGTACCAAGAGAGAAAAATTGCCCAAAATTGTTGTAGGTATTGTCTTTTCCACAAATAGTAGGCATACCCTTCTACACATGATTGATAAAGATGTCTCTCTATGTGAAAAATCCCTTATCACACACATAAATGCCATTGGTCCAATGATATCACCAAAGACTTCCATAGTCTTCCTATCAAAAGCTCTTAAATGTGAGAAGCAAGTCAAAGAAGAGAGAATTGTGCAAAATAATTAAGTTGATTGACAAGAAATACTAGAGAAGAGTATATCATATGCCACCTATGGATCTCTTAGTAGAGGATGATCATTCACATCAAATATTTTCCTCTACAAGAGCTACGGTTAATTAAGTGACAAATCATTCTATCTTATTGGCACTCCAAGAATTTTGAGGCCATTTATAGATAGGATACCTCTGGAAGTTGGAGGTGAGGAGTGATACCTGAAGGGGACCATGCTTTCTACTTTGACATATTGATTCTTAAGCCTACAAGATGAAGCTTGGTAGTCAAGTGGTCAAAGCCTTGCCATATTTGATCAATGATGCACACACTATATATAGTATCTACTAAGGAAGGAAATACACAAGTTGGCATGGCCAAAGTAATAGACAAGAGAGCTCTAAAATGAACATGGAAAATAAATATTCCATTAAGGATATCCTTATCATATACCAAAAAAAACGCCAAGACATGACTCTCTCTTATAAGAAACCATGTTAGTAATAAATAGAAGAATAAGATTTATAAGAAGACCATACAAAAGAAATAAGACTTGCCAATGATCCATCAGCCTCCCTAAGCTCTCTAAAGATGGATACATTTGAGATGCTATTAAAACATTCTTGACATCCACTTGTAGAACAACTCACTCTAGGTGGAGATCTATGAGTGCTCTAATACTTAGAGAAATAGGCTCACAACCTCTAATTCAGCAATTCCAATCTGATGTAAACTAAGGTGCTATTAGAAGGAGGAACATGTTGAAGGAAAATGGTATGGCTAATAAAATGCAAAAAGACCTCCTCAATATCAATTGGTCTAATGCTTGTTATGTGTAATAATATGGAGTTAGTAGAAGCTAACAAGTCATAGAATTAACATATAGCTAGGCAAATTTAAGAATTTTCTAGAAGCATGCAGAAGCTTCTTGGAAAGAAACTTCCAAGACCTTTCCAAGTACCTTATATGCCAAATTGATAGCTAGCTTAGCTTGTATACTATGTACATTGCTAGCTTAGCTTGCACTCCAAGTAAAGGAACTTTTAGAACAAAGCTTTGTTGGAAACTTCTTGGAAGCCTTATACCCATATCACCCATAAATACCAAAGCCCAAACTCAAGTTAGGCATTCAAATCACGTGAGAGTTACAATGTAATCTTCTACTTTGGTCTTCCATTCTCATATTTTTCTCCTTGGTCTTTGACATTAATATAATAATAGGGATGGGATGGATGGAATATATTGACCACCATTGTTTCCAAACCATTGGGATTTTTGTATCTACATACTACCAAAGAATCATTTGATACTTTGGGTACAATTTTTTGACCATGATCACCTTATCTAATGAACCATTGATCCTTCTGATTTTAATTTACAAAGAGTTATGGAAGTGTTATATCTAAGTGTAACTTAGATAATTGTAGTAGGTATATTGGTAAAGTAATAGTTATGGCAACAATGAAAATATTTATTATTACTATGTAGTAATAGACTTAGCATCTTAATTGATTATTGGAAGAGAAAGATTATGATAGTTGATGACAAGAGCATGTAGAAAGAGTAGCATTTTGAAAAGGAGAAGGTTAAGTTTGAATTTTGAAGCCAAAATTATTTGAAGGCAAAAATCTATTATGTGCAATTAATAATTTTGTGTTTGATTATAAAAGTTATTTTGAAACTATAAATCTTCTAGATGAACCGAGATGGATTTTCTTGGCTTTGAGCAAATTGGATGGGATGGCCAAACTATGGAAGCAATTCCAAGTAGAGCAAGCTCAATGGAAATTTGTTACTCCAATCTTGATATAGGAAGAAATCAAGAGTACAATAATAGGGAGATTCCAAGCGGTGAGTGTTGCACAAGCCGCACAAGATAGATCAGAAAAAATGAAACACATAGGTTCTATGAGAAGATACATCACTCAATTCCAAAACAAAATAATGTAGACTCTAAATATATTGGAAGGAAAAGCTTTAAATTGGTTTGTGAGAGGCTTGAAATCATGCACCAATTTGGAAGCAACAATACATAAGGCCCAAAAAATTGGAGAAAGCCATGTAGTTAGTTAGTCAAGCATTTAGATATCAAACCCGCCTTCAAACAAAAAATTTTGCCCTTTAATCATGGAGTCCATCCAAGCCGGTCTCCTTGCACTGCATTAAGAGGAATAAGAACCAAGGGAAGAGTGTAAACTGGGCAATCAAAGGAGACATCAAAGGATACTTTTACAATATCAACCACCACAAACTAGCGTCGTTCCTCAATGCAGAACTTCAAGACCCATAGCTTTTACAACTTTACTGCAAACTAGTTGGGAGTGCAAGATCTGGACTAAAAAGGAGCCCCAAACTGGAGTTGAGGTACGGGGAGTATTATTCCTTATGCTGCCCAACATATACCTATGCCTCCTAGACCAATTCTGTAAAGAATTGAAGATAAGATACATTCCTTGGTTGTCATAACTTGGTCTCAACCTAGACCTCCACTGAACTTGCAAACACACCAAGCATGTGTGGATGAGCCAACACCAATAGAGATTGATGTCATCTAACAATGACCACTTATTATGGTAGGCCAAGAGCAACTACAACAAAATAGTAATTGTTTCTATTGCTACCAAATTAGACATTGCATAGTTAAATGTCCAAATAAGAATGGACAACCTCTATCAATTTCACATATAGAGTTCTTGGAGCGTGATGATCAAAAAAACAAAGAGTCCCAATAGACAATATTGAGCCACTTATTGAGAACTTGATTAGTTCTAATGGGATTGAGGGCTTGACCTATGCAAGTTTGGTCCACTTGCAAGGGTATGATATCCAATTATGGTCATAGAATTTTGGTGGATTGCGGATGTTTTGAAAATTGCATACGCATATAATTAGCAAATGAACTAAGTATTCTTATACATGTAGTATTAAGTATTAAATTGATGGTGGTGGTGGTAGAGAAGATTTTGGATTTCAAACTTCCCAACCTATTTCATTCAAGATTGGGAAAGAGTATTACAAGCTCATAAGATTTTTAGTAATCATCTTACATTACAATAGCATTCTAGGTCTTCCTTGGCTTGAATGTCATAGGATTCAAATTGATTGGACCAAATAATAGATTCAAGTACAATACCAAGGTAAGAATTATTGATAAGGCTATTTGGCACCTTTGAGGAAGATGCTTAAGATTCATCAATCCAAAGATAGGAATTTTGTCAATGTAATGGTTGTAAAGCAAGCTTTGGGTAAGATATTTCTCTTTTTATGTAATACATTAGCTAGACATATTATCTAGAGGTAGAAATTTGTTTGTTAATATTTGGAAGGATGTTATGATTATCTAAATAGATCAGATAGAGGTGTCACCAAAAGAATACTTCCACTTATAGAGCAAAGGCCAAAAACACCTTAAAAACTTCAAAGTCAATTTCAAAGGCCTAAATGGATGAATTAGGCCTTAAAAAATCCCCCCTTTGGAAATAGGGCATTTCTTTCTACCCCTATTTGTCTCATTGAGAGCTTTTCAATGTTACCTCACCCATGTTATTTTGAGCTTCTTACAAGAAGATTCTCTAAATATTCCCTTTAGTCAAACTTGTTTGACCACCAAATAGAACAAGGATCAACATGTCACCAATCCATACAACTAATCTAAGGGGAGGCTCACCAACATGTCACCAATCCATATATCTTATCCAAGGGTGGAGTCCACTTTGAGTGGATCCTCTTTGCTATAATAAAGACAATGTGTTCTTGTGCTTAGGAGACCAAGATGACAATGGAGACATTGCAAAGTCAAATATGTACTTTCAGAAATAATCATGTTATGAAAGAAGAGGAATCATCCTAAAACCTAGTAACAACAGCCAAAGTACTTGGAGAACCATTCATGCCCATGACACCAACCCCGATCAACATTGAAGCCACATTGTTACTATAGATGAAGAAGATATGCAACATTGAGCCTTATAAGGGATAACTTTCCATGGGAGTAGTGGAAAATTGAATTTCAAGAATTAATCAATACTTTTGATTATTCATAATTGAGATCAAAATTATTATTAAGTGTGTTTGTATGTGGGTACTTGATTGATAAACCCTCACATTGTACAATACTTGATGACGATAAATGTTGGTAGAAGGAAGAATGATCACTTGGATGACAATGCAAGAAGAGTTGTTGGAGAATTTCCAATCCATGGATTCCGTGTAGATAGCTCAAACCCAACTATAGGAATTGAAGCAAAAGAATAGCATACAAAAGTATGTAGAAGCATTTCTTGATCTACAGGTCATGATAATCAATATGAGTCCAACAAAAACTCTTTATAATATCAAATGGGGTTAAAAGAGCAAATTTTCCAAGAAGTGATGGTACAAAATCCTCACATTAGTTTTGAAGCCATTGTGTGCACTCAAAGAATAGCATGAGTGCTTAGAAGAGGTGAAGAAGTAGTCAAAACTCAACAAAATTGGGTTAAAACACCACAATTTGGTCAACCAATTCTTATAGAATTAGGCAACATTTGTTTTTGAGACCAAGGAGCACGACTACCCCAGGGAGAATGGGGATTGGTCACAGAAAGGAGAGATGAAATCCCATGAAGGGAAGAAGCTCAAGTAGAACAACAATATTGTTACAATTATGGCCGAGTTGGGCACATAGCCATCAATTGTTGTGCTCACCTTCCTAAAGACCTTTGTTCTCCGTAAAGGTGACCTTTGAACAACCTAGAAAGTCAAATTGAAGAGAAGGATATTGAAATCACATTCAAAAGCAAAGATTGCAAATAAATGTACCTTTTGGCCTTATTGGCTCAATAGAGAAGAGTAAAAGTGGGGGGAGGAAGAGGACAAGTACACAAAGGTTGAAGAAGACAAACACACAATTGATTGTTATAAATGGAGTCCTAGAAGGCAATTAGATGAGAGTATTGATAGACGCTCAAGCAACAAAGAATTTCTTGTCTTACTTTATTACAATAAGGTTAGAGATTGAACTAGAAAAGGATAAGAATAAAGAAGTAGAGTTACCTAATGGTTAGATAGAGAAGACTGAATCATTACCTAAAAAGGTAGCAATCTTTATAAGAGAGTATCAAGAAGAAATTGAGTGGTGAGTGATATAATTTGCTCATTATGATGTGATCTTAAGCATACGATGGATGGAGCACTACAAGAAAATAATGAGAACTAGCCAATAGAAGGCATTGGAGATAGAGAAAGATCACAAAGGCAAGAATTGCCTCTATATGTCATGAGTACAATTGCTATTAGTAAGACAAATAGATATTTCATGGGTCTAATAAGAGATGTCCAAAGTGCACAATTAGATGGAGAATTTTTTAGAATTAAAAGATGTAGTAAATGAGTTTCAAGATGTCTTTCTTGATGACATACCCTCAAGATTACCACCAAAAAGGAGATTAGATCATAAATCAAGATACTTCATAGGAAGACACTTCCTTGTAAGGCCCCATGTTGACTATCACCTCATGAGTTGGAGGAATCAAAGACTCAAATTGAAGATATATTGTAGAAAGGGTTTATCCAACCCAACGGATCACCATATGGGGCTCTTGTCTTGTTGTGAAGAAGTATGGTACAATGTGTATGTGCATTGACTCCCATGGCCTAATCAACAAATGATGAAGAATAAACACCCATTACCTTGCATGGATAACTTGTTTGATCAAATCAATGGAAGAAAACGCTTCATCAAACTTGATCTACAAAGCAATTATAACCAAATCAGGATCATGGGAGAAGACGTACACAAAATTACATTTTAAACAAGGTATAGTCACTTTGAGTACCTAGTGATGTTGTTTGGCTTCACCAATGCACCAACCACTTTCATGAGTTTGATGAATGATATATTTTGTCCATACTTGGATAAATTTGTTGTCATTCGCCTTGATGACATCTTAGTCTACATCAGGAGCATGAAGGAGCACAAGCAATATCCATGAGAGTCCTCCAACTTCTACAATAGAACTAGTTGTATACAAAGGTCTCAAAGTGTGAGTCTGGCAAGTCTAAAGTAGATTGCTTGGGCGATAGAGTAAATGCAAAAGGTATCCAAGTGTTAACAAATAAAATAAAGGTCATTAAAAATTGAAGTGCTCCAAAAGATCAAACTCAACTCAAGAGTTTCTTGGGATTGACAAGGTTCTATAGTTGATTTTTCAAGGACTTCTCCAAGGTCACACAACCTTTAACAACACTACTTTGCAAGGAGAAGAAGTGGATGTGAGAAACTACATAAGAATCGGTCTTTCAAAAATTGAAAGATGTAGTACTACATGCACCAATCTTGAAATGGCATGACTCAAAACATCCAATCAAGCTTGCTACAAATTCATCAAGCATTGCAGTTGGAACAATCTTACAATATGAGTGGAATGATAGATGGCACTTAATTCCATATTTCTCTCAAAATTTAGTACCAATAAAGAGCAACTACCATACCATTGAATGAGAAGAGTTGGTTATTATTCCTTGAAACCAAGCATTAGAAGCACTATCTTGGCAAGAAGACATTTTTAATGGATATAAACAACAAACTTTTAGTATACCTTGAGACACAAAAAGATCTATCTTGTCAACATATTCATTAGGCAAAGTGGAGACAATGGTTCAACATGACAATCACATATGTGGATGGCAAGAAGCAACTTGGAAATGCATTCACTTGAATTCCTATGGCAAAAAGTCTAGTGGTAGAGGTCAAGATGAACCCAAAATGTTGGCCAAGGATTCTTATTGCTACAAAGATTGACCCATAGATTGTAGAAGCTTAATCATCCAAAGGTGTAACCAATAACCAAGGACTCACCTTTTGTGATGGTAAGGTTATGGATCTCAAATGCCCTAGACCTAAGAACCACCATCCTAGCAAAATACCATGATTTCACCATTGCATGTCAAGTTGGAGTAGACAAGACCTTAGATGTAATCAAATGCCATTACGATTGGCCCAAGTTGAGCAACAATATGATGGAGTATGTTTGAAATTTCTTACTCTATCAAAAACATAAATCCTTTAATCAGGCTCTCAAAAGACTCCTTCAACCTCTCCCTACTCCTACACAATGTTAGGAGCAGGTCAACATAAATGTGGTTTGTTATTTTCCCAAGACCACCTTAGGGTTTGACTCTTTTATAGTCTTTAAAGATCAACTCAACAAAATGATTCATGTGTGTCTTACAACCAAGGACATGACTACTCCACAATTCATTAAATTGTACTTAGTTGCAGCCTTTTCTCACCATGGCCTGTCTCAAGCGCTCATAATTGATTGGGGCATTCAATTCACTAGTTGTTTTGGAGAACACTCTTTTGTGTCTTCAAAATCAAACTTGTCATGTCCATGGCATACCATCCACAAACCAATGGACAAAAAAAGGGCCAATCACACTATTGAGGATATGCTTAGGAGCTTCACCTTAGAGTAGCAAGAAAGGTGGGACACCTTACTTCTATTGTTGAAATTTTCTTGTAACAATTAAGTGAATACATCTACACAAGTCACACCATTCTTCTTAATGTATGGAGAACACCCTTTCACACCTTCAATCTTGGTAAAGATTCACTCAATGGCTACAAAAGTTGATGATGTTGACACTTTTGTTTCTAGAATCCAAATTGGTGTAGAGAATACTGAGCACAAGTTGCAGATCATCCAAAATCAACAAAAACAATATGTAGATGCACATTGATTTTACCATTGGGGATCAAGTGTGGCTATTCATAACCAACCTCACATTGGTTGACCCTCATAAGCTCAGACTTCATTTTATTGGGCCTTTTCCCATCCTTTGTCAAATTGGCATAGTGACCTATCACTTTGAGCTACCACCACACATGAAGATCCATCTAGTGTTCCATGTTTCCTTACTATGCCAATATTCACCCTGATTACCCCATTTTTCTTCCATACAAGAAGTAAGACCTTGTCTAACACTCATTGATGGCACGGAGGAATATGAAGTCAAATATATTCTCCAAAAATACATCCGTGGTACCTACCATCTGTGTGTGGAATATCTTGTACATTGAAAAGGGTACTCATTTTATGAGGCAACATAAAAGCTAGTAGCTAACTTGACCCATGCAATGGCGTTAGTTCAATTTTTTGAGCAATAACTTTGCAATGAGAATGTTGCATCTTAAAAGGGGGGAGTTTTGTAATACATTAGCTAGACATATTATCTAGAGGTGAAAATTGAATTGGTAATATTCAAAAATATTTTACATATGATAGTCTAAGTATATCAAATAAAGGTGTCACCAAAAGAGTACCTTCACTAATAGTGCAGAAGTTGAAAATACCCTAAAAACTTCAAAGCCAATTTAAGAAGCCTAAATGGATGAATTAGGCCTTAAAAGATGAAATATTCCATTTACAAGGAATATATCATTTCCTTCTCCCTTTGTTTATCTTGTCAAGAGCTTTCCAATAGTACCTCATCCATGCTATTTTGAGCTTCCTATGATAAGATTCCCTAAAGATTCTCTTAGGTCAAACTTGTTTGACCAACCAAATAGTACAATGATCAACATATCACCAATCCATACAAGTAATCTAAAGGGGGATATTTTTGACATATCACCAATCCATATATATGATCCAAGGGTGGAGCTCCTTTTGAGTGGATCCTCTTTGTTATATAATAAAGACAAGGTACTCCTTTAGTGCATTGGAGTATTAAGGGATGAAGCTTTGTGTTTCTTGAGTGTCTCTTATGTTTCTCTTGGGGGTTCTCTTATCCTTGGAAAATTACATTTTATACAGTGGATCAAACTTCTTGTGCAAGGGACTCTAATGAAGGCAAGAAGCCTTGAAAGGCAATGGTTATTCAAATAGTGTAAGAGTTTATAAATGTATTTCTAGATGATCTTCCACAATTTTTACCTTCTTTCTGATCAAGGTATGCACTTCAAGCTTCAGCTATTACCAAGTTGTGCTCCATAGAGTTGACTAATATATTGGCTCTCACCAAAGGAATTAGAAGAACTTTGAATAACATTGACCAAGTTGTTAGAGAAGGATTTTATATGATATAAAAAATCTCCTTGGGGAGCATCAATACTATTTTTGCCAAAGAAGTATACAGGATTTTGATTCTAGTTTGACTATTGTGGTCTCAATAAGAAAATCATAAAGAATGTGTATTTCTTGCCTCAAATTGATGACTGGTTGGATCAATTGAGTGGAGCTTGATACTTCTAGGGGTTGGATCTTCAAAGTGATTATTGGTAAATTCCAATTGATGGAAAATATGTATAGATGATTACCTTTTTTACAAGGCATGGGCATTTGAATGGAGAGTTTTACCTTTTAAACTCAATAATGCTTCAACAATCTTCATAGATCAAATGCAAATTAGACATACTATTGGATCAATATTTGATAGTATTCTTGGATGACATTTTGATTTACAAATGAGACAAAGGTAGAACACAAGAGCCACATCCGAGATAGCTTGAGATGACTACGACAATGGAAGCTATACTACAATAAATCCAAGTGTGTCTTTTGACAATAGGAAGTTACCTGCTTAGGCCACAAGGTTTCAACTAAGGATCAAGATGGAAGAGGATAAAATCAAGGCTATTATAGATTGGCCTACTCCTTAAGATGCCATAGAAGTTTAGGATTATGGTTGATTTTTATGCTTTTAACTTTGCCATTGGAGCTATATTGTAACAAGAATTTTTAAATAGATTACATCCCATTGCCTTTATATCTTGTCAATTAAACATATCACAAAGGAATTATTTTCCTTGAGATTGAGAACAATTAGCAATGGTATGCAGACATTACCTCTTGGAAAAACAAGTGATAATGTGAACCAATCATAAACCCTTGTTGCAAATATTTCATTTGGCCATGAAGACTCAACATCATCAATTGGAGGAACAACTATAATTGTTTGATATCAAGTTTGAGTACAAACCCAAAAATTTCTATGTCATTCTTGATGCCCTATCACAATTGCTTGATTTGAAGATTCTTCTTGAATCTCCCTTGATAATAACAATCATCATGGTGTTGAAAAACTCAAAGGTATATGTAGAGTTCACAAATTCTTTACAACAAGACCTCTTCTTTCATCTTGTGCAAAGTTTTCTTGCAACACATGACAAGGAGTCAACACTTTTTTATTCAAAGATGTGCTTCTATTTTGCACAAACCAAATCTATGTTCTAGTTAGGGGAGATCTATAATTGATGCAAGTCCAAGAGGTGCATGAATTGCAAAATGTTGGTCATATGGGTGTGGACAAGACCTTGAATACTCTACATCATCAATAGTGGTGGCCAAACATGGCACAAGAGGTTTGAGAGTCTGTCCAATCTTATGAGATTTGCCAATACAACAAAGCCAATAACCAAAAACCAATGGACTAATCTCCAACAAATCCACATTCTATTTGCCCAATAGGATCATGTAAGTCAAAACCTTATCACATCCTTGCAAAAATAGATCTAGGACATACAACAATTTTGGTGTTTGTTGATAAGATTAGTAAGGAGATTCAACTAACATCTATCATGCATGCTCCAATGTTGGCCCAGATCTAGTTCAATATAGTCATCAAATACCATGGGATGCCAAGGGTTGTCATCTTTGATTGTGACCATCAATTGATTGTAAATTTGGCAAATGCTTTCAAACTCCTTGGCTTCAAGCTTGCTTTGTCTATAGCCAGCCAATCATACTCAAAATGATGGGCAAACAAAAGGTGAAAGTTTTACTTTAGAGGATATGTTCCATGCCTTTGTCAATGTTCATCACACTAATTGGGATACTTGTCTTGTGGTTGTTGAGTTTGCTTACAATAACTCTAAGCACACACTTATGTGATTCTTTTCCTTCTTCCTTAATATGAGCAAGATCCACTTGTTTTAGATTCTCTTCTTGTTCCACCTTCTTGTCCAAGCTATCTACTTCTTTACACCAAGCCAAGTTTCATCTTCTTGTTGCTCAAAATCTGCAAAACTAATATATTGATAGTCATCATCATGATCTCACTTTACAAATTGATTGTAAAGTCATGCTTTCCTCTAGTAACCTTCCTTTCTCTTGACACTAAGTTTCTAAACTCTCAATTGAGTAGGTTCTTTTGATATTATTTATGTCATTTCTCTTGTCTTCTACACACTTGCACTTCTTGGTCACATGAAAATCCATCATGTGTTCCATATTTCCAAGTTAAAACCTTTTGTTTCTAACCCATCTTCACTTCCTACTTGCCTCTATCCTCCTCCAATCCTTGTTAATGATTATGAAGAGTATGAATTTGACCATATATTTGCATGTTGTGATATCTAACATGGTTGCTAACAACACATTGAATATAAAACCCTCTAGAAAAGGTATAATCTTCATGATGCTACATGAGAGACTCTTTTTCAATCTCCAAAATGCACAAGCGACTAAACAAGAGTTATCCATGGCAACATGAATGTCATCTATTAGCGATAGTGGAATATGCAATAATGTAGAGTAAGAAAAATTTAAATATAGCTAATAGGTCATAGAACTAACATAATTAAGCAACTTCAAGAATGTTCTACAAGCATACATGAAGTTTCTTTGCAAGAAACTTTTAAGAACTTTCCAAGGGTTGAGTAACTTTATGCCAAGTTGATAGCTAGCTTAGCTTGTAAACCAAGTAAATAATTAGTTTAGCTTACATGCCAAGTAAATCACTAGCTTAGCTTGCACTCCAAGTAACTTCTAGAAGGAAGCTTCTTAGGAGCCTTGTACCCAAATTGCCTAAAAACACCAAATCCTAAGCTTAGGCTAAGCATTTGGAGTTTCACACTTGAGAGTTACAGTGTAATCTTCCATTCTCTTAATTTCTCTCCTTGGTCTTTTACATTATTCCTCTCCTTTAATGTGCATAACATTTTCTACCATCATCCATTATGAATCTTTTGCCTAATATCGGATGTATATGAATACATAGTTCATTTTCTAATTGCATAAACATTTAATTCTTGGAATTCCATAATCCACCAAGATACAACCACAATAGAATATCATACCTTATCAAATGGATCAAAATTTCATGGGTTGAGCAAACAATCTCATTAGAACTAATTAGGTTGCCAATAAGTTGCTCAATATCTCCTACTTAGACTCTTTGTTTCCTTGATCATCACATTCAAAGAACTCCATTTGGGCAATTAGTCAAGGTTATACATTCTTATCTAGACATTCAATAATGAAATGTTCAATTTGGTGATAATATAAGCAGCCACTATTTTTTGTAGTTACTTTTGGGCT